>CM051521.1:23399308-28399308 GCA_028015205.1 Mytilisepta virgata
AATCTTCCAGTGCAAATGTCAAAATAATTGGATTAATAGCACCTATGACTAGCATCTCTCAGTGGTAAATTATACCACAGTGAAAGATCAAATCAGAGATAATTTGGCTTGACAAATACTTGATGCATTTATGACCTTTGCTAACACATCAAAAATAAATACTGGCATGATGCCATCTGATTAGTTTTAGATACTTATGATATAATCAAGAAAATGATTATTATAACCTAATGATATATGTAAATGATATGAATTTTTCACCCTTTTCATATATAATGGATCATTAAATAGTGACTTTACTATCAGCTCATCACCCCTTGCTACATAGTATTTTAATTGAAAAGAGTGAAACTTGACTTGCAATAAGTAGCTATCTGTCTTCCATTGAAATTTCATTACTGACTTCTTATAATACAGAAATGACTATGCTTAAATTAATTTTTATTGATACCTTTTTAATGTTTTAAATGAAGTGTATAAACGTCCAAGTATGAGCAAATATCATCTTGTTAACTCAGCTGTTGATCCCAATCATTAGTTACTACACATACTAGTACATGTATTATTTTCTGGTGCCACATGTTGCGCAGGATCGGCCTAAACTTCCAAAGCACATGAGATAAAATGATCCCAGATTTTGTTGTGTTATGTGTCAGTCTATAGCTTTAATACATGTTGTGATTTATGTACTGTTGTTTGTCTGTTGTCTTTATTTTGCCATGGCATTGTTCATTTTCCACTTATAAGTTTGAATAACCCTTTTGTATCTTTTTTTGCCTCTCTTTGATATAATGATAAATTTATTGTCACTGCAGGGAATGAAAGCTTAAGAACCTTCCTCAAACAACTACTTCTGATCGATTTAGAGCAATGTACAGAAAGATTAATTTTCAAGAAAAAGAAATACTGTCGCCCACTTACACTATCATTATCACTATCAAAAAACCTTAAACTACCATTTTCTATGTTCAGTGGACCTTGAAATTGGGATCAAAACTCTTATTTGGCATTAATATAAGAAAGATCATATCATAAGCATATAAGAAACATGTGTACTTAGTTTATCCTGAAGCGAGACAGACAGACAGATGGACGAACAGATACACAGACTGAAAAACATAATTTCTCAATATTGAGCATTAAAAATTTGTTCTGAGGACTGAGTATGATTTTATATCAGTAAATTTAATAAGAATAACAAGAATAAGAATATTTATTATTCCAATCCAGGTCCGTTGATGGGCAGCATGACATATACACACAAAACAATAAATCATGATTTGTAAAATAAAATTCAGGAGCCTGTAATTCATTGGTTGTCGTTTGTTTATGTGTTACATATTTGTTTTTCGTTCATTTTTTAAAATAAATAAGGCCGTTAGTTTTCTCGTTTGAATTGTTTTACATTGTCATTTTAGGGCCTTTATAGCTGACTATGCGGTATGGGCTTTGTTCATTGTTGAAGGCCGTACGGTGACCTATAGTTGTTAATATCTGTGTCATTTTGGTCTCTTGTGGAGAGTTGTCTCTTTGGCAATCATACCACATCTTCTTTTTTACATTTATATATTGAAATGAAACATTAAAGTTCAGACAGATGATCATATTATCTCCATTCTAAAAAAATCGCATACATTTAATTCCAGTCAGGACCAGAACCATAAAATCATTACAATTGTCTTTTTTTTGTTAATATAAAAAAGAAGATGTGCAATAATTGCCAATGAGACAAGATCACTAAGAACAAGTAGATACAGAATACACAATATGTTTATTTATTTAAAGTTTTTCTAATTCTTCATCTTCTTCCTCGTCCCCATTATGGTCAACAATTTTGTTTTCTCCATCTTTTCCATTCTCACCTAAGCCTTGGTCTAGAATGTCTTCAACAATGCTAGAGGCAGACACATCACTTTCATTCCCGTTGTCACTATTTTCAGGTACATAAATTGTTTGCAATAACTTTTGAAGTTGTACAATCTTTATACAACAAGCTTTCCTTAAAGAGTCTGTTCCCTTCTGCAGTTCATGGTGCATAATGGTAAGCTCATCCTCCTCTTTGGCAATCTTCCTACTTTTTTCCTTTTCATCGATTTCAGAATCCTCTTTAATGTCCTTTATTCTTCTCAACAGGGATTTTATATCACTTTTAGCCCTGTTTACTCTTTCTGTTACTTTTCTTATTGTCTTTGTCTGCTTTTCATTGAAAGTTTGCCCCCTTTTCTCTAGAGCGGCAATCAATGAATCTACCTCTATGACATCAATGCTTGCATCTAAAGCGTTATAGCGGTCCCAAGCTACCTCAGCCATGCCAATAATGGTAGTTTTATTTTGACCCCTTACTGCTGGATCTTTAATCAACTCTTTTAACTTTGAGTTCATGAACTCCATTTTCTTCCTCCTAAGTCCATAAACTTTTTTAATTTCTGAGGCAGTGTGTAAGCTAATCTTTTTAGATTTAAGCACTTTTTCTTCATCAAAGGGAGATTGCAGCCAACATTGTATTCTAGTAAATAAAAGAAATCATATAAAGTAAAATAAATTGTATTTCGTTCCCACAGAACAAAGAAACAAGTAGTACAAACTATATACATGGTAACATTATATGGCAATGAAGGTACAGGGAAGGATTATAATTCTTAACCAGTGACATTGTGCTATATGAATCTAACAATTTTAATATAAAATACATACATTTACTTGTTTCTGATAGAAATTTATATTATAGTAACAACTTCTTTTTCTTCTATAACCAAGTTGCATTTTTTAAAACTTCACATCAGTTTCATATACAATTTATCTGCCCAATCATCAATGTAAATATAAAAGAAAAAGTTATAGGTACATGTATGAAGTATCAATCAGCCTTAATTTCGTCTTTTATATACTTGTCATTTTACCACATTAAAGACAAGAAATTTAAAAAGGAATAAATGGTAAAGAAATTGTTTGTGAGCATTCATCTTAAATATTTGGTTCAATGCTGTAAAACTTCAAAGCTTTTAGAATTCGAAATATTTATTTCTTTTCTTGTGTATTATCTATTGCAATTGTTTGATATAAAAATCAATGTACTGACTATGCCTATAATGAGTCCTTTATTGGAAATAAAAGTTATCTTATCTTATTGTAAAGCTAATTCGATTAAAACATATATACTGCTCACAGGTGTGAGCATTATTTTTTTTGCATGATGCAATAAATGATTTTAAAGATTTTTTAATAAACCATGTATTTGAAATTCACCAAAAATCTTCAAAGAATTTTTCAGCAGTTGGATGTGTTTATAATTGAGGAAACTGAACTGACATGCTAGTATGAACTATTTGTTCTACATCTGAACTAGTGTCAGAAGTATCCCTTCTTAATTGGCTTATCTGCAAACACCAGAGGTGACAGATATCTTAACAACATTAGAATTGTAATTAATGGTTTACATCTGGTTTATTTCCTCTTTACTGGACAAATTTATAATAGGATCGACCTAAATTTACACACAACTGCCCAGACTGTACAAGACTTAGATAACCCTAAATACCTACCTATCATCATATGAAAGGCTGCCACTCGAAGACTAAATGAAGAGTTCCGCAATTATTTTAAGACAGTTCAGAAAATAATCATCTGTTAAGTGTCTTATGGAATCATGGAAATGTTATATAATTTAATGTTTACCCAGATTGTTTTCCATATTTCGTACTTGACTGTATCTTTGAAGTGCTTTGTTTTGATGGAGTGCACATTTCATCTTCTGACTGGCTAACTACAAAAAGAAAAATATAATTGTTTCCAATCAAATTTCATATTTAATTTTTAGAATTGGAAAGAAATTTGATTATACAAAAATTGCATATTATTCATTTCTTAAAACATATTCTTTGGACTATAGAATGACTGATCATTTAATAATAGAAAATATCTAAAAAACCATTGGCCATACAAAAAATGTCTGAAATATTTGATTTTATTAGAAACATGGAGTTAGCATAGAAATCTAGGTAATTATATATGGAAACATGATTTTTGAAATAACAAAAAAAAAAATGTTGATTTTGACCAATTTCAAAATTTTTTTTTCAGGTTGATGATAAAATAAGACAAAAAAGGGGGACCATTTTTTTTAATCAACAGAATAAATTTAAAGTTTTCAATGCAGTAGAATACAGAATGCATTTGGTTGGTTATCTTATGTCCTTGACTGTAACTTTCCACTAAAAATATTATTATGGTACTCACAATCCACTAAAAGCTTTCTTTTTGAGGTTGGTTTTTCAATACCCCTATTCATTTCTACTTTCTCCATACTTTCTTGGCTTGTCTCTGGCCTATCCCGAATTTCAGCTATAGTAAATGTATTTAATAACTGCAAATCTGCATTTTCAGCTGCAAAACATTTAAAATTAAGTTAGTTTTTGTTTTATTTGCAAGGTTTACATGTTAAGATGCAAAGTTATACATTTATGGTCAGTGCATGAACTCTGTATATTCAATTTTTGAGATAATTTTTACTTAAACTCATAATTAAGAGATATTAAAGTAAATAACAATGAATAATTATTTCAATTCCAAATTCATAAAGTTTTAATACTATAGTTCACTTCAGACGGGGTTATATTGGTGTTAAAATATTTACTTGTTCAACTTGCATTTATTTTACTTTAAAGAAAAATCATTTGTCAGATTCAGATATTTTATTAATACTTATTTATGAATAACTTTTGAATATTCTTATCAATTCTTGTCAATTAGATTGAAATAAAAATATGTACCTTTTACTTTTTTCCTTGTAATATCTTTAACTGCTGCCATAAACTGTCTTCTTTTCCCCAATGCTTTTATACCCATTTCTTTGAGGTCATCGTCCGTAACTTCTTCAAGCCCTAGTACACTTGAAAATTCATTCTCTAGAAAAGTGTCTTTAATACTCTCCAAGTCATAAGAAGTAAAAAAATCATCAAAATCCATAGTGTCTTTGCAAGTGTTAGTTCATGTACATGTATGCAAAAATGTGGTTTGATCCCTGCCTATAGTGCATGTAACATATGGTTTCATTTAATCTGTAGCCCATCCCTGCTGTTCCTTCCATCAATCAGTTTATGTCCACAACGTTAACAAAATATAGCCAATGAATTTCAGCCTCAAACTGTCTAGTTGAAAAATTCCATAAATTGTCAAATAATTGTCTACCTTGAAATAATGTGAGCTTACAATATATAATTATTAGTGATGAGTCTGATAACAGAAAATCTGCATAATGGCAGATAAGAATCACTTTTTCGTCTTATTTAGACTAGTTGACCCTCAACATTGAATTTATTAAAACCTCTTCATCATATATTCCTTATTATTCCATTCCTAAATTTCTGATCAATGATTAAATAAACATGATTCCTTTAATTTATTATTGATACTTCAACCAGAAAAGTGGTGGGCCTTGGATACACAGACTTTTTACAATCTGTTATATATTTTGTTAATATGGAAATATCATGCATTTGTGAATTATGACCTATATATATGTCCAAGAAAATTCCAAATATTCTCAAAATGGTTTAAATGCAAATTCATGATACAGACTTATTTTTTTTCCAATTGTGTGCTAATTTTTTAACAGAACTTTACATAAAATACCAAAATTCTTATTCCCTTACTTACAAAGAATAAGATAACTATAAACTAAAGAATGCAAATTTTCTATATAAAAAGTATTTAGAGTTACAGGTGCAAAGAGAACACCATTGCCATTGAGACTTTATTGTTATCAAAACCCCATTAGAATCATTTGTGTGTTGAACAGGATCAGTGTCAGTGTCAGGACAATGCCATAATTGTCAGAAGATTCCAAGATAATTGATGCTTTGTTCAATATACAATATATATTAGCCTGCACAGATAATTTAAACTCATATCCTGACTAGCTTTTTTCAGTATTGCACCCACATATTATTACAAGATTCAACATACTTCAAGAGAAGACTACTTTTATTGGTAAGTGTTATGATTTTTATATAGAAACATTAACCTAATAGGTAACAAAAAAAATTGGCTAACTCGTTTGCAATTTTATCCATTTGAATTGATAAAAAAATCATTCTCTCCCTCCCCCTTATAAGTTATAATTTTTTTTTTACTTGAATGTATTTGATGCTGATTCTCAACGTCATGCAAGGTTCTATCATTAAAAAATGGCTTTTGTGATCTCAAAAGTACAAATTATATAATATGTAAAAGATAAGTCAAGTCACATATATTGCTAAAAAAAAAATTTCAAAGTTGCACTTTATAGATGATGTAAACAGTATACAATCAAATATTACACTAATGTATATTCAAGGAAAATAATTTGAATAATATGAATTATAATTACAAAAAGCAGTGGCGGATCCAGGGGTGGATGGGGGAGGGGGGTCTGTGGGTTGGAACCCCCTTTTTTGGACAATCAATGCATTTGAATGGGGAAATATAGTTGGAACCCCCCCTGCCCTTGGTCCTGGGTTGAGAACCCCCCTTTTTAAAATGGCTGGATCTGCCCCTGAAATAGTACATGAAAATTACATCTAAATAAGTATATTCCAAAGATTTCCCAAAGGAGAAACTTAGTTTTATTTTCTATACTTATAATGCATGAAATTAAATTTTTGAGTAATGAAAAATTATATAAGCCATTATTTTAAAAATTTAGCTGTTTATGATCTGAATTTGAAATATGTATAGATGGTAAACAAGATTTTCATCAAGAAAAGATCTGGGAAAATTATTTTCAATTATAAAAGATGCTTACATGTTTTATAATTATATATTGAATTTTAAACCAAATATTGGTGTTGACTTTTATATTAAAAGTACATGAAATATTTAAGTTAGTAAAACCATTCAGATTTTGCTCTTAGAAGTAACCTCTAAGGTTTCAAAATGCACACCTTTTGTCCATAAATTATGTGCAGTCAAATATTAGAGTACTAGTATACAGAGTAAGACTATTTCCATATTAAGATAAAGTTTGGCTTTAAATGGTATAAAAAGGGCCTGATAAAATGTTAAATAAGCAAGACAAATTAAATATTTTTGGTGTTTATGGAAACTTCAGGTGTATAAGAATTATGATTTTCAAAGATGCAAGAGGCAGATTTAAGGGGAAAGGGGGGACATTTGGTTGATCATATAGGGAATCATTGAAGCATGACTGGAGCGAGCCCACACTTAGACAGGCAGCCCCCCCCCCTTTTATGAAGTTTTTGATCTACCACTGTATGAACATGTTATGATAGTATGGATGAACCATTTCACCCCCACCCCCATTATATGAATAATAATAAATCATATTGGATTAATATTTAATATACATCAGTACTATTTGTTTTACATTAAAAAACAGTTGTGCATATTGCTTATATTTTAATAAATCAACTTCAGTAAGAAAGTATCACCTCATTTTAAGGAAGACTTGCACATAATCTAATAATTTAATTATTAGGGGCCTGAGATACAAGCCTACAATGAAAAAATTGTCACTCAGAAGATAATATTTAGACAATCACTCTCATAGCCATACAGTCCCATTAATAAGAAGTCATACAGTGCAGTGTTAAAGCATTATATAAATATAAAAGACATATCCTGACCAGTGTGATATATTGATGACAGATGGGATAAGTCAGATCTTTTATCAAGAATAATACCCTGCCTGCTATTAAATGATTTAACAAGTTACTACAAATATGTTACATACAAATTATAGATAAACATCAATTGGCCTTGATGTTAAGGACAAATTTGCAAAAACCCTGAATCCTGAATCATTATTACATATTTTTTTATACTTCATCATACATAATTTTTTTAGATTTATAAGTGCAAACATTCTCATCTTTAGAGAAATTCTTTCAATTCATAATTGACTATAATTTAGAAGATATTTAAACGTTTCTTTTATCCATAAACATTAATTTTTATCAGTCTAGAACTAATATTTGGATCATTTACTTGGTTTAATTTTGATAATTAAAAAACAGTTTTATACTGTTTGTGGCTCATAAGCCGGATTGTTATTAGATATAAGAATATGTGGTACATGTATGAGTGCCAATGAGACAACTCTCCATCCAAGTCAAAAAGTTAACCATTATAGGTTAAAGTACATTTCTTCAACATGCCATGGAACCTTGGCTCACACTATACAGCAAGCTATGAAGGGCCCTAAAAATTACAAGTTTTAACGGGAAAACTAACGGTCTAATAGTTACACATTGTTGAAGAAGTTTTATGGCAATAAATATGTGAAACTTATAAATAAAGTTATCATGTGCAGAGTGTGACTGGTATAGTATTTGAAATATGAAAAAACAAGAGGTACTGTGACTGTGAGCAGAGATCATAAAATTATATAACCGCTCCCCCCTCCAAACCAACCAACCCCCATTTCTCGCAAAGTTCATTTATTGTTATTTAAAAATATTTTGACCATAAAGTAAATTAGGAAGTGCAAAATGGCATTATATGATAAAGATCCATTGATTGAAGATTTCAGTAAATTAAAGTATGTGGTTCAGGAGAATTAGCCATCCATAACAAACGGGTACCGCACAAAGCAATGGCAAAATCCTATTTTTGAAAAATTAAAAAATAAAAAACTCCAAAAATGTTTGTCACTAAAATATGAAATAGAAATGCACAACATCATTCTTTAATTAAGAATCAGAGAAAGTTTTATTTATTGTATGTGGTTTATGGAGAGTTGGTATACTAAAGTGGAACAATTTGTTCAGGACAGAGTTCCCCATCACTATACATTCACCTTGCAAAACTTGAGTATAAAAAGGGAATTTCATTATTTGCATTTAAAAAAAATATAAATAATTCATCTCACAAAAATATTTCTGTATATAAATATAGATAAAGGACAAGCCATTAATATTGGAGAGCTACGACATTAATAGCTGTTATAAATAATTGCTTAATGAATACTGTAAACAATTGTGGTCAGTGGCACCATTGGATACTTTGCAGATAAAACTACCAGCTCAGTGGGGTGCCACTGATAACAATTTGAAGAGACTGTCTGCTAATAACCATTACAAATTACCAAAGTCTGGTACTCCCAAGTAATTAGTGAGATTTTGACTATACAGTAATTAAATACAAGTGGAATCTTATTTCTGATTTCAAATATTTTTATGACTGATAAATGGCCAATGGATATTTCAAAATGGGTTGAGAATTCATAAAGACTATTGCTTAATTTTATGTTTGTAAAATTTATTTTTAATGAACTGAAATACTCCTGACATTTGACACTTCCCTTCACATTTAGCTTATAGTTTATAGTTTATTTTAAAAAACTAAGATGAATAAAAGTCTGATTTTCTTTTAAAAAAAATAAACAAAATACTGTTTTGCATGAGAGTTGTTTTTACTTGTAAAATTGTTCACCGATCTTCTCCTCTGACAAGGGTTTTGGTTGAACAAGGAGGGAAGAAGACCAAATTTTGTTTTTTCATGTAAACCCTGTACCTCCCAGACTGTATCTGCCACTGTAGCATTATATTTGTATTCGTCGAAGTCTCCTTTTAAAATACTTTACATTACACTTATATAATGGTTTAGGATGAAAATTGATTGTAAAAAAGAAATGTAAATTATGCGGAAACAAAATTATTAATTTATCCATTTCTTTCTGCAGGAAAATCTAGATTCTTCTAATATGGATAAAGACAGAGAGCAGTGTTTTGTCCATATTTTGGAAAAACTCAAAACAGCTGCTTCATCAAGTTTTTCATCATTAAAACTAGAAGCAGAAATTCAGCAACAACATATTAACAGATATACCCTGCCTAATATTAGCCAACCTTGTTCTTCCAAAATTGATAGAACTTCTCTTCAGCTGTATCCAGAACAAGATGTTTTATGTCAAGGGTTTTTGCCAATGAAAATTTATGGGGATGGAAATTGTTTATGCAGAACTGGATCAATGTACATTTTTGGCTCTGAAAATAACCATATAGAACTCCGTGCACGGGTTGTTGTAGAGATGGCTCTTCAGAAGGACTGGTACCTTGTACAAGACAAGGGACAATATTCAGTATTTTCACACTTCAGCTTGCCATCAGATCCAAACTCATCAGATGGGTATGAACGTGCTACAAAGAAATTTGCAACTAAAGGAGAATGGGGAGAAATGTGGCACTTGATGGCCTTGTCATCTGTTTTAGGATGTGATGTAGTATCTGTTTATCCAGATTTGATAGGGACAGTTCGAGATCGGCATCTCTTCCATAAGATAATTAAACCTCGCTTTAGAAGAAGTAACGACACTGTAAGGATAATGTGGACATCCCTTGCTACGCAGTCAAAATATGACAGGTGGTGGTTACCAAATCATTTTGTTGCATGTACTAAAGGGACCATTGAAGAAGCACAGCCGACAAGTCACCAGGAACCAGCAGGCCTAACACTCGCAGATTTCTTTTATCCAAAGTCCAGTGCAAAAAACAATAGACAAAGGTTTAAGGTTAGTATTCAATGTATGACATCCGTTTTACCTTAAACTAGAACATTTTTATTTAGGGGCCAGATGAGGCCCACCACGTGGTGACAGATTTTCTTGTTTCATTGGAGACCCATTGTTGGCCTTCAGCTGTTATTTGCGCTTTGGTCAGTTTATTTTCCTAATGGAAAGGGGTAGGCTTAATTCTTATTCAATGTTTTTCTGAATTTTTTTTTATCAAATGAGAGAAACCAAAATTCACATTTTTCATGTTGGGGCCTTCCATAGTTTACTATATGTTACCACCATACAGATTCTACTTAACTTTTCTATATATGTATATATATATATTTAATTTGTCTCAAATTTAGACCAACAATGTTAGATTTTCAAATTCAGTTAAATATATATATATATTTATATAACTCGTCTAAACTTGTATATATTTATACATTTTGATTCTACCGCTTTGTCAAAGAATGATAATATTTCTTTTCTCAAGATAAAAAAAAGAATGGAAAATTGAATATTTGAGTGAATTCAAGGACCATGCTCTGCACAAAATTATCAGACCGAAACAAAATATTAAATTGATCTGTAACTTGTCATGATAAAACAATATATTAAAAAACAAATCAATAGTTTTTGCCAGATTGAGGGACAGACAGACAGGTGAACAAAGTGCACAGTCACATAGAGTCCTCTACATGGGATTTTAAATCAGATAATGTAATTTGATAAATTTAACCTAGATAATTTTGTTTAGACTAAATATAGCTTTTAAATTATATTGTTTCAGATGAAGAATACAAAACCATCGAACAGCACAATTACCACTGAACCTGTCCATAAACAAGACAAGTGTGAAAACCTAGTCTCAGCAAAGATCATTGAAGGTGACACAAGTACCAACACAAATACATCAACAGTGAATTTAGAACCTATTCATAAACTGGATTTAGCTGACAGCTTAACTAAAGTAAAATCTGAACCAATTCTATCAATGAACCAGGAACCAAACAAATATTCATACACAAATATAGCCGCAATGGAACCAGAAATTATTCATAAAGATGATAAATCTGAAAATATGGCAGAAGCAGGATGTGAAAAAGTCTCACAATTTGACACCAAACAAGACATTACTACAAATGTGACAGAGGGGACGCCGGATACAGTCTGTGAACAAGATGAACCTGAAATCAGAACAGCCACAGGATCTGAACCTCTCAGTCATCCTGATACATCAAAAGAACCCGACTTTATAATGGATGGAAAACAACATTTTCAGGAAGATTTACCTGAAAATTTACTATACGAAAATGTAAGTTTTCAGTTTTACTACAAAATGGGACGATTGGCAGCTCTAAATGAAAGTCGAGATAAAACACGGTATTTAAATCCAATAGAAAAAGATAAAGAAAATGTAGACAAAAAGGTTAAAAGAACTCTCCTTAATGAAACAATCATTAGTAAACTGGAACCTCTTCAGAAAAAAATGGTGTGTGAAGTTAAACGTCTGAAAAGAGCTCATATATCAGCAATAATAGCTTCAGGAAGATATATATTAGATCATGGGCCTATTGTTAAGACACAGACTTTATGCAATGTTTTTTTTAATGCCAAAGATAGTTATCAGGGTATTGAAGTAACTGTTAAAAGAAGGAAAATGTCTATTGAATTATTGGAAACTTTGTCAAAATACTTACCAGTTATGCAGATATATATAAACAAAACAGCATATATTATGGAATACAGGTCTGGCGATATTCAAGAATTTGTTGACACAGTTACTGAAGCTGTTAATTTTAGAGAAGTAGCAAACAGAAATTTAGAAGAAACACTAGACAGTCTACAGGACTATATGAAATTTGTTGACACTGTGCTAGACAGAAACATAATTAGATCTATTCTAGTTGAACTTTATTCTGTAAATTCTGTAAGTCATCTTGAAGGAGCCAAAAGTAAACAAACATTAAGGCGTGCACGAGATGAGATTCCTAGGAAAATGAAGACATTCAAAGACCTTAAAAGAAACCTCATGACAGTGAGGAATGACATGAATAACAATCAGCAGCAAAACCTACATAAGCGTTTAGTTTCTAAAATGAAAGCTAAAAAATTCAAAAGCAGAGCAAAAGGTGCAGGCAGACAAAAAGTTGCAGACAAGTTTCCACAGCTGGCAGAGGTTTTAGAACTCGCATTTGGAGAAGGCTCAAAAATACATCCAAGGCTCACCTCAGACACCAGATACATAAATCCTGATCTTGCCTTGACAATGGCAGAAGCTAGAAAAATTCTACTAACGGCTGCATCTGACAAAATTCCAAATATAGCCTTGTCTACCTGCTACACATATACTGAAAACTACCGTAAGAATTCAAGACAAGCACTCCGCCACCATATCGATCAAGATGTAAATGCAAAGATATCTTTAAGAAAACTTCCACGTGTAGGCATGATGGAAGAGAGGGTGAATGCTCATTACTGCCGGGCAAACGTTAACTTTCATTTAGATATGGCAGCTAATGATAAAGATGACTGCTTGGTGGATGCCAAAGATGCAAAAGGTGTAATATGTGCAGATATCGACCCTGTACAGAACATTGGAAAAAGCTGGAAAAAAGACAATCGACTAGATCACCAATTTGATCAGTCGAGAACGAATGCGTGTACACCAATGACCCATCTTTTTCTCCAGTCAATAACTTCTGATGCTATCATCCACTCTGACAATCTAACATTAATGAACGTTGTAAGGACAGGGCAACCAGTTACATTAGTAAACATATCCTTCTTCGAGCCAGAGACAATTTTTAGGTGTTTTAATGAACTTTTTCTTCTGCTTTCCATTCCAGCATTAGATAAGTTTTTCAGAAATCCTTCAACGCATACATTGAAGAAAAAATGGATTTTTGTAGTAGATAATGGACCATCTGAGGCACCAGCAAGTACACTTGTAAGAATGCTCTTGGTTAGACTTGTAAATTTCATGAACTTAGAAAAGGCCACACAAATCTCCTTTGAAAAATTGAATTCCAAAGATAATCCTGCAGAGAGACCACATGCTGCTGAAAATTTGGTTCTTAGTAGACATGGTCCATTTAAATCTAAAGAGCTTTTCATCCATAAAAATTCAAAACCTGGATCTTCTGACCACCTCGAAAACATGGAAGCCATGGCAAAAGATGTTATTGGATGCTTGAGATCAGCTAAATTTGGCGGCAACCAGTTTTTTTGCTTTCGAGGAATTCAAGACCAATTCATATTTAATGATGAAACAAGCTTGAGGAATTTTCTTAAACTTTCTGAACAAGGCAAGGACAACTGCCATACAGAATATACAACAACAGATTGTCCTCTATTAACAGATATTTGTCATGCATGGGAGTTGCAAAGAGAATTTAAAGGCAATTATTTGGACGACTATAATCATTTGTCAAATTCAATTGATGATGATATCAGGACTGCATGGTTGACAGAATACTCTGCAACCATATTTTCACGTAATAACAACTTAGAATATAGATATGTCAAAGAGCCCTTTCCTGATTATATTCGATGGCTCTCTAGCAATGGCGAATTACACTACATGTGTTATGAGGCAAGACAGGCTGTTCCATTTGGTGAATGGGATTCTGAAGAACAATTCCTTCCAACCCGTATTTTGAACCTTATTAGTGAACTTTGTGTTGACATTCCCGAGTCTGTCCTTGATTCTGTCTCTCTACTGACATGGCTAACTCCTGATCAAGTGCAAAAAGAGCTGGTAAAGATGTCAGAGAAAATGTTAAGTCAGCTCAAAAATGAAGAAATAAAAGAAAGATGGAAAACACATGACTTATTCAAGAAAACTGTTGCAGAACTACAGAATGAAGCAAAACAGCTAAATATTCCAAATGCCATGAAAAGTTCAAAAACAGAGTTGGTTGAAAATATTGCTCAAAGTAAAGCCTTAACAGTTCCACCAGATGTAGATACTTATGATGGAAGTTTAAGTGACATTTCAATGGATTTGAACAGTCTAACCAATCTAAGTATATTTCAGTTAAAAAGTATTTTGAAATACCACAATTTAAACTATCGTGGCACAAAAGATGAGCTTGTAATGAAAGTATTCCTTCTGAGACACAAGCGTTCCTATATGATAGTTGAATCAGTTGTCAGTAAGATAACAAAATTGGGAGAAATAGCAGTCAGTCTTATAATTTGGCAAAGGAGGCATTATAATGAATTAAAACATGTGCATCGACAAAGGCAATACTCTGTTTTTAAATCTTCCAAGACAAAATCCATTATTGCAGTTCCTGAGCATATTACAGAGGAAAACTTGCATGAAACTTTTGATCCTTTTTTTGACTGGTTAGACAATGTGTTGAAATCAAAACAGGAAATTGACCAGGAGAGGCAAATGGAAACAAAACACAATTCCAATAAACCTAATCCTTATGAACAGTGCAAGGAGACTGGAGCCAAACTTAAAATGTATTGGTCACGTGAAGAAATTGGAACATTTAATTGGGACATTGGTTGGTATGTTGCCAGTGTAGTTTCCTATGACGAGGCTTTTGATAGTTTGGATATTGAATATCAAAAAGAACCTGGTTGTGTGTATTCAGTGGATTACACACCAAATTTTCTGAATGGAAAATTAAAGTTTATTTCATCCCCATTTTATTCCTAGACAAACAGTACAGGGTTTAATCTATGTTGCATTTTATGATTTCTGTACATGTAAGAAATTTCTGTAAAACTTTGTGTTTATATGTTTTTTATATAAAAGGACCAATATGAACATAAATTTTTGTGCTAAATATTCTTTTTTCTTTTATCAAAATATTTTTTTTTTATTTTTAAATCTGTTTTAATATATATATATACATATATCATTATATGATAGGTCAAGTGGTTAAATGAAATTGGATATCTTGGATTTAAACATATTATTAATCAAACATCCCTTCTAAATAATTTGTTTAAAACTATCATCCTGCATTAATCATAATAATTCATTGTGTATATATTTAAAATACACCAATTGGCTAAATTATCAGGCTATCCCCAGCATAGATTTTGATGATTAATTCATAGAAGTTAGGGACATTAAGTACACAACCTGTCTCTTAAAAGATTGGTACAAAATTATATATCACATCCTCAATTGCATCATTTCAATTAGACAATTAAAATAGTGAAACCAGCTGAATCTCATAGTTTTATAAATAAGACCAATTAATATGTTTAGATTGTGGTCACTTCACATGTTCACAGATGGTTTTGGGGCATTAACTTAGAACATGAAAAATATTAAGTAAATTTAGGAGATTTGTGTAAAAAGTGAATGTATGATTAAACCATTAAAATTGTAAAAATATAAAAAGATTGATTGAAAAAGTGGTCAAATCATAATACAGATAGAGTTCTATCTAAACATGCTAAAAGATTAGTGAATAAAATTAAAAAAATATATATTAAGTTTTTTTACACAATGCTTTTTGTACATAATTTTGAAACAATTAGTTTTAAAAATTAAATCCTATGTTTGCTAGAATACATAGTGTTTGTGTTATTTCTTGTTTACTCAAGGTAGGAACTAAAACATGTGTTTAATAGCATATGATTTAGAATTTCTACAACAACAAAAAAAACAGGTTACATATCAGAACACAGCTCAAAGGGTGCACTTTAAATAAATTGACACTATTCCAGTCCAATCAAAACAGTGGTCACTATTACAAGCTTCATTATATACTAGAACCAAAAAAAAATCATAAAGATGGGAAATTTAGATGGACAAGTTTTTCAACTTGCTTTGGTAAATCACAAATATCTGAAATAATAAGGTGTAAGAATCTTTTGATGTGGTTAACACAACAGTTGTTAATCAGTTAATGTGTTAGATTGTGGTCAAATAAATTATCTCTCTATTAACTTAACCCTCAGAGATATCCCCATAGTCATTCTTACAGAGCTATAAACTTGTCAGTGTGAGTGACTTGTTTAATCCCAATTGAGCAATTATTCAGCTATAATTTTCAAGAGATAAATATACATGGTTCTTTTAACATCAATAAAAAAATAATAAGATGTGATGCAATTGCCAATGAGACAACACCCAATTAAATACCAAATGTATTTTTCTATCTGAACTATTATAGTTCACAGTATTGCCTTCAACATCAAGCCTCAGTCAGCATAGTAAGCTATGAAAGGCCCCAAAATGACCAGTGTGAAACAATTCTGATTCAGATAAACCAATGTCCAAATTGATATACAAATCAATAAAAGAAAAACAAATATGAAATATAGTAATAAGTGACCATCACTAGAATTATAGGCTCCTGGAGATTTTGATAAAGGTCACAAGTGTCTGAAACTAATTAGATGTTGGAAGCTTTTGATGTGGTAAAACATCAGTTGTAAATGTATTCAATAGTGGTCAAATCAATTATCTCTATTAATTTTCCTATGCATTCCTACCAGTTGTTAATCAGCTGTTTGTGCTTTAAATCCTTTTTTTACATTTTCACCAAATTAACATTTAAAAATATGTGATAATGAAACACTTTATATTACTATCCTAAAAAAAATCTTATTTGTTTAGAGAAAATGGCAATGTATCTATATACTATAGGTTTATTATTTGTTCATAAATACATTTAAAATGTTTTCAAGACAGATGTATACAACAAAAAACTACAACAGGCTTGGATATGACCAGTGTGGAACAATTCAGACATATAAACCAATATTCAAATTGAAATACATAACAATAAATAAAAAACGAATATGAAAATGAAACCACTAAAATTACAGGCTCTTAACTTGGGACATACATGTATATGCAGCAAGGTTAAAAAAAATATGTGCTGGATCCAAATTCCCTAGGGATAGTGTATATGTGTGCAATGAGGAGATATACACTGGTAAACATATTGGCTAACAAGTTCTCTAGTCATGGATTTGGTTGTGCTTGACTTTTAAACATCCTTTTATTAGTAATAGCTGCTTGTTACTTACTAAGTAATTTCCAGTGTTTTTGCATATTTAGAATGAAAAAAATTAATTCCAGACAAAAAAAATAAAACTGATGTCTTCCATAGGTATTGCTTCTAATCTTTACACTAAAATTTCCAGACATATTGACAGCATCATGAAAAAAATTCCAGTATATTTAAGTTATCTAAAGTGTTTAAAATCTGGAATTCCAGAAAATTTTTGTAATAGTAAAAAATACTTCCATGGAATTTTTTTTTAACATCTGATGTCTTCCATAGGGGGGGGACAGACTATTTCTGGAATAGCCCATTACATATAGATGTAGCAGCATTTTACAAAAAATATTTTACCCAATAGGGCAGGAACTGTATATGAATAGTATTATATGATCCCTTATAGGGGTAACTGCACCTAAAGTTAATATGTAATTGGTGTGGCTAAAAAGCGAGTGTATCAGCATATTTATTCAGTATCTATTTTGGTAGCATTATATGAATATTGTCTGATGATATTTTGGAAAACTTAATCAGTTTTCAGTTCCATATGTGGTTTATAAAACATTTGAAATAGAAAACTCTAATACTTTAATGGGGCATTGAAACTCGTGTTCTTATAATGTAAATGCTCATTGCTTCAAGTGGACGAAGTGTTTTCTGTCTAAAGTATGTATATTTGTAGCACAACACATTGTAGTTATATTTTAACAATTCATTTTGAAAAAGGTTCCTTCCCCTGGCTTTTTGAAAGGCTGGAGTGTAAAATCTAAATATTTCCCCTCAGGTCACAATCACCTGGTAAATTAATCTTGTTTTTATATTACATGTTTTTTTTTTCCTTTTGAAAATTCCCAACCCTTATGTGAATCTATCTTTCATATATTACAGTAATGGCAAGTCAATGCAGTTAATTTTTGTTGTGTCAAACCCGATGTCAAACCTACACAGACCAGCTAATTTGAAAATGAGACAGAGATGGAGTATATTTCTTTACATATCACTGTTGACTTTCAAAAAAATTGATCGAGTTACCCAGTATTTCGATTGAAATGTGCTTGAGATAACAAAAGTTGACTGTATAGCAACTTACATGTATATGGTAAAGAAAAGGAGGCTTGCAAATCAGCATGTCACATATTTTAATACCACATATTTGTCATAGAAGAATTCATTGTCATTGAATAGGTAAAACACCTTACTACAGCAAACATTTTTCAGGATTCTTGCAGGTAAAATTTGTCAGAATGGTCAAATGAAAATATAAAGTCGACTGATAGTATATAGGGAGCCCATATATCACAAACTCTGTCAGTATTTAACCATCATTGTCCATCAAATATAGCCAGAAAAAAACCAAAATAGAAAACAATCACCCAGTTGGCTATGCCCAACAAGGGAGCACCATAGGGGATCCAGTACACACGTACCTGTGACTTGAGTTGGATGTTTTGCCTATGATTTAATGTTTTCTGTTTCAGTGGTACAACATAAGACAGTCCAGTGTACCAGAGGAAATTTGCTCCAAGTTCATACAGTTTCACCAGGATGAAGAAACAACATATTTTTTAGATCAGTGTTATGAAAAGTCTGATTGGTTGTTTACACAGCTTGGTCATTCTTTCTGTAAATCTGTCCTTAGTTGGTTTATGTCAAGTACCTCAATTAATGGGTAATTTACGTAATAAAAATTTTTGTTTCTTTTTCTTTAGAATAATCTGTATACACTCTGTAAAGAGTAGATTTTTGTTTTTGATTAATGTACATTCATGCATGTGAACTTCTGCCCTACCAACACACAACCCTTCTTTGTCATGTAATTCAGATATGATACTGATTGAAAGACGTGCCTAACTTCGACTTGGATTAATTTTCTATAGCACCAAACTATTTATGCTGCAACAAAATTATTACATTTTAAATCAGTAATTACAGGTCACGATATCATATGATAAATTGTAGGCAATCGAATTTTTTGCCTCACCCTGAAACTATATTAAAAAAAATTTTTAACCAAAGTTTCCCTCATTTCTGTCAGTTAATTTGACATCACCAGTAAAATTCCCCTCAAAACTAAACATATACTTTATTTGATGTATTTTCTAATATAATATGAAAACATATCCTTTCTGTTAAATGAAATCAAGCAACTTTGGAATTCTTCATATTTCATAATAAAGTTAATGTGGTTTTTATACACACTAAATTCAGTGAGATTTGCAAAATTTAGCTTTACACCCTAAGAGAAATGTTTTCTGCAAACAATCCTCTTCATTAACAAATTCTGACGCATTAAAAAATTAGAATAAGTGTATTATATAACATAATTAACTGTATATTGGAACTGTCAACATGAATCATTTTTCCTGGCAACAAAATGTGTTGGTTATACTTCAGGAAAAGTGCATAAATATTCTTATTCATGCAGTAAAGTGGTAGAATGTGTTTCTGTTATGCATTAGTAACAGTTGTAAGTAAAATTTATTTCCTGTGGTAATACATGTACGAATTTTTGAATGTACCTTGGCTGACATGCCATTTCAGCTCCACTTGCCATCACATGGCATATCAGCATGAATGGTTTCAGATGTCAGAATTTTGGAACTATATGATAGACAAAGGAATGGTCTTTCCAATATGGTCCTAGTTATAACCCATTGACTGATTGACACTTGACTATGTCTTAGGCCATTATTGAAAAGACCATTTTGGATTCATTATTTGTGGGAAACAAAGTTTTGTGGATTTATGGGTAATATAAAACCACGAGTTACATACTCAATGAAATACAATTATTAGTTACTTTGATATGACCAGATGATGAAACCACAAAATTAAACTCATTTTCCCAATCCACAAAAATTGTTACCCAGGAAAATAAATGAATCCACATTATCAAACTTATCAGGATCTGTTTAGATATAAACTCCATTTAAAAACATTTATGTCTAGACCTTCATGTTTTCAGTTATTTGCATATACCGTGTTCAACATTTTATAAATTAATGCATAGTATATTTCATATTATTCATCATCTGGAAATGTCTGAATCAAAAAGTTATTCAACTTCATTTAGTGTAGAGATACAAATATTGTAACATCATTTAGTGTAGAAAATACAAATATTATAAGATAGAGTTATGTTATACATTCACACTTGTAGAGGATATTCAGGGAATAAAAACGAGTATGCGCTTTACAGTAAATAAATGTCTTTATTCAATACAATTCAACATGGGCGTAATGGTAGCGATTCTCTGAAAAAATACAAATATTCACAAATTATAAAACCAATATAACAAATTCTTATAAACAGATTGACAATACATACAGATTTAGATTTCAAACAGAAATAGTTTACCATAAACCTTTGTACAATCAAATAAAAATATAAAGTCTAGTTTTTTCATGTTAAACTACGAAATTAAATAAATTTAATATACAGTCTGGTAAAATATAATCATAATCTTACATGACAACAATAAATGAATAAACCGATTTTTTGGCCTTTCCCTATAAATAATTCCTCTCTATAATAAAAGCGTCTGTTCAAGTTTGTTCTCAAAGCATCCATACAAGACGTTGCTAAAGTGGACGTAATAATATGACAATGAAAAACGGGAAAACGTTACAAACGTTTCCCGCGGATTTGACGTTATGAAAAAAGTTAAGAATTACAAAGTTACAAAGTTAAAAATAAAAAAAAAAAGAGCTGTACATATATGGCTCTTACAACACTATTTGATAAAGTTATTTTAATACTACTTTCAGCCTGTTAAAGAGAGGATCTATGTTTGTATTTTCTGATGCACAATTACAACAGCTTTTAGATATAAGACCAGGCTGGAAGGGTGACAGATTGCTGGATCTTGGTATGTTAAAACATGGTGAAATGTAATGATAAACATTTGGTAAGAGGACACCATGTAAAACCGTTAAGATACGATAGTGGGACAATTTTTTATTTATGCTGCTTTCAGCTGTAAGGATAAATCATGGTTTGTTTGCATCGTAGAAATTATTTTGCATAAAGGATGTTGTTAGAAAGTAAATCCTATCTTCAAAAAGTCAAACCAACTGTGATACTTTAGAAAATATTTTCTATAATTGTTTGAGAAATAGCTCTCTAAACTGTTTGCACTAAACTCTGTAATTTATCCTTGTTAGAAGGTACATAGATTGAAAAAACTCACAAAATTGGAGACTCTCTGACTTCACTGTTCATACATGTTCAGAGGGGAAACTAAAGAACATATTAAGAACCATCAAATACTCTTTTGCAAACTGCAAAGTCCATTCAATTTCTGTTAAGTTCCACTTCTAGGCTACAAGTGCAAGAAATGTTAATGAATAAATATATATATACTTTTTGCAACACAAGTTGTGTAAGCCAAGACTTGGGTATTTCTTTTCTAGCAGCAGAGTTGACATAAACAAATATATCTATTTTATTTGTAAAACAGATGAAATGAAGTAAATACAAACTGATAAAAATCAGTTGAAAAACTAGACATAGTGTGTCTGTTAGACATGCATGCCCCATCCTCCTGCATATAGAATTCCCATCCATTATTTATGACTGGAAATCATTTTGAGTATTACTTTAGGTAATATAATACTGTGGATTCATTATTTTGAATGGAGTAAAACTTAATTTAAGTAGGATATAATATGAAACTTTCATATTATATCCTACTTAAAGTTTTACCCCATTCAAAATAATGAATCCACAGTACTAAACTGTTTCTGACACAATTGCATGTACCCAATCACCTAAATTTAATGGAGTCACTGAAGCATGAAATATAGGTGATGTGGACTTAATGTTGTCGTTCTCTGTTGAACTGAAGAAAATGATTGAATTTGTAAAATATCAGTAATATCAAAACAGGTTTTTTTTTTAGAAATAGACTAAAATGCAAAAATTTAATTTAAGTCACTCTACCATAAAATGTAGATCATAGTGACTCAAATATAGCTGAGCTGTGTTGTACTACATAAAAGTACTTCAATTGTGAAATATTATTAATGCATTACCATAGGTTCATTAATAATACACCTAAATGCAAACCTTTCCCAAAGTCACTCAAGCATGAAATATAGGTCATGGTGACTCGAATGTTGCTAACTTTTGTTGTACTATATAAAATGAATGAATAGGTATAATATATCTCTATAGAAAATGGGCCTAAATTCAAAAACTTAACCGAGTCACCCATGCAGGAAAAGTGGGTCAAATGACCCTATTGTTGAAGAAATGTATTATATAATGTAAGAGGATTTATAGAGCTGAAGCATCATTGATATAACACCATGGATTCCTAGGCAAAACTTAAGTCACTCATGCATTAAATGGAGGTCAAGTTGACCATGTTGATCTGTGTTTAGTGTCATAAGAGGATTGTAGCAGTATAGTATCATTGAAATATCTCTACGGGTTTCTGAGAAATGGACCTAAACGCAAATACTTAACCAAGCCAGATAGACAAGGGTAAATCTATATGCCCCTTCCACATTCGTGGACGGGACATAATTAACTGATGTTATTCAATGTATGGTGTTTACATAATTTATGGTGAGGGAAAATTTTTTTTTTTCGAACAATTGAACAGCTGTGAAATGGTTATTCAAGCTGATCAGTAGGTGAATTTATGTGAACAAATGTTCTATGTAAAAATTACAGGTGTGATTTAGTTTCTGATATGGTGTCATCTTTGTAGCCATGTTGACACATGGGGATCAAAATATTGACTTTGCCCTCTTTCTGTTATGGTGTTTGAGAAAATATTATATAGTACATGGGGAAAAAATCCAACTGATTTTGGTAAACAGGTTTCATTTAATAGAGCGACAGTATCCGAACAGCAGCTATAAGAGCCTTAGGTAGTTCTTAAGTATTTAAGTATAAAACGAGCACATTCTGATCCTGCTATCTAAATTATGTACTGTCCAACTACCTTTTGCAGTTCTCCTGTTGGTAATCATAGTGTATTGGCATTTATAGTATGTTTTATATACCATCGTCCAGGATAGATAAGAGGGGGGTTTGGGTACCATAAAACATCTTTAACCCCACCACTTTTCATTGTCTGTACCAAGTCGGACTATCCTGACTCTCTGTTGTGTTTATGTTTGCGTTTATTTATCGTTCTTTTATATTATTTGTTGTCTGGGGTGCTGTATGTTTGGTGGCATTGATTGATTGGTATGTAATTTTGACCTTTCCTGGAAGGTATTTATGAAATTATAATTAAAGTTTTAAACATTTAATGCAAAGATGCAAAAGCCGAGTTGTGAATATAGTTGCTGGATACTTTTCCCTAAAATTAAAGGTCTGAGAGTCTTCCAGGAAATTTACCAAAGATGGAATTGCTATGTAAGAAATTCAGATGTTCGAAGCAGTTGATTACTTTAATATATAGTTGCTAGGTACTTTTCCTGAAATTAAAGATTAGAGTTTTCCAGTATATTTACTGATATGAGAGTAATTAATTTTCAGGTGCTGGTGATGGAATGGTCACAGAGATTATGGCCAAATATTACAGAACCATTGATACAACAGAGCTGTCATCCACCATGGTATGGAGACTACAGGAAAAGGGATTTAAGTAAGACATTTAAAATATGGAAAAATCTTCTTTAAAGATCCAAGATCTTTACAAACAAGTTTACTTTTATACGTGGATTAAAATTGAAGTACCCTACAAATTTTATAAGACTTTATTTGTATATTAATAGTAATTTTTGGCTGAGTTGGCCAAATGCCAGTTTGAACTATTACTATCACTTTATATCCATTTTCCACCAGTGAACAGAATTTAACCAAACTTGGTTTCTGTACGGTCTTGTTCTAGTTATGTTTAGTTTATGATACATTTTTATTCTTCTTGTTATGCATGTGTCCTTGTGGCATTTGTTTGTTAGATTAAACATATTTCATTGCTAAATTATAACAATTGAATCGGGCACATGTTATCACGACTTACAAAGGCCCTCTTTTGTTTGCATTCCATTCTCCTGAATTTTCCTTGGACTTCGAATTTGTGGACTTTTCATTTTGTTGCTTTGGTATTCTTTTGCCGATATCTTTATAAGATCCTTGCCAGGTGTTGCTACTTTTGTACCTATTGGTGCTAACAAACATTGTTGGCTTTTCTGATTGGTTAAATTTTCAGGATGTTCTCTGAAACTACTTGACCAATGGATTTTTAAGTTGTCGTGAATGATTACTGCAAGGTACTACTCAACTATTGTCATTTTGTGTTGTTTGAAAAAACCAAGTGTTGGATCTTATAGGAAAGGTATTTAAAATTCTTCTAAAGAGCTATTAGATAGATTGATACAAAACTTGGTGGAAGTGGGTCTTATGAAGACACGAATATTATTTCTTACTTTTGGGATGTTCTGCTTACAAACATTGCTGCCATGCCCAAATTGAAATGACATAATTTGGTACATTTCAAAGATTTTCTTTCTTGAATCTGCCTCTCCCATGGGATTGAAACTTGTCATAAATGATCATTGCAAAATACCATTCAAATGTGGTTACTCTGGTATTGATTGGAAATTCCAGATCAGTGACACTGCACAACTTAGGAAAATTGACCTTTGATGTTTCTCTTTTATAGCCTTGTTCATTGATACTAAATACATGCATACTATCTTAAATTGCAAATAAAATCCAAGTGAGCAATACAGGCTCCTGGGAACCTCTAGTTCATGACAAAGTGTTCTTTGATGGTTTCTTTGTATTTTCCTGTTTTGATTGGTAAAACAAAACTAGAGCATTATTGATTGAAATTTTCTGTTTCAGTGTAATTCCAGTGGAAACGTGGGACAGTGGCAAAGTTAGCTATGATCTGATTGGTTGTTTAAATCTGCTGGACAGATGTGATAAACCAATGACAGTTCTCCGTTCTATTCAAAAAGTATTAAAGCCTGGAAGTGGGAGAGCATTAGTTGCTGTAGTTCTACCATTTGAACCTTATGTCGAACACAGTAAGTAGGCATTTCAACTGCCACCAAGGAGGGATACAAAGGCAAATAATTTAAAACTATAGGATCTGAAACTCAGATTGCACAAGTTTAAAAATTCCTTTTATTTAATAAGAGGAGTTATAAAGTGTTCTAAAATATTAATTTTACCAGTACTATTGATTAAACAAGAGGCTCACCAGAGCCTGTATCGCTCACCTGGAGTCTGGTTTTCATTGGACAATTAATCAACTATTTGACCAAGTTTGTTGCAATTGGTTCAATTGTTCAGGGAAAATTTGTTGAAGATTTATTTTTCATAAGGTTTAATGTTAAAATATGTACCCTCATGGTGGTAGTCCTGGCAAGAAGTTGACAAAATTGACCAGGAATAAGGGTGAACCTTAAATAAATGTAACAGAACCCGACCTCAAATTACACAAACCAATAACTCCTAAATAGAATTTGAGATTCCCTTCAAAATTTCAGGGTAGGTAGATCTCAACATGGCAAACATTTTTCAATTTACATTTCACTTCTATCTCAAATAGTTTTGGAGATAAATGCAAAAATGTTAAAATTTTAAAAATTTGACAAAAAAGGGCAATAACTCGTAAATGGGTTTTGGGATTTCCTTTAAAATTTCAGGGTATGTAGATCTCAACATGGCAAACATTTTTCAAATTTACATTTCACTTCTATCTCAAATAGTTTTGGAGATAAATGACGAAAAATGTTAAATTATGAAAATTTGACGAAAAAAGGACAATAACTCCTAAATGGGTTTTGGAATTTCCTTCAAAATTTCAGGGTAGGTAGATCTTGTCATGCTGATCAAATTTACCCGACGTCAGATTTTCGATATCTGTAACGGTTTTTGAGTTATTAGCAAAAAACAGCAATTTACCCCTATGTTCTATTTTTAGTAACAGTGGCCATGTTTTTCGACGAATTAAAAATCCCCACATCAGTTCTATGCAGGGTACCCTAAGCAACAATCTTACCAAGTTTCATATGATTTTGAATAGTAGTTTCAGAGAAGAAGATTTTTGAAATAATAACATAAAAAAAAGCCAAAAATGTGAAAAAAGGGCAATAACTCCTAAATGGGTTTTGGAATTTCCTTCAAAATTTCAGGGTAGGTAGATCTTGTCATGCTGATCAAGTTTACCCCATGTCAGATTTTCGATATCTGTAACGGTTTTTGAGTTATTAGCAAAAAACAGCAATTTACCCCTATGTTCTATTTATAGTAATGACAGCCATGTTTTTCGACATTTCAAAAATTTTAAACGATAGAAATTTTCCAGATGCCTTAAAGAACAATTCTGCAAAGTTAGGTTGAAGTCGGTCCAGTAGTTTAGGACGAGTTAACATTTGAAAAAGTTTACAGACGACGACGACGACAGACGACGACGACGACGGACGCCAAGTGATGGCAATAGCTCACATGGCCTATGGCCAGGTGAGCTAAAAATAATTGGATGGTTTAAAGGATGCAAATAATGAAATCAGAAAAATTGGAGTTACTTCTCTTTTTATACAAGTCTGTGACATTTTTATAAGACTATTTTTACTTTAAACTGAGGGAAGTAAAAGTTTAACATAACAGTATTGATGAAGTAGATATTGAATTATGGATATATCAAACAGCTACTCACTGCAAGTGAATCATATGTATAGAACTAGAATCTCATATTATTATCTGGAAGAAAAAAGGCATAAAATATATATCTTATTAAATTTAATGGCAAGGACTACTTCAGTACACTTAAGTGTTTTAAAATGAAAACATACCTCTGAAACTTTTTTAATAACCTTACTAACCTTTTCAGTACCTTATCCATTAAATTATTTTTTATGAGCTTAAAGTTCACGATTTGCAAGCAATTAAAACTTATATTTAATAAATGTGTCAAAATGATGCATTTCCGAATCTTTTATAGAATTTAAATCTTATTCTGGAAATAAAATCTGTGTGAGCCAGATCCACAGCTATAGTTTTATATGTTCAGATTTGGTTTCAAAATAACTAATTTATCCTAACTTTATTTATGAAGTGTACATTTTGTATTCTTTTTTTCTTCAGATTCCTCAGATCATAATCCTACAGAAAAACTGCTAATTAAAGGAAAACCATTTGAAGAACAAGCTACCAGTTTTATTGTTGATGTGTTCCAGCCTTTAGGTTTTATTGTTGAACGATTTTCTAGACTTCCATATCTGTGTGAAGGTGACATGAAACATTCATTTTATGTATTAAATGATGCAGTATTTGTTCTCAGATTAAAAGAAAATGGGTAGTAGAGTATTTATTAATATACGACCACAAATATTTGCAGACATGTTATAGTATGAGCCTGTCGTCGTCTGTAGACAGTTAGGGTTCCGCTCATTTAATTTTGTTATATTGAATGTATCCTTGTTTTACCACACAGCTTAGGATTGATTTTTGGATATCTGGCCCCTCAAGTTTTTATTTCTTCTAGAGGTCATTAAGGGGTTTTTGGTAATTTTAGTGTAACATTTTTAATATTTGTCCAATTTTTATGATTTTTTGTTTTTAATGTTCCTTGATGAAAATAGAAAAACGTAAGTAACAACAGTTTTTAACTACAGATGTCTGAATGTTTTTAAGATATAAGGGCCCAAAGAATGGACACTCCCTAATTTTTATTTCTTATCTGATTTTGATGATTTTTTTTTTAAATTGGTTTGTCATAAGAAATACAATAAAACTTATTGAGGCCATTTTTGTGTAACTTTTGTCTTTTCAGGGATAAAAGGGATTAATGGGGCCAAAATTAGCCATTTTGCCAGACACACCCTAAAATTTTTATTTTTCTTCAAATTTTAATTGGGATTTTTTATTTTAGATCATCTCAATGAGTGCTTCCAGCAGTATGTCAACATATTTCTTCTTTCTTTTACATTTTTTGAGATACAGGTGGCTAAAGGGGCCAAAAAAGCAAAGTGGCTTGAATTATAAATTTTGGGTTTTTCATCTGGCTTTTGTGGTTGGTCCAATATTTCTATGTAATGTATTTTATATTATCCAATACTTTATTGGGTAAAGCTTAATGATATGTCCACATTTACTGGAATTCTTTACCTGCAGACATGTTGCGGTCACCTGACAGCAACTATTTATACAATGCATTTTCCTCCGAGTTACAATTTTGGTTATCTTATAATCTTTGGTTCTGTGTCCCATGTGCATACTCAGGCAGGACATTTAGTGCATCCACTCTTGTTTTTCTTAGACTTATTCCCCTTTAACTAGTTAAAATATAGAAAATTGATTTTGTAAGTGCTCTTACGTCTACATTTCCTAAAAAAAAAAATAAAAGTTTGGTTTTTGGTCTTCCTTGAAGTGTGTCGTATACAGCATAGTATAAATTGACTTTGTAAGCAATCTCATATCTAAATTTCTCAAAAGATTTTATTGAAATTTATCATAATATACGGTAAGCATTCTCTCACAAGTTTCAAAATAATCACCGACAGATTGATTTTCTATTAGTTATTCTCCTTGGAAAATAGACTTTCAAACACACTCATCTACATATCTCTACAGGTTTTAATGAAAGTACAGTGCACAATTATGAAATAGCAATTGCTTGGAACAATTGGATTTCAAAAACAAATATTCCATATTTGGTAAATATCCTGGAAGACTCTCAGACCTTTAAATTTTGGAAAAAGTTCCCAGCAACCATATAATAAATTAGTCAGGTGTGAAACGGTAATTGCTAGGAACAACGGGATTTCAAATACTGCAATTCCATCTTTGGTAAATATCCTGGAAGACTCCAGACCTTTAAAATTCTGAAAAAGTACCTAGCAACCACTTAGTAAAGTAGTCAGCTGAGAACCAGCAATTGCTCGGAATAATTTCAAACATTTAATTCCATCTTTGGAAAATATTCTGGAAAACTCTCAGACCTATAAACTTTTGGAAAATTACCCAATAACCATATATAAAATTAGTCAGATAAGAAATAACAATCGCTTGGAATAATTGATTTTCAAGCACACCAATTCATTCCTTGGTAAATATCCTTGACGACTCAGACCTTCAAATTATTTAAAATTACCTAGCAACCATATTGTTAAGTATTCAAGTGTGAAACACCAATTGATTGGAATAATTGAACTTAAAACATTGCGATACCATCTTTATTAAATATCACGGAAGACTCAGATCCATAAATTTTTAGAAAAGTATGTTGCAACCATATAATAAAGTAGTCGGGTGTAAAAAATCAATTGTTGGAATAAATTGAATTTCAAACACTATAATACAACCTTTGGTAAATATTTTGGAAGACGCTCAGGCTTTCATATGTTGGGAAAAGTACCAAGTAATATCTACTAGTATTAAAATAAAAAATGGTAAAATTTCAATTGTAAGTTATGTTTTTAATAATGCAACAAGATGGAGATCACAATAAGAACTCGCATTTTGATTTTTGCTAGTGATACTTCTATTACAAACCATACACCAATCACATTAATTAATCTCATGTCTATTGACAAAGATTCACAATAATAAATGCAAACAAAAATTTCTGAGATTACAGATTCTCCTTTCCTAGTGATTTACATGGTGCATTTTAGGAACAATAATTGTAAATTGTGTCAAATTTGAACTTAATTTGTCTTTGGTTGTGTCTCATAATACATGTACATCTGAGAAATAATTCAAGGTGGCTTCAAAATATCCTGATTTTACCACTAGTAGGCCCTTTATGCCAAAGATATTTCACACAAGAGACACTGAGTGGTAAATTAAAGCCATAAAGGCCCTACCCGTGGTAAAATGATATTTTCAAGCCACCTTGAATTATTTCTATTGTAACAGGACAGTTTTATCAACATTTTGAAACGCCTCAACATGGGTATTCAGACACAACGATGCCATAACACAAATCAAGTTATACTCTGACATCATTAAAGCTTGTGAGGAACTTTACTATGACGTTGCCAAATAAGCTGTCTGACGCCTGTCACGTTGGAATCAAAATATCATATTTTACAATGAAAGCATTTGAAGCAGATCATATTAGAATTGCTAAGTTGCAAATCTAAACCAAAACTGAATGGACCTTTTAAAAATAATGATAACTCAGAAGTAATCAACATAAAATATTTTAAATTGAACATTTAGCAGTTTCTTAAATGTACCCAAACCAGTGTGATTGATGGATGGATCTCTGTTTCACGACACCTTTGTGGAGGGGGGTTAGTTAGTTGTATAGAGCTTAACCAGTCTTTGGTCATTTTTAAGTGAATTGGAGTAAGAAATATGGCAAATTCATACAAACAATTTACCTACACTTATAAATATTTTTATCCTTTAAAATGAAAATCAAAAACTTTATTAAAAATTTTTTTTTTTTAAGAATTGTTATTAAAAGTGATAGAGAAAAACAGAACCTTTGGAACTACATACACTTTTGTACAGTTCTTGTTCCAAACAAATTAGATATCTCAACTTCAAAATAAATTAAAATATATTTTTGTATGTGTCAAAAAATAATCAATGACTTGTCTCATTCTGCTTTGATCATGAAAGTCATAACTCTTGATGCAATGTTCCAGCATACTTCTTCTTTTGGGACATTCATTTTGAAATACATAGCACATCTTTCCATGTCAAATATGGAAGAATAGACAAATGAATCAGTTTCATATATAACAGAAATGAACAATTTTTTTTTACAATGGAAGAAATACAATAAAGCAACAAAAACCAGATGTACTGTGAGCCATTGATCACTAGTGATACCCCCTGCCGCGATAAGGGTCGAAAAATAAATGAAGTCGTCAAACAGGAAGTTGATGTCACCTTGGTCTAAAAACGTATCGAAGGATATGGCGTACCTATAGAAGACTGGTGACAAAATATCAAGTGGCTGTGATGAGTAGTTGCAGAGAAAAGAGTGACGAAAAACTTTGTTATAACCAGATGGACGCATGGACAGAACCACAAAGGTAAAACAGTATACCCCCCTCTCCTTTGGAGCGGGTGTATAATAAATAATCTAACAAATATTCACTTTACTGTGACTTCAATACATGAAGTAGTTCTAGAAAAAAATTCTTAACAGTGTTAATCAATATTTCAAATAAACATATCTAACACATATTTCAGCATCTGTAACAGCTACAGATACTGTGTTGTCTTTTCAGAATTTCACCATCTGTAACAGTTACCGGTACTCTGTTATCTTTTCAGAAATTTCAGCATCTGTAACAGCTACAGGTACTCTTTTGTCTTTTCAGAAATTTCAGTATCTGTAACAGCTACAGGTACTCTGTTGTCTTTTGAGAAATTTCAGCACCTGTAACAGCTACAGGTACTCTGTTGTCTTTCTTTCTCTTCTTCATTTTCTTTTGAGACTTTGTAGTGCACATGTCCAAGTACGTTTTGTTTTTCTTGATTAGTGACTCCAAGTAAGTCATTTCTAAAAGAAATAAATATTTTGACTCCTGATGTGTCGAAATTTTGGTTGTCTCGAAATAAAATTAAGGTCCCTATATTACCAAATGCATTTAAGTTGTTTTTGTTTTCATCGAAGTAATATACACATACCAAATTATTACCTTGGAGATAAAAATGGCTTCAAAAGTTTATCAAAAAATCAATAACTTTGGTCATTAACAACTATTTCATGTATGATGGTCCTGTCTTTACCCGAGGTTACCTTGACTCGTTATCTTCGATAATTAGTGAATTATTGACATACGTTTCAACTGAATTCAATTGTTATTATGTTTAATTAGCCTCCGCTTGAGTTGAACTACGGATGTGTAGAATTTTTTCTACGTCCCCAACAACTTCGTGATAACGTGAGTTTATTTATTTCCTAGTCACAAAATGATTATGCGGAAAAAGACAAATTTTAGATTCTATGCAACAATTTACAAATTAATATTTACTTTTAAAATTTTTTAATTATCATCAATAATGCAAGATTAATAAATGTGATTCAATTACAAATAATAATAAATATCATAAGCAAAACCTAAAATGCCATTTTATTGCAATTTTCAACCAGGTACATTCTTTGCACTTATGAGAAAGTCAAATACATGTTACATTCAGACTAAACAAGCTTAATCAAAAATCATTTTAAGTTTTTCAATGTTGGGGAAAACTAAACACACTTTGCATGCTTATGTTCTAACATTGCTAATGGAAATTTTGTGCCATCAAAACTTTAAATTGCTTGGAAACTTTTTTATACATATCTTTTTCTTCCTTTTTAATGTTATTTTGGGTTTACATTTTCTCTTTAAGATTTGTTCGACTATGAGCATCACTTAAGAGAGAAATTTTCCTAAGGCGTAATAAAAAATATGTTTCCTGTAACATGCTTGAAAAAATTATAGTCGGTCGGTAATAAAAAAAAATTTCCAAAACTTTTTACATAGGTTATATAGGGGACTCAATCTTGACCTTAACAGTGCTTGTTCAAAAATAGTCAAAAAAAGTTTAGGGTAGGCAATAAAAAGTAGGGTTGGTCAAGTTACCAGAAACACAGGATTTTTTTATTTGGCATAATCTAAATATGGTTATTTCAGTAACAGAGAAATTTTCTGAATCAAAATTATTTTATTAAGACTAGTTTAAGGGGTTATTTTTGTGTAAAATAACTATACTTCTCTTCAATCTGTCTACAGCCAACAGTTCTTGCATCATTGCTCTATTCATGTCAATCTGGATATCTTTTATAACTACCATAATACGCTTGAAGATGTTCCTTTCTTTTTTTATTTCTAAAATGAAAATTATATAATATAAAATCAATTTAAATTTACAGGAACTAACTTTATAAACAAGAAGCTGTCTTGGTCACAGTACACCAAATTTTCATTTGTTACTTTTTGGAACCATCTGCCCCGCTCACCATACTTCACCAAAATAATAATCAGATTTTTATACGACCGCAAAATTTTTGCAGTCATATATTGGTATGACGTTGGCGTCGTCGTCCAAAGACATTTGGTTTTCGCACTATAACTCTAGTATAAGTTAATAGAAATCTATGAAATTTAAACACAAGGTTTATGACCACAAAAGGAAGGTTGGGATTGATTTTGGGAGTTTTGTCCCAACAGTTTAAGAATTAGGTTCCAAAAAAGGGCCCAATAAGCATTTTTCTTGTTTGGTTATTATCTTGGTGTAGGGGAGGTAATCCAAACAAATTTAAAGTAAAATGTTGTGTATGATTCGATTACCTCCCTCACACTGCTTGTAAATTATGTATAAAGAAATGTAGATTATCTTGGGGTGATTTACAGCTGTCAGTTTATTTTTAGAAGTTACTATTAATCAATATTAATTTTGTCCATATGTCATTTTCTATTTTAAGACTTTTATGATATATTTAAATGGGTAATTATGTTTGCAAACTGCATGAGAAATTTGAATAGGGATTATGACCATATCTTGAGGGAAAGAATTTTTTTTTTGGAAAAAGGGAAAGGGGGGTGTAAATAAGAAATTGTGGGGGGGGGGGGGGCAATTTTTTCTCATTTCAGATTTCCGAAATTGAAAAGAAAGTGTCTTCAAATTTTTATTTTGCAAAACAAAGGGTGGGGAGGGGGGGTACAATGATTTTTTTATGGGGGGGTCAGTACGCAACAGCATAGTGTATTGCAAAAAAGCAAAAAAGGGGTTAAATTTTATTTTATTTTGGGGGGGGGGAGGGGTCAATTCGCAACAGCATATTGTATTGCACAAAAAGCAAAAAATTGAATATAAATTCAAATCATATGTCCAATTCTAAGTTCTTTGACTACAGTTATTCTGTGTCAGAAACCTATTATGTGTCAAATATTTAATTACAATCCAAATTCAGACCTGTATCAAGCGTGAATATTGTGTCCATTTTTGCCCCAACTGTTCAGGGTTGGACCTCTGCGGTCGTATCCAGCTGCGCTCAGCGAAGCAATTTATTATCATTTGTGAAATCTGTTTAATAACGAAAATTAGTATATTAATTCAAATTAATTAATTAGAGTAACAAAATTAAACTTATCTAAACCTTGTTACAAAAATAACTCTTTTGTGGTTTTTAATCCAACTGACAGAACCGAAGTGGTTGGAACACTTTTTGGGGGTAAAAAAGCATTATACTAGGAGAAAAATCCGTCTTATTTAATTTACATATTCACTTAAAGTTATCTGCAATCATACCATGATAGAAATACCAGATATGTGGATATGGTGGATCTAGCATCATGTGGAATGAGACAGTAAATGGCTTTGGTCCTTCACTGTATATGTTGGAATGCATTCTGTCCATAACTAATTCAAATTCTTCTATCTGTAGTCCACATAGGGTTTTCAGACAATTTTTATACATCCCACACTTCTCTGCATATTCAAATGCATTGTTGTTTTCATCTGAGCAATCATCTTCAATCTTTGTACTCTCATCTATGTAATGAATCTCAATGACATTATTATTTTCATCTTGCCCATCGTCATCTGCAAACACTATATCATCATCTTTCTTTTCTCCATCAATTAAACAACTACCATCAATTTCTTTAACAGATTGTACATCTGAGTCTGTATAATCCAGATTTTCTCCTTTCACAACCTTTTTCTTCTTTTTTGGTGGTTCACAGTTTGAAGCTGAGCCAGATGTGGCATGATTTGGTTGCTTTTGTAATGACTGATTTATCATTTCCCTAACAGTTATTCCAGTCTTATTCTGTGTATTTTCTGCAGGTAAATGACATTTTGCATTAGGCATCATATTTTCTATATTTGTTCTGTTGGGATCTGGCACAAATGTTGAAGACAGTAGTGTGTTCTGCTTTGGTACAGAAGCCAAATTTGCTGTTGAGGAAGAAAGCTGTGTGGTCTGACAGTTTTTTGCCATATTTTGCAACAGAGTTGTAAATGGTAACATTTTCAGGTCATTGCCGGTAACTATTTGAGTGGTGTTTTTCGGTAAACCACCAGTAACAGATGTTGTTGATGTATTCATTATTGGAATACAAACAGCTCTTGTATTACCCATCTTACTAGTAGATGGCAAACTTTCCCCTTTTTGTTGGTTTACAATAGGCACAAGTAAGCCTAACTGGTATTGACTTGGTTCTGAGGCATTCTTCAGAACTGATACAGGAAAAGGTCCAATGGTAATTGTTTCTGATTTACTAGTGGGTGTTGATTTTTCTTGTAGTAGGTTTTGTTTCAGTTGAATAGGTTGTTTTTCTTTACTCTTTATTTCATCAGATCCTATTGGCTTCATACTTTCAGAAACTAGACTAGAGCTCATACTTTTGCCTTTCACCCAGGAATATCGCTTCCTTTTCTTTGCAGTCTGATTTGTCTGTGACCTTTTCGTTGAAGTTACATCTGACTTATCTATAACTGTTGGTACATTTTCAGATGCTAATTTTGCTGAACATTTTTTGTGAAATGCCTTGATAGTTTCCTCATACTCTATAAAGAAATACAACACACAAATTGAATTTTTCTAAGAAGCAACTTTTAAAATCTCAATGAAATTGATCCCTACATTTTATTAGCTTTTTTTCCATATTAAATAAATATGATGGATAAATAAACTTTGAACAAAGTTGGCAACACCAAGTGCTATACATGTATATAGATGGGATCTGCATGAAAAATTAAAATTTTCACTAGGCATGGGCAGAGCCTACCATGCGAATATACTGAGGCAAATCAACACATGCTTGTTATACAATTAAAAGACTAATTTTTGCACCAAGTATAATTATATCATTTAACACATCTGACATTGTTCCATGAGGTTTACTTTTCTGAAATTTTGCATCTTTCCTATTAAAAAAAAATACCATATTTTGCTTGAACCTTACAATGTATAAATATGAAGTTTACCCTACATTTATTATTGTTTTATGACAAGTGCAAAATGTAATAAATATTTTCCAGCAGTTTGTACATATTATATTCATCCTGCATCACTCCAGGAAGCTTTGAATTTAAAAAAGACAAAAAATAAATGAACATTGTTATGCTTGTAAAGCATGGTTTCAGAAGGTGATAACTCACCCTTTTTTCTGTTAGAAATACAGTATATATTTATTTCTTTTGGTTATAAAGTTTTCCTTTTCTTTTATAAAGCTTTTGTTCATTCATACAATGAAAACGTACTTTTGTCTGTCCAGATTTTGCCGCCGAAAAAGTTCAGCATGCTTTGACCCCTTGAGTCAGTATATAAGGTTTCGCACCAGAGAATTTCAGTTTGTCGAGGTTTTCCACACAAACAGAACACTACGATTTAATTTGAGCGATTTCAGCAAGTTTTAAACATGAGCGAAGAAGGAAACAGCTCATCCGCACATAGGAGTCAGCCACCACCGTCGTCACGCGGGTCTCCTGATTTTTCGCCGGAGGATGCTTTAGCGTTATTCACCCAAAAGCTAGATGACGCTTTACAAAAGCAGAAAGATGACATTTTTTCCGAGATGGAAGTTCGTATTAGGCTCCAGCCAGCCGACACAGTAGTTTCAACTCCAAAGGTGACACCAACTTTCCGTTACGAGGCAAACGCCAAGCAGTTTGATTTTAACTCCGCACGTCTCGAAGAGGTTTCAAAGGTGATCGACTTTATCAGGAGGGGATCTCATGCTTGTGCAGTGGATGCACTAGAGAAATGCAGCACCGCACTTAAAGAGCGCAACAAACTTCTGCGCATCGCAGATAAATACGGTTGGGACGTTGTAGAAGAGTACACCGACGATCCCCTAACGGACGGCAGCGACGATGCTGTAAAGCTTCGACAGGCAGAATATCGGGCAAAAATGAAGAGGAGAGAAAAGCAGAGGCAGAAATACGCACCTTACAGCGCCGGACCAAGTACAGCAGAGAAGCCGAATACGTCTCATCTTTTTCGTGACTCTAGCGCATCATTTGGAAGATCGGCACCTAAACACACAGCCCAGGGTTCAGACAGCAAATCGCCCGGTATCTCGTACACCCCTTCAGAGTACTTCAGCAACGCTTACGGAGGAAAGACCAGCAATTCCGGGAGATGCTATTACTGCAACGACGAAAACCACTGGGCATACAACTGCCCAAGAAGAGCCCGTTCCAGCCCACCAAGACCATTTAGAGACAGCAGATACAGCACAGGAGCCAGGCGATGAAAATGACTATGCAGTTAAGTATAATTTTTCTCACATTTTATCTATTAAGAACGAGTTAAAATCGAACGCGGATTTAAATGAGGTAAATAATTTTGTTGTAGATAATTTAAGATCTCATTTATCGTTTTGGAAAAACACATTACGAGCTAGTAATTTTGTACTGAATGTAATAGAATATGGTTATCTAATGCCCTTTTCTGATTCAACTACCTCAAAAATCATGAAAAACAATAGTTCGGCTATCACACACAAATCCTTCGTAACTTCAGCGATCAACAGATTATTAGACGCAGGAGTGGTTATCGATTGTCAGAATAACCCCCCTTTCGTTATTAATCCTTTGACCGTGTCCGTTAACGCCGACGGCAAAGAAAGGCTCATATTAGATTTACGACATGTAAATAAATTTATAGAAAGAAGAAAATTTAAATTTGAAGGCGTGCCAGAAGCTATTCAGTTTATTTCAAGTCCAGGTTACTGTTTTAAATTCGATCTCAAATCAGCATATCATAATATTGTTATTCACGAGGATCATAGAAAATTTTTAGGCTTTTCTTGGGATTTTCCAGAAGGAACAAGGTATTTTACATTTAAATGTCTTCCATTTGGCTTATCAGTAGCGGCACATATATTTTCAAAAGTGCTCAGACCGTTAGTGAAATATTGGAGATCTTTTGGTTATCGCATGGTACTTTATTTAGATGATGGTTGGGGTTTTGAAAATTCGTACCATTCTTGCAAATCCTTAGCTGACAGAGTTCGAGGGGATTTATCGCTTGCAGGTCTTTTTCTGAACCACGAAAAAAGCATTTGGGAACCTACTCGCAGGTTAACTTGGTTAGGTTTCACCTGGGATCTTTCTGCACTCACTTTGGAAATTCCACAGGAAAAACTTTCGAAATTCCGAGGGATCATTTCAAATACTCTTGATAGCTTGGAAGATTTAACTCCGAGAAAGTTGGCGCGTATTACAGGAAAAATTATCTCCTTCATGCCTAGCTTCGGTAATATTTGCCGTATTATGAGTAGAAATATGCTCATGATTATTGCAACATCTGAGTTTTGGGACCAAAAGATTACTCTTACAAATGCCGCTCTGTCTGAGCTCGAATTCTGGTTTTTTAATTGTCAGTCTTTACCCACCAGGAAATTTTTGGCGCAAAACCGTATTCCTGATAAAATCGTTTATGCTGACGCAAGCAGTTTTGCCTGCGCCGCTTTTACCGTCGAAACAAATTCAAAAATCGTACACAAAATGTGGTCCGACACCGAGGCCAAGCAGAGTTCTACTTTCAGAGAGTTACTCGCAGTCTTAATAACATTAAAATCTTTAAAAAGCGATTTGGCTAATCGAATCGTTAAAATTTATACAGATAATCAAAACGTCGTGAGAATTATCCGAGCAGGGAGCATGAAAAGTGATTTGCATTCTTTGGCAACAAAAATCTTCAGTATTTGCGTTGTAGACGCAATATCATTAGAAGTTGAATGGATACCTCGAGATTACAACCAAGTGGCGGATTTTTACAGTAAGGTTTTTGACTTCGACGACTGGGGAGTCAGTAATATCTATTTTAATTATTTTAATTCAATTTGGGGCCCATACGACATTGATCTGTTCGCAGATGTTAACAACCATAAAATGTCTCGTTTTTTCTCTAAATTTTGGTGTCCTGGCACCGTTGGAGTCGATGCATTCGCGTTTGATTGGGGTTTGTATAACTGTTGGATAGTTCCACCTGTAAATCAAGTGCCGAGAGTAATTCAGCATCTGGCTCTTTGCGAGAGCCACGGTACTCTTGTGGTACCAAAATGGACTTCAAATTGTTTTTGGCCGTTTTTGTGGTCATCGGATAACCGCCGGTTTAACTTTTTTGTTAAAGACGTAGTAGAATATGTTAGGCCATCCAGTTTCTTTGAGGCAGGTTCAGATAAAAATAGCATTTTTGCCGCTCAACCGCTCACTTTTAACGTTCTTGTTTTGAGAATAGATTTTAGACGTTGAGTTCGGGATCAGATTTTAAACCTTGATTTTCAGTATGTACGATAAGTAAGCGCGAGTCTGAGCGATTGAATTAAGTTAGCAGAGGCTCTCCATCATTTTTGAAGGCTTGCATTGTAAGCATTTCTTTTTTATGCATTGTTCACAAGTCCCGTTTGGGCCTATTGCAATATTTAGTCGTTTAGGACGTGCCGAAAGAAAATGTGTTTTCAGTAGAAATTCTACTCATACAGATATATGCATGAAGTTTTATGATTGATTCATGCCCGTTTGGGCACTCTGTTTGTTTAAGGAAGTCCCGTTTGGGCACTCTGTTTTGTCTAGCGAAGTCCCGTTTGGGCATTTTATATTTTATGGCACGAGTCAGTATTGACCCAGGAAGTCCCGTTTGGGCATTTTATATTTTATATTGACTTAATAAGTCCCGTTTGGGCATAACAATTTTAACATCAATTGCGACTGGAGGTTTGCCCCCTTTTTCTTCAGAAACAAGTCCCGTTTGGGCACAGTAATCAATAACACGTATTGTAAGTGGAAAATTGTTCCTTTTTTCCCTTGGAGATAAGTCACGTTTGGGCATATTATTACATATTTTTGAGAACGTCTTTTAATTTTCTGACCTTAAAAATAGTTTTCCGGTGAAACAGTCAGATCTTTATAGTTTTAAATTTTTTTTTTTTTTTTTTTTTTAAAGAAATGTTCTTTTTTGTAATTTCAGTTACGTTTTAACGCTACACATTGGAATACTCTAAATAAGTTTTCGAATTCAAGTTTAACAAAATTCTCGGATTTTCTTCCTACAATAATCAGAGCGTCTAAAAGCGACAATACTTTGAAACAATACAATTCCAATTTTCAAAGGTTTAAGTCCTGGTGTTCAAGATATAATTTGCCTTTTTTACCTACGACAGTTTGCTCGCTAGCTTTGTACTTGTCTTACTTAATTCAGCGTGGAGTTTCTACTGCGGTTCTTAACGCAACTTTTTACGCAGTCAAATGGGAGCATGACATGAATTTACTTTCTGGAGGAATTTTTGAAGATCAGTTGATCAAAATGATCATGGACGGAGGCATCAAACTTCTGTCTAAACCTGTAAATAGGAAAGAACCCATTACACCGGATATTTTGAAAAAGGTTGTCGCAGAGTACGCAAACCAACACAGTTTAAAAGATTTAAGAATTTGTTGTATAATGTTGCTTAGTTATGCTGGATTCTTACGTTTTGATGAGCTTTCGCATTTACAAGTCCAGCACGTTAAGTTTCTCCCTTCTCACCTTGAAATTACTTTAGATAAAAGTAAAACTGATGTTTACAGACAGGGAAATTTGATTATAGTTGCTAGGACAGACAATGCCACTTGTCCTGTAAATATGTTGGAGAAATATTTTGAAGTTGCAGGTTTTGATGTTGATAAAGACAGAGATGAATTCATTTTTCGTTCACTTAGTTTTTTCAAGTCTTCAAACTCACACAAGTTATGCAAGAGCAATAAACCTATATCGTACACAAGAGCGAGGGAAATTGTTTTGGAAGTTTTAGAACAATTGGGGTTAGATAAGAAAAAGTATGGCTTGCACAGTTTTAGGAGTGGAGGGGCTTCGCAAGCCGCTAGTGAGGATATTCCTGATAGGTTGCTTAAATCGCATGGCAGATGGAAGTCCGAAAGAGCGAAAGATGGATATATTAAGGAAAGTTTAAAGAACAAGCTAGTAGTTTCAAAGAATTTGGGCATTTAATTAATGTAATTATTAATAACGCAATTTTCATCTCTATCAACGCTAGCTTTTAGTTCCCTTTGTTTTTTGTCGAATCTGGTCTCTGTGTGGAGCCATATCCAATATTTTGTCTTGTTTAATTTGTTTACAAAAGAACAGCTTTATGTTCGGATGAGCGAAGTGAAGTAGAACATAAATTTATTTCTTTTGGTTATAAAGTTTTCCTTTTCTTTTATAAAGCTTTTGTTCATTCATACAATGAAAACGTACTTTTGTCTGTCCAGATTTTGCCGCCGAAAAAGTTCAGCATGCTTTGACCCCTTGAGTCAGTATATAAGGTTTCGCACCAGAGAATTTCAGTTTGTCGAGGTTTTCCACACAAACAGAACACTACGATTTAATTTTTGTACATTAACAATTTGTATTTTTAATTGTAGATTTCCATGAGGTGCAGATCGAGCGGATGAGTTCAAGACATTTTTTATTATTATTAATAAATCTGGTCTCTGTGTGGAACCATATCCAATATTTTGTCTTGTTTAATTTGTTTACAAAAGAACAGCTTTATGTTCGGATGAGCGAAGTGAAGTAGAACATAAATGTTCATATTTTTTGCTGCTACTGACTTTAATTTGTGTTTCTAATTTAGATTTTGATTCTATATAATTGCATTAAATTGTATCATACTCACTTTTAATTTCAATGGGAATAAACAAAAAAAACTTTTACTGAGCTGATAAACTTTGCAGTTCCAGACATACATTTCATTTTTTTTTCTTTTCTCTTCTTTTTTTTTGGGGGGTATATAAACAAAATCAAAACATAAATCAATTGATTGTAATGTTTGCAATATTATTTATATGATATTTATAATTTTGTTATATATATATATATATATATAAGATAAAAATTAAGGATCTTGTCTTGATCAATGAATTATTATATAGATTTGATATAGCAATTTAAATTCTACCTCGCTAAAGCTTGTCCTAATTTAGATCATTTCAAATCTTATACCAGTTGATGATATAGCTATGAAATTACTCAATTTTCTTCACAACAGAAAAATTACTAAAATTTTTTTTAGTAAGTTTTATGTATAACTATTAAGCTAATAGAAAGAGACAACACATATAACTTAGATTTGGTTGCTTGCAGTAACTTTCATATTTTTTCAGCAAAGCACCAATATAATATCTGTATAATACAATGTAAACTACAAGATGTCTTTGAACAAAAACATATATTCCTAGAACTATCATTTTAAATCAACTATGCAGTAGTTTGATACGGACCATCCTTTACACTGAAGTTACTGTTAGCACCTTCGATAACTATTCAAACAAGACTTACTATATTTTCAGACTGCCGACAAAACAATTTTACGTGCTAAGCCGACTTAAGTCCCACCCTGATTCTAAATTTATATTCAAATCCATTTGAACCAGTTCCAAATACAGAATTAGTGTTGGGAAAGCCCAACTATTAAACGATCAGAAATATATATCATCTTGGTTGATGTCACAATAATATACTGACCTAATCCAAAGTCCATAATTGATAAATGAATGATTTAACTATGGCTTGCAGAATAAAAATATTTATCATATACTTTGTACTAAATAAAGGAAAATTGCATACCCAATGCTGAGAGAACATTGTCAGCTGTCGATGATATCGATATTACCCCCCCCCCCCTCTTTATCATACCCCTTAGAATGATATTGGGCATGTGACCAGGAAGAAATTCTTCACCACTGTTGAAATATATGATAAAGTGTATAAAACATGTCAAAATCCATATCACATGCCGTATCACCCCTCGATCAATATCATCCCTGGGGCTGATATTGCAATCTCGATATGATACAGTTTTTGCCATGTATTATCCTCTATTTATTTTTTTAATGTGTATTTTTTAAATACCTTTCTGTTTACTAGACTTCTTTTTACGTCTACAGCGTCCAGAATTGCAGGTTTTTACGACAGCTTCAACAAGTCTCTTATTCATGCCAAATCTTCTTCTGCCAATAGTATAGGTCTCTGATAACTGAAATATATTGATTTGTTGTCAGTTTGTTATAAATGTATTGCAGCCACCTTTTTAATTTATTTACCTGGTACACAAAACATCATTTTAATATATGGAAGAATAATATCATTTTAAAAATACATGGACGGATAATACCATGTCTTAATTTTTTTTTATTAGTACTGAAATACTACTCTTGGAGTTTCAGATTTCGTAAACTAGGTACCCCCACACAGTATACCATAGACTAACAAATAAAAACAATGAGTCAGTCCTTGAATTGTTAAGACAGATGAGTCTATCGGTAATACATATTCAAATTAAATTTGTTCAGAATCAAGTAAGAGTAAGAATCAACTAAATGTGTAAAGTCTGGATAATTTATACTTGGGAGTTTCAGATTACCCTGTACATTGCCAGTGGCAATCATAATTTTTTTTAAAAATAATACTAATATTTGATTTAAGATGAATTTCAATCCTGCCATTTTTTCACCATATACTTCTCTGAAGCCTGATTTTTTCAAATTCCTTCCTTTCCCTCGCAATAAATAAATAAAATGATTTCTCCCTTACCTAATCCAGTAAACAACAAACTGGATAACAGGAAAGGTAAACAATGACATACCAATCAATCAAAGCAACCAAACTGTCCATTTGCGCAGTGTTTAAACAGGCTTCTAGCAAGCGTTCACCTTGCTGGTAATCATACTGTATTGGTTTTTATATAAGCGCGAGGATATTGTTTTGCTGTTTGGCGTACGCATGTACGTACGTACATATGTAAATTAGTAATGTCCAGGATAATCTCAGTTACCACTGGATGTAGAAAGATAAAACTTGGGTCATTGATTGCAATGTGTGTGGGGACTTTGCCAAAGGTTTCAAAATTTTAATCCCACCCCAAACGGAGTCTAAGGGTACATTATTCCTTTGTCATGCAACTCCTCTCATGTTATTTGGAATACAGAACTGAAAGTTAACTCAGTAATTGTACAACTAATATAGATTGTGCTAAAGGTTTCAGAATTGTTTTAAGATGCGGTTCCAACTTTGGTAAATTTCATGGAAGTCTCAAAGACCATTATTTTTTTTTAATATTTGACAAGAAACCATTTATTTTCTGGATCACTTCAGCATTACACATACTGGGATCATCTAGATGTCAAAAAAATGTGATTCAAACTTTAGTAAATTTCCTGAAAATGTCTAAGACTATTATTTTTGGAATTTTATTTAGCATTATAGATTTTTTTTATTATACTAGCTTTAAGACTTATCAGGATCATTTGGATTTCAAAATTATGTGATTCCAATTTTCGTAAATTTCCTGAAAGACTCAAGGACTACTTTATTTGTGATTTCTACTTAGCAACAATATATATTTGGAATCACTACAGCACCAGCACTAGTTTGGATTGTAGTAAGGATTTTAAAAATATTGATTCCAATTTTGGTAAATTTTCCGAAAGTGTCCAAGACTATTATTTTTGGAATTTTACTTAGCAACTATAGATTTTTTGGATCATATTAGCTTTAAGACTTATCAGGATCATTTGGATTTCAAAAATATGCAATTCCAATTTTGGTAAATTTCCTGAAAGACTCCACACTAGTTTATTTGTGATTTCTTCTTAGCAGCCATATATATTTGGACTCACTATACCAACAGCACTAGTTTGGACTTAATGGATTTCAAAAATATGCGATTCCAATTATGGTAAATTTCCTGGAAGTGTCTAAGACTATTATTTTTGGAATTTTACTAAGCAACTATAGATTTTTTTGAGTCATATTAGCTTCAGACTAATCTATATCAGTTGAATTTCAAAATATGTGATTCCAATTTTGGTAAGTTTCCTGAAAGACTACTTTATTCGTGATTTCTACATAGCAACCATATATATTTGGAAATCCCTATAGTAACAGCACTAGTTTGGATTGTATGGATTTCAAAAAGACAAGAGTAGTGTGGGCATATGCAGCAGGGCTGCTTCGACTCATTATAGTATGTTTTAAACACTAGAGTGTCAGGATAAAAGGGGAGGTTTGGGTACCCATAAAACCAGTTTTATCCCACTACTGTTCAGTGTCTTCCGACTTTACAATCTTATTAAAAACCGATCTCTCATCGCTCCCGTTTTCTGATATGTCGCGTGGGAGATCTAACGAAACCCGCTTTGGGGTCACATGTGAGTGACCTCGTAGGTGTGTCCTGTTCGACCAATGAAATTGCGGCTTACGCGATCTTGTAAGTTGATTACGAAGAAATCGTCAGTCCCCAGAATTCATAAACTTTTTTGATTGGCTTACTGATAGGAAGTCAACTCATTTGCATGTCATTATAAATTCATAAGTTCCAGTTCACTCACATGTGACCTCAAAACGGATTTCGTTAGATCTCCCATGCGACATATCAGAAAACGGGAGCGATGAGAGTTCGGTTTTTAATTAGATTGCCGACTTTACCAAGTCAAACTATCCTGACTCTCTGTTGTGTTTATATCATGTGTGTTGTGCTCTTTTATGTTAATTTTTATTCTGGGTTCTTCCCGTTTTGGTTGCTTTGATTGATTGGTATGTCATTGTTGACCTTTCCTGGTATCCATTTCGTTGTTTATTCTACTTTTGGTGGTCTGGTTTTATAATGACATCAATTAAACCTCTGTTGACTTTATGAACGATTAAAAGGATTTTTATAATGCAGTTGAAATTATAGAAATATATTAAACAAAAATATCACTGTCTTGACCCTTTTGCCTTTTGAAATGTGCAAATTGAACTGCATTTTTTTTAAAGGGATAAAAGCTTCAATCTAAGTCTAAGACTTTTGATACCTTTTCAAGTGTTTGTTGAAAATTTCGGTGTAATCCACCTGTGTCCCCTTCATGTGCTTTCGTGATTTCTGCAATAAATTCCTCTACTGAAATAACAACTTTTCCAGTGACATGCGTCAATGTACCATTTATCAAATAAAGGCGTCTGGCTGCTGATTTTAGACGTCCATATACACCATGAGAACTAATGGGTGATGAAAGATTCGCGCTGCAAATCTTCTCAACGGACGGTAATTTCGCCGTTGCCAAATATTCTCTTATTACTTCAAGTTGTTTCCGTGTAAATGTACCTCCTCTTTTTCTAACTTTTTCTGACGACATCTTCAACGCTCCAAACGTCAAACGTGTTTACCGTAAAACTTTATATACTGTCGCAAAATTTACAATGAAAATCACAATACACATTTGTAGTTTTGTTATTTTTTTTTTAGTACATTTTTCATTAAAAAAAACACCACAAAAAAACCGCTCTGATTTTAATCAGGTGTCGTAAGATCACATGAAGATGTGCTTTAATTTGGCGGGAAATAACTTTTGCGACATTAAAGGAGTAACATTGGTCTTTTATTTTTGGGGAGAAGAATTTGAAAAAAAGGCTCCAAAATTTGGCAGTAAATAAGCAAGATAATTCTGAATCAATTAGTAGTACGGTATAGAAAAAAAGGAAAAAAATTAAGACAGGCTCGTCCACGTCGTCGGAAACCCACGGCCTCGGGTCAACCATTATTTTCTTCTTGTTTTTCTGGTAAGGCAAAGAAGTTACCCCGGATACCGCAAACAATTCCCGAGAAAAAATTTTAGCTGCATATCTGTGGATGATCCATCGTCGGGAACCCACGGCCAATCGCGCTGACGCTTTGCTACACTCGGAAAGTATAGCAAAGTGTTCAAGCACGACCGGCCATGGGCTCGCCGAGGGGGTAACTCTCTGGATTTTTGACAGGGGTGTGCGGAAATGGCACTGTTCAGAGCTTTCCCGGAAAACGTTACATGTAAGTAGATACAATGCAAGTTATTAAAAAATGTTCAATGGAATTGTATTGCAGAATAGTCTAAAATAAAAAAAACAGTGCCTCAAGAATATATTCAAATCTTGAAGCGAGCAGCAAATCCTAAAACCGAGAAGCTAACTGCCTTTTAATTTATAAATGTAGGGTTTTATAATAATTATGGAAAACTGATAAGTCATGATAAATTAAAAACAAAAGAAATTCAAAAACTTTTTAACGCAGTATCAAGCCCTAAAGCTGAAGTGAAGTGGGAAATGGAATACAATGAAATCGAATGGCCTAAGGTATGGGGCTACATAAAAAACTAGGCGTAAAAAATAAAATTAGTAATTTTCATTGGAAATCTTTACACAATATTATTTATACGGAATTACGTTTGAAACTTCCGAGACATAAAGGCGAAAATGCGAAATCGCGAAAAGGCGAAAACGCGAAATCCCGAAAAGGCGAAATGGCGAAATCGCGAAGTCGAAAACGCGAAAACGCGAAGTCGAAAAAGCGAAATCGGAAAGAAATTTTTTTTCGCGTTTTTGCGTTTTCGACTTAGCCGGCGATTTCGCGTTTTCGCCCTATAGAATATGAAGGGCGAAAACGCGAAATGGCCTTAACCGGCCACCATACTATCGCGTTAAAATCTTAAATTCATTTATATCACAATTGAAATGTTTATCGCGATAAAAAAAAAAAGTATAGAGAAGCCAGTAATTTATATCAGGTAAAATATTTTTATCGCCTTAAATATTCTTTTATCGCGTTAAACATATCTTTTAACGCGTTAAACATTCTTTTATCGCGTTAAATACTCGTTTATCGCGTTAAATATACAGTTAATATTTGTTATGTTCATGTTTTATTTTTTTGTCCAGGTCGAGACCCCTAGGGTCTTGTACATTATTATTGTATACTAGTATGAAAAGTAAATTTAGGCTTTTGTTTGTAATATTATCTCTGTGTCGTCAATTTCGAGATGAAAGTCAAGATATGAATTGCATGTTAAATTAAAAAAAAATATTATGAAGTGGTTACATATCTGATTTTAACAAACTAGACACCAAAAGGCTCAATTTACAGAAATTATCAGTATTCAGGAAAATTCAAACCCGATAGAAACAGAGAGGTTTATTCTTTGTATTGCACATATAGTAGATGTTCTTAGTTAAAATTAGTTTTCTCTTTCGTAATTTTTTGTGAGTGCACCTTATTTTAAATAATTTTGGTTTTCGGTATTCAAAAAACATTCTGCTCTAATACTACCGTTTAGAGGCAACTCCTTGAAATACGTATATAGCATACCATAAATTTACAATAACTAAGATAAGTATCTTTGAACTGTTATTTTTTTAATGCTTATGCTCTGAAATTTTCTGTTTGTCATGTATTATTGTAAACTTTCACGTCATTGGATCATATTTGATGTCTGAGCAAATGAGAGGAGCTTGCCAGATTTCAGATTTCAGATTTTATTGATACACTCAGACACAGTATACATGTGTAACATGAGGTCAATACAAATCATATAAATATAACAATAACGGAACAAACTGAAAGAAGAATGAACATACAATCAATACATAAACATTGACATACAAAAGATAGATATATTAAAGTAGAGCAGACACTTTTCTTATAAAGACTGACATTTTTTTTCAAAACATTACAATTGCATAAAGATAATAGACCTTCCATTTTGTTTATATTTGGATTAACATGTCACATGATAATATCTTGCAATAAATTTTTCCCGCAGAGACTTAACAGTTTCATTCGTACAGCAAAAAAGAATATGATATTCATCGCCAATATTATCATTACATAATTGGCAAAAGCGATCTTGTCGAAGGATATTTTGCCATCGACCAGTTTCAATGGGTATATGAAGGTTACAAGTTCTAAGTTTTGTAATCCAAAATCTATTAGTCTCAGAGAGTCTTAATAAATATTTTTCTATACCAAAAGTATTTTTGAATATTGAATAAAATTCACCTCTAGATGCAGATTCGATGTTTTGGAACAAAGATTAAACAAATTGATCCTGTAGGGCTTGTTTAATGGTATTGCTATTAAAATATGGAAATTGCTGAGTAAAAATATAACTCATCCCTATATTATCCCAACATTTTTGTAGACATTCTATCCACTTAAAGTTATAATTATTCCTTCCGTGTAGTGAAAGTAAAAGATACAGAGAGTGGCTAAGTTTATTCTCAGCCTGTACTAATTTTGTCCAGAATGATATCATTCGAAGTTGTACTCGTATCTTCAATGGGAATCTGCCTAATTCCCCATAAATCATAAAGTTCGGGGTCGAGTTTCTAACCGTCAAAATTCGCTTGCAAAACTTTAAATGGACTTGTTCGAGAATGTCTAAATTTTCAAATCCCCAAATTTCTGAACCATACAACAGAATTGGTTCAATTATAGAATCAAACATTTTAATTTGTACATCAATAGGAATATTTTCATTTTTTGCTAATCTATAAATACTAAATAAAGCCTTTTGTGCTTGTTCAACACGTTTTTTCCTGGTTTCTATAAAGAAACCATTATATTTAAAAAGTGCACCAAGGTAAGTATAAGTATCTACAATTTCTAATTTCTCACCATTGATGAAGAAATCTATATTTTGGTTATTTTTTTTCCTACTGAAAATCATGACTTTGGTTTTATTTACATTTACTTGAAGTTTCCATAGCTCACAATATGAATAAAAAATATCAAGTGACTGTTGCATATTTTCAATACTATCTGCTAATATTATGGTATCATCTGCATATAGGATAACAAAAAATTTATAAAAAATATGAATCTCATCTTCAAGTTTTTTCTGTAATGTTTCAAGTGGTAATCCATTGAGCTGGCCGAAGTAATTTTCTAAATCATTTAAAAAGATAGCAAAGAGGAAAGGTTACAGATTTACAGGGAAAAAATTCGGACTCGCTATCACCGTGCTTGACACATGATTTTATACCTTGATACATATTATATATGACCTTAAAACATTTTCCGTTAATTTCACTCTTCTGTAATTTAACCCATAGTCCATCCCTCCAAACGGTAGCAAAGGCTTTCCTTAAGGGGGTAGGCCTGGGGTATGGGAGATAACTCCTGTTGATGTTTTTTTCTTTGACGTCAAACAATAGGAATCTAAAACTTTCTCGAAATATATGCAAAATCGATAATTACGTAGGATTTGATATATTGATGAATTATTGTTTAACATCCAGTGGCAATTATGAAATGCATATCACGAAGAACGTAGTATTTGAACAACTGTACGTTCGGTGTCCAGGGATTACGCTAATCTATTTACTTACCAGTTATAAACAGACAAAGTTCCAAGACATGTTTTATTCCAAATAAAAATCCGATATACTCGAGCATTACCATAATAATTGCGTTATTAAATAGCATGGATTATTTACCCCCACCCTAATGGAATGGTCTATCTTTTTTATTTATTTTTTGTAAATAATCAAAATTTAATGAAATCGATTTTTTTTTCTTTTGAACATTTGGTCAAAATGTTCTAGTGGATATATTGAACATTGAAATATGTTGGCTTATCAAAGTGAATGAGGAAAACTGGACTAAATTAAATCATATTAAATTGAAGATATATAATTGTCAGGTATATTTATATTTTACACCACACCGGCAATACTTACCCTTGCAAATCATTTTTTTTTAATAATAATAATCAAAAAAACGAATTGTAATACAAATGAAAAATAATACATAATAATAGATTATTTATTGGTAAAAAGTTTTGCTGGTAAATTCGTCTATGTGAGACAAGGTTCCATTTTAATGTGCAGCTTTTGCGAACGAGCTAGTAGAAAGCCCGTGCGGATTTTATCTCTTCCAAAGCCAGTCAAGATGGGGACAATAAACAGAAAATTCAAAACTTTTAGAAAAATTTATAGAACTATACCTCTTGATCACTCCCGCGGCTTTCGGATGTACTGACTACCCCGGGAGAATAAATTTTTCGAAGAAATTGTCTTTGGTTCATGATTTTTCGATATAACGCGATTTCAGGGTTTTTTTCTTTTTTTGCTCTCATTCTTCTCTTTTCCTCTCACAGCTTTACCTTTCCTATTTTGTATTTATAAAAAACTTTTAGTCACTGGCGATTTAACCATCATATTTTGTAATTTGTTAGATTTAGGAGAATATCAAGTCTTTCATGACAGTCTATATTTTTTCTGTAATGTTTTTTAGATCATGTATTTTATAAACAAAACCCAGTTTTGACAAATAAAAGTAAACTTACAAAACCATCGCCGTGGGCGCCGTGGTTTAGTGGTCAGCGCATCGAACTACGAAGCCAAAGGTCCCTAGTTCGATTCCCGTTCGATATGAAAATTTCAAGGATCAAATTTGCGACCGGACTTATCGACACCATTTGCGAGGATGGTTTCGGTATACGATGCTAATCCGTCAGACGGGGACGAAAATTGCTGTCCCGTGTTAAGGAAGGGACATTAAAATGGAACCTTGTCTCACATAGACGAATTTACCAGCAAAACTTTTTACCAATAAATAATCTATTATTATGTATTATTTTTCATTTGTATTACAATTTGGTTCAATCATAGAATCAAACATTTTAATTTGTACATCAATAGGAATATTTCTTCGAAAATTTATTCTCCCGGGGTAGTCAGTACATCCGAAAGCCGCGGGAGTGATCAAGAGGTATAGTTCTATAAATTTTTCTAAAAGTTTTGAATTTTCTGTTTATTGTCCCCATCTTGACTGGCTTTGGAAGAGATAAAATCCGCACGGGCTTTCTACGAGCTCGTTCGCAAAAGCTGCACATTAAAATGGAACCTTGTCTCACATAGACGAATTTACCAGCAAAACTTTTTACCAATAAATAATCTATTATTATGTATTATTTTTCATTTGTATTACAAATTGGTTCAATCAACCCTTAGCACGATAAAGACTCCTGTGTAGATGTTGAAAAAGAGTATGCTAAAATGCCGCTACAGGGGCCTCTCTCGCACCCACCAAGTGGAGAGGGATTGGTATAAGTTGGTATCACTTGTTTCCCAATTCACTATAAATAAATAAGTTTAAAAGTATCACAGGACTTAAGAGAGAATGCTTGGTTTTCAGTCATAATAATTATATTTTCTTTTAATTTATTTCCGTTTATAATTTAAGTCATCATCGTCTTCTATTCAATCTTCTTCGCGTTCTTTGAACATATAGAATAGGTTTATACTCGATAACGTTAGGAACGATAACTCTTATCGTAACGTCGTATTGTAACGTAATGACGTCCTACCTTAAAAATTGATCCAGTATTTTGTGAAAACTTGTGGTTAGAATTTCATAATTTTTTGTCATATAACACACATATATATGATAGTTTTTGTAACAGTTTTTTGTAAGAATTAAACGACAGGATTTTTTTACAGCAGTGTTTGAATATTGAATGAGGCAACTGAAAATGAACGAAATTCCTAACATGTCTGGTACTTTTTACCTTTGGATTTTCATATAAAGAGTGAATTTTACCATCATATTTCATTTTTGATTAAGACTATATCCCTGTTCTTCAGTTCAACAATTATAACTATTTTTCATCAAACATATGTGCTATGAGAGGTAGTAATATTCATTAACTTGTGTCATTTTCTGGAATGAAGGGTACCCCTTAAATGCCAATTTTCAATGAACCCTGTGAAGGAAACGCGTGGTTGAATTTCAACAAAATTTTCTCAGGTGGTGTATTGAGACTTATATAATGCATGACGAAAATATGAAAAAAATTAAACGAGTGGAAAATTTTGGCCTAACCCAGGCCTACCCCCTTAAGTCAACGAATGTGCCGTACAGCTTCATGCCTAAAGTAAAATACAACTCAATAAGAGAGTGCAAAACGAATATATTATCCAATGTAGAGTACCCCTTCCTGAAACCAGCTTAGTTTTCAGAAAGGAGATGGAATTCATTGGAAAATATATTAAGTCTAGTATTCAATATACAAGTAAATAATTTTCCCAAACAGCTAATAAGGGTTATAGCTCTATAATTATCGGGATCCAATGGACTCCCCTTGTTTTTATGGATAGGCTTAATAATGCCACCCGTCCAGCTCTCTGGAATAACACCACTATCTAATACAAGGTTAAATAGTCTACAATATATTGACAATAATTGAGGCGACGAGTGCTTAAGGTATTTATTTAGGCTTTTTACTTGACGTTTGTCATTTAGTGAAGGGTAAACTTCATTAAATTAAAACACAAAATAGGAGTTGAAGCTATATGTTTAGCATTGATTAGCAGTTGACCATTAAAAGATACTTATCTTAACAAAGTATGTTTCAAATTTTAACAAGATATATTGAGCACATCGAAGTCTACACGATTTTTAATTTACCCAAAAATTGTTAATTTTGTGATTTTTCGTGCACATTTGATTTTTTTACGGACAAGGCGACATAACTCCAGAACAACATCTGACTTTAATACGGTAACAGTATAGACATGATAGAGGAGCCTAAGGAAATTTCTGTCTAGTGAGTCTTTTTAGCAACTTCAAACTTTGATCACAGATACAAAGAACTTGGCAATATTTTGTAACCATTTTTCACCATTTTAGTAAGGATGATTTAAGTTTTTTAGAATAATTATGAATATTTACCCTGGAAACAATAAGAAAAATGTGTTCATGTACTTATTAATAAAGTTTCATTTTTTTAAGTAGAAAGGCTAATTTATTAATGATTCTATGAGTAAAATAACAAGTCGCCCAAGAGTGGCGCACAATTCGTACCCATAGGAATGCCAATTGTCTGTTAGAAAACAAGCCCACCAAATTGAAAAAATGTGTTGTCGATCAAAAATTCAATCATCAGGACAATTTCGTCCTCTGTATATTTTTTGTTAGATTTAGAGTGGTTTTTAACAAAGTATGATTTATCTCTACCAATGACAAAGTATGCGTATCTGCTGTTGCCATTTTTATCTCACCCGGCAAAGCCATCACTTTGCGTCCGTCGTCGTTAACATTTCAGATTTTGATCATCTCCTCTGAAACTACTGGGCCAATTGGAACCAAAGTTTGCAGGAATGATGTACTAAAGGTCCTCTATGAAAATCCTCATTTCATTTTGATTGGACGAAAAAAATGGCGGCCATGGGCAATTCTTGTTTCTGATTGGCTGTAATTTGAAAAATCATTTCTTATGAAACTACACGTGCAAATCATTTGTAACTTGATACAATGGATGTTTGTGAGGTCTTGTACAAATATTCTTCATTTCAACTTGATTTGGCAAAAAACATGCCTGGCATTGACAATTCTTTTTTCTGATTGGCTGAAATTTGAAAAATCATCTCCTCTGAAACTACAATTGCAAATGATTTGTAAGTTGACATAAATGATGTTTGTGAGGTCTTCTATAAAGATTCGTCATTTCGACTTGATCCGCCAAAAAACATGGCCACAATGGTCAATTATTGTTTCTGATTGGTTGAAACTTTAAAAATCATCTCCTCTGAAACCACAAGTGCAACTGATTTGTAACTTGCTACAAATGATGTTAATGAAGTCCTCTACAAATATTCCTCATCTTGATTGGTCGAAAAACATGGTCGCCATGGGCAGTTCTTGTTTCTGATTGGCTGTAATTTGAAAATTCATCTCCTCTGAAACTACAAGTGCAAGTTATTTTTTTAGATCTTCTACCAAGATCCCTCTTTTTGACTTGATCCGACAAAAATCATGGCCACAATGGGCAATTCTTGTTTCTGTTTGGTTGAAACTTTAAAAATCATCTCCTCTGAAACCACAAGTGCAACCGATTTGTAACTTTCTGCAAATGATGTTAATGAAGTCCTCTACAAATACTCCTCATTTTATCTTGATTGGTCAAAAAATGGTCGCCATGGGCAGTTCTTGTTTCTGGTTGGCTGTAATTTGAAAAATCATCTCCTCTGAAACTACAAGTGCAAATGATTTGTAACTTGATACAAATGATTTTTTTAGATCTTCTACCAAGATCCGTCTTTGTGACTTGATCCGGCATAAATCATGGCTGCCACGGGCAATTCTTGTTACTGATTAACTGAAACTTAAAAAATCTTCTGTCCTGAAACTACAAGTGCAAATGATTTGTAACTTGGTACAAATGATTGTTGTGAAGTCCTCCACAAAAGTGTCCTCAGATCTTCTTGATATGGCTAAAACATTGCCACTGGCAATTTTGTTTCCAAAATGAACAAATCCAAAGCTTTGTTAATTGGTACAAATGATGTGTTTGAGGTCTTCTACAAAGATTTATCATTTCTTCTAAGGGCAAAATAGACCGGCTAGTATTTAGATTTTTTGGGCTATTTGTAAACCAGGTGAGCGATATAGGCTCCTCTTGTTATTTTGAAAGCATCGATGGGTTAGGTCTTTCAACTTCTCTTTCAGTTGTGAATGAGAAATGGTGGTATAAGAGGGTTGAGGAATCAATATGTTTATGTTGTTACAGACTGAAATGGACAGAGATTGTAAAATATCTTTTAAGTCTTTGGAGTTCTTTAATTAGCCTTTCTACTTAAAAAAATTAAACTTTATAAATAAGTACATGAACACATTTTTCTTATTGTTTCCAGGGTAAATATTCATAATTATTCTAAAAAACTTAAATCATCCTTACTAAAATGGTGAAAAATGGTTACAAAATATTGCCAAGTTCTTTGTATCTGTGATCAAAGTTTGAAGTTGCTAAAAAGACTCGCTAGACTGAAATTTCCTTAGGCTCCTCTATCATGTCTATACTGTTACCGTATTAAAGTCAGATGTTGTTCTGGAGTTATGTCGCCTTGTCCGTAAAAAAAAAATCAAATGTGCACGAAAAATCACAAAATTAACAATTTTTGGGTAAATTAAAAATCGTGTAGACTTCGATGTGCTCAATATATCTTGTTAAAATTTGAAACATACTTTGTTAAGATAAGTATCTTTTAATGGTCAACTGCTAATCAATGCTAAACATATAGCTTCAACTCCTATTTTGTGTTTTAATTTAATGAAGTTTACCCTTCACTAAATGACAAACGTCAAGTAAAAAGCCTACTTTAATATTCACATTGAATAGCTTGTCTCACAATAACTTTGGAGGCCCGTTTTGACAGCTGTTAAAATAGAAGTTTGAAGTTGAGACAATGGTTTGGTGGAACACTTGGCAGATCCAGCTATAAAGCGTTGTTTGTATGGACACTTATGTAACTTGGGTATCCAGTACAAGGTAGGAAGATCACAACCATTATCTTTGATGGGACCGCCTCGGTGGTCTCATGGTAGTGTGCTCGCCCCGAGTGCGGAAGGTCGGGGGTTCGATGCCCGGCCGACCTTAAAATTGGTATTTGCTGCTTCTCCGCCAAGCACGCGGCATCTACTCTGAGGGCATCCAGGAGTAAGAGCAAAGACTTGTCGGCTCGGAGTCCGTATAATGTGTCCGAGTGAGGTGATATGTCTTCCTGCGGACAATTACCTCGTGAGCTAGCACATTAAAAATCCGACTTAGCGTGTCGGTCTAGTACAAAGCAGTGATCATATGCATTATCATATCAACATGTTCTCGTCCTGACATGGACCTGGTTGCCACTGGACGTTAAACAATAATTCATCCATCCATCCATCATCTTTGATGGAAATACCAAATGACGATAAGACCGATCTATGATTGTCGGTTATTTCTTCCCATGAAAGTGTAGTAGCTTTATAAGTAGGCTTCATTTGGTTTATACTTAGTTGCAAGATAATATCATCTTAAGTTCTATGAGTTTGTCCTACTGCCTGTATTGCCTTGTTGCTTTACTTGACTTCATTTAGTTTATATTTGGTTGCCCTTTAACATCATCTGCAGCTCTATGGGTTGACCCTACTGTCTTTCTGTATTGCCGTCATGCTTTGTTTGGCTTTATTTGGTTTATATTTCGTTGTCTGCAGTTATAGGAGTTTGTCCGACTCTCTGTATTGTCTTGAACTTCTTTTTGTAAAGGTAAAATTTAAATAAATTATATACAATTGTGTATCACAGAAATTGGTAAATGGTTGGAATTTTAAAACTAACAGCTTTGAGTGAATTACTGAGGAAAGTAATAGCTCACTTCTTTAAAAAATGTCCTCGAAAATCCCAAGACCAAATATGTACTGTAGGATGACAAATAGGAACATTTTTTTTTAACTAAACAAGCTTTTTAATAACTTCGAATTTTCATCTTGAATGTGAAAATCTATGGAGTATACCTCATTAAAAAACTAATAGATTGAATATGGGAGGAAAGGTTAAAAATATCTGTGGGTCGTTTTTATGTAAGGTCATGTGATCTTGGTCAAAATCTACAGAATGATTTTTTTTTCTTTTATATTACAAAAACTGTTGATGGTCATTGCTTGGACTCCTCCACATGTCTGACTTGCTTCCTATCGATTTTAAAAACAGTATGTTTTAATATTCTCATTTGTTCATTAGCTATATCCAGATAGTTTTTACGTTGTACACATGAAGAGGAAGTAGCGATTTGTTATTCAAACTTTTGTTGTGTCTGTAGGATTACAAGATTCACTGGGTTCTACCATATACAATTTAACAAATTTCAAGTTAAAAACTATATGAGAAGTATCTACCTGTAAACTTAAACTATAAGTTCATTAACCCTTAATTTAGTGAAAAACTGAAAAAAAGCAAATTCACAGAACACAGACATTTTGCCTGAAAGTGTATAATTATAGTTGTGAAATATGATTTCTTAGTAAATACAATCCAAGGTGAACAGAAATGACCTGTTGCACTCTTTGAAGATATTCTATGATACCAACTGTACATACCTTGTCAGATAATGTTCAAGGCAATAAATGCAGAAAACCAACTCGATAATCCAAAACGTTATTGAATGGACAAATATCAAAATGACCAGAGGCCAAAAACGTCTTATGGGTCAACTATATGTGAGGGAGATACTCCTTAATTTTCAAATATTTTACAGTAAATATGATTTTCTTTACTTCAAAGCACTTTAGAAATATGCTACCAAATGGTGTATGCCAATGTTTCACACTACATAACACAGTCTACTTTTTTTATTTTTTAATTCAACAAAGAAAACTACTAGAAGAAAAAACTAAGAATATAATACAAGTATATATGTAACTGGCAGAACAACAATCCTTAACAGTTAATAAAAATACATGTATATATCATATAATACTATTATTACATGATAATTAAAATCTATCATACATTATATGTAAAATATATGTGGTACCTGCAAATAAAAAAATGCATTCTATAGTCTTCTTTATATTGCACATTAAATCAATATATAAAGTAATTTCAACTTGTTCAACATTGAATAACAAGTATTGACTGTAAAAGATAATATATGTTATCAGGTTATTATTGCTTACAAAATTTACAATCATCCCTTAGATTTAACTGCAACTATAGATATATTGCCAAAGAAATCAGCATGTTACTGTAATGCAGACAAAAATTATACTACCAATTTCCAAAAGTATCCATTGACCGAGATTTAAAAAAAACAACTCATAATGGCAAGAAATATCACATTATTGATAACATCAAATATTAAGAGTATCTATATTCATTATGATAACTGGCAGGTAAAGGCTAATGTTGGATGCCCTAAAAGTACATGTGACCTTTCAGGAAGATTTATCAACAATAAATATGTAAATTTTGATTCTACTCAAACAAATGCAATTTTAACATATACAATCTTTTCATGAAGAAACAGAAAATAAATAAATTTCCACTATCCATTTTGAATAACCCTATATGACCCAGTTCAATCTGGCAAATTGTGTCATCTAAATTGTGTGACCTGTAAATATCTTTATGTGAATTTTGTGGGAAAACAATGTATTTGGTGTGAGAAGGCCACCTTTTTGTTAACAAAAGTTACATATTATGCAAATACATGTAATTAAATGACATGACTTACTTACAATATCTATAAAATATATAAAAAAACATTAACAAAATGATAAACACTAATTTATTGTTAATGTGTTGTACAATCTTTCCATATCTGCAACATTTTAGATTTATTTACCAAAATAAAAACTTAAAAGGGGAAGAGAAACGCCAGAAAAGAATAGCATCAAAACTTAGGTATTAAGAGAAACAAAAATTTATTCTGTTTAGAAAGATAGAAATATTCCCAGCAGAGTTTAAGTATAGAGGCTTCAAACAATACAACATAAAACACAAAAGGAAAAAAAAACCCATGAAATGACTTAGAAAATTGAAATTTTTCACACTGAGCAAAATGTATATTTTTGCTGTACAGATTACTGCATGCTTCCAATGGAAAAACCTATAATAACTTGACTGTTTTAAAAGTTTTATCCCATTTTAATGGAATATAAAATGTTACCCCCCACTGAAGACCCATTTTGTTGATATTCTCTATTTAATGTCAAGGACTATGTGTTATGTTGATGCGTAAAGTTAGAAAGAACAAATTATTGGAAAAGTTCACTTCAAACACTTGAATGTAAAATAAGAGTATATTTGCAACATATTTTTGCTACCCTGATTTCAAAAGAATTGAGCTGGCATAACTCTTGAATTATGGAACTAATCAAAATCTCCCCCATTGTTGGCAATCTGCAGGTCAACTCCTGTAGCAAAATTAGCACCACAGTAACAAAACAAACATAGCTATTACATTACTACACTAGAGTTAACCTTTAGTTTTGAATGAACTACACCTAATTGCCTAAGAGCATCAAAGACAGTTTCCTGATGATTTTTGGTCATAAATATTTTAAATATCAATAATATATGAGCATTTACACTAATCTCAGAAAGCTACACAAAATCAGTCTGTCTTCAGTGTCAGATTCTGTTTAAAATGTAGTTTGTTTGGTGTTATCCTTTGACTTCATCAACTGTATTTTCTGTCTTTTGGCTGCTGAGGCATCCAATCTCTGGAATACAAGAACATCAGGTAAACAAAATTACAACATTTTATAAATATTAAAACATGCTTTTTATGGAAAAAAAAACTAAACATGCAAATATTATTGAAAAAAGCAGTGTTCAAATCATGTGATTGCTTTGTTTCAATAATTGGTAAGATCGTTTTAAGTTATTGGTACATGAAAATATGAAATTCAACATTTTTTCAGATTTTTGCAAAATTAATACTGTATTTTCCAAGATGTCAAATGAAAATTCATATTAATTTGAATCCATGGTTAATCTGGTAAATTCTAATATAAAATACAAAATGGTGTGATTTTGTTTAAAAATATATTATTTTGAATTTACAGAATTTCTTGAATCTGTTATTTTTTTGTAACATGAAATGTGAATCTTAGCGGATCATTTAGTGCATGTAATACATTAAAATAACAAGAGCGGACACACTACATATCTCGCCTGAGTGTGCACATGGACACAGAATAATGATTATCTGATACCCAACATTTTCCAAAAGAAATTTAGGTCAAGGTCAAAAGGCAGGTGTCATTCCAACATGTACCCACTAAGAACTATCTATTGATTAAATATGGTGGGTTGCTGAGAAATGGACCTAAATCTTGAAAATGTGACAAAGTCACTCAAGCATACAATTGAGGTCAAAGTCCAGAGACAACTGTCAGACTGGCATGCTCCCACCAAGAACTGTCAATAGACCAAATACAGTAGATCTAGGTATTACAGTTGTTGAAAAATGGATTTAATCAAGAAACTTGGATGAAAGTCATTCAACCATGAAATTGAGGTCAAGGTCCAGAGACAAGTGTCAGAATGGCATGTGCCTACCAAGAACTATCAATAGATCAAATACAGTGGGTCTAGGTATTACAGTTTCTGAGAAAGGACTTAACCATGAAAAAGTGACAAAGTCACTCAAAAATGAAATTTATGTCAAGGTCCCAAGCCAGTGTCAGACTGTCATGTACCCACCAAGAACTATCTATAGACCATTTATGGTGGGTCTAGGTATTCTCATTTCTGAATAATGGACTCAACCACAAAATTGTGATGCAGGTCACTCAAGCATGAAATTGAGGTCAAGGTCAAAAGGCAGACTGATATGTACCCACCAAGAACTGTCTATTGACCACATACGGTGGGTCCAGGTATTACAGTTTCTGAGAAATGGACTTAATCATGAAAAAGTGACAAAGTCACCCGAGCATGAAATTGAGGTCATGGCCCCAAGCCAGGTGTCAGACTGGCATGTACCCAGTAAGAACTATCTACAGACCAAATATGGTTGGACTAGGTATTACAGTTGCTGAGAAATGGATTTAACCATGAAACTTTGGACGCAGATTTTACATTTATGTTTATGAAGTCAGTGAACCATGAAAATGAGGTCAGGGTCACAAGACAAGTATAGTGCGGCAAACCTTATACGATAAGCTACCTTGTGGACCAAAAATCATAATTGTAGGTATTACATGTGCAAATTTATTAAAGTTTTAAAAAAGTTTAGGCCGCTGTTGCTGCCAGTGGAAAGTAATAACTATATCTTGCCTCCGCGACTTATCGTCGTAGGCGAGACAACAAGAAAACTGGTATAAAGAATTTATAGTATGCCAGATATTGGGTCACCCTATAAATAATGTTAATTTAAATTGTGTCAAAATAACTTAAGATCAAAATATGTGTTTTTACTTGCAACAACCCAAAATTAAATGCATCAAGCAAACCCAAGCCACATTTTCAAGCATCTATCTGAAAGTCAATACTTCTAAAAGCAAAACACATGTGAAAATTAATTGAATGGAAATATAACATAATTAAGTAGCAAAATCCATATAACTCAACTAACAATGCTTTCCTGCTATATTAAATATATTCTTTTTATTTTTTCCCAAAAAAAGGCAATTATGAATTAGAAAATATTCATTTTAAAAAATCTGACATATTCAGCCCTCTATGTTTCCATAGTCTTGATTTTATTTCTGACACTAAAAAAAAGATAACATGCATTACAAACCCTCTTGATGGATGGAAGATTTATAGTTTAATGACCAGTGGCAACTATTAAATGCACATCAGGACGAGAACATGTTGTACTAGACCAACACACTGAGCCAGATTTTTAATGTGTTAGCTCACGATGTAACAATCTGCTGGAAGACATATCACCTCAATCGGACACATTATACCAACTCCTTCCGCACTCGTGGCCAGCACAATACCAAGAGACCAACAAGGCATCAAACCAACTTGAAACAAGGTCATTGTGTTATCAGCAAACATGGATATACTACCTACTGATGCACCTAACTTGTTACCTACCAGATATACATGTAAATAAAAAAATGTTTGCTGCGAAATATACCAGTGTACATTTTGAATTGGTGGTGGTAATGGAGGTATGAAGCAGAGCTAAAACCTGTAGTAAACTTACCATAATAAAATGGACAGTATAAGTAAAAAAAAAATGAAATTCTGAACATTTTAAAACTACTGGGTATTGGAAACAATTTTGAAAGAATCAACTAAAGGACAATTCTTCAAAGATTTGATCCTGCAAACTTTGCACACTTACTGGACACATACTGAATATATGGATCTTCTATAGTTACTTTAATATATGGAGACTATTAATATAACAATTGTACAAGTTTTTTTTACAGCATAACCATGGTAACATAAACATTCACTGCATATCTGACCATGGGTCTAGAATTATACATGACATCCTGGTGAACCAAATCTCTATTTAATTGTTATAGTAATTATTTCATAAACACTGAGTATAAATGTACACAGTCAATATAAATATCTGGAATGGATACATATTATATTATTATCATAATAAATAGTTTCAAGTAGAAAATTTTCCAGAGTATTTCACATGGACATTCATGATACATACTTCATAATATATGTTTATAGAATTTATGTACTTTACATGCAAAAGAAACTGTAAATACATTAAAATCTGTAAAATGACAATGGTAATATGATGAAGTCTGGGTATTCATACATATACCAGGTACATTCAGTAAACATGTGGGTGATTGTAAGGTAGATGGAAGGAAAAGCAGGCTGGTAACTAGCACTAACAGACAAATGTCAAATGTGTTCCTACTTAGATAACACATTATTGAAGTGATATTTAAACATCAAATAATATAATTAAATCAATAAATGATATAAACTAGAAAATATCATGCTGAAGTAGAAAAATAAGTCATTAATTACTTAAATGTGAATTTCAATATTAAAATTATTGATAAATGCCTTACAACTGAACAATATTTCATTACATCAATTTAAGAAAACAGGAATGCATTTAAAAATTTAATTTTTCATTAAAAACTACCTTATTTTGTTCTTGCCACTAGTCTGCAATGCAAAATAAAATACGGGAAAAAATATCAACAAAATCCATAAATATTAAAGGCCATACAGAACTATATCTCTCAGTTTTTGTTATTCTTTTTTTTTTAAATCATAGTTGTACTATGCACAGAGATAAAACAATGTCTAGTAATTTTCTTTATAGAAATGAATGTACTTATAAAATATCAATGACAACCAAAAAACAGAATTCTGGAATTTAATTTTGGTATAAATTGTTTAAAACAATTCTAGTATATTCTGCATCCTATACAAAAATATCATATTTATAATATTGTCTCATTGAGATTTTTCTCTGATATCCTTCATTTCTATTTGTGTAAACTCAGATGAAACTTTAGTTTAAATCTGATATTAAAGTTGTGAATGGCCTTTGAGATGAATTTGAAATATATGTAGGTAGACAATTAACTAAGTAACCAAAGACATATAATTAACTAATTAGTTACAGGTTGACAGGTTAGAACTAAAAGTCTATTTCAAACTTAGTTAAACAAATATTCCATCTAGGAACCCCTTTCATACAGCTTCTACAATTGAGATTTTCCTAAAAAATTTGAGTTTTTATTTTCAATGATTTAATTGGTTAGCATTTGAGTTAAGAATAGGTTGAAGAAATCCTCAAATCTGAAATGTCTATGAAACAGAAGTCAAACATTAACTAAAGTACACTTTTTTCATTTCTGATCAGTATGTAAAACAATATCTAGATATATAAGTAAAAATCTAATTTTTATAGTCTCACCTCTTTATGTAGAGCCAACTTAGACTTGTATGCTACTCTAGCCAATTCTATCTGGACCCATTTTGGAGTATCAGGTATGAAGTAGGCAACAGAGAATTTTATGGCCAAAATGATATGCTGAAATAGAAATATAAGGAAATAATATTAAAGTGCCAATATAGATTTCAAAAAAGCCATAAATTATGTATATAGATATTGTTTAAGAATAAAATGGATAGGTTGTTATTTGCTGTCTATGCCAAATATCAAATACATTTTTAAGACAAGTCCCAGTACAACCAGAAATGATGTTGGACAGGACACAAAAAATTTTAACTATCAACAGAAATGTGAGGAGAGTTGGGTAGGGACAGGAAATTTACCCTCCTAGCTAGCCTATTTTTTTAAAAAACTATAGACGGAATCTGTGATGTTCAAGTTTTATGGCATTCTTCAAAACAAATCAACAAGTAAGGCTTTGTGTATTATGTGAAGAGATGATTTTCCCGGGCCAAGAAAAAAACAGGAATGCTGTACCGGAAGCCATATTGCTATGTATAATTAAGAAACCATTACAGAAAAATCCGAACTAAAAAACAGAACGAATTCATCCCTATATGTATTAACAACTGAAATGCACTAAGGCAACACCAAATTGATTTTTAGTTCTTTTGATTTCGCCACTCTGATTTTCGGACAATGGAAATTTTAAGAACATTTTTTTTGCCACTTCATTTTGCCGAAATTCTGAAAATTTGCCTCAAATTCTTTATTTTTCAAGAAATTCAAAATAAACGGTGTTCGCCCGCTCCTAAAATTTGGTGCTAAAGAGGGTATTTCTTCATTTTTTGCAATATTTTAGTTAAAAAAAATGTTCCACACAAAAATTTTATCTTCACCTGAAAAAAAGTAGTCTTCAAAAGAAAAAAAATTAAAATTTTGCTCGCTCACACCTACTTTTGCCATAAAAATCCAAAGAACTAAAAATCAGTTTGGTGTGGCCTAACTAGTTTTTGTGACACAACTGACATAATACCTCAAAATTCTGCATTAGATAAAAGATTTCTAAACTGTGCTTTTATATGAGAATGGTATTGTTTGTTTTAATTTTATACTCTTGTTAAAATAAAAGCATAACCTATTACTGTAGCTTTGTCTACAGAACTATTAAAAGATTTCTTTATACGGCAAATATAATGATGTTACCTATTTATTAATATAGAAACTTTCTAGTAACTAAATTTTTGTTCATCTTACAGGGAAAATTATGATATAAAGTGTGTTGGCGACAAAAATTTGTTCATACCATGCTTAAGCATGACAGGTAAGCAAATTATAAATGATGACCCTAGATGTAATTTGACTTCATTATCATAAAGACTGTCTTTAATTCAATAAAAAATAATCAATAGAACTTTGATAGACCTCTTAACTAGCTAGGTATAACTTACCTCAACCAAAACAAAAATTAGGAGAGTATTAACAGCTGTGATATCAGTTGGCAATAACTTCTTTACTTCAGGGTTCATTCCTATCAAGGCACAGTTTGTCATCACAGCCATAACACTGATCAATTCAAATGCCAGCTAAAATTTAAGAAAAAAAATACTGTCAGACTGTTTTTTTTAAACTAAAATCAAGAATCTCATTTTAACTCGAAATCATCTGAATACTATGTTTAAATGGTATAAAGTACTTCTCGACCATTTTTAAAAAAAAAAAACTTTATAAATAGACTAACTAAAAATTCATCTACTTTGTTTACTAAATTTTTAAAATCAAAGTTTAATTTTTGTTTCGTTTCAAAAAACTGTGTTACAATTTCACTATGTTACGTACTTTAAGAACTTAAATTATCACAATTAAACTAATGTGTCTACAAACATATAACATTGTTTGAATTACACCATAATTTTAGTGTTACTAACAATATTTGACGGACTTCCAATTTTGATATGTTTCTTATGAAATCAATATCTATATCATTAACTTATCAAATATTTCCATAATATTTATTTTCATTGTTTATTGTTCTATTAATTATATTTTTACCTGCCAGGCACCAATATTTGAGGTAGTTTCAGCAAATGGACGTCTGAACACTTTACACATTTTAAATGCATCAGATCTAATTTCAGTGATATTATTTAATAATGCCCACACAGCTGCCAGTGGAAAGGCTGAAGAAAAGAGGAACACATATCCAAACTGTAGAAACATCTCCAGATAATCATCCATTGTACCCTATAAATATAAATGATATTAATTATAAGTTCTATATAAAATGTAGGGGACTTACTACTCTTCCTTTTGATTGTTTTAATAATCAATAATGAAGAATGAAACACAATAAAGCTTTAAAAAGTTATGGTCAGTGTCAATCATACCTTTAACTGCTTTAAATACTTCCAGATTTGTTACAGGCAATGAAAACAAACTGTGTTTTTCTTCCTCACTGTTTGGAACAGAAAGAATGCCTTTTTGTACACATACCAGACAGCCTTGCATAATAACATGATTTTTCTATTAGAAAACCCAGTTAAAATTAGATACATGTTAAAATAAACTGCTGTGCCTTATGCTCATGATACGCCTGTCCCCAGCAACAGCTATGAAGTTGTGAAGGAGTAGGAAAATATTGATTTTTTTTCAGCAAATTAAGTGTCATGTTACTTTTTCAACGGCTTAATATATCTAAATTATAACACTGTAACAACAAACTAAATATCATCTTTGAGTAAGCAGGAAATTTTATACTTATAAATAAAAAATTGCTTATATTTGGACAATCTAAGTCCCATAACTCTGGAACAACAAAAGTGAAAATCGTCAAAAAGTATACAGACCCTCAAACCACCATTTGTAAGAATGTGTAAAATTTTGAGAAAAAAATCAGTCAAGGCGTACTGGAGTTAGTGTGCGACATGTGAAAAATTGTTTTTTATTGAACAATCTAAGTCCCATAACTCTGGAACGACAAAAGTGAAAATCGTCAAAGAGTATACAGACCCTCAGACCATCATTTGTAAAAAATTGTTACAGTTTTAAGAAAATAAGTCAAGGTGTACTCCAGTTTGTGTGTGACATGTGAAAAATTGCTTATATTTGGACAATCTAAATCCCATAACTCTAGAACGTCAAAAATTAAAATTGTCAATAAGTATACAGACCCTCAGACCATTATTTGTAATAATGTGTTATGGTTTGAAGAAAATCAGTCAAGACATACTTGAGTAAGTGCGCGACATGTGAATAATTGGTTATATTTGGACAATCCAAGTCCCATATCTCCAGAATGACAAAATTGAAAATAGTCAAAATCAAAAGGGAGCTTTCTTCTGTCAATCCTAATGTTGTGTTAAAATTTCATGAGAATTGATAGAAGCAAATTTGAGTGATGGTACGAAGTGTGGACAGATGGACGGACATTGGTATACCATAATACGTACATTCTACGACGGGCGTACAAAAATAAAATATAGAGTACATTGAGATTTCCTTGTCAAAATACATTAAAGAATATTAGCAAAGAAAACCCAAAGCACTTTTTTAAAGAGTTTTGGCAAGAAAGGTCATGTGCTTCCTGGTAATATCTAACAGTGGAATCAGTGAGAATGTTTTTATGTGAACAAGTACATGTAGTCTCAACTTAATCACTATCAAAAGGCATAGGTAGTAGATTTAGTAAAATTAGGGTAAAATTCTCACATGCACTTACTTCATATTCATCCATAGTAGTTTCTAGGTTTACTTGTTTCTGTAGCTCATCATCAACCTTTGTGTTATAATATTCCACCTTCTCTAACGTTGCAGTCTTCTTTAACACTTCATCAACCTGCTTCTTTCTACGGCGCATAAATATGAATGGTACCATTGCTTCCTTTATCTGACCTATCACTTGTTGAGTTATTAAGAGTGCTGCTAAATGCTATTAACCAAATGATCAAGCAAAATTTTACTATGTTCGTTTTAAACATTCTATATATTTTAACAAAATAGGATATTATCTAAACTTTAGTTTAATACCTATCAAGGTCTGGTGTCATTACAATCAGTATGGTTTTAATTGACAGATGCCTTTTTCATCAAAATTTCTTCTGGATTTGGTAAATAATTGGTCATAAAATATACAAAATATTAAATTTTCGGACTTGTAATAAATCAGCCATTATATTTTTGTGAAACAGGGTTTGCCGTCTGTAGTATTCCATGGACTTTTTTAAAAATTTTAAAAGCCGATTTAAAAAAACCTCAGAAATATTTTTTCCCCAAGGCAATGGTTTTGGTTCATATTCATTGTTTAGATTTGAACTTAAAATACTTACACTTCTGAGTAATGTCATGTCCTGGAGGTAAAATGCCACATAAAACAAAGATATAAAGCAATTCACAAAATCAAACTGAAAAGAAGAAAAAACACCTATTGTTAGATTACACATACAATGTATATCAAATCATTTAAGAACCAACATTACATTTCTCATGTCTTTTTTTTATGTGTTAGTATATGTGTGTATTCATTTCTGCAAAACGTACGTAAATAGAAGTTTTGTGAGCACATACTGAATGACAGTCAGACCTCTAAATATGGTCACAGCTGGGACAAAGGAAAGGTGGTTGCACAAGACAAGATTCAATTTTAGCAGTGAAAGATTTTTGCTTCTAGTTTAGACATTTTCTTAGCAATTAATTAAAAAAACATGGCAGTTCTTTTGATGTGACATTCATTCTGTTGTTTAAAAAATAGGATTTATTCTTTCCAGTTGTATTAACATTTTCTTTCAGTCGTTGGATCTGGAATGAGCTTGTGATATCTCAAACTGCCCTTTTCAGCCCTAAAATGCCACATAAAAAAAACAATAAATTGCTCAAACTATGTTAAAATTTGAATTGAATTGAATTCTAATCCATACGGACATTCTGATCATCGTAATTAACATACCAAAATAAGCTTAATAATAAAATGGTTGTCATAAGAAGACTGTAATCTGTGGTTCTCTGAAAAAAAGAATTAGAAAAAAAATTGACTATGCTTAATACCTTTGAAACAAACTTTTGACATTAAACAAAATGTGTGAGTCTTCCGAGGAAGACATGTGTTGCCTGCATACGGGAAAAGCTACATTTAAACCAATCACCCATAAAACTTAGTATAAAAAATCACTGAAAGTGAAGACGTATGTGCAGCAGGAGATGAGAAGGTACAATAAGGATATCACTATACTGTGGATTCATTTATTTTCGTGGATACCAATCTTTGTGGATAGAGAAAAAAGGGCATTTCGTGGGATACGTAAATTCGTGGATTGCTGGCTTAGAACAAAATTCTAAAGTTGTTGAAATACTGAAATTTGTGGCTTGGCACATCAGATATCAACAAAATACTTCGACAAAACGTGCCGATCAGAGTTTGATATTGTACAGTAAAGTACTGATTTTAAGCGCTTATAAAACAAAAGTCTAACAAATAGATTCTTCAAATTTTTCATAAATTTAACAAGATCAACAAAATCCTTAATTATTTACTTGTTAAGCTAATCAGGTGTGAAATATGTATTGATAAAATTGCAATCACTTGTCACGAAATACCTCGGGGCATCTACATACAATATTTAATCCGATTACGACCAATAATTTCTGCTTTATTATCTTTTGACAATATGTTTTTACTGTAATTTATGAGAAAGTCTGTATTGTTTAGGCCTAGGCCTACTTAGGATTAATATTTTTCATGGATGTTTGAATAAAAAAAAAAAGGAAGTCAATTCCGCGACAATTTACACAATCAAGAAATTTTTAAAGAAAATTATTTCAGCGTTTATATGTTAACAAAGACAAAAGTACATGAAACAGTATATCCTCTATAGATAGAGCTGACTCATCATATGTCAGTATCCAAGTACATGCTGTAAAAACGTAAAAACGCAATTGTTCAATGTTGTCTCGGATAGGTACATCAAAACCTTCAGTGGATTTAAGCTGAAGAAAAAATTTTCGTTGGATATTTAAATTCGTGGTTTACTGGGACCCACGAAAATTGGTATACAACGAATATTAATGAATCCACAGTATATGTAACACCCTGTTTTTGTATACTTAAGGTAGGAAAATTAAATATATATGCACACCTTTGCATTAAGGTTAATGCAAAGAGAAAGTTTCATCAAATTCCTTTGAGCGGTTTATGAGTAGTTGAGGATAGAAGAAAAGTGTGATGACGCAAGACGCAAGACGATGCAAGACACAAGACGACAGATAGTGATCCATATGTGTCTACCATGCGTGATATAAGATTTCAACCGCAGGCAACACAAAAAGTACATACCAAATTTTAAATTTGTGAAATTAAGTATATTCATACATCATCTGTTTCTCACAAGTCAAAATAATTATTTTTCATAAATTCTGTTCAAATATTAATATTAAAACTGTCATTAACAAAATGCCAACTAAAAAAGGAACAGAAACTCACAATATAGAAGCAATCTCTTGCATGTTTAATCCAATGATAAGTTGTCTCACTGATGCCAACCACATATATACTTACTTTCTCATATTCATTTACAAACAAATTAGGAAGTATACTGTTTGTTTGTTTGTTTGTTTAGTTGGGGTTTAACGCCGTTTTCAGCACATTTTGGCCATTTCGCAGCGGCCAGTTTTTATTGGTGGAGGAAGCCGGAGTACCCGGAGAGAACCACCGACCTTCGGTAGGAAAATTGGCAATCCTTGTCAATTAAGATCGAAGTCGAACACACCCCGCCACAGGTGAGATTCGAACTCACAACCCCAGCGTTGACAGGCTAGTGATCAGTAGTAGTCATGACGAACTACCTAGACCACTCGGCCACCGAGGCCCCTAGGAAGTATACTGATATTTCACTATATCGTGCTACTAAACCATGTCAAAAAGACATCGCATTTACATTGTGAATAGCACAAACAGTGGTATGCATGATACCTTCGGAACTGGGTATATATCAGTCAGGGATAACATGGTAAACCATGACCAATAAAAGTGATGGTTTTCCATGACCCATTAAAAATACAAAGTTATGGAAAACCATGACTATGAACTGTTACTATATTTAGGAGCAAGGGAGTAATCAGTTTTAAAAACTAATACCAAAGTCATGGCAATCCATGACCATTTTATTTTCGTCAATAGTCATGGAAATCCATGACTTATGAAATGAAACAAGGTCATGGGTTTTCATGACTGATGAACTTCTCAAAATTAAAAGGATTCAATAACAAACACTGACCTTGCACATGGCAAGCACTCACCAAGGCAAAAAATGAACACAAGATGTGTCAATATTGTGTGGAGTATAAAGGGTTATCACCATTTTAAAGTTAAACCTCACACAGAGATACCTTTAAATGTTGATTATGAAGAAGGAAACCGGTTTGATCCTTTTGCAATGAGGGTAATGATGCCAGTCTTGGACAACATACCTCACCATCTTCATGATGCTGTTACCAGAGAATCTTCTGTGCGCCATTCCAGAAGACAAACTGTACGAGAGATTGCAGGTAAATTCAGTGAAAGTTTCATGTATGATATTGTTTTTTTCAGCAACAGCTAAAATTCTATCAGTATCCGTAATACACGCCTTCCAAAATGAATAAATACTAGTGAAAATATAAAAAAGAGGATGTGGTATAATTGCCAATGAGACAACTCTCCACCAGAGACTAAATGACACAGAAATTAACAATTTTAGGACACCGTACGGCTTTCAACGAGTAAAGCCCATACCGCATAGTCAGCTATAAAAGGCCCCGAAATGACAATGTAAAACGAGAAAACTAATGGCCTAATTCATGTACAAAAAATAAACGAAAAACACATGTGTAACAAATCAACAAACGACAAACACTAAATTACAAGCTCCTGACTTGGTATTACAAGGTGCTTGACAACTGATCAGGATTGACTACACTCTTTCACAGGCTTACAAAGACATGGATGCAATAGGCGAGTCATGTTTTAGTCTTGTCATACTTGATCAGCTTATAAGTCAAGTCAAAGTTACATGCTTAAGGCATATAGCTACATATGATGATATGATGGACATATATGCAAGGACTTCAGACATTTAGTTGACCTCATGACAAGACATTTGCAGGGTTTTGTGATGTTGTTCATGGAGAAATAAAACATTTTTATAAATGCTTGTTCTTATACAATTTTTTTTTCATGACAGGTAGACAAGTTGGAAGAGTCCCTGCAAATTTATGCCGAGCATTTAGGATTTTAAAAGATAGAAATCTGGTTACTGACATTTCTTGCTGCTATCATGGTACATGTGGACCTACAACAAATCCATTTTCTGGCCAAAGGTACAGACATAACTTTTCTTACAACAGACAGAGAGATATTGAAGGAGGTGGTGCAGAGCTGTCATGCACTTATACACTAAAAACTTGTAATGCAAAATTTGAGGATGCTATGCATGTGCTTGAAGAACAAGTTGGAATAAACTCTTTGGATAATAAACTGTATGCTTGAGTACTTATATTTGAGTAAATTTGAGTGCTACAGACCATCTATAAAATGTTAAATAAACATTCATTTTATTTTACTGTTTTCTTACCTCCCACTGAAGTGTTTTATATAATTTTTACAATTTTCCTCCAAAGATAAACTAGAGGCTCTCAAGAGCCTGTATCGCTCACCTGGATTTAACCTTTCACGTTGAGCAGACCTAAAAATTTAAGTGTTGCAGTCAGTTTGGCTGAATGGATAGGATTCTATGTTAAACTAATTTCAGCTGTGGCAATCATCTTGGTTGACAGTCCAGGTCAACAGATACATTTCTAAAAGAGAACCATCTAAGGACCATTTCTGCTAAGTCTTGTTCCAACTGGCTAAGCAGTTTCAGACAAGAAGATTTTTAAATGAATTTTCCTATAGGGTCTAATATTTAACAAAGCCATCTTGGTTGACAATCCGGGTGATCAGATACATTTCTGAAAGAGGACCTCCTAAGGACCAATGCTGCCAAGTCTGGCTCCAATATGTCAAGTGGTTTCAGACAAGAAGATTTTTCAATGAATTTTTCCGGTTTTCGAGTGTGGCGGCCATCTTGGTTGACAGTCTGGGTCATCGCACAAAATTTTGAAAGAGGACCATTGCTACCAAGTCTAATTTTAATTGGCTTAGTGGTTTCAGACAAGAAGATTTTTGAGTGAATTTCCCATAGGGTCCTATGTTAAACTAAGTTCTGCTGTGGCGGCCATCTTGGTTCAGAGTCCACGAAATCAGACACATTTCTGAAAAAGGACCTCTTAAGGACCAAGTCCTGCTCCAATATGTTAACTGGTTTCAGACAAGAAGATTTTTTAATGAATTTTCCTATAGGGCCCTATTTTAAACTAAGTTCGGTTGTGGCGGCCATCTTGGTTGACAGTTCAGGTCATCGGACACCCCTCTGTAAGAGGACCATCTAAGGACCATTGCTGCCAAGTCTGGTTCCAACTGGTCAAGTGGTTTAAGACAAGAAGATATTTCAAAGACTGCATCTTGGTTAACAGTCTGGGTCATTGGTCAAATTTCTGAAAGAGAACCTCCTAAGAACCATTAGTGCCAACTTTGGTTCCAATTGGCCTTGTAGTTCCACATAAGAAGATTTTTAAATTCACCCCCCCCCCCCCCCTTTTTTCAATTTTTAGTAACAGCAGCCATGTCGGTTGGTAGTCGGAGATGCCAGACATAATTTTGGAAGGGGACCACCCAAGGACCATTCAATCAAAGTTCGGTCCCAATTGGCCCAGTGAAAAGGAAAGTTTACGTCGGATGCCGCCTTTAAAGGGCAAAAAGTCCTATAAGGGGTCAATCAATGATTTTGGTCATGTTGACTTATTTGTAGATCTTACTTTGGGTCAGGTGAGCTAAAAAAGTTGCCTGATAGATATGAGATTGTATAAGTATTAAAAATGGACCAATTCAGTAAAAAATTAAAGAAAACACTAAATGGATTTTCAATTAACAATTATTAGGTGTTCTTTTGCACTACTATAGACTAAATGAAATGAACAAACATTTTCAATTTAAGTATTTTTTATATTCATAATAAAAGCAATAAATAAATAAATAGAACACCTTTATACTTTAATTATTTTCTTTTCCTCTCCCTCTCACACTTCCTCTCCCTCTCCCTCTCCCACTTCCTCTCTTTCCCCCTGTCTGCCTTTCAACTGTCACATGAACTGTTGTTTTTTTCTTCTTTATTACTGGAGGTGACACCAAAGATGTACTGTCATCCATATTTATATTTAAGTTGATCAGTTCATTTTGCTGTGAAACAGCCAAGTCACTCAAACATGTTGGAAGTTTGGATGGGCTTGGGAGTGGAGTTTCTGGTACCAAACCAGAAACCTCCCTTCCCGAACAAGCAATCCTGTCCATAATTTTGGACATATCAATTTTTTTAACATCTTTCCTACTTTTTTTCTCCATCTCTTCTGTGTGTAAAAGTGGCAAACCATTTTCAAATTTTTGAATCATCTCACCATCTGTCCCTCCATAGATAATGCCCTTATCTTTTTCTTCTTTCAATATTAAGACACCAGTATATCCGGTTGCTAACTGCAGAGATTTAAGCTGTTTGAATAAGTTTATTTTCTTCCTAGACAGTGCTGCCTTTTTTCTATTCTTTTCCCTAACTACTCGAGTTTCAGGGGAGACAACTGGTGACCTAATGTATTGGCCATTTTTTCTTGGCTTTCTTTTTTTCCCATTTGCTCCTAACGGAATTTCATCACTGATCTCACCTGGAAAAAAAAATTTCATGACAAAATTTTAAAAGCAAACTTTTATAAATCTTATAAATACTCATTCATAGGACCTGATCTCTTGCAATTTTGTAACTAATACAAGATGACAACGACCTGGATTTAAAAATCAAACATGTGTCTGTAAGCAACAGATGTTCCTATTGGACCATGGAAAACTACCCATGGAACTAGTTTCATTACTATAATTTGTCTACTTTCTGAGATATTGGTCCTCTAAACCAAGAACTTCGTCAACGAGAGACATTTATAGGTACAGACGGACAAGGTTTGCATTATATGTCAAAAAATGCAGGTTTTCTTATTTGAGAAAGCAAGTATGCATGTGACGGCATGTGTGAAAATAGAATGAGAACTTTCACAGGCTTTTTTATTTTTGCATTTTTTATGTCATAATGGACTTTTAGGATATTTTTGGTTAGAAAAAAGATAATTGTGCTATATTTGAAATGTGTTTAATGGTTTTAATTGTTTACCTATCAATGTGCTTGACAACAAAGGATTGGCACACTTTCACAGGCTTAAAAAGATACAGATCCAATAGGTGAATGCAGAATGTACATGTATCAATATTTTCTTAACTGTCACTACAAGTTGCATGAATATGTGTCATGAATGCTGGCAAATGAGACAACTCTCCACAAGAGACCAAAATGTCTCATCAATAGTCAATGTACGCCCTTCAACCATAGTCAGCTATAAAAGATCCCAAATTGGCAATGTAAAACAATTCAAACGAGAAAACTAATGAAAAAAATGAAAGAAAAACAAATATGTAACACATAAACAAGAAACAACCACTGAGTTAGAGGCTTCTGAAGCTTACCATCGGATATTGTGTCCTCCTGTATCTCATTCTGTTCAATTTTGTCACTGAGACAATCATTTTGTTGAGTTGACTCTACTGCGTCTAAAAGTAAAAATTATATCAAAATTGTTAAATGCTCAAGGATTTGAGTCTCTCTTATTGTTGAACTTGATCATCTACATTTTTGGAAGATAGGTTTTGTCGAAAGGTGTACATGTCTGTCTGAAACTTTTCACCTGAGTGACCCTGACCTTATTTTCATTGTTCACTGAACAGATTAAATTTTTGTCACAAGTCTATTTCTTAGTAACTTTACATGGTTGGTCAATGATATTAGGTATATGGAATCATCAGATGGTATACATGTCCTTTTGACCCTGACCTCTTTTTCATTTTCCACTGACAATGTGTTTTTTTTTTGTGATTACTTTAGATTCTGAATTACTATACATGGTAACTATGCCTGTGTAGGGAATTATTTAAACAGGCCGGACATTTCAGCGTATGCATTCATGTTCTATTTTTTTTTTATGAAAAATCAATGGTGCAAAGTTTTAACAAGAGTTGTACTAACTAGATGTGAGACAGACAGACAGGTTGCTGCCTTTAAACCCTGAATGAAAGAATTAACTATTGAATAAGAGAATGTATCAGTATTTTCTTCAGTGACACTACAAGTTGTTTAAAGCTTACCATCTGACTGTGCTGTCATGCTGTCCTCCTGTATATCTATGTCACTTAATAGTTGTTCTTTTTCTTCAGTAGATTGAACTGCATCTGAAAGTAAATATTTCATATCTGTTACATGCTTAACTATGTGAGTCATAGTCTTATTGTTAATCATATACATATATGGAAGATAGTTTTTGTCTCTTATTTTCTACTTATTGGAAAAATCAAATAAAAATACTGGGTCACAGTTCATATAAGCTCATAATCGTCTTTCAATAGAAGCATGTATTTTTTTTAATGTACTTTTATCTGTTGAACTAATAGGAAAAAGAAAGTAATATCGAAATTAAAAAAAAAAACTATATTACAGAAATCGCTGAAATTTTAGAATAGTTTAGTGTAAGTACAGACAGACAGATGGCCTGAGAACACAGTTATTTCGTAGTGTATTTCTTTTCTTTGTTTGCGAGGGGTATGCTTACATTGTTTCATTCTCACCATTATTAAACTGTAAACCTAGCAGTTTATTTAAATTGTCCATGTCCCCGCCTATAACTATGAGCTCTTGCCCAGAACTACTAAGAGCCACCTCCAGTGCCTGCACATCTATGCTACCATCACCAATCCCATCCATAAATTTAGAAACATCTGTAGAAAGAATATATATATGAATATTTGCAGGTGACTATTTCATTTTTAAAAGTTTATAACAAACAAGCATGTAACAATTATAACTGTAAACAGTATGCATATAACATAAATAACTACAAATTAAGCCTCATCTCCATTTTGAAAGATAAAAATAACCAGAGCAATCATGACATAAAGATCAAGTGACTTTTTGCAGGTCATCAGTATGTGACGGCTATACATTATACCTGTTTTTTATGTTTCCACATTAGAAAAGAGTTAATGTGCCCATCTCAATTTTATCCCCCAGGGTCTTTTAGCATACTGGTAATGTGATGCTATACTGTTTGAATTCAAGTTTTATACTATAAAAAGTATGTGATGTTATAATTTTTTAGCATTAGGTGCTATAACAAAAGTGGAATACCAATATGTTATTTAAAATGTCTGAGGAGAACACTGTATCTGGTTTTTGCAAACACTGATATGGATGATGATGTTTTTCAAATAGTTAAAAATGAAACATGCATGGGAATAAATTAAAATTAAACAGAAAACATGATAAACAAGTAAAAAACAATGTGTTGCAAAGGAAAAACAAACACCATTTACCTATCATTGTTACTTAAAATGGAAGTAATTACAACTGTACAGAATACCAATATTTTTAAAGGAGTTTTTCATAGGATTTTGCTTCAGCAAAAAAGTTGACATGTATATATGGGTCTGTGATTTCATCATTTCAACTGTCAGATACCAGTTTATACATGCTATACAATATAAGCTTTGATAGATACACAGGTAGTAATTTGTATTTGTTCTTACCATAGCAGTACTGTACACATGAAATGAATGTGTGATGATTCAACTGCATGATGCATTCCTTAATGACGGCACCCTAAACATAAATTCTAACTTTCAACTGCTACCGTCTGTTCAATGTCCAAGTCCAATTCTACATGTTCTAATAAGTTTGGTGACTCCTTTACAATAACTTCAAGTTCAAAGAAGAACAGTATGTGTGTCTCTTTTTTCTTTTTCTTTATGTCAGTTAGAAACCTTTCCTTCAGTTCATTTTTTAAATCTTCATCGACAATACAGTCCATCATTTCTACTATCATGCCATCTATTGTTTGAATTGTCTGATTTTCAAAAGCTTCAAATTTGTTTGCCTCTGCCTCCGTGACAAACACAGGGTGCTTCAATGTTATATCATCAGGCATGTCCTGATTTAGAAATGTTCCCATCATTCTGTACAAACGCTTGCGACGAGCAGTTTCGGTAAAATTTGTCAAACCTGGGTGTAATTCATTTCCACAGAGTGATCTATGAATAACACCTCTCAATTTGTCGGGCTGAATTAAATATGATTTTGATCTCAGAAAAACTCTCCAGTCCATTATTCCATCCTCGAGATCTAGTCGTCTTGTGTATGTGCTATCTGATGTTACATTGAACATTCCCATTGCTTTTTCTCGGATGTCTTTAAGTATGTTATGGTTTCTACAAAGTGAAAGCCACATGCTGTCTGTCGGAACCCCTTTTCTAATCCAAGTTTTGACTTCTTTATTTATTTCCTCGAGGATGAAATCAAATCCTTGTCCTTTAGACTGGTCACTGGTTCGAGATATTGTCTCATATTTTTCAGTAAAGTTTCTTAAATCTTCTGGTTGAAGATATCTTTGCATACTATCATACATCTCAATAAGTTGATATTTTGGATGACATCGCCCGTGAAATAATCCACGAGACATGTATTTAGCTGATTGAATCAACTGTGAATTGTTCCGTCTGGTACCCATTCGAAAGTTAACAATTGCCTGAGAATATCTCGTTGTCATCTCAAACAAAAAAGTGTAATTTGGATCATGCTCGCAAGTTTTAGCATATTCAAAAAATCCATCAGCATTCAAACAACTGTCTTTATTAGAAATGCATGACCTGACATAAGGAATGATTAGTTCCATTAAAGTACCAAAATGATGAATCAATATGAGCTGCCATGTTTTATGGTTATCATAGCAATTACGAGCAGCTTTTTGAGCTAGTTCTGATCTCCATCCCATGCGAAGTACTAAATCTTTAAAGAAAACATCCCAATTCATATCAATAAAAGCTTTCATAAGGTTCATTTCATAATGGCCGTCACCTATCTTAAGGTGAACCCAATCAAATTCCCTGATATGTTCTACAATGTCCTCTCCAATATGTTCTGAATTAACATGATGCTGAAACTTTTCTATGCCAATAAAGCCCTTTCTACACTTAGCACACACTAAATATTCTTGTGTTAATTTAAGGAGCATGGTATAAGGAAGGCCGTCACAACAAACAGTTAACCATTCTCTATCATTTCCTCCATACCGTTTTACACCTGCAGTTTTCCCTATATGCCTTAACACCAGAATAAGATTTTCAAAAGAATTTGGGTTAACAAACACAGGATCAATAAGACAGATGGGAATTGATTTATCTGTGTGTCCACTTTTCACATGGTCATAACGTGTAGTTTTTAAAGAAGAATCAGGTTTACTGTTTCCTGTCTCCACCAGTTGTTCAATTTTCTCAACCTTAATTTTCTCAAAACTGTCCTTTGGATTGGTATTATCAAGAGGTTGTTGGACTATCGTCTCCTTACAAACAGGGCATTTTCTTTTTGTTTTGTCAAATAAATCTTTACATTTAGGACATATCTTATATTTCTGTTTAGAAATCGACTTTTGCACAATGTCATCAATGTGGTCTTGTTCTGAATTTCCATTATGTTCACTTACAACTTCTTCAATTGCAGCATTTATAAACAATTTTAGTTGGGCTAAATGAATTTGCTTTAAGCTCCTAGTTTGACTATCATTTTCCATCAACAATTTGTCCACGGCATCAACTGATTTATTCTCACAAAACCATTCTTTTGGATGAAGATCTTTATTTGCTTGAACAGAAAGATTCTCATCTAACCCAGCAACTGCTATATTTGTTATAACAGAACTTTTTGACTTGTTGTTTGGTTTTATTGTCCATGTTTTCCCAACTACTTGCTCATTATCAAAGACATACACTGCATCTCCATTTGGGGGTGTAGGTGGTTTTGAGTTGTTATCTAGCATCTTACACACTGTTGTATATTTTCCACCAGCACTGATATTTCCAATAATATCTGTCACAGTTTTGCTATGAGAAAGCGAAAAGATTGTTAAATTTTGCAGTAAGCTCACTGGCCCAATAAACTGAGCATTTCTTAATTTGTATACATGTTCTAGGAGCACAGACATGCTACATTGTGTACATTCATCAAGTTCAGTATCAAAGTTGCATTTAGTCAACATGCCAAGTACACCTTTCACAAAATCGTTTCTATCAGACAAATATTTTTTCAAGTTGATATCTTTTATGGCTTCAAGTGTTTTGTACGATTCTTGAATATGTTCAATATCTCTTGTTATATGTTTCCCTTCTGAGTTCATAATAGCTGAAACCAAAATTGCTTTCTGCTCTGAATTTATTCCATCAATAAAGTTTTCAAGTGTTTCTTTTTTATAACCATCAGGTACATTTCTAAATGCTTGTATTAATGGACAAATCAATTCTTCTTCAATTTTCTTATTATTATTATCTTGTTCATAAATTTCAATTTCATATGTTAAATACAGGAGTTCTTTATTTCCCATGCATGGACAAATGTCTGTATGTTGCCCAAAACTACATACTGAAATGGAAGAGGTAAATGCTTTTCCTTTTTTCTTGGCTTTTCTGTATCTATAAAGTTGGGACGCATGTTTTCCACATATTGAAGATGGCATGATTATCTCATTGTCTTCCTGTTCAACATCAATGTTGCATATATTAATCAATTCGTCCTTAAAACTCAGTTTATTGATTAGTTTTTTTGATGGCAACCCACATATTCTACAGATACTATTCAACCATACTATATGTTGTTGGCTTTGTTGTTCTGCCATCTTTATAATTTGTTATATTTGATTGTCTTTATTTCCAACACCAATGTTACATTCATTCTAAAAGTAGAGGTGTTTAAAATTAAAAAAAATAATTTGAAGTCGAAAAGAACACTTAAAAGTCAAGATTCTTGATCAAATGCTGTACATTGCCCTCTGCAACAACAATAACAAGCATGCAAATTAATTATAAATTAATAAAAACAATAAATGAACAGCTGTGTCGTAAGACCATGATACGCCTTTCCCAAGAAGAGATATGTTATGAAAATTTCAATAATAACTGAAAAAAGAACTTGTACTGATGTGATGCAAGCCTGTCAAAAGAAAGTTGTCTTTCATTTTATAACTAATTATTTTGAGGCATGTACAATTTTTAAAGTTTTTTTTTAAGGATTTTTTTCATGTTTGTAGGCTGAGGTATTTTAATAGAGGTTTTTGATGCTTAAAATAATAAAATAAACTCCCAACACTTATATTTACTTAAAACAAGAGGTATGCTATTGCCTGTTCCAACTATCAGAATCATTTAACTATGAAAACAATATTACTGTCACATGTGTAATATGGGCAAAGTAGAAACAAAAGTCAAGGTAAAACTTCAGGCACCAGACTAACATCCCCTGGTAGTGGGGTACCTTTCTACCAAATATCATTAAACTAAGCCTACTTATTTTTCAAATAAGACTTAATTGTAAAATTTGGTTTCATAATTGTCTAAGTCAATCAACAATGAAAACAATATCAAGGTAAAAAAAAAATGGCAAAGTGACATGCCCTAATATAATGTAGTAGTAAGGGACCTCTGTGCCACATATTCTCTACCTAGGCCATCTAGCTCTTAAGATATGGACTTAATCAGTAAACTTAAATGCAAAATTGTCAAAGTCAATCAACCAGGAATATAAGGTCAAGGCCAAATGACATGTGTTAGACCATGTAGACTGACTTCCCCTAACAGCTGAGGACCTCCATGCCAAAAAAAATCAACCTAGGCCTTATAGTTCCTGAAATATGGACTGGAGCAGTAATCTTTTTAGCAAAATTGTCATCGTCAACAAACCATGACAACCAGGTCATATGCCATATATGTTGCCGAACATCCATTTTAAATAGCATCAACCTATGCCTTCTTGTTCTTAAGATATCGACTTAAGGATGTTTGCTCCTCTACTTTTTGAATTTTTGCCAGATTTTCGGAATACTCTGGTTTTATCAGTGTATTAACATTAAAAAAATTTGCCCACTAATCCCCTACTTTTCTTTTTATATTTTTATTACATATGATTTAAAAAGCCATATTCCAAAATCTTATGAAATCCGTTATTTTTTCATAGTTTTTTAAACAAAAAAGGTGCCAATGTTAAGTGAAAGTAAAATCTAGAGAGAATTATTTCCCGCCAAAATTTTCAACAGCTTATATCTCGAAAACAAACCCTCCATTTTTTCCTGCTTTTTTAGTTTCTTTATTTCTATACTTTCAATTTATAACAGTCTTTTAAAAAGCTTGTAATTTTTAATCAGAGTAGCGAACATCCTTAAGCAGTAAATTTAAATGCTAAATTGTTAGTCAATAAACCATGAAAACAAGGTCAGGGCAAAAGGTTATCTGTCAAACTGACATCCCCTAGTTATAAGGCCTTCATGTTCTTGAGATATGGACTGAGCAACAAACTTTGTTTCAAAAACGACTAAGTTCTTCATTTAACAATGTTTAAGCATAAAAAGTAGGTAAAGGATAAATGACACATGTATAACAGACTGACAAGTACTAGCTGTGGGGCATCTGCATACCAAATATCAAAACCCTACTCCTCAAACTTCATGAGATATGGACTTAAGCAGAAAACTTTGTTGTTATGTTAACGTCACCCGTCAAATGTTCAATACCTATGTCTTGCGTTCCCTGCGCAGGGGAGACATAAACTAATATCATCAAAATCAGAGATTTTTGGTTTTCACACTATTATGCTGAGTAACTTTTGATACATTCATCTACTTGAATATCAATTTTCAACACTTACAGAGCATTTTTAAAAGATAATGGGAGCCATTTTGCTAAGAATAATCCTCCCCCCAAAAAAATCCCCCATCCCATAATAGCATACAATTGTGAAAAGTTTGAAGTATTATGATGTTAAATGAAAAAATCCTATTTTAAAGTCACATTGGATTTTTTTCCTAAAAGTATACAGACCTTTTGTTTATTAAAAGACTCTATCGTCATGATTGTGTACCATTGGAAGTATATGTATATAAAATAATGAATTCTCAAGTACATGTAATGGTGTTGCATGTACCCCCCTTTTTTTAATAAGTTCAGTATACAGCATAATAAGCATGTTTGAAATGTATTCTCCCTGAATGAAACAATCAACGGTCATGAAAAATCATGACTTTAAAACTAGTAACGATTTCCCGTGACGTGTTATTACACTTGGTCACGGAAAACCGTGACCAATGAATTTAAACTTTAAAAAAAAATCCCCCAAAAACATCGCGAAACTGGTATAAAACCGAGCGTAACTTAAATAAAAACAACGCAAAAATGTACAACAATCAACCTAGCACGTATCGGTAGTCTTGGTAAACCCACAACATAATAAAAATAGTCTCAAACAGGTTTTTGATCGACGCTGACTTACCACTGTTATTCACTGGAAAAGCCATTTTTGACATTCAATCACGTGATATGGACGGTCACATGATCAGGAACAGCTAGCAAAAAGTACGACGAACCGAACCCGACTCTCATTGCGCGCTGTAGTGTATGGAAGAGTACAAAATCGTTCCAAAACCCCGATAACGATATTTACGACTTGGTCATGGAAAACCATCACTTTTATTGGTCATGGTTTACCATGTTATCCCTGACTGTATATTATGAGGTAGTTTATTTGAATTATGTGATGCTTCTATAACCAGACTGCATGTCAATAAATTCCATACAAAACTTTCTATATAGCTGAAAGATGAAAACAAATATTTACCCCAATCATTGAGCTTCTTAGCAACAGTTCTATATATAGCATTCACAATTCCTATAACAACTGCATAAATAGCTGTTGGCAAATATAGAACTCCCATATTCAGCCAAGTTTTTTCAGTTTCATATTTCTTATCTGCCATATGTTGCAAATGAAAATACCCCAACATCACATAAAATGCAACTGCCAACCAAAATATAACAACAGGAAGTGTTACTCCATAGAATCTGGCTATTTTCTTCCACTTAGGATACACAGGTTCTGGTTTTCCTGTTACATAGTTTCTGCCCATAGTGCCATAAAAATTTGCCCTTGGTTCTTCAAATTTAGAAGAAACAAGATCTGTAGTTCCCCATCTAAATGACAGTTCGGCATTGTAACGCTTCCATGCCTCTAAGAAAAGTGTGGCCCATATTAAATTGAACACAGCAAAGATGGCTTCCCGATACATGCTCTGCCATGAGGTAACGAAGTAAATTATTCCAATTAGAGCCGGTGGAACCAAAGCTATTGTGTAAAATCCAAGAAAGGCAAAGTATAAAGCTATCTTCTCACCAAAGTAATACTGGACCTTATCTGAAAAGAAAATACAAAATTTCTTGGTAACCTTTACTATATGTTTATGTTAAATATTCATGTCTATTATCAACCAAGTAGTCCCCTGAATATAAGAAGTGTCTGCCACTCCAATCCAGTACTACAAACAATCAAATGACATTTCTGTATCTTTTTTCCTGTGTTTTTTCATACAATATGAATATATATCTTGTCACTGGTAACAGATTTGTATTTTATAAAAAATTATGTACCGTTTATAGCTTGTCAAACAATAATATGCTGTTGGCTTGGCCAATGATGAGAGCACAGCAATATAGGCCTTTCCAGAAAATCATTTCCGGTATCACGATTCTGACTCTAAAATTATAAATTGAAGCATTTATTCCATTTCCGGCAAACGAAACTTTTTCTAGCCTTAGTATGTAGCACATTCTGGCTGCCCCCATTAAATAAAGACTTTTCTAAATGACCCATATGTAGAAAATGCATATTCTCCTATAGCGCTCGCTGCGCTCGCTATAATTCAAGGCACTTACCAATAGGTTGAATCTTAAAGGCATGTTTCATCTGATACCATTCAGCTCCAAGCTTTTTTAAATATTCCTCATCATGTATAGGAAAAACTGCTGTTACTATCTTTCTGCTTAAATACTTCTTCACTGATAGGAAAATGATATTACACCGATATATTATTTCAATTTATTTAACAGTTCTTCAACAATACAGCATTTAGAGATGGGGTAATAATAATTTGTTGTAATTGCATGTAATCAGTAATCATGCCTTTTCTGATTACAAGTAATTACTGTGTGTAATAAAGATCACTTTATTATTACACTCATGTAATTATTTTCTGGTTATATTTCTTTTAAAACAATGTTTGCGAAATGATTTTTACCTTTCCAAGAGTTTCCTTTTGAGATTGAGCTTGTGATATAAGATTTCAGCCTTGAAAGTTACTATTTCCATAATGAAGCATCAACTTTTAATGCTGTATTGAAAAGCATACAATTCTTTTGTGATAAATTTGAATGTGAAATTTAAACATTTTTTTCACAAAATACGATTTAGATTTTTGTCATTGTAAATGTAGAACAAAACTAAATTGTCAACATTTGCACTTACTGAAATTGAAAAGTTATTTATGTGGTATGGAATTATAAAATCTTAATTCTAGATATTGGCAAAACAATGCTTAAGTGACAAAACAGTGGAAAAAGTCCATAAGATAATGAATGCATATACATGACTTACAAATACTTTTTCCAGGGTACAACTTAATGCTCTCATATCCAGGGATATGTAGATCTTCATCACTAGCTCTCACAGCCTCTATTTCATGAAGAATAATCTTCTGTTTCTCTGCCATTGTTAGAAAGGAATCAAGATCATCTACAAAATATTTTAAGTACATGTTAAGAGTGAAGGGTTTCATTAAATATGACAGTACTCAAATACTTTTAATATTAATTTGGTTATTGCTCTGCTATTATGTGTCAAATGGTACAAATGAACTTGAACATGTGTTGATCCTTAGAGATTTTATCACAGCTAAAACTGGACCAATTACGAGAAATCATATCAGAATTTTATATACCAGGTAAACATATATAAATATATAACTAACCAGAACCCATAAAATTATCAGCATCCTGTATAGAGAACTCTCTGTAGTATCCATCTCCGTATTTCTTTTCCAGATCCATCATGTCTGCCCCTAGCAAAAGGCGCTCAGTGGTACCACCTACATATAGAACAGTTTCCTGAGAAAAAAAAAACATTGGTTTTAAATAATTATATGAAAGTCTGTTCAAAGTATATAATCATGTTGTACAAGGAACTGGTCCTTTTTATTTCTATAAATAACATATAGTTCCAACAACAAAAATTACACTTTATAACTTGGGCATGTCCGTGTTTTATCTGGCAAACTTGCAAGTTCATATGAACAAATATTTTTTATGAAGATATTTCAGTATACATCCAACTGAGTTTTCAATCCACTGAAATATTTTTGTGATGATACTACAAAATTATGGGAAATTTAGAAACTTAAGGTTTTCGATTTGATGAACTGTAATGACATAAAAAAATATTGATAAATATGTTTTATGAGAAATATAATAAAGAATTATATTTACTATCAGTACCTTTCTATCTTTCTTATATTATGAAATTTAGCTTGACCTATCATGTTAAGAATTTTCTTTTGAATATTGCAGAAAATAACACATGTAATCATAAATAAATAAAACAGTTAGTTGACTAAACCAATTAGTGAATTAATAGAACCATGCAAAGTTAAGCATGTCTTCTATTTTTGGTTCATCTTTTGAAAATCTGCTTTTTGGGGGATATCTCCAATGAAAGTTTTCCTGCTGATCATAAAAGGAGATATTTCTGTTCTGAATAAAAATCTCCTGTTATATTTTACAACTGATTACCTGCCGATCCCATCTTAAATTAATTTAAAAACACTATTCTCTTTCTTATGAGTGTTTGTATGATGGTATAAATACACTTTAAGCATAAATTTATAATAGAACAAACTTAACACCCCAGTTGAAGAAAAAAAAACCATATATATGCTATGTAAACAAAATGCAAAATAGAAAACTTGAAATTTTGTTAGTATAATGATTTCATTATTTTTGCTAGTGATTTCTTAAGGGTAAAACAAGCTCAAGGGTTTCTTAACTACTTGGGTAACTACTACAAATGGAGTACACTGTGAATATACTGATTTAAAACAACATAGTCATTTCTGGACTTCAGCAATATTGATTCACCACTTTTTTGAAGCAAGTACAAAGAAACTTATATTTTCAGAAAATGTACGTATATTGTTTTATCCTACACTTACTTGTTATCTTTTTTAGCAAAAAAGCATGAAAATGGAACATTTATAGCTGATTTGAAGACCAGGCTTTTTTGGCAAACAATATTGCTCAGGCTATATTGGTCAGTTAAAGACATAGTTGCAGGATAAAATATTCATTATCTCCCCCTGATTTCTAACCACAACTATTCCACTGTTATTGTATTTTAGAACATCATCATGTAATAAATAAACACTGCTGTACAGCATTTTACCTGCATGAGTGTAAAATCCATCATATTATAGGGTTATTACACGAATATTGGGAAATATTGCCCCGAGTAGAATGTAATATAGCACAAGCTTACGAGTACGATATGATATTCTATGAGGGATAATATTTACCAATTTCCACTCAGATCCCGGGAATAAGCCGAAAAACTATCGAAGACATCGTCCTTACAATGCCAGATTTTGGTTACATTCTACAGGGTATATTACCTTGCTATACAATAAAGATAATTATCATACTTCATGCTTGAAACTGATTACTGTAATATTTTGCATACAAACTTCGGTGATATTGAAATCAGCATATTACTGCAGTAATATGCCCACATGCTTAATTGTAGTCAATATTGCATTTGATATCACCGAAGGCGCAACGTAATAACACAAACAATATAAAAAGGTTGTTGAAATTAATTGGTTGTATATCTTTCATTAATTATCTTAAATAAATGGCAGTCAGTATAATAATCACAATATTAGGGTCTTGTGATGGATATATAATGGTTAAACCGTCACAAGACCCTAATATTATGTAATTATTCCCATGCAAGGTAAGTTGTTTATCACATGAATAAACAATATCACTCAGGTTTACATTAATATACTTCTTATAGATGTAAAAACCAGGGGATTTAGTAAATGATAAATTGGAAATGGGTCCATTTGTTTTTGAATCAGTGGTAAATTTCTGCATTTTAATTACATTTTGGCATAAATTTGACCACTTTCAAATTAATATTTATTAACTTGTCTTATTTCCAACTGGCACAGGTCCAGATGCAAGGTATGTCTTCTTAGCAAGTATATTTAAGTTAAGCAAGAAAATAAATACTATCCAAGGAATTTACAGTTCACACAGATTCAATGTCAACAATCAATATGCTAAGATTTCATCATGCAGAAAAAAAATATTGAGTTACATATTAGACAAAGTGGGCACCCTTCATATAGCCAATGAGAAAATTACCAAGAACAACACACTCAAGATATACAAATTGTAAAATCTTTCTAAAATACTAACTCCCCAGTAAAACAGAAATGTGTTGTAACTTAAAATGTGACTAGTCATAAAAAAAAATCCTGAAAGGCCTCTCAACTTAAGCGTGTGACATTCAGTACAAAAATATATTTATAAAAAATTTCTCTGTTTAACAATACATTTGAGGGGCAACAACTGAATGAATTATTTTTAATAACAGCACTCTCTACACTACACAGATTACATGCAATGAATGTGCTTACTTGACAAAACAAGAGTGACTATTGAATACCATATTTTAACTCCAACAGATATACCATTATATATATATTTCATGAAGTTATTTAAAATAGTAAGTAATGAAAGTACTGGAAAGTTTTAGTTCTATATTTCTTTGATTTTAATACTTTGTAACATGACCACTAAGTACTTAATATTATAAATATCATTTTGACGTTATTAGACTTGTGATTTTCTCTGTGATTATTTCAATAATGATAAAAACAAATTATTTGAAGGGCTTTTGAAAAAAGGTTGAATTTGAAAATATTTCACGAAAATCAGGATCAAAATACATTCAAGTACATTGTACCTATGGGAAGAATAGATACTGTATTTTCAGACACTGTAATTCTTTATCCAAAAGTTATAATGTCTCACACATAAACTTTCTGAAAGTATTGCTTGGCAATACAATGTCCCCTACCAGTTTGAGCTGTGAGAAAACATGCAAAATCTCCTTGAGTATTTGAATCGGATGAAAATGTATGGACAGAGTGACTTCTTAAAATCCTGAAACTATGTTTGCAAGGGGTACAAAAACATTACCTGATCAGCTTGCTCTGTAGCTCACCATTATAAGCTCACATACCAATAATAAGATCACTTGGTAAAAGGGTTTGCAAAAAAATTCCAGAAAACTAACATTTGGCAATAATTCCTATTTTCAAGGGCCATAACTCTCACAATAATTATCTGTTCAGCATGAAACTCAAAGTTGATCTGTATCTCGTCATTATAAAAGCTCAAATACCAAAAATAAGATCACTTGGTAACAAGGTTTGCAAAAAAAGTCCGGAAAACTATTATTTTGACAATAATTATTTTTTCAAAGGGCAATAACTCTCACAATAATAATCCTATCATTGTGAAAGACATATGTAATCTATAACTTATCATTATAAGGTCACATACCAAAAATAAGATAAGTTAGTTAAATTGTTTCTGAAAAAAGTCTGGAAAACTGAAGTATGACTGATGGCTGGATGGACAGAGTGCAAACCTTAATAGTCCCCTTTGGCATTGCCAATAGGTGACTAAAAATGAAAAAACCTTGAAAAATCAAACTTAACTGACTCATCTGAGGATTTTCTAAGTAGAAATATTCAAACTTAAAGAGAATGCAACAAAAGTAAGGCATTATTTGGCGAACAGAATTAATACAAGATATTTTTACTATCCCCTTCTTAAAACATTGTTCCCTTTTCATATATTATTATTATCATTTGTTCACTTTTTTGTGTTTATTGAACTCATCGAACGAGCTGATGAGGGGATCCTTCATTCAAATTTAGAGAACTAAACTTTGTTGCATGGAGTGTAATTTAAAATCTGGTTAAAGTTATTTTTTGTGCTGGTTTTAATTAAAAATTGTGCACAATACAAAATAAAATATTTTTATGTTCATATTTCTATAGGTATTAAAATATGGTGACATGCTCTTAATCTTGTACTCACTTGGGGACCCTGTAATATCAAAGTGACATAAATAAAATTTCTGGTGATAAATCTCAATGACACACTAAACTACTCAGAAAATACAATAGAAATTTCAAATTGAACAATTGATACATATCCCCCCAACACAACTTAATCGTAGTCTTATCTTTAGAGACAAATTTGATAAACTTTTCCCTGTTGTGATTCACCTCTCCCATATTTTATGTACCACACCAAAAATGAAAAGCATGCATGAATAAATTCAAGGATCATAAATCTTGTAACAAAATTGGTCTTGCACTTCAACAAATTGGACTTCCAGCAACTTAACTATCTCACCTTTTAATAACACAGCTTGCGAACTTAAATAAACTTAAATAAACTTAGTCTTAAATCCATACTCATTCTCAGTCTCATGACATTTACAAATTTTAAGACTGGACTTACTGAAATAATTTATTCATAAACTTATCCCTGCACTTCGAATGAAGTTGGAGGATATTTGTAATCAGTCTGTCTGTCATCTGTTAGATAACCTTGTCTCCAGAATGCCATTTTTAATTTCATGCATTTAATTTCTATACAGTATTGTCACATATATGTAGATGTGCAGTAAGGTTTTATAATTTTGATATTCCAAAATTTTGGCCTGTATTCAAAGATATGTGAAAAAGGTGCACAGGGATACAACATGTGGGGAGTGTGGTGATAGCTGTCGTTTCTGACTGCCTAAATCTAGTTTAATTTTGCTTTCATTCTGTTTTTTTCTTTTTTGAAATAATGACCATGATTATATTTAATCCTTTAATTCAATTAAACTATTACCTGATTATGATGCATAACAACAGCTGACACCTGTAACTCTGCCCCACCAGAGGATCGGGGGGCCTGAAGCTTGGCATTCATCCATTCTATTGCAGCTTGTTTTGCTGTTGATGAGAACTGAATCACTACTAAAGGCTGGAAATTTCCTGATTCTTTATCAAAAGAAACATTCTGGACTCGCTCTGTCATTCTGTCGTAGTTTTGGCCCTATAAAATAATATCTATCTTGTAATCATAGACAAAATAAAAAGGTTTGAAGTAAATTATAAGTACTTACAATGTATCAACATGTATCTGTAGTGATTGTTACAAATAAGTGGTTGTCTTTTAGAGACCCTTACAACACAAACACTGTCACATTTTGTTTAAAACTAGACTAAAATATAAAATCAAACTGAATAATCATACAAACCTAGTATAAGAGTTATCTGTAACAAGTTTAAACTTTATTTTGCACAAAATATGAGTTATCTCCCTTATATACTATCTGCATTATCATCAGATACAATTCCGAAAGAGGACCACCTAAGGACCATTGCTGCCAACTTTTGTTCCAATTGTACCAGTGGTTTCAGGAGAAGATCTTCAAAGGAATGTTTACGACAACAGATGCCAAGTGGTGGCAATAGCTTACCTGGCCCTTTGGGCCAGTAGGTGAGCTAAAAATGGACTGAAACTCAAATTAGAAAAATAACAAGATGTGTAAATTTTTAAGATTCTACATGAAACATGTATTTGTTAACTTCATTTACTGAACTGATTAAAAAAGTGAACTATTTTTTTTTCCATCTGTATTGAAAAACTAATTAAGGTCTTTCCCATTTCCAACGGAAAGACCTTATTGTAATTCGTCTGATTATTATTCATCTTCTTTTCCGCAAAGTTTGATGTCCAGAATTATTTTCATTTCGCGACATATCAAAATGATATTTTGCAGGATGGTTCGGAATGATAAACTGCATTCTGGACTGACCCTGCGAAGTTGAAAGTTATCTGCCCGAACACCGTAAACCTTGTTACCGCTCTATCACGGAAACCGTAACAGATAGAGGCAAACCGAAAGGTGGAAAATGTTCGACATCTGAAGACACAAGTTTGTTCTTTTTTGGTCGAAACATTTTGATGACTCCTTATAAGAGTTGCTTCCCCTTGAACAGTTAACCGAACACCTTAAGGGTCAAAATTCATGATCGGTTAGTCGTAGAGACTTGGGACTTCCACCAATGACCATCACAGGTCATGATCTTGAAATTGACCTTAAGGTCAAAGTCAAGGTCAAACTTGACCCTGACCTTAAACCTTGTAACCGCTCTGTCTCAGAAACGATAAAAGATAGCTGATTAAATGTATTGAGAAAAATTTTCATCTTGTCAAGACACAACATTATAAAGTTAGTCAAAGCAGTATATCCACTCCGTATAGGAGTTATTGGCCCTTGAAAATTTAGCAGAACACGTAAATGGTCAAAACTCATAGACAGTTAGTTGTAGAGATTTGAGACTTGCAGCAATGTTCATCAGAGATCAAAAACTTCAAAATGACCCCAAGATCAAAGGTCAAGGTCAAACTTGACCTCTGACCTTAAACCATGTTACCACTCTGTCTCATAAGCCGTAAAAGATATCGAGGAAAATGTTTAGAATGTCAAGATATACAATTGTCTCATTGGGTTCGAATCCGTACAGTGACAACTTATAAGGGTTAGTGCCCTTGACACTTTTATATTTTATTTTATATCTCGCAAGCCATAATAGATAGAAAGAAAATGTCAATACAAAAAAAGAATTTCAAAAGATCTACATTTTGGTACTAAGGCCAAAGGTCAGAGATCAACGTCATCAAAAAAGCCCTTAGCAAAAAATGGAAATGTACCTAGCAACCATATATATTTATGTTCAGGAGCCTATATTTTAACTGTATAAGTGAAAATGAAAGGTCAGGGGTCAAGCTCAATGAAACTGTCTATAGCAACCAATTAAAAAGCCCTTCACAACCATATATAATTATGTTATATATTATATATTATAAAAATGTCAATTTTGACCTTGACTTGTGACTGTAGATCTTGTTATCAAAATAACTCAGAAACTGTAAGAGATAGCTGATGAAATATAATAGAGAAAATGTGAGTCTTGTCAAGACGCATCTTACATTTTTGCGACTCAATTTTACGACTCTTTGTTACCGTTATATCCCATTGAATATAAACAGTTAGTCGTAGATATAGGGATTGAATCAGTTGCAAATCATCCCACTGATATGTTTATTTCTAGTACTATGAGAAGATTGACTACAAAAGAAAAGAAAAACAATAATAAACACGTTTGTTTACAAATGTGACATGAGTTGACCTCATATTTAACAATAATATCCAAATAAATTTAAGAACAATCATATTTTAACCAGAAATTGTGGTTCAAAAAGTACATTGAGCATATTTATAAAAAAAAAAAAAAACAAAATTCTGTATTACCGTTGTGTATCATTTGCAAATATTACCTCACTTTGGACTGAACTAACCATTATAAATATCAAAATTCTAAATTTTGGAACCAATTCATATAATTTTCAATCAAATTACTGCATTTGTTGACTATCGTACCTTCAAAAGGTTCAAAATTATAGATATAAACAAAACATCTTTGCCTTTCAGTTCAGGGGTTGTTTTGTACAGGGGATAGAAAATTAATTTCATAAGATTAAAAGCAAGTAAAGTCGTCCCATATTATTTCGTCCCTAATTAGTTCACTATGTATACAGTAGAGACTTGGGATTTGCAGCCAATGATCATCAGATATCAAAATCAAATGTTTGACATATCAAGACACTAGTTTGTTCTTATTTGGTCGAAACATTTTGACGACTCCTTATCAGAGTTACTTCACCTTGAACATTTGTCGGAACACTTAATGGGTCAAAAGTCACGAACGGTTAGACGCAGAGACTTGGGATTTCCACCAGTCACCATCACAGGTCATGACCTTAAAATTGACTATAAGGTCAAAGGTCAAGGTCAAACTTGACCCCTGACCTCAAACCTTCTTACCGCTCTCTCTTGGAAACCGTAAAAAATACCTGATGAAATATATTGAGAGAAACGTTCATCTTGTCAGGACACAACTTTGTCGTGTTTCGGTCAACTCAGTATATCAATTCGTTATACGAGTTATTGGCCTTTGAATATTTAACAGAACACGGAAATAGTCAAAACTCATAAACAGTTAGTTGTAGAGATTTGGGACTTGCACCAATGTTCATCAGAGATCAAAAACTTCAAAATGACCACAAGGAAGAAAATCTCATATAAAAAATGATCAGTTTCAAAAGATCTAAATTTTGGTACCAAGGTCAAAGGTTAAACATCAAGGTCATTGAAAAAGTCCTTAGTAACCAACTGAAAAGTACCTAGCAACCGTATATATTTATGTTCAGAGCAACTATACATGCAAAATAGATGGTCAAGAGTCAAGGTCATGGTTAATATCCTTAGCAACCATGCAAACAACACCCTAGAAACACAAACTTGAGATAAAAGGTCAATCTGACCTGGGAAAGACCTTGCAATTGTTCTCTGAACAATTGTTTTTCTAGTTTACCTTATAATTGCTACTGATATACGTGAAAATGAAAAAAAAAAAAATCCCCTCCATATTCCAGAAATTTTTCAAGTAAGAAATTAAAAATTTCACAGATAAACTGCATTCAAAAATAAAAGGTGAAAATGTCATAAATATCTTATGGTCACATTTTAGAAAATAATAAAATATTAAAAATAAAGTTATAAATTTTTGTCAGGCTATATAAGTACACCGTTTCAATTTTTTTATTGAAAAGTGATAATATGAAATCAGAAAAAAAACTTGAACCCTAAGGATACTTATAGTACATGTTATACTTATATCTATGCATATTTATAACATGTGTCTCCAATATTCGCAATTCACAATAATGTCATTTTTCATGCTCACTGGTTGTTTTGACAGCTGAAGTTATATTCAAAATTATATACATTTGATAATGTAAATATAGCTAGCTTACCTGATTGCTTTTGCTCACATGCACGTACGTATGCATGCACTGAAATTACCTGAGTAAACTATATTAATTGGGCAAATAGTTTGCAAATCTATCACATTGGAGTCGTAAATTTTTGTTTGTGTCATCAATTCCGGAAACGTCACAGGTGAACGATCGTTACTCAGGTGTGAAGTTTTAAGTTGAACAGTAAAATATGGCCGATCGGTACAGGTAACAAAAAAATCATGCAATGAAGAATTCATTCATGCCGTCTGGAATTACCTGTACAGAGTCTATTATTTAGTAAATATCTACGGCAAAAATGAAATGGAAGAGAATATATGGGAGGTAATTAGTTCAGGTGAGTTGATTTGGTAGAACTCCTGTAAATCGGTAAACTGTTTACTTTTTACGCTGCAGAATTACGTCTGCTCCCTCACTTCATATCTATATTACTGTTGTTTCTTTTAATGTATATCCGATAATAGAGATAGTAGCCCAAACTTCTATATCATGAGTGGGTTTTGGGTACTTCTACAGGCAGATAGGTACTTCACTTGGACAACTCACTTTTTTTATGTGTGGGATAAATTTATTTTGAACTAATTTGAAAAATCAATTAAGGCCTTGCTTGATTCATATCTGTTCTCAGAATTCCAACTTTTAATGTTTTTACATTTTTTTGTGGAAAAGGTGGTAAGATTTAGTTCTAGTACTTCTTAAAACATAAATAAAACTAAAAATTTTAAAATCATTAATATCAAATTCTTTATTAACTTACAAATTTGTTTATATACCTAACTGATACCACAATAATTAATTAAAAAAAAAAAAAAAACAATACTGGTTCTTATTTTTATACCAGTATTGTCAACAATATTGGCATTCCATTTGCAATTGCCAAATTCATTTGTTTATTCTAAGCACTTGGCATGGTACTTAAATATTATGAAATATTTTTTTCAAAATATTTTGGTGTTTTTATAGTGATTAAGCTGTAAAAAACTTCTCAAGATAGAAGTATAACCCAAACTACAAGAAAAAATGTGTACTGAAAGAATAGGGAAAATAAACCTAACATTTCAAAATCATGCAACATTAATCCTTTGAATATGCATTTTTCAATTTCTATCTTCATGAAAATGATCCTTTTCATTATTTTTGTCTTGATAATGTTAACAATTCCTTTTCTTTGTGCAAGGGGAAATAAGTATATATTATCTGCATTTTGACAGCTAGATATCGTAAAATATTATCCCGTGAGCCAGAATATGAAGTTTGGGGCGAGTGAGCGTAGCGAACGAGACCCAAGTCTTCATATTCTGTCGAGCGGGATGATATTTTACGATATCTAGCTGTCAAAATGCAGATAATATTTTTATCATCTTAATTACTAATTTGAAACGTAAATATTTGTAAACTTTCTAAATTCTCCCAAATTATCGCGGGAAAAGTATGGATTCTTCATCCCAACGACAACAACACGTACGTTGTTTACCATACCAATAAGTATATATATATGTCCTAAATGTTAATGTAAAATGTCTTATAAACGATATAAATACATACATTAGGGTGTATTTTCATTTTTTTTTAAGAAAATCAGTCTGGAAATCTTTGTTCATGATTTTCCGGGAAAATAAAGAACCCGCTTTCAAACTTGCAACCTCGTGACGTCATAGTCCGTCTCCATTCGCGAAACAACTTCTGACTAAAATATGCGCAACATAAAATAATCACTCAACTTTAACCAAGGAGACGACATATTTAAACATCATTTAGTTGTATTAGTACTAATTCAGGCGAAAATATGGACATAAAAATATAATGCGTACATTTAATAAATTGTTTTAATCGCAAATAATGAAATGCAATGGAAAGAGCGGAAAGAAGTCCCAGCAGACATTATCAGCATCGAGGAAAGACACATTTTGTTGATGTCACTTTTATAAATTTCTCCATCATTCATTTAAATAAAACGCCATAATATAAAATATGAACACCAGATCTTGATATATTTATTAATATTTTGCAATTTTGAAAGTTATTTAATAAGTTCTAAGCTGTCAAACGTTGGGAGAATTTGTTGATAATGCCTGCTGACTGTTGATAACTCCTGCTCAGCGCACGCGCTTCTTGATACGAATTTTACGGAGCTGCTCAACAAGCTGATAGAATTGCAGGGAAGGATGATAACTCAAAATATTTGATTTCAAATATTAAATATGTTGAATAATACTTCTGATTTCAAAAAAAATCATCTCTCTGATTATAATTATGATATCATTGCTTTAATGTTAGGTATATTTGTTTCTTGCTCATATTCAGTATGATAGACAAATAGATCTGAATTAAATGAAATTATTGAAATAAATGTTATTAGGTTGTTGGTGGTGTGTTTCCATGAGCCAACATTTAATTCAACTAAATATGTTTAAACTAGCTGAATAGTATTATTGTTTTATTATTTAAATGGAATATTAAAAAAAAACATGAAGTTTCCAACTTTTCTTTTGCAGATGAAAAATGAAGAAATCATTATACTCAAGCATATATATTATACTCCTTGGATTAGGTCAGTTTTTAGTCGAAGGATGTCCATCTGCCTGCACGTGTACAAGAGATAGCCATTCTTACAATGTAACATGTGGAAGTGGAGAAAGTCTGACCACAATTGTACCGATATTAGATTCGTCAACCACCTACCTCGAAGTTATTTCAACAACAATTAACTCGCTTTCACCAACAGACTTTACTAATATACCAGCAAAAGATCTACAAACACTTGTTGTACGGAATTCCTATATTAGCAATATTCATGATAATACATTTCAAGATTTGCAGAATTTATTACATTTAAATCTAACACACAACAGTATAAGTGACTTGTCTACAAATGCATTTGCTGGTTTAACAAAGTTGAGAACACTAGATTTATCATCAAATATGATTGCTTCTATTGGAGAACAGTTTCTACCTTTAATTCAGTTAATTGATTTGGATTTAGGTGAAAATCGGCTTACAAGTATTAATGCAGGTGTGTTCCGAGTTTTGACTCATCTCCAGATGCTAACATTAAATGGAAATAAACTTAGAGAATTACATGGTGATAGTCTTAAAGGATTGGGATCTTTAAAACGTTTGAATTTGAGACACTGTGATTTAACATCCATTCCTAATGATTTATTCTCAAACTCAAGAATCATACGAACTTTAGATGTTGGCTTCAACAGACTAGTGGTGCTCCCAAAAGCTGAAATTTTATTGCAAGTTTCACCTTACATTAACTCATTAATAGCCGACGGAAACCAAATAACGTCATTGAATATAAATCAGTTCTCTGGAATACACATGACACAACTTAATTTGGCTAAAAATAGAATACAACAAATAAAATATGGTGTGTTTGATCATACTGATATCATTGACCTAGATTTATCTGAGAATGTTATAAACAGTATTCACAGAAATGCTTTTTCTCAGATTGCTTTGCATTTGACAAAGCTAAATTTAGCTGGAAATCCCCTTGGTACCATTCCACCTGGCTGCTTAGATAGCCTTTATAGACTGAAGCATTTAAATTTGTCACTTTGTGCCCTTAATAACTTGGACACAAATCAGTTTGGGACGTTGAGCAATCTACAGACACTGGATCTATCAAAAAACCGAATACCATATATTCCTCATCCTGTGTTGGATACATTTAATGGCTTAACACAAGTAAATTTGGAACAAAATGCCTGGTATTGCGACTGTCACATACTACCATTCAGGAAATGGCTATTTACATCAAATGTTGGGAAACTTCATTGTAGCTTAAAGTATTCACGAGAATGCCGTAACCCTAAATGTTCTTCTCCTCCAACCCTCTCTGGACAACTTATTCGATTGACAGATGATCGCTTGGAATGTCATGAAAGAGAAGAGAGTTTTCCACTAAATACTTCATCAGTGATTGGAATATCTGTTGGTTGTATCATTGGGGTCATACTACTTATTGCACTAATCATAATATGCATACGATATTCTCAAGGAAAGATTACTTTGTCATGTAATGGTTCAGATATCAGCAGCACAGAATTGGGTGATAAGGATAAATCTACAAAACCATTCCATGATGCCGATGTTGGTTCACTTGATGAATCCGACAAAAGTTTTGTTGTGCGGAACTTTTTTCACTCAATGGTAAAAAATCCCAGTGTAGTTTCGCGAGGTTCTCCAGAAATGTCACGTAAAGACGGAGACTTTACATCACATAAATCATATACATCATTAAACAGTGTATCATATAATCCAATGGGTAGAGAATCAGCTGTGTGATCAGAACTTTACTGATTAACATTAGGGAACAACCAGTTGATTTTTATTGTGGAAAGAGGCAGGGGGGGGGGCAAGAAACTATGTGAAAATAACACAGGTGCATTTGTATTGGGAAAAGGGACAGGGAGACAAGAAACTAATGTGAAAAAAATGCAGTTACAAAACCAAGGCATAATTGAACATCAAAAAGAACTAGATAATGGTAAAAAAAAAACAAGCTCATGATGTTGCAATAAAATTCAGGATCCAAGATCACTTCCCTTTCCCCAATAAAAAATCAAATGCTTGCTGACTAATTACTCATTCATGCATTCATTCAACAGTATTATTTTTAAGGGAATACGATACAATAAGGTTCCTCCACTGATTATTTCTTTAAATTATACCATAATTAATTTTAAGTAATGAGCTTCTGTTTCCAAAAGAAAAAAGTTGGGGTCCATGCGCTTATTGCAGAAGTATTTGAGAAAAACCCCAAAGGTTTTTTTTGAAAGATGCTATGACATCACAATGTGTATCTCTTGGCGACGTCATTATCTCCCCTGCTACTGTATCGTATTCCCTCAATATTAAATTACCAAAAAATATTATAATATTATAGCAAGAATCATGTGTAATTCTAAATCACGCTTTCAGAAATCTAAAATCATTTTATAGGAGATATAAATTGTGCAATCTATGTAAAAGTCAGGTAGCATATGGCATTATTACCAACAAGTCCCAGAAAATGGAAATTTGTTATTTATGAAATATAATAAAAAGACAAGAAAGTGTCAAACAAGGAAAGCATCTTCTGCTTACTGAATTTTTTTAAAGAGCGTTTACTAGATTTTATTACTAGTAGGTACAAATAATTTACAGTATGTTTGACCAATTTTAATTGACAGGATTGCCAGTTATCCTGTCAAAGGTCCATAGTTATTGCCGCCTCTGATTAAAATTGCCTCCCCTGCAAATAGCCATTTCCACATTAAACATTTGTATATAAGGTTTTTATACCCAGGCAATGACAAATAAAACCACTTTTCTTCTGGAATACATTATAGTCAAGCATTTCTAATTAAGAATGTGCCATGAATACTACACGTACAAAGAATTCTTGAATTTAGCATAGCCTCCTTAAGAAATGGACAGTGAAGTAGAAAATACTGCCAGCAGGTCAAATAGAAAAAGTTCTTACAAACTAAAAATATACATGTATACCCTGGTACTACTATGCAAAATTTTATATTTAAAGAAGACTTAAATCCTTATTCTACTTTGAGATCATAAGATAAGAAGATTATCTATACTGAAAATACTATGTTTAATAGTGTTTTCTATATTTACCAAAAATATCCAAGAATTTCAGTGTACAAATGTATGATCTGGCCAGGGGAGATAACTAAAAAGACCTCAAATTCAAATATACATTTAATTAATACAACTAAACTGGGCAACTTTACAAATCAAACATTTTTATAATGTTTTTAAAATGCAAGAAGCAAGAAATGATTACCCAATTTATTTATTGAAATTATTGATAAAAAAATTAAGAGTTGTTTTGACAGCATTTTTAATTTTTAAAATCCAATGTCTTCAAACTGTCAACAGCGCTAAATTTTCTTGTTTCAAACTTATTATTTTTTGAAAGGTAGAATGAAATGACATTTTCTCTAAGGAAAGTCGAGAAAATTTCATCCTCAACAGTGTCTAAGTGATACCTTCAATAATTCAATATTCAAAAGTCATAAATTCTACCTGAAATTTGTACTTAACTAACAAAAGTCACTGAAAATAACAGCCATTGATCTCATTTCATGTACACACTTTAATTTATATATTTGTTAACTTCCAACAATCCAAATGACATATTTAACTTGACCTTTGGCCATGCTACATGTACATGTTATTTTTACAGATGTTTCAAAATTTTTGAAAATAGCTATATAAGACTTCCTGCTTTTAGATGGTTCATGGGTCGCTGTATTCTTGCTAAAGTAGACAAATGAGAAGTGTATTAGGAAATCTGATGCCCTCTAGATATTTTTGAAAACCTTACATATTACTTTTGGCATGATTTGCACTTGGATTAACAGATCTTTATATTAACCTCAACAAAAAGTCAATAAATATATTCACATAAATTATTATATATCATTTTTGTTGTGATGTTGGAATATGTCACTAGACAAATGACTAATCAAATTCGTGGGATCTTCAGTTGCAGTTTTATACTAGTACATGTACAATGTTATTATTACCCATGGCTATACATTTGTGTATGTCACTAATAATATTCTCCTTGGCACATTATTTTATGATATTCACCAATATTTGTACAGTAATACTGGTAATACAAAATGTACCATATATGGTATCTATCAAAAGTATGTTAAATAATTTGTCCAAGTGTAAAGTGAATGCAGTGGTGAAGGTTTTATTTTCTAGCTTCCACTGATAGTTTTCTGTAGTTATAAACTTTGGAACTCTGTTTTCAAACATTATTGAAATTTATGATACACCAGTGAATCCTTATCTCCTGTTAAATCAATAACATGAAAATGAATTCATGTCACATGATATTGTTCATATAATTATTATATAAATATGTCATATATTCAATATGAAAATGTTATGTTTATATACATGTAATACAAGAATACATTTTTTATATATATAATTTTTAATATTTAAGATTTTCCTTTGTGAAAAAATATATGAAGTTATGAAAATCTAATTAAATTTATATGAAATATATAAAAAATATTGAAAATTTTATATAATGTATAAACACGAAAGAAGGATATGATGGATTAATTCTTGAGACAAATTACCTACTGACATGAAAGTGGGAAGAGTTTGAGTAAAAGATCAGGATTTAAATTGCTGTTCTGCATCTTAATGTCACATAAAGAAAATTATAACCCTGCTAGTTTAAAACAGCCCACAACAAAACGTTTAAGAAGAATTTTTATACATGTCTTAAATGTTGATTATATCAAATATGCATTTCATTTGAAGTGAAATGCTACATTGTAGTTTTGAAGAATAGTATGGACAATTTGGTAAATCAAGTAAATCTAAAATATCATAATTCTGTTCATTTAGCAAGAAACAAGTGCAAATTTGGTACACATCTTAGATTTAATGGTCATGATTCACGTGGACTGTAGTTGTTGAGAACTGATATAAGTGACAAAATATTTATACAACCTGACATATATATTTATAAGATACACTTACTTGCCAGTCTACAATTCAATCTGACTTTTCCTTCAAAAGTTATCACCAGGAAACAATTGAATAAATTTAAACTATAAAAAGGTGCACAAGTCTGGTAGGAATTTTTGAAAAAATATCCATTATTTATAAGATACGTACAGGTTCAATTTACCTTAAATTGGTTCAAAAATTGAAACATGGATGAAAAACATCCATTCCTGAAGTCTCCTTTGAAATCTTAGGGTACAAAGAGTGCTAATTTTAAAAATCCCACACCATCTTCATTTTGCCACTATAAACAACAAACTGAAATTAAAAATAAAGGGCTTCGCAAAGCACAGCATGATACGACAACCACAACATGCTTTTTTGGCACATTTAGCCCCCTGTATCTCAAGAACTGTAAAAGTAAAAATTTGTTGACATACCTCTGAAAGTACTCATCAAGATGAATTCAAAGAAAAAATCTCCATTAAAATCAGATGAAAAATAAATAAACAGCTGCACCACTAGTGCATGATACACCCGTCGTCTTGTGAAAAAAAACATAATAAATGCCATTTTTTTCAAGCTGCAATATACTCCATTCTAGAACATCTGAAATCCCCCTTTATTTAGTGGAGCTGCTGGTGGGATATATATGGAAACTCGGCAAAACATAAGCGTGTAAACTTTTAAGCAATAGAGATACATATATGGCACGAAATGTGAACAAAAAAGACTACCTTTTTACCAAAAAGCTCAATAAAAATTCAATAACTCAAAAATAAAATAATCATCACGAAAAAGTATATAGATCTTCAGATTAATATAACTAACAAGTGTGTGAAGTTTTATGCAATAATCACAGTTTCTGAAATAAGGCGTGACATGTGAAAACCCCCCTTTTTTTACAAAAAACTCAATAACTCTAAAATAAAATTTTGAATCATCACCAAAAAGTATACAGATCTTTAGATTAATATAATTAAGAATTGTGTAAAGTTTTAAGCAATAATGATAAATTATTTTTGAGATACGGCACGACATGTAAAAAAAAACACACCCCTGTTGTAGTTACAAAGTCCTATAACTCAAAAAGTTTTAATATTATTTTTGCCAAAAAGTATACAGATCGTTTGACCATCATAAGAAACAACTATGTTAAGTTTTATGAAATTTGGATCAGTTGTTCTCAAGTTACGGTGTGACATGTTTACGACGGACAGACGGACGCCAGACATTTCTATACCATAATACGTCCCGTCAAAATTTTGACGGGCATATAGAAATATAGTTTTCCTCAAAAATTGCTAACCTTTGACTCCTTGTAACTCAAACAATAAAATATAGAAAAAAATTGACATACTAATGAAAGCATTTATCAAGGTGAATTAACAGAAAAAATCCCCATTAAAATTGGATGAAAAATTGAAAAAAAATTACATGGTCTTTTTGGCCGTTTTTAACCCATATATCTCAAAAACCATAAATGTATAGAAGAAATCTTTGGATATACTACTGGAAACACTCATCAAGATGAATTAAAAGGAAAAATCCCAATAAAATGGATAATAAAAATTTTAAGCGTCCTGCAAAATGACTAATTTTGGAAACCTTTAATCCCTATTCTCTGCAACGACAAAAGTAGCACTAAAATGCCTTGAGTAACTTTTATTGTATTTATTATGAAGAACAATTTTAAAAAAATCACCAAAATCGGATCAGAAATAAAGAAGTTAAGGTGTTAAGGTGTTTCTCTTTTTATGGCCCCTAACATCTCTAAACGTTGTAGTGTAAAATGGATCTATACATTTTTTTCCATTTTTGTCAAGGAACATTATAAACCAAAAAACATAAAAATCAAATATAAAATTAAAATTAAAATTAAAATGTTACACCAAAATTATTGAAAAAGACTAAATGATATCCAAAATCAATCCCAACCTGTATTTCTTATAGGAGACCATTGTGGCAAAATATCATCAATAGAACAAAAGTTAATGAGCCAAAACCTAACTGTCTACAGACACTGACGATGACAGGCTCATACATGTACCATAATGCGACCACAAATATTTGAACACATAATAAAAATTCTGAAAGGAAATAAAATAAATAGGATAACTAGTGAGTTTAGAACGAGGTTCCCAGAAGCCTGTATCGCTCACCTAGACTACGTCCATCTTGACTGGCAGCCTGGAACATTGCTGTCAAGCCAACTGGCTCACTGGTTTCAAAAAAGAAGATCTTTCAGTGATTTTTCCAATTCGGTCCTATGTTAAACTATTTTCGGCTTTGAAGGCCAACTTGGATGACGGGTGGAGTCATCAGATATAATTCTGAAAGAGGACTAAGGACCATTGCTTCTAAGTTTTGTTCCAACTGGCCAAGAGGTTTTAGACAAAAAGATCTTCAAATAAATTTCCCATAGGGTACAATGTTTAACTATGTTCGGCTCTGGCAGCCATTTTGGATGGTTGATGGGATCATCGGAAACATTTCTGAAAGAGGACCACCTAAGGACCATTGCTGCTAAGTTTTGTTCCAATTGGCATGGTGGTTTCAGACAAGATCTTTCAGTATATTTCCCATAAGGTCCTATTTAAAACTATGTTCGGCTCTGGTGGCCATCTTGGATGACGTGTGGGGTCAAAGGATATAATTCTAAAAGAGGACCACCTAAGGACAATTGCTGCCAAGTTTTGGCCAAGTGGTTTCAGACAAGGAGATCTTTAATTAAATTCTCCATATGGTCCTATGTTAAACTGTGTTCGGCTCTGGCAGCCATGATGGATGAAGGGCAGGATCATCGGATATAATTCTGAAAGAGGACCACCTAAGGATCATTGCTGCTATGTTTAGTTCCAATTGACCCTATGGTTTCAGACAAGAAGATATTTAAGTAAATTTCCCGTAGGGTCCTATGTTAAACTATGTTCAGCTCTGGTGGCCATCTTGGATGATGGGTGGGGTCATCGGATATATTTCTTAAAAAAGAACCACATAAGGATCATTGCCTAGTTTTGTTCCAATTGGCCCAGTGGTTTCAGACAAGAAGATCATTTAGTAAATTCCTCATAGGGTCCTATGTTAAACTATGTTTGGCTTTGGTGGCCATCTTGGATGATGGTTGGGGTCATCAGATATAATTCTGAAAGAGGACCAACTAAGGACCATTGCTGCTAAGTTTTGTTCCAAATGGCCAAGTGGTTTTAGACAAGAAGATCTTTAAATAAATTTCCCATAGAGTACTATGTTTAACTATGTTCGGCTCTGGCAGCCATTTTGGATGGTTGGCAGGATCATCAGAAACATTTCTGAAAGAGGACCACCTAAGGACCATTGCTGCTAAGTTTTGTTCCAATTGGCATGGTGGTTTCAGACAAGAAGATCTTTCAGTATATTTCCCATAAGGTCCTATTTAAAACTATGTTCCGCTCTGGTGGCCATCTTGGATGACGAGCTGGGTCATAGGATATAATTCTGAAAGATGACCACCTAAGGATCATTGCTGCTTAGTTTTGTTCCAATGGACACAATGGTTTCAGACAAGAAGATCTTTCAGTAAATTTCCCTTAGAGTCCTATGTTAAACTATGTTATGTTCTGGTGGCCATCTTGGATGATAGGTGGGGTCATTGGATACATTTCTGAAAAAGGACCACCTAAGGACCATTGCTGCATAGTTTTGTTCCAATTGCCCAGTGGTTTCAGACGAGATCTTTTAGTAAATTCCGCATAAGGTCCTATGTTAAACTAGTTCGGCTCTGGTGGCCATCTTGGATGACAGGCTAGGTCATCAGATAAAAATCTGAAAGAGGACCACCTAAGGACCATTGCTGCCAAGTTTTGTTCCAGATGGCCCAGTGGTTTCAAAGGAGAAGATCTTTAAAGGAAAGCTTACGACGACGACAAACGACAGACACCAAGTGATGGCAATAGCTCATGATCAGATGGCATTTTAGGCCAGGTGAGCTAATAAACACAAGGTGCAAGCCTAGTTAGAATTTTTATATACATGTACTAAAATGGGATATATTATAAACAATAAAGTTTAAAACAAGTCAGACATGCTTTTAATAGTTCCACTACTATAAATAAAATGGTTAAATCACATTTTACTAATAACAAGAATACGTGTCCACACTACAAGATGCTCTGCTGCAATGTCATTCTCTATGTTCAATGAACCATGAAATTGGGGTCAAAACCCCAATTTGAAATGCAGCTGAGACAGATCACATAATAATAAACATATATACTAAGTAGTAAGTTGATATGACTACAACTTTATCCTAAACTAATTCCACCAAAAACTTTAACCTGAGAATGTACTGTTTCCACACTTTCATATTTCTATGTTCAGTGAACCATGAAAAAGGGTTAAAACCCTAAACTGGCAAATTAGAAAGACCACATTATAAGAAACATGTGTACTAAGTTCCAAGTTGATGTGACTACAACTTCACCCTAAACTACTGAAAAAAATAATGCCCCTCTACTATCGTAGGCGGGGCATAAAAACAGCTAAAAGTTTGAGACGCCAAGACAAACCTTTGTTTGGTTGGGGGTATATATAATAATTTGTCATCAAATTAATTCACTTTTAAAAAAAAAAAGCCTGTTCAGATTTTTGATCATTTTTTTAAATTCATTTCTGGGCCTTGTAAAAGTACCATGTAAATTTTCAAAATCATTGACATCTCTTCACAGCATCATTGTAATGCAAATTTTAGGAAGAACAGTATTCAGTTTTATCAGTAGGGAGTAATATTGAGCTATTATGGACATCTGTTGAAGATATATACACAATAGTAATTGGCCAATTTTAACATTATTATTTTTCTACTATTCAAAGGTAATAATGTAAAGAATGCAGTGGTCACATTTCGGGTTCTCTTACATTGGTATGGGGTCCTTTTGCCCTCTATACCACGTTCACCTGAGTCTATTCACCCTACAAAGTGAATCTGTTCAACCCCCCCCCCCCCCCCCATAATAAATAAAATAGATATAATAACATTGAATGTAACACTTTAACAATGGTATACATGTGCCTTTAATTTATCATAAAACATTTTTAAATCATAAAAGAAATATTTAAATCAACTCAACTAATTATCAGACCTACATGTACCAATAGAGTTATTAGATATTTGGTGTTTATTAAAGAAGAAATGACATTTTTGCTGTTTTCTGTTCATGATGATATCAGGTTACTAATGTAGAACAGCATTGAAATGTGAAAAAATGTAATTGATCTATGGTTTACTATTCACAAATTCGGAACTTTATCTTTGATATTAATTTTTGTAAATTAACCTTGTGATGAGTGTTAAGACACACAGAACCATAAAAACACAATTGTCTGTTTGAAACTGGAACTAATTTATTAATATATCTATCCGAAGTTTGAATTGCATAAAAATATATCATGTTAATAAAAAAAAATAAAAAATCAGTAAACAAAAGAATTTAGCTCAAACTGTATCAATTTAAAGGCTGCAAGTTTTTTTCAATAATCTAATATTTTTATTTTTACTATATCACATATCAGATTTGATGTGCCTATTCAAACTGTGTGATGTAAAAACCTTTTTTCATATACGTTTTAATTTAAAGAGGTCACCAGATATCACAATGTTTAAAAGTAGGTTGAACTGGAATTATGGTTAACTGGAATAAGAGCAAACACGTTTTTATGGCGAACAGATTCTCTTACGTTACATAATTTTTGCTTTCGAGACGCGACGGCAATACTTCCACATCGTCCATAGGGTGTTTCCGCCATAGGACATATCATCCATACCTTGTGAAGATGTATCGGCCATACTTTAAATATACTTATTCCATTGTGGTAATAACATAAAATATAATAATACAAGTATCATTTCATAGTTGTAACATAAATATGATTTTGTAGTATTTATTATGTACAAGTTTGCCAGTTTGAAAGAGATATAAATATGATTTTGTACCATTTATTATGTACGAGTTTGCCGGTTTGAAAGAGATATAAATATGATTTTGTACTATTTATTATGTACAAGTTTGCCGGTTTGAAAGAGATATAAGAAATAAAGATAATATTTTTGTATTTTATTTATTCATTCAGTCATACAGATAAACAAATATACAGCAAACACCATACACCATCCATACAACATACAAAAAACACAAATATATTTTATTTATTCGTTCAGGCATGCAGATAATCAAGTACACTAGAAACATACGAACATACATACATACATATATACACCTGAATATTCACACATTTATATATACACACTCACCCATATAACCTATATCATAAAGCACTAGAAATACTAAAATAAAGCTACTAATGAAAGCAAGCACTAAACAATCAAACATAAAGTTAATAAAGTTACTAAACACTAAACACTTAGTTAGACTCGTTGTCGGAATCTTCTGAGTCTGATTCTGGAAGGGTCTCTGGTTGTGGAACGGGTGGTGCATATAGATGTCCAACTGAACGGAGAAAGTCAGAGATACGGATGCTGTCGTCGTCATACTTTTATGCTGCAAGATCGGTACATCAAAAAGACTGCTCAAACAGCTGGTATTGTTACAAGAATTTCACTACCAAATGTATGTTTGTACAATTTCTTGACAAATGCATGATTAATACTCAAAGAAATGATTATCAGCAATTAACAATCTTCTTAAATTTTAAAATTAATCATTATCTGATTACTTAGTTTTATATTTCAAAACTAAACTTATTGTTTTAACTATGACAGAAATTAATCTCCCATTTTTGGATATTCATTTTTAATTTTTTTTTTATTTTATTAGTTTGTTTTATTTACGCAAGATATTAATGATATAAATATTTTATTATATAAATAACATTTAAATATGATATATTTCCGAGAAAAAAAACACAGACAACACGACTTCACAAAGTATGGACGATGTGGTCCTATGGCCCATACATCTTTTCAAGATATGGACGATACATCCTATGGACGACGTGACAGTATGGCCGATGCATCCTGCAGTGAATTTTTAATACACTACAGAGATCGACAAAATCTACATTGTGCATTCCACGGACACAAATAAAAACACAAGACATCACACAAAAAAATTATGGACAATATTTCATAAATTTCTTGTTAAGAATTAACATGTTAAGTTGGAAGAAAGCACCATGATCTGTACCTGTGAGTGTGGCAGCCCCTAGCTACAAAAATGTAGCTCCTGTGATATCTTTTGACTCGGCGGAGCTACAAAGCGGTCTCATTGCTCGTAATGGAGCAAAGGAACATCCTTCAAAACGGGGATTTAGCATGTAAAAACTTCAAAATTTGTGTAAATTAATGAAAAGTTTAGCTGATTCATGATGCACATTAATTTAAATTGACAATTTAGGATTTTATTGTATTGTTTTGATTTCTGCAAGTTCAAGATTACAAGTTTGAAATGCCCTTAAAACACATAATATGAGATTATCAAGTTAATAAGATTAATAATTTTGGTATTTTATTTATAGTCAATGTTAGTGTATACTATTTGAAAATTTTGAACCGTCAAAATATTTGTAAATCTCCCAGGTGTGAATCACACCCGTCTTGCTCTATTTAGAGTTATGGGACTGCATTGTAGCTCTGCCGAGTCAAACAATATTACAGGAGCTACATTATTGTAGCTAGGCTACCACCGTCAGGCTCGGGCCTGTGACTGTGTGGGAGTCCCTATATGCGAGGTTTAAAGTTTCACCAAGGACGTTTATCTAACATACGTCCTTGGTTTCACACAATACACTATTTTTAGGATATATAAAGCAAATTAAGGGGTAAATTAAGTTCATCGGTCTAATTCGAACCTCAGAATTTGTTTTCTGTCCAAAGTCTGGTACTATTACACGTTTATTAAATAGTATGATGTACGTCAAAAAACGTAAGAAATGTTAGGAAACCAGTTGTAAAAATAAAAGTTTACCCAATTCCGCATATTTTCCGATTTAATCACAAGGATATTGATTTTAAAACATTTTATATCACAATTAAATATTTACACTATACAAGAAGAGTCAATATGCTTATATAATAACTACGCACTTATTTTCATGTTAATGGTACTGAAAAAATTATTAAAGATACTCTACAGGAGATAAAAAAAACTTAAATCAATAACCAGAAATGTGCCATTAAGTGCAACAAACATTTCAATGTTTCAAAAATTTTATAACCAAACGACGGATTTAGCAACTCCGAATCAACAATAACCATAGCCGTTAATGGATTTCCATTCATTGAGGCTGAGGAGGCCTCCAACTTTTGAGCAAAAAAAAAAAAAAAAAAAAAAAATATATATATATATATATATATATATATATATATATATATATATATATATATATATAAAAGAAGAAAAGACAAAAAAACTAACCGGCTTGATTAAGTACACAATGCATCTCATGTTAGGAAAACTAAGTCTAGTAGAGAGTGGTTGCATATGCTCTGTATGCCTTACTTCGGAAAACCACCAAATATTATTAACAAGGAATTTTGTCATCATTAGCTTATCAATTAACTAGAGACTCATAATTAAGAGCCTGTATTGCTAACGTGAATTTAACTTGTCCACCTTAAGCATGACTAAAAATCTAAGTGTAACAGTCAATTTGGCCGGTTTTCCCATAGGGTCCTATTTTAAACTAAGCTGTGCAGTTATCTTGGTTGACAGTCCAGGTCATCGGACCATTAAAGAGCCATTGAGCACTGCCGAGTCTGGTTCTAATTGCCAAGATGGTTTCAGACAAGAAGATTTTTAAATAATTTTCAAGTTGAGTCCTATGTTAAACTAAGTTCAGCTGTGGCAACCATCTTGGTTGACAGTCCGTATCATCAGACATAATTCTGAAAGAGGACCATCTAAGGACCATTTCTGCCAAGTTTCGTTCCAATTGTCTCAGTGGTTTCAGACAAAAAGATTTTTAAATGATTTTTCCAGTAGGGTCTTATGATAAATTAATTTCGGCTGTGGCAGCCATCTTGGTTGACAGTGCGGGTCATCAGACAATAAAAATATGAAAGAGGTCCATCTAAGGACCATTCCTGCCAAGTTTAGTTCCAACTGACAAGAAGGTTTTAAATGGATTTTCCCATAGGTTTCTATGTTAAACCAAGTTTTGCTGTGGCGGCCATCTTGGTTGACAGTCCGGATCATCAGACACAATTATGAAAGAGGACCATCTAAGAACCATTACCGCTAAGTTTGGTTCCACTTGGCTCAGGATTTTCAGACAAGAAGGTTTTAAATTAATTTTCCCATTGCGTCCTTTGTTAAAGTGGAACTAAAACGCTTATAGAAAGTTATTTTCATTTTATAGTACTAAAAAAACGTATAAAAACGCAAAAAACCCGATGAAATTCGGTAACTTAGTTTTCGAGATATTAGCAAAATACTGGCCGATCGTCATTTGCACACCTGAACGATTTGTTAAAAAACTCGAATATTACTAGTCGCCGGAAGTGACGTACTGTGCGGTTCAGATCTTGTACATAAATAGGTACAGGTCATTTGCAAAGTGAAAGCAGATTCAGTTGATTGTTTATACGTTATTTGTGACAACTATCGATTGACAGTGCTTCTTATATATTCACCGACACTTGTTTGATGAAACATTGTACTTAATTTAAATCTACAATTCAACAATGGGAAGGAATTGTGCAGTTGCGGGATGCAGCAACTCTGCAAAACAACGGGACATACTCAACACGCTTTTCCAAAAGATGACCGACAACGTAACTTGTGGGTTCGTTTTGTAAAACTAACCCGTGTGGATTTTACTGTGCCAACTAAACACTCAGCCATATGTTCATAACACTTCTCAGAAGAATGCTATGAGGTTGACAGGTTGAGATTCAAGGAGTTATTTGGTTTATCTACTCATAACGGCAAGAGACTATTGCCAGGTTCAGTGCCAAGCATTTATCCCAACCAGCATGACCAGTATACATGGTATAGTGACGGTCTGCACCAAAATACTTTTGAAAAAATAATTCTAACATGTCTGATCTTATTTGTTTTTATATACCATGCATATGTCTTTATATATACATCAAATTTATGTGTATATATGCACATGTTTGAAAATGAATGCATTATCATAATGTCATTGTGAGAATAAGCCTACATTAAGCCTATGCAGCCTCTCCTGTTGAATCAAATTTTTTTATTTATAACTATATTGTACCTTTACATCATACATAGGGTATATTTAAGGGTATTTTTAGAGTTATTGTGTTTGATTTACACCCCTTCTTTTCAAACCACCACAGTTACCAACATCCTGAACATAGGGCTATTTAAAAATATTATTAATGGAGTACAGTGTAAATAGAAGGTATATGTAAGGCCGCTTATATCAAATGCAGAGCCTTGACAAGCATGACTTTGAAAAGATGTAGCCAACAAGCTAACATAAGTTGTAGTACAATAAGAGGCTATTATAGCGAAATGTGTAGCTCCATAAAAAGTTATTCTGGTCCCATGTCCCTCTGAATTTTTTTCTCTTTCTATGAGCATAAAAGTTATACATTTGTAACCATAATAATTTCAAATATTAAGAGTCTGCTGACTATGGTAAAATAATACAATATAGAACAATACATGTACTTCCATGATATAACTACCTCTCTATTTATATAACATGTTCATGATCATAATCCTGATAATGCAGAAAATAATTTGGGTAAAAATGTAGCTTTTTTAAAAGACATTCTATTTCATTAGCAATGTAAAGCTAAAGCAAAGTTTGAATGTCTAATTATTTATTAAAAGAATATGTATTTATTTATTCATTATTCATAAAAATATATATATATGACACTTCAAATCGTGGAAGAAATTTTAATTTCCCCCTAAATAGTATTAAACACCTGTGAAAATTAAAACTATAGTTCATGATATAAAACAAATTAGTAAACATGTAGATGGATATTTATCACCTTTAATCCTGGAAATTAAAACAGTTAAAGTTTTAGCACCTATTAATTAACATCCTGTTATCTAGTAATAAAGATCAAACTTAAGTTTTAATCCCTCCAATCAGGTAAATAACAACTTGGCCATGCACCTACCACCTGTGGAGTAAATCAATATACCGGTAACAAAGTCATTAGAAAGGTGTTATGAAAACCAGTTTTGACTGGTATTATAATTCAAATTACACAAAGAGCATAAAGTCCCATACTCAATATTAACCAAATTATAACTCTACAAATGTGGGAATTATTTTATAAGTTGAATAATTTTTTTTTTATTAAAATCCATCAAAATCTTTTATTAAAGTTTTAGGTGTACAGTGCAGTTTCTCCAATGATTCTCTACATATTTTTATTATTACAACAAGGATTGTAAGAAATTACTTATCCCTCTCTACATATATGTCTCTGATTAAACTAAGAAATTTATTATATTTTTTTATAAGAAAATTCTGAAATTTTATGAATCTGTCAATTCAATAAAAAAAAAACACATTACAATTCTACATCGAAATCTATATTACTATTCAGTAACTTATATCACTATTTGTAAAACATCTGTTTTAAAACTATCAATTAATATTGTGTCTTATATTTGCTTGTTTAAAAAAATAGTGTTTGTTTTTTATTCCTATAAGATGGTCTTCCATTTGTATTTATGTTATACACACCTTTCAAAATATCTTTCACTTTCATTCTTTTTATATATATGTATATGGGGGCATTTATTGAAATTTATTGGCTATACTATTATAAATCACTAGCATTGCTGTCTTCATCCATAATATATTCCTTCTGGTCAATGTAAACAAGTTCAAGAGTAGCCCGCACTGTACGTCATTTCCGGTCAATCGGGGTCACTCAGCGAGGAAACCCTGTTTCCGGAAATAGCGCTGATTGGATTTCCCACAGGTAAAAATAATCCAACTTCACTCGCTATTTTCTCCGTTATTACTTGACCAAATTTCATCGGGTTTTTTGCATTTTTATACGTTTATTTAGTACTATAAAATGAAAATAACTTGCTATAAGCGTTTTAGTTCCACTTTAAACTAAGTTTAAATTAATTTTCCCATAGGGTCCTATGTTAAACTAAGTTTGGCTGTGGCAGCGATCTTGGTTGACAGTCCCAGTCATCGGACACAATTCTGAAAGAGGACCATGTAAGGACCATTGCTAACAAGTTTAGTTCCAATTGGCTTTGTGGTTTCAGACAAGAAGATTTTTAAATGATTTTTCCCATAGGGTATTATGTTAAACTAGTCCGGCAGTGGCGGCTATCTTGGTTGACAGTCCGGTTTATCGCACACAATACTGAAAGAGGAATCCTTAGTTGAGTTTGGATTCCTGTTTGTTTTGGGTTTTGATGGTTGTGCTTATTAATTCATCATTATATCTTTATCCAGATTTCCAACATTTTGATCGCGAGCACTGCTGATGTTGTCAGTCAACGAAATGGCCATACAGTGCATCAAATTTATTAGGTATTTTGTGATACATTTTATAAGGTCCATTGTTGGAAAGTTTAGTTCCAATTGGCTCAGTGGTTTCAGATAAGAATATTTGTAAATGCATAGGATTCTATGTTAAAATAAGTTCGGATGTGGCGGCCATCTTGCTTGACAGTCTTGGTCATCGGACAAAATTCTGAAAGAGGACCTCCTCAGGACCATTTGCTGCTAAGTCTGGTTACAATTGGTCATGTTGTTTCATAGGAGAATTTTAAAATTCTTCCCACTTTTTTTCTATTTTTAGTCACAGTAGCCATATCCGTTGGAAGTCCGGATACCGGACAAACCTTTAGAAGGGGACCACCCAATGACCATTCAACCAAAGTCTGACCCAGTGGTTTAAGAGGAGGAGATCTTTAAAGGAAGGTTTACGCCGGATTCCGTCTTTAAACGCAAAAACTCCTGACAGTACTTTGTTGAAAATTTTGTCTTTATCTATAAAAATATTCAAGATATTAACCTAAAACTGCAAAATTTCCTTGAAATTAATAATTAAGGGGCAATAAACCAACAAAGGGTTGACCGTTTCATCTGAAAATTTCATGGCCTCTGGATCTTGACCCCATGAACATTTTTACCCCTTAATTGTCAGTTTTGCTCTAAATGCTTTAGTTTTTAAGATATAAGAAAAAAATTGCAGTTTACCCCTATGTTCTATTTTTAGCCATGTCGGCCATGTTGGTTGGCAAGCGGGCCAGGTAATTTTATAGACGAAGAATTTAAAAATTAACCCACCTTTTTATGCCCCTCCTGTAAGGCAGGCCGTCTGTCCGTACGAGGTTAAGGTTTAGGTTTAAGGTAGTTTTTCATGAAGGAGTTACGGTATCATCCTGAAACTTTGTACATGGATAGCTTGTGATATGAAGAGCAGCACTCTGATGCGAAAAGGATGCTGTGACCTCGAGGTCATGGGTCATCGACTTTGAATTTCTTTATTGAATTTCAATATTAGAATCCAGGTTAAGGTTTAGGTTTAAGGTAGTTGTTCATGAACGAGTTATAGTACGAGTTATAGTACCATCATGGATAGCTTGTGATATGAACTGTAGCATTTGATGCAAAACTGATGCTGTGACCTTGAGGTCATGGGGCCTCGACTTTGAATTTCTGTATGGAATTTCAATATTAGAATCCAGGTTATAAGGCTCAGGTTGAGGGTAGTTTTTCATGAAGTACTGAGAGATAGTATTTCATTTACCCTATCGTTAGGGACTTCAAATTCAACAATATAGGAATGTAATTCTATTTACTAAATACTTACATCACTGGCGGGGCATGTAGTGTCGAGTGGACATACATGTTTCTATTTATAGTAACAACAGGAATGTCTGTTGGAAGTCGGTACTAGTCAACATAATAAACGATACAGGGTAATGCATTTTTCATATATTCATAATTTCAAATAGCTGTACTAAGCAGAAAAAATAGACCAACACATCTGATTTTCATATTAGATTGTTATCTCATCAAAAGCATGGATTTTCAAAAAAGTTTTTCAAAAATCACATTTTTCCACCCAAAATTAAAAAATCAGTAATTCTACCTTGTTATGTGAATCATAATGTCTGTGTGTCAAAAGATTTGAGTTTTTTGCTACTGATTTCAGCGACCGGATTTTCATTTTACAAAATGTGTGTAGATTTTCTTCTCGATTTTCCGCAAATTTGATTTAACTTTCTTTTTGGAAATTTCCATTTTCCACCATTTTAAGTGTTCTCCAAATTTCAAAATGGGACGCATTAGATCAAGAAATGAAGTAGCAAACCACCGTTGCCCTCATGCTTAAGTTTTTTTTAAAGACTTACCAAGATATTTGGTTCCGAACTCGTGTATCGTTACTTTTGTTGACTAGTATAATTTTGAAAGGGGGCCACCCAAGAACTATTCCAACAAAGTTTGGTCTCAATTGGCCCAGTAGTTATAGAGAAGAAGTTCTTCCTTAAATGGCTGTTTTCAGTGGGAGATGACGCATGGGTCATCGTTGCACGTGCATCGATCTCCCACTATTATGACGGCCAATCAGAATTGTCTTGTCATACCTTTTCACCAATCAGGCGTAAAGTTATTTAACTTCGACTGTATTCAATGAGAGGTACAGGAAACTTAAAAATCTAGTTTTCACGGGAGAAATAGGTACTTATACTACAAGAACTTGAAAATATCCACTCTGGAAAGATGTGAATTTTAAAAATTCCTAATGTAATGATAAAAATAGTAGTATGCACCCAATAAATATAAGCAAGACACAGATAATCTTTTTATAATAGAACAAATCATGTTATTTACATTAACCGAAGGGCGCGGTGGTGGCATGGCCCATGATAATGTTGCAAAGATCATCAAAAGTGCAAGTGCAGAATGAGAACGTGACTTTCTCCTATTCTTGACGTGTTTAATCGGTGGGATAAAAATACATAATATTTTTAACCACTTCCCGGTGATTAAATTTCTACGTGGGAATTACCGCCCCTTTTTTTTACAGTTATTAGAACGATAAACTAGAGGAGTCCCGAAATGACGTCTACGTAAACAAACTACATAGCAACGACATTTTCTTGAGGTTTTTGTCGAATATCATAGGAGAAACAGATTCTCCTTCAATTTACTCGTGAGTTATGGAATTTCTCCACCCTCAATAGTTAAATTTTAGATTTTAACACGCTCGCTAAAGGCTCGCGTGTTGAAAATCGAAAATTTAACTATCTCGGGGTGGAGAAATTCCATAACTCACTCGTGCCTGAAGGAGAATCTATACATAACACCCATACATGAGACAATCCACAAGAATAGTCCTTTGCCTCTACACGATCTAGTAACACAACTATGCGCATATTATGTACTCTTAATTTCACAGTTCTGGCGAGCGGTCACCTTGTTGGTAATCATACTGTATTCACCAGTGTCAGGATAGATAAGGGGGAGGTTTGGGTAACCATAAAACCGGTTTAACCCCACCACTGTTCAGTGTCTGTACCAAGTCAGACTATCCTGACTCTCTGTTGTGTTCATGTTTGTGTTTTGTACCCTTTTATGTCATTATTTGTTCGGAGTTCTGTCAGTCGGGTAGTTTTGATTGATTGGTATTGTTAACTGTTCATGTTATCCATTTTGTTGTTTGTTTACGTCTATACTATAATTGTAGATAAAATCTTCTTTTATATAGGTATCACGAGCAGAGCAGTCCAAGATCCACAAATCACACACTAAATCACGATGTTCAAATTGTTCCACAAACTTCGAGTATAGTTTAGTCCCTGTAACATTAATGTTTTTTATTTAAATCTCAAAAGACTACACAAGGTAGCGGTTGCTGTCCCGGGAGGTTACTTCCTATATTTTCAGTGGTACGAGTGTGCCGCAAAACAGGGTGACTTTTTCATGCCCTGCTGGCTAGAACAGGGTCACTTTTCCATGTCCTGCTGGTTAGAACAGGTTCGCTTTTTCATGCCCTGCTGGTGAGAAGAGGGTCTTTTTTAAACAAAGTATTTGTTTAAAAACAGGATCGCTTATTTAACTGTTTAAGATACAGTCTAGAATCCGGGTCTAGAACAGCATCTATTTTATACGGTCTAGAACAGGGTATACATTTTCTGAGCGTGTCTTGAAAAAGGTATGTTTTTCAATATTTCTGTTTAGAACAGGGTGTGTTTTTCAATGTTTTCTGGTTAGAACAGGGTATGATTTGGCAAGTGCTGTCGGCACAGTTATACCCGAAAGGATAGTCAGTATATAACCACCCCCCCCCCTCTCTGGAGTTGCTGTGTAGATTTTTCTCCATGTCGAAGGCTTATTGTGACTTAAGATGAAGAACAATAATTAAAGCACTATTCCTTTGCTTAAACTTCCGCCACGTTTATGTTCAGAAGAATTAATTTACTTCGAATTAATGCTTTTGATCGAATTACACACAGATATATAGGAAAGCTGAGCGGTACGTAAATCAGCGCCTCTATCGGATTACGGGGAAATTTGCGCTCGTTGTTATGAGAGTTATCTCCCTTACACCAGAAAAGAATATTTTCAAGATGTCGGGAGAGGATTATGAAAGGCCTTTCATGTCAGAAACGGTATAAACTAACGCGTTAACATTTAACGTGATAAATGTCATTTTTCACTTAAAAATGAACTTAACAAAACGTACCACTATCACCTGCTTTAATACCTTAAGGTTGATTTTTACATAATATGACTATGGACGATGTATTCATATTTTATTTATCAAGGTTACACGTGAGATATATACAATCCTGTTTTTATTTTTATTTTAAAGTTTTCAACAGAACCATCTACAGGAGCAACAGGTTGGTAAATGTAGTCTTTGTTTCACTAGCTGCCAAGATCCTTTCCAACACCAAGCATAATAGATGACCTCTTTATATTGCGCCTGTACACAAAAAGCTCTTCCGAAAGTCGTCGCAACACCTTGACACCTTCGAAATCTTAAACAAAATGTATGCACTTATTAAAATGGAAAGACGTTTTAATTAAAATCTCGTGAAAATATATTTACCACAAGTAGTAATTGCTGTATTAGATATTCATACCACTATATATAAATACCAACAAAACCCCCCTTTAAAAATTAAGCAATACAGCTTCCTTTAAACAATTCTTCTGTATGTTGGAATACAAAAATATGAATATTTACATATATTATAATGAAACTTACTGTTCACAAGTTGTATACTGACAATTATAATTCTGGAATCTTGGGTGGACATAACATTTCCACGCCCATTTACCAAGAAAGACTGTCCGATCAACCGCTGGACATGTGTTAATAATACGTCTAAATTTTAAAGAGTCTCCTCTTTCACTAAAACATAATAGATGTGTAACTAAGTAATTTGGTAAAGAACACGATTCTGCATTAAATGTTTTTGTCTCGCAAATTAATTAAATAATCCTTAGTGTTAACAGTAAACAAATTTAAATTCAAATTCGAATTTTTGATTGATTTTAAATCCAACAAAGGATTGTCGTCAACAACAATATAAATTAAAACGAACATTCAACTTGCACATATGCATATGGAATCACTTAATGCTATATCACATGACACTTTCTTTTTTCTTTTTTTCATGAAAAAAGCATTTGTATTGGGATTTTTACTTTTCTAATACAGGACTCGAAGCAAACGTTCGTAAAGTTATTTACATGTGCCCGTTCAAATTAGTATATAAATATTCTCTCATATACAAAATATGATGCAAATAATATAATCCTGCTAACATTAATGTTCTTAAAAAAATCTCAAAAGACTAATAGGTTCTTACACGAGTTCAAAATGAAGACTGGGAAATCTTCAACGACTTTTTAAAATTCACGTCTTTCCCGAGTGGAGCGCAGCGGAATGAGAACAAAAACGCTGAATTTTAAAAACGAGTTGAAGATTTTCCAATTCTTAATTTTTGAACGAGTGTAAGTACCTATTTCTTCCGTAAAAACAGGTGTTTTAGGCCTCGCACACCTATGTATTTTCAGTATGAACAATCGAAAAGGGTATAGTGACGTTACGTTTGATTGGTCAAGAGTCACAATAAACGAATTTATCCTGCATTATTAAGCCATTCCCGGTCTAATAAAAGGATATCAAGAATAAAATTTAGTCGCATTAGGTCAATGAACTAATTAAGTCTACTGGTACTTGTTTACATGAAGAGTGCGAGGAGCGTAGTAAATGTACCAGATGAAGTCGTGGCCGTTCCCGCGTTTTCACGGCAGTTGGATTTCAACTTCAATCGTTATTTTAAGGCATTTTACGCATCTAAAGGGGATTGCAGGATAAAGACAATACAAAGTCATTGTCGGAAAATATAAAATTCTATTTGGACACGCTACGAAACATGGGAAAAAGGCTCGCCAAAGCTCGCCTTTTCTCATGTTTCTAAAGCTCGCCCAAATAAATTTTATATTTTCCGACAATGACTATGTATTGTATTTGTATTAAGGATTCTCATTGGACGTCATACAGAGTTTAGACGCGTCTCAACTCGAAAATGGCCATTTACGGAAGAATACATATGCTGAAGTACTTTTGATGTGAGATTTTCTCCATGTCGAAGGTTTGTTTTTACCTAAGGATGATCGCTGGTCTAATAGGAAATAAATAGGATTTGAAATAGGTGTTTTATTTTGAGAGAGCATATGAATAATAAACAAATAAGCAAGTAAAAAATACAGGTTCATGTGCTCATTTTAGAGCTATAAGGCTTTGAAAATTTGCAGTAAATGAGTTTTCTCTAGATTTTTCATTGTCTTTGCATTGACAACTTCAGTCTCTCAAAGATGTATGAAAAAATAAAAAGGATTTCATAGAATTTTGTCAAATACCATTTTAAGGTATATATGATTGAATTATAAAAGAAAAAGTGGGGGGTTCAAGGGCAAAAAAATTCATGTTTAAGAAATGGATAAAACCCGATGATTCCGAAAATCGGACAAAAAGACCAAAACATGACCAGCGAGCATCCTTAAGATGAATAACAGCAATTAAAGCAATTTTGTTTTTCGATAGTAGAGTTCAAGACCAAAATTGTATATATTAATTGGAACCCAAATACAAACATAGGGGACGTTTTACCTATGTTAATTTTGATTAAGCCTACTTTAAGAATATTATAATTATACATGTATTTTTTTCTAACAATATACCGTTTATAACAGTGGCACTGGAAACGTTTCAAGACTGCATTGAAATCCCTAGGAAGTCTTGATCTTGGAACACTGTGAAGATGAAAAATCATTCATTAATTTAACTACAAATATTCAGTATAGATTCTATTTGATATACTTTGAACTAAGAAATCAAAATTAGTAACACTTGTATTCGGATTACTGTATTCTTATTACAATAAAAAATAATTCTGTTTGTCATGAAAAATACCCTAAAATTGCAATTGCTGCAAACTGTATGAAACTTCATATGAATGTTCGGCATAATGCCTATATAAGAACTCTGGTCTTGAAATCTTTAAAATAGCTTCTGTTGCCATGGAAACGGTCCAAATAAATCCATAAAACCAACAATTGAAAAAATATATGAGGTTTGTCCAATATTAACGAAATTTCTTAAGACGTTTGGTTCCATGCAAGGGGTTGCACGATGGTTTATATTCGGCTATTGAAGATAGCTACCCTTACCATTGACGTCGAACAAAACGTTCAATCTCCATGAAACTTTATGTGAAAGTTTGGCACCATGACAGGAGACTGGTTGCTATCGAAACGGATTATTACTGCAATATCCTGCACAAAACTATACTAGGGTATGAATGATGTTAAGTGGGGTTTGTTTGGGAAAATCTTTACAATTACCAATAGTAATGTTATTTTACTATTACCGGCGAGGAAATCTGACCAGCAAACAAGAGAAACTTAGCTAGTTTAACAGTTAAAACGAGTACATTTTGACTCTCCGTTGTTTCGATGTTTTTGTTTTGTGTTTTGGATGGTTTTAATTGATTGGTATGTCGTTGGTGACCTTTTATTGTTGCTGAAGTTCTGTCGACTGGATGGTTTTAATTGATTGTTATATCATTGGTGACCTTTTATTGTTTATTGGCTAATCTATAGCAATCTTGTTTTTGGATATTGTGGAGACTTACTGTTTTTGCAACAATTCTTCTTATTATTACTCAGCAGCCTCTTTCACTTCTTTAGTCAAGAACATTGTTGGAAAGTATTCTCAGAGATGCCGATTCCAAACAGCATGAGACTTCCCGTGGAGGTAAAATCCATTCCACGAAGTGTTTTTCCTTTTGTCATCACTTGGCGTCCGTCGTCCGTCCGTCTGTTAACTTTTCACATTTTAATCTTCTCCTCTGAAACCACTGGGTCAATTGGAATTAACCTTGGCAGAAAGCATCTATGTAAGGTCCTTTATAAATTTGCTCATTTTCGGACAGCAAACATGGCCTCCATGGGCAATTGTTGTTTCTGATTGGCTGAGTTTTCAAAAATCTTCTCCTCTAAAACTGCTTGTCCAAATTGAACAAAACTTGACAGGAAGCATAAATTATAAAGTTTCCTCATTTCGTTCCGATCGGACTACAAATATGGCCGCAATGGGCAGTTCTTGTATCTGATTGTCTGATATAAAAAAAAATCTTCTCCTCTGAAATCGCTTTGCCAAATGGAACTAAACTTGATAGGAAGCATATATGGGAGGTAGTTTACAAAGTTTCCCCATTTCGTCCAGATCGGGAACAAACATGGCCGTGATGGACAATTCTTGTTTCTCATTGGTTGATTATTTTTTTTCTCTGAAACTGCTTGGCCAAATAGAATGAAACCTGACAGGAAGCTTCTATGGGAGGTTCTGTACAAATGATCCTCATTTTGTCCAGATTGGACTACAAATGTGGCCACTATGGGAAGTTCTTGTTTCTGATTGGCTGATATAAAAAAAACTTCTCCTCTGAAATCACGGGGCTAAATGGAACGAAACTTGACATGAAGAATAAATGGGAGGTCCTTTATAAAATTTCCTCGTTTCGTCCCGATTGGACTACAAATATGGACACCATGGGCAGTTCTTTTATTTGATTGGCTGATATAGAACAATCTTCTCCTCTGAAGTCACTTTGCCAATGGAACGAAACTTGACAGGAAACATCTATGAGAGATTTCGACCCGATAGGGCAACAAACATGGCTGTCATGGGCAATTCTTGTTTCTCATTGGCCAAACTAACAGGAAGCATCTATGGAAAGTCTTTTATGAAATTATTTTTTTTCATCCTGATTGGACGACAAGCATGGCTGTCACGGACAATTCTTGTTTCTGACAGGCTGATATAAAGCAATCTTCTTCTCTGAAACTACTTGGCCAAATGAAACGAAACTTGACAAGAAACATCTGTGGGAGGGTTTTTACAAATTTTCTCGTTTTGTCCAGACCATGCGACAAACATGGCCGCCATGAGCAATTCTTGTTTCTGTCAGGTGAGCGATACAGGCTCAGCCCTCTGAGTCTCTAGTTTGGTATTGGAATTCCTGAAAGTCGGGACTGCCATGGAAACAGGGCAAAATAAAAAATATCCCGAAAAAAATTAAAATTCTTGGAGATGCTTATTCCAAATTTTATGTAACTTCACGTGAAGGTGACAAAACAAAATCACCGAACTTATTAAACTTCGTGAAGACAACCATTCCAAGTTAGATAAAGTTATCACTTACCCAAAGTTTTTTTCAGAGGGAGACGAATCAATAGTTGGCTCTGTTATATCAGATTTAGGTGGTTCTGAATTAGTTCTACATTTTGCACGAGGCTCTCCTGCAAGGGATATCTTATACACTGCAAAAACACTGAAAGCTAAAATCAACTGAAATGAAAATAAATATGCCTCTGTAATTTACTAGTACTTTTACGTTTCAACAATTACATTACTTGTTTGTTTCATCGAAATCCGTAATTTTAATTGGAAGTCGCTAGTCACGTGGTTCCTAAAAATCATGTTGTAAAAGCATTTACAGGGCGCAAATTTTCTGCTTCTGCGCTTCATCCAAAATGTGCTTCGGTCAAGGCTTTTACACCGTGCTTCATATACAAAATGTGCATCCGGTCAAGACTATTACACCCCAATAAAACTACAAAAGTAAAGCATTTTTTTCTTAATTGTACATCCAGTCTTGCATGAAGTAAACATTCGACAATAAGAAGGCAAGAGACAAGCTGCAAATACATATAGAACTGCAAGGTTTATGAACTTGTATCCAATTTTCTCCTAAATCATGAGTCGGTAATTTATCAAATGTAAACTTTCAACAATGGGAAGTAGCAAAAGCCCATAGGACATGCTTACCTTGCGTAGCATATGTCACTTCCATAATTGTGGGTCGGAGTTTCATATAACGAATGCTTTAGTTTTTATGTTGTCTTGTTTTATTTATTATTTTTTTTAGTTTGCTTGCAAAGTGACGTGTTGTTAACGGAGCAGGGCGTACTTACCCTACAAGAGTTGTATTTTTTTGTACTGTCTTGGTCTTATCTCTTATAAATATGAACAGGTTCCGGTTTGACCACCACAATTGACACATATATATCCACTTTTTAACGGAGATTCTAAGTACAGTACTTTTTCATTCTGTCGTTTTTATGTAAAGTGTTTTGTTCTAGTACCAAATTTATTGAGTTAAGTACTTATTGGTACATGCATTTATATTTACTGTATGTCTTCTTTGACCAGAGATATGAGAGGGTTCAGTTGTAATGAACATGTTTATCCCAACTCCCAAATTGTTGGGTCACTTTGTAGTATTTGTGTTTCCGGTGTTTGTTACAGAACTTTCCAGTTGACACATTTGGCAAAAGAATACCGAAGCACAAATCAGAGTTCGATGATGCGGTTTCCCAACTAGCAGGAAAACAGGACAAATGGGTAATTCATTTATAAATCTGAAATTCGTCTGGTTTCTTTGGATTTTGGTCTTTTGAATTTCTTCTTCATGTTATTGATTCAGTCCAATCTTATGAATTAGAACAGAAGAATTTACCTAAAAAGGCAATCAATTCCATTCTCAGAATACTTCCTGTTCACCGAGAGCTCACTAAGTACTAACTGAGGTTTATTAATTGATTACTTCCTTCAAGACTGAAGTACTAGATAATGTTGTTCAATAATATTTATACACCAAAATGTCATATAAAACCTGTAGAAATAATGATTAAATGCAAGACAGTATTTATCAACAGGTTGTTGAAATTTTTGCTTTTTAATATTATACTTTTTTTTTTTTTTTTAAATCGGACATCAATTAAGATATAATGCATGGGGGTTATATAGAGTATATCGAGGTATAAAATAAAAAAATAAAGGCCACGTCCATGTGTAAATGACCACAACTCTATAACCCCCGATGAATTATTTCTATTCTTATATGACAAATAATCTAATTTTGGTCATTTGAGTTGTCCTATATGTATCCGATATTGGTTTGGCTGTTCCATTTCTCTTACGATTAATATGGTGCAATCTTTTAAGAGCATATTTTGAATAAAAAGCTTTTCGTAAGATAACCATTTACACAGTCAAATTATATAATTCATCATTTACATAAGAAGCAAGACCAAATCCAGGTATGGACCTGCGTTGCAGTATGCAATTCATTTTGCACTATATCAAGACAGCATATACACTTTTTTTCAACTATAAATAGGCTGCACGACAGATCCAAAAATTGCTTACATGCTACAACTTAACATTATCAAGCTGCAGACAAAATAAAAAATCATTCCCTTTTGTAGAAAATTTTTCTAGTGTTTTGAGTATTGTTGAATTTTTAACTATATGCAAACATGAAGTGGCTGCACCATAGATCCAAAAATTGCTTAAACACTACAACTCAAGATTATGAAGCTGCAGACAAAATATAAAATCATTCACTTCTGTAGAAGCCAAGAAAACTTTCACGAAAATTTTTCTAGTGTTTTGAGTATTTTGGAATTTTAAACTGTCGGCAAACAGGATGTGGCTGCACGACAGATCCAAAATCCAAAAATTGCTTACACACTACAACTCAACATTATGAAGCTGCAGACAAAATATAAAATCATTCTCTTGTGTAGAAGCCAAGAAAACTTTCACGAAATTTTTTTAGTGTTTTGAGTATTGTTGAATTTTTAACTATCGGCAAACAGGAAGTGGCTGCAAGATCATTCTCTTGTGTAGAAGCCAAGAAAACTTTTACTAAATTTTTTCTAGTGTTTTGAGTATTGTTGAATTTTAAACTATCGGCAAACGGGATGTGGCTGCACGACAGATCCAAAATCCAAAAATTGCTTACACGCTACAACTCAATATTATGAAGCTGCAGACAAAATATAAAATCACTCCCTTCTGTAGAAGCCAAGAAAACTTTGATGAAAGTTTCCTACCTATCCTAAGGACAGACAGACGGACGTTTTTCATTAAAAAGCTGAACAAATTTGCATTTACATAAAAGTATCTTTTTTAGCCGTTTTACTATTTATTCTAACTTCAAGATATCTCATATAATATATAAGATATCTTATATAATCTAGTTTTTATTAGATATCTTATAAACTTTATTTTCTAAAGTTTATAAGATATCTCCCCAAGAAAATTTTATGAGATATATTATAATTTATATGACATATCTCATATACTATATAAGATATCTCATATAATTTTTCACGTGGTTCTGAAAAGTGATGTTTTATAAATCAATAAAAGTCAAAATCTTGTTTAGCGCGTACTATCATGACGACGTTGATGATATTGCAATGCAGCGAAGTACTGATATTTCAAGACAAATAAAACGGAGAATATTTAAAAACTGCAGTCATATTTCATATTTGTCAAATGTAAAATGTAATTATAAGAACTGAAAGCCCCATTTTAGTAGTTTTATAAGCTTCCACGTACCATACAAAATGTGCTTCGACCCCGATAAAACTACAAAAAGATGCATTCAATTCTTAAATAAAATCCACGAAATGAATTATACTTTAGTGTTATTAATCAGCAGAACATGCTATATGATCAGCCAAACGAATGCAATGATATCACTTTTTGGAGAGAGGATTTACATTGTTTATATTTTTTAGTTTGCTATGTGTTTTCATTCAAGTTTTTTTTTACAGCCAATAGAAAAAAATCAAGCTGCTTTTTTTTATCTTTAATCTATTTTAATTGACTTGTGTTTTTTTTTTTTTTTTTTTTTTTTTTTTTTTTTTTTTGCTGTTAGTTTTTATCGGTAGAGGAATAATTAGAATCAGGAGCAAACATAAACTACGACAGCAAAACTAGTAATTTCTCAAAGTCGAACACAACCTGTCTTAACAGACTTGTGATCAGAACTACCTAGACCCCATAACAAAATATAAACCGTTTTAGTGTATTAAAGTTGTTCATAAGAAAACTGCTGAATGCTCTCATTTGAAAATATTCATCGTTATTGTACCCCCAATAAGTTTTTATTAACTTACGTGTTTACAGCCCATCATTTTCTAAAGCAAAATAAATTAAATTATTTTAAATATTATATATAGGGTCGTAACATGTGGTAAAATATTATAACCTGAATACCAAATTATTTTACGGTGAAAAATTACAGATTATATATAACTTTTTTTAAATCCTGTTAGGAAAATATAAAAAATGTGATGTTTTTATATAATCAGCTTTGCAACGAACATATTTTCAAACGCATTAGTCATTATAATAAACGAAATCCGGAATGTACGTATTTGATCTATAAAACAATTATAAATAAGGAATTTTAAAATGGGCCTTACCAAGTCTTTTCGATAAGTATTCTCGCCGGCATTTCCTGTGGTTTGGGTCTCAACCCATTAATCTTTTGTCATGCATAGTTTAAATGAATGTTATCTTATTGGCTGACATCACATACCCTTTCATTTTCAGGTTTAATTGTTGTTTTTATTATTTTTATTGGTTATTTTTATATTTATTTAATCAAACTTTAGGCCATTCGATTGCTCACTTGTTCTTTGTCATTTATTTATTCAGTGTCTGAGATTTTTCGCAACGTTTTAATTTTTTTTAAATGTTTGCCGATAATCGATGTACTCACGGGTGTACTTTGGATCATCGGCAGTGTTTTGTTTTGTTTGTGTTTTTTTTCCCTGATTTTGAGGATACCTATAGTAAATGGCCAGCAGGATTGTAGTTGAAAAGCAAAGAGGGGGAATAATAATAAAGTTCTCAATATGAAAATCCCGCAGTATTTTTTTTATGAATATCAGTCAAGCTTTAATCCCTTTGGCAGAAAGTATTTGACCATATCCAAGAAAATACAGACAGAATTAATATTCAGTTTTAATTTTTCCTATGGTGACTTCTATTTACGCAATTTATAGGCATTTGTTATACCGTTCTTGTTTTTTTTAAAAAAAAACATTTATAATTGTTTACAAATTTATGATAACGATCGAGTATACAAATTCCCTTACAACTTGCCGTTGATTAGCTCGACACATGTAAAATTACTTATGTTCAAAACGTCGAGCACAGAATGTCACATGTATGATCATGTTAATGAGAAAATATAATCGAGCATTTATTTAAACCGGAGGAATCTCTAGTTTCTAGCACATTGAATACACAGAGTACTGAAACAATTAATACAAGACAAAGACACGATGAAGATTAATCTTAATCAATTAAATCAATTAAAACATTGTTTCATTTTAACATCGATCTGTACTTAGATGTGGATGGATCTAGTATTTTGCAATTTTGGCATCTTTGAATTGCTGTTCAATTTCTTAAATATTTGTTTTGGTTTTCATCCTTTTAGCCATTGAGCACAACTGATGAGTTGTTTTTCTTCTTGAAAATGAATACATTTTTAATATTAAATATTAAGTCCGTGTTGTAGTACAAGGTACTACTATAAAATTTGTATTTCTTATCAATTATAATATAACTAGTAAGTGTTAATTCTCAAATTTTCTTCTCTGTCTTAGAAGAAATGGACTCGTAAAATATTGCAGTCATGATGACTGAATTTTATCAACAAATAACATGGTTGTGAAAATTAACAAACAATCATTCAGAAAAGTTTAAATTTGTAATACAAAATAATACAATGTACATGTGGCACAAAATTCCGGTTCAAAGAATTCTTATACTGCAAAGAATGTAGTTTTTGTCGGCGCACATAGTTTGCGCTAATTGACCCATCAATGCGCCAAAAATTATATCGTTTGCGTCAAAAAGAAATATATACCTTTTGTCGATAATACAGGTAAAGAATACAGGTAAGAGGTATCAGAAAGGTATTCTTACTTGTATTATGTACTCTGATTCTCAGCTTCTGAGATTCGACATTTCATTATTTATACATGTATGTGGTCACGAAGAGATTTTACCAATTCTAGCCTTGTGGGGCTTTTTGATGCAACTGCATGATATTTCAAGTAATAGTTATCACACGAGGACGCGGTGTGTCTGTATAAGATCATTCCAAAGGCGGAGGCCCGAGGGACACACCAAGTCCGAGTATGATAACTATTTTACATCCCAGCTCATTCGGAATAAATAATAATAAACTTAAAGTAAAGACGTCAGTACTATTATACGTTATAAATTGACTAATATATATATATATATATATATATATATATATATATATATATATATATATATATATATATATATATATATATATATATATATATATATATATATATTATATATTGTATACCCCATTGGAACCCGTAACATAATGTTAATAAAGGTAAAATTAACACTTCCTCGATGTGAGCTTCCGTAGTCTAGTGGTTAAGGCGTCTGGACAATAATATCTTCTCTTTTGTATGTTCTGTGTGCTGTTGGCCAGGCTATTTTGAAGAATGATAAAATTAAAGGTATACCCATTCCCTCTTCGAATGTACAGTCGAAAATATTTCAGCACGCTGACGATACAACTATCACAGTCCGAGATAAGCCATTTATTAGTGAAAGTATGGTAAAGCTTCTGGTGCCAAAATAAACAGAAATCAGAAATTATGTGTCTTGGTACAGGATCTATGTATCAGGTTGAACAAAACAAACTTGATATTTCAGTAAACAATGACTACACATCCATCCTAGGTGTATATCTAGGTAAGGATAAAAAAAACAGTGTGATAATTTAAATTGGAAAAATAAGATAACTTCAATAGAAAGGTTGTTAAATTTTTGGACTAGAAGAGAGTTGACTTTAAATGGAAAATTACCTGTAATGTCATCTTTATTAATGTCAAAATGTTGGTATACATTAACTGTTTATCCAGTGTCAGATGATGTTAGAGAAACTATTTTTTATGTGAGCTTTTCTCATCACTTCGTCCATCTTCCACATTTTAATCTTCTCCTCTGAAACCACTGGGCCAATTGAAACCAAATTTTGGTGGAATGGTCCTTGGGTGGTCCTCTTCCAAAAGTGTGTTCGGTGTCCCCGACCTCCAACAAAGATGGCCGCCAAACTAAAAAAGGGGGGTCACAATTTAAAAAATATTCTCCTCTGAAGGTACTAAGCCCACCAAACTTTGGTGAAATTATCCTTGGGTAGTCCCCTTCCAATGTTGTGTTCGGTATTTCTGACCACCCACCAAGATGGCCGCCACAGCAGATTTTAGTTTAACATACTACACTATGGGAAATTCATTTAAAAATATTCTTATTTGAAACTTCTGAGCCAATTGGAACCAAACTTAGCAGCAATGGTCCTTAGATGGTCCTCTTTCAGAATTTGTGGCCGACGACCAGGAATGTCAGCCAAGTTGGTCGCCACTGCCGAACAAAGTTTAACATAGAACTCTTTGGGAATATTCATTTAAAAAATTTTCTTGTCTGAAACCAATGAGCCAATTGGAATAAGACTTGGCAGCAATGGTTCTTAGATGGTCCTTTCGTGTGTCCAATTACCCAGAATGTCAACCAAGAAAGCTTCCACGGCCGAACTTAGTTTGACACAGGAGACTATGGGAAAATTAATAAAAAATCTCTTTGTCTGAAACCATTGAGCCAATTGGAACAAAACTTGTCAGAAATGGTCTTTTGGTGGTCCTCTTTTAGAATTTTGTCAAATGAACCGGACTATGAACAAAAATGGCCACCACAGCCGAACTTAGTTTAACATAGGACCCTATAGGAAAATTCATGTAAAAAATCTTCTTGTCTGAAAGCACTCAGCCAATTGGAACCAGACTTAGCAGATGGTCCTTAGATGGTCCTCTTTCAGAATTTGTGTCCGACGACCAGGAATGTCAGCCAAATTGGTCGCCACTGCCGAACAAAGTTTAACATAGAACTCTATGGGAATATTCATTTAAAAAATATTCTTGTCTGAAACCACTGAGCCAATTGGAATAAGACTTGGCAGCAATGGTTCTTAGATGGTCCTTTCGTGTGTTCGATTACCCAGAATTTCAACCAAGAAAGCTTCCACCGCCGAACTTAGTTTGACACAGGAGACTATGGGAAAATTATTTAAAAATCTCTTTGTCTGAAACCATTGAGCCAATTGGAACCAAACTTGTCAGAAATGGTCTTTTGGTGGTCCTCTTTTAGAATTTTGTCAGATGAACCGGACTATGAACAAAAATGGCCACCACAGCCGAACTTAGTTTAACATAGGACCCTATAGGAAAATTCATGTAAAAAATATTCTTGTCTGAAAGCACTCAGCCAATTGGAACCAGACTTGGCAGTCATGGTTATTAGATTGTTCTCTTTCAGAATTATGTCCAATAATACAGATGTTTGTTTCCTATGTGATTTTATGGCTGTTGATTGGGATATCGAACCCAGGTGAGCGATAGAAGCCCCTGGGAGCCTCTAGTTTATTATCATATCGGGTTAGGTTAGTTACACTTTTTGTAGCTACATGGCTTCTGTATAATGACACTTTAACAACTGGTTTTGACCATTCTGATGGATTGGTGCAAAGGTTGTTAGGACAATTATTTTGTAGAAAAAAGATCTTATATGAATAATCATAAACTAGCCAGACCTAACATAATTTATTTTAATGTTTCCAATAAATTTCGCAGCTTACAATTTTAAGTAAAATTTGCACCGAAAACCTTTCTAAATATGAACGTGCAATTTGAAACGACTTATTTAGGCTCATTTGTTGCTTAAACGTCCATAAAAATGACAAAACTAAATTGCGTAATATTCTTAATACTATAATGAAAATATGTCAGCAATAAATATTAATGTATCTTTTTATGCCAAAAGAGAAAAAACAACAAAAATTACAAATAAAAAGGAAAAAAAAAAAAAAAAAAAAAATTCACGCAAAATTTATACGGTCGTGGATCAAGGATTTAATTTTGGGTATTCACCGAACGCGATTTATTTGCATATTTTGCTTTATTATAAGAGAAGAAATATTTTTTTGCGGATTTATAAGGGGTTTAAGGTACACACTTTATGAAGCGGCTCCTGCTAAAACACTCGCATTGTAAACTCTATGAAATTACGAGAGTGACTTATTTAGCTATCATGAAGGTAGAGTGCTACAAGTCCCGCTTTATAAATTAATTTATTGTTTTTTGAAATATTCAATTATAAGTAAATTTAATAGATAGAAATTAAGTCTTCGTCACGTCAGCCTAAATTTATAGGTGGGAAAATCCAGAGCTCTAAGGGATCAGCAATTAGAGGGCGGGGCTAGAATGAAATTTGAAATAAAAAGGCAGGACCAGGATGTTGGTAAATAAAAAGCCAGGATCACTTTAGAAGTTAAAAAAAATGCAGGAGCTGTATCAATCAGGAAATTTTTGGATTAAATGAAAATAAAAATGTAGGCCCTAGCCCCCTAAAAATCATATGATTGGTCCCTAAAGAAAACATTACAACTCATGTGAATGATAAAAAAATTCATATCGGTTTATCAAATGATGTGATAGCCTAACAATTTCTTTTGCAATTATACGAGCAAAGACTGAACATATCGAAAGGTTTATGTAATTGTTATTTCTTTTTCGTTATACCAGTAATCATAAACTGCAACAGTGAAATACATAAAAAGACAACAAACGCCATGTGCACCGGAAACGTTAAAATGTTTAAAATCAGGAAGGAACATTTGACAGTTGCTAAGTTTAAATCGTATACCGATATCACAAAAATTAATTGTCATGTAGTGAAGATGTGAGAAGGACAAATGTATGGGGAAAATTCAAGTCGTATTTTTCAGTAAGTGGTACAAGGTGTTGCAGACCTCCAGCCTTGTCAAGAGGTTAGAAAGCATTAGTATTGCAGGACGAAAAGATTGTTCTCCTGCTAAGGTAGCAACGGGAGAAGCTGCTGATTACGAAATATGTGTTACTCGGCTGATCACAAACCATTTGTGGGAACCGATAGTGTCTTCATATATCTTATCTCCAACTTTGACCTTAAAGTAGGAGGTACATTTCTACTTTTTGCATCATGGGATACCTCGTTACTTTTGTAACAGTGTATTTGATTGGACAATCAAAAACGAAACTAGGATGACTGGCTTGTCGCATGGCGGCGGGGAAAATTGACTGTAAGTTTCATTGAACAAAATGGCTAATGATAGGTGCACACTAACTGATCATTTCACGAGGTTGTGGTACCAGGGATACATAAAGTCAATTTTCCCCGCAGCCAAGGAACAGAGGCAATCACAGACTTCCAACTCTGTATGGCTACTATGGAGATAAAAAAATCACTACCACGACCGAGGCAGGACGAGAATGAAAATCATTAGCAGAAATTCTGTACAAGCATATGAGCAGTATGAGTAAAGTCCTTTGCAGCGAATAGCAAGAGAAGGCACGAGCTCCTAATGTTTGTGTTAAAAAATAAGCTTGATAAGAAAACAGATCACAACTACATTGATCTACCGATCACAGAGTCAACCTCCGATAGACTGTAAATAAATCCCCCACCCCGAACGAATATTTTGGAAAAGGGGATTCCATCTATTAGGTTTCCAGTCATGCATAAACTCTCGGCTTTGACCTTCTGACGACAAGATCAATCTCGATATAGACAAATGGGAGACCCAAAAACCATACATGTATGTGAAAAGTGCGGGAAAAGATGACACATGACACATTATATCATAACTACTGGTTATTGGTCACGCATTCACTTTGACGTAGCAGTGACAGGATCGACCGTATAATCCTCGATGGGAGCTATACAAGACATTCAGACTGAAAAGGGAATTATATATATCTCCCTTGAACAACGTATGCATAGTAAACAATTCCGTCCATACATCATGGTATATGACGGTAAACATCCGCTTACTTGCCTTTCCGATTGTATTTTGATGAGTTCTAAATACATATTAACAGACGTAAGTGGCAAAATTATAGTAAAAGCTAGAATACAACCCCCATCCCACACTTCGTCCCTTCAGGTGATCTAAATTGCAAATGCACTTAATTATAATTTTTGCACTCTACGTACAAGGACCGTTTAATCCTGCAGTAAAGTATTTGCCCGAATGTCACATATTTATTTGACTGATCCTTTGGTTGAGATTTAAAAGCTGTTTTGCATAAAAAAGTAAAAATTTTCATAGTTGAAATAAGAATTAATGTTGCAAAACATATTATGTGAGCATCATTTAACGAAACGCGCAACCTTTTACACGCATCTATTCATTAATTCACTATTAAATAAAACTTACTTGTCAATCTGTTACTATTATGTAGTATATAAATAAAATTGCATATTTTTGCTTTAAGATAATTTGTTTGAAATCATGAGGAAAACTCTTGTAAGTTGAATTTTACTAATAATATTATACATTTAGAAATATACATAATTTTTTTTTATTTGAAAAACTGCACATATCAACAAATTTGGAAATGATATTTTCGTTAAACAAGCTAGAATTTTGGGGAAGGTTTTAAAAGTGAATGTAACAAAACAAATATTAGTTTAATAATTTTTAAAGACTAAACTACAAATTGTATTTGGATTACCGTCTATGGTGTTATTAATATGTATAGGGTATGTTCCATTTGTATCCCGATCTCGAATTCAGTTAAAAAGACCGGATCAACCCTTGTTTAGGATATTGAATGCAGCATTGGATTACTGTAGCATTGCTTCTTTAATGTCGGTTTAATTTCAGATTATTATTGCAGTCTTCACGGTAACATTTCTTAATTTTTCTCTGGCGCAAGTATGTCGGTCATCAAGTAACAGAACTGAGGACATAGAGGAACCTGATAAAGGTGAAAAACCAGGGAAAAAATTTGCCAGGTAAAATGTTTTGCATCTTATCAATATAACATATTGAAATTCAGTGACGTTATTATATATCATCTTATCAATATAACATATTGAAATCCAGTGTCGTTATTATATATCAACAATTAAATCTTAAAATTTGTCGATGTATGTCATTTTGTAGTTCACCATTGAAAAGTGCTTTAGTTGTTTTATTCTGTTTCTTTAACGTGATTCAGATAAACCATTCTATGTTTAAATTTAAAAGTTTGATCTATGGTTTGGGTCCGACCTGTCGTATATGAATTCTCACAAACCAATATTCCCTTTCGTTGATCAAATACATGCCATTTCTGCACCTGGTGAAATCGGCACCTGGTCATTCCGGGACTGGTCAAATCGGCACCTAACCATATTACTAGATAAAGAGAGTCGAATTTTTGTGTCCCCTTTCTATCGAGTAAAATCCAAGAATATGCTTTTATAAAATAAATGATCACGGTGAAGTTTGTCACCACCGAGTTTGAAGAATCTGTTTTGGGGTATAATGGTTGTACGTCCACAGGTGCTTGAGGACAGGACCCTACCTTCGGCTCCTAATAGCCCCCCCTCATTAGCATAAATATCTGTTTACTAATTTTTACCATTCATTTGTATCATAAGGTTACTAATATACCATACATTAACTCATAATACATATGTTTACTATCATTCTGCCATTCGACTATATAGCGATATACATATGGTATATTAGTATCCTTATGATACAAATAAATGGTAAGAATTAGAAAACAGATATTTATGCTAATGGGAGGAGGGTGTGTTTGGGAGCTATAAAGGGCCCAAGACCGGGTCCTGTCCTCAAGTGTACGTCAGGTAAAAAACAAACTAATAGGTTATTAAAAAGGATATTATAACTTCGTGCCGCGATTTCGCGGGTGTTATCTAGTGTATATGAATTTTCGGAATTAAATCGTCAAAAAAGATTTTTGCCTACATTTTTCAATTCTAAATTTTACGCCCCCCCCCCCCCCCCCCCCTTTTCAAAAATCATGGATCCACCCCTAGAATGCACAGTTTATTGTGATGTTTTCTTACTGTGAAGAATACATGTTGGACCGCTTCATCAAGACAAGGGTACTGTATAGTCGAAGTAGAACAATGTACAGTCAAAAACCTGTTTGTCATCGTTTACCAATATCGCCACTGTTTCTGTTTCAGCTAAATTGTTAGGAATGATTTGGTCTAGAATTCAGGCAGGTCTCTTATAGACTCTGTAGAATTGTCATTGTTTAATTTGATGTTTGTAATAACATGACTGTGTATGAAGGGCCACTTAAAAAGAGAGTAATAAATATATGGTTAATTTTGTTTTCATACTCGTATATTTACTAAACCTCCGTTAAATGAAAAATATTTTTTCTTATTTCACAGTCTTCGTAGCGCCATTAGTAAACCACCAGATTACTCGGAAACTCTTAAAGAATATAAATGTAACTGCTTTCCAAGGTATGTAGTAAACTAGTTTTATTAATTTATTTTGATATTATAATATCCGATTTTATATTTTTGTGATAAATTTAAATTGAATAACAAAATGTATGTTGTGTCCCATGTGGGTCAATAAGGGGTTCAGGGCAAATTATATATGTATATTTATCGGTAATTCAGAAGTGTTGAAAGAATTATAGAATTCATAAAACTGTGTTCCTCAAAGATTTCACTAAGGATTTCCTTAGTTAATGAAAAAATCTAAGTGGTATTCATAAAACATCTTAAGTATTACCTTAACTAAGGAATACTTAAGTATTTAACAATACGGAACTTCTCGAAGTTTTTGTATTGACTAGGCATTATATATTTTAAATATCTAAAACAAGTGCTTAAGATGTATTCTTCTGATATTTCAGTTTCGTTGAAATCTCGTTCGGGAATTATTTCCGAAATATGTGATACAAGTGGAAAATATTAATGAATTTAAAAAATATTATAATTCAAATATATTTCTTTTGTGAGAGATTTATATTCAGAATATGTGATCACCGGTATAAAAATATTTGAATTAAAGGATTGGCAGTTAAATTGAATTTAGTTCACCACATAGTGCTTAGTAAATATGAATACACAAAAGGAGATAGAAAAATAAAAGAAGACCAAGAAATATATTTTTAACCGGGTTTTACAACGGAAAAATCCGGTTATTAATTTGGTGAAGTACGGCGGGTGGGCGAACGGGCAGACAGGTAGACGGGCGGGCAAACAGTTTCCGTGCAATAACTGATGAACTGTTCAACAAAAGCTTTTCAAATTATCATATGTTGTTCCCGGTGATAAAATGGAGGTCAAGTTCGATATTGACCATTTTCACTTTTACCGGAGTTACGGTCCGTGATAAATTGGAAAATGGCACTTTCTGTCGTCTCCGTGCAATAACAGATGAACCGATCAAGCAATGCTTTTCAAATGAGAGCGCGCGTATCAAATCTTAAGAAACAAAACCGGGAGTAGAATGTTGTTTAGACCATTTATATCCGAATGAAGTCGATAGGCTTTAAAAACGAATGCTTATACAAACGGGGAGGACCATGTTAGGGACAAAATGTTAATGAATCATCTAGGTTAACAATCCTGCTAATGAAATAGGTCAGTTAAGTTTCAGTTAAAAGTCATTTCAAGAAAATCAAGATTGCTACACATAGCCATCTGTCCCACACCGCAGAGAAAAGTCGAAGCCCCGCAAGATATACAAAATGTGTATTATAGAAATGATGGCACAGTATGGATGTCAGCAAATAATAAAAAAATTGCAGTACAATACAAATAAAAATTTGCACCCACAAAGTGTTCCTATACTGTCGAATGCAGAAAAAAGTTGAAGTTCTATAACTCCCGTAAAAATTTGTCAAATCAAAATGGCCGTGGAATAGGATCAAGTACAAAAGGTGACTAAAAATCCTATTAAATTTGAACAAAATCTGATCAGCGGTCTCAGATGAGTTGCACTGACAAATAATAGTGACGGACGGACAGACGGGCAGGCGAACGGACGGACGGACGCAGACCATTACTAGATCCCCTCCGTCGCGTTGCTGCGGGGGACAATTATCAAGGAAAAACCACATGACCTATATTTTAATCCCACATTTAGTTGGATACCGTGTTTTGTATACACAAGCGTATGTTTTATGCAAAAAACAGTCCCATACACTACTTTACAACACTTATGGGGCTGTTATTTGTATAAAACAAACGCCTGTGGGGCAGAACATAAACATACAGTTTAATGTAGAATCAAACACCAGTATACGTTCTTAGCTCTATAATTATGGCTGGAATTTTGTATGCCAACAAGGATCAACAAGAAACAACCCACCATTCGGTGATCTCTGGGTTTCTTCAATTATGTAAGTACAAAATAACCACCGAAATAGCTAGAACTAATCTATCATAAACACGCAGAAAACTAAAAAGAGAGTAATAAATATAGTAAGGCGAGACATAACATTGCCCTAAATGTCATGATTTGGGGCAGGCGCCTGACTCATGGCGTTAAACCAGTTTTTTCTTTTAGCCAATATATATACCCCAACGTGAATGCTCACAGCTAGCTGAAAGCAGGCTAAGGATTTAATACAGAATGAAGCCATCAAGTTTACCCCACATGAAATATTATCCATTGCATCCGCAGCCAGATGAAACATTTATACAGCGGCACCATGCGCTAATTCAACATTCATTGATTAAAGACCAAATACAGCGGTTTTTTTTCTAGTAGACATATTAAATTGATAACAGTTAATATAAAAGGACAGCAAGACACACGTGTTTGATTATTACTTACTAGTATCGTCCGTCTTTAATGTATTTTTAATAAATTTGAGCGCAAAAATCGTTCCAAAAGATCGGGTTTCAAAAACTACACACTGCTCTTATTTGATCACTTAAACTTTGATCCATGGTTTACATATAACAACAATAAAAATCTATAGATAACATTCTAAGTTATAATTATTATACATCAAAACTAATTTGAATTTTTTAAGTCTAAATAACGCACTATTATTTGGTTTGTTATCACACCCTACAATCGAATTTTGATGGCATTTCTTTCAGTTTTGACATATAATTTATTATTCACCACCAGCCGACACATCTGTTTTTACGGTATTATTTTATCGATATTTATCTAAAAAAAAACCATCCAAGACTGTCAAATTCTTAAAACATTAAAACTAGACTGATACATAGTATTTCCCAAAACTGTTTTCTTAAAATATTGCTCGCTGTAACCGAATATGTTTTCGGATTTATAAGGATTATAAATGCCAACTCACAGACGAATGTATTTAATTATGTCGACCGAATATGTAAAAAGTTAAGCATATTAAAGTCGTATAAAGAAAATGATAAATTACTCATATTTACAGAAATTAAGAGTGGAAAGCCCAGCAGGACAATACGAATTTCGAAATTCAGAATCCGAAGTTCGAAACTCGAAATCCGACATTTGCTATCATAAATTCGAGATTAGAAATTCAACATCTATAATAACCAGTCGGAGGAAAGCTTCTAAGTTGTGAATAATATTTGGCCAATGAAATATCTTTTCACTGTTGTAGACATACGAGTTGAAAGGGATATGTTGCGAACATTATACGCAATAGAATTATAATTATGTTCTTCTATTGTTTTTTTAATAATGTTTTATACTTTTAGAAAATAGCTTGTTTATTTTTACAAAAATAGAAGAAAAAGGGTGGAGGAAGAGGAAAATAGGGGATGCAACACATTAAATCCAGCCCAAGATGCCTGTGTTCATATTTGAACTTTGATTTATGCTATGATATTGTGACATAGCGTTTATTTCTGAAGATAAAATGACGGAAAATAAATAAAATTTTACAATGAAGGTAGTGGGGGTGTTGAAAAAAAGATGAAAAAGGGGGATGCAACACACTAAATTAATTCCCCAGATACCAACGATCTAGAAAATGTAAAATAATTCTAGTAAGAACATTATACTACTAGATAATTCTTAAAATTATCAATTAATAACTTGTAAACGACCTTCTATAAATAATTAAAAAATAGCATCAACAGTGAAAAGATATTTCATTGGCCAAATACAATTGGCAACTTAGAGTCTTTTCCCTTTCGTTGAATTTCGAATCTGGAATTTAAGATGTCGGATTTCGAATTTCGAACTTCGGATATTGAATCTAGAATTTTGAATTTCGAATCTCGTATGATTCTTATGCCGTTCTTAGGAAAGAGAATGAGCAATTATACAGCTTGTATTCAGAATGTCAGTTTATATTTGTTTTAATTGCAATTTTAGACGTCAGTCTAATCCATTTGCCACGATAGAAAAGAAATCATCAGATGTATGTCCAGCTAAGACAAGATTCTTTGAAATCAACAATTGGGCATGGGGTTGTTGGGTTGATTGGAGATTTAGAAAGCATAAATGTCCATGGACTCAATGTGATCCGTAAGTACAATTATTTAGCTATGTGTTGATATAAGAAAAACTGAAAAAAAACTTAAAAAAATATTATTTTCATGTAATTATGTAACTGAGCGAATTCTTGTTCGACAAACAAATCATCTTGTATTAAGCAACAGTCGATAATTTATAACTCAGATAAATCTTACCACCAAAGCTTAATTTGCATCTTGAATTTTTCGATCTCTGTGTTTATACATACTGGAAAATGTAATGGTATTCTATGGCAAGCCGTTTTACTAATTATTCTTACTTCAAGATATCTCATATAATATATAAGATATCTCATATAATATATAAGATATCTTATATAATCTAGTTTTTATAAGATATCTTATAAACTTTATAAGATATCTTATATACTTTATAAGATATCTTCTAAAGTTTATAAGATATCTTATAAAGTATATAAGATATCTCATAAAGTATATAAGATATCTCATAAAGTTTATAAGATATCTTATAAATATTTTTTATATAAGATATCTTATATACTTTATAAGATATCTTATATACTTTATAAGATATCTCATATAATTTATAAGACATCTTATATAGTTTATAAGATATCTCATATAGTTTATAAGATATCTTATATAATATATAAGATATCTTATAAAGAAAATTATATGAGATATCTTATAAATTATATGAGATATCTTATAAACTATATAAGATATCTTATAAACTATTTAAGATATCTTATAAACTTTATAAGATATCTTATAAACTATATAAGATATCTTATAAACTTTAGAAGATATCTTATAAAGTATATAAGATATCTTATAAAGTATATAAGATATCTCATATAATATATAAGATATCTCATATAATATATAAGATATCTTATATAATCTAGTTTTTATAAGATACCTTATATACTTTATAAGATATCTTCTAAAGTCTATAAGATATCTTATAAAGTATATAAGATATCTCATAAAGTATATAAGATATCTCATAAAGTATATAAGATATCTTATAAAGTTTATAAGATATCTTATAAATATTTTTTATATAAGATATCTTATATACTTTATAAGATATCTCATATAATTTATAAGATATCTTATATAGTTTATAAGATATCTCATATAGTTTATAAGATATCTTATATAATATATAAGATATCTTATAAAGAAAATTATATGAGATATCTTATAAACTATATAAGATATCTTATAAACCATATAAGATATCTTATAAACTATATAAGATATCTTATAAACTATATGAGATATCTTATAAACTTTATTAGATATCTTGAAGTTAGAATAAATAGTAAAACGGCTTGCCATAGTATTCTGTTTGGTCCATTTGATTCTATACCTCACTATGTTTTAGAATTATATATTTACCCATGAAAAGTTTTGTCACAGGTGTACCAACAAAATACCAACGCAGCAAGAAAGAATAAGAAGCACATCTGCAATACCATCCGAATGTATGCTGAAATTTATACTGACTAAATTAATAAAAATACATATATATAGCAAACCAAAGAGAAAATACTAAACAAATTTAAAATACTAGCAATGTGAAAACTGAAAGTGGGACACTATGTGTAGGACCAAAACTATTTTAAAACACAATATAGAATATGAAAATCTTTTAAGACTTAAGTCACAATTTTAATTACAGATATGGCAGATGTAAATTTGTGACTGGAAAACCTGGAACTACGGCATGGTGTGTTCATACAGACTATAAAGATGTTTACGTTTATTTGATATGTTATAGAAATAACAAATGGGTGTATGAGAAAAAACGGTTCTGGCTTCCGACATGCTGTTCATGCAAAGTTTACTGCTAAACCTGTTGTCAAAAATGTTTAAAGCATTTGACTAACAGGGAATTTGCATTCGTACGATGCTTGAAATATTTTTATATGGGGCAAAATATTTGTCAAAATTTGAAAGGGATTACAAAGATTAAACTTCGATAAAATGTTATTGTATTTATTCATTTTTAGCTCACCTGGCCAAAGGCCATGTGAGCTTTTGCCATCACTTTTCGTCCGTCGTCCGTCGTAAACTTTTCATTCAAAAATCTTCTCCTCTGAAACCGCTGGGCCGATTGGTTTGAAACTTAATAGGAATGATCTATGACATGTCCTCCACAAACGATCCTCATTTTATATTGATCCGATGAAAAACATGACCACTGTTGCTAGAAATAAAACATAGGGGTAAATTGCTGTTTTTTGCTAATAACTCAAAAACGTTACAGATATCGAAAATCTGACATGGGGTAAAATTGATCAGCATGACGAGATCTACCTACCCTGAAATTTTGAAGGAAATTCCAAAACCCATTTAGGAGTTATTGCCCCTTTTTCGTCAAATTTTCAAAATTTTAACATTCAAAAATCTTCTCCTCTGAAACCGCTGGGCCGATTGGTTTGAAACTTAATAGGAATGATCTATGACATGTCCTCTACAAACTCTCCTCAATTTATTTTGATCTGACGTAAAACATGGCTATCGTAGCTAAAAATAGAATACAGGGGTGGATGTGTTGTTTTTGGCTTATAACTTAAAAACCATTACAGATATCGAAAATCTGACACGTGGTAAAATTGATCAGCATGACGAGATCTACCTACCCTGAAATTTTGAAGGAAATTCCACAACCCGTTTAGGAATTATTGCCCTTTTTTCGTCAAATTTTCAAAATTTTAACATTTTTCGTCATTTATCTCCAAAACTATTTGAGATAGAAGTAAAATGTAAATTTGAAAAATGTTTCCCATGTTGAGATCTACCTACCCTGAAATTTTAAAGGAAATCCCAAAACCCATTTAGGAGTTGTTGCCCTTTTTTGTCAAATTTTCAAAATTTTTTCATTCAAAAATCTTCTCCTCTGAAACCGCTGGGCCGATTGGTTTGAAACTTAATAGGAATGATCTATGACATGTCCTCTACAAACGATCCTCATTTTATTTTGATCTGACATAAAACATGGCTGTCGTAGCTAAAAATAGAATATAGGGGTGGATGTGTTGTTTTTGGCTTATAACTTAAAAACCGTTAGATATCAAAAATCTGACATGGGGTAAAATTGATCAGCATGACAAGATCTACCTACCCTGAAATTTTGAAGGGAATCCCAAATTCTATTTAGGAGTTATTGGTTTGTGTAATTTGAGGTCGGGTTCTGTTACATTTATTTAAGGTTCACCCTTATTCCTGGTCAATTTTATCAACTTCCTGCCTGGACTACCACCATCAGGGAACATATTTTAACATTAAATCTTATGAAAAATAAATCTTCAACAAATTTTCCCTGAACAATTGAACCAATTGCAACAAACTTGGTCAAATAGTTGATTAATTGTCCAATGAAAACCAGACTCCAGGTGAGCGATACAGGCTCTGGTGAGCCTCTTGTATAAGACACCCCACAATGTTCTATGGAAAGAACCCCATTAACATGGACAAAACCCCATTAGCATGGACAAAACCCCATTAGCATGGACAAAACCCCATTAGCATGGACAAAACCCCATAATGCATCTCTCCTAAAGTATCTGGATAAAACCCCACAACTACTATCTGAACAGGTGAATTAACCCCACAATGTTTCTAGACTTGGAAGCTCACAATGTCCTTGTCTGTCTGTCTGTCTGTCTGTCCGTCCATTAACTTTTCACATTTCAATCTTCTTCTCCAAAACCCCATGGCCAATTGAAGCCAAACTTGGTGGGGATGTCCATTGGATGGTCCTCTACAAAGTTTGTTTTTGGTTCTGATCCAAAATTCAACATGGCTGCCAGGGCCATTTATGCACTCTGATTGGCTGAAATTAAAAAATCTTCTTCTCTGAAATTACATAAGCAATTGAATTGTTATATTGCAGGAATGATCCTTACAGGCTCCTCTATAAATTTTATGTTTTTTGTGTCGATCTGAAATCCAAGATGTTCACCACCACAGGATACATTTAACATAGGATCCTATGGGAAATACATAAAACATCTTATTGTCAGAAACCATTTGACAGATGTAAGTAATATTATGCCTGAATGATCAGATAATGGTCCCTAACAAAATTGATGTTTTTGGTGCCGATGCGAAATTCAGCATGGTTGCCAGGGTCAATTATGCACTCTGAACTGGCTCAGAATGTCAACCAAGTTGGCTGCCACAGCCGAACTTGGTAAAACAAAGGACCTTGTGGAAAAAATTTGTTAAAAAATCTTCTTGTTTGAAACCCTAGGCCAATTGGAACCAAACTTGGCAGAAATGGTCCACCAAAGATGAACTTAGTTTAACATGGGAAAATTTAATTTGCAGTCATAATACCTCAGACTTGGCCAATTGGACACCAGACTAATGCCAGCAATGGTCCTCCTTCAGAATTGTGTTTAATAACCTTGAATGTCAACTATGATGGCCACCACATCCTAACTTTAACATTGAACCTATGTGAAAACTAGCCAAGATAACGGCTACACTTGAACTATCAGCCCTGCTGAAGGTGGACAAGTTAAATCCAGGTGAGCGATACAGGCTCTTGAGAGCCTCTAGTTATTGTACAAATTCACATTTTCAGTTTGTGCAATGTCCATCATGTTCATGTATATAGTTTTTCACCATCATATCAAAATATTGATTTATGCAGAGCATCAGTCTTAATAGCACATGTGGTCACCATTTTCATTGATTACGGCTAGACATGTGCTGTACTTGAAATGAATCAGATACTTCATAAAATGTATAGGAATCCTAGCCCATGACATCAGAAAAGATGCTTTAAGTTGCACAGCATTTTTCGGCCTTCATTCAGTATTCTTTGAATCACTTTCAAAAGATATTACTGCTAGAAAGTCCTTTGTAGCTTTTGCAGAATGAAGGAAGTTAAGAAAACTATTAATAAAGTCTGTGTGATAGGACAATAAAAAAATAAAAATCCAATATTTTGTCCAGTATTATAAAATTGTATTTTTGATATGAATCTTAAATGAGAAGGTATTTGTTGGAATTACTGTATGAAGAAATTTGTGTTGAAAGTTAAACAGATAAGTATTTTTACAACATCTCGTAATATCACCACTCTAGAATATCACTCTATAATATACCTTCCCATTTCAAAAATTTTACCACCGGGAAGTAAACATACTTTTTAGCTCACCTGGCCCACTGGGCCAATTAGAACAAAACTTGGCAGCAATGATCCTCTTTCAGAATTGTATCCGATGACACCGCCTGTCATCCAAGATTGCTGCCAGAGCCGAACTTAGTTTAACGTAGGACCATAATGGGAAATTTACTTAAGGATCTTCTTGTCTCAAACCATTTGGCCAATTGGAACAAAATTTGGCAGCAATGGTCCTTAGATGATCCTCTTTTGGAATTGTATCTGATGACCCTGCTTGTCATCCACGATGACCACCAGATGAACTTATTTTAACATAGACCCTATGGGAAATTTACTTAAAGATCTTCTTCTTGGCCAGTTGGAAGAAAATTTGGCAGCAATGGTCCTTAGGTGGTCCCCTTTCACAATTGTATCGGATGACTCGACCCATCATCCAGGATAGCCACCAGAGTCGAACATAGTTTAACACAGGACCCTATAGGAAATTTACCTATAGATCTTCTCGTTGGCCAATTGGAACAAAACTTGGCAGCAATGGTCCTTAGTTGGACCTCTTTCTAAATTATATCTGATCACCCTTGTTTGAAACCAGTGAACCAATTGGAATTGGACTGATTTTATATTTTGTCTGCAGCTTCATAATGTTGAATTGTAGCTTGTTAGCAATTTTTGGATATGTCGTGAAGCCATTTCCTGTTTGCCAATAGTTAAACATTCGACAATACTCAAAACACTAGAAAAATTTTCATGAAAGAAAGATTTCTTGGCTTTTACAAAAGGGAAAGAGATTTTATATTTTGAGTTGTAGCGTGTAAGCAATTTTTGGATCTGTCCTGCAGCTGCATCCTGTTTGCCGATCAGTGAATTGCATGCTGCGAAGCAGGTCCAGACCTGGCTGGACCCAGTTTTGGTCCTGTTACTAACAATAAGTTTATCTAGACATAACTTTTCTGATGTAAAATTTTCTACATTTATATTTTCTTTATTTTCCATGGAACATTGTTGTGTTGCCTGGTTACGCAGAGGCAACATATAGGGATCACTATGCGTTGTAATCGTTGTCGGCTTCACAAAATAATTTCTGTCACATTTTTCTCAGGAACCGCACTTGCCAGCTTCCTGATATTTGGCATACAGCATCAGTATTGAGAACTGTATCCTGTAAGGCATTTTGGAATCTGTTGCATGTCCACTTCCTGTTTAATGGAACTTTTTTTGGAGATAGAAAGATTTCTGTCACATTTTTCTCTTGAACAACACAAGCCAGTTCCTGGTATTTTGAATAGCGTGGTAACTCATTTTTAGCTCACCTGTCCTAAAAGGACATCGTAAACTTTTTCAAAGATCTTCTCTGACACCACTGAACCAATTACAGCAACACTTAGTCTGAATCATCCTTAGGGTATCTTGAATAAAGTTTATGTTTTATTTTCTTTTCCGTCAAGAAACATGACCACCCTGTCCAAAAATAGAACATACACAATGTAGGGGGTAAACTGCAGTTTTTGCCTTATATTAAAAAACAAAAGCATTTAAAGCAAAATGACAAGCAGATAACATGTTCATCAGGTCAAGATCTACCTGCCATGAAATTTTTAGACAAATCGGTCAAACCTTTGTTGGGTTATTGTCCCTGAATTATTAATTTTAAGGAAATTTTGCTTTTTTAGGTTATTACATGTATCTTGAATATTATTATAGAATGATCCTTAGGGTATCTAGAATAAATTATATATTTTATTTTCTCATCCGCCAAGAAACATGGCCGCCATGGCTAAAAATAGAACATAGGGTGTAAACTTTAGTTTTTGGCTTATATCTCAAAAACTAAAGCATTTAGAGCAAAACTGATATGGGGTAAAATATCAGGTCAAGATCTACCAACTATGAAATTTTCAGATGAATTGGTAAACCCTTTGTTGGGTTATTGCCCCTGAATTGTTAATTTTAAGGAAATTTTGCAGTTTTAGGTTATCTTCAATATTATTATATATAAAGACAAACTGTAAACAGCAAAAATGTTCAGCAAAGTAAGGTCTACAAATAAATCAACATGACTAATGTTGTCAATTGACCCGATAGGAGTTTTAGCCCTTTAAAGACAATTTTTCACAGTTTTTTCGTCTTTGTAAACTTTTAAAAATCTTCTCCTCTGAAACTACAAAATTAATTTCAGCCAAACTTAGGCTGAAAGATCCTTAGAGTATCTAGTATAAATTTTATGTTTCATTTTCTTGTCCATCGAGAAACATGGCTGCCATGGCTAAAAATAGAACATAGGTGTGAAAATGCATTTTTTGCTCATATCTCAAAAACTAAAGCAGTTAGAGCAAAACTGTCAAGTAGTAAATATGTTTATGAGGTCATGATCTACCTGCCATGAAATTTTCAGACAAAACGGTCTACCCATTTTCTGGTTATTGCCCCTGAATTGTTAATTTTAAGGAAATTTAGCAGTTTTTGGTTATTAACTTGAATATTATTATAGCATGTATAGATAAAGACAAACTGTAAACAGCAAAAATGTTCAGCAAAGTAAGTTCTACTTATAAATCAACATGACTAAAATTGTCAATTGAACCCTTATAGGAATTTTTGCCCTTTAAAGATTATTTACATGTAAACTGAAAATAATGGTCTGACATATTGTCACAGATGTTTAAAGCATAACTTGAAATAAATTTAATGGTAGCTGTACAAGTAAAATGGAGGGTCAAGGGTCAAGGCCATTGAAAAAGTCCATAGCAACCAATGAAAAAGTCCCTAGCAACCATATATATTTGGGTTCAGGATTCTATATTTTAGCTGTATAGATCAATATTAAGGAGAAAATTGCGACTTAAATATAAAAAATAATCATTGATGCAAGATCTACACACAATATAACAGGTGAGCTATTCAGGCTCTTGGGAGCCTCTTGTTATTTGTGTGTAATTCATTGATGCGTGAAGTGAGTGTTAACTAACAGAATTGTTTACACTTATATCGTATCGCCCATTATCCAATTACACGAAAGTCGACTTTAGATTCCACACAGTGCTGATTTTCCATTCGTACAATCACTATTTATGCAACTGATTGGTCCAAACTTGCTCGTCAGACTCCAGTCGAATTACTTTTACACTTATCTTTTTTTAAAAAACGTCGGCACACCGGGAACTAATTACCGGCTTTAGGTAGAAATTGATCAAATTCGAATGACAGGTACGTGATCATCTTGTAATGTATATGAAAGTATAAATATCACATCGTGATTTATTCATGGTATCTATAGTTTTGAATTTCTGATGTGACTGTTTGCATGTTGGATATGGTGTTGGGCTGATCAAGACGACGGACTATAACGATTACCTTAATTCATATCACCTCTCATATTAGCCTTCATATCAGACCTAGGTTTGACATATGTAATAAACAGATTATAACATAGCCCTTTCCAAATTGGTCATGGTATCCTACGGCCAAGGTCTGAATGTCGATATGGAAACTGCCATTTTATCTAGAGGTTCGGGATGATACCAGGCCCATATGTAAAATGTCACGTTATAATCTATAATTTCAAAGTTACTTTAGTTGGGTTGCATTTTGAACTGATGAAACATGCATGTACTGAAGGAATGTGTGTTCAGTTAATGCTTCAGGAAAATATAATTCTTGTTTGCTTTTCCAGAAAAACATTGTTTGGACGAGAGCACCACTGTCCAGAAAACAAGAAATAAATTTTGGAATGCCTTATAATTTCAAAAATGGCAGTTGAATGTTAACAAACACTGCACTACACTCGTCAGGATTTATTCATCTTTTATTTCATATCAGAGAAAAATTACTTGTTTTTATTGGTTAAAACATGGTCATGTGGTATTTATTAATCTGCTTTAAAATGCCAAGCAGGCATTATCATGATAATGCCCGTGGGCATTACCACACGGTAATGCCTGCTTGCAATTTAGAGTTACGTCCCCTTTTAAAACGCAAAGGTGATGCAGCAGTTGTTAATTAAATTCTAGACAATTCTAGATGACATTTTTGTTCAATGAAATAAAAACAATACTTTGCTCAAATAGTATTGTTGTAATATTATATAACAGGGTGCCTTTTTTATGTACTTAGTACTTGCATATTTCGAATAATACATTCTTGTAAGTAATGCTTGAAGTAGAAAAAAAGAATATATATGAGGAACTTCCATGAATGTACAATATGCCAGTAAAGCACAAAAAGTAATGACAGAAACATAAACACACATCCAGAGGTCATCATGACGTATTCAACATACATGTACATGTAAGGAACCCACACCCAACAGATTTATATTCTTCAATGAAATAAACACAATAGTTGCTTATATAGAGGGCATTATCATGATAAATTGACTGCCCTCGGGACAGATATTGCCTCCAACATTGATAATGCCCTTGCCTGCGGCTCGGGCATTATCAATGTTTCAGGCAATATCAGTCCCTTGGGCAGTCACTATATCACGATAAGTACATATTATCAGGTTTTCTGCAAACGTATATCGTAAAATATCAGCCGCGAGACACAATGTGAAGCTTTTTCGGCGAGTGAGCGTAGCGAACGAGCTAAAAAGCTTCATATTGTGTCGAGCGGCTTATATTTTACAATATTTGTTTGAAGAAAACTTGATAATAAATTTATCGTATTGTTAACTAGCAATCTTAATGGAATTTCTTACTTTTCAATGGCCATCTGCCTATAACCGGATGTTTTCCTGATATATTCGGGTCAACGTTGGGTCAAACATTATGACGTCCCTGATATATTCGGGTCAGCTCATATTAGGGTCAGGTCAACTCTTTACGACGTCACAGTGCCGAAATACGGGAAATTGTGAAGGCCTCAGCAGGTCGATATAGGTATGGGGAAATACGATAATGCCCTCTATATAAGCAACTATTGTATAATGATGTGTCACTCAGCAATGTAAACGAAAGTCTGCATTTGAAAGAACATGTAGGCATACGTTGAAAAAAAAGAATGTGGAAAATCTTTGAATAATGTTTAAGCACGGGAAGTGCAAGAAACGATCTTGGGTCCCGATATTTATTTTTCAAAGCGCATCCAACTTATTTCCTCAAACATACCATTGTTTAATTCCAGGTGATAATAAATCCTGCCCGTTTCACCACATTTTTTTACCTGTCTCTTTTACACATTTTTTTTTATAAATTCTTATCACCCACACAAAAATCAAATGGTTGTTCCCTTAATTTGCTGTATATTATCGATTCATGAGAGTTAGTTTATAGAATCAAAATATTTTCCTATAAAAGTATTGAATTATAATCATCAGGTTATAAAATTAATTGCATTAAATAAGGTAATGCTTCTAATGTTTTCCATCGGTTTTCAATTTCATGGAGCAGAAGTAATTCAAATCAGAACTGAAATGTAATATATATAAATTTCATCTGAAAGTGGACTGGATTTCCGAGAAAAGAATTGTTGTGACAGAAAAGTTACTCAAACAAGGGTATGTTGCTCCTAAGTTGCAGTAATCCTTATTAAAGTTTTATGAACGTCATCATGACTTGGTTGACAGGTATGAAAAACCCGTTTCCCAAATGAATATGGACCTGTTCCATTGATGTTGTCCCTTCCTCGTACCGGATTTGACATGGGCAGCATGACGGGTGTCCTGCAGGAAACAGAGACTGCTTACTCTTCCGGAGTCTACCCCCGGTTTTTAAGCTCTCCTGGCCTACAAGGCCATGTGAGCTTTTGGCATCATTTTGCGTCCGTTGTCCGTCCAAATTTCACATTTTCTGAAACCACCAGTCTAAATGGAACCAAACTTGGCAGAAATGTTAATTGGATGGTTCTGTATAAAATATATGTTTTTGTGCCGATTGGATATTCAACTTGGCTACCAGGGGCATATAATTCGTTCTGATTTGACTAATTTTTAAGCCCTTCTTATCAGAAACTGAAAAGTCAATTGAATTGATTTGTTTCATGAATATCCTTGGATAAACCTCTACAAAATTTTTTTTTGTGCCGATCGGAAATTCTAGATGGTCGTCACAGTCACTACGTTTAACATTGGGCACTATGGGGAAATTTATACAATGGTCTTCTTGTCAGAAAATACTAAGCCAATTGAAACGTTTTTGTTGCATGTAGATCCTTGGATAAATGTCTGCTACAACAGTTATGTTTTCGTGCCGATCGGATCCAAGCTGGCTGCCACAGCTGGACTTAGTTTAACATTTTTAATATTGGACGCGGAAGAATTCTTATATATCTTATCTAGAAGCGCTTGGCACTATGGAACAATTCCTTACAGATATTATCTAGAAGCACATTGTCAGTTGTGGTCACCTAAAATCCAGGTGAGCGATTCAGGCTCCGTGGAGCCTCTGGTTTGGTGGGGTCCATGTTGTTCATATGTTTTTAGTTTTTAAGTGTAGTGTTTGTATTATTTTTGTCTGGTCTTGTCTTCGTTGTTCTTCGGAATTTGTCAGTTGTTTCGATTTTCCCCTCCTTCGAATATCCCTTTGGTAATTCTTGACTTTATTTAAAGTGGTAACTAAGATACCACTAAACGGGGTATTTGTTATATATTGCAAAATTAAAATCTAAGTTAACCACGAACACAGGAAGGCAAGGGGGAAATCTATATTCATTTTCAAAAACGTGATTGACCTTCACCAGGTTCACCTGTGACCAATTCTTAGAAGCCAAAATCCAGGTATGCCCTACCTTATCGCATGTAATCTTCACTATCCAAAGTTTTAAAAAAAACGTATCAACTAGATTCTGAACACCGTATAGAGTTTCAACAGTATTTTATTTCAGAGTTTGTATGTTTGTTTATTGTACTCAAATTGAATAGTGATACTTTGAAGAATTAAAAGAGAGAAACAATAAAACTCCTAATAAAATAAAATCATAAAAAAGGAAAATCAATGTAATAAATAGAATTGTATGGAAATTATATATCACACGAACACACCTGCCATTTTCTTGCGTGAAAGCAAATTCTTAGAATGTTACTTATTGATTACATCAATTATACCAATGACTTGAAAAAGTAATTATTTTTTTAATGAGAATTGTCACACATTATAAATTATATTTTACACATACTACTCCTAGCATCTATTTCACTGGAAGTAATTTGGTTGTTAGCTTCATTATTGAAAGTATAAGTTTAGTATCGAAAGGCTTGTAAAAGGTAAGCTTGTATTATTTTACGTTAAAAAGAGAAAAGAAAGATATCACTAGCTCATTTGTCAGTTTTGGTACTGGCGTCAATTTTTACATAAAATTTCTGTTTTTCAGCTTTTAGCAATATTGACGAAGTTAGACAATATATGTATATCTAGTGCGTCATAAATTGTTACAATCAACTTTTTCTTTGCATGATTAGTATTGCAACTTGTGTTTGCTGCATGACTCGAATAAAATGGCAGATAATCTGAGAATCTGTACCGAAATCATATTCCAGTTGCGCGATTTCAATGAAAAAATTAATAAAAATATGATCATTGTTACATGATTTCGTTATGAAAATTTGGCTCCTTTTGTCATGTGTTTGAACAAAGCTTGTCAAAAAGAACTTTCTTTCAAAATTTAGAAAGGTGATATTATTTATAATACATTTATAATACATGTCCTTCTTAACTTACCTTTTCTTTGAATGAACTTCGCTATTATTATAATTCTTTCTCATATTTTTTAATGCAGCATGGATTCTACTGCTGCCTGTATTTTGTTTGTTTAATACGGTGGCCCAATGCCGCCATTTTGCGTTTTCGCCTTTGATATTTCATGAAGCGAAAATGGAGAATGATTTTCGTTTCGTTATTTTGCTTTCGCGTTTTTACCTTCTCGATTGCGCGTTTTCTCTCCATGACATATCAAAGGCAAAAACGCGAAATGGCCGCATCCGGCCACCATAGTTTAACAGCATTATCTTTTTTTTAGCTCAACTGGCCCAAAGGGCCATGTGAGCTATTGCCATCACTTGGCATCCGTCGTCCGTCGTCGTCGTCGTAAACTTTCCTTTAAAGATCTTCTCCTCTGAAACAACTGGGCCAAATGGAACAAAACTTGGCAACAATGGTCCTTAGGTGGTCCTCTTTCAGAATTATATCCGATGACCACATCCACCATCCAAGATGGCCGCCAGAGCAGAACATAGTTTAACATAGGAACCTATGGGGAATTTAACTAAAGATCTTCTTGTCTGAAACCACTTGGCCAATTGGAACAAAAGTTGACAGCAATGGTCCTTAGGTGGTCCCCTTTCAGAACTATGTCTTATGACCCCACCCGTCATCCAAGATGGCCGCCACAGCCGAACAGTGTTTAACAAAGCACCTAAGTGGAAAAAATCACTGAAAGATCTTCTTGTTTGAAACCAGTAAACCAGTTGGAAGTTGACAGGTTGCCAGTCAAGATGGAAATAGTCCATGTGACGATACAGGCTCCTGGGAGCCTCTAGTTAATAATACATCTCATTTACTTGTTGGTTAGCTCGAGCAAACTCCTTATATAAATTGGGATATTTTGGGTAACGAAACATAAATTCGCATGCGTCAGTAAAACTTTCATTTAATTGCAGCAATGAACTACAAGTATGTGTAAGAAAAAAAAACAAGGTTTATTTTTCTTATGATTACGGAAACAAATTATTGTGTGCAATGCAACGTATTGATTGAGAATCTTCCTTAAAAGAAGATAATTGCATGAAATAGTTGTTATTCTTCTTATCACAGTACTTAATTTAAAATATATTGATCTGAATCTTTCAGGAAAATTAAAATTAACTAAGGTTGATTGTATGATGTAATTCTTGTTGTCATGCTGACCCCCAAAATATAATGTTTTCATTAACAAAATCATTCATACATTCACAACTTTATTTCCTCTTCACAAAATCATGAAAATTGTGTAGAAAATTTAACAATGATGGAAGCTATTAAAAAGCATTATTGTTTGTGTTTTTTCAGCTACAAGAACAAATGTTTGCTAGGCCGTGTGACAATTTCAAAGGACTGTCATCTGAATGTTTTCAATGAAGTAGAATAAAACAATATTTCTGTCCTTTTAAAATCAACATAAAATGTTCATATAATTGATGTTTTTTTGTCTTTATATATCTTTTTTAAATAGATAATTCAGTATAAAGTCATGCCTCATGAATTATTTCGTGGTAAACAAGTAAACAAAACTGGAAATGAATAACTCGAGTTCATACTTTTACTATATATATATTCATGTACAAATGTATATGTTGAAATTCTCATTTAACAGTAACGTTACGTAGGCTTACAACGGAAATCTAAAACAATCGTTTCATAAATTTCAATATTGTTCACATGCGAATTTTTATACAGACTTATTTCAAATATCATGTAAATCGATTTGCTTTATCTGAATTGAGAACAATATTAAACTCTATTACCTTCATTAAGGCTGAAATCGCAGGATTTTTTTCTTTTAATAATTACACAAATTACCAACAATGTTCAGGTAAAAAAAGATCTACATGATAATACGAGGTCCTAGACCACAATTAATCTGCATTTTTGTCTATAAAGTTACTGTGTTACTTCCATTTTTATATTTTGTCCATTATAAATACATTTTCAAATGGGTTTTGTAGTAGAACGTTAAAAGTTGGTGTTTTCATGTTTTAAAAAGTTTGAATTAGCTGTCATATGTAAAAGTGGGGATTTGTCTGATAGAAAAGTGTCAATATTTAGGTTGTTATCTGCTGTGTGCAAGACTTCTGCTACACTAGGAGATATTTTTACAAATATTTTGAGTTAGCAATGATGATTTTTGTTGTTGTAATTTTGATATTATGACAGTGAGTAAGCATACTTTGCACAGGAAAAAGATTTTCAAGTTTGAGATGGTGCTATTTTTTAAAAAGTCAATTTGATTTTAATTTAAATTTTGAAGTTTTCTGCACCTAGATAAATTCAATAAGCACAGTCGACGAAGATAAATAACGTTACGCCAAATTGATCAACAGGTACGTAAATTTGTGAACGGCGCAATTTGATTGGTCTAAAAGCAGTGAAAGATGAGGTCTCGTGAACAGATCTTCAACGGGTCAAGTTCCACTGAAAATGGCAATTACCGAAGAATTAAGGTTATTTAACACTAGGAGATATTTTTCCGACGCAGTTGGTATTATTTCGATTTTTACCATTTGATCTTTAAGACACTTGTCCATGGTTACAGCATAAGAGTTGTCAAATATCGTTCTGCAATCGGATGAAAATCATGTTATCGTTGATGTTCGAAAAACGTCTTTGGGTAATATTTCGCTCTCATTAATAGTTGAAAATTAAAAAATTCATATATAACTAAATCTTATATGACTACATGTATTAAACTCAACTAATTTTGATAAAAAGCCTTTTCCTACAACCAAAATACAGCATGTTGACAATTACAATAGCTTTAACGCCTACTGTCATGTGAAACGTATACACGAATGCACTGGTTAATCCATGCGTGACTTCGCTTTTTTTTAAAAAGAAGGATGTAAAGCCTTGTGCTTCGGTAATGGTTTTTACACCTCTATAAAACAACTAAAATATTGCATTCAGTTCTTGTAATTACAATTAACATTTGACAAATATGAAATATGACTGCATTTAAAAAAAAACATTACTCCGCATCATCAACGTCGTCATAGGAGCAAGCGCTTAACAATATTTTTAATTTTATTGGGTTATAAAACATCATTTTTCAGAAGCACGTGATTGATATCCTCCAATGAAAAATACTGATTTCAATTAAACAATTAATGTAATTATATGTAGATAAATATACTCTCATTCATAGTAAATGCAAACAAGATACGCTTCATCGTACAATCTAAATTTCCATGGTACTACAGAGACTTCTCTGAACTCTGAATATACGTAGTTCTTGGTAGTAATCGTAATTTAGTTCTAATTTCTTATTATTTGCAAGATAATATTAAAAAAATAAATATAACGTAATGTAGAACAATATAGTTCATATCACTTTTACTGTTGTTTCTCATCTTGAAAGTCATTTTGAATCCATTATAAGTTGCGAGGGGGGGGGGGATGATCTGTCAGTTACTGGTATCCCAAACAGATTGAGGTACGTAAGAGTAAATGTATGACTATGTCGGTGTTAATGTCTTTCCTATAAAACGTTACATTGGACAGACTCTCATGAACCAAAATCTTGAACAGATCATAATTATTTGTTCTTTAAAAAATTACTGCAATAAAAAATATCATCTGAGCTTGGAATTTCAGGATGTACTTGTTATGAAGACATGCAGCAGTTGCCCTCACTTCCGTTCTCTATCTAGCAAATTCCTTTTCCAGTTTATTTGTCTTAACTTTATGACACACAATGAGTGATTCTAAATTTCATATGAAAAACAATTAAGACTTGTATTCTCGAGCGACTAGTTGTTAGTGAAGTCAGTTCAATGATCTTTAGAAGTAATGATATGACATCAAGGTATGATGAATAAAAGATACGATAATTGAACCACTAGTCTCAGCGATATTCACGACGTTGTGCACAGGGGTGTATTTAGTAGTGGTATTCGATGTAATTTTGTTGTTAAGGGAACTGTCTGATCTTAATTTAATCGTTTTTATTTGAATTGGTAAACATTTTTTCTGAATATAACAGAAAACCCCTATCTCTCTCTCTCAAGAATATTTTCATTTTAGTCTCGTACCTGCTGTTTCTTGCTATTGGTGAGGTTAAAGTCAGCTCAACCCAACACAAATAAATCAATAATACGTCAAACATAAAAGTAGAATATAAATTGGTATGAATTAGACAAAGGTTTAAGTCATTTGTTTAACTGGTAGAAACTGCATTACACAATTATGTTTTGTGACAGTTTATAAAAAATCGTTTCATCTACGAAGTTGGAAGTAATTTAAATTTATATTGAATTACCAAGATTAAAAGGTAAGCTTTCGTAATTGTTTGGTTATGAGTACTTCTTGTTTAATATAAGTTTGGTTTTTGGTATTCCAAATATTTCGGTTTTAATGCTGCTGATGAGAGGTAACTCCTTGAAATGCGTCGTATACAGCATAGAATAAATTTACTATATCTAATATTAGTATCTTTGGATTGTTATTTTGAAACTCCTGGGACGATGCCTCTGCATGGTGGACCCTATGTCCCCGAGGGTATTCGCCAACCCAGTCGTCAGACTTGTCTGACATGATTATTCATTGATTTGTTACAGAAATTACTAGCATTTAACAAAATTAAAAAATAATAGAATTACTAAGGGTTCATTCCTTGTATTGCACATGGTAGATCTCCTTAGCTGAAATATGGCTTCCTATTTCGGTATTATTGGTTATGAGTACTTCTTGTTTAATATAAGTTTGGTTTTTGGTCTTCCAAGTGTTTCGGTTTTAATGCTGCTGATGAGAGGTAACTCCTTGAAATGCGTCGTATACAGCATAGAATAAATTTACTATATCTAATATTAGTATCTTTGGATTGTTATTTTGAAACTCCTCGGACGATGCCTCTGCATGGTGGACCCTATGTCCCTGAGGGTATTCGCCAACCTAGTCGTCAGACTTGTCTGACATGATTATTCATTGATTTGTTACAGAAATTACCAGCATTTAACAAAATTAAAAAATAATAGAATTACTAAGGGTTCATTCCTTGTATTGCACATGGTAGATCTCCTTAGCTGAAATTGGGCTTCCTATTTCGGTATTTTTGGTTATGAGTACTTCTTGTTTAATATAAGTTTGGTTTTTGGTCTTCCAAATGTTTCGGTTTTAATGCTGCTGATGAGAGGTAACTCCTTGAAATGCGTCGTATACAGCATAGTATAAATTTACTATATCTAATATTAGTATCTTTGGATTGTTATTTTAAAACTCCGGGGACGATGCCTCTGCATGGTGGACCCTAGGTCCCCGAGGGTATTCGCCAACCCAGTCGTCAGACTTGTCTGACATGATTATTCATTGATTTGTTACAGAAATTACCAGTATTTAACAAAATTAAAAAATAATAGAATTACTAAGGGTTCATTCCTTGTATTGCACATGGTAGATCTCCTTAGCTGAAATTTTGCTTCCTATTTCGGTATTTTTGGTTATGAGTACTTCTTGTTTAATATACGTTTGGTTTTTGGTCTTCCAAATGTTTCGGTTTTAATATTGCTGATGAGAGGTAACCCCTTGAAATGCGTCGTATACAGCATAGTCTAAATTTACTATATCTAATATTAGTATCTTTGGATTGTTATTTTAATAGTATTATATTGAAAACAATATGCGAACATATGGAATCGTTACAGCATTTTCTTTTCAGTTCACAAATTATTACATCACTGGATTTTTTGTTGTATAGTTAATCAACTCCAGGGTTCACTTCTGAAATTCATGAGTTTTTACAATGCTCACAATGGGTTTTTTTGTGTTGATTTTTTTTTTGTTAACTTTTATTCTTTTGAATTTCTCTTTAGGTATTCTTACATCAATTTGAGGGAATAATATTCAGAATAATATTTTAGGGAATCAACCAATGCAAACAGAATAATAGTAATTCTAATTCCAATTGTGCATTTTTAAAACCTGTTTCTCTAAAAAAAAATACAACAATTTCGAAAAGGGAAATAAATAAAAAACAAAACATAACGTAATCAAAATCTATTAAAAGAAGTACAAGGGTAGTTGGCTTAGTATTAAGTACGTTTTAAATTGATGAATGACACCAGGTGCTCCAGAAGAGTAAGTATGCCATGCTCAGTTTAAGGCACTCTTCATATTGCCAGTGAGTAAAAGCCAGTGAAAAGGTGTCAATTCCAGCCGAAGGTCGTTAAATATAACTGAAGATATCAAGTCTTATACATGAGATAGAAACTTCGTATTGACCAATCAATTCGTGAAGCATTAAATGATATAATGCAATGATCATAAGTGTTATTTGAACGCATTTTGCAGCAATTGAGGAAATGTTAAAAGATTATTTATACATAAAAGCATGTCGAGTTTGTTTGAGTTATATGTAAATTCATCTATCACAAAAAACTTCGTTTTATTGACGATTATGGTATTTAGAGTATTAAATGCTTTTCTTACCATGAAATATGCCCTGAATTTCTGCAATAAATGTTTCAAAAATACCGGTGATTAAATTTCTACGTGGGAATTACCGCCGTTTTTTCTACAGCTATTTGAACGATAAACAAGAGAAGTCCCGAAATGACGTCTATGTAAACAAACTACATAGCAACGAGATTGTCTTGATGTTTTTGTCGAAAATCATAGGAGAAACAGATTCTCCTTCAATTTACTCGTGAGTTATGGAGTTTCTCCACCCTCAATAGTTAAATTTTAGATTTTAACACGGTCGCAAAAGCTCGCGTGTTGAAAATCGAAAATTTAACTATCTCGGGTGGAGAAATTCCATAACTCATTCGTATCTGAAGGAGAATCTTTATTTATACCATATTGCCACATGCATTTATTAAACTAAAAATTGAATATCAATGAATTCTTTGAGTCCTTTATTTAAATGCACGAGATTTGTACATTTCATCGATTTACGAGTCATCAGCTGTACGCAAAGCCTAAAATTTTGAAAACTAAAACAATAATTCGAACCGTGAAGATCAAAATACTAAAATGACCAAAAAAGTAATGTGAAAACCATTTAAGATGAGGGAGATACTACTTAGATTTCACAAAATTTAACATTTTTGTAATAGTAAATTTAGAGCATCAATTTTGAGCTAGTTTCGGAATAATAGCAACTAAGCTTTAAAATGATCCCTATTTAACTTCACTCGCTGCAATATTTTTTTTAATTATGATAATTCCATTTTAATTTGCATATGGTAAAATACAAGAATTTCATTGGTCGGGAGGGCAAAATCATAAAAGTTAATACATGGATAAACCCGTATCTGGCAAGTATATTCGTGGGCTTTTTTTGATTATTTAAAGTTTCAAATGAGACATTGAGTGTGAAGAATGCTGTAAAATAATATATTTTTAGGATGATACTGACAATAATAGTTAAAATTTAATGAGAAATGTTTTAAAAATTGATGAAAATTGCGTTTTCAAAAATTCCGCGAAAATTTGCTGCACGGACGTCACAGTAAAGATTGCAACGTCATATTTGTAAAATAACAATCCAAAGATATTAAAATTCGATATAGTAAATTTATACTATGCTGTATACGACGCATTTCAAGGAGTTACCTCTCATCAGCAGCATTAAAACTGAAACATTAGGAAGACCAAAAACCAAACTTATATTAAACAACAAGTACTCATAACCAAAAGTACCGAAACAGGAAGCCAAATTTCAGCTAAGGAGATCTACCATGTGCAATACAAGGAATGAACCCTTAGTATATCTATTATTTTTTAATTTTGCTAAATACTGGTAATTTTTGTAACAAATCAACGCAAGTTGGATTCTTCAAACGGAAAAAATCGGACATTGCGTGGATTCTGTACGCTTCAGATTATGTTAAAATATATCAAAACGTAAGTTTCCTTGTTTTGTAAATGACTTTCTGGACTTTTTTTATTCAATTACTCAGCTGCCAAAAATAGTACCAGATTCAAGATGGATGTCGCCATGGAAGGCAAAGTTATTTTTTTTATTTCGGTTAGGAACAACTATTCGATGTTTGAAATGGAATTATAAGGATTAAATACGATTTTGTATGAGTTTATCGATGTGTGAACTCGGCCTTTTCACTCAAAAACTCAACATAAAGTCCTTCAGACTTATTTAGTTTGTGAGTGAGTCGGTCGAGTTTACACATCGATAAACTCATACAAAATCGTATTTTAATCCTATAATGTGTTTAGAAATGTGTTAGTGGACTTATTTTTCTATTGTTATGAGTCACAATTCATGGTAAAAAAAAAAAAATTACAAATACCCTTCAAAGTATGACGTTAAAGATCAGTTTAACAACATTTTGTAATATTTGGTTGAAGTTCATATTTTAAATATAAAAGTAGTGTTAATATACTCCTTTTCTAGATCTGGACTTCACAACTCGTTACCAACATTTATGACAGAGGGACGATTTCTCCTTTCTAATAGTTAGCTTCCGTTTCATGACGACCACGTACCCTACTCCTTCCTACATTTATGTTTTATTGCACTTTGTTTAACCTAACATAAAGTATTTATGTGCGTAAATGCTCCAGCTGAACATAATAGAGCACATGCAATTATGTACACTTAAACATTAGACCTTTCTTATTAAATACAATAAAACAAACCCAAATTTGGATACTGACTTGGCGTAGTGACCACCTCAAAATTTATTGTCCAATAAAAAAAAATTAATATCTGCCTTAAAAGTCCAAGCTACAATATATAAAGTCCATCAAAACAACACAAAATACACTGCATGGCAGAATCTTGAAAAATGTCATGTTCTGTAACAAATAAAAAGTATCATAAAATACCGAATATAATAATCTACAAAATAAATTCAACACATTTAACATATTGCACTATAGGAAAAACAAAAATTACAAATATTTTTGTAAATTAAACTTCTAATATAAGAGGTGCGTTATGCGCATTCTTTCAAATTCATTCCGCATACCGCACATAAATTTATTTCGCAACAGGTCACATTTGAGGGAGTATTTAGTGATAATTATGGCTTCAACAAAAGCAACCTGTATGTGTAAAAAAAAAAATCTTCATCAAGGATACCGTTATCACAAACTTTGTAAAATAAATACAGCATAAAAAAATTGTAACAGCAAGTAAGCAATCATTCTAAACAAAGTTTTATCAATTACAATTTTAATAAATAGACCATTATACAGTCTGTTTTAAAATTATACTTAACAGACCAAATATAACCTCTAACATATTTAGGAGAAGGGCAAATATCGATGACATTACTGCCGTGAGAAGTCGTAGAGCAACAAAAAGGGGCTTATTTGAAACATATCAGGACACTCTTTGAATCAAATTGATATCTTGCTGACAAAATCAACATTATCAAGAGTTTAGTTTTTAGTTTGGCTAAAATAGGGCATATTTTAATTTTTAACGAATTAAGACTAGAGGCTCCCGGGAACCTGTATCGGCCCCCCCCCCCCCCCCCCCCCAGCCTGAACTATGTCCATCTTGACTGGCAGCTTGGAACATTGCTGTCAAGCTCAAACTGGCTCATTGGTTTCACACAAGATCTTTCAGTGATTTTTTCCCATTAGGTCCTATGTTAAATTATTTTCCGCTCTGGCGGACAGGGACATCGGATACGTATATATTATCTGCATTTTGACAGCTAGATATCGTAAAATATCATACCGTGAGCCAGAATATGAAGCTTGGGACGAGTGAGCGTAGCGAACGAGTCCCAAATCTTCATATTCTGTCGAGCGGGGTGATATTTTAAGATATCTAGCTGTCAAAATGCAGATAATATTTTTATCATCTTAATTACTTATCTGAAACGTAAATATTTGTAAACGTTCTGAATTCTCCCAAATTTTCGCGGGAAAAGTATGGATTCTTCATCGCAACGACAAGTTTTCCGTTACGTTGTTTACCATACCAATAAGTATATATTTCCTGAATGTTCATGTAAAATATCTTATAAACGATATAAAAACCGACATTAATGTGTATTTTCATGTTTGAAAAAACAAAATCAGTCTGGAAATCTTTATTCATGATTTTCCGCGAAGCTAAAGCACCCGCTTTCAAACTTGCAACCTCGTTGACGTCATAGTCCGTCTTCATTCTGACTAAAATATGCGCAACGTAAAATAATCACTCAAATTTAACCAAGGAGACGACTTATTTAAAAAAACATTTAGTCGTTTTTGTACTAATTCCAGCGAAAATATGGAAATATAGAAATAAAGCGTACGTTTAAAAATTTGATTTAATCGCAAATAATGAATTTGCAATAGAAAGAGCGGAAAGAAATCCCAGCAGACATTATCAGCATCGAGAAAAGACACATTTTGTTGATGTCACTTTTAAAAATTTCTTCATCATTCATTTAACTAAAATGCCATAATATAAAAAAGGAACACCAAATCTTGATATATTTATTAATATTTTGCAATTTTGAAAGCTTATAATAAGTTCTAAGCTGCCAAACGTTGGGAGAATTTGTTGATAACTCCTGCTCAGCGCACGCGCTTCTTGATACGAAATTTTCGGAGTTGCTGAACAAGCTGATAGAATCACAGGGAAGGATGATAAAATTCTGAAAGAGGACCAACAAAGAACCACTGCTGCCAAGGTTTGTTCCATTTGACCAAGTGGTTTCAGACTAGCAAACTTCCCATAGGACTATGTTCGGGTCTGGCGGCCATCTTGGATGGCAGGCGGGGTCATCGGATACAATTCCGAGAAGACCACCTAAGGACCATTGCTGCTAACTTTTGTTAATTCCAATTGGTACAGTGGATTCAGAGGAAAAGATCTTTAAAAGAAAGATGACGAAGACGACGGCGGACGCCAAGTGATTGCAAAAGCTCACATGGTCCTTTGGGCCAGGTGAGCTAAAAAGAGACCCAATTTAATTGGTTTAGCATTTTAAGCATATTTGTTCAACAGAAGATTGATTAGTTTGCAGGTTTAATGTATAGATATAAATTACTTGATTTCAGTGTAACTATACTATCAACTTTAGATATGAATATAAAATTGGTTAGTAAAAATCAGAAAAATATCAATTATCAAACATTTTAATGCCACCTTGAAGATAATTATGATGATAGTGCATAAATGTTTGATCAATTCGTTCAAAATGTAATTCAAATTAAAGACATAAAACTTATAGTCAAGAGGTTTAGCACAAATCATTTGAATAAAAGCATCCTTTTTACATTGCAGACTTTGGGAGAAACGCTAATTGGTTGTTAGAGATTGACTTTGGTTACCATGACAACTGATGAATATTTTTTTTATTGATATCATGTTTTTTATTTTAATAATGCCATAGATACATTGTAGTTCATGTGTCCAATTTTAAGAAATTCTGGGACAATGCATTTCTTGAGCCTAATGATAAAATGCTGATCTTTACAGAGAACTAGTTATGTAAAGCAAGTCATTTCACACCCTGGTTTCCATGGAAATATTATTTACATGGCACATAAATCCAGCAAATGCCCATTGTACCATTCATTGTTTATTCCTCTTTTGTTTGTCCTTCTTGTTACTGTACGTTGAGGTATTTTTCTAGTGGTTTTGGATCCATTCCCGGTTGAGTTTTACTGAGTGTTTATTTGTATTTTTATTTTTTTCTTGGTCAGGAATTGAAAGTGTGGGCGCTGGATACAAGAAAAACCAGTAAACCAGTTTAATCCCTTAAAACCATCAATAATATTTATAGTGGTTGTTGGCACTTTATGAAGTTTTCGGAATAATTCGAATATTCATTTGGTAACGAAAAATGGGTATAATTTTGTTAAATTTACTTACATATGAGGTAATTAACGGACAAGAAAAGTTTGTATTTTAAAGGCAGATAAAACCCAAATAGAGGGAGATTTTTGGCACACCCCGGATGAGACAAATCCAAATTAACGAATTAAGTAAAGTTTTGCTAGTTATATAAAATATGAGTTACTTCGTTGGAAAGGCAGTTAAATTTTATTTAACTGTAATCAACAGACATATATGATGATTAAAGCCTATAGGATTCCGCTGGGATGCATATATATTTGTGCTTGATATCATATAGCTGAAACTTTAAAGCGTAGAATCTCTATAGACTAATTTTTTTAATTTGTTTTATTAGTATAAGATCATTTATGAATGTTGTCAAATATAATTAAAAATAAATTATTGATTTGAAAACACACAAATTTTATTTTGCTTTTATTTTTTTTTAATTACAGTATTTTATTGAAATTCGTAATTTTAATTGGGAGATGTCAGTCACGTGGTTCTTAAAAATAATGTTTTATATGCAAATAAAAGTCTTGTTAGCACGTGCTCCCATGACGACGTTGATGACACTGCGATACGGAGAATATTCTAATATTGGAGTAATTTTTTACTAGTCAAATATAAAATGTAATTATAATATAATTCTTTGATACCAATTTTGATGCACATGATGTGCACGTTTCCTCGATTTACGAATCATAAGTTGTGCTCAAGGCCTAAAATGTTATAATTATCCCCGCACTTCGAATGAAGTTCGGGGATATTTGTAATCGGTTCGTCTGACTGTTCGTCTGTCCGTCCGTCCGTTTGTCCGTCCGTTAAATAATCTTGTCTCCAGAACTCCTCGTTCATTTTTAACTTCATGCATCTAATTTCTATACAGTATTGTCACAAACTGTACGTAGATGCGCAATGAAGTTTTAGAGAATTTTGATTTTCAAATATTAGTGACCACAGGGGTCTAATTTCGAAAATTGAAAATTTAAACTTGTGACCTAAACTCCTAATTCATTTCTCATTTTATGCTTTTAATTTCTATTCAGTATTATCACATACTGTATGTAGATGCGCAATAAGGTTTCCGAATTTTGATTTTCAAAAATTGGGTCTCACAGGGGTCGAATTTCGAAAACTGGAAGTTTAAACTTAACTCCTTATTAATTTTTCATTTTATGCTTTGAATTTCTATACAATATTGTCACATACTGTATGTAGATGCGCTATAAGGTTTTAGAATTTCGATTTTGACAACTTGAGGCCCACAGGGGTTGTATTTCGTAAATAGTGAATTTAAGCTTGTGCCTTAAACTCCTTTTTCATTTTTCATTTATATTTAGCAAATTTATTTGTATATAATATTTTTTTTTATTTTCTGTAGATGTGCGATAAGGTTTTTAATATTGAAAATCTATTAAGGGATGAAATTTTTGGACCGAAAGTGGTGAAATTGCTAATTTTGCCTAGTCTCTTGAAATACTCATTCATTTTTTTGTTTCAGTGGTTTCATTTGTTTATAATATTGTTCTTCACTATGTGTAGATGTGCAATAACGTTCAATTTTGAAATTTTATTTAGGGTTCCATTTTTCAGACTGAAATTGTGAAATTGCAAATTGTTCACTGTTAATTGTTTTTTGACTTGTGCAGTGCGGGGATGGACATCGTTTCTGATGGCCCCAATTTCTAGTTTAATTTGATAAGCTGTTAATGGTTAAGCAAGTTACATTATATTGTAAAATCTACTTTGGGTACTGTGACGTCACCAAAGTAATATATTGGAGTGATTCTACCTGCAATTTGGGATCTAAAAATTTTGAAAATTAAATGATAAGGATTTTTATAATTTTTGGAACAGATTATACTTGGATAACCTACTTTGATCAGTTTACGCTTGCACTGTTTCAAAGTAGGTTATTTTCTATATGATAAAGACTAATAGAATCTCACACGAGTTCAAAATTAACACTGGGAAATCTTCAACGAGTTTTTAAAATTCATATCTTTCCCGAGTGGAGCGCAGCAGAACGAGGGCAAAGACTTTGAATTTTAAAAACGAGTTGAAGATGTTCCAGGTCTTTATTTTTGAAGGCGTGTTAGTACTTATTTCTTCCGTGAAAACAGGGGTTTTAGGCCTCACACACCTATGTGTTTTCAGTATGAACAACCGAAAAGGTATAGTAACGTTACGTTTTATTGGTCAAGAGTCACAATAAACGAATGTATTAAGGATTCTCATTGGACGACATACCGATTGAAGACGAGCACACGTGAACTCGTCTTCATTCGGTCCTCAACTCAAAAACGGCCATTTACTGAAGAAATAATCTTTCGATCAGTTTAATTGAGATCTGGAGCTGGTCTGTCAGTAACTGCTAGTAGTCCTTTGTTAATATATATTGATCATTGGCATTTTGCTTAGTTTCTTCTGTCACATTTTTTAACATTGGACTCGGACATCTTTTGACCTGAGTTTTACTGTGTGTATCGCTGTGTGTTTTTATTCCACATTGGCTAGAGGTATAGGCGGGGTGGGGAGAGGGTGTTGAGATCTCACAAAACATGTTTAACCACGCCGCATTTTTGCGCATGTCCTAAGTCAGGAACATCTAGCTTTTGTTTGTCTTGTGTGTTTTTTTTAAAAATTGTGGTTCATTTGTATGTTTCGGAGTTTAGTGTGCCGTCCATTTCGCTGAACTAGTATGCATTTTTGTTTAGGACAGCTCAAGCCCGCCTCCGGGTGTGGTATTTTCTCGCTGCATTGAAGACCCATTTGTAGCCTGGAGCTGTTTTTTGCTCTTTGGTGAGGTTGTTGTCTCCTTGACACATTCCCCGTTTCCATTCTCTATTCTATATCGTATAACCTGTTCCAAAATTAATAACAATCCTTAAGTAATACAGAAGAGGTGTGTGTCCGAATAATATGAATGACAAAACATCCACATCAAATTAAAAAGTCAGGAATATTTTTTGAAAGTCTCACAAGATAAAAAATTTTAGGGCTTTTTTGTTCAATTATACCAAAATCAGTGTCAAGTATCTTAAAAGGGACGTTTTCTACATTTTAGCAAAAATCTGAACCTTACTGTATAGCTCTAACATAAAAACTCGTCGATGATTTTATAATATTTTAATATTTACATCTTTCATCATTGTAACTAATTTTAAAGCTTAACGTCTCTAAAGACCAATGTTTAACAGTTATTTTATAATTATACGATCCTTTCTGGATGTTGTCTATTATAATTAAAATTAAATAATTAATTTGAATGCACTAAAATAATATTATTACATTAACATTTTTTTGCTATTTTTTAAAGAATACATGTTAATTTATTTCCCTTGGGAAAATAGTCTTTTTAAACATCACGTTTTCCCGCGAAATTTCTTTGGAAAACGTCTAGTGTTATTTCATCGTAAAGTAAAAATCCCAGAACATCGAAAATACTGAATGGCTGCTTCCATTAGGATGGGATTTGCTCCCTGTCCGAGAAGGATTTACAAGACTTTAGTAGACGACAGGGATTCGAAAAACACTGAAAATGCAATAAGGCATCAGTAAATTGTCTTTCGGTATAATAAAACACTTATTGACCGCATATTCTGGGAATAGTATGTTATTGTCCCCTCGATACCAGGGGTGCGTTCAATATCGTAGCTTTTTACTATTGAAAGCATATCTAGCCTAGCTGCTACGTAGGGCTAGATAGCCCTAAAAATTCATTCTAGCTAATAAATCTATTAGGACGTCAAAGAAATCGAAATGACATAGTATTTATCTAAATTCATAAAGAACATATAAAAGAAATTGTATATATATGATTTTAGCGAGTTTACGAAATTTATACAAAGTCTGGCGCGATGTTCAAGCAGTCACTAATAGGAGTACTTCCATACAAAATGATTTTTTTCGACATTTTATTGACACCGACGCCATTTTTCTAAACTAGCATATCGTTCAAAATCGATAGATATCTAGGGCATAGCAGCTAGGCTAGCTGCTACGATATAGAAAGAAACCCAGCTACTTCCCCTTAGCTACGCCACGGGACAATAGTTGGTATATCTCTGGGACAATAAACTTACTATTCTCCTCATACCCAGTCAATAAGTATATACTATATGTACATGTATATTATATATGACAAATAAAGATAAATTTGCTATTTTTAAAAGAAAACCAAGAGTCTCTTAATAGATTCATGGCTATTTTCCCTAGTGAAATAGTCATATTAGTCCATATGACTTTTTTCCCTAGGGAAAATTGGTTTTAAGCATCACGCATTTTCCCGCGAAAGTTCGAATACGTCTAGTTTTATTTAAGAAATAATTCATTGGTGCAATGCTTTATGTTTATTTTAACATGGGTAGGAATTATATTTGTTTATATTTTACAACGAGCGAGTCTAATAGGACAGTATTCATCATTTCTGTAATCAAAGCGAACCTTATAAGGCATCATTTAATGGCAGCCATGTCGATGTTAACAAGGTAAGAACTTTCACAAAAAAACTATAAATATCTTTAAACAAACAAAATTAAATCAAACTTACATTTTTATGATATTTCAAAGCAAATACCAGCGTTCCAGATCCTATACAACGTATGATTTTCGGTTATTGACTGTCGATCTGGTGTCATTTGAATGTATGATTGTGACGTCACACCATTTTGCGTGACATTTATCGTTGTTGTATTTCGAGCTTTGCAAAATGTTGCAAAGCGATAAATGAAAGATACATTCAGTGAGATTGAAGAATATAACTTTGAAACTTTATTTTATCAGCAAAATACAACAGTTTGGTGATTTCATGTTCTTCACGCTTCTCGTGAACTACCCATTGTGCGCATGTGTCAATAATAATTGTCCTATTTAGAACACGGTTTTGCTTCTATAGCGAAAGCGGCACGTCATATTAAAATTCATTATAAAGTAAAAATACGAGAAAATATTGATTTGTCAGACGACTATGGCCGCCTCCAGCGGGGAGCGATTTAATTTTCTATCCATTGATGATTAACAAAATATATTTGACGACAGCGATGCGAAAAACATTATTGACATTTGTCAATTTTCTTTCGGTGTAATAAAACACCTATCGACTGGATATTCGGGGAATAGTAAGCTTATTGTCCCCTCGATACCACCTATTCCATTCGTACACAGTCAATAAATATATAATAATTTCATGCATGATTCATTTCTGAATATGTAGGAAATTGTAGTATTATCAGAAAGTTAGTTCTATAAAGTAACAGCCAACATTCTAGGCATCTTTTGACTTTTTGTGTTGTCTTTACTTATACCGGTAGTCCTTTTGTATCGAATTTAATGAATCACGTACCTTGGTGGAATGTTTTTTATTGTTTGTATGACTATATTTTACTAATTACCTAGGATTAAAGGGAGGGTTAAGTATTAATCCATCACATTGTATTTGTGTCTATCCCTTAGAGACTGTTTATAGTGTAGTTATTATTATCATTAATGTTGTTCTTTATGGATTTTTGGTAAGTTTCATGAATTTTGGACACCAGTGTTAGCTGGAGCCATTTAGTGCGGGTCTTGTGTAGTGAGATGTTGCTCGTTGTTATATTATAGCGACCTCTGTTGGTTTTCATCTATTTCCTCATCAAGTTTGATGGGACGATGTCTCATTGGCGCATACGCTATAACCTCACACTTCACATATACATTTGTGTTTTCTTCATATATAAGCTGGCACATTTTTACTTCTAAATAAAAATTGAAAGGATATTCATATAGACTATCGTCATTAAATTATGCTAAATTATACGGCAGCAAAAGTGGATGAAAACATCTGATTTTTTGTACCAGTTTATTGCTATATCATCAGTTGCTTTCCCATTCTCGCAAAATTTACTTGTCTGATTTTTTAAATATTTTATTGAGCTTTGAATTTTGGTTTAAATCAATATGCATTATATTATTTCGGCAAGTCTCCATACTGACTTAAAAGTTCTCAGCTACTTCCGAAATTTTTAGTCTTAATCGGGTTATAATTTGAACAGACGTTTTCTGATAAAGGTATAATCATTTCAAAGTGATTTTTGAGAAACAGCTTTTCTTGGATATTTAAGGTAAGCTGAGACTGAAAGTCACTTTTGACATGCCAGCAAATTAGGATCTGTTGCAGTTTTTGTATTGATACTAAATTGATGGCAATAATCTTATTTTTAATAAAATATTACCTATTTCTTTTGGAGCCAAGGAAAACCAGACATGACTGTTTGAAAAACTGTAAAGATTGTTTTTAAATTAAAGTTTGAAAAAAAATATTGTTTTATTTGACTAATTATTATTATTATTTGAACAAACATACTTTCTGTCTATGCCAAATATATTGTTCCATTACGATACAATGAACTATGGCAATAGAAGCTTCACTAGGGCTTGTTTGGCTTTTTTGGACAAGAGTCTCAGAGATTTGAATTCGTGTATTCTTTCAAACAAGGATTTGCTATTGCTGTCATACTGAAAATCTGACTGTGATGAGGTAATCCAACTTTCATAGATGTTTTGTTCCAAGTTTTAGATCTATAGGTCAGAGTTTCAGAGTAGACGACTAAAATCCAAAAAGTTAACGGCTGACAAAAAGAATAAAAAAGTTTCAAGAATTTGTGCCTTTTCATTCAGATATCTCAAAAATGACTAGAGATCGTGAAAAACTGAGGAGAAGTCATTATTTTCTTATCCGCTAATTAACTAGCTGAAAAGTTGAAAATATACTTGAACCAAAAACCATTTATAGCCCTCCAAAAGGACAGACTTATAAAACAGAAATTGTATTCCACACAGAACAATTGTCGTTATAAATGTGATAGGGATGATTAAATAAGTACGAAAATTGCAAGGCTATGTTTAATTTCAGCCACAGAAAACTAAAATGAAGTCACCAAACCGACGCATTAAATTTAAACCTATCATTAAATTGAATATTAGATGTGTTTTGTATTGTTTGTTCACGCTGAGAAACATATGTATTATTAAACAAAAACCTGTTAATCAATTATTGTATCTGGAATTATTATAAATTTTTCATCGTGAACATTACTAAAGCAAGATCGGTTAGATCCCAAGCGACATGAATGTGGATCAGTTAATGTAAAGGTATTAGTCATATCAATATTTTTCATTAAAGTATATTGTTAAACCCTTTAGGTGTGGTTACTCAATTGCTGAGTTGTTCAAAACTAATAAAGTAAAGCGAGTATATATACGTTCAGACAAATTGTTATCAATTTTTGAATACAAAAACTCATATGGTCCATCATTTTATTTGTAATTTTAAAGGATCGAATTTGAAATTTTAAAATAACACCAAAAGTACAGAATAATTTTATTTCAGTAATTGATATGGCCTCTATAAATTGTACGTTTTGTAATTTAGAAATGATCGTATTTTCTTCTAAACATTCTGTGCTACCAAAAAAATGTCAATATTGTTCGCTCGTTATTACATACAAAATATCATACATGTAAAGTATACTCTTTTTTAGATTTTATGTAAAGTTCAGCTAAGTTGTCCTAATTAGAAGACTTTTGTGGTGTTGAGTGGTTAAAATTAAGAAGATTGTGCAGGGAGTAGAAACTATAGAAAAATTTCTAAGTAATGCTATTCTCCTTACTTGTTTTTACGATTTTGCGTACTTCTGATCTGTATGTTTATTAAATTATACCCAAGTTCGGACATAACGGAACACATCGTCGGAAACCCACGGCCGGTCGCGCTTACGCTTTGCTTCCACTTACCATGAAATAAAGAAAATATTTACTATATATAAAGTGGGCAATCTAGACTATAATATGAGCCTAGATATTGATATATGACTCTTGTCTGCAGCTGAAATCATATTATATTTTAAATTCTCATATTCTGTACATCTTGATTTTGCCCGATGTGTTGTATGTAATTTCACTTTCATTTATTAAAATCGAGGTCCTGACGATTGCAAACTATATAAAGAGACGGAAAAAATAAGGACGTAGACACTTTCTATAACTATATAGACATGCATTTAAGGTTTCAAAACTGTTGACTGTGAGACATACTTTCTATGGCGACAGCCAAATATCTACTGTTGGTAACTTATTTAAACAAATCTTTCCGTACTATCCAGTAGCAAAAATAGTCCAGGCAGAACTTAAAATGCTGTGATTAAAATTGAAGTGCTAACACTTGGGCAATATGACGTTTTTAATTCTGAAAAGAATGGAAATAATAGATCCCATAGATGAATAATATAAGTTATCATGCTTTCGCCCTCACCGTTCAACAGTTTTCGACACTGTCTAAATAATCATGCTAGTTGGGTCAAAGCATGATAACATTTTTGTGCGGTTATGCTAACCGTATTGAGTATATAATTAATTAAACGTTAAACACACAAATGTCCTAGTTTTCACTTCGCAAAATTCACATGTTTACTCCGCCCACTGACCGCGTGTTTGACCCTCACTCTTAATGTGTATGCTCCGCCCACTGATCGTGTAACCTGATGATCTATTGATTTTCCATGTAGCGCATAGTTGATGTGTTTTATGCCAACTAAAGATGGAGCCTGGTAAAAGACGATTTGTCGATATATTTTATTTGAATTGCTCTAGATCGATAAAGCCCTGGATTGCGCCATGCATGTATAGATGTCAACCAGTGGAATTTTCCATTCGCCGGCCGGTTAACAGGTCAACTTGCCTTATGTAGGGCAATACACTAAGGTTATCACAAGAAAGCGTGTTCCTTACTTTGTTCTTTTTATTGCACACATGATTTAAGGTCAACAGGTTGAGCACACATGATTAAAGGTCAACATATTACAACGCGATTGCTGGTTGGCTACAGGCACATGTTTTGTAAGAAGTTTTCTTTTTGGGGGCAATTTGATTGGGTTGTGTATGGCGAACATGGTTATTTAGCAGATGGCAAGGCATCCAGTAGAATTCAAGTTTACAACTGCATAACCGTACTCAACCTGTTGACCTTAAATCATGTGTGCAATAAAAACACATGATTTAAGGTCAACAGGTTGAGCACACATGATTAAAGGTCAACATATTACAACGCGATTGCTGGTTGGCTACAGGCACATGTTTTGTAAGAAGTTTTCTTTTTGGGGGCAATTTGATTGGGTTGTGTATGGCGAACATGGTTATTTAGCAGATGGCAAGGCATCCAGTAGAATTCAAGTTTACAACTGCATAACCGTACTCAACCTGTTGACCTTAAATCATGTGTGCAATAAAAAGAACAAAGTAAGGAACACGCTTTCTTGTGATAACCTTAGTGTATTGCCCTACATAAGGCAAGTTGACCTGTTAACCGGCCGGCGAATGGAAAATTCCACTGGTTGACATCTATACATGCATGGCGCAATCCAGGGCTTTATCGATCTAGAGCAATTCAAATAAAATATATCGACAAATCGTCTTTTACCAGGCTCCATCTTTAGTTGGCATAAAACACATCAACTATGCGCTACATGGAAAATCAATAGATCATCAGGTTACACGATCAGTGGGCGGAGCATACACATTAAGAGTGAGGGTCAAACACGCGGTCAGTGGGCGGAGTAAACATGTGAATTTTGCGAAGTGAAAACTAGGACATTTGTGTGTTTAACGTTTAATTAATTATATACTCAATACGGTTAGCATAACCGCACAAAAATGTTATCATGCTTTGACCCAACTAGCATGATTATTTAGACAGTGTCGAAAATTGTTGAACGGTGAGGGCGAAAGCATGATAACTTATATTATTCATCTATGGGATCTATTATTTCCATTCTTTTCAGAATTAAAAACGTCATATTGCCCAAGTGTTAGCACTTCAATTTTAATCACAGCATTTTAAGTTCTGCCTGGACTATTTTTGCTACTGGATAGTACGGAAAGATTTGTTTAAATAAGTTACCAACAGTAGATATTTGGCTGTCGCCATAGAAAGTATGTCTCACAGTCAACAGTTTTGAAACCTTAAATGCATGTCTATATAGTTATAGAAAGTGTCTACGTCCTTATTTTTTCCGTCTCTTTATATAGTTTGCAATCGTCAGGACCTCGATTTTAATAAATGAAAGTGAAATTACATACAACACATCGGGCAAAATCAAGATGTACAGAATATGAGAATTTAAAATATAATTTTTTTTATTTACCCAAACGATCATATATCGCCAAGACTTTTTGTTTATTTCGACTTGTGGTGGTTGTATTCGTGTTGTCAGTCATACATAATTTCTAGCAAAAGCAGTAATTTTGTGTCAGTTTCTATTTCTTAACTGATTTTAACGGTATGTCTTTATTTCTTTATGTTTAATTGTTGTGTTGTTAAAAAGGTAAAAATAGGGTTGGGTGGGCCAAGGACGCGCTAAGCTAGTGTAACCTCGACGGAGTTTTATGTGACTGACCAAAGTAAGAAGCTGGTAATATGTCTCTTTTGTGCTTTTCGTGTATTTTGTTTGTAGTTTTTATTTTCATATTTTTTTTGCTTTCGGATATATTTCTTCAAAAAGTCTTATATATTAAGAGCTTGTTATGCTTTGTGGGCGCATTTATCGTGATCAGTTATGATATACGACCCCGTATTGTACTTTTCGGATTGCGTCACTAGGTTGTCCTGTTGAAATTTACCCCACATTTCGTTCAATTTGTATTAAACATTCTCATAAAAATGATTTTAGATCTATTGGTTATATCGACAGAAAAGCAATTTGTACAAACAGAGGCATATCAGTGTCATTTAAAAATACAGATTTATGATTTTCTAAATTCACAAGGGGTTACTCGATTGTACGATTTTATCAATGGATTTAAAAATGTTTAATCATGTCTTTATTTTAGGTTTTGTCTGTCGAAACAACAACAGCAACTGCATATTTGTTATGTAAAGCGTTTACAGCATGATGATAACCTGACTTGCACTTCCGAGGAAATTTTAAATATAAGGTATGTACCATTAACCAGATTTTAAAGCGATTTCACATGCTATATTACTGAAAATACCCATCGTAAGGGCTTCTCAAATTCTATGATTTATGTTACAAAACATCATTTAGGTTAATAGGGTTGATAAAAACATTGATATACATGTCGGATTAAATTAGACTTTTTCAATGGTAAATTCAATAACTATTTGTTTGTTTGTTTAGTTGGGGTTTTACGCCATTTTCAGCACATTTGGCTATTTCGCGGCGGCCAGTTTTTATCGGTGGAGGAAGCCGGACTACCCGGAGAGAACCACCGACCTTCGACAGGAAAATTGTCAATCCTTGTCAATTAAGATCGGAATCGAACACACCCCCCCCCCCACCCCCCGCACTGTGATATTCGAACTCACAACCTCAGTGTTAACAGGCTAGTAATCATTAGTAGTCATGACGAACTATCTAGACCACTTAGGCCCTCATATCAATAGGTACAACTGAACCCAAGAAAAAGGAAATCCATATCCGCTAGTGAAATCATATACACTTAGGATTATATATGACTATTTACTGGTCACTGGACTAGTGAATACCATCGGATCCTTAATTAAAATATCAATCTATGATAGAACCATGATTTTTGGAGAGATGCTCAAAGTGAAATATCTCGAGTTATGCAGTTGATATTAAGTTTTCTTTCAGTAGGATTGCATGTCTCAAATGTCCAGTATACGTGCTTAATAATGATAAATGAAATAACTAGGAAATTTATCAAGAATATGTCCTTTTATTCAAATCGCAATAAGACAAAAAAAAAGATGTCATGCACTACAGGTTTTAAAAAAAAACCCATAAATCTGGCCAATGCCGCACATGTTTACTTGTTACTGTATCGTAATATTAGCTTTAATTCTATTAATAAAAACAATCATTAATATTTTGAAATAAACAAAGATTTTTTCATGTTTAAAGAAAACATAAAAACAAAGCCAAAGGCTTAATAGACACATAGCAATTTTTATGGCGGCTGGAACAAAATTTCTGACTACATGTACTTTTAATTTTCATTATAGATCATGCAATTCCTATACCAAATAATAATTTTGATCCGCATAACCAGTTCGGAATTCAGCCCAATCACAATAACAGCAGCTGAGTGGCCCAAGGGTGGTTTGTACATAACAGCAGGATCGTGTACCTTTAATCTGGTACAAAGTTACAATGTTGGTGAACTGACAGTAGAGCTATCGACTAATTATCCTGCAACAGGAAGTACTCTTACAGTAGGTATTTATAGAGAAAGAGTTCCATATGGCTCCCCCAGATGTGTATATCTTTGACGGAACAGGCATATAGATGTACTTATGGGGGTGCCAAATGGAACTCTTGGAAAGGTCTATTTCCTTATATTAAGTAAGTAAAATCCTTTAGAAGTTATACATTGTGATTTTAGAAACATGGCCTAATCCATTGCTATTGGACATATATCTTTAGGTCAATATAAGAATATAAGAATTAAGATATGATTTCTCATATGATATGATATTCTTAAAATAAATGCCGGAAGTTATTATTTTTAAGGGGACAAGTCATCCCGTGTCTTAAGCTAGGTTCACACTGCCGATCTGATCAACTCGATCAAGCTCGATCAAGAGAGATTAAGCGATCGAGAGACTGGTCTGACTCGCTCGGCAAGAATGTTAGGGTGGTCTACCTCGCTCGGCATCGCTCCGACTTTCTAGTGAGGAGTGACAAAGTATCAGCTGTAGAATGATCTTAAGGAGACTTTTCACATTTGCTTTTGTAAGATAGAGACCAGGAACTTTTTCAGTAAAAGCTTCAGTAGAGGAATCACTTTTTATATCCGACATTTGTAAAAATATTTGTCACCAAAATTTAAATTTATCTGTGAAAACTAGAGAACAGTTAGGTGAACTGTTTTCATATGTCAATGTACGCCCTTGAATAAACTAATTTATACCTGTTAAGGTCAAATCGAAGTAATTCAACTCCATCTGCTGGATCATTGCTCATGTTGAACACTGTATGCCTGAGTTTATTAATAAAATATTGTCTTGTATTTTGTTGTCTTGGTAACAAGACAACAAAATACAAGACAATATTTTATTAATAAACTCAGGCATACAGTGTTTAACATGAGCAAACAACATTTTTACATAACTCACGACAATTAAATAATTAAACACAACAATTAAACAGAATATGCAGCATATAACATGAGGAACAAAGACAAGTGTCATTTAAAAATGTTAAATAAGCCTTTAATCCAGAAAAATGACAAATTTTTCAGTAGTTTAACACTAAACTTAGAATATAGCAAAGTGCTCTCGACCAATGTAATTATACGATTTGATGTTTCTTAATTGTGAAGAATGAATGTAAAACATGTTCTTAGTAAGGGATTATCCTATTGTTTTCTTACCATTCAAAACAATGAATTCCTATAAATGAGTTACAACTGCCCCGAAGCACATTTATCACCTTACAGAATCTATGAGTAGAGCTTATTAAAAATTGAATTTGAATTTGAAAAAAAAAGATAATGTAACTGTTGTAGTTTTTAAGATCGGTAATGCTGAACGTTAAACACGATAAGACCAATACAAAAAAGAAACATCTCATTAATTAAATTTACCTACATCTTTATCTAAAGGCATTAATACTCTAAACTTAGATTACTTGACCCTTCGATATAATTAAAACGGGGTAAAAATAATATTAGAATTTAATATATAAAAGGCTGATTATTTCTTTTTATTTGATTTGAACTTTTACATTTTAGCTAATTACTTTATATATGAAGTAGTATTTAAATTATGTATACAGGGGATATTCCCTGTGGAATAAAATATAGTTGTAGCTCATATTTTGAAATTTTTTGATTTAAACTGTAAATAAACAAAAAGATAATTCCTTACTTAAATGTTACACGTTTTACATTCATACTCAGAATAAGGAAACACCACTGCATCGTACTGTTGTGTTTTGGAATGTTTAAAATGCAATTAATTAAAATTCCCCAAATTATTAGAAATGCCTTATATCACTACGACTAATTCATAAATGAAATTTCTAAAAGGAATTCATGCATTAACTATAAACCTTGCACTGACTTTGAAAACAATTATACTTAATTAAAACCAATCAAGCGGTCATTAGAGCCTTGAGCACTTTACAATATTCCAAGTTTATATATATACATATATATATATATATATATACGCCTAAATACTAACCCAACACTGTTAAAATCAGATTTTAATACTGTCAAATTTCTGTCCGCCTATGGCGGGACTCGAACTCACACCGTTGAGACACTATGGCACCTATTCGCCTAGCACCATGTCCAGCGCCCTAGACCACTCGGCCAAATCCGCTATAAAATATAGCTTCGATGACCGAGGTGAATCTTGGGATGAACATGGTACATGTGTGTATGCGTGTGGCGTTGGAATTTTATTACCTCTCTGGCATTTATTTGGCAACAATCTGATTTAGCTATTTTTTTTTATACATTATATGGGATGATAATGTTTTATTATCATACAGTCACAGTAAATACAGTATTTAACTAATCATCTTAATATTGTGACAACCATATAATGTATATATCCAGTGGATTTCCGAAGCATTATCGGAGATACAGGGTAGTCCTAAATATTTATATACGCATAAATACTAACCCCACACTGTTAAAATCAGATTTTAATACTGTCAAATTTCTGTCTGTTCATATATATATATACATTTTATCAGATTTTCTGCAAACGTATATCGTAAAATATCAGCCGCGAGACACAATGTGAAGCTTTTTCGGCGAGTGAGCGTAGCGAACGAGCCAAAAAGCTTCATATTGTGTCGGGCGGCTTATATTTTACAATGATTGTTTGAAGAAAACTTGATGATAAATTTATCGTATTGTTAACTAGAAATCTTAATGGAATTTCTTACTTTTCAATGGCCATCCGCCTATAACCGGATGTTTTCCTGATATGTTCGGGTCAACGTTGGGTCAAACATTATGACGTCACTGATATATTCGGGTCAGCTCAACTCTTTACGACGTCACAGTGCCGAAATACGGGAAATTCTGAAGGCCTCAGCAGGTCGATATAGCTATAGGGAAATACGATAAATATATATTTATTCGATAATTTAAAGTTTTTTTAACAATTCTGGTTTGTTTCTGGTCATATAATCTTTCTTTAATGTTTGTTTTTAACCATATATCATTAACGAAAGTTTGTGTGTTCCAAATATATGAAAATCCACACTCATCAAATATACATTTGTTACATTTTAACCAATTAAAGTCGAAGTTTTGTGTGTTAGTTATATGATACAAAAGACGATACATAACTGTTGACAACTTCGATTGTTTACCTATAATCAGTTTACCCCAGGAGCCGGTTTCACGAAGCTTTCCTAAGAGTTGTCATAAGATATATCTAAGGACATATCTTAGGATACTCCTATGACTATCTTAGGATATATCTTAGACCTCGTTTCGAAGCTGTCTTAGGATGATCTTAGCAAAGATGTCCTAAACGTGTCGGAAATTAAATATTTAGGAAAAAAACTAATATAAATTTATTATGTGTTTCCCAAAAGTTGTTAAACGTATTGATTAATATTCCCTAGTAAGATCATTTGAAAATTGATTTCTCAAAGAAAAAAAATGAAGTGTAATTATAAATAATATATTAATTAGACACCAATATACATATGAAAATTAAAATACAAAATGAAGAGAAAAAAAGAAAGAATTAATAACTACATTTTTTCTACATTTTTTCTACAAGTGAGTTGAGGTCAATTTGTCACTGGTTCGGTTATAAAAAAGTTAAAAGATAAAATCGTGCATACTTGCTATAAATACATTAAATGTTCATTGTTGTTAAATCATTTTAAATATTCTGTCAACCTGTTATGATCCTAAGGCCATCATAATACACCTTCCGTGTGAACTTTATGACCAACTTTGAGAGATGTCCTAAGTTAGGACCACTTCGTGAAACCGAATTAGGACTAAGATATATCGTAAGACAATCATAAGACATGTCGTAGTCCTAAGACAGCTTTGCGAAACTGGCCCCAATATGACACCATAAGTAATTCTATATCAATATATAGAGGGTAGCGTCCTAGTTCCCCATAGATCATACAATTTGGTGTTGAAGATTCAAATTTAGCTCAAGTTTACACTTTAAATGTGCTCTCTCAATTATATCGCAATTTCTAAAACCCCAGAGCTCAGACCCATATAATAATATGGGTTTTACTACTTTATCAAACAGATCTAATTAAATATGAAATAGATAAATTCTGAAATTTTCCTCTTTTTAGAATTTCATACATTGCCGATGTCCCTTTATTAACCTGCGATTTAATTGCCCTTTTGAAGTTCCATGATTTTGTCAATACAATTCCTAAATAATTAAAATCTTTCAAAATTTCAATTTCAATTTCAATTGGCAGGAAATAGATAAATTATGAAATTTTCCTCTTTTTAGAATTTCATACATTGCCTATGTCCCTTTATCAACCTGCGATTTAATTGCCCTTTTGAAGTTCCATGTTTTTGTCAATACTATTCCTAATAATTAAAATCTTTCACAATTTCAATTTTTTTGTTATCGTAGGTAAAATGCAACTTTTGTGGTAATCTCCCATTTGAAAAACATACAATTTTAGTTTTATCTACATTTACTTTTAATTTCCATTCTGTACAATATTCATAGAATGAATCCAATTGCTTTTGTAAATCCTCTGGTGTTTCCGACAAAAGTACAGTTTCATCAGCATATAGTATTAAAAATATTTTCATACAGACATTCATAATATTTTCAACTTCTTGTGAGATTGTGAGAAAGCCTGATACATTCTGGTTCGCTAAAAAATCCTCTAAGTCATTTAAATTTTCTCCTTTATCACATGGGAAAAAATCAGATTTATTATTATTAAATATAACATTAGATTTTATGTTATTATACATGTTCTGTATCACATTTAACATTTTTCCATTTATGCTGTTTAATAATAGTTTATACCATAAACCTTCACGCCAGATTTTATCAAAAGCCTTCTCAAAATCTATTATAAATGCACAATACATTTTTTCTTTTTTCTTTTTAATATTTCAAAAAATGAATGCAAGATAAAACGCGTACTTAATCATGAAGAAAGGGATTATCATTCTCTTACATACAAAGAAAACATACCGGCCATTTTTACAGTATTGCTATTCTGTTTGTAATAAGTAGGAATGTATCTATCTCTAAGGTTTTGAATATCAAGAAAATCATATACAAATAAATAGTGAAATTCATCCCCAATTAATCTCTTATTGTATTTTATATAAATCCTTTCTGCTTTATCAGTATTTAGCCATCGACCTGTTTCGATAGGAATTTTAAAATTACTAAGTCAGTATTTTGAAATATAAAAACTATTTTTTTTTTGTCAACACGTACAAGATATGGTTCTAATCGAAATTCTTGTTTGAAAAGTGAATAAAAATGACCTCTAGATGACGAAGCAATTTCTCCTCTCCGCTTTTGAATGAACTGATCAACTAAAATTTATGTTAGAGTAGTCTTAATCATACCATTATTTACACTTGTCTCATATTTATGACATAATTCAACACATCTTGACTTTACCTCTTGAATTTAAAAAGCTAATTCGTAACACTTTATTTCAGTCTAGAAACGCGTGCTAAAAAATATCCGACTACGATAAACCAAATTTCTTCGGGAAAAATGTATGCCTTGCATTGTATTGAGTTTGATGAATAAAATTTCAAATATTATTGAAAGTTTCATAAACAAAAGCTTTATATTTCGTCAGTCTATCATACTCACGGTTCTATAAATTACATTAGTTTATGTATGGCTAAAATTGTGCCGTTTGTGCTTTTATGAAATAATTCCCATTTATAGCTATTCTAGTTAACGCCAGGTGCAGCACTGGGCGGAACCATTGATTGTAAACATTAGATCTGGTATCAAATTGGCTATAGATAGGTGATAAATATTTTTTAACCCAATTTTTAAATAACTTCCGGAAAAACAGGTCCGCGTGGTGTTAGGTGGAATGGCTACCATTTAGATACACGCAATTGTAAATTTTTGAAAGATATATTTCAAACAAATAATGGATGTAGAGGTGATTGTAAATTTGTTCAGAGCGAATTTTCGGTTCTTCTCGTTTGTAATTACAATGTAACTAGCGTTCAAAGCACATGGATTTTTTTGGTATTTTTTAATTTGCACTTCAACTTTTGGATTGTTGTTTTGGTTTTCAACGTTTTAGGCCTTGCGCACAACTGATGAGTCGTAAATCGACTAAATATGCACATCTGGTGCACCAAAATTGGTATCAAAGAATTGTATTATCTTCAGTAAAATAATGTTAACAATGTCCAATATAGAGAGGGATTTGGCCATGTATTAATTTTATCATATACTGGCCAATTAAATATGTCCGAATGCACACGCGACGTTTGGTATGTTCGAATTGCACTTTAAAATGGATCATTAAGCTATAATAATAATTTATTCGCTCCTAATTCGAAACTTTTATCACATTACTGAATAATACTCAGTATATTACTTGTTAATGTTAAAACACCTGTTTGTGCATTTTTTCCATTGAAATATATTTTTTGTTTGTAACCGACATAAAATTTTATTCATAGAAAGGGCTCTTTTATCAATAAAGCGTCGAGTTTTGCTTAATCTAAAATTTCAAGAAAACGGGTATTTAAAGGGAGGTAACCAAGTAGACTACTTATTATTGTATATACCACTTAACATTTTACATTTTTCAAATCACTGATTTCACAATTGCCAAATCGGCTAGTATAAATAATAATACGGATAACAAGAAAGGAAAAAATAACATACCAATCAATTAACCCCGTCCAGTAGACAAAAATATCAAGAAAACACAAAACAGAGACACTGAAACTACAGAGAGTCAGGATAGTCTGACTTAGTACAGACACTGAGCAGTGGTAGGGCTAAACGGGTTAAAAGGAGTAGGGTCACTTTCCACTGTATTTGTTAAACTCATATTATTTTTTAATCTGCAATGCTTTTTTATGTTAACAAACAGAAATTGTATGCTTAATCATTAATACGTTCAAGTTTTCTACCCGCAAAGGTCGTGTTTATTGGCGATTTGGGTCAATTTGTATCACTTTTTGGAATAGTACCAATAAGGATTCAGAACCAAAGCCATTCTACTGTCATATGAAAGAACATACAAAAACTCACGGCAAAAAAAATCATTTTGGTTCTGAGTGTCCTTCACATTGAAAAACTGTTTTAAATACATTAATTTGGCAAATTTGTGTTAAAAGTATTCCTACCCAAAGCGATATTCAGCTATGTAGAAAAAAATTATTGACTTATTTGTTAGTTTTATCAAGCACATCTTTAGAGACAAAATACCAGGCTATGTCCACAGAAATTTTGAAAATACTTCAGGCGACTCTTTGTAAATGGCCCTAGATGTGAAATAAACACAGGAGGATATGGTACCACTTCTTTGATGAGCGGTACATGATTAAGATAGAAGGATCAAACTGTGCTTGTTTTAACTGTAAAATGTTTTACACAGTCAGATTTACACAAAATGTCAGAATATTCCATATTGATTAATTTTAAAAAAGGACAAACTTCGTGAATTTTAGAGCATAATTTATTCACATATGAACTAAAGTTTAGTTGTAAAAAAATAAATCCCTTTAACCCCTTCACGACATAAAATATCAGTTCATTTGATAGCGATTTCATATTTTTTATAGCGGTCATGTGTACTCGTGTATGGTCGAGTAGAGATTGAGAAGTGACCGAGTGTGGTCGAGTAGAGATCGTGTATTGGTTGAGTTGGTCTGGGAATCAAATATAATAGTAGTTTCAGTGATCGGGAAGCGATCGGGCATTGGTCGAGTAAATGTCGAGATGATCGAGTACAGATCGGTAATATATTTGTATCCCGACCAAACTCGATCTCTACACGATCCTTTCCTGATCAATTCGACTGCTAGTCGACGAATACCCGATCTCTTCTCGAGTGCTTGGCTTCTCAATCCCTACTCTAATTTTTTTGGCATGTCAAAAATTGTCGGGTGGAAAGTCGAGCGATGCCGAGCAAGGTAGACCACCCTCAACATTCTTGTCGAGCGAGTCAGACCAGTCTCCCTATCGCTTAATCTGTCTTGATTGAGTTGGTCTGATCGGCAATGGGAACCTAATCGTCCAAACCTGACCAATTTGCGACTATCCCTACGACCCCTATACGATCAGGTCGATCTGGTCTGGTCGAGATCGTTGATATCGAGCAAACGTTAATTTGGTCTAGCTAGTCGACTAAAGATCGTGTAGAGATCGTGCATTGGTCGGGATAATCGAATAGATGTCCAATTAGTGGTCGGATAGAAGTCGTAAACAGGTCCGATCAAGAATTTGGTTGCGCTTGGTCGGAAAAATTTCGGCAATCAGGATCATCGAGTTGAACTGATCGGCATTATGAACCTAGTTTTACAGACAAATTCTGTAGTTTTATTCCCGAGCGTATATTTAATAATGAAAACAAGAAAATATAATTCTGTTCACTAGTAACAATAACAAGATACATATGACAGTCCAGATCTACAAATGTACACATGTATATAAGAGAATAACAAACATACATCACACAATTACACATAAAATTTACATTAAAACACTTTAACAATCAAATTTCAATATCATACTCTAAGTATAGAGAATGAGAAACTGCAGCAAGGAAAACTATTTGGTTGATTTATATACAAAAAAAGTTTAAATGGTAACGCCAAAATCATTTAAAGACAGCAACGCTTGAGGGAGGAACTCCATAATTTTCATAAAATTAAACAGTTTTATAACAGTACATTTAAATTATAGAAATTTTTTTGGAACATTGTATGGTATCTTCTAAATTATGAATGACGGACACCGGGTGATGAAAAGGTTACTATTATAAAATGTAAAAATTATAAAAGAAATTCACCACCGACACACTACGTACTTTGGATAAATGAAGGCTTTTTTGGTGGGGTCCATGTTGTTCATATGTTTTTAGTATTTAATTGTAGTGCTTGAATTGTTTTGGTTTTTTCATTGTCTTCGTTGTTCTCCGGAGTTTGTCAGTTGTTTCGATTTTCCCCTCCTTCGAATATCCCTTTGGTATTTCTTGACTTTACGTAACTATTTCATTGATTAAAATCTTGGAAAATTGGCCTAACCTAAAACCATTGAAGATACTATTCATTTAACTAAAGATTATGTATTAACAAATAGCTATGTCTAAATTTAGAAAGATTTTTGTTTCACGGTTTTTGATATATTCGAATAATTTAATATTGGATGTAACGCGTCATTTGATTGGTCAAATTTTTTTCGTCTATCATATCATAGACTAAATTTTCTACTCTACTATGACGTCATTAAAGGGAATCTCAGCGTTTTAGAAGTTAAAAAACAGTTGGAATTAAATTATAAGGATTGATGGTAATTTTGTTTTCAGTCTATTCGAAATAACCTCAATGCACATGATGCAAACTTTCAAATAACCCTCTACGCGGATAATTTAGTGTGCACCACGTGATTGAGGTTATATCTTCATAGACTGAAAAAAATACAGTCAATCCTTAAATCTATTTACCACATTTCTTTTCTTACTTCATATTTTCGGCATAAATGATGAGACATTAGTTATAAAAATGTACATATGTATTAATGTAGTACGTATATTGTTTCGAATATTTGAGTCGTGCGTATATTTTTCTAATTTGTACTACCATACAATTTATCAAACTTTGATACACAGAGTTTTCCTGAACTGTTTTAATTGATGAAAACAATCTTAACGAACATGAACTGAAATAGAAAATAGTTTATACATAAGATAAAACTTCATATATTAGCTATTTTTAGCAAACTGGCCAAAGGCCATGTGAGCTTTTGTCATCATTTGGCGTCAGTCGTCGTCCGTTAACTTTTCACATTTCAATCTTCTCCTCTGAAACCACTGGGCCAAATAAAATAAATTTTCAAAAATCTTCTCCTCTGAAACTGTTTGGCCACGTGGAACAAAACTTGACATGAAGCATATATGGGAGGTCCTTTATAAAGTTTCCTCATTTCGTCCCAATCGGACTACAAATATCGCCACGATGGGCAGTTCTTGTTTCTGATTGGCTGATATAAATAAAAATCTTCTCTCAAATTGCTTGGCCAAATGGAACTAAACTTGACAGGAAGCATATATGGGACGTTATTTACAAAGTTTCCTCATTTCGTCCCGATCGAGCAATAAACATGGCCGTCATGGGCAATTCTTGTTTCTCATTGGTTGATTAATTTTTTTTCTTTTCTGGAACTGTTTGGTGTAAATGGAATGATCGGACTATAAATATGCCCACCATGGGCCGTTCTTGTTTCTGATTGGCTGTTATAAAAAAAATCTTCTTCTCTGAAATCACTGGACGGTTGATTAATTTTTTTTTTCTTTTCTGGAACTGTTTGGTGTAAATGGAATGATGTGACTATAAATATGGCCAACATAGGCAGTTCTTGTTTCTGATTGGCTGTTATAAAAAAAATCTTCTTCTCTGAGATCACTGGACCAAATGGAACGAAACTTGACAAGAAGCATATATGGGAGGTCCTTTCTAAAATTTCCTCATTTCATCCCGATTGGACTAAAAATATGGACGCCATGGGCAGTTTTTATTTTGATTGGCGGATATAAAACAATCTTCTCCTTTAAAGTCGCTTTACAGGAATCATCTATAGGAGGTTCTTTACAAAGTTTCCTCATTTCGTCCCGATCCGGCAACAGACATGGCCGCCATGGGCAATTCTTGATTCTCACTGGTTTATTTGAAAAAAAATTCTGGAAAAATCTGGCCAAAATTGTCAGCCAAACTTGACAGGAAGCATCTATGGGAAGTCTTTTATGAAATGAGTTTTTTTCATCCTGATTGGACAAGCATGGCTGCCATGGGCAATTCTTGTTTCTGATAGGCTGATATAAAGAAATCTGCCTCTCTGAAACCGCTTTGCCAAATGAAATGATACTTGACAAGAAGTACCTGTGGGAGGTTTTTTACAAAGTGTTCTCATTTTGTCCAGATCATGCGACAAACATGGCCGTCATGGGCAATTCTTGTTTCTGCCAGGTGATCGATACAGGCTCAGCCCTCTGAGCCTCTAGTTAGTTTCGGTAGAAAATTACAATGACTTATTAAGAACACCTCTTTTGTCCTTACTGTGGTCTACGGAGCTACTCAATTTGTGCAACAAAAACTGAAGTATATTTAAAACGAAGTCTAGATGCAAACTGATATGCATGTAGTGTGTGTTGAGCAAAACTGCGTAAACAAACACGTTTCCGTGGTGTTGAAAACTTTAACGATACGAACGTTCAAAATTTACAAGAAACGTTTTTAAGCGATATATTGATATCCAAATTAAGTTTGAGTTAAATGATTTTTTTTTCAAGAGTTCCCAAGTCTTAAGTTCGGTTTTATTGCTCACAGTTGTTTGGCTTTCCAAAGTTTTAATAATTACCGTACGTGATGAAAATGAATCCGGAATTGAGCATTGTACGCAAGGATTTTGGTATCTGATTTTATTTCAATACAAATTTATATTTGTTTCTTTTTAAAAGCTATGGGAGTTGAATCAACTTAGTGCCGCTGGAAATACATTTACACTAGCAAATACGTATAATCTACCACCAGGAAGTAAGACGTTTTTATTTCATCTGGGATATCCAACCTCTGGAAGTCTGTCAGGATATTGCCAGATACCAACCGTACAAGGTAAAGCTTCTTTCGGTTGGATTTCTTTTGATAATTTCTGTATTTTGGAAAAAAGTTAAATATTGTTTATTTAAAACTTTATTTTTTTTCGTAAATTAGCCATTTATAGAGAAGTCATTAAATGTGATAATATTGTGTATTATCCAGGCCATCAAAGAATAAGAATTCTCGAGAAAATATAGCAATCGATTCATTTCTTTACGGGATATACATACAATATGTTAAAAACACCAATAAATGTCATTGTCTTAAAGTGGAACTAAAACGCTTATAGAAAGTTATTTTCATTTTATAGTACTAAAAAAACGTATAAAAACGCAAAAAACCCGATGAAATTCGGTAACTTAGTTTTCGAGATATTAGCAAAATACTGGCCGATCGTCATTTGCACACCTGAACGATTTGTTAAAAAACTCGAATATTACTAGTCGCCGGAAGTGACGTACTGTGCGGTTCATATCTTGTACATAAAAAGGTACAGGTCATTTGCAAAGTGAAAGCAGATTCAGTTGATTGTTTATACGTTATTGGTGACAACTATCGATTGACAGTGCTTCTTATATATTCACCGACACTTGTTTGATGAAACATTATACTTAATTTAAATCTACAATTCAACAATGGGAAGGAATTGTGCAGTTGCGGGATGCAGCAACTCTGCAAAAACGGGACATACTCAACACGCTTTTCCAATTTATATTCAATAAATAAGCACATTACTTAAACGCGTGTCCATTGCATCTGTTGTACACTATGACTTATTATACATATAAAGTATATTAAATTTATAAAAAATAGTTGTGATATTATACAATGTATGCAAATCCACCAGAGACTTAGCAATGTATATGAATAAGTTTGACTTGGCATTACTATCACGAGTTTGAATACCTAGAGACTTCAGAAATAATATAAAGCGTCATAATTCTTTGTGCTAAACAGCTGATGTGCATTTGGTGCCATAATAGAATTATAAAAGTTTAATTGAATAAAGACTTAACCTATGTTTGCTCACTTTTATTACATTGTGTCTTGGATGGAGGGTTGTGATTTATATTTTGCCTAAATTTGTTCATAGATGTATAAGAGGACTTTAACTTACTATTTTAATATATATAATTTTATATATTTCTACTTGTGTGAAAAATGGGCAACCAGCATGACCAGTATACATGGTATAGTGACGGTCTGCACCAAAATACTTTTGAAAAAATAATTCTAACATGTCTGATCTTATTTGTTTTTATATACCATGCATATGTCTTTATAAATACATCAAATTTATGTGTATATATGCACATGTTTGAAAGTGAATGCATTATTATAATGTCATTGTGAGAATAAGCCTACATTAAGCCTATGCAGCCTCTCCTGTTGAATCAAAATTTTTTATGTATAACTATATTGTACCTTTACATCATACATAGGGTATATTTAATGGTATTTTTAGAGTTATTGTGTTTGATTTACACCCCTTCTTTTCAAACCACCACAGTTACCAACATCCTGAACATAGGGCTATTTAAAAATATTATTAATGGAGTAAGTAGAAGGTACATGTAAGGCCGCTTATATCAAATGCAGAGCCTTGACAGGCATGACTTTGAAAAGATGTAGCCAACAAGCTAACATAAGTTGTAGTACAATAAGAGGCTATTATAGCCAAATGTGTAGCTCCATAAAAAGTTATTCTGGTCCCATGTCCCTCTGAATTTTTTTCTCTTTCTATGAGCATAAAAGTTATACATTTGTAACCATAATAATTTCAAATATTAAGAGTCTGTTGACTATGATAAAATAATACAATATAGAACAATACATGTACTTCCATGATATAACTACCTCTCTATTTAGGCCTAAAAAAAATATAGTTGTGTTTAGGGTAACCCTACCTAATTTTTAGTGCCTACCCTAAATTTTTTATAACCTTTCTTCAACAAGCACTGTTAAAGTCAAGGTGACTCCAGTATACAACCTAACTAAAAAAATTAATGTAAAAAAAAATTTCCCTACCTACCCTACCTAACTTTTTTCAGTGTGTTACCCTAAACACATGTATTTTTTTATTTGGCCTTATATAACATGTTCATGATCATAATCCTGATAATGCAGAAAATAATTTGGGTAAAAATGTAGATTTTTTTAAAGACATTCTATTTCATTAGCAATGTAAAGCTAAACCAAAGTTTGAATGTCTAATTATTTATTAAAAGAATATGTATTTATTTATTCATTATTTATAAAAAAATATATATATATATGACACTTCCAATCGTGCAAGAAATTTTAATTTCCCCCTAAATAGTATTAAACACCTGTGAAAATTAAAACTAGTTCATGATATAAAACAAATTAGTAAACATGTGGATGGATATTTATCACCTTTAATCCTGGTAATTAAAACAGTTAAAGTTTTAGCACCTATTAATTAACATCCTGTTATCTAGTAATAAAGATCAAACAAAAGTTTTAATCCCTCCAATCAGGTAAATAACAACTTGGCCATGCACCTACCACCTGTGGAGTAAATCAATATACCGGTAACAAAGTCATTAGAAAGGTGTTATGAAAACCAGTTTTGACTGGTATTATAATTCAAATTACACAAAGAGCATAAAGTCCCATAACCAATATTAACCAAATTATAACTCTACAAATGTGGGAATTATTTTATAAGTTGAATAATTTTTTTTATTAAAATCCATCAAAATCTTTTATTAAAGTTTTAGGTGTACAGTGCAGTTTCTCCAATGATTCTCTACATATTTTTATTATTACAACAAGGATTGTAAGAAATTACTTATCCCTCTGTACATATATGTCTCTGATTAAACTAAGAAATTTATTATATTTTTATAAGAAAATTCTGAAATTTTATGAATCTGTCAATTCAATAAAAAAAAACACATTACAATTCTACATCAAAATCTATATTACTATTCAGTAACTTATATCACTATTTGTAAAACATCTGTTTTAAAACTATCAATTAATATTGTGTCTTATATTTGCTTGTTAAAAAAAAATAGTGTTTGTTTTTTATTCCTATAAGATGGTCTTCCATTTGTATTTATGTTATACACACCTTTCAAAATATCTTTCACTTTCATTCTTGTTATATATATGTATATGGGGGCATTTATTGAAATTAATTGGCTATACTATTATAAATCACTAGCATTGCTGTCTTCATCCATAATATATTCCTTCTGGTCAATGTAAACAAGTTCAAGAGTAGCCCGCACTGTACGTCATTTCCGGTCAATCGGGGTCACTCAGCGAGGAAACCCTGTTTCCGGAAATAGCGCTGATTGGATTTCCCACAGGTAAAAATAATCCAACTTCACTCGCTATTTTCTCCGTTATTACTTGACCAAATTTCATCGGGTTTTTTGCGTTTTTATACGTTTATTTAGTACTATAAAATGAAAATAACTTGCTATAAGCGTTTTAGTTCCACTTTAAGCGGAAAAAGTTGAGTTTCAACATATTTAAGCGATGCCATCTGGTAATTATCGCTAAAACATACTTGTATTAAAATTCCTAGTTCATACAACAACAGAATTGACGACAGAAAGAACAACCATTACATCAACAAGAGAAAGCTCTCCTGTAACAACGACACCTGTAGAGCATACAACAGAAACAACAAAAATAACTACAACGGAACCAGAAAGTTCTTCTGTTGATTCTACGTCGACAGTCAGTCAAGTTAATCAAGTCACTGCCAACCCGCAAAGTGGATCAGATTGCATGTGTCCTTGTAACCAAGTTGGTATTGCCTCAAATACGAATTATACAGAAGCAGAAATTGCCGAAAAAATAGATAAATTAGTAAAAGAACTGACAATTGATAAAAAAGAAACTTCAGCAGGTTAGTATATATATAGACGGTAATAAAGGCCAGGTTTATTTAGGTTTTTATCCACTTTTAGCCGGACCTAGGTTAATCGTTATTTGTAATGGAAGTCAGTTATAATTAATTTCATTTTTTCGTGTAATCAAAATGTAATCTATTCATTTTTTAACCAATTAAATTATTTTTTTCTTGTTCATATAATATTGATACTTAAATGAAATTTTATCTGAAAATTGAAAAATGAAATTTACCACTTGCTTTTTAATTTTTGATTTTTCTTTTTCAATTTTAATTCGAAAATTGAAAAATAAAATTTGCAACTTGCTTTTTCATTTTTCATTTTTTCAATTTTGATTTGAAAATTCAATTTTTAATCAACTCCTTTTAAAGCCTCCTTTATTTAAGATTCTTATGTTGTTCATATGTTTTTAGTTTTTAATTGTAGTTCACGTATTGTTTTGGTCTTGTCTTCGTTGTTTCAGTTGTTTCGATTGTCCCCTCCTTCGAATATCCTTTTGGTATTTCTTGACTTTACTTATTAGGGAATGAAAGTTTCTGTCGATTCGAATAAAGGAACGTTTTATGTGTTTTTCGTCATGAAGTTACATCAGGCCTTAAAGAGAATAATCTCACAATCCTCTATAGTTTCAGGACACTCCGTTACATCGGTTTGGGTTGAATTCGTTACAAAATGTCGATTACATTATTTGTGTGTTATATACAAGGACCGTGACAGTTACATAAAATTGAATACGCACAGCCATAATTTTCTCAGCAATGTCACAATTCAGGTTAAGACATACACAAAATCACAGGACAAAACCAGATATATATTTTTGATATATTGGCAGTATACAAAAACATGAATTTGGCAAATAGTAATAGGTAAAAGGATTTTCGTAGGGTCTTCAATAATGAGAAATAATTCATTTTGAATACGTTGGTGGAACACGTTAGAATACATATTATGTATCTACTTTGGTAATATAACGTCACCAACGTATTACTACGCAGTATTCAATTAAATACCAGAGCTAAATACGTTATTTAAATGATTCTACCTGAAATTGTGGATCAGAAAATTCTCGAAAATTTAATTATAGGAATTTCTTTAAATTTTGGAACAGATTATACTTGGATAAAGTACTTTGGTGAGTTTACTCTCAAACATAAAGAGCTTCCTAATTTATGAAGCATTTTTGTAAATGCCTCAAAGTAGGTTGTATCATATAACCTGTTCCAAAATTGCAAACAATTCTTAAATGAATTAATGAATGAATGAATAACCTTTATTTCCTCCAAATAAAGGAGAGTTGCAAAATATTACATGTTACATATTATTTACATACGAACAATATCAGATTGGTGTAATTTGTGAGTTAATCGATTACATTGTTTGGTCCAGATATAGTTTTTGAAAGTTAATGTCCAAACTGTGAATGCAACGTCCAATCTCAACCATCATATAAATCCACAAGTGAACATCAATTTCTGATGTAGCAGTCATTCAATCCATCTAATAGTGTGATAATTCGTCATTTTAATCGAGAAAGGCGACAGAACAACGTACTGGCAGAATGTCTACAATTCACTCAAACAGACTGGTCCTTTTCTCTAAGTAATGTTCACACGAGAGACTATAATGCTTAATAGTGCCCGCAACATCCTTATCGCATTTACAGCTCTGGCTTTCAAATATTGGTATTGAGCTCAGTCTAAAGAGAAGCCCCAAAATGTTTGATAAGGTTTGTATCAGAAGCAAAAACACCATAATATGTGAGACGACGGACTTGCATGTATACGATGAAAACGAGTAAGTTCATGCCGAGTTTCTCGAGAGTCTCGATGAGTGGTAATGTCACTTCAGAAATGTTTTTAAATCCAGCTATGTATTGCATAATTTGTGAAAGGAAAAACTGCTTATGGAACAACATTCGGTCACTTCGACATAAGATGTCTTGGTCACCAGTGTGCTCATAATCCATAAAGCTCTTTCTATGCGAATACAATTGATATCTGAGTTAATGTTTTAATAATTTGATACAAAGTACCATGGACGTGAAACACATTCTATGCACCTTTTATGGGGAATAATAACAATGCAAGACACTGACGAGCATACCACCCAAAACAACAATAACGGTTTCAAACGTTGGTAGACTCCCGTGTCTTCATTTTCCTTTAAATTTTGCTTTTATATTTTCAGCAAAGAGGAAGAAAACAAGTGCAAAAGACGACAGACCATCAGCTAAAGCTGTCGGTTCTGTCGGTATTGTGATGTTGTCCTTGACCCTTGGACTTCTCCTCCTATTTGATCTCGACAACTTTATCCGTTTTGTGATGGAATTTAAAAATAAATTTCAATTAAAGAAAGGTTGAAAGCAGGAGCGGGTCTCTTGTGTGAATGAATGTGGCGGTACATCATATATATGATTGACCTAATCAAAACAAAATTTCAAGGGTGATCACTGTGGTGCACATAGTCATCTTCAGTGTAGTTTCATGTAAAGTTTATTGCTTGCTTTCTGTGTCTAACGGAGCACACAGAAACAGTGATAAAAGGCTCAGTTTTAGTGAAAGTCTGAATTAAAAAAATATAAGTTTTTATCAAGAAACATTCTCATTTTACACAGCTGAGTTATGTGTTGATTTGATTATAAATGCTGTATATACATGTATATTTTCTTTATTCATGTTTAATGTTTAAATGGCAGTATCGTCTGGTCTATTTTCGAACTGATTTCTAACAATACGATAAATTCTGATAAAAACTTTGTGTAACCCTCGTTTAATACGTGCATTAAGCGTATTGATTTGAAAATTATTACGGTTCTGCTAGAAATGTTTCATTTTAAATTTTTTCTATTTTAAAAGTCGAAGATCCCGACGGGATCGTGTGATATACAAAGAGAGTTTCAACAATCCATAAACAAATGTTTGCATGGAACAATAATTACTAAATTACGTAAATCAAGATTTGTTTTAAGTAACCACCGATAATATTGTGATAATCAGAATTTAAAAAAAAACATTATACTTCATAAAAGCAGGATTGTGAAACTCATTTTGTCAGTTGCTTACTTTTAGGTCTGAAAGCGGTATTCAACTAAATGTATTTATCTCCTAAATTTCCGATGTCTCATAATTTACAAATTCTTTAATTTCTGTTTATACTACAAATTCTGCCCTTTTAATGATTTATACGGATTAAAATGGCACAGAGCTCATCTCAAATCTTTCGGAAGGTCGTCTTTGTATTGTTCAAAAACTCGTAGTTAAAAACTTCTATAATATTATATTTTTACATATCAAATATGCTTTCATGAATGGATTGCTTATTCTGACCCATTAGTGTACTTTGACCATTATTGCTAATGTGTTTTTTTTATAACATTATGTTTAGTTTTATCTAATTTTCAGATACAACATAACACAATATTACGTAATTATTTAGAATAAAAATACACGCATCATGCTTATTCATGTACAAAACACACACACACACACACAAATTGTAATCTAAAAAGAATAACATTTGAAAATGTTTTCCTCAATGTATATTGATAAATTGATATATATTTCAACATTTCGTCTGATGTCATCATATGGAATAAATATTATCCCCACTTAGTGGATGTCTCCGGATGGTATTATCAGCACAGTAGCGTGAATTTCAATCTGGTATTAAATTGATACTTTTGAAAATGTATTGCATTAGGATTCCGCTTAAATGTTTAGTTTTTTTTTTATTAGTATTTTTTATCTGGATTTTATTTGGCCGTATACACAAATGATAAATCGTTTTTTGTGTGTTTTTTAAACAAAATATGTATATCTTTTGCATTGTGATTAGTATCTTAGCATATTTATTAAGAGTTATAGTCATTTTTTGTACATCAAAAATTTTAAAAATAAATTCTTGTTATTCCGTCATATATTCCTTGTTACAAGGATTGCCATTTTTGTTCGCAGATGGGCGCTTTCCTCTGGATAACCCGGTTTCCTCTGTCAATTATAAATGACCAATTGAGACTGAAGAAATCAAAATCTAAATAAATCACACCAAACTAAGGATATTTTGTACAACTTTATTTTATAAGGATATACTACTTTATTTTGTTTTATGTACATGAAATAAGCACATACTAAAAATAGAGTCTATTGAAATCATAATAATTTATCAGATAGAGCTTATCTATTCTACGAGACAAGAGAGTAGAGTTCTGGATAGAGGACAATTGTTAATCTTTTTACGTTCATTCAATAAATTTATCGATATAATTTGATTTTATTGTAGAAAAAAATCAGTTACCAATATATTAAAATTCTGATACTAATATCCGTATAGTTATGAAAGATTCCCACTTTTTATAGAAGATGTCACTATGTATCAGGACACCTGTTTTTAGTCTAGTTCTACTGATCCTTCTTCTAGCAAAGCTAATATTCGATAGACAAAATAATGCATGGAAAGCACTTATCATGAACGGGTTTTAAAATCCCAGTTTCTGTTTGTAATGTCGTGAATAAATGCACTTTCTCTGAATAATTTGAAGACTTTAAATTTATACTGGCCTCTCACGAATACTGCCGACTTCTATTGAACTCTATGACGAATTAGCATTAAATTCTTTACGGGAGTGTCATTTCTGACTTTTTTATTTAATAGAGCGACAGTATCCGACTAGCAGCAATGAGATCCTTTGCTAGTTTTACAGTTATAACGAGCACATTCTGACCCTGCTGTACCGTAATACCAATTTTTGAAGTTCTAGCAAGCGGTCACCTTGTTGGTAATCATACTGTATTGGCTTTTTGGTACCCACAAAACCAGTTTAACAACAACATTTCTGTACCAAGTCAGACTATCGTGACTCTCTTTTGTGTTTATGCTATTTTATATTATGTTTTGTCCGAGGTTGATATCATTATATATCATTTTTTACCTTTTCTGTTATCCATTTTGTTGTTTATGTATCTTCTGATCAGAGCAGCTCTATTATAGAACAGTTACTACCAACTCTATTCACAAACAATGCAGTTTTTTGGTTAAATCCTATCACAAGGACACATTTTAAAAGTTCAAACACGTACATTATACCTCATAAAAATAGTAATAATGACGTGGTTGAATTCACCGAAAGATGTATTACTTCAGAGTAGTAATGGTCTAGTGTCCTACCTAAGAGTGAGCGTTTATACCCAGATTATATGTTTCCTACTTGAAAAGTTTCTGTACAAATCTCCTGCATAATAGTATCTAAATTGAACAGCTCTTTGTGTTGTAAATATAACACTACGGCCATACCAAATTCGTTTTTAGTTCTTTGGATTACTCCGCGTTGGTTTTCGGACTTTGTAAATGTTAAGAAATTTTTTTTTGCTGCTTAATTTTGCAAAAATTCTGAAAATTCGCCCTAAATTCTTCATTTTACAAGAAAGTAGAAATAAAAAGTGTTCATCCGCTCCTAAAATTTTGTTAAAATATAGGTGTAATGTAAAGACCGTAACTATTGTAAGATATGAGTCCACAATCTTACGTTAAAGGCATTAAAAGAAAACCAGACACTAAACCACAGAGCTCTTTCCTATTTGCAATATAGAAGAAGTTGTATTCATTACGCCACGAGTAATAAATAATACCCATGTCTTAACTGTCTAAAATCTAGACATACAATTGGTAGTGACGAATCAACTGTATTTCGTCTGTATAATCCCCATTACGTGTTTATTGCTATTTGACAGACACATGACCTAGACCTCATATTCTTTTAACGTGTAATTGAAATACTTTCAATATGTCACATTAGTTTAAACATATTTATTCATATAATTACAAGCAAATACATAATAACAAGTATTATCTATACTATCTATGCATTATAAACAACACAAACACAAATATCAAATTTGTCGACAACCAGCTGTATTTGATGGACGCCGAATATATTAAATCTCAATAAATATAATACAAATCAGTGTATGTATATCATATTGACGAAAAAAAGTCATATACATATATATAAAACTTCTCTCAAAGTAAAAACAATCCTATTATAGAGTGATTACACGCTTTCGAAAAATCTATACCCTTCATTGATAACCAAGACCGTCCAGGAAAAACCAACTATAAAGATGGAAACCTGTATCCGAAGACAATGCACAAGTCTATCTCAGGATGAAATGTTCGGACCTCACTTTAATTAAAACGAAAGAAATCATACATCATAAAAAATACAATAAATATTTTTGATCATGCCTGTACGGACAGCGGCTAGAAGATGACCAGTGTATGTTTGTTGGCTATCTTGAGGAAAAGATGTTTACGGAATTTGATGGACACATTCCTCGTCTATTTAAAAGGTATATAGATGATGTCTTCGGAGTGTCTGATGACTCCGACGAGGAACTCCAGTCTTTCTTCAATTTCGTATCGCCTTACCATCCATCAATTAAATACACATTCTCTGTTAGTGAGTCGGAATTGTCGTTCCTTGACTTGACATGTGAAATGGTTGATAGCAGCATCTAAATTTCGGTATTTTATACACCGCTACCTGACCTATTCCTCTTGTCATTCTAAGTCTTGCAAAGATGCCATCCCTAAATCTCAGTTTCTTAGACTTAGACGCATCTGCAGCAATGAAGTGGATTTCAGACAGCAGTGTGACAAGATGTCCACCTTCTTCCGAAGGAGAGGTTATCCGAAAACGGCCATTGACAGGGCATTTGAATCTGTTTCCAATGTGACCAGACCCAACGCCTTAAAGTCTGGTCGGAAATCTAACAACAAACGTGTTCCACTGGTCCTTACTTACCATCCCAAAATGTCGCCATCCGTAACATCCTTTTGAACAATTTTAACAACATAGTGATGAAAGATCCGTTGATGTGCGAAATTTTTGAGATTGTTCCCATCACTGCTTACCGTAAGGGGGAAAGTCTAAAAAAACAACTTAGTCAGTAGTTCGATCAAGTCGAACATTTCCTCCGAAAAAAACTGACTACCTGGTGAACTAGGCCATGTAAAAGGTCCAGATGTGTGACGTGCCCCTACACCATGGATACTAAATAAATCTTGGGCCATGACAACAAATACATCATTCAAAATGGGTATATCTGTACTGATATAAATTTGGTTTACGCAATCGTCTGTACGAATTGTGATAAGGTATATACCGGAGAGACCATGTCGTCGCCTTGGTTACCGCTTTGCGGAACACTTGCGTTCTATAAAGAATTGAACTGATTGTCCTATTGGCAATTATTTCGATTGCCTGGTCACAGCTCGTCAGACGTTCGCGTAACCGTTTTATGTACAGTTAACGGAGGAAGACAATACAGACAACGCCTTGAGCAGAAAATAATTTTTAGCCTGGGGACACTCCGACCCTATGGAATTATTGCAAAAAATTCTTAATTTCAGTTCATTTAATAAGTATGCACACTAACTTTTTGCGGTAGTTATCTTATAGATGGTACGTTTTGTATACTTATTTTTACTATATAGTTTTACTATCTACCTTGTCATTTATGTATTTTCTATGAAGTACGTTCACTGATCGACACCCACGTCAAATAAATTTTTGTTTTTGTTTACATTTTATGTACGGACTCAGTCTTGCTCTGGTTTTCAAAGAGTCAACACCTTTTTATTTTTATTTTTTACATGATCGTGATCAAGACCATATTGGTCGAAAGGTTGGGTATTTTTAACTTTTTAGTTTGATTGTTGTTGTTTTTTTTACGATTTTATATTTGGTTTTGTTCAACTTGTGTACTTCATACATTTTAGTCGTTTTGCTCACCATTTCCATTTATTTTTCTTGTTATCTATTGTCGCATGAGCTGTTTCGCAACATACTTAGTTTTTATGCATAAATATACTAAAGTCATTTAATCATATCATATCTTTACAACAAAAGTCTGCGTCTTTCAACAGGTTAGAAAAGTTATTTAAACTGTACATATGTAATGTTCAAGACAAGTTTACACTTTTGACAAAATTTAAAACTGTCATATGTTGTTAGTCCTGGACAGAAATTGTTTTTGCGAAAAGTAAAAATGCCAGTTTATTGAAACATGACATATAATAATAAATGAAACAAAACAATCATTTTCTGATCAGTCAACAGTCTATGGTTCACGTATTGCTTTTCTTTTTTTAAAGAAAGCAACTTGATTTATATTCCGTGTAGTTGAATATGATCTAGTTGCATGCAAAAACGACCACTTTCCCCTGTATTTGTTTTACCCATTACTATTAATTTTTCAATCTTAAATATTTACCTCCCTTTTATCGTAAACTATTGTATGAAATGCATTTTTATGATTACAAACAGAAATTTCATACTTAATCATCAATAAGTTCAAGTTTTCTACCCGTAAATTTAATGTTTTGGGACAAGCATTTTGTATAACATTTTGGAATATTTCCATGAATTACAATCATAACCAAAACAATTTTATTGTCAAATGAAAGGAAAAACATCAACTCACATACAGCAATAGATCGATTTGGTCTGAGTGTTCTTCACTTTGAAAAATTGTCTTAAAGTCGATGATTCGGAAAATTTGTGTTAAACTGTCTCCTAAAGCGATATTCAAGTATTAAAAATATTTTACCAACTTTGTTAGCATGTCTTAAGAGACCACATACCAGGGTATTCCTCTGAGATATTTTGAAAGGCGTTAGATGAGTTTTGAAAATGTTCATGGAGTGAAATAAATGGAGGTGAAAATTGCCCTATTTCTTTATAAAATCTTAAATATAGCCCAATTTTGCACTTGTACGGAAATAATACTTTCAGAAGTTCTCAATAATCATTCTAGAATCAAATTTCGATGCACCATATGGTACTTTATCCCGACTCTGTTAAAAATACTGTCTTTCCATTGGCTACAAAGTGTCAATTATTGTATCTCCCTTCCTTGAAATCACGTGATTCGCTACATGCCCCGAATTTTTTTGGATCTGTCGATTTTCTGTTAACAAATTGTTTTAAACTTTATAATATTAGTTTTGCTTTTTTCCATCCCACAGAAATTAAAAGAAGAAAAAAACATACTAAAAGCCATAATATAAAAAATTCCTGATTTGAAAATTTTATTGTGAGGATAAATTCGTTATACAGTCAGCTACAAGGGGGATTCGGGAATATATGGAGTGCCTGAAACAATTTCGTATCGGGTCTCGGCACTCCATATATTCCCGTATCCCCCTGTAACTGACTGTATACATGGTATATATAAGTAATAATCTCGTCAGTGGCGCTTCTATCCTTAACTATGAAAATCTGAAGTAATAACCTAATATGTTCAAGAGGTTCGGATGATTATTTTTTAGTTTCCAAGAATATTTCACTTATAAGACAAGATAAAAATCATAAAAAAATGTGTAACTATTACTCACGATTTGTTAATATTTTTCTGTGAAAACTTATGTATGAACATTAAAAAATAACAATTTTAACATAATAAGTAAATAAAGACCGGCGTCGACAAGATATATCGCTATGGAATGTGTATTTAAAGTTGTCTACACGCATGTCACGGTAAATAGAGCATTCAATAGAGATTGTGTATGTAAAGGAGTGAGTATTATAATGACATGTTTTGTACTTTTCTGATGAAGTTTGTTTTGTCATTTCTACTTCTATAAGTATGTCTTAAAAAATATGTTAAGTGCATTTTAATTGCACTTTGTTGAGAGGTAACCTTTATATTGTATTAATGATTAACTTTGTCAATGTATATTTCTTCCTCCTTCCTTCCAAATTTCTCAAAGACGTCCCATGATTTTAATGCCTTTCCAAAAACATATTACAAAGAAACTTCCGTTTTGTTACAATTTCACGTGTGTCAACAATACATTTTCATTCCAAAAATTATAGTTTTACTCGAAAGATGTACCTGTAAATTAGTACATCTATATGTATTTTCAATTTAAAACATACACAGAGGGGGACGCAATATATGCGCAGCATGTCCCATGATTTTGATACATCCTTGATTTATTGTTATTTGTCTTTCACCTGATTCCGTTCCGTATAACTTTACACAACTCAGAGGTTGATATGCTTTCCTTCCCTGAATTTTTTTTTATTCTTATTTATTTTTTTGTGATATTTCGCGTTTCACAGCTTTAATATTATTCGTTTGAGTCTTCAAGCCTAGTAACTTTGAAACTGTTTAATTTTCAATAAAGCATATAAAATAGAATTTATAGAGTAATATTCATATTTTCGTGCCTTTTTTTTGTCGAAAATTTTAGATGCCACACCAACAACAATTTACGAATGAAGATTGGTTGAAAGATTGGGAAGAATCGGATACACCGAAATGGGCCATGAAAGGCGTTAATCCTTGCATTAAGAAATTCACGACTGATTTGACAAAAGACAAAGAATGTGCCAAGATATTTTTCCCAATATGCGGAGACGTAGCTGACATGAACTGGTTAGCCCATTTAGGCCATTGCATTGTTGGAGTTGAAATTTCACCAATTGCAATTAAAAAATTCTTTACCGATAATGACTTGGATTATGAAATTTCACCTTGTGAACAAATTAAAGGTGATTTGTACAAGAGCAAAAAAGGAAACATCCGCATATATTGTGGCGACCTTTTTCTCTTTGACCCATCTTTAGAAAATGACTTTGACGGAATTTGGGACCGTGCATCATTTTATACTCTAGTAGATCCCGACTTAAAAAGAAAATATACCCAGATTTTAAAATCGGTAATGAAAGAAGACTGTATAATTATTATGGAACTAGTAAAAACGGAAGAAAATGAAAGTTTCTTGGAAACTATTCATGAATTATTTGGTAATAACTATGAAGTTGTAGATTTAGGATTGTTTGACAACTATGCATGCGAATATAACAACTTTCCTTTTATAGGATTTCAGTATATTTCAGTTGGTAAAAAGTCGTAAAATGAATTTATATTATAATACGTCAAACTGAAATTAAAAAAGGCTTTAAGGAAGGTCATATCCATTTCTACTGCGGGCTGTATGTCTACTCAGTGACTTTAAGAGCGAAATGCAAAATGCATTGAGACCACCTCAAAAAATCAGTGAGGTCCGTTTCGTTTCTTATTTTTTATTTTTTACCTCTTTAATCTGTTGCATTTTCCATTATCTGCAATTTTGGGTTGTAGCAGAATCTTCCTGTATTTTTCATTTTCCATTTCTGGTTAATGATAATATATGTTCCAGTATTTTCTTCCAGTATCTGCAATTCTGATTGTACGTACCATATTTATTTATCCTTTGTTTCATTTAAGTCAGATTCACCCACGCGTTTTATCTTAACAGAACAAAAATATTATTTGCAATGTTATTCTCAAAATTTACCAAGAAACTAAACTATTTTCAGATATGCTCATATAATTGCATTTTATTTCTTCAAATTGGCATTATATCGCCATAATTTTTAAATAACAACACTTGCTTAGTCTGATGATGATGTCTGATTTATGTATTGGGTTTGGAGGACAAGTTTTCGGCAAAAAATTGTTCCACTTTTGGCTGATCTGATCAAGAGTTACTACAGAGAAAAGAGAAGCCCACCCCTTTTCTGTTTCCTATATATATATTTATTAAATATTCTTTTTATTAATAATCATAACTTTAAGGATAACTAGGAGCTTATCTACCCTCAGAGAGCTTAAAACTAACAGACCACCGGCATATCCAATAGACAACAAAAGGTGTTTGAAATTAAAACTATGACAAACGGGATGATTTTAATTTCGTGTGTTGACGATTGGATACTGTAGTTCGTGTCATATGTACGTTGACCTTTTCGACAGGGGAATTAAAATCATCACGTTTGTCATTCCGCAAATATTTCATTCGTTGTTAACCTTATCTTGGCTTGGTGGTTTACAGTTCTTCAGATTGGATTATCTATCAAGTGATTTAAGTGGATGACGTTTGGTTCAATAGAGAGATGCGGTTCCATACACGTGACCAATGTAGTGTTGACAAATTTCACTTGCTAAAAATAGTTCTATCTTGCTTGTCTATATCTAGTCCAGGTAATTATGACGTCTACTGAGAGTATTTTACATTTGAATTTTTTTAAGGTCCTCATTGAAGGCGTCAGAGAAAAAAAGCCTTCCAAGACGTCATAATTATTTAAAGTCTGTATCTAGCTCGAATCTCAAAATAAGACAGAAGCAATTAAGCAATAAAGTTCAAGGAAATCAAAATAATGGGCGATGTGAAAAAGAGAATAATAAGAGAGAGAGAGAGAGAGAGTAAAATATTTAAAAAAGATAATACATAATTTAGAAGATTGCATGTATGTATATACAGAGGGGTTTAGGAAAAGACAACCATTATAAGAAAAGATTATAAACACATCCATGCATAAATATAATTTTCGGTAAAAGATTGAACATTACCACATCTATTTATGTCTGTGTAAAGATATGATTTTTTTTCGAAGGAATGCGTTTCTTTTTGTTGTGAAAATGGTAATAGGAAAGGTCAACAATGACATACCAATTAAAGAACTCTATCTATCAGACAGAACAGTGGACAAATAATGACATAAAAGAGCATAACATACAAACATAAACACAAGAGAGAGTCACGATAGTCATAACTCGGTACAGACACTAAACAGGGTGGTGATAAACTGGTTTTATGGGTATCCCCCCTTCTCATTACCTTTATCTATTCGGACATTCTGGTGTATAAAATATGCTATTAAAGCCAACACAGTATGTTTACCAACAAGGTGACCCCTTGCTAGAACTGCAAAAGTTGGTTGGACGGTACATAACTTAGATATCGGGGTCATAATGTCCTCAGTTTAACAGTAAAACTAGCTAAGGCACCCATAGCTGCTTATAGATACTGTCGCTCTAGTTTCTCTTCTGACTTCCTGGAGTGCGTTTCTTTCTTCCATGGAAATTTACTCATATCTCCTTTTCTCCTTTCATTCATATCTAATATATAATAAAAATGAAAATTAACTGCTACACTGAATATTCCCGCACCACCAAATTCATTTTAGCCCAAATGCTGGCCAAAGGGCAAATATTAAAATGTAAAAATTTTCAACACGTACAGCTTTAAATTATACTGTTAATTACAAACTAATTTCTATGACCCTGTTTCAAACAGTTTTTTCGCTTTTTGGAATCCCCTTAAGTGTCGTGCCCCAAGAGGTCACATGAAACCACTAAATGTGACTTTTGATAATTCTTAGTAGTTAAGATGATAAATGGGCTGTAAAATATATCAGAGCAGTGTAAATAATTATGGGGTATATGTACATGTACATAGAAGACTGAGGTATAAAAAAATGTTACATATTTATTTAACTTCTGACCTTTGTTTGACCCCACAACGGCGTCACAGGTGATTTGTTCAATACACATGTTAACGTGTATCTCATAGTTACTATTTCTACCAGGATTTTTTTCAAAGGTTCATTGCATTAGTAAGTAATTTTTATAAGATTTACAGTATATATGAGAATCTAAGATTTCTACTGGGAATTAACGCCAAAAAGAGGACCTCGCCTTTTTGTACTCCTTTCGGGCACATCAACGATTACCAAACGATCATTTTGTTATAAATAGATGCCTGACGTTTTTTTGAGGAAGTACAGGTTACAATCAATATGTTTAGTAATGTGTTGGTTTTTTTACCTTGGTTTACATGAGTAGTAAACATGTTTTATGACCCAATAAAAATGTGTGTAGTTTACTTAAAATTTCAATGACCTTTGTCATGCTTGATTCAGAATCTATTTTATTTATTCATAAAATTGATTGGTGTTTTAGAAAGAATATTCTGGAAATATGTAAGTAAACGGCTAACAATACAGAAAATCTCTAAGTGGGTCCCTGCATTTTATTGTAAACATCCTGAAACTGCATATAAATGTAAACAGTGATAAGTAAGTGATTATCAAGGGTTTAAACAAAAACTTCGAATTAGGTCAAATGCTGAAACGTTTAATTTACTTTAAATGTAGATATATATAAAGTAATGAAGTATCAATACTTTCAGAGTTTCAAGTTTCAAGCAATTCAATGAACACAAATTTGATCAATAAATATAAATATGAATGAATTTTTATATTATAGAGTTTTATGGGATAACAAGGAAGGAATTTAAAAGAAAAAACCAGTCTCCCGAAATGCAAAGCTAAAATATATCATGAAATAAAATTCCGAGTTAAATCTTACCAAGTCTAAAATAGTGAAAGAAAATATACCGAGTCCTCCCCGACTATTATTTTTACTATTTGATTTTTAATGTTCAAGTTATTATAAATAAATGAATCAGAAAAAGATACAGAAACAATTAGCGAAAACACAGCAACAACAAACAAATACTACAAAAACAACCAAACGAGCAAAATACACAAAGATAACCAAAGGGAACAAGAACGAACAAAAACTAAAAAAAAACTATAGCAAAGGTGCCCCCCCCCCCCCTCCCAAAAAAAAAAAAAAAAAAATACCTAAAAAACTGGTGTGATATGAGATGTTTCGGAATGTTTAGCACCAGCACCCGTGACATTGCAAATGAGGAAAATCCGGTAGAGTGTCAAGTCTGGTGAAGATTTGTTTAAGATATGAAATATAACTGAAGATATGTATTCTCATTTGTTAGATAGGAACTTCGCGTCGGTCAATCAAGTCGTGATAGCGGCCGTACAATGTCTGGAGTGATGATACTGTACTTACAGAGACTGAACATAACATTTTCTCTGTCAAGAAAGTCAACGTACAAATCGATTGAACGACAGTAACGAATCAACTGTAAAATGTAAATGCCATAGGCTTCGAGATGTCGGTATATTACTTCTAAGAAAGGGAAAGTTCACAGTTGGAAAATTAAAATCATAACGTTTGTCATAAAATTTTCATTTCCATCGCCCTTTTGTCATTTATGTGTAAGTACAAGGTATGAGACTGAAGTGGTTGTGTCGGTGGTGTATTTTATATCAAGTTATGTGCGGTAGATAATATGTAAATTATAGCTTAGGTCCATACGAAAATAAGAACAAATCGCTTAAAGGCACTGCACAGTTTGTCCCTATAGGAATCCCAATAGTCTGCAAAAACATCTGTCCTTCAAACTCAACAAACTATATTTTCGATTAAAAATACCAGCATGCTAACAACATCAACCTCAGAGTACGTTTGTGTTTTTTGACGAAATAAACCCTTTCCTTACCTAAATCTAGATAGGCGTAACTTTGTTTCTCTTGTATAGTTCAGAGACACTGGTGAATTAGATCACGCAGAAACAGATTTTACTTTATCATGCGGAAGGATGGTGTGCAGCGTAGAGAAATCCTAATTTTTAATATTATTGTAATATGTGTGGCAACTAGAAGAGAATAGTTCATGTAAGTCTTTAGACTTTTTAAGAATCTGATTCACAACGATCTTGGAGCGGGCTTTCACGGTAGCTCTTGAGACCGTTTTTAACAGCCTGAAGTAAAATAGTAAGAAATTTTGACAGGACACAACCAGCGATATACTGTTCGTAGGAACACTTGTGAAGTTTGGTTATTCAGTAAATGGAAGACCGGCTATTATTGTCACCATTTACTGCGATACTAAAACAGAAATATTGATAGAGTTTAGTGCGTGTGTAAGTGATATTGCCAAATGAATTGTCAATACCCATTTGATTAATCAGACGGTCAGTGTAGTTAGTGCCTTTTGCAGGCGAACTCCATGTTGTTAGGAGCCTTATCTGCTACTACAAAAACATAATTTCCATTAAGTTTCCTGACCTGAAGATCGTAAAAAAACCACTACTATACTTAAGAGCTCATAGATGCTCTAAGGCTCCGAATACGAGCCAGCATTTACGAATTTATGACATAGCACAATCAAACACGGTTTCTATGTCTCCTTCTCTCTCTCTCTCTCTCTCTCTCTCTCGCTGCCCATTTTCTGCAACAGCATCAATAAAGTGATTGACTGGTAGACATGACCTTTTGCAAGGATATCTTGATGTCTTGTAAGTACATATTATCAGGTTTTCTGCAAACGTATATCGTAAAATATCAGCCGCGAGACACAATGTGAAGCTTTTTCGGCGAGTGAGCGTAGCGAACGAGCTAAAAAGCTTCATATTGTGTCGAGGGGCTTATATTTTACAATATTTGTTTGAAGAAAACTTGATAAATTTATCGTATTGTTAACTAGCAATCTTAATGGAATTTCTTACTTTTCAATGGCCATCCGCCTATAACCGGATGTTTTCCTGATATATTCGGGTCAACGTTAGGTCAAACATTATGACGTCGCTGATATATTCGGGTCAGCTCATATTAGGGTCGGGTCAACTCTTTACGACGTCACAGTGCCGAAATACGGGAAATTCTGAAGACCTTAGCAGGTCGATATAGCCATATGGAAATACGATAATTATGTTTAGCTCACCGGTAATGTAATGGCCAGCAGGACTATGATTAAAGGCAATTGGGGCAAGAGCAATCGGGTGTTCAATTTGGAGATTGCGCAATACCCTTTTATGATTAAAAATGATAGTTGCAATTGAAGTAGATATACTATTTTTTCAGTTTCAGTTTGTTGTTTTAAAAAGGAAGTTTATTCACGTGACAACGCGCGGCTTCGTCTAAAAGTAAAGCAATTGAATACCAAAAGGGGTATAGAATATGATAGAAGAGCGAGAAAAGTCTAAACGCTTGGATAGTTCTAAAATTACACAGAAAACTTTTGCAAGGCGAAAAAGACAGGAATACGTAATATTTTCTCTGCATAATTAATCAGAAGTTCTTCAGTTTTGTATTTCTCTTGATTAAACTGAATGGTCTAAATTGTTATTTTGATTACTGATATTTCTGAGGCAGCTATGTTTAAAGGAATACGATACAATAAGGTTCCTCCACTGATTTTTTGCTGAAAATTTACCGATGGTAAATTTTTATGTATACTTTTCAAATATGTAAAAAAACATACCTTCATGACTTAGTTTTTAAGATTATCAACCCTGATTTTGGTATATTTGATTAAGAGGTTTTGAGTGGCATTCTACCACTGATCAAAACTTCTGTACTGAAAAGCTCAGAGCCTTTCTATGTTATAAATCATGTTTAAAGACAGATTATACAAATATACATATTTACACCGCAAATCTAAGGCATTAGAATGGTATATTCTTCTTTGTAACAAATTTTCTCATACCTAACTTGAGATTACGGTTGGTTATAACGTTTTCACCTTGCTTTTTGACATTTCAGATGGCGCATGCACAATTTACAAATGACGTTTGGTTGAAAGAATGGGAAGAGTCAAATACACCGAAATGGGCAATGAAAGGGTTAAACCCTAACTTGAAAAAGTATAAAGATGACTTAACAAGGGGTTTAGAATGCGCTAAAGTATTCTTTCCTATGTGTGGTGACGTTGCCGACATGAACTGGTTGGCAGAGTTGGGTCATGATGTTGTTGGAGTGGAATTATCAGCAAAAGCCATAATACAATTCTTTGTTGAAAATCAGGTTGAATATGACGTCAAACCATGTGACTCGATAAAAGGCGACTTATATACAAGTAAAAAAGGAAACATTCGAATATATTGTGGCGATTTCTTCCTTTTCAGTTCAACACTTGAAAATGAATTTGACGGGATTTGGGATCGTGGTTCTTTTAATACTTTAGAAGATCAAGATTTACGGAAATCCTATGTTGGGATACTAAAGTCGGTTATGAAGCCAGAATGTAGAATTATTCTGGAACTCGTGATAATGGAAAAGGTAGAAAATTCTGGAACAATCAAGGAATTATTTGGAAACAATTACGAAGTTTCTGATTTAGGATTGGTCAACAGTTATGCTCCAGAATATGCAGATTTTCCTATCTTAGGATTTCAGTTCTTTATAATTAGTAGAGCATCATAAATCCTGTCAATCCAGTAATTAGGAATAAAAAGATTTAACAAACCGTTATTGGAGCTCAAAACTAAAATTGAACCGATAACCAACAATTGTGTAGAGAAGATTTGGGCGGACCAAAATATCTTATATGTTATTCAAGAATCAAAGACACGTTACAAAACAGTACAATACAAAAATCTGAAAATGAAGAGAGAAATAATCACCCATATGTTTATCAGTCTCCTGAACTGTCTAAGGAGCTATGATGGGCCAAGAACCTCTTTTGTTTGCCTTGCCTCAGAGCAATAGAAATTATAGAATACTAGATACTTATCAGGTGATATGAGATACCGACTTCGTTGGCTTTTCCGTACAGGATTATTAAGTTGTGTAGGCTAACGTCTCATTATAGTGAAAGTCTACTAACGTATAAGAAACGTGTGTGTTTTTTATTTTTAAAAGTATTACTAGGTGCTACTTGATATTGGGATACCGTTCACGATTGGCCCTCAAAGCACAAAGCAGAGTCTCTCAGGAGCCTGTATTGCTGATTTGGAACCTGTATACACTTATCATATGTTATTATTTATAACTTCAGCAAGAATGTAACGAACTAAAAACGATTCCTTTGATTCAGTCAGTTTCGGGTCATAGTTTCTGGTCTCGTTTTCAGGGTTTTTGTCTCAACTGTGTCTTTTTCATATTTTCCACTTTTAGTAAAGGACAACATTTTGATAAGGGATTACCCAAAGGCAATTCCAACAAAGTTTCATCTCAGTTGGGCAATCGATATTCAATAACAACCTACCAGTTTGTGATTTCGACGCTAAAAGTTTCGACTTCGATCTTAGAATAAGAAACCAGGGAAGGTGACAGCTGGAAAATTGTCAATTCGTTAAGGCATACAAAATAACAAGTTTAATATTTGACTATATTTATAGCCCTATTTATATTGCGTTTACAAAGCTTTAATGTTGAAAAACTTTGTCACGTAGTTCTCTGAAGCTTTTTATCCATAATATTATTTCAGATTTAACAAGTTGTTACTCTCGTCCTTCAAAACATCAAGAATCGGGGAAATCAAGAAAATCAAGAGATCTAGACGGCTATTTAACATGAAGTTAAAAATTTTGGAAATTCTACATTTTAAGCCTGTACCATTCACTGAAGTTTTCTGATTAATATAGAAAGTGCATTACTGTAAAGTTATCGAATGAATACTATCACTACTGTACATCCCGAAATCTTGCAAAGGCATTGTGTACTTCACATGAAGCTGTCTTATTTCTATACTTAATTAAAATTTAGTTATTCTTTCTGTTACTTTACCAAAGGCTAAAACTGCTTCTGCAAAAAAAGAAATAAAAACATATTCAATGTTTACGAAGAGGTAACAAATAATATAATTCTTTAATGTTAGAAGTTATTTTTTAATGTCCCTATTCAAGAATGCTTATCTCGAAAGATAAATTGTCGTTCATAGGCTAAAAGAGATATAATGGGTAAATTCTCGCCACAAGATATTTACCCATGTATGCACATGAGAAATGGTCAAACACAGCAACAGCACTTTCATGTGGACAATGTGTACACTTCTTGGGGACACAGTACACTGACTTGGAGTAATTAAAAGTCATGTTTTGTTTGTAAAAAGTAAAATTTCTATTTTCAACAATGAAAATAAACTTTATTCCACTTCTATATAAGAGGTTTTTGACCCTGACGTCAAATCGACAGTTTAAAATTGGTTTGGACCCGCGGATGTCAGCGATATTGCGAACAATATTTTTCAATATTTTTTTATTATTATTATTAATGTTTTACTTCTGTATCCACTTGAATAATCATCCTCAAAAATTATTTTCTTCCACTTGTGATTTCCGTTTTTAACAAGGAAAAATGAAAATTAAAGTGATGTTTACCGGACAGATGTTAAATAATTAATTTCGTAATACTTAGGATGCACTGGTTAAAGATATAAACTTTACTGTTATAGAAGTGAAGCATGGAAGGTTTTCTTGATTGAAAATAAATGAATTATTTGTAAATCCTGAAAAATTCCCAGTTTCATATCTGAGATCGATTCTTCCAAACGGCCTTTCCTAAAACTAGGCTCGATATCTAAAATTATTATTTTTCGGTCCTCATATTGCCACTTCTCATTGTTTACGACTTTCAATTCGAATTTCTTTCAAATATTTTCCGGACAACGTGGATTTGTGGCTTCTGATTTTTATTTGAAGAAAATGATAACACGTAAAACATTTGGGATTAAGTGGTAGAAAATAAGTTTATGATAAAAACATTGATATTCGCCCTTACTTGATACAATAGGCAAATTTCCAGTTTTGACGTCCAACCCCTTCAGCAAATTTTAAAACAGGCCGTTCGACATGAGAAAACTTTCAAACTAATAATTATATTCCTAAACTGTCAGAATTCTATAAAGATGCGACATCAGTCTGTAGTGGACGAGAGGATAAACAGACTGCACTATTTACTATTACATACTCATAGTGTGAGTCTCGGGCTATATCTAAGATATTATACAAATCCTTACCAATTTCATCTAGCCTTTCATCTTTGTCCAAATCCCCGAGATTTATTAATTTTATTGACATTTTTGCTGCCTTTTCGTATGGAAAGCCAATGTAATGCTTGTAAAAGTTGTAAATCTCATTCTTGTCTAAATATTTATCTTTGTTTACGTCTGCCAACTTAAACAAATAGTCAGTTAAAGCGAATTCTCCAAGAAAATTGTCTCTTTTTTCTATGGACTTCTGAAATTAATCATTGAAAATTTAATTAAAGTATTATTGCATAGAAGCTTTGATCTCATCACATATAAAAAAACTAAATGTTTTATAATCAAATTGCAAATAAAATAATGATAGAACCAGTGACATTAGAACTGAACAAGTTGGCTAAAAGTTTATATACAAGATAAGCTAGATCTTTATATACTATGTACGGAATATTGGATTTATGAATACTTGTTTGTATTCCAGGTTGAAGCCAAAATAAAGATTATAATAATTCCAAATATGAAGTTGTCAATCAAAGATTATAGTTTGAATTTTAAGATTAAAGTCGAAAATTCCAAAATAAAAAATGGAAATTTCAAGATAACGAAATTCCAAGAGGTTAAAGTCGGATTTCCAACATTATAGTTGGAAAATCCGAGATTAAAGTTGAAAATTCCAAGATTATTGCTGGCATTTTGAAAAATTAAAAAAAAAGAGTGTATCCCCAATAAGCTTCCGTAGTATTGTCATATACATTCATTCTTATGAATAAAAAGGTTATCGTTTATCAACAGCTCTAAATGTAGAAAATACCGAGATATGCTTAATGTATAATAATCCATGTACTTGACGCAAATGGCGCATTAAAATCTTTTTTGAATAATCTCCTAAATTTTAGTCTTAATATAAAAAGGTAACACCATTGAGGGTACAAACGCCCAATTTGTTATGTAAAAAGTTCAACATTACCTTATATGTTTCTTCTTTAATTGATGTCGCATTGGAAAATGAAATGGTGTATAACATACAAATTAGTAAGATCTTATTGAAAATCATCTTTGAACCTGTTCAGAAGATCTGGAAATATAACAAATATTATTCTTGTTATGACGTAAATATAAGATACAAAAGTACAAAGAGGCCAAAATGTCAGATCCGATACAAGTACAAAATAAAAATCATATCAAATGAAAGGAACTGACACTTGACCGATAATGATGTTAAAATCCTTACAATACTGTAAAAATACTCACGATGTTCAATGAATATGTTGACATGTAAACCTTCCCATCGGAATTTCCTGACACAAAAGTTTCATTACAATCACATGTATAACAAAAGCTTTAGTGCTGTTCTGAAATAAACCTTTTGTCTTCATAATGGTATTTGTGCATCATTCTTCGGCAAAAAGCGAACGAAGTCCAGCGTGTAATGAAATGCTGATGTACAAAGTATCTTTATTAATTTTATACATGTGTATTTTATGAATTCTCAAGATAGTTTTCTTTTTACTCTGTTTTTGATTGATTGTTGAAGAGGACAAATATAATTAAGGAGCAACCACAAAAAATGCAATCCATTAGACAGACAAACCCGGAAAGACAAATGAACCACCACAAGCACAACAAATAAACACTGAAAACTAAAAAACAATGAACAACACGAACTCCTATAAAAACTAGGAGTGAACTCAGGTGCTCCGGAAGGGCAAGTACTCTGAACTCTGTCTGTTCAAATTTATTTGATTAATGGGAGATACTGTAAGTACGACATTTCTTAAAGCATTAAGCTAAAAACTGTTATTTAAAAAACGTTGAAAAATACTGCAGTTAATTCATATAGAAATGTATCATTTTTGCAAAAACAATTAATGATTATTTTTACATTTCAATCAAGTAACTACTTCATCTAACGATGGAAATTGATTTTCATAAGAAAGTTATTTTCTCAAGATATATGACATTAGTTATATTTAATGGCGATTTCACTATTATTTCATTTTCTCGAGTTATTTTTACAGAAAAAGATTGGAAAACAAATTACATTTTTTACGATGAATTCTTTTGGAAACTAATTTGAAATGGAAGCCTTGATTGCAAAATGTCATTAAAACGTAAACAGTTTACCCAAATTATAAAACAATTATAATAAAATATATATGTTTTTTTTATCATTTATATATACGACCATGTTTATATATAATTGATAGTGTATATTTGCTATACAGATTTATACTGTTGAATCTTGATCAGTATATAAACGGACTGCAACACCGTGAAATATTTTGATCTAATCACACGCTAAAATGGTATTTCTCCATCTGAATTGAAATATCGTAGTGTTTTGTCTCAAAAAATGTTAATCGAAGACACTATTTTTTTTTGTTCAGTCGAGAAAAATAATACTTCGTCGATACGCCAATAAAAATATTCAAACGATGGCAACGTTCTTGATCAACAGCATATGTTGGATCAAAAGATCTCAAAAGATATTATAACTAACAATGCAACACTAAAACTTGACATGTTATGATGAAGAACAACTATAATCATCACTATCACAAACTAGAAGTACTGTGATCAAACTGCTCACAAAATGATACCCCACCGCTTACAACGTCCATAGTATTGGAAAAAGAAACCCCAAAAATGATTTTGACCAATAAACAAAATAGGAGGTGCACAATGGCATTATAGGATAAAGAACGTTTCATTAAATTATAACAAGTGGTTTAGGAGAAGTTGCGGTTACAAAAGTGGAACATATTGTTACCGGACGGACGGACGTACGGACTCCCTTATCACTATATACTTCCGCTTTACAAAGCGGGGGTATATTAATATGATGTTTATGGTGTATTGAAGAATTGATTATATCACTAAGAGTGATAACACGAGATTATTGTAACCTAATTGAAAAGCTTGCAAGAGGACAGAACAAAAATGATCTTTGGTATGAAGCTAGAGCTCAGAGAATTGGGTCTTTAAACTTTGGACTGTCTAAAACCTGAAATCTGAAAAAAAAACAGACAATTCTACAAAACTTTTTCTATTCCAGACATACTCACTGGTGTGTCAAAACAAATTGAACCTTTATAAGTCCAGATCGGTGTAATGGTGACGATGGCATGATATTCTGGAACTGACACGGAGGAAGAATTAATCCCTTTAATAGTGCTAGGGAAACTAGCTTTTACTATAGAATAATTGAGGAAATTTGTTTTAAAGAAGACAATTATTACTTCGAGGTACATAACAACTTGCAATAACAAACCGAAGAAAAATTGTCTTATTTGTTTAACGCTGATCTATGTGAAATATAATGGACCTTTGAGATGTTAAATATGGTTCTTTAAACCTTGCTTTATATCAGTGAACAATAATGAAAAACAAAGAATTATAAGCAGTTCTATTCCATCCCAACAGCTGCATAATTAATATCTTTGATATATGAACAATGAACATTAATTGTTCAGTATTGGTCGGAGTTGGATTTTCAATTTTCTAATCGAAATAAGTCCTCCAGAGATTTATTGAGTTACATTTGCCACTTTAGAATATTTAAATTTTAATATTAATTGCACAATTCTCTTGTTGAAATCCGATTCGGTGTTAGATGATGATAAACTGGAAAATACAGATTTGTTGGTGACTTTGGTAAATGTTATAAGCAGAATTAAATGAAATTTGCCTTCAGACAGCTGATGAGCATACTGTCTAATGTTTGAATAAGACAGAAAAAAAATCAAGACCTCTACTTGTAAAACATCACAATTTCTCCATGAAAGTCCCTGTTGTCTTTTGAATTCACAGCATATTTATACAAACAATATGCCAAGATAAATAGTAAATAAAGAGAGCTGGTGGAGTTGAAGCCATAACCCTTGTCCTGCAACAGCATGACAGTTTTTGAAAGTCGGCACAGTACTCGAACTAAACACATACAAAATGTCTATTTCATTATATAACCTATGGCGACATTTATGATTGCAGTTGACTGCTGAACAAATATTTATTAAGATGAGTACCTTATAAAAATCTTGATATGAAAGAAGGTATATGGTAGATTTATTCTTGTCATCAAATTCGTAAATATACGTAACAAAGATTTAAGCAAAGGTACAACGGTTTTATTGCATTACTTTTTTCCTCTTATAGCCACGGTTAAGGCCTCCATACAGAGACAAATATCGCCCACTCGAGACGGTCCATGTATACAGGTTTGAGCTGAATTCTTTACTATATATATCCAAATGATCATATGCTTTTGAAGATTAATGATCTTTAAATTTCCCACGTACAATTAAGACAATTAAACTACAGTTCAGTATTTGATTCTTTCGGTAAAAATTCTGCTGGTTACGTCGGCAACCTATGAATTACGCTTGGTTAGTTTATAGAATGTCTTATCTGTATTATTCTTCTGAATTGAGAAATAAAAAAACTGTTACCTCGTCTACTCTGCCTGTAACTTTAATAGCCATGCTCATTAAACTGGAATGCCGAAAATTCAAGCTTTAAAATCACAACGAACCAAACCGTGACAGGCAAAATCCTGGTAGTTTAAGCTTTGTTTGAGGAACTTGCAACATGTTAATAAAGATGTAAAATTATGAATTCAAAATTTAGGAATTTATACTGCCTTTAACAAAGTTCAAGGAGAACTATTGAGTTGCACAATTTCAACTTGGTTAAATGGTATGTAGTTGTAATGTATCTTATACTGTACATTATTTAGCTGTACAAACGAATTACAATTGATATCTATGATTTGTCAAACAATGTACTGTAATATTCCATCTATCACAGAAATATGATATAAAATATGATAATAGAACTAAAGTTTATATGGGATTCTTAAACATATAATCCTTCGTTTCTGCAAGCCGTGGTTTCAAATTAGACATTTTGATGTTATCCAATTGCCTTTTGAATAAAAACTTAATGACGATTACTCCTTTTAAATTTTTGTTTCCATACAAATAAAGTTTTCATAGTAAACACACTGTTTCTTACTTCATAAAGAATACTTTTCGCATATGCGTCAAACAAATACATCAAGCTAACAGCGCATGGTGGCAGATTATTAGCTGCACTACGCATATTTTTAAATCCAGCTTTCCTCGTTAAAAAGAGCAAGTAATAAATAACAAAAATGAAATAATTTACCAAAAAAAAAAGAATATGTATTCTAGGGTTCACATAGTGCTCATGTAAAAAGACTTGGATACAAAAAGCCAAAGACACAATCATTTATACAAATATCTATAGAATTTCTTCGGAATTTATATATCGGAGATTTTGGCATGAATGTTTTAGTCTTCATTTGAATTGTATAAATAAGCATTTCCGAACTGGCATCACAGAAACATTAACCTAAATAGATTAAAACCGGTTGAAAAGGAAATTTTTCAGTTGTTCTTAGGTAAAATTCATTTCAGTGAAAAATATGTGAGTACTTTTAAATCGGGAAAATATAAAAACCTAGTGTATTACATTCCCATTATAAATTCAATATCGTCGCTCTTCTGCAGTGTAAGAAATGAGAACATATTAGAAATGTGATAAAGGATGTTAATAAGTTTTTCATTTGAAATAGTTTTAAGTGTCGTTATGTCTAATGTCCCGTATTGTTCATAGCTCTGTTGTTCCTCATATGTTTTCTATGATAACACATTTTATATACATATTTTTGTGACTCATCGGTTATGCCCCAGGACAAAAATGGTGGTAGCCCAAAAAACTACCAAAGAAAGTTGAAGAGCAGATTCAAATGACTTATTGTTTGTTTTAGATTGTTTATTTTTCTGAGAATCTCTTGCAATAAATACGGCTCTGTTTTAAACTAATTAACATAAAATTTTTATGTCTTTTGAAAGGATATATAAAATACTCCTTCCATTAACTTAAAAAAGGTGTATAAAATTCCTTGAAAGTATTGCCAAGAATTTTCGATAAATATATTCTGATTGTTTTATCGGTGCTCCCACAATAAATAATAGGAATGTACGTATAAAATATTTTGTCACCTACCTCACTGTATCATTCCAAGTCTGTGATACATTCCCAATATCTTTCTGTATATAATATTGTCATCATAAATTAATTATTGACTGAATTTCTTATTAGATTGTAGAACAATTATTGTTCAAAATTACCGTAATCACTTTGTTGATAGAAAACTAAATTCACTTGCCTAAACGACTTGTCTGGTAATATAAAATGTAATTGGTGAGAATTTTATTGTTTTTTCTAATTTATTTGAAAAGCTATTTGCATAAAATTAAATGTTTAGGGTATAATAAGTTACAGCCTACGCAAATCTTAAATTCTTTTTTGACGTATGATCAGCTGTCAGGAATCATATTATATAACAATAGAATTAGAACTATTAAATTAAACGGTTAAAAATATGCACGAACCATAAAATGATATGATATTGAGGCAACCGATCCAAATATTTTTGTAGTTAGTACAGTTTTCTGGGTAAGTTCCACAATGGGTATAGGCCGGTTTGAACATTTAAGTCTAATTTATATGTTTGAAGTATTTCTTTCGGCTTTCGCTCTTAATCATTATTCCACCTTCATGAAGAAAACAGGGTCAACAGATATACAAAATACTAGTATTTAATTAATAGTTGTACACTTCGTTTCCGTTGCTAACTGGGTAGGTAAATGTAGGCAAATAAAAATATCAAAAATGTTCAAAATTAATTTTCTCCCATCTTCAGCACTACAACTGAATCAGAATTGATTTGTCAAAAAATGTTCTCATTTAGCATTAATTAACGTTATAGAATCGAAATGATTTTAAAGAAGAGTCAAATATTCTAATTAGAAAAAGATATTATGATTTTTGGATATGAAGAGGGTGTCCGACGAAAGTTGATCCAGAAAAAGTATTGTATTCCAATAAATTTCATATCCAAGTTTGTATTGCAACTGATCTGCTGATGGTCTGAAAGACCCCCATGGTGTAATTACCTCATGGAAATGATTTTAGGTATACCTATATGCGTTGAAATTTTCAGTTGATACTTTTGCAATAATACTATTAAACTACATACTATACTCCCTATAACAAAGTTGAACTTGTCTGTGTTTTGCAGTAATTGGGAAGGCAGGGGTCATGGGTCTTTTGATTAAAACCTTGGAAGTGACGGCCCAAGAAATTTAAGGATGGCCCTTCATACTTTCTAATAGAAGATAATCCAATGGCCCATAAAAATATTTTGTAACGGAGCCTATTGAAAAATTTCCTTTCTCAATCAATCAATGTTTTGGCTACTCTACATGCGACTGTTCTCTTTTTTTCAAGATTTATGGCTTTCAAAGTTTTGATCAAGAGCGTACCAGTCAATAGCAGAAGATTATGGAAGACATAAGATAAAATGGACAAAAACTAAATATACAGCGAATTCGGGAAATCAGTAACATCGGGCTACAATAAACATAACTGCTACAAAACACAATGATAACAAACAAAATACAAACAGAAAATACCCATACCGATTCAGAAACGCGCTTTTACCCAACAAATTTGATATGCGAGTTTATTCAACCTCTTCTGATGGATATCTTGGCAAATACAGTGCAAGTTTAAGAGATGTAGCATTCGTTCAGCTGACATATCTTCGGCATTGGTTTTAAGATGCATATCTGTTTGGACTTATAGAAGATATGTCAACTGACTGTTGATATATTTGGACTTGCACTACATCATTTTTATACAAGTTATATAAATGGAAATTATGAACCGTTAGAAGGGCATAGAACTACTAAAAGACAAAAGATAAATAGTTAAAAGCCAAACAAAACTAACAAAACAAAAAAAGTTAAAAGTTAAAATTGCCCAACGTTTCGGCCAATGCGGCCTTGTTCGCGAACATGAAGACGAAAAAAAAAGATGTTGACTCTTTGAAACCTAGAGTAAGACTGAGTCCGTACATAATAAGTAAATTTAATTTAGCAAGTATTTTGAGAATTGTGCTTTTTCATCCTGCTTATCGTTTTGTATATAAAGTGTTTTTTGCCAGTATATTTGTGGAATTAATTTATCTGGACCTATTTTCATTGTTTGAATAATATATATGAGAGATTCTCATTGTTTGAATGATATATATGAGAGATTTATGGAAAGGTTTAGGAAGACACAAGCCGGATTTACCGCTCCACACATACTATATATGCACGCCCTAAGCCTGAACCCTTTTATAGAAGTTATCTCATGATATTTATTCTTATATATTTTCTTTACAGAATGCTGTGTTCATATGGGATTTTATGAAACTTTTTTCAATTTTTTAACACCATATCGCCGTAGACATTACGTTTTGTCTTGTGACGTCCATAAGGTCTCAGGAAGGTCACCAGAATACCATGTTTAAGCTTTTAAATACATTAAGATCTTCACTTATTTGAGTGATTCTGAATATCTTGTTTCGGTGTAATTTTATCTATGATTTTAGCACTCCTTCATTTTAGTCACTAGCAGTGATGGAGAAAATTGATTCCTACGTGACTAATTTGATACTCGAGTTTGCCTTATAAATCATGCGTTGGAGTTGAAATGTCAAAAGGTTGTCTAATTTAGATAGACGGTTATTTACAGAGTGAATCATCTTTTTTTTTTAAAATTTTGATATACAAGAATATTGGAACAAGTCAGGCATAATAAGAACACTATATAATATAAGTTGAAATAACTAACTACTAATTATTACGCAAAAAAACCCAAAAAAACTATCAGGTATCAACGTTTGACCATTTCTGCTAAATTTTCACAAGTACGATATTGTGATTTATCCACAAATTTTTGTGCAGGGTACATGTATATCTAAAAGTACTTAGTTGATGGAATAGTTTGTATTCAAGTGCATACTCTCACAATTGCCATTATTTTTTTAAACACAAATAATGTTTGGGTTTTGATTCCAAAAATATACTACATGCATGGCATTTCAAAAGTCCAATAAGATATTGAAATTTACCACGCCTTCACAAATTAACACCTAATTTGGTTCTCAGATAAAGGCATCTGCAGATTTCATTTACATTAGAAGTTGAATATCCTTAAAACATTTTGCAGGTAAAGTTTTTCTCTCTTTCTTTCATTTTTAGCACAAAAATAACATTTGAATTATTTATCTTAATGCTATTTTTTTTGTATTCCAAGCTCAGTTGCTAGTACTTCGATACTGGCCCGAAATTGATACTTAAAATTTACTGTTACAAAATTGTAAAATTTGTGAAAACTAAGGAGTATCTCCCTCATGCATACATGTAGCTCTTCTTAGATGGTTTTGGTAATTTTGGCATTTTTGAATTTGCTCTTCAACTTTTAGGATTGTTGTTTTTTGGTTTTCAACATTTTAGACCTTGAGCACAACTGATGAGTCGTAAATCGACGAAATGTGCACATCTTGTGCATCAAAATTGGTATCAAGGAATAGAATTTTAATTTAACTGTTTACTTGGAACTTGTAATATCGTTATTCATTGATAAGAAATGCTATGGTGGGTAAATCCACATATCCACTTAAAAAAAAAGTTCAACCACTTGTGATGCAGTTCTTCCTATAAAAATCAAAATCCTTCCATCACGTTAAAAAAACCTCTTATATTGACATTTTATGTCGGATCAAGTCGGTTGCTTTTCCAAAATATTACTACGCGTATTCTGTTTTTTAATCTTTAGGGCAATTGATATTGAAGATTAGTTAGACACTATAGTACAATAATGGATTTTGGCTGCAATAAAGTTAATATGAATTGGATGTTCTGATACAATTTACATTTATTTTGTACATCATATTATATACCATACTTATTCTAATAATTGCCGCTTCAAAATTCCCTAATGAGGATATTTTTTTAAAAAAGGTAAAACTTTTACCAGAAGCTGTAATGACAAAATGGCATATTTTTACAACTCTGGGAGTACACTAAAACTCCAGCTGAACAGATGGCGGAAATGTTTCGAATCATAATAATCATTTGTCTTGGTGGGATGACACCCTGTCAGCTATCACGATAAACATTCATTAGGTTGTGTCGGTCTAGTACAACGCTGGGTACATATTCACAATACATCCATGTTTTCGTCTAATTTATACCAGATTGTAAGAATTTCAACTTATCACGAACAAACCAATCAATCAATCGAATAAATTTCATGCAACTTGTACAAATTTATCGATTGAGAAATAATTTTTTGACGTAAAATGTAACCAGATATGCTGCATTTATCATTGTATATCTTTGCGCATGGCGATATTCCTGAAACACCCCCTCTCTAAATTATTAAAACTTTCATTGGCACTTTTCAGATTATCATGATATAAATAGGATATACCCCTGTTGGGATAAAGCTCCCAAAGGTTTTTACAATACTTAATTATTACTATAAAATGTGTTTTTTAAAATTAGATTGGTACCAGGTTTTTAATAGAAGATAATTCTGATTAACAATCACACAACACAGGAATGGATAACATATATAGATATCTCGACTCTGTACAGATGCCAAAGTACCGTATTAAACACGAGGGATTTGAAACGTACTATATACCACAATTATCTGATACGCCTGACAAACGTTATCATTCAAGAGGAATATCTACAAATGAAGTCTGGAAATTAAGAGCAATGGAAATGTACATTCCAGGACGGGTGCATCCGGTTCGGCTGAACGATAAGTTGCCCCTTCCGTCAATTGAAAAGAATACCCACAGAGCAGATTTAGAGCTATCTTATAAAAAGTCTAAAACCAACAGTTGTTTTCAAGAAGCAGTTGCAATGGGTGTTGCATTAAAACAATGATAGTCCGGAAGAAGACTTTTACCTACATACTGTCTTGCCTTTTGTACATAAACAATAGCATACTTTTGTGTCAAGTGTGATTTATTATTATTGACATACAGAATAGACCAATGTACAGCTTAAATGTGAAACAAATTACGGGTTAGACTATTTCAATGTGGACTTTATAAATATTTTTTTTCAGTTCGCCACTTTCAGTTGAAAATCAGATTCAATTGATGACTGAATGTTTTTTTTTTATGGCCCTGAATAATAGATTTATCTCGCTCGTCTTGACAATCATTTTTTTACATGTATATGTTTCAATTTATAATTATAATCGCTTTTAATTTTAACAAAACATCAACATAAACACAAAAGAGAGTCAGGATAGTCTGACTTGATACAGACACCGAACAGTGAAGTAGCCAAAACGGTTATTTTTGGTATCCACTCCCTCCTCCCCCTTTTTATCTATCCTGACACTCTTGTGTATAAAACACACTATACACTATTAATACCAATAGAACTGCAAAATTAGTTTGAGCGCAGGGTCAGAATGTGCCCGTTTTAACAGTAAAACAAGCTAAGGCTCGCACAGCTGCAGGTCGGAAACTGTTACTGTACTAAACGAAAAAGTCTGAAATAATACTCCCATAAAGGGTTTAATGCTATTTCGTCATAGAGTTCAACAGAAATCGGCAGTATTTATGAGAGGCCAGTATAGATTTAAATTATTACATCGTAACCGGTGATTTAACGTAGTGAAAGAAAATCTGGTAAATCACATGTGAAAACATCGTCGGAAACCCACAGCCAGTCGCGCTTTCGCTTTGCTTCCACTTACCGACTGTGGTCAATTCATTCATTTTTTCTCGTTTCATGAATATTCATGAATCAAATTGACCATTGAAATTGCTGCTAACAATAATGGAATTCTCCACTTTGGAGATTTTAACAATAGTGACGTTCTTCACTTTGGAGATTGAAAAGTTCTTTGTAAAGTAAAACGGTGCCCACATGCGTAATGTAGTTGATGAATTTTTGTTGTGTAGTGATTTTTTCACCTGGTCGGTCATTAATGCCTTCTCTTTGAAAGTATGAAAACTTGTTTACTTTATTTGAAAACTATATCGAAAATAGTCAGTTTTATTTCAATTTATTTCTGCTAAAATGGTAGATTATGTACAATGTAATAAAAAGTGCAACTAATCCCAGAAATAAACAACGTGTGAGCAAACTACATCTGTAAATCTCGTGATTTACTGCATAGTTCGGTCACTCGTTGTTTATTTCTGGTATTTGCATTCAGCGATTAGATATACTATAAGTCTTCAAATAATTGGGAGAAAGAGCAATTTTTACAAAATTATACATAATTTCATATTTGTAGCCCTTACTGTGAAATGATCTTAAGTAACTACCAAATTTCTGTGGGTTATTAGCGAGACTTTTGTATTTATTCATGATATTACAATGGAAACTACGATGGGAAAACACGTTTATGATAAGTGCTCTTCTGGATGCCGGGTATTTAGCTAAAAGCTTTTGATATCTAATATAAAACTTTTTAAAAATTATTAAGCAGCTTGTGAAATCCATGACCCTGTAAGAGAAGTCTTTTTAGTAATCGTATGGTTTCGCTCGTTAAAAATATTCCTTGAGCAAATTCGTGCAAATGGTACAAGGTGTGATATGAACCTCCAAACGATGGTGTCATATTAAATATAACATACAATCAAAAGCTCAAACTCTACTGAAAGACGAAGTTGACTTGCATGACTTCACCAGCATGACTTACCATACCTTTACCGATAACTACTATATATATGTGGATGTTCGTTTTGGCACATAACGAGGCTTTTGTAAAAATCAAAGCAGATGTCAATTTTACTTATGTAATAAAATCTGCAAAGTTCTAAGATAACTTCCATCATGTAAAGGTTTTCCATTACTTGTTTTGACCGTGTCGGTGTTACTCTGGGTTATTTTTTTCTTTTTTATTTCCAAGACCAGCAAATAAATAAATAAAACGTACAACATTCCGTCGTAGGTGATGACATAAATTATCACCTCGAAAACAAATTAACGCATAAAGATTTTTTGATAATCTACAATTTCATTTAAAATAACTATGACCTCAGCATAAACTAGAATATCTTTTTTTTCTGTCATTAGTCTGGTTCCAAATGGCCAAGTTTAATGTATGATGATCTGCAAATTAAATTTTCCCATAGAGTCCTATATTAAACTAAATTCAGCTTTAAGTTAAGTTTTGGTGGCCATCTTGATCGACAGGCCAGGACAGCGGCCACAATTCTGAAAGAGGAACATCTAAAGATCAATGCTGCTAAGTTTGGTTCCAATTGGCTCAATAGTTAAAAAAGACGATTTTTAATGAATTTTTCATAGGGTCCAATGTGTAACTATGTTCGGCTGTGGCGGCCATCTTGCTTGACAGTCCAGGTCATCTGAAACAAATCTAAAGACCATTGCTGCGAAGTCTTGTTACAATTGGTTCAGTAGTTTCAGACAAAAAGATTATTTATTGGATTTTCCCAAAGTGTCCTATGTTAAACTATGTTCAGCTGTGGCAGCCATCATTCCGGGTCATTGGACACAATTCTGAAATAGGTCCACCTATGAACCATTTCTGTAAAGTTTGATTCCAATTGGCTTAAGGTTTTCAGACAAGAAGATTTTTAATGAATTTTTCAATAGGGTCCTATGTTAAACTAAGTCCGGCTGTGGTGGCCATCTTGGTTGACATTCTGGGTCATCAGATACAATTCTGACAGAGGACCATTTAAGGATCATTGCTGCCAAGTTTTGTTCCAATAGGTTCAGTAGTTTCAGACAAGAAGATGTTTTAATGAATTTTTCCATAGGATCCTATGTTAAACTATGTACGGCTGAAGCAGCCGTCTTGATTGACAGTCCAGGTCATCGGACACAATTCTGAAAGAGGACCATCTAAGGACCATTGCTGTCAAGTCTTGTTCCAATTGTCTCAGTTGTTTCAGACAAGAAGATTTTTAAATGAATTTCACATAGGGTCCTATTTTAAACTACGTTCGGTTGTGGCGGGCATCTTTGTTGATCGTCCAGGTCATCGGACACAATTATGAAAGAGTACAATCTAAGGACCATTGCTGCTAAATTCGGTTCCAGCTGGCTCAGTAAATTCAGACAAGAAAATTTTTAAATGAATTTCCCATAGGGTCCTATGTTAAACTAAGTTCGGCTGTGGTGGCCATCTTGGTTGATCATACGGGTCATCGGACACAATTCTGACAGAGGACCAGTTAAGGACCATTGCTGCTAGATTTGGTTCTAATTGGCTCAGTAGTTTCAGACAAGAATATTTTTAAATGAATTCCTATAGGGTCCTTTGTGAAACTATGTTCGGCTGTGGCGGCAATCTTGGTTGATCATCCGGGTCATTTGACACAATTCTGACAGAGGACCATTTAAGGACCAATGCTGCTAAGTCTTGTTCCAATTGGCCATGTAGTTATATAGAAGAGGATTTTTTAAATTCATCCTCCTTTTTTTCTATTTTTAGTCACAACATCCATGTCGGTTGGAAGTCGGGGATACCGGACTCAATTTTGGAAGGGGGGCACCCAAGGACCATTCCACCAAAGTTTGGTCCCAATGGGCCCAGTGGTTTCAGAGGAGAAGATTACGCCGGACGACGGACGACGGACGCTAAGTGATGGCAAAAGCTCACATTGCCTTTTAGGCCAGGTGAGTTAAAAAGTGATTGTACAATGGTAAAATAACAATGCTTGTTAATCCTCGTTCTTTGTCATGTGTTTTTCTTAACATTGTGTTCCTTTGCATTTTATCGCAGGAAAATATATATACTTTTTTACAATTATGTTATACTTTTCATATTAATGGGATAAAATTAAAAAAATCAAATTAGATAATGGTAAACAGTGAGTAAAATGTTATTTATTTAGCATTCTAATATGACGGTCTTCAAAGGCTTTGGGACCACAAGCGTGGTAAAACATAAGTTGCAATATGAGCTGCACGCGACTTAGTTTGCTGTTCTAGTGCAGTTACTCCCACCTGAAATCTTTTATCCGCTCAATTTGATTGGATGTTATTTCTGCAATTCTGAGAACCGTTGATTAAATTTCTATATTTAGCATAGGGTTTTCTGAATGTCGTTGTAGTTGTTATAAATACATTTTCATTCATTCTTTTGTAGCGCGAATAAAAGTTAAATAAATATAACAAAACATAATAAACGGACTTGAACAATGTTTTATCAAAAGTTTTTAACCATTAATTAATTAAAATTATGATTCCTCACCCCCACAAAAAAAATCCCGTTGAGCACTGAATTCCCCCTCCAGTGTCGTCTGCATACGGAACTATACTGTTATTAAACATGGCTCCGGCGTTTGCCGTTGGAACGTTCCTTGAACTAGAAGGTGAAAAGTTCAAAGTCGTTGACTATGAAAAACCCTATGCAAATTTTGCAGGACATTATGACATACAATCATTATCATCAGGCTGCGTCCTAAAGAAATTCAGACACGAAAGAGATCTCTTGAGGGATTCTCAGTCTGACGAGGAATTGAGCAACATGGAATTCCTCCCTGAAGGCACCACACATACTGATTCAGAAGTATTTTGGAAAAATAATGTACACACACATCATGTGTAAGATTACCGTTGTGTAAAAATCCATTCTTACAATATGACAATGTTAATTTAAACCAAATCTTCAATAGATGTAATCGATAAATAAACATTCTCCTCTTCATTTCGTGAAAATCCATACATCTAAAAAGAAAAACAGAACCAAAACAGCGCAGAGAACAGGTTTGTTGTAGTTGTGTGTCAAATTACCGGAACAGCCAAATATGGCGGATCCGGTGTTCACCTTAGGTCACGTTAATATAAAAAAAAACAGCGTAACTGTACGCTAGCGCTCAGGGTAAAATAAAGGGCATAAATGGCTAGCCCGTGGTAAAACAATAATAAATTGTAGTCTCCGTGAATTATTTCTTAAAGAACATAAACATCTCAACCATAAGTTTTCACATCTGTACAAAAAAGGGAAAGACTTCCTTTTGGCACCCCTTGGTTGACGGAATAAGCATAGACATACGCGCAAGGGGTGCCAAAAGGAAGTCTTGCCCAAAAAAGATCAGTATCGGAACGGAACAAGGAACTCTTCCAAAATCACAATTACATACCATTAAAACTCGTCCCGAATACAGACGGCATTGTCTGCTGATATAATTGTTTACAGGGGGTGAATTTTACTTCATTTCTTCTTCGTCGTATAAAAAGGCTATATGTTTGATTTACTCTCATTTAATTTTTTATTCAATATTTTAAATGCCTGATATCCTTTGTTGTCATTAAACTGACTTGTCCATATTACGTACTTACTAGTTGCATAATAGAGAACGAATAAACATTGAGTAAATATTTGTCATACGTCATAAAAATATGTAAGTTTAAAAGAGTTTTTATATTGTTCTTGGGTCAATAATTGATGGTCTGTACCTTCGCCTTGTAATAGGAGCATCAAATATCGATTGATCCACGGTTCTAAGATCAGTTATCGATTTTCTAAATGGATATCGGAATACAGGCGACGATTTATCCAATATTTCATCATATGTTCTTGGGTCAGTTATTGACGGCCTAAATCGATGTTTAATAATAGGTGCGCGGGCATCTTTCAATGGTTGAGCGTCTTCATCAATTTTGGAGCTTAGAGATGTTGTACGAACATTAGGAAATGACTCATCTACGAAAACACTTGATTCTCCAGTAGCTGTTCTTGGATCTATTATTGACGGTTTGAATTTATACCGTATTATAGGTGCTTTTTCATCCAGTGTAGTTTTCTTGTTCTGAAAGAAAACCCAACAGAAGACAATCAAATAACATGTAAAACAAAATCAGTTTTTTAATCAGCTTCAAGAGTTTTTAAAAATGATTCAAATCAAATCAAACCAATCTTTACCAAGTTTATTCGGCTGGATGTTTGAATTGGGTTAAATTACTTTTTCAAAATTCTTTAACTTTTTAATATTAGTGTTATCATTCAACAAAAATTCTAAGTATTATTAGCAGGGTTATTTGTTTGTGTGAGGACTGATTAAGAATGGTGTCAAAATACTAGCTAAAGAACTTTGTTAGACTTTCATTATTAAATATGACTTTTCCAGTACCTGTATAGATGATTTCCTATTACTCCTTATATCTTGGGTTGGCTGTATTACACCACTGTTTACAAGCAGTATTATATCAATGAACAATAAACTGTGGAGTATCTGTTTCATCATCTGTTGAAAAAAAAATCATTTCTGTGTATATGTTAATGTGTTCTATTTCTTTTAAAAGATATATATATATATATATACCCCTAAATATATACCCCTAAATATTAACCCAACACTGTTAAAATCAGATTTAATACTGTCAAATTTCTGTCCGCGTATAGCGGGACTCGAATTCACACCGTTGAGACACTATGGCACCTATTCGCCTAGCACGATGTCCAGCGCCCTAGACCACTAGATACAATGAATACAAACATGTTGTAAAGCTACATAGTTGTTCCTATCTGAACCTATGAATATTCAGTTCAACTAATTGCTTAAAGATATACAGAAAATCTTGTTAAACGTGTTAAATCAAAGTATTTTCTTTTTTTATTTTTATCTTTAACAAATAGTTCATGACATTGAGGGTCATATGGCAGTATATGGACCGGTTGTTCGCCCGACAAAAATTATACGGACCGAAGTGAAGCTGAGGTCCATATAATTTTGGAGGGCGACCAACCGGTCCATATACTGACATTTGACCCGAAGTGTCAAGAACTAATTGTTATATTATACTTTTCTTGGATTTAATCGATTTTGCCAAAACGAGGCGGTCCATATAATGTACAGCCGGTCCATATAGCATTATATGGACCGGCTTAGATAACATAGATAAATAGAATAGTGGAAATGTAAAAGTGTACTATTATTGATTACTTACCGTCTTTTACCACACTTGAAGAAAATTAAACTGATTATAGAGGGCTTAAAAACTGTCACTTATATATATATATATGTATATCTTACTTGATGACAAATATCGAGTATTTAATGTACGACGTTTTATGTATCTTTGTCACTTCCCGTGAACATTCAGACCTGAAGAGTAGTACAATTAGTCATTATTATTCAAAACTTCATAATTAGGAAGATTATATTATTTTCGGAAGTTAGCAGCAACAAAACGTGAATCTTATAATATATGTGTACTTGAAATCAAAATGATGTTTGTCATCGAAAAATATATTAAATTTTATAGTACACCTGCCGTACAATTTGTCGCTTAATGTGATTAAATAGTTAAAACAATACTAAAAAGATATCTCTGAAAGGTTCCAATAAGAGAGAGAGAAAAAAGAAAACAAAATTACGAAAATTATGAAATATTTATTTGTTATTATTTATTGTTCATTCATAGTGTTAAGATTTAATTGGTAGTTCCTTTTAAATGTTTATTCACAGTTTCAATTTTGGGAATATGGGATTTGCGTCAAAGAGACAAGATTAGTAGATGTGTTGTTCTCGATTCTACCTTCATGACCTTGTGCAAATAATTTATATTCCCAATATTCAGTTTGAAAGTTCTTCTAATTGACGTCTAACAAATTTTTATCAAATGCTCTCATCTTGCTGCAAAATTAAGAATACTTTAGCATAAACTTTGACCTGATTTGCGTGGAGTTTGCATTTCTGGAATAACTTGTGCGGGTACGTTCGTAAGCCTCTCTTTGGACAGACAAAGTTGTAAAAGTATTATGAACAATAGAATCAAACGGGCCTAAATATAGAGTATTCAAAATCTGGCTGGTTTACCGATCAATTTGAAACCCCACAAAATTTCAGAAACTAAAAATTCAACACTTAATTTTGTGTCATTATCGTAGCAACAAAAATTTAGCGGATCAAACCCTCAGATGATTGCAGTCCACTAGCAGCAGTCCGTTGTCAGATACTCAGGTACAAATTGTCGCTTTATTGGATTAAATAGTTCAGTTAACCATAAAAAGATATTTCTTAAAGGTTCTAATAAGAGAGAGAGGAAAAAAGTATGAACATTATGAGATCTTTACCTTGTTATCAGTAATTTTATTCGTAACAATGTTCATTCATAGTGTTAAGATATAATTGGTAGTTCCTTTAAAAACATTCACAGTTTAAATTTGGAACTATGGGACAAAGAGACAAGATCTAGTAGTTGTGTTGTTCACGATTCCACCTGTTTTTTAACCTTGTGCATATAATATTTTTTGCTAATATTCATATTGAAAGTTTTTTCCAATACAAGATATGCTGTGAGCCATTGCTCACTAGTGATACCCCTGCTTTTCGATAAGGTCGAAAAATAAACGAAGTCGTCAAACAGGAAGTTGAAGTCGGTTTGGTCCGAAAACGTATCCCACGATATGGCATACTTATAGAAGTCTTGTGACAAAACATCAAGTGGCTGTAATGAGTAGTTGCAGAGAAGTGTGACGAAAATTTTGTATTCAAAACCATAAGGTCAAAAAATAAAACACCAAGTTCATGTCCCCTTGGTCTCAAAAAGTATCCAAAGATATGGCGTACCTATAGAAGGCTTGTGACTAAATATCAAACGGCTGTGATGAGAAGTTGCAGAGAAAAGTGTGACGATAAATTTTGTTACGGGCGCACGTATGTAGGTACGTACGTACACACTGACGAGCGGAACCACAAGGGCAAAACAGTATACCCCTCTTTCGGAGCAGGGGTATAATAAGCCTAACAAAGATGAAACAAAATCTCTCATCTTGCAGCTTACTTCGTAAGCATCTCTTTGGAAAGCCAAAGTTGTCAAAATATTATGAACAACAGAATCAAAAGAAATAAATAGGGAATTCAAAATCTGGATAAGTCACCGATCGATCTGAAATCCTAGAGAATTATATAATTAAAGATCCAATACTTAACTCTTAATATCGTAGCAATAACAAATGAGGGGATCACACCCTCAGATACTTGCAGTCCTCTTGCATTAGTCCGTAAATTTTTCACATTTTGATCTTCTTGATAAAAACCACTGAACTTTGCAGAGATGTTCGTTGAAATGTTCTTTCCAAATGTGGTTACTTTGGTGGCGATTGGTCAAGAAACATATCCGACAGAACATATTCTAATTTCTGAACTATGAAAAACTTCTTTTCAAGAACGATATACCCAACTGAACCAAAACTTAAAAATATTTTTCTATAAAAGTCCTGTTACTTTGGTGTCGATAAGAAATCCAAGAAAGCCATCACAGCCAAACTTAGTTTAACGTAGGAACCTGTGGGAAAATTAATTCAAACATCTTCGTCTAAAACCATTTAGCCAATCAGAACTGACCTTGGCAGCAACTGTCTCTAGACGGTCCGCTTTCAGCATGGTGTCTGATCACTAAGACTGTTAACAAATATGGCGGCCAAACCCGAACTTAGCTTAAAATAGGAGCTTATGGTGAAAATTGATGTAAAAATCTTTTTGTCTGAAACCAATTGGCCAACTGAAACCAAACGGCAGTCCAATTTCAGAATTATGTCCGATGATGTAGCCTGTCAACCACGATGGCCGCCACTGCCATAATTAGTTTAACATAGGACCTATTGGAAGACTCATTTACAAATATTCCTATCTGAAACCACTGGGCCAATTAGAATGATGGCCGCCATAGTCGGTGTTAGATTAACATAGAACACTAGAAGAAATCTTTAAATAAAATCTTGTATGAAACTACTAGGTAAATTTAAACTACACTTGACAGTACTGGTCGTTAGATGGTCCTCTTTCAGACTTTTGATCCGTTGTAGCTCCCATTTCGCTGAACTTATATGCATTATTGTTTAGGGGCCAGTTGAAGCCCGTCTTCGGGTGCGGGATTTTCTCGCTGCGTTGAAGACCCATTGTTAGCCTTGGGATGTTTTCTGCTCTTTGGTCGGGTTGTTGTCTCTTTGATAAAGTCCTCGTTTCCATTCTCTATTTTATTGAGGAAAATGGCTGCTACACCCAAACTTAGTTTAACATAGGAGCCTATAGGAAAATTCTTTTAAAAATCTTCTTGTCTGAAACCAATTTGGACTAGACTTGGTAGCAATGATCCTAAGATGGTCGTCTTTCAGACTTTTGTATGATGACACAGACTGTCAACCAAGATGGCCACCACAGCCGAACTTTGTTTAACATAATACCCTACGGAAAAATTCTTCTAAAAATCTTCTTGTTGGAAACTACTTATTATCTATGATGACCCAGACTGCAAACCAAGATGCCTGCAATAGGAAATCTTAGTTTATCACTGGTCCATGAGAAAATTCATCTAATAAAACTTTTTGTTTAACACCATAATGCCAAATGAGAACAAACGTAGCTGCAATAAGATGAGATCCGTTACTCGAAACTTACACTAAACATCCATCAGCATGGCTACTAATCAAATTTTGAGTTCTTCTGAAGGGGTAAATCCAGGTGAGCGATACATGCTCCTGAGAATTATTGTTTTCGTACATCCGTATCACGAAGAGCGCTTAATCGTCCCTATAGCTGTAAAAATAAATTGGCTTATGTGAAAATACTCTATGCAATACAGATTTCTGATACAAAAACAAAGCTTTTATTACCGTTTTCATCTTTAAAATCACTATGAAGTCACACATAAGCTAAAAGCTCACACCCTACTGAAGGATGATACCTTAGCAGATAATTGTTACATACATGTGGACCTTCATTTTCGCACCAACTGACGAGACCTTTGAAAAGCAGATGTCAATTTTACTTTTGTAGAAAATATACTGAGTTCTGAGATAACTTCCATCATGCAATACACATCGGATAAGGTGTGTGAAGGCGTTATATATGTCTAAAAATCAGAATTACTTATTCGAAATAATATTCGACCATAAAACTTTTGCTTGGAATGATGACCTTTTAAACATTCTAATGTACATATGAAAACACATATGATCAATTTAGCCATTAAGTTTTTTGTCCAAAAATCACTTATGAATTTATTATCAATGTCTGCAGTGACAAATTGATTTTTTTTATTGAAAAGGCATAAATATCAATTGCCAAAAGTCACTTTGCTACGTGAACCAACAAAGTATATATTCTGTCATTTAGCTCTGGTTTCTTTGTCGTATAGTAGCACAAAGTTATTTAAAGTGTACCAGAATATTTCTCAAGGTACCGGAAGTAGTTTCGATATATAAGGGGGAGGTTTTGGTACCCATAAAACCGGTTTAACCCCACCAGTATTCAGTGTATGTACCAAGTCAGACTATCCTGACTCTCTGTTGTGTTCATGTTTGTGTTTTGTACTCTTTTATGTTCTTTTTAGTCCGGTGTTCTGTCAGTTGGGTTGCTTTCATTGATTGTTATGTCATTGTTGACTTTTCCTGTTATCCATTTTGTTGTTTGTCTAATACTAAGGCGAATTTGACGTATTTCCTGAATACACATTAATAATTGGAATTAATAACTAGAAATAACTGATTTATTGCCGAATATATAATATAGTTTTCATTCTCTACAATCCGTAAAAACAAGATCAGAATTTGAAATAGAACATCTTCGGGAAATTGAAAACTCGGACAATAGAATATGACAAAGTATCTAAAAGAAAAAAATCTAATAAAACGTTTAAAACTTCATCATTAGAAAATAAAATAATTTGATCTCACTTGTTTTTCCAAATAACATCAAGTCTTGAGTTATTCTACCATAATTCATTTGATGTAAATTATCCCCTTCTACAAAAAGGCTGGCTTTGAGTAAAATGTCATCATTTAGAAATTATCACCGTGAAATCAAGAATGTGAAAACAAATTAACATCTACAGATATTTTGATTACTTACAAATTTCATTTACTCTTTAAATACTGTGACCTCATAAAAAAAAAAAAAAAACATCGTAAAAGTACGAACAAAAATGTTACTGTACAGATTTATTTAATCACTCCTGTTTACTTATCGTATTTTAAAATACTTGTGTTATATTTCACTTCGCCATCACTAGTAACCCAATTTTGATCTTAAATGGCTATTCTAGTCTTGTTTTTCTGCATGTCCATATTTTTCAACAAAGTAAAGATAACAAGATCAAATTAAGATATCTTCCTTCCAGTCAATCAAGATCGGTCAAGACCAGTTTAGATCAGTTCAGCAGAGGTATTGTTAAACATTGAATAATTCATTCTTAACTTCTATGAAATGATCTTAACCTGTCTTGATTGACTACAAGGCATTATGTCTTGTTTTGGTCTTGTTATCTGGATTTTATTTGAAATCTCAGAAATGCTACAAATCAAGACAGTCAAGATTAAACAAGACTGAAATGGCCCTTTAAGATCAAACTGGTGTTATTAGTGCATGCCATTTCCCTTGCTATTTTTTTCCTTTTCTTGTAAAACTATGGGCATCGCAACACTTAGTCTATATGAATTCAATCTGGACCACTAAGATATTTGGGTAAAAGCATACGTGTTCTTATACAATGCTTTGTACAGAAGATTGGAAAACTTTATAGTTCAATATAAAATAAAGCTTTACAAAGTTCAGTACAAAGGGGAATTGTCTCTTAAATTTTCACCTCATATCCTCACATTTTCTTATGTAAAGAAAAGTTCATGCGAGAGAATGCAAAGAATACACACTATATAGAAAGGCACAAGACGAAGAATGATATCAAAGAAACATATTGATAGGAACATTCATGGCTGGATATGTTTTCTTCTCTCTTTTAAGGCTTATTGTCTCGCAAACAGTGATGGACATTATGTGATATAATTTCAAAAATCAATCTGCTAATTCTCTAATAATTATGATATTGAAAAGGGGAAATTATAATTCAAATTAGATAATGGTGAAAATTTATTTATTTAACAAAAAACTTAACATGTTAATGTAACAGTGGAGCATGATTTGTCTCCCAAAATTACCTACCGCACCAACCGGGGATCGAACCCGGAACCTTTGGTTCAGTAGTCCACCGCTCTACCAACTGAGCTAAAGGAGTACTCCACTAGCGCAGCTAATGGAGGGTGGTTATAAACCTGTCACGGTTCTATAACTTCTATATTAATCAAGGGAAGTCCGTTACACTTCACCCACCTCAAGAGTCATCGTCCTACGATGACGATATCCAACTTCAACCCTTTTGCCAACTAGCCCTTTTTGACAATCGTGGGTTTTTTAGTTGGGCGCCAATGTGACAGTTGAGATTTCAATGCCTTCCCAAGAGATGATAGGACTAGGTTAATATTCGTAATTTTATTACCAGCATAAAATATTTCTGAAATAACAATATAACAACTATTCAGAAAACGATAACACATATAATTCATTCACTATAATGTATTATAGTACCGATTACCATACTTCACTACGTATACTAATTAACTCCAAGCATAATGTACGCATATAATAAGTGTCAATACTGTATGGATGTGCTCTATACGTTCAAGTTATCAAACATGTACATTTACACATAATTGTATTAATGTAATTGTAATGGTATATGTATAAAAATGTAACTCTTAGATTTAAGGTATAAAGTATTTGCATAAAATATTGAGAAATAGATTTATCATATCATAAAGAAAGCTGAACCGCTATATTGTGTAATATTTATGTCTAACAACATTCTGATAGTTGAAAAAGTACTATATAAAACATACTTGACAATAAATTTACGGTTTTAACAAAAACACCTCATTCAAGGGAAATAGCTCTACTTGTAAAAAGTTCATAAAATAAAAAAAACCTACCACTTGTGGAGCGAAATATACTGGTAAAATCAGGACTGATGACACTCTTAAATCTACACAAACATAACACTGCTAGTTACAGCAAGTGGCAAAATCTACACCATTCTGAATATTCTCTAAATCAAAATACAATCATAAATAGCCAGAATATCATACACAGTTTTTATACAACATTATATTATAAAACAATCGGGTGTCATCAGTTCTACATAACTCAACTCTGTTAATATTACAGACTTGTATTTCTGAATCGCATGATAAATGCGAAATATCATAAAATTTGACTCCGGCAATTATAACTTTATGATTAGCCGCAAAAAATCATCTGCTTGGATTAATCCCATTAATTAACGCCTGTAAAATCATTCATTCAACTTTCGCACCTATATTAATCAAACATGCCGTGTGATCTAGACGTAGAGAATGACTGAGAAAAATAGATTTAAATTCACCTGTTATTCTTTTGTTAAATGTGAAAATAATAGAATAAAAATGTTAGAAAAGATGTGAACTTACGTCAAATATCAGTAATCATTGTCCAAGCTTTGAAATAGTGAAAGTATAAAGCTGTTAAATTTCAAACGCCAATAAATCATAGGTCTATCAAAAATCGCGACCTCCTTGTTCAAATTCTATGCCCAATCTGACGTAAAACTACCCAACCGAGACAAAGATATTCTAATCACGCGCCAAAACTAGAAACGTCCAATAGAAGGAATATATGTCAAAAATACCCGGATAATATTAAATATGCAAATATATATAAGATATGATTCTTCAAATAAATAACCATTTTCAAGACTGATAAATAATTACACAAATGTTTTTATTTTCAATAATCAAAGATACATTACAAGTTTATTTTACAAAGAATAAAGGTACTAAAATAAATACTCTGCTACATTAACTTGCATAAGTTTTCAAATCTATATAAATTAGATCAGTATCGCAACGGAACAAGCTTTTCTCACAAAATGACAAATCTCTGAATACACATATATAAGGCTAAAATAGTATTTTTTATATTGTTCTGGGGTCAATAATTGATGGTCTGTACCTTCGCCTTATAATAGGAGCATCAAATATCGATTGATCCACGGTTCTAGGATCAGTTATCGATTTTCTAAATGGATATCGGAATACAGGCGACGATTTATCCAATATTGCATCATATGTTCTTGGGTCAGTTATTGACGGCCTAAATCGATGTTTAATAATAGGTGCGCGGGCATCTATCAATAATTGACTGTCTTTTCCACCATCAATTTTGGAATTTAAAAATTTTGAACGAACAATAGGAATCGACTCATCTAAGAAAACACTTGATGATTCTCCAGTAGCTGTTCTCGGATCTTTTATTGACGGTTTGTATTTATACCGTATTATAGGTGCTTTTTCCTCCACTGCATTATTCCTGTCCTCACTGACAATGTTCTGTAACAAAACAAAATAAAAAAACAAAAATATAATCAGGGTGTACAGAAATCACCAAAAGACAATCAAAACAAAAGCACTTTTTACGCTGCTTCAGGAGTTTTTTTTAAAAAAAAGTATCAAATCAGATCATATCAATCCAGTATACACGACCATTTAACTTCAAGCTGGTGATGGTGGGGGGGGGGGGGGTTTGGGGGAGTATGGTTTCCTAAAAAATATTCTGATCCCCAGTTTGATAACAAATAATATTGTGGTCAAGCAGACGACAAAAAAAAAATATTCTGAATCCAGATTTTCTTGAATGCGTGGAGTGGAGTTAATGATATATATTAATTTTCCAGAATCCGTTAACTTTTATACAATATAGAATAAAATGAATTTCATACTCATTTTCTTTGCATTTCTGGCAATTGATATTTGCTAATTTCTGTAGAAATACAGTGACTTAAATTATATAAATTAACCAAAAGTATAATCAATTATTATATAGTAGACAACTCGTGTCATTTTCAATTTTAAACGATGAAATAAAGTTTAACACCAGAACTTAATGTGTACTTTAATTGAATTTTCTCTTCAGTGGTATCTGATTTAAATTACTGGAAATCTCACAATATAACACGATAAAAAGCAGTGGAAAATAAGCTGTGGCCATCTAAGGGAAACTTGAGGAAAGATATGTTTAAGGGAGGATATCTTACAATGGCGAAACAATTTATAGAAAAGTTTTAAGTAACTGAACATTTGGATAGTTCAACAGAAATATAAAAATAAAAAGGAATTTGTTACATAACGATGGTGACAGCCTCGTGTTATTAGCAGTGTTATTTGTGTGACGAATGAGTAAGAATTATGTCAAAATACTAACTAAAGAACTTTGTTAGACTTTCATTATTAAATATGATTTTTCCAGTACCTGTATAGATGATTTCCTACTACTCCTTATATCTTGGGTTGGCTGTATTACACCACTGTTTACAAGCAGTATTATATCAATGAACAATAAACTGTGGAGTATCTGTTTCATCATCTGTTGAAAAAAAAATTCTATGTATATGCTATTGTGGTCTATTTCTTTTAAAACACATATATATATATATTTATATATATTCCCCTAAATACTAACCCAACACTGTTTAAATCAGATATAATACTGTCAAAGTTCTGTCCGCCTATAGCGGGACTCGAACTCACACCGTAGAAACACTATGTCACCTATTCGCCTAGCACTATGTCCATCGCCCTAGACCACTCAGCCAAATCAATATATATAATGAATACAAACATGTCAAGCTAAATAACCGTACCTATCTGAACCGATGAATATTCAGTTCAACTAACTGCTTAAAGATATACAGAGAATCTAGTTAAACGTGTTAAATCAAAGTATTTTCTTTTTCTGAAATTTTTGTTTTTATCTTATTGGTTACTTACCGTCTTTTACCACACTTTAAGTAAAATAAACTGATTATAGAAGGCTTAAAAACTGTCACTTATATATATATATCTTACTTGATGACAAATATCGAGAACTTAATGTAGGACGTTTTATGTATCTTTGTCACTTCCCGTGAACATTCAGACCTGAAGAGTAGTACAATTAGTCATTATTATTCAAAACTTCATAATTAGGAAGATTATATTATTTTCGGAAGTTAGCAGCAACAAAACGTGAATCTTATAATATATGTGTACTTGAAATCAAAATGATGTTTGTCATCGGAAATAATATATTACATTTTATAGTACATCTACACTTGCTCAGGTACAATTTTCACTTAATGTGATTAAACATTTGAAACAACACTAAAAAGATATTTTTAAAAGGTTCCAATAAGAGAGAGAGAAAAAAGAAAACAATTACGAAAATTTACTTTGTTATTATTATTTTCATTGGTACCAATGTTGTTCATTATTCCACCTTTTTCTTAACCTTGTGCAAATTATATTTATTGGTAATATTCACACTGAAAGTTCTTCTAATATACGTTTAACAAAGATGAGACAAAACCTCTCATATTGCAGCTTACTTCTAGCATGTATAAACTCTAACGTCGTTTGCTCGGGAGTTTGCATTTCTGGAACAACTTGTGCAGGTACATTCGTTAGCCTCTCTTTGGAAAGCCAAATTTGCCAACATATTATGAACAACAGAATCAAAAGAAATAAATAGGGTGTTTAAAATAAGGATAAGCCACCGATCAATTTGAAACCCTACAGAATTCTATTAATTAAAATTCAACACTTAAATCTTAATATTGTGTCCTTGTACATAGCAAAAACAACTGAGGGGATGACATCCTCAGATACTTCCAACCCACTAGCAGTAGTATGGTATGTACCTTTGTTTTTTATCCGCATTTTTGCGTTAATCTTCATCAGCATCTCCAATTGTTTTTTTGGAAACAAAAATGATCATGTCCAAACGGCCTAAACAGGATATTAAATCTTAGGATAAATCTTAGGATATATTATCCTTAATATAATTATTTAGGATAATCTTAGGACTATCTTATGACATGTCTGAGACCTCGTATCGAAGCTCTCATAGGAACATCCTCGCTAGGATGTCCCAACCATATCCTAAGTTGTGTGGTATAAAAAAAAACCTGATATATCAAATTGCATCGCACGACGCTAACTTTATAAGAATAATATTTTTAAAAAAAAAAACAATGAAAATAATGATGAATATGATGAAAATAATATTATTTCAAAACTAAATTCTAAAAGTTAAATCGATTGTGTTGTCAAAATTTTAGATCGATACAAATATGTATGATATTTAGCCTTCTGTACTACTGAATAGACACAATTTTTTGGATCTAGTTCATGACACGATAGCATTTCTTAGCAACCGAAAGAGAATAGAGCAAGATACCACTTGAAAAAAATAATTCAAACTTAGCAAAATGTTCGGGTCATTGAGATCCTTCATCAATGCGGCTGCCATATATATGTTTTCTTCGAGTAATGAGTCATCCATAATTGTTAACATTTTTCACAAAAAGCACTCTTTGTTTAAATTCCCATCCCCCGTCACAAAGTGTTCATCAACATTTCTTAACCTTGTTAGTGTAAACAGGTACCACTCCATACTAAGAAAGAGGATCTACAGACATCGTTACATCACTTGAAAATGCATATACCAAGTCCAGACCATGAATGATAAGTGGTTTGCTGTTTGTTGGCTTCTTGTCATTTATATACTGTTCAGAATTTTCACAGCATCATGAATTCTATAAATATCACCAGCTTGTATTCTCTGTTTTCCGGAAAATCGGCAGAAGTGACATTGCCCTTTTTTTCAAGCATACGCTAAAAATGTTAAATTTGAAACCCCCTTCACCAAGCGTGGGTTTTGTAAACTCGTGAAAAATGTTGACAATTATGAATGACCCCTAAAGAATTAAAAAGTCGATATGCTTATACTTGCAAATAGAAATTTGAAATATTGGAAAGCAAACTTGCATCAATTATACCGGATGAATTCGTTGCATGAGGAAATTAATTTGTATATTTTGGTAAACAATAATTTCATTCTGTATGCTTCAATGTAGGGATGTAATTAATTAATTTACAAAAATTGCACCAAAGATAAATTAACCCACCTCCACTTGCTGTTGTCAAAGGAAATTAATGTAGAACTAATCTCCTTATTATGATATATGGAACAGGAAATTAAAATTGCATATTCAGTTTACAGGAGATCCTTGGTCTAAAGAGACAATAAAGTTCAAAACATAGCAGGGAATAAATATGAAAGATGAAAAACAATAAAGAGTTCTTCTCCTAAAACTCGTCCAAGATTATTGAAATTCACTTAAAATAACTATTTAAAAAACAAAAACTAAGAATGTTGTGAAACAGCTCTTACAAATGATAAATGGTCATTGAGCTGTCCAACGGGCTGGTTGTCAATAAACAAGATATAAAAATGATCAAAATTCAAAAAAGAACAATTAAAAGTAAAACATAAGGCTGACTAACCTCTTGAAAAAAAGATACTTATAGTTCGAAACCTCATCAAAGGCTAAATTCATGTTTTGTATTAAATAAACATAAATATATATTATTTAAACGATATATACATGTAATATCATATGAGGAAATTATAATTTTTATATTAACAATATCTATAAATACTGAACTTGCTTATATTTCGGAATGGACAGAAAAAAAAAACAAACAAACAAACAAACAAACAAAACGCATCTTTTCAATAGTAATAAATTAGTGTTGGATTATTTTGTATTGTCATTTTAATGGTCATAAAATTGATAAAAACTTGAAACACCCAGAACTGTTCATATGATCTTGTATTCTTTCTCCCGAAATGTTTTATCAGCTGAGATTTTTTAATTTTAAAACCTCTTCCACCATATCATTTAATGAGGTTTTGTGCCAAAAAAGTTAAAATACTGCTGATAAAAGATACACCTATTGTGTAAATATTGGTTTTTATAGTGTGTTTTATACATAAGAGTGTCGGGATATGGGGGGGGGGGGGTGTCCACGAAAACCGGTTTAACCCCACCACTGTTTAACAAAATGGATAACAGGAAAGGTCAACAATGAAATAAATTTGATATCTGTATTGCTGTGTAAAATGCCTTAATGAAATAAGGGTTCCAAAGTACGAGCCTGTATGTCTTCAGTTACGTTCTAATTTCTCGACGAGCGATTGAGGTGCCGGGACAGCACACTTAATTATAGAACTCCCGAAATAACAGGCTGTCATTCAATCTGTAAGTTTCGTTGAGGTATGAGTGGTTGCCCAAAATTATCTGAATACACTGGCACGTATCAGCTTTCATTTTGGTCAGATTATAATTTTCACAATTTCACAAATTACAAGCCACGATGAAAATTTTTATGGAGCTAACTTTAAAACTCAATCGAGAATACACATGTAAGAATTTACTGGGTATTATTTATTTAGTTATTCTGAACTTTTTATGGAAATTTTATACAGTTTTAAATCAACACTAGTTGTTCAGTTTTCGTGAACTGTTTTGTCACAGCAGGTTCAACAATCAGGTGCAACAAAATTTGATTTAAGAAACTTCTTTTGTCAAAGTTCATAGCAGGTCTTGATCCAGCTGTTTATAAGAAATCCTTTTCAACATCAGATGTATAGAATCTGATCAAAGTTATGGTTTCTAGTGTACAGATGGTTCTTTATTCTTGTGTTCGATAAAAGCTTGCAATTATAAAAGCCAACTCTAATGCAACATAACATATAACGTCCTTTTTGATTTGATAACGTCAAGCGTAAAATCCACGGTTTACCGTCGGAACCATTGACGACAGCGTTGCACAAACGCATTTGACGTTTCCTGTTTACTTTTTATTCTATTTTTTAACGTTTAACGGAGGTTGCATTAAAATGGGGATAACTGTATTGTATTTTATCAGTTGCCAACATAAACCGGTGGTTTTACCATCGCAAATATCCGTTTAACTGGCTCCGCTACGCGTCGCCAAGTAAACTCAATTTGCGACGGTAAAACCAGCGTTTACGTCAGCAACTGATAAAATACAATACAGTTATCCCCTAATCAACTGTATCTTCGATTATACCTGACCTCCTCGATGGTTTTGTGGTAGCGTGCTTGCTTGGAGTGCTGGTCCGACCCCCCCCCCCCCCCCCCCCCCCTCCCGCCGGGCCAAACCAAAGATATCAAATCTGGTATTTTCTGCTTATCCGCCAGGCATATAGGATTAAGAGCAAAGGAGTGGTTGGCTCGGAGTCAGTATAATGTGGGGTGATATGTCTTTCTACGAACTGGTACCTCGTGAGCTAGCATGTTAAAAATAAGACTCGGCGTGTCAGTGTAGAACAAAGCAGGGTTCATATTCATATCATATCAACATGTTCTCGTCCTGACATGCATTAAATTATCGTCACTGGACGTTAAAGAATAATTCCTCCATCTATCAATGATATCAGAGATAATCATTCATTGGTATATCACATGTACCTACTGAAAAATTATCTGACGACAGAGCTGGGCATACTTCACATTATATTCCTACAAATATATTTATTCGCCTTTCTACTTAAAAAAATGAAACTTTATTAATAAGTACATGAACACATTTTTCTTATCGTTTCCAGGGTAAATATTCATAATTATTCTAAAAAACTTAAATCATCCTTACTAAAATGGTGAAAAATGGTTACAAAATATTGCCAAGTTCTTTGTATCTGTGATCAAAGTTTGAAGTTGCTAAAAAGACTCACTAGACTGAAATTTCCTTAGGCTCCTCTATCATGTCTATACTGTTACCGTATTAAAGTCAGATGTTGTTCTGGAGTTATGTCGCCTTGTCCGTAAAAAAATCAAATGTGCACGAAAAATCACAAAATTAACAATTTTTGGGTAAATTAAAAATCGTGTAGACTTCGATGTGCTCAATATATCTTGTTAAAATTTGAAACATACTTTGTTAAGATAAGTATCTTTTAATGGTCAACTGCTAATCAATGCTAAACATATAGCTTCAACTCCTATTTTGTGTTTTAATTTAATGAAGTTTACCCTTCACTCAATGACAAACGTCAAGTAAAAAGCCTATATTTATTGTACAATCTGAAATACAAATTTTATTTTGGAACAATAATAACCATTAACTGGGTTTGTTTCAGGTATTTTATTTAAAAATTAAAACTGTCGTTATTAGAACTAATGGACTTAAAATAACATTATGTATTGACAGCTTAATAGCAAATAAAAAAATGAAAATTCCTTCTAGAAATCATACGAGGTCGGCTACCATATAATTTTGAATTTGAAAATGATCCCGTGTGTGAAATTTATTTCCTACTGTACACGTATATAAGCAATTATTGCAAACAAAATATCTTTGATTATATTTACATTTTATAGCCTTTCTACTTAAAAAAATGAAACTTTATAAATAAGTACATGAACACATTTTTCTTATTGTTTCCAGGGTAAATATTCATAATTATTCTAAAAAACTTAAATCATCCTTACTAAAATGGTGAAAAATGGTTACAAAATATTGCCAAGTTCTTTGTATCTGTGATCAAAGTTTGAAGTTGCTAAAAAGACTCACTAGACTGAAATTTCCTTAGGCTCCTCTATCATGTCTATACTGTTACCGTATTAAAGTCAGATGTTGTTCTGGAGTTATGTCGCCTTGTCCGTAAAAAAATCAAATGTGCACGAAAAATCACAAAATTAACAATTTTTGGGTAAATTAAAAATCGTGTAGACTTCGATGTGCTCAATATATCTTGTTAAAATTTGAAACATACTTTGTTAAGATAAGTATCTTTTAATGGTCAACTGCTAATCAATGCTAAACATATAGCTTCAACTCCTATTTTGTGTTTTAATTTAATGAAGTTTACCCTTCACTAAATGACAAACGTCAAGTAAAAAGCCTACATTTTAGGTATCCAATTGTGTTGCAGCAGTTCATATTTGTCTAAAGTCACCCACCCTATAGTAATGTAAGCTATGTTTTCTAGTTGTCTCTCTTTGTCTGCTTTGCACATACATTTTGCTAAGCTTATTTGAAAAAGTTATGTGAGTGTTGGGTTTTTTGAGAAACAAAATTAATGTAGCCATTACATTAATGATTCTGATTTTCATAAAATATAAAAATGTTTAACAGAAATTGCACATTTGGTTCTGTTGGTAAAATTTTGCTTTTTCAAATTTTCCACGAGGGCAGTTTTTTAGTGTGCGATTCACTGACGTTTGAGTAAAATAAGATGTAAACAAAAACTACTTCTTTGCGGCCTTTGGAATTACTGTTGAGTCCTAATATGACAAAATACTAGTAGACATATTCAGCGCATAAAATTTGGTATCATAGATTTTTTGCTCGTTGTTCTACAACAAAATAACCCGTGTTTTGTATTTGCCTGCTTTTTCTTCTGCTGTTCAGACTTCAATAGGTGGATGCGTAATGGTAAGAAAGTTCTTGACACAAAATTCATACATACACATGCCAAAGGTTCAAGCGAAGAGACAACGTTTATTTTTGTTGTTCTTAATCTTCACGATATAGTGAAGCCTAATGCATGGAGATGAATATCATGCTTTGCTGAAACATCCACACGACCCAAAGCCCGGTTGGATTTCTTATTTTGACAGATGTGTATCATTTCATGTCCACAGATAGAAAAATTTTTTTTTTAAAAACTATCCATAATATCATTATTTGGCTAACAGTTTTATAATGAAAATCTCAAACTAATTCACTTTTTAATTACTATTATAAAATTAAAGTTTGCCTTTTGTGATGATTTTTGATTTTTTAAGGTATTTTCTGGTAATTCATATATCCTTGACGTCCAGTAAATTTTAGAATTACCTTGCTTAAAATATAGTCAACGTTTCAGAAAGGGATGAACAATCGACTTATTTTGATCTGAGCGAATCAATTTAGTCAAAAAATAGTATAGGCGACTGATGTATACATGGTAAAAAAAGATTTCCAAGAAGTAACGACACAATTGTTGTTTTTATTGAGTCACCAATAAATACTATTTGTATTTTAACAATTTAACTTTGCGGAGTTCAAATGTTGAGTTTAATATATATATTTAAAATCCGTTGGAATTTTGTAACCCTCCCAAATAACACGTGATCTATAAACCTGTGTTTGCACTCCTTTTGGGTGATTTTAATGTATGTACAACTTCTAGTATTTTAAAATATTTGGCACTCAATACCACTGAGGAGTGAACAATTGAGACATGGCTTATAAAAAGGGGCTAATTCGATAACCCACAACATGCCATTATCTATCCTAAGAATAAGATATATGTGTATTTTGTATTCTTACAGATGTTACTGCTTCTATGCTACAACAGAACTGTAACCATCTCACGAGAAAATTGACAACCTATTCGGTTTATCAATTAATTTCCTACATAATTTACAAAAAAGTGATATTTGAAAATTGATAATAAAATTCCAAATACCCGATTGATAACGTTGTATATCCGTGTAGGGTTTTATTAAGAAATTCAATGTAAATATAAAAATAAAAACTGCGGGGAAAGGAAAGGACAAAATATGGATAAAGACTACTCCTAAGTTGTTACACAATATTATGACATTTCATATTTGTCCTAATATAATTAAAACACATGCGTAATTGCTTTTTGCTTGTTTTCAATATACAAACAATTAATTACTGCTTGTAACACGACATTAAGATGTAAACAGTTTTTTTTTACTTTTAAAGTCATGTTGGTAAAATACGTAAATCTGAGTCAAATATGTGAAGGGGAATTCAGGGAAAATTATGAACTAAATAATACTGCACACACTATAAAAACTGAGTGATACTTTCAATCTTAAAGAAACAGATAGTAGCAAAAGGTAAGCAATTTTGGACTGGTGAAAAATACATTCCTAAAAGCATAAGACATTCGGCTAAATAATTGTACAAAAATGTATATAGACCAGATTTGTTTTTTTACGTTACATATCTTTTACACATGTTTTTGACACGACTTTGAATTTAAATTTAAGAATGCTAGACAATATTTTAGTACACTGTTAAGATGAGATTTCCGAAAGATTATTTCGGATCATTTCGTTTGCACCATACTCAGGAAATTTGTTTAATAGTTTTTTTTGTTAATTTTGCATGCAGAATACATTAACGATTTTGTTAAGGATATTTGTCACCGACAGAACTTTAACTACTTTTGTTAATTGTATATGTTATGTTTAGTGTTTATGTAGAGCTCGGAAAACCTAATGTATTCTTTTGTCGTGTTAGAATTTTGATAATGCGTTAAAATTGAAATGAAACTTTCATTTTAACTGTTCATTTTCAGATGATTTGTAATTATGCCCAAGTATTTCTGGCAATTAGTCTTAGTTCAGCAGTTTTTGCTGCTCGAAAAGCCAAATCAGCAGATTTTAACAGTTGTATCTTGATTACTGGAAACCCAAGATTTTGTACGTCTTACTACTATCTTTCAACAATTCTACAGAACTATGGACCTAGAGATTTCTCTAAAGTTTTGAATCAGCAGAGTCGACAACAATTTCAGGTAACATAAGGTGTAAATCCTGTCTTAATAGAGTGCAAAATGTACAAAACTACCTAGAACATTTACCCCTAAGGTAGTAAGGTATATTTCGAAGTGGGGTTCGCCCAGTCAGCTGTAAGAGATTTATCTTACATAATTAAAACATCTTTAAAATCCTTTCTCTCCAGAATTGCGCGGAAACCCCAAAGCGGCGAGGTCTGTTTATTGCTAGATCGTAAATTATTTTAAACTGTATTATTTCAAACAATGGACGTCTTGCTTTGTAACAAATTTTATATATATTTTTTCAATTTTAGTAGTATTTTCTTGTATTTTAAAATAACTCTTTAAATAGATTTTCTTCATTTCCCAGGAAAACCTTGCTGCTTTGATATGGAACGAATTATTGGCGTCTGACAAGAAACCATTCGACTATGCAAATGTACCAGCACCTAATATTAAACACTCATTTGCATCTTCCATCGTTGATCCTAGGACTTCGTTGTCAAATGATCCCGAAATGGACCAACGAGTGCGTTCTCCACCAAACATTGACCTTTCTACAATACAACCAGTAACAGGAAATAGTGATCCTTCTCTTGGAATTAAATATCCCATTCAACGATCAATGATTGACCCAAGAACATTATCACAGGAACAAACTTTATCCCCTAGAAATATTCAGAATGAACCTTCTCCAGAAATGAAATATTCATTCCAAACTTCAATTGTAGACCCCAGAACATTACCAAATCTTGTTGATAAAACTTTTTCACCTGTAACTGTTCCGTTCCAGCCATCAGTTATGGATTCAAAGCTACCATTGAAATTACCTTTCGAACGTCCTCCAGTTATTCGACATCGTTATAGCATTTCTGAACAACTACTTGATCCAAGAACGATACGACCATCATGGAGAGAATCGTATTTTCCGGTAACTTATTGAGATTAGACTTCAAATATGAACTTCTTCCACCTGAAATACAGAAACATTATGCAAGGCCTTACAATGTGTAACATTGTTTAAATTGTGTACCATGGTGGTATGGTTTATTTCATTGAAGATCATTTGACCAGTTCTTCAGTAAGATGTGATGCAGAGCGATTATATGAAAGACTACGTGTAGCATACATGCCGGATCATTGACTTGTAATAAAATAATTTCTATGATACGAATTTTGCTATTTCGATTTACCAGTCGTTGTGCACAAGGCCAAAAATGTTGAAAACATTGCAAGCGTCAACAATAGGCCTGTTTTTTGATATAAGTTTATAAGTTTAGTGATTTTATACATCTTTATACGTCTGTGTAGAGAATTATCTTCAGGACTTATCTCTCGTACAGAATCTGGTGTACAGTGACAATTTATGCAAAGAAAATTCCGATAAAATTTTATTGAATAGACGCTTTATATCTATTTTTTATATTGGTACATAGAATGTGCATTTCTGAAATAAATTTAACGCTGCATATACATGCATTATGCTTTGGTTGAATATTTGCGTTATGGAAGTAAATGAAGATAAGATACCTTCGTATCAAAGTCTGCAATTGACATATTATGGAATATACTTTAATTTACTCCTCTTTGTCCCTTGAGGAACAAATGGCTGCCACAGTCGTCCTAGTCACTCTGTTCTGTGCTGTTTGTTTGGCTTCACGCCATGTGGTTCAATTAGCTCATTTAGTCTAGTTCTCCTCTAGCTGTGTGTTGGTCTCCCTAATATTCTGCATCCCTAGGTGGTCTGTTCCAGTGCGTACCTTGTTATGTTGTCATCCGGTTTTGTCCCTGTATGTTATGCACAATCTTCTCTTTATTTTTGTTTTTAGACCCGAATATGTATACATGAATCCGACACTTGTAATACATTAAACAAAGCATTGCGAAATTTCAAGAAAAAAAAAAAACATTTTTTTCCGTTCAATTTGTCGTTACTTACATTTCAAAACTTCGTGAAAAATTTAAACTCTTAAAAAACACACAAAAGATGCTGATCTACAGCATGAGTCGGTCAGATGAAGAAGCCGCTTAAGTCCATGCATGCATACAGGTTTCTGTAACATTAAACAACACATATTTCTTTGGTGTTGCAAATTTTTAATTTTTGTATTTTCAGAAAGTGCACTGGATTTCCATACTGGTATAAGCATGGGGAATGTTTGAGTCCTTTACTTATGTTAAATTTTATATCTTCTTTTGTCCCACCAGTTTTGCTTACAATACTGTCTTAATATGTAAATTCATCAACCACTTCAATGTACACTGTCATTAAATTTCATTTCGAAATTCGAACTCAACTGTTGTTGACATATAAAAATAGAATCTGATAAGGTCAACCAATGAACAACACAACACATTCATCCTATAACAACACGAAAACGGTAGGGATGTAACCATAGAAGCATAAATACAATAGACCACTACGACTGGGTTTGTGGAAATGACGGGGTGGGATAAATGTTGATACGACAGCAACCCAGAAACAATTATGTAACTGTAAATACGATTAAAAACGCTTTAAAAGAATTCAGTAGAAAATCAATACAAATAAATTACAAAACAAAGCAATAGAATTTACACCAAATCTGTATCCTTTCCATCGGATTTTTTCAGTGGAGCTGTAATTCAATAGTTTATACTGATATTTTACAACTTTGTTCACAGCATCACCATCAAAATCTGGAGATGAGATTAAGTTCTACAGGTACAAACATTTTGTCACCTTTGAAAATATTTCATGAGAATTTTAAGTACATGTAATTTCTCATAATAGTATTATCCCTGTTTCAATGGGGTATTAGTATATGTTATTATAAAATCCCTTCCATTAATATATGCAAACATGAGCACATTGTAAATAGCTATTTAGGGAACCCGTTACAGCCCACTTTTGAAAAAAAAATTACACAAGCGTAATTTTTGCAAATAGGATTGTAACAGGGCATACTTTGGAGGTACTATATCTTATCGAAAACAACGGATTTATATTTATAATTGCGTAAATAGGTTTCCCATTTTAGTTTCTATTGTAATATCATGGAATAGGTACGTAAGATCTTTCACAGTATGGGCTGCAAATATGAAATGATGTGTAATTTGTAAAAAAATTGCTCTTTCTCCCAATGACTTGAATAATTTAAATTCATACTGGCCTCTCACGAATACTGCCGAACTCTATGACGAGATAGCATTAAACCCTTTATCGGATTGTTGTTTCAGTTCTAACATATAGATTATATCCAGTCCTGCTTTGTAAATAAAAAACAATAATAAATAATTTGATATCTTAAATCTCAAATTAAAAATGACAGTATCTTAATGAATAGACATATTGTGTTTGTTTTGTTTTGTTTATTGTTTTTTCCTAAATACTCAAGGCAACCCATTCTTAATGCCCATGTGGTGTGACCTTTGGGTTTTTCCCGTCAACTTTTTTTTAGAACATACATGATAAAGGAAAGACTTCTCTTTGACACCCCTTGGTTGACAGAATAATCATAGACACACGCGAAAGATGCGCCAAAAGGAAGTCTTGCCAAATGCAAGTCGATGTGTATTTACCTGTCTATCCATTTTCCTTAGTTAAACCTATTATTTGATCGTTTTCAGAAATCAAACACACCGAACACGTATTTTAGGATTCACCTGTGTTTACGAACGTACTTTAAGACTATTTAAAGATCGCATAAACCGAATAGAAGTGAATATAATAGTAAATAAGCTGGTCCTCTTCACAATTTTATTATTTAGAGATGTAGGTTTCATTCAAAAAATGTTTCTTAATTACATGCAAATGTTTTTACATAGTTCCGTATTGTAAAAAAAATAGATACTAGAAAGTTCCTTGTTTTTTTCCCCTGTTCTGTTTATGTCTATTGAGTTTCACCCTTCTTCTCAGCATTGCCCAACAGTTCATGGCAATAAATTCCTGGATATGTATATATTTTTACTTTGGAGTACTTTTATATGCTGTTCTTGCTTTCATCTATCTACTAGAAGATATTATTACGCTGTTGTAGCAGTTGTTGTTGCCGTCTGTTTTGGGTTTGTCCGTCCTGTAGTAAATACCACCCAATGCGTTGCTCATTCTAAATTTGTAAATTTTGATAATGGGTAGTGATGCTATAAATCATAGGGTGGCTATAGGTGTATTTTATTGTAAAACAACTCCAGTCTTTAAAAAAATGACACTTAGTAGTAAAATTAATTTTGTTCAGCAGTTTATATACCTATGTTATAAATTTAAAAAAAATGTCAGCTGCAGGTGCAGCATTCCTGTCTTATAATGCTTTTAATTTGTCACTTATTTTATGTTAAGTCAAATTTTGTTTGTTATTATCTGGTGATGTTGAACTAAATCCTGGCCAAACCCAAGGGGACACAACTCGCCTTATCGATACATCTCCCGGGATTCTGCACTTGAACATCAGAAGCCTTAGAAACAAAATTGATGAAACTGTTAATATTGTTGAAGACTTTGATATTTTATGCTTTTCTGAAACTCACTTATAGACATTACGGCTGCAAACGATAAAATATCGTTTCCTGGTTATTATCCTACGCCATTCAGATTAGATAGAAATTCGCATGGTGGGGGAATTATAATGTATTTCAAAAACAACATATGTATAAAAAATCGAAATGATTTACAGATAGTCGGCCAAGGTTGGGTATCATTTTACTTAGCGTGGAATACAGATCGCCAACAGAAGCAGGGCCACATTTTTGGATCAACTAAAGTCGTATGTTGCGTCTTGCACTTGACGAGACGAACATGATAGTATCTGTTGGAGATTTTAACACTGATTTTTTTAGAAGGGTTCCGAATGAAGTATCATATATTATAAATATGTATGGATTACTTGACAAAATAATTTAGATTGGAATATAAAAAATAGTTCGAATCATAACACATTTAAATGTTTGCTGAATAAGAAGTATGCTCGAAGTAAACCACCTATATACTTTGGGTGTGGATGCAGGAAAGCTAATGTTTTACATACTAGATTAAGAAATCGATGAAGTAGTTAGAAATGGATTTATATAGATCTAATTTAATTATTTACTGTACCTGTATGTGCAACAACACCTCAGTTTTTACATTGTGAATTATATATAAACCAAAGAGCTGTTTTATTTGCCAATATTATAAGATTAGGTTTAGAACCAAATATTAATGTAATACTGTTCGGATCAGAAGATCATGATAACAAGTTAAATGTCAAGTTGTTTCTGTCTGTACAAAAATACATGATATACACTAAGAGATTTTCTTCGTGACACCCAAACGACAACAACAACAATACCCCCTCCACATTACTTGATCATTATTTTCACGTCTCTATTGTGTTATGCTATATTGAACTTCGTATGTATGTTTATTTATTGTAATATGATATGTATTTTCTATAATATTGTCTGTTTATGTAATGTTTGTTTATTTTGTTGGAGAAGACATTAATAAGTTTTGTAACTTGTATCTCATCCAAGTGTCAGAATTTTTGGACAATAAAATATGTTTAAAGCAGACATTTTCTTCTAGTAGAGGGAAAGTATCCGACCTGCAGCTATGAGAGCCTTAGATAGTTTTATAGTTAAAAAGAGAACGTTCTTACCCTGCTATCTAAATTATGTACCGTCCAATTTAATTTTGCAGTTCTAGCAAGCGTACACCTTGTTGGTTCTGGAGTTCTGTCTATTGAGTAGCATTGATTGATTGGTATGTCATTGTTCACTTTTCCTGTTATCAATTTTGTTGCTTATTTTGTATATTTTTTTTTATTTAATCGTCTATCATTATAACCAAAACGAATTCAGTCACCCTCAAAGGTGAACATAAAATGTATACTTGCAGCAGAAATCTATTGGCAATTTTCACATTAATTGTTTATTGGTGATTTTAAATGAACGCAGAATGTTTGATCTGTTTAATTTCATTGTGATTTAGCTGGGTTGTAACTTTTCAATTTTTAGCTCACCTGACCCAAAGGGTCAAGTGGGCTATTCTCATCACCTGGCGTCCGTCGTCGTCGTCCGTCGTCGTCGTTAACTTTTACAAAAATCTTCTCCTCTGAAACTACTGGGCCAAATTGAACCAAACTGGGCCACAAGCATCATTAGGGTATCTAGTTTAACAAATGTGTCCGATGACCCCGCCTGCCAACCAACATGGCCGACATGTCTAAAAATAGAACATAGGGGGTAAACTGCAGTTTTTGTCTTATATCTCAAAAACTAAAGCAATTAGAGCAAAACTGACCCGAATAAAAATGTTCATCAGGTCAAGATCTACCTGTCATGAAATTTTCAGACGAATCGGTCAACCCTTTGTTGGGTTATTGCCCCTGAATTGTTAATTTTAAGGAAATTTTGCAGTTTTAGGTTATTATCTTGAATATTATTATAGATAAAGACAAATTGTAAACAACAAAAATGTTCAACAAAGTAAGATCTACAAATAAGTCAACATGACCAAAATCAATGATTGACCCCTTATAGGAGTTTTTGCCATTTAAAGACGGCATCCAGCATAAACTTTCCTTTAAAGATCTTTTTCTCTCGAACCACTGGGCCAATTGAGACCAAACTTTGGTGGAATGGTCCTTGGGTGGCCCCCTTCAAAAATTATGTCTGGCACCCCCGACTTCCAACCGACATGGTTGCTGCTACTAAAAATAGAAAAAAAGGGGGGGGGTGAATTTCAAAAATCTTCTTATATGAAACTACAAGGCCAGTTGGAACCAAAGTTGGCAGGAATGGTTCTTAGGAGGTTCTCTTTCAGAAATATGTCCAATGACCCGGACTGTTAATCAAGATGGCCGCCACAGCCGAAGTTAGTTTAACATAGGGCGTATGGGAAAATTCAGTGAAAAATCTTCTTGTCTTAAACCACTTGACCAATTGGAACCAGACTTGGAAGCAATGGTCCTTAGATGGTCCTCTTACAGAGGTATGTTCGATGACCCGGACTGTCAACCAAGATGGTTGCCACAACCGAACTTAGGGCCCGATAGGAAAATTAATTGAAAAATCTTCTTGTCTGAAACCACTTGACATATTGGAGCCAGACTTGGCAGCATTGGTCCTTAGGAGGTCCTTTTTCAGAAAAGTGTCTAATTTCGTGGACTGTGAACCAAGATGGCCGCCACAGCAGAACTTAGTTTAACATAGGACCCTATGGGAAATTCACTTAAAAATCTTCTTGTCTGAAACCACAAAGCCAATTAGAATTAGACTTAGAATTAATTTAACATAGAATCCTATAGAAAAACCAGCCAAATTGACTGTAACACTTATATTTTTAGGTCTGCTCAAGGTGAAAAGTTAAATCCAGGTGAGTGATACAGGCTCTTGAGAGCCTCTAGTTTTTAATTGTGTCGAATAATAGATTACCAAATTATAGAAACAATAACAGTCATGTTGAAGGAGATTTTAACTATTTATGGAATTTTTATATGTCGGTTGTATGTATTCAGAGAAGGTGGACAAAATTTATGTAGAAACGGGAAATTTTCCTGTGGTATTTGTGGCTAACTATTGCATGGGTCATCATTCAACGAAATCTTGTCAGGTTCCTTCCTTGCATATTCTGACTAAACACCACATGTCCTATATATATCATAAAATGTCATAATTGTTTTTAACTTTGGGGGTATCAATACCAACCTTTTCACATCCAATTGAATTTTTTGTCATGTAAAGTCTTAATTAATGCAGAAAAAATTAAGTGTACATTTGTTTTGTTTACATAATAAGACCACAAATGGAAACATTTCTTTGTGATGTATACATTTTTTTACTAAGATGACGTGTTTAGTATATAGATAAATAACTTGTCAAGTTGATGAATTATCATGAGGTTCATTATTCTAAAAAGGCTATAAACAACGAACATTTTCTTTGATGACTAGTTCTGGATAGGTGATGTATAACAATTTACATCATTTTTCTGTAGGAGAGGGGATCCATAAAAACAATCGAAACAACAAGTTGTGGGAGATACATGTTTATCCATATATTGTAGGGATATATTTTACCACAAATGATAAAATATTCTATGAATGTTCATAGGAGATATGATTTCCATTTCTGCAATAAATTTCTAAATCTTGTTGCTTGGGTATACTTATAAATCCCACCCCAGCTTGATACACTAGGAACAGTTTATATATATTGCGTTGCTATAGAGAGAAACATATACCGAAGCAGTAAGCCATAACCACCTGTAAATCAGTACCGAAGCAGCAAGACGTAGGTAAATATAAACAAGTACCACAGCAACCAGCCGCCGGTACATATAAACAAATACCAAAGCAGCAAGCAGAAGGTACATATAAACAAGTACCGAAGCAGCAAGCAGAAGGTACATATAAACAAGTACCGAAGCAGCATGCCTTGGGGACATATAAACAAGTACCGAAGCAGCAAGCAGCAGGTACATATAAACAAGTACCGAAGCAGCAGGCCATTGGGACATATAAACAGGTACCAAAGCACCAAGCAGCAGGTACATATAAAGAAGTACCGAAGCAGCAGGCTGTGGGGACAAATAAATAAGTACCGAAGCAGCAGGCCGTAGAGACATATAAACAAGTACCGAAGGAGCAAGCAGCAGATACATATAAACAAGTACCGAAGCAGCAGGCCTTGGGGACATATAAACAAATAGCGAAGCAGCAAGCAGCAGGTATATATAAACAAGTACCGAAGCAGCAGGCTCTGTTGACATATAAATAAATGCCGAAGCAGCAAGCCGTCGGTACATAAATACAAGTACAGGAGCAGCAAGCCGTGGGGATATATAAACAAGTACCGAAGCAACAAGCCGTAGATACATATTTATAAAGAAGTACCGACGCAGCAGGCCGTTGGGACATATAAAATAGTACCGAAGCAGCAAGCCGTGGGTACATATAAACAAGTACCGAAGCAGCAGGCCATGGGGACATATAAACAAGTACCAAAGCAGCAAGCAGCAGGTACATATGGGACAGCCCGTGCAATTGTTTTCCTGTTACAGAAGTCATGAAATAATAGGCTGCCTGTAAGTCTGTACGTTTCGTTGAAACATGGGAGATGGCTCAAAACGATCGCCATACAATGGCACATATCCAGTTAAAATCTCGGGCTGTGAAGTCAGTCTACTTTTTCCGTAATTTGAGAAATCACGAGCCATGGTAAAAAAGTCTCCTTCCGCAAAGTAAAATGTACCTCTTTCATGCTCTCTATGTAGAATAAAAATTTTCTTGGTTTTATTCATTTAATCCTTTTAATATTTCTATTTCAAATGTCTCAGGTAAATACGCCTTTAAAACAACACTAGTTATTCAGTTATCATGGTTGGTTTTGTTACAGGTCCATATATCATGGTGCAATTATAATTTTTTTAATGGACTTCTTTCGTATCCCTCAGGTCAAAGTTCATTGCAGGTCTTGAGCCATATAAAAAAGTACCAAAGCAGCAGGCCGTGGTGACAAATAAATAAGTACTGAATCATCAGGCCGTAGAGACATATAAACAAGTACCGAAGGAGCAAGCAGCAGATCCATATAAACAAGTACCGAAGCAGCAGGCCTTGGGGACATATAAACAAGTACCGAAGCAGCAAGCCTTGGGTACATATAAACAAGTACCGAAGCAGCAGGCCTTGGGGACATATAAACAAGTACCGAAGCAGCAAGCCTTGGGGACATATAAACAAGTACCGAAGCAGCAAGCCTTGGGTACATATAAACAAGTACCGAAGAAGAAAGCCGTGGGTACATATAAACAAGTACCGAAGCAGCAAGCCGTATGTACATATAAACAAGTACCAAAGCAGCAAGCCGTGAGTACATATAAACAAGTACCGAAGCAGCAAGCCATGGGTACATATAAACAAGTACCGAAGCAGCACGCTCTGGGTACATTTAAACAAGTACCGAAGCAGCAAGCCGTGGGTACATATAAACTTGGACTATGAGTTAGTTATAATAGTCCCAGATATAAACAAACACCGAAGCAGTAGACCGTGAAAACATATAAAAAATTTCCAAAGCAGCAAGCCGCAGGTATATGTAAACAAGCACCGAAGCCGCAAGTTACAGGTACATATAAACATGTACCGAAGCAGCAAGACGTAGATACATATAAACATGTACTGAAGCTACAAGCCGTAGTGACATATAAACAAGTACCGAAGCAGTAAGTCGCAGGTATATATAAACAAGTACCGAAGCAGCAAGACGTGGGTACATATAAACAAGTACCGAAGCAGCAAGCCGTGGGTACATATAAACTAGTACCGAAGCAGCAAGTCGTAGGTACATATAAACTGGGACTATGACATAGTTATAATAGTCCCTGTTATAAACAAACACCGAAGCAATAGACCGTGAGAACATAAACAAGTACCAAAGCAGGAAGCCGCAGGTATATATAAACCAGCACCGAAGCCGCAAGTTGCAGGTACATATAAACAAGTACCAGAGCAACAAGACGTAGGTACATATAAACATGTACTGAAGCAACAAGCCGTAGATCAGGCCTTGATATTTGTTGTGTACGTAGCTTTCCTCAAGATGACGTGTCGCATCTTTTTTTTTTACTTAATATGTTCATATAGATATTCTTGTTGGAGAAAAGTTACTCAGTAAAAATGAAATAGAAGGAAAACCCGGTTTGCTGTCACTCAGACAGCTCTCTTGTTCTTGAATATCGCAAAAATTCGTGTTTTCACTCACCAAAGTTAATAACTGCATTGCCAATGCTTACATATATCATATTTTCAACGAAAACATATTTTGTGATTTTTACATAAAATATGACATCACCATAGAAGAATCTTATTTTAATTTAAAAAAGTCTATGAAAATTTACACAATGAATTCCTTGATGTGAATCCATACCTTTGCCTGAATACCTTTAAATTTTCCGTTCAAAATTTGTCAAAAATTTACCAGAAATTTCTAAGGCTCTTCCTTTTGATGCAAAGGTAACCTTTATCTGAGTTTGGATTCGTAGGAGTTTTAATTGTTCTGGGTTTTGATCATTGTGCTTATTAATTCATCAGTATATCTTGAACTGCTGATGAGTTGTCAGTCAACGAAATGGCCATCAAATTTATTCGGTATTTTGTGAAACATTTTATTTTAACTTATTTGCTGAAAAGTGAAATATTTAATTTTCTATGAAAGAATGTTTATTTTTACCAATGAGTTAACGTTGCCATTGAAAGTCTACATTGGCATCACCAATTTATGCTATTATTTAAGCACTCTTCATGAAACTGATAGTGAAAATCTATTATAAATTTTCTCCAATTGGGCCCAAACTTTGATGGAATGGTCCTTGGGTGGCCCCCTTTCAAAATTATGTCCGGCAATCCGACTTCCAACGGGTATGGCTGCTGTGACTAAAATAGAAAAAAGGGGTGAATATTAAAAATCTTCTTCTATGAAACTACATAGCCAAATGAAATCGGACTTGGCAGCAATGGCCCTGAGAAGGTTATCTTTCAGAAGCACACAGCCGAACGTATGACCAATGGGAAATTCATTTAAAAATCTTCTTCTCTGAAACCACTGAGCATATTGGAACTAAACTTGACCGGGACTGTCAACCAAGATGGCCGCCACACCCAAACTTAGTTTAAAATAGGTTCCAATTGGAAAAAATTTATTTAAAACCTTTATATCTGATAATCCTGAGCCAAGTTGAACAAAACCTAGCAGCAATGGTCCTTAGATGGCTCTCTTCCATAATTATGTCTGATGACCCGGACTGTCAACCAAGATGGCCCCCACAGCCGAACTTAGTTTAACATAGGACCAATGGGAAAATTCAGTTAAAAATCTTCTTGTCTGAAACCACAGAGCCAATTGGAATTAAACTTGGCAGTAATGGTCCTTTCATGTTCCTCTTTCAGAATTGTGTCCGATAACCCGGACTGTCATTCAGGATGGCCATCACAGCAAAACTTAGTTTAACATATGATTCTTTGGGAAAATTCATTTAAAAATCCTCTTGTCTGAAACTACTGAGCCAATTGGAACTATACATGGCAGCAATGTCCTTACATGGTCCTCCCTCAGAATTGTATCCGATGACCCGAACTGTCAACCAAGGTGGCCGCCATAGCCAAACTTAGTTTAACATAGAACCCTATAGGAAAATTTATTCCGAAATCTTCTTGTCTGAAACCACTGAGCCAATTGGAACTAAAGTTGCCAGCAATAGTTCTTACATGGCCCTCTTTTATAAAGATGGCTGCCATAGCCGAACTTAGGACCCAATGGGAAAATTCATTTAAAAGTATTCTTGTCTGAAACCACTAAGACAATTGTAACCAGACTTGGCAGCAATCATAATTGCATTGTCCTCTTTCAGAAATATGTCCGATGACCTGGACTGTCATCCAAGATGACCGCCACAGTCGAAATTAATTTATCATAGGACCTACTGGAAAATTTATTTAAAAATCGTTTTGTCTGAAACCACCGTGTCAGTTGAAACCAGGCTTGGCAGCAATAGTCCTTACATGGTCCTCTTTTAGAATTTTGTCCGATGAACAGTACTGTCAACCAAGATAACCGCCGCAGCCGAATTTAGTTTATGGAAAAACCAGCCAAATTGTCGTTTCTTGAAGGACAATCTGCGGAAATGCTCCACTAATAATAACATTTCCATAGTTCATTATAAGGAATAAGATATAATACCATCTGTGTTTATTTATTCATAAGAAAACATACAAAAGCGAGGTTCACCCTCAAAGTCTTCATACATAAGAGGTAAGTCTTGCGTGATTTTTAAGACACCTGAGAAATTTTTGTATGTTTTTGTCCCAGATATAAGACACCTTGGAGTACATACACCTCCAAAAGAGTCGAACACTCTTATATATGCATTAGTATCACCTTCAACAGGCATTTAAAATACAACTGTTGCTTTCGATAATGAAAAGCTAGTCCTGGGGTCAACAGAAAAATAGTCTGTGTATTGTCCGTAATATGAAAATTCAATAGTTTGGAAAGAAGTATTAAATGTTGCTGGATTTATAATTTTTTTTCTTTGTTATTATGCAGATTAGTTATTGATATCGGAAATGAAGCCTATTTGCTGTTTTCAGAGGTATAGTAACCAGGAACAGACACATGAGTATCAATTATGCAATTTCCTTGCAGTAGTTCTCTGATCAACAATAGTCTGATCAAATTGTTGGGCTATTCTGGGTGCTAGATTTGTGTTGGTTACATTAGGATCTGAATCTTGAAAGAATTCACTTTCAACAGACGGTGATGGTATTTGGGGATCTCCAGTTCCGGACGGAAATGCGTGTAATCCTCTGGATATAAATTGACTATCTACTTGGCTAAAACCATCCGAATTTGCAAACTGCCTTTTTGATGTAGATACGCATTTGCTTGTACGTCTGTCACAATAAAGGAAGACATTTAATCCTCCACAATTGTTTCTACATGAAGGTTCTGGGGCGTATCTGTATATATCTCGAGTAAAATAGTTACCATACCCTTCTTTGTTAGTTTTTGGTGGTTTAAGATTGTCCATTAATCTGTCCGGCTTCTGTGTTTTATTATTTGTTTCCGGGTAATCCATCTCTGAATTTATTCCTAGTCGTCTTTGTCTTTGTCTAAATTTTTCCCAGAGATAATCAACATAACAATGATGCAAGAAGAAAACGGGATCTTGGGGACTAGTCGCCAAACCACCCATATGTCCTTTTGGACCTCCTACCCATCGGTGCACCCCTTTGTGGTGAAATTCTAAATTGTCGAGATCACTTGCTGCCGTTAGTGTTACGATCTCACGATGATAACTCTTTCGAAAAACATTTATTATTTTAGAGGGGTCTATTAACGAACTGTTTGTTCCTGGTATTTCACGTCTCAGTAAAGTATTATTTGCAGGTGTTCTCCAGTAAGCAAATGGTCCTTTAAATACTACACCTTTTCCATTTCCTAAGAATATTTCTGACCATAAAATAGATTCTGCTGGATCAGTCATGCGAAAATCAAGTGTGGATGCCCAATACGGCAACGTTACTGTTCTTTTCTTCGTCCTTAGAGCTTCTTCAAATCTACATACACAGAATACAGTCACGTTATTGTTGTCATTTTCTCTGTTATATTTAAACAGTTTGGGAAATATATATGAAGACTTTTCATTCATATCAAGACGAAGACATCTGGATATTTACTTCTAAAATGTGGTGTTTAGGAGTGCAAATAGAATTGATTTTAAGTGAATAATTAGGAACCCACATTCATTACCTCATGTTATTTGCAAAATAACAATCCAAAGATACAAATATTAGATATAGTAAATTTATACTATGCTGTATACGACGCATTTCAAGGAGTTACCTCTCATCATCAGCATTAAAACCGAAACTTTTGGAAGACAAAAAACCAAACTTATTTTAAACAAGAAGTCCTCATAACTAAAAATACCGAAATAGGAAGCCAAATTTCAGCTAAGGAGATCTACCATGTGCAATAAAGGAATGAACCCTTAGTATTTCTATTATTTTTGAATTTTCCTAAATACTGGTAATTTCTGTAACACATTAATGAATAATCATGTCAGACAAGTCTGACGGCTGGGTTGGCGAATACTCTCGGGGACCTAGGGTCCACCATGCAGAGGCATCGTCCCAGGAGTTTCAAAATAACAATCCAAAGATACTAATATAAGATATAGTAAATTTAAACTATGCTGTATACTACGCATTTTAAGGAGTTACCTCTTATAACATCAAAAACTGTAATTTTTATTAATTTTACGTTATGAAATAAATTTTCCATACATTCACGATCGTTTGAACAATGTTTGAATATAATATATTAAAACCCCAAATAACCTGATTGGATCAAGTATACTTTTCTAAGCCTCGAAATTATAACACTGAGTAATATTTTGCATGTAAGTCAGTCATAAATCTATATACTGAATAAGATTCTTATTCTCAATTTGTATTCATCTGCCATATATTGATACATACAGGTAAAGATAATATCTGTGCCAGCCCAGAAAGTTTGGTCCTCCATGAGCTGTTTTAAGAGCTTCCGTTTGATGAAGTAAAGCAATGGCATCATATTTGTTTGGTGTTTCCGACTGTAAAAAAATAATTTTATTATGTAAACCGATTTGTTTCAATATTTTCTTTCATTATATTATTCATAAAATAAATCTGTATTTCGACAATAACTAAAGTTATTATCGATCTTTCTCGCGAAAATATTTACTTTCTCATTTTGTAGAATTAAATTTTCAAATAGAATTTATTGTATAAGTTTGTTCATACTCCTGTGAATGCTTTATTCCTGTTAAGATAATAATAAACGACAATGTAGTGTGTTGTGGTAACAGTTTTACTGAGTAATTCTTGGAAGAAATGGCCTAATATTGATACATACCTTACTTAATAGTTCGATATCGTATACTTAGCTTAAGTTTATTGAAATTAGATTGTGCGAATATTTTGTGTACAGTTGCGACCAGTCATAACCTCTCGTCCAAGTAAACTTGCAGAGCAATTCTAAGAACTGCTCTAAGTTAACTTAGAGCAGTCAGAAGAAGAACAGCTCTGGTCAAGAATTAGAGCAGTCCTGGTCCACGACTGCTTTTGCGACGATATCGCTAAATTTCATCAATTGTTATATCATCGCTATAGAACCCATTATCGGAGGCCATCCCTTTTCTTTATAATTACTTACTCAAGAAGAAAATATCTTGAGTAACAAAAAAATTAAAAATAATATAAAATTGCAATTAAAAAAAACAAAAAATAACAAAATTACAATTAAAAAAATTAAATTAAAATTAAAAAAAAAAGAAAAAAGATGTCAGGTCAGTGATACGATCCATACAATGAATGGATGGGTAACATTCTATAACAATGTTGTAGAACTGTTCTAGACCATGACAGGTTGGAGCTGTTTTAGATCATTAGACATGTCATCCTCCTCTATTAAACTGTAAGTCAAAGCCAGTAAAATGGCTAGGACTAATATAATGGTTTTCATTACCTATCACAGAAAAATATTAAAATCCATGACAGGTTCGAGCTGTTCTTGACCATGACAGTCAGAATCGGTCAGGATTCTCTTCTAGGGCAGTCAGGATTCTATTCTAGAGCAGTTCTAAAGCAGTCAACAGAACTGCTCTAAGTTAACTTGGTGAGAGGTTATGTCTGAACCTAACTGTATGTATATTCCTTGCGTATAGCTGTCACTATGAATTTATTTTGCTTCAAATGTCTTGTGACTTTGATACTTGATTTTGCATGATCTATAACTCTTTGGGTTATATACTAGTAACTGTTGACTTAAGACGTGCCTAGGCGTTATTTAAAATGTACAAATTGCAATAAAGTCAGTTGTTTTCATCAAGAAATCAGATATAGAGGTATGTCGGACTATCAATGGGAACACGAATAATGCATAAGAAGCAATCACTTTATTATAGGGGAGGGGCCGCGCTAGGATGAAATTTGAAATAAATAGTCAGGACCAGGATTCTGGCAAAATGAAAAGCCAGGATCATTTTTGGTGTGAGACAAAATGCAGGTCTTGTGTCAATCAGGAAATGTTTAGGTTTGATTTAGGCAAATAATCCAGGACCAAAATTTCGGCGAAAAAATAAACATGATCAAACATTTCATCCTACCCCCCCCCCCCCCCTAAAAATCATATGGTTGCTCCCTTACCTTGTCGTTCTTAAGTGCATTTATAGCTTCGAAGAAATCGTCTCTTTCACGGTCACTCAGTGTTCTTATTTCTCTTCGCACACGCCTTCTGTCTCTTGTTGGACATCTTTTGTAGGAGTTGTACCCCGAAGTTTGTCTTTTTAATCGTTTATGGAGTCGTCTACCAAGGGAGTCAATCCAGTTCAAAGCACTTTGGTCTAGTAAAGTTTCAGTTGTATTCCCAAACAAATATGATAAATACTTTTGCAAGCAATTTGTTTGCACGTCTAACTGGTTGCCGTTAGGCGAACTCTTAGCCGAGAAGCAGTCTTGTAGCATAGTAGACATGTCATCCTTCTCTATTAAACTGTAAGTCAAAGCCGGTAAAATGGCTAGGACTAGTATAATGGTTTTCATTACCTATCACAGAAAAATATTAAAATATTAGTTCATTTCAAGTTTGTCTCATTTGTATGCAAAATGTACGCCAAAACCGATCTAGACACTAAATTTGTCTTTAGAATATTAAAATCATTTGAAAACGTAATCATTGCATTATACAGTGTATAAATATAAAAAAAGGAATTCTCATATTGCAGAATACATTTAAAATATAATTTAAATATAATTTTCAAACTCACACGAATTTTGTCCAGCATTTTCAGTTTAAATTAAAGTTGCAAGAGAGTGAAATATATTTACGTTTGCTGCTTTTTCTTACTTTCGTTTATGGTTTCAAATGAAGTAATGAACAGTGGGTTTGTGTGCAGGTTTATATATACAGAGCATCTGCTTTGTATTTGACGACTTAGGGAATGTTCTAGGATTTTTTTCAGCTTTGAAATATTTTTTCTTGGTTTTCATGTTTCCTTGTGGCTTTTTCTGATTTTAACAATCATTCATATTTACTTTAAAACTACAATTTTGTTGGTAAGCATGTCGTAGGTATACGCACTTTTTCCAAGTATAAAAAGTAAACATATTTCGACATGTGACTTTCATTTACCCAGTGAGAATGACCTTAACATTAGCTATCAAATACATTACGAGAAAAGGGTTCGTCTTTTTTTATGGAAATTTTATGTCTGTTGGCTTCGGGTTATTTAGAATTAAAAGAAAATAAATTAACTATGTTGCTTAAAAAGGGAATTTCTGGGTTAACCTTCGTTCAATACCAAAACTTTCGAAATAAATTTATTGTCAAAATCAAAGGTGTGTGAATACTAAATAATGCCAAAACTCGAGAGAATTAAATATTTACTCATTACAGAATTTTTGAATAAATAAATAAATTTTAACATGTTTCTGAAGATTGTGTAAAACGAGATAGATGATCGATGCCCTCTGGACTTACAGTCCGTAAGCAGACGTAATGCCTCTCAGCGGTTATATTTTTGTTCCATAAAGGTCGCATTTCTCGAGTAATATAAAAATGACACGATCATATTAGAAGTAAGACATCAAAAAGGAGAACGTCAGTGGACGAACAACACCACCGCCGTCATGCGGCTGTTTTCAATGTTTAGTTTCGGCTGGCGTTTAAACTCTTTTCGGTTTTAATGCTGACAAATGTCTAATAAGTTTTGGTGTTAAAATTTCTGTTTTATTGATTATCCAATGATTTATAAGCAAAAGTTTTTTGTTTGATTATTAGTTCAGAGATTCATGCTAAATGGTTCGTAAGTAAATCTCCTTTTTTTCTTATTCTCGTACATATTTAAATCTGTATCAAAAGATTCCTATGATTTTTGTTAATCAAAAATAAATACTGTTTTTTTTTTCTTTTCGTTGTTAAGTAAATTTCATTAGGCGATCCACTGTAGCAAGTGGTCATTGTTGCCAACCAATTTTGAAAGATAGAGATAGAAAGAAGAAAAGGCGAAATAAAAATGAAAATTTTAGTTTAGTGCATTTTACGTATGATAACAAATTAAATATTCCCATTTACAAAAGATATGTTAACACATGTATTGCATGTAGAGTAAGAGTTCAAACACATCTATCAGTAATTTTTGTGCACGAAATAAATAGATCATAAATATCATTTACTCTTTTATGTGTAAAATATCAAATCCCAGGAAAACCCCTCTACTCAAAATCCGGGTTCTGAAAATTTATCTGAAATATATTTAACTCACTAAATCTTAATCAAGTTAAAACTTCATGTTACGTCACACAGTATCAAGAGACTATTGATATCACTTGTGTTCATTAACGTGTATGTCTATTGTTTTTTTGTACAGACTTATGTTTGTCAAAATTTAATTGAACTTATATGACTAAATAAAGGAGAGAATTTAAAACAGTACTTTTTCACATGGGATCATATGTATTAAACTAAGTTCAGCTAAAGGAAGGCAGTCGTAACGGCAGATTCGTAGTTATGGGATACAATTCTTGAAGGGGGGGGGGGCATTGCTGCCAAGTTTTGCTCGAACTGACTCAGTGGTTTCAGATCTTAAAGATCTTTTAAAAAACTTTCCATAGGTCATATGAACTAATTTCGGCTGTGGCGTCCATCATTGGTGACAGTCCTGGTCATCAAATATAATTCTGAAAGGGGTCAATCGAAGGACTTATGACGTCATGTTTGGTGGCAACTGGCTCAGCGGTTTCAGACAAAAAAATATTTTCTCTCATAAAGTCCTCTGTTAAACTAAACTGTGGTATCCGTCTTGAGTAGCGGTCTAGGTTATTGGCAACAATGATCCTTGCATGGTCCTCTTTCAGAATTTTGTCTCAACCAAGATGGCCGCCACAGCCGAACTCAGTTTAACATAGGACTCTATGGGAAAATTTATTTAAAAATCTTATCTGAAACCACTGAACTAAATTCGGCAGCAATGGTCCTTACTTCTTCCTCTTTCAGAATTGCGTCCGATAACGTGGACTGTCAACCAAGGTAGCCTCCACAGCCGAACTAGTTTAACGTAGGCCCTATGGGAAAATTCATTTAAAAATCTTCTTGTTTGAAACCATGAAGCCAATTGGAACTAAAGTTGGCAGCAATGGTCCTTACATGGTCCTCTTTCAGAATTGTGTCAGATGACCGGGACTGTCAACCAAGGCTGCCACCACAGCCAAACATAGGACCCTATGGGAAAATTTATTTAAAACTTCTTGTCTGAAAATCCTGAGCCACGTGGAACCAAACTTAACAGCAAAGGTCCTTAGACTGTCCTCTTTCATAATTCTGTCTGGTGACCCGAACTGTCGACCCAGATGGCCGCCACAGTCAAACTTAGTTTAACATAGGACACTATAGGAAAATTCATTTAGAAATCGTCTTGTCTGAAACCAGTGAGCCAATTGGAACTAAGCTTGGCAGCTATGACCCTTGCGTAGTCCTCTTTCAGAAATGTGTCCAATGACCCGGATTGTCAACCAAGATGGCCACCACAACTGAAATGAATTTATCATAGGACTCTACGGGGGAAATTCATTTTTTGTCTGAAACCACTGAGCCAATTGGAACCAGACTCGGCAGCAATGGTTCTTAAATGGTCCTCTTTCAGAATTGTGTCCGATGACCTGTACTGCCAACAAAGATAACTGCCACAGTTAGCTTAACATAGGACCCTACGGACAAACCAGGCAAATTGACTGTTAGACTTAGATTTTTAGTCATGCTTAAGCTGGACAAGTAAAATTCAGGTGAGAGATAAAGTTTTTATGAGCCTCTAGTTTAATAATATAGATTTTGGTTTCTGATATAAGCAAAGCTTTTGATACAGTTTGGATCAAAGGTCTTTTATATAAACTTACAAAATATGGAATTAATGGGAATTATGTGAATTAGAATAAACCTTTAATAAATATTGATTTAGATAATTTACAAAAAATGGTCTGATAAATGGATGCTTAAATTTAATCCTAATAAAACAGATATAATAGAAGCGGCACGTATAGTTACCGGATTACCATGCTATGCTAGTATTAACTCCATTTATAGAGAGACGGGATGGGAGAAATTAAGTGTAAGAAGGGAAGTTAAAAAATTAACGATGTTTTACAAAAATTGTGAATAACCAGGCACCGGATTATTTACAAGAATTGGTTCCTTCGTATGTATCGGACACTTCTAATTATAACCTCCGAAATAGACAAAATATTAATTTCTCCTATTCTTGAAGTGTTTAATCGGTGGGATAAAAATACATAATATCATTAACCACTTCCCGGTGATTAAATTTCTACGTGGGAATTACCGCCCTTTTTCTACAGTTATTGGAACGATAAACTAGAGAAGTCCCGAAATGACGTCTATGTAAACAAAATGCATAGCAACGACATTTTCTTGAGGTTTTTGTCGAAAATCATAGGAGAAATAGATTCTCCTTCAATTTACTCGTGAGTTATGGAATTTCTCCACCCTCAATAGTTAAATTTTAGATTTTAACACGCTCGCTAAAGGCTCGCATGTTGAAAATCGAAAATTTAACTATCTCGGGTGGAGAAATTCCATAACTCACTCGCACCTGATGGAGAATCTATATATACCCCTAAACCGTCTGTCAGTTTATCAACAGTCGTTTTTTTCCATCATGTATTAATTTATGGAATAAACTAGATATAGATATTCGTAAAAATCCTTTTTTCTTATCTTTCAAGTTAAAATTGCAACAATTGTATTATCATAATGTTAAACCACCTAGATATTAATTGTATGGAGATAGAGTATTTTCTATTTTACATTCAAGGCTTCGCAACAAGTGCAGTGCACTTAGTGCTGATTTAAACAAGGCTAATTTAGTACAGGATGCATATTGTACATGCGGTTATATGAGTGAAAGTGTCGAACACTATCTATTATATTGTAATGATTTTAGAATGCAAAGAAATATTATGCTTAATGAGCTGACTCACTTAGATATTCCCGTTACAATTGATTTGCTATTGTTTGGTAATGATAACTTAGATTTAAATGACAATTTAGTTATATTTTCTATAGAACATTAAAATATATAAAAAGAAACAACCTTGCTATTTAATGTATTTATTTACAACGGTACAAACGTTGCAAAGTTCGAATGATCCACTTTTTGTTCATCACCGTTTTAAGAATGTTTCGTCTCAATGGATTTCAATCATTAATTATACAAAGAATACTTGTACTTACAAAAATCCTATATTCTTTCAATCTCTTTAGCAGCATATTTGACATCATAATTTAATATCCGTAAATATATTACACTATTGTTTATTTACATAAAACACAGGTGATAAATGTCCTAAGAAAGTTCACGTCATTAGCACAGGGGCCCGACTTCTATCTCTATTTCAAAATTGGTTGGCAACAATGACCACTTGCTACAGTGGATCGCCTAATGAAATTGACTTAAGGTGACATGTACGTAATTGGGTTATCCCACGGAATTTTATGAAATTTTGCATATAACTAGAGCATGAAGAACTGTCACATTAACATCGAAAAAATGATTTATATAACTTATACGCTTTCTTAGATATAGCAAATTAAATAGTACAAATATATAGAATACACGTAAATATCGTAAAAAAGTGCAGCAATTTTGACTACAAATTAACATTTCTCGAATCCTGTCCTACGACTTTTCTTTAAAAATTATGTTTTTGCTACTGGAATTTACGTTTTATTGATATAAAATTTATAGGGGTCACCGAATTCGTTTTTTGAGTATGGATAGTTGAATCTGCTGTACAGCGTGGAAAAAGCGTGGAAAAAGCGCCGAAAAGGCAAAAATAATCGTAACGTCGTGGCTCTAATCCTTATTTTTCGACGTTTTGATAATAAACGCAGATTATTCGTTGTTATAGTAAATGTTTATTAAAAGTACTTATGAAATAAGACAACAACAAAAAATAAAATAAAAAAGAAATAAATATCCAGAAGTCGGGCCCCTGTGGTCATTAGGTGTTTTCCAATTGGTATAAAACTTTGGGTGTGTACGATTTAAAAAAAAAAAAAAAATAAAAAGTTGATTATCCATTTAGACGTTCTATTACCTTCTATCATTTTCTTGTTCAACAAACAAATATTACTGTTATTTATTCAAATACTTTTCATGCCTTCATAATTATTAGAAAATTATAAATTTATGTAATGTGTAATATAAATATTATGTATATTCATGTCTACTACGGAGAAGAGGGCTCTAAGTTGAAAAACTTGTGTCTAATCCAATTGTTTTATACAATAAAATATGTTTAAACTAAACTATGTTTTCTGGATGGACAGTCTGCGGAAATGCTCCAGTAATAAGGGTTCCATAATTCATTATAAAGAATAAAATATAATAAACTTTTGTTTACTTATTCATAAAAAAACATACAAAAGTGAGCAACATTTCTCTTTGTCGTTAAAAATAATAATCAGTTAACGTGATTAAAAGAATTAACTGATCTGCTTAAATCTGTCTATTACTATATGATTTCATTCTCTCCTTGGAATAAAGTAGTTATGCACATTTATAACATAAAACACGGAATTCTGTTAATTTATCACAGCGTTCACTTATTTAATGATAAATAACTATTTAATCAATGTATCACAGACAGAGACAATCTATGACTAGTTCGTACATTCAAAATGCATAAATGGTTCCCGAGCATCACTTTGAACTACACTCTCAAAGTCCTCATACATAAGAGGTAAGTCTTGCGTGATTTTTAAGACACCTGAGCAATCTTTGTATGTTTTGGTTCCAGATATAAGACACCTTGGAGTACATATACCTCCAAAAGAGTCGAACACTCTTACATATGCATTAGTTTCACCTGCAACAGGCTTTTGAAAGACAACTGTTGCTTTCGATAATGAAAAGCTGGTCCTGGGGTCAACTGAAAAATAGTCTTTGTATTGTCCGTTATATGAAAATCCAATCGCTTCGAAAGAAATATTAAATGTTGTTGGATTTATAATTCTATGTTCTTTGTTATTATGCAGATTAGTTATTGATATCGGAAATGAAGCCCATTTGCTGTTTTCAGAGGCATAGTAACCAGAAACAGATACAGGAGTATCAATTACAGAACGTCTTTTCCTTGCAGTAGTTCTCTGGTCAACAATACTCCGACCAAAATGTGGGGATATTCTGAGTGCTGGATTTGTGTTGGTTACCCTAGCATCTGAAGCTGCAAAGAAAACACTTTCAACAGACAGTGATACTTGTGATGCCTGTGATGTTGCTGAAAAAAAGCACTTCTAGTTCTGGATCTAAATTGACTTATGTATGGACTATATACTTGGCTAAACCCATTCATATTTGCAAACTGCCTTTTTGATGTAGACACGCATTGGTATGTACGTCTGTCACAGTAAAGAAAGCCATTAAATCCTCTTCCAAAATTGTTTCTACATGAAGGTTCTGGGGCGTATCTATATATATCTCGAGTAAAATGGTTACTATACCCTTCTTTGTTAGTTTTTGGGGATGTAAGATTATCCATTAATCTGTCCGGCCTCTGAGTTGGATCATCTAGCTGTTTCCGGGTAATCCATCTCTGAATTTATTCCCAGTCGTCTTTGTCTTTGTCTAAATTTTTCCCAGAGATAATCAACATAACAATGATGCAAGAAGAAAACGGGATCTTGGGGGCCAAAACCACCCATATGTCCATCTCGACCTCCTACCCATCGGTGCACCCCATCGTGGTGAGATTCTAAATTGTCGAGATCACTTGCTGCCGTTGGTGATACGATCTCACGATGATAACTCTTTCGAAAAACATTTATTATTTTTGAAGGGTCTAATATACCCCTAAACCAACGTCGGTATATATAAACGAGAACCGACGCAGCAAGCAGCAGGTACATATAAACATGTACCGAGGCAGCAAGACATAGGTACATATAAACAAGTACCACAGCAACAAGCTGTCGGTAAATATAAACAAGTACCGAAGCAGCATGCCTTGGGGACAAATAAACAAGTACCGAAGCAGCAAGCAGCAGGTACACATAAACAAGTACCGAAGCAGCAGGCCATAGGGACTTTTAAACAAGTACCAAAGCAGCAAGTAGCAGGTACATATAAACAAGTACCGAAGCAGCAGGCCGTGGGGACAATAAACAAGTACCGAAGCAGCAAGCAGCAGGTATATATAAACAAGTACCGAAGCAGCTGGCTGTGTTGACATATAAATAAATGCCGTAGCAGCAAGCCGTTGGTACATATAAACTATTACCGGAGCAGCAAGCCGTGGGGACATATAAACAAGTACCGAAGCAACAAGCCGTAGGTACATATTTATAAACAAGTACCGAAGCAGCAGGCCGTTAGGACATATAAACAAGTACCGAAGCAGCAAGCCGTGGGTACATGTAAACTGGGACTTTGAGTTATTTATAATAGTCCCAGATATAAACAAACACCGAAGCAGTAGACCGTGAGAACATATAAAAAAATACCAAAGAAGCAAGCCGCAGGTATATATTAACAAGCACCGAAGCCGCAAGTTGCAGGTACATATAAACAAGTACTGAAGCAGCAAGACGTAGATACGTATAAACATGTACTGAAGCAACAAGCCGTAGGGACATATAAACAAGTACCGAAGCAGTAAACTGCAGGTATATATAAACAAAGTACCGAAGCAACAAGCCGTAGGGACATATAAACAAGTACCGAAGCAGTAAACTGCAGGTATATATAAACAAAGTACCGAAGCAACAAGACGTGGGTACATATAAACAAGTACCAAAGCAGCAAGCCGCAGGTATATATAAACAAGCACCGAAGCCGCTAGTTGCAGGCACATATAAACAAGTACCGAAGCAGCAAGACGTAGGTACATATAAACATGTACTGAAGCAACAAGCCGTAGATCAGGCCTTGGATATTTGTTGTGTGCGTAGGTTTCCTCAGGATGATGTGTCGCATCTTTTTTTACTTTCAAAATAAATATATTCTAATATTTAGGCAATATGTTCATATAAATATTCTTGTTAGAGAATAGTTACGCAGTAAAAATGAAATAGAAGGAAACCCCGGTTTGCTGTCACTCAGACAGCTCTCTTATCGCAAAAATTCGTGTTTTCACTCGCCATAGTTAATAACTGCATTGCCAGTGCTTACATATATCATATTTTCAACGAAAACATATTTTGTGATTTTTACATAAAATATGACATCACCATAGAAGAATCTTATTTTAATTAAAAAAAGTCTTTGAAAATTTACACATTGAATTCCTTGATGTGAATCCATACATTTACCAAAATACCTTTAAAATTTCCGTTCAAATTTGTCAAAAATTTAACCTAAATTTCTAAGGCTCTTCCTTTTGATGCAAAGGTAACCTTTAGCTGAGTTTGGATTCGTAGGAGTTTTAATTGTTTTGGGTTTTGATCGTTGTGCTTATTAATTCATCATTATATCTTGAACTGCTGATGAGTTGTCAGTCAACGAAATGGCTTTCAAATTTATTCGGTATTTTGTGAAACATTTTATTTTAACCTATTTGTTAAAAAATGAAATATTTAATTTTCTATGAAAGAATGTTTATGTTTACCAATGAGTTAACGCTGCCATTTAAAGTCTACATTGGTATCACCAATTCATGCTAGTATTTAAGCACCCTTCATGAAACTGATAGTGAAAATCTATTATAAATTTTCTCCAATTGGGCCCAAACTTTGATGGAATGGTCCTTGGGTGACCCCCTTTCAAAATTATGTCCGGCATCCCCGACTTCCAACGGATATGGCTGCTGTAACTAAAAATAGAAAGGGGGTGAATTTTTAAAATCTTCTATGAAACTACATGACAAAATGAAACCAGACTTGGCACTTGGCAGCAATGGTCCCGAGGAGGTTATCTTTCAGAAGCACCCAGCCGAACCTATTTTAACTTAGGACCAATGGGAAAATTCATTTAAAAACCTTCTTGTCTGATACCACTGAGAATATTGGAACTAAACTTGGCAGCAATGGACCTTACATGTTCCTCTTTCAGAGTTGTTTCCGATAACCCGGGCTGTCAACTAATTTAGCCGCCACAGCCGAAATAGTTTAACATAGGACTCTATGGGAAAATTCATTTAAAAATCTTCTTGTCTGAAACCACTAAGTCAATTGGAACTAAACTTGGCAGCAATGGTCCTTACATAGTACTCTTTCAGAATTGTGTCCGGTGACCGGGACTCTCAACCAAGATGGCCGCCACAGCCAAACTTAGTTTAAAATAGGATCATATGGGAAAAATTCATTTAAAACCTTTTTGTCTGAAAATCCTGAGCCAAGTGGAACCAAACCTAGCAGCAATGGTCCTTAGATGGCTCTCTTCCATAATTGTTTCTGATGACCCGGACTGTCAACTAAGATGGCCCCCACAGCCGAACTTAGTTTAACATAGGACCATTGAAAAAATTTATGTAAAAATCTTCTTGTCTGAAATCACAGAGCCAGTTGGAATTAAAGTTGGCATCAATTGTCCTTATATGTTCTTCTTTCAGAACTGTGTCAGATAACCCGGACTGTCATTCAAAATGACCGCCACAGCAAAACTTAGTTTAACATATGATTCTATCAGAAAATCCATTTCAAAATCCTCTTGTCTGAAACCACTGAGCCAATTGGAACCAAACTTAGATGCACTGGTCCTTAGATGGTCCTCTTTCAGAATTATGTCCGATGACTCGGAGGATCAACTAAGATGGCCGCCACAGCTAAACTTAGTTTAACATAGGACCCTATAGGAAAATTCATTTAGAAATCTTCTTGTCTGAAACCACTGAGCCAATTGGAACTAAAGTTGCCAGCAATAGCCTTACATGGTCCTCTTTTAGAATTCCGATGACTCGGACTGTCAACCAAGATGGCTGCCACAGCCGAACTTTGTTTAATATAGGACCTAATGGGAAAATTCATTTAAAAGTCTTCTTGTCTGAAACCACTAAGACAATTGTAACCAGACTTGGCAGCAATCATCATTGCATGGTCCTCTTTCAGAAATGTGTCAGATTACCCGGACTGTCAACCAAGATGGCAGCCATAGCCGAAATTAATTTATCATAGGACCCTACTGGAAAGTTCATTTAAAAATCGTTTTGTCTGAAACCACCGAGCCAATTGGAACAAGACTTGGCAGCAATAGTCCTTACATTGTCCTCTTTTAAAATTGTGTCCGATGACCTGTACTGTCAACCAAGATAACTGCAACAGCCGAATTTAGTTTATGAAAAAACCAGCCAAATTGACTGTTACACTTAGATTTTTAGTCATGCTTAACGTGGACAAATTAAATTCAGGTGAGCGATACACGCTCTTATGAACTTGTAGTTTAATAATATAAATTGTCGTTTCTGGAAGTACAATCTGCGGAAATGCTCCACTAATAATAAAGTTTCCATAGTTCATTATAAAGAATAAAATATAATAACATCTGTGTTTATTTATTCATAAGAAAACATACGAAAGTGAGCTTCACTCTCAAAGTCCTCATACATAAGAGGTAAGTCTTGCGTGATTTTTAAGACACCTGAGAAATCTTTGTATGTTTTTGTCCCGGGTATAAGACACCTTGGAGTACATACACCTTTAAAAGTGTCGAACACTCTTACATATGCTTAAGTTTCACAGGCATTTGAAATACAACTGTTGCTTTAACAGAAAAATAGTCTGTGTATTGTCCGTAATATGAAAATCCAATAGTTTGGAAAGAAATTTTAAATGAAGCCTATTTGCTGTTTTCAGGGGTATAGTAATCAGAAACAGACACAGGAGTATCAATTACAGAACGTCTTTTCCTTGCGGTAGTTCTCTGATCAACAATACTCCGATCAAAATGTCGGGATATTCTAGGTGCTGGACTTGTGTTCGTTACATTAGCATCTGAAGCTGCAAAGAAAACACTTTCAACAGACGGTGATACTTGTGATGCCTGTGATGTTGCTGAAAAAAAAGCACTTCTAGTTCTGGATTTAAATTGACTTATGTATGGACTATATACTTGGTTAAACCCATTCATATTTGCAAACTGCCTTTTTGATGTAGATACGCATTTGCTTGTACGTCTGTCACAATAAAGGAAGACATTTAATCCTCCACAATTGTTTCTACATGAAGGTTCTGGGGCGTATCTGTATATATCTCGAGTAAAATAGTTACCATACCCTTCTTTGTTAGTTTTTGGTGGTTTAAGATTGTCCATTAATCTCTCCGGCCTCTGAGTTGGATCATCTGTTTCCGGGTAATCCATCTCAGAATTTATTCCTAGTCGTTTTTGTCTTTGTCTAAATTTTTCCCAGAGATAATCAACATAACAATGATGCAAGAAGAAAACGGGATCTTGAGGGCTAGTGTCCAAACCACCCATATGTCCATCTCGACCTCCTACCCATAGGTGCACCCCAGTGTGGTGAGATTCTAAATTGTCGAGATCACTTGCTGCCGTTGGTGATACGATCTCACGATGATAACTCTTTCGAAAAACATTTATTATTTTAGAGGGGTCTATTAACGAACTGTCTGGTCCTGGTATATCACGTCTCAGTGCAGTATTTTGTGCAGGTGTTCTCCAGTTAGCAAATGGACCTTTAAATACTACACCTTTTCCATTTCCTAAGAATATTTCTGACCACAAAATGGATTCTGCTGGATCAGTCATGCGAAAATCAAGTGTGGATGCCCAATACGGCAACGATACTCTTCTTTTCTTCGTCCTTAGAGCTTCTTCAAATCTACATACACAGAATACAGTCACGTTATTGTTGTTATTTACTCTGTTATATCTAAACAGTTTGGGAAATATATATGCAGACTTTTCATTCATATCAAAACGAAGACATCTGAATATTCACTTCTACAATGTGATGTTTAGGAGTGCAAATAGATTTGATTTTAAATGAATAATTAGGATCCCACATTCAGAACCTCATGTTATTTGCAAAAACTGTAATTTTTATTAATATTACGTTATGAAAAAAAATTTCTATACATTCACGATCGTTTGAACAATGTTTGAATATAATATATTAAAAACCCCAAATAACCTGATTGGATCAAGTATACTTTTCTAAGCCTCGAAATTATAACACTGAGTAATATTTTGCATGTAAGCTAGTCATAAATTTATATACTGAATAAGATTCTTATTCTCAATTTATATTCATCTGCCATATATTGATACATACAGGTAAAGATAATATCTGTGCCAGCCCAGAAAGTTTGGTCCTCCATGAGCTGATCGAAGAGCTTCTGTTTGATGAAGTAAAGCAATGGCATCATATTTGTTTGGTGTTGCAGACTGTAAAAAAAAATAATTTTATTATGTAAAGTGATTTGTTTCAATATTTTCTTTCATTATATTATTCATAAAATAAATCTGTATTTCGACAATAACTAAGGTTATTATCGATCTTTCTCGCGAAAATATTTACTTTCTTATTTTGTAGAATTAAATTTTCAAATAGAATTTATTGTATAAGTTTGTTCATACTCCTGTGAATGCTTTATTCCTGTTAAGATAATAATAAACGACAATGTCATGTTGTGGTTACAGATTTACTGAGTAACTCTTGGTAAAAATGGCCTTAGATTGATACATAAATTCAACACTGGCCTTAATAGTTCGATACCGTATACTTAGCTTAAGTTTACTGAAATTAGATTGTGCGAATATTTTGTGTACAGTTGCGACCAGTCATAATCTCTTAGACTTAGAGCAGTCAGAAGAAGAACAGCTCTGGTCAAGAATTATAGCAGTCCTGGTCCACGACTGCTTTTTAGAACAGCTCTGGTCAAGAATCAGAGCAGTCCTGGTCCACGACTGCTGTTTAGAACATCTTTGGTCAAGAATTAGAGCAGTCCTGGTCCACGACTGCTTTTGCGACGATATCGCTAAATTTCATCAATTGTTATATCATCGCTATAAAACCCATTATCGGAGGCCATCCCTTTTCTTTATAAGAAGAAAAGATCTTGAGTAAAAAAAAATAAAAATAATATAAAATTGCAATTAAAAAAAAAAAATAACAAAAAATAACAAAATTAACATTTGAAAAAAATTAAATTAAACTTGAAAAAAAATAAATTAAAAGAAAAAGAAAAAAGATGTCACGTCAGTGATACGATCCATACCATGAATGGACGGGTAACATGATAAATTCTATAACAATGTTGTAGAACTGTTCTAGACAATGACAGGTTGGAGCTGTTTTAGATCATGACAGATTAGAGCTGATCTTGACCATGACAGCTTAGAGCAGTCAGAATCGGTCAGGATTCACTTCTAGAGCAGTCAGGATTCTATTCTAGAGCAGTTCTAAAGCAGTCTAAGTTAACTTGGTGAGGGGTTATGACTGCACCTAACTGTATGTATATTCCTTGCGTATATCCGTCACTATAGATTTATTCTGCTTCAAATGTCTTGTGACTTTGATACTTGATTTTGCATGATCTATAACTCTTTGGGTTATATACTAGTAACTGTTGACTTAAGCCGTGCCTGGGCGTTATTTAAAATATACAAATTGCAATAGAGTCAGTTGTTTTCATCAAGAAATCAGATAAAGAGGTATGTCGGACTATCAGTGGGAACACGAATAATGCTTAAGAAGCAATCATTTTATTTTAGGATGAAATTTGAAATAAATAATCAGGACCAGGATTCTGGCAAAATAAAAAGCCAGGATCACTTTTGGTGTGAGACAAAATGCGGGTCTTGTGTCAATGAGGAAATGTCTAGGTTTGAATCAAAATAAAGATGTAGGCAAATATACAGGACAAAAATCTCGGCGAAAAAATAAACATGATCAAACATTTCATCCTACCCCTCCCCCCCTAAAAATTAAATGGTTGCTCCCTTACCTTGTCGTTCTTAAGTGCATTTACAGCCTGGAAGAAATCGTCTCTTTCACGGTCACTCAGTGTTCTTATTTCTCTTCGTATACGCCTTCTGTCTCTTATTGGACATCTGTTATAGGAGTTGTACCCCGATGTTTGTCTTTTTAATCGTTTATGGAGTCGTCTACCAAGGGAGTCAATCCAGTTCAAAGCACTTTGGTCTAGTAAATTTTCAGTTGTATTCCCAAACAAATGTGATAAATACTCTTGCAAGCAATTTGTTTGCACGTCTAACTGATTGCCGTTAGGCGAACTCTTAGCCGAGTAGCAGTCTTGTAGCATGGTAGACATGTCATCCTCCTGTATTAAACTGTAAGTCAAAGCCGGTAAAATGGCTAGGACTAGTATAATGGTTTTCATTACCTATCACAGAAAAATATGAAAATACAAGTACATTGCAAGTTTGTCTCATTTGTATGCAATATGTACGCCAAAATCGATTTAGACACTAAATTTGTCTTTAGAATATTAAAATCATTTTTACTTTGACACTCAAGATAGCAAAAACACGTGTAAAAATGTAATCATTGCATTATACAATGTATAATTATAAAAAAAGGAATTTTCATATTACAGAATACATTTTAAATATAATTTAAATATAATTATAAAACTCACACGAATTTTGTCCAGCATTTTCAGTTTAAATTAAAGTTGCAAGAGAGTAAAGTATATTTACGTTTGTTGCTTTTTCTTACTTTCGTTTATGGTTTTAAATGAAGTAATGATCAGTGTGTTAATGTACAGATTTACATATACAGAGCATTTGGTTTGTATTGACGACTTTGGGAATGGTCTGGGATTTTTTTTCAGCTTTGAAATATTTTTTCCGGGTTTTCCTATTTCCTTGTGGCTTTTTCTGATTTTAACAATCACGTCATTCATATTGTCTTTAAAACTACAATTTTATTGGTACACATGTCGTAGGTATACGAATTTTTTTCAAGTATAAAAAGTAAACATATTTCGACATGTGACTTTCATTTACCCAGTGAGAATGACCTTAACATTAGTTTCAAATACATTACGAGAAAAGTGTTCGTCTTTTTGATAGAAATGTCATGTCTGTTGGCTTCGGTTTATTTGGAATTAAAAGAAAATAAATTAACTATGTTGCTTAAAAAGGGAATTTCTGGGTTAACCTTCATTCAATACCAAAACCTTGGAATTAAATATCAAAATCAAAGGTGCTTAAATACCTGGTATACAAACTAGGTAGTGCCAAAACTCGAGAGAATTGAATATTTACTCATTACAGAATTTATGAATAAATAAATAAATTTTAACATGTTTCTTAAGATTGTGTAAAATGAAGTAGATGATCGATGCCCTCTGGACTTACAGTCCGTCAGCAGACGTAATGCCTCTCTGCGGTTATAATTTTGTTCCATAAAGGTCGCATTTCTCAGGTAATATAAAAATTACACGATCATATTAGATGTGAGACAGCAACAAGAAGAAAGTCAGTGGACACACAACACCACTCGGACGTCATATGACTGTTTTCAATGTTTAGTTTCCGCTGACGTTCAGACTCTTTTCGGTTTTAATGCTGACAAATGTCTGATAAGTTTTGAAATGAACTTTACCCTGTTAAAATTTGTGTGTTTTATTGATTATCCAATGATTTATAAGCAAACGTTTTTTGTTTGATAATTAGTTCAGAGATTCATGCTAAATGGTTCGTAAGAAAATCTCCTTTTTTCTAATTCTCTTATTTACTAGTAGTTAAATCTGTGTCAGAAGATTCCTATGATTTTTCTTTTTTTAATCAAAAATAGTTCTATAAATACTGTTTTTTTCCCTTTTCGTTGTTAAGTTAATTTCCTCAGGCGATCGACTGTAGCAAGTGGTCGTTGTTGCCAACCAATTTTGAAAGATAGAGATAAAAAGAAAAAAAGCGAAATAAAAATGAAAATTTCAGTTTAGTGCATTTTACGTATGATAACAAATTAAATATTCCCATTTACAAAAATATGTTTACATATGTATTGCATGCAGTGTAAGAGTTCAAACACATCTATCAGTAATTTTTGTGCACGAAATAAATAGATCATAAATATCATGTACTCTTTTATGTGTAAAATATCAAATCCCAGGAAAAGATCTCTGTTCTAAATCCGGGTTCTGAAAGTTTACCTGAAATATATTTAACTCACTAAATCTTAATCAAGTTAAAACTTGTTACGTCACTATACAGTATCAAGAGACCCTTGATATCACTTGTGTTCATTAACGTGTATGTCTATTGTCTTTTGTACAGACTTATGTTTGTCAAAATTTCATTGAACTTATATGACTAAATAAATGAGTGAATTTAAAACAGTACTTTTTCACATGGGATCATATATATTAAACTAAGTTCAGCGAAAGGAAGGCAGTTGTAACGGTAAATTCGTAGTTATGGGATACAATTCTGGAAGGGAGCCATTGCTGCCAAGTTTTGCTTCAACTGACCCAGTGGTTTCAGATCTTAAAGATCGTTCAAAAACTTTCCATAGGTCGTATGAACTAATTTCGACTGTGACGTCCATCATTGTTGACAGTCCATCGAACGACTTATGACGTCATGTTTGGTGGCAATTGGCTCAGCGGTTTCAGACAAAATAATATTTTCTCATAAAGTCCTGTGTTAACTAAACTGTGGCATCCGTCTTGGGTAGCGGTCTAGGTTATTGGCAGCAATGATCCTTGCATGGTCCTCTTTCAGAATTTTGTCCGATGATCCAGACTGTAAACCAAGATGGCCGCCACAGCCGAACTTAGTTTAACATAGGACTCTATGGGAAAATTCATTTAAAAATCTTATCTGAAACCACTGAGCCAATTTGAACTAAATTCGGCAGCAATGGTTCTTACTTCTTCCTCTTTCAGAATTGTGTCCGATAACCTGGACTGTCAACCAAGGTAGCCTCCACAGCCGAACTAGTTTAACGTGGGAACTATGGGAAAATTCATTGAAAAATCTTCTTGTCTGAAACCATGAAGCCAATTGGAACTGAAGTTAGCAGCAATGGTCCTTACATGGTCCTCTTTCAGAAGTGTGTCCGATGACCGGGACTGTCAACTAAGGCGGCCACCACAGCAAAACTTAGTTTAACATAGGACCCTATGGGAAAATTTATTTCAAACATTCATGTCTGAAAATCCTAAGCCAAGTGGAACCAAACTTAGATGCAATGGTCCTTAGATGGTCCTTTTTCATAATTCTGTCTGGTGACCCGAACTGTCGACCCAGATGGTCGCCACAGCCAAACTTAGTTTAACATAGGACCCGATAGGAAAATTCATTTAGAAATCGTCTTGTCTGAAACCACTAAGCCAATTGGAACTAAAGTTGGCAGCAATGATCCTTGCATGGTCCTCTTTCAGAAATGTGTCCGATGACTCGGACTGTCAACCAAGACGAAATGAATTTATCATAGGACTCTACAGGGAAATTCATTTAAAATTCTTTTTGTCTGAAACCACTGAGCCAATTGGAACAAGACTCAGCAGCAATGGTTCTTAAATGGTCCTCTTTCAGAATTGTATCCGATGACCTGTACTGTCAACAAAGATAACTGCCACATAGGACCTTATGGAAAACCAGCCAAATTGACTGTTACACTTAGATTTTTAGTCATGCTTAAGCTGGACAAGTAAAATTCAGGTGACCGATACAGGCTCTTATGAGCCTCTAGTTTAATAATATGGATTATGGTTTCTGGATGGACAGTCTGCGGAAATGCTCCACTAATAAGGTTTCCGTAATTCATTAAAAAGAATGAAATATAATAAACTTTTGTTTATTTATTCATAAAAAAAAACATACAAAAGTGAGCAACATTTCTCTTTGTCGTTAAAAATAATAATCAGTTAACATGATTAAAAGAATTAACTGATCTGCTTAAATCTGTCTATTACTATATGATTTCATTCTCTCCTTGGAATAAAGCAGTTATGCACATTTATAACATAAAACACGGAATTCTGTTAATTTATCACAGCGATCACTTATTTAATGATAAACAACTAGTTTAATAAATATATCACAGACAGAGACCATCTATGACTAGTTCATACATTCAAAATGCATAAATGGTTCCCGATCATCACTTTGAACTTCACTCTCAAAGTCCTCATACATAAGAGGTAAGTCTGGCGTGATTTTTAAGACACCTGAGCAATCTTTGTATGTTTTTGTTCCAGATATCAGACACCTTGGAGTACATATACCTCCAAAAGAGTCGAACACTCTTACATATGCATTAGTTTCACCTGCAACAGGCTTTTGAAAGACAACTGTTGCTTTCGATAATGAAAAGCTGGTCCTGGGGTCAACTGAAAAATAGTCTGTGTATTGTCCGTTATATGAAAATCCAATTGCTTCGAAAGAAATATTAAATGTTGCTGGATTTATAATTCTATGTTCTTTGTTATTATGCAGATTAGTTATTGATATGGGAAATGAAGCCCATTTGCTGTTTTCAGAGGTATAGTAACCAGAAACAGATACAGGAGTATCAATTACAGAACGTCTTTTCCTTGCAGTAGTTCTCTGATCAACAATACTCCGACCAAAATGTCGGGATATTCTGGGTGCTGGATTTGTGTTGGTTACACTAGCATCTGAAGCTGCAAAGAAAACACTTTCAACAGACGGCGATGTTTGTGATGCCTGTGATGTTACTGATGCCAATGGTGTTTGGAGATTTCCAGTTCTGGATCTAAATTGACTTATGTATGGACTATCTACTTGGCTAAACCCATTCATATTTGCAAACTGTCTTTTTGATGTAGATACGCATTGGTATGTACGTCTGTCACAGTAAAGGAAGCCATTAAATCCTCTTCCAAAATTGTTTCTACATGAAGGTTCTGGGGCGTATCTATATATATCTCGAGTAAAATGGTTACTATACCCTTCTTTGTTAGTTTTTGGGGATGTAAGATTATCCATTAATCTGTCCGGCCTCTGAGTTGGATCATCTAGCTGTTTCCGGGTAATCCATCTCTGAATTTATTCCCAGTCGTCTTTGTCTTTGTCTAAATTTTCCCCAGAGATAATCAACATAACAATGATGCAAGAAGAAAACGGGATCTTGGGGGCCAAAACCACCCATATGTCCATCTCGACCTCCTACCCATCGGTGCACCCCATCGTGGTGAGATTCTAAATTGTCGAGATCACTTGCTGCCGTTGGTGATACGATCTCACGATGATAACTCTTTCGAAAAACATTTATTATTTTTGAAGGGTCTAATATACCCCTAAACCAACGTCGGTATATATAAACGAGAACCGACGCAGCAAGCAACAGGTACATATAAACATGTACCGAGGCAGCAAGACATAAGTACATATAAACAAGTACCACAGCAACAAGCCGTCGGTAAATATAAACAAGTACCGAAGCAGCATGCCTTGGGGACAAATAAACAAGTACCGAAGCAGCAAGCAGCAGGTACATATAAACAAGTACCGAAGCAGCAGGCCATAGGGACATATAAACAAGTACCAAAGCAGCAAGTAGCAGGTACATATAAACAAGTACCGAAGCAGCAGGCCGTGGGGACATATAAACAAGTACCGAAGTAGCAAGCAGCAGGTATATATAAACAAGTACCGAAGCAGCTGGTTGTGTTGACATATAAATAAATGCCGTAGCAGCACGTAACGGTACATATAAACTATTACCGGAGCAGCAAGCCGTGGGGACATATAAACAAGTACCGAAGCAACAAGCCGTAGGTACATATTAATAAACAAGTACCGAAGCAGCAGGCCGTTAGGACATATAAACAAGTACCGAAGCAGCAAGCCGTGGGTACATGTAAACTGGGACTTAGAGTTATTTATAATAGTCCCAGATATAAACAAACACCGAAGCAGTAGACCGTGAGAACATATAAAAAAAATACCAAAGCAGCAAGCCGCAGGTATATATAAACAAGCACCGAAGCCGCAAGTTGCAGGTACATATAAACAAGTACTGAAGCAGCAAGACGTAGATACATATAAACATGTACTGAAGCAACAAGCCGTAGGGACATATAAACAAGTACCGAAGCAGTAAACCGCAGGTATATATAAACAAAGTACCGAAGCAACAAGACGTGGGTACATATAAACAAGCACCTAAGCCGCTACTTGCAGGCACATATAAACAAGTACCAAAGCAGCAAGACGTAGGTACATATAAACATGTACTGAAGCAACAAGTCGTAGATCAGGCCTTGGATATTTGTTGTGTGCGTAGGTTTCCTCAGGATGATGTGTCGCATCTTTTTTTTACTTTCAAAATAAATATATTCTAATATTTAGGCAATATGTTCATATAAATATTCTTGTTAGAGAATAGTTACGCTGTAAAAATGAAATAGAAGGAAAACCCGGTTTGCTGTCACTCAGACAGCTCTCTTGTTCTTGAATATCGCAAAAATTCGTGTTTTCACTCGCCATAGTTAATAACTGCATTGCCAGTGCTTACATATATCATATTTTCAACGAAAGCATATTTTGTGATTTTTACATAAAATATGACATCACCATAGAAGAATCTTATTTTAATTAAAAAAAGTCTTTGAAAATTTACACATTGAATTCCTTGATGTGAATCCATACCTTTACCAAAATACCTTTAAATTTTACGTTAAAATTTGTCAAAAATTTACCAGAAATTTCTAAGGCTCTTCCTTTTGATACAAAGATAACCTTTAGCTGAGCTTGGATTCCCGTTTGTTTTAATTGTTTTTGGTTTTCATCGTTGTGCTTATTAATTTATCATTATATCTTTAACCGGATTTCCCACATTTTGATCTCGAGCACTGCTGATGAGTTGTCAGTCAACGAAATGGCTTTCAAATTTATTCGGTATTTTGTGAAACATTTTATTTTAACTTATTTGTTAAAAAGTGAAATATTTAATTTTCTATGAAAGAATGTTTATTTTTACCAATGAGTTAACGCTGCCATTTAAAGTCTACATTGGTATCACCAATTCATGCTAGTATTTAAGCACCCTTCATGAAACTGATAGTGAAAATCTATTATAAATTGTCTCCAATTGGGCCCAAACTTTGATGGAATGGTCCTTGGGTGGCCCCCTTTCAAAATTATGTCCGGCATCCCCGACTTCCAACGGATATGGCTGCTGTAACTAAAAATAGAAAGGGGGTGAATTTTTAAAATCTTCTATGAAACTACATGACAAAATGAAACCAGACTTGGCACTTGGCAGCAATGGTCCCGAGGAGGTTATCTTTCAGAAGCACACAGCCGAACCTAGTTTAACTTAGGACCAATGGGAAAATTCATTTAAAAACCTTCTTGTCTGATACCACTGAGAATATTGGAACTAAACTTGGCAGCAATGGACCTTACATGTTCCTCTTTCAGAGTTGTTTCCGATAACCCGGGGTGTCAACCAATTTAGCCGCCACAGCCGAACTAGTTTAACATAGGACCCTATGGGAAAATTCATTTAAAAATCTTCTTGTCTGAAACCACTAAGTCAATTGGAACTAAACTTGGCAGCAATGGTCCTTACATAGTACTCTTTCAGAATTGTGTCCGGTGACCGGGACTGTCAACCAAGATGGCCGCCACAGCCAAACTTAGTTTAAAATAGGAACCAAACCTAGCAGCAACGGTCCCTAGATGGCTCTCTTCCATAATTGTTTCTGATGACCCGGACTGTCAACTAAGATGGCCCCCACAGCCGAACTTAGTTTAACATAGGACTATTGAAAAAATTTATGTAAAAATCTTCTTGTCTGAAATCACAGAGCCAGTTGGAATTAAAGTTGGCATCAATTGTCCTTATATGTTCCTCTTTCAGAACTGTGTCCGATAACCCGGACTGTCATTCAGAATGACCGCCACAGCAAAACTTAGTTGAACATATGATTCTATCAGAAAATCCATTTCAAAATCCTCTTGTCTGAAACCACTGAGCCAATTGGAACCAAACTTAGATGCAATGGTCCTTAGATGGTCCTCTTTCAGAATTATGTCCGATGACTCGGAGGATCAACTAAGACGGCCGCCACAGCTAAACTTAGTTTAACATAGGACCCTATAGGAAAATTCATTTAGAAATCTTCTTGTCTGAAACCACTGAGCCAATTGGAACTAAAGTTGCCAGCAATAGCCTTACATGGTCCTCTTTTAGAATTCCGATGACTCGGACTGTCAACCAAGATGGCTGCCACAGCCGAACTTTGTTTAATATAGGACCTAATGGGAAAATTCATTTAAAAGTTCTTGTCTGAAACCACTAAGACAATTGTAACCAGACTTGGCAGCAATCATCATTGCATGGTCCTCTTTCAGAAATGTGTCAGATTACCCGGACTGTCAACCAAGATGGCAGCCATAGCCGAAATTAATTTATCATAGGACCCTATTGGAAAGTTCATTTAAAAATCGTTTTGTCTGAAACCACCGAGCCAATTGGAAAAAGACTTGGCAGCAATAGTCCTTACATTGTCCTCTTTTAAAATTGTGTCCGATGACCTGTACTGTCAACCAAGATAATTGCCACAGCCGAATTTAGTTTATGGAAAAACCAGCCAAATTGACTGTTACACTTAGATTTTTAGTTATGCTTAACGTGGATAAATTAAATTCAGGTGAGCGATACGCTCTTATGAACTTGTAGTTTAATAATATAAATTGTCGTTTCTGGAAGTACAATCTGCGGAAATGCTCCACTAATAATAAAGTTTCCATAGTTCATTATAAAGAATAAAATATAATAACATCTGTGTTTATTTATTCATACGAAAACATACGAAAGTGAACTTCACTCTCAAAGTCCTCATACATAAGAATTAAGTCTTGCGTGATTTTTAAGACACCTGAGAAATCTTTGTATGTTTTTGTCTCGGGTATAAGACACCTTGGAGTACATACACCTCCAAAAGTGTCCAACACTCTTACATATGCTTAAGTTTCACAGGCATTTGAAATACAACTGTTGCTTTAACAGAAAAATAGTCTGTGTATTGTCCGTAATATGAAAATCCAATAGTTTGGAAAGAAATTTTAAATGAAGCCTATTTGCTGTTTTCAGGGGTATAGTAACCAGAAACAGACACATGAGTATCAATTACAGAACGTCTTTTCCTTGCAGTAGTTCTCTGATCAATAATACTCCGATCAAAATGTCTGGATATTCTAGGTGCTGGACTTGTGTTCGTTACATTAGCATCTGAAGCTGCAAAGAAAACACTTTCAACAGACGGTGATACTTGTGATGCCTGTGATGTTGCTGAAAAAAAAGCACTTCTAGTTCTGGATTTAAATTGACTTATGTATGGACTATATACTTGGCTAAACCCATTCATATTTGCAAACTGCCTTTTTGATGTAGATACGCATTTGCTTGTACGTCTGTCACAATAAAGGAAGACATTTAATCCTCCACAATTGTTTCTACATGAAGGTTCTGGGGCGTATCTGTATATATCTCGAGTAAAATAGTTACCATACCCTTCTTTGTTAGTTTTTGGTGGTTTAAGATTGTCCATTAATCTGTCCGGCCTCTGAGTTGGATCATCTGTTTCCGGGTAATCCATCTCAGAATTTATTCCTAGTCGTCTTTGTCTTTGTCTAAATTTTTCCCAGAGATAATCAACATAACAATGATGCAAGAAGAAAACGGGATCTTGAGGGCTAGTGTCCAAACCACCCATATGTCCATCTCGACCTCCTACCCATAGGTGCACCCCAGTGTGGTGAGATTCTAAATTGTCGAGATCACTTGCTGCCGTTGGTGATACGATCTCACGATGATAACTCTTTCGAAAAACATTTATTATTTTAGAGGGGTCTATTAACGAACTGTCTGGTCCTGGTATATCACGTCTCAGTGCAGTATTTTGTGCAGGTGTTCTCCAGTTAGCAAATGGACCTTTAAATACTACACCTTTTCCATTTCCTAAGAATATTTCTGACCACAAAATGGATTCTGCTGGATCAGTCATGCGAAAATCAAGTGTGGATGCCCAATACGGCAACGATACTCTTCTTTTCTTCGTCCTTAGAGCTTCTTCAAATCTACATACACAGAATACAGTCACGTTATTGTTGTTATTTACTCTGTTATATCTAAACAGTTTGGGAAATATATATGCAGACTTTTCATTCATATCAAAACGAAGACATCTGAATATTCACTTCTACAATGTGATGTTTAGGAGTGCAAATAGATTTGATTTTAAATGAATAATTAGGATCCCACATTCAGAACCTCATGTTATTTGCAAAAACTGTAATTTTTATTAATATTACGTTATGAAAAAAAATTTCTATACATTCACGATCGTTTGAACAATGTTTGAATATAATATATTAAAAACCCCAAATAACCTGATTGGATCAAGTATACTTTTCTAAGCCTCGAAATTATAACACTGAGTAATATTTTGCATGTAAGCTAGTCATAAATTTATATACTGAATAAGATTCTTATTCTCAATTTATATTCATCTGCCATATATTGATACATACAGGTAAAGATAATATCTGTGCCAGCCCAGAAAGTTTGGTCCTCCATGAGCTGATCGAAGAGCTTCTGTTTGATGAAGTAAAGCAATGGCATCATATTTGTTTGGTGTTGCAGACTGTAAAAAAAAATAATTTTATTATGTAAAGTGATTTGTTTCAATATTTTCTTTCATTATATTATTCATAAAATAAATCTGTATTTCGACAATAACTAAGGTTATTATCGATCTTTCTCGCGAAAATATTTACTTTCTTATTTTGTAGAATTAAATTTTCAAATAGAATTTATTGTATAAGTTTGTTCATACTCCTGTGAATGCTTTATTCCTGTTAAGATAATAATAAACGACAATGTCATGTTGTGGTTACAGATTTACTGAGTAACTCTTGGTAAAAATGGCCTTAGATTGATACATAAATTCAACACTGGCCTTAATAGTTCGATACCGTATACTTAGCTTAAGTTTACTGAAATTAGATTGTGCGAATATTTTGTGTACAGTTGCGACCAGTCATAATCTCTTAGAATTAGAGCAGTCAGAAGAAGAACAGCTCTGGTCAAGAATTATAGCAGTCCTGGTCCACGACTGCTTTTTAGAACAGCTCTGGTCAAGAATCAGAGCAGTCCTGGTCCACGACTGCTGTTTAGAACATCTTTGGTCAAGAATTAGAGCAGTCCTGGTCCACGACTGCTTTTGCGACGATATCGCTAAATTTCATCAATTGTTATATCATCGCTATAAAACCCATTATCGGAGGCCATCCCTTTTCTTTATAAGAAGAAAAGATCTTGAGTAAAAAAAAATAAAAATAATATAAAATTGCAATTAAAAAAAAAAATAACAAAAAATAACAAAATTAACATTTGAAAAAAATTAAATTAAACTTGAAAAAAAATAAATTAAAAGAAAAAGAAAAAAGATGTCACGTCAGTGATACGATCCATACCATGAATGGACGGGTAACATGATAAATTCTATAACAATGTTGTAGAACTGTTCTAGACAATGACAGGTTGGAGCTGTTTTAGATCATGACAGGTTAGAGCTGATCTTGACCATGACAGCTTAGAGCAGTCAGAATCGGTCAGGATTCACTTCTAGAGCAGTCAGGATTCTATTCTAGAGCAGTTCTAAAGCAGTCTAAGTTAACTTGGTGAGGGGTTATGACTGCACCTAACTGTATGTATATTCCTTGCGTATATCCGTCACTATAGATTTATTCTGCTTCAAATGTCTTGTGACTTTGATACTTGATTTTGCATGATCTATAACTCTTTGGGTTATATACTAGTAACTGTTGACTTAAGCCGTGCCTGGGCGTTATTTAAAATATACAAATTGCAATAGAGTCAGTTGTTTTCATCAAGAAATCAGATAAAGAGGTATGTCGGACTATCAGTGGGAACACGAATAATGCTTAAGAAGCAATCATTTTATTTTAGGATGAAATTTGAAATAAATAATCAGGACCAGGATTCTGGCAAAATAAAAAGCCAGGATCACTTTTGGTGTGAGACAAAATGCGGGTCTTGTGTCAATGAGGAAATGTCTAGGTTTGAATCAAAATAAAGATGTAGGCAAATATACAGGACAAAAATCTCGGCGAAAAAATAAACATGATCAAACATTTCATCCTACCCCTCCCCCCCTAAAAATTAAATGGTTGCTCCCTTACCTTGTCGTTCTTAAGTGCATTTACAGCCTGGAAGAAATCGTCTCTTTCACGGTCACTCAGTGTTCTTATTTCTCTTCGTATACGCCTTCTGTCTCTTATTGGACATCTGTTATAGGAGTTGTACCCCGATGTTTGTCTTTTTAATCGTTTATGGAGTCGTCTACCAAGGGAGTCAATCCAGTTCAAAGCACTTTGGTCTAGTAAATTTTCAGTTGTATTCCCAAACAAATGTGATAAATACTCTTGCAAGCAATTTGTTTGCACGTCTAACTGATTGCCGTTAGGCGAACTCTTAGCCGAGTAGCAGTCTTGTAGCATGGTAGACATGTCATCCTCCTGTATTAAACTGTAAGTCAAAGCCGGTAAAATGGCTAGGACTAGTATAATGGTTTTCATTATCTATCACAGAAAAATATGAAAATACAAGTACATTGCAAGTTTGTCTCATTTGTATGCAATATGTACGCCAAAATCGATTTAGACACTAAATTTGTCTTTAGAATATTAAAATCATTTTTACTTTGACACTCAAGATAGCAAAAACACGTGTAAAAATGTAATCATTGCATTATACAATGTATGATTATAAAAAAAAAGGAATTTTCATATTACAGAATACATTTTAAATATAATTTAAATATAATTATAAAACTCACACGAATTTTGTCCAGCATTTTCAGTTTAAATTAAAGTTGCAAGAGAGTAAAGTATATTTACGTTTGTTGCTTTTTCTTACTTTCGTTTATGGTTTTAAATGAAGTAATGATCAGTGTGTTAATGTACAGATTTACATATACAGAGCATTTGGTTTGTATTGACGACTTTGGGAATGGTCTGGGATTTTTTTTCAGCTTTGAAATATTTTTTCCGGGTTTTCCTATTTCCTTGTGGCTTTTTCTGATTTTAACAATCACGTCATTCATATTGTCTTTAAAACTACAATTTTATTGGTACACATGTCGTAGGTATACGAATTTTTTTCAAGTATAAAAAGTAAACATATTTCGACATGTGACTTTCATTTACCCAGTGAGAATGACCTTAACATTAGTTTCAAATACATTACGAGAAAAGTGTTCGTCTTTTTGATAGAAATGTCATGTCTGTTGGCTTCGGTTTATTTGGAATTAAAAGAAAATAAATTAACTATGTTGCTTAAAAAGGGAATTTCTGGGTTAACCTTCATTCAATACCAAAACCTTGGAATTAAATATCAAAATCAAAGGTGCTTAAATACCTGGTATACAAACTAGGTAGTGCCAAAACTCGAGAGAATTGAATATTTACTCATTACAGAATTTATGAATAAATAAATAAATTTTAACATGTTTCTTAAGATTGTGTAAAATGAAGTAGATGATCGATGCCCTCTGGACTTACAGTCCGTCAGCAGACGTAATGCCTCTCTGCGGTTATAATTTTGTTCCATAAAGGTCGCATTTCTCAGGTAATATAAAAATTACACGATCATATTAGATGTGAGACAGCAACAAGAAGAAAGTCAGTGGACACACAACACCACTCGGACGTCATATGACTGTTTTCAATGTTTAGTTTCCGCTGACGTTCAGACTCTTTTCGGTTTTAATGCTGACAAATGTCTGATAAGTTTTGAAATGAACTTTACCATGTTAAAATTTGTGTGTTTTATTGATTATCCAATGATTTATAAGCAAACGTTTTTTGTTTGATAATTAGTTCAGAGATTCATGCTAAATGGTTCGTAAGAAAATCTCCTTTTTTCTAATTCTCTTATTTACTAGTAGTTAAATCTGTGTCAGAAGATTCCTATGATTTTTCTTTTTTTAATCAAAAATAGTTCTATAAATACTGTTTTTTTTCCTTTTCGTTGTTAAGTTAATTTCCTCAGGCGATCGACTGTAGCAAGTGGTCGTTGTTGCCAACCAATTTTGAAAGATAGAGATAAAAATAAAAAAAGCGAAATAAAAATGAAAATTTCAGTTTAGTGCATTTTACGTATGATAACAAATTAAATATTCCCATTTACAAAAATATGTTTACATATGTATTGCATGCAGTGTAAGAGTTCAAACACATCTATCAGTAATTTTTGTGCACGAAATAAATAGATCATAAATATCATGTACTCTTTTATGTGTAAAATATCAAATCCCAGGAAAAGATCTCTGTTCTAAATCCGGGTTCTGAAAGTTTACCTGAAATATATTTAACTCACTAAATCTTAATCAAGTTAAAACTTGTTACGTCACTATACAGTATCAAGAGACTCTTGATATCACTTGTGTTCATTAACGTGTATGTCTATTGTCTTTTGTACAGACTTATGTTTGTCAAAATTTCATTGAACTTATATGACTAAATAAATGAGTGAATTTAAAACAGTACTTTTTCACATGGGATCATATATATTAAACTAAGTTCAGCGAAAGGAAGGCAGTTGTAACGGTAAATTCGTAGTTATGGGATACAATTCTGGAAGGGAGCCATTGCTGCCAAGTTTTGCTTCAACTGACCCAGTGGTTTCAGATCTTAAAGATCGTTCAAAAACTTTCCATAGGTCGTATGAACTAATTTCGACTGTGACGTCCATCATTGTTGACAGTCCATCGAAGGACTTATGACGTCATGTTTGGTGGCAATTGGCTCAGCGGTTTCAGACAAAATAATATTTTCTCATAAAGTCCTGTGTTAACTAAACTGTGGCATCCGTCTTGGGTAGCGGTCTAGGTTATTGGCAGCAATGATCCTTGCATGGTCCTCTTTCAGAATTTTGTCCGATGATCCAGACTGTAAACCAAGATGGCCGCCACAGCCGAACTTAGTTTAACATAGGACTCTATGGGAAAATTCATTTAAAAATCTTATCTGAAACCACTGAGCCAATTTGAACTAAATTCGGCAGCAATGGTTCTTACTTCTTCCTCTTTCAGAATTGTGTCCGATAACCTGGACTGTCAACCAAGGTAGCCTCCACAGCCGAACTAGTTTAACGTGGGAACTATGGGAAAATTCATTGAAAAATCTTCTTGTCTGAAACCATGAAGCCAATTGGAACTGAAGTTAGCAGCAATGGTCCTTACATGGTCCTCTTTCAGAAGTGTGTCCGATGACCGGGACTGTCAACTAAGGCGGCCACCACAGCAAAACTTAGTTTAACATAGGACCCTATGGGAAAATTTATTTCAAACATTCATGTCTGAAAATCCTGAGCCAAGTGGAACCAAACTTAGATGCAATGGTCCTTAGATGGTCCTTTTTCATAATTCTGTCTGGTGACCCGAACTGTCGACCCAGATGGTCGCCACAGCCAAACTTAGTTTAACATAGGACCCGATAGGAAAATTCATTTAGAAATCGTCTTGTCTGAAACCACTAAGCCAATTGGAACTAAAGTTGGCAGCAATGATCCTTGCATGGTCCTCTTTCAGAAATGTGTCCGATGACTCGGACTGTCAACCAAGACGAAATGAATTTATCATAGGACTCTACAGGGAAATTCATTTAAAATTCTTTTTGTCTGAAACCACTGAGCCAATTGGAACAAGACTCAGCAGCAATGGTTCTTAAATGGTCCTCTTTCAGAATTGTATCCGATGACCTGTACTGTCAACAAAGATAACTGCCACATAGGACCTTATGGAAAACCAGCCAAATTGACTGTTACACTTAGATTTTTAGTCATGCTTAAGCTGGACAAGTAAAATTCAGGTGACCGATACAGGCTCTTATGAGCCTCTAGTTTAATAATATGGATTATGGTTTCTGGATGGACAGTCTGCGGAAATGCTCCACTAATAAGGTTTCCGTAATTCATTAAAAAGAATGAAATACATGTATAATAAACTTTTGTTTATTTATTCATAAAAAAAACATACAAAAGTGAGCAACATTTCTCTTTGTCGTTAAAAATAATAATCAGTTAACATGATTAAAAGAATTAACTGATCTGCTTAAATCTGTCTATTACTATATGATTTCATTCTCTCCTTGGAATAAAGCAGTTATGCACATTTATAACATAAAACACGGAATTCTGTTAATTTATCACAGCGATCACTTATTTAATGATAAACAACTAGTTTAATAAATATATCACAGACAGAGACCATCTATGACTAGTTCATACATTCAAAATGCATAAATGGTTCCCGATCATCACTTTGAACTTCACTCTCAAAGTCCTCATACATAAGAGGTAAGTCTGGCGTGATTTTTAAGACACCTGAGCAATCTTTGTATGTTTTTGTTCCAGATATCAGACACCTTGGAGTACATATACCTCCAAAAGAGTCGAACACTCTTACATATGCATTAGTTTCACCTGCAACATGCTTTTGAAAGACAACTGTTGCTTTCGATAATGAAAAGCTGGTCCTGGGGTCAACTGAAAAATAGTCTGTGTATTGTCCGTTATATGAAAATCCAATTGCTTCGAAAGAAATATTAAATGTTGCTGGATTTATAATTCTATGTTCTTTGTTATTATGCAGATTAGTTATTGATATGGGAAATGAAGCCCATTTGCTGTTTTCAGAGGTATAGTAACCAGAAACAGATACAGGAGTATCAATTACAGAACGTCTTTTCCTTGCAGTAGTTCTCTGATCAACAATACTCCGACCAAAATGTCGGGATATTCTGGGTGCTGGATTTGTGTTGGTTACACTAGCATCTGAAGCTGCAAAGAAAACACTTTCAACAGACGGCGATGTTTGTGATGCCTGTGATGTTACTGATGCCAATGGTGTTTGGGGATTTTCAGTTCTGGATCTAAATTGACTTATGTATGGACTATCTACTTGGCTAAACCCATTCATATTTGCAAACTGCCTTTTTGATGTAGATACGCATTGGTATGTGCGTCTGTCACAGTAAAGGAAGCCATTAAATCCTCTTCCACAATTGTTTCTACATGAAGGTTCTGGGGCGTATCTATATATATCTCGAGTAAAATAGTTACTATACCCTTCTTTGTTAGTTTTTGGGGGTGTAAGATTATCCATTAATCTGTCCGGCCTCTGAGTTGGATCATCTGTTTCCGGGTAATCCATCTCTGAATTTATTCCTAGTCGTCTTTGTCTTTGTCTAAATTTTTCCCAGAGATAATCAACATAACAATGATGCAAGAAGAAAACGGGATCTTGGGGGCTAGTGTCCAAACCACCCATATGTCCATCTCGACCTCCTACCCATCGGTGCACCCCATCGTGGTGAGATTCTAAATTGTCGAGATCACTTGCTGCCGTTGGTGATACGATCTCACGATGATAACTCTTTCGAAAAACATTTATTATTTTTGAAGGGTCTATTAACGAACTGTCTGGTCCTGGTATATCACGTCTCAGTGCAGTATTTTGTGCAGGTGTTCTCCAGTTAGCAAATGGACCTTTAAATACTACACCTTTTCCATTTCCTAAGAATATTTCTGACCACAAAATAGATTCTGCTGGATCAGTCATGCGAAAATCAAGTGTGGATGCCCAATACGGCAACGTTACTGTTCTTTTCTTCGTTCTAAGAGCTTCTTCAAATCTACATACATATAACATAGTCATGTTAATGTTGTTATTTAAACAGTTTGGGAAATATATATATGAACACTTTTCATTCAGATCAAAACAAAGCCATCTGGATATTGACTTCTACAATGTAATGGTCAGATGGCAAATATATTTTATTTTAAATTAATAATTAGGAAGGTCTTGAATGTTTGGGTGGGTTTTATGAAAAGAAAATAATCGTCTAAAAATAATAGAGAATAGTGATGTTCTATAATGTAAATGTCATATAATCTAAAAGCAGATAAAAATTTTGGGAAAATACTGATTATAAAAAAATATAAACTGTATAGAATAAACAAAATGATCTGCTTTGATTACACCATGCATTCTGCACACATGTGTCAAAACGACGTGCGTCACCGGTTGCGCCATGAATAATTACCGAACCTACGTTTTCGCAGTTTTACCAATGTAAACATCGTACTCATGAAATGGAACAGAAAATTCAGTTAATGCAGAATTTGAGACTCGACTCAGACTCTCATGTTATTTGCAAAAACTTTAATTTTATTAATTTTACGTTATGAAATAAAGTTTCAATATATTAACGATCGTTTGAACAACGTATATTAAAAAAGCCATTTAATCTGATTGGATCAAGTATACTTTTCTTAGCCTCGAAATTATAACACTGAGTAATATTTTGCATGTTAGCCAATCATAATTCTATATACTGAATAAGATTCTTGTATGATAATTCATCTGTCATATATTGATACATACAGGTAAAGATAATATCTGTGCCAGCCCAGAAAGTTTGGTCCTCCGTGAGCTGAACGAAGAGCATCCGTTTGATGAAGTAAAGCAATGGCATCATATTTGTTTGGTGTTGCAGACTGTAAAAAATAATAATTTTATTATGTAAACTGATTTGTTCCAATATTTTGTTTCTAAGGTTATTATCGATCTTTTTCACGATGATATATACTTTCTGGTTTTGTAGAATTAAATTTTCAAACAGTATTTATTGTATAACTTTGGTCGTACTCCTGTGAATGCTTTATTTCTGTTAAGATAATAAGTTACAGTTTTACTGAATAATTCTTTATAAGAATGACCCGAGATAGATACTTAAATTCAACGCTGGCATGAATAGTTCGATACCTGGTACTTAGCTTAAGTTTATTAAAATGAAATTGTGTGAATATTTTGTGTTTGTATATTCCTTGCTTATAGCTGTCACTATAAATGTATTTTGCTTCAAATGTCTTGTGATTTTGAGACTTGATTTTGGATAATCTACAACTCTTTGGGTTATATTACTGTTGACTTAAGACGTGTCTGGTCGTTATTTAAAATGTACAAAATTGCAATAAAGTCAGTTTTTTTCATCAGGAAATCAGGTATAGAGGTATGTCGGACTCACAGCGGGAACATGACTAATACTTAGGAAGCAACAATTTGATCTTTAAGGGTGGGAAATGGGGTGGGGGGTGAGGGGCTAGGATGAACTTAAATAAATAGTGGACCAGATTTTGTCCAAAAAAAAAGCCGAATCACTTTAAGTGTGGAAACAAAATGCAGGACCTGTGTAAATCAGGAATTTTTTAGTTTTAAATAAGATAAAAGATTTAGGCAAATAATCCAGGATCAGAATTTCTGCGAAAAAATAGATATGACCAAACGTTTCATCGTAGCCCCCCCGCCCCTAAAAAATCAAATGATTGCTCCCTTACCTTGTCGCTCTTAAGTGCATTCACAGCCTGGAAAAAATCTTCTCTTTCACGGTCACTCAGTGTTCTTATTTCTTTTCGCACACGCCTTCTGACTCTTGTTGGATAGTACCCGAAAGTTTGTCTTTTTAATCGTTTATGGAGTCTTCGACCAAGAGAGTCAATCCAGTTCAAAGCACTTTGATCTAGTAAATTATCAGTTGTATTCCCAAACAAATGTGATAAATACTCTTGCAAGCAATTTGTTTGCACGTCTAACTGGTTACTGTTAGACGAACTCTTAGCCGAGTAGCAGTCTTGTAGCATGGTAGGCATGTCATCCTCCTCTATTAAGCTGTAAGTCAAAGCCGGTAAAATGGCTAGGACTAGTATAATGGTTTTCATTACCTATCACAGAAAAATATGAAAATACTAGTACATTGAAAGTTTGTCTCATTTGTATACAAAATATATGCCAAAAAGGGTTTAGAAACTACATTTGTCTGTAGAAATAAACACCATTTGTACTGGACAATCAAGGTACCAAAGACACTTCTGAAAATGTAATCAATGGTACAGACTACAAATATAAAAAGTAATTTTCAAATTACAGAATATATTTTAAATATAATTATCAAACTCAGACGAATTTTGTCCAGCATTTTCAGTTTAAATTAATGTTGCAAGAGAGTAAAGTATATTTACGTTTGCTGTTTTTTTCTTACTTTCGTTTATGGTTTCAAATGAAGTAATGACCAGTGGGTTTATGTGCAGGTTTATATATACAGAGCATTTGGTTTGTATTGACGACTTTGGGAATGGTCTGGGATTTTTTCAGCTTTCAAACATTTTTTCTGGGTTTTCCTACTTCCTTGTGGCTTTTAACAATCACGTCATTCATATTGTCTTTAAAACTACAATTTTCTTGGTAAGCATGTCGTAGGTATATGAATTATTTCCTAGTATAAAAAGTAAACATAGTTAGACGTATGACTTTCATTTAACCTAGTGAGAATGACCTTAACATTAGATATCAAATACATCATAATTAAGAAAAAATGTTCGTTTTTATGATAGAAATGTAATGTTATTTAGCTCGGTTTATTTGACATTAAACGAATAAATCAACTATGTTGTTTAAAGGGGGAATTTCTGGGTTAACCTCCGTTAAATACCAAAAAATTGGAAATAAAAATATTGCCACAATTTTATGGAACTTATATGACTAAATAAATGACTGAATTTAAAACAGTAATTTCTCACATGGGATCCTGTGTATTAAATTTAGTTCATCGAAAGGATGGCAGAGTTGTAACGGCAAAATTGAAGTCATGTGATACAATTCTGGAAGGGGACCATTGCTGTCAAGTTGGATCCAACTGACTCAGTGGTTTCAGATCTTAAAGATCTTTAAAAAAAATCATAGGTCATAGGAAACTAATTTCTTTGTTGACAGTGTAGGTCATCATATAACTATCATTCATACAAAGAGATGTAGGATAGGGGAATATTATATACTCATATAGAAATCTTTAATCTGATTTGTTAAAACAATGTCACGTGATATTTGCCCATTCGTTGGGTCAACCGAAAATCGTTGGGTCGCATAGTAAGGTCTCATAGTAAGTTGAATATTCGATATAATATAACAGTTATCACCCATGTTGGTGTGTGACCCGACGGTTTGTCTCCCCTCGGAAAGTAAGGTCACCCTCGGGCAAGCCCTCGGGTGACCTTACTTTCCTCTGGGAGACAAACCGTCGGGTCACACACCAACAAGGATGATAATTGTATAGTCTCAAACATACAGACATTTGAAAATATAATAATCAGTCATGGTCTAAGGTGTGAGATGGGACAATTCCACCCGAGGGGTCACATTTTCCAGTCGGAAACGAGGCTTGCCATGACTGATTATTTTTCTCACATTTCTCGGCCGAATATTTAAAGATATAAACATGGCGACCATGACACGAAAATGCGCTCTATTAAACTAGCCAACTTAGTGCAAAATAAATTACATATTTGAAAAGATCGTATGCGTTTTGGTTTTGTACCGAAGGTACAAACCTTTAAAAAAGATATCTTTTAGGTTGCGCTTCAGGGGTTTTCAAATTGAAGCGATGTTAATTTCGACGTTGACGTACCATTTGTGCAAAGTTATGTGTTTTCTGACGTTCTAGCATTGTGACGTGACGTTTTTTGCATTGTTACGTCAAAGGTAGGTCATGTGATGTGAGATGCATGAATCTCACACTGGTGTCTCACGCGGAATATAACTGTCACAAATACAGAAATATGAGAAATATGAGAAAAGGATATTCCACATGGGTGTCTTACCTCGGCAAACCTTGTCTTCAACCGCTTGTTATGAGAGAAAATATAATTCTGAAAGGGGACAATCGAAGGACTTATGACATCATGTTTGGAGGCAACTGGCTCAATGGTTTCAAACCAAGTATCCGTCTTGGGTAGCGGCCTAGGTCATCGTCTGGAAAATTGTTCCCAAGTTTTAATTGACTCAAAGCTTCCAGACAAGAAGATTTTTAAGTGAATTTTCACTTCTGGGCCAGGTGGGCTAAAGATTATAAGTGTGAGTTTTAGCCTATAAAATAATTTCAAATAATCATTATGTGGAATTGAAGCAGAATTCCTTCTGCCACTGCAGAATCAATGAACTCGTTGTCTCCATGAAATAATCTACTTAAATTTATCCTTTGATCTGTAGAGCGAAAGGAGGCTTTTATTACTCAATTCTTCTTTATAACATAACCAGTTTGAAGTCTTAACTAGTGATTTTTAAAATTATATTTGATTTTGTTTTCGTTTCCTTTTCTTCAAATTAATTATACTTAATGCTACATAAACTTTAACCTTTTTGTTATTTTTTGACTACGTTAGACTTTATAACTATCACATTAAAAACAACTTCATAGTCTCGTATTTACAAAAACACACAGAGACTACAATGTAAGCAACAAATGTCATTTCAGACCTGAATGAAGCTTAAACGTAAAGTTTTAGTTGTATTAGTCTTTTAAGGGCGTAGGTAATAAATTCAGATAACATGACATTCTATCTCTTGATTACTAAATAAAAATAAGATGAATGGATTTGTAAAACATTTATCATTTGTTGGGAAAAATAAACCACACGACCCAACCTTCTTAGTAAAAATTTCGTTTTAACACTATCTATGTGTGAATAAGCATGTATCAGAATACAGTATTAAAGTTCACTTGTGTTCACCTGCTGATATCAGATTTGCTTGATTGTCTAATTTTCCGAATTATGCTTTAGTTCCATAGGTTCCTTGGTGATAAAAATTCTGAAAGAATATACAATATGAAAACTTCTTTTCCAAAATGGCTATTATTTATTAAGTTAAAGCGGTTCTAGTTATCTTATAATGGTTTCTCTTATGCAACAGTTGAGTTGATGCGTCTTGTCTGAAACACCCAAGCCAGTCTGAAAATTTTTCATCAAGAAATAATTTTAGCCCATAAAGCTAGTTAATAGCACACTTAATGTTACATAGCTATTAAAGTTATTATCAAACATTCTAAGCCACTTATAGTTAAAACCAATCCTACTCAGACAGCCAAAGTCAGAAGATGTTAATTTAAGGTAGGATTCTTTGGTTAAATTGTACAAAGATCTTGTCCAAAACAATTAAGCCAGTTTGAACCAAACTTTTTAATGGGTATAAAAAAGTCAACTAAAAAATTACTGAATGAACAGTCTAAAAATCGGGTTAAAGTTTGAATTATTTGGCCAGTTAAAATAATCTTGGTAAAAACGCATGTAAGGCAGTTATTTCAGAAATGAAACTGTTAGACTCATCTGCAACAGTCAAACTTACTTTAACTAAGAATTCTTTGGGGAAATTGATAAGAACCTTAATTTTTTTATTTGTGGTCTTGTATTGTCAAATTGAATACATTTGAGCGATAAAGGCTTTCTAAAACCTATAATTTCTACTCAGTTTAGGGCCTCAGTTTTACATTAGTTTTTAACAGGTTTTGTATGATATTTTCATGCAATGAAAAAATAATATAAAACAGTATAAAATGTCCTTATATAGATTTAAACGAATAACTATTTCTCATTCAAAATTGTAAAACCTTAGTTACCCCTAAGTGAAAAATGTTGCAGCTATCTCATAACACTTATAATATCATATCTTAATCACAGTTGGGGAATTGAAATGATATCCGACTCTGTTGATATTGATTGACAACGATGTGCAGATAACAGAACCTGGCAGTTTTTCCTGATACGATGAGGTATTACGGAAGTACAAGTCATATAAATTAAAGGTGCATAAAAAAACAACTAATCAGGTAGCTTTAACAAGTAACCAAAGTACCAAGGTACTCTTTCCCTTTGGTAGTTCTTGACTTTACTTTCCTAGTTACTTAACGCTGTCTAAAATGAACATTGGAAGGATATTTGTTTTACTGTTAATTTTCGAGCTAAGTAATGGAAAGCGATGTAAAATAATAAGATCTAAGAAATCTGTTATGGCTAACTGTGCTGGTTTGGGTTTAGAACACGTACCTGACGATCTCCCGTACAATATCACGTTTTTGGATTTAAGCAGAAATAACATCGATAAGCTGTTTAGAAAGAGTTTTGAAAAGTATAAACATTTAAGAACACTTGTTCTAAACAAAAACAACTTGACCGTTTTGGAAGAGAGTGCGTTTTTTGGACTAAGTTATTTGCAGAAATTGTCCTTAAGATACAATCATCTGAACATTTCATCTTTAGGAGACAAATCTATGAACAGTCCTACAATGCAAATTCTTGATTTAAGAAATAACTTTGAAGATTCGGTTACTTATCCGTACTTAGGTACTCTAGAGCATTTAACGGACTTGTACATTGATCTTGCACCAACACCTGTTTTTAGTGACAGTGGAATTAACAAACTGTCAAATCTGAAAACACTTAAATTTGGTCTATGTCAGATTTTGAAGATGGAGAACAATACATTTTCAAGATTTCCAAACAGCGTGGAAAGCATACATTTCACAGGATGTAACCAAGTCACAGTTATAGAGGCAGACTTTTTAAAACCATTTCCTCGTCTGCACACTTTTGTTCTACGAAACTCGTATATATGTTTAAAAGATGCTCTGCGACTTGTGTATCCGTTTACAAATAAACATATGCAACTGGTTAGTTTCGTTGGTGTTCGTGATAGTAGGCAAGATTCAAATGCGATTAAAGTTACCAAACAAATGATGACGCACTTACAAAAAATTTGTATGAAAACACTGGTTTTAGCTGAAACCTTGATTGTGGATTTCGAACCCGGTTCACTACTTACTTACGATCACCCAGAATGTTTTGAGGCAATTATTCTTACTGGAAACAGGTTTTCTGTGTTCACTGAAACAAAAATGAAGGATGTTTTTCGTTTGCAAAAGAGGGTTGTGAATTTAAAAGTATTAGATTTTTCTTTTATTCCCATCATGTTTGACAATATTCGGTATCTTCCAGGATCAGCTGGAAAAATATCTAGCGAGGATATAATAGTTACAAATTGGAACAAAAAATATTTTAAAAATATTCAGTTACAAAAGAAAGATATTACTTATTATAAGGAAGACTTGATGGTTAAAGATGTGAAGAAAAGTTCAACGTCACGTACAAAAATTATTATTTCTTTTCCTCCTAAATTAAAAATATTAAGAATTTCGCATCTACTTTTGACCAGTTTTTCTGTTGATAATATAGAATTTACAAACATTTCTTCTTTAGAGTACTTAGATATTTCTTATTACCAAATTCAGTCGTTTCCAAATTTTAACATTGTCGGTAAAAATGGCCTGAGATATCTTGACGTTTCAGGTATTGATGCAAAACTATATTTACAGAAAACGCCAATACTTTTCGCCACGAAATTAACAACGGCAATTCTTCAAAATGCTAGGCTTGGTGCTGCTTTATTTCAAAACGGTTCCTTATTCCACTTAATGCCATATATAAAACATTTAGACATATCGTTAAATAGCTTGTGGTTCTTAAATTCAGACATATTTTCAAAAAATAAACAATTAGAATGTTTGGTTTTGCAAAGAAATGTTTTTAGGGAAATACCTTTAGCTATCATCTCATTATCAAAGTTAGCATATCTTGATTTAAGATCCAATTACATACAATATATCAACGCTACTTTACGAAACTGGATGGAAGGACAAGACTCGAAATTAGGTGTAAAATTTAAACTTTTTTTAGATGGAAATATTTTTAAGTGTAGTTGTGATACGGCTGATTTCATCCAGTGGTTACTCAATACAAAAATTACATTAGACAAGAAGCCAGATAAATATGTCTGTCACCTTGAAAATGGAACCCTGAAAACCATACTGGAAGTTAATAAACACTTTCACGAACTTTTCAGTAACTGTGATAGTGAAACTTGGCTTCGAATAGGTATAGGATTTCTCTCCGTGTTTTTCATTATAACAGTTACAGCTGCAATAATTTTCAATTTTAGATGGAATATAGCATATTTAATATACAGGAAATTTAAACGGGTAGTCGAAGAAAAAATTAGGAAAACATTTATGTATGATATATACATTTCATATACCGATTGCGAAGCAGACTGGGTAAAATCAAATTTAGTTCCGAAAATAGAAGATTCATGGGGAATGAAAATGTGTATTTATGACAGGGATTTTCTAGCGGGAGATTTTATCAGCGACTCCATTGCAAATGCCATCAAGGAAAGTAGGAATATATTCTTTATTATTTCGGATGGCTTCAGCACGAGAGAATGGACATTATTCGAAATTCAGCGGGCAAAGTACGAAAAGTATACAAATAATTTACAAAAAATTGTAGTAATAATAAAACAGGCAACAATGAACGAAATTCCAACAGAACTGGAGCAAATATGGAAGGACATAAACGTTATTCACTGGTCACCTGATGATAATGAACAGGGCTGGGATAAATTGCGACTTGTTCTTTTCTCCCAGGCATTTTAATAAATAAATATCACTTAACTTTTTTATACCCGGTTCACAATGGATATACTTCTTTGCCAATATGTGTCACAGAGCAGTCTTGTTTTCAATATTTGGACTATTGTGACTGCTGTAAACTAAAAAAAAATCGGACAAAAATATTTTTAATTTTCTCTTAAACAACTGGGTCAAAGGGAATCGGACTGTTCAAATAGTAACTGTGTAGCCTTTATACTTAAAAAATGAAACTTGATTAATAAGTACATGAAAACATTTTTCTTATTGTTTCCAGTGTAAATATTCATAACTATTCTAAAAAACTTTAAATCATCGTTACTAAGATGGTGAAAAATAGTTACAAAATATTGCCAAGGTCTTTGTATCTGTGATCAAAGTTTGAAGTTGCTAAAAAGATTCACTATACTGAAATTTCCTTCGGCTCCTCTGTACTGTTACCATATTAAAGTCAGATGTTGTTCTGGAGTTATGTCGCCTCGTCCATAAAAAAATCAAATATGCACGAAAAATCACAAAATTAGCAATTTTCAGGTAAATTAAAAAACGTGTCGACTTTGATGTGCTCAATATATCTTGATAAAATTTGAAACATACTTTGTTAAGATAACTATCTGTTAATGGTCAACTGCTAATCAATGCTAAACATATAGCTTCAACTCCTATTTTGTGTTTTAATTTAATGAGGTTTACCCTTTACTGAATGAAAAACGTCAAGTAAAAAGCCTAAACTGTGTTATGTCGATGCAAATTATTGTCCGAAAGTACTAAAGTTTGAACAGTAAAACAAATTCAGTAAGAAAATGTAATTAAAAAATCTTTTAAAAACTACAAACCTTGAATCAATCGCTGTTACTAAAAAAGAATTAAACATAGAAGACTATTTATTAAAAAATAACAGCTTTATCAATGGACAACTGATGAGTAAATTTCGTCTGAGCGTCCAAAAATTGAAATGAGTAGGTACCAAAACAGACCCAGAGAATAAAGGTTATGTACACAATGCTCAGTAATTGAAGACGAATATCAATTTTTCTTTAATTGCAAAATTAATGATTCTATCAGAGATAATCTTATTACTAAAATAAAACAAAATAATCCTAACTTTTCACATCATAATAAAAATTAAAACTAGTCCTTCATCCTCAACTTGAACTGTTACCTTATGCTTGCGACTTTATAAAGCAATCATTAGAATTGCGAAAATGAGGTCCACGTCGGTTACATGTTCTCAGATTCTATTTTTATATTATGTATATGTACTTTAATGTCATATCCATGTTCGCATATTGATTTTATTTTAGAATGATTGTCTTGTATTTGTATGTGATTGTATTTGTATGTAGCTTGACCCCTATGGGTGAAAATTGCTATTAATAAAGATTATATTGATAATAAGATATAAGAAAATAAAAAACTTTCTGAAAGTTGATAATCAAGCTGCGATGGCCCATTTTTAAATATCGGCAAAAGAATATCACAAAATTGAAAGAGGAAATCTAAATACTAAAATCTCAAGACAAGTGAATTCACAGAAATCTTTTCTAAATTTGTGACAGACTTAATAGGAGAGTTAAACCGTTTTATAGGTACACAGATCTTATCTAAGACATTTATTGGACTAATACGTACGGCAGCCTTTGTTGGAAGTAATGTCTCCCTACAACATTACCAACATCAATCATTATCGTTATGGTGTCGTTGCCTTAGGGAGCAACCATTTGATGTTTATGGGGGCGCTGGGCTAGGATCAAATTTGAAATCAATCAGGATATTTTTTGGTTTAAATGACAAAAATTTAGGCCTAAAAAAATCATGGACCAATGTTTCAACGAAAAAAATAGGCAGGATCAAACATTTAATCCTAGCCCCCCCCCTTAAAAATCAAAGGGTTGCTCCCTTATGGACAGAAAGGTGTCAATCAGGCGGTACAATAAAAATATTTTTTTATTCAATATGTATGTATTTAATCATATCATATGAAATAAAATATGCCGGGTAAATTCTAATCTTATGGGAATCGTCTCAAATATTTACAAGAAGGGTATATTTCCGAGATATTGAAAGTACGCTTGAAGGTTTGTAGATATGTTCGATTTTATAATGCATACTAAACATGCCCTTTGTTTAAGAGTCTAGGCGGATTGGATTGCACTCGGTCCAGTTAACTTTTATTGAAAGTATCAAAATTGAGAAATCAAACATTGTACCGTCTGTCAGATTTTACCCGATTTACAAGATAGAGAATGTGTTCTGGAATTTAAGATAGGTTCACACTGCCGATCAGATCAACATGATGATCCCGATTGCCAAATTTTTTCCGGCCAAGCGCAACCACATTCTTGTTCGGGCCTGTTTACGACTTCTAACCGACCACTAATTGGACATCTATTAGATTATCCAGACCACTGCATGATCTGTACACGATCTTTACTCGACTAGCTAGACCAAATCAACGTTTGCTCGATCTCAACCCGATCACGACCAGACCAGATCGACCTGATTGTAAAGGGGTCGTAGGGATAGTCGGAAATAGGTAGGGTTTGGACAAATAGGTTCGCACTGCCGTTCAGATCAACTCGATCAAGACAGATTAAGCGATCGGGAGACTAGTCTGACTCGCTCGATAAGAATGTTCGGGGTGGTGTACCTTGCTCGGCATCGCTCCTACTTACTACCTGACAATTTTTGACATGCCAAAAAAATTCGAGTAGGGATCGAGAAGCCAAGCACTCCAGAAGAAATCGGGTATTCGTGGACTAGCGTTCGAATTGATCGGGAAAGGATCGTGTAAAGATCGTATTTGGTCGGGATACAAATATATTACCGATCATTATACTTGATCATCTCGACCTTTACTCGACCAATGCCCGATCGCTTCCCGGTCACTGTGACTACTATTATATTTGATCCCCAGACCAACTCTACCAATACCCGATCTCTACTCGACCACACTCGATCACTTTTGATCTCTACACGACAATACACGAGTTCTGGGCCACAGATAAAACAGGATGGCGTTAATTGGGAAGCGATAGGATATTGGTCGAGTAAAGGTCGAGATGATCGAGTACTGATCGGTAAAATATTTGTATTCCGACCAAACTCGATCTATACACGATCCTTTCCCGATCAATTCGACCGCTACTCGACGAATATCCGATTTCTTCTCGATCCCTACCGACTTTTTTGGCATGTCAGAAATTGTCGGCTAGAAAGTGGGTGCGATGCCGAGCAAGGAAGACCACCCCGAACATTCTTGTCGAGCGAGTCAGACCAGTCTCTCGATCGTTTAATCTGTCTTGATTGGGCTTGATTGGGTTGATCTCATTAGCAGTGTGAACCTAGCTTAACTCAGAAATATAGGATCCCATATAAAATCAAAAACACAATTTTGGCATTTAATAAATTATATCATAAAATCAAGGAAGAAAAGGCAGAAATTGTGGAATTCAAAATATGATAACAGTTTAATTTAAAAGTGCGTTACAAAATCTCTTGACAATATCATATCTTAATCGTTTCATGGGTGGTGATATATCTTATCTTATTGATATCATGGAAACATTAATGATAAATGAGTATGGATTTTTTAAAAGAATTTTAACAGTTTGTATCAGACCATAATCCAATTACAAAGCGAATACATACATGTAAGAACAGTAACAGTATGTGGTACTTGTCCATACAAAAGAACGGCGTCAGTATGTGGTACATGTCCATACATAAGAACAGCAACACTATGTGGTACATTTCTATGCCTTGTTTTCCCCGGGCTTGTTTTATTGTTTTGGCACAATATAAAATGAGGTCATTCGTTTGGCAATTTTGAAAGTGTTCACAAAAGAATTAAAGTTTTATTAAGAATATTAATTCCACAGTATGCAACAAGTGATAAATTGTAACACTTTACAATAAGATTGTCAAAAGAATCTTAAAATACATGTTATCTCTCTCACAAGGCTTTAGTAAAGTCGCACGAAAAAGTATATTTTATCTCTCTCACAATGCTTTAGTAAAGTCGCATGAAAAAGCGTAACTAGTACATAAACTATAACATGTAATTTAATTAAAGTTTTGAAAAGTACATATTTTATTTGTCCTACGGATATTTAAGAGCTATAATCATAATATTAACGGAGTTTTACATGGAACCTAAAAATAGGTTGTATCCTATATGTGTCATGACAATACGCGTCCGGATTTAGATATTGTCATTCGGTTAATAAGGTGTAATTAAATAGGTATTTTCATATTGACCCTTAATTATCACCTTCTCGGCGATGACTCGCACAAACTACAGACATGAACTCTACATACATAAGAAAAGGTACATATTGATGTAATCTAAACAGTAATACCATTCAGAATATCATGACCCCTTATCCCTAAGCGGCTAAGAGGAGATACAATGAAGAAGGACATTAGTAACGTCCACGTTCCGAACTTGCCTGGAAAGATTATCTGCGACTATTTCTCCTCCTACGTAAGACCTGATGTAGCAGTAATAGGTTAATGTCAAAGGGTTTTGACCATTTCCAGAAGAAGAGGAAAATAAATGATTTGTACTATAATCAAGAGTCTCGAAAAAATCTTCAGAAAAGTCATTCTGTAGAATCAAAAGTAAATATGAAACCAGAGGCTCCATAGAGCCTGAATCGCTCGCCTGGATTTTAGGTGACCACAACTAACAAAGCGCTTCTATATAAGATCTGTAGGGAATTTTTCTACATTGTCCAGCACTTCTAGATAAGATATGTAAATAATTCTTCCAGGGTCCAATGTTAAAAATGTTAAACTTAGTCCAACTGTGTAAGCTTGATTCGATTCCGATCGGCACGAAAACATAACTTTTGCAGCAAACATTTATCCAAGGATCTTCATGCAACAAAAACATTTCAATTGGCTAAGTATTTTCTGACAAGAAGACCTTTGTACAAATTTCCCCATAGGGTCCAATGTAAAACTAATTATTAATCTGGCTGTGGCGACCATCTTGAATTTCAGATCGGCATCCGATGCTTGTTCATACATAAAAATATTTCAATTGGCTTGGTAGTTTCTGACAAGACCTTTGTACAGATTCCCCATAGGTTCCAGTGTTAAACTAAGTACGGATGTGGCAACCATCTTGAATTTCCAATCGGCACAAAAAACACACTTTTTTGTAGAGGTTCATCCAATGCTTGTTCATACATAAAAATATTTCAATTGGCTTGGTAGTTTCTGACAAGAGGACCTTTGTACAAAATACCCATAGGGTTCAATGTTAAACCAAGTCTGGCTGTTGCGACCATATTGAATTTCCGATCGGCACATAAAACATAGATTTTGTAGTGGTCTATCAAATGATCATTCATAAAAAAAAAACATTTCAATTGGCTTGGTAGTTTCTGACAAGAAGACCTTTGAACAAAATTCCTCACAGGCTCTAATGTTAAACCAAGTCCGGCTGTTGCGGCCATCTTGAATTTCCGATCGGCACAAAAACATAAGATTTGTAGAGGTTCATCCAATGCTTGTTCATACATAAAAACATTTCTATTGGCTTGGTAGTTTCTGACAAGAAGGCCTTTATACAAATTTCCCCATAGGGTCCAATGTTAAACTTAATCCGGCTGTGGCGACCATCTTGAATTTTCTGATCGGGAAGAAAAACAAAAATTTTGTAGAGGTTTATCCAATGATCATTCATGCAACAAATTAATTCAATTGGCTCAGTAGTTTCTAACAAGAAGAGCTTCAAAGATAAGTCCAGTCAGAATGAATTATCTGCCCCTGGTAACCATGTTGAATATCCAATCGGTACAAAAAACATAACGTTTGTAATGGCCTATCAAATGATCATTCACACGTCAAATCATTTCAATTGGCTTGGTAGTTTCTGACAAAAGGACATTTTTTACAAAATTCCCAATAGGCTCCAATGTTAAACTAAGTCCGGTGGGGCGGCCATCATTAATTTCCGATCAGCACAAAAAACACAGCTTTTGTAGAGGTTCAACCAATGCTTGTTCATACATAAAAAAAATTGCAATTGGCTCGGTAGTTTCTGACAAGAAGACCTTTATACAAATTTCTCCATAGGGTCCAATGTTAAACTGAGTTCGGCTGTGGCCGCTATCTTGAATTTCCGATCGGCATAAAAAAAACATAGCTTTTGTAGAGGTCCATCCAAGGATCATTCAATTGGCTCAGTAGTTTCCGACAAAAAGAGCTTTGAAGATAAGTCCAATCAGAATGAATTATATGCCCCTGGTTGCCATGCATGTTGAATATCCAATCGGCACAAAAAAACATAATTTTTGTACAGAACCATCCAATTAACATTCCTGCAATGTTTGGTTCAATTTGGACTGTTGTTTCAGAGATGAAAATGTGAAAATTTCGTGGAAGGACGACGGCAGATGACAGACAGACGAGCTAAAAAGTATAGGAATGTGGTTTGTTTTTGCTGTTTCAAAAAAAGTAACAACGTTCATGGTCATAATGTAGAAATTATATGTAAGCTGTGTATAAATATAGGAATTCAATCCATGTGATATTTTAACTAGAGGCCCAGCCTGCATCGCTCACCTGTCATGAAAACCGATTTTTTATTTATGCACTCAGAGAAGTCGCTACTCCCTACATGTATCATTATGAAGTGTGATGAGCTACGTAGGGACCAAATTTTTTCTGCATCAAGGTCATACATAAGGTCAGCATATTCTAAAATTCAGGGTTCTCCAGAAGATTTTTGCATGTATTTCCCATAGGGTCTTATGTTAACCTAAGTCCTCTGCTGATGGCAATCTTGAATGAGGGATTAACACCAAAGTAACAACACTTGATCAGCACCTTATGAGGAAAATTCAGGCCATGTTTGGTTTTAAGCAATTCAGCATTTTTTTATATTTTTGTCATAAGCCAAAGACACTTTCTGTCAAGTTTGGCTCTATTTGGCCCAGCAGTTTGAGAATTTAAAAAAAAATCAGCCAATCAGAAACAAGAATTGTCTATGTTTGTTGCATGATTTGGACAAAATGAGGAAAGTTTGTAAAAAACCTCTCACAGATGCTCCTCCCTGTCAATTTTCGTTCCATTTGGCCAAGCGGTTTTAGAGAAAATTTCTTGATATCAGCAAATCAGAAACAAGAATTGCCCATGGCAGCCATCCTTGTCGTACAATCAGGATGAAAAAATTAATTTCATAAAAGACGTTCCATAGATGCTGGTTTTATATCAGTCAATATTAATAAGACAAAAGAACTGCCCATGGCGGCTATATTTGTGGTCCGATCCGGGCGAAATGAGGAAACTTTATAAAGGACCTTCCATGCTTCCTGTCAAGTTTTGTTCCATTTGGCCAAGCGATTTCAGAGGAGATTTTTTTTTACATCAGCCAATCAGAAACAAGAACTGCCCATTGCGACCATATTTGCAGTCCAATCGGAACAAAATGAGGAAATTTTGTAAAGAAACTCCCATAGATGCTTTCTGTCAAGTTTCGTTCCATTGGCCAAGCAGTTCCAGAGAAAAAACTTCTTAATCAAACCAACGAGAAACAAGAATTGCCCATGACGGCCATGTTTGTTGCCCGATCAGGACATCATAAGGAAACTTTGTAAAGAACCTTCCATAGATGCTTCCTGTCAAGTTTCGTTCCATTTGGCCAAGCGACCTTAAATGGATGCTTCCTGCCAAATTTAATTCTATTTGGCCCAGTGGTTACAGAAGAGAACATTAAAATGTGAAAAGTTAACGGTTAGACGAGTAATGAAAAAAGCTCATATGGCCTTTGGCCAGGTGAGCTAAAAATTGCACAAGCTCAAACTTTATAATCTTTCTTTTATTCAATGAACACAATCAAAGATATATATCAAAATTATAGAAAAATCTACCATTGCTAACTCAACAAAATAACCAAAATGTATTTAAGGGGTAGAGTAATCATTCACTTATTCCCTAACATCCTGAAATTGGGCCATTTTTACAGTGACGAAATTACACTTGAGAGGTACCTTGCAATGATCGTTCGTGACCATTTTCAAATCCGTGCCCCAAGTAGTTCCAGAAAAGATCTTTGAAAGTTAATCAATCAGAAAAGCCCCTTTTAGGGGCCGACAGCAATGTTTGTTGGTGGAATGTCTCCAAAGTAACAAGAATTATTCTTGTCCTCACAGGTATCGAATCTACCAATCTGTTGAATTGTTCTTCAGAACAGGAATTTTTAATTCATTTTCCCATAAAGTTCAATGTTAAACAACACAATAGCTAATGGCTATCTTGGATTTCCAACCAGCACCAAAGTAACAATACTTCTTAAGGACCTTTATAGAAACATATCTGTAAAGTCTGGGTTCAATTGGGTAAGACATTCTTGGGAAGAAGTTTTTCAAAAGTTCAACCAATCAGAAACTAGAACAGGCTCGGACAGTCATGTTTATTGAACATTGGGCAACAAAGTACTTGGGAAGACCTTTCAACAAACATCTCTGCCAAGTTGGTTAAATCCTGTTCAGTGGTTCCATGAAGATCAAAATGTGAAAAGTTTTAACAGACAGACGGATGGATGGATGGATGACAGACATTTAGTGATGGCAATACCTTTTGACAGCTGGGCTAAAAATGAATGTTCCATTCACATGACAAGAATGTATGCGATTTTTTCACAAGTCCTCCTGAAAAAATGGTTCAGATTTTTTCTGAGAATGGAACTCATTCTAGGTACTGATTAGTGGAAACCTTCATTCAAATTTTAAGAGGATTGGACAAAAAATGAACGTGCTTTCCAGGTGACAACTGAGTCATGACAAACTTGTGGATGGGTCAAACACATTAAACCCCAGCAAATTCATTGCATGGGGTATAAATATTCTGCCCATCCAATTATCTAGTACTGACAGTCTATATCAGAAAGGGGACCATTTAACATTTTACATTTAAGGTTTTTTTTGGTGTTTATATACCAATATTCACTGTACATTTTATAGGTGATAATATAGTGACATCTCTGGATTTTATTATTTTTACATACTGTTGCATGGACAACATATATCTTTATTATAAGCTGTATTAAGGACTGTGTGGTATAACATTGTCAAGACAATATATGTTGTAAAAATTACTTTAAAAAGACAAAAAAAAATAAAACAAAACTTAATACAGTTTATTCATACATTAAAAATTATTATGTACAGAATACACACATATTTTAAAATCATTCCTCATTTCATCATTTTTTTTACCATTTTACACATGAAAAACATAATATGATTTATTTATATATTATTATTAATCATTCTAATCATAAAAGCATCATAAATAGGCAAATATTAAATAGCATGTAACTTTAATAACCTATCATGTCAAGTAATAACAAGTTTGCTTAAAACTGTTTTAGGTATCACAATGTTCAGCATATAATTTGGAAATCTGATTTGTTTCTATATAAAGGGCAGTAAATCTTATTAGTTGTGATATATGAACTTGATTGACAAATCAATGTCTATTTAACAATATTTTGAATGCAATGACACAAATCATGTTCATCATTAGATATACATGTATATCTTAACAGATTATTAAAGTTTTAACAAGTCTAATTTGTCCAAGTACATGTATGAAAACAAGTCATTTACTCAAATGATATTTTAGCTATAATTGATGATCTCAGTGCAGTCATAGAGAGATCATCACATCAACCTAGAGTCGGAAATTCATCTGGTAACAAAGCATATATTCTACAATTGGGGCATGTACTGTTTTCTTTTAGCCATTTCCTAATGCACTGAAAATAGAAATTAAACTAAATGAGCTTTCAGTAGTCACTTCATTGAGGTATATACTGAGCATAATCATCCACCATGTTCAAATTCAAACGTTAGATAATGAAATGATGCAAAAACTCTGCCTAAATGTCTTTCAAATAATCACAAACAAAATAATTATCATAGCATCCAATTACCATATGATATATATGAAAAGGCTACCAGTGTATGTCGCATGCTGTTATCAACCCAAAAACAACATTAGCCTAAGGCTCCCAGTTTTTTTATGGCTGATAATGGTAATTTAGTACAAGTGATACAGAGAATTTTCTATGTATTATTATTATCTATGTGTATAATGTCATAAATCTGTATTATGTTCATTCATTTATATCATTGTAAGGCTTATTCATTAAAGAGAAATGCAGCATCATGGTGGTTTTAAATAATATTTAAATGAAATTGCTTTGAAAGACTTAGTAAATTCCTAAGTAATCAGAAAGAATTCCTCGGATATGCAGAAATTAAGGGATTTCCAGCTAATTTTTACAGTATTTACTAAAATATAAAATTATTACCTCGTCATGAAATCTGTGGTGACACTCAAGTTTAACCGTAGTATCCACAGTCATTTCTTCATGACAGATGACACAAGGATCTTGTTCTTCTTCAAATACTTCCTCTCCTTTATATGTGGAAGTACTGTTAGAGGTATCGTTAAATCCCCAAGAACTGCTCAACCCTGGTGGAGGGCCTACAGGTTTGGACGGACCTGTTCCAGGAAAAGGAGGCTTTGCTGCAGAAGGAACAGTTGAGGTCTGAAATGAATGATACAAAAGATTAATAAAGATATTTCAATTCAGTATAGCTGAAAACTGAAATGGTTTTATAAACTAAATAGATGTTTTAAAAGTTCTCTACAGTGTTTGATAAATCATATAAAATAATACTACTCTATCCATGGATAATAATTCTATCCATTTCCTACAAGAATCATTCAATTTGTTAATCATAACTGTTGAAATAGTAAACTTCCTCTGAAACTACTGAATGTATAGTCCAAATCTGTAATTTGAATACAAAATATATTCAAAAGAAAATATGTCTATCTATGATAGTTAGTTTGTAGCCCACCACTTACCAAACAAACGGCTCAAAATACAGGACTAACTGCTAAATTGCAAATTAATCTACATCTGTTATCAAATTACTATTTTCAGTGGCCATTAATAAATTGTTAAAAAAATACTTACCTGAGAATTGCTTTGCTTTTGTTCATGAGCCTGAACCATTGCAGTAAGCTGTTGAGTAATTTCATCAATGGTCAGTCCAGAGAGAGAACCTCCGCGTGTCTGACGGAGCTGTTGTATCAACTGTATAAAAATGGCCCTGATAATTTAAAATAATTCAATATAAGACTGACATTTCATGGTTTTTCTATATGTTTTTTCTGGTCATTTCAATGATGTTGAAAGTTGTTTTATTTAATATAATCATTAAAAGAAATCCTAAAGTTTTGATACCTTTTTTGAAAATAATTCTTAAATAATTACAGTCAACTCTCATCTCGAACTAGTTTCAGTCCAATTTTCTCATGGTCCCAAATTTTGTTCCATATAACTCGTAATCTTAGACAAGTAAATTATTGACACATGTTTTAATTTTGAATTGTTATAATCTTTAAGTAGCCCCCGCTTAAGTCAAACTACAGATGTGTTGAACTTTTTTTTTATGTCCCCCACAACCTCGAGATAACGATAGTTGACTGTATGAGTATAAATTGAAAACTGCTATTAAAATGCTAATTTTTGTTATGGTGTGCGCAGCGAGCGCTATAGCAGCATATGCATTTTCTACACATGGATCATTTAGAAAAGTCTTTGTTTAATGGGGGCAGCCATATTCTGCTACATACTAAGGCTAGAAAAAGTCTCATTCACAGGAAACAGAAGTAAGGGAAATAACGTGCTTCAAATTATAAATTTAGAGTCAGAATCATGTTAGCGGAAATGAATTTCTGGAAAAGGGCTATTCAGCTTTGCTGGCATCATTGGCCACACCAACAGCATAATAACCTAGTGTATTGTTTCAAAATAATTAGAAATATTAGCTGCAGCTTTTGTCAATCTCATACAGACCATATACATATATATTTTTTTTATGCTACGACAATATACCTGTTATACTGAGGAAATGATACTGTGAGTCTTTTTATCAGCTTCTCAAAGCTATTTAGTTTGTGTGTATTTTGCCCATTTGTCTGTCCTGGATTGTTGGCTAGTCTTGGTATCTGTTGTCTAACTGACTGTGTCTGTAGGCCTGGGGGTGGGACCAATGGTCTTGGCTGTGTTGCTAAAGACACTGAAGAGTGTGATGTTGGACCTTTAACAGATATTGGGGTAAGACCAGAACTACTATTGGGAGTTTTTGATGATGAAGGTTCTACTGTGGAACTTTTTGATGGCTGAAAATAAAATTGTTGATTATATATAACTTGTCACATAATATCCTGGAAACTAAAATTCATGCAACAAAATGCAAAAAGATACCATTTTTCATTCCAAAAAGAATTCTAAATAGATTCCATATCTTAATATCATTTGTTGTAAACATTATCAAAGCAAATGGGCAAAGGTTTCATAATTATACCAGATGTGGCCTTAAAAAAATACTGAAGTAAAAGTTTGCATTCTGAATAAAACAATTAAAAATGTCATGTTTCCATTATTATATAGAAATACAGAAAATAGAAATGTAATAAATATTATTTGTCACCTAAATTAATACTGGAGATAATTTTTATTAATTCCTATTTTTAATTGTTTTTACACAGAAAATATTTTGTTTTGACAAAATGCTATCGCCCAATTGACTGATTGCTTACCATCCAGTGGAAAATACCATATAAATTTTTAAGACAAGAAATGTAAGTAAGATTTTTAGCATACCTTTGAGAAAATTTCATCATTCAATAGCTTTGTTTCCACACCTTGGGATGTTGGTGTAAAAGCTGGAGGGGGTGGAGGAACAAACACTTGGGACAGGTCTGACAAACATCTTCCATTTTGGATCTGGGTAATCTGTTCATCAAAGTTATTCTGTAACATTTAAGATAAATTAATGAAATGAAGTTTTTTACTTTTCAAATTTTCTTTGTTTCCAATTAGTGGTAAATTGTACAGAAAGTCCACTTGCAAGAATTCCCAATTGAGACTAACTTGCAATCTATAGGACACCATCATATAGAGTGAACCTTTGGCTATCATAAAAACCATAATTCATTATCAACAACTGCTATAATTTTTTTTTTAATTTACCATTTGAAGTGTTGACAATTACTTCTATTCATTATATATGTATGAACCATTTGTAGATTGTTCATTATAAATTACACATAACCAAAGCTAAATATACTAATTTTTTTCTTTTTGCTAATTGTTCTTGTTCAGTTATTTCTACTGAGAATATGATTAGTCTTGAGTTTAAGTCTATACTGATTGCACTTAGATCAAGTATACAATATTTAACCATGTTAAGAACATCTAGATTTAGTGTCAACTGTTAACCATTTAAAATACAAAATTTTAAGTATAGGAACTACAGGCTCACCTGTCTTCTATTAGCCAATTGAAAAAGAAATGCAAAATGTCAAAGTGACCTTGACATTTGACCTAAAAATGGTGGATCATCCTGCCAACATAGGTTGCAATCTGCCCATTACTTTCTGAGCAAATGAAAAATAGTAATTTCCCATATGGTTTCCATCACGTGAGAAGATGGATATCAATCAAAAGTGGAACTTTTGTAGAGAGTATTACCGCCTGCCATTTTGTTCATCCAACCAGTGAGTAGTTTGTAAATGTCCTTCCATACATCATTTTCCCCAACTTTTGTTACAATCTGCCCATAAGTTCCTGAACAAATGAAAAACTAGAGATTGTGTGTCTGTAAGACACGGGTGCATGGTTATCCTGCACATTGATTTCCGATCTATTAATCATGGCAGGAAATCGTTTTGGGAATGATTTTAAATATATGAAAGTTTCATAATATATCCTGCTTACATTAACTTTAACCCCATGAAAAATAATGAAATCACAATACTAAATTCTGTTTCTAACATAAGGGGTCCAAACACTAAAATTTAATGGAGACACCCAAACATGAAACGTAGGTCATGTAGACTTTAATGTTGGTGATCTGTTTGTATGTACAAAGGTAAATCTATATGCCCCTTCCACATATGTGAAGGGGGCATAAAAAGTTATTTCCCATATGGTTTTCATGGAAGCTTCGAGCAGCCACAGCTGTTGAATGAGTAGATGAGTTAAAAATAAAAACAAAGTGGATCGTTTGTAGAGGGTATTGCTGTCATCAGTCCTGCAAACTTTCAAAACATTTCATAATGTAGTTTCAGAGGAGATTTTTGAAAATTGGCCAATAAAAATCAAAGATGGCCTCTGGCGGCCATGTTGTTCATCCAACCGGAATTAATGGTAGATTATTTATAGAGATCCTTCCATACATCATTCCTACAAACTTTGGTTACATTCTGCCAAGTAGTTTCAGAGGAGAAGATCAAAATGTGAAAAGTTACAGACGACGGATGCAAATTGATGACATAAACTCACATGGCCTATAGACTAGGTGAGCTAAAAAACTAACAACTGTGAATTAACTGTCCAAAATCTTACCACTAATATAGGTACAGTTTCTGAACATTTTGCAACAATATTCTCATAGTAACTCATTGCTTGTTTCATTTGTTTTGGCAAATCTTTTCCTTGATCCTCGTGTCTACAAAAAAAATATAAATATATATTTATTTATTTATATATTTATTATATTTGACAAAATTTTAATCAAAGGAATAGCATGTCTGTTGTCAGGTACACTAATAAAAGTAGAATACTTCAGTCAAATCAATGATATATACAGGGATGATTTTGATGAGCAGAGGAAATAACTGAAAATTGCTAAAAATAACTGAAATATGGGGGTTAGGTGTGCAAAAATGTCATTTTCTGGCAGCTTCTGCCCAGTTTGACAACTGTTAAAATAAATTCTGCAATACCAAATAAGTGAAATCAGCTAAATATCTGACTAATATCATCCCTGTATATATAAGCCCATAACATCAGATGTCAAAATATGAAAATATCAATAAACAGCTGCACCACGAGCACATAATATGCCCGTCGTCTTGTGAAAAAAACATAATAAATGTTTTTGGAATATTTAGTGGAGCTGCTGGTGGGATGTATATGGAAACCCGGCAAAAAATAAGCGTGTAAACTTTTAAGCAATAGATATACGGCGCGAAATTTGACCAAAAAAGACAACCTTTTTTACCAAAAGGCTCAATAAAAATTCAATAACTCAAAAATAAAATAAAGAATCATCAGGAAAAAGTATACAGATCTTCAGATTAATATAACTAACAAGTGTGTGAAGTTTTATGCAATAATCATAAATAGTTTCTGAGATGCAGCGCGACATGTGAAACCTCTCCCCCCTTTTTTTTTAAAAATCATCACCAAAAAGAATACAGATCTTTAGATTAATATAACTAAGAAGTGTGTAAAGTTTTATGCAATAATAATAAATCGTTTTTGAGATACGGTGCGATATATGAAACCCCCCCCCCCTTTTTTTTACAAAAAAATCAATATCTCTAAAATAAAATTTTGAATCATCACCAAAAAGTATACAGATCTTTAGATTAATATAACTAAGAAGTGTGTAAAGTTTTAAGCAATAATCATAAATCGTTTTTGAGATACGGCGCGACATGTGAAAAAAAACACACCCCTGTTTTAGTTACAAAGTCCCATAACTCAAAAAGTTCTAATCTTATTTCCACCAAAAAGTATACAGATCGTTTGACCATCATAAGAAACAACTATGTTAAGTTTCATGAAATTTGGATAAGATGTTCTCAAGTTACGGTGCGACATGTTTACGACAGACAGACAGACAGCTGGACGCCGGACATTTGTATACCATAATAATACCTCTGTCAAAATTTTGACGGGCATATAAAAACTGTGTGAATGACAGGAAAATCATTTTCTGATATACATGTACATGAAATATCTATATGTAATTTGAAACTTGCTTCCAGAAAAAGTGTTCAGGACAGGAAGAGGGAGTAAATATGACTCACAAAAATTCAGGTAAAACGTAAAAGTTAATGATTCTTATATGACATACCACAATAACTTTCAGAAATTACATTAAAATCTAAATCTATGAGTCATCATGTGCATGAAACTGCTATGTTATTGTTAGATCAACTTTCGATTAATTTCTGATGATAAGTCATCAAACTTTTCTTCATTGCAAAACGGATTATTATTATTTTTAATCCAAAAATTGAACTTTTACCAATTGTTTCGGACTTTATAAAGTGGTCACTGGAACTGCGAAAATTGGGTCCACATCTGTCAAAGTTAGTTAATTAGTTACTTTTTCAGGACTGTATCTTATCTGTATGTATTTGTTTGTTATTGTTTATTCTATGTTATATTGTTTAACACCATGGGTATAAATTACAATAATAAAGTTTATATTGAAATTATTCTGATCAATTCTGCAGGGGTGTCAATTATGAGAGTTTTTACTGTGAATTTTTTTAACCTGAACCAGATACTATCCATGAATGCTTGTAACTCTAACTACTATCTAATATTTTTTCAAAAATGACTATATTGGACAACAAAATCTCTGTAAAACTTACTGTTTATGGAATCCCTTTAATTTATGAACATGATACATGGCTTCCTTCTTGGATCTTTCTAACATGTTTACAGCTGCAAGCTTTCTAAGGTTAACGACTTCAACCTGTTTAACAAATCCAATTTAAAAAATATGAAAATTGTTTTCTTCACCTTATATCTTACACCAATAATATTTATCTTATCTTATAATTGTCATGGTGATTATTAAATTGAATTTTAACCTTCTGAATTTAACTTTATTCTGTTAATAACCTTAAAATGCACTATAAATGTTAAAAAAAAAGAAACTTTGACATCATAAAAATTTATGTAAAGAACATGGCAATCATGATTTATTTCCAGTTTGCTCATTTTGGTTTGTTTTCAGTTTTGATAATTTTGTTTTGCTAAAATCTAAACTTTATTTAGCATTTTTAAAATTTACCTTTAGCACAACTGATATGTATAAAAAATTTTAAAACGTGCAGCTGAAGCTTTGTAATTTTTTTTAGAAATATTATCAGTCCACTATGTCTTTACACCTATAAGGATTATCCATACGTACCTCTGCCCTTGCTGCTCTTTCCTTCTCCTTATCACAAGCTATTTTATATTCCCCTTCTCTTTTCTTTACCTCATCTTCGGCAAACTTTAAATCTTGCCTAAAATCCATAGTAATAGTAATCATATTTATTATCAGTTATTTGTTAAATTTTACAAATAGTATGTCCATACTAAACACGCATGTACCTAGCTCGACAGACAACAATCAAACTAAGGTGTTAGTACTAAGGGATAAATACTACATGTTCCATTGTTCCATACATATACTGTGATCAAGCTCATTAATCAGTTATATCTATTTCATGGTAGGTATGACATGATTGGTTGATACCTTAACACAATAATTTCCAACACTTTAACTGCTGTTCTTAATCTAAAAGGCACAGTGAGGTATTCAAATTGAAATAAAATTTGTATTGTATTGCAAAAGCACCAGTCAATATATTTTTTAAATAACATTGCAATAAGGAACATATGAATTGGGTAATTTAATATGAATGGACTTGTGTTCCTCATATTTTCAAGTTCAGTACCACAAATCTGTGTTACATTCTAACAATGAATTTTATTTTATATCGACATAGATATATAAGTAAATAATGGAAATTTTGAAGAGTAAGACTCTATCATTTTGTATTTCTGAACATACTGCAGATTCACCCTATGTTATTGGATACAAATTTTTCTTTGGTTTTGTATAGACAGTGGAACTATCATTTTCATTATTCAACAAAATGTATATTTCACACTATGAAATTCATTATAGTTGAAAAAACTAATTTTTGATAAACCACAAAAATAAATATTCACAAAAAATTAAATGAATCCACAGAATAAATCTTTGTTCCTTGATTCTGACCTGGCATATCTATTTTTTAAAAAAAGTAGCAGACATGATTTTGACAACCAGTAAAAAGACCGAAAATGATATGTACATGTAGTGATCGTACTATGCATAATAATGAAACCACAATAGAAACCTATGAAAAGTGGAAAAATATCAGAACTGAAGTAGCTGTCTGAGTGACAGAAAATCTGGTTAAAACTAGCATAACAAATTCTTATTTATGTGTGTTGGACTTGTTTTAAACTGTTTGTTTTTAGCATCTTTTTATGAAAAAACATGCAGCAGAACTTTGTAACATATACACACACAACATACAACCATTGATAACAGAATGTCATACATGTATTTATCTCTAAAATGAGTATTTATATAGTTTTTAAAGACAGGCACATAAATTACCTTTCTTTACTTTTTTGCTTTAACTCTTCCTCTAACTTGTTAATTTTAACCTTCAAACTGAAAATGTAATTAATAAACTCTTATTCTTTTCTCTAATTTATTATGATCTTATGTTTTAAACATAACTTCATGTTAGAAAATATTATTATAAATATATGTCTCTTACGTAATCCTGTTAGTATATCTAATGTGTTACTCTGGATGTGGGATAGATTTCATATCTAACACAAACAACATCAACCTAGAATTGTTTGAAAATGATTTGCTAGTCTCCCGAAATCATATTCATTACACACACTAAACATATTTCTACAAACTGAACCTTTAATAATTCCACATTTATTACCTCCCTTGATTTCTAACTACAGCCACATGCAAGTGATATCAGGTGCAGATTAAGATGGGAACGCACCCGGTGCGGATCTCCCCCAAAAAAGCCACTTCAGCCCCCCCCCCCCCCCCCCCCACGTCAAACCCTGGATCCACGCCTGGATATAATGATGTTAAGACAACTTGGCAATTTGGTCATCTTACAAGAAGAACCTAAAAATATGTTTACTGTACCAATAATCAACAAGGTTGGGCATATTGTAACACATTCATCAGGCCTGCTGGTAAAAGAGCAGGAAAAAAATTATCAACTATTATTATTTACAACACCATCTACTGATAAAGTAAATGAAGTATAGGTTTGATTAGCTGAACATTTCCTAAAAAATAGTCAGTCGCCAGATTTAATCTGCCTTAATTAAAAAAAAAAATTTTTTTTTTAAATTGTTGCTCGCATGTACAAAATTCTTTTGTCTCTTAAAATATATTTTCTGAAAAAAAATTATAAAAAGATATCACGTGCATGCATCTCTTATTTTCAGCAAAAATCAAAAGAACAAGTTATTGTTTTGGACTTAAGACTATTTTTCAACAATTGTATTATTTTATGAATATATTTTTTAACAATTGTATTGTGATATATATATAAAATAACAATCAGACATAACCATATAGGAACACAAAAAATTACAATAAATATCTATATCTGTTTTATATAATCTGCAAAAACTTCAATAAACCTACTCTTTTTCATTTTCCGCATACTTTGTGAGTTGTTGATTGAGATGGTTCTTCTCTAGGTATAACAGGTCATGTTTTTCTTGTAGAGACTGTCTTTCTTTACCTATTGCATCATTTTTAATACTGACATCTAATTCTATCGTCTGCAATGTAGTTATACAATATATATAATATTGATATAAAAAAAATTTATTTCAGATATATCCAACAAGAAACGACTGACTGTAGTGAACTAAGTGTCTTTGAAATGGAACACTGATGAACACTTTTGTGAATTTCGATATTAACATGAAAAGTTATTACTCTCAGTCTTGAAAACATGCAGTAATAAAAAATTTATCAATGTTACTATCATTACAATTTTAATGAAATAATATACTGAAAACAGAAATGCAAGTTTTGATTATCGAAATTTCTGTCATTTTCCAATTTCTGCAAATTACATAATTTTTGCATTAACTTTTGAATTTAGAGTATTATATTTCTTCCTTCTTCCTCTCTTCATGTGGAATTATCTATAATCATCCACAATAAAATTAATGCTTGTTTTTCAATAAATCTTCAGCAGAAAAAAAATGACAAATTTATTATCATTTATTTGTCTACAGCACAACTTATCACAGTTTAGTATTTACTTGTTTGTTTGTTTGTTTAATTGGGGTTTTACGCCGTTTTCAGCACATTTGGCTATTTCGTGGTGGCCAGTTTTTATTGGTGGAGGAAGCCGGAGTACCCGGAGAGAACCACCGACGTTCGGTAGGAAAATTGGCAATCTTTGTCAATTAAGATCGGAGTCGAACACACCCCGCCACAGGTGAGATTCGAACTAATGATCACAGGTAGTCATGACGAACTACCTAGACCACTCGGCCACCGAGGCCCCGTTTAGTATTTACAGATCACTCATTCTTTCAGGTATAAACACCCATGAACTACTTCTGAATTATTGTACATACAGGATGTGTTGTTAATTAACTTTACACTTAACCCTTTCACCGATGGAGTCCCCACAGGAAGTAATCCTTGCACGATTACTTTCCTGATAAGATGGCAGACTTGAGTGGCTACTTCTTTGTTTATGTTTTAGAGCATCAATTTTGTGCCATTTATTCTTTATTTGAACATGAGGTTGCATGTGTTATCGAGCAAAGTATACCCGACTCTTTTTTATATTTTGAAAATTGGGAAAACAGACTTGAAAAGTTTGACGTAAAATTTCATGTAAACATAAGGTATTGTAAAATTTCTAAGTAACGGCAAACAGGAAATGGTTCCTTGACAGACATGAAAAAAGGAGAGACGATACAACTCATGGACATAAAGCTGCAGGCCAAATATCAAACATTCCGTTGAACAGAAGCCAAGAAAAGTTTTAGGAAAAATTTCATGTAAACATAAGGTATTGTAAAATTTCTAAGTATCGGCAAACAGGAAGCGGTTCCTTGACAGACCTGAAAATAAGAGAGACGATACAACTCATGGTAATAAAGCTACAGACCAAATATCAAAACTTTCTGTTGTGCAGAAGCCGAGATAAGTGTGACGAAAAATTTCAGTTTGAACTGACGGACGGACAAATTGAATCCAGTATACCACCCACTCCGTAGAGTGGGGGTATAATAATATAAATGTTAATAAAATATGTCCTCTTCGCAATCTTTTTAGTTTTTGAATGAAAATGCGAAGATTCGGCAGCAAACAGGGGTTTCCATGGCTGGATATGTTTTCAAATGTTGTTAAAATATGCAATTTTGTCATTACAAGAGTGGACACACAAAAATGTCTCGCCTGTCGTGTATTTCTAATGAAAGTAAATGCTATCAGACATACATTATAAATTTTAAGCTGTAAATAATGAGATAAAATATAGTAGACCTATTGCATACAGTATTCGAAAAACAGGCCAAAACACAAAAACTTCTTAACTATAACCACTGAACCATGAAAATGAGGTCAAGGTCAGATGACACCTGCCAGTTGGACATGTACACCTTACAATCCTTCCATACACCAAATATACTAGACCTATTGCTTATAGTATCTGAGATATGGACTTGACCACCAAAACTTAACCTTGTTCACTGATCCTTGAAATGGGGTCGAGGTCAATTGAAAACTGTCTGACGGGGATGATGACCTTGTAAGGTACGCACATACCAAATATAGTTATCCTATTACTCATAATAAGAGAGAAATTAACATTACAAAAAATCTTAACTTTTTTTTCAAGTAGTCACTGAACCAAAAAAATGAGGTCAAGGACAATGTACATCTGTCAGACGGAAACTTCGTAACATAAGGCATCTATATACAAAGTATGAAGCATCCAGGTCTTCCACCTTCTAAAATATAAAGCTTTTAAGAAGTTAGTTAACAACGCCGCCGCCGGATCACTATCCCTATGTCGAGCTTTCTGCGACTTAAGTCGCAGGCTCGACAAAAAATGATAAAATTATTTCAAGAAATAAAGGTCCAATCATCAATGTCGATTCCAATCAATTTTGGACAAATTCGGCACATTTGATACAAAATGCATACTTTTCTGGCATCCAATCTTGCCAAAAAATTTCTAAAATTCATTTTCCTAACTTTAAAATCCAATAAAATCCTCAAATTTTGTTCTTTTTTATGCGATTTTTTGTATAAGATCCACCTTTGTTTTATCTTTATCCAGGTATCAGATATAAGACGATAACTCTTGATCAGCAAGAAATATATAACCTATGTGACAATCCGGGTAAACCGGGACTCGTCGTCAGCTAGTTGACTCGGGAATCCCGGTAAACCGCGACTCGTCGGCGAAAGGGTTGATTTTCATTCATATTCTGGATTAACAGAAAATAATAAATGGTACTGATCTTCCAACTACTTACCTTTAATCTATGAGTAAGTTCATGGAGATGTGACACAAGTTCTTGTTTCTGTGTCAACGCACTAGTCAAGTCTCCCTGAAGTAAATTATATTCCTTTTTCATCCTCTGAAATTCCTCTTTTAGAGGTTCATAAGGATCAGTGTTCACCGATACAGTACAAGTTTCTACAACAGCATGAGCCGATTTATCCACATGAAATTTTTGAAAATCATTACTGAACACAGAAGTGTAATTCCCAGGAAAAGTATTTAAAGGCTGAGATGAGGTTGAAAAATCAGTTGTTGTTGCAGTCACTGACACACCAATGGACCAATTTCCAAAAATATCCGTCTTTGTTGTTGGCAATGAAAAAGGTGATTGAAAATCAGATGATTTTGTAGGTAAAGGTGAAAATATAGATGTTGCTGGTGACAATGATGTAAAAGAATTCAAGTTTGTAGTCATTGTTGAAAATGAAGACTGAGTTGTTGCAAGAGATGATTGAAAACTGGGATACCCCAATGATTCACTGACACTTTTTGGCCAACCCGAATCTGTCGTGGAAATATTGTTTGAAAAAGTGCTATCTCCATAAAAAAAACTATTTGAAGTCACTGCGGCAAATGACTCTGAATTCAAATTTGGATCAGTATTTTTTTTCTGATAAAAATTTTTCATATACTCTTCAGTATATGATTTTTTATTAGTTGTATATTCATATCCTATGTCATTTGCCTTAGACGTCCATGTATCATATTTGTTTGCAGTACGTTTAAAATCTGTCCAAATATCCTGTGAAACCTGTCTACGTAAATCTGTTCTTTCTGGGTCTGTCAAATTTTTACCAAAAGTCATCTCATTCATTACTTGATCAGTTAATTCCTGAACATACTGAGAGTCAATTCTATACTTTTCACGTTCTGCAGCTTTTTCAGTGTCCATTAGCAAGAGTGAACCACTTTTGTCATTTGAATAAGAAGAGTAGGAGAGATACGAGTCAGATGATTCATTTCTTTGCTCTGTTTTTTCAGATGGTACAGGTGAACCTATCGGGCCAAAATTATTTGGAGAAGAGTTGAGTGTTCTTTCTCTCGTCGGCCACATACTTTTCGAACTTGGTGTCAGTTTGAAATCTGGCATTTTTTGTTTGGCAGTCTTTAATTCAGCTGAAAAATCACTTCTTTCACTTAAATCTGATTTTGAACTACTGCGACTCATTGTAATTTCAGTTTTCACATTTGATTTCTCAAATTTCCTGTCTAATTTTTTCAGGTCCATTTTTTCTTTCCCTACAATTTTTGATGATTCTTCTCTACTACTAATATTGTCTAGATCAGAAATCCCAGTACTTTCTTTGAAACTTTCTGAGTCTGAAATATTCCAATCGAAATCATCCAAATCATCTATTCTCTTGTTTTTCTTCTTCTTTTTACTTTTACGAGTTACAGGAATCAAATCAATGTCATCTATTGCATCCATATCCATGGAAACAGATCGTTCCACAGGTTTGGATTTTTCCTTAGTCTTTTCTGGAGGATTGTTTGGATAATCCATAGTTTTTTCCACAGTTTTTATTGGATAATCAATAGTTTTATCCACAGTTTTAATTGGATAAGAATTTGGTTTTTCCACAGGATAATCAAAGTCATCCAAAGTGTCCATGCAGGATACCTTTGACCCCTTATCACCTTTAAGTGTTTTTGAATTAGTCTTTTCTAATTTTGAATTAGCCTTTTCAAATTCAGGTTCAAAATCAACTTTAGATGGAGTTTCGTTGATCCTATTCTCAGATTTTACTGTTGGATTGTTTCCATTTTTACTACCATTGGTCCACACATTTTCTTGCTTACGTATGGCAGACTGATTATTATCACTGCTAGACTTGAGTTTGGACGCTTTTGATGCAAAACTTTCACTTTGCTGTCTAGAAATTTTACTTGCTTTGTGAGCATCTTTTGTATTACAAATAACTTCACCAAGCATTGCAAATTTTTTAGATTGTAAGAGGAATTTGCTCAATCCTCCAGCTCTATCAATCTTGTCTTTAGCATCAGTAGGAAAGTCGTCAACCATGCTAGTTATTTTGGCATCATGGATATGAAGAGGTCCATGTGCTTCAAATAAATCTTCAAAAAACCTTTTGAAAAGAAAAAAAATATTAATGTAACCTGCATAAAAGGACATAAATACCCTAAAAAGTTTACTGAAAAATTAATTATACAATACAATTTTCTATCTCTTATTTTTATTGTTTTGGAAAAATGACAAAATAAAAGTAAGTCACAGATCTCAGACAGGAGAGTTACAATAATCTTGTAATTCAACTCTAAGAAGATAGACACAATTCATTTAGTATGATTTACTGAAATTTGAGTAATATTTATATTCAGTATATCTTAATTTTTGTAAATAAACATTAGCAACATAGAAATTCTGTGTGTTTATGGTGATCTTTATAACACATTTCAATGTAAATTAGTAGTATTTTGTACAACAAATTAATACAAGAGGCTCCCAAAAGCCTGAACCGTTCACCAGTTATAGTTTGTGTAGATCTTGCATCCATGATTTTTTTGCTATTTAATGTATACTGTCACAATTTTCTCCATAATATTGACCTGTACGGCTAAAATACAGAATCCTGAACCCAAATAGATATGGTTGCTAGGGATTTTCTCATCAGTTGTTGGCTCTTAGTTTCCATTCTGACTTGAATAAGTAAACTGTATGGTCCTGAACCCAAATATTTATGGTTGCTAGGGATTTTTTCAATGACCTTGACTCTTGACCTTTCTTTTTGACTTTTACAAGGTCTAGGTCTTAAGGCAAAAAAGTTACAAATGACCAATTTATTGACTTTGAGGTCAAGGGTCAAGGTCAATATCCTTGGTATGTGAAACATTGTCTTGAGGTAACCTACCTACACACCAAAGATCCAAGGCCTAGGTCTTTAGACAAAAAAATGACCTATTTATTGACCTTGAGGTCAACGGTCAAGGTCAATATTCTTGGTACGCGACACATCATCTTGAGATAACCTACCTACACACCACGAATCCAAGGCCTAGGTCTTTAGACAAAAAAGTTACAGGCCGGACACGAAGATGATCTAAAATGACATTTATTTACCCTTAGGTCAAGGGTCAAGGTCATAGGTCAACATTTTTGAAACATGACACATCGTCTTGAGGTGACATATCCACATACCATAGATCTAAGGTCTAGCTCTTAAGACAAGAAAGTAACAGGCCGGACACGATTGGCAGCTGCCCAAAAATGACCTATTTACTGACCTTGAGGTCAACAGTCAAGGTCAATATTCTTTGTATGCGACACATCATCTTGAGATAACCTACCTACACACCAAAAATCCAAGGCCTAGGTCTTTAGACAAAAAAGTTACAGACCGGACACAAAGATGATCTAAAATGAAATATTTATTCATCTTAAGGTCAAGGGTCAAGGTCATAGGTCAACATTTTTGAAACATGACACATTATCTTGAGGTGACATATCCACATACCATAGATCTAAGGTCTAGGTCTTAAGACCAGAAAGTTATAGGCCGGACACGATTGGCAGCCACCCAAAAATGACCTATTTATCGACATTGAGGTCAACGGTCAAGGTCAATATTCTTGGTACCCAACACATCATCTTGAGATAACCTACCTACACACCAAAAATCCAAGGCCTAGATCTTTAGACAAAAAATTACAGGCCGGACACGAAGATGATCTAAAATGACATATTTATTCACCCTAAGGTCAAGGGTCAAGGTCATAGGTCAACATTTTTGAAACATGACACATTGTCTTGAGGTGACATAACCACATACCAAAAATCTAAGGTCTAGGTTTTAAGACAAGAAAGTTCTAGGCCCGGATAAGATTGGCAGCCGCCCGCCCGCCCGACAGCCCACCTGACCGCCTACCCGACCGCATTCACCAATTCAACAACCGGATTTTTCCAGAGGAAAAACCGGTTAAAAACTGCATTTTCACCTATGTTCTTTTTTTAGCCACTGCAGCCATGTTTCTACATGGACAAGAAAATAAAACACAAAATTTATACTAGATACTCTAAGGATCTGTCAGCCTAAGTTTGGCTGAAATTGATTCTGTAGTTTCAGAGGAGAAAATTTTTTAAAGTTTAAAAAGATGACGAAAAAAATGTGAAAAATATCCCATAAGGGGTCAACTGACGATTTTGGTAGATCTTACTTTGCTGAACATTTTTGCTGTGTACAGTTTGTCTTTATCTATAATAATATTCAAGATAGCAACCTAAAACTGCAAATTTTCCTAAAAATTAACAATTCAGGGGCAATAATCCAACAAAGAGTTGACTGATTCTTCTGAAATGACCTGATGAACATTTTTACCCCTGTCAGTTTTGCTCTAAATGCTTCAGTTTTTGAGATATAAGCCAATAAAATGCTCCGCTGGGCGCAGCTAGATACGACCGCAGATGTCGAACCCTGAATAGTTGGGGCAATTATGAACACAACATTCAAGCTTGATACAATACTGAATTTGGATTGTGAATAAATATTTGACACAGCATAGGTTTCTGACACAGAATGAATGTTGTCTAAGAACTTAAAAATTTTTAATTTACCTATTCAAACCATATCAGTATTATTTGTTTTTATATATAAATCAGAAATAACCAATTTAAAATTTAAAATTGGGCACACATATCAATTTCTTGCTACTGCGCAATACTGTGTAATTAAAAATTTATTCAAATATTTGACACATAATAGGTTTCTGACACAGAATAACTGAAATCAAAGAACTTAAAATTGGTCATATGATTTCAATTTATATTCAATTTTTTGCTTCTTGTGCAATACAATATGCTGTGGAGAATTGCCCCCCCCCCCCCAAAAAAAAATAATAATAATTTACCCCTTTTTTTAGCTTTTGTGCAATACACTATGAAGTTGCACATTGACCCCCCCTCCCAAAAAAAAAAACAAAAAACAATAAAATTTATTGTAACCCCCCCCTTTTTTTGCTAAAAAAAATTTGAAATTTTCTTTTTAATTTATGAAATATGAAATGAGAAAAAATTACCCCCCCCCCCCCAAATTTTGTTTTCAACCCCCCCCCCCCCCATTTCTTTATACTCTGCATAACAGCCCATTTAAATACACCATAACATATTAAAATAGAAAATGACATCATAGTCATGGATGGCAAATTTTAAATATACATAATTTAAAAGCAGTTTAGATGAGATAAACAAAAAAGCTTCATCAGCACATTTTATATTGGCAAATTTCCAATGGAATTTGTTAATAATAAAGTTTTGATAACAGGGCACACATATCAATTTCTTGCTATTGCACAATACTGTGCAATTGAAAATTTCTTCAAATATTTGACACATAATAGGTTTCTGACACAGAATAACTGAAATAAAGAACTTAGAATTGGTCATATGATTTGAATTTATATTCAATTTTTTGCTTTTGTGTAATACAATATGCTGTGGAGAATTGCCCCCCCCCCCCCCAAAAAAAAAAAAAAAAAAATTTACCCCCTTTTTAGCTTTAATTTTGGACCCCGATTTGGACCAACTTGAAAACTGGGCCCATAATAAAAAAATTAAGTACATGTTTAGATTCAGCATATCAAAGAACCCCAAGAATTCAATTTTTGTTAAAATCAAACTAAGTTTAATTTTGGACCCTTTGGACCTTAATGTAGACCAATTTGAAAACGGGACCAAAAATTAAGAATCTAAATGGTTAGATTCGGCATATCAAAGAACCCCAATAGTTCAATTTTTGATGAAATCAAACAAGTTTAATTTTGGACCCCGATTTGGACCAACTTGAAAACTGGGCCCATAATAAAAAAACTAAGTACATGTTTAGATTCAGCATATCAAAGGACCCAAAGAATTCAATTTTTGTTAAAATCAAACTAAGTTTAATTTTGGACCCTTTGGACCTTAATGTAGACCAATTTGAAAACGGGACCAAAAATTAAGAATCTAAATGCACGGTTAGATTCGGCATATCAAAGAACCCCAATAGTTAAATTTTCAATGAAATCAAACAAAGTTTAATTTTGGACCCTTTTGGCCCCTAATTCCTAAACTGTTGGGACCAAAACTCCAAAAATCAATCCCAACCTTCCTTTTGTGGTCATAAACCTTTTGTTTAAATTTCATAGATTTCTATTTACTTATACTAAAGTAATTGTGCAAAAACCAAGAAAAATGCTTATTTGGGCCCTTTTTTAGCCCCTAATTCCTAAACTGTTGGGACCAAAACTCCCAAAAACAATCCCAACCTTCCTTTTGTGGTCATAAACCTTGTGTTAAAATTTCATAGATTTCTATTTACTTATACTAGAGTTATTGTGCGAAAACCAAGAAAAATGCTTATTGGGCCCTTTTTTGGCCCCTGATTCTTAAACTGTTGGGACCAAAACTCCCAAAAACAATCCCAACCTTCCTTTTGTGGTCATAAACCTTGTGTTTAAATTTCATAGATTTCTATTAACTTATACTAAAGTTATAGTGCGAAAACCAAATGTCTTCGGACGACGACGCTGACGACGGACGATGACGCAGACGACGACGACGCCAACGTCATACCAATATACGACCGCAAAAATTTTGCGGTCGTATAAAAACTGCAGTTTACCCCCCATATTCTATTTTTAGCCATGGCGGCCATGTTTCTCGACGGACAAGAAAATAAAATATAAAGTTTAAACTAGATACCCTAAGTATCATTCAGACTAAGTATGGCAGTAATTGGCTTAGTGGTTTCAGAGAAGATCTTTGAAAAAGTTTACGACGGACGGACGACAATGGACGACGGATGACAAGTGATGGCAAAAGCTCACATGTCCATTTTAGACGGATGGCCGGACGGACAGGGGTAAATTAATATACTCACTACTTTAGTTTTTGAGATATAAGCCAAAAACTGCATTTGACCCCTATGTTCTATTTTTAGCAATGGTGGCCATGTTTGTTGATGGATCAAAACTCCAGATACAATTTATAAACTAGATACCCTAAGGAACATTCTGTTAAAGTTTGAAGGTATTTAGCAAAGTAGTTTCAGAGGAGAAGATTCTTGAAATTGTTTACAACGACACGACGACAGATGCCAAGTGATGGCATAAGCACACATCGCCCTTTGGGCCAGGTGAGCTAAAAAAACATAATGAATAATTAAAAGTGAAAGAGTACTGAAGAATAAAATGCTTAGCAGTATATTATAAATTTGGCTTTTTTCTTTACTATACCATGTTCATCTTAAGTTTGAAAAGGCCAGAGAATGTGCAATTGTGTACTCCTTCAGAATAATCAACTTCTATAATTATCTGTTGTGAAGTTATGACAGCGTTCTTTTATGAAATATGACTGATCTACTTCTTTAAATTAAAATCTTTTCTGTGTTTCTTGACACAATGTGACATTTTTAAACATAACTTACAAAAACAAATTTTGTTCAATTTCATCAAACTGTGAGGTAGATGTTTCAGCTTTGGGAATAAATGGTTTCTTTGTTTTGTTTATGTCCTGTTCTTTGGGTACAGTTGATGATACCGGCTTCTGTTCATTCCTAGAAATATATAAACATCATGCAATTTGATATGAAGTACATATCAAAATTTAATTTTTAATTAAAATTTTGCTTGCAAAATAAGGATATAATTTTTTTTGTATCTTGTGCAAGTAGGATAATATCATTTTCTGGTATCTTGTCCCGGCATTCAATGACAATTTTTACTGTACTCTGGTTTATTGTGTTTATGATGTCATGTTTTCCTTACATCACATGCCAAAAAATCCTTCTTCAGCTCAGCTAGAAAAGGCCCATTGTCATACCTTTTCCCAATAACAGATAAAAATTTACCATTTCTTCTTGTATTTGCTTTAAACAGGTTTACCATTTAATACAAATAAAACATTCTGGTATATTTTTCCAACACTGTATGTATAGTGTATATATGTTTTAAATAGTTCTACTGAACACAGGTATATCATGTTAGGTAAGGAACTCAAATTGGCAGAGGAATCTGTATTTATCGAATATTTACAGATAAATTATCCTGTTAATATGTTATCAGTTGTTGATTATATCATTTTCTAGAGAGAAGAAAAAATATTTAGGATAACAGAGTATATATAATTAGCTATAATGTTTAATTCATGTATCGTTTTCTAAGTGGCACTGATCTATTTATGTAATTCATTATGCAAGAGTTCTAACTGTGATTGTCATCATCCAGCCTCATAAAGAAATTTCACATTTGTTTTGCATTGAAGTTAATGTTCTTTCTCTCATCTAGATAAAACAAAACATTTTTCATTCTACTCTTCATCAGTCTATATAGCCAACAGGTCTATCAAAGGATGTGATATGACAAATGACATGTTATGATAACTTTATAATATGTTTGTCTGTAGAAAACTCCAAAAATCATCCTTTCTTTCAGTTGTTGAATGTATATTTTTTTCTATTTTTAGAAACAGCAGCCCTTGTACAAAATTTAGAAGGGGGACCATCTAAAAACCTGTCAACCAAAGTTTGGTCCCATTTCCTCCGTAGTTTCAAAGTAGTGTTATTTTGCAAATTTTTCTATTTTCAGTTAAGGTACCTGAAATAAAAACAATCTTAATCATTTATATGAAATTTATATAACATACTCTTCTTCCACAACATCATCTTCACCAAACAACTGTTTCTCATTTTCATCTCCAAAGTTTACTTCTACATTTAATACTTGTTTTCCTTTGTCTTTCTTCTTTTTGTTTTTCTTCTTTGGTGCCTAATTTTGAAAAAAACATTTGACACTGTTCAAAAAATCCATAACTAACTGCATAAAATGTGAAAGCATTTACTTTGATATTCTGCAAATAGAAAAACTGAAGGGCACTGAACATGTCTTTGAACTCATACTTTAACTTCGGAATCATTTTTTTCTGGCCTGAAACAAATCAAGGTAAGTAAATATTATTGAGATTTTTATGTATTTACATTATATCAGGTGCAAGTCACAATATGAAGCGTTTTTGTTTGTAAGTTAAGCAAACCAGGTAAAAAGCTTAATACTGTACAAAGTGCCTGACATTTTACAATATTTGCTGCCACAGTATTTATAGCTTTCAAATATGGGTCAAATTTGGTCAAAACAATATAACATTATTGGTACATAAGGGTCGGCATCATATCTGCATCACAGTGGTCCAATATAACAAATGCTTAAGAACGGAGCAGGATGATACAATAATTCCATTTACAAACTCAAATGTGTACATAAGCACAAGCATTTATTAAATACATGTATACCAAATAGATTTTTCTTACATGTAAGATATTTCAATTAAAACAGTTGCTTTAGATTCGTTTATTCTAGTGGGTATATATTTCAGTGGTTTAATAAAAATTGTTGTTTTAAGGATAGATAGTGGTATTATTTTTTTAAATACAATATGAAATTAGCATGAAATTGAATATGTACTGTAAATTTGTACTTTTTACTTCACCAATAAAAACCATGAAAACTATAACTGTGAGTGACCTCACTGTCAGAGTGATACCCTCACTTGCAATACTCCGAGTTGCGTTTACAAGCTTTAAACATGTAAAACCCTTAAGTTGGATTATCTCCCTCTCCAAGCATCCCGCGATAATTATATTGCTTCAAGCACATCTACATATGATGCCCAAACTTAATATAAAGTTTCATTAAAATGCATTGAACAGTTTAGGAATTTCATTTACAAGCTTTAAACATGTAAAACATTTAAGTCGGATTAGCTCCCTTTGCAAGCATCCTGCTATAATTATCTTGCTTCATGCCCATCTAAATATGATGCCCAACCTTTATATAAAGTTTAATCAAAATCCATTGAACAGTTTAGGAGGAGTTGCACTTACAAGACATATGGACACACGGACGGACAGACAGATGGACGCACAGGGTGATTCCTATATATCCCCCCAAAACTTTGTTTGTGGGGGGTATAAAAAAATGAATCTATGGCAGTTTATATACATCTGATATACCTTTGGTTTACTACTCTTATATTCTTCTTCCTTTTTTACTTCTTCTACCTTTGCTGTCTTATGTGGTAAATAATCATCAACACCTGGCACCAAATCTATAACTTCTATAACATGACAAGTACACATTTTTCAGTCTGTTGTCATATATTACAAATATAACTAACTTTGTCATTTTATACTGATAAATATATAGAGAATGTCCTTAAAATTTTAAAAAGTTTTACAGCCTACAATAAAATCTCCAATGTTCCATTCTCTTTAAATCTTGCTTTATACCATCAATATTCCATGAAAATTGCAATGAAAAACTATTTTATGTGGACTCTTAATAATGATCGTATGCATTTACAAAGAGACAGTTATAAGAAATTGGTATTCAATAATTTGATTTTACTTTTTTCACCTTTTTTTAAATTTTGAGCTGAAGGCTCAAGTTACAGTCTGGAAGCATTACTATTTATATATTAATTTGCACCATTATGAGATACATCATCTTTACAAGAATAATTGAGCTTTCAGAATAAAGAATAAGAACAAGAAGTTTCATGTTTTTTCATCAAAACATAGCTCCAAAACTAACATAAAGAATATTATTATTACTATAATTTTTAGACACTAAGATATTCGTATTTTTTAGGAAAATTTGAATATTGCCGAAAAATTAGAATTTTTGTCTTTTTGTCTTAATTTTTGGACTCCATAAGATTGACCTGGTCAATGCACTTTCAGAATGGAAAAAACAAAATATAAGGTCATATTTGAGGTATTGTTAATTGATTTTGTTTCATGAATTTATCTTTTTTGTTCCTTAAAAAGTTTTTTAATGTTGAAGACGAAAACAGTAGCAAACTTCAAATGACCAGCCATATTGTATATGCAACACATGATCTGGATTTGGAGCATCTCACATATGATTTTCACAAAACATGTTCAACTTTTGATGACTTCGATGTCTTGTAAGAATATCTATAATGATAACGTTTGAATGTCTAATATGAGGATTTCTTTTCTAAAAAAATTGTTCATTTCATTTAAATATTTCTAATTTATTCCTCCAGTTGCGAATATGCAATTGCATTATGTCAAAAACCTTTATGTTAATTTATATTGATTGCAAAGCAGAAACAACACTACTTTTCCAAGTTCTGCTTTAAAAACAAAAGAGTCTGATGCAAAAACACTCTTACCAGGTTCAACTTTCCGTTCTTTGTTCTCTTTTGATACAGGAGCAACATTATCCATGTTATCCATCAAATCATCTGATTCTTCTTTTAATTCTCTTTTTCTTTGCTTTTTAAGCTCTTTCTTTTCCTTCTTCTTGTCTATCTTTTCTTGACTACAATATAACATTATACTTATAATCAGTATTTTTTAAACACAAGATATATACACATACATATGTATATACTGCATGTAAATGAAAATTTCAAAAGGACATATCCGCATTATTTTTAAAACTTGAGACGGATTTACAGTGGATTGGTAAAAAAGAACATTTCTATCCAATTAAACAAAAAAGATAAACAGACAAAGAGATATTTTCTCAGATCACATGCATCCATTACACTATAATCTTGCATTGTTGATTTAGACTGTTTAACAAACACTAAATTAAGGGAATATGATACAATAAGGTTCCCCTACTGATTTTTTGCTGAAAATTTACCAGATGGTCAATTTTGAAGTATACCTTTCAAATATGTAAAAAAAACCATACCTTCATGACTTAGTTTTTAAGATAATCAACCCTGATTTTGGTACATTTGAGCAAAAAACCCTAAATATTTCATTTTTCAAGACAGTCACAAAAAACTGTCCAAATTTTTAATGGGAAAAGATAACTTCACCGGGTCTTTTGTAAAATATTCCAAACTACATAAACATTGATTTATGATAAATAATTGATGAAAAATATTGATAAACTAATTACAACATTATGCAAATTTAAGTAAAATAAGGAATATTGATAATAATTTGGTAACTTTAGTTGGATGTAGAAAAAAATCCTCTATTGATTGTTTCTTTAAATGTTAGTATAATTAATGATCTGTTTGCAAAAGAAAAAAGTTAGGGTCCATGTGCTTATTGCAGAGATATTTGAGAAAAACCCCAAAGTTTAGGAAGGTATAGGGCTTTTTCTTGAAAGGTGTTATGACGTCACAATGTGTATCTCTTGGCGACATCATTATCTCTCCCTGCTACTGTATCATATTCCTGTAAATTAATGTTTAAATCCAAATTTTATGGGGTCCTTGGTGGCCGAGTGGTCTAGGTAGTTCATCATGACTACTAATGATCACTAGCCTGTCAACGCTGGTGTTGTGAGTTTGAATCTCACCTGTGGCGGGGTGTGTTCGACTCTGATCTTAATTGACAAGGATTGCCAATTTTCCTACCGAAGGTCGTGGTTCTCTCCGGGTACTCCAGCTTCCTCCAATAAAAACTGGCCGCAAAATGGCCAAAATGTGCTGAAAACGGCGTTAAAACTCCAACTAAACTAAACTAAACTAAACAAACCCAATTTTATGACAGGATTTTGATTTTTCTAAAAATATACATGTATAATAAAATGCTTCGCTGAGCGCAGCTGGATACGACCGCATAGCTCCAACCCTGAACAATTGGGGCAAAAATGGACACAATATTCGCACTTGATACAGGTCTGAATTTGGATTGTAATTAAATATTTGACACATAATAGGTTTCTGACACAGAATAACTGTAATCAAAGAACTTTAGAATTGGTCATATGATTTGAATTTATATTCAATTTTTTACTTTTTGTGCAATACAATATGCTGTGGCGAATTGCCCCCCCCCCCCACCCCCCCAAAAAAAAAATTATTTACCCCTTTTTTTTACTTTTGTGCAATACACTATGAAGTTGCACATTGACCCCCCTCCAAAAAAAAAAAAAAACAAAAAACAAAAAACAATAAACATTATTGTAACCAATTCTTTTTAATTTCTGAAATCTGAAATGAGAAAAAAATTGCCCCCCCCCCCCCCCATTTCTCATTTACCCCCCCTAAATTTTGTTTTCACCTCTCCCCATTTCTTTATACATAATTTACGACTTGTAAGGGAGGTAATCGAATCATACACAACATTTTACTTTAAATGTGTTTGGATTACCTCCCTTACACCAAGATAATAACCAAGATAATAACCAAAAATGCTTATTGGGCCCTTTTCTGGCCCCTAATTCCTAAACTTTTGGGACCAAAACTCCAAAAATCAATCCCAACCTTCCTTTTGTGGTCATAAACCTTGTGTTAAAATTTCATAGATTTCTATTTACTTATACTAGAGTTATTGTGCGAAAACCAAGAAAAATGCTTATTGGGCCCTTTTTTGGCCCGATTCTTACACTGTTGGGACCAAAACTCCCAAAATCAATCCCAACCTTCCTTTTGTGGTCATAAACCTTGTGTTTAAATTTCATAGATTTCTATTAACTTATACTAAAGTTATAGTGCGAAAACCAAATGTCTTCGGACGACGACGACGACGACGACGCCAACGCCAACGTCATACCAATATATGACCGCAAAAATTTTGCGGTCGTATAAAAATCATTTGTTTGTATATGTCTATGTTAATCATATCAGTTAGGCAAAATACAATGACTTTACTAGCATTCACGTCTCACATTCTTACCTTGATGGTGGCAGTTTCAGAGAAGGTTTCTTTGGTTTTTGTAGGTTATATTCTACAGCTTTTTCAGCTACAATCTAAATGTAAAGAAATTTAAAAAAATATATATTTATATCTGAATTGGCTTGTATTTAAAATCTGGGTAAAAATGCTACAGAAAGCTGATTAATGTGAAATCTGAATTGACAATTTTTATTCAAGACATAATACCAAATTTTCTCATTGGGCCTCAAAAAATATAGTTGTGTTTAGGGTAACCCAACCCTACCTAATTTTTAGTGCCTACCCTAAATTTTTTATAACCTTTCTTCAACAAGCACTGTTAAAGTTAAGTTGACTCCAGTATACAACCTAACTAAAAAAATTAATGTAAAAAAAAAAAATTTCCCTACCTACTCTACCTGACTTTTTTCAGTGTGTTACCCTAAACACATATATTTTTTTATTTGGCCTTGTCAAAATAAATTTCTGTATAACCTACTCAAGTATAGAAAATTGACCTGTAGACCAACCTATCCTCTAAGTAGAATAGAGAATGGAAAAGGGGAATGTCAAAGAGACAACAACCTGACCAAAGAACAGAAAACGGCTCAATGGTGTACCCATCAGCACATAAGACATTGTGAATCATTTTTATAAAGATTCACTTTTCTATGCTTCCCTGAGCAATAGTGTCAACTTGGGTCACGATTTTACATAATTTAAAAACAGTAATTTGATTGAATATTTTTTTTAATAGCCAAGATATGAAATTTGACCAATTCAGTACTGTAAATCCAATCTGTTTCAAAATTTATTAATGTAATTGAGAAAAAAAAACATGACAAAGAAAGATTATCATTCTTGTCTGCAAAAAAAATCCTCAAATAAACATGGTGAATTAACTTCATTAAAATACTCTTGAAGTTTCTAATTTTCTTCATCTTTTTATCCATTTTTTAATTTTTGTAAATAATGCACCTTCAATACACTAACAAGATGGCAATTATATACACATTTTAAAACAGGAATTCACACTGGACGTATAGACCACGAATCTCAGTAACCAAAAATTCCCAGAAAAAGAGTTAAAGCTTCCAGTTTTTTTATTTTCTGCAAATGCATAAATGATAAGTGTTTAGTAATATCTGAATGGATTGAAATGGCAAATTTCTACTGGTAGATTGTTAGATGCTAACATACCTCCTTCTGTAAACTATCTTGTCGGAAGATTATAATTTTTACTATACATGACTTGCAGTCTGGTGTTGGGCATGGTTTCTCTAAGATATCCTGGAATAAATTCTCATTTTATATTTAATATTAATCATACTGTTTATTAAAAGATTACACAACTGTCAGGAAAAAAATTTCATTTCTAAAAGTTGGCATAAAACAAAAAGTTGAAACACTTAAATAAAAAAAGTTACAATTAAATGTCCTATGATAACAGTTCAATACTACACCATGTAGAAAATTTCTATAACTCTAAATAATCCATTCACAGAAGACAGGGATGCCTAAAATCTTTTAACATGTTGCTGTTTGTTTCTTTGTTTATTTCAGGCAAATATGTACCGGAGTAAAATATCATGCACTTCACACTTATGGAATTGAGAGTGACGTGTTTTTATCCATAGGGAAGCTTAAAATTTTGTTTATAAAATTTCATCCCTTTAATTCTTCAACTCTTTTACATTCTTACTTTATTTTCAAAATCTTATGCCTAATTGAGTAAATGTTACTGTTGACAATTTTGGATTTGTCAGATGTATGACACATTATGTCTTCATTGAGATATTTATAATATAATTTACAAAATATGTGACGTTTCACTTAAATTTTCTGTTCTTCAAATGCAGCAAATAAAGTTTCAGTCAAATTAAATTTGTTTCTTTACCATATTTAATATACAACAAAGATAAAAAATCACAATAGAGAACAGTAGGGATCATGGAAATTCTAGTCATCACAGGACAGTGTAATGTATATTATCATATTGAAATGTGTGTGTTGGAAAGAAATAGTTGGCTTTGTTTTGCTTTTGCTTTTTTAAAATCAATACCTACCTTGTCACATGTCTTTTCTCCATATTTAGATTTAAAGTCTTTCCAGCACTGATTATGGAACTCAATTATACAACTTGTTAAACAGACAATTCTTACAAAACCCTAAAAAGGCAATGAAAAGTTGACATAACACAGAAACAGCAAAATAAAAATTACAGAATTTTAATTTTATATATTATTACCTTTTGTTTTCTTTTTCACTGTGTTGGCATTTTATTTTTTTTTGCCTTTGAAGAAACATGATTTTCTTTCAGTTTATTTTAAAACTAATTTATTTACTGTTTTTTTTATATCTGACACATCAAAACCGTGTACTAGAATATTTATCAATCATATCAAAGAAAGATATGTCTCTTTTCAGTTAGAATTCTCAGACAGATGTTTGTATCAGAACTTACAAATCTTTTATAAAACTTTGTATAACCATAACAAAAGTTTATATGAAATGAACTTTCAAAAGAATTAAACATATAAATCTTTCTATTTTACCTAAATACATTTTACCTTAATGTTAACAGTAAATTGAACTCATCATCCTATATTATGACAGTTCTTTTATATCTAACCTAATATTCATGATAAATTTACATAATTTTTTTACCTTAAAATCAGGATCAGAGAAGAATATAACAACCCTGGAGTCCTCTTTATCTGTATGTAATTTACATATAGCATCAGGTGGAGGAGGATATTTGGTTAGAGTCATTAACTCTTTCACCTTTTTCTGTAATTTCATTAAAAAAAATATTTTAAATTTTTATAAAAATCATATTTCCCTACATGCACATGAACTTTGCAAAGCTTAAAATCACAAATTACATATAACTTTCAACACAAGAACATTATCTGTAATCTGGCATAAATGACAATAACTAATTAAATCTGCGTACAGTTTTACACAAACTGTTAATATATTCTGACAAATAAAAATTCACTCAATTACTGGTTAATTAACGCGGGTGAAATGACAATAGACGTTAAATTACATGTGACAAACAAACCAATCAGAACGAAATGTCTTTTTACATAAAATTTTACTGCCACTGTTTAAATTGGCAAATATTCAATGTTTTAAATTATTAAATGAAATATATGAAGAATTAAAAATAAAAAACATGAATAACCTTCTCCCGAAAAAAGTAAACTGTATCAGAGAAGCCAACTTATGTCATATCTTACCTGTAATTCATCTGACATACTCTCTTCCATTTTGGTATCAGTGCCTGGCCAGGTGAGTACATTTAACTTTAAAGTACCTGCCATACGTAGACATCTACTCAACGGTTCAACAGCCTCTTCAAATCTGACATGACAAAGTAAAATTTCCCAAATAATAAACTGATACACTACCTTTATTTATACAGAGTGAAAATTAAGGGGTAGGATAATAGAAAGTTTTAACAGATTTCCATTCTTTTTAAAGTGCATTATACAAATAAAACTTGAGGATTTTCAATTATATATGGTTTTATCCCTATATCAGAAAGATATTTGTTCTGAATAATAAATCTTTTGTGGTATCTTAGATCTCAGTTGTTTCAGCCAAATTTCTCCACTTGACATGGTGTCAATGGGTACAAACTGCATTTCACATTGTGACTTCGGATACTTCTGGCAAACTACACTATTACTGGAAAGTCTATCATAATAGGATTAAAGGATAAGAGCAGCTCATCAATTAGATGCAAAATGTAATATAAATGACTGGAAGACAATATTTATTACATACCTGTTTAATGTTATATAGGCTTTTGCTATTCCAAGATAAGGAAGTGGTAATCTGGTATCTTTGTATGTTTCTGTGATATTTTTCAGTCTATCTATTCCTTCCAATATATGCTGAAATAATACAAATGTAAAATTCTCTTAACTCTGGGACATACATATGATAACAGTAGAGCATGATCTAACCTCCGAAATATCCTGCCATCACCCTGGAAATCCACCTCTCTATTAACTAAGCTAAAGGAGAACTCCACTAGTGTAGCTGATAGAAGGTTATGAATTTGTAATGGTTCCATAATTTCAATTTTATATATATGGGAATCTGTTACACTTCCACCCCCAAGAGACATATGCTAAGATGATGATGTACCAACTTTAACCTATTGCCTTTTTTTTTTGCAACAAATAAGTTTGCAAGTACAAATACATGTTAAGCAATTGATATCTTCATGTTTATTAGGCTAAATTTAATTGATAAATTCATTAATTGCTATTTAAAATTACTATATTACAATACCTTATAAATTCCAGTTGATATTTCTGAAACACCATAGGCATATTCTAATACTGCCACATCTTGTTCATCTAATCCAAATTCCTAAAAATAAAACACAAATTAACACCCTGAATGAAAAAAAATGTCTACATTATATTTTTCAGATACAATAAAACAGTTTGATATTTACATGAACAATGTGTAAATATTTACTGTCACCTTTAAAGTTCATTTATTTTTATAGTAATACACGTACTTGTTATTCAACATTAACAGGAAAATAATTTACATCTTTTGTTTTTTTATGTTTTTCTAATTCGAACTTTAGCACATCTGACTATATAATAGTGGCAAGTTTTTACTTGTACAAGAAGGGGGGAACCTGGAGAAAACTGTTTTTCTTCTGCAAATAGCTGTTTTCAATGGGAGCTGACCAATGTGAAATAAATAGTATCTTTCACCGCAATGAGGGCGAGACAAGGCTATCTCACACCTGAGGTCTTAAATATTACTTTTCTCAACCAAATTCAGCCAAGCTTGAGAAATAGAAATATTTGAGCCAAACGGTGTGAGATAGCAAAGGCTGCACAAAATTGGGGTTACTAATACTTTTTTTCACATTTCAAACTGCTTTCTTAACTGTTGCAAAGATAATGTTATGCGACACCCTAACAATGGCGTGATGAGACTCTCAAATGTGAGAAATCTAAATCATGAATAATCTCCCACTGCTGCAGTATCCAATAAGATGTTCAGATTCGGTCTGGAAATGGTAAATCGTAGTTGCTTTTATTAGGTTTTATGTGTGTTACTTTTGTCTCTTATATAAGGAACCAGTACACTCATCTGAAATTGAAAATTGGGCATATTTCACTTACTACTTCTTTTTCACTCTTTCTATTGTGGTCCACTTGTGAACAGACGAATTTCTCAGGTTTATGAAAGAGATCCCGTTTTTCAAAATGGACTCCTGTAAGAACCTATTAATTTTAGCAGGCGGAACGAATAAAGGTGCACGCAATTTAATGACAAGGATGAAATATACCTATAGTCTTGTACTATACAAGTATACTTAATTCTTAAGGTGACAGCACACCAAAGCAACACCTCACAGTAAAATGCACAACCTCCACTCAAGCATATTTTTTTAACATTGCTTCATCATTACAAGCACTTAATCCCAAGTGCCATGTACTTGACAGAAAAAATACAAATACCAGTTTCACACTGCACAAGGCTGTAAACATACCAACCATTACATAAACAATGTCTGAAATGAATATCTTAAATACTTTTGATACCAACCTCTGGTTTTTTATTATTAAGCAGATCTAATGCCTTTTGGTAACTTGCTACAGCTTTCTTCCCTAAACCGTTTAAATAAGCACTAGAACCTTCAGCCATATATCTTTCTATCTCCTTGTTTTCATTTTTATGTACAACCACAATGTTTTCTTTCTACAAGAAAATAACCAAATAAATGAAATTTCTATAAAAGCTTATAAATGAACTTTACAAAAGTACACTGCACCAGTCCCAATGTGAACACATCTTATGAGTTGGATTTATTAAATCTTACATTCAGTCCTCAACAAGATGCAATAGTTAACACGACAAGCACTAATGTCTCTTAACTTTAATTCATCAAATGAATGTAGAATTACTTTTTGTTAGTTAAATTCAACTTGTTGAGTTGTCCAAGAAAACATAAAAAATATATATATCATTGTTTGTATTAAAAGGTTATATTTTTAAATCAGATTTTGAATGGGGAATTTCGAAAAATAAAAATAAATGCACTTAAAAAGTGGAAAATTTTATGCAGATAAAAGAAACAACTCAGATTTTTCCTAAAATAATCTAAACCAACTTTTAAAATCTCGACATTATTATCAATTAACTACAGAAAATGTTTTATACAATAAGTATCATGTTATGCCTACCACTGTTTTCTCTGGTGTTGGTACAGTCAGTGGTTGTTTAACTAGAGGTGTTGAATGTTCTGCCGACGCCTTGGATTGTTTATTTGAAGTCTGGTTTCCCTTACGACTTTTCTTCTACAATAATATTAACATTAATTATTATTAAAAATATCAAGAAGAAGCATAACTTTTCATTGTTTCTCTGCATTCCTGCAAACCAGATGTCATATTCTTAAACAGTAATAACTCCCTAAAACAACATGTACTGTGAGCCATTGCTCATTAGTGATACCCAAATTTTCAATAAAGTCCAAAATAAACGAAGGTGTCAAACAGGAAGTTGATGTTGCTTTGGTCCAAAAACGTATCCCACAATATGGTGTACCTATAGAAGGCTTGTGACAAAATATAAAGTGGCTGTGATGAGTGGTTGAAGAGAAAAGTGTGATGAAAAATTTTGTATTCAAAACCATATGGTAGAAAAATAAACTAAGTCGCCAAACAGGATGCGGTTGCAAGACAGATAAAACTAGAAATACTGTGAGCAAAGCTCACTACTTGATACCCCTGCCTTACATAAGATACATGAAAGGAAATGTCAAAATTTGGGATAGGAATTTCATTCAGTGGTTTAGGAGGAGTTGCGGATGGCATACTGGAACCCCCTATTACAATGAATGTCAAAGTCCATGTATTGGCATGGGAAACCCCAAATGTTGGTCAGATCAAAATCTAAAATAGGAGGTGCACTACAGCAAATTCCATACAGTGGTTTCGGAGGAGTTGCGGATGGCATCATGGTACCCCCTATCACATTGAAAGTCAAAGTCCATGTTTTTCTATGGGAAACCCCAATCAAAGTGATTGAAATCACCATTGGAAAGATTGCAACAGAAGTTGTGTATAATTTCAAATGGAACTAGGTGGAACTGTTTTGCAAACCAAAACATATGTCTCCCCTTCACTTTATTCTAGATCAATCGTTACCTCTAGGATAAAAATAATAATTTTGTAACCTTGACGTCAAAGGTAAAGGTCAAATGAAGGTCATAATGATACGCGAAACACTCTCTCGTGGTAATACCTACATACCCCAGGGTATAGGTCAAAAGACAAAAAAGTTGCAACCCGGACAAGGAAATACTATAATTATAGTCATAATTTGAACTTGAGATCAAAGGTCAAGGTCAAATGAAGGTCATAATAGTACACGACACCCCCCCTTTCCTGGTAATACAAAGGGTATAAGCCTAGGTCAAGACAAAAAAGTTAATTAAAACTCGGACAAGCAAATACTATCATTTTAGTCATAATTTGACCCTGAGGTCAAAGGTCAAGGTCGAATGAAGGTCATAATGGTACGAAACATACCCTCTCATGGTAATACACCCACATACAAAGGGTATAAGCCTAGGTCAAAGACAAAAAGGTAATGGCCCGGACACGCTTCGCTGAGAATAAGAAGAAGAACTAGAATTGCAATTGCGCCCAATTTAAAAATTTTTGTATTTTGATGATTGCATCTTGTTCGCTACCCCAAATTTAGCCTAGATATCAATTTTCATTGAAATCGGACAATGTTAATTTTTCCGTCATTTTTACATTTTTCAAAATGGCCGCAAAACGATCGCATTTTTTTCCATGAACATGTTCTACTACTGATACTTTAAAGAAGTACAAAGTTTCATGAAATTCTATGGTCCAGTTTTGAGATATGAAAGACTTCAAAAATGTTTTCCGTTTCCATAGCAACGACGGCCATTTTGAAAATTTTTAATGTTATATGCACAACTAGAGTTGGTGATCATCATTATTGTGAAGTTTCATAAAGATTGTTTCAGCCATCTCTGAGAACTCGTGCGGACAAAATCAGGTGGAAGAAAAAAAAAACCAAAAAGCTAAAGAAACAGAACAATAACAATCTGTCGTCCAGACTATGTCCGGGGCGACATACATACTATAAAAATAATATGTCTCCCTTCTACGAATGGGAGACATAATTTTATCACAGATATTATCTCTGCTATGTGGGATCAATTACAGTGAGTGTATTCGTTTTCCGAAGATAATTTTCAATAAGAGTTCAATGTGTTAAAGTTATACATTTTACTAAATTATGTTATTGGACCGTAATTTTACTTGAAATGACTTTAAAAAAAAATAGATTCACGTGCATGTCTGAGATAATCGTAAGGTTTTTCTCCAATAATTGGCCCACTAAAGAGATAATCGTCATATTAGTAAATTCACAATTAATTTTGACATGTTCTCAAAAACGGATGATTACTCGCTACCCTATTATACGTGAATGGAACAGAAGGTAAACAATCAAAATGGTTGTATTTTTAAAACATGGATGGAAATGTGTTAAAAATGTTAGTTTTAATGTATTTGGGACCAGGGCTCAGCGGCCTAGCTACTTCAGGATGACAGGAGGAAATGACTTTTTTCCCTGAAGCTAACAAGAAGTGGAGGGAAGAAGTCTTACATGTCGTTCCAAAACACCAATCGGCACTGATTATGTTTTTATTTGAAGAGCTAGTCTTATTCTAATGTTTTTTAAAGAAATTAAGAGTCATTCTCTGATTTACAGTTCAACTAGGTTAAGGCAAATTTAACTTGCATGCCTTCTAAGCCAGTCTACAAAATGTATACAACAGAGTCAACATAAAGGAGTTCATAAAATCGAATCATTACTTTATACACAGTATCTCTCTCATTGATTTTAAATTATTGTTATTCTGGCCTGACTTGTTAGCGGGCCGAGTAAATTTACCCACATTTTTTTATTGGATTATTTCCCTTTGATTACCGATTGAAAAAATGGCGGCATGGATTTTATTTTCACTACATGAGTCGGACTTTCGTTAAAATATCGGCTGTCATATTCACAATTTCGACCATTGAAATGCACCAGGTGAGTAATTAAATGTATGGTCAACTCAAACTTCGCTATTGTAGTTTTGACGAAAATTTTATTTGAGTTTTACTTCATCGCCCTTCGTGTTGACAATACAAGTCTGCTATACATAAAGAAAAGATTAAACATTCATTCTTGCTTTTCAAATTTCAACTCCAAATAATCCAACTTCCAAGTTTATCTAGATAAACGATTGTGTACATGTAATTCACGTACATGGGAGTTTTTCTACACATTGTCAATGCGCACGTACGGGGATTCCCGAAGTTATTTTTGGGTTCCCGAAATTCTCCTATTAAATTCTTGATCCATTTCACCTAAAAGAATATTCGTTAACATTTATAAAAGCAACATAATAATTTTTATTAATCGATAATCTTTAAAATAAAACTATGAATGTAAAAGCCTTCTATATATGTATGTACATCTATGCACTCAGTGGAAATGTAACTGGAAGCTCTATCTTCATAGATTTGTTTTGATATAATCATCCGCCGCACGTCATGTCTTCGAAATAATGTTTGGAAATTCATTTTATTTTCTTGGAAATTTGGGTAAATAACAAAGATTATGTTAATTAAAAATATTAGTTCAGATAGTATCAATAAGAATAAAGTACTCATAATTTTTAAAGAATGTTGTCGTCATTGGAACTACATTTTATGTGCTAATGTCCGATGTTATCGAAAAGGCCACTTCCAGTTTTGGGGGCCGATGGCATAGAAGATTTGCAATCATTCCAAAAATTGGTCTGATCAAATTCTAAAATAGGAGGTGCACAATGCCATTATGGGATGAAGATTCTCTGAAAGTTTCATCAAATTCCATTCAGTAGTTTAGGAGGAGTTGCGGATACAAAGGTCAGGCGGACAGACACAACGATCACTATATACCCCGCTTTTTTGTTTGTTTAGGTGGATTGGAAAAATTTCGGCAATCTTAGTAAAGGACCTTCCATACATCATTCCTGTAAAGTTTGGTTAAATTTGCTCCATTGGTTTTAGAGGAGATAATCAATATGTGAAAGTTTACGGACGATGGATGGACGACGGACGCCAAGTGATGGCAAAAGCTCACATGGCCTTTGGCCAGGTGAGCTAAAAAACTTTTGTACTGTTACCTTTCCTTGATTTTTATTCAAAGTCAGCGTCTCAACTTCCGGGTCTTTTGTTTGTTTCTTTGATTCTAATACTATCTAAAATTACATTTCATTTCCATATTTGTTATTCTTGCAAGCTAAACTTATACTATAAACTTTTTAAGAATAATATAAGACAACAATTGTTAGTTTGTATGTTCAACTAAATTGTTAATCCAAATATATTTAATTCATTCCAAGGAATCAACCTATAAAATGATATGCATTTATAACAAAAATCTCAGCATTTTCATGTGTTTTCATTTTAATAGATTAAATATTTTTTAATTTTATTTTTAACAGATATTTTCTTCGTTTTATCATTTTAGAAAATACATTAAATAAGCTACAAGCCTGATACTGACATTTTTAAATAAACAGCTGCGCCACGAGCGCATGATACGCCCGTCGTCTTGTGAAAAAAACATAATAAATGTTTTTGGAATCCTCCTTTATTTAGTGGAGCTGCTGGTGGGATGTATATGGAAACCCGGCAAAACGTAAGCATGTAAACTTTTAAGCAATAGAGATATGGCGCGAAATGTGACCAAAAAAGACTACCTTTTTTACCAAAAAGCTCAATAAAAATTCAATAACTCAAAAATAAAATAAAGAATCATCACGAAAAAGTATACAGATCTTCAGATTAATATAACTAAGAAGTGTGTAAAGTTTTATGCAATAATCATAAATTGTTTTTGAGATACGGTGCGACATGTGAAAACCCCCCCTTTTTTTTAAAAAAACTCAATAACTCTAAAATAAAATTTTGAATCATCACCAAAAAGTATACAGATCTTTAGATTCCTATAACTAAGAAGTGTCTAAAGTTTTAAGCAATAATCATAAATCGTTTTCGAGATACGGTGCGACATGTGAAAAAAAAACACACTTCTGTTTTAGTTACAAAGTCCCAAAAGGTTTAAATCTTATTTTCACCAAAAAGTATACAGATTGTTTGACCATCATAAGAAACAACTATGTTAAGTTTCGTGAAATTTGGATGAGTTGATCTCAAGTTACGGCACGACATGTTTACGAAGGACAGACGGACGCCAGACATTTGTATACCATAATACGTCCTGTCAAAATTTTGAAGGGCGTATAGAAAATGTGACTTTGGGATCAAATGTAACACAGAAAGGTAGTGGGGAAATTTTACATCAAGTAAAATCAAAAATTTTAAATGTGGATTCAGGTCTAGAAAAAAATTAGATTTCGAATGAAAAATAACATCATAAATTTATGAAGTTGTTTAAAAATATAATAATCTTCTTGCAACTTGTACATTAGTATCATTTCTACATGGATCACAATGACAGACATTAATGCGGTAGTCAGTTTTCCACATATAACAAACACCAAGGCATGTTTGGTTTGGTATATACATAAAGCCAGCAATTTTTATGACCTACCAAGTCTGGCTCCATATATTTAGCAAATTTCGTGTTTTTTCTTACTGTTTGTCTTTTTAATTTTTTTTCTGTGAGAATTGTTTTTGAATTGTTTTTGAAATCTGCTATGATAGCTTCCAATACCTTGTCACTATTACTGTTGTTGCTTTCTATGTCATTATAATACCAGTATATAAAATATTTGATCTTTTTTCCAATATAAATCTGTAAATATTTCCAATAGGTAGCTCTTCCAATCAGAACAGTACAAATGTTCTCATTGTAAAGAAATAAGCCATTACATAGACCAAGACAGAGTTGATAGGAATATATATCAAAACAGGAACAAATCTTTAGAACAATTAACTTAAGTCCTTTATTGTTTGTTTGTTTAGTTGGGGTTTAACACCGTTTTCAGCACATTTGGCTATTTCATGAGGGCCAGTTTTTATTGGGAGGAGAAAGCCGGAGTACCCGGAGAGAACCATGACCTTCGGTAGGAAAAATGGCAATACTTGTCAATTAAGGTGGAAGTCGAAAACACCCCGCCACAGGTGAGATTCGAACTCATAAATATCAATCAAATCATAATGAGATGTTCATTCTTTTTATTTACCTTTAAGTTATCAATGATATAAGAATTGTCACCTGAATGTTGAGATTACATGTGATTACCACTGGTTATATTCTGACATTTATTTACGTGAAAAGATATTGCATACAAATATTTATTAATCTGTCAAATGAAGAACATACAAATAAAGCCAAAGAAAAAAAAAATAAATCATTTTTAAATTATGATAATTACATATATAAACTGATTACTAATTGTTGGTACCTACTTTTCTAGCTTCTGAATATGACAGGCTGGGAGTTTCCTGAAAAAAATTTAGCCTAACTGAATAATGAACTCTTCCAAGACTTTTTCTTACAGTATCTTTCTCCTTTTTCCAGCAATCTTGTTTTTAAATAATATCTAGGTAATCTATTACAAAGACTTGGATCTGAGTGTTCCATGGAACATGTTCCCCCTGCTCTGATCAATAACTGGTTAAGGAGGATGTCTACCCCTTATTAAAGTAAATATATTTTATCATATTAAAGTCCTTACAATGGTTCAACTTCTTATCTCTTGCATACATAACAGTTGATAATGTTAAATATTCTTATTATTATGTTTTATATCAAAATACAAGAATGTGATTCGGTACAATATTATTTCCTTGCTGTGTTTGTTTAATTATAGTTAATTAAATACGAGTATAGCTGCAAAATCCGTCAGATTTTCAATCATAATTGTATGTACCTAGATAGGCTAATACACAGATATCAAACCAGAAATATTTCATAGAATCACATTCCCCGAATTTTGAAATTACCCTGCATATTGTAACCAGCATTCTGACTCAGCAATACAATGTCAACAACTGGCTTGAGCTGAGAAAACAGACCAAATCTCCTTGACTATGTGAATCGGACACAGATGTATGGACATAGTGATTCCTAAAAATCCTGAAACTATGTTTGCAAGGGTACACAATAATTACCCGATCAAGCCAGAACATCAAACTTGATCTGTAGCTCATCCTTATAAGCTCACATACCAATAAATAAGATCACTTGATAAAAGGGTTTGCAAAATAAGTCCAGAAAACTGATATTTTAATAATAATTCTTATTTCTAAGGGAAAAAAGAAAGAAAAAGACAATTTAGTACACCTGTATTATGTTTCTGGGGATCATGTAGACTATTATAATGGGGATCCACAGCATGAATTTTTTATAATCAAAATGCAATTTTAGAACAATAATATTTAACACTTACCTCTTCACTAGAATCTTCGTCTTCACTTGATACTAAAACTGATGCATCTTGATTATGTCGGGTCTTACTAAAAATGATAAAACAAAATGATAGTATAACTATATAAATATCAAATTTGACATAATTTTTTCACTTATTAAAGATTACCAATTTATGGTTTTCAGACTTATATCTCATCAATAATCTCTGGTTAATTGAAATAAATTAATGGATTTCACATTTTCGTTCTACAGACAAAATGTTTATTTTCCATACCAAATAAAGGTTATGTGCAAAAAATTTAAAAAATCAACAAAACTAGACAGCAGCATCAATCCCCTAATCCCACAGCATCAACCACCTAATTCCACAGCATCAACCCTCTAATTCCAATGTAAAATTTCCACAAAAATTTTCCATGTTTATTAAATAGTAAAATTTGTGAAAAACTTAACAGAGTCTAAAATTTTTACAACTCTATAAAATAAACGCATTATAGGTTGAAAACTTTGAGAGCAGGTAAGCAGTAAAAACATGAGCCATACATGCAAAGTTTCCAAAAAAAAAAACATAATGAGTTCATTAAGGCGTTTTTGTTCTGATGTTGTCCAACTCATAAGAAGACCAATTACATGTCCGGACCTGTTTGTTTGTTTAGTTGGGGTTTTACTCCATTTTCAGTACATTTGGGTATTTCACGGCGGCCAGTTTTTATTGGTGGAGGAAGCCGGAGTACCCAGAGAGAACCACCGACCTTCTGTAGGATAATTGGCAATCCTTGTCAATTAAGATCGGAGTCAAACACACCCCGCGTTGACAGACTAGTGGTCATTAGTAGTCATGACCACCTACCTAGACCACTTGGCCACCGAGGCCCCTGTCTGGACCTGCATCACCGTCATATGTTTGTCAGGGCAAAGTTATTATTACTCTAACTAGAAGGAACCTGCGATTCCCGCGGGAGAGGTAAATGAGTCGATATTTGAGAGGTAAAAAAGTGGGGAAAAGCTGTTTATTACCTCCCATTACTTGTCAGAAGCAAAGAAGATAATAACCTAAAACTGCAAAATTTCCTTAAAATTAACAATTCAGGGCAATAACCCAACTAAGGGTTGACCGATTTGTCTGAAAATTTCATGGCAAGTAGATCTTGACCCGATGAACATTTTTTTTCCCCATGTCAGTTTAGCTCTAAATGCTTTAGTTTTTGAGATATAAGCCAAAAACTACAGTTTACCCCTATGTTCTATTTTTAGCCATGTCGTCCATGTTGGTTGGCAGGCAGGGTCATCGGACACATTTTTTTAACTTTAAGTAGTTTCAGAGGAGAAGATTTTTGTAAAAGTTAACGGATGACGGACGCCGGACGCCAAGTGATGAGAATAGCTCACTTGACCCTTTGGGTCAGGTGAGCTAAAAAGCTGCTTCCATTTACCTAGTATTATTCAGGTCATGATTGCGTTTATATTTTTCAGGATATGGATCTTATAGGGATTTTGTGTCATGAATTTATACACCATATCCCTTCTTTATCTAATAACCCTGAACTTCAACACTTTAGTATACTGAAAGAATTTAATCAAGCAACACTTCTGAAAAGTTTGAGGACATAATGCTATTATGTATATAAACACTATGCACAGTTTGAAAATTATTGGTTCAATACAGTCTGAGTTACAGATTACACAAAGTATGCACCGTTCATAGCATGTATTGCTGAAAAATTTGTCCAAAATAGGAGGAACACATCTTCAATATGTATATAAACACTATGCAAAGTTTTATAATTATTGGTTCAATAATCACACAGAGTGAGTTTCAGATTACACAAAGTATGTACCCCTAAGCATGATGGAAGACGGACAGACGGGTTCGAGCGGCTACTAGACCTGCTTTCACTGTTTGTTATGCAGGTAAAAACTCTGAACAAGTTTAAAAGATCTTACTAATAAATTTACTAAGATGTGATGCCAGGTGTCTGAGTTAATCAAAACATGAAATAGAGATCAGAGTAACCTTCCTTTTGTCTGAATGCTAATATATTTAAAAGTGAATTTCTACACAAGTTTTGAGGATGATTCTACCCTGTATTTATTGATAACATTGTTTGATCTCTTGTGTGGTTCTTGACCAAACCTAACCTGCATAAGTCATTTAGTTGCACTTGCAAGCAAAGACACACGATCAAAGGCTTAACTAATATTTATTCCATTTAGCTGTGGATATGGATGCAGAAATGAGGGATATGCCAATAGTTTTTCCTCAATTCTGCTGAAACGAACTAAGAATTTTCTTTATTGTTCTATGTAAAGTAGAACAGAAACATCTTGTTTTGTTTTAAACACAATCCAGAAGGACTTGCATGTATAAAGAATGCATTATAACACAGTTGACTCTTGTTATCACGAACACACTTAAGTTGAATTTCCGGATGAGTCAAATTTCGTCTGTAGTTCCAAATGTTAAACAATGCACTTGAGCAGCTCCTGTTAAGTCGAATTTCGTCTATCTGGAACAAATTTTTGCAGGGATGTCCAAATGCATGTAATTTCCACATTTGTATCAGATTCTTACAACTACTGTGAAGATGACAATGACCTTCAACCACACCTTAAAAGCATCTTGTTTGGTTAAACATTAATAAATACCTTATCATCATTAACGAGCTGTGTATTTGTACCTATATGGTATGATAGCTCATTATCCAGTTAATTTTAAATAAAATATCTCATGAACAATAGAGTTACATTGTTTGTTTTCAAATTTTGGGTAATTCTCAGATTAATTACTGGGTACTGATTCACTAAATGTTGAAAGAGTTACGATCAATCGTAACTTGTATATATTCAAAGGATATATGATCAGTAGTAACTCTTACAACCTTTAGTGAAACAGTATCCTGATTCTTAAATTAAAGTTTTCAGTAGATAAATTTGAAATTCTGTTCAGTTTCAACTCCCTGAGGCAAAGTTGACCATACCTAGATTCTGGCTATACTATATCCATAGTCAGAAAATTCTGTGAGAGTGTTCATCATATTAATCATACAACTCAAAAGTGGCACTTTAAAAAGCATTTCATATTTATATTTTATGCCATTTTATTTTTATAATAAATATTATATTTAACTTAAAGAAGATAATTTTAGCAGTGCTTATCATTAGAAAAAAGAAGAATAAAGGGTATATTATTGTGGAAAAAAATTACACAAATATGAAAACACCCAATTCTCAAATAAAGTTAAAACAAAATTTCAAATTAAATTCTTACCTTTTACAATTTTTATGTCCAAGATAAAAATATGCTCCAAAGAGCGTCATCATGTGTGATAAACATAAAACTAGCTTCAGTGGAAAACTGCTAGATGTATTGATTAGATACAAGACAGGATTAAAGGTGAAAATTGGAGCTGAATCCAAGTAAGTACACCTGTCCATCAGGTGATGAATTTAATTACAAGGCAAAATAATAAGAATAATTATACGGTCTTAGCTTACTATTGTCACATTAGGAGCAGTATGTATAAATCAATACATTTTAAATCATAATAAGGCACTAATATGATTTGTTACATCTAATATGACAACTAATTAGACAAATGATATCAATTCTACTGCTAATATTATAACTATATTACTATCGACTCACCAAATGAATTATGAAAGTTGGTATTTATATAAAATATTTTTCACAAAAATATGACGTCAAAATACTGTTTATTAAACAAGAGTTTTACAGTATCAATTTTTAAAAAGCCCAGATGGGAATTCTGAAGAAATGTCAAAAAGCAAGTAAATAAATTTTCTCTCTTGTTTTCCTAATTTGAAATAAGCTTATACTAAAGGAAATCTTACTGATTGGATATTTAAATACTAATTAGTTTAATTGGATATCTGTTACTAGAATATTCCTCTTATTTGAAAAAAACAAACCATTTACCATATAGTTTATGTTAATTCTCTGTATAATTGCATACTGAATTGGGTTTATTCTCCGAACGTCTACTCGCAGAACAAACATCTTATAAGGTAGAGGGCATCAAGGTGCCTTCCTAGTGGACTGGTGTATTTACCTGTACAAATATACCTGTAAATACTTATCTTCTTAATTGGACAAGAAGAAAGGAAAGGAGACAAGAACAACTATAAAGTATTAATAACACAGACCAAAATTTGGAAGGAAATTTGAATAAAATGTATAGTTCATTTTCTTTCATTTTTATGCCCTGCCTGTAAGGCAGGAAGGGCAAATAGTTCTTTGATCTGTGTGCCAGTCTGTACGAGGTTAAGGTTCAGGTTTAAGGTAGTTTTTCATGAAGGAGTTATGGCATCATCTTGAAACTTTGTACTTAGATAGCTTTTGATATGAACAGCAACAATTCGATGTAAAAATGGATGCTGTGACCTTGAGGTCATGGGTCATAGACTTTGAATTTCTTGATAGAATTTCAATATTAGAATCCAGGTTAAGGTTTGGGTTTAAGGTAGTTTTTCATGAAGGAATCATCATGAAACTTTGTACATTGATAGCTTGTGATGTAAATAACAGAAAATGCAGAACATATAGAATTCTGTTTTAATGCATATAAATGAGTTTATTATTTAATTTTATTTTTTATTTTTTTAAAATGAATTACTTTATCAAAACCAAGTGCTCCATGGAGCCTGAATCGCTCACCTAGATTTTAGGTGACCACAACTGACAAAGCACTTCTAGATAAGATATGTAAGGAATTGTTCTACAGTGTCCAGAACTTCTAAATAAGATATGTAAAGAATTCTTCCAGTGTCCAATGTTAAAAAAATAAATGTTTAACTAAGTCCAGCTGTGGCAGCTAGCTTGGATTCCGATGGGCACGAAAAAATAACTTTTGTAGCAGACATTTATCCAAGGATCTTCATGCAACAAAAACATTTCAATTGGCTTAGTATTTTCTGACAAGAAGACCTTTTAATTTATTTCAAGTTATGTCCTAAACATATGTGACAATATGTCAGACCATTATTTTCTGTTTAAATGTAAATAATCTTTCACGGGCAAAAACGATTTTGGTCATGTTGACTTATTTGTAGATCTTACTTTGCTGAACATATTTGATGTTTACAGTTTGTCTTTATCTATAATAATATTCAAGCTAATAACCTAAAACTGCAAAATTTCCTTAAAATTAACAATTCAGGGGCAATAACCCAAAAAATGGGTTGACCGATTCGTCTGAAAATTTCATAGCAGATAGATCTTGACCTGATGAACATTTTTACCCCGTCAGTTTTGCCATAAATGCTTTAATTTTTTAGATATAAGCCAAAAAATGCAGTTTACCCCCTATGTTCTATTTTTATCACAGACAAGAAAATAAAAAAAAAAGTTTATTCTACATACCCTAAGGATCATTCAGACCAAGTATGGCTGTAATTTGTTCAGTGGTTTCAAAGGAGAAGATCTTGGAAAAAGTTTACGATGGACAGACGACGGCCGGATGACGGCCGCGAAGTGATGGCAAAAGCTCACATGTCCTTTTAGGACAGGTGAGCTAAAAAAATTGAAACATGCTCAAAGTGTCAGGAAAACATGTAAATTCTATAAATCTTTGCAAGTGAGAATCAGAGTCAAGAATTTTAAACAATTGACATTGTACTCTATTTTTGGTCTACAAATTTGTTAACTGAACATATAATACACATTGGCATAATTTTAATGTTTATAATTAATACCAGTTCTGCAAATTTTACTAAAATAAACAAAGTTTGGCTAGAACAATTTTTTAAGAGGCAGGTGGGAATGAAAATCTATCAATCCTAAATAGCATAACATAAACGAGATCAATCCAATATTATCAAGGGTCAGAATTTTTCTTAATTATGATTAAGATTTAGAAAAAAAAGAATTTTTAAAAATTAAAGGAAATTTATGGTTGAGATTTCATAATTTTATCATACTTCAACAATTTTTTAACAATAATTGTAAGATTTCACATGTATAAAGTTACTAATACATCAAATATCATGATCAGCTCACAAAATATCTTATTAAACATACCAGTACATGTATCAGTCCTTAAACGAAACAATTTTTTGTCTTTCTGTCATAAAATATTGAATTCTTTTTTAAATTAAAAAACAATGTTATCTGGTTAGTTCTTTAACATTCAAATTACTCTGCAAACTGAGACATACAACCTACCCTTATTCCTATGATTAAATACAGACACAAACAAACATACTGTAATGATTCTATGATCAATCTAAAACCCTTAATTACATGACAAATTATCATGAAAAAGTAGGATGATAAAACACTAACTTGCTATTTGATGTCACATTACTCTAAAAGGTCTTAATGAAACTAAACAAGACATATCAAACACTGGTTCTAAAATTTAATCAGGAAAAAAACTGTTTAATTAATACAGTCTAAACTAGGAAAGAAGTATGCCTGCACTTTTATTATGGACAAAGTAATGTTTTGTTAGGAGTGATTTTTTTAAAATGAAGTGTGTCTGTAAGACACAAATGATGACCCCGCCTGACCATAAGAATTTATAAACAATTCAGCTAGTACGAAAACAAGAGGAGCCAGAATCGCTCACCTGTTATTTATTATGTAGATTTTGCATCAATGATTATTTTTGCTATTTAATGTATACTGTCGCATTTTTCACCATAATATTGACTTGTATAGCTAAAATATATAATCCTGAGCCCAAATATATCTGGTTGCTAGAGACTTTTCCATCAGTTGGCTCGGAATTTTTCGATGACCTTCACCCTTGAGATTCCCTATTGACTTGAACAGCTATTTTATAGTGTTCTGAATCTAAATATATATGGTTGCTATGGACTTTTTCAATGACCTTGACCCTCCAATTTCCTTGTACAGCTACCATTTAATTTACTTCAAGTTATACTGAACATTTTTGCTGTATATAGTTTGTCTTTATCTATAATAATATTCAAGTTAAAAACCTAAAACAGTAAAATTTCCTTAAAATAAAAAATTCAGGGGCAATAACCCAAAATTGAGTTGACCGATTCATCTGAAAATTTCATGGCAGGTAGATCTTGACCTCATAAACATTTTTAGTTGTAGTCAGTTTTGCTGTAACTGCTTTACTTTTTGAGATATGATCCAAAAAGTGAATTTTTCACCTATATTCTATTTTTAATCAACCAATCAGAAACAAGAATTGCCCATGCCGATGGTGGCCATGTTTGGCACCTGATCTGGACAAAATGAGGAAACTTTGTAAAAAACCTCCCACAGAAGCTTACTGTCAAGTTTCGTTCCATTTGGCAAAGCGGTTTCAGAGAAAAAGATTGTTTTATATCAGCCAATCAGAAAAAAGAACTGCTCATGGCAGCTACATTTGTAGTCCGATCGTGACCAAATGAGGAATTTGCAAAAAGGACCTCCCATATATGGTTCCTGTAAACTTTCGTTCTATTTGGCCAGGCAGTTACAGATAAAAAAGATTTTTTTTTAAATCAACCAATGAGAAACAAGAATTGCCCATGACGGCCATATTTGTTGCCCGATCAAGACAAAATGAGGAAAGAACCTCCCATAGATGGTACCTAAGTTTCGTTCCATTTGGCAAAGTGATTTCAGAGAAGATTTTTTTATATCAGCCAATCAGAAACAAGAAATGCCCATGGTGGCCATATTTGTAGTCCGATCAGGACGAAATGAGGAAACTTTATAAAGGACCTCCCATATATGCTTCCTGTCAAGTTTTATTCCATTTGGCCAAGCAGTTTCAGAGGAGAAGATTTTGGAAAACTCAGCCAATCAGAAACAACAATTGCCCATGGCAGCCATGTTTTTTGCCAGATCAAGATGGAATAAGGACTATTTGTAGAGGACCTCACAAACATCATTCCAGCTTGCTGCAAAGTTTAGTTCCAATTGGCCCAGTAGTTTCAGAGGAGAAGATCTCTAAAGGAAAAGTTTACACTGGACGACAAAAGACAGACACCGGACGATGGACGCTAAGTGACCTTTTAGGCCAGGTCAGCTAAAAAGTCCAACTACATGTACATGTCTTTTTGAGAATATTTGAAAAATATCAAAATCCTGTTGACATGCACACCTCCATTATGGGTATAAGTTAACATTCTACAATATATTAAAGCTGTAGCTCCAAAACTGTAGGAGTTAGCCGGATAAACCATGTTCCCTTTATGCAGCTAGTATGAAAAAAATGACTAAGTCCAACTACCTGTCATTTTGAGAATATTTGAAAAAAATCAAAATCCTGTGGACATGTGTATAAACATCCTACAAAATATTAAAGCTGTAGCTCCAAAACTGTCAGAGGAGATAGCCTGGCAAACCATGTATCTATATCCGAACAGACTAACGGACGGACAAGGCTAAATTAATATTCCTCCGCCTTTTCGTCGCAGGGGAATACAAATGCTCTTTTATAACCATAGTATCAACAACAAGTACATTTTATGTGTTTGATGCAATGCCTGAATCTAGATTTGATCTAAGATTTCTACAACGGAGAATGTCCCGGAGTCTTCCAGGATATTCACCAATGATGGAATTGCAATGTTTGAAATTTAAGTAACTTCAGCAAATAATATATGATGCTAGGTAATTTTCTAAGAAATTAAAGGTCTGAAAGTCTTGCAGGATATTTACCAAAGATAGAATAGCAACATTATAAGTTCAATTGTTCCAAACTATTATTATTTCTTAGTTGATTACTTTTATAATAGCTAGGTAATTTTCCAAAAAATCAAATGTCTTAGTCTTAGCCGAAGCAAACTTAAAAAGATATTATCAAAAATCAAAATCTCTGATTTCTGAGTAAAAACTGAAGTCTTTCCCCACGACATTACCACTGACTGATCCAAAAATCAATTGGGTTTTAAATCTCATATAGTCTAGCAACATTTCCAAATCTGGTTCAAATGGTCTGATGCAAACTAAAAGTATCATCCAGAATTCACTATTCTCAAAATCTGTGATTTCCCCAAAACTGTACCAAAATCAATAGGATGGATCATTCTGAATCTCATATACAGTCAGTGGACATAAATAAGTATTATATAAGTACTGGATGGATGAATTATTGTTTAACATCCAGTGGCAACCAGGTGCATATCAGGACGAGAACATGTTGATCTGATAATGAATATGACCCCTGCTTTGTACTAGACCGACACGCTAAGTCGGATTTTTAATGTGCTAGCTCACCAGGTAATTGTCCGCAGGAAGACATATCACATCACTCGGACACATTATACTGACCGAGCCGACCAGTCTTTGCTCTTACTCCTAGATGCCACGTGCTTGGCAGAGAAGCAGCAAATACCAATTTTAATGTCTTTGGTTTGACCCGGCCGGGGATCGAACCCGTAACCTTCTGCACTCGGGGCGAGCATGCTACCACGAGACCACCGAGGCAGTCTATAAGTACCGGTAATCATTGTAAAACTTGTTGCTATAACATATAAAACCTATAAATTATTCATAATTTTCCTAGATATTAAATACAAATCCACAATTTTTCAAAATTTTGTCCTGAAATTATTTTTTGTCATATTTTAATGAAATTTGTATTGTTGAGCAGAGAAATATCTATAATTTTTTCTGATAATATCAAAATATTATAATATTTTATTGTTTCTTAAAATCCACAATTTAAATACTAATATTAATTTTTAACAGCATTTTCTCCATTAATCCTATGTAATTTTGACACATAAACCTTATTTGCATTTAAATAATGATTTCTCAAAATTTGGAATCATAGAAAAATTTCAAAATTATCTAAAGAAACTTTAATTATTTCTGACATTGGTTGTAAAAATATCATCAGTATCGGACAAAATTAACACCAGGACAGTAATTTGAAATAAAGAAGTTTCATAGGAAAAGTAAAGGGAAATTTACAAGTGGGAACTCATTTATGTCCACTGAGTGAGTAATACATCTGAGACAGGGGTCAAAGTTGTAAAGGCAAGAACATTTTTTTCTTATACATATAGATACAACTATACTATACTATAGAAATGAGATGTACTTTAAATTTATAAAATCCCCCCCCCCCCCTCCCCCCCCTCCCCCCAAAAAAATAAAAATGTCCAGATTTCAGCCACTGGGAGAAATAATTAAGCACAGTTATGAAGATGATTATCTCTTTTGTTGCCATAGCAAGATAATACGAGAATATCTTTAATTCAAAGAATATAAATGTTTGCAGTGAACTGTTATCGATTGTTGATTCATTGATAACAAAGAAAACATGTGTGATAAATCTAGGTTTATAATACTGGAAGAAATGTCATACCATTATAAATCAGGAAAGGCTATTATCCTGAGCTTTTCTGTCACTGCATTCTAGATTTTGTTTATTAAAGAACAATACAATTTTTTTTTTATAAGATGTACAAAGTTATGCAATATAGACTCGGATAACATTTCTACATCTGCAACCAACAAGAAGTTGGAAACATTTCTGTGAAAATTTTAAACTCAGTACTTTGTAATTCAGCCTTTTAGTCAAATAACATTCAAATATTTGCTGGCAAATTGAACAATGCAATTTAACAATGTAAAGATGACAGATGTAACCTTTAAAAGGTTCAACGGAAAAAATGTGTACTTGAAACGGATTGCCAGTTTCCCTTTCCAAAGTCAGAACTTCAGAAACACGATTTTCTGTCTTGTTTTGTTTTGTTTTTTTTGCCAATTATTTTAGCAAACCTGATATTTTTCTATTGAAACACTGTATTCCTAAAAAATTTAAATAAAACCTGGCAGTTCACCTTAAGCTGTTTGGGCCTACATGTGCTTACATAATCATTAACAGCTTTATTGTAACCACAAGCTTGTATAATACCCAACAAAAAGTTTAGAGAGTCCTTTTTGCTACTTTTTCAGTAGGACATTAAAAAAAAAGAAAGAAAAAGGACACTTATGGCAAATTTGACTGTTTTGGAATACATGACTCTGACACTAGCCGTTTACGTACACATGTATATATGAAAAAACTTTTCTAATTTTAAGTAGCACCATGAAGTCAATGTGTTATCCTGATATTTTTAATGACACAGAAATTTAAGTAAAATTCATATGATTTATTGTCCAAACATATTTTAATGAATTCAAAAATGCTTCCACAGAAATACCCCAGCAAAGTACTTTATTAAAATATAGAGTATGGTAAAAAAAGATTGGATCCCCATTTCACTTCCTTACCGATGTTGATCATATAACATACATCTGTCAAGTAAAAAATCCATGATAGATCAGGTTTCAAACTGAATGCCAAAAAACGAAGGTCTATATCTGAATGAGAACATATTGATATGATATGAATATGATCCCTGATTTGTACTAGACCGACATGCTGAGCCGTATTTTAATCTCCTAGCTACAAGGTAACTGTCCGCATATCACCCCACCCGGACACATTATACTGACTTCGATTTGACCAGTCCTTTGCTCTTAATCCTAGATGTCACGTGCTTGGAGAGAAGCAGCAAATACCAATTTTAATGTCCTATGGTTTGACCCGGCCGTGGATCAAACCTGCGAATTGATGCACTCAAGGTGAGCACGCTACCTGAGGACCACTGAGGTGGTTTTAATTTTTTTTAAGCTATTTTGTGTAATAAACACACTTAACTCTGACAATGACTATAATTTGGTAATTGTAATGTTACTTCATAGGTTGATTAGTTTCAAATACAAATTTTGGCCTTTTTGTGTTCATTATATTGATTGACAAAAACAAACTCTCATTACACATGTTATAATTTGAGAGAAGCCTTTTCCCTATACAAGCATTCATTCCTGCTACTAAAGAAAATCTCCCATGACAAGTAATATTTTCATAAACTTATTCACAAACTTTCATACAAAACGATTTTTCAATGTTACCCACATGGTGCTTTCATATTATAATACTTTCACATTTATATTTATTTCTTTCCACAAGTATTTTTTTAACCCACTTATTTAGGGTTGTAATTTGACTTCTTGTGCAATTTATGGATTAAACCTCAACAAGAGACAAGCTAGAGGTATTTTGAGTGACGTTTTAATTAAGAGGTCAATTACAAGGTCAAAATCAAATGATTAGGCCAAGCCAAATTAATTACCAGGGTACTTGTTCGTCGGACTGACCATATGTGAAAAATGATCAGTGAGAAAAAATATGTGATGTCGACGATACAAGAAAAGTAATGTGGCAATGATTTGAAAATAACAAACAAAGGATCATCAATAAACTAAAAATGTTGATGTCAAACCCTCCCCCTTAGAATGGCATTAAGATATCTATTAGGTTTCCAACTCACATGGATGGCATACAAACATCCAAAAGAGTACTTGCAGTTAACTGAAAGCAAGCATAAGATGCAAGACAGAATGACTGAACCACCAGGTTTACCAACTGTCTTTCTGTATTGTATTTTACTCTTCTTACATATATGTCGCTTGATTGTTTCAACAGAGAATCAAAACATATTACTGGTAAAATATAGCTAAAGTCAGCTTTCAGCATGAAGTCAGTTAGTAAATTGATATTTTGGACTGAAACAAATAGAAAGAAACATCAAAAATACACTTAATGAACTCTCGTATGCATACAGCTTTAGACCACCATCATGTTGCTCATAGCTGATACTGATAAAGTAATTGCAGTGTAGGTTTGATTAGTACCGGTAGCTGAAAATGTTTATATGAAAAATAGTCGTTCATTGGAGTTAATCAAGTTTAATTTCAATAATTTTTTTTTGGGGGGGGGGGGGATAAACAAATCATCGCTGGCATCTATAAAATTCTATCACCTCTAAAATAAAAATTCTGAAAAAATAGAAAAATAAAATATCCCTTGCTAGCACCTCTTATTTCAACAAAAATCCAAAGAACAAGTAATTAATTTGGCATGGCCTTAATAAAACATGAACAAGTCAAATTATCTCCCCTTTTTCAGCTTCATTCACATCTTCATATGGTGTACTTCCTTTGAGTGAAGTTTCATTGAATTCAATTAGACTGCTTAGGAATGTTGCAATTACATGGTCATGCAATACTATATTACAATCAAATAAATGATTCATTATATCCCTTTCAAGAAGTCAGACAAGACTTAATTTGCTTCATACACATCTTCATATATATTGTACTACCTTTGATCGAAGTTTCATTGAATTTCATCATATTATTTAGGATGAGTTTTGCTTACAAACTGATAATTCAATTAAATGTTTAAGTCAAATTATCTTTCTTTCAAGGTGCTGGATCACAACTATTTTGCTTCATGCACATTTCTGTATGGTGTTCTACCTACGTGTAAAGTTAATCAAACTCCATCCAACTGTTTAGGAGGAGTTGTGCTTACAAGATTTGTGGACAGATGGACAAATATATGCCTTCAGAAACTTTGTTTGCACAGGGTATTATTATATTACCTCCATCTCTGCAGAGCTGATTCAAGATGAATCACACCTGTACATCCAGGTACATCTCTTATTTCTTCTGGAATTTCATCTCTGCTGCATTTGTAGGCTTCAGTTTTCATTATCTCCTTAAGAGCATGATCAGCAGTTTCACCATCTTTTTCTGCCTGTAATTTATTCCCCTGGTCTTTCAATTCACTTAACATTTTATCATTGTTTTTTGTCTTTTCACATATTTTCATTCCCTTTTTATTGATAGCAATAGCCATGTCTATTCTATTGGTATGATAGAAGGCCTGTGCATATCGATAATAGCCCTGTAAAAAAGTGATTTGATTAGATTCATTCAGTCTGTTTGGAATTTAATGACTTTTGGGCAAATGGAAATCAGTTAACTTTTTTTTCAGCTTGGCTAATGTGTGGGAAGATTTTAATTTTCTTTTAAATCAATATCACAAAATTATATAAAAGAATTTTTTTTTAAAGTTTGTAATTTTAATTTCTGATAAGAGGCATGGTCAATTCTGGAAATTGTTAATGAAATTTGAAAAATATTGGATCAAAATGATTTTTGGAAGTTAGAAAAGTTACTTTTGATTGGCCTTATATCCACCTGGTATCCAATAATAGCTAAGGATTAATGTAAGGTTTTGAGAGCACCAGTCATTTTTGTACATTTATCTAGAATGGACCTTTGCATTTTTTCAACCTAAGGTAAAAAGTTTTTTTTTCTATTTAAATTTTGGCCATAAAAATGTATCACTGTACTCTTTCATTTACCACATTACAATAACTTGCCAATCTGGGATGAAAACTCCAACCTTACAAATTCAGATTTGAAATAATGAAGTCTTCATGACAAACAGCAAGAAGAGGAGTTGAGTGAATGATTACCAAATTATAAGATTTCAGCTGATATTGACAACTATCCCGGCTGATGTCAAGACACATTATCACCGATTTTACATCAAAGAAGAGCAATAAAATGTTACTAACAAGAAACTGCAAAAAAGAGAAAAATATACTTCTATTTTTATACATCTTTCAGTGTTTCAATTTGATCTTTGATGTCACATGAAGATGAATTTGATTATCATGCCATGTGGGCTACAGGATGTGATGAAATCTTCAATTTTTCTAGTTCTCAAGTACCAATGCTGACTTAAAGGGTTTCAATATATAATTATATTTAATATCCTTTGTTAAAACTAACAAACAAAAGAACAGAATCTGATTATGTCAAGCCAAAGTCATAATAATTACAGGTATTATGAACAATTACCTTTATCCAGTCTGGTTTCATTAAAACAGCTCGTCGACCATCAGCCAATGCCTCACTGAAATAGTATGATATAACGTCAGTCTTGTTTCTGATGTAATTAATATAATACAATAGATTGGAAAAACACCAATCTTAAAGCTCACTTTTTTTACAAGAGCTTGATGCTGTGTTTTTAAAAAGAAAATTTCAATCTGACTTTTTCAATTGTCAACTAAACATAATGAAAGATAAGACAATAAAAATCTATTGTAACTTAACACCTTGGATTCTAATCAGGTGTATGTCAAGTATTTTACTATAAAATCATCAATGCAATCATTCAATAAACCAGTCCCATGAAATTTCAATTTTAATATAATAGTAGCACTGTGAGTGACTAGCTTTACAAGCTTTAAACATGTAAAACCCTTCAGTTGGATTATCTCCCTTTGCAAGCATCCAGCGATAATTATCTTGCTTCATACCCATCTACATATGATGCCCAACCTTCATATAAAGTTTCATAAAATACCATTGAACAGTTTAGGAGTTGCGCTTACAAGCTTTAAACATGTAAAACCTTTAAGTTCGATTATCTCCCTTTGAAAGCATCCGGCGATAATTATCTTGCTTCATGCACATCTACATATGATGCCCAACCTTGTTTCATCAGAATACATTGAACGGTGTAGGAGGAGTTGCACTTACAAGACATATGGACAGACAGACAGACTGCCAGAGACGGATGGATGGACACATTGATTCCTATATACTCCCCCAAAACTTTGTGTGCGGGGAGTATAAATATATATAATATATTAATTCAAGCTGTTACCAGTATACTTACTGATGTTTATTAACTTTCTGATAGGCTTGTGCTCTGTTTCCATAGCAAAGATGATTAAAAGGACTGAAAAATTAAAATGTCATAAAATGTCAAATTCTGCTTGTAATGTCATATGCTATAATTTATATCAATGTTACATCATTTCTGATTTTAATACAAAAAATCAGAAAGCTATGGCTAATGTACTAAAAATGTTTTACTGTCGGACAAAGATATCAATCTCTTTAATGATGGTTTCCGAAATTTTCTTGTTACAAAACTGGTGACATATAGTATTTATTTCTTAACCCCTTGTATTATTAATTTAATTCCATCTTTTCTTATTTCTAGATAAAAACATGTCTAGATATAAAGCAGAAAATGACACATATGTCCAACCCTACACAAAAGCTACAGTTCTGATATACTGAATTAGTTACAAAACCAAATAGTGAAATGTTTTTCATAATGGTTCAAATATTAACGTCTATCTTGTACTCTAGCTAGAGGGTTTTTATAGTATTTATATCAATGTTAAAAAAATAATTTCTGAGAAATAAATAAAACAATGTCAAAGGCACTACGCATTGAAGAGAAGGTCAAATTGACTCAAATGTTATTGAAATGTAGTACATTTAATCAGGTGTTTGTAGATGAGAATTATACCAGCATAACATAATAGGGTTGAGGGAAACAGACCAAATGCAAATTTAAAGAAAGAAATTCATGCATAAAATGAAGGTCACAGTGACTCAAATCTCATTGAACAATATTTTTTTACAACAGCAAATTGTCATATCTAACTTTTTCTCAAATAGAAACAATATCTTAACCTGTATCATCTATCCATTTTCATTCATAGCTGTTTTGGAGATTAAAGTTGGCTAGAATCCCCATGATAGTTGTAAATGTAAACTTTTATTCAGACTGATATATTGATGCCTAATATGAAGTTTTAGTTAATATGACTGAATGTCTTTGGAGAAAAAGGATTTATTAGGTTCAGAAGATAAGTATATTTAAGAGCAAATGACAGTCAAAAATAAAACTTTATATAAAGGTGTTGCAGACAAGATTTTCTAAATTTAAAAAAATCAGAAATAAAGAATTGTTCATGGTGGTCATTTAAACAAACTGATCACACACAATTATTATGCTTTTACAATAGATTTCTAATATTAACTTTCATTTCATTTGACCGTGCAGTTTGAGATCATCAGAAATAAGAAATTGTTCAGAGAGGCCATGTCTACTGGATGACTGAAACAATCCCCAAAGTTTCAAATAATTTGGGCCAGGGGTTTCAGAGGAGAAGATTATAATGTGACAGTCTAACAGACGGACAGACAACAGACTTTAGAGGATAACAATAGCTCTTTGATCAAAATGACCTTACAAAGGGTACCATTCAAATGCTTTTTCTTGTAATCCAATGTTACATGCAATAGTTTCTTAAAAGTAAAATTACTTTTTTGTTATTGAAAATTAATACTTTTTTTCATGATCAAACTTTTTTAGGATAAAATAACTTAAAACCACTTTACTTACTCAGATTGTATTGCCTCTGTATACATTTTAACAGCTTCAACAAACTTCTGTTGTGAATAATGCTGATTACCTTTATCTTTATAAGCAATTGCTTTTTCATAACCACCACACTACAAGAAAATTAACAATATCTGAGTACATCATTTTGATGTTTAATTTTTTTTAATTAAAGCCAAAAGTTTAATGGTGATGAATATTAGAATGAACACATTGAATTAACCAGAGTTCTACATAATTTCTACAGACTCACCTTTCCTCTGATGTATTTCTTAAAATCTTCTGATATGTCTTTCCCTTCTCTTGCTAAACTGGTTATAATCATATGACCTACAATGATAATCATAATGCTAACAAACCATGATTGAAAGAATGTGGACATTCTCTAACTAAAGGCCTGTATTGTTCACCTGGATTATGTCCATCTTAACTGGCAGCCTGGAACATTGCTGTCAAGCCAACTGGCTCACTGGTTTCAAACAAGAAGATCTTTCAGTAATTTTTCCCATTAGATCCTATTTTAAACTATGTTTGGCTCTGGCGGCAATCTTGGATGACAGGTGGGGTTTTTCATCAGGTATAATTCTGAAAGAGGACCAACTCAGGTGATAGCTCACATGTCCTTTTCGGACAGATGAGCTAAAAAAGGAAAAAATCATCCCTGCTGGCATATCAATAGATACAGATGAGGTATGCAATTTGCTTAACAGTCATACACACTTAATAAGGAATATACAGACAAAATACCATTGAATTATCACTTACAGATACATTTTGTACTGAGAAATGGATCTATCATGAAACTGGACCTGAATCACTGGATTATAAAAATAAGGTCAATGTCAGGTGACATATTTGTCTATATCCCCTTTAAATTCTGAATATAAAGCTTTAATACAATTTGTTAATGCTGCCACTGCCACCAGAAATTAAGAACTATGATTCGAATTAGTAACTTTTCTTGCAAGCAAGATAAGACAGACATTAAACTGCATCTTCATAGAACTTAACTGCCTTATAAGTATGAATATACATTGTATGTAGAACTAAAATTTCTTGATATATAACAAATTTTCTTCTTTTGAAATATTTACTATTCAAATTATGGATTATAAGATTACTTACATAATTTACAAAGATACAGTGATGCAAATTTCACTTTCTGCTCCTTATTTCTCATATATGGCATAGACAATGCTTTCTCCCTAAAATATATAAAAAAATATAGTAAGGTGTATGATTCAGATCTAAAAACTCCAAGAGATACATGAAAAATGGGTTAAAGAATCAAATGACAGGGTTAAATTACTTAACAATGACTAAGGAGTGGAAATTTGTAAATGTTATTGTACCATGTAATTAATGAAATGAAGACTATAAGAATATGTAATGTTACAGCAACTGGGAATTCTGCAAAAGTGTTCCTAATGTATCCATAATAGGGGGTGCATATGTTCGCTGTATATTCAAACACTCTACCAAGTTTGAAGGCTCTGGATTAAAAACTGTAGGAGGAGTTGATTACACAAAATAGGTACCCCACTCTGTGTAACCCAGTCAATAAAAGTAAGACATGTAAGAGTAAAGGCTCCAAGGAGCCTGTATAGCTCATTTAAAGTAAAAAACAATTTTTTTTAACTTTGGCAGCATTTTGGTGAAGAGATGTTAACTGGTAAATTTCTGAAAGTGGTCATCCATGTTGGGGAACTAGGTCATTGGATATAATTCTAAAAGAGAACCAACTATGGAGATGGCTATCAAGTTTGGTTGCAATTACCTGTGGGGTTTCAGACTTGGATGGCAGTCTGATATAATTCTGAAAGAGGATCATATCAGGAACATTCCTGCCAAATTGTATTTGGTGATTGAATTTTCCAATATGGACCTCTGTTAAACTACTTGACGGGTGGTCCAGCTCACTGGATAAAATTCTGAAAGAGGGCCACTGCCAAATTTTGGATACAATTAGGCAAGTGGTTTCAGACAAGACGATCTGTAAGTGAATTTTGCAATAGGCTCATTTAATCGATATTATTCTGAAATAGTACAACCTCATGATAAGGACCTCTGCTGTAATGTTTGGTTATTAACAATTATTGTAATAATTGCAGTTTATGTTAATAATCTATTAGTTTGACTTTTCAGTATCCTTATTCATTTTATTAAATTTATCCCTATTTATTCTCATCATGTTAGCCTCTTTTTCAGAATTAGTCACATCATCAGTATTTTCATCCTCTGCATCTGCAGTTATCCCTATTTAACCTCATCATGTTAGCCTCTTTTTCAGAATTGGTCACATCATCAGTATTTTCATCCTCTGCATCCATAATGCATTTATTAATACTTTATTTTTTAATTGTTCAATTGTTTTATTTAAAATCACCTCCACCATCCCCACCACTCTCCTATTGTTAGCATTGTCTCAGGGGATTATATAATGTGCTATCAATTTGTTATGTTACATTGTTGAATCTAAATTTGTAAATTTTTATTTTGCTTTGGTTCTTTGTATTTCTTTATTTGCTAGTGTTTGAACTTTTACTTTGTTATGATTATGTTTCAGATTTATTCATGACATACAGTCAAAACCTTTGTATAAAGAGCACCCATGGGAATGAAGAAATGTGCCCTTTATAAACAGGTGCCCTTTATAAAGAGGTTAATTTAACACGTTTTGTTCATAACGGGGATATTTTCACAATGCCCTTTAAAGACAGAGATTTGCTATATATAGGTAACCTTTAAGGCAGGTTTGACTGTAGTGTTATGGAGTAAAAAAAATTGGGTCTTTTTACTTGCTTATGTATGGAATCTTTGCCTTTTCATCCTGATGTATGAATTTCTCTTTGCTCCTGCTGATGCAGGGATCACTCGGTGGTCTTGTGCTCCCCTCAAGTGCAGAAGGTCGCGGGTTCAATCCCCAGACAGGTCAAACCAAAGACATTTGTATTTGCTGCTTCTCCGCCAAGCACACGATATTAGGAGTAAGAGCTCGAAGTCAGTATATTTTGTCTGATTGGGGTGATATGTCTTCCTGTGGACTGTTACCTCGTGAGCTAGCACGTTAAAAATCGGCTCAGCATGTCAGTCTAGTAAAAAGCAGGGTTTATATTCATATCATATCAACATGTTCTCATCCTGATATGCACTTAATGGTTGCCACTGGACTTTAAACAATAATGCATCCATCCACCATTTCTACCCATATTAACATAATATTCTACTCATGCTGACATAGGAGTTATATCTTATTTGCTATCCATGCTGGCTTGTGGATTTACTCTACTCATGCTGACATGTGGGTTTATATATTATTGCTATCCATGCTGACATGTGGATTAACTCTACTCATGCTGACATGTGGGTTTATCTATTATTGATACCTATGCTGAGGTATTGATTTATTTTATCATTTCCTTGCTCCATTGCATATATATATATATATATCAAATTTTATTCTTTTTCCTCGATACGTTTTTCAAAAGTATGTGTAACGATTTAATTAAGGGTCAATTTTATATCAAGTAACTTCAAACTGTATTTTAAACAGTGCAATTTATGTTTTTGAACCATAGATGTAAGTGGTATTTGAAGAGAAACTCTGAGAATTATGCCGGGGGTTTTGGGGCTGCCTAAGCTCCCATAGCAGGTTCAATGGGCAAAGCCGCCTGATCCTGGGTTTTGAGCTTTTAAGACCCCATTTTGAATGAGATTTCTTGCCTTTACTTCTGTACGCTGACACATAGGCAACAAATTATGGTTTTGAATTTTGTACATATAATTTTCTTGTCAATATTACATATATATATACATATATTTAATAAAATGATTTTAATTTGTTTATTGAAATATGCCATCTTCCCCTTTGAAATGTTATTTGTCCTCGAAAGCTTCCCTGACAAGATTCCTGGGCTTGAATTGCTTGTTTTGATAACTGTTCGTAAAACTGTTTATAAATCTGGCTTTATTACAATCACAATTGAATCCATAAATTATCACTCAGCCTTTAATTATTGTCTTGATTGGGTTAATTAACCGTTTTTGAGGTCGGCCTCTCAAACAAAATGGCAGATTGTCACCTGTGGCCCCTGTCATGCATATCAACTTTCAATGTCTTGTTTGTTTCAAATTTTGCAAATAAATATGTAATAATTAATTAAAATTATAAGACAGTATCTAAATAAAACATCAGTAAAGCCAATTTATCAGATCCAATCGAAAGAATCAGATTTCCTCATTTCAAGATTTTACCTTTTCGTTATCTCATTTGAATAAACATCCCATATATGGAGGCCTCAAAAGGGGAAAACAAGTCACGGACTTGTGTAGTTGTCACCTGTTCGTTAAAAAATAAATTTTTTACTTCTTCACAGGTAAATGAATTGTTTATACTTCTTCAATCTTAAATGAATTAGTTATGATGTATCAGGATGTTTTTAAAGATAAATGCAATACTGATTTTAGAAACAGGAAACATACCGTTTGTCTCCCTTGTATCATCTGATCATAGCACCGATCAGTGTTGTCAAATCGTAGAAACGAAGTTCTTCAATAATTACCCCAAAAAAAAAGATGACACAGGTGTAGAAAATGTTTGATTGAATAAAACAGAAAAGAATCTTCACAATGACAAGCCAGTTTTGGTAATGCAGAGAAATACATTGGATTATTTCTGCGACAAGGATATCAAGCAGGGGCTATATTAACCTAACAACCAGTTTCATTTCAATGAGGATATGAAGCAATTGCATGTATTTAAGTACCAAACAGTTTCATTTCTATGAGGATATCAAGCAGGGGCCTATATTAACCTACTAAACAGTTTCATTTACATGATATCAAGCAGGGGCCTATATTTACCTACTAAACAGTTTCATTTATATGAGGACATCAAGCAGGGGCCTATATTTACCTACCAAACAGTTTCGTATCAATGAGAATACCCAGCACATGCCTATATTAACCTAACAACCAGTTTCATCTACATGAGGATATCAAGCAGGTGCCTATATTAACCTACTAAACAGTTTCATTTACAGTTGACTCTCGTTATCTCGAACTCCACGGGACCACAAGAAAAATTCGAGATAGGCAAAGTTCGACTCAAAAGGAGTTGACATTTTTTCGAGAAAGAACAGGGGAGATAATTTAGCGACGTCCGGTAAACCTAAAAAGAGTATTGTGTTCTGGTAGCGAAGTACGTTTTAATATTCACGATTGACAGTTCTTGTTGTGCGTGTACAATATGCTACTTTTGTGTACTTTTATCTTATTTTTGTACATTTCCAACTTATTTGTGTATTAGGTATTCCAATAATGAGTTGAAAGAAACTTTTTTAGACCGAAAATAACACAATTTCGGATATCGTAATTGTGTGATTTTAAGTTGACAAAAGTTTTACTTCCGTATATACATTTCTTGACCTATTTTTATATCTAATGTTGCATACAGTAAAGTAAAAGAGACTAATATTTTTCAACATTTTATTTTCATAAGCAGCACTATTTATAAGCAACAGGTTCGTCAGAAGACATTTTGACAGGCATACAAGTGATCAATCAAGATTCATATTTATAACAAAATGCTTTAAATTTCTCAAATTTCTCAAAATTATTTTTTTATTAATTCGAAGTTATTTATAGATCATCGGTACAATAGATGAAACGATCCGGTCGGTTTACATAATCCGTAATTTATACCTACCAAGCGCATGGCGGTAAACAAATAAAAGTGTTGATTAATGTCATTAAAAGCTCTTTATAGATCATGTGTCACTAATTAATACCTTATGTAAGGTGATGACCTGTTAATTGGCAATCAAGGTAAGATGACAAGCAATTTAGGCTGATCACCGACGAAGCCATTTAATCCCCGAATTTGCCGAAAGCGATGTTTTGAAAGGTGATAATTACTTCGAGATAATGAACAGAATTTGTGTTGTTTTGTTAATTTGGGACTATGAAATTAGTTCGAGATAGAAAAAAAATTGACTTACAAGAATTCGACTAAACAGGAGTAAAAATACATACATTTATATGGGACGATTTTTGGGACCAGAGAAATAATTTGACTCATCCGAAAATTCGACTCAAGCGAGTTCGAGACGAGAGTCAACTGTATATGAGGATATCAAGCGGGGCCTATATTTACCCACTAAACAGTTTCATTTACATGATATCAAGCAGGGGCCTATATTTACCTACTAAACAGTTTCATTTACATGTATATGAGGATATCAAGCAGAGGACTATATTTACCTACCAAACAGTTTCGTATCAATGAGGATATCCAGCACATGCCTATATTTACCTACCAAACAGTTTCACTTATATGAGGATATCTAGCAGCTGTCTGTATGGCATGTTTAACATCAATACCATCTCCTCTGTTTAACACTTCTATGTTGTCAATCATTTCAAGGGTTTTCACTAAAAACTTTTTCTTTCGCTGTAAATATAGAGTCTTAGTTAACAACTATTCCAACAAATTCTTAGCTGGTTAAATCATAAAACAATGGCAATTAATTTTTTCTCATTTTCTACGTATTTTATGAAATTATCTTTTTTTTTTTGCTAATTAAGTCTACAATTTTTATTTCATTACTCTTTTTCATACAAGAATTATAATTTTTGCTTGCATTTTATAATATTTTGGTAAATTTCAATATTATATTTAGCTAACCTAGACCAAAGGCTAATTACAACACTGTTCAGGCACCATAAAAAGTACCAGTACAAACTTTCCACTCCTGCTACCAACAGGATATGAACATTGATGTATATGTATATGTATATGCAGTTATTTGATTTTTTTGATTTGTTGTTATTATGGATTGTTCATTGACTGTTTTGGAGGGAATAGATTGCTTCAAACCTCAGAATATACCCCCAATTACCTGCTTAATATCAACAATAAAATGCTCCGCTGGGCGCAGCTAGATACGACCGCAGATGTCGAACCCTGAATAGTTGGGGCAATTATGAACACAACATTCAAGCTTGATACAATACTGAATTTGGATTGTGAATAAATATTTGACACAGCATAGGTTTCTGACACAGAATGAATGTTGTCTAAGAACTTAAAAAATTTTTAATTTACCTATTCAAACCATATCAGTATTATTTGTTTTTATATATAAATCAGAAATAACCAATTTAAAATTTAAAATTGGGCACACATATCAATTTCTTGCTATTGCGCAATACTGTGTAATTGAAAATTTCTTCAAATATTTGACACATAATAGGTTTCTGACACAGAATAACTGAAATCAAAGAACTTAAAATTGGTCATATGATTTGAATTTATATTCAATTTTTTGCTTCTTGTGCAATACAATATGCTGTGGAGAATTGCCCTCCCCCCCCAAAAAAAAATAATAATTTACCCCTTTTTTTAGCTTTTGTGCAATACACTATGAAGTTGCACATTGACCCCCCTCCCAAAAAAAAAAACCAAAAAACAATAAAATTTATTGTAACCCCCCCTTTTTTTGGCTAAAAAAAATTTGAAATTTTCTTTTTAATTTATGAAATATGAAATGAGAAAAAATTACCCCCTCCCCAATTTCTCATTTACCCCCCCCCCCCCCCCCCCCCAATTTTGTTTTCAACCCCCCCCCATTTCTTTATACTTTGCAACCATAACAGCCCATTTAAATACACCATAACATATTAAAATAGAAAATGACATCATAGTCATGGATGACAAATTTTAAATATACATAATTTAAAAGCAGTTTAGATAAGATAAACAAAAAAGCTTCATCAGCACATTTTATATTGGCAAATTTCCAATGGAATTTGTTAATAATAAAGTTTTGATAACAGGGCACACATATCAATTTCTTGCTATTGCACAATACTGTGCAATTGAAAATTTCTTCAAATATTTGACACATAATAGGTTTCTGACACAGAATAACTGAAATAAAGAACTTAGAATTGGTCATATGATTTGAATTTATATTCAATTTTTTGCTTCTTGTGTAATACAATATGCTGTGGAGAATTGCCCCCCCCCCCCCCCCCCCCCAAAAAAAATAATTTACCCCCTTTTTAGCTTTTATTTTGGACCCCGATTTGGACCAACTTGAAAACTGGGCCCATAATAAAAAAACTAAGTACATGTTTAGATTCAGCATATCAAAGAACCCCAAGAATTCAATTTTTGTTAAAATCAAACTAAGTTTAATTTTGGACCCTTTGGACCTTAATGTAGACCAATTTGAAAACGGGACCAAAAATTAAGAATCTAAATGCAAGGTTAGATTCGACATATCAAAGAACCCCAATAGTTCAATTTTCGATGAAATCAAACAAAGTTTAATTTTGGACCCCGATTTGGACCAACTTGAAAACTGGGCCCATAATAAAAAAACTAAGTACATGTTTAGATTCAGCATATCAAAGAACCCAAAGAATTCAATTTTTGTTAAAATCAAACTAAGTTTAATTTTGGACCCTTTGGACCTTAATGTAGACCAATTTGAAAACGGGACCAGAAATTAAAAATCTAAATGCACGGTTAGATTCGGCATATCAAAGAACCCCAATAGTTCAATTTTCAATGAAATCAAACAAAGTTTAATTTTGGACCCTTTTGGCCCCTAATTCCTAAACTTTTGGGACCAAAACTCCAAAAATCAATCCCAACCTTCCTTTTGTGGTCATAAACCTTGTGTGAAAATTTCATAGATTTCTATTTACTTATACTAGAGTTATTGTGCGAAAACCAAGAAAAATGCTTATTGGGCCCTTTTTTGGCCCGATTCTTACACTGTTGGGACCAAAACTCCCAAAATCAATCCCAACCTTCCTTTTGTGGTCATAAACCTTGTGTTTAAATTTCATAGATTTCTATTAACTTATACTAAAGTAATAGTGCGAAAACCAAATGTCTTCGGATGACGACGCAAACGACGGACGACGACGACGACGCCAACGTCATACCAATATACGACCGCAAAAATTTTGCAGTCGTATAAAAAGCTATTTATTTATCTTTTTATGATAAATTTTTTTACTAAAGCAAGAAAGAAAAGTTAATTTGTAGTGTTTCAAAGTTGTGTTTTAAATATATTAAACAAGGACCAAAGAGAACTTGCTATAAAATTCATTATAAATTACACATTTTTACCATTTTCCTAACAATAAGTTTTGTAACAACATGCACTACATCTAAATTCTGCCATTCCTCATCTGTAAATTTTGTGTATTCAGTTTTCTCTTCGTATCTGGAGAATAATAACATGATATGTAATAATATTATTCATGAGAAAAGGTTGGCTGATTGAAAAATCTGTTACATATAAAAAGAACCTTAAAACAGACATACATTCAGCAGGATTCTATTTTGGGATCAAATTTTGGTAAAAAACATCTTTTAAAGCAGTTTTTTATATAATTGTTGTAATGTTTATCTCTTAGAATTTTCAAAGTCTATTTTTACCTGGTAGGAACTTTAAAAAGGAACTATTAGTTGATAAAAGGTTTCCCAAATTTACAAATTTATCAAAGTTAAGAAGACTTTCTCCCATCACTGTTCGAAGCCAAACAACTGGTATATTTCGCCAACTAATAGCCTGATTTTACCAATAAGGCAAAACAATTTCAAGAATTTTAGGTTTCTGCCTAAAAATTTGTTTATTGAGGAACTGAACGGATTTCAGAAATTTAAAATGTTCATATTTTCAGGGATAGAACGAGCGATTTTGCTATTTTTAATGTTGATATTTTTCAGCACAGAAATGTGAATTATACATCATTTTCAATATCTGTGCTAATGTGAGACAAGTCATACAATTCAATAAGTAATATACTAATGTTATACAAATGACAGATTTTGGATGTTACCGAATCTATTCCTTAGAAAGTACTTTTGGTAACAAATACAGCAACAATATACATAAAGCTTGAATTCATGTTTCATATATAAAATATATAAATGTTTTGTAATCTATGGTTTAGTTTTAGTTTTGCTGAAAGCTGTGCAAAAGAAAATCTTTAAACAATAGACAATTTTCAATTCCAGTAATCTTAAAATTTTCTTAGCCAAAATGTGATGGACTACACTTTAGTTGTGTCAATTCCACATTCATGCATGTAATCAGGGTTCCCACAAAAAAATCATCTCAAATTCAAGGACTTTTCAAGGTGTTTTCCAGTGCTTTCTCATGATTTTCAAGGTCACTTTTGTGGTCAAATATCCCGCCATTTTGTTGGTTTTAAACAAAAGAAAACATGCTTACAAGATATTGTTACTTAAAACGCTCAAAGGATTACATACAGGACACGTAGCCGAATTAAATTTGAAATTGCTTTTTGTGTTACCCTTTGGCAAGCAACAGTAAGGCAATCAAATAATGATTTCTGCATGGTCACAGTAACACTGTGAAGCGGATCGAAATAATGATCAACGAGAAAAAAAAAAATTCCGGTAAAATCCTGGTTTTTTCCTGGATTTTGGCGATTTTTCCGAATTTCAAGGACTTTTCAAGGCCTGGAAAATTTGAAATGGAATTCAAGGTCTTTTCCCGTTTTCCAGGTCGTGTGGGAACCCTGTGTAATGCTGATTTTTCATATGGTATACAACAATATTTTTTGTCAAAGTGTGGAAGGAAACAATAAATAGAAATTAATTTTACTCACACTTTTTGGATTAAAAGTTTTGAATCGTACAAACAGAATAACCATGGTTTAGCAAGGAATGTCTCCAATCCAATCATAAATGGTCCTAAGGAGAAAATTCTGACATTGTGTTCCTGTTTCTCTAGAAACTTTACATTCTTAGACAACCAAATATCTACACATTCATCTGAAAAAAAATTGTTCATAAAAATATTCAAATAATATGTAAATGTTGATGCATTGTACCTTTATTTAATGTTAAACATACTTTAATCTTTTATTTTTTCTCAAACAATAAAAAAATATGATTTGGAATTTTGGTGAATTCTCTTCATTTTGAAGTTTCATTACATCATGGTTTTGTATTTGTTTAGTAATTACACTGTATGAAATAATGAATACTAGAATTCATGGCTCAACAGCACTGCAAAAACCATGAAAATTGATATTCAATGAAGTACAATTAATCAATAGCTATGTGCCACTGTCTTGATAATATCATAACAAGAGTGGACACACTACATGTCTCGCCTGAGTATGCACATGGACACAGAATAATGATTATCTGATACCCGACATTTTGCAAAAGGAATTTAGGTCAAGGTCAAAAGGCAGGTGTCATATCAACATTTATCCACTAAGAACTATCTATTGACCAAATATGGTAGGTCTAGGTATTAAAGTTGCTGAGAAATGGACCTAATCTTGAAAATGTGACAAAGTCACTCAAGCAAGCAATTGAGGTCAAAGTCCAGAGACAGGTGTCAGACTTGCATGTAGCCACTATGAACTATCTATAGACCAAACACGGATGGGTCTAGGTATTACAGTTGCTGAAAAAAGGACTTAAGAAATCTGGATGAAAGTCACTCAACCATGAAACTGAGGTCAAGGTCCAGAGACAACTGTCAGACTGGCATGTTCCCACCAAGAACTGTCAATAGACCAAATACAGTAGATCTAGGTATTATACAGTTGTTGAAAAATGGACTAAATCAAGAAACTTGGATGAAAGTCATTGAACCATGAAATTGAGGTCAAGGTCCAGGGACAAGTGTCAGACTGGCATGTACCCACCAAGAACTATCTATAGACGAAATATGGTTGGCCTAGGTATTACAGTTGCTGAGAAATGGATTTACCCACGAAACTTGGACGCAGATTTTAAATTCACGTTTATGAAGTCAGTGAACCATGAAAATGAGGTCAGGGTCACAAGACAAGTATACTGCGGCAAACCTTATACCATAAGCTACCGTGTGGACCATAAATCATAATTGTAGGTATTACATGTGCAAAGTTATTAAAGTTTTACAAAAGTTTACGCCGCCATCGTCGCCGCTGCCAGAAAGTAATACCTATATCTCGGTCGCAGGCAAGACAAAAACTGTAATCTTTTTTTTTTCAAGTCACAATGCTGTCTGGAATCTTCAGTTTGCTAAATGGATTTTTAGCATTTTGAAAGTCTAAATGCTAGAATTGTAAGACAATTTTTTGTTTTTTGTTGGTAAATAAGTATTGTAGAGTCATCAATGAAAACATAAAAATTCCTCATAGTTTTCAAACGTTATTTTTAAACCTCAAGAACAAATATGAATGGGAAACTTCCAACGGAAAAATAGTTACATGTACACTCAAAAAGCTGAAAATATTAAAAACTTTAAATGACTAACTCAGACCTATCTTAAGATTTGTAAAACCATTATTTTAAATATTTTTCACATACTTTCTGCATATTTGATGCAACCCAGGGATGCAATACCTAGTTCAAGAAAATCTCGCAAGAAAAGTTATCTCCCTTTTACAGTGAAAATTCCATAGACAATATGTTTTTTTTAGAACTCTGGGAGACATGATTGATCAAAATCTGGAAGTTCATATGTTTTAATCAAGAATGAGCTAATTTCATCTATCATGCAAGTGATAAGAAATTACAATTGATTTAGGTCCTCAGGTTTACAGACTGTAATAATTGGTGCTCATAATGCTTAAAATAATTCAATTCTACAGGAGACATAACATCATGTGTAAGATTGATTAAATTTTGTATAAAAAAAAGGTCCACCTTAAATGAATGTGAAATTTCTGGACAAGTGTAAGTTTTGTTGCCAAATTTTGACTTATAGGACATAAACAATTGTTACTGGAAATATGTAAAACATATTTTCCAAGCACTGACTCAATTAAGAGATCAGTTTGTGAAGTACGTAGGACAAACTTTAAAAGCATGACGATCTTTCTCCTTTGGTCAACTATTTCTAACATGTCTAAACAAAATACATATATTGGGTAGCTGGCATACTGAACCCAAAATACTACATGCCCCACATACTTCGGCAAGTAATTTATCGAAAAACTCCAGAGATTATTACAATTCAGTACGTTTTATATGACAAATTAGCCTATCCCAAAAGTCAACACCATTCAAACTTTTGGAAACAAAAAACTTGCACATTTCAGCAACGTCCAATTTGTTTGTGGTCAAAATCAATGAATTGCATGAAAAAATTGATAAAGCCTTTCCTATAAAATATTTGAGGCATTTCAGCAGTGGAAAGCAATATAATCAATTATTATTAATGGAAACAAAAGGTAATACTATTTACTTTCATTTTAAAGAAATAATGGAGATATTTACGAAAAACGACTTCCACTTTTAAAACAGACTCATAGCAGTGTCTTGCCTTTGGTTCATTTACCATGTATTTAAGGGTTCAAATGATCTCTAGTATTTTCCTTATAACTTAATGAAGTCATGATAATTTTTCCAAGTAAGGGCAATTTAGATTGTAAATGTTTCTTCAGGAGAAGGAAAGCTTAAGAGATAAAACATTTGATGTAATTTTCAATTATGTAAACCCTTCAATTAACCCCCTTTACCCATTATGTGGGAAAATGAAGTGTAAAAAAATTGTCAAAACACAGCAACATAAATGCAAGATAATTTTAAAGAATGAGACATCAGAAAGGGTTAGGGGATTTTATAAGGCATTGAAAGTATTGTCAGGACACATTCAACAAGTATCCAGAGGGCAGCATGGCACCCAGAAACATGTAGGAAGGCATGGTTCAACATGCTCATACTAATGCCTAGGGAAACCTCTAGTCTATATCAGTTTAAATAAGTTCTTACCAATTTTTTTCTCCCCTTTGGGCTCTTCTTCCTCATCTGAAGATGGCACCAAGGCAGGAACATCCGAATCATCATCAGACATGTTATCGTTTAAATGTTCTAAACTTTTCACTGAAAAATAAAGCATAGGTGAGATTTTCTCAACCTTAAAGAGATGAACCATATATTACAATCACTGTATGTGTCACCATTTTACATGTACAAAAGTTTTTAAATGCATGCCAAATGGCTATCACAATGAAGAAGCTGATGTAATGTGTCATTTTTACATAATTTAAGCCCCAAAAGATAAATATAGAATATCGCATGGGTTTTTCATATCATACCCAAAGAAACCAATATCAACCAAAGAGCTTGGTCGAGGGGTTCATATGGGGTATGATATGAAAAAACCCATATGATATGGATATCACCCCGCTGGGATATATAGCAAGTTCTACAGTAAATTGGACCATTAAAAAATGTTTTAAAAAATAATTTTCATTTGTCACATTTATATTAAAGTCAAATTAAATACAGATTTTAGATACAATCTGACATAAACAAAACAGAATGGGCAATGTGAATAAAAGAAATTTTTTTTTAGAAGAATATGCAAATTTTATTTGGAATATAGGTCAGTTTGGTCTAACAATGAACTCTTGCTAAGAGAAACAACTAAAACTGATAGCAAAATCAGAATATTTTATGATAATATTTCAGTTGTTAATCTCTGATAATAGAGAGAAAACAAGTAACATCATTCCTAAATTTAAGGAAATATTATTTTAAAATGTGTACGTCATTGTATATCAAAGTTACAAAACACATCTCTGTGTAAATTGTAATAATCATATGATACTATCAACCTTAAGCACGTCATCTGACAAGGCAAATTCCTGTTATCTAACAAACTAAACTAAATACAAAATGTAATTCTATAAAATACCAGGTTACAATAATTTAAACACTGTTGCATGAAAGTAATGGAATAATCAACCTTATGAAAGTTTGGGAAAACTATGACTAAGCATAACATTTATTGACCTACAATTAACACTAGGAAGGAAATATAAATAAGTCAAGACGGATATTCCTAAACAGGATATACTTTCTTAGAAATAAATGTTTAAATCAGATATTATAAAGCAGGTTATTTTTGTGGGACAATCAACAGTCATTTTTTTTTGAAAGGTTCATTAAAAACAGTCAAAACATTAAAGGTATTGTAAAAAGTAAAATACCTAAAAATATATATTCAAAAGATTTAGGAATAATCTCTTTTCTCTCAAATTTCCCCCACCTACCTAAACAATAGTGATATGGTACAATGCTTTCCTCAACATTAGTTTCAAGAAAAATATACATTTAATCACATCATCCCCAAATAAAACTAAAATTAAATACAGTGTTTCTGGTAACATTCTCTAAAAAACTGAAGTCTGAAAGTAGGCATTTTATAAGTTTTTTTAAAACTTTTAATATATATAAGTGGCTCTTACTGACTTTAATATTGCTTGTTAAAAAAAATGGCACCAAAAAGGTTTAGGATAGATACTAAAAATTAGGGTTTGTGAAGTTATCTTAAACACAGATTTTTAATTTGGCCTTACCTAAGTATTTATTTCATATTTCTTTATTACACATGTACCTCAGGTCATCTGAATATTTTTAAGAACTTCAACAACTAATGTAAATTTTTCAATAATGGAGGTATTTGTATAGGATTTTAAAACAAGAGGGATATAAATGAAAAAACATTCACAAAGGTTATTAAATAGGGCAAAACAAATCATAGTTCTATTTAGGGTTGTAAAGTCCTTTCTAGTCTCAAGGCAAAATTGGGTTAACAAAACAAAAGGCAGATTTCAAATATTACCTCCCATCAAAAAGTATATTTTGTGAAAAGCAACAGCAATTAAAAACCAAATGGTTGCTTCCTTATAGAAAATATCCAAAATCATTAAGTAAGCAGAAAAAGAATATTAATTTTTTTATCTTATAAATATACATACTCTTGATATTACAATTCCCATCACAAATGGCTAAATGCAAAGTGTTGCTAAAATAAGGCTATCACAAAAGTTTTAAATGACCTTGTGTTAACCAAAAAGTTATTGATAGATCCTTGTCATATTCCTTATAGATTTAAATGGAAATTCCCAAACCTCGAAATAAAACTTAACAGAAAATAGCTGTAGTGCTGACCAAAATTTTAAAAATTTTCATCTTTGTCTTTGTTAAAAAGAACTATTCACATTTTGATTATTACATTTTAACTTTCATTTATAAAAGAAAGATAAATTTAATTTAACATTAATAAACAAAGACTAAATGAATTATGTACATATCAGAGAAAAAGCAACTTAAACATGCATCAACAGTACTCATACATGTACATATGTCATTTTCAACATACCAATTTATCATTACTTCAAGTCTAAACTGAAAACTTTCATTTTGTTTTTCTTACAGATCCAAAAATTTTAAATAAATAAATTAAAACAATTTCTTTTCAATAAATTTTCAACATGCATGAAAATGTAAAATGAATACAACTTACTATCTATAGGAAACAGATACTTCCTCCTTTATGTTGTTATTTCATATTCAATGTTTTTTACAATATGAACCTCCATAGAAAATTTAGGGAAATCCCATTTCCAATAATACTATCTTATCAAACAGCTGAGCTATTTATTATCAATGTCGTCATAATGTTTTATATAACTTTTTTATTGTGTTTATACTGAATGCACCTCAATTTTGGACAAAATTTCTAACAAATCTTGCATTCAGATATTTAAACTTTTAAATATACTCAATATTTATATCTACATTCTTTCTTTGTATTTGTGAATCAGACGATAACTAAAACTTTAAATGACTTAACTAATAGCAGGTCATATCAATTTATAATCAAACAAGGTTTTCGTCTTATCATTCAAGATGTATACAGTTTTAAACTTAGAACTGCAAATATTTAATCTTTAAATAAAAATAATTTATTATTATACAGAATATTATTGTACATTTTACAGTGTTCCAATCTGAGATCCAAAGGCTTATTGAATATAAAACATGAGGTTGCACGTGTATACCCCACTCTTTTTTAATTTTGAAAATTGGGAAAACACACTTCAAAAGTTTGACAAAAAATTTCATGTAAACATAAGGTACTGTAAAATTTGTAAGTAACGGCAAACAGGAAGTGGTTCCTTGACAGACCTGAAAATAAGAGACGATACAACTCAAGGTCATAAAGCTACAGGCCAAATATCAAAACATTCCGTAGCACAGAAGCCGAGATAAGAGTGACGAAAAATTTCAGTTTCAACGGACGGACAAGGTGAATCCAGTATACCACCCACTCAGTAGAGTCAGGGTATAATATTCAAATATATGCTTTCTTTCTCAGTATAAACAGATAATGACTGTAGTTCATATATACAATTATTAAATAATATGTTTAAATCGGCCCTAATAAGCTAAAATTGACATGACCAATATGGGTTTCAAAAGATCACCTCACATTAACCATACGTTTAATACAGTTTTTCGGCCCGGTCAATAATTTTTCCATATTGCCCCATATTAAAAAGCAGGGGCCAATATGAAACTTTTCACTTTAGGGTGACCCGGAAATGACGTTGCGGAACTTGTGTCAAATTTATTGTGACTTCATTAATTTCTGTTGTAAACAACACTGCTTGAAAATTTTTGGATGTCTTGAGAATTAATTTTCGTCATATACCTTTCTGAGAAGAGACCATGTTGTGATTTTACATTCAGTGTCTCAACTGGTCACGCTGTCTTGCCAGGTATATGTCATTTTTCAACTAATTTACAAACATCAGGACAGCCAGCTTTAGTTTTGAGACTATTTGTTGCACCTCTTTGTTTCCATCATAACAATAACAGTATGTTTTTTCCATGACATTTTAATTATTGTTAGACAAATCATTACATTTTGAATGGTTTTAATTTTTTTTTAAAGTTTTCTGTATGATTTCTACTGTCTCTAGGCTAGAATGTACATATATCATCCCATCCATTTGGATTGATTCTGATCTGTATAATATTATACAACTTTAAAAAAACTATCAAGATCTAAATCTTATATTATAAATAGGGATTACATGTACATATAGAAAAAAAAAGAAAGTGACAAATGGCTAAAAGATTCAAACAATTTTAAAGTGGAACTAAAACGCTTATAGAAAGTTATTTTCATTTTATAGTACTAAAAAAACGTATAAAAACGCAAAAAACCCGATGAAATTCGGTAACTTAGTTTTCGAGATATTAGCAAAATACTGGCCGATCGTCATTTGCACACCTGAACGATTTGTTAAAAAACTCGAATATTACTAGTCGCCGGAAGTGACGTACTGTGCGGTTCATTGTACATAAATAGGTACAGGTCATTTGCAAAGTGAAAGCAGATTCAGTTGATTGTTTATACGTTATTGGTGACAACTATCGATTGACAGTGCTTCTTATATATTCACCGACACTTGTTTGATGAAACATTGTACTTAATTTAAATCTACAATTCAACAATGGAAAGGAATTGTGCAGTTGCGGGATGCAGCAACTCTGCAAAAACGGGACATACTCAACACGCTTTTCCAAAAGATGACCGACAACGTAACTTGTGGGTTCGTTTTGTAAAACTAACCCGTGTGGATTTTACTGTGCCAACTAAACACTCAGCCATATGTTCATAACACTTCTTAGAAGAATGCTATGAGGTTGACAGGTTGAGATTCAAGGAGTTATTTGGTTTATCTGCTCATAACGGCAAGAGACTATTGCCAGGTTCAGTGCCAAGCATTTATCCCAACCAGCATGACCAGTATACATGGTATAGTGACGGTCTGCACCAAAATACTTTTGAAAAAATAATTCTAACATGTCTGATCTTATTTGTTTTTATATACCATGCATATGTCTTTATATATACATCAAATTTATGTGTAATATGCACATGTTTGAAAATGAATGCATTATCATAATGTCATTGTGAGAATAAGTCTACATTAAGCCTATGCAACCTCTCCTGTTGAATCAAAATATTTTATGTATAACTATATTGTACCTTTACATCATACATAGGGTATATTTAAGGGTATTTTTGGAGTTATTGTGTTTGATTTACACCCCTTCTTTTCAAACCACCACATTTACCAACATCCTGAACATAGGGCTATTTAAAAATATTATTAATGGAGTAAGTAGAAGGTACATGTAAGGCCGCTTATATCAAATGCAGAGCCTTGACAGGCATGACTTTGAAAAGATGTAGCCAACAAGCTAACATAAGTTGTAGTACAATAAGAGGCTATTATAGCGAAATGTGTAGCTCCATAAAAAGTTATTCTGGTCCCATGTCCCTCTGAATTTTTTTCTCTTTCTGTGAGCATAAAAGTTATACATTTGTAACCATAATAATTTCAAATATTAAGAGTCTGCTGACTATGGTAAAATAATACAATATAGAACAATACATGTACTTCCATGATATAACTACCTCTCTATTTATATAACATGTTCATGATCATAATCCTGATAATGCAGAAAATAATTTGGGTAAAAATGTAGCTTTTTTTAAAGACATTCTTTTTCATTAGCAATGTAAAGCTAAAGCAAAGTTTGAATGTCTAATTATTTATTAAAAGAATATATATTTATTTATTCATTATTTATAAAAAAAATATATATATGACACTTCCAATCGTGCAAGAAATTTTAATTTCCCCCTAAAAAGTATTAAACACCTGTGAAAATTAAAACTAGTTCATGATATAAAACAAATTAGTAAACATTTGGATGGATATTTATCACCTTTAATCCTGGTAATTAAAACAGTTAAAGTTTTAGCACCTATTAATTAACATCCTGTTATCTAGTAATAAAGATCAAACAAAAGTTTTAATCCCTCCAATCAGGTAAATAACAACTTGGCCATGCACCTACCACCTGTGGAGTAAATCAATATACCGGTAACAAAGTCATTAGAAAGGTGTTATGAAAACCAGTTTTGACTGGTATTATAATTCAAATTACACAAAGAGCATAAAGTCCCATAACCAATATTAACCAAATTATAACTCTACAAATGTGGGAATTATTTTATAAGTTGAATAATTTTTTTTTTATTAAAATCCATCAAAATCTTTTATTAAAGTTTTAGGTGTACAGTGCAGTTTCTCCAATGATTCTCTACATATTTTTATTATTACAACAAGGATTGTAAGAAATTACTTATCCCTCTCTACATATATGTCTCTGATTAAACTAAGAAATTTATTATATTTTTATAAGAAAATTCTGAAATTTTATGAATCTGTCAATTCAATAAAAAAAACACATTACAATTCTACATCAAAATCTATATTACTATTCAGTAACTTATATCACTATTTGTAAAACATCTGTTTTAAAACTATCAATTAATATTGTGTCTTATATTTGCTTGTTTAAAAAAATAGTGTTTGTTTTTTATTTCTATAAGATGGTCTTCCATTTGTATTTATGTTATACACACCTTTCAAAATATCTTTCACTTTCATTCTTTTTATATATATGTATATGGGGGCTTTTATTGAAATTTATTGGCTATACTATTATAAATCACTAGCATTGCTGTCTTCATCCATAATATATTCCTTCTGGTCAATGTAAACAAGTCCAAGAGTAGCCCGCACTGTACGTCATTTCCGGTCAATCAGGGTCACTCAGCGAGGAAACCCTGTTTCCGGAAATAGCGCTGATTGGATTTCCCACAGGTAAAAATAATCCAACTTCACTCGCTATTTTCTCCGTTATTACTTGACCAAATTTCATCGTTTTTTTTGCGTTTTTATACGTTTATTTAGTACTATAAAATGAAAATAACTTGCTATAAGCGTTTTAGTTCCACTTTAAATCAATGAACATTACCTGAATTTATAAGCAACACAAATTATTTATAGACAGTAAAAACTAGAATACTGACAATGTCAGAAAGGGCCGGCTTGTGTGATTGAACTCATGGGAATCAAAAATGATTCAAAATCTATAAATTCCACAAACACTGTTTTCTGATTTTCCTAAAAATCAAAAGGGACCAACCTATGATCATGTCAAACACTGTGTATAAAATTTATGAAAATCTGTGACGGCAATCTGAAGTTATTATACGACATAGTGTTAATTCTCAAAATATGCATTTTTTCATATAAAAACTAAGTTTTTCCCAAAATTTGCTGTCCCATTTTCTTTAAAACCAAAAGGGACCTTCCTTTGGTCAAGTCCAATATTGTGTATAAAAATCATAAAAATCTGTGAAGGCAATCTTAAGTTATCGTATAACAGAGGAAATGCTGACGGACAGACATACAGACAGGCAGACGGACAGATGGACAGACTAATTACTATAGACCTTTCTTTGATCAGGTCCAACACTGTGTATAAAATTTATGAAAATCTGTGAAGGCAATCTTAAGTTATCGTATAACAGAGGAAATGCTGACGGACAGACATACAGACAGGCAGACGGACGGATGGACAGACTAATTACTATAGACCTTTCTTTGATCAGGTCCAACACTGTGTATAAAATTTATGAAAATCTGTGAAGGCAATCTTAAGTTATCATACAACATAGTGTTAATTCTCAAAATATGCATTTTTCATATAAAAACTAAGGTTTTACCCAAAAAAGTGTTTCCCAATTTTCTTAAAAATCAAAAGGGACCTTCCTCTGATCATGTCCAACACTGTGTATAAAATTTATGAAAATCTGTGAAGGCAATCTTAAGTTATCATACAACATAGTGTTAATTCCAAAAATATGCATTTTTCATATAAAAACTAAGGTTTTACCCAAAAAAGTGTTTCCCAATTTTCTTAAAAATCAAAAGGAACCTTCCTCTGATCATGTCCAACACTGTGTATAAAATTTATGAAAATCTGTGAAGGCAATCTTAAGTTATCATACAACATAGTGTTTATTCTCAAAATATGCATTTTTTCATATAAAAACTAAGGTTTTCCCCAAAAAAGTGTTTCCCAATTTTATTAAAAATCAAAAGGGACCTTCCTCTGATCATGTCCAACACTGTGTATAAAATTTATGAAAATCTGTGAAGGCAATCTTAAGTTATCATATGACATAGTTTTAATTCTCAAAATATGCATTTTTTCATATAAAAACTAAGTTTTTCCCCAAACAGTGTTTTCCGATTTTCCTAAAAATCAAAGGAACCTTCATCCGTGAAGGCAATCTTAAGTTATCGTACAACAAAGGAAATGCTGACGGACAGACAGACTGATTACTATATATTTCATGGCGGGGCCCTAAAAGCAGGGCAATACGGAATGCCATACGGACCAGCTGTATCTACTTCCTGTCGTACCGATCAGCCATACAGACCAGTTTTAACTACTTCCTGTCATACAGACTTTTTTTTAGGATAAGGGGCACTTTAACTTATCTGAAAAGGTCAGCAAGTTCATGTCAACTTTGATAGATAATCTTAAGAGTTTTTTAGTTTCTTTCACCCTTTTAGATCATTTTCAATTGATCTAGTCTTGTTTACTTGAATTTAAAAACTTTTTTTTCCTATATTTCATATGATACTTATTGAAGATGCACACACTGAAAGAGGCACAGGGTGCTGCTCCCCTCTATTTCAGCCTAGCTAGAACACTGTATCCTTTTGGCTTGCAGATTCCATTCCTAATTTTCAGATCTGTAGGTTCATTCTCAAAAATACAAATGTATGGACATGATAATTTTATGGTTTTACAGCACATTCAGCACAATTCCCCATATCATGGCCACAAATGTTTATCTGTGATGGTCACAAGGCCTTGAGAAAACCACAAACTTTAATTTTAGTCATAAAAAGCTTAAATGGCATTACAATTCATTAAACCTGAAGTGCCTCAGATAATTATCTTTCTTCCAATAAAATCTTTGATCGTCTAGTTCATTATTATATATATCATGTTTTGGTATATTAAGTCTTCTAAAGACTTACATGTTTGACATGAAATAGTCCACTTACTCCTGACAATTTATCATATACTAGTAATTAAGGGATCTTTGCAGAATGTTTCTTCTTCATGTTTAACAAGATTGCTACACGTAGCCATATGTCCCCCGCAACAGAGAAAAGTTGGAAGCCCCACAAGAAATACAAAACGTGTATTATTGAAATGGCAGCATAGGATCAAGTACATGTGGTGACTAACAATCTTACAAAATTTGAACAAAATCTGATCAGCGGTCTCAGAGGAGTTACATCCACAAGGCGTTCCTATAGTGTCACATGCATAAAAACGTTAAAGTCCAATAACTCCCATAAAATTTGTTGAATCAAAATTGTGGTTCGATAGGATCAAGTACATGTGGTGATAACAATCCTACAAAATTTGAACAAAATCTGATCAGCGGTCTCAGAGGAGTTGCGTCCACAAAGTGTTGCTATACATGTAGTGTTGAATGCAGAAAAAAGTTAAAGTCCCATAACTACTGTAAAATTTGTCGATTCAAAATCGCAGTGCAACAGGATTAAGAACAAACGGTGACTAGCAATCCTACAAAATTTGAACGAAATCCAATCAGCGGTCTCAGAGGAGTTGCATCCACAAAGTGTTCATATAGTGTCACATGCACAAAAATGTTAAAGTCCCATAACTCCCGTAAAATTTATTGAATCAAAATCACCGTTCCATATGATCAAATACGTGTGGTGACTAACAATCCTAAAAAATTTGAACGAAATCTGATCATCGGTCTCAGAGGAGTTGCGTCCACAAAGTGTTCCTATAGTGTCAAACACATAAAAAAGTTAAAGTCCCATAACTCCCGTAAAATTTGTCGAATCAAAATGGCAGTGCGATAGAATCAAGTACATGTGGTGACTAGCAACCTTACAAAATTTTAACAAAATCCTATCAGCGGTCTCAGAGGAGTTTAACCACAAAGTGTTCCTATAGTGTCACATGCACAAAAACGTTAAAGTCCCATAACTCCCGTAAAATTTGTCAAATCAAAATCGTGGTGCGAAAGGATCAAGTACATGTGGTGACTAACAATCCTACAAAATTTGAACGAAATCTGATCAGCGGTCTCAGAGGAGTTGCGTCCACAAAGTCTCCTTATAGTGTCAAATTCAGAAAAAATGTTAAAGTTCCATAAGGGACGAGATCAAAAGTTCAATGTCGGATAAAAAACTTAATTCAAATAGTTTGGGGGTGGGGGGGTAAAAATCACTGCAAGTTTTGTTATCCGACATCGATTTTTGAATATGCCCGTATTGGTCAATCAATTTTTCCCAAATTAAGTTAAGAGGGGGGGTGGGGGGGTCAGTGAAAAAACTATGTGAATTAAGTTTTTTATCCGACATTGAACTTTTGATCTCGTCCCTAACTCCCGTAAAATTTGTCGAATCAAAATGGCTGTGTGACAAGATCAAGTACATATGGTGACTAACAGCCACAAAATTTTAACAAAATCTGATCAGCGGTCTCAGAGGAGATGCGTCCACAAGTAATTGAGACAGATGGATGCAGACCATTACTAAGTCCCTCCGTTGCGGTAGGTTATCTGTCCCATTTTGCAGAGTACTTTGGATGTTAAGAAGTTTAGGCCGAAATAATGTTTCCGGGCTGAAATACTGTGTTTCTGATTTTATCCAAAAAGAAGGTAGGGTAGGTAAGGAAAACATCTTTTGTCCAAACATTATTATCGAGTACTTGACAGGGAGGAAGCTGCATTGCATATTTATTCTATCTTCATTATCTTGGTCACTACAATGCCTAAAATTAATATTACATTAAATATGTCAATATAAGGCACTTGGAAGGTCGTATGCATTTAAAAGACGAAATTGTACTGGAATAGACAAGCATTTCCAGAAACAAAAATATTTCCTTTTTGATCAATAAAATATTTTTGGTTTGCAGCTCACATTAGGATCAGTTGGGAAACAAGAAATAAGCAATATTTTTTTTTAGCCCTAAAAGTGTTTCTGACTTTCAAAACATCTTAAAAAAAGTTTTATTAGTTTTATCTGTAACCCATCAAACTTCCATATGGTACAAGTATCAGCAATGCATGGCATGGGTTCATTCTGCCTAATACAAAATGCAAAGCAAAGAAAATGCAACTGAAGTATAATATGAAGACAAATTCTGCATAGAGAACATTCAGATAATTACTTTATAAAATATAAGAAGTCTTCAAGCCAAATTTCTGGAAAAGGTTTTGTTTATAAATTGATTTTTTAATGCCACCGTCAGCATTAATACATGTATATATATCTTTTCAGCCAGTTCTTCATATTGAATGGAGGACCGCAGTAACCCCAAAAACCACCGTTCAGAGACCAGAAAAGTGACAATGCTTGTCAACTAGAACAAGAGTCAAGCACATCTTGCCAAAAGCGAGACTCAAACTAGCGACCTGAGTGTTGACAAGCAAGTGATCATTAGTAGTGACAACAAACTAAATAGACCATTCAGCCCTTAAAAAATTCCTTTCCTTAACATTGTAAATAATTCTTTGGTGGTCAATTCTGACAAATGGTGACAAGATATCAAGACCTAAAACCTGCCTCATTTAGCCTGGTTCTTCTTCTATAAATGTAAAACAATGACTGCATGATCAATAATGACAAAAAACATGAAATTCAAAAATACAAAAGTACAGACCTGTCAAATTAATACAAAACAAGAATAAATCAGAATAAGTAAGCAGCAAAAGTTCATGCAAATGAATTTGTTTGTAATCAAATGAAGAATTAAGTAAACAAGTTATAAGTAGTATGTACACTACATGACAAAAACTTACCAGATTCTGAACAAAATCTTATATCTGTATTATTGTGTCTCAAATGACAAAGGCTTGTATGACTTTTGAACTTCTTGTTGTTTCTACCACTCAATCTCACATACATTCCAACACTTCATGTACCAAGGGCCTTATCTGGGAGATACTTCTCCCTCTAACCTTAGAAGGAGAAGCCAAAAATATATGTATAAAGATTAAGAATCTTTACTTTTTTGCAATGTATCATCTTGAAAATTTTCATCCCATTATGAGAAACTTTTCTACAATTATGTACACACGTACCTGCACCAAGTTACCACATATATCAAATGGGAGATAATTCTTTATCTACATAAAAATATATTAATTTGTATGTATAATATTAAGAATTATCTTTCTTTTATTCCCTTACCATTCTTATGTTGTTCATTGGTTCGAGATAATTTCAGAATTTTTCTCATTAAATATATAATTATATCAGGCCGTTCTTAAAAATATGCCTGTTTCCTGCACCTGACACTACCAGTCATTCTAAAGGATGTCTGACCAAAGGCAGAGTCCTGTAATTCAGCCGTTGGTCCGCCGAATGCTTGCTTGCTGGTCGAACCAAGTGACCCATAAACAAGGCCAGGACATATAAATTGCCCTTTTTGCACTTTCGAGACCCTCCTTTACGTCAGTTCAAAGAGAACGTAACTATCAAACAGTCATTATTAGTAGTTTCATTTAGCCTCAGAGGGGGTATTGTACAATTTATCCATGTCTAGATGAAATTCTGAAACTCCTTGGTGTTACTATTGACCATAAATAGCAAGGATCTTTCAAAGTTTTTTTTAGCATATGAACAAAGAATTGAAATGCTAAGCAAGTTGAATTGACTTGAAAATTACATAAATGTTCGTTAATTCCATTTTGTTTTATACTGAAATTATTATTTTGGGGCTAACTGGTATCCTTCAATAACAATTGTCGTACTGACCTTGTTATTATTTTTTTGTAAACAATAGTGATTATCTCCCTTGTTTAGGTCAAATCTTATAAAAATGTCAATAAATATTTTATTTTAGAGACAGTTGTTATAAAATGACATCTGATAGATTTAATCATTTGTTATTTGATTCAAATAAAGTTGTCCTTAGTTAATACCAAAATGCAGAATTTTGAGAATTTGTATATTTTAAACATTCTTACTGCTATGTATGGTAACAGCAGAATTTGAAGGTTTGCTCACTGATTAACGTGGCAGAAGTTTTACAATCCAAACTAAACCCTGCTCAGTAATGTTATCGACAGGATGATAAAAAATATTTTGATAGAAACCATAGAATACGTGGATCATATGGACAGGCCTGGGTGTTTCAAGTTTTTATGAATTTTCTGCTCTTTGGTCGGGTTGTTGTCACTTTGAAACATTCCCCATTTCCATTCTCTATTCTAAGTATAATAAAGTGGATTGGTATTGTTCTCAAAATATCAATATACCTAATAGTACAATAAGACTCAAAGAAACAACAGATTTATGATAAATATAAATGAATTATAACAGGAAAACATAGATATTGAAGATTCGGTTTCGACGAATATAAAAATTTGAAATTTTCGCATGCATGCACCTTTCTGCATTTTTTAGTTTTTTAAAGTTTTTTTGTTTCGTTTTGTATCAGGTTTTTTTGGGGGTCCAGTAATTTAGCAGTCGGGCCAGTAATTTATCAAATATTACTGGACCAAATTTCCTGTAAAAGCCGGGAAACACTGTCCTACTGTCTCCAAACAGGTCTGTAGGTAGGTGTTTTTTGGGTTTTTTTTGGAAGGTGGTGGATGTAGAAGGGTAGATGGGGCAGGGACCAAAAGGTTATTTCAGAAGAGTATAGTATTGATGATGAGTTACTTGTTTGAATATATTCATAGAAAACTGTTATGACATATGTCCATAGATGAAATGTACATGTATGCTGTGTGAAAACTGCATACTTGAAACTTGACTTTGAACCTCAAGAATGGTATTTGAGACAATATTAAATCATATCATACTGTTTAACTAAATATGGGATGTGCAGAAATGAACATCCCCAGTTCATCCATTAATTAGCTGTTAAATATATCAAAATATTGGGTTGAAAGATGCAGAGGAAACAACTCAATGGGAAACCAGAGTGAGTTATATTTTCCTAACCAATGTAGGTACGGGAGATAATAAATTTGTCTCGCTTTTAGCCTAAGGACAAAAGCGAGAAAATTTAATTATAAATGAATGCAGAAATAGAAATTGTATCCAGAACAAATAATGATGTGGATACGGATTTGATTGACATCAAATATATTAATTGAAGTGCTGGAAAGATTGCAACTGTAGTTTTGTATAATTTCAAATTGAATTTTATCAAAGATTGTTCTTTGTTATATGAGATCAAATACAGTGATTGTTTTCCTTTTTTTCCTGAAACATTGACATTTTTTTTTCAAAATCGATATACATGTACATTCCGTGGTATGGAAACATGTGTATTAAGACTCAGCTTTTAGCAATAGTCAAGTTTTATTGTCAATATTCGAAATCTTAGTGGAGGTGTTCGAATGTGACTCCAGGGCTCACCAAACTGGGCGATTAGGGCGATTAAGTCGCCTAATGCTCGCCAATGTCGCCCTGTCATCGGCTCCAGAGCGACAAATGAGTCGCCCTGTGTTTTTAAGTAAGGCGCCTCCGAACAACTTACGTGATCAGCTGCGTCTAAAGACCGTTATTTTCATTAAAAATCTCATTTTTTGTTTTCTTGGAGGAAGGGGAAAGAAACGACAAAAAGTAAGCTAGAAAATGAAATGGCGGCAATCGGAATTCTCCTGATTTTTCATTGGTCACGATGTTTTTTACCGACTGGTAACAATATGTAGACCTTATTTAAAAATAAATTTAGCGGATTTTGACATATCTATGCACAAATGGAAATTTTGTCAATACATGTATTGAAAGTTGTTCAAGCAAGGTGAATGGGAAGATTTTAAGAGTATGTTTGAGAAAAAATAATAGTAAAGAGTATAGATAAATAAATATTAAAAAATAAAATGGCAATAATAAATAAGTTGTGTCAAAAGGTACAAATATTTTTGCTCATATCTGTAACAGAAATTTTCTTCCAAGATCGGAGCACCACTGAATAATTTCATTTTTTTAAATTTTTTTTATTTCAAATTATATTCGTCAGTATATTAAGGCAGCACATGATTTAAATTAAACTTTAACAATAGTACAATAGGCCTACCATGGTCAAAATCATGCAGCAATGTACGTTAAAAAAGTGGTGATGAGTCCTGGGACTGGGACTGGGACTCATCAAAATCAGCTGGGACTCACCATTCTGAAAAATGATGAGTCCCAGGACTCATCGTGAAAAATTCTCAAAGGATATTGATTAAATGCACATGAGACAAAATCTCAGATTATAACTAAAATGGAAGGATATGGAGTAAATGTAGATAAAATCTCAAACAATACAGGATAAAACACAATAAAGGAATGTATAGTATACACTATAAGACAGAAAATAACAGGTATTTACTCGACAGGCGACAAATTGGGGGAAAAAACACAGTCTCCCTGTCATGCCCTGAAGTCTCCCTGTTGCTACCCTGAGGGAGACTCTTGAGTCTCCCTGTTATTTTCAAGCGTGGTGAGCCCTGTGACTCAAGTGTGAAATTCAGGTGAAGGTCTCAGACAGCCATATGCATGTACATGTACCCACCAAGGACTATCTATAGACTAAATACAGTTGGTCTATGTATTGCAATTGCTGAGAAATGGACACTATCCAAAAATACGAAAAAATTCACTAAAGCATGAAATTGCAATCAAGGTCAAAAGGCAGGTGTCATACTGACATGCACCCACTAAGAACTATCTATTGACCAAATATGGTGGGTCTAGGTATTACATGCTGAGAAATGGACTTAATCTCGAAAATGTGACAAAGTCAAGAATCATGAAATTGAAGTCAAGGTCCACAGACAGGTTTCAGACTGCTATGTGCCTAATAAGAATAATCTATTGAATAGGTATGGTGGGCTTAGGTACTATAATGCTAAGAAATAAACTTAATTTGGTCAGCAGACAAATATATTGCAGCAAACTTTATACGATAACGTATCTGTTGACCAAAAATCTTAATTGTAGGCATTATGTGTGCAAAGTTATTAAGTTTTTAAAAAGTTTACACTGCCGATTCTACCCGGAAGTAAGGCACAGACGAGACAAAAACTGTATTCAACAAACATTTTTTTATTTCGAAAACATGTAATTGAGATAATTGTTGATTCCTGCTTCAGTTTGTCTTAAATGTAAACAAACAAAATAAAGTCAAACTCGAAAATCCTACAAATGAACGTATGAGTAAACAAATATCATCAATACTAAATTCGCAACAGAAACTAAAAAAATTACCTCAAGGATATGACAACCCTTCAAACTTTCTTATCACCAACACTTTCTGTTATTAATTCATACTTTTACATGACATGACATAAAAGTAATTTACATTAAAGGTGTCTGTGCTTTTAGTTCGCTTAAATATAATTACTGACCTGTCAAAAATTTCCAAAGTTCAATATCGAGGTCATACATCAATGACAATCAATCAGGCATTTTGCACCACTTTCTGTTTTGAAATTTAAAAAATCCATTACAAGGTATGTATCGGACGATCTAACAGTTCACAATCACTGACAAATCATATCTATCAAAAAATGTCCGACAGAGGCTGCTGAAAATTTCCAATCCCTGAATAAAACATTTAGATTCCAAAAGCGCATGTCTGAGTTATATTAATAGATAATCTTCAAGTATTTTTTCTCAAATAATGGGTAATAATTGTCAAATTTGTAAATGCACAATTAGTTTTGACAATGAATTAATTTAAAAAGTAAAGTTCCCATCATTGTACACGAAGCTATTTCTGGTAGATTTGTTCTGATTGATAAATTCATCCGCCGTCTGCGTTGACTTCATTTTAATTCCTTGGTAATTTCGGTAAACAATGAAGTTTTATGTAAGTTAAAAATAGTTCAGATATTATCAACAAGAAAGTACTCATAATTTAAAAAATGCTGTCATCATTGGAACTACATGTATGTACATTTTATGAACGAATGTCCGATGGTATCGACCACACTTCCAGTTTTGGTGATCGATGCCATAGAAACGATTTTCAATCTTTCCAAAAAGAGGCTAAGAATATTTTGTATGGCAAAGGCCTTAAAGCTTATTTTAAAATGTGTAAATCGTTTAGTGATCATAAACCTAAAGTAAATACTTTTACTCATGTTTTTGATCACACTGTCACTGTCAAACCAGTACTTTTATATGGTTCAGAGATATGGGGAATTTTTAACCCAAACAAATTGAAGAATGAAGAAACTTTTTACAAATTATGTAATGATTTCTTTATGAAAAAACTATTTATCAAAGCTCGTCAATTTATTTTAGATGTAGGCAGGAGATGTACAAATGCTGCAGTTTTGGGAGAACTGGGGAGATTTCCAATTTTTATAACAGTGAATATAATTAAATACTGGAAAAGTCTAATGTCTACTGAAAATATTTTATTGAAAACTGCACTCCATGTTTCTCAGGAGATGCATAATCACAAACATAATTCTTGGATCAGTTGTGTACATAGTATCTTTAATTTTTTCAATTTTTCATCTTCACAAAAAGGTCAACCTTAAAAAGTTTTACTTTCAAGACTAACAATTTAATATAAAAAATGTTGAGAAGATAATTTATTTAATGATATTAGAAAAGATCAAAAACAGAAGAACAAACTTTAAACTTATGGTTTATTCAAAAATAAGTTTTGTTTTGAGAAATATCTTAATTTAGAAATATTTCAAAACTCGTAATATTCTCAGTAGATTTCGTGTGGGTATGCACCATTTGGAAATTGAAAGGGGGGGATTTTTTAATATAGCTGCAGAAAAAATAATTTGCAATTTATGTAAAAAAGAAGTAAATATGTAGAAGATGAGATCCATTTTTTAATAGCATGTGAAAAATTAGAGCATCCTAGGAAACCATTCACTGAGAACATATTGTTTAAATATAATAGTTTATCTATGTGCAGCAAACAAGATTTTTTACATGGCTTTTCAACTGTGAGGATTTTGATATATTGAATAATATTAGTATATGTACTTTGTATTGACTCTTTAATGTCAGAAAGAGAAAAAATATTGAATAACTTTTAGGTAACTTTACATTGTTGGTACAATTATTGATGTTTATACTGCAGAAGAGGTTTGTTGTGAGGTACCCCCACTTTCAAATGATTATTAAATTTTTTTTACAAGTTTAGTTGTCTCCCTTGTGAGAGTTTTCTGTTAAAAATTTGTCCGTGTTAAAACTGATGTGAAAAAATTGTCATTGTCTGCCTTTGTATTATTATTTGTAAATTCTGCCCGTAAGGGTGCCTTTCTGTGGGCAATAAATGAATATTGTATTGTAATAAAGTTGGATTTTTTTATTACAAAAGATTTATCAAAACAAAAAGTTTCATTGTTCTGTTACTATTGTTATTAATATAATATTTCATTATGAATAAAAAGAAATCAGCTGTAAATCTATAATAGTTTGTGTTTTTTTATTTTTGATAAAAAGAACCTTTCAGGTGTGCTCCTTTCAACAGGAGAATCGTACAAATTGGCAGCTATTTGTACACATTTCTTGTAAAAAGTTTTTTAATAAATAATGGAGGCATAAAAAATTATTGTCTTTTCTTAGTTTTAATCATGTGTTTGGGTACAAGTCAAATCGGCACCTATAGAAAAAGTCAAATCGGCACCTGGTCAAATCGGCATCTGGTCAAATCGGCACCTATTAATAGTCAATTCGGCATCCAATAATATTTGAAATAATATATATAAATAATTCTAAATATGTATAGATATTTGATATAATATATATAAATAATTCTAAATTTTGGGGTTGGATTTTATCATTCATTACATCGTTTAAAATCATCACATGTTATTAAGCAGTAAGAATACATAAGTTAATTGTTTGAAGTTTTCTCAACATTCTAGAATGATGTTTTGATAAGTTTTCTTTTCAATTAATTAATTAATAACTTTTATCAATTAAATAATTAACTTGTTTGTTTAATCATGAGAAAATTAGAAGCAATAAAAGGGAAAACTATGAGTCCCTTTCATCACTATCACAATGTCAGACGACACGGTGTGTTCCCTGAGTGCCAACATTCTTAAAATCACATAATTAAATATTGTTGTTTTAGTAGTTAAGAAGTGGTACAGTAAGGGGGCTTGATTATATGCCCTGACAGGGATCATATAATACTATCGGGATATGTCACAGGCTTATAATAGGATATTTCCAGGACTCGTATACAAATATATGTACAAGTGCCCCGAGTGTGACTCTTCTTATTCTTCCGTATCTGGGTTCTGTGGTCATCTTAGAAAGAAGCACAGTCTGAGCAACATAAAGCGTAACTCAATTTCATATTTTCTTTTATACCCAATTCACTATTTTAGTTGTGGTGCGGAGTAGCTCCTTGATCATAATTCTCGTTTTTATATTACCAACAATACATCCATGTCCTGATGCTTTTCAATCGAGAGGATAAAAATACACCACAAAAAATCGTTTGTTTACTGGTCTTTAGAATATGGAACAGTGGCGTAGCTTCCATTAAGGCAATTTGCCTCAGTAGTTTTATTTGCAAAATTTTATTCCCCCCGCAATGAAAAAGTGGGGGCATCTTGTTTTACCCCTGTCCGTCCGTCCTTACGTAATACAGAATATCTTTTATATATCATCATTCATTTTATTCCATCGCTGCTTTGGTCACTATTCATTATAAAAGAAAGCATCAAATCGGTGCTATAGTGGCTTGAAAAATATATATATATTCAACATATTTATCATGGGTGCCGAAATGACTACATTGGGTGCCGATTTAACCAGGTGCCGATTTGACTAGAATTCATGTGTTTTTGGCCTGAAACATCATCAAATTGTTCAGTGAAAGGTACAAAACTAAATGATTGTTGTGCCACTTTTATCATAACCAAGTATAATTTGAGTAATTAAGATGGGGGACGCAAAGATCGTTGACAGGTGTTGATTACCTCTGCTAGACTTCTGAATGCAAATAATTTTTCAGGAATCCAGCAAGTTTTTTTTTATTAGATATACTTAACAGTCTATATATATATATAATTTTGTGCTTGGAACGGGTCTGAAGGTATATTTTTCAATTTTATGTAAAAATAGACCTTATTCATTTGTCCAAGTATTTCAGAATCTATAAAGAAATTCATTCTGTCAGCACTTTACATGCTCAGTCATTATAAGAGGGGGTGATTAATTTAACTTAACACGTTCTGTTAACTTTAATTTTACGATCTGTTATAAAAGACCACCTACTAATAAGGACATATCATTTATACGGCCACATAATCAAACATCCCTTGTGATCGTTTGTATTTATGTGGACCATATGGGGAAAAGACCATAACTTAATAAGACTAACGTTCAGCATTACAAATAAATCAGACAACAGACTGACATGATTTTTTTTTTTTTTTGTTGACAAACGTCAAACGAACGTAAAACATATTCTCACACATGGTAGTTTGTAAACAGAAACACTTTCAGTATGTAAGGTGATAAATCGATGTACCTATTTTTCTATCTGTGGGGTTTTCAATCTATTTTCCTTCCTGTTTTGTGCTATAAATGATATCAAAACATGCACATGCAATATTTCATGAAAATCAATATGGCGCTTGGATATGACCTCTTGATCGGTATAGCTCAGAACCAACAAAAATGTCCCTTTTATAGTAGAGTGCGACTACTACTCTAAGGACTACTGTGTAATTTTCGTCTGCACTCTTCTGATCCTATCAATATTTCAAGTGACATAAAGAATGTGATAATTACATTTTAAATAAGCCAGAGAATTATTTTACTCTGTATACATTTAATACAATCAACTGTAATGTTTCATAATCCTTATATATTTTATTGTACATATAGCTCTTGTTATAAAATTTTGATACATACATTGTAGACGAAAGTTGTGAGTACATACATTATTTTCCCCCTTGTTTCCAACTTGAGTTTTACATTTGCCAGTGGACAATAGAATATCTTAGACATCCTACCTCAATATAAAGGAGAATATAATTTTCTTAACCAGGGTTTTATCAGGGATAAGTTGATGTCATCACAAGGGCCCGACTCCTGGAAATTTATTTCTTTTTCATTTTCTTTTTTTGTTGTTGTTGTCTTATTTCATGAGTACTTTTAATAAATATTCACTGTAACAACGAATATTCTGCGTTTATTATCAATATGCTATACACTATCTACGTCCTTATACTAAAAATCCTAGGATTTTTTAGTATAAGGACGTGGATAGTGTATACTGGGACTATTATACTAGTATAATAGTCCCAGCTGTATAGCACATTGATAATAAACGCATAATTTGCGTTGTTATAGTAAATATTTATTAAAAAGTACTCATGAAATAAGACAACAACAAAAAAATAAAAATAAAATAAAATAAAAAAGAAATAAATATCCAGAAGTCGGGCCCCTGTGGATGTCATCACTTATAGGAAATTTTACGGTCGTCATCACGAATTGATTGACCGTTACAGTGTTCAAATATCTAAGATGATGTTGGACCTGTTCCAACTGTCGTAGCATTTCATGTGCCTCCACCGATTTGTGACTTCAACCGGATTGACTTTCTTGAATTTCAGGACGGGAGCCGTATACAGAGCAGGAACTGCTTACCCTTCCGGAGCACCTGCGTTCACTCCTGGTTTTTATAGTTCGTTCGTGTTGTTCAATGTTTTTTAGTTTTCAGTGTTTATTTGTGCTTGTGGTTGTTCATTTGTCTTCCCGGGTTTGTCTGTCCAATGGACTACGTTTTTTTTATTTGCCCCTAAGGTATATTTGTCCTCTTGTATAAGTAAAATGCATCCATTAAACACATTGTTAAAAAAATTCTCAAAATCAAACGAAGTCTAAAAAGAATTGTATTTGCTTTCTCTTTTTTCAAATAATATAAATTTTAAGTTATGGTTTTTGTTTATTTTTAGTGTTAGCTGCATGAGGTAGATTATAGACTTACTATAGGGCATATATATTTGGTAAAACGATACACATCACGGTAAACTGGACTTATCTGTGGAGTATTGAAATTGAATTGCAATAGTGTCTATCCTTTCATATGACCATCTCTTGATTAAGATTGAATGTGCTACCGAATATAAAACTAAAGACAAACACAACCACATGATCACTAATTAATTAATCGTCATTTTAGTTACCAAGTTCTTCTTCCTGAGTTCTGGCTAACAATTTTAAAATAGAAACTTTTTTTGTTTTTTGTATCTTAAGCATTTTTACACATTAGCGTCTCAAAAGTTGCAAAACAACATCAAAATAAAGCAAATAAAGTTTGAATTAAAACAATAATTCAAACTAAGCGAAATTGTTAGCAATAACAGTATGGAAATTATTTCACCAGGTAAGGAAGACATTTCACACTGAGGAACTTATTTCACCAGGTAAGGAAGAAATTTCACACTAAGGAAATTATTTCACCAGGTGAATTATGGAACAAATTTTATAGCGATGGAATATTTTTTTCATACATTTATACTGTGAAAAAAGTTCACATGGAAACTATTTTATAGTAAATTTATTCCAGCTGGAAACTTTTTCACAGGAAGAAATTTTGGCTCACATTTGAACTGGAAGGATAACTATACTCTTTTTGTACTTGTAGAATTTTTTTTTTCAGGGTTGATTTCTTATCCACATTAAACTCTATGTCCTTGTGTTTCTTGGATAAATAAATATACAATTCAGCAGGTCTAAACAAAACCCTGAGACTCAAGTACATTGTTTGTAAGTCTGAACGGCTTACCAGGATAATGAAGCGGGTAACTTACTGCATATTTAATTTTGTTTGTATATCAAGACTTAACCAATAAGAATGAAATTAAAAGTCTTAAAAATGAACCTCCATACACAAATTTCTTGCAAGTTTAATCAATATTGGGCCTGTAGTTTCAGAGGAGATGATGAAACTGAGTTCCCATAGGCTCCAATGCAAATCTATGTGCCACCACAGCCACCATGTATGCCACTTGATCAACAGGTAATGGAAACTTTTTGTAGAGGGTATCCCATTCATCATTCCGACACAGTTTCAAAATATATGGCATTGCAGTTTTAGAGGAGAAAAAATTTGAAAATGTTACCATTCAAAATCAATTGCCTGTGGTGGCTGTTTTTTTTCGTCTGATCCAAAAAGAAATGAGGATATTTTTAAAAGGACCATTTTGCATTTTAGTTTTAGATGAAAAGAAATTTGACAAATCAGAATAAAGAATTTCCTCTTCTGGCTATCAAAATGAAATGAGGAATTTTTACTGACCCCCTTCCACACATATTTCCCTTAAGTTTTGTTCAAATTTGTCCAGTGGTTTCAGAGCAGATGATGAATTGTCTAACAACCAACAGACAACGGACGGAATGACAATGGATGCAAATGATGTCAATACTTTTTTCTCCCAAATTACCCATTAATTACTGCAGAGATTTTTAAATATTTCACCATTTTTTCTATTAATCGTAAAGATGGAATATTGATACTAGGTCTGAAATTTATTATTAGTTTATAAGGGTACCATTAATGATCACTATATCAGTTTAGTCCAAATTCACCAGTAGTTTCAAAGAAGATTTTTAAATATTTATTTGATAATTTTCTATTTAAAAGTAATGGCAGGTATTTTAAAAAACAAAATATGTCTAAGATGTGGATACTCAGACATACTTTTGATAGGGGTCCACCAAAGTTTTGTCAAAATTACCTCTGTAGTTTAAGGAGATAATTTTTAAATATCATTTTGCTGACTTTTCTATCTTTAGTAACAGAGACCTTTGGTTCAAGTGAGCTAAATATACAACACAGTACTTTCGGGCCTTTAGCAAATCAGTATCACATATAAGCCTTTTAATAAACAAAACTTGTATGCCCATAATCTGTTTTCTTTTTTTTTTAAAATGGGTGGGACAATGATTTATCGAAGTCCCATTAAAATAAATAGGTTGCAAATCAGAGGAAATTTAAACAATATTAAACTTCTAATTCAAATGAAAATATTTATTGAAAGAAAACATATCACAAATATCTATAATGGAATATATCAGACATAACAATTGTCATCAATCCGACATCTCATGATTTGCAATGGCATAAACTGACATAACAAAACATGCGGTTCTACATTTTTCTATGTCCATTACTTGTAGTTAACCTTGTAACAAATATGATTATAAAATCTGTATGTAAATTTGTGTAGTTATTTACAATTTATTTTCACTATAACAACCTTCAAGTTAATAAAGCATTCATTTTGTTCTTAACTAAATAAATGATTTTAACTGAATACTTAAGTTCCAAAATTTCTGACTCAAATCAAGTTAAGATGGGAAACCTTAAACACAGTAAAAATAAACAAAAGTAAGTTACCCTCATCTTAACAAAAAATACTACTAAAAACCAATTTCTGAATATGGTTTAAAATGTGCAAACATCTTCAGATGACAAACAATAACATTTTGTACATAAAAAAAAACAAGTCGTAAACATTCAACTCATATTACAACAGAACAAAAATAATTACACGAAGGAAAACACCAAAAATAAACGGCTTCACTAAGTGCAGCATGATATGACTGCACATGATGATCATGTTGACAAGTGAACAGTTGAAGTAAGTGAGGACACTCTAATACATCACAGAGACTGACAGACCGACCATAAAAGATAGAAAAAAATTATTGGGTAACAAGGAATCAGATGAAAAATTTAAAAATGTACATATATCTTGAAAACTGTAAAAAGATAGAAATCTGTTGAAATACTGCTGATAGAAATCATCAAGGTGTCCTGTAAAATGGCTAATTTTGACCCCTTTTAATCCCTTTTATCTTTACAATGACAAAAGATACACCAAAATTCCTGGAGTACTTTTTATTGTATTTTTTATGAAAAACCATGTAAAAAAAATCATCAAAATCAGATGAGAAATAAAATGAGGCTATCCCTTTTTGGTCCCTTATATCTCTAAAATGGACACAGATAGTGAAAAAACATAATGAAAATTTTGTTTAATTCTCAGCAAGGAACATTAACAAACAAAAATCATAAGAATTGGATAAAACTTTTAAAAGTTACACCAAAATAATAAAAAAAAACCCTTAATGACCCCCGCAAAAAACAGTAAGAGCCAGAATTCCCCAAATCAATCCCAACCTGAAATTTCTTATGGGGGACGATTGTAGTAAAATATTAAAAGTGTACATTCAGTAGAACAACAGTAAATGAGCGGAAAGCTAACTGTCTACGGATGCAGACCACAGGCTCATACCATAATACATATACTTCGTATAAAAAATGGCAAAATCTTATAACATTGTATTGCACTATTCAAAATACTTGTATAAATTCAACAAAAGGCTAACAGGCATCACAGGTAATATTAACTGATCCCCAAAGATCATATATATCTAAGTCCAATGGTCATACCTTGTCATCTGTAAACAATGTGGTATCTCCCTTGTTTAAGTCAAATTTAACAAAATTGGTGATAAGTACCAGTATTTTCAAATTCTGTTATGCAAAATTTATATATTTGATATATTTCATCATTTGTTGTTTGTTTTTAAAGACAATTGTCCTATTAAGAAGTTAGAATAAATGATCTGAAAAAATTATAAATAAGTTAATACCAAAATATAGAACACTGAAAATGTCTTTATTATAAATATGCTTATCTATTTCAAAGGAGATAAAGATAAATAAATTAACAATACAATAAAGATTAATAAAAAAAAATTAGAACAATGAAGACAAAAAAAAACAATTTAGCAGAACAGACCTTGATAACTAACAATACACTTGTGAATGATCTTAAATAAATTTATTACTTTATGATAGTTATCAACAGGGAAATTTTAATGTGAAGGCTTATATTTCGATGTCAACAAAAATCTCACCCGAGACCACTCTAATCTCACCCTTAAATGAGCAAAAGCTCACCCATATCCATTCTGAATTTGTCACATGTATGGAATCTGCTACGTATTGATTATGTATTAACAAACTTTATTCAAATATTTTCGAATTAATTATAATGCAGATAATTGTATACCACTTATGGAATCTCAATATATGTTGCATCTTTGACACTTATATATATATATAAATTATAATAAAAAATAACTTCAAAAAGTCAATCTGCATGTCTAAGGTACATTTTGTTGGCGGCGATTGGCATATACCACAAAGGGTTTGTATTAGCATATGCTATTTACTAACGTCAATTCAACTGCTGCACAAGGTAACGCTTTGTAGTAAATTCATGAGTGTATAATTAATTTTTGTGGAAAGCATGTATAGTAAAAAGCATGTGCTATACAAGATGCCTTTAATTGTAATTTTCATTGCCCTATATTAAATTTGAATACATCACTCATCTTCAGTTGTGCATGTATTTTTGTCTCACCGCGAATACAGAGCTTCAGGTAATTTTTCAAGAACACTGAAATTGAAATTTTTATAGGCTAAATGTACCCCTTAAAATAAAACTAATTTGCGTAAATGATCAAAATTGAACATCCTATTCAACTTAACTAGCATCTCCACTTTCTGCTGCATTGAACCATAATAAAATGGCATTAAATCATTTGTATGCATGAGTGTTTGGTAAATTTGTTGAGAACTCTTGGTGTTTTGTTAGGTGATACGGAGTACAAAAGTCTTCTGCAAACCTAATTGGTAACTTTTGTAATAATAGAGCGAATATTCTGAAAATAAGTGTGCAAGTTAGTATCACCGAAAAGAATAAGACTGCAAACCAAAATAGTTTTCAATTTGAAAATTGCATTTTCAATTAATTATTTTAAGATTTATAGAAGTCAAATAAACTATGACTAGTTTTATAAATACAAGTCACGGATTACTGTAGATAAATAAATTCGAGTTGCCATTTTGAACTTTATAATATCAAAAATTTGGAATTCTGTGGATTCACGGATTTAAAAGGGAATTAGGAAAAATTTGTTGTTTCAAGGATATCAATTTTCTTTAATTTCTTAGTAAATACACAGTAGTGAAACACCCTAAATTTCAAGTGAAAAAAAAATTTCACATCTGAATTAAGAGCCATGTTCACTCAAGGGAGTAAAAGAAGAAATGAAAGCCAAACAATTTTATACTACAAAGGTTTAACAACATGGAAAGTGTTAACTTTGAACACATAATTGAAAATAAGTTTGATAAAGCAACATAACTAATATTTACATACACTCTTCTAAATCTGACCTTTCTCTGTGCAATCTAAGTTAATGGCAATAAATTGCTTCGCTGAGCACAGCTGGATACGACCGCAGAGGTCCAACCCTGAACAGTTGGGGCAAAAATGGACACAATATTCACGCTTGATACAGGTCTGAATTTGGATTGTAATTAAATATTTGACACATAATAGGTTTCTGACACAGAATAACTGTAGTCAAAGAACTTAGAATTGGACATATGATTTGAATTTATATTCAATTTTTTGCCTTTTGTGCAATACAATATGCTGTTGCAAACTGACCCCTCCCCCCCCCAAAAAAAATTTAACCCCTTTTTTTGCTTTTTTGCAATACACTATGCTGTTGCGTACTGACCCCCTCCAAAAAAAAATCATTTTAGCCCCCTCCCCACCCTTTGTTTTGCAAAATAAAAATTTGAAGACATTTTCTTTTTAATTTCTGAAATCTGAAATGAGAAAAAATTGCCCCCCCCACAATTTCTTACTACTTACCCCCCCCTCTTTCCCCTTTTCCAAAAAAAAAATTCTTTCCCTCAAGATATGGTCATAATCCCTATTCAAATTTCTCATGGAGTTTGCAAACATAATTACCCATTTAAATATATCATAAAAGTCTTGAAATAGAAAATGACATATGGACAAAATTAATATTAATTAATAGTAACTTCTAAATATAAACTGACAGCTATAAATCACCCCAAGACAATCTACATTTCTTTATACATAATTTACAAGCAGTGTGAGGGAGGTAATTGAATCATACACAACATTTTACTTTAAATGTGTTTGGATTACCTCCCTTACACCAAGATAATAACCAAACAAGAAAAATGCTTATTGGGCCCTTTTTTGGAACGGAACCTAATTCTTAAACTCTTGGGACCAAAACTCCAAAAATCAATCCCAACCTTCCTTTTGTGGTTATAAACCTTGTGTTTAAATTTCATAGATTTCTATTAACTTATATTAAAGTTATAGTGCGAAAACCAAATGTCTTCGGACGATGACGACGACGACGCCAACGTTATACCAATAAACGACCGCAAAAATTTTGCGGTCGTATAAAAAAAGAATTCAGGTGACAAAAAACTAGATAAAATTGACAAAAAAATTATTCATTTCATAATCATTGGTATAAAAATATTTAATGAAAAAAATTTAAACATGAATAAATAACATTCGGAGTAACAATATGTAACCAAACAATATTATCATACGGTGTTAGCTTCAACATCATCAGCATGACATTTTTATTGTCTGATCAGGTGCAAATGCTTTGTTTATATATTTACAAGTGATTGTCCTTATACATTTAACTAGTTATAAAGTTCTTTCTCACCAATACATACTGCTTATTTTTTCATTACTAGTTCTATTGGCATATAAAGAAAGCAATTGGCTATATTGTGGTAGTAAGTTTTATTATGGAGGAAGCCAGAATACAGTGAGAGAACAATTAACCTTCTGCAGGATAACTTGTCAATTAAGATCACAGTCAAACACAACTTGACCAATCAGAAACAAATAATTATTAAGTCATTCATCAGACCTGAGCAGAAAGATCTTTCCATAGACTAGTGTTTTGGTAGTTTAATATCAAAAAGTTAAAACTTAATACATGTAGATAATGGGTGTATGGATAAATGGACAATAGATGCCATTTGATAATAACAACTGAAATGAGTAACACGATTCAAACTAGAAAGAAGGATTGTGCAATGACATCAATATTTTCTTTACAATCAAATACATTTAATATTTAAAGAAAATGCACTTCAGTTTTAAAAAGTCAGTGAAACCTTTCTGATATTAAATATTTTCACAATAAAAACATCTGAATGTTTAAACAATTAATATTGTTCACACCTATCATTAAAACAATGTCAAAATTGTAAAATGTGAAATCAAACAAAAACCAAAAGAAAAAGAAGCTGTCTAAGTGACAGCAAACCCAATTACAAAACAATTACTGGTAAGTTTAAAAAACTCATGACCAAGGCTTACAAGGGAAATATTGTGGTTCATAACCATTTTATTTGTCATATTTACCTGTTATTCTCTTTCAGAGCATTTTACAGTTCAATTCCCCCTATAATCTTTATTGTATTTTGTTATACTTGTTTATAAAATCATCATTATTTTCAATGCAGAATATTACTTGGTTAACTGCCCTTAACCAACTTATTCAAGGAAGATAATGTTTGTTTGTTTGTTTAGTTGGGGTTTTATGCCGTTTTCAGCATATTTGGCTATTTCACGGCAGCCAGTTTTTATTGGTGGAGGAAGTCGGAGTACCTGGAGAGAACCACCGACCTTCGGTAGGAAAAGTGGCAATCCTTGTCAATTTAGATCAGAGTTGAACACACCCCGCCACAGGTGAGATTCAAACTCACAATGCCAGTGTTGACAGGCTAGTGATCATTAGTAGTCATGACAATCTACCTAGAACACTCGGCCACCGAGTCCCCAGGAAGATAATGAATAGGGAGACTATGCAAATTAACTCTATTTTATGAAACGTAGATAACGAAAAAATTTTTCCATAAATTAATAGAAATTCTTTTTTTGTCAGAATCTACATGTAGTTATCTATTTTGCCAATATCCTGAAATGTTGTACATGTACAATGTATTTGTAATTTATTAAACATTATATACAACTTTTGCAAGCTGATTTTTGACACATAGAAAATAAACATATATAGTGTCATGGCAATTTAAATATTGGAAAATAGTATAAAAAACCCTCTTATCTTTCTGACTTGACCCTCCATCTCAGTACAAAGTAACATCCAATTCTAAGTAAAACAAAGAATGTACATAACACAATGAAATCAACAATAAATACATTTTCCACATCCCATTGTTCAAGGATTTCTTTGGGTTCGTTGAACTGACATTTCAATGGATGGTCCTCGGCACAATCTAGGTTTTCACGATCAAATCCATATATAGCATGGAGTACACCTTCAAAGGAATATCTGTAAAATAAATTAAATTAAATTCTGAAAAACTATAGAATCACAATGGAAACAATACCAATATTTATAACAGATGACAAGCAACATTTCCTACAATGATGTTATGCTATTGTTTTCTTATTGCAATATCAAAATTTAAGGACAACTATCACTTCACAATAACAGCAGTATAACATCACTAAATGTGCAGTTACCAGTTATGAATGCTGCAACTGTAAATGTCTTTAAAAAATATATATATGAATCTGGAAATATATATACATGTATAACAAGAAATCTACGATTACAAAGTTCGCCTGGGGCCCCAACTAATTTTGGTGTGTGGCTGTGTAGCTCCCCAAAATGCACCCATTACAGCAAGTAATATGATTGTAGGTCGCTTGGAATCAGAGAACTGAACTCAGACTTAAAATTTAACCTAAGTCAATGAAGCGCAGTAAGTAGGTCACAGTGACCTAATTTTGGTGGGAGGCTGTGTTACTCCCTGAGAATGCACCCTAGCACCAAGTTATATGATTGTAGGTCCCATGGTATCGGAGAAGTGAACTTGGACGTAAAACTTAACCTTAGTCAATGAAGTGCGATAAGAAGGTCAGAGTGACCTAATTTTGGTGGGAGGCTGTGTTACTCCCTGAGATGCACCCTGGCACCAAGTAATTTGATTGTAGGTCACTTTATATGTTAAAACTGATTTTTTGACATAAAACTTAAAAGCCAGTGAATCGTGTAATATGGGTCATGTGACCATCTTATGTCACATGGTCAGTCTCTTCAACATGCATATACACACAAAAAGATATGACCCTATGTCAACTAGTAACTGAGAACTGGCTGTGGATGTGGACGCGGATGTGGACGCCGAGGGTACTCCATTAGTCCCCCTCAACCTCGTTGAGGCAAACTAATGATCTGATGATTTTTATGACTTTCTACAATATACCTTAGGTAAGATACATATGACAACCATTGCAGATAAACAGGCATGGTCTGGAAATTGACAAAAAATCCACTAAACAATAGCACAGGTATAGCTGTAACTGGTCCCAAAAATACTGCTACCTAAAAATTGAATAAAAAGTGTAAAAAAACAAACTTTACAATATATGCAACTGGAAAAGAACCAAAAAAAAAATCTAAAATGAAACTTTTTATTGTCTGGAAATTGCTTACTCTTTGTAAATAAACCTTATTATACATGTAAAACCAAATGTAGGTACTACAATTGCCTAAAAACCTACTGAACAATATTCAGGTTTATATATTAAACCAAAGACTTGATATTAAAGACTGAAAACAATGACAAAGCAACATGTTTTTTTTCTATAATCCAGGTTTATATAAAATAAATTTCACCCCTCTTCATATACTTCTAAATTCCATCAAATGCATAATAAAGTTGTCCTTAAAATATTAACTTTGAAGGCTTTTCAGGGATTGTAGGTTTTCAGTGAGACTAAATTTACAAAAGGGAATATTTCAAATGAGACAAAGCAGAAAAGAAATGAACTGATTGTGCAAATTGAAAATGCTAAATGCTGTCAATTGCTTCTTTTTTTCTTTTTTTTTTTGGGGGGGGGGGGGGGGGGGGGATTAAGGGCCATATCATTTTGCTTATTTTCTAGTTTTCTCACATTTCATACAGAGTAGATAGCTGATCATTTGTAGAAAATACTAGTTATCTAGACCTCGGTTAAAAAAGTGATTAATATGCACCCTTTTTCATGATATGTCAACTTTAACATTGAATACAGAAAAAAACTGAAGAAATTTTCAGCATTAACAATAATATGTCTTGTGAAGAATAAATACATATCTTCCAAATTTAATCTATGAAAGAACTAACCTGTAACGATGTAGCTGCCCCTATCAGTAGTCCAAGGGATTGGGCTACAAGAGAAGTTTGGGTGGCTAACACCAAAAACATAAAAAATCGAAGAAAGTCTTCAGGTTGTGATGTCATCCAGTACACTATGCTTCCATAGATTAAGGGAAAAATAATCTGTAAAATTAATGGAAGTTAGTCTGTAACAGGGATATCAGAGTTATGCCACCTATATGAATTTTTCAGAATGAATAGAACGGAAATATGATACAAGAATAATGGAACAAGAGTGGACACACAAAAATGTCTCGCCTGTTGTGTATTTCTAATGAAAGTAAATGCTATCAGACATACATTATAAATTTTAAGCTGCAAATAATGAGATAATGTCAATGCTGCCGATGCCTGTATGAATGCTAAAGCTGCTGCCAGGCCTGCTGAAGACGACTATAATAGTGTCTTCATACTACTAATTGTATAGGTTATTATTCGCTATATGAAGATATGCTGGATAACTGTGGTTAAGAGTGAAATAACTTTAATAGTGATATACCATTGATATTGATTATTGTAACTAAAGATGGCAGTGAACTATGATAGTATGATTGTTATATTTTAATACAAGAAGAATATGTAAACACAAGCTTTTGAAGGTACTGAAAAGTGATAAAGTTACATCTGTAGTGAGTTATGAAAACATTAAAAATACTGAAAAATAAAGTTATTATTATCAACCAAATATAGTAGACCTATTGCATACAGTATTCGAAAAACAGGCCAAAACACAAAAACTTAACTATAACCACTGAACCATGAAAATGAGGTCAAGGTCAGATGACACCTGCCAGTTGGACATGTACACCTTACAATCCTTCCATACACCAAATATACTAGACCTATTGCTTATAGTATCTGAGATATGGACTTAACCACCAAAACTTAACCTTGTTCACTGATCCTTGAAATGGGGTCGAGGTCAATTGAAAACTGTCTGACGGGGATGAGGATCTTGTAAAGTACGCACATACCAAATACAGTTATCCTATTAATCATAATAAGAGAGAAATTAACATTACAAAAAATCTTAACTTTTTTTCAAGTAGTCACTGGACCATGAAAATGAGGTCAAGGACAATGTACACATGACAGACGGAAACTTCGTAACATAAGGCATCTATATACAAAGTATAAAGCATCCAGGTCTTCCACCTTCTAAAATATAAAGCTTTTAAGAAGTTAGTTAACGCTGCCGCCGCTGGATCACCATCCCTATGTCGAGCTTTCTGCGACTTAAGTCGCAGGCTCGACAAAAACCTTTAATGAGGTCTCTAACATTATCCACACAGGAGTCAATAGTGATCTGCTAATGTACCAAATTTTTTTCCGTTTACGTTTTCAGTCTGTGCTTAAGGTATGATTCTTTTTTCCTCTTTTAAGATTTTTCTTTATAGCAAATTGAGCAGAGGAACATTTAATCAAACTAATCGAGGGTCAAACATAAAACAAACAATATACATGTGACAAGATGAATATATTTTAAAGTCCACCTCCCAGAAAAAGGCTCCTTATTTCAGACTTTTTTTTCTCACTCTAGCAAAAGGAACTAATATAATACTTTTATTTTTCCCGTCTTCTTAATAGTTAGTTGTTTAAAAATTCAAAATGCCATATTCCAACTGAACTTGTGTTTAGTGTTCCAAAACATTTTCTAAATTGCAAATGATTTGGAGAACAATTTTGGCTATTTTCTTTATTAAAAAGTGCATGTAAAAAAACAGTGTTGTCAAATGTAATTTTGCTTCTCACTTCGAAATTTTTTAAATGTGTTGTGTTATACCATTTCATCAAAACATTTTCAGTACTATACAGATTTTTTTTTCCAAAACAGAAAAGAGGACTCTAATTGCGATTAATTTATATGAATTATAGATACTTTATGATGGTTTCTTCCAAGATTTGTATTACATGCTTACCTGGAAAGGCATATCAGCAAATGTCTTTGCCAAATAGTAAGCCTTCACACTGTACCAGTAATTCAAATGTTCTCTCACAAATACTGCCATTTCTAAAGGAACTGTAAATAAAACATACCATGAAACTTAAATATGCTGCGCTTTAATATGTGCTCTTTCAGTTGTGAAAAAACATATTAACTTATGAATATATTTGAAAGCAAGTGACTGTGCATGTAAAGTTTAAAGAATTTGTCGAAAGGAGTTTTAAAATTACAACTTTATATGAAAATTCTACTGTCTGAATCCTTACCTTTTCTTTTGCAAGACAATCACTGAATGAAAATTATTGGGGATCTGGATAATATTAAAATTTCTGTTTGCATAATTTTTAAACTAAATAAGTACATGTATTACTAAATTACAGCCTCCTTTTACATATGAAAAGGATTGACTGTTAAGTAGATATAATCACAATCATGTGATGAAAACTAAATACCCTGTGTTGTAAAGTCTGCTTTTGTGGAAAATTTGACACATTTCGGTAGTAGAAAAGGAAACAAAAGGTAAAATCCCAGTTTGTATTGATGTTTCAGATGAATCTTTGAGATAGCCCCAAAAATACAAGCGGCAGTTAATGTAAGACACGCAGTTATCTAAATAAAACTTACAGGTCATTACTGTTGGCATGAGTGCAGTGAACATTAAAAATAATATGCAGAAAAACAGAAAACTGGTATTATTAATAACTTTGGTAGCCTCATTTCCAATACCAAGGTACAATAATCCAATCAGAATTCCAACTGTCAGATGTGATATCAGCCGTAGTCTTGTCAAAGTCTGAAAAAAAAAACAGGTTTTTAATGACAATTAATACCTAAAATAAAAATGACTAGAGGATCCCAAGAGCCTGTATCCCTCACCTGGAAATAATTTGCAGACTTTAGGCAGAATAAATTGTTTGACTATGTCCATCTTGGCTGGCAGTCTGGAACATTGGTTTCAAGTTAAAATTACCTCACTGCTTTTGCCAAATTTTCACTGTTTTCAAAGAAGAAGACTGTTCAGTTAATTTTCCTTTAAGGTCCTATGTTAAGCTATATTTGGATCTGGCATCCATCTTGGATAATGGGAGGGGTCATCAGATATATTTCTGAAGGAGGACCAACTAAGGACCATTGATGCCAAATTTTGTTCCAATTTGCTTTGTGGGTTTCAGACAAGAGGATATTTAAGTAAATTTCCCATATGGTCCAATGTTAAACTATGGTTGACTACAAAGGCCATCTTGGAGTCAACTGATAAAATTCTGAAAGAGGACCACCTAAGGGCCATTTCTGCCAAGTTCTGTTCCAATTAGCTTTGTGGTTTCAGACAGGAATATCTTAAAGTAAATTTCCCATGCTCTGTTTGGACCTGGCAGCCATCACGTATGGGGTCATTGGATACAATTCTGCCAAGATTTGTTCCAATTTGCTATGTGGTTTCAGACAAGAAGATCTTTCAATTAAATTTCCTATTGGGTCCTATGTTTAACAATGTTCGACTCTGGTGGACATCTTGGATGGTGGGCCAGGTCATTGGATATAATTCTGAAAGAGGACCGCCTAATGACCATTGCTGCCAAGTTTTTTTCCAATTGGCTTTGTTGTTCAGAAGAGAACATCTTTAAGTAAATTTCCCATAGGGTCCTATGTTAAACTAAGTTTGGGTCTGTGACCATCTTGGATGACGGGCCAGGTCATCGGATATAATTCTGAAAGAGGACCACTTAACAATAGCTGCCAATTTTTGTTTCAATCGGCCTAGTGGTTTCAGAGGAGAAGATCTTTAAAGAAAAGTTTATAACAACAACAGACGACGATGAACGCAATGTAATGGAAATAGCTCACATGGCCAGGTGCCCTAAAAATCAACAAATTGGAATTGTACACTTTGAACTTGAAATATGACATATTTTAAAATATTAAAGTATTGTAATGATTTTGTTTTTTACACTTTCAATCATATAAATTCATTTGACTGGCTGAAGTACATGGCCTAAGCTAACAGTTACATAATGATAAGAACAACAAATGTGTTACACCATTGATACTACTCTATATCTCTGGATATGTTTAATGTACTTACAGCATCTCTCATGATTGATTTGAATGTACGCACAAACAAAATGCGGAACTGGGTAAAACTACCAGTGGCAAATGTGTTCTGATCTGTCTGATATCGCTGTAATAGAATAATATAATACATAAATAGATAATGGTAAATTGGTATAATGAACAATGAACAATATATATCCATGGTTTTTTTTTATGTTGATAGAATACTTGGCTGTGTTAAAAAATGCCATATTACTTCTTTGTCAATGTGGTCATATTAAATTTGCTAGTGTGATACATACATAACAAAAACTACTTTGAAGCTGAAGCAAAGCTTTGATTAAGCATAGTGGTTTTGTTAACTTTCCTATATGGATTAGATATTCTATTAATTATTCATGTATAATTCATAAATATAAATCATAGATAAAATTCAGATGTTCTGCTTCTCCATTTTTACTTGAATAGCCTATTTCATCGAGGTATACATTGTATCGGAAAAGAATAAAATTTTGATATATGAACTAAATATTTACACAAACCACAAGAGTGAAGCTTTATGTGAGGTAAAATTCATGCAATTTGTCAGGTGCGAAAACAGAATCATAATTTGGTACAAATTAAATGTAGATTTCAAATTTGCAACAGCTAAATTTTGAAAATGCAATGCAGATCTAAAATTTTCAACAACTCAGTTCTGAAAATGAACATGTGAATGTCTAAAGCTCCCACATATAAGTGGGAGCTTGGTATGGCTTTTTTCATTTCATGACAAATCCAAAACAATACAGAAACTATCAATATAAAGGGCTTTGCTAAGCGCAGTATGATAAAAAAGCAAAATATCAACAGGTAAACAATTAAGTGTGGACGCGCTATTAAGTGTTGGATATTATAATATACATTACACAAAAATATTGGACCTACCACAAAAAACAGATGAAAAAAAAGACACAATGCCACCTCTAAATTGTATGTCATCATGTATTATGCTCAGCACTATCCAAGGCACATCCACTGAAGAAGTTTTGTTGATACACTATGCTTAGTTCCAAAGAAATGAACCTAAATGCCAAACTTAACCAGAGTAGCTCAAGTGTAAAATGTAGGTTATAATGACCCAATTATTGTATGACTACTCAGAACTACCCAAGGCACATCCACTGATGAAGTCTCATTGATACACCATGCTTAGTTTCAAAGAAATGAACCTAAACGCAAAAACTTAGCCAGAGTCGTACAAACATAAAATGTAGCTCATAATGACCCAATTATTGTATGACTGCTCATTACTACCCAAGGCACATCCACTCATGAAGTTTCATTGATACACTATGCTTAGTTCCAAAGAGATGAACCTAAACACAAAACGTAACCAGAGCCGCTCAAGCATAAAATGTAGGTCATAATGACCCAATTATTGTATGACTACTCAGAACTACCCAATGCACATCCATTGATGAAGTCTCATTGATACACTATGCTTAGTTCCAAAGAAATGAACCTAAACACATAACTTAACCAGAGCCGCTCAAGCATAAAATGTAGGTCATAATGACCCAATTATTGTATGACTGCTAATTACTACCCAAGGTACATCCACTGATGAAGTTTCATTGATACACTATGCTTAGTTCCAAAGAAATGAACCTAAACACAAAACTTAACCAGAGTCGCTCAAGTGTAAAATGTAGGTCATAATGACCCAATTATTGTATGACTACTCAGAACTACCCAAGGCACATCCACTCATGAAGTCTCATTGATGCACTATGCTTAGTTCCAAAGAAATGAACCTAAACGCAAAACTTAACCAGAGCCGCTCAAGCATCTATAATACTAAATTTACGAATTAGCCGAATAGGCGGCAAAACGCGTGGTTCAAAATAAACGATGTATGGTTCAGATTATAAAGGTTATTATCGGATTTGACAATCTGCATTTATAAATTTAAACTGCAGTTTTGTTTATGTGCAAATGGAATTTGTATCCACTTATTCGATATGAATTCTCCCAACATATCCCTAAGAAGGTTCTCGAATGCATACTTTTAACACGTTGATTTAAATAAACAAGTATGCACATATTTTAAATGTAATATTATTTTTGTTTGAAATTACGGAAGAAGAATAAAACAAATTAAAAAAATTCTCCTTCGAGTGGGATGTTTCCGCTTCATGTATTCAGGATTGTTTTTCTACAATAACGCAATTTCTCCTAACTGTAAAGGTTATGAACTTTGAAGATTATGAAGAAGTAAGGTAAAGTTCAGAGAAATTCCTAACTTAGTTGTTTTTTGGACTGCTCGGATGTTTACCTTGCACAAAGTGATAATACCAACCATTATCTATTTTTACATTATTTGTCATGTGACCTGTCTAAATATATCTCTACCATACAATTCCCTAGATAAAAATATTTTTAACAAATGGTCATCTTTAGCATTAATGACGAAATTTATCTCGGACATCTTTATAAACGTGGACAGCACACGCAGCCACACGCTAAAAATGCTTTTATCGTCTGATTATTGGATATATTTGTGAAATTAATCCTCGCTTGCCCTGTCCATAACGACAATGAAACAATTGGAACAATTATTTTCCAAAAATATGCTCTACCTTACTCACACCATCTTTTGAAAATTCATCCGTCTGTAAGGAAATGTTTACATCTACAATTTCATTTTCATATTTATTCTGAAGGAAAAAGTTAATGCATTATGAAATGTGTATTTAATTAAAGCTTTTCATCAAGTTCCAGTTCAGAATTAAGTGTAACAATAAAAATATTGACAATTTATGTGGTTGTGTTTTCGTCATAGATTTTGACTTTGAGGGAACCTTAAGGTTCATTTTGGTAATTCTAAGTGGCACACAGTCTACTTCATCAGTGGTAAGTGGCACACAGTTTACTTCATCAGTGGATACATCTTCGGTAGTAACGAACAGCCATATGACAATTGGGTCACGTTGACCTAAATTTCACGCTTCATTGACTTTGGTTAAAGTTTCCATTAACATCCATTGCTGGAATACTACAGTATATATAGACATGAAACTATCAGTTGATACCACCTACTTGACAGGAAAGTATATAGGAAGCCTGCCACAACATCCATATACTGAGTTCCTGTTCCATGAATGACATGGCCGTAATAACTTTTTAAAGTCAATATGGCCACAAAAAAAAATGCTTATTTTCCCAGGTTCAAAGTCTAGTATCTTATAAATTTCAAGATAGCATTCTATTTAAATGCCTATATTAACCTCAACTTTATCATTCTAACATCTACATCAATATCTAGTACTTGGTAATCATAGCAATATTCTACATTGTATATTAGTAATAATACCCACAACCAATCATAGTTAGTAATGAAATTTACCTCAAATGGATCTATCTAAAAGAGGATGAAGAATTATAATTTATGTTAGTGATCAAGCCATAGCTGTAATAAGCAAACTATTTTATGCACAATAAAACTTGTAAGCTCCATAGTCTTTTTATTGTAATGAATATGTTTTATCACTGTGCACACAAACACTAAAATTGTTGCATACAAGGGAGTTCTTGTAACTCAATGTAAACAAAATAAAATGCTCCGCTGGGCGCAGCTAGATACGACCGCAGATGTCGAACCCTGAATAGTTGGGGCAATTATGAACACAACATTCAAGCTTGATACAATACTGAATTTGGATTGTGAATAAATATTTGACACAGCATAGGTTTCTGACACAGAATGAATGTTGTCTAAGAACTTAAAAATTTTTAATTTACCTATTCAAACCATATCAGTATTATTTGTTTTTATATATAAATCAGAAATAACCAATTTAAAATTTAAAATTGGGCACACATATCAATTTCTTGCTATTGCGCAATACTGTGTAATTGAAAATTTCTTCAAATATTTGACACATAATAGGTTTCTGACACAGAATAACTGAAATCAAAGAACTTAAAATTGGTCATATGATTTGAATTTATATTCAATTTTTTGCTTTTGTGTAATACAATATGCTGTGGAGAATTGCCCCCCCCCCCAAAAAAAATAATAATTTACCCCTTTTTTTAGCTTTTGTGCAATACACTATGAAGTTGCACATTGACCCCCCCTCCCAAAAAAAAAACAAAAAACAATAAAATTTATTGTAACCCCCCCCCCTTTTTTTTGCTAAAAAAAATTTGAAATTTTCTTTTTAATTTATGAAATATGAAATGAGAAAAAATTACCCCCTCCCCAATTTCTCATTTACCCCCCCCCCCCAAATTTTGTTTTCAACCCCCCCCCCCATTTCTTTATACTTTGCAACCATAACAGCCCATTTAAATACACCATAACATATTAAAATAGAAAATGACATCATAGTCATGGATGGCAAATTTTAAATATACATATTAAAAGCAGTTTAGATAAGATAAACAAAAAAGCTTCATCAGCACATTTTATATTGGCAAATTTCCAATGGAATTTGTTAATAATAAAGTTTTGATAACAGGGCACACATATCAATTTCTTGCTATTGCGCAATACTGTGCAATTGAAAATTTCTTCAAATATTTGACACATAATAGGTTTCTGACACAGAATAACTGAAATAAAGAACTTAGAATTGGTCATATGATTTGAATTTATATTCAATTTTTTGCTTTTGTGTAATACAATATGCTGTGGAGAATTGCCCCCCCCCCCAAAAAAAAAAAAATTTACCCCCTTTTTAGCTTTAATTTTGGACCCCGATTTGGACCAACTTGAAAACTCGGCCCATAATAAAAAAACTAAGTACATGTTTAGATTCAGCATATCAAAGAACCCCAAGAATTCAATTTTTGTTAAAATCGAACTAAGTTTAATTTTGGACCCTTTGGACCTTAATGTAGACCAATTTGAAAACGGGACCAAAAATTAAGAATCTAAATGCACGGTTAGATTCGGCATATCAAAGAACCCCAATAGTTCAATTTTCGATGAAATCAAACAAAGTTTAGTTTTGGACCCCGATTTGGACCAACTTGAAAACTGGGCCCATAATAAAAAAACTAAGTACATGTTTAGATTCAGCATATCAAAGAACCCAAAGAATTCAATTTTTGTTAAAATCAAACTAAGTTTAATTTTGGACCCTTTGGACCTTAATGTAGACCAATTTGAAAACGGGACCAAAAATTAAGAATCTAAATGCACGGTTAGATTCGGCATATCAAAGAACCCCAATAGTTCAATTTTCGATGAAATCAAACAAAGTTTAATTTTGGACCCCGATTTGGACCAACTTGAAAACTGGGCCCATAATAAAAAAACTAAGTACATGTTTAGATTCAGCATATCAAAGAACCCAAAGAATTCAATTTTTGTTAAAATCAAACTAAGTTTAATTTTGGACCCTTTGGACCTTAATGTAGACCAATTTGAAAACGGGACCAAAAATTAAGATCCTAAATGCACGGTTAGATTTGGCATATCAAAGAACCCCAATAGTTAAATTTTCAATGAAATCAAACAAAGTTTAATTTTGGACCCTTTTGGCCCCTAATTCCTAAACTGTTGGGACCAAAACTCCAAAAATCAATCCCAACCTTCCTTTTGTGGTCATAAACCTTGTGTTTAAATTTCATAGATTTCTATTTACTTATACTAAAGTTATTGTGCAAAAACCAAGAAAAATGCTTATTTTGGCCCTTTTTTAGCCCCTAATTCCTAAACTGTTGGGACCAAAACTCCCAAAAACAATCCCAACCTTCCTTTTGTGGTCATAAACCTTGTGTTAAAATTTCATAGATTTCTATTTACTTATACTAGAGTTATTGTGCGAAAACCTAGAAAAATGCTTATTGGGCCCTTTTTTGGCCCCTGATTCTTAAACTGTTGGGACCAAAACTCCCAAAATCAATCCCAACCTTCCTTTTGTGGTCATAAACCTTGTGTTTAAATTTCATAGATTTCTATTAACTTATACTAAAGTTATAGTGCGAAAACCAAATGTCTTCGGACGACGCCGCAGACGACGCCGCAGACGACGGACGACGACGCAGACGACGACGACGACGACGCCAACGTCATACCAATATACGACCGCAAAAATTTTGCAGTCGTATAAAAATGTATCCATTTGACATGATTTATACCCTGCCATTAAAATTGGTCTTCTTTCACTTTTGTGGTTCTAATAAGTAAGGCTTTCAGGTTAAAGGTTATGGTAGGTTCAGATGTTGGGTTTGGGTTAAGGTTGGAGTTACAGATAGGATTTGTTACAACACATACAAGTATAGAATATATTGTCTTGGACCTTTAAAGAAAAAGAAGGCCTTCTTTTACAAAAAAATTACATGATTTCATCTGAATTCCTTAAAATTCATAATCGTACAATTTCTAATAATTTACATCAACCCACCTTAAAGCCCTAAAGTAAAATTGCCCAAGTATGCACTAAAAAAATATGTTCCATATATAAGATTCTTCTCTTTCCTTCAGTTTGTCAACTGATTATATCAACTAAAAACCTTATCTATAATAATCACATTTGAGTCAACAACAGTCAAAAGCAAGAACTGTTTTCTTTTCTCAAAGAAAGCATAGTCAGATTTTTTGTTCAACTTTACCAAAATATACATTTTGTACTTACTCTATAATGGCCAACAGAAAAGTTTTTTAAATGCCTTAAAAAATCCCGAAAATTTTTTTTTTTAAATTGTCCAACAAAAGAGGGTGTCATTTTCTCCTATAAATCAAAGTAATAACCATATTTTTTTCATTTGAAAATCCAGTTGAAAATGTGTCAAACACCACTACAAAATGAACACTTCCTAATACCATATAATTCAGCAGTATTAAACATTGTACCTACCATAACACTGTTATTAGATCCATGTCCATTAGCCACTGTGTGTCCATTCATAACACCTTTCTCATTACAGTTTATATGGACTTCTTCATCCTGTTGAAGTCGACAGTCAGACCCACTCCGTTTGTAGGGAGACACTACCGTTAGGCTACTGACTGAGGGTTTGGTCTCAGTGAGTTTGTCACACTGTCCATCCCTCACAGCTTGCATTAGTTTCTCCACCTTTTCATTACCATACTCACCTGCTGCCACTTCCATAACTATAAATATATGCATGTATGTAATTCTTAAATGTGTCAAGGTAAAGAAGCATTTCTCTATGTTTCCTCGAATATTATTTGCAATTATTGGTGAATAATTCATTACAACTGTTACTGTTACTTTTGTTTAAATAATGATTTTGTTATTTTTTTTTCTAATATTTATTTACTAAGATCATTGTTATTTACCAAAATCTGCAGGGTTGTGGTATGGTGGACAGGCCATGCCATGTGACTCAAAATATGGCAACAAAGATGAAATGGAACCTTTGTAAACACAACTTCCCTCTGCCAGTAGGTACAGCTGTAAAATATTATATACAAATTCATGTTTTTTGTTTAAATAATATTAATTTTTTCCCAGATAATTCCTGAACATTGAGAAGATTCTTCCAAAAAAAAATTCATACATAATTAAACATATAATTTTTGTTTAAATTTCTGCTTACAATATATCAAACCTAATATTCATAAAATTTGAAAACCTAATTATTTATAAGAATTAATACCTAATGAATGCTGAATCCAGTTTAGAATATCTGAATAAACATTCAACCTTTCATTGGAATACACATTTTTCATTTTGTGTGTAACTTACCAAATCAAACTTTTCAAATAATTTAGCACTTGGTTGATGAATGGTGCATATAATTGTTCTACCTCCTGCTGCTAAAGCTTTCAACAATGAAACACACTGGAAACAAGACGAACTGTCAAGTCCACTGAAAATAACAATTATTATTATACTTTACTATAGCAACTACTGGTAAAATAACTACATTGTTTTTAGCGTGCAAATCAAATATTTAACTCCAGTGTTTTTCCGCCAGTTGGAAATTATATATTAAATAATAATTATTAAATCTCGAAAGGGTTATTTTTCCTTGGGCCAAAGGCCCTCAGAAAATAACTCTTCCTCGATTTAATAATTATGTTTATTACCTTCTTCTGAAGGCCATACTTGTATATTAAAACTGTGAAAATAATAATTACATATTAAAAAGAAGAAAATGTTTTGATAAATAAATGTTGGGGTACACAAATTGACTTGGTCTCAGCATATTTCTTTTCCTAAATTTTATGCCTTTGTCATTTTTCTCAACCATTGCATGCCCACATATCTCTCTAATTCAAAAGAACTGGATATGGTTAGATATTTACAATATGCTGAGCAATTTCAAAATTTTGGGAATGTGAATCAATGAAATAGTTCCCGTTTGAATCAGGGATCAGGAAACTTCACCATCATCTGCCAGACATTTTTTTGATACACATGAATTGTCAGTTTACACTCTTTTTAGAAATCTCAACACATGACCTTATTTCATACAAATGTTGTTATGCACGATTTATTAATGTTTCTTATGTTCTCAAGTTTATGATCGTGAACGGTTAGATTTCCCGATACACACCTTAAAATGGATTTTTTAATTTCAAAGCAGAAAGGTGTGAAAAACGTCTGATTGATGGTCACTGATGAATGACCTCGATTGAACTTTGGAAATTGTTGACAAATGTACAGTAATTATAATTAAGCGTAATAAAAGCACTGAGACCTTTGTAAATTACAGTATTGACAATAGTAATTGCTGTAAAAACAGCTGAAAAAGATCAGTCAACCATTGAAAAGAAATGACCAAAATGAGGTCACCATTCTGCTGAACTTCGAAATTTTGGTGTAGCGACGTTTCAGTACATCTTTTTCATAAAAAATTCATAATTTTGGATATGAGTTTGACTCTAAGCAAGCTAACAATATAACACCCAATCACATTCCTGGAATTTTGAAATAAAGCAGAATAATGTCAAACTGATCACTATCAACTGTTATGCATGAGATAAGCAGGCATGCAACTAAACCATAATTACTACAGCTTTAAAAGTGTTTAAGGACCTCAACTGCCGAATGAACTTTAAAACTATTGAAGTTTTATCTATTTTATTTCAATACAGTTATTTTACCATATTCACACTGAGATTTCAACAAGTTAAAAAACAGTTTACCAGTATTAAATCACTTTTCTTCATCACTTTCACATTTATAAGGTTCAATTATTTTGGTAAATTTATTAATTAAACTTAGGTAAACAATGGATTTATCTTTTTTATGAAGATGAAAATTATAAATCTTATGTGAAACCTAGATTTTCCATGGACAAAAGATCCATACTCTTTGAGAGAGATACAGATTAAATACATGAATACTACCTTGTAGGCTCATCAAAAAACATGATTGGCGGATTGTTAACCAACTCCAGAGCAATAGATAATCGTTTCCTTTGCCCACCAGACAGGTTGATTGTCCTAGTCTTTTTATGGTCTGATAATCCAAGTGTGTAAAGGATATCATCGACCTGGAAAACAATTTCATGCCAGATACATAAAATTAACATACTGCTTTAGACAAGCAAATGTCCCTCACAGCTAATAGTAAAATTACATAAATAACAAGACAGCAAATTGCAAAATTACTGTTCTCAAATCATCTGAAACAATGCTTTGTCATAAATTTCATTAAAATCTGCTGAGTCATATAAAACATCAGGGCATTTACAAATTCAATTTTCCATATTCTAACTGTTCCAAGGGGAATAACTACAAGAAATTTAATCAGTCAATGCAAATTTTTAATATTAATCCCAGAAAATCATGATCATGGGAATAACTACAAGAAAATTGTACATTTGGTGATGATTTTTGAACTCATCATTTTATAAAATAAAGAGCTTCGCTAAGCGCAGCATGATACAACAGCGACTTTGCCCGTCTTGGCTCTGTATCTCGGAAATAATATAAAAGATGGAAAAATGTGTTAACAACCTTATGAAAGCACTCATCAAGGTGAATTCCCACAAGAATTGGGTGAAAATTAAAAAAATAATTAACATGTGAAGCCACACTGCAATTAGGCCCTTTTTACCCCTTATATCTCAAAACCATAGCAGATAGAAGAAACCTATTGCCATATTAACAGAAGCACTCATTAAGATGAATTAAGAGAAAAAAATTTTTTAGGTGCAGTCTAAAATGGCAAATTTTGGCCCCTTTAATATCCTTTATCTCTACAATGACAAAAGTAACACAAAAAATGCTTGGAGTATTTCTTATTACATTTCTTACAACAAACCACTTAATAATAAAATGCTCCGCTGGGCGCAGCTTGATACGACCGCAGAGGTCGAACCCTGAACAGTTGGGGCAAGTATGGACACATCATTCAAGCTTGATACAACATTGAATTTGGATTGTGAATAAATATTTGACACAGCATATGTTTCTGACACAGAATTAATGTGTTGTAAGAACTTAAAATTTTTTAATTTACCTATTCAAACCATATCAGTATTATTTGATTTTATATATAAATCCCAAATAACCAATTGAAAATGGCATTATAGATGAGATAAACAAAAAACTTTCATCAGCACATTTTATATTGGCAAATTTCCAATGAAGTTCATTAAACTAATAATGTGCAATTGAAGAATTTGACACATAATATGTTTCTGACACAGAATAATTGAATTGAAAGAATTTATAATTGGTCATATGATTTTAATTTATATTGAAGTTGTTGTTTCTTGTGCAATACAATATGCTGTTTAGAATTCCCCCACCCCCCAAAAAAAAAAAAAATTACCCCTTTTTTATAGATTTGGACCAACTGAAAAATATCGCCCATAATAAAACTGGACAGATAAAAATATTAAATTTGTGATATTAAAATGAAAGAGTTATCTCTCTTTCTGCACATATCAATTTCTTGCTATTACACAATACTGTGCAATTGAAAATTTATTGAAATATTTGATACATAATAGGTTTATGACACAGAATAAGTGAAATCAAAAAACTTAGAATTGGTCATATGATTTGAATTTATATTCAACTTTTTTCTTCTTGTGCAATACAATATGCTGTGGATAAATGCCCCACCCCCCCCCCCCCCCCAAAAAAAAAAATTACCCCTTTTTTATCTTTAATTTTGGACCCCAATTTGAACCAACTTGAAAACTGGGCCCATAATAACAAAACTAAGTACAAATCTGAAATGAGAAAAAAATTTTCCCCACCCCCCGCCAATTTAATATTTACCCCATAAATTTTGACACCCCCCCCCCCCCCCCCCCCCACTTTCCCTTTTTCAAAAAAAAAAATCTTTCCCTCAAGATAATGTCATAATCCCTATTCAAAATTATCATGAAGTTTGCAAACATAATTAAACATTTAAATACATCATTGAAGTCTTAAAATAAAAAATGACATATGGCTAAAATAATATTAATTCATAGTAAGTTCTAAAAATAAATTGACAGCTATAAATCACCCCAAAAACAATCAACATTTCTTTATACATAATTGAATCATACACAATATTTTACTTTAAATGTGTTTGGAATGTGTTTGGATTACCTTCCTTAGCCCACCAAGCTAATATCATAGATTTCTATTTATTTATACTACAGTTATTGTGCAAAAACCAAGAAAAATGCTTATTTGGGCCCTTTTTTAGCCCCTAATTCCTAAACTGTTGGGATCAAAACTCCAAAAAATGATCATAAACCTTGTGTTAAAATTTCATAGATTTCTATTTACTTATACTAGACTTATTGTGCGAAAACCAAGAAAAATGCTTATTGGACCCTTTTTTGGCCCCTAATTCTTAAACTTTTGGGACCAAAACTCCCAAAAACAATCCCAACCTTCCTTTTGTGGTCATAAACCTTGTGTTTAAATTTCGTAGATTTCTATTAACTTATACTACATTTATAGTGCGAAAACCAAATGTCTACAGACTACGACGGACGACGGACGACGACGACGACGACGACGACGACGCCAACGTCATACCAATATACGACCGCAAAAATTTTGCGGTCGTATAAAAATTATGAAAATCGGATTAAGAAATATAAAATTTTTAAAAATTAAGCAGAGTCCTTTATTTGGCCCCTTTTATCTCTAAAAAGGTAAGAGATAGTGAAAAAGGAATCTTAAGAAGTTTTTCCACTTTCATCAAGGCACATTTAAAACCATAAAAATCTGACAAAAATGATAAAAAACCCTTAATGACCTCCAGAAAATAATCGGGAGGGGCCATATTTCCAAAAATAAATCCCAACCTTTATTTTTTATAGGGGAACACTACAGTAAAATATTTTAAGGATACATTCAATAGAACAAAAGTAAATGAGCGGAAACATAACTGTCTACAGACACCGACAACAGGTTCATACCATAATATGACGACAAATATTTGTGGTCAAGATATTTTTTCTTCTTGTCGTCTTCCACGTCAGGTATTTTTGTATATTAAAAGTGGACTATATCTGCATATTTTCTTATTCCATCTTACCAATTCATGTTTTTCTTTGCTGGACATTTTTTCTGTCAGTTTAAGGTTAGCCGAGCACATCATTGACTCATCCACAGTAAGATGGGGTAGAAGATGATCATCCTGCATAATATAGCAGGATATTTTCCTGAATGCTCGCAGATCCCTCTCTCTACCATTTACCAATATCTGGCCGGATATATTTCGTGTTCTGAAATACAGAAATTTAAATAAAGACTTAATGATTATAGAGTCCCCCTGTTGACTTCGTTAAAATGATATACCAACAATGTGGTCAGTGAAGCATTTAATCTAGACCACAATGACCTAATTCTTGTCCTATGCTATCTTCCTCCATACGATACACCTACATACATTATCTCATGATCCTATCATTCTTAATACCCGACATGAGCTTGGACTGATATATCTTTAGTCAAAGTCAGTTGAGTATGGGATCTACTTCACAGCAACCTACATGTATTTCTTACAGAATTTTTGCCAAAGATACATCTGCAAATACAAAATGTACAAGAGTTACATGGTCTTATCCCTTATAGTACCTTAAACATGCGCTTAGACTTTCTCTTTACTCATATAAAAGGAGCAAAATTTATGCCACTCTGCCCTAAATCCTAGCTAAAACACTAAATTCCATCTATATACATTTTTTACATACTATATTATCTACAATGTACAAAGTATTAACAAACTACAGTTGAATCTCGTTATCTTGAAATCGCTTGAGTCAAACTTTTTTTCTGGTCGCGACCAGCCAACAGTATAATTTATGTTTTTTAATTCCTTTTATCTTGAAAAGTGATATTATGTACAAAGGAAATATAATTAGTGCAAATTTAAACTTGTTATGTCGAATTTATTAATCATCTGTACAGGTGAACCAAATTTTTACACCTGTCAAACAGTATGTAAGAAAACAATAACGGAAAAGTCATATGTTAATTATGTTTTGATAACAATCTTGTAAGACTTTAAGGAAATCAAAGTTTTCTTACAGTATGTGATCGTCCTATTTATTCACACTATGGTCATTATAAAATTCAGGTTATGTTAATAAGGCTTTACTTGCCAAAAAATTATTTATAAAATCAATATTGGTCAACATGAAAAGATTATCAATTTCTGATTTCAAAGAATTTGTAATTCAGAAACAATGAAGAATTTATGACAATCATCGTTAATCAAAATCATTTGATTATGCTAACAAGTAAAAACGATCAGTGAACGCTCAGAAAGAAATATAGAAGTCATTTAATGTTTATCTCCCTTGTCTAAAACTCGAGAATTTCCAGCTCCTTTTTAGTCAAATGTCTGCTATCTCAAACCCAATCCTGTGGTCCCTTGCACTACATATTACAAGAAATGAGCTGTGAAACAATGTTTTCCTTCTTTACTGTTTTGAGACCACACTCCTGCAAACCTGCTGTACACTGCCACTCTCAATGTCTGGATCTCCTTTTTCTCCCCTAATGAAACAATGTAAACTCTGGTTTTTCAAATATGTCATTTTGAACACAAATTATGACCTTTCAAAATATAAATATATTTAAAATACCTGTATCCAGCTAATATATTCATTAAAGAAGACTTTCCAGCACCAGATGGTCCCATTATAGCTGTTAACTGACCAGACTGAAATTTCCCAGATATACATTTTAGTATATCTTTTACACCTGCAATAAAAAGATGATACACATATATGGTTATGCAAGGTCAAAGACATAAGAAAAACTTTTAAAACAATTCTGGATATCAAATGCTGTTTAAACCATATATTTCACTTAGATAAACTTGCAGTTTTATATATATAGACCTTTCCATTGCATCAATGTTTTGGAAATCTGCAAAATGTTTGACGTTGAAGCCTTTCATAATAGCAATTTGTATAAAAAATACTGTGATTCCTCTTTAAAATAATAGTTTTACAAATTTTAGCATATGTCTGAGTTAGTCAATTCAAATATTTAATTTTTCAAACTTTTCAAGTGCATTAATTTTTCTATTGGAAATTTGCCATTCAGAATCATTTTTGATGTGTACAAATATGTAATGGATACTGTACAAAAAGAACAAAAGAAGTGTCCTTTATAAGACATCAGAGGATACTTTTTCCAGGTCAATGACCTTGGTACAAGTGCATAAAAAGTATTCACTTTCATTTTATTATGGGCAATTCTTATCTTCTCGTTGTACTGTACGTGACTGTTTGAATTGACATTTTCTAATCCAATTTTTAGTATAACAATACGTTTCCATATTTTGTAAGTCTGCAAAGTTTGTTATATGAATAGTCTTAATTTCTAAAGATAATATTGACCATTTTAGTTATTAAATGAGTTATAAAGTACTGTCAACTAAAACCTTTCAGGATTCATTGCTGTTGAGTTTACTTTTAGCAGTTAAAACAGTTCACAAAAAGTGTCCTTGTAACTGAGGTTAGAGAATACTTTTCAATGGCTTTGCTGGGGGTATTGTACAAAATGTTTATAATAAACAGTAGTAAAATTTTATGTTTTCTTCAACAACTCAATGAATTTAATTAACCAAACAAAAACACTGCCTTATAATTCTAACAATTTGACTTTCAAAATGCCAAAATCTATTCCAGGAACTGAGGTTTATAGACATTAGTTACAGTAATGTCCCCTTATTCTTTGCATTCCCTAATTCTGCATACCTGTCATATCTGTACTTTTCGAAATATTTGTAATTTGTTTTGTTCATTACCAAAATTTGTTCCATCTTGTGAGACTTCATTCACACTAAAATTGATTGGATAAGCAATTTTAGTGTGAATGAAGTCTGTCTGTGTAATAGGAATTTCTGAAAAATCTTTAAAAATGCTAAGCCTCCATTCGTCAACATCTTTCTTGGCAAACTGAAACATTTTGATGAAATAATTTAGAATATTAAACTTTTTCCACCATTCTGCATAGATCTACTTTTAATGATTCAATTCTTGTTTTTGAAGTACAATACTGCCAATGTCAATTCCTAAGCTAGGTGTGCAAAATTGGGGGCATTTGACAGTCTTACAAAAACAAGGGGTACAATGTTTCTACAGTACACGAATTATAGGAAAATTGTGTAACAATCTGAATTAATCTGCCTAAAAATGTATTGTTTTCACAAAAGAATAATTATTCTATTTCATTAAGAAATATGTGTGTAGTTATTGGCTATCAGTAAAATTGATTTATTACGAAAATTCTTAGGTGCATAGACATAAGGTACTGCATTGCCATTGAGCCATTATATGATAGGCATTGTAGAAAAATTAAGGGGATCAGCTAGTAATAAATTGTTAAACTGGAAAGTAGTAAATTTGATGTATCTTTTGATCAAAATTAAAAGAAATTTATGTTTTAACCTTTATGTCTGCCTTCTCGAACACTGTATGTCAAATTCTTATATTCAATATCAACTGCTCGTCGACTTGGCAGATGTGCAAACTGTTCGAATCGACTGGAGTCTCTGGATGGAGTACTACCACCTGACGCCGATTGATGATACTTTGAAGTGACTGCAGAAACATCTGGGTGAACTGGTATATGTAACTGAACAGCTAAAAGTTCTGCCATTACTTAAAATGAATTTAAGTGGTTTTGTTTGTCGTCAAACTCTCCTCGCCATTTTTGTTTTGATTGAAAGTCTGTGACCTTTGAGAGAAAAGAAGTACATACAATATGACGTTGGTAGTTATAATACGTTTGATGTTTCAAAGATAGATTTGATCAAAGTTTATTTCCGTGCTTTAAATTAAACGAGCTGTGTTTTTAATACATATTTTGTGGGTAGATGTACATTCTGTACAATCATGCAAATTATTACATCGCTGTGTAGGCACTTCCTCAAATTGTCATTAGACCGGAAGTTTGCAACAGCTGATTCCAACTAATCTTTGTATTGTACTTTATTTAATTCGGATGATTACTAAATATGTTCTAAATTAGCACGATTTTGTTAAATTTTACTGTCTATTATAAATTAAGGCAATTGCCTTCCATTTATTTTGAATTTATTGAAATCATATGTTATCTGTTCAATTGTTGATTGTCTTTATTCACGATTGGGGTCTTGAGTTGAGAAATAAAAACTTGAAACTTTAATTGTGCTTTCACCGACTACCACAAGGCATTTGACTCTGTTTTAAATAGAATTGCATTATGGCATAAATTGTTGCTAAACTGCATTGATGGAAATATGTAAAGTCAAGAAATACCAAAGGGATATTCGAAGGAGAGAAAAATCGTAACAACTGACAAACTCCGGAGAACAACGAAGACAAGACCAAAAAAATACATGTACTACAATTAAAAACTAAAAACATATGAACAACATGGACCCCACCAAAAAACCGGGGGTAGACTCAGGTGCCCCGGAAGAGTAAGCAGTCGCTGCTTCCTGCAGGACACCCGGCAGGGGCGGGTCCAGGTGAGGGCGTACGCCCCCCCCCCTTTTCAAAAAAACCCTATCGTAATGCTTATATTGTATTGAATATGGCAATTTATCATTTTCATTAATTAAACACATACTCTGATGTTAAGTAACGCCTTATACTCTAGAATTTGGAATTTCTCGTTATTGGTCTACTGCTGTTAAAATCCATCCAATCATTTTAATATACCATAGACAATTAATGGAGAAAATTCGGCATAAAAAATATCAAACCCTGACACTTTAACTATAAAATATACATGCTCCAAGTCAGGAACCGTTACATTAGTGCATTTCACAATTATTTTATGTTTTTAGCAAAAAAAAAGGTCCAAAAAATTTTTCGCCTCGCTCCGCTCGGCAAAATATTTATTATTCGCCCCCTTTCAAATATCCTGGAAACGCCCCTGCCCGCCATGCTGCCCATGTCGAATCGAAGGGATAATATCAATGGAACAGGTCCATTTTCATTTGGGAAACGGTTTTTTCATACCTGTCAGTCAAGTCATGATGACGCCCATAAATCTTTAATAAGGATGACTTCAGCTTAGGAGTAACATACCCCTGTCTGAGCAACTTTTCTGTCAGGAGCCGGGCTATGTCCAGGAAGTCAATGCATATGCCATAAGCTCTGGAATAAGGTATGAGTTGTGAAATATATACTACATACGCCGGCGCTTCTGGAAAATAGCCGCTCAAAAATGGAAATTTGACGATTGGAAAGTCAAAGTCATCCCGTTTGTCGTAAAGTTTTGTATTCAACCTTCCTCTGGTGTCAATTTCGAGGTGAAGATCAAGATAAGATGCAGACTTGGCAGTGTCTGTGGCAATATCTTTGTTATTATTCATGTTTTGTATGATGATGCTAAATCTTGTGTTCGTCAAGGTTCAAAATGAGCTGAATATTTTCAAAGTAATGTTGGGGTTCGCCAAGGTGAAATAACCTGTATTTTTTTTCTATGTTTTTAAATGGTTTATATCCAAAACTTACGACGGACTATCTGATGTATATAATGCAGCTCATTTTGTACTTGATACGATGAAATTTCTGTTTATTTGAGAATATATTATTAACATTAGAATAAGTTAATTATTATTTATAACAATTTTCTTTAAAAAGAATTGAAATAAGAATCTTAAGGATGTTCGCTGGTCATGTTTTTGAATTTTTGTCAAATGTTCAGAATCATCTGGTTTTCTTCATTTGAATGCCATAAATTATTTTTCCCGCTAACACTCATTTTTAGATCACCTGGCCTAAAAGGCCTTGTGAGCTATTCTCACCACTTTGGGTCCGTCGTCGTCGTAAATTTTTCACATTTTCATCAACTCCTCTGAAACCGCTGAGCCAATTTAAACCAAACTTTAGTTTAATGGTCACTGGATGGTCCCCTTTAAAATTTGAGTTCGGTTTTCCCGGCCACCATCCAATATGGCTGAAATGGTCGGACATGGTTTATCATTGGACCCTATGGGAATTTTAACATTTACGTTATCTTCTGAGACCACTGGGCCAATTTGAACCAAACTTTGGTGGAATGGTCATTGGGTGGCCCCTTTTTAAAAATGTGTTTGGTTTCCCCGAAAGCCATCCAGCATGGCTGCTATTACCGGTCTTAGTTTAACATTGAGCCTATGGGAATTTTACTTTTTTTGTCAACTCCTCTGAAACCACTGAACTAATTTAAACCAAACTTTAGTGGAATAGTCCTTGTATGGTCCCCTTTAAAATTTGTGTTCGGTTTTCCTGTGCGCCATCCAATATGGCTGCCATGGTCGGACATAGTCTAACCATGGACCCTATGGGAATTTTAACATTTTCGTTATCTTCTAGGAGACCATTTGGCCAATTTGAACCAAACTTTAGTTAAATGGTCATTGAATGGTCCCCTTTAAAATTTGTGTTCGGTTTTCCCGGCCACCATCCAATATGGCTGCCATGGTCGGACATGGTTTATCATTGGACCCTATGGGAATTTTAACATTTACGTTATCTTCTGAGACCACTGGGCCAATTTGAACCAAACTTTGGTGGAATGGTCATTGGGTGGCCCCTTTTTAAAAATGTGTTTGGTTTCCCCGAAAGCCATCCAGCATGGCTGCTATTACCGGTCTTAGTTTAACATTGAGCCTATGGGAATTTTACTTTTTTTTGTCAACTCCTCTGAAACCACTGAACCAATTTAAACCAAACTTTAGTGGAATAGTCCTTGTATGGTCCCCTTTAAAATTTGTGTTCGGTTTTCCTGGGCGCCATCCAATATGGCTCCCATGGTCGGACATAGTCTAACCATGGACCCTATGGAAATTTTAACATTTTCGTTATCTTCTAGGAGACCATTAGGCCAATTTGAACCAAACTTTGGTGGAATGGTCATTGGGTGGCCCCTTTTAAAACTTGGGTTCGTTTTCCCCGAACGCCATCCAACATGGCTGCCATTGCCGGACTTAGTTTAACATTGAGCCTATGGGAATTTTACTTTTTCATCAACTCCTCTGAAACCACTGAACCAATTTAAACGAAACTTTAGTGGAATAGTCCTTGTATGGTCCCCTTTAAAATTTGTGTTCGGTTTTTCGGGGTGCCATCCAATATGACTGCCATGGTCGGACATGGTTGAATGGTCCTTGGGTTGCCCCTTTCCAAAACATACATCCGGCATCCCCGACTTCCAACCGACATAGCTGTTGTTACTAAAAATAGAAAAAAGGGGGGGGGGGGTGAAACTACAAGGCCAATTGGAACCAAACTTGCCACATGTGGCAGTAATAGTCCTTAGGAGGTTCTCTTTCAGAAGTATGTCCGATAACACAGACTGTCAACCAAGATGGCCGCCACAAACGAAATTAGTTTAACATAGGGCCCTATAGGAAAATTCATCGAAAATCTTCTTGTCTGAAGCCACATGACATATTGGAGCCAGATTTGGCAGCATTAGTCCTTAGGAGGTCCTCTTTCAGAAATGTGTCCGATTTCATGGACTGTGAACCAAGATGGCCACCACAGCAGAACTTAGTTTAACATAGGACCCTATGGGAAATTCCCTCAAAAATCTTCTCGTCTGAAACCACTAAGCCAACTAGAATAAGACTTGGTAGCAATGGTCTTAGATTGTCCTCTTTCAGAATTGTGTCCGATTACCCGGATTGTCAATCAAGATGGCCGCCAGAGCCGAATTTAGTTTAATATAGGACCCTATGGGAAAATTAATTTAAAAATCTTCTTGTCTGAAACTACTTAGCTAGTTGGAACACGACTTAGCAGTAATGGTCTTTAGATGGTTCTCTTTTAGAAATGTGTCCATTGAATGGACTGTCAACCGAGATGGCTGCCACAGCCGAACTTAGTTTAACATAGAACCCTATAGAAAAACCAACCAAACTGAGTGCAACACTTAAATATTTAGTCCTGCTCAAGGTGAAAAGTTAAATCAAGGTGAGCGTTACAGGCTCTTTAGAGCCTCTAGTTCTTTTCATAAATCTTTTGCACGCAGAATAATAAGCCATTTGTAAAAATTTCATAAAATCCTTGTTATTATTTAATGGCTTTTGAGAAATAAAACTTGTCTATGATAAAGCTATGTAAAGTCAAGAGAGCATATTTTTCCCGCCAAATGTTCGCTTATCTCTCGAAAACAAGCACACGGACCTATATTTTTTTCGCTCTTGTAGTTCCTTTATTAATCCACTATCAATATTTACCAGTGTTATGAAAAGCTTGTTATTTTGAAACTGAGCAGCGAACATCATTAGGAATCGTTTTCAGTTTATAACAGTTAAAATATTAAAATAATTATTAATATATTGCAATAAAAAATAAAATAATCATGTGAAATATAATACCTTGAAAAACAAGAATTAGACATCACTAAAGTAGATGTTAAATGTATAAATAGAATGGAGTGAAAAAAATATTCTCCCTCATGTTCATTTAAATTTAAACTATTTGTTAAATACTGGCATTTAGGGTTATGTGTATTAGTCGTTCGGATCATATTTATAATCGGATGGTTGACGACTTGGCAATTATTTCATTAGGCATGGTACGTAATCCACTTAAAATGTCCAGTTACCTGGTTACGGTGAATGATTCGTGCATGTGCATGTGTATTCATAAGTAGAGAAAACGCGACAGATTTCCTGTAAATGGCAGAGAAGGAAGGAAGAAATACCTGAGCACCAATTTTATCGTTTTATCACCACTTTTTTTAGTCACAACACAATCTTTGATTGAACATACTAGTATATATAGTCACTTTCACTCCACATTTTACCAATTTTCGCACGTGTATATATTTTTAAAATTACCCCTGTAGCACTCAAACAGTTTTTTAGTCCTCGCCACCAACTTGTAAAAATGTTTTAGTTTTTTTTTAAACTTTTAAAAATATTTTATCTAGTGTCGTCCTCGATGCCTCTCTGAGTTTTTTTTAATACTGTGGTATCCACACAGTCTATTATTAACCAGTAACATTCATAACATCGAAATAATTTTTATCCTCATGTCCATGGAAAAAGTAGGAGTTCGGTCCTCGGCAAGGATCCGTCAACATTACCAACCTACTGATATTAATATTAAAATTAAACCATATGTTATGGCCCCAGATAAAGTTATGAATAAGAAAGAAGATGCTTGTGATAAAAATATGGTGACCTTTGTCATTAAGTCCAACGACAACTTTAGAGCTGAACTTAGTACAGCGGCTTATGAAATATTGAAAGTCCAACTATTCAATAAACTTGACTCGATGTCATGTAGCGACTATTTCATCACTAGTCTTTTCCATTGAAAACAATGCTGACGAAATGAACATGGTAGTATATCAGACAATTAAAGTCACCCAAACAAAGGGAAGTGGTAATTGTACAAATAAACAACTTAAATTCACTGTCAATCTGTGTAACTCTACATCATCAATTGTGGCCAATGGCAATGGAGTACGCTATTTCTTCGACAACTTTTTTACTCCAATCCTTAAATATTTACATCAACATTCAGAAAATATTGACATCATCAACAATAGTGTAAAGGGTATGATTATGAACTCTAAGATTGATACTGTTTCAGAAAATAGAGACGATAAAATGTCAGATAGACAGCTTATTTTCATAACAAATAATCCTAGTATAAATTTGTCAGTTCTAGTTAATACAGTACAGATCGAGACAATATATACATGTCCGATTTGCTCCGACATCGCAAATGATGACACAATTAACTGTGACACCTGTCTAGAGTGGTTTCATTATAAATGTGTACATCTAAATAAATCAAAGGTTGATAAAATCCCAGCCAAAGCACGCCCGTTATGTCGCAATGACCTTTTGCGTATGAACACCTCAAGTAATATTAATTCTTTATATGTACCAACTCATGAATTATGTGCAACAGATGGACCGTTACCTTTGATACCATCATCAGCAAGCATGGCTTAACCTCAGTAGGCAATATCTCAAATGTATCTACAACTTTATCTACTAGTACCTGTTTACCACCCTTATCAGCTGCTAACTCTTCCACGCGTTATTCCAACAATAACTAGCTCAAATTTTAGTACTGCATGTTTGACTTTTACTCTACATCAACGTCAAATACAATCAAATTCTAGTTGCAATACAACAAATACAACTTCAGTTTCATCAGGTACGATTTCATCTACCATATCACAATTAAAACAACAACAAAAAAACACAAAAAAAAACGGGTTCCAAATAAATTGGCTGTAGAGAATGATAATATTAGATCTTTTATCATAGAACTTGAGCAGAAAATAAATGATCAGGAGAGAACTATAAATTTGCTAAAATCTGCAAAACGTAGTAATGAGCACACAGGTACTTGTAACCTTATGAACAATTCTAACACCATAAATGGACTTACTAATTCTGGGTATAAGGACCACATAGACAATATAGAAAAGAAGCTTGCTACTCTCATGGACTATCAACACATGTTAGCTTTTTCAAATATGAACTCTAGAATTGACAATCTTCAGAATTCTATGATTCCCAGGTTCCGTTCCAAACAATTCATAATTCGTATACTCCATCTTTGCCAACGCTTCACTGCTTCTATTAGACATGCACCTAGTATGCATATGCAATACTTCCTCAACATATTCCTGTAAATCCAATTTATCAACAAGGACTTAACTTTGCTCCTCCTGGACACAACTCTACAACTGATAATTTCTTACAGAATTCTCATTTATCGTCAAACATGCCTCAATCTACAAATCCAGGACATGTTGTCCCACCTCCAACTCATCACAAAAGGAGTTCTCATCTAATGACCAATCCAACCACTCATTATTCTGATCGTAATGTTAGTAACACTCAGGCCACCTTAGACAACAATCGTAGAGTTCCTACTCATACAAAAAGAACATACCCACCTTCTTACCGTGAATCAATATCAAGAATATACGGCCAAAACAAGAGAGGACTGCAAAATTACTAAAGAACAAACCTGGTATCAACAATCATAGTGCAGTTGACAATGTAGTGTTACCATCTAGTGAAACCAAAGTTGTTGACATTCAATGTTCAGATCATTTTCTAGACAATGGAATGATAGAACAAGACAAACGAGAGATGTAACCGTGCAATCGAAGGATGTGATTGACCATATTAAACTTGTGACTTTTAACATAGAAGGCCTTCGTGGAAATGCTCCTTACCTGGAGAAAATTTTACGTTTTAATGATTTTATCTGTATACAAGAGCACTAGTTGTGGCAATATGAACAACAAAAGGCTTCAAAATTTCTTACAAACTTATTCTATAAGATCGATGACTGTAACTTTCCAAAAGTACACTCTGTTCGGTCACGTGGTAATGGTGGAATTCTCATCGGCTGGAATGCCAAATTTGATAGCTATGTGAAGACCCTTGATGATGGTAATGAACGTATTATTGTAGTAGAAATTAACTGCTCTCCGAAACCCGATATGTTTGATAAATTGTTACCTTCCTACATCTGGATACTCTGATACTGCCGTAAAGTATCAAGAAAATCTTGACTTGCTCGAAATCATTATTCAGAAGTATTGCGATTCATACCAAATTATACTCGTCGGTGATATGAATGCAACAATGTTACTTTCTCGACGTAATGATTCAGATAGAAGTTTTAGATCTTTTATAGAAAAATACAAACTAGTCACTTATGCTAACATGGGAGCTACACCAAAGTATCAGCATGGAATAGGATTCTCCCAGATTGACTACATTTTCAGTCACGCGGAAGACAATTTTCTAGAACTTGAAATATGTCAACAACAACCCTATAAATACTTCTAGTCATGTATCAGTCGTAGGTAAAATGAAAACTGAGAATCATCCAATAATCAATGAACGCAGATCCATCAAAAGACGCATCCGGTCACAACAGCGACATGGCATGTGAGCGTAAATAATTTTATGTCAAATACTTGAATCTGAAAAAAAATCTTTTATAAACTCATCAGAAGAGGAGTATCAAAAACTATTTCAAATCCACAAGGCTTCATGAATGAAGGCCAACTTATTTTTGATCTTGACAAACAAAGTAGAGGATTTGCAAAGTTCTATGGAGACCTTGCCGTTCCAAAACAACTTGAACAATTTGATTCTGACTATCAGAAAAACACTCGACTTCATATAGAGCTTATTCGACAAAAAGTTAAAGAAAGTGGTGATGCCTTTTCACCTATTATGCATGCTGAAATTGAATCAGTTATTTTGAAGCTCAATAACAATAAATCAATTGATGAATATGGAATTTGAGCTGAGCATCTTAAACTTGCAAGTCCTACTATTTTGAGTGTAGTGTCTGTCCTATTTAATGCGATAATTGAACATTGTAATATACCCTTACAATTTGGCATTATAACACCTGTTCACAAAAAGGTAAAGATGCTGCTGATTTTGGAAATTACAGAGGCATAACTGTTTCATGCACCATAGGAAAAGTACTTGAATATGTTATACTTAACAGGATTGAACATCTGTTACCTTCAGATCAGTCATCATTACAATTTGGCTTCACCAAAAATACCTCAATATTACTGTCAGCTCTACTGATCAACCAATCTATCGTAGAAGCAAAGGAACTCAATCTTCCACTATTTATAGCTTTTCTAGACTCTCAATAAAATGCTCCGCGGGGCGCAGCTAGATACGACCGCAGATGTTAAACCCTGAATAGACCCCCCCCAAAAAAAAAATAATTTACCCCTTTTTTAGCTTTTGTGCAATACACTATGAAGTTGCGCATTGACCAACCCCTCCCAAAAAAAACCCCAAAAAACAATAAAATTTATTGTAACCCCCCTTTTTTTTGCTAAAAGAAATTTGAAATTATCTTTTTAAATTTATGCAATATGAAATGAGAAAAAAATTAACCCCATTCCCAATTTCTCATTTACACCCGCTAAATTTTGTTTTCAAATCCCCCCCAACAATTTCTTTATACTTTGCAACCATAACAGCCCATTTAAATACACCATAAACGTATTAAAATAGAAAATGACATCATAGTCATGGATGGCAAATTTTAAATATACATAATTTAAAAGCAGTTTAGATGAGATAAACAAAAAAGCTTCATCAGCACATTTTATATTGGCAAATTTCAAATGAAGTTCATTAAACTAAAGTTATTGGCAAATTTCCAATGGAATTTGTTAATAATAAAGTTTTGATAACAGGGCACACATATCAATTTCTTGCTATTGCGCAATACTGTGCAATTGAAGATTAATTGCTATTGTGCAATACTGTGCAATTGAAAATTTCTTTAAATATTTGACACATAATAGGTTTCTGACACAGAATAACTGAAATCAAAGAACTTAGAATTGGTCATATGATTTGAATTTATATTCAATTTTTTGCTTCTTGTGCAATACAATATGCTGTGGAGAATTGCCCCCCTCCCCCCTCAAAAAAAAATAATTTACCACTTTTTTAGCTTTTGTGCAATACACTATGAAGTTGCACATTAACCTCCCATCCCCCCCAAAAAAACCCAAAAAACAATAAAATTTATTGTAACCCCCCCACCCTTTTCTTCCTAAAAAAAATTTGAAATCTTCTTTTTAATTTATGAAATATGAAATGAGAAAAAAATACACTATGCTATTGCGTATTGACCCCTCCCAAAAGCAACTTATTGTACCCCCCCCCCCCCCCCAACTCTTTTTTGCAAAAAAAAATGTTTGAAGAAATTTTCTTTTTAATTTCTGAAATCTGAAATGAGAAAAAATTGTCCCCCCCCCCCCACAATTTCTTATTTACCCCCTAAATATTCACCCCCGACCTTTCCCTTTTTCCAAAAAAAAAATTCTTTCCCTCAAGATAAGGTCATAATTATTATTTCTCATGGAGTTTGCAAACATAATTACCCGTTTAAATACATCATTGAAGTCTTAAAATAGAAAATGACATATGGCTAAAATTAATATTAATTAATAGTAACTTCTAAAAATAAATTGACAGCTATAAATCACCCCAAGACAATCTACATTTCTTTATACATAATTTAGCCTTTCTACTTAAAAACATGAATCTTTATTAATAATTATATGAAAACATTTTTCATATTGTTTCCAGTTTAAATATTCATAATTATTCTAAATAAACTTAACTCATCGTTACTAAAATGGTGAAAAATGGTTACAAAATATTGCCAAGTTCTTTGTATCTGTGATCAGAGTATTAACGTTGCTAAAAAGACTGGTACAAGACTCACTAGACTTATCTAGTGACATTTCCTTAGGCTCATCTACTGGTACCTTATGAAAGTCAGATGTTGTTCTGGAGTTAAGTCGCCTTGTCCATAAAAAAATCAAATATGCACGAAAAATCACAAAATTAGCAATTTTCGGGTAAATTAAAAAACGTGTCGACTTAGATGGGCTCAATATATCTTGTTGGAATTTGATACATACTTTGTTCAGATAAGTATCTTTCAATGGTCAACTGCTAATCAATGCTAAGCATATAGCTTCAACTCCTATTTTGTGTTTTAATTTAATGAAGTTTATCCTTGGCTTAATGAAAAGCGTCAAGTAAAAAGCCTACATAATTGAATCATACACAATATTTTACTTTAAATGTGTTTGGATTACCTCCCTTACAACAAGATAATATCATAGATTTCTATTTACTTATACTAAAGTTATTGTGCAAAAACCAAGAAAAATGCTTATTTGGGCCCTTTTTTAGCCCCTAATTCCTAAACTGTTGGGATCAAAACTCCAAAAAATGGTCATAAACCTTGTGTTAAAATTTCATAGATTTCTATTTACTTATACTAGAGTTATTTTGCGAAAACCAAGAAAAATGCTTATTGGGCCCTTTTTTGGCCCCTAATTCTTAAACTGTTGGGACCAAAACTCCCAAAATCAATCCCAACCTTCCTTTTGTGGTCATAAACCTTGTGTTTAAATTTCATAGATTTCTATTAACTTATACTAAAGTTATAGTGCGAAAACCAAATGTCTTCGGACGACGGACGACGACGACGACGACGACGACGACAACGTCATACCAATATACGACCGCAAAAATTTTGCGGTCGTATAAAAAGCTTTTGATGTCGTTGATCATCAGTCTTTAAAATGTAAAATATTTTTTAATTGAATCAATGGCAAAATATAGAAAGTCATAGACTCTTGGTATACAAACTTCACTTCAAAGGTAAAGTGGTGTGATTGTTTTTGTGAAAATTTTCCTATCAAACAAGGAGTCCGTCAAATGGCATTTTATCTACACGATTATACAAAACATACATAAATGACCCTATCAGAACTTGAGAACGTAATAAACTGGGAACACATATTGGAACAACCTATGTTGGATGTCTAATTGTGGCTGATGATGTTGCTCTAGTAGCCAACTCTGCATCTGATCTTTAATTGATGTGGAATGTAACTAGTTCATATGCTAACCGGGAAAAATATGTTATTCACCCAGAAAAGAGTACCATTCTTATGAAAATACCACCTAAACGATCGTGTTTCTCAACTTCGGTCTGGAAATAAGGTTACAAAGAAGTCTCTGTGTCAAAAACTACGACCAATCTTGGTATAATTAGATCCTTTGATTTTCTTCGAAAAATTCAGTGTTTACCTAATAGATCAGTTAAAGATATTACTTATCTACTTCTTGGTGTTAGACCAGCCACTGCCGAGCTCCATATAAGACAACTGAACCTTTTAGGCAGTACCATTAGAAGTGAAAACTTAATTCTAAATCCAATACTCCATAGACAGATTTCAACAAAATCAGAAATTTCAGACAGTTGGTTTACTTATGTAGATAAGCTTCTAGTACAATATGAGATTCCTAGCATTGCAGAAATGATAAAAAGTCCGCCGTCTTGGAAAAAGAATGTGAAATTAACAATTGAAAAATTTTGGACACAAAAATTACTACTAGTATTTGACTGTCAAAATAAATCTACCCTGTCATACTGCGATCTGTCAAGTTTGAAAATTAGAACTGTTCACAAGCTGTGGTTCTCAATTGAAAGCAATATTAAAGAAGTCCGCCGTGGTGTTATAAAAGCTCGTCTAATCACAGATATATTAAAAACTCCAGTCCAACAGAAGTAAATTCAATCAACATGAAGTCAGCTCTGTCTGTCCACCTTGTCAATATGAAGATGAAGACATTGTACATTTTATTTTGAAATGCAACGCTCTATTTGAACACAGAAAGACATATATAGAGGAATTAAAACCCATTATAGACAGTATAAGTAACAGAATACGTGTTCATGGAAGAGACTAGACGGTGATTACTATTTACTAACACAATTGATTCTGGACCCAAGTGTTTTGATAAAACAGAATATATTATCATGCAGTGACAGTATTCTCACAAAAATAGAGGACTGCTCAAGAAAATTGTGCTTCTTCCTGCATTGTGGAAGAACATTTATTATAAACATGAAGAAGAAGGTGGCTTTGTTTATTATTACTTTTTATATGAATTTAACTTTCCTTCATTTCTTTTATTAAAAGTAATACAGAGATTTCTTTCGTTAAAATCAAATACGTTGTTACATATACGAGCGAATCGAACATGTTGAGATATATAAACACCACGCGATGGTGCCAAGGGAACGTCACCATCTAAAAACGCATAATTAACAATAGGAAATGAAAAGTCATCTCTAGTATAGTATGCATTATTTTTTATGGGCCAGCTGAAGCCCACCTCCGGCTTTTCTCGCTGCGTTGAAGACCCATTGGTGGCATTGGGCTGTTTTCTGCTCTTTGCTCTTTGACACATTCCCCGTTTCCATTCTCTATTATGTTCCTAGTTACACATCCAATTTTGCCTTGAGAGACCCCTGCATGTTGTTCAAACAACTGTATTGTCTTAATTGTCAATATTTACTTTGTTGATTGTTTTCAAATCTAGTCAGATTTTCCGTAACCATTACCTTCCGAATAAAACTGTTCCGCCACGGTTTTGTTTTTATGCAGCACCTACTGTGCAGATTTTTAAATTTTATTCAAATTAAATTTCAAAACATGTTATTAGTATTGTTTCGTGTTTCGTTTCATTTCGCCATATTTCGCTGTGTTTCGCCTCGTTTCACTGTGTTTCGTTTCCTTCCGTTGTGTTTCGTTTCCTTCCGTTGTGTTTCGTTTCTGTTCCGTTTCTTGTTTAGAAGTACCCAAAAGAAACTCTATATTCGTTCTTTCTCACACAAAAAATAAAAAACTAAAGAATAATTATGCAAATTATTTGAATTCTTTCCCAGGGGTTTTCGAAAAGGAATTTCTAAGAACTGAAGAAAAATATGACAATGATATTAAAAGAAAAAACAAAATTTGTAAAATTTAAGTATAATTCTTTTTATGGTATGAGGGCGGTACTAAAAACAAAGGACAAATTTTGAAATATGAAAAATATAAAATTCGTGCTTCGCTTTCAAATTCGAACAGCATTTTTTGCGTCTATACACAGAAGAGATATTTGGGAAGTTGAACTTGATATGGGCGTGAAAATATTAATAGGTTATTATACAGTGTTATGTACAGTATGGAAGAATGTTGCACGAGTCCGTATGGTAATAAAACCAATTTTGGACGAGACGCTCCAGGCGTCGAGTCCAATACGGGTTTCAATACAATACTGACGAATATAATAGCGAGAGCAGCGAGCGCTATAGGAGCATATGCATTTGCTACATATGGGTCATTTAGAAAAGTCTTTGTTTAATGGGGCAGCCATATTGTGCTACATACTAAGTTTTCTAGCTTCGTTCGCCGGAAACGGAACTAAGGGAACTAACATGCTACAAATTATAATTTTAGAGTCAGAATGGTGATACCAAAAATGAGTTTCTGAGAGGGCTATTGCTGTGCTCGCATCATTGGCCACGCCAACAGCATATTATCTTTCCATATTGTGCATAATATTATATAATAACATATTTTAACAACAATGTTATGTTTAATTTTTAATTCAACTTTACATCAATAGAACTTTTAAACATCTAAATGATCGATCACCAATTCGAGTTAATTCCCTTACATAACGTGCAATACGAAAAAATATGGATTTGTTGGGACGTCCAATATGTAAAAATACGGCTTCCGGTTGGGTACTGATGAAGTGAGAAAGGGGATCGAAACGAATCGAAACGAAATATAACAAAATGAAACGAAATATAACGAAAAGGAGTCTTTTATAGTCTGACCAAAAGGTTCAGCTGCATGTAATGCTGCATTAAAGCGGAGCAGATTTTGTCAATGTCTATCAAAAAGTCAATGAGTCAATGTGGATTGATAATCTGTAAAATAATTAAATTTGACATGTATATTCAACAGTTCGATTACCTTCGAAATAATATATATATATTGTAGACCTTACTTTAAGCAATGTTGAATTTTGGACCTATTTCACCTTTTTGTGTCCTGATATCTTTAGAATAGGGTCCAATGTCTTTAAAATAATTAAATTCAATTAACAAGTATTTTTGAAACATAAAATCTTTGTTGCACGTTACAGGTACTGTCCGTCTCTATGGAGTACTAAATTCAGCATGCAATCTTGAAACAATGACTTAATGAGGAACCAGAGTGAGTTATCTTTTCCTAATCAATGTAGGAAAGGGAGATAAATAAATTCTCTCCCTTTGTCCTGAGGCTAAAAAGGAGACAAATTTATGATCTCCCTTACCTACATTGGTTAGGAAAAGATAACTCACTCTAGTTTCTCATTTGCGAACATAAAGCATCCGCAATTTAGGGAGTTTTAATATCGATTAATATCACTAATGTCTTTGACTGTAACAACAGAGGCCGAAAATTTAAAACTCAAAACCAATACGCAATATGGCTGTATGCGGTAGGGTTCATTTTAAACAATTGCAAATGAATAATTGAAGGGGTTAAATCACTTCAGTTTACATGAAAATCATAGTAAAATTCGAGTTTGTAATTGCAAAATTCAAGTTCAAAAATCGAAAAAAAAATGTCTTGAATAAAAAACAAGGGGAGAGAACATTGGGGTATTCCTTTCAAACAATGATTATTATCAACAGCATCGCCAAAATTGCCATGTAGACGATCAAAACTATGGCAGACGGCTTCGATTCTTTTTTTTTCTTCTCTTCGCGTCAGTCCAATATGGCTTGCCTCGGACCAGTAACTAAGCCAATATGGAAAACCTTACGCAATAATACTAAAATATTACATATGGTGTAGCATTCTCCTTTTTTCATTGCTTAATACGATCACATAATTAAAGGATATTCCATGTACGGACGCTTTGTTTCTATTTTTAAATATATGGAGCTATGTTTATATTCATATATGTGTTGAGGCTTTCCTTCTAAATTTAGATCCAGATATAAGTCGTTCTGGTCCGGATTACTAAAGTCAAGCAAAATACAATACACAGAAAGAACATTGAAGTAATTTCCATAATAAACTATTAACATATGCAATATATAAATAATAAATAATAATTAAGGACTTTCACTCAATCATATATAGCTTTATAATACGAGTAATAACTGTAACAGTGAATTGTTACGAAGTCTCCCAAACGAAGTAACTGATATCTCGAATGCCTTACATTGCATTCAAAAAAATATTTGTTTTTCAGAGACTGAAATGGGGAATTGTTCTTATAAACCTTATGCATACTTAATGGAGAGGTTATTTGAAAATCGTGATATGGGTATATTTTGTGACCCGAGTTTTACAGCCAAACAATGTCACACTTGATCAACTTTTGCTTGTCGACATGCTGCATTACGGGGCGCCGAATGTGACTTGAACTTTTTGTAATCAAAATCAATTTTGTGTACACAAAATTCAATTCTGACATAACAAAATCATTTCTGTCTTACAAAACTATGTGATACAGACTTGTTTTATGAGAACTTCAATTTTGTAATGGCAAAATTCATTATATGATGTGTCCTTGAACCTGCTAGACCCGCGGTTACTATATCCAGTGAGAGGCCTTCTTACAAAATCTTGATGAGCGAATTCATTTGCATACAAAATTGACTTCTGTGACAAAAATGACATTTGTGACACAAAATTGACTTTTGTGTTAAATTTTCACTTCTGTTTAACAAAACTCAATTTTGTCTACACAAAAATAAACACAAAAGTGAATTTTGTGACAAAATCTCAGTTTTGTATGCAAATTAGTTCACAGAATCCAAACTAAACTAATTTGCATACAAAATTGACTTTTGTCGCCCAATTTTCAAATTAGGTAACAAAAGTAAAGTCTGTGATACAAAAATTTAAATTTGTAGTATGCTACAAATTTTGTTAAACTGAACTCATTTTTGTTTAACACAACTCACTTTTGTCCGTACAAAATTGAATTTCGTGTGCAAAACCACAAGAGTCCCGTTCGGCGCCCCGTACGCATTGACAGATATATCCCAATATTTCTGAACCATTTACGAGAACCGATTTTATTGTATGGTGTAATCAAATGCATTAGGTTTCATTAAATAAAAATAATAATAAGACTTCCTACCTGCCGTGATCAGTCCTCCCAATATCAAGTCAGTGTAATTTAATTGAATCATATTTATATAAAACAATACATTGCAACACAACAAGATTTTTTTTTAATTTATGACCAAGCAAATGAAATAATATCTATTATTACATATTATGTCTGATACGTTGATGTCTTCCTTGTATCAATATTTAAATGGTTTATGAGATTTGAACATTGCGTATTAAAACGTGTTAAAGGGATAAACATTTTTACGGATTTTAAAATTTTTGATTTGAGGGGCGAGGATGACCCCTTTTTGGGGTGGGAGTGTTAGGTTTTTATTAATATGTTTGTCTTATCATGGGGAAAAAGAAAATATATGATTTAGGGGCAGGGATTTCAATGCTTTACGAGATAATTAAAGACTAATGATTCGAGGGGGTGGGGATTTTAATTTTATTTAATTCAAGATAATTGGCTTAAGGGGGCGAGAATGACGCCCATTGAGTAATGAGGTATGTATCATTTAATTGGGAGTCACGGTATTGTTTATACGCATCGCTCTCAGCGCCACTATGATGCCGTTTCTTTCTTGACCGTCAAATATTTATGAGATAATTGAAATTTATTGATTTTATGGGACCCTTGGGAAGCAAGGTATGTGTCATTTGGTGCGTCTTACCATGAGGAATAAGAAAATACATGGTTTAAGTATGGGTATTTTAACGATTTATGAGATAATTGGACATTCGTGATGTGATGTCAGTGGTGGAGCGAGGAATGTGCCATTTGGTGCGTCTTACCATGGGGAATAAGAAAATATATGGTTTAGGGATGGGGATGTTAACGGTTTATGAGATAATTGAACATTATTGATTTGATAGAGTGGTGATAAACCCCTGGGGAAGCGAGGTATGTGTCACCATGGGGAATTTCGAAAATAAATATTCTGGCCCGACCAAATCTACCAGGCCCCACCTCAGAATCGGTGTGTTCACGTTTCTCCCACTTTAATTATTTGTTTATACAGTAGTAAATTTACCTTATCTGTAATTACTTGTACAGTGCAATCTGTGTAATTGAGCCATTATTGAAATATACATAAAAGTCTTAACTTTATTTGATTAGCAAATATTAAATAAATAAACATACAACATTAAATCGTTTTTCGTTTTAACACAAGCAGCACAAAACAATTTATTTAATTATCAAGAAGCAAGTATATTCAATAAATAAATAGACAACATTAATTTTCATTTCATTTTAACACAAACAACACAAAAAGTACATAAAACAAAATATGTAATAATATACACAAACATTCATATGCTGTAAATCAAGTATCTACCATTTTTTAAGATATGACTTTAATAAATCAAACATTTTCAGAAACAAGTACTAGTATTAAGTGAATAAACAGACAACATTATATTTCATTTCATTTTAACACAAGCAACACAAAAACAAAAAAGTAATGTCCAATGACTCAATACAGGAATACACTAAATGTTCAAAAAGCACTAAATTCGTCAGTTATCCATGTGGAGAAGAAAGCTGGCTTGGTCGGCAAACTCTTGTAACGGTGCTTAAGGGTGGAAAGTCTGTTGTTGATGTTCCTATACTTCTTAAGTTGTGGTCGCTGAGTTCCTCCTGCTGCAATCTGTATTTGGTTGGCTTCGGTTCTTTAATCGTGTTGATGACTGCTTCAGCCTTCACTCTGGCAGTGTTTGGTGCGTGGTTGTGGTCGTGGCCAAATTTGGTGATGTTCTCGTTGTTGGTATTGACTGTAGCTGGACACAAGGGAACAACACACTTCCAGTAATAGCGTTTGCCATTTCAGACTATGATTTAGATTTCTTTCGTAAACAACAACTTAAGATTTCTTTAGTAAACAACAATTTGGATATCTTTAGTAAACAACAATTTATATTTTTTTGTAAAGCTGAATACCCCCGGTTATAAATACACAAAAATATGACGTCCTAATGAAAAATGACCAGCTTGCGGACGTGAATTAAAGTATCCGTTTTTCATGTTTTTTTTTCGACATAAGAATTAATATCGCAAACAAATAATCGAAAGAAATAAAGAAAAAATGGCTGTAATATGTTTTAAGATCTATGAAAATTACACCATTATCTGACTACTCGAAAGGAAGGTCCAGGTGTAAAATTTTAAAAAGTTAAAACTCGGGGTGCGGGCGAAATTTGATAAACTTGAATCGCCCCTTAGAAAAAGCCAATTGGGTAACACGACGTTAAGTATCTTATTTGTTTGTAACTTACCCATACTTCTTCGTGAAGAAGTATCCATCGGCTCTGCAGTAAGTGGAGTCTCACTGTAGACAGTGTAGTTGTTGACGGCATCTCTAAAAGCTGTTCTGTCTGCAATAGTTGATATGCCAAGCTCCTTCAGGTCGTCATCTGTAAGCAGCTTGCACGTGTCGATCAAATCCATGCGTTGTTGTCGGAATGTGCTCCTCAAGGCCGTCTTCCCTATTCTTTCAAGAATTTGATTTACACCCGCCATGCCTACTTTTTCTTTCGGATGCCCTTATGTATTTCTTTCTATAAATACATTATAGAAAGATAGATATATAGATTAATATCGTCCGAGAGGTTCCGTGTTCTTATAGATATATAGATTAATATCGTCCGAGAGGTTCCGTGTTCTTATGAAGATGTTTTGACATAATGAAGTGTTCATGTAACGCCATATGTGTTTCTTGATACCCATTTGACATTACAATGTATATCGTTTTACCCATTGTTATAGAAATACGATATAATGACTTTTTAACATCATATAAGGAAAGTTTCGCATGATGTAATGAAATTTTCACATTAGGTAATGAAACAACCACATCGCGTAATGAAGAATTCACATCATATAATGAAGTATTCATATCATGTACTAGTGTTTTCATACCAAATAATAAAGATTCCAGATAAAGTAATGGAGAATTCATATGAAGTAAACGTGTTTTGACATGATGTAAGCAACATTTGCATCATGTCATAGTAATTTCTTCGTATAAGGCAGTGATGGCGTTTCATAGCCTAACACTAATTACATATGAACAAGGGATAAAAAAACATCATATGTTAAATCTTAAGCACACATAAAAAAAGCCTGCATAAAAAGCAAAACGAAACAAAAGAAATGCAACAAGAAAGCACACAGACAGCACAGTAAAGAAAATGGCAGAAAAAAACATCAAAGAACAAGCAGTCATGCACACAGGCATGAGACAAATTGGCATGGAACTTGCAGCAGTTACAGAAAGAGATTTGTCTGCCACACCAGCTTTTAATACAGTATCATACATTATAGCAATTATTGTATAATACACTGAACAAAATGGCGCAAAATTATTTACAATGACAAATTTCATCATGTCATGCATGTTGAAAATGTAACTAGTTGGTGCAAATTTTCTGCATTTACAAAAACTAAACACAGAAAATTTTGTATAAAACATTTTTGTATTCTGGTTCTCAATTATGGAATAGTTTGTCATTTTGTCATTGGAAATTAGAAACTATACTTGGCGGATTGTAACCAAACTCGATAGGAATGATGTATGGAGGGACCACTACAAACGATCCACCATTGGTTTCAGTTGGATAAAACATTGCTCCCAGAGGCCATCTTTGATTTTTATTGGCCAATTTTCCAAAATCTTCTCCTCTGAAACTACATTATGAAATGATTTGACACTTTGCAGGATTGATGACGACAGTACCCTCTACAAACAATCCACCTTTGGTTGAGATTCATCTGATCAATCGATGGATGCAGCTGTTCAAAGTTGCCATAGAATCCATATCGGAAAAGACTGTTTTGTCATTTGCTCAGGAACTAATGGGCAGACTGTAATTAAATTTGGTCGGAATCTCATATGGAAGGACAGATGCAAATAATCCACTTTTTGTAGGTCAAAGGTCAAAATCAAGGTATTACATTGACAATTTGCGTTTCTTTAAAAGCCTTGTGGATACAAAAGAGCTTACATTATATAATGGTCTAATAAAAGCCAGGTGAGCCTCTAGTTTTAAGTATTATGTCGGAGTTGAGTGTAATAACGATTTCTTAACTTAATTTATCGTCAAAAGAGGGATAACCTAATAACTATATATAGATATCGGTGAAAAGGGGAAGGGTGGGGGGTGGTTGTAATCCTAAGGCATGCGAACCTGATGGCTATAGATTGGGAAAGACCTCTTTTGTTCCCCGAACAACTTGCTTGCCACTGGACTTCCTTTTGTCTGTTGTAGTTTACTGAAAATTAAGCCTTATCTAGTTTTATCTTGCGTTGTACATTTTTTTTGTTTGTTAAATTAACGTATACATCTACCTGCAGGAACACTTTACCTTGACTTATCAATACACTCCGTATGCGTTATATGATTATCGGAAGAAAGCTTATTTTGGTCAATTTATGATGAAGACAAAAAAAAAAATATAATTCTTGACCACGCTTGATTAACTCGTGACCTAGACTTACTAAATCATGATTACGACTTATTCTTAAAAACAATTGATGTGCACATTTCGTCGATTTAGGACTTATTAGTTGTGCTCAGGCCTAAAATGTTTAAAACCAAAACAACAATCCAAAAAGTTGAAGAGCAAATTCAAAATATGCCAAAATGACCAAACGGTAAAACCAAACCCATCTAATGACAGAGCTATACACGAGGGAAACACGCCTTAGTTTTCACAAAATATAACTTTTTTTGTAATTTCGGGCCAGTATCGAAATATTAGCAACAGATTTGGTGATACCCTCGGTGATTTGGAGTCAGCGGTATAAATCGTGGCGGCAAGTTAATAGGTCGTAACCACGAGTTGATAAAGTGTAGACACGAGTTAGTAAATTGTGTCCTCGAGTTATATTTTTTTTTTCTTCACGATAAATATTTTTCCAAATAAGCTTTCGTATTATTGATAGTTGGCAGATGGTACTTTATTTGTAATAGGCTTTACTGGTCCTTACTGTAATGTGTGAACTTGTGGGTCGTTATTTGTAGGCGGTTTTCAATTTCCAAAGTTTTAACCATGCGTAAACCTAATCCATCAAAGCCATTTAGTGTCTGGGGATACGATGGCTTGTTGTATCACACAAGTATACACAAGTACTTGGCATGTAAGATTATTTCTCATATGTATTTATACGTACACTCATCCGTTTTCTCGTTAGATATTGGATTTATCTTTTATGCATTGTAGAATCAGTAAAAAATGATTCGGCGAGTTAGAAATCTCATAATGACATTTTAGCTTATCGACTTGGATGTAACACATGCCCGTTTCTCCGGAATTTAGGAGTTTTATCAAGCGTCTTGCAAGTTTTAAATATATTGTAATATGTTGATTCTCAACAAAACATATCATTGTTAAAATAAGTATGACATGGATTTGAAGTCAAATAGTCCACATTTTGTTAAAATGTCAGGTGTATAATATAAAAAAATACGACATTTAAAAGAACATTATTGTAGTAATCCGATATAAATAAAAGTTATAAGTAAAATATATAATTATAATCTTAATATCACGAACAAACGCCTCTGTTTTACAATTGTATTATATACAAGAAAAGAAATTAGATTAGATTTATCACATCTATTTGTTTGTTGCGTGGGCTTGTTTCTCCACATCCGTACTTATAAACTTATAGATTTCCCTGTTTTTTAATATTCTAGTGTGGAAACATATTTTCTCCAGAACCACATAAAATAGTTTTAAGCTCTGAAAAGAAAAGACGCTCGTTAGAAGACAATGAAAAATCATTATAAGGATTAGTGTTGTCATTTAAAAAGTTAAACTGAACGATTAAATATAACATGTAGGCAAAATGATCCGATAATGCTTGTTTAGATTTTCTGCGATTTTCACAAAAATCTCGATTTTTTAAAATACTATTCGGTTAAGCTCAAAGTAGAAAGCCAAAACAAAAATTGGTTTGCAATTTGTTTTACGTTTTACAGAAATCCGTCATATTTCTCTGCATTCGCGTGACTTTGCATATAAAACACAATGTCGACAGATCGTATATGCTATCACTTCCAGGACACACTTTGGTTGATATCAAAGATTTAAACGATACTGAAACAGCAATATACAGTTGTAGTCTTAATCATTTCACTGGTTTTGAAAGATTAGTTTACTCCGAACTTTGTCCACGGACATCTCTTCTGTTGACAAATTCGTCTTTTGGCCTCAATATTAGTGCCCAGTTGGTACATATATTTAATCTCAGGAAGATATCATTAGTAATATGTTTTCCATTGTAGTATAACCTAGAGAAATAATAAAACTTTACATAAACTCCTACAATATATACCGATTCTAATGAAGTCCTGCATTCTGTACACATTTCAGTGTACATAATTTATAGAAGTGGGATGTAGACAGCTGGTTCAACTTAATAATTCAAGTGTTATAAATCTGGGAAATATTGGCAGTTTGTTTGCTGAGAGCAATGGACAGTGTATAATTATATGGAAATGTGTCACAGAGAAAATTTATTTCTAAGTCCCAGACAGTCAATTACTGCGGGTTATACATACAAAACTGACTTTAATAAAACCAACAGTTTTATTTCTAAATGTATAACTTCTTTCTTTACCGTATTATCTCTACAAAGAAAAAAAAAGATATATCGAGAAAAATACGTGGCAAAATCCGTAATACATGCCGCATCACCCCGAGATTTCAATATCAGCAGAAGATATTGATCTAGGGGTGATACGGCATGTGATACGGATTTTGACATGTTTTATACGCTGTATCATATAGTTATACAGTTATATAGTTATATGAAGAATTTTCTCTGTTCACGTGACCAATATCATTTTAAGGGATGTGATAAAGGGGTGATGATATCGATATCATCACAGTAGAAAATACAGCTGACAATGTTCTTTCAGTATCGTATATGCAATTTTCCTTGATTTAGTACTAAGTTTATGATAAATATATATATCATGTAGAGACTTTGAATATGTATACGTCTGAACTGTAAAACATTAGATTTTAAAACTTTCAAATCTTTGTCCGCCTTTGGCGGGTCTCGAACTCTCACCGTTGAGACACTAAGCATCTATTCGCCTAGCACTATACCACTAGGCCACATCCGCTATATAAAGATAAATAGCTTCAGTGGTCGACATGTGTCTTGGAATGAAGATGGTAAATGTTTATATGCGTGTGCGTAGATAAGGTATTCAGCTAATCTTCTTAATATTGTGACAACTACATAATATATGCTCATGCAGTGGAGTTCTGAATAATTTTCGGAGAAAATGTATACTAACCCAACATGATTAAAAAATCAGATTTTAATATTGTCAAAGAAGTACGGTCATTTCTCCTGCGTTTATTTCACTTCTAGGGCCTAAAACCTTTCAAAATCTCTGGGGACATAGCCTAATATTTAGTGACTTAAGATTTGCTAGTAATATCTAACAAATAAGTAACAAAAAGTTTTTTCTACATACCTGCATATCGCTTAGGAAGTTTTAACACAGATTTGCCAAATTAACGTTTTTAAGAGAGCTTTTTAACTTGAAGGAACTCGGAACCAAAACGAATTTTTGCTGTAAGTGGGTTTATGCATCTCCTTTCACATGACAGTAGTAAGGTTTTGGTTCTGAAAGTGCTTCTTGGCAATATTACAAAAAGTGATACAAATTGACCCAAATCGCCTTTGAGGGTAGAAAACTTGAACTTATTAATGATTAAGTATACAAATTTTGTTTGTTCACATAAAAATACATTGCATAGAATCGTTTAGAAGTGGATTAATATTAAAGATTAAATAAAAATTTTAATTCAGTTTTATTTTAAAGTAAAATGCGCTGTAAATTGATTATAGTCTCGATATATATCTATATTTTTTTCTCCAAAATAAACGTCTAGAAAAACTAAAATCGTTTACGATCACGTAATAGTTGATTAGAGGAATTATTCAATATATAGTATACACTCCAACGAAATCCAATATATTAACATGTTAAGCTAAGTATCATATGTGTGGGAATTATATCTTGTTTTTCCTTTTATGAACTCTGAGCTTCAATAAAGTATTCGCTCAGGTGAAAAAAAGAATGTTAGCAACAATTAGAGACTTTAGAAAAAACATGTTTGTCTAAACGGTCTTGCTGTTGTTGGAAATAAAATGAGATATGGGGATAAAAGTTGGTAAGAAAACGACTCTAAAACGGAATTCGAAAATTGCAAAAAGAGTTTTTCATTATGATCGTTAGCATAACATATGCTAACAATGTATTTCAAGTTTAATGGTCTCGTATAAAAACATCCAATGTAAATAGAAACCACTAAATACCTAAATAAAAAATACACTCCAAAAGTATATAATCAACAAAGGAAACATAAGCAACTAAGCACCGTGAAAAGGGACAGGCAAAGGCTCATCTACCCTTCCCCAATCCTTTAATACCAGAGTTTCATAGAAGAACTTGAACCCCACCTTATATATATATAAACGTCTAAAAAGTTGCAAAACAACGTCAAAATAAAACAAATAAATTTCGCAAAATTTTCGGATCACTAAGATCTGAGATCCTTCTCCAGTGCTGTCGCGTTGCGAAATGACTATATATGTGTATATAAAACGATAAGGCTAATCCTGATCTTGATCTTCCTCATGTGGAGCAACGCATGTAAATAAAAATTAAGACCATTCAGGTTTATAATCCAATAACACAAAGTAGAAAATTAATTTACAGAATTATAATAACATCACAAGTGAAAGAGTACATGAAAAACATTAAAACAATTTGAAATAACAATAAAAAAGAAGTATACAATAGCAGGCTTAGAATAGCTGTATCTACGTTGTTACTGTGTTGACAAATACATTTCTTTCTTTTTGTTTATTCCCTTTGGATATAAGGTCCCTAGTTCTTTTATCCAGAAGCTTTCTCCTTGTCTGCATTTCTTGATCACTCCAATTCAAATTTTGTTCAATAATTGAAACTTTCATTTTACCAAAGTCCTCAGTCCTCTGTGTACATATCATCTGACAGCAAGTCTTACATCTTTTGTCTGAACAAGCCTGACTTTGGCAAGTTGATGAAGACATCTTGCTAGTGATATCGGCTCGTACAAGAATGTCTTTCAGGCTTTTCGATGGTCGGAACGCCACAATGTCTCTAGTACCATCAGGATACACTGGAAAGAATTTGAAAAAACCCGACCTTTCCATACTTTTCCCAGAAGCCCCAGTTATGGCGTTCCGATGACCGAAAAGCCTGAAATACATCCAGCGACCTTAAACAGCGAGATTATTCCTTGTTTGTTATATGCTGTTGATATTGTGCTTCTCTCTGAATCTTCAGCTGGTCTCCAGCATAGCTTAGATAATCTTAACATATATTATAAGAGATGGGATCTCCAAGTTAATACAGAAAGAACTAAAATTATAATTTTTAACAGGTCTGGCAAGTGATTGAAAAGTCTTCAGTTTATATATGATGTTAAAAGTGTAGAATGCACGAAAGAGTATAAATATCTAGGTATTAGTTTTAAACCATTTGGTAAATTTTCACTGGCCTCTGAAGACCCAGTAGAAAAGCACTCTTTACTTTCTCCATATATGAATGTTGTGCCTCATTTGAAACCTTTTGACTGCTGTGTAAAGCCAATATGTCTACATTGTTGTGAAATATGGTCACTTGATTAGGGATAATTATAATCTAGAGGGAAAATTTTCTATTTTTTACCGGATGCCATAAAGCTTACAGTAGGAATCTGGCACCATTTGACGAATGCCAATTCGTTAGTGTATCAAGCTTATAAAGAAAATTTTAAGCTAGACGGAAAGTTTGACTAAATTAATTCATCAAATTTTTATGAGAATTAACTTTCAACATATTTGGTTTAACCAGGGTACTTTTTCTAAATCAAAATTACTATTTTCAGTAGAAAGAAAACTAAATGAAAATTTCCTGAATTTTTGGAAAGAGCATGTTTTTCTAGATGAGATATACCAAATACGTATATACTGAGAACATACAGAAAACTGAGAACAGAGTTCTCTCTTGAAACATATTTACGTATTAATTTAGAAAAAAAATTGTCTCAAATTCTGTCAGACTTAGGATCAACAATAATATATCATTTATTGAAAAAGGACGCCGCAAGAAAGAATTTGTAATTATTGCAGAAGTGATATTGAGGACGAGCTCCATTTTATTTTAAAGTGTAAGGAATTTTATCATGTACGGAATAACATCTGATGTTTCAGTCTCGTTGAAATGTCGTTCGGGAATTATTTCCAAAACATGTGATATAAGTGGAAAATATTAATGAATTTAAAAAATAATATAATAATACTGAACTCTGTGAAAAAATTATGTACTTACAACAAATAGTTTTTGAGTAATAAAATTTTCAAATTTTATAACCAATCTGGTCAGTGTCATCAGCCAAAATGTTGAGAAAATAGGTGAGGGGTATAAAGAAATGATTTTACCAAAAATATGTACATCCCATATCAATCTTTTCTTTTTAAAATTCTATAATGTATTTTTTCAATCATTTATAACAAAGAAGTTGAAATTATATGCTCTTTGCTATAAAAAAAATGAGAAAAACCCAAATTTACTAAATTGACTGCATGGTCGTTTTGACACCAAAAAAAAAAAAAAAAAAAAACAACAAAATTTTATAAAACTTTCTTACATGTATATTAACTCCTACCTATAGTTTTTTTTTTAAGTTAAATTTATTCAGATTGATCCACTTCATCTATAGGGAAAGTATGAAAAAAAGTTTAATTTTTGAACTGTGATTTTTTTCATGATAATAGCTCAAAAATGGGTAAAAATTGATGGAAAATGGGAAAATCATCAAAAATAGGGTACTTTCAAATGACCGTAGCAAAAAAAAAGAAGTGCACCGCCATATGAATTTTTCTTCATAAATTACTTTCTTACAGTCATATAAACTCAAAAATCAGGTTAAGAAAAAAAGTTTAATTCCAGAAATTGTTGGCTCCTCAGAGGTGTACATCCTTAAGGAATCTATTTTGCTTAGTTGCCAAGACCAGTCAGAATTAGAAAAATTCAAATTTTTATTATCTAGTAATCTCTATGATTTAATAAAAATTTATATGATAAAAATAAATAATATGTACATAAAAAGAAAAGAAAGGTGTTGATTAAAATTACCGATCCTTGTTATTATTTATTTATATAATTTGTAAATAACCTAATTTGAATATTGTAGCTATACTGAATAACACAATCTATGGCAACTTTAGACAGGAAATGCTTCCCTAATTAGCCCCCCTCCTCAGCCGTACACTTTATTCATTATTTATGTATTTTTAGATTTGATTTTTTGTCATCATTGGGCGTCCGTCGTCCGTCCGTCTGTAAACTTTTACATTTTCATCTTCTCTGAAATCCCTGGACCTATTAAACTGAAACTTGGCCTGTAGCTTCTTTGGAAGGTCCTTTACAAAGTTGGCATCAATCATCCCGGTCTGTGAAACAAAATGGCCGCTGTGAGCATTTACATGTTCTGATTGGTCGAAATTTAAAACTTCTCCTCTGAAACCGTAAAGCCAAATGAAGTGATTTTTGGTATTGAGCATCTATGGAAGGTCATTTACAAAGTTTGCATAAATTATCCCGGTCCGTGAAATAAAATGGCTGTCATGAGCATTTACATTTTGTGATTGGTCGAAATTTAAAACTTCTATTCCTCTGAAACCGTAAAGCCAAATGAAATGATTTTTGGTATGGAACATCTATGGAAGGTCCTTTACAAAATTTATATAGATCATCCCGGTCCGTGAAACAAAATAGCTGCCGTGAGCATTTTCATGTTCTGATTGGTCGAAATTTAAAACTTCTCCTCTGAAACCGGAAAGCCAAATGAACTGATTTTTGGTATGGAGCATCTATGGAAGGCCCTTTACAAAGTTTGCATAAATCATCTTGGTCCGTAAAACAAAATTACCACCATGAGCATTTACATGTTCTGATTGGTCGAAATGTAAAACTTCTCCTCTGAAACCGTAAAGCCAAATGAACTGATTTTTGATATGGAACATCTATGGAAGGTCCTTTACAAACTTTGCATAAATCTTTCTAGTCCGTGAAACAAAATGGCCGCCAGAAACCTTATATGTTCTAATTGGTCGAAATTTAAAACTTTTCTTCTGAAACCGTTTGGCCAATGAACTTATACTTGGTATGAAGCATTTATAGAAGATCATTTACGAAGTTTCCAGAAATCAATCAAGTTTGTGACTGCAAGGTGAGTGATACAGGCTAAGCCCACTGAGCCTCTTGTTTTTATTTATTTTTTAGGTGTTTGTGTGTATTTTTGTTGACGACAATCATTTTGTTGAATTTTATTTACATAAACAGAAGCATGTTTGAATGTAGTTTGTTTATTTTTTTTCCTACTCATAGAAATGGTGGCCATATTGGTGCAAGGAAAATTTCAGTTCCAGTTGGCTATAAGATTAAAATGTTTCGACAAAAGAAGCTAAATGGTGGCAATAGCTGGCCTTTGCCTCCAGTCAAAAATACGTTAGATGAATGGTGTGTGTGTTATAAGTTACCAAACATTCTTTTTTTCATGTTTTTGACCGTATTATTTTATATGCGTTTATAAGTCTTTTAATCTGAAAGTCTCCGAAAAATGTGTATAAGTAATCTAAATGCCAGTGGTTCATAAGTGAAATAAAAAGGAAATTGTATTTGTCTTTATCCTTTCAAATATATGATTATTAATGTAACCATATCATTTACTATTCCTTAGCTTTAGGAAAGATGTAAAACACTGCGTTCAAAAGCAACAATTACCTGACCATCGTAGGTTAATATTAAGTTGATACTAAATATTAACGTTAACAACCTGTCACAGTATAACAATTATATGATTCCGATGAAGTCATTCATTTTTGCTTCACTACTGAATGACACTATGGAATGATACGAAAGTAAACATAACAGCCGAGGCATCAAGACTAAAATATAAACTTGGCTCCAGATTTTAAACCTTTTAACTCCGAATTCCTGGTATTTAAGATAGTTTATTGTTCCCAAAAATGTATATTGCATGATATTAACTCAGTTTGAGCTACATTTCATGACTTCTTTTATCTCAAATTATATTCACCTTTCAGGTACTAGAATCAACTGGATTTGAAGTTGAATACCCGGCTTCTCAAGAATAGCTTTTCCCCATCATAATTTCTATTGTTTTATCGTGAATAAAGCAAACGTCTTGCCAATAACCCACAGAAACATGGAAGTATTTTAAAATCTGTTCGCAGTAAGGGCTACAAATATGAACATTTATGTAACTCTGTAAAAATTGTTCTTTCCGCCAATGACTTGAATCTTTAATGTATTCTCTTTTCTCACGAATACTACCGAACACCACTACGAGATACCTTTATGGCAGTGTTATTTCTTCTGTTTAATGGAGCGACAGTATCAGATTATCTGCATAGAGTGCCATAGCTTGTTTTACAGTTAGAACGAGCACATTTTGACCCTGGTATCTAAATTATGTACGATCCTACCAATTTCAGGATTTCTAGACAGCGTCACCATGTTGGTGATCATATATACTGTATTGGCTTTCATTGTGCAATTTATACACCAGAGGGTCAGAATAGATAAGGGGGAAGCTTTGGTAGCCCCCCAAACCGATTTATCCAAACCACTGTTCAGTGCCTCTACCAAGTCGAACTACTCTGATACTCTATTATTTCGATGTTTGAGTTTTGTGGTCTTTTATGTTATTTTTTGTCCAAAATTCTGTCAAATGGTAGGAGTTAATTAATTGTTATATTATTGTTGACCTTTCTTGTTATACGTGTTGTAGCTCTGTCTTTTCTCCATATTGACAACGTTGTATTGAAGCAGCTGAAATCTATTCAACTGCTATTGGACCGTAGGATTATTTAATCTACAAACCAATGCTTTTGTTTGTATGGTTTAATTCTTATATTAAAGCGGTGACAATTTTCAGAATATGGAAACAATAATTATTGACCAATTTTTCGTGCTTATCCTTAGATTTGTATTCCGTCTTTATGGCATTTTGGAATCACTGCTCTTTTAGAATTAGTGTTAACACGTGAGTGTATGCCCATGCGAGAGTAATAACACAAACTCAGATTCGGTACGGGTGAGATATTAATATTTAAGAATCTTTCTCACTAATAACTATGTCATTATATGATTTCTGAATTAATTGTTTATTTGGTTTTTGTCCTAAATTTGGCAATTTAATCAACTTTATAACTTCTAGGGCTTTTCGTTTAGTTTTTCAAACTCGTATGTTTTCGTGAAATTGCAAACTTAATTGTTGCTAGTATTTCAACACCAATCCCCAGGCACAGCTATCTCTAGAGGTCTTTTGGGTGACTTTTTTACTTTAACTGTTAGAAAATGTTTGCATATATGCCTCTAAACCGGAATCAAATAGTAATTATATAAGTACCATTAATGATGCCAGCACCAAATGATACTTGATATATCGTAATATGGTATTTTGATGTTCAAAAAGTGCAAATATATTGATACAAATTATTCTATTACATATTTTTTTATTAAAGTACATGCTTTATTTTTCAACACTTTTGGTTGGATTGAGCAGTAGTAGATATTTTAAAAATATACAACATAAACAATCGTATTTTAACAAAACGCGTTGCTGGACGCATACAAAATGTTTAACAACATGACAGCACCTAGAAGTTGATGCGATAAAATGTTTAAATAAATAATGTAATAAAAATGTTATATTAATTTTTCTCTCTTATGGAATAAAATACCTATAGACGACAAGCAATGGAATTGAATTCACTTTCGTCCCAAAATAAGAATAATAAGTTAAAAAGAAATAAATCACATAAATATATTATCCCACTCTGAGTTTTATACTTGACTTGTAATTAGAAATGTTAATACTCCTTATCATAAAAAATTCCAATTTCTTTTTGTTTGATCACGAAATATCTCAAAAATTACTTTGCTTCATGTTTTCAACAGTGGATTGGTGATCTTACTTTAATCAATTTCGATTATATGAATAAAGCATGAAATTTCGTGTTAGAAAATGCAAAGTGAAAAAGATGGACAGAAAAATGAAAACAAAATGCTGAACAAATTAATTGAAACAAACAAACACCAAACATTGTCTTGCAGAGTTCCGTTTCCTTTACACTAATATTTCTCCAGTGATGCCTCAAACTTACGTCTTTTTCAATTAAACTAATTATTCTGAATATTTTTATTAGATTGTAAATATGTAATTCCTTTAATTAAACAGTCATTTCAATTCAATGTGGAAAACACGTTATTGAGAAGATATCCGAAAAAATTAAACATACAAAATTCAAACCAATTCAAACTCTGTGAAATAATTTAGCTATCTGGAAAACATATGAAATTAATAGTTCAAAAGGCAATTTATTTAAAATTTTCTTATGTTTTGAAATAGTATCTGGTCAAAACAACTTCAAAAATGAATCCTTTATCAAAAGAGAGTTTAAAACAAAAGTAAAGTTAACATCTCTGGTTCATACAATGTATTTTTACTCTACTCATATAAAAATATGAAGGTTTATAGAATATGCGTCAGTAAGGAAAAAACCCACTAAAACCAAGAACAACCAGTGTGCAAACATGAAATAAAACATGCACGTACTTCTACAACAAACTATGTAGAGATGAATTGATATATCACAGTTATCTTACTTTGGTTTCATATAAATTTACAGACAACCTTGAATAAATAAATAAATAAATAAATAATATGCATATTGTGCACAATATAAATACATTATAATACATTATATGAATCCGTCCCATAGTAAATGTCCAAGTCAAATCTTCCCTGCATCGTTGGATTCATTCCAACACTCCACTACTGGATTTCAAAACAAAACTAAATACACAAATTGGTGTTTTAAAATGCAAATTTCTTTCAAAACTGACCAAAATATTAAAAACAACAATCCGACCACATCAACACTTACCGAGCACAGATAGTGTGAACTAAAAATATAGATTGAAGTAAATACTCTTGATCCTTTACGTGTAGATACGACATCAACAGGAAATCATTTTACGTCTTCAGTTTAAGTCCATAGGTAACAGTTACTTGATGTTGAAAGCTGACGATGAAATAAAGCTAGGAAGACAATTCAGATGACAAAACACGTCAATGCCAGCAGATTTACGAACAACAAATCCGTTGCCCACCAAAGGGTAGCGATACGTCAAAGGAGTGGTTGACTCGACGATCAGATGTATTGAAATATATTATGAATCTTCATAGCTTTCTTCAATTCTAAAATTGAAATATTACAACGATTATTGTGTCGTTATTTTATTATAAGATTCACTTATCATGATGTATGGTGACATTTCTTATACTAAGTCTGCTGATGCATTCAGTTGATGGAAAAGCTTGCATGAGTGACGTAACAATATTTTCTTATACTAAGTCTGCTGATACATTCAGTTGATGGAAAGCTTGCATGAGTGACGTAACAATATTTATTTGGCGGCTGTGCAGATTACCATAAGCATGTCTTAGCAAGACTTTAGTTCACTAACCATACTTTATCAACTGATACGTGGTTACTCATTCAAGAAGCATTTTACAACACTAAAGCATTTGTCGTACAGCGACTAAACTGACGATAGTAAATAGTATATTAAATGACAATAGCAAGTTTATTGTTCCACAAATCACCAGCTATTTCCCCAAGGCGAAGACGTATTATTATACCTCAATATATATAGTCTTTATTAAATAGAATTACGAATAAAATCACTATTTTTCAACAATACAAACAGCCGGTTAATAGCTTCATGACTATTATCCCTAGAGGCAGACGCCGAGAATTCTGAATGATAATTTGTTGATTTTTTAGCAGACAACAAACAGAAGCGTTGGGAAGAGGACATTCTTATGCTGACGTTATATTTCCTATTTTGTAAATTAGAAATTTCAAAACGTAACTTTAACAAATTTCAAATTGATAAAATGGCCACTATAGCATTAAACGCTGATGGAAGACGTTAGTTGAATACAATAAGTTGCTTTTTGGTATATTAAAATACCTAAAGCCTAGGAGGACTTTAGCAAGTTTATTGTTCCACATGTCACTAGCTATTCCCCTCAGATTCGCCTTAAGAAATAGCTAATGTCTTGGGGAACAATTAACTGGCCTAATATACTACTATATCATACTCCTAACCATTTAATAAGTACATGTATGTATATACTAATAAAACTTTTTATTGTAATCGCAACCGTCCACCAATAATATTTTTTTATGTCACTTAGGCAATCTTTTCTAGGTATTATTTTCACCATAATGTAATGCATTCAAATTGTAACTAGATTTTATATGTCCTGAACCTAAAACTAAATCATCACAAATTAAACAACCATTAGATTTATCCATGGAATCAAATACGAACTGTACTCAATAAGGTATCTAAGTTATCTATAGTATATTACTAAATAATGAATATCAGCCTTAAAGAACCATATCCACATACTAGTATTCTTTCATCTTTATATGTATAAAGGATTTTAATTATTCCTACTGACTAACAAGTAAAAAAGTAACATCAATTCAATCTTTTTCATACTAGTAATTTTTACCTTCTCTGGTCAGTACATGGTCACCATTGTCATCTCCCCAAAAAATATAATCACTTCCAAAGTTATCAGACATAGTGGGATCTTTCCCAATCACATTTTTGAAGAAATCAGCGATATCATTGGCTGTAATTGGTGAATTCGCATTTTTACCCAGATACACATAAACTTCGTTTATTAAAAGTGTCAGCATTTCGTCTTGAGTATCTGGTGTTCGTTTCTGAAAATAACAAGCGTAAACATGTAACTTTCACAAGTCACTTTATGACAAATTATGGAGAAGCTATTGACATCTACAGTAAATACGGGATTTCAAGAAATTCATTGGTAAAGTACAATTTTCCCATCATAGTTTCTATTACAACCTTAATAAACAGAATATGAATGTGTGATGTCAGGGGTTTGTAGGAACGAACGTGGATACAAATCCCTGACTTGGAAGGATGAGTTACTTTTAGAATCAGAATTTCCTGGAATTATATTTTAGTCTTCTATGTTTTATGTTGTTTATTATTTTGTTTAGTTTCTGTTTTACTGCTGCTGGATAATTTTTCACACTGAAAAGCCGTAATATGGCAATTTTTCTCTAGCTTTTTCTTTTTGTTTTGATATTTTGTTCAGTTTCTTACAATATTTAATTGCAGTACGGTAATTCAAGCATTTAACTTTTTTGCATAACTATTCTAACATTTTGTTTTGGTCAAATTAGTACAAATTAAGATTTAAGAACTTCTCCCGTTGAATACCGTTAAAATCACTTTCTATCCAACCTTAATATACATGTTTTACAACAGCGCGAAAGGATTATTCTAACTGAAAATTACCGTTAACTCTGAACCCCAACGGCTTCGTTTGAATCTAAAGATCTGTGGCATTCCAAGACAGGTTAAACTTAAACCCAAAATAATAAAGCAGGTCTTGTACATTCTGTGATATTCCAATCTGAAACAACAACAAAAAAAACACAATATTTAAGCAACTTTTATCGTTATGTATAAAAGTATTTCTTATATACATACACACCACAAACACACACGTCTGAAGCAATAATCAATGTTCGAACCTAATCGATGTTGGACTGATAACCAATCAATGGTAAAAGGCGAACTAAAAAAAATAAATAACCCGTCTAAAAAGTTGCAAAAAAGCACCTAATATAAAACATATAAAGTGTATTACTCTTTTACATTTTACTTGTATATAGTGCTAAAACCTTTAAAGGCAAAGAAAAACTTCAAAAAAAAATACAATTCGTGTTATCATTGTTGGCACAAGAGACAATTAGAAGCTTCGTCTTGTTATGTTGTAGTATGAATTTCATTCATAATCAAATTATTACATCATATACCACCTACGTGTAAAACAATTAGAATTATTTCAAAAGATAATTTGTTCTCCTGTAGGTTACGTCAAATGACAAAGGAGTTTCTGTCAACCTGCCAAAGGTTTGCTACGGCTATAATTACTAGATTAAGGAAATAATATAACTTCAATATAAATAAAAAGTAGCATGGGATTACCAAGACCAACATCCATCGGCTGTTATCACGCTCATAAATTCGTATTGTTTGATTGATCTACATTTAAATTATATTATAGTTTGCTAAGCAAAAGGTTAGCGTGTGCCATTTATCCTCCAACATAGTTTGTTTTCCTGTACAAATGTTAAATCAGTTCTGTTTTCAATACAAACAACTTTAAAACCCTTCGATAATCTACTATATATTGGGAAATATTATATTTGCTTAAAACTCATTAACATTAAAGACAGGATGGGGTTAGTAACACAAGAAACTAAAGGACGCAATACCAAAACATAATACAACTAGAGGCTCAGAGGGCTGAGCCTGTATCGCTCACCTGGCATGAAAGCCTTTTTTATTGATGTACCTCAAAGAGAAAAGTCACTTCTCCCTATCATTATGTCGTCCAATCAGGATGAAAAAAATGATTTCATAAAAATTTTCCATAGATTCTTCCTGTCAAGTTTGGATGACAGTTTTGACAAAGCAGTTCCAGAGAAAAAAAAATTAATCAACCAATGAAAAACAAGAATTGCCCATGACGGCCATGTTTGTAGTCCCGATCAGGAAGCAATGAGGAAAATTTGTAAAGAACCTCCCATAGATGCTTCCTGTCAAGCTTCGTTCCATTTGGCCAAGCGATTTCAGAGATGATTTTTTATATCGGCCAATCAGAAACAAGAACTGCCCATGGTGGCCATATTTGAACTCCGATCGGGAGTAAATGTGACAACTTTATAAAGGACCTACCATATATGCTTCCTGTCAGGTTTTGTTCCACTTGCCCAAGCAGTTTCAGAGGAAGATTTTTGAAAACTCAGCCAATCAGAAACAAGAATTGTCATTGTCCATGGCAGCCATGATTGTCATCCAATCAGGATGAAAAAAATTCATAGATGCTTCCTGTCAAGTTTGGCTGACAGTTTTGGTCAAGCAGTTCCAGCGAAAAACAATTTTTTAATCAGCCAATGAGAAACAAGAATTGCCCATGACGGCCATGTTTGTTGCCCGATCGGGACGAAATGAGGAAACTTTGTAAAGAACCTCGCAAAGATGCTTCCTGTCAAGTTTCATTTTATTTGGCCAAGCGATTTCATAGAAGATTTCTTTATATCAGCCAATCAGAAACAAGAACTGTCCATGGTGGCCATATGTGTAGTACGATCGGCATTAAATGAGGAAACTTTATAAAGGACCTCCTATACATGCTTCCTGTAAAGTTTTGTTCTATTTGGTCAAGCAGTTTCAGAGGAGAAGATATTTGAAAACAACTGCCCATGGTGGCCATGTTTGTTGTACGATCGGGACGAAATAAGCAAACTTTATAAATGACCTTACATAGATGCTTCCTGCCAAGTTTAATTCCATTTGGCCAAATGGTTTCAGAGGAGAAGACTTAAATGTGAAAAGATAACAGACGAACTCAGAATTATAGCAACTGTCATACAAGTGGGAGGTTTGGCATGCCGTAACCCACTATTTTCATTTGAAAATGCATGTACCAAGTCATTAGTTTAACTGTTGCTTTCCAGTTGTTCTGGGTATTTGTTATACCTCCCGGCTTTGCAAGTTTGTCGGACTTTGATTGTGACATTTCTATTGGAGTTTCAGGTTGTTATGAAACTTTATGTACACACGCTTTTTATTCGACTTGTGTAGATTCTATACTTTGTAATTTGGATTAAAGAAGTATGTTATTTTTCATCAACTGGTTAACTTACTCTTTTTCTCTCTTACATATATCTAAAAGTGACTATTTCAATATTTACTATGAAATCATCGAAAAAAAATCCATTTATCATGTATCACATATTGATGTTGTCAATTTTATTACTCTACATTGTATTATTTATTTCCCCTCACTGTCTGTTTTGTTTATAATACCAATCTATGCAATCATTGTATGTAAATTTCTATGCTCTTAATGGGCCCTTTAATTGGAATAAACACATTACTACTATACATATTTCAAGCGAAGTGCATTATCAAACGACAAATAGTGGGAAGGGAGTTGGTGGGTAGGGATAGTGTTTGTGTATTTCCACAGTGCCATTCATTGGAATGCAAATTGTTTGCTTGAAACTGGTCGAATTTCCAAAAATCTTACATTGTATAAATGTTTTTGTAAGGATGATAAATAATCATTTTCTCCGCCGAAAAAAAAGCTGCATCTACATGAATTGCCCTTTTGTGAAAGCGGATATTGAATTTTTCGAAGATGCTGTATTAAATTTTTAGTTAAAAATGACGAGTTTGACCAATGCCTCTGATTTATAAAGAATCGTAATACAGTCTTTTTTTTTTTTTTGCTAACAAGTATTTTTAAAAATTCTCTTACACATTAACCCTAATTTTAATATTTCAAAAACAACGCAATTGTAAACATGTATGGTAAGATATATATACAGATATATTATATATCACCATTTACAGGGACTTTCCATGAAAAATTATTTTCGGAAACGACCTTTCACATACGAATGTAAACGAGCATAAAAATTGTTTATTATATTACATAGGTCACACTTATTCATGAGTATGTCAAAATAATTTGCTTACATGTTGGCAAAGAATGTTAAATATGTGATAAATTTCACAGTGAAGACATAGCAAGATGATGTACAACCATGTAAGTATGATGAAGCTATTTTTCAAACAATATTGTTGACAAACACAATGATTTAATGAACGCTTTATATCATTGCGCATTTCATCTCCGCGAATTTTAAAAAGTATAATGTTTCATTTCCGCGAAATATGACATTTCATTTCCAACAATTGTTTCTCCCTTAGTTACATATCAATTCCCCAAATCACGCAGGGGAAAAAAATAGTTCACGAAATATTTATGAAGTAACATACGGACACTGGCAGAGGGAACACATTTATTACTAGTATTTATGATGGATATTCTTACAGACAATTTAACATTTGAAAATTCTGTGAAGTTGTTTGTATATGAAATACTGACAAAACCAGTAAAACTCGCATAATGACGGACGAAGAGGTCAAGCCATTGTGAAGTTGAAAGGTGAACATAACCATGAAAGCAATGAAAAGAAGGCCAAAGTAAAGCAACTGCGTGTGCTTGTAAGCAAACACTTCCGAGTAAGATAATCCGGCAAGAAATTGAGACCAACGGTGAGCCATTCCTGTAGCGAAAAGGCTGCTCTATTCGGTGGAATGAAATTTTATTCGATGAAAGGAAATAAATTTTTTCGCAGAGATGAGAAGCCTATTCCCCGATTTGAAATGGACCGGCTTTAGCACGTTTGATCAGCTCTTTACTCTGCATAAAGCGCCTTCATATTAACAAAAATCAAAATTTATGTATTACAGGGACTTAAATTGCATTTGTAAAATATCTGTAACAATGAACGTAGCGAACGCATTTTGAGATATAAAGTAATTCGTAAAAAGAAAATATATAAGCAATATAAGTTAACCGAGATAAAGAATTTTTCAACATTTATAATTAGTAAGAATTCTATCTATTTCAATGGTGAAATTTCAATAGAAAATAACATTCCTAAAGTAATTATTGTCAAGAATTTAAAGAAAAGACATATTTCATAATGAGTTCAATTTATCGTGTATGATTTAATTACTCGATTCAAAAAATAAAAAAAAAACCTATTTTCAAAGCAGAAACAAATGATATAAATATATCTCTTTTTAAATACTTTTATTGTAAGTAATGGCATTTTTTAAACATTTTCTGCTAATTTAAAGTAATTAGTTAACAAGTAACCTTTCCTGTTTTATAGGTATGAATTAACGTCATATGTATTTTGGTCATAAAAAAATGTTTGTAAACAATCAGAAAAAAAGTTGAATGAACTCGTTCAAGGACCCCACATCCAGACATGCCTTTCATTAACTTATATATTATATTTGAACTTGACAACATTTATAGAGTACATTTTGATAAAAAGAACCAGGCTATCAAAACAAGGAAGGGTACGATTGTTCATCGTATTATATTACCAACAGACAATTATATAAATCCTAAAGTACATTCTACCTATATTTCAAAGTTCTCGTTATCTGTGGTATAATATATTTATTTGATATTGTTTTATTCTCTCCGTCTCGTTGTATATTGTGTATATATCACAGCTCGTACGTTTTTCTCGGATTTGCTCTAGGTTTGATTTACTAAAAAAAGACCTATTACACGGTTGAGATTCCACAAGTTACATAATGCTTTCAAAAAGTTTATATAATTGCCATCAACATCTCTTAGCTAAATGCACTTATTATGTATAGGAACTCGGTGGTACCTTAAAATCTTTTCTTGGCGTTAACTGATTGTTATGTCATTGTTGACCTTTACTACTATCCGCTTTATTACATATCTTGTGTCGAAGAAGGGATAGTGGGGAGTATTTCTCGACAGAAATCCCAAAAAAACGTGCGACATACGCAAAACAATCATTTATATAATGAATGACACACCAAACAAATTTCATACGATATAAGAATGACACGAATTTTAATGCACAAGATGTGTATATAATGTTCTAATTACGATATATGATACTCAATTCCATGGAATTAAAAAAAATATGTCTATTAATACTAACTTAGTACGAAAGCGTAGAAAGCCGAAATAAATGTGTTTGGGACTTTTACATTTTGTGTAAGCCACCAGTGTGAGATTCGTGCGTCTCACATCAGGTGGCCTACCTTGACGTAACAATGCAAAATAAGTCACGTCACAATGCTAGAACATCAGAAAACACACAACTTCGAACAAATGGTACGACAAAGTCAAAATTAACATCGCTTCAAATTGAAAATCCCTGAAGCGCAACCTAAAAGATATCAACCAAAACGCATACGATCTTTTAGAATATATAATTTATTTTGCACAAGGTGGCCTAGTTTAAGAGAACACATTTTTGTGTCATGGCGGCTATGTTTATTACTTTTAATATTCAGCGGAGAAATGTGATAAAAATAATCAGTCATGGTCAAAATGTGATATTGGACAATTCATACCTCGGGTTCATATTTTCTATCATCAGAAACTCGACAAGCCTCGTTTCTGACTTGAAAATGTGAACCCTCTTGTGGAATTGTCCAATCTCACATCGTAGACCATGACTGATTATTATATTTTCACATTTCTATGTGTTTGGGACAGTTATATTCCGTGTGAGACACCGGTATGAGATTCATGCATTTCACATTACATGACCTACCATGACGTAACAATGCAAAAAAAAAACGCCACGTCACAATGCTAGAACGTCAGAAAACGCACATCTTCGCACAAATGGTACGACAACGTCGAAATTAACATCGCTTCAATTTGAAAATCCCTGAAGCGCAACCTAAAAGATATCTTTTTTAAAGTTTTGAAACCGAAACGCATACGATCTTTTCAAATATGTAATTTATTTTGCACTAGGTTGACTAGTTTAACAGAGCGCATTTTTGTGTCATGGCGGCCATGTTTATTTCTTTAAATATTCGGCCGAGAAATGTGAGAAAAATAATCAGTCATGGTAAAAAATGTGAGACTGGACAATTCCACCCTCGGGTTCACATTTTCTATCATCAGAAACTCGACAAGAAAAATGTGAACCCTCGGGTGGAATTGTCCCATCTCACATCTAAGACCATGACTGATTATTATATTTTCACATTTCTGTGTGTTTGGGACAGTTATATTCCGTGTGAGACACCAGTGTGAGATACATGCACCTCACATCACATGACCTAGACTGACGTAACAATGCAAAAAAACGTCACGTCACAATGCTAGAACATCAGAAAACACACATCTTCGCACAAATGGTACGAAAACGTCGAAATCAACATCGCTTCAATTTGAAAACCGCTGAAGCTCAACCTAAAAGATATCTTTTTAAAGTTTTGTACCTGTGGTACAAAACCAAAACGCATACGATATTTTCAAATATGTAACTTATTTTGCACTAGGTTGTCTAGTTTAACAGAGCGCATATTCGTGTCATGGCGGCCATGTTTATTTCTTGAAATATTCGACCGAGAAATGTGAGAAAAATACTCATTCATGGTAAAAAATGTGAGACTGGACAATTCCACCCTCGGGTTCATATTTTCTATCATCAGAAACTCGGCAAGCCTCGTTTCTGACCGGAAAATGTGAACCCTCGGGTGGAATTGTCCAATCTCACATCGTAGACCATGACTGATTATTATATTTTCACATTTCTATGTGTTTGGGACATTTATATTCCGTGTGAGACACCAGTGTGAGATTCATGCATCTCACATTACATGACCTACACTGACGTAACAATGCAAAAAAAATCACGTCACAATGCTAGAACGTCAGAAAACACACAACTTCCCACAAATGGTACGACAACGTCAAAATTAACATCGCTTCAATTTGAAAACCCCTGAAGCGCAACCTAAAAGATATCTTTTTAAAGTTTTGTACCTTTGGTACAAAACCAAAACTCATACGATCTTTTCAAATATGCAATTCATTTTGCACTAGGTTGTCTAGTTTAATAGAGCCCATTTTCCGTGTCATGGCGGCCATGTTTATTTCTTTAAATATTCGGCCGAGAAATGTGAGAAAAAAACTGAGAATGGACAATTCCACCCTCGGGTTCACATTTTCTATCATCAGAAACTCGGCAAGCCTCGTTTCTGACTGGAAAATGTGAACCCTCGTGTGGAATTGTCCCATCATGACTGATTAATATGGAGTAGGTTTTAGCCTAAAATCGGGCGAAGCCCATTTTTAGTCCGTCGTCATGTAAACACGGCCATATTGGAAGCCGTTGTTATCGCCAAAACGTAATTTCTTTTTAAGTTTGTGCAAGTGCGAAAATATTTTAACCGGAGGTCGCGCTATATTTTTGAGGGTTTCTGGGATAGATTTACAAATGCTACTTCCGGTTTGAAACTACAGTCTACTTGCTATCTGGATTTGAGACCCATATTCTACACTTAGTCGGGCTTCGCCCGATATTATACTCTCGCTTTCCGCGACAAAAGTCGCGGGCTCGACAAAAAGGTATTAAATCACCTAGACTTACACATTTCTGATCTCAGTGTAAAAGTTGTTTTATATTCCTCAGAGATTTCCTTGGTATAAAGTATCTACCATTAAAAGTTGAAGATATTTAGGGAAAATAATTATCATAAAAACAATCGAATGAATTTGATATCAATAGTTTGGTTAATACTTTAAAAGGAAAAAATGTATATATGATGTCAGAAAATGAAACAAAATGTTGGAATATTGTGAAAGATTGACCTATAAAGAAAAGATGGTTGGCTTTATTTCAAAATATATTTTTCTAATATTTATACAGTAATAAATGGATTGTTAAATTTATCATTAAGAGATGTAATTTAAAATATACATTTTTGTTTAAAGTAGACCTATAATATAGAAAGACAAAGTGTTATATTTTTATCTTCAGCTTAAAAATACACATAAATTAAGAAATTGTTAAAGTATTATTTCCCTCGTGCACAAGTCTCTTCTTCGAGACTTGAACGAAGTATTTTTTTCCACAGAAATGAAGATTTATAATTTGTTGGAGTATGATAATCTAGTACGTCATAATTGGAATCATACATGTACATTATTTGATCGATGCTGCTATTTGCCGAGTTTGACTAAGAAATATATGATGTTAACGGCAAAAATATGTTACATAATAGAAAAAATTGTTAAAGTAATCAATATCTGGCAAAAACATAACAAAAAGTAAATTCAGCAAATTATACAACGTTGCAACAATGGCGAGACGATAACATGTCGTCGCTGAGTTTTTAAATACTCGTTAGCAAATACTGTCGGGGAGACTTGTCAAATGATGTAATATTAAATAATTCTTCGTGAAAATGAGTTCTCTAAGGGGATCGGATAAGGCCATTTCGCGTCTTCACCTTTTCGCCCTTCATATTCTATAGAGCGAAATCGCAAAGTCAAAAACGCGATGTCGAAATCGCGAAAACGCAACGTCGAAAACGCGAAATGTTTTCGCGTTTTCGCATTTTCGACTGCGTGTTTTTGCGTTTTCGGGTTTTCGACTTCGCATTTTCGCGATTTTGCGTTTGTTCTCAGTAAGCGTATTCATTTTGTACCCTTAAATTTGAGATGCAAGATATCAAAATTTCCTCTTAAATCTTAGATGCAGTTTTAAATGTTAGAAAGTAAAAGCAGTAAAACTTGTAATTCATGGGAGTATATAACCAACAACGTTCATGGAAGTATATACAACAACGTTCAAAGAAATATTCTTCACTATTTAATGGATTATGGACTTGTGTGAAATAAAAATAAGAATGTCATTCATAAAAAGAAGTCTAAAATAGCAAAAGATCAGTATACTTATAAAAACGCAGACGAGATGCTGATAAAGTGAGGTACGTTGTGTAAAGGTAGCTTTTGGATAATAAAATTTATACGGGAATTTGAACAGAGACTAGGGGGAAAATAGACAAAGAAACCCGGTATCACTCTCAGTCTATAATACAGACGCAGTAATTGAAAGCAACAATTAAACTTTCGCAGGTATAAGCTTAATGATTTCAACCAGAACATTTTAATTCTCACAATCCTGACTGAAAACTAAGAAAAAACTGTAAAACATAAACACAACTAAACATATCGCTGCTTAATTTTTATCGATCCATATACATATTTTTATGATTTAATTCAAGACGAACCGAAAATAAGTTTATTATACAGTATGGGCACATTTTGAAGGAGACCCACAAGACCCAAAGTTTGTGGGTGGGGGGGGGTTTATATACGAATCACCTTGTCCGCTCGTTCGCCTGTCTGTCCGTCCGCCCGTCCATGTGCTTTGTAAGCGCAACTCCTTCTTAACCGTTCAATGGATTTTAATAAAACTTTATATGAAGGTTGGGCATCATATGTAGATGTCCATAAAGTAAGATAATTATCGTCAGATGTTTGTAAAGGGAGATAATCCAACTTAATGGGTTTACATCTTATTGCATGCGGACGGTATCACTCAGTAAGGTCACTCACAGTTCTAGTTTTTTTAAGTTCTGTTTCAGAGTTGTTGTCTCGTTGATATTTACCCACCATTCCCTTCAATACCTTAACCTTCTGTAGTTCTCTTTGAATATTTTATTATCATTTGTAATATTTTGGGATAATGTGTTCGTTCAACATTTTATATTCACATGATTTGTGGAAATGTACGTTTAGGATATCAGACTTGATATACTTTAAATATTTATTGCTTTCTTAGGTGATGTAATCAAGTTACTAAAGATATTACTATTTCAGTTGCTAGATTTCGGTATTGCATTAAACTGTTACAATGGTCAAATTATAAAATGCTCAGAAACAAAGGAATATTCCCCTCGCGATAGTTTGTCTTCAAATAGTTTTTAGTCGTACTTTTTTCGTTTAAGAGGTTTATGTTTTATACCATATTTCGGGGTTATTATGCACTATATTGATTTTTTTTTTCGTTTTAACACTTGTTAAACATGATCTTTTGAAAAACTATTATGCATTTGGAATAACATGGGTAGTGATAATTTTCAAGCGATATAGAAGGACTTAAAACATGAGTATTCAACTGGCTTCACTGTTTAAATTTTTGAGTACGATATGTACTTATCAATGACGTTGAATTTCGCAAATTTAAGAAAATGGATATAAATGTTTTATCTAAATAATGTTATCATCTAATTTCATAACCCAATGAAAATCGTTATACTGAAACTATAGTATAAACAATCTCAGTTTTAAGGAATAATGAAAACTGAGCAACTCAAAGACAAATTTCATTTAGTGGTTCAATCCAATTATCAATCCAAGATTTCCATTAAACGACAAAAAGCTCACATGAGATGAAAGTTGAGGATTAAACATCGTTGTGTAAAAAATGAGATAAATGAGACAGACACATTTATTAGGATCACCAAGTTCCTATGTACGCTAATATGATTTCTGAAATAATATTTATCTAAAACCTTTCCTTATTTGTATACTTTTTGTGCGTCAAAATTGGTATCAAAGAATTTTATTGTAATTCAACATAAAAATTGGAATAAATTATTAACATCAAATGTTACTTTAATATATCTAATGAAAAACACGAAGAATATTAAAGAAAATGTACTTACACAGTTAGTTATAGAATTGTAACAGCACAATGGTGGTCAAGTAGTAGCAAGATTTATATGTACCACCTTCTGTCCACTAATTCAACTTTGACAAATATGTTTCATCATCCTTTTATAAACAGTTTTCCTAATGAAAATATCCAATCATTTTAACGATTACAATAAACCGTTAAATTTATGGACATTATCACGTGGCACGCCTGAACATTTTGTGACGTATACAGTAATTTATTTAACCGATTTACAAATAGACAATGCTTGATGAGTTAAAATAATAAAAAGAAGATATAGAGACGGTACAAAATCGTAAATTAAACCTCGTTAACCACAAAAAGTACTAAGTTCTGTAAAAATTCACAGAAAATGCTAGCAGAAAGTTGAAGGTTAATTGGTGCAAATAACGCCGTCAAAAAACGTGAAACAGGAAAAGGCACGATTTGGTAATACATTATATAAAATGCATATTAATTATATGTAAATGTTGATAAATATAGTTTTTTATTACACAATTTTTCTGTAAATATTATATTGTAATCCTTTCACTATATTTTCTGGAATACTGTTTCCTTAAAATGATTTACTGTTGTATTTATATTGTTTCTTGATAAAAGCTCATTTTTAAACCATTTTTATGGTTTAATGTATTTAGGTTTAAAACATATAAAAGTCAGAATCACTGTATGTTAGTAGTAATTCTGGACAGATCTGTCCGGCCAAAACTATGGAAACCAAAAAAATAGTTATAATCAATTATAATAATGCAGTATCCGGCAATATATCACGATAACAAAATAATATTGAAGAAAAAAAAAATTATGTTTATCTTGCCTCCTGGTCAAATTTATAGGTCATCTTATCCCTTTTTAAGAATTCAAGAAAGAATATTGATTTTCGACACTTGGCCACGAAACATTTTTTTTTTTTGTTTGTTGTACTGGAAATCATATTTAGCGTATTGTATTTTAAATAAAGACGTATCTTAATCGGATAATGTTTTCATGGGAAAACATGTGTCTCTCTAATTATTTGTCTATGTTCAGGGTAACCGATCAGTTGCAAAAATATTTGTTGTTTTCGGTCGCTGTTCACGACTAGGAATAAATGTCGGCTGTTGATTGGCTAACGAGACGCTTGTTAAAAATCCCTGCCCCTGTCTCATTGTTAATTACCCTGGTTGCCACATTAAAATGTCTTTATCAAAAACATATTAATACATTTGAACTTTATTTTACTGAGGACAAAATACCTATTTCTTCCGTAAATACTTAGATTTTTAGGTTTCCGGTATCTAAGTAAATTCATTGAGCGCAGTCTGATTGGTAAAAAAGTATGACAACTTAAGGTAGGAGGTACCTAATTGGGCTGTATTTCAGATTTTTATAAAATTGGCATGCAAGTAGAGTACGTTGAACTGCATATGAATATCAAAATAATAATGTGTGTCCTTCCCGAAATATGGTGTTTCAAGTTTTGGCAAACAGATGGGTAAATACATAGAATGCACGCAGTTATCGCTCCAAAAAGGCATATATTTAGACTTTAAATTATGATTTCTCAAAATCCAGTCCCTAGAATTTAAAAAAAAATGAAATATTATTGCCATCGAAATTCTCTTTTTATTGATATAAAATTTATTGGGGGTCACCAGATTCGTTTTTTTTTAGTATATTAGATTGATTACTAATAAGCGTCAAAAAGGCAAAATAAGCGTTACGTCGTCACGACGTCGCGATAAAAATGTAGATTTTTAGTGTTTTTAGCTCACCTGGCCGAAGGCCATGTGAGCTATTGCCATCACTTGGCGTCCGTCGTCGTCCGTCGTCGTCTGTCGTCGTCCGTCGTCGTCGTTAACAATTTTTCAAAACTCTTCTCCTCTGAAACTACTTGACCAATTGGAACCATACTTGGTATGAATGTTCTTTGGGGTATCCTGCATAGAACTGATGTGGGGATTTTTGATCCGTCTGTTACTAAAAATAGAACATAGGGGTCAGACAACAGTTTTTCGCAAATATCTCAAAAATCATTAGGTTATGGCAAATTCTGGCAGGTTGAAAGTGTTCAGCATGATGAGAGCTACCTGTATGCTGATTTTCGTGAAAATCTGTCAACTGATGTTAGAGTTATTGCCCTTTTTTGACATTTTTGGCTTTTTTTTATGTTATTATTTCAAAAATCTTCTCCTCTGAAACTACTTGACTAATTAGAACCAAACTTGGTATAAATGTTCCTTGGAGTACCCTGCATAGAACTGATGTGGGGATTTTTGATTCGTCGAAAAACATGGCCGCTGTTACTAAAAATAGAACATAGAGGTAAATTGCTGTTTTTTGCTAATAACTCAAAAACCATTACAGATATCGAAAATCTGACATGGGGTAAAATTGATCAGCATGACAAGATCTACCTGCCCTGAAATTTTGAAGGAAATTCCAAAACCCATTTAGAAGTTATTGCCCTTTTTTCGTCAAATTTTCAAAATTTTAACATTTTTCGTCATTTATCTCCAAAACTATTTGAAGTGAAATGTAAATTTGAAAAATGTTTGCCATGTTGAGATCTACCTACCCTGAAATTTTAAAGGAAATCCCAAAACCCATTTAGGAGTTGTTGCCCTTTTTTTGTCAAATTTTCAAAATTTTTTTATTCAAAAATCTTCTTCTCTGAAACTGCTGGGCCGATTGGTTTGAAACTTAATAGGAATGATCTATGACATGTCCTCTACAAACGATCCTCAATTTATTTTGATCTGACATAAAACATGGCTGTCGTAGCTAAAAATAGAATATAGGGGTGCATGTGTTGTTTTTGGCTTATAACATAAAAAACCCTTACAGATATCAAAAATCTGACATGGGGTAAAATGGATCAGCATGACAAGATCTACCTAACCTGAAATTTTGAAGGAAATCGTAAAACCCATTTAGGAGTTATTGCCCTTTTTTCGTCAAATTTTCAAAATTTAACATTTTTCATCATTTATCTCCAAGACTATTTGAGATAGAAGTGAAATCTAAATTTGAAAAATGTTTACCATGTTGAGATCTACATACCCTGAAATTTTAAAGGAAATCCCAAAACCCATTTAGGAGTTATTGCCCTTTTTTTGTCAAATTTTCAAAATTTTAACATTTTTGAATATCTCCAAAACTATTTGAGATAGAAGTGAAATATAATTGAAAAATGTTTGCCATGTTGAGATCTACCTACCCTGAAATTTTGAAGGGAATCCCAAATTCTATTTAGGAGTTATTGGTTTGTGTAATTTGAGGTCGGGTCCTGTTACATTTATTTAAGGTTCACCCATATTCCTGGTCAATTTTGTCAACTTCCTGCCAGGACTACCACCACCAGGGAACATATTTTAACATTATTAATAAACCTTATGAAAAATAAATCTTCAACAAATTTTCCCTGAACAATTGAACCAATTGCAACAAACTTGGTCAAATAGTTGATTAATTGTCCAATGAAAACAGACTCCAGGTGAGCGATACAGGCTCTAGTGAGCCTCTTGTTACAGACAGGGTCTATAGTTGAATGATTTCCACAACGAAAACGAAGCTGGTGATCCTATATTTATTTAGTATCATTGAAACTAAAAAGTTGAAAGCAATAACATATCGTTTTTATAGAAAATCATAGGGATTAGTTTTTGCGAAATGACCATTTAAAGTGAAATTAGAAAAAAATGTCGGCAGTTTTTATATGAAATCTACAGTGAAAGTCCTTTATTTCAATGAATTTAAATCAACCTTATTGGAGAAATATAAAAGCTAAATATAATTTTTTTTTTTTCGATATTTAGAATGTTCTTGCTGCATGTAAAATTTCATGAAAATCCGTAATTTAGCGGATTTAGGTACCTCCTACCGTAAAAAATTCTGATTGGACGTCACAACAGTGGGACAGTCCATTGGTCAACTCCCACTGAAAACGCCCATTCTAATGCAACGTTGGTTGTAACCTTGATTTCCATTGCATGACGTTGAAATATTCATGCTATCAATTCTGCAAATGCTGTCCTCTGAGATGACGACAGCTACAAACCATCACTTTCGGATTTAAAAAATCCTTTTATATTTCAGATCTTTTGCATTAAAATGGAGATAACAGTATTGTATTTTGATATTTGCCGGCATCAATTTTGAATTTGTGGTTGCAAATATCTGTTTACTGGCTCCGCTATAGCGTCGCCAGCAAACTCAATTTGCAACCATTGAATCCACAATTAATGCCTTCAAATATTAAAATACAATACAGTTTTCTCTAATTTACGGAAGAAAAAGACAATTTGCTTTAAAGTGACACCAAAGCTATTATAACGTAAAACGTACCATTTTGCTGAAAATTGAGTAAAATTTAAATAAAAACACAAAACTCTAAGATTGGTACCATAGGTAGCATCCTCGACATGGAAAGAAAGGAATTTCTTGCATAATTTTGATATCTGTTTAAATGCTTAATGAAAATGACTTTTTCTTTGCTTTCCGTCCGACGATTCTATATTTTTACGGTTTATTCCCACTTAGCCAAAATTCTGAAATTTCAATAGGAAAATCATTTTGGCTAAGTGGGAATGGTGTACAGGTAGAGATCAAAGGAATTATGGCAATAAATTACGCTTTGTATTGTACACTATTCTATGTATGCGAGTGTTTTTGTGTTTTTTTTCACGGATGACAAGATGATCAGTTGAAATGGAACTGTATTGTTACTTAATAATGAAATAAATGTTGAAAACAATATTTTATGACTATTGTTAATTTATTTATACATCTTGTTATTAAGCAATAATAGAGTCATAAGTAATGTCAAAATTAATACAGACCTTTTTTTATCTATTAAATAAATATCCTTTAAATTAAGTTTGAAACAAACATAAGGTAAGGAACACTTTTTAAATACAGACTATACCCTGGTGACCACTCAGGTAATAAAATAAATTTTTCGGAAAGATGGGAATAGAAAGTACAAATATACCTAAGGAGCAATCAATAAAACGTAATCCATTGGACAGACAAACCCGGGAAGACAAACGAACAACCACAAGCACAACAAATAAACACAGAAAACTAAAAACAATGAACAACACGAACTCCTATAAAAACCAGGAGTGAACCCAGGTGCTCCGGAAGGGTAAGCAGTTCCTGCTCCGTATACGGCACCCGTCGTGAAGTTCAACAAAGTCAATCCGGTGGAAGTCACAAATCGTAGGAGGCACATGAAAGGTTACGACAGTGGGAACAGGTCCAACATCATCTTAGATATTGGAACACTGTAATGGTCAATCAATTCATGATGACGACCGTAAAATTTCTTAAGTGATGACATCAACTTATCCCTGATAAAACCCTGCTTAAGAAGCTTTTGTGACAGCAGTAATCCTCTTTAGAAAAAGCCAAACCAAGGCCAAACCTCCGTGATAAATCCGTTAGGTTCCTCTCAGGTTGTACAGAAGTGCTTCTGGGTGGTACAGTCTTTATTTCCACAGCTATAAACGTAGATAGTTCAAGTTCAAATAGTTTTTCTCATGCATTTACACATATTTTTATGATTGAGGTGTACGGCTTTCAGCCCTCATTGTAATAACCTTATTAACAAAAAACTAATTCTTGTATGAAGTAATTTTCCTATTCCATACTTTTCTTTTAACATAGAAATACAATATACAGAAGCATTTAGTGCTGATATTTAATATTATTATAATATTGTATAATTCAAAAGCTGTCATTTGTCAAAATAGATCACATGGTCAACCTGTAAAAAGCTTGTAAAATAGGTGTTTCCATAAATAAAATTAAAAATGTTGAAAGACTAAGAGTTTCTAAAAATAATTTTGTTGAAAGACCCTCCTATTCCAAAAATAGAATTTAGAAGAACAAATTTATAAAGCGATATTTTGATTGGCTGTTGGATTAGTCTAAGGACCAATCAGAATCGATCTTTCATTCTTACTTCGGAAGTTCATTAAATATGTGATATCTACATGTTGTTTTGTTAATATTAAATTGTTAAAGTTTATCATTTTCAATTCAATATCAACATAATGAAAAGGATATAGGGAAAATGTCAGAGATTCAAAACGGTAAAGCACAGGTTAGTCCGTTGGTTATTGAAATAGAACATGATTGATATTTTGTGAATTTGAATATTATAATAAAACAATTATAGCATTTAAAATGTCGGTCCATACATGTTTTATCGACCTAATGAAATTATATCGACCTCGGACTTCGTCCTCAGTCGATATAATTTCATCAGGTCGATAAAATATTCGTCCTCAGTCGATATAATTTCATCAGGTCGATAAAACATGTATCAACCTCCTGTAAATGCTATAATAAAGAAGTTTCGTGTTATATCCATCACCGGAAAAGTTCGTCAATTATGCGCGCCTTTATGACGTCATTTACCAGATTGTGGGGCACGCCTGTATCCCTACACTATTAAAGTTCATCAAGCGTCTTCGTGATCGTCATTATGCAGGATGATCTAGAAATATATTTTGCTCCGTAGGTACTTTATCACAATTCCTTCATGACTGCAGTACTGATTATCACTTATAAGAATTTAATTTGCCAAATATTTCATGCAACATAGCATCATTTTTTTTTCAACCGTTCGCTCAACACGGAGACGGAAGTGACGATGCCCCTAAACGCACTAAAGACGTTCACTAAAACCAGAGTTTTTGACGGAATTGCAACGAACTCGAAAGTGGCGTATTGTATAATACTGATATATACTTCATTATTTTTCCCCGTTTATTGTGAACGCTGCACTTCTCTTTGTGCACCCTTTGCGACCAAGATATGGAAAGCCAGAAAATATACATATGAGCAATATTGGACATGAAACCTTTATCTGAGGGAGTAAAACACTACTGTTAATTTTCATTGACTGAAAATGTGTTATTTGTGAAAACATCTGTGATTTTCTTGACAATATATTAAACGATGTAAACTCTGTAATTTTTTGAATATGTCTTTATCAAATACTGCCAACTTTAAGTTTTTATGTTCAGTTCAGTTTATACTGCCCGGATCTTGTTTGATAAGGACAATGTTTCATCACTGAAAGTGAATTCCACATGTACGAACTACAGCTTTAATCATGTTTTCTTATCGATTGAACAATGATGGTGTGATGGTTCTCTTGGCCCGCCACTGATTTTTTTTTTTATATTTCTTATATCTTATTTTATTGACTTTTATATAAAATGAAAATTTTACTTAAACCAAACATAGAGTTTATTTGACTTGTCATCCAAGAACTTCCATTGACTTCGGCTCATGAAAATGAATATAAGAGTCGTACAAATTTCATTAAATTTTTTGGAAAGTTGAACAAAATTAAAACCCTTTATAATATGCACATCTGTAGTATATGTATAAGTAATATGTAATTAAAAGTTGTAATCCATGGACAAAGAAAAGTTCACAAAGTTTACCAATTTTATCCACCAGCATGAACAAAGTTAAGATCTAGACAAAAAATCTGTAGTAATAGAGCGAACAATCTATGCAGACAAATGAACGGGCCTAGAACATTTGAGCGAAAAAAATATTTTTGGGGGTGGACATTTGAGCGAAAAATATTTTAATTTACCTGAGATTGAGCGAAAGTTATTTTCATTTACCTGTAATTTTAGGAGCGAAATTAATATTTATAAAATCAGAAACAATAGATAAGTGCATACTTTCGGATATAAACATAGAAATTATATACCGCTTGTTTTCATGTTGTTGCCAGGAAAATCGGAGGAAATATACCATTATTGTATTTTTGCACTCATGCAACTTTGTTCAGAGAATAATCTGCAGTTTCAGCCCAACGTTATTCACGTAGACTTTGAAATGGCAGTGATGTATGTAATACGCCAGTTATTACCTGAAACGACTATCAAATGTTGTCGATTTCATCGTGTTCAAGCTTGGTGTAGTCAAATTCAGAAAGTAGGTCTTAGTTCAGAATACAAAGAGCGATGTTTAAAGTCAATGTTCGGAATTGCATATCTGAGTCCAGATGAAGTAGAGGATTCGTTTTATGTCACTGGCACCAAATGATGAGAAAAGTACTAAGTTTGCAGACTATCTGACCACTACATATATGACTCAGGAATCACTGTTCGTCCCTTCTTTATGGGCTGAGGTACCTTCTGACTCGAGAAGGAATCATTCCATGCTCATTTTATTGGTCCGTTTTATTGCAGTCATCCATCTTTTTGTTTATTCACTGGTGTTATTTTAAAGCTGCAAACTACTAGCTAGCGTCAATGAAAATAACCACTTTGAAGGGCTGACAAGTGGTACGATTACCAGGGAAAAATACACTCGGATACTTGGATTTAAGTATCAGGCGAGAACAGACATTTGAAAGTGACTATATTATGATCAGATCTAAGGTTTATTGACAGTTTTTGAACTTTTATAGTGCTTTTAATGATCATGAAATGTTTAATAGATTAAAGTTTATAGATCCTGCTCAAAATTATACTTCCACCTCCCTGTGGCGAGAAAGGGGCAACAGACATCTGTATGACTAGCTGAAGAGGTAATAACAATTCTTCTTTTTTCGCTCAAATGTCCATCTGGTTTTTTAGATTTTGCTCTTTTGGGCTATTTTTCTTTCGCTAAAATGTCCACTTTTTTCGCTCTTTTGGGTTATCATTTCGCTCAAATGTCCTCTGCCGAAATAAACAGCCCAAAGGAAAAAAGAAAAAACAGCATGATTCCCCTCTTCCTGCGATTATTAGTCGCAAAGGTATAAAACACATGAAAATGGAATGATATAGGATATACGTCAATTGGACAACATTAAATATAGGAAAAGATTTTTATTGTCGGGATAAGAACAACATCTTTTTTTATGGATAAGAATGTTAAAAAACCTCGTTCTCCCACTGACTTTGAAGATTTTGAATTTATACCACACACGAAAACTGCCGATTTATATTATACTCCATGACGCTATATCATTATACCCTTTACCGGAATGTAATTATTGACTATATGATTTAACAGAGCGATAGTATTATACGACATCAGTTATAAAAGCTTTAGAGAGTTTTAAAGTTAAAAGGAGCACAGTTTGACCCTGCTATATAAATTATGTACAGTTAACTCAACTCGTCGAAGCTAACTGTAATGACAAGTTATATAATGATTACTGAGGACACCAGAATCACCTGTGGGCGAGTTCGGATGGGACCCGAGATCGATCTCGGGTTACCCGGGTTCCATCTGAACCACAAGGGTATGTGCTAAAAATAGTAACAATGACGCAATTGAACTATTGAACTCGCTGCTCTTCCAAACCTAGGTCGACCCCGTGTTAGAAGAGATCCAAGATGGCGTCAGGTGTGCAAGAGTCAGATATGTAATTTACAATTTTGATCATTTGCGACTTTAATTTGATTAAAATACTAATATTGTTTGATTTCAATTGTTTCTCACAATATCCTTTTTATGATTTGGCGTTTAAATAGCTCGCATAACCCCGTGTTTTCGAGCTTGCCAAACAATATATTTCATTTCAGCTGAATGCACATTATACTATAAACAGGAGATTGAAATCTTGTCAATAAAAGTCTGTAAACGATTTTAATATATTAACAGACTTTTATTGTTTAGATGTCAATGTCCTGTAATTTTAAATATATGACATACATTTTTTTTCGGACATTATAGTTATAATTATCCTGCAGTGGCGGATCCAGAACTTTTTATAAGGGGGGCCCACTGACCTAAGATTTTTACTCTTATTTTTTACATATTTTGTTATTTTATATACAAGTACATGTATTTATACATTTTTTTTATTATTTTTTACATTCAACAAGTAATGGTTGAACTGTTCAATAAAATTTATTGGTTTACTTGTTTGTGTCCTTTTTCAATCTGGATGTCAGCATCAGAAAATCCATTCTAATTGATTATATTTTTTTTAAAATAATCCCAAAACCAACAGAGCTAATAATGTAAATATTGAAATGAATCTTTATCTGTTGCAGAAAGGAAATTTAATGACTGTCATTTGGTGAAAATTGCTCATAACATGTTCTAGAGGCTGATAATGTTTTCTGTGTGTTGATGATCTCACTGCAACTGCCATGATGAAGAACAGCAATGAAATCATTGTTGTTTTGTATTGTGCTTTTATGTTTGGTTTTCTTTCAAGCTCATGTCCACCATATCCTTTCTTACACATTAAAATATTCATTACAAACTTGACATTGATAAAATCAAGTATTCCAACATGGTAAATATATAAAAAAAGAAGATGTGGTGTAATTGCCAATGAGACAACTCTTCACAAGAGACCAAATGACACAGAAATTAACAACTATGGGTCACCGTACGGCCTTCAACAATGAGCAAAGCCCATACCGCATAGTCAGCTATAAAGGGCCCCGAAATGACAAATGTAAAACAATTCAAACGACAAAACTAACGGCCTAATTAATGTACAAATAATGGTAAGCATTTCCTGTGCCACTTATAAACTATCCTGATACTGAAAACAACAATAAAACGTCAGTTGTATTCATGCACTCATAGACCTTAAAATTTTGATGACATTAGCCCAATTGTACAAGCAAATACAAATCACATTGTCTACTGGTCTGTCTGTGTATCAATTTAATAAACCAAACTTTTCATAAACCGCTGCATTGATTTTAATGAAACTTGACACAGATATAAGTACAACAAGATATGCATGCTGATCAATACACTCAAAGGAAGGTAATTGGACTTAAATTTTCTATTAATAAATTGTATTAACATAACCTCTCAAACAATTGGACTGATTTCCATAAAACACAAAAACATCACCATATGAAAAAAGCTCTCCGAAGCCATCACAGAAGTAATTGGATTTTATATACATTAAATATGTTCCAAGCAGAGATTATTCATTTGTACATCTAGCAAAAATCAGTTGGGCAATACAAAAATCACTGGAAAATGTGTCTATTTTTTATAGCAAAATTTGCCTAAGGAAGATTGCTCATCAGCTGTTGGCGGCGTTCTAGTCCGGTTTGAGCAATATTGAAGATATTTGCATAACGATTTGGGTCATCATCTGGTTCTTCCATAAAACAGAAACATATGCAATTTATGTGTATTCCAATATTTACGCTGAAAACAAAGACAACAGTGAAAGTAGACGAAAACACTGGGTTGGGCGGAACCCTTACGATGCTTTTAAGATATGACCAATGTTAAAATACGAACGTGAAAGGGCTTTATAGCCAGTCAAGGTCGTTAAAAAATCCCGTAGTAGTATTAAAATTGGTACATTTTTTTTTAATGTCAAATATATTTTTAAAGCAAAGTGGATTCGATTTATTCGTCATGTTTCAAATTAAAAAAAAATAATCTGTGAATAAACTGCAGCATTTTTTGTATGTTTAACATGGTTGCATTCAAGGTCCGTCCTATTCCTTTTCCATTTAATAACGTAAAAAATTAAATTTAAACTGGACTCGAGAAAGGAGGGGGCTTCGGTGAAAAAAATGTTTTCACATTCATATGCGGGAAAAAGTTTTTGACGGTGGAAATAAACCCCAGAAAAAGACGATAAGATATGATTTTGTTTTCATTTCGAAAAACTATTTCTGACAAAAAAAAAGTCCTCACACCCGGCTTTCCAAAAACATTGCTTTATGCAGTTGTGTGAAAAAAAATACTAACATGCCCCATAACATTATTTATTGTTGCTGATACTCTTCGTAAAATCAAATGAACACTTAATTTTGCTAAACCAAAGTAATACCCAACTTCTCTCATTGACTCCTGGTTCGCCAAATAGCACAAGAAAACTAAAAGCCGCTTAGTTGGTATTGTTTGCTCAACACCGCCACCATAAGTTATTATCAGATCTGGGGTTATGTGTTCTAAAATTTCATTAAACACTTCGCGACCAATACGGTAATGAGTGGCGAAATCTTCCTCTAAAAATTGTGGGATAATATTTTCAACATATCCATGTATTTTGGGCCATGTTCTCCGTTCTGTCCTGTAAAGTGACATTATTAGCATTTGTAATGAATTTTTATTGTGCGATACAACAATATTATTTTCTGTATCATCAACAATGAAATCATTCATAAATGTAAATAAAACAAGTGTATTGTCAGCCATGTTAGAGAGTTACTCGAGATCGAAAAATGCGTTCAAATGGAAAGTTGCGCGCGCTTCATAATTTAGAATAGTATGATGTCATGGACCCGACCAGAGAGTTGCAAAAGAGTCCCATCCGAACTCGGCCTGTGCGGTAGACATGAATATGTATCCACTAGTATGACAGAAAGGTTATTGATGTACGTTGTTTAATTCTGTGTTTCACTTCATAACGTATACCCGACATCCATTTAATTTTGAAATATTCGTCGTTTGACAATTAGTTAATACAAAAAAAAACGGCGCTGGTAGTAAACATGTGATTTAGAGATGATAAAAATATTTTGCAATCAACAATAGCTTTTAGACATGTTTACATTTTAGAATTATTCTCTAATGATACATTGTCACTTATCATATTACTGAAATCAAATGTAACAACTAAAATATAGAAAAAAAATCTCATAATTTTACACAATTTTAGTCATTTCCAAGAAAAATAATTACGTTTATGATTGGGAAATAACAATAACAAGATCAATGACTTACATAAAAAGGGTAGGGCCATATTATAGTACAAGCTGTCAAAACAGATGCAATGTTGAGCGTAGGAAGCACTTTAATGGATTAAATATCAACATCGCGAAAACTTTAGAGAGCTGAAAAATATCAAATGAAACATCTAGGTCATAAAAATTCCAAAGGGACCGGGGATTTTCAATTAGTGTATCAGACAAAATGTAACATATCCCTACTTATACCATGTTTATCCTACCTCTGAATTCAGCAAATAAAACCTTAATTCATTCCGTTTACTAATGATAATATTAAGAAGATTTGTACAAAACTAATGTGTATTTTAGAAATAATTCACGGTGCCATGAGCGATAGTGAGTTGTAAAATATCGGCATAAAGGGCCATCCCGTGGTAAAATCATGCAATTGTCAAGCCATCGTCAATTATTTCTATTCTAATAGGACAGTTTGTGCGATATTTTGAAACAATCGGACACGAAGACGCCATTATCTAACGGTAACGAAAATTGTACTATACGACGTTTATAAAAGCTTGTGGGAAACTTTGCTATTAGTCCAGTCAAACCAAGTTTTAATCTCAAACTAATTGCAACAGAAAATGTTTTAGTTCTGATCTATAGTATTAAGCCCCAAATATGCACAGAAAAAAGTCCCATAAAATCTAACTTGAGGAAAACTCAAAATCAGCATTTTTAATTTCCTATGGAAATTAACATTGGTAAGGGGAGATAACTCCGCAAAAATTAGTCTTTTTTTGTCAGTTTTTTGGTTGATTTTCTTAAAATTCATGTAAAGTATGATACTTTGATGGGGTTATAAGTTCGTATTTGACTATATTATATAATCTTCTGCTCATGAAATGTACAAAACCGAAGTGTTATGGGTATTTTTAATTTTTTTTGCACATTTTTCATTAAAGAAATTGCAAATTTTTAGCTTTGTGACCATTTTGAAAAAATAATGTGAAAATTTGGTATTGTTTATATCTGTAAATTATATTTGTTCAGCATCTACCTTGTTTAAAGAAACTTTAAACCACAGAAAGAAGAATATATGCTTCATCATTTTTATTAAATTTGAGATTCTTTACCTTGACATGTTGAAAAATTTAATAAATGGTCAACTAATGAATTACGAAATCTAGGTTGTAGCTTGATAAAAGATATGAAAACACCTTTAGAGTTGTTTGTTATACTCTAAAGACGACTAAAATATCAAGAATCAATACATTCTGCTGAATAGAAGCGGTAAAGTTATAATTTTGTATCAATATTTCTGCCTTTTTTGCAGAGTTATCTCCCATTTTCAATGCAAATCTCCATAGGAATTTTAGAATCGAGATTTTTTGGTCTTCCTCAAGTTAGATTTTGTTAGACTTTTTTCTGTGTATATTTGGGGTATAATGCTAAAGATTAAAACTTAAAAATCTTCTTTTGCAATTACTTTAAGGTTAGGGTCAAATTTATGCTAGATTGACTGGACTATATGTATTTGTCAAACCATCTGTCTGACGTCTGTGACGTTGGAATCAAAATCCATATTCTAATATGGTGTGCTGATTTCCCTTTGCAAATAAAAGTATATTAAAATTTTCGATTTATTATGGGTATCACGCTCCTGACTTTATATTGAAAATTACAACGCCATTATTTGAAATGTCACATGCCGAACTGTCAGAACGGGGAAATACTACTGTTGTCTGTACTTTTTATTCCTAAGACTACAGTAAAATCAAATGAAAACTAAGTTTTATTGTTATTAAATTTATTGTATTTATTTTACTACCGTTTTCAATTCCTTTTTAACTAGTTCCAAAATCAAAATGCACGTTACATTAAAGACTTTGCAGTACCACTTCGTTTACCCAATATCCGTTTTTGCCATATTAGAATCTAAATATCATGGAAGCCATATATTTGTATTCGATTTTGATATGGGTAACATTATTTATTGAATATATGGCTGCAATGAATTATTTCTTAATTCTAATGGAGAGTTCCTTCGACATTTTGAAACATAGGTTTTCAGACACAAAGACGCCATTACGCAACACAAGTCATACTATGACGTCGTTAAAGCTTGTGGAAAACTTTACTATGACGTTGCCAACATGCCCGTTGACGCATGTGACGTTGGAATCAAAATATCCATACATTGTGTTTTACCACGGATGTAGACTGAAAGCGTTTGAAGCAGGTCATATTAGAATGAAATTTTTCACATATTTAGAAATTTGCAAATGGATTCAGTGAAACTACGCAAATAAAATATACTAGTAATTAGAAAAAAAGAACAAATAAGTGCCCAAAGTAATAGACAAAACTGAATAGTCATCTAGAGATCACAACAAGATCTTCAATAGAGTTGGAAACCCTGCAAGCCCTAAATCACTCCTACAAAATAACAAAACTGAGAAAGCGGACACAACACCATATTATCAAATGAACTGGAGAAACTAAATTTCACGGGGCCGAAAAACATGATATCCACGGGGACGTACAGTCCAACAGCAGAGGTCTTATGGGTAGTAATTCCTAAAAACGATATCCACGGGGACGTACTGTCAAGCAGTAGAAGTCTTAGTGGTACTAATGCCGAAAAACATGATATAAACGGGGACGTACAGTCAAAGAGCAGAGATCTTAGTGGTAGTAATGCCTGAAATCGTGATATCCACGGGGATGTAGAGTGCAGCAGTAGAGGTCTTAGTGGTAATAATCTGATTGAGATACAATGTACTTAATTTTGTGCAGATAAAACACTCTTTCTGTGTTTCTTAAATTATTAAAGTTCAAGTCAAAACTTTGCTGAGCAGATATTTATTAAACGTACTAGATAGAGTTTTTGTTTGTTGTAACTTTGTAGCATATGTTTTTGGATTTGACTTTCCAATTTGTGTTATCACTTCGGTATTTATTGGACACAACGCTTTGTTATTTAATGTTTTTATACACTGTAACTAGAACAAAGAATGTTACATAATTGAAGAACAGATTGAAATGCTAAAATGACGAGTGTCAACCCAAAAGCCATCCAAGGACAGAGTTTTGTTTGAAGAAAATATTTCTAAAGTTAATTTTTTTTTTACAAATTTATATCCGTAAATTTTGAAGAATTAATTACATGCTAAAACCGGATTACCAGCAACTGACTTGGTGATATACTTCAGTAACGCCGGTTACACGGTTTAAATCTATAGATTATGCTCACATACTATATAATTACTATTATATATAGTTATTGTTTATTTTTTCCCTTTTTTTGGCCTTTTAGACCAAAAAAAATCGTTCAGTAACTTAACGATGCAAAGGTTTCAGATTCATACAGCTGAAACACATAGAAGTCACCTAAAATATGATACTCTAATATAACGCAAATCCTCGTACCTTTTCCCTAATTATATAACGAAACATTTTAACTAGTCTACATACTATAAGTACAAGTTATGAAACAGGACGAGAATATCAATTTTTTTCAGTGCAATTTAAGCATAATTAAGTCTATAGTTTTAATGTAATTTCATAGGTTTTTTAGCATTAAATCGACTTTAGTTTAATCCCGTGAGTTGAATCTTATATAAATATGTGGCATTTGAATTATTTAACCAATTTCTCAACACCCACATTCATTCCAGTGTAAGTCAATTAACCCATAATAGCCTATATTTCTTTACCTCTGACACCTAGATGTGCAACAATAAATTGATGTTAGTAGCAGGAAGGCAAATGTATATATATAAAACCTTGAACTCGTTATTCACGGGGACAAGTCAAAGTGTTTATCGTATTTTTTTCGATAAATTTTAGTTATTTATTTTTGCAAGGAAATATCACATTTACATTTACCCATAGTACAGTGAATGTTTACCTCCCCAAAGAGTCGAAAGAATTACTTGAATTCAATGTTCATTTACAAATCGAATGCAAAATTAAGCTTTACTGCTTTTAAAAATGGAAATAAAAATATAACCAAAACTAATAGTAGGGACAATACAAAATGAGATAATCTAATAATACAATTAGCAAAAATTATAAAATATATTGAAATATAAGCTTATTCCCTAAAGTGATAGATAATAAAGGAAATGTTTTATTGTTATACATATCTATTTTGAACTTGTAGCTGGATTTTATCTACATTGATATAACCAATCAGACAAAAGTGTAGAAATATTATATATAGATAGTTATTATGACTTGTAATTATATTACGTTGTGTTTACATTATTTGTCAAGTTTTATATGTTGTACACTTTGAATACGCATTATATTATATGTGTTTTGTCCAATAAAATATCTGAATTTGAATTTGAAAATATATAGATAAAACCTGAAGGATATGGTTATATGCCTTCTCAACAGAATGATAACGAGAACTGTATGACAATTAATAGGTCTTTTGTGGTACAATGAAACTGAAAAAGAAACAAGCACAAACTGGTCACAAAAATTGTAATGAAAGAAATTAAAGTATATTTTCGGCCAAAATGTATTGAAAGTCGAATGTTCTTAAATGAATCACATGTTACGTAAAGGTAATAAAACTTTTACAAACTATTTCTCCATATGAGATTTGTCCGTTTCACAAGTTATATAAAGCAATGATAATGCATGATCTATTAGCAATAAAAATTCGTAAAAGAGTAAAGATTAAGAAGAACATGTTATTTAAAATCAAATGAAAACTAAGTTTTATTGTTATTAAATTTATTGTATTTATTTTACTACCGTTTTCAATTCCTTTTTAACTAGTTCCAAAATCAAAATGCACGTTACATTAAAGACTTTGCAGTACCACTTCGTTTACCCAATATCCGTTTTTGCCATATTAGAATCTAAACTTATCTTAATCTGAACTTATTCTTTTATTCTTTGAAGGGAAGTAGTGTAGGTACTAAAAAGTATGCAAACATATGGGAAATACAATATATAAACATTTTATCAGTAGACATGTTGAATAGAAAATACTTTTCTTACTAATCAGTATGCTAAAAGCCAAATATTGATCTAAATTGAAATACGTCACACTGCAATAGTTCACAGAAAAAAATACACAGAGATCACAGCAACTGTTCAAATTGCTGCATTCACATACCTGCGTAGTATCTCTGTCATAGTAATGGTTGATTGGTTATTAGACAAATGTCCCATATTCTGCCATCTAAATACATATGTATGAATGAATGGGTTTTTAAGTAATATGAAGAATATAATGTGTCATCTAAATTAGTGTAAATATTTTGGTTGTCATTGTATGAGACATACAAGTATTCATCTTATTCGATATGTAAGTACACATATGATTCATATACTGAATGAGGGTGCCAACGTGTGGTGGGTTAATCGTCACACTTAAGAAACGAGCAAGAAACACTCAATGTGGTACAAATAAGCTCTCTTTGATTGGAAACAATGGGTATGGTGGATAAACTATTGACAGTATATTGACATGTACATACATGCATAAGGGAAAACGTGAAGCCTCAACGCTGAGAAAATATCTTTCTTGCATTTTCAATATGACCCATAGCACTCAGATACTAAACTTAACGTATACCAAAAGAAATGTCTGGATTATCTTTCAACACATTCATGAAAAACAGTAATCCAGGTCTTGCCAACTTTAATTCAAGATACATAACCTTACTTTTCAGAGAGACAGTTTTGTTTCGTGAAATCAAGGTCAGGTCATTATCCTACATATATATAATTATGATACATAAATACATTGTATTTTTTCATAATTGTATTTCCTTAGACATTTATTAGGTGAATGCCCTCTTTAGACAGACAATTGCTTCCGGCATCGAGCCTTAGACTTAAATTTCCTTACGGAAAAGGTCCGTACCTATTTTTAGCTGTTTTGAAATTCCTTTGTCTTTATTTCGGGTTAGATATAAAAAAAATAATTCCTCATTCCTTTCTCCAAAAAATGTCTTAACAACTGCGACAATATGAAACCCACGGGATTACTTAGCGTATATAAGAACATCTTTACTGTAAATACAGTCAAACTTGTCTTATGTGACCTTTCAAGCAATTATTCACTAATTTCACAATCTTCATATTTAAATACATGACATTTTATTCTTTAGTGTCTAAGATTTTTCTCTCTTGTTTACGACGATATTAAATGTTGAATTTGTTACTACAGGTATGGCAAAATCTCATATGTTCCGGTTTAATATTTTTAAATCTCATGGCAAAACAGTACGGAAGCTCTGGAGTGCCATGCAAATAATAAATCACAACTAGTGCGCACGAGTTACTAACTTGAGCGCACGAGTTATTATAAGGCTGTTTATATGGGGATATGGGTAAATAGGGGAGCCGGGAGGGGTAATCCATTGTGAGCTGAGCTCACAGTAATTCTTGTTTTAGATTTAAGTTTTCTTTATTGTAGGTATTCGAATGACGTTCACTTAATGTTATTCTGAAAGTTCAGCAAACACAGATATTTTGTTAAAGTCTTGTGAATTGAATTTTAAGAATTATCGGTTTTGAAAAGAAAAGTATTTGAATTATTTGAGTTTATACAGATAGCTACATGTTTATGTATTCAATTGAACAGTTTTTATATTGGTATGGCGTTGTCGGCGTCGTCGTTCGTGGACGCCTGGTTTCCTTGCGATAGGGACCAAAAAACGTGCATTTTCATTTAAAAGTGAATTGATATTTCTTGGCCTATTTTAGTGGGATTGGTTTTAAAGTTTTTCGTATAAAACTTGCTAAGTCATGCAATATCAACGGCTTTGCGATTGTATCCATATATTGTGAAATCAAACTGTAGCAAATTTACGAAGGAAGTAATGAAAAGAATATGATAATGCAATAATTGTCCATCCATCAGTTTGTCCAAAACATTTTATGATCATTCTGAGCTCAATATCGTTGGATGGATTTCAACTTAACTTGGTATATAGCGAGGACTTGTACTTATCGAGATCCAATAGCTATGGATTTGTTGTAAATGTTTGAAACTAATTTGTCTATATATTTATCCCTGCACTTTCGAAGAAAGTTCGAGGATATATCGATTGTCTCCGTCCGTCCGTCCATTACACTTTCTTGTGACATCAACTCCTCCATCACTTTTGGGTTTAACTTTGAAAATTAGGAATTCAAGCTTGTGACCTTAACTCGTCTTTCATTTTTGAATTTATATATTTTATTTCTATACATATGTATTGTCATGCACCATATGCAGATGCGCAATAAGGTTTTAGAATTTTGATTTTCTAAAATTGGAGCCCACAGTGGTCGAATTTCGAAAAACTGTCAATTTAAGCTTTTGATCTAAACTCCTCCTTCATTTTACAATTTATGCATTTTATTTCTATACGGTATTGTCATGCACTATATTCAGTTGCACAATTAGAATTTAGAAGATAGATTTTTCAACCGGGGACGCACTCAGGTCAACTTTCAAAAAATGTCAGTTTAAAGCTTGTGAACTAAGGTTTTTCATTTCTAATTAGGTTTATTGATTTAATTTCTTTATAGAATGACTCCATACTATTTTTAGATGGGAATAAGGTTTTAGTTTTTTGACTATATGTCAGTGGCCCAACTACTTACCGGGGGTGTGGGGATCACTGTCGATTCCTACAGTACAGATTTCTAGTTTAAAATTATTCTAGTTTCATTTGTGACATTGGAAATCCATAGGCTACTTGATCACAACTTCCTTCGTGAATGTGCTACAGTATGACTTCACAATATAACTTTATTTTAATCAAAAAGTCACTATCAAGTAGCTTGCTTTTACTCCTTGTGTTATCTTGTATTTCTCCAATCTCTGTGTTTGCTGAACTTTCAGAATAACATTAAGTGAACGTCATTCGAATACCTAAAAAATAACGAAAACTTAAAATCTAAAACTAGAATTACTGTGAGAACAGCTCACAAATGGATTACCCCTTCCCCGCTCCCCTATTTATCCATAGCCTTATAATAAGAACTCGTGCGCACAAGTTATGAAACTCGTGTGCTCAAGTTAGTATCTCGTGCGCGGAAGTTAGTAATTCGTGCGCACGGGTTGTAATTTAGTTTTTGTATGGCACTCCAGAGCTTCCGTAAAACATAGACTCTATTGTTACTTCTATTAACTATCTGTCAGATGGTGAGATAGCTATATTTTTAAGCTTGGCGAAAAATATTGTTGACCGATGCTTACTCTAAACACTAATTTCATAGCCTCCTTATGTATTATCATTGTAAAAGGGTCATTAATATTTACCAGAAGTCTGAATCATTACTAAATCATCTTATCGATGATTTCCTTAATTAATTATTTAAAGTAAAAAAAAATTGTAAATATATCCATTACCCATAATCTATCCTTTGGATTTTGATTTATCACTTTTAAATGTTTACCTTGATCATTATTAATGTTTGACTAATGAATAAATAAATGCTAACAAATAAGTTGCCTCTGTTATAGTTTATCTTTTAATGTGTTCTAACGTGGATTACTTGGCACCACTTTCTTTATTCTACAACAATTTGGACCAAAAAAACTAATAAAATCAACATTCTTTGATACATTGTATAGAAAAACTATTAAACATGTAAAAATTCTTCGGAAACTTTTTTTTACATACTGGATTTGTGACCTCTTACTTGACGAAGCGACAAACCCTAGTTCAATGTTCCTATCATGGTGTTTAAACTTTCAGTTGAAATGAAACTTTGTTCTACACGTAAATATATGAAATTACCATGACCAAACCAATGAGGCTGGAGTTGGTAAGCGATCTCTGACACGCGCAAGTAGAGCTACATGTGTATAAGTTGGAGTTTCAAAGTCCCAAAATCGCAGTTTTGGCATTGTATAATTGATACTGATGCTGTCATCATATTATTGGAAAACGTAATGTAACGCTTGTAGCGGACTTTGTTTGCAATTTAAGGCCTTGAACACAACTCATGAGTCATAAATCGACGTGTCATCAAAATCGAATCACGGAATATTTGATAGAGATAACGATTCCGTAACATCAGAGGTAAATGACGTCATTCTAGCACCGTACTAATTGTAACGCTATCAACAGCGAAAATAGACTAACATTCTTTTTCTTGTCGTGACAATGTGTAGGCAACTGCTACGCCCATATTTTATTTCACCTTCACTGGGTATTTTAATCATCTTAGAACAGCTGGGATGTAAAACAGCTATCGCACTCGGAGTCTGGTGTCAGAGTCAGGTATGACACTTACGTACCCTTGGTCCTCTTGCGATAGAAGCTGCTTCTTGCAAAATTTTACCGAAATTGATTACATACATGATAATTGGTTTTACGAATTCAAATAATGCCTGGTATTTATAAATGGAGTGTTGTCTTAATCAATGCTTTTCACGGAAAATAGGACGTATTTAATCATAATTGTCTACTCAGACCACACCAAAGTAACTATTACAAGAGGAAAATAATAACTTTGACAGTAAAAATAATAAGTGTCAAAGGTGGTATTTTTTTCATGTTACTACATTATCATGACAGATTAGGACAAGGTTGGTCTTATTTTGATTTGCGTCAGAGAGTAGTCTTCATTTTCCACAAAGAAATCCCTACAGTTTTTATAGGCTTGTGTGCAACAGTCAGTTTGTAATGATAAATGTATTTTTTTTCTTTCATATTTATCGTTTAATATATTCTTCTGACGTGAATTTCCTGTCATGTGAACTATATAATTTACTACTGAAACAATTACAATTTAACCGACGTACATTTATTTACAAATTCTTATCAAAGACTGAACACTGGTAAATACCGATAAAAGTTAGCAATATGAAACATCTTCCAGCAAAGATATCGAAATTGATGTCAAAGAATTTATTACCACCGAGTCGATACCGCTGTTGGTTGACTACCAATCCCGCAGGGTTTCACCGGTTCAGTTGTCGATACCGCTGTTGGTTGACTACAAGTCCCTCAGGGTTTCACCGGTTCAGTTGTCGATACCGCTGTTGGTTGACTACAAGTCCCTCAGGGTTTCACCGGTTTAGTTGTCGATACCGGTGTTGGTTGACTACAAGTCCCTCAGGGTTTCACCGGTTCAGTTGTCGATACCGCTGTTGGTTGACTACAAGTCCCTCAGGGTTTCACCGGTTCAGTTGCTAGTATTTCCAAACCAGGCCAAAATTGATACGTTGAATTTACTGTTACAAAAATGGTTGAACTTTGTGCTCACGACAAGGTGAAGATAATCCACAGAGCCTTCCAACAATCATAAATCCAGAGACAGAGACAAAAGCGAGATGGGAAAGGGCGAGATAGGAAAAGGCGAGAGCAAAGAAACAACACAAAAAACTAAAACAATGATGAGCAACATGGATCCAACTTAAATTGTAATATGGATTTTTTTAACCACAGTATTGTTGCATACTCTACATTGATGTGCATAAATGGGGAATAATTTTATCATCTAGGTACTTGTTTTTTGTTCAGTTCAGAGATTTGGTGTTTTCTCATCAACATTTACAGATAATTATATGTTCTTATTAATTTTGTAGTTAACTTTTTTCTCTTGAACTAAAAATCATGAAATGGATCGGATTATAATACCTACTGTTCAATCAGGTAAATAAAGGGGCCGTTTTGAATAATATCCATTACAGGTTTAACTAAACCTTTCCTTACTTTAAACCTGTTACTTTTATGTTTTGTTCTCTGTAGGTCTTTAGTTTTCTATATGTTGTCACTGTTGTTTATCCTGCTATCTTAATTTGAATTCAAACCCGATTGTATATTAAAACATAATAGAAGGGGGATTTGTATGACATTTAATTATCCATAGATTATACAGGACTTATTGGATTTTATTATGGGACATTAGTGTTTATGATTACTTTTTGATCTGTGTACTGAATGTTTTGATTAATGGTTTAGTGTATTCTGGAGATATGTTGTCTCCATGACGCATACTCGATATCGTTTTATTTTCACTTTGGCTTTACTTCTTTTGGAAACTGTTTTGAAATATTTTGAGTTTGCACATATTGGACCTTGTGTATTCTTATGTGACTTCATTTATGGGTATACATGTGACTATCCAGTGTATTTCAAAAAGAAAAACACTAAATTGACCTTCTCGTGATATTTTGAAATATATAGGGCATATATAACCTTGTTGAAAACTCCAAAGCAAAAACAATGACTTAACAATACAAAATAAAATGTATTTAAAATTAACATGTTAATTTGAATACTGAAGAAGTACTAAAAAATTACAAGGTGACTTTGAAAAGATTAAGATAGAAATAATTTTAAAATATAGCCTGGAAACCAATGTGCCGGAAACCTCTGTCGGACGATTATTCCTCGGTTGTCATTGTTGTAGAGGTTAAGGTTGTCTCGATTGTAATATTTAGGGGGTCTTATATGTGGTAATAAAGTTAAAATCTTAAATATACGACCGAACAACATATTGATATAATAACTAAAGAAACTGGATCAAAAAAAAATTTCTTTATTACGTGTTTACTGTTGATATATATTGAAAAAGTACGTGGCATTTGTGAGGCAAAATTTCACGATAAGCCGAGCCACAATACATAACGTAATGAAACAAGCAATAAATAACACAATAAATTGTAAAACCTACAATCTGAATAAAATAGTGCATTAGAACTGCAAAAACAAGATTTGTGCCCGGGAGAGGCAGATGTAAAGTATAGAATACACTTATAGTCTCCTAAAGCTTTAATTGACTTTAAATCAATAATCGGCCGAGGCTATAGAAAAATTCATTCCTAACGTCGACAATTTCCATATGTCCATAGTGTTCATTTATGTTTTTTTTTGTTTTCTCTTTGTTTGTCCTTGCCTATACAGGTATTATCTTTCTTTCTTGATTTTTTTACGATTGATTGGCAATTTGGATTTTTCTTTTATCATTCCAAAATATAAATACATTGAAATAGATGATGACATATGAGTGATTAAAGTACATTGAGGTGCACTAAAAGATCTCCTCCTTATCGCGTTAGTATAACTGTGAAGATGAAAAAAAGGAATAATTGCAAATCGATTGAAATTTTGTCTTTTTCAAAATCTGAATGTCTAATGCAGTGTACTGTCAGTATATTTTAGAACTTCAGTAGATCTTGCTAGTTTATAAGCGTTTGTCATGATAATTTAATGAGAAAGGAAATGTCACCTGAGGGCTTGTGACACTCTTACAAGTGTGGTAATAGTTTTATTACATCGAATATCTAGTTTTCAACTAAGGAAAGGAAATGGAGGTGCTGAAAAACTGATTTCTTTCATCTCAAACTCATACAAGAATATTAATTTTTTTTCATTACTTTAAATTATCATAAGTTATCTTATGACGTCGAAATATATCCTGAAGGAAGTCCGTTGCATGCAGTTTACATTATTATGTGATGTGATAGAATATAAAATGTCACGTGATGAGCTTTTATCAAATCTGATTACATGTACATGTATTTATACGAGTATGTAATTATAACTTCCAAAAATCTTTTCAGAAGCTAATATTTCAACACTTCGTAGAATGCATTGGCATTGATACATGTCAGGGACTTCAGAATTCGGCCGATATTCAGGGAGAACCGGTTTTTAGAGGGACCGGTTTTCAGAAGTTTCAATGTACAATACTATGATATAATAAAGAGGACAAATATAAATAGGGAGCAAATCGTAATCCTTTGGACAGACAAAGCCGGGAAGACAAATGAACAACCACAGACACAACAAATAAACAACGAAACTAAACAACAATGAACAACACGAACTCCTATAAAACCAGGAGTGTACCCAGGTGCCCCGAAAGGGTAAGCAGTTGCTGCTAGATATACGACACCCGTCGTGAAGTTCAACAAAGTCAATCCGGCGGAAGTCACAAATCGGTGGAGGCATATGAAATGTTGTGACAGTGGGAACAGGTCAAACCGGCATTATCTTAGATATTGGAACACTGTAATGGTCAATCAATTCTTGATGACGACCGTAAAATTTCCTAAGTGATGACATCAACTTATCCCCGATAAAACCCTGGTTAAGAAGCTTTTGTGAAAGCAGTAATCCTCTTTGTCGAAAGTCAGGGTAACTCACGCATGCCCTTGAAAATCGGATAAGTATAGATTATCGGGTTTTTCTGCACATTGATATCGTTAATTACCATCCTCGAGCCACAGTATGAAAATTTTGGCGATTGAGCATAGCGAACGAGCCTAACAGATTTATATTGTATTGAACGGCTGATATTTAACAATATTATTACGCAGAAAACCGTATAATCTGTTTATCGTACAAAGTCTGCGCATTTTAGTCGCCCCTGGAAGACATTTTTACGCTTTATTGTCCTCCTGGAGGTAAGCTTGATCACGTCTGCTCTCACATTGTGACGTCGCTAATAATGTCTCCTCATACGTCACAAACCCTGAATGCGGAGATTACAGAGCGGCTGAGCAGGGTGATATAGACACAAGGAAGTACGATAAGCAGGCGATGGTGGTATATTGGTACTCAAGAAGGCAGTTAACAATAGGAAAGCTGAAGTCATCACGTTTGTCATAAAGTTTTGTCTTCAAATGTCCCTCGTTGTCTATTTCAAGAAACAAATCCAAATATGAGGCGGACTTTGGTGTATCTGTAGTATCCTTAATTTCAGGCTCACTGGGGTAGATGAGACGTAGAAAGTCTTGGAATTTGCCGTTATTTAACGACAACACGTCATCTATATAACGAAAAGTGAAATAAAAGGATTGGGCTGGTTTCTTTTTTGTTTTCACATAGTAGCCCTTGAATGAAGTCCGCCTCATATGAGTACAGAAACAGATCGGCGAGGAGAGGAGCAGAGTTGGTTCCCATTGGAATGCCAATTGTTTGTTGAAAAATTAGACCGCCAAATTCCACAATAACATGGTTGTTTATGTCCTAGCCGTGTTATTGGTCCGAGTCGGAGCCGAAGGCCAATACAGATGGCCGGGGACCTATTATAAGGCCAACACAGAAATAACCACGTAATGATATCTTTATTAATTAACTAGTTTTCATAATATATGTACATATTCTTGATGATTTTTTTCCTGAATCAACTCTTTGAGATTAAGATTGAGTTCATATTGCAAGTGCTTTAGTTTCTGTTCTTTCTTGTTCTAATTTTGGTTAGTTTCTTATACGTTTCATATTCTTTTAGTTATACATGTATCCTTGTGTCGTTTGTTTGTTGTGTTTCATTTTCCTAACTTTGTCTTTTCCTTGAACTTCGAATTTGTGAACTTTTCCCACTGTTTTATCGCTTCGGTATTCTTTTGCCGATATTTGATACACAAATATAGGTAGATATCTTGACTTCGTTCTCTTACAGGTTTCACCTGCCTCATAATATCTTCAGAAAACCAGATAATCTGTTTATGGTACATCTATTCTTAACGGATGATTTTCTGCTGAAAAATACTACAGCCATTTCCGACGTTTTTCATGAACTCAGGGATCAACCTTTTTTTTACGGGGGGGGGGGGGGGGGGGGATGGGGGGCTAGGATTTAATTTGAAATAAAAAGGCAGGACCAGGATTTTGGCAAAATAAAAAGACAGAATCACTTTAGTAGGTATGGGAAAAAAATGCAGGACCTGTGTCAATCAGGAAATGTTGGGGTTTGACTGAAAATAAAAATTAAGGTCGCCATAGACCAAAATTTCGACGAAAAAATAGGCAAGATCAAACATTTCATCCTAGCCCCTCCTCCATAAAAATCAAATGGTTGCTCCCTAATAGCTTCAGGTCGGGTAAAACATTTTAACATAGGGGGTATCTTCCGGTCATCTGCCATGTCTGCATTGGGGTCATTCTCCAATAATCGATTTGAATTGAAACAGACGATTTGATTGGTCGAGCAAGTTAGAATCTACTTTGGGTACTGTGACGTCAACAAGGTATTACTCCACAGTCTTAAATTCAAATGAATTTATTCAAATGATGATTCAGTGATTCTACCTACAATTTTGAATCAGAAAATTTTTGAAAATTAAATTATATGGATTGTTTAAAATTTTGGAACACGTTGAACTTTAGCGAGCGAAGCATAAACCGGGTTTTTACTTTTGTTTTGTCGGTATTTAGTGAAAACTTCGTAATGGCGGGAAAATTTGATACTTGCGTCTGTATCTTTTTTTCCTGTCAAATTTGATTCCATATTCTTTCGTATTTATTTTTATTTCATGACACTGAATGTAAAAAAAGTTGACTGGGTAAGTCCATAGATAACTTATTTTGTTCAAGATAATCTTTATTCACGTAAGATTTCACGTCGGTAACAAATGGCGGATTCGCATGGCTGCCGCAATATTGCTGAAACTTTTTAACCGGCATAGTGTAGTAGTGGGAATAATTCAATTGACATCTTTACCGTACAGAGCAAGCAGATTATTAATGATGGTTGGGTAAGTTAAATTATATTGTATAATCAGCTTTGGGTAATGTGACGTCACCAGCGTATTTTAAAATTCGCAGTCCGCGATTTAAATATTCCTGGGTTAAATATTCTACCTGCAATTTTGGATCAGAATTTTTTTTTGAAAATTGAGGTATAAGGATTGTTATAAATTTTGGAACAGGTTTTACTTGTTTCTCCTATTCCTGACGTGTTTAATCGGTGGGATAAAAATACTTAATATCTTTAACCACTTCCCGGTGATTAAATTTCTATGTGGGAATTACCGCCCTTTTTTCTACAGTTATTAGAACGATAAACTAGAGATGTCCCGAAATGATGTCTACGTAAACAAACTACATAGCAACGACCTTTTCTTGGGGTTTTTGTCGAAAATCATATGAGAAACAGATTCTCCTTCAATTTACTCGCTAAAGGCTCGCGTGTTGAAAATAGAAAATTTAACTATCTCGGGTGGAGAAATTCCATAACTCACTCGTACCTGAAGGAGAATCTATATATAACCTACTTTAGTAAGTTTAAACTGTCTCAAAGTAGGTTATATCGTACAACATGTTCAAAAATTGAAAACAATCAGACCTCTGGAAATGGACAAAATTTATACATGTATATGAAATTCAAAATTTTACTATAACACCTGTACTAGAAGTACTATGATATCCGCCTCGGGCCAATGCAGAAAGCCTCGGACCAATACCTAGGCCAATACAGAGATAACTATGTAATGATATATTTATTAATTAACTAGTTTTCACAATTCATATTCTTTATGGTTTTTTCTGAATTAACTTAAAGTATAGTCATTGAAGGATTGGAATCAGGGTTGTGAAAGATATATTTTTAGCCAGAGCTATTACTGAATAATTTATAATTATCAATTTTGAAGCATCTTTAATCACCGGCCATTTATAAATTTAGATATAATGTAAACATTTCGGGATTTTCGTATGTATTAAAACTAAAATCTAGAAAAAATCGACTCCCCCTATATTGGCCGGGTACAAGTCGGCCAATACAGCAAAAAAATCTGTGTTGGTCGAGTTAATGGTTCTATATGGAAAGGTACAGTTTTAGTCGAATTGAAGCCAATAATACACTAGTTAATTAATAATGAAATATATTCATGTGGAAGAAAAACAGACTTGAGGGAGTTTGTCCAAGGGGTCGGACTTGACTGATGAAAAGACCGCCGGATAAAGATGAAATATGTCACTTTAGTGCCGTTTGTTGAGTTTTAAAAGTGAATCACTGTAAATTTTAATAAGTATTTATCATTGGATATTTTTTGTTTCTTCTAGTTAATGTAATAAAATTCGTTCGATATCCGCGCTTTATATATCAGAGACGAATTTTTATCAATCCTTGATTTTTATCTTTAATTATCCATTACGTAGCGTTATCGTTTTTTTTACGAAACAAATATAACTTTCCTAGCCTTTCCTTACAATTAATTAACAATATACCCACACAAAGAGAAATGAAAAACCATTAATACTTAGTATTTCCTTCGTTTTGAATACATTAAATATTTCGGCAAAAATATTGTGTTTAAAGTCATTTCGACATTCTAAATTCATATATTTAGAATTAAACCTATCTTAAGTCGATACTATTTCAGTGGAAATTGAAAACCGACCGATATAACTAAAAGTACAATCGGGAACATTTATTGTCTGTCATTCTTCCCACACGTTATTAGTGTTTAATAACGGAAGTCGTACAAATTTGTAATTAAATACTAACAGGATAATCTTAAGCCATGTCACGTGTATTATGCGCTCTGATGGTTAGCTCTGAAGGTTTCATCTATATTTAGTTGTTTTTCAGATAGCATCATTTCCTATAGTTCTGAATGTTTTCTTGCTTTGATAGGATGGTTATCTCTTTCTTATATTTGTGCCTATATCACTGTGTATATGCAAAACATCAGACATCTTTTTTAAGGTATCAGGTACCTAAATCCGCTAACTAAAGGATTTTTATGAAATTTTACATGAAGCTAGAATATTCAGAACTGCATCTAAATATCAAATTTTTTTATATTTAGCTTTTTTATATTTTAGGTTTTACTATTTCTTCAAAAATGTTGATTTAAAATCCTTAAAAGAAAGCTATTTTACTGTAGATTTCATATAAAAAATGCCGAAAATAATTAATGATTTAACTTTAAATCGTCATTTCTCAAAAACTACTCCCTAAAATTTTCTATAAAAAGATATGTTATTGCTGTCAACTTTTTCGTTTCAATGATACTAAATAAATATAGGGTCACTAGCTTCGTTTTCGTTGTGGAAATCATTCAACTGTACTTAATATCTTTAACCACTGTAAAAACACTAGACATCGTCTTGAAGTTCAACAAAGTCAATACGGTGGAAGTCACAAATCGGTGGAGGCACATGAAATGTTACGACAGTGGAAACAGGTCCAACATCAACTTAAATATTGGAACACTGTAACGGTCAATCAATTCGTGATGACGACGGTAAAATTTCCTAAGTAATAACATCAACTTATCCCTGATTAAACCCTTGTTAAGAAGCATTTGTGACAGCAGTAATCCTCTTTGTCGAAAGTCATATGCAGGCGATGCTGATATATTGCTATTCAAGAAGTGAAAGTTAACAATAGAAAAAGTTGAAGTCATCACGTTTGTAATAAAGTTTTGTCTTCAAATGTCTCTCATTGTCTATTTCAAGAAACAAATCCAAATATGAAGCAGACGTTGGTGTATCTGTAGTATCCTTAATTTCAAGCTCACTGTCATCGTCATTTGAAAAAATATATACATCGTACCATTCTTGCATTGGTTTAAAAATGTAGACGTAGGAAGATTTGTAAAAGATTATTATTTTGAACTGATTCTTCTAGAGCAAATTACTTTTATATCAAGTGTTAGTTTGAAAAAAAAAATACAGTGTTAAACTAACTTTAACTTACAGCGGAATACCTTTTTTGTTTTTGTACTTAATTGATTCAGGACTTTTAGTCAAATTTTGCTGAAAATGTTTAAATAAAATGACTACTTTAGGATTACATTATGATGTTTTAATTTCGGGAAGTCGATTCCTTTTGAACTATTTAAAGGCATCACACCTCGTCCAGTTTATCTGATGCTTTGAATTCCATATGTAAAGTTCTTTAGCTGTGCATGTTCATTGGAATAAAAAAACACATGAATTATGTAATATATTTTATCTGATATGAAATAATTTGTTTTATTTCATCAGGCACATGATAAATAGATTTAGTCAATTTAACTGGTTCAAATTTACTTGCAAAATATCAATTTAAGATATTGTAATTGTTTCAGTTTGGTGTGAAATCTACCAGGAAACCATACAGTGAATAAATATTTTAAAGTTTTGGCAGAAAAACGTGATTTTAGTTGTGTGGGTTTAACAGCTTTATCTATCTGACAATCAACACTGATTATTCTTTATTATCAACACTTTTTGGTCCTGTTATTTACTGCTTGTGGTCTTCAGGTCTCCTACTATGTCACTAATAAAATTGCTAGTATTTCTATATTGTTATAAATTGTAAAATTTAGTGGAATCTAAAAGTATCTTCCTCAGGCGTACATAGTAGCTAAGTATCTTCCTCAGGCATACATAGTAGCTAAGTATCTTCCTCAGGCATACATAGAAGCTAAGTATCTTCTTCAGGCGTACATAGTAGCTAAGTATCTTCCTCAGACATACATAGTAGCTAAGTATCTTCCTCAGACATACATAGTAGCTAAGTATCTTCCTCAGGCACACATAGTAGCTAAGTATCTTCCTCAGGCACACATAGTAGCTAAGTATCTTCCTCAGGCACACATAGTAGCTAAGTATCTTCCTCAGACATACATAGTAGTTAAGTATCTTCCTCAGGCACACATTGTAGCTAAGTATCTTCCTCAGGCACACATAGTAGCTAAGTATCTTCCTCAGGCATACAAAGTAGCTTAGTATCTTCCTCGGGCACACATAGTAGCTAAGTATCTTCCTCAGACATACATAGTAGCTAAGTATCTTCCTCAGGCACACATAATAGCTAAGTATCTTCCTCAGGCACACATAAGAGGTAAGTATCTTCCTCAGGCACACATAGTAGTTAAGTATCTTCCTCAGGCACACATAGTAGCTAAGTATCTTCCTCAGACATACATAGTAGTTAAGTATCTTCCTCAGGCACACATAGTAGCTAAGTATCTTCCTCAGACATACATAGTAGTTAAGTATCTTCCTCAGGCACACATAGTAGTTAAGTATCTTCCTCAGGCATACATAGTAGTTAAGTATCTTCCTCAGGCACAGATAGTAGCTAAGTATCTTCCTCAGGCATACATAGTAGCTAAGTATCTTCCTCAGGCATACATAGTAGTTAAGTATCTTCCTCAGGCACACATAGTAGCTAAGTATCTTCCTCAGGCATACATAGTAGCTAAGTATCTTCGTCAGGCACACATAAGAGCTAAGTATCTTCCTCAGACATGCATAGTAGCTAAGTATCTTCCTCAGGCATACACAGTAGTTTGGTATATACATGATTTTTGATTTACCATTTTTGTCATTTTGGGGGTCAAATCTGCACTTCATCAGTTTTGACTTTTAACATTGTTAGTCTTGAGCAAACTTGTGTGATGCAAGATCGACGAATATAGAATAATATTTATTATTACCTCAGAATAGATGTCTTTGCTGGTTGAATCCAAGTCCCCGAAGACATCGTAACCTAATTTGCTCGTACATGTAATGTCAAACAAGTGTGAAACCATACTTATTGACCTATAGTTACATTTCTTTATTGCATATTACTGCGAGTATCCTTTTTTATTTATTATGCAACTTTGACAAGTGCAAAGCTGAGAGGTTGAGTTGTCGCTCAGCAACACTATTTTTGTCTGTCCGAAGCCAGGAGCCTTTGTTAGTGGTTTTATGTTCTATTTTGTTGTGATGTATTTGGGGCTGTACGTTTTACTTAAGAAATAATTCGTGGCAGCCGTATGTTTGTTGGAGATTTTAATATGGGTAACGTTATTTGAGTAAAATTTTATCCCGAGGGTAAGTGAGGGGTAAAATTTAAGCAAATAATGTTACCCATGTTAAAATCTGATACAAACGTACGACTACCATGAATTATTTGGATTCTAATAAGGCAAAAACGGAAATTAGGTAAAGGAAGCGGTATTATTAGGCTTTTCATTAGATTTTATTGAATATGGAAGCATAACAGTTGTAGTATTTCCCTGTTCTGACAGTTCGTTTGGTGAGATTCAAAAGAATGTCGTTGTAATTTTGACTATTACGTCATTAAATCATACACTTTAATATATCTATATTTGCAAAGCGAAAGCAATACACAATATTAGATTTATATTTATCAATTCTATAATACCAAGAGTAAGTTGTGTACATTTCGTCCAATTACACCTTATTAGTTGTGGTCAATGCCTTAAATATTGAAAAATAAAACAATAATATAAAAAGGAGCAAATTCGAAAAATGTCGAAATGAACAAATGGACAAAGCCAAAACAATCTAAGGACAGAACTATGAACGAGGTAGATACTCCCTAGTTTTCATATAATTTAACATTTTTCTAACAGTATTCAAAGTATCAATTTCGATATGGTATCCAGATACTAAAAACTTACCTGAGGATACCTTCGGAAATATTAAAAACAGTGTTGAAGATTGTACTTTTCTGATTAAGTTTCGGTTATATATTTCTCACTTTTGAGACAGGGCAGTTCCTATTTTTACCCTTGTGCGATTTTCTTACGCGGGTGAGATAAGAAATTCACGTGCCCTTTAGCACCAAACCGTCTACTCGTGCTTTTTACATAATACGCAAATTAGTCAAATATAAAGTTTACATTAAAATGATATTCCAGTTCAAAAGAACCATTAAACTCATTAGAATCGTAATAAAAAAACAATTCCGCAAACTCGGGCACATGTTTCATATATTACTAGACATGCGCGAGCGCGGGTTCAATAAAAATGTTTTTTTGTGGTGGCCATATTGACTATAAAAAGTTGTTGCGGCCATGTCATTCATGGAACAGGAACTCAATATGGATGTTGTGGCAGGCTTCCCATAAACTTTCTTGTCAAGTAGGTGGTATAATCTGATAGTTTCATGTATATATATGCAGTAGTATTCCAGAAATGGATGTTAATGCAAATTTTAACAGAAGTCAATGAAGCGTGAAATGTAGGTCAGCATGACCCAATTGTCATATGGCTGTTCGTTACTACCGAAGATGTATCCACTGATGAAGTAGACTGTATGCCACGTAGAATTACCAAAATGGAACTTCAGGTTCCATCAAAGTCCATATGACGAAAACAACCACATAAATTGTCAATATTTTTATTGTTACAATTAATTCTGAACTGGAACTTGATGAAAAGCTTTCATTAAATACACATTCCATAATGCATTACCTTTTCCCTTCAGAATATATATGAAAATGAAATTGTAGATGTAAACATTTCCTTAGTGACGGATGAATTTTTCAAAAGATGCCGTGAGTTAGGTAGAGCATATTTTTGGAAAATAATTAAGGTCTTTCCTTTACTTAGGAAAGACCTTACTGTATTTCGTATGTTTATTTTTTTTTTTTAGGTCTTTCCACATTCCGTGGAAAGACCTTTTGCTTTTGTTCTGATTATTTTTTTTTTTTTTTTTTTTTTTTTTTTTTCTTCTGCCGTCTAGGATGTTTTTTTGTTACTTGACATATCGAAAGGATTTTTGGCCCATGATATCGTACAGTGATTGCGATTTCACCATTGACCCTGTGTAACCGAACACTTTTTTTTATAGGAGTTATCTCCCGGCGTCCTCCTTTTCTTGTTATCGCTATATCTCTAAAACTGTAAAAGATATCGACCCAAAATCTCTTGCAATGTCTTCAGTGTATCAGTGCGCAACTTTGTTCAATTTGGTCGGAAGGGATCTGACGACATTTCATAGGAGTTATTTCCCCTCAAACGACTTTCACTTTTGGTGTATCATACAAATTGTTATTTAGAGTTGAGATATCAACATGAAACTTTGTATTTAGGGTCCATGACCCCTAACAAGTAAAATGAGGTCAAGGTCAAAGGTCAAGGTCAAGTTCTAAATTTTGACTTTTGCTTGTTATCGCTTCTCCTCTGAAACGGTAAAAGATAGCTGATAAAATGTAATGGAGAAAATGTTAAGGACGTTGAGACCTAGATTTGTTACATTTGCATAAAAGTTGTATGACGTCATTTTATAGGCGTAATTGCCGTTAGAACGTTTAAATTTGCGGTTTTTCGTTTATTTCTCAACAATGGTACATGATAAAGGCATGGGGTCTTTTGTTTTGACATCAAGGATTGATAACCTTCAAATTGGCATCAAGGTCAAAGGTCAAGGTCAAGTTCTTAATTTTGACTTTTGCTTGTTATCGCTTCTCCTCTGAAACGGTAAAAGATAGCTGATAAAATGTAAAGGAGAAAATGTTAAGGACGTTGAGATCTAGCTTTGTTACATTTGAGAAAAAGTTGTATGACGTCATTTTATAGGTGTAATTGCCCCTAGAACGTTTAAATTTTCGTTTTTCGTTTATTTCTAAACAGTGGTACATGATAAAGGCATGGGGTCTTTTGTTTTAACATCAGGGATTGATAACCTTCAAATTGGCATCAAGGTCAAAGGTCAAGGTCAAGTTCTATTATTTGACATTTGCTTGTTATCACTACTCCTCTGAAATGGTTGTAGATAGCCAAGGAAATGTAATGGTGGAAATGTTTAGGACATTGATGCGCAACTTTGTTACATTTGAGTTAAAGTTGTATGACGTCATCTTTTGAGAGTAATTGCACCTAGAACGTTCAAACTTAAGGTTTTTCGTTTATAACTTGACAATGGTACATAATAATGGCATGGGGTCTTCTAAAATGACCTCAACGGCCAATGACCTTGAAAAATGTCACAAGGTCAAAGGTCAAGGTCATGACCTATATTACGTATTTTGCATTTTTTCACACTTTATAAGTTTTTTTTCAGATTTTTAAAGCAATTAAAGTTATTGAAAGCGTGAAATTCAGGCACTACTTTTGATGACGTCATTTCTGGCAACGTTATTATTTCTGTAGACGTTTTTAGACGTTTTGGATATATTGGAATGTTAATTAATGTGACAATGTTACAACCCATGAAAACGTCTAGAATTGTCAATTTATAAGGTCACATTAATGACGTTTTTGATGTTTATAGTGCAAAACAGTATAATTCATCAAACATTTAGTTAACCAGAAATAAACATTTTTCTTAGTTATTCAAACTAGCAGTCCATATATTTTTTTAACAATTGTAAAATTACCTATCATATCAAACCAGAAGTGATATTTGTAATACGGTAAGTAGCATAATACCTCCCTTATTTCAGTACATAGAACCATATATCCTTGAAATCACTGAAAGTTTAGCTATGCTCTAAAACCAACAATTACATTTTAAACCTCATTTTTTTTATCAACAAATCTGCAATTGAGGTGGAAAGACCTTCAATTGTTCTCTGAACAATTGGTTTTTAATTTTTTTTATTTTTCTTCTTAAAAAATCAAAGAGTCGACTCCGACTGGTTTCGCAACATATCAAAATGATCTTTGGTGTGAAGGTTCGATCAGACATTGGCTATCCAAGGTTCACCCTTACAAGGGTTTCTATGTACCGTATAAGAGTTACGTCCCCTGTTACAGTTTTGATTGTTATCACTACTCCTCAGAAACCGTAAGAGATATCGACATGAAACTTTTTGCAATGTCTTCGGTTCATCTGTGCGCACATTAATCACATCTGCCGAAAAGGATCTGACGACCTCTTGTGGGAGTTACTCCCCTTTACATGACTTCATTTTTGGGTTTTTATGCAAATGGCAAGTTAGAGTTGAGATATAAGCATGAAACTTCATAAAGAGGATTTATGTCAGGTAACAAGTAAAATTAGGTCAAGGTCAAAGGTCAAGGTCACTTTCTAATTTTTAAAATCTGCTTGTTATCACTACTCCTCCGAAACGGTAATAGATAGCTGATGAAATGTAATGGACAAAATGTCGGGGACATTGAGAGGAAGCTCAGTTACATTTGGGTCAAAGTCATATGACGTCATTTTATATGAGTAATTGGCCTTAGAACGTTTAAATTTATGGTTTTTGGCTAATAACTTGATAATGGTACAAGATAGAGGCATGGGGTCTTTTGTTTTGACACCAGGGTCAAATGACCTTCAAAATGGTGTCAAGGTCAAAGGTCAAGGTCATGTTCTAGAAAATGACAGAGATGGTAAGATTTCAAAAATATCCATATATGCTTGATTGAAGCATTTTTCTAATTTGACAAAGTGGGGGGGGGGGGGGGGGGGGGGGGGGTGTGGTAAAAATTTCTTTAAAATGATCTAATTCAACATAAGTTCACTCTTTATTAAATCTATCTAGCACAAATTACCTTTTAATGTGTAAATACAGCCCCCCCCCCCCCTTTTTTTCTATTTGACTGAATTTACATCGGTTTTACTGAATTTACCTGTAAATGCATATAAAGTACATGTTAGACAGCTAGGGGATATCCAGGGCTTTGTTTATGAGAAAACATTATGACCCTAACTCCAACCAATTTCCTGAAAATAGCGTTCGCGCAGTGCAGTAATAGAAAGCTATTTTCCGCCGTAAAACACAAGATTCGTCCAAATTTTACCAATTTATTGCATCCGAATGTCAAAATTTCGCGTCAAATTAACAGTACTTTATTCACGAAAATGTCGTCTGCTCAACATGGCACCGGAAATCTAAATAAATAAATCGTGAGATCAAATTTCTACATGAATCTTCATTCTGACATAAGTAAATGTGTACACGTACACTCCGTTTTCTATTTATGACTATTTCCACATCAAACAGCAAAATGCATTATCCTGTGCCATGTTCATCCGACGACGTCCCCTCTCGAAAAGAAAGAAATAAACTAAGTCCAGACATATATCAATGGACGTCACGTGACATACACAACGTCATCCAATCCAGCGTCCCTGAAATAGAAGTAAACATTATAGTAGAAATGTACTTTTACTGTCACTTGTGTATCTAGAGAAATAAAAATACAATGCCCCCCCCCCCTTACATGTATTCAGCAATCCTAGGAAAACTTGCTATCTACAAATAAAAAAATAATTAATAAACAAACAAACAAACAAAAAAAAGGCCCGTCCCGCCTTCAGAAAAGAGATATTGCTACTTCATTATTTTTTTTTCTTTCTTTCTTTTTTTTTTTTTTTTTTTTATTTTTTTTGACAATTACTATTTGGAAAAATACATTAAAAATTTAAGAGATTTCAAGAGAAAACAGAAGTAGCAATATCTCTTTACTGAAGACGGGACGGGCCTTTTTTTTTCTTTTTTTTTGGGGGGGGGTCTATTTTCTTTATTTCCCAAGAGTTATGCCCCTTGCCAAAAATAGAGGGGCAGGGCCTCTTTATTGCAAAACTGGAAACGTGAATAAGGAAAGACCTTATCATTTGTGCTAGGCACAAATGACCTTTTAATTGTTCCTATTGTTCCATTGTCATCATGGTCAGGGCTAGCGAAGCTTAATTTCACAAATATATCCAATAATCAGACGATAAAAAGCAGTTTTAGTGTGTGGCTGCGTGTGTTGTCCACGTTTATAATTATCAAAGATGCCCGAGATAAATTTCGTCATTAAAATTCAAATTCAAATTCAAATTCTTTATTGATTTAAATCCAACAAAGGATTGTGATCAGCAAAAAAAAAAACAATACAGAATAACAAATATACATGACACAAATGAGATGACCATTTGTTAAAAATATTTTTATCTAGGGTATGGTAGAGAGATATTTAGACAGGTCATATGACAAATAATGTAAAAATAGATAATGGTTGGTTTTATCACTTTGTGCAAGGTAAACATCCGAGCAATCCAAAAAACAACTAAGTTAGGAATTCCTCTGACCTTTACCTTCCTTCTTCATAATCTTCAAAGTTCATAACCTTTACAGTTAGGAGAAATTGCGTTATAGTAGAAAAACAATCCTGAATACATGAAGCGGAAACATCCCACTCGAAGGAGAATGTTTTTAATTTGTTTTATTCTTCTTCTTCCGTAATTGCAAACAGAAATACATTAAAAATATGTGTATACTTGTTTATTTAAATCAATGTGTTAAAATGATGCATTCGAGAACTTTCTAAGGGATATGTTGGGAGAATTCATATTGGAAAAATGCATACAAATTCCATTTGCACATAAACAAAGCTGCAGTTTAAATTTATAAATGCAGATTGTCAAATCCGATAATAACCTTTATAATCTGAACCATACATCGTTTATTTTGAACCACGCGTTTTGCTGCCTATTCGGCTAATTCGTAAATTTAGTATTACAGATGACGCCTCAAAAGGGGAAGTAACTCGTTGATCTAAATAATGGCAAACTAATTTTTTGCTTGGAAAATATATCAGACACCCTCGGGCAAGATTTCCAACGTCTCAAACTCGGCAAGCCTCGTTGGAGACGGGAAAGCTTACCCTCGGGTGTCTAAGATTTTCATGTCTTGAACTTTTCCCGGTGTAAGATTCTTTATATGTCGTGAACATGTACCTCATCTTCACCTCTGTTTCATATTTGAAAATACATTTTCAGTAATATCTTGTCATCAATTATTTATAAAGAATTGAAGCAATATAAATTATAGAAAATAGAAGTTAGGCAGACATGAAGAACCCAAAGTGTGCTTTCCATTAAAATATGTATTAACTGTTTCTTCTGATCGAAGATGATAAGATATATCCTTCAGACGACATACGACAATATAAAAAAAATGTTAGGTCAACACTACAGTGCCAATAGTTGACTACACGTTTGATGCGGACGATTGGAAAATTTATTCCTAGTAAGTTGATTTGCCCTGCTCTTCAGCGTCTTGTGTTTTCAAAGCGTTTTTATTCAATGTGTTGCGATGAACACTGTTGGGGAGAAATAAAGTTTTTTATCGGTATATGATTCACAGAATTTAATTGGGTATCTTGTATCTTCTTCATCTGGTGTCACATTTAGTTAATATTATAACACATTTTATTAATATTATAACACATTTTATTAATTTTATAACACATTTTATTTAGATAAGGCCTCACCAAATTGATATTTAGTTTTTTTGATATTTTATGGCCAAAATAGGAGCGAGCAAGCGATATTTTAATTTAAATTTTTTTTTCTTGAGGACTAGTTTTTTTTTTTTTTTTTTTGGCGAAGATCAAATTTACGTTCTTATCAAACATTTTTTAACTAAAATATTGCAAAAAATTGAAAAAATCCCTATTTTTACCAAATTTTTATATCGGACTAACACTTTTTTTTATTCCTTGAAAAAAGGGATAATTGAGGGCGACCTTTTTGCATTTCTTCTTAAAATTTACAGTCCTAAAATCGGAAAGGCGAAATCCAAAGAACTGAAAATCAATTTGGTGTGGGATAATGACAACAATTTAAAGAAATACAAATAGTGACTTTAAAATTAGTTTTCCTACTTCTTCGTCAATTATTTATTTATTTCGGCTTCATTTCGTGAAGTTACATAGTACTATTATACCTCTTTCGTGAAAGCTTTAATAACATTTTGTAACATAAGACAGACAATGACTTTAATTCTTTCAAGTGGGCGTAGGAATTATGCAATTTGAAATTGAGGCAATTTATGAACCGATTTTTTTCCCTTTAATTCGGTCTGATGATGAATTTTTAGAAACATATGAAAAATGTCTTAATACTACTGTTTTACAAATCAGACGATGCACGGGTTTGTGATCACTTGTCGTCCTACAGTCAACTATCTACATCTTGACCATTTCCTCTGAATTTTCTAAGCCATATATACCAAAATAAGTATGTAAAAGTCAATCTGAATTTTTTTCATGGATACCTATTATAATTATTTCAGCGTCAACATTACAACCAAGAATATTAATATTGGAGAAAAACCACTGAGATATCTCCACGTGGTCCAACTTACCATACTTTTCGTGCACTTTGAAATTATTCTATTTTCTAGAAATTTTGGATTTCATTTTATTTACTTGTCATACTTTCTAACCTCTTGATTTATGATTTTATTTGTAAGAAACAAAAGGGATTGGACACAAGTTTTTCCAACTTATGAAGTCCTCTCCCAAATAGTATGAGTTACAATTAGTAAAATCATATAACAAATATAGAGAAAAGAAAAAATCTTAACATATTGTGGAGTATTTTGCTGTATGGACGAAGCTAGTAATAATGATTTGAAAAGAAAAGAAGGGTAGGGTGGGTGGGTGGTGGCATATGTGAAGGATGGTTACCTGAACGCAAAAGAATACTCATACAAGCAAAAATCGTTTGGAACCCTCGACAAAGTTGAACACTTGTTGGAAAATAAATACATTCTCTTCTAATGTTAAGTTGGAACAACCTTTAGTTAATGTTTCAATATTTATTTCCACTGGTAAAATATTCAGTGATCAAAATAAAAATGTAAGAAAAAATGGTAAACGTTCTCACTAGGAGCACCACATTTACAGGAAGGGTAAGAGATTATATTTACTCTAAACAAATCATAATGTAGAAAAGAGGAAAAAGCAGCGAAGTTGTGTTAGCAGATGTGAAGTTTCCTTGGACCATAAACGTAGTGTCTTGGTACTGTGCGAGCATTGGAATTTTTTCCTTTCATTGCACGTTTAAATTTGGATATTATATCAATGTTACGTTCAGATTCGTCGAGTTTATTCTACCCTCTCATATAAGGATAAGGCATTTTTGTTCCCTTAAAATTGGCAAATTACCAAATTCGGTTAATCATACTATCTAAAATTGTCCTTGATTTATCATGGTAAACCCCTATTTATTCCTGTACGTGCTGTAAACCGTTCCAAATTTCAGGAACATGTTGAGAAAAGTTGCACATTTGCGCAATTAAAATTAGATATCATTGAGGGGATTTCCCTGGAATGTGTAAAAATGATAAAATATGACATGCAGACCGTTCTGTTGTCTGTTGTTACATCATCAACTAGTTACACGTCTCAGATTTAATATCTAGACACGTTTGTGTAACATTTATGTCAGTTTAGAAAGAATACGCGTCTTCCGACCCAAAATTTGAATAAAGCAATTGGTACAAAAGAAGAGGGATAACTCTTATTTTTATTTTATTTTTACTTGAAAAAAATCCATAAAAAATCAACTTGTTCTATTAACAAATAACGCAGTTAGGAAACATTTAGTTATTTCATTGTCGAACTTTCAAATTACAATGCTGTAAAAAATAAATATCAACTTACTTGTTTAAGTCAATATGCGAAGGCCTTTTAGCTCACCTGCACCAAAGGTCTATGTGAGATATTGTAGGCTTTTTACTTGACGCTTTTCATTAAGCCAAGGATAAACTTCATTAAATTAAAACACAAAATAGGAGTTGAAGCTATATGCTTAGCATTGATTAGCAGTTGACCATTGAAAGATACTTATCTGAACAAAGTATGTTTCAAATTCCAACAAGATATATTGAGCCCATCTAAGTCGACACGTTTTTTAATTTACCCGAAAATTGCTAATTTTGTGATTTTTCGTGCATATTTGATTTTTTATGGACAAGGCGACTTAACTCCAGAACAACATCTGACTTTCATAAGGTACCAGTAGATGAGCCTAAGGAAATGTCACTAGATAAGTCTAGTGAGTCTTGTACCAGTCTTTTTAGCAACGTTAATACTCTGATCACAGATACAAAGAACTTGGCAATATTTTGTAACCATTTTTCACCATTTTAGTAACGATGAGTTAAGTTTTTTTTAGAATAATTATGAATATTTAAACTGGAAACAATATGAAAAATGTTTTCATATAATTATTAATAAAGATTCATGTTTTTAAGGAGAAAGGCTAGATATTGGCATCACTTTGGGTACGTCGTCATAAACTTTCCTTTAAAGATCTTCTCCTCTGAAACCACTGAGCCAATTGGAATTAAACTTGGCAGAAATGATCCTTAACAGGTCCTTTTTCAGAAATTTGTCTCATGACCCAGACTGTCTACAAAGACTTAGTTTTACATAGGATCCTATGGGAACATTTATTTTAAAATCTTATTGTCTGAAACCACAGAGCGAAATGGAACCAAATTTGACAGCAATGGTCCTTAGATGGTCCTCTTTCAGAATTATGTTCGATGACCCGGACTACCAACCAAGATGGTCGCCATAGCAAAATTTAGTTAAAAACATAGGATCCAATTGGAACCAAACTTGGCAGAAATGATCCTTAGGTGGCCTTCCTTCAGAATTTTTTCTGATAACTCTGACTGTCTACAAAGATGGCCGCCACAACAGAACTTAGTTTAACATAGGACCCTATGGGAAAATTCATTTAAAAATCTTGTCTGAAACCACTGAGCCAATTCGAATCAAACTTGACAGTAATGGCCGTTAGATGGTCTTCTTTCAGAAGTGTGTCCGATAAACCGGACTGTCTACCATGATGGCCGCCACAGCCAAACTTAGCTTAAGATACAACCCTATTTGAAAATGCATTTAAAACTTTTCTTGTCTGAACCACTGAGCCAATTGGAACCAAACTTGGCAGCGATTGTCCTCTTTCAGAATTGTGTCCGATAACCTTGACTGTCAACCAAGATGGACGCCGCATGACAGTGTGGGAAAATTAATTTAAAATATTGTCTGAACGCACTTGGGCAATTGGAATTAAACTTGGAAAGAATAGTCCTTAGATGATCCTCTCCCAGAATTTTGTCGAATAACCCGGACTTTCAACCAAGATGGCCGTCATAGTTGAACTTAGTTTAATAAAGAATCCTATTGAAAAATAAATTCATTTAAAAATCTTCTTGTCTGAAACCACTGAGCTAATTGGAACCAGACTTAGCATCAATGGTCCTTAAATGGTCCTCTTTCAGATTTGTGTCCGATGACTTGGACTATCAATCAAGATAGCCACCACAGCCAAACTTAATTGAACCTATGATCCTATGGGAAAATTCAAGTAAAAATCTTCTTGTCTGGAAGCACTTGGCTAATTGGAACCAGACTTTGCAGCGATGGTCCTTAGATGGTCGAATAATCCGGACTGTTGTTTCTTGGGTGCTTTTATGGCAGTTGATTGGCAAATTGAATCCAGGTTACCGATAAGGCTCCTGATAGTTTCTCGTTATTTTAACATAAGAACATACAATGCGACCCTGCTATTAAATTAACTATTGTTTCAACTTTTATGGTTGTAGCTGGTTTCGCCTTAATTGCAGGTTCAGGATATATAATTGGGAGGATTAGGTTATATAACCGTTGGAATACCAACAAAGCCATGATTATCTATGTTGTACTGTTTCTTGGTAGGTGTTACTTTGTTGGCCTTTCAGTTAATTGAAAAAGTATGTCATTCTTTGAAATAGATACGACTAAGGTGGTTTATTATCAAAAATACAAAAACGCTGCATATAAATGTACATTTGTAAACTATCAAATAAATTTTATGGAAAAAAATAACGGAATTAAATTAAAGTACAAGAGTAAACTAATACAGATTCATATTAAAATTGGGACTAACATGAAAATATGATCGTAGTTATAATTGCCATATATTTCTGAAATATCTTGAGAAGATACTCTGAGCTGATACACACGTCATCCATCTGCACCTTGATCCTAAACGTGTACAGTAAGCATTTTGTACCGTCTCTAATGGAAAAGCCATCTTACAGGATTTCAATGAAGATTTGCAAATTTCATTTTCCTTACATCTTGTTATCTGAAAAAAAGAATAAAATGAAAGCATGTTTATTTGGGATTAGTAGTTACCAATTTTGAATTTTTCGGGACATTTAGTATTTGTCTTAACACGTGGTCCGTTGCTGAGGGCAACGACACCTAGATGTAATATATTAATTCCCTTGCCCGTTCCTGTAACCAACAATTATCAAAAAGCTTATGTATCAGCACCATATGGCAAGATCAAGACACCTGTGGTATCCATAAGAACAGCACGCTACACTTGTCCTTTATTCGACCATACAGAAATATATAGGCATTTTATAAAAAAAAAAATTTAAAAACTGTCGTATGCTTGCCCGGCAAATTGCGTATAACGAAGTCAACCACAAGACAGTATCAAGATAGCTGCAGTCTAAGGTTTCTTAACTTTACTTTGTTTAGACAATTTAATTTACACACATTGCCAATTGAAGATTAAAATGTATCATCATCATATCTTCTGAAAAAAAAAGATATTGGGAAATCAATCTGAAACGTAATTCAAAAATTGAAGAAAAGGTCTTTGTGCAACCAAAAAACTTTGCATGTCAAGCAACTCATTGATCCGTGGCAGCGAGTTTAACTCCTTTTAAACCACAAAATATCCGTATATGCGAAATTGAAATATCTGAGACTTTAATACGGGAATACCGCCCAGTCGACTATAACACTACGCCTCATTGATACTCTAAAATACATGTTCCTAGAATTTCCATATATTTCGAAATACAAATCAACAACAAAATGTGGCAAAATCTACTAAAAAAGTTACACAACCCTCCCTTATTTTAAAAAGGGGCGTACAGTAAAGATCAATAGAAATCTGCTAATGCATTTTTCAATATATTTGGTAATTGTTGTTTTGCAAATTAAACCTTACTTCGCATTGACAATCATACTGGTTATACAACAATGTATTTCTCTGACAATCTGGAGCGTCTTTCCATTTTGTTGCAATGTCACATAATCCAATGGTGAATCCACCTTTACCACTCTGACCTGAAACAGATCAATCAAGAACAACTATTATATTAATGACATAGAAAAACTGGATCGATTCAGCTTTTCAACCTGACTATATGGGCATGGGGGAAATATGTTTATAAGACACTGGAACGGAAAGCATTTTCTGCTCCTTTCAAGACAACCACCAAAAGTGGGGAAAATCCGATGAGGTGTCAAGTGTGTCAGTTTTAGACAGAAATGAAATCTAACAGGAGATGTCTACTATCATTGTGGGATAGAACATGCGTTCCGGTCAATCACATGATGATGGCAAACTCTAAGTGGAATAATTTTATTAAGTTAAATGAACATATACTTGAAGCTCATTAAGTTTTGTAGCAGTAATTTTGCTCTGAGAAAATCACTGTTTATACCACATGCACGACAGTTAGAAATCAACTTTGAATTGTTCTTCCTTCTTACACTAAATCATTTTCGTTCGTTTTTAAGTATAACTTTGAACCTTTGCTATATATTTTTGTATAACTTACCACCAAGTAACATGTCACCTCCCGTCAACTGTATACCACACTGAGCACCTTTACTGTTGCTGTCTATCTGTATGACATCATCCTTCTGAATTGTGTTGGAATCGTCCTGCAAGATATTTTACACCTCATATCTGTTTTCATTTATTTACTCTGAACAATTCATTAATTTTCGTCAATGAATTCATTTATTATACCTTAGTATATACAATCTATATTAAATAGAATTACAAATACACTTTTTATTTTACAGCATTCCCGATAGCAGAGACTATTCACTCGCATACAGAAAATATTTCCCGTGGTATTTTATTCCAGAGCATCCTAGTTTTATTGTAAATCATTATTTAGCGGACAACGTATGGAAACGTTTGACAGAGGACATTCTTATGCTAATGTTATATTTCGTTTTTGTAAATTAGAAAATACAAAACGTACCATTAACAAATTTCTAATTGATAAAATGGGAAATATAACATTACAAATTGCAGGCTCGTGTCGATACAAGGTGCATGACAGTCAAATACATGACCGGTAAATAATTTTAGGTTTAGAAATAGACAGAATAGTAAAATTATTGTCTTGATTTTTATATAGAAAAAAAACTTTTTCTGTCTTTGGTATAATAAAATATCTATGAAATGGGTAGTAGGACAACAGCAAGTTTATTGTTCTCCTTGTCACCAACTTTGTATCTGACCAAGCGAACTTTACAATATTCCTCAACTTCGCCTTGGGAAATAGCTGGGGCCTTTGGGGAACAATAAACTTGCCATTGTCCTCCTATCCATTTTTGGGCATATTTTTTTCTTCAAATCTGTAACCTTTTTATTGGTTTAAACATATAGTAGAATATTAACAAGTCGTTCATTATTTTACGGATGGCAACACATTTCGGATTTCGAACTAGTACTCAAGTATTAAGATAATATGACAGCTAACAACTTATAATAATCACTTTGCAATGTTTAATTTTTGCATGGTGGAAATATTTATTTACAAAAATGTTGATTTCCATCTGATACAAGTTAAGAATATAATTAGAAAAAAGTCTCCTAGAATTTGGTATCCTTCTTGTTAACATGACAAAGGTATATCAAAATGAATTATTCAAGTACTCAAAAGTATCTCTCTATATGATTCCATTATTGTCTTTCGAACGTTTGCCATCATATTAACAAATGTCCAGACCATGACTGTACAAAATCAACTAAGTTGAAGATGACAAAAAGTCATTGAATCAACTAAAGGGTCAACCATAATTATTTACATTTTTTACAAGTTTACAAAGAGCACTCTTTTTTGAAACCCCCACCTGCACCTCAAGTTTACAAAGAGCACTCTGTTTTGAAACCCCCACCTGCACCTCAAAAATTTTTTATCAACATTTTTTTAACATTGTTGCTGTGAACAGGTGCCCGTCCTTATTCATAAAGAGGATCTACAGACATCCTTACATCCCTTGAAAATGTATGTACCAAGTCCAGAACATGGGTCTGGTGTAAAAAAGAATACATACCTTGAACACCGCTGATACTCTAACATTATACGTAACGGTACCGATCATTACATTGCTCAGGTTTCTTTGTTTCACTTCCTTTCCAATGACTTCTCCTCTTATAACTGAAAAGGGATCATCAATAAAAGATTTGAGTTGTCGTTCTTCACTTATTAAAATGACAGTAAGATATTAAAGAGACTTTGTTGTCTTATAGTTTTATCATAAATGTCTATTGTCTTGTAATTTTGATGATTATGATTGTGTTGGTCATGAAAAGTGTGACCGACTTTTTCTCATAGGTGTCATTCTCATGGAATCTACCATTCTGACAATCTATTTAATAATCTATGGTAAAAAATTTTAATGCTCAAGTTATGCATATTCAGTTAAATTACGACTCATGAGTTCTACTCAAGACCAAAATTTCTGAAATGTTGGGTAACCGATTCAAATGCTAAAATGACCAAAAGGTTGACCATCTCCAGACAGAGCTTTGTCGGAAGGAAGATGGTTATTAGTTTCTGTAACATTTATCATTATAGGTTCCACGCTCGTATCACAATACAAGCAAATGAGCCGTTGATACCCTCGAGGACTTGCACTCCACCAGCAGCTGCATCGACTCAGTACGAACATTATATACTGATATTCTGTGATATCAATTTCAGTGAAAAGACCAAAATAAAGTGACAACAATGCCAATTATATCATTTTTTTATTATCTGAAGAGAAGAGAAGGTAGACTTCGTGAAAATTGAGCAGAACAGATTTTTATATACTTACCATGCAGTTAGCATTGGCTTTGTTCAATGTAAAATTTAGTTTGGTTAAGATAAGCGATATGGATATTAATGATTAACTGTATAAACTTTTTTAATTAAAAAATAGTATAATGTCATATTCAGTTTGATACAACTCTTAAATAACTTTCACAAAATATCATTCTAACTTCATCAAAATCTTCCAACAGATTATTTTTTCTAATCTAATATGCGCTTTTTATAAAAGATGTATTTAACATTTTCGATTTATTGAGGGTAACACAAGTCTAAGGTCAAAATTACAACGCCATTCCTTTGAATCTCACCAAGCGAACTGAATGGGGATATACTACAACTGTCAAAATGCAATAAAATTAAAAATTTTGGAACTTATTTTATTTACTTTTCTACCGTTTTTAATTTCATTTTTAGAGGATGTAAAATCTAAATGGCTGTCATTTGAAAAGCAATATAGTTCTACTTCCTTTACCTACGTTTCTATTTTTTGTCATATTAGAATCGAAAATATTCATGGAAGCCATACTTTTGTATTAGATTTTAACATGGGTATAAACGCTTACGCTAACGCTCGGGATAAAATCTTGTTCAAAGAATAATACCCATATTAAAATCTCCAACAACTTTATGGCCGCCGAGAATGGAGAACATGGTCTTGATTCTTAACAGGGAGAAGACAGATAGCAACTTTGATCTGTTCGCAAGTGAAACGGAATGTAGGATATCTCAAGAAGTCATGCAAATATAAGACTAAATTGTCATTCAATGTAACCAAAGCAGACCAAAAAAAGGTAATAATTAATTTAAAGATTTACATGTATTTTGTAATGACAAATGGAAAATAAAACATATAAAAAGTCGCAAAAACATTGGTAAATCAATGAAAAAATCTTTGATGCTTACCATAATTAGCTCTGCAAAAGTCTTCCTGGTGATGACCTTTCAGGCACATACATCCATGGACAGTACTACATATGGAGACAAAAACTAAAACCGTAGTAAGTAAGTGAAGCATCATTGTTACTGAAAAATAAAGAATAACCAAATCTGTTTGACATTTGACATTTTGATAATTACATTTGTATATTTATATTACGTAAAATCTGAATTTGAAGAAAGACGGTTACTTCTTTCGCTCATTTTACTATGCTTGGTGTTTTTTTTTTTTTTTTTTTTTTGTATCGGAAAGGGTCTACATAGAAATATATTGTACGTTCAATTCTAGCTCTTAACATATGTATCAAAACTGGGTATATTAACTTCCTCAACTATTTTCCAACTTTTACCAGCAAATTTACTGGTAATTAAAATTAATATTTTTACAAATCCAGGTAAAAAAGATATACCATCTTTCACCATAATCCAATGTTATTATTTTGTTTTGAAAACAGATTGTCGTTTAAATACTATTATCTTAGTCCCTAGGGTGGTTTTGAGCTATAATATTGGACATGTGCAATTAAATAATTATTTTTAAAAATAGTCTTAATTTTTGAATGTTAAATATACCCAATATTCCTCCAGCAAGTTATATGTATAGTTTATATAGAAAAAGAAATACATAAAATTATTGAATTACCTGAGATGATAGTCTTTAATTACCAAATTAATTCTGTGAGTGAGTTTATATAAACTGTCAAATACATTTTTCTTGAATGGAATCATTTCTATTATGACGTGTGTAAATCATTAAGGCATGTTTGTGGTTTTTGAATCATGGAAAAGTAGTTATAAATATAACGTTTTACATATAATCCAACTTTACATTGGATAAACGTCACCAAAGACACATATTTAACCAAAATTAATTATAAAAACTCGTTGTATATGTAAAGGTTCCTTTCTGACATCTTATTTCTGTGTCAGTATTATTAATTATTATTTGACAACTTATCCTGTTATTAGATCATTCTACACAAACGTACTTCCAAATTCTTGTTGGTAGCTGCGGTGTACTTCCGAGTGCGAAAAGTATATAGATAATACACAAAAGTGGGCAAAGTGTGGGCAAAGTTACAGTGTACAAATAATCCAATCAAAATTATGATATGTCAACTAAAAATGAACAAACGGTAAGCAGGTTTGTTCATGAGGTTACAGTTTACAGCAAGAATGTGATATATATTTAAGGAACATTAACTGCTTTAATCATTTTCACGCTATGATGCTCCGGTAATTAAAATAAATATTTTTGCGAAACCAGAAGTAAAAATTCTAGTCTATAATAGTTCGTGCATATTTTTCCCTCCAGGGAGAGTAATTGTTTACCACCATTCTAACTGAAGAATAATATCCCAAGGATATCACCAAATAAATTCCAGAAAACTATAAGAAAAATAAAAGGATACAAATTATTATCCACTCAGCAGTCATTATTTTGGCATTCATACGATATATATTATAAAAATCTTATGTACTTTGCAATGAAATTAAATTGTCCTCTACATACAATCGTTTGATTATTTTCCTGACACACACACAAACAAATATTATTAAAAAAATTAGGACTAGCAGAGTACAATGAAGACATATACCCAGAGACTCTAAAACTATAGAAAATTGGCCAAAGATCCAAGAAGAGTAAAATTTAAAAAAAAAAAAACAGCTATATATTGCTGATGGACGACTTACAGTGACCTTCAAGATGGAAACTGCAATATTAGGAGTGTTCATTTGTTTTTATATAATATTTTAGTAATATATTGTAAAGTTTCTAAAGTACATTAACCATCCATTTATTTTTCTCATTAATATATCTATAATACAGAAATTGTCCTAGACCATTGAGGCTGGTTTTTTTATTTAGTGTATATATAATATGTTATGCCTAATAATTTGAATTACAATCATTTTATTAAATTCAGTCGTAATTTGACAGCTGGAAAGGAAACATTTGTCTTGTCTTGTCTTAAAGTAGGGATCTACTATCATTGTAACACCATATAAGTTGTTAGTGTTTCTATACTACAGTGAAATTAATACTTTAAATTAACTAGTATAACCGTGTCAAATTGTTGTGTAAACGTCGTGCATTGCTCTGTCCTTACAGATTCTTGGTCGTTTTGACATTTGGATTTCTATTCAATGTTTTCGGCTATCCTTTCGGCTGTTAATATTTTAGGACTAAAGTACAACTAATGAGCTTTACTCATAAGCTGATAACGATACTGTGAGCTTGTAATATTCCGAAATTCATGTCGGTGTATTTAAGGCATACTTTATCGATTATGAAATGATAATTAAGCATACAGCATAAAAAGTACCTACGAAATTGACATCATGGACTCTTTATAAGAAATTCGACTTTAATTGTGAACAGTGAACAATCCGTGGAATATTAAAGGCTCTGAATTACCATAAATCCAAGAATATTAATTCAGTAAGGGGATCTGGTTGGAATACATATCAAATAACAAGACTATATCATTACAAATTCCAAGAACAATAGAGCATCACCATTTTATTTAAGAATAGTCGAATATTATCAAAGATTGTTCTCATGGATTCCTCTGAAGACAAATTGCCTTTTTAAGAATTAGCTGGATCCGTCGGATGGTTCCAATTAGTTTTACATCAGATCCTCACTATGACTAAGTAATACTACGTTTTGTTATTTATTCCTTCTTGAACAATTCAGTGTTTAGTCCTACATATTTCCTTTCTCTCTAGGTATGGTACTCAACAGGATGTAACCACCTGGGCCCAGTTGATCAAATTATCTAACCCAAGGAGTTAAACTATGTAAAATTTACAACGTTTATATTCAAGGGCATGCGTGAGCTACCATGACTTTCGACAAAGAGAATTACTGCTGCCACAAGGCTGCTTAACCAAGGTTTTATAAGGGATAAGTTGTTGTCATCACTTAGGACATTTTACGGTCGTCATCACGAATTGATTGACCGTTACAGTATTCCAATATCGAAGAAGATGTTTGACCTGTTCCCACTGTCGATCGTAACATTTCATGTACCTCCACCGATTTGTGACTACCACCGAATTGACTTTGTTGAACTTCACGACGGGTGCCGTATACGGAGAAGGAAGTTCTTATCCTTCCGAAGCACCTGGGTTGACTCCCGGTTTTTATAGGAATTCGTGTTGTTCATTGATCTTTAGTTTTCAGTGTTTATTTGTGTGGTGGTGGTTGTTCGTTTGTCTTGCAGGGTTGGTCTATCTAATGGATTGTGGTTTTTATTTTTTGTTTTGCTCCTTACGTATATTTGTCCTTATTAACTCTCGGTTTTAAAAACAAGTTGTACAATCGTGCCCAGCAATGTGACGTATGCCGTTAATGGAGCAACTGATGCCACTTTATGTTCTATCATGCGAGGTTAGTTTTTGTGTTGTCTTGTTCTTATACACAGTATATCTTTATAATTATGCTGGTCATATCTTTGTAGTATTTATACGCTTTGCACTTTGATCATGGTCTTATGGACTTTTCCCTCAAACTGATGAGTAGTAAATACTTCGACAACATATGCATATCTTATGTATCAATGATGCTATATATTTATTATTTCCAAAAGTGTATGCTGATTGAACCAAAATCCGTGAATTGCTGGTATTTCGATACAAGCATGAAATTGATACTTGATATTTAAAAACTTTCTGTCAGATCTGTTTATAAATGGTATTATTATAATATTGTATAATTCAAAAGCTGTCATTTGTCAAAATAGATCACATGGTCAACCTGTAAAAAGCTTGTAAAATAGGTGTTTCCATAAATAAAATTAAAAATGTTGAAAGACTAAGAGTTTCTAAAAATAATTTAGTTGAAAGACCCCCTTATTCCAAAAATAGAATTTAGAAGAACAAATTTATAAAGCGATATTTTGATTGGCTGTTGGATTAGTCTAAGGACCAATCATAATCGATCTTTCATTCTTACTTATGATTGATATTTTGTGAATTTGAATATTATAATAAAACAATTATAGCCTTTAAAATGTCGGTCGATACATGTTTTATCGACCTCCTCTAAAGGCTATAATTGTATAATGTCGTTTGGACCTGTTCTTCAATTTTTGAGTTATCCCCTTTTATTAAAAACTTAAAATTACGAAAAGGAACCAGTAACAGGTCCTCATTGAAAAGTCGAATAGAGAATGAGTTATTACTTCCTTATTTGGTGTCATCATGTACCTATTTTTTTGAAGTAACTAGCATCCTTTGCGAATATAATGTCGATATAGAAAAGGGTAAAAAGCTATTCCGTGTTGAGTGGTTGTAATTTATTCCTCATTTAAAAATACTTTATTTCTTGAATAAGTAAGCGGTATCAAAAAAATATTTATTCCTTATTCAAATACAGGAAGAAGGAATAAGTTTAATTTACCAAATTGTCATTTTCAGATTGACCGTAACATGTATATTGAAATTAAATAACCATTTAACTAATTGTAAATATTTATATTCATATGTTTGTCAAATCTACAGAAAAGGCGCGGAAATAACGATTAAAGAAAAAAAACTAATTGAAACGACAACTTTGGTCTAGATAAACTTTGTTTATTATAACGTTTATTACACCAAGGTTTTTTACATACATGTATGTCATACTCCGAGAAGAGATCAGTGTCATATACTAAGCGGATTCACATTGTTACTAATTAAATTAATACATATATGTTTTTCACACCTTTGGAACTAAGTTAATTTGTATTGGAAACAGAAACTGTGTGTATGCATTAGTTTCAGTGTTGACGGTTACATGCCCGACAAGGAAGAACACAATACTTTATCTTATCGTGTTCAAAGTTTGGAAGATACAAACAACTGTGATGTCGTGATAGGAAAATTATATTCGGACATGATCAAGCAATTTTTTGTTACTTGACACTATTAAGCATATTTGATATGGTTTTATAAAGTTTTAAAGTTGATGGAGTGCCGCACTTAAATCTTTCGAATTGGATGTTAAACAAACTTAACCGTGTACAAACTTTGATATAATTATAATACATTTAACAAGACATGTTACTTCACATTTTAGTCATTAATTGAAGTACGTCGAATATGTTTTCGTCCGGAATGAATTGAAAAGTAACGTATAAAATTAATGCATTAGAATATAAATAAATATTTTAGTTCAGTATGCCGCAAGTCATCTTTAATACAACTTTGTTGATTTAAAGTTGAATGAAAATTTGAAGAATAGTATCAAGACTTTGGAAAAAATCGATTGTATTACTTTAACAATTTAAAAAATGCATATAAACTGCATTAAATAAATAGACTTTGAAAGAACTGCTTTCAAGTATTGTGGATCTACCGTATATCGTGAATTTTCAAGTATCTACGTATCTAAAGAATTCTAATTGATATTTAAGTCAAGTTTCTAGCTAATTTTCAACAGAAGAAAAAAACAATGGCTGAAAAATCAAATTATAGAAGAAAGAGTCGAGACAAAAGTTGTGTTTCTGAAACAATTTATGAAACAAACGACGAGACCGAATCTCATACAAACAGTGATGATGTACCAGATATTGACCTTGAGAATCCGATAAACTTTGAGACAAGAGAGCCACATAAGATTCCAGGGTCGCCAGCTATTGATCCCGAGCTTCAGAAGGAGACACTCGATTTGGTCATATCAACGTTGTCATCAAGAACTACGGAAATGAACAACAATAATTCTTCAGGAAAAAGGTAAGTTTGTATTTAGATAAAACTCCTAAACATAACTGATTTTGAATGGATTGTTAGAATTTTGAACAGTATTTTTACATTCAGACTGTACAATACATCTCAAGTTAAAAGGATTGCCACTTTTCTAGAACGATTAAAGTGCAATATTGGTCATGACGGGAAAACAAAGATCTAGGTAAGAATCTGTCACGACTTTCGTAATTTGGAGATGGCACGAGATTGGAATTCTTATAAACGCATTTGCTTTCAGCTTTTTTTTTCCGTGATGAATTCGGCATAAAGGTTTGAATCTTTCCGCTACTTTTACTTTTTTTCAAGTAACAAAATATATAGAAAAATGTGGCAATTTGAAAAGACCACAGCTAACGTTCAAAGAACAAAGCATCTGAAATAAAATCTATATGGAAATTTTTAAGTCTATGATGCATCTGCCCATAAGAAATACAGGTTGGGATTGATCTTGGGGGATCTGGCCTGTCAAGTGTTTTTCTGGTCGTCAAAGAGATTTTTTTTCTTTAAGTAATTTGGGTATAACCATTTTTTAAATATTTTTCATTCGATTAGAATAAGGCAAAATGCCTCTGATTCGTTTTCAACATGCCTTACCGTTCTAGGGATAAAGGGCAACAACAACAAAAAGAGCACACCCCAATTTTCGAAACCTTTTTCATTTTCTATATCGGATTTTTTTTCAGAAAAATACAATTAAAGTTACTCCAGATATTTTTTGTGGGTTTCATATTTTCAGACCAAAGGGGCCTAAATAAGCAACGTCACAGGAAACATAAACTTTTAAGTGTCCACACTCATTAACTTTTCACCTGTCAACGTAAGACCGAAGTCTTATCATAATTCACTAATGTAAGCCCTTAATTGTTTGCTTCATGCATGTGAAAACTCTAGAGTGATGGAATTGCAAAGAAAAATAATTCATTGAATAAAAGAAGGAAATAGGGAGTAGCCATATTTTTTTCTCAGTTCAGCCCCAGTATATTACAGACGTAAGAATAATTCACTCTAATAATGTTACTTGGTTCTCGTAAAAAAACATGGATCGTTATATACGGAAAGTACATTTTTGAAGGACAAGGCTCAGATATCACTTGGTATTACTAGACATAAATTGAGTCATTTTGATAGGGGAAATATTTATATACAGAAAAGACATTTTTACGACATATTGTTAAACACAAGGGCTTGTTTACAAACTTGTTCAAATGAGAAAGAAGAATAAATCGAACTATTTCAAGAATTACAATAAATAATATGTCACAAATTGTTTGGCATTAAAATATATTTATCAATACATAAGATCACGATTTTATTCAGTATCTTTGTAATAGGTCCGATGTCTAATGATCCGAAAATAAAACGCCCTTCCTACTTATATTCTAACGACAATTGTAGTTTAAAATTCCAAGTATAAAATATCCGGTTTCCCCAATCACGAATATCAGATCCTTGATCTAGATTATCAGTAACTGGTCGCTTGCCACGGTATGCAGGATTGTCCTGCTGAATGGAACTTTGATAAGGAAAAACACACCGATATTTGTCGCTAAGTATAAGTCAACGGCTATCTAAAAATTTTCCAACTGATTAGTCATTTTAATCAAATCACGGGGCTCTTGAGTCAATCTATAGAAACATCTGGGAGACGTTAGTATTCAAGACCGCTGTATTGCTTGGAGTTTTTTTCATTTGCTGCTTTACTCTGGAGATAGTTATGATACCGAGAGTTTACATTATTTCTTGGAACACAGGTGATATGGTAAACAGTCTATTATACAAAGATATGTATATTTCAATGTATCATCAAACTATATGGGAAATATGAAATGCAGAAAAGAAATTCGAAATATTGTTAGCAGGTTCAAATTAAAAAATCAGCAAAAAGTTAAAGTAAATACATTATTACAGAGGGGGGGGGGGGGGGGTATGTCCATTCCAAAAAAGTATTAATTTTATAACATTCTTGAAATTCAGCTTTGCAAATTTGCCTAATTTGAAATAATAGCTTTCGGTGTTGGATGGTAGAAAACTCTCCCAATTAATTAAATGAATCAAAATTGGATCCACATATGTGTATCTGAGATTATTAGTTGTCTTTAGCATACTTTAGCCACTGTCAAATTGATTACCAAACTAACGAATAAGTATACAGGTCAAATGACAGCACAAAATGGGCTAAGATTAACAAAAGCAGATATAACATGTTATCAAGAATAAAACGTAGAATTGAATTTGTTGGTGGATATTTTACAAGGACAAACACAATTTGTCATTGTCACCAAAGTAGACATTTTAAGCGAAAAAGCTGTAAAAAGCTTAGGGAAATTAGCTGTTTAAATAATGCCCATCTGTAGTTTAGCTCCGAAGAGCTGGTCTTCAATTTCATGCAGGAGAATCATTGTCCTTCCGTAAATGGCCGTTTTCGAGTTGGAGACGACCGAGTGAAGAGGAGTTCACGTGCGCTCGTCTTCACTCGGTATGACGTCCAATGAGAATCCTTAATACATTCGTTTATCGTGACTCTTCACCAATCAAACGTAACGTTACTATACCCTTTCTGTCGTTCATACTGAAAGTACATAGGTGTGCGAGGCCTAAAACCCCTGTTTTTACGGAAGAAATAGGTACTTACACTCGTTCAAAAATGAAGAACTGGAAAATCTTCAACACGTTTTTAAAATAACCCGCAGCGCTGCGCTCGGGAAAGACGAGAATTTTAAAAACTCGTTGAAGATTTCCCAGTCTTCATGTTGAACTCGTGTGAGAACGTTTTAATCGTTTATGTTTCTGGCTTATCCAGAATACTTAGGAGTCGTCAATACTTTGTCGTCGTCAATTCAGTCGGTTTTATTTCATATATTGAGCTAGATTATTATAAATAATTAATTGACAAGAGAGCACCAACGTTGAAAGGGAATTCCTTTAATAAAACGAACAAATTATATAGAAAACAGTTATTACAAGAAACCAAAGTATTCGCGATGTGAAACCCACAATAATTGGGATTGAGATGAATCATGTTCCGTTGACTTAACATATCACACTACAATTCATTTATTTTTGTAAACAACCATATCTTTCAAATAAGATTCTTTCTTTAAAGTTTCAATAGTAATTAGGAATATACATAGCTAAATTAAAAAAAAAATATATGATATTTAGACAAAAGAAATATATTAAAAGTTTCACGGCTTGTGAAATACTGGTAAAAATACATCATGTTCTGTGTATCGCACTTCGTACCTTTGTATAAAATGTCTGTGAAAAACGACCTCGGCTAAAAATGTCATAAAATAATAAAAGACCATAATTAATATGTAAACTTTAAAATCCGCAAGACCCTCATAAATCCCACAAATGTTATAGATATATATTCCATTGACGAATAAACTCATTGAATGGACGATATTCTTTATCAATAGATGTACGCTCGACTGGGCGGATACTGTTTAAACTTGTTAGTTCGTCTTTGCCATTTAAATGGCCGAAATATACATTAAATATGCAAACATATTGTGCATTACACTGTTATAGAAATTATGATCGATCTGTGGTGAATTCATTTGGTTTACACTAAAACAGTTATTACAGCAAACTAGGAATTTACATTCATGAAATCATTATTGTAGCTGAAAGCAGGTTAAAGTACCTAAGGTAAGCGTTGCTAATTAATGTATTTATCAGCTAAAATGATTAATATCTGGACCTTTTATGAAGGTGTCTAACAATTTCCAGACATGTTTATGAACTTCTTTATATCCATAAGTCATTTGGAATTTATAAATACAGAGGTCTATTTGAAAATGTATTAAATGTATAAGTCATCAGAATTAATTTTTTATCATTCATCAAACTTTTTATCTACTGCTTTGACAACTATTTGACACTTTAATTTACTGTTATTTATCATTACATAATATCGATATGAAAAATAATTAAAATTGAAGTTGTTGTATGCTGTGTTTTCTAGAATAAATATTGAAGGAACTAGAAACAGAATTGTAATGTAGTCATGAATTGTGGGAAGCTGAGCTATTACTGGCGTTCGTCTGTTGACTTTTGCTTTATCCTTTTCTGAAAATCTCTGTGCCAAAATGAAGTGAACATGTTGTAGCGTGTATCTATAAAGTTTGTATTGTTTGTTCTCTCGCGGTTCCTTTTCTGTTTGGTCAGTTTTTAGAAATGTCCTGTCCAAGGTTTGATGATTAATGATTCAACTTCCCTTTAACCCAGTCCACCAAATCTTACTAACATAAAAAATCCGACATATATGTATACAGAATGGCCATTCTGAAGAAATCGTGAGAATTTTGGCATTTTAAGGATTGTATCTGAATTTTATTTCTAAACCAAGGATGTTTGAAAGATAATTTTGTCATCTGATGCAAGCCGTAAATACATACGGTGCCTCAATAATTTTCCTGAAACTCCATCTGAGAAGGGCTTTCAGTTAAAACATGGGATAAAATAAATGAACTGTGCGCATATATTAAGATTATGAAATCTTTGAAAACCTACAACCAAAGATGTCAATATATAGATTGTCCATAAAACTGTCCATGAAACTCAATGATATTGATAGGAATAAATCCATTTTCATATTTGCTGTGGTCGAGTAATTGACATGGATGCTACATGCAAAAAAAACAAACTCTTACAACCTTTAAAATCTTCTCTATCTTGGTTTAATACTCTCTTAATATTATTCAATTATGTTCCATACAATTTTTTCCCTTTTTAAAACTTTTAATTTGAGGATTATATATGTCCTGTTCGAGATTGTAGACGTTGAACCTTCGATGCATTTAATTCATTTTGTGTCGGCTTTTAAATTGAACGCTTCAATACCGACAGTTAACCAATAAACAAGTCAAGTCTTTGATAATATCTGTCTCCTCATCCCAGTCTGGTTCCCCAGTAAATGTGTCATTAGGACCACCCTCATGGATCACCTGAAGATTATAAAAAAATTTGGTACCGTTCCACCAATATATACATATATAAATCTATTACTGAATTTCTATGAATATCCAAGCATTTATGGTATGGGTTACAAGGTAAACCTTTAAACACTGTGATGGATTCTGGTAATGTAAATTCAGAATTAATTTTTAAAAAATTCTTCATGTAAAACTTGCGTCAGCTTGAAAAATTCTGGATTGTAAACCGAACGGAATCGGCCTTCATGTCAGAGATTTGGGATATAGGAACGTATAATTTAAATCTTTGTATCAGCTACAGTCGGGAAAAGATATATAATGAGATTACGGTCTTTTTCGGCTTCAACAAGAGAGGTTATGTACAGTATTTCTCAGAAAATGTCACGTGTTAGTGTCAATGGTTAGGCTGTTTGTAATCAAGTTTAGAACAAACATTTACTTTGATACCAAATATAATATTTATACATCAAATGGCGCATTCATATTTTGTTTACAATTTCATTTGTTGAATTGTTTGATAGATGATAGTAATTTCACAAATCTAATTACACTGTTCAAACAAAATAATTGATAATAACTCCCTAATGTTACACGTACAGATTTCCAGTGGGGTTTTTAGCTGGCTTTAAATTGAAAATTGCCTTCTTTGAAATTGATTAGTGTCAGTCTCATATTAATCTTATCTATCTGAAAAACCTGATATTAAAGCTTAAGCAATGTTATTTTTACGATTTTCAGAATACGATCTATAGGTTTATAATGAGAATTAAAACGTCGTGTTATTAAATAGAGACGACAATTCGAAAGATCAATATGTATCAATGTGTCGTTCTGGTGTTGCAGATATATTCATACCATGTCAGGTGCAATCGTGATAAAAATTATGTTTTAATTATCATAATGGTATTGATATTCTGTTTTATCTAATTGCGTATGTTAATACGTGATGCCAATTACTGTAGGTCGGATGTACAAATGTACGCCATCGTATATTTTTTCACACGGATAATTGTCTGGTTTGTTTGTTTCCACATATTCCACTTTGAAGACGAATGATTATATCAAAAGGAAAAAAAACTGAACAATCAATGATAGAAACCATGTAAACAAAATAAACAAAAAATGTATTACCATGGAAGCATTGAATAAATAAACTTATCTTAAGGATGATCGCTGGTCTAATACGAAATAAATAGGATTTGAAATAGGTGTTTTTAGTTTGAGAGAACATATGAATAGTAAACAAATAAGCAAGAAAAAAATATAGGTTCATGTGCTCATTTTAGAGCTATAAGGCCTTGAAAATTTGCAGGAAATGGGTTTTCTCTGAATTTTTCCTTGTCTTTATATTGGCAACTTCAGTCTCTCAAAAAATGTATGAAAAAATAAAAAGGATTTCATAAGATTTTGTCAATTACCATTTTACGGTATATATGATTGAATTATAAACGAAAAAATTAGGGGTTCATGGGCAAAAAACTTCATGTTTAAGAAATGGATAAAACCCGAGGATTCCGAAAATCTGACAAAAAGACCAAAACACGACCAGCGAGCATCCTTAAGAGGGGAATTAAAAAAAACCACGAGTGATGATACGAAAATACTTCCAGAAATAACATTATTACAAGTTTTTTATTGGTTTAAATATATTCCGGTATATTTTTACATACCAATGGTAATAAAGTGCCTATGTGTTGTTCGTATATGATACAAAACCCTTAAAAAACAAATCAAACAAAGTAACATCATTAACCTTGACCCACAGCTTCTAACAAAGCTGCTGATGACTCGGATGTTCCTCAAAAGGAGGCATTCTCTATTGTATGAGTAATAACATGTCCTATAGGATATCATACGAGTTGTGATTTACATTCGACAATCCTCCTTTGCCAATAGGAAAAAAACTGTTTGACGGCCAAAGGAAATGCTACAAGATGCGCAATAAGGTTTTAGAATTTTGATTTTCTAAACAAGGGGCACACAGGGGTTGAAAATTTGGAATTGAAGCTTGTGACCTAAACTCGTCTTTGATCTTTCGATTTATGCATTTTATTTCTATACAGCATTGTCATGCACCATATGCAAATGCGCAATAAGGTTTTAGAATTTTGATTTTCTAAAATTGGGGTCCAGAGGGGTCGAATTTTGAAAACCTGTCAATTTAAGCTTGTGACCTAAACTCCTCTTTCATTTTACAATTTATGCATTTTATTTCTATACGCTATTGTCATACACTATATGCAGATGCGCAATAAGTTTTAGAATTTTGATTTTCTAAAATTGGGACCCACAGGGGATGGGAATAAAGTTTTATATTTTTGACTATAGGTAAGTGGCCCAACTACTTACAGGGGGTGCGGGGATAACTGTCCATTCCGACAATACTGATTTCTAGTATTGGCTTGGATCGATCACGGAAAGCCAGCATTACTGAAAAAATATAAATGCAGTCATAGCCAATTCGAAGGAATTTCGGTTTATGATTTATCGCTGAAAGCTTACAGATTTTTTGTTCATCGTGTAAATCATAATTTGTTCAAGTTAAGGTTGAATATCTATCAGCATTTGTTTTTAAAACTTACAGAAATATACAAAAATGCAAAACTGACATGACAATAAGTCCTCTGAGCTAAATGATATGGAAAATCTATCAAAGTTAATTATCATTGTACAAAAACACAACGGATTGAGGTGTCTAATAAACTAGAGCTGGCAGTATGTTTTTGTAAACTCGGAATGTTTTTGGATTCTAGGAAGCCATATATGAGTAATATCACGGAAAGCGACGTCATTAAATCGGTGCCAAATACGCCTATTGCATTATATTTTTAAATTTTTCAGACATTTCTGTTTTTTCTTGTTATCTAGGCCCCTTATTGTAATACTCTGAGAAAGGACGTTTGCGTGACATAAAAAAGTATATATATTAACAATTCTTGGTGTTTTGGGATTGAACAAGTCGCATACGAGTAAAGTTAACCTTCTCAAAACTTATTGAATGATCTTTTTTTTATTGTTAAAATTTATATTAAAATGTAGAAACCCTTTGTTGTTGATAATGAATGTATCGGATGTAATGTGAAATGTCGTATTTTGACAGAATTTTCTGTATAACAGGGACCTTGAAATTGTTTGCAAGTTGGCATTGTGAGAACTGCAAACAAACGTTAAATAATTTATTTTATACATAATTGCATAAAAACGCATTGTGTGAAGAATTTATCAATATAAAATTCGATTTTGAGTTTTTAGTCTATATACATTCAAAAGATATTGATATTCGGACAATAGATATATTTCAGTTGATTGTAAAAGGTGACGTAAGTGACTTAGCAGGGGGTGTTCTAGATAGTATTATTGTCTCGTATGTCAGGAATTCTAACAGCCATTTAAGTTTTTTTTTGTTTTAAGTTAACATAAATCAGATCACTTTCTTTTCCGATCTTTAATACGAACCCCCTACTTGTTAGGAAAAGTATATTTCCATTCATTAAGTTAATTTCAGTTGGTAATTTAATTAACAATGAAAATCGGAAAGCTATTAATATGAATTCATCCATTTCATAATACTGTTTGTTTAAATCAGGTTAAAAATAACGGATTTGTCTGTAATAAATCAATTCAGAAGTAAAATAATTCACTTTTTGAAGTTTAATTTGTTTATTGAATTTCACTATTTGCAAAGCATAAAACTGATGGAATAGGACCTATTAATGTTCTACAACAAATTTATTGGAGTTCTCTAGAACGATTGAATATTACTTGACAATAGACTTTCTATATGTGGACATTTAGTAAATATATTAAATCTTTATCTATAAAGGAGGCTATCTGACACTTATGAGTTGTAACGGTGGTGTTTAACGGGATAATTCATTTCGGCTTTAATTAAACCAGCTTTATGGCTGAAGCAAGGTAGGGTTCTTGTTTGTACGCTCATTTTATATTTTATTTCTCCTGCACAAAATTTTTGGAAATTGTCTGCTATTTTACTTGTTCATAAAAAAAAATTGAGATAACATTGTGATCACTGAAATGATTCGCATGCTTGTAAAATATTCCTGAGTGGTACAGAGACATGACTGATGTGGGAGCAGCTATTTATAAAAATAAGTAAAAACATCATGTCATAGAAATAAACAATAAACACAGCTTACAAATGAAAAACAAAACAAAAAACGGAAATTTGTACGTTATAAACCATATAAAGTTTTTAATTTGTTACTGATTTTTAATAAGTTTTTTATTTGTTTAACATACAGAAATAAACATACAATCTGCAATCATTCGATCGTGCCGTTGTATTTTTTATCTTTTCCTCTGAAACCATAAGCGTTAACTTGGCATCAACTATAATACAGTATAAATATGACCCAAACAAAATGCTTCTTATTTCATTCTGATTGGACATGGCCAGCCACCATATTCAAAGTTTAGTTTTGTTTTTAAGCTCTCCTTTTTTAAATTGCCAATTGTGGCAATTTTGAATTATAGCATTTTGTATTTAATATTGTCAACTACGTTGGTCAACTTTAAATTATAAACATTCTGTAATAAAAATTTCCCGGGTTAACCAAATGCGCACTTTGACAATTCAACTTCATGACAGGAACAGATCTTTTTATTGCCTGGCCAACGAATCGCAAGATTTTCTTTTTTTCTCGTATCATCAAAATGGCTACCATAGGCTGTTCTTATTTCTAATTTTCAGCCTTACATAAAATCATACATATATGTGTCGTTTGAACCGTTGTAAATGAACCAAACCTGTTGAAGGGTCTACTAACAAAACTATAACTGACTTTTACTACTGGAGAGAATATCTGTTTTGTTTTTTTTTTTTTGTTTTTTGTTTGTTAAAAAAAATGGGAGATTAGAAGTTTGGTTGTGAGTAATACATACGCTAGGTTATGATAGATATTAAAAGTTTGCGGAACCGTGAAGGGCTCAAATGCAGTTGGTCGGTAATTTTGTTGGATAAACTTTTTAAATCAAACCGAACAAATTTTTGAGAACTAGAATAAATTTGAGAAAAATCTAATGCTTGAATGGACAAGTCAGAAACATAACTGTCTTTGAATCTGAGTTTCGGAAAAATATAGTGACTTATGTGGAAAGCATGATAAACTTTTAAAATCAATTAAGACCTACTAGTGTATATGGGGTGTACAACATGAAGGGTAAGACAAGTGAGCTTTTATCTTTTGGAAAAACCTTCTTGATTTTAAGCTGCCTGTGCTGTATATCATCTAAGTCAGGAAATTTAGTATTAGTTCATAACTTGTTAATAGAACAGAAAAACGTTAGAATGTCATTCTGATCAAAATTTATTTACATGATTTTACATGGAATTCCAACTAATAAGTACCAATAAACATGCTTCCAGACAGTGGCTATAAATAAGCTGTGTCAAAATATCTAAGGTAAATATAAGATTCCAAAGTGAACTTTTAAAAATATAAACACACAGACAATGACTCAAGTGTGAGATCCATGCGAGGTACAGTAACACACAATTTTTTGCTGACCACTCATTGGTATTTCTTGACTTTACTCATATTTCCGTAAATCCTGAGGCATGATTAGCCGGAATAAAAAAAAATCTTTTCCTTAATTTATTTCACAAGGATCTCTATTCTATCACCGTTTGTATTTTTATATCGCTAATAATTCAAGGTGTTGGTTTGCATGTTTTAATAGGTGTGTAAAGCGGATAGAGATAAAAGAAAGCATTGTCAGTGTTATTATGCCTACCTAGAACTCCAAAAACAGTAGAACTATGTAGTAATTCGACATTGTCTGTGTTATTATATACTGCAGCTTATAGTGGTTTGGCTGTAAGGGCATTTTCTAGCGCAACAGTTCTAATTCGATAAGAATTGTCAGTGGTAACAAATTGCTTGGCCAAAAAAATCCTAAGATCAATCCAATTTTTTTTACGTTATTTCAAACTTTATGTCGTCCCTTCAAACTTTATGTTGTCCCTTTGGGTGGACAGTTTAATCTTTTTCTTATTCATAACGTTTAAATGTTCAGAAAAGGTGTAGTATTAGGTGGCTATATACATATTAAAATCTCTGGATTATTTTTCATCGCGGATGTTCATAGTTCGGCATATAATTTATAATCATACTTAAGAATGACTACTTTAGAGTATATGATTTGTCTAGAATGTGTATTAAATCATTGTAGGTGTAATAAAATAGGATCAAAGTCAAAGACTTGTATGAACCTGTGTTTATTTATGACAAAATTTGTTTACAAAAAGATAAGGTAAATCACCCTACTGGTTACGTGTTTTCTACTGAACACCAAGTCTGATAGGAATTCAGATCAAAATTTATGCCTTGTCAGACATTAAATGTCATTAAAATATTTAAATATATACTGTTTTATTAAATACATATACCAGTAAATCCGACTAGTTAAAACCGCATGACAATTTAAATACAGTAAGAGTTCAGTGCACTAGGGATTACTTTGTGAAACCATTCTTATGTAATATGAAGAGAGAGAGTATATAGTTTCTTAAGAAACATTAAACGAACTTCTGTTTACATATACAAATCAACAGTATCGACAAGAGACTTCAAAACCTACTTTGAGAACTCAATTACTGTGTATTCACGACTTTTAAATAAGACTATTACGAATATATAAAAACTCATCCTTTTGAGAGATATGATTTTATAGGTAAACGTTAGTTGTGTTGTGAAGCATCTGTGGCTTTTTCGGTCTTAGTTTTGATTCGATTTATCTCCGTGTTAATACCATGGATGATTAAGGCTTCAATCGTTTGAGGACTGGACACATGATAAGATCGATTAGACCTAAGGGTAGTAGTGGAGCAACAACTCCCACAAGTTAATCATTACTAAATGTTTATAAATACCCCAAGATGGATTAAAGGCTTTAAAAAATATTCTACAAGTAATACAGACAAAAGAAATAATGACATAATAAACAAATAAACTGAAACAGACATAATCATCTTATGTGGCTTCTTTGTAACCAAGACTTTTTAATAAAGGGACTATCATAGTGCACTACAACATTCAACGGAAACAAAAGTGTCTAAAGTTCAACAAAAGTAAACACAAATACAAAAATTAAAACAATAAGTTACGTCCTGGTCTGGGACATGCATATGTAGAATGTAGGGAGTTAAAACATTCGTGACCAGCCTTGCCCCTTTATCATAAGTAAGTGGACGAAAACAATACAATAATGCAAGCAATGAATCAAAACCAGTACGTACATTACAAGTGTGGTCCAAAACAAAACAGAATTTCCGAGTGCTTGCACTCATTACAGATATCTAACTATAACCGAGGGACGGGTTAGAGATCCATTCATGTATTAATTCATTTTCTTTCTTGTATGTGATGTAAACTTTATTTGAATAGTCGAGAATATTCTTGTACAGGGTAATAGACTTGGCTGATAAAGTATTACGTTTTTGAGTTTGACCATAGTGAACCTTTAAGTCTGTTTTACAAATAATAAATGAACCGGTATAAGAACATTGGAATGAGTCAAGTAAATATGTTTGTTGATTTAAAATTAAACTTGATGTTTGTTTTTATATTTCCCTTTAAATTATATATATATATATTTAATATAGCTAATTAAATCAGACGAGATAACAAGCTCAACGAGGTAGGTCGTTTACCAAATATATTATTAATATTTTCATTAGCCAAATAACTACGGTCTGTAACTAACATACAGGGGAACAACATTATCTTTTTAGAGTTATTTTATTTCCCTTTAAAACTGTACATTTCTGTTTTTGTGATTTTCTTGCTATCTATGCCCCTTATTGTTTTTGTTTTGTTTTGTATTTTTGTCTTAAAATGGCTCTACAATACAACACACCAAATACTGACACACCTGATGACTGACATTTACTAGAATAGTAGAAAGATGTTTTGATGTTTTAATGTCATATTCAAATTACAATACCACATTCATTTTATTTCAAATGAAATTCGATTGGTAATGGGATGCTTTTAAGATATATTTCTTTTGCACCATAAACATGACGGGTAAGTTAACTTAAATCAAAGCTTTGCTTTTAAGAGGTCAATTTTATCTATAAATGTTCCAGCAGTTATGACTGAAATTGACCAGTTAACGAGGATTGATTACTTTTGTTTGGGCATTTAAACTAATAACCATCTAGTTTCATGATGGTTAAAGTTTAAAACTGTTCCATTTTGATAAATAAACAAAACCATTAAAGTGACAGAATTTGCTAGTTATTGATACTTGTCTATTTCAGCAAGCTAATTGAATTTTAAATGGCTTCGATCTTCATTCAGAATGGCAATCGGAAAATAACACTATCAAGTGTAATTAAATTCTAAAATTATTTTTAATTACGAAATGACATTAATGAATATAACAAACAAGTAAAAATTGATTTTTGTCAAAGTCTTTGCCACCGCAGTAACAATCGTCAAATTTTTTAGTCATGGGGAAGTTAGAAATTACAGGTCTTAAAATTGTACATTGATCTCCATGGCTCTGTTACTAAAATATAGGTATTTGTATTTGTACAACATTATTTATTGAACACAAGATTAAAATTTAAAACTGCACAGTCATTATAATTCTTGTCCTAAGACTATCAAATGACTTTACCATAGAGATGGCGCGTGGATGATGTATAACTCGATAAGATACTGGACAGCAAACGATTAAAATACAAATCTTATATACAGTTAGAAATTCCTTTAGTTTGGTAGGTCAAAGAAGCATTTTTAAAATTAGATACAAAAGATCCGACTAAACAAGTATCTGATACTACAGGGTCTAAACAAGTACCTAATACTACAGGGTCTAAAAAAGTACCTGATACTACAGGGTCTAAACAAGTACCTGATACTACAGGGCTTCATTGATTTATCATTATATGCTTTTATTTTTGCCATTCTATTGTCAGACTGTGAATTCCTAACTTCACAGCAATCTCGTTGATAAAATACTCCGTCTTTATTAAAAAAACAGTAGGCTTTTTACTTGACGTTTTTCATTCAGTAAAGGGTAAATCTCATTAAATTAAAACACAAAATAGGAGTTGAAGCTATATGTTTAGCATTGATTAGCAGTTGACCATTAACAGATAGTTATCTTAACAAAGTATGTTTCAAATTTTATCAAGATATATTGAGCACATCAAAGTCGACACGTATTTTAATTTACCTGAAAATTGCTAATTTTGTGATTTTTCGTGCATATTTGATTTTTTTATGGACAAGGCGACATAACTCCAGAACAACATCTGACTTTAATAAGGTAACAGTACAGAGGAGCCGAAGGAAATTTCAGTATAGTGAATCTTTTTTTTGCAACTTCAAACTTTGATCACAGATACAAAGACATTGGCAATATTTTGTAACTAATTTTCACCATCTTAGTAACGATGATTTAAAGTTTTTTTAGAATAGTTATGAATATTTACACTGGAAACAATAAGAAAAATGTTTTCATGTACTTATTAATCAAGATTCATTTTTTTAAGTATAAAGGCTAAAAACAGTGAGTTGAAATCTCGGAGGTATCCAAAATTGTTGGTTTGTGTTTCCTGTTAAGTCAGTTATTTCTTTTTATCTCAAACTCTGAAGAGAAAGTAAAATTATAATTTCATGATTAATATATTAAGACATATATTAAGATTTAGTCATAATTAACAAAGCAGTTGTTTAACGATTTGTTCATAGTATTCTCGTTTAATAGATCAATTATCAAATTTTTTAACAGTTGGACTACTTTACTCAGATTACAGATATGGGAATACAATTCACTAGTTTAAACAAAACATTTATGATTTATATACACAGATATAAAAATGATATATTATTTTAGAGTGTTAAATTCTATGCGAGGGATATACCCCCTGCTGTTGCCATTTAACCTCAGACGGAAAGGAATAAAAAACTGTCAGTTTGTGTTACATTACAGAAATTGTATTATGCCAATGTGTACATGCCTAGTACATTCATATTAATTTTAGTTGCTATTTTGTCAACACGAATGGGACAATTAAGGAACAGGAACAACTTACTCTTCCGGAGCAGACGTGTTCACTTCAGCTTGTCATAGAAGATTGTTTTGATAGTTTTGTGTTTCGTCCATTTCTATACATGGTTTGAATTCTTACTATAATTAACGTATTTGTATTGCTTCTTTGTATACTTGTCCATTATCGTTCTAGCTTGAATTAATTTGATACCTTTTAGTAAAAATTTGACCAAAAAAGTTATAAGTGAAGCAGTTGTCTGGTATAGTTCTTGTAAAAATCATTTATTAAACTGAGAAATAACTGTAGAAACTCCGACAGTGAATTCCTCACTGCAATTTTGAGAGGACTTGTTTGGTTCATTGTTGAAGTCCTGAGAAACATGTCCAAGATGAAGAACAACAATTAAATTAGAAATATTGTACTAAACACGCCTGTAGGGATGTTTTTATGAACATTAACTCTTCATTATATGGAAAATTATATCTTTTTTTTCAGTGTATTGATTATTCGTCCTTGGATTTGGTATATTCTCGTATACCATGAAGAATTCAATCTCTTGAAGTTTCAGAAGCTCTAAATTAAAAACTAAACCATTCTTGAGATCTTATCGATTAGGAGTTGCTTCATGTTGAAACATGACTATTCTGCATATTTAATTGTACATCAGATTTTACTTTATGCTTGTCATCAGTTATATTGTATTCATCCTCATAAAAATTTCATGGCGAAGCTTTAGTTAGTTTTGTCATTTAATATTTTAAAATGGCCATATGTGATTGATATCCCATTTGTCATATCGAAAATTTAATATAATAGGGAAAATTTTTTGCCGAAATTCAATTGACGTCTTTTCATTTTGAATTAAATGTAGTCTTAACGTTCGACGTTAGTGTTCTATTTATGTACAATAAAAGTCTTCCTTTAAATGTACATGGACCAAATCATTCCATTTGTATGCAGATTGGGTTTTAAAGAGTTTCTGTATGAAAATTAAATTATGCGTTAGGATATTTATTTTGGATTTGTTGGTTAAAGGAAAATGTCACAAATTGAAAAACCAAGGAAACGGATTAAAAAGTAAGTTTTTGATATAAAACACACATAGGTTTTCTGAACTTCATAACTAACTATTCTGAGAAAACCTCAGTTTCACATGGCATTATTCTATATGTGGAATGACATTAGAGTGTTTGGCTCTTGTATAATTTACTTCAAAAGTGATGAATAATAAATGAAACTAACGGACTGATTATTAAATTTGCCATTTTAAATATTTTTTGAAGAATTATTTGTCTATTACAGTCATTCTCTAATGTTAAGAATTTTTATGATCATTCCATTGTGGACCCAGCCAAACAACCACTTCTAAAACAGGCCGTAAAAGATGTGGACAGAGACTGTACGATGACCTTGTATTGTATTTGTTGAATTATGTTTTTAACAGTTGTTGTCTCGCCCACATTTACGCCATATATCTTTTCATTTTTGTAATGGGGTGTTTTGCCCGATAACTATTAGGTTAGAGCTTTTTTTTTTTTTTAAATGAGAAGTATTCGTTACTGTCGGGTCTTTATTTAGTGTAACAAATTCCCTATGTACCTGTCTACATCTGAGTTAATTCACAATATCAATATACTAATACGGTGTTATCTAACGTTAGCGGATCTTTAAGTACGTAGGACACCTAAGTGCTGTGTTAAATATTTGTCCTGTAATATAAACAAATTAAAAATCTTTTGAAATGACTTGAATTATTTCATTAAATTCGATTGAATAAGTGTTATATATTGAAGGTTTTCTATTCACTATCCTGTACAATTGAACAGACCGCACAATAAAGGTTCCTCCAACGTTTTAGGCAAAGGTCTGTAAGAAATTATTTATAATTGTTCGATCAGTACCTTATCTTTAAATACTCTCTTTCCAATTTTGTTCAACCCTTCGCTATACAATTCACTTCAGTGTTGTAAAATATATTTATGACGGTTAAATGAATTATAATGGCATCTATAATATCCCAATTACAATTCGAGAAAAAGTATGCAGTTTAAAACTAGTAACAAGGTCACATTTATAACGAAAAAATAACCCGAAATGCTAAATAGCAGATTCAAATTCAAAGTTACCAAAAATGTAAAACCAAAATCAGCTGTGCACCAGAGATACTGAAAACTCAGCTGGTGATAGATACCACCGGGAAACTGAAGTCCACCAGCAAAAAGCATCCACTCAGTTGTACCAATAAATAGCCTGTTATACAAATTTTGATGCACAGCATAAGTAAATTTCACCGAATTACAAGTTTTTATTTTATCTTTATTAATTTTTATGTATCTATAATTCCCACAACAATAATCCTTCTGTAGGTATAATCGTTGTCTTTTAATAAACATGTGTATGCTATAATGATTTTTTTCTTCCAATAGTCTAGTATTTATTTGTAAATAAAAAAAAATAATTTGTATTTCTATTAACTAAACAGACCAGATGGACTTTATGTTACAGATAAGTTGGCATGAGAAATCAAAAACTTCATTTTACTTCGGGATACACCGTGGAGGTTACTTTTAATCAATCGGACGACGAGGGGATAGATATTAATGAAAACTTCAATGAGGATGATATAAACAATAATTATGAGTCTGGAAGTCCTGGAACTAGTACTCCGATAGGAGCGACAACTCCTTCGTAAGATTCTTTGTTTTGCGGTGAAAGCGAGTTTAACAGCACGGTTTTTGTCATATATATATATATCAATTAACGCACAATTTGCAAATCGAATCGATATTGCACAACTGGTATTTCGGACATTTTTAGCTTATCATTTATTTCACATTTCTATTTAGTCTACTAAGATTTTATATGAATTTACTCGTATGTTGAAAGTACTTAAACCATTTAGATATTATAAATATCATATAATGACAAATCATTCAATATCCATATTATTTAGTTATATTGAACTACTAGTATTCACATTGATACAATTGCTATGGTCACAGTAATATCATTTTTTAAGTACCAATCAATATTTAATTTCAACCTTTGAAATGATGTCATCCAAATGAGATTATATCGGATTAAGTTGTATATCCAACGTTGACCCAATGTTTGTAAAACATTTTGAGTAGTTACATATGGTATGGTCGTGTATTATTTTGGAGTGTGTCTATACATTATCTAAATGTTTCTGTAAGTTTGTATAATATAGACTTATTTAAGACAATACACATCTATCATCAAGAGAGGTCTATTATATAACACAAGACTATTAAAAACCCAAATGGGCGTATATGACATCTAACGAGTAACGTACTGTTGTCTTTGTGATCAAGTTTCTTGTGACGTCGCATCAAAACAAGGATTACCAACGTACAAAAGCAACCTATTCACTTTCCATTTTTCCTTTTACATTATTTCACGGCTTTTTTTATTAAGTTTTTTTTTAATATGCCATACTTCGATTTCAGACCAGGAATAGACGATAGTATGAAGAACAAACAGATATCTAATTCTTGGAGTGTGGGTATCAATTCTACACAGAAAGATATAATTGATGACGAAGCGCAGTAAGTAAACTTATAGCCCCTTATATATACTAAAGGGGATAAATACCTTAGATTAGAGTATAATGTAGGGTTCTTTATGGATAAGTCAGTACGTTTTGTATTGTTGACTTTATGAAATATGGCAGACCCGTCTTTTACCAGATTTTTCATGTTTAGAACGGAAAACATCAATCTTATCTCTGTATGAAGGGCCGTATGAAGTCCGAGATATTCCGCAGTTTATAATTTAACGTTGTTACCTGTCGAATGAAGACCTTTTTAAATCAGCATAACTGCATTTGGTCGTAATTCCAGGTACATGTTGAATATATTATCATGTTATTTATCTATAAGCTTTTTTCATATCTGTGAATTAATTTGAAAAAATCCTTCTAGCGAATTAATTTGACTTTAAAAATTAGACCCGCTAATGTTCATAGTAAAGCGTGAAATCCGATTATATGCTGAAATTAGATTTTTAGAAAATTCTGTATAATACGCAATGTAGAAGGCCAATAATCATGTCAAAGGTATGTGTTTTATTTTATAAATAATTTTTGTCATTTCTCATTTACAGCCTAAAAGTAAACTACACACCGGGAAAAAAGGGTGGAAATTTTGGATTACCCTTGGGAGCAAAACTTACAGTTCCAGAAGGCTTATTTGGCAAAAAAGATTCAATATCATGTCAAGTTTCACCGCCTTCACAAAGATGGCGTCATTCACCTGTGTTACCATATAACGAGCATCTGACAAGTGAAATATTTATTTTGAACTCTTCGGTCCACCCCTTAAAGAAAAGTGTCATAGTCAGGATACCATACTACCAGATAGATTCCGAACATAACGAAATTAATGTAAAAGGAAAATGGAAAGACGAAAACGAATGGGTCAACGTTGGATTCCTTCACAAGGTATATTTTTTTCAATATGTAATATCAATAATATCGTATTTATAGGGACTGTCAGAAAAAGGGTTCGAACGAACGAACTTGGATAAAATTAGATGAGCACTACTAACTGATCGCATATCCAAAAAGCAGTTTATTTATAGGAGTTATATTCAAACGGAAGAATACGAACTTCTAATGTGGTCAATATTCTTTGAAAGTAGCAGTTTTATTGTAAAATATTATTCTTGGTAGTTTCATTCATTTTCTTTTTTCTTTAAACCCTTTTTATAGAAAACTATAAAATGGACGAATTGTTATTTACCAAAATTTTTAAATCATAAATCCTTTCAGTCTACTAGGAATTAGCTTTTTATGGGGTTTTAAGTGCATATATTTAATCTAGTTTTAATACCAGATAATTGTCATAGATTTAAAACATGTACCAGAATAAAAATTTTAAATATGAAATAAATGTATACCACTTGATTTAAATAATGAACCATTTTTCCTATTTAAATTGGTAATATTCCTTAATGACCTGAATAATACTTTGATTGCACATTAATATAACGATTAAATTATGGATTATGAATTATAAATCATTTTATTTGAATATGGGTATAAGATGGTACGAATGAAAACTTTTTGAACATTTAGTAATTGACATCCAGTATAATATATAACACATATTGCCTTCAGTTGAGGGTAGTACGCCAGATTACCACACTCAAAACAAAATATCACTCTCGACTACGTCTCGGGCGATATTTTGCCTTCGTGTGGTAATATGGCATACCACCTCAACTGAAGGCAGTATGTGTATGGTAACAATGGTTTATTTTGGTAAAAATAAAACCTGAATTCTTTGAATATCTTGTTTAGAGGTCAAACAACCCTGTATTTTGTTTATTTATTAAATATATATAATTCATTGCAAACTGTAAAAATATATACCAGTGTTTTACCTAAATTGTACTCATGTCAAATTTATGTTCACATATTTTCAAAAATTCTCCCTATTATAAAGAGCTTTAGTCCTTTATTATTGGAGACCCAAAACATTCTGAATGTGAACTTGACCTTTGATTCAGACGTATTGGGTGGCATGATTATCTGCGGTCCAGAAATTGGTTATTTCACAAAGGATGTAATGGCCAAACAGTATGTTGAATCCAGATAAAAAAAATAATTCCCATTATTCCTCAGTGATACTAGGGCAAATGACTGGAAAATACCACTGTCTTAACGTATAAACGTATTGTAAATGTATCAAACGTTAGAAATCAATATGTATAAATGTACGACTATGTAAGAAACTGATATTTTTCCAGGCGGATACCTCGTCCCCATGTATTGAATTAGAAATAGACAGATTGGGTGTATTTGTTGTTACATTCGCACCAAAGAAAGAAACGTTCGAAGTGACAACACAGGGATGTTTATATAACGCTCACATGAGTAAATATATAAGTATACGTGTACCAAAGAAGGCAGCAGAGAAAAACTTCCAGTGTGCAATACAGGTACGTCTACTTATACTATTCCAATACAGGTACGTCTACTTATACTATTCCAATACAGGTACGTCTACTTATACTATTCCAATACAGGTACATCTACTTATACTATTCCAATACAGGTATATCTACTTATACTATTCCAATACAGGTATATCTACTTATACTATTCCAATACAGGTACATCTACTTATTAATATTCCAATACAAGTACATCTACTTGTACTATTCCAATACAGGTACATCTACTTATACTATTCCAATACAAGTACATCTACTTGTACTATTCCAATACAGGTACATCTACTTATACTATTCCAATACAGGTACATCTACTTATACTATTCCAATACAGGTACGTCTACTTATACTATTCCAATACAGGTACGTCTACTTATACTATTCCAATACAGGTACGTCTACTTATACTATTCCAATACAGGTAAATCTACTTATACTATTCCAATACAGGTACGTCTACTTATACTATTCCAATACAGGTACGTCTACTTATACTATTCCAATACAGGTACATCTACTTATACTATTCCAATACAGGTACATCTACTTAAACTATTCCAATACAGGTACATCTACTTATACTATTCCAATACAGGTACATCTACTTTTACTATTCCAATACAGGTACATCTACTTATACTATTCCAATACAGGCACATCTACTTACACTATTCCAGTACAGGTACATCCACTTATACTATTCCAGTACAGGTACATCTACTTATACTATTCCAATACAGGTACATCTACTTATACTATTCCAATACAGGTACATCTACTTACACTATTCCAATACAGGTATATCTACTTATACTATTCCAATACAGGTACATCTACTTATACTATTCCAATACAGGTATATCTACTTATACTATTCCAATACAGGTACATCTACTTATACTATTCCAATACAGGTACATCTACTTATACTATTCCAATACAGGTACGTCTACTTATACTATTCCAATACAGGTACGTCTACCTATACTATTCCAATACAGGTACGTCTACCTATACTATTCCAATACAGGTACGTCTACTTATACTATTCCAATACAGGTACATCTACTTATACTATTCCAATACAGGTACATCTACTTATACTATTCCAATACAGGCACATCTACTTATACTATTCCAATACAGGTACATCTACTTATACTATTCCAATACAGGTACATCTACTTATACTATTCCAATACAGGTATATCTACTTATACTATTCCAGTACAGGTACTTCTACTTATACTATTCCAATACAGGTACGTCTACTTATACTTTTCCAATACAGGTACATCTACTTATACTATTCCAATACAGGTACGTCTACCTATACTATTTCAATACAGGTACATCTACTTATACTATTCCAATACAGGTACGTCTACCTATACTATTCCAATACAGGTACATCTACCTATACTATTCCAATACAGGTACGTCTACCTATACTATTCCAATACAGGTTCATCTACTGATACTATTCCAATACAGGTTCATCTACTGATACTATTCCAATACAGGTACATCTACTTATACTATTCCAATACAGGTATATCTACTTATACTATTCCAATACAGGTTCATCTACTTATACTATTCCAATACAGGTTCATATACTTATACCATTTTAAGTTATGATTTTCATCCTGCAACTGCCAGTTTACTAGGGGAAAAGGCCTCGAATATTTTTTTCTTTACATTGCTAGTAGATTAATAGACGTATTATCTCCTGGTATCCTTGCCCTCACTTTGGTACTAGTTTACAATACTTAATCTAAATCAAAGGCTAAAAACTCCTTAAAAAATTCCAATTTTCATGCCTAATTTCGATAAGGCATAACAAATTGCCTCATAAATATTTGCCGTTGCAGGATAACAACAATATGTATAGCGTCGGAAAATATACGGTTTATCTATATTCGCCTAAAAAGAATGAGAAATGCGTAATAAATCTCCCTTTTTCAAAAGCTGGTACAAATATATATCACAGAAAAGAAAGGAACACAATGCTCCCTTGTTATTTTGAATTTTATATTATTTTTAAATCTATCTAAAGGTTTGATTTGTAACATATATTCTAGTCCATGCAAAAGGCCGAGTGGTCTAGGTAGTTCGTCATGACTACTAATAATCACTAGCCTGTCAACGCTGAAGTTGTGAGTTCGAATCTCACCTGTGGCGGGGTATGTTCGACTCCGATCTTAATTGACAAGGATTACCAATTTTCTTACCGAAGGTCGGTGGTTCTCTCCGGGTACTTCGGCTTCCTCAACCAATAAAAACTGGCCGCCGCGAAATAGCCAAATGTGCTGAAAACGGCGTAAAACCCCAACTAAACTAAACAAACATCCGCGTCAATCAGCATTTGTTGTTTTTTCCAATCAATATAACACCGTATTGACAGTTTCTCAAAGTCCTTAATTGTATAAAATTATTTTGATCCATGTTAAGTTAATCTATTTTGCATAATTTAGAAAACATCTTTCTTTTGTAGATCACACCAATTACTGACGAGAAGATCAAACTCGCGAAAGAGTTTTATCCACTTGAAACTTCGGATCTAGAAAATGTTTCCGAATTTATAGATCTCGTTCCCAATTTCCAGTGTACATTCCGAAGAGCAGTCAGCGTGAAACTTCCACTTCCTGCAAACGTAGAAGTTGAAAATGAAAGCAGCAATAACGAAATAGCAGTATTACAGAAGTCGGAGTCGGGGTGGGAACTGGTAGATACAAAGTATAGGTTTACAAGAACCACTGTAACATGTGATGTTAAATATCTGACAAGGTATTACATTAACCGAGAATAGTTTCAGATTGCTATGAAAGAACTCTATAATATGGCTAAAGATGATTTTAAGCAAAAATTTAGCTGCAATACTTTCAGTGATAATTATTTCCAATAAACCTTTTTAAGTTTATCAGAACAAAAGCTATTTACAGCTGTAGTTCGGTCTCAAGTTGTTTAATTCAGCGACTAGTTATACTTTTTATTAATTGTATGGAATCTAGCATTTTAGCAGAAATAAATGGAAATAAAACGGACTTTGTCTTTGAATGTCTCTCCGCGGCAATTGTGACGTCACTTCCTAGAGTGAAATACCTTCTTTTCTTTTCACATGTGATTTATAAGATTTTCTTTCACTTGGATACTACGGTAAATAACTGGTTACAATATTATATAAGAAAAAAAAAAGGAAATCGCTTCAATTTGCTTGGGACATATCAAGTTTGTTTTACGCGAACATATCTTGGACTCAGATTTTTTAAAAACTATTATCATTAAAGTTTCCGATCTTTTGAAAGATTTTCCGATGGATCTGCCATGTAATTTCATAATGATCGCGCGAACCAGACGAATGACAAAAAATTGCTGTTTTTTTTTTTTTTATTTCAATTTTACATTATTTTTTTCTAAGTCCAAGGCAAGCTTATCAGCCCTAATATTGTGGAACATACGTACTTTATAATTATGTTGTTTCGATTACTCTCGCTTGAACGATATGCTAAGACGAATGATGGTTACCAGACCGATATGGTAGACCCAATATTTTTCTTTCACCGATCTTATTTGAAGATTATCTTTCAGGTTCTGTGTGGTTAAATCAAAGCTAGATCGAAAGAAAAGAATGGCTGCCGCTGTTAATATTCTAGAAGGTCGAATTGAAATGGAAAAGGGCGAAGTTATGGCTTTTGTAAACTTTCAAGAAAAATTATGGTTTTTGGTGCTCGAATGCTTTCCTAAAAGTAAATTGGACAGTAAAATTGCTGAAATGAAGGAAAAAGGATTTAGACATTATAAAAAGGAGATTGTTAGACCAGAAGAACCAGTAGACAATAAACAGTATTTCAGACGTCCTCCTCCAGTAAAGATTAAAACACAAAATGTACCAACAGATTTTGAAGTATTTGACGGAATGAAATGGACATTAAGTGTTACAGATGACCTCAAAGCAAGTTTAGATAGTGACTATATGGAAAACAAAGACCTTCAATATTATAAGCATTTACCGGAAAGTTTACGCAAATTTGTGATAGAACCAAAAACCATGGAAGAAAGGACTCTTATTGGTGCAATAAACCTCTCACCAGTTGGTGTGACGGATCAAAAAATTAGGGAATCAGCAACTATGGCCTTGAAGATAGAAGTCGACGAGGAGACCGTGAGAGCTTACTTTAAACAAGAAATTATTCCGGAGGAACCGGAAGTGAAAAAAGAGAAACCAAATCTTGACCTGTTAAAAACACCTGAAATAAAGGTTGAGAAACCAACAATTCCGTCCATACCAAAGTTCAAGCCATTGCCACCTTCCGTAATGGAAAGACTGATGAAAACAAGTCGACCACAGATCATAAGTAAGATGATTTCCTTTATCATAAGGGAGCAACCATTTGAATTATATTTGATAATAGAATGTTTTCGGATCCTAGAATTTTGGGGTTTTTTCGTAACCCCCATGAGCACAAAAAACAAAACAAAACACCCATTATCGTGAAAAGAACAAAGCAAAAAAAATAACAAAAACCAAAACCCCGGTTAATTGGTTCTTGGGAATGTTTTTTCACATGTATTTTTCTTTCGAGCTGTTTCCTTGCCGTATCTCACTGGCCACCCTCACCACTATTAAAGATAAAATGTGTACTCTCTGACTATCTGAAAGATTATATTTTTTCTTGGGTCTGTTAAAAGTGGTTCAAAATCTGACGTGTTTATGTAAATGATACAAAAACTTAACATGACTGTAAAAGTTCGTCAGTTTATTAGGAAACGGATTTCAATAGATAATATACAGGAAGCGTAAACCCACCTGCATCGACTTTTGTCCGGAACATTAACAATACAAAAGTTTTTAATGAAAAAAAAAAAGACGGCCGTAAGACTTAGAAGATATTTCTTCCATTCGACGAAATTTAAGTTTAGAAAGTATTTGAAATTTTGTAGATCGGCGACCAGGTAATTTGTTTGTTTTAGTTGCCAGTTTGATATTGATTTAAATTAGTGCTTATGTTATTTGCCTTATTAGCAGTTGATCAATGCATGAACATTTAATCGTTTATTTACTTCATGTTGATCCAGTATATGTACAATATATGTACATTGTCGGAAAATGTATAGTTTATTCGTACAAGCCTCAGAAACAGGTAGAAATGCGAGGAAACCTTATATGCTTCACTTCGAGAACCATTTTCCTCTTAGATAAAGTTTATAGTATAAATTAAGCTTGGCCCCTAATTATTATTAAGTTAATTTTAAAATAAGAACTACTTGATATAGAACGCCTAATTGCTAAAATCAACAAAGTAGACGAAAATAATTTTTAGAGATCAAATGGTCACAGAAATGTATCATACAAGGTTTTTTGCAAAGAATTAATTTGAAATTGAAAAAAAACACAGATAAATATTTATGTTCGCAATATCATCAATTTTATATATGGATTATGTGGGTAAAGTTTTTATTCAATGCTAGTTAGCTATATTGTAATAAAAAGTAGATACTTGATGATTTTGTGTATAAATGTACAAGGTTTTGATATGCTGTAGGTGTACAATTCGTCAATCCAAGTCCTAGACGATTCACATTGTATAAAATAACTTCTTTAATTTACATATTGAAATATCAGACGAATGTGTCTCTATTTGCGTTTTAGCTTCGCATTTTTGTAATTTTCAGATTTCATTCCGACCATATCACATCACAATTTGTAAATAAACAACAGTGACACATTGTACTGTATTTCTCAACAAGTACAAACATATAAACACATAAAATACTAAACTGTAACTTAATGCAATATATTTTGTTTATCACGCATATCTATTGTATTATATAATATTGCATAATAACATTGCTATATATTAAACATTTAAATTTTAATAGAAGTATCCAATACGGAAGTGCACGTTGATTGCATGTCTGTGTATGCCTAAAGTTTTTTTTTTTTTTACCTTAGAATGAATATAAATTTAACATATAAATGGCACCCGAACATCTTATAGAGGAAAAATTGTAATGATTTCTAGAGGGCCAATATATTTATATTTTAACGATACATAGGTTTTAATCAGTGTTGCATTTTAATATTTGAAATGACTATTTGAATCCCAAGCGGGTAATATCTGAAATTATCATATAGTAACTGTAAGCATTAATGTGTAAAGTGCGATTTTAAACTGCCACAAATTCACACTCAGTGATAATAACTCATTTCCAATTGCAATTCGAATGTACCCGTGCTGATATCAGCTTGTACAAAAGTCAGGCCATAATCACCCATTTAGATAAACATACTAAGAAAGTATATGATAAATAGATTAATACATGGCTCAGTCCATATCGGATCGGGTATTATACTCCGACCAATATCGAGCCTAGGGCTCAGAGACCCCAGTATCGGACGTAGGGCTTTAACCCGGTTCCGATATAAGTCGGGGATGATACCTGGTCCGATATGGATTAGGCCATGAGGTAAATTACGTAAATATGAAATATAACAGGGAAGTACTTTTTACTCTTTGTCGATACCATTCATCAAGATCCACATAAAACTTTATTGGCCTCGTCAACAGTATCCGGCAATATCACCGGAAAACAAGTGTGCCTTTTCATCATTGCAAAATTACACGAAAGAGTGTTTTGTATATTCAAATAAATTTTGCGGGTACGGGTTTTCATGGACATTTAAGGTTTAACTGTATTTTTTTTCCAGTCTATTCGTTGTACACATGTAAAAATTACAGTCAATCCTTAAATGTTCATGTAAACCCGTACCTGGATTATCTATTCGAATGAACCTTTCATTATGAAAATTATTATTTTACAAGAATTTTAAAAGTTTGAACGGCTACCGTTCATATGTTATGATCAATAATCTTTCAAAATGCATCCTATAACTAGGTCAAATATATTGTTGTAGTCAGTACTGCTTATAGTCGACTTCGATCAGTTGTTATTTATTTGCCTAAAATCTACAGTATTCCAGGCACCAAAATCTTGCATCACAGAAAACCTTTAACATTCTATATATTTTATTCAAAGCAGTACGTAATAGCATGTGGTTTTTAATTCCAGTTGAAAAAGAGTCTAAGGCAATAACAGGCAAGAGCCTCAGAAATTTGTCCAAATACGTCCCAGAGGGTTTAACCCTAGCCGTTCACCTTGACCTTCCTGACAGCACAATAACAGGCCTCGGTTTCGATGCAATATCAAATGGACTATCAATGGCGGACGTGACCTACAAAATACTGTTGTACTGGAAGAGAACGAGGAAAGATAAGAAAGATTTGGCCGTTGAAATGTTGGTTGGCGCATTGAGAGAAATGGGCAGAGTAGAAGCTGCCAGTGTAGTATATGAATGTCACAAAGACAGCAAAGAAGTCACACCTGAGGCATTTGCACAAGTTTTAGCGCAGATGTCACTTTCTTGATAATATATAAAAATTGTTTATTGTTTCTATATTTTTGCATTTATGTTGAAAGTTTTATTTATGATTTTGCTTAATTTGAATCGTCTCTTGTTTTCCTTCGCAACTTTTGGTTTTATACTGCCAAATATATATATTTAATCTACATGTACAAGAACATGTCATAGAGAATAGCTTTAAATCATGTATCAATAATGAATCATTCAAAGTGCAAATACAGATTGGAAAGTTTCATGCTTTTTATATAAGGTTTTATGTACCATTTCATCTGAAAAAGATTTTATTTTCTAAAGCTAAACTTGACCGTAGATATACATATAGAATGAAATATTAAAAAAGACCGATCATGTGACACAATCCAAAATGTAATTTGACGTTACCTTGTCTAATTTAAAGTGCATACATATTTGGTTCTTTCTAAAGTATTGACGGTAAATTTACTCTCAAAATATCATAATATACCAAGGAAAGACGTAAAATGTTTTTCTACGTAAATTTATCTTAAAATCCTTCTAAATCTTCGTCTCCATACAATGCTTTACCACAGTGACATCACGAAGTAATTGTCCTGTGATTTTATTTACAAATGTACATGTTTATGCTATATTTGGAAATCCTACTAAGAATGATTTGAATCAGAATGAAATTATATGTCTAATCTGTGATAAAAGTCATATTATTTTCTATGTATTTTCTTGTTCTTTTATTTGTAACAAAAGGCCACATACGAATTAAATGCTGTATTAGATTTACTGAACATAACATAGATTGAAATATGCCATAGCCGAACTACACAACTTCATATAGATGGAAAAAAATAACAGTCCAAAGATACTAATATTAGATATAGTAAATTTATACTATGCTGTATACGACGCATTTCAAGGAGTTACCTCTCATCAGCAGCATTAAAACTGAAACATTTGGAAGACCAAAAACCAAACTTATTTTAAAACAGAAGTACTCATAACCAAAAATACCGAAATAGGAAGCCAAATTTCAGTCAAGGAGATCTACCATGTGCAATACAAGGAATGAACCCTTAGTAATTCTATTATTTTTGAATTTTGCAAAAAACATTATTGCAGACTGCTCTTTTTTTTACTTTGCCCACATTTCACGTTCACACACAAAATTTTACAAGATACCAACATCAAATCCCTAAAATGCATGTCTCATCACTGATGTTTGAAATTGAAATCTGACAAAATTACACAAAAACGTTTCTTCTATGAAAACACTTGACCAAGTTGAAGGTGTACTAACTTTAGTGGAATCATTCTGCCATCTTTGTGGCGATCCCAACGATCTGACTCTACCTTTGACTCAGAATAGAAAATTTGTCCAAAAAAAAATATTTTGAATCTGCTCGATTATATAATTTGGTTGACATTGAACACACTAACCAGACGTAAGTCGACCAGGTATGCATATTTTGTATTTAAGGTAGGAGGTACATCCGCAATATTACGGATTTTTAAGAAATTTTATATGCAGCTAGAATATTCGAAACTGCATATAGATATATCGAAATTTTAGATATTTAACTTTCATATTTCTCCAATAAGATTGATTTAAAATTCTTCAAATAAAGGTCGCAGTTTCTGTAGATTTCATGTATAAACAGTCGAAAAAAAAATTGATATCAAATCGTCATTTCTCAAAAAAACTTTTCTCCAGAATTTTCAATAAAAATAATATGTTATTGCTGTTTCATTGATACTAAATAAATATAGCTTCTTTATCGCTGTGGAAATCATTCAACTGTATATTATATTTGCCAAATTGTTTGCTGGTATCAAACAAGATCTTTGGAGGCGGGATCATCTGATATAATTCTGAAAGATGACCACTGAAGAACCATTGCTGCCAAGTTTTGTTCCAACTGACCAAATGGTTTCAGACAAAAAGATCTTTAATGTTAAACTATGTTCGGCTCTGCCGGCCATCTTGGGTGGCGGAAGGAGTCATCGGATACAATTATGAAAGAGGACCACCTCGGGACTATTGCTGGCAAGTTTGTTTCCAATTGGCTTACTGATTTCAGAAAAGAAGACTTTTAAGTGAATTTTCCCATATGGTCCTATGTTAAAGTATGTTCGGCTTTGATGGCCATCTTGGATGGAGGAAGGGATCATCGGATACGATTATGAAAGAGGACCACTTATGGTTCCAATTGGGTGACTGATTTCAGACAAGAAGACTTTTAATAGAATTTTCCTATATGATCCTATGTTAAACTATGTTAGGCTCTGGCGGCTATCTTGCATGGCGGAAGGAATCATCGGAGAGGACCGCCTAAGGACCATTGCTGGCAACTTTTGATTTAATTTGCCCAATGGTTTCGGCGGAGAAGATCTTTAGTTTACAATGAAATACAGTTTAATAAAAATTATATCAATAAAAAGAGAATTTCAAAGTCAATAATATCTTATTTTTTTCAATCTCTAGTGACAATATCTTGAGACATCATAATTTAAAGTGTAAAATTTGGAATTTTTGAAGCAACATTGTGTTCATCCTGTTATCTGTTTTAGAGAAAAAGCATTATATAAACTTTGGTTGAATGTGGGGACAGGGTTGCCAGAAGACTTTATTAGGTACTTGTCGGATATCGAAAACAATATTGGGTAGGCTATATTGGTCAGCCGAGACCCGATACGAAATTTGTTCAGGCACTCTATATATTCCCGAATCCCCCCTGTAACTGACTGTATAACGAATTTATCCCGGTGATGAAATTTTTAAATCAGGATTTATTTATATTATGGACTTTAGTATGTTTTTTTTTTCTTTTAATTTTTGTGGAATGGCAAAACAAACAAAACTAATATTATAAAGTTTAAAATTTGTTAACAGAAAATAGTGAAAGCGAATCACACGATTTTAAGGAAGGGGGATACAGATCGCGGAGACGGGGTACAAAAAAAATCCGGACATTTAGCGAATCACGTGATTTCAAGGAAAGGGGATACAATAATTGATAAGGACACTTTGTAGCCAGTGGAAAGACAGTATTTTTAACAGAGTCGGGATAAAATATATTTTAACTTGCGGATAAAATGATCATTTCAAATTGAATTATATATAGTAACACATATATTCGCCAAAATTTGATACAACATATTTGTGAACATATGCACTGAAGATACATGTATTTAGGCTGTACGGTCTGCGCATTAAAAACTTGGACTATATTAAGTTTGTAATAACATCATAAACCTATGACACTGAAGATAAATGTATCTAGTGTGTAGTGTCTGCGCATTGACACGCAGAGTTTATTAAGTTTGTAATAAGCATGTAGTTACATGTATCTCGGCTCTACGCTAGGCACCTGTGATGGCTCAAGGGGGATCAAATCACAGATCTGCCTAGCGCGTCCCCAGGTGGTGGATAGCGGAGACCATCTATTTGAAGGTTTGTCAGGTCATAATACGAAAAGCCTGACCGCGGACCATAGTGCACGCTACCCTTCTCTGTAGTTTTCGAAAAAGAGTAGGCTGATGGCCGCTACAGAAGGTAAAATTATCCGACCCTACCCACCATCTACCCTTTTACAATGGCAGTCCAAATTGGTTCCACTTTGTGCCCCGCCCCATCCCTATTTGAATTGTATTTGATCAGTTGTCGAACTGGTTCTCGTCTCGAAGAAGCATGAAATATTTGCCACTGGACGTTAAGCAAACAACAAATCAATCAATCTACGAATGGACAGACAAAAACTGAACATAAAGTTTGTAATTAAGGTATAACAATGCAGTCGTATGTATCAAGAATGTACGGTCTACGGATTGACAAAAAAATACACAAGTCGAACAAAACCAAATATAAAATCGTAAAAAACAACAACAATCCAACTAAAAAGTTAAAAATACCCAACGTTTCGACCAATATGCATGTAAAAAATAAAAAATAGCAAGACAGTCGTATGTATCAAGAATGTACGGTCTACGGATTGACAAACAATATTTTAAATATAGATGTGATTATGGTTAGGGTAGGGTTGGGTTGGTGTTAGAATTAAGGTTTGGTTAGGGTTAGGCTCAAGGTTAGGCTTAGAAGTAAGGGTTAGGGTTAGGGTAGAGTTAGTATTATGTTTAGGGTTAGGTTTAGGGTTAGAGTTAGAAGTTAGGGTTAGGGTTAGTGTTAGAATTAGGGATTAGGGGTTAGGGGTTAGGGTTAGGGTTAGAGTTAGGGTTAGGTTAAAAACCATTCTAATGCAACATAACATATAACGTCCTTTTTGATTGGATAACGTCAAGCGTAAAATCCACGGTTTACTGTCGGAACCATTGACGACAACGTTGCGCAAACGCATTTGACGTTTCCTGTTTATTTTTTATTCTATTTTTTAACGTTTAACGGAGGTTGCATTAGAATGGGGATAACTGTATTGTATTTTATCAGTTGCCGACATAAACCGGTGGTTTTACCATCGCAAATATCCGTTTGCTACGCGTCGCCAGGTAAACTCAATTTGCGACGGTAAAACCAGCTGTTTACGTCGGCAACTGATAAAATACAATACAGTTATCCCCTAATTGAAAAACGTCTTCAAATTGACGACGCCATTGAAGAAATTATGACGTTTTTACTGCTGTCACAAAAGCTTCTTAACCAGGGTTTTATCAGGGATAAGTTGATGTCATCACTTAAGAAATTTTACGGTCGTCATCATGAATTGATTGACCATTACAGTGTTCCAATATCTAAGATGATGTTGGACCTGTTCCCACTGTCGTAACCTTTCATGTGCCTCCTACGATTTGTGACTTCCACCGGATTGACTTTGTTGAACTTCACGACGGGTGCCGTATACGGAGCAGGAACTGCTTACCCTTCCGGAGCACCTGGGTTCACTCCTGGTTTTTTATAGGAGTTCGTGTTGTTCATTGTTTTTAGTTTTCTGTGTTTATTTGTTATGCTTGTGGTTGTTCGTTTGTCTTCCCGGGTTTGTCTGTCCAATGGATTACGTTTTATTGATTGCTCCTTAGGTATATTTGTCCTTTTTTTTTTCGAAACATATTGTGACGTCGTTACTTCGTGGGGGGTCGTGGTTTATTGTAAATTTTACCACGGGTTTGTTTCAATGACGTTTTCAGCAGCGAATATTAGAATTTGTAATAAACATATGACAATGAAGATACATCCTTCTAGGCTGTACAGTCTACAGTGGTCTATGCATTTATAAACTAAGGTTATTTTAAATAATAAACATCTGTTGCAATTTAAACAATCAACAAATTATATCTTACCAGCAGTGGTGAATAAAATGAGAAAAGTTAAAACAAAGATGCTTGAAGATCAGATTCAAATACCAAATAAAAACAACAAAAAATATAACAAAGAAAAAATATGCTTCTGTTCCCCACAGATGTAAGTGTATATCAGTGCTGAATACTACACTATTCCATTTATTGAAATATGATATTGTTCTATTAACCCCCCCCCCCCCCAAAAAAAAAAAAAAAATTGAATGAGAATGATCTGCTTGGTAACAACAGTTTTGGACATTCTGTTTAGTCCAACAGACAGACTAATGAACGATCAATGAACAACTGATCTATTAGAAGAAACACAACTCCTAGTATTTTAATTCAGTATAGGGTTCTTAGTCAATTCGTGTCATATTTACGAATGTGTGGGACAATAGAAAATAGTTGTTTGTTCATTTATATTACTTTTATTTGTTATTTATTCATTTTAACATATCTTAATTTGAAATGTGATTTCATCGTCGGGCAACACTAATTGTACTAAACATAAATCTCGTACAAAAAAGTGTTTCGACGGCTTAAATGTACACTGAATATTAGTATGTTACAGGCAAATGTGTAAAACATAAACACACACATGTTGCCAAATAGTAAATATAGTATACTAATACATGTTGCCAAATAGTAAATATAGCATACTAATACATGTTGCCAAATAGAAAATGGTAGCATACTAATACATGTTGCCAAATTGTAAATATAGCATACTAATACATGTTGCCAAATTGTAAATATAGCATACTAATACATGTTGCCAAATAGAAAATAGTAGCATACTAATACATGTTGCCAAATTGTAAATATAGCATACTAATACATTTTGCCAAATAGAAAATAGTAGCATACTAATACATGTTGCCAAATTGTAAATATAGCATACTAATACATGTTGCCAAATAGAAAATAGTAGCATACTAATACATGTTGCCAAATTGTAAATATAGCATACTAATACATGTTGCCAAATAGAAAATAGTAGCATACTAATACATGTTGCCAAATTGTAAATATAGCATACTAATACATGTTGCCAAATAGAAAATAGTAGCATACTAATACATGTTGCCAAATTGTAAATATAGCATACTAATACATGTTGCCAAATAGAAAATAGTAGCATACTAATACATGTTGCCAAATAGTAAATATAGCATACTAATACATGTTGCCAAATTGTAAATATAGCATACTAATACATGTTGCCAAATAGAAAATAGTAGCATACTAATACATGTTGCCAAATTGTAAATATAGCATACTAATACATGTTGCCAAATTGTAAATATAGCATACTAATACATGTTGCCAAATTGTAAATATAGCATACTAATACATGTTGCAAAATTGTAAATATAGCATACTAATACATGTTGCCAAATAGAAAATAGTAGCATACTAATACATGTTGCCAAATAGTAAATATAGCATACTAATACATGTTGCCAAATTGTAAATATAGCATACTAATACATGTTGCCAAATAGAAAATAGTAGCATACTAATACATGTTGCCAAATTGTAAATATAGCATACTAATACATGTTGCCAAATTGTAAATATAGCATACTAATACATGTTGCCAAATAGAAAATAGTAGCATACTAATACATGTTGCCAAATTGTAAATATAGCATACTAATACATGTTGCCAAATTGTAAATATAGCATACTAATACATGTTGCCAAATAGAAAATAGTAGCATACTAATACATGTTGCCAAATAGTAAATATAGCATACCAATACATGTTGCCAAATTGTAAATATAGCATACTAATACATGTTGCCAAATAGAAAATAGTAGCATACTAATACATGTTGCCAAATAGTAAATGTAGCATACTAATACATGTTGCCAAATTGTAAATATAGCATACTAATACATGTTGCCAAATAGAAAATAGTAGCATACTAATACATGTTGCCAAATTGTAAATATAGCATACTAATACATGTTGCCAAATTGTAAATATAGCATACTAATACATGTTGCCAAATTGTAAATATAGCATACTAATACATGTTGCCAAATAGAAAATAGTAGCATACTAATACATGTTGCCAAATTGTAAATATAGCATACTAATACATGTTGCCAAATAGAAAATGGTAGCATACTAATCAAAGTATAATAAATAACTAAATATTTAGATTGTATTTCAAAATGAATTCGTAATATATCGTGTAAAATTACTATAATTTAATAATAAAACGCTCATATTACTCTTTGAACCTCTGGGGTGTTAGATTTTAAAAAAAGATACAATAAATGCAAAGACCCAACGAAACAACATTTGATACAAAAAGTTTAATAACACTTATAGATATTTGGATATTTTGGCTGTCAATAATGACGACTTCAGTATGTACACTAAAGAGATTTATCCTGTTGAACTTACTTTAAATAAAGCTAATACTAACAATGAGCACTGCAATTTCCTGGATCTTGATATCTAAATATGTATATCTCTATAATACTAAAATTTCCGAGAGGAGAGATGATTTTTCATTTCCTATTATTAATTATCCGTTTTTAGATGGCGACGTTCCCTTGGCACCATCGTATGTTGTTTATATATCTCAACTTGTTCGATTCGCTGGTGTATGTAACAACGTATTTGATTTTAACGAAAGAAATCTCTGTATTACTGAAATATTATTACACCAGGGATTTCGATATCACAAACTTGTCAAAACTTTTACTAAATTTTAACATCGGTACAAGGACCTCATTCGTAAATATAAATCAACGTTCAGACATCTTATATGTTCAGATATTTCACATCCCATCTTTTATGGTAATATTCTACACAAAGCACAAAATGTCGTCATTCACCTGAAAAGCTAATCAAACCTCTAAACAGACTTATCAACAAGGGATATAGTTACGATACTGTTGTCAAGTCATTAAAGATGGCATTTTTTTGGAATTAATATTGATTCACTCATAGGGTCTTTGCATCGGAAATAAACACATTTATTCTAAAACCAGGTTTGGCATGATACAGGTTATGTTCTTCTCGTATAATTTATGATGGTATGGTACTAAACCACTAACGGGAGGAATTGTGGCTGATTTCTATATGATATAGACATAATCTTTCGATAAGTTTAATTGAGGTCTGGAGCTGGCATGTCAGTAACTGCTAGTAGTCCTTTGTTAATATGTATTGATAATTGTCATTTTGCTTAATTTCTTCTGTTACCTTTTTAACATCGAACTGAGTTTTACTGTGTGTATCTCTGTGTGTTTGTTTATTCCACATTGGCTAGAGATATAAGGGGAGGGTTGAGATCTCACAAAAATTTTTTAACCCCGCCGCATTTTTGCGCCTGTCCCAAGTCAGGAACCTCTAGCCTTTGTTAGTCTTTTGTGTTTTTTGAATTTTGGTTCATTTTTATGTTTCGGAGTTTAGTGTGTCGTCTATTTTGCTGAACTAGTATACATTATTGTTTAGGGGCCAGCTAAAGCCCGCCTCCGGGTGCGGGATTTTCTCGCTCCGTTGAAGATCCATTGGTAGCCTTGGGCTCTTTTCTACTCTTTGGTCGGGTTGTTGACACATTGACACATTCCCCGTTTCCATTCTCTATTATAATAAATGCGATGGTTTACTCGAGTCGACGCGAAACTTTAATCCGATCAACAAGAAAATTTCTTAGTGTCAACACAACTGCGAGTATTTCTTCAAGTAAACACTGGCTTCAGCTTGTAACATTTTCTGCAAAATTAAAGTTTCTGTTACTTGTTAGTTAAAGAAAACATTGTCAAAAGAGATAAATACTGTTTAGAAATCATATTTGACTCTAAAAACATGTAATCTTTCTAAATTTAGGACAATTTGGGAAAATTCTGTCACTTCAGAAGTAAAACAGAAGATAAGCATTATATAATATACATTATCATTAGTCCTTACGGTAAGAATTATAATGCTCTAAGATGAATTTATTATACCTCTGTACGTTTTTACTACATGTATGTAAAATGCGTCGGGAAAATAGTCAATGTCTCGGGACCAATAAAATTGGTATATCCCTCCACACTGTTCAATAATTGTATAATATGTCATTGTCTACCAGAGCAGATGTTACGTACCAAATATTATACAATGATGGCACTTTACAGAGTGCAATATTATACAGTTATTTAATATGTAGCCAGGCAATAGACCAGAATATTTTTCCCAAGTTACTGGGAAGAGCTTAGTGTTCCACTGCCCGAAGCCAACGGCATAAAATGACTTAAATGTATAAAAAAAAATACACAAGTCGAACAAAACCAAATATAAAATCTTAAAAAACAACAATAATCCAACTAAAAAGTTAAAAATACCCAACGTTTCGACCAATATGGTCTTGATCACGAGCATGTAAAAAATAAAAAATAAAAGGTGTTGACTCTTTGAGAAACAGAGCAAGACTGTGTCCGTACATAAAATGTAAACAAAAAGAAAATTTGGAAAATGTCCATTTATTTTCCTTGTTATCTCTTTTTGTATGAGCTGTTTCCCAACACAGTTAGAGAGATAAGAATAGAGTACTTAAATTGTATTTTTCCAAAAAGCTAACAATATTCAGTTATTTAAAACGACAAAAGGTCGCTGGCAAAAGAAGGCTACACCGGGCAATAGAACGTCCCAGATAGACGTAAATGACCAATCATAAAGCGGTTTAAAAGGTCGCGGGCAGTAGAACCCTACACTATAGACAAATTAAAAGTGAAACGGGGTTAAAATGAGAATATTTCTGATAGAAAGGTAATTAGTATACTATTAGGTAATAACATGTTCTATTGTATAGCAACGTAACATTCCCTGTAGAACGTAACCAAAAATTGGCGTGCAATATAAGCCGATATTGCACGGAGAGCAATATTGCATTGTAAGGACGATCTCTTTGATAGATTTCGGGTTGTTTACGGTTTTTGTGCTGTGCCTCTATTATTTTTTATTTCCGTCCTTAAATTTCTCGGTTTTGTCTTTGTCGCTGGATTTTTGATTTCTGATTTCCCTTTTGATATTCCTCAAATTGTCTTATTTCCGTTTTTCATATTCATATTCGCTGTAAGTGCTTCAGCGATGAGCACAAAGCTCACACCTTACAGGATCAAGACTGGTAGCTATTGTTGTTGTATTCGTTTGTACAAATATATTTACTCTAAGAACTTTCAATCTGTTTTTTGTACCCACTATTTCTCCTCAGAAACTGAGGACTTGTTCATGACAGTTCTGATTGTTGTTGTATTCGTTTGTACAAATATATTTACTTTATGAACTTTCAATCTGTTTTTTTGTATCCACTATTTCTCCTGAGAAACTGAGGTCTTGTTCATGACAGTTCTGATATAGATAACTATGGGCCCCAATTTTTGAAAATCAAAATTATAAAATCTTAATTCTATTCTAAGGTTTGGTTAAGGTAACAGGTACGTAAATGGGCTATCTCACGGATTTGTATGAAATTTTGCAAGCAATTAGAGCATGTGGAACTGCATACGAATATCGAAAAAATATATAAGTAACTTTTATACTTTCGGATATATAGCAAATTGAATATTCTGTAGAAAGAAGTACAAATGTATAGAATGCACGTAAATATCGCAAAAATATTGAAAAATTTTACTTTAAATTGCTTTTTCTCAAAAACGTGTCCTACGAATTTTCTTTAAAATTGATATGTTATTGCCACTAAAATTTCCGTTTTATTGATATGAAAGCTATAGGGGGTCACCGAATTCGTTTTTGCAGTATAAATCATCCAAGTGTTTCTGCAATACCTAAAAACGTCGAAAAATAAGATTTAGAGCCACGACGTCACGATTATTTTTGCCTTTTCGGCGCCTTTTCCACGCTGTACAGCAGATTCAACTATCCATAATCAAAAAACGATTTCGGTGACCCCCTATAAATTTTATATCAATAAAACGGAAATTCCAGTAGCAAAAACATATCATTTTTAAAGAATATTCGTAGGACAGGATTTCGAGAAATGTTAATTTGTAGTCAAAATTGCTGTTTTTTACGATATTTACGTGTATTCTATACATTTGTACTACTATTTTCCGGGTATTTAATTTGCGATATGTCAGAAAGTGTAAAAGTTATATATATCATTTTTTCGATTTTCTGGTGCAGTTCCTCGTGCTCTAGTTGTATGCAAAATTTCATAAAATTCCGTGAGATTATCCATTTACGTACCTGTCACCTTAACGGCTGAGTTCGATCATCAACCACTGTTCCGGCAATTCAACTAAAGATCGATAAAACTATTTTTATTCAACATCTTCATACCATCTATTGGTGTATTCAATTAATTGGATTTCACCGTCATAGAATCCAATCCAAATATTATCATAAGTGTCAACGGCAAAACAAGATGGTTGGTTGTTGTGACTATCGATTCTTATAACATCTCCCGTCGCACTAATAAGGTGCTGTCGAAAACTTACTCTGTCTAAAATTGTAATTGAACCATCGCTGAGAAATCCAGCGCCAATAAAAGAAAATAAGACTTTTTCTCCCAATTTCTGATCGTCTTTAGGAGGATATCGCATTTTATATTTTCCATTTTTATCTATCAACACTACCCATGACGATCTGTCTTCAGGCGAACATGTAATACAGATGTCACCATTGAAATAATCTGCTAAAAATACCGGGTTGTCTATTTCAACTTCGTCTAGTGGAATACTAATTTCATTCATTTTTAGTTTTTTATCTGAATACCAGCGGATTACTGTTTGTCGCTCATTTTCTCCGGTTAATTGGTAGTTTCTTAGACATAGTACGATATCTTTACTAATTTCTAATGATGTACACATAGCTGATAAATAATCTGAGTGAGCATTTATATAAGGTTCCAGTTTTAACATGGCTGATTTTTTTCTAAAAGTACTTGAAGTTTGCAGTTGTCTTACTGACTTTCTACCAGGAATTCCTAACAACAGACCATGGGCCTTACTTCTGGCTGCTGTGAAAGGTTTATCGTTCCCGAGTTCAAGAAATGTTGTGAAAACCGGCTCTTTTGAACTCAGATCGATATCAGAGATGTCAGACCCAATCAACCACGCATGAAAGCAATTTGTTTTTGGAACAATAAATGTGAACGATTTTGTACATTTAAACGACGTCAACTTCTTTAGGTATATATCTGTTTTATTTACAGATAACGAAAGCGAGGCATGTACTGTTTCCATCATTTTATTTTCTTTAATCGTTTGTATGGTGTTAGAATCATCTGAAGATTTTCCAAAGCTCTTATCTTCTGAATCTCCACGTAGACCTACTTGTGACACTAAGTATGCTGCAGAATCAGATTTATGTAAGACTTCATTAGTTATGTTCTCTTCGACTATAGTTATTTCTTCATTTGGAAAACATAGTTTACCTAAAAATTTTCTCAGATGTTCTGTTCCAATTAAATTTTCTTGAAACTCGTAAATTGGCGGTTTTATGTGTGGAAGATCTTCGGATTTATGAACATGTTCATTTAGTTTCGCCTTAAATACAGCAATGTCATTTGAGGTTAAATGAGATACTCCCTGGTCGATAATATCTTTTATCTCATCATGCCGGGTTGTATAAAGTTCTTTAAATCTATCCAGTCTCTCATTGGACTGTGCGCGCGATTCGTTTAGACTTTCAATCAATTCTATTTGCAATTTATCGAAAATATTTTTGATTGATTCCGTATTACTCCTAATTAATTCAATATCTTTATCAATTGATTCATTCAAAGATGTTTTCATTCCATCGACCATCTCTGTTATCCTTAAAAGTTGAGGCAATTTTGTGTCCTTGATACCTTTCGCAAATATTTCAAGAGGCTGTCTCTGTTTGTGTCTGTATTCTTTTAGTTTAATTTTATTGCATCTTGTGTGTTTACCATTTCCTGTAACACAATCATCACATATAAAAATTTCACAATCCTCGCAGTAAAATCTTACGTCCTCTTCTGTGTGTTCTGTACACTTCACTTCCAATTCCATCTTACTGACACAGAGACATTGCTGAAAATACATTAAATAGTCTTGAAATTTATAAGAAAACATTTTGTCAGTTGAAAACTTATAGTGTATTTAACTAAAAACAAAACTGTTTTGAAGTTATAGAAATCAATTTGTGTTTGAAAATATATTTAAATTATCATTAATAAGAAAGATTACCTTTTGGCTGTTTGAAAAAATCATATTGCGAATGCTTCTAAATAAAAAAGGTTACAGAATGTAGGTAAACAAAACTTATCTAAAATATTTCAAAATTTTAAGCCTTAGATGATTTTGTGCAGCCTGACTTAATTGGTTAATAGTTAAAAAATATCGAGAAAAGAATGCCAAATTAATATTAAAATAAAGGAGAGGCTAAAGCGTGACAAGTGCATCGCGGAAAATGGGTAATATAAATCAAATATGGGAGTTACACAAGGTTTTATGGTTGAATGAGTATGTCCTGGCCCTTTTAAGAAACCTATTTTAGGAGATATTTGATGGATACAGTGAATCTCATTATTTCACTTGATCTACAGTAAACAGAAATGTGACATAACAACTACTATCCTAACTATTCTAATTCATTGTTGGTTGTAACGTTGAATTTCATTGGATGACGTCGAAAATTTCATGGCATCAATTCTATTCTATAATTGATGCCCTCGGAGACGATAGCACGTGCAAAAGCGTCACTTCAGGATTTTAAAAAAATATTTATTTTACTAAATTTTTTAATATAAGCTAGCCTTTCTACTTAAAAACATGAATCTTTATTAATAATTATATGAAAACATTTTTCATATTGTTTCCAGTTTAAATATTCATAATTATTCTAAAAAAAAACTTAACTCATCGTTACTAAAATGGTGAAAAATGGTTACAAAATATTGCCAAGTTCTTTGTATCTGTGATCAGAGTATTAACGTTGCTAAAAAGACCGGTACAAGACTCACTAGACTTATCTAGTGACATTTCCTTAGGCTCATCTACTGGTACCTTATGAAAGTCAGATGTTGTTCTGGAGTTAAGTCGCCTTGTCCATAAAAAAATCAAATATGCACGAAAAATCACAAAATTAGCAATTTTCGGGTAAATTAAAAAACGTGTCGACTTAGATGGGCTCAATATATCTTGTTGGAATTTGAAACATACTTTGTTCAGATAAGTATCTTTCAATGGTCAACTGCTAATCAATGCTAAGCATATAGCTTCAACTCCTAAGTTGTGTTTTAATTTAATGAAGTTTATCCTTGGCTTAATGAAAAGCGTCAAGTAAAAATCCTATATAAGCCTACCCATAAAAATTTTACTGCTGTAAAGTAATAAATTGATTTCATCTTATTGACTATTATACTGCTAGTAATATGAGTAAGTTCTGCTAAATTATTTCTTTGTCTTTATTGTCCTAATTTATTTTAATTTAATCTTTACTGTACTGTTAATGTTCTTCATCACTAACTCATCATGAGATTAGCTTGTTAAAACTTTAAATGACTTTTTCAATGTCTGTAATTTGATATTAAATATTATTTAATATTATTTAAAAATTTCATTTATTGTTACTTCTAAATAGGAACATTTTCTTTAAAACAAAAAAAATGATACAATATATCACATTTAACCAATTTTATAACGATTTTGCATGACAGAAAATATTCATTAACAATTTTGTGAAATATTGACTTAAACAAGGGAGATAACAAAACAATGTTTACAAAAATAATCAGAAAACAAAAATTGCCCATGGTTGCCATCTTTGTCGCCTGATCTGGACAAAATGACGAAACATTGTAAAAAAAACCTTCCACAGATGCTTCCTGTCAAGTTTCGTTCCATTTCAGAGAAGATGATTTCTTTATATCAGCCAATCAGAAACAAAAATTGCCCATATGGCAGTTATGCTTGTCGTCCAATCAGGATGAAAAACATTTACTTAATATATAGTCACAAACTACCAAAGGGGTTTTCGAAAGAGGGAAAAATCGAAACAACTGACAAATTCCGGAGAACAACCAAGATAAGACCAAAACAATACATGCACTACAATTAAAAACTAAAAACATATGAACAACATGGAGCCCATCAAAAAACAAAAAGACTTCCCATAGATGCTTCTGTCAAGTTTGGCTGACAGTTTTGACCAAGAAATTCCATAGAAAAAAAAGTTTTTTAATCAACCAATGAGAAACAAGAATTGCGCATAACAGCCGTGTTAGTTGCCCGATCGGGACGAAATGGGGTAACTTTGTAAAAAACCTCCCATAGATGCTTCCTGTCAAGTTTCGTTTCATTTGGCAATGCGATTTCAGTGGATAACATTTTCTTATATTAGCCAATCAAAAACAAAAACTGCCCATGGCGGCTATATTTGTAGTCAGATTGGGACGAAATGAGGAAAATTTATAAGGGACGTCCCAAAGATGATTTCTGTCAAGTGTTGTTCCATTTCATTTCATATGAGGTGGCCATGTTGTTGTCCGATCGGGACGAAATTAGCAAACTTTATAAAGGACCTTAAATAGATGCTTCCTGCTAAGTTTAATTCCATTCGGCCCAGTGGTTTCAGAGGAGAAAATTAAACAGACGGACGAACGCCAGGTGATGACAAAAGCTCACGTGGCCTGTGGATTGGCCCGCGGAGCTGAACTCTTATCGATACAGAGTCATCTGCCCGAACACCATAAACCTTCATTCGCTTTATCACAGAACAGTAACATATAGAGGCAAACTGAAAGGTTGAAAACACAAGTTCATTCTCATTTGGCCGAAACATTTTGACGACTCATCAGTGTTACCTCCCCTTGAACATTTGAAGGAACACCTTAACTGTCTGAAGTCATAAATGGTTAGTCTTAGAGACTGGGACCATTACAAGTCATGACCTTGAAAATGAACAAAGGTTAAAGTCACACCTGACCCCTGACCTTAAACTTTGTTACCGCCCTGTCTCGGAAACAGTAAAAGATAGCTGATGAAATGTATTGAGAAAAATGTTCATCTTGTCAAGACGCAACTTTGTTTTTTTCCGGTCAACTCAGTATATCGGCTCCTTATAGGAGTTATTGGCCCTTGAATATCTAACAGAACACGTAAATGACCAAACTCAACTCATAAACAGCTAGTCGTAGAGACTTGGGACTTGCACCAATGGTAATCAGAGAAAACCTTCAAAATGACTTCAAGTTTAAAGTCGTGACCTTGATCTCTGACCTTAAACCTTTTGTTTATTATTGTGTATCTTTGATTATTAGAATAAATATGTTCAAACTAAACCCTTTAAACGCCATATCTATTAAACCATAATACTTAGAGATAGAAAATAAATGGTGAAAATGTTTGGAATGTCAAGTTCTTCATTTGTCTCAATGGGTCTAAAGTCGTACAATTAATCTTTATAGAGTAAATGCCCATGACACTTTTATATTTTATATTATATTTTATATTTTATGTAACGAAAACTGTAATAGATAGGAAGTAAATGTCAATACAAAAATTTTTGAAAGATCTACAGGTTAATACCAAGGTCAAAGGAAAGAGAATAAGATCATTGAAACAGTCCTTAGCAGCCGATAAAAAGTACCTAGCGACCATATATATTTATTTTCAGAACTCTATATTACAGATGTTTCAGTCAAAATGGAAGGTCAAAAGTCGAGGTCATTAATAAAGGTCTTAGCAACCGACGGAAAAATACCTAGCAACCATATATATTTATGTTCAGGGCTCTATATTATAGCCGTAACTCAAAATGGAAGGTCAAAGGTCAAGGTCATTGAAAAGTCATTAGCAACTGACTGAAAAGTACTTAGCAATCATATTTATTTATGTTCAGGACTCTATATTTCAGCCATACAAGTCAAAATGGAAATTCAAAGCTCAAGGTTATTAAAAAAGTTCTAAGCAACGTACGGAAAAGTACATAGCAACCATGTATATTCATGTTCAGGACCCTATATTTTAGATATACAAAATGGAAGGTCAAGGAGCAAGGTCAGGCTAAGATAATCAGTAATTATGTATACAACACCGTAGAAAACAAATATATACCAATATAGGTCTTTCTCAAAAAGGGAAAAAGTCGAAGGTCAGAGCTCAAGTTCATTAAAACAATCCTTAGCAACCACCCATTTATAGTGAAAAAATACCTGGCCACCATATATATTTATATTCAAGACCTTTGTTTGAGGTTTATAGTTCAACTGAAGATCAAAATAAATGAATTCACAAATAAGTTATTGCATTTTGAAGATATTAAGACTTGATCTATCACTCATCTAGCATTGCAACTGTCTATTACTGTTACAAAGCTAATTTGTAGAGATCTTCTCAACCTATAAACACAACGAAAATTAGTCTTTAAAGCTTTTTTCAAAGAGTTAGAGTATTATAGAATTTAATGTGCATGGATGTTATGATAGTACAAAAAGTCAGTCTTACCTCAACAAATTTTGAACGTATCGAATGAGGAAGTTTGAACGGTTTCGTTTGCAATTGTGTATTTATTAAAGATTTAAATATATACGGACGGTTAAATGTTAAATTCTTTTGTTTGTGTATTAATACTAAAGGTAAAATGTGGGGTGTACTTGGGTCTTTAATCGTTTAACCAGTTCAAATTTCCGGCATTTAGTTAGATATTCCTCTGACGTCAAACGGAAATACACGAGCTGTGAGGCGTCAGGGTTCACGTCTAATATAAAACTTACAAATACTCCAGAGAAAATTTATCAATGTTTTACGAATGAATTTCCTTCCATGAATACCTTATATTTATATATAGTGATGGCAATGGCCGTCCCTCCGTGGGACCACACCTATCACCTGCTCGCACACTGGCAGTGAATGAATTTCATTGAAACCTTCACAGAATCTTCAGCATAAATGTGTACCACTTAGTTCATTTTTGGTCAGAATTATATTTGGGGTTTTCCACAAACAAACATGGAGTTTACCTTTCTTCATAATATGGTAATGAAAGGGGGTAGTCATGCCCCGTACGCAATCCCCCCCCCCCCCCCCAAACCAGTGAATGGATTTCTGTGAAACTTTCAAAGAATCTTCAATGTATATTGCTATTGTGCTCCTTCTTCTTTTTTTGATGAAACTGATTTTTGAAGGTTCCCCATAGACAAACATAGACTTATACATTTCGTTATATTATTTTAGCCAGAGCGGGGGAATATACTTTTGTGAGCTTTGCTCGCAGTAGTTAAAGTTTTCACTATGTCACAATCTGATTAATTATCTCCAAAAACATTTTCGTCACAATGAATTGCCGTATTATACGATGTAAATTGAAAATAGACCATATAAATTCGTCATCTAAACCAAGCAGTTGTTATTCTTAATCATGATTCTTAATAATTAAGAGACGTTACTTAGACTATAAAACTTTTAAGAGATAAATTGTTAACGAAGTTGAAACACGTAAGGTTTATATCCTATAATAAGAAAATACTGGTGAAACGAGCTGATTTAGGTCAGCTATAACTTGAATATTTCACAATTGCGATTGGCTAAATTAAGGTCAGCCTCGGCATCACTGACTTCCGTATCATGCTGCAATAGGCATGCCCAACTGTTATTTGCTAAATTATTTTATTTCCCGATTCTCATTGGCTAAATTTAGGTCAGTCATGATATCAAGTTGACGTTGTTATCACGCTGCAATAGGAATGCCTCACTGTTATTAGTTATTTTCTCCGGACGTAATCCTTGAGCTCATCCTTGATTCTGAGACTACTGTATTATAGTACTCCCACCTTGATTATATACCCGCGGTTATCTTTCACTTCGTGAAGATTATTTCTCAATAGGAATACCCTAACATTTTCATCGCGTTACCTTTCTTTCCGATTGCTTATTTTTCTCCCATCGCGTTACCTTCCTTTAAGCTATTTTTTCTCCGATACCCTTAAGTCAGTAAACTGTCTGCAGATTTAAACCTGTTATCGCTTGAATTAGTTGTAAAATACTGTTATTTGGAATAGAATCGACAAAATTTCCAGTTTTATATATGTACGCTCTTACGTCCTACTGACCAAGCTAATTCAAAACAAGCTTTTTTACTTTTATTCTATGAGATCAGTAATTCATTTGTTTGGAATATAACCCACTTCATATTGTATTTTCTCCTATCCGGAAAATGGTACTTTATTTTTGAATTGCTTAGGTATACTTTTTTAAATAGCTTGTCATCTCTCAAATATCCTTACCTTGTATAATTGTTTCATTGAATGTTTTTTAGTGATTTTGTCGGGTTGAACATATCGCCGCCTGGTGTGTGACCTAGAAAATTAAACCTACGACGCAAATGGATTCTCTTTTCACTTTGAGAAGAACCAATGAAAATCGTTCACTTCCGACTCGCAAAATATGAATGTGTGATGTCAGGGGCTCGTAGGAACGAACGTGGATACAAAAACCTGAGTAAATGTTGCTGAATAGTTAGGATTATCAGATTATAACTATTATAAAATTGTAAACATATTACTCACAACATTAATGAATTTCAAATGAAATATACTAAATACCATTGTAATTTAACTAATGTAATTACATATCCAATCTTACTAAAATAAGGTCCTCTATTTGAATCGTTTATTCTGTAAGACCAGATTGACCGGAAGCGGAGTTGTTAGTTCCAGAAAGAATTCATATTGTCTATTGAAAAAATGATACTCAAAACTCAACTCAGCAAATTAGTTTTATTTTTTCTTTCTAGTACGTTTTTATATATATTTTGATAGTCGTTTAATTTCAGAAAGCTGCAAAGAAAACCTGTACAAAAATGAAAAATACGATTATACTATTTTTTCTTATATGTTTCATAACTGGCATTGTAGTTCATTATTTGAATATTTCCGTTTTCAAATCCGACCCATACATTATCATATTCATCAACTGCTAGACAGCATGGTGAATTATCATACGTATCTGACTGAATTTGTTCTCCAGTGGGATTAATCAGATACTGCCTGTACTGTTTTTTATCTAAAACTGTTATATTCCCATCACTAAGAAATCCTGAACCGAGGAATGAATGGTATGAATTGGAAGGAGTTGGTTTTACATTTTTTGGTGGGTATCTCATTTTTTGCTTACCATCCCTGTCAAGTAATATAATCCAAGATGATGAATTATTCGGAGAACATGTTATACATAATTCTCCATCTGGAGACTCTGAAAGGTGGATAGGATTATCTATATCAACGTCAACCGAAGATAAACAAAGTTCCCTAGTCTTACTCTTTACAGAATAGTACCAATTTAATCGTATCCTGATGTCTTTACTTCCTGACGATGGACCGTCTTTTAGACACGTGATAATTTCTATCTTCGAAGATGATGGTGTACACATTGTTAATAATTGATTGGATTCGAAATAAATATGGGATTCCAGTTTATAATTTCTACCTCTACCAAACATCTTTGGGATTGTTTGAAGTTTTTTAATTGATGTCTGACCATTTATTAAAACCAGTAATTCATTTCCTTGACTTTTAGAAGCAGCAATTACCTGTCCTTCGAATGAAGATATCAAAGTTTCATACTTTGGTTTATCGCCGGATAGATTCAATTCGCCAATAGTATCTCCAATCACCCACGCTTGTCTGCATTTGTCTTTTGGGACGATCTGAGTTACATTCGAATTAAGCTTGTATGATTTGACACTAACGTATGACTGTGCATTCTGTACATGTCCATAAAAATCACTTGATGTCTCGCTGTATTGAGGAGGTGTAATATGTGATTGTCTGATTTGTTCGAGCCTTTCTTTATCCGATTCGATCAGCCCACCACTTTGGTTTTCGTCAGTACTCGAAATTGTTTTATCTGACAGTGTAACAGAATGTATGGCCTGGTTGTCTACTTGAGACTTTGATCTGTTTTCTATTGTTAGACAAGGCGATGGAAGATCGTAATTTCCATAATCTAAGAAACCTATCATATTCCGAACATTTTCCTTTTGGAAAAACTCTTCGTGGAATTTGTGTTTCGGATGTTCGATTTTTGGAATTTTATCTAATGATGGATCAAATCTAAGGAGATCGTTAAGAACAGATTCATAAACTGCAACCTCAGTTGTAGCTAACTCTGGTCCCTTTTCTCGGATATTCTTCAAAATTTCTTCCATTTTATTTTGTTTTTGCTTATATTGCTGGGTGAATTTCTCAAATTCTCCCATAGCTGCCTCTCTTGCATCTTCAAAGCTTTTTATTAACTCTTCTTCTAAATTAAGGAAAATGTTTCTTATTTCTTCGGTCTTAGATTTTACTGACTCAATTTCCTTATCTACTGAATCATTGAAAGACCTTTTTGTCTTCTCAGCTTGTTCTAATATATTCCTGATATAAGGAATTCCTGTTTCGGAGCTTCGTTTTACCGTCTCTTTCAGAGAATTCTCAAGTTTCCTACCATATTCACCGAGTTTGAGTTTATTACATTGCATATGTTTTCCTACGACACAATCGTCGCAGATTAAAGTTTTACATTGTTCACAATAAAATCGAACCAATTCTGTTTTGTGTTGGCTACACGCTGCCAAAGCTGCTTCTGTACTCATTTGTAATCTGAAAGAAAAATCAAATACCATTGGTATGAGGAGGTGCAAAATCAGTCAAAATAAACATGAAGTCATGGCGACATCCTTGTGACATGACTTTGGCCTACTTTAAATTATTTTGTAGTAAAATCAATCTTCAAAGGTGATTAAACCAAACATTTGATGCAAGTTTTCCTGGTCATCTTCAAAGTGCAGTAAACAGGTAGAGGATATGCTTACCCTTAAAGAACACCTGATGCCATTTTTTGTTTTTGCGAGAATTCAAAATGCCTACGTTTTTTTGTGTTCTATAGCTTATTCGTCTTAGCTTTTGATATGTATATCATCTGTTATGTTTATTTTCAGTGTAGTTTTTGTCAAATATTCGCATTGTCCGTATGGTTTTGACCAGTCTCATTGCTGAACAGTATTCCTATACCAATTTTAAGTTTTACACAAATCCCAAAGCTAGAACACACTCAATTTATATACCAAGTAACTTTCAAAATCTTACCGAAAAAGGTCATTGATGTTTTAAATTCCTGTTGTGTAATAGCTAATCACGTAGTGTGTATTCACATATATAAATCTGTCTTAGGGTAAGAATGATCAATAAGTTATAGCGATGGCGTTTAAGGTATTTAAAAATTTAAAAATAACTCCTATAGTGACAAAAGTATAAAAAATATTAATAATATGACATTTTGATATGTTTTTTCTCTATTCTTAATTCAAATGTGAATTGAACGTTAGATTTTATCATTTAATTGTCGAGATTGAATGTATGTTTCAAAATGACGACGGGGAACATTTGAAGACAAAACTTGATGACAAACGAAATGACTTCAGCTTTCTTATTGTCGACGTTCCTTTCTTGAGTAGCAATATACAAGCATTGTCTGCATATGGCCTCTTCTTTTCTCAGATTATCCTATATTCAATGGCATGCATAAGTTACCATGACTTTCGACAAAGAGGATTACCGCTGTCGCAAAAGCTGCTTAACCAGGGTTTTATCAGGGATAAGTTGATGTCATCACTAAGGAAATATCAAAATAAACTAATAGAGATATCTTATAAACGAATAGAGATATCTTATAAATTAATAGAGATATCTTATAAACTAATAGAGATGTCTTATAAACTAATAGAGATATCTTATTAACTAATAGAGATATCTTATTAACTTATAGAGATATCTTATTTACTTTCAAATTAAACAAGATATCTTATAAAAATTAAAGATATCTTAATACTGAATAAGATATCTCTATTAGTTTATAAGATATCTCTATTAGTTTATAAGATATCTCTATTAATTTATAAGACATCTCTATTAGTTATTATTAACTAATAGAGATATCTTATAAATTAATAGAGATATCTTATAAATTAATAGAGATATCTTATAAACTAATAGAGATATCTTATAAACTTATAGAAATATCTTATTAACTTATAGAGATATCTTATTTAACTGGTTATAAAGATATCTTATTAAATATATAAGATATCTCTATAAGTTAATAAGATATCTCTATTAATTTATAAGATATCTTATTAACTATATAAGATATCTTTTATATAGTTAATAATAGAGATATCTTATAAACTAATAGAGATATCTTATAAACTTATAGAGATATCTTATAAACTTATAGAGATGTCTTATTAACTAATAGATAATTTGAAAGTAAATAAGATATCTCTATAAGTTAATAAGATATCTCTATTAGTTAATAAGATATCTCTATAAGTTTATAAGATATCCCTATTAGTTTATAAGATATCTCTATTAATTTATAAGATATCTTATTAACTATATAAGATATCTTTTATATAGTTAATAATAGAGATATCTTATAAACTAATAGAGATATCTTATTAAGTATTAAGATATCTTTAATTTTTATAAGATATCTTATTTAATTTGAAAGTAAATAAGATATCTCTATAAGTTAATAAGATATCTCTATTAGTTAATAAGATATCTCTATAAGTTTATAAGATATCTCTATTAGTTTATAAGATATCTCTATTTGTTTATAGATATCTCTATTAGTTTATAAGATATCTCTATTATTAACTATATAAAAGATATCTTATATAGTTAATAAGATATCTTATAAATTAATAGAGATATCTTATTAACATATAGAGATATCTTATATATTTAATAAGATATCTTTATAACCAGTTAAATAAGATATCTCTATAAGTTAATAAGATATCTCTATAAGTTTATAAGATATCTCTATTAGTTTATAAGATATCTCTATTAATTGATAAGATATCTCTATAAGTTTATAAGATATCTCTATTAGTTTATAAGATATCTCTATTAATTTATAAGATATCTCTTAATTTATTAGATATCTCTATTAGTTTATAAGATATCTTATTTAAATAAATAAGATATCTCGAAATTGAATAAATATAACAACGGCGTGCCATATATAAGGAGCAAGAAATGAATACTCTTCCGGAGCACCTGGGTTTTTAAAATATAGGAGTTCGTGTTGTTCATTGTTTTTTTAGTTTTCAGTGTTTATTATTTGTTCTTGTGGTTGTTCATTTGTCTCCCAGGGTCTGTCTGTCTAATGGATTGTGTTTGTTTGTTTGCTCCTTTTTTTCCTCTTCTTCTATAATAAATTAATTTATTCTAATAAAGCAATATAAAAAATGCATTTTATTTTTTCCAAATGTGCTACATTTTACGTTCTACCTTGTTGACTCATCATCACTTGATGTTAGATTTAATATTTTCTTTTCAAAAATACACAGCTTCATGATACATTTTAACTAGGCATTAAACGAGAACTTTGACATTACTTTTAGGATGTTTTCTAAACGGACCTTATTAAACATGTTACGAAATAAAATATATAATACATCAATCAAGGATTTTTTATATAAAATTTACAACTCTAAAAAAAATTAAAAATAATTGTCTATTTCTTACAATAATATTTTTACAGTTAATAAGTACAGTTCTTTCTAATATCTATACTTCAAGTTCCTTTGAATTCCGGAAATCTAATAGAATGATCAAACGGTCAACTTGTTTCACTTCTCTAAATACAAAATGAAATATCAAATGTTCATGAACATAAACAGTTCCTGTAAGTTCCGCTTCTTGGTTAGACAATTGTCTCCAAATGGGCTTTTGCAGAATAGACTGTACCCCCCCCCCCCCAAGTGGATACTGGATTTCCGGATTTTTTTACCAGAAAACCTTATAAAAGATATCTGATTCCCCGATTGTTTCGGCTAGCAAAAGTTTTTGGTTGGACAATTAGGTGTAATTCCAAAATTTGCAAATTTCATAAATTATTCCTAGGAAAAATTTTCCAAATTAACTTTTCTTCCATTTAAGGATTGACTGTATTTTTTTTTTCAGTCTATGAAGAAATAACCTCAGTCACGTGGTGCGCACTAAATAACCCGCGTAATTCCAACGGATGTTTTGACGTCTAAAACGCTGGGATTCCATTTAACGACGTCATAGTGAAAACGAAAATTTAGTCTGTCATATGATAGACGAAAAAATTTGACCAATCAAATGACGCGTTATATCCAATATTAAATTATATAGGGATATAATTACATTGATGATGGTGATTTATCAAAATAAATTCGATATTTTCACTCAGTGAAAGATAGGTTTTTCTCCTATTCTTGACGTGTTTACTCGGTGGGATAAAAATACATAATATTTTTAACCACTTCCCGGTGGGAATTACCGCCTTTTTTTCTACAGTTATTGGAACGATAAACTAGAGAAGTCCCGAAATGACGTCTATGTAAACAAACTACATAGCAACGACATTTTCTTGAGGTTTTTGTCGAACATCATAGGAGAAATAGATTCTCCTTCAATTTACTCGTGAGTTATGGAATTTCTCCACCCTCAATAGTTAAATTTTAGATTTTAACGCGCTCGCTAAAGCTCGCGTGTTGAAGATCGAAAATAATTAACTATCTCCGGTGGAGAATGCTGAAGGAGAATCTATATTTATTTAACGTCGTCAAGGGCGTTACTAACAAATGACGTTTGTGACGTCGACATATTCAGGAAGGGGCCTAAGGAAAATATGACTCTTTTGAAGCATTTTTTAAGTCTATTTTATCAATGTAATAAACAGTATAACTAATTCAAGAATTTGAATATCGAAAATATTCAACTCGTGACCGGAAAACACTAATAATTCCCTCATGCGCGCATTCGTGAATTAAGGTGTTGTTCGGACACTCGTTGAATATTTTGCGATATTCAAATTCTTGAATTAGTTATCCTATAAATCTGTTTCAGAAACAGCCCAATGATTAGTCCAGCAGTGTAATTCTTCCGCAGTAGAAATAAATTGTTGAGTACTTCTGCAAATGTATGTTACCTTTTTATATGTTCTAGTTAATTAAAATAATGTCCAAAAGTTTCCGTCTAGAACGTTCTAAATAATGACCCATCTCATTAAACAATGAACAACATCTTATCTGTAGACTGATTACATAATATCAAAACTAAATATAGCTTTTCTAGAAACTTCTAAATAATAATTACTGGAAATTCCAGTAACTAAACCATAACAATAAAAAAATAAATAAAAATATGCTCATGCATAACACACGGGGTAGCAAAAATCCCGATAAAAGCAATTTTGCCTGAAGGAGTAGTAATCCTACCTTTAAAAAAAATTTCGGTATTAATCAATGGAACATTTCTGCAAATGTAACCTCTTTCTTTGTTCCCACCACTAACTGTTTGGAGGGTAAGATGCAGTTCTTCTCGTTGTTGAAGGCTGAATGTTACCCTCAATGATTTTTTGGTATCATCTTATTCTGTGTTTTTTTTCTTTCATAGGCATTACAATGACTTGTGTTGCTCGGTCGTAGTAACATAAGTTCCTTGCTTACAGTGTGTATTTATGTATTAACCATCAGGGTGACGAAAATACCAGACTTGACAAATATTCCAGCTTTTTAGCTCACTTGGCCCAAAGGCCAGGTGAGCTATTGCCTTCACTTGGCGTCCGTCATCCGTCGTGCGTCGTCGTCGTCGTCGTCGCCGTAAACTTTCTTTTAAAGATCTTCTCCTCTGAAACCATTGTGTCAAGTGGAACAAAACTTGGTAGCAATGGTCCTTAGGTAATTCTCTTTCAGATTTATATCCGATGACCCCGCCTGCCATCAAAGATGGCCGCCAGAAACGAACATAGCTTAACATAGGGCCTATGGGAAATTTACTTAAAGATATTGTTTTCTGAAACCACTAGGCTAATTGGAACAAAACTTGGCAACAATGGTGTTTAGGTGGTCCTCTTTCAGAATTGTATCCGATGACCCAACCGCCGTCTAAGATGGCCACCAGAGCCGAACATAGTTTAACATAGGACCCTATGGTAAATATACTTACAGACCTTCTTGTCTGAAACCATTAGGCCAATTGGAACAAAACTTGGCAGCAATGGTCCTTAGGTGGTCCTAGTTCATAATCTTATCCGATAACCCTGCCCTTCATCAAAAATGGCCGCCAGAGCTGACCATAGTTTTACATAGGACCCTACGGGAAATTTGCTATTCTGAAACCATTAGACCAATTGGAACAAAACTTGACAACAGTGGCCCTTTGTTGGTCCTCTTTCAGAATTGTATCCGATTACCCTGTCTACCATTGAAGATGGCTGCCAGAGCTGAACATAGTTTAACATTGGACCTAAGATCTTGTTTCAAATCAGTGAGCCAGTTGGAACTTGGCAGCAATGTTTCAGGCTGCCAGTCAAAGTGGACATAGTCCAGGTGAGCGATACAGGCTCCTGGGAGCCTTCAGATAACAATGATTTCATTGCGGATAATTCTCATAATAAAAAGTCCATCACATTTAATTTTAATACGATGAATTTCGTATTTTTTATAGATATGAAAATGACAGGATACGGTGTATGTATCAGTGGGTCAATATCACTTTGGCCATACATGTAAATGGAGTAACAAACATTTACGTCTCGTCGTTTGACCTTCAGTATCATTAAAAAATAAATTCACATTGGATCGGCAATTCCATAAATATTGTAAAACTTCAGCTTTATCCTTGCTTCTGACAATGGAATTATACCACCAACAACACAAATAACAAGAAAACAAGGTTTGTAATAAAATTTGTCATATATATATATATCGTATTTTATTAATTTACTAACACATACATATTGTTAAGAATCGTGAGAAAACTAGGCCCAAACTTTACTATATATATATTTATTTCAGTTGTATCCATCTACTTAACTGTCAACATGTAGTCAGAGTTAATTATCCATACATCTTACTTCTTTTTTACATTTTAAATATTACCCTTTTCCGAATAAAGACAATTTAAGACTATTAGGAACATGGCTATTTAAAAGAATTCTTTGTTGACATTTGAACACCTATTGATACAATTCAAAGCACTCGTAGAGCTTGTATACTAATCATACATCCAGATCATTACGTAATTTATCAGAATTTTAGATCTTGAAGGTGTTCTTTCATGCATGGAAGAACTGAAAAAGCACAAGTCATTAGGCGTTACATCTTTCTTATTATCTATTTCAAAACTACACTTTCAATTTACTTTTTACTTTATTCCAATCCTCCATAAGTTTCCTAGGTGACAGAAAATTATGTATAGAATACAACTTATGAATTTGTCCTAAGTTATAGTAAGGATGGAATCGGCCATCATTAGTCAGAGGGATCTTCAGTTTTTTAGCAACTATTCCTAGATAAACATCGTCTATATATAAAGGTTTTATCGTATTAAATCCATTTTTTATTTTTGTTGCATAATCGTAAGAGAGAACAATAGAACCTCCGGTGGCATACGGTGGCCAATATTCACCTGGATATTCTAATTTGGACACAAACCACTTGCTTCGTTTGTTTCTGTTTGGTTTTGCTTTATACCATACACAACCGGTAAAGATACTTGTATTACGTTTAAACTTACGGAGATCGTTTAGTAGAAATCGGACATTGACTAAATAGTCATCGTCCACGAAAAAGAAAAACTTCGTCTTTTGGCAGTAAGTGACACTCCAATTGAAACCCATCATTGTCTTCAATGTATTATTGTTATAATTATCTAGAAAATCTTCTTGAACAATGTCTTTAAATAAGGAATGCTCCGTGTTGATAAAGTCTTGAAGAAAAGGCGAGTATCCGAGTAGGAATATCACATTTACTGTTGGGTCTGAAATGTTACCCCACGTGGACCGAATAGCCATACGGTTATCAAGATTTCTAACATTTGACTTGACAATTATTAACAGGAATGGATCCGACGATTTATTAGCAGAATTACATATATTGGTTGGAGTGTTGACATATTTGTATGGATAGTTGTACTTTGTAGCTTTATTCTGGATGCTTTGTTTTGGAATTTTTCCTGTGACAGATGTTATATCTTTATCTTTCCTTTTCGAAGTTAGTGTAGCATTACCTATTACAGAGATGTTCGACCCTAACGAACGCTTTTCTGTTGGTGTAAATGTAAGTAACGAAGAGATGATAAACATAAGAACAATGAAACATAAAAATATGGTATTTTTCACTGAGCATCGCAGAAACATTTTAATGCCTCTACTCATTATTGAGGATAAAAATTCATTATTCCAACTGTTCAAAAGAGATTCTCTCAAACAATTATAGATGTACCTGAAATAGAAAATAAACCATTGTATTCAATATGGATATCCCATAATACTGGAAAATTCTAATTTTTATGGACTATATATATATTATTCGAATAAATTCTATACAATGAACGAATGAATGTCCAAATACATGGTGGACTATATTGACAGTACGGTTATAAAATAAGTTGGGTTTCTCTTGTTTAACGTTCAAAAGTTATATGAAAATTTATCGTATTTCCCTATGGCTATATCGACCTGCTGAGGCCTTCAGAATTTCCCGTATTTCGGCACTGTGACGTCGTAAAGAGTTGACCCGACCCTAATATGAGCTGACCCGAATATATCAGCGACGTCATAATGTTTGACCCAACGTTGACCCGAATATATCAGGAAAACATCCAGTAATAGGCGGATGGCCATTGAAAAGTAAGAAATTCCATTAAGATTGCTAGGGGCTAGTTAACAATACGATAAATTTATTATCAAGTTTTCTTCAAACAAATATTGTAAAATATAAGCCGCTCGACACAATAGGAAGCTTTTTGGCTCGTTCGCTACGCTCACTCGCCGAATAAGCTTCACATTGTGTCTCGCGGCTGATATTTTACGATATACGTTTGCAGAAAACCTGATAATATGTACGTAATAAAATGAAGTCGGCGTCAATATGGAACATTATTACGACTAGGGACCGTCGTTTGACTTTCAACGAGGAGTATATTCGAGCATACATTGGTTTCCCGTCTGCATTAACGCCACGTACGTCTAAAAATTTGTCTTGCCGTTAACATTTGTTTTTTAAGTCAACTTTGCCTGAAGATGCTAAAACATTACTTTCCATACAAAATAATTATAAATATATCTTACCTTTGTCTGCCTTTTTACTAGTTCTGACATCTTGTATTGTCAGTTTTTCCAAGACGAATTGTGTTTCCATTTTTATAACATTAAACATTTTCTTTCCAGTTGAATTCAAAATTTCCCCAACAGTAAGGTTGAACCCTTTACTTTGAAAATGTTCCTATTTTATCCAAAACTGGTGTGATCCATAAATATTAGATATTGTTTGGTACTATCTGCAATTCTTCCATCTTGGACTCTTTTGGAACAATGACATCATACCTTTTTCGTGATTTTCTACCTGTATCTGTATGAATGAATACTAAGTCTATATTCACCTGTTTACATTATTTTTATGCAGTGTAAATTTTTTCTACAGGACGTTGTCAGGCTGTTGCTGTTGTAATGAGTGGGATTTTATTGCTTACAATAGATTGATGTTAAATTACAATAGGCGTGGTCTTTTCCACTGTCACTATAAAAACGGATATTTCATGAATTTTAATTTGTGTATTCTGCACATATACTGCATTCAGTATTGTCTAGACTTTGGTTTTTTATTCTGTTCTATTTCAAATCATTAATGAAAACAATATGTCATTATTTTTCCAGAAACAAAAAAAAAGTACAAATATTTTCTATCAATAGAATTTTCTGTATATAACAGATATGACATCAATGTCAGACCGTGTGACAAGTAAAACCATAAAAATAGTAATATCATAAAGAACAAGTTATTAATTGGATGACAGAGTTATTTAATTATAAAAACACTACAACTGCTATAATATAGTATTGTTTATTCAAAAACACGATGTCCTTGGGAAAGTTTGAAGTTTTCTGAAATATTTAATGTATCTCATATGTTCTTTGTTCTGTCATTGTTTTTCTGCATACTATAGTTTTCTATTCTGTGTTTTGTATTATGGGTGTGTTTCCGACAAATATGTAGTCGATTTGGAAATATGCTTAAACATTTTATTTTCTTAGATTTTAATTGAATTAGTTTCACGGTATTCCAATTTTTGGTCTTGTGCATGGGAATTTGTCTGATATAAGGGGACCATAAAATGTTTATGGATACGTCTGCTAATTGACTCAAGTCTCCGGCAGCTACATGTAGTAAATATTGGTAAAAATATTAATACTTAAAAATGTACCTTTACACAATTGTTCGTTATTATTTCAGACTAAAGTGTACCCTATTTATTTCGACATTCCATATTTTTGGCATTGAGCATTGCAGATAAGCACAATGTCATGGTATGATTTGAAAATAAATGGATCACAGTATGTTGATATAAAATATCCCCCTTTTTATTCAATTTGACTATAAGACGTGTACGATAACTGCGGTCACATAATGTGACATTACCATAATCATCTATTATTTTGGTGTCGATTGTCATTATATGTGAAGTATTAAACCCACAACTACACGATTTTAGTATTAATGAAGCAAAATAGAATATCGACGACTAAATTTTCGATTGAATTGTAACTTGAATTACAAACTGTTAGTTTGAGTGTATACAACGTGCCAACGACTTATACTATTTAATTTCCCTTTTAAGTTTACACCTCGGTGGGATGGGGGGGGGGTGCGTCAGTATACTTGGAACCCCTACCCGAAATTGTCCACGTTATATCGAATTTGTGACCCGAAAATATCCAGGAAACCCGTTCAAATTACATACTAGAAATTATCCAAAAATAACTAGAGGTAGGGGCTGTAGGAACGACAGCTATACCCACACAACACATTTATATGTAAACAAACGTTCTTAACATTTTCAGTTTCCATTGCATTACAATTTGCATCTGTAACAAATAACCGAGATATATCACAACCCACTTTTACTGTAATCTAACTTTTTGGCCTCTTTTCCCTTTTTGGTCCTTTAAATCCTCAAAGTGCAAAATAAAAGCATACTTAGCATTACAGTTTGCATCTGTAACAAATAACCTTTCCACAAATATATCACAACCCACTTTTACTATAATTTAACTATTTGGACCCTTTTAGGGACCTATAGCCCCTTAAACTGAAATTCACAAATTTCTTCAATTTTTTTTCTTTAGATAAAATTTTAGTAATTATGGTCTTTTTCTGTTTCGCCCTTTTTGGTCCCTCCCACCCCCTTTAAAAAAATTTGGAATTCCAAAACCTTATTGCGCATCTACAGTTGGTAAGCAGCAATATGGCAACAATAAAAATGATTTAAATTAAAAAATGAAATGGGAGTTCGCGTCACAAGGCTCTTTGTCTATTTTGGCCCTTTTTGGTCCCTCCCAGGCCCCCTTTTTTAGAAATTTGGAATTCCAAAACCTTTTGCTCATCTGCAGTTAGCAAGCAACAATATTACATAGTTATTTCAGTAATTATGCTTTTTTTCTGTTTCGGCCCTTTTTGGTCCCTCCCACCCCTCTTTTAAAAAAAAATGGAATCCCAAAACCTTTTTGCGCATCTACTGTTGGTAAGCGACAATATGGAAACAAAGAAATGGTTTAAATTCAAAAATGAAAGAGGAGTTCACGTCACAAGGCTCTTTGTATAATGTGGCCCTTTTTGGTCCCTCCCAGGCCCTCTTTTAAAAATTTGGAATTCCAAAACCTTATTGCGCTTCTACAGTTAGTAAGCAACATAATGGCACAAAAAGTTGGTAAAAATGCAAAAATGAAAGGGGGAGTTTGCGTCACAAGAAAGTGTGACGAGCGGGTGGACGGACAGACGACCGCAACGACAATATACCCGAACTTTCATTCGAAAGTGCGGGTATAATAAATAGGCAGTTATCATGATGAGACATATTGCCGCACGTCCCATATCTAAATATCATTGAGCCTTCTTATAAGGTATTAAAAATTGAATGCATGTAATTCAGTTTTGGATACTTAGAGTTTAATAAGTAAAAAATTAAATGTTTTATACTTACTGGTTTTTTAGGAAATGACATTTAATATTACAACGTCAACACCAATTTCTGGACATGCTAAAAAATTATCTAAATTTTTAAAAGTAGTAGAAACCGTGACATCAAAAATGAAAAGGAAATTTCACTTCAGACGCAAACCACCAGGCGGAGTTCAGTATTGATACTTGACTGCAAAAATTTGTTGTTGTTTTTCGTGTATATATAAAATCGTCGTTTGATTTAAATATCTTTTAAATGTAGAATTTGAACTTAAGGTGATTGTATTGTTGGTTTTTGTGCATGAAATACGATATCTTTTTGTGTTAATTACTTCTACTTTGTTTTTAGTTTTTAATTAATATTATAAAACGCAAGACTAGACACAGATTAACAGTCATGGGAGATTTAAGCAGTTTTTAACTGTGTGTGTGTTTTACTAACTGAAACATTTGACTATCAGTCAAAGTTTGGACAAAAAAGTATTGACAATGGCCAAAAACTGTAAGTCTTCAGAGAATAACTTGATATTCATACGAATTATTGATAAGTAAAAAGCAGCTATAAAATTGGTATTCGTAAATATTCATATTGGAAATACAGGGAAATTATATCTTCGTGAAAAATAATAAATACAAGTTACATTTTCGTTTCAACATACATATTTTTCTGCTCTAATAATACTTGTAAATCATATAGTCTCTTATTTCCGGTCTAAACAATGCATTGTCCCATCATAAAAATAATTTAGCCATTTATAACAACTTCGAAATTGAGTGGCTCCAAGAAGAATTTAAATGCCTTCATATTACATTGTTTGTTGCCTAAAATTCCAGAACATTTCAATTTTATTTTGATCTCTTCTTCCATTGACGTCAGGGTACCCAATTAGCCGAGTTGTAATCTTCAGTGTTTTTCGAGTATTCATTGATGATCATCAAATGACAAGTAGACAAATTATTAAGTGTTTTTCAGATAATAGTTTAGAATTTGCAAACTTCCTGGATATTTACAACTGAAAAACAACCATAAAAATGGGCACTTTTAAATTTCGAACAAATGAATGCAACAAGACATCGTATTTAGAATACTCATGGTTACCGATATGAACTGACTTCTTTATCACTCACTTTAGTTACCTATGGAAGTTAAGTACTTTGGTATATATACCGTTATAATCGTTTGCATATCGAGTATAAGTCTTGCTTTTTAATGTTTGAAGAAGTTTAACACAAGGATAAAAGATTCACGTTCGAATTCACACTATTATGTCATGACAAAAATATTATTTTTACAATTCTACCAGCTGAAGTATATAATCCTAAGGATTCCGAATAAACAAGAAAGCTCAAATCAATATCCCCATCCAATAAACAAAACATCGGCCAAAAAATAACATAAAAGAACATAAAACACAAATATAAAGACAACGGAGTCAGGATAGTCCGACTTGGTACAGACACTGAACAGTTTATCCTGTATTTATTCTTACGCTCTAGTAAACTTGCTATTAAAGCCAATAGAGTATGGTTGCCAACAAGTTGACGGCTTGCTAGAACTGAAAAAAGTGTTTGGAAGGTTCATAATTAGATAGCTCCCATGGCTATACGTTAGCTTTAGTACCGAATCTTAGTTCTTTGCTTTTATTTATTTCTTAGTTTGTTTTCTTAATGTTCATTAAGCTCGAATTGAAGCAATAAAATATTCTTCCAGATTAAAAAAAAATTATAATCCTTCCATTTTTCTATGGAAATGAAACATTCCCTCTTGCACTAGTCTGAACCAATATTCTGTAATATATGTTGTATCTTTTTAAAAAAATCAAAAACTTCTTACCGTAGATCTTATTTTCTGTTGGGAGTATTTATTGAAAAATTTTAAATTCTTTATCTGGCTTTTGTTTATCTTACGGATTGCTTACGTTTCTTTTTATGTTTTTCCTGGTTACGTTTTCTAACTTCCTTAATTATAATCGCATCATTTTCCTATATTCTGTACAGTGCAAGTCAATATGAGGAAAAACCGAAGGGGCATTCCGCCATCATAAATCTCAGAGCCAAAGACAAAATCGAAATGTCGAGGACGAGAACATACAAATAAAAACTTTTTAAAAAATGATGATAAGCAACATGCATGCACCCAACCAAAAAACATAATATGAACTCATATGGTCCTGAGTGGTAAGCAATTAAACAATAAAATTCCAATTAGTATCATTTATAATGATTTCCTGTATTTCAGGATTTTAAATTTCCATACTTCATCATGGAAATAATACAAGTGAATGGTATAAACAATAGCTTAATAGGCAAAGTAATGGAATATTACCGTCATAGAGCCCGTACTTATAAGGACTTAATTTCTATGCAGAGAATGCTGTCGGGTATAGTAGACTACATAATAGCCAAAAATGACCCGTATGTGTTAGAAAATTCTGAAATACTAGTCAGAGATACAGACCATAGCTACTTATGCATTTTTTGTGGCCGAGGAAATCGGCAGTTTATTGTTTATGAGACTTATCCACATCACGGAAAAGTTGAAATAGTTGAAACTATGTATAAAAAGTTCATTAATGATGTAATAAATGTACACGAAATAACTAAAGATACTATTGAAAGTGCTATCATGAGATATTGTGGTGTTGAAGGAACAACCGGTGGCAAAAAGAAGCAGTCACTTAGAAAATACCTCAATGCAGCAATGGATGTAATTGATATCGCACCGGATAAAAACTATTGGAAAAATGCTACTTTAAAAGTAACTGATGCATATGTTAATATAGTGACTTTCGTTAGTGGGCATGGGAAGTACAAATTTACAGTCAATGATGTGGAGGGCGAAACTAAAATTGTTTACGATGTATCCAATGACACCCTTCCACATTCAGAGGATAAAGATAAAAGATGTTGGAAATGTCTTGTGATGTAAAATTATTTTTCAATATTTTACCACTGAAATGTTATACATATATAATTTCATAAATATTTTTTGACATAAGCTTACCGTGTTGATTATTCTAGAAATTACGATTGCACCGAAGAGCTTTGGTATCCGAATATTTGACTTCATCTTAGCGAGCAATAATTTATTTTTAATAGGAGTGCAAGGAATTGATCGTGTTTCCTGGAAATTTTTCTCAGCATCAATGAACCTGTCTTTTTGGAGGGTGGGGAGCAAGCGAGACCAACATTTGTCAAAATATACCATGCTTTCATTTATTGTGTCCTTTTTCCAAATTCAATCCTTGTCATCCCTCCTCCTTCCACAAAAAATCATAAGGTTTGTGGCCTTACAATCACTGAGGCGATTCCGCTTGTGGATGACTGACATTTCTGTTAAAAGTAGGATGCTTAAAGCTGATCTATTCCAGATTTACAATATATAGGTCCTTTTGGATTTAATGCTCTTGAACTTTTTATTTTATTTTTTTTTACCATGAGGATATCTAATGAGGTCAATCCAGAAACATTCATTGTATGTAATACATTTGGTAACCGAAAAAAATTTGAAATTCAGTATCAAAGCCTTTTAAAAAAATTATCCTTTTCTTTAATATAGTCATGCTGACTGTGGATTTTGCAGTATATAGTTAGATTATTGGTAGTCACGAAATTCAATCAAATCACAGGGTAGTGAAAATCAGTCATCATACTTTCCTTTAAAAAAAATTATATGAATTCCAGAATTCTGATTATCCAAGGAATTAGAGAAAGAATGATAAAAAATGTGATACATTGTATATCAGGGCCTTTAATATAAACTATGGTACATATTAGATGGAACCCATCTCTTGGGGGGAACGACTTGTATGCATCTAACTGTGAAAATTTAACTGAATTGTTTGAACATTTAGTGAGTACTTTGATTGTAAACAATCATACAAAGTATAAAAGTCTGACTTTGACATGATTTTCTTTTAACACGGACCTAATACTCTGCAGCGTAAGAGTAAATTTGTGACTTTTATCCCCGCCTTTAAACCTTAGATTTCAACCTACTTAGCGACATAGTGGACACAGTTCGTGAACGTGAACCTTCATTCTTCAAAGAGAAAACTAAATATGTGACCTTAACCTTCATACTAGAAAACAACCATACAAAGAATCGTTAAATTTTAATAGTACTGAAGATGGAGAGTGGACACAATTTGTGAATGCAAACCTACCTTCTTCAGAGATAAATAAAAGAGTGAGTGATCTTAACCTTCATAGTCAATCCATCCGATGGTAGAAAATCATAGAATTTTAACGGTACTGAAGATGGAGAGCGCACACATTTTGTGAACACGGACCTATGTTCTACAGATAAACTTAAGTTTATGGCCTTTACTACGAAGACAGACATTTTAAACCAATATGTGATAATAAAAGGATATATAAGATAAGCGTCAATGAGAAGCTTAAAAATTACCAAAAAATAAAGTTAGTATGGTCTTAGAAAGACTAATATTGCGAAATTCTAACCTGCTTGGAATAATTAACAGCTTAGCACAAGAATCATCTTCGGTCTATTGATAGAAATGTTGATAAGAATTGCCATAGAAAGATAAGGATTATAAATAAATTTCTAAATTTGGAATCGTTTAAAACAAACCTGCAAATTAAGTGAAATTGAAATTGTTATTTCAGAACTTTCCGATGCTCTCGAGAATCAACACATAACGATTTTCAAATCTATGTTCTCCCGGATATTAACACAGTTCACTTCTATAGCCACTTTCCCCCTTGAATAGAGTAATGCAAAACATTCACAATTCCTGGTACGTCTGCTTAAAGGTAGTAGGTGCTCAAGTCTTCTATATTACGGATTTTAAAGAAATTTGGCACGCAGGTAGTACTAAACTGCATCTTAATATCAAATATTTTGTATCAATAAAAAGAAAATTTCAGTGGTAATATTATATCATTTTAAAAACAATTCTATGGGTCCTGATAATATGCAAATCTTTACACATCTACACATATCCAATATACATTAACAAGAGTGCACACACTAAATGTCTCGCCTGAGTATGCACATGGACACAGAATAAAGATTATCTGATACCCAAGTCAGAGAAAAATGCATTAAAAGAAACGCTAATAGTAATGGTTTGTCTGAGAAATCTAATGCATGTCATTCAAGCCTAAAACTGTCTCCAAGGTCAGCTAGCTAACAGGTCTCAGACTATCATTTACCCACTAAGAACCAAATATGGTGGGTCTAGGTATTACAGTTGCTGAGAAAGAGAATCACGAAACTTGGAGGCGAGTCACTCAACCATGTAACTGAGTACAAAGTCCAGAGACAAGTGTCAGACTCCAAGACTATCAATAGACCAAATACGGTCGGTCTAGGTATTAGTTTCCGATAAATTGACCTAATCACAAAATTGTAACAGAAGTCATTCAAGCATGAAATTGAGGTCAAGGTCCAAAGACAGGTGTCAGGCTGGTATGTGCCTTATAAGAACTATCTATTGACCAGATATGGTGGGCTTAGGTATTACAGTTGCTAAGATAAAATGCTCCGCTGGGCGCAGCTAGATACGACCGCAGATGTCGAACCCTGAATAGTTGGGGCAATTATGAACACAACATTCAAGCTTGATACAATACTGAATTTGGATTGTGAATAAATATTTGACACAGCATAGGTTTCTGACACAGAATGAATGTTGTCTAAGAACTTAAAATTTTTTAATTTACCTATTCAAACCATATCAGTATTATTTGTTTTTATATATAAATCAGAAATAACCAATTTAAAATTTAAAATTGGGCACACATATCAATTTCTTGCTATTGCGCAATACTGTGCAATTGAAAATTTCTTCAAATATTTGACACATAATAGGTTTCTGACACAGAATAACTGAAATCAAAGAACTTAGAATTGGTCATATGATTTGAATTTATATTTAATTTTTTGCTTCTTGTGCAATACAATATGCTGTGGAGAATTGCCCCCCAAAAAAAAATAATAATTTACCCCTTTTTTTAGCTTTTGTGCAATACACTATGAAGTTGCACACTGACCCCCCCCCCCCCCCTCCCAAGAAAAAAAACAAAAAGCAATAAAATTTATTGTAACCCCCCTTTTTTTGCTAAAAAAATTTGAAATTTTCTTTTTAATTTATGAAATATGAAATGAGAAAAAAATTACCACCTCCCCAATTTCTCATTTACCCCCCCCCCCTCCTCTAAATTTTGTTTTCACCCCCCCCCCCCCCATTTCTTTATACTTTGCAACCATAACAGCCCATTTAAATACACCATAACATATTAAAATAGAAAATGACATCATAGTCATGGAATTTGTCAATAATAAGGTTTTGATAACAGGGCACACATATCAATTTCTTGCTATTGCACAATACTGTGCAATTGAAAATTTCTTCAAATATTTGACACATAATAGGTCTCTGACACAGAATAACTGAAATAAAGAACTTAGAATTGGTCATATGATTTGAATTTATATTCAATTTTTTGCTTCTTGTGCAATACAATATGCTGTGGAGAATTGCCCCCCCCCCCCCAAAAAAAAAAAAAAATTTACCCCTTTTTTAGCTTTAATTTTGGACCCCGATTTGGACCAACTTGAAAACTGGGCCCATAATAAAAAAAAATAAGTACATGTTTAGATTCAGCATATCAAAGAACCCCAAGAATTCAATTTTTGTTAAAATCAAACTAAGTTTAATTTTGGACCCTTTGGACCTTAATGTAGACCAATTTGAAAACGGGACCAAAAATTAAGAATCTAAATGCACGGTTAGATTCGGCATATCAAAGAACCCCAATAGTTCAATTTTCGATGAAATCAAACAAAGATTAATTTTGGACCCCGATTTGGACCAACTTGAAAACTGGGCCCATAATAAAAAAACTAAGTACATGTTTAGATTCAGCATATCAAAGAACCCCAAGAATTCAATTTTTGTTAAAATCAAACTAAGTTTAATTTTGGACCCTTTGGACCTTAATGTAGACCAATTTGAAAACGGGACCAAAAATTAAGAATCTAAAAGCACGGTTAGATTCGGCATATCAAAGAATCCCAATAGTTCAATTTTCGATGAAATCAAACAAAGTTTAATTTTGGACCCTTTTGGCCCCTAATTCCTAAACTGTTGGGACCAAAACTCCAAAAATCAATCCCAACCTTCCTTTTGTGGTCATAAACCTTGTGTTTAAATTTCATAGATTTCTATTTACTTATACTAAAGTTATTGTGCAAAAACCAAAAAAAATGCTTATTTGGGCCCTTTTTTAGCCCCTAATTCCTAAACTGTTGGGACCAAAACTCCCAAAAACAATCCCAACCTTCCTTTTGTGGTCATAAACCTTGTGTTAAAATTTCATAGATTTCTATTTACTTATACTAGAGTTATTGTGCGAAAACCAAGAAAAATGCTTATTGGGCCCTTTTTTGGCCCCTGATTCTTAAACTGTTGGGACCAAAACTCCCAAAATCAATCCCAACCTTCCTTTTGTTGTCATAAACCTTGTGTTTAAATTTCATAGATTTCTATTAACTTATACTAAAGTTATAGTGCAAAAACCAAATGTCTTCGGACGACGACGCAGACGACGACGACGACGACGACGCCGCCAACGTCATACCAATATACGACCGCAAAAATTTTGCGGTCGTATAAAAAGGACTTAATCACGAAAATGTGAAGCAGGTCATTCAACCATGAAATTGAGGTCAAGATCAAAAGGCATACGTCAGACTGACATTTACCCACCAAGAACTATCTATTGACCAAATATGGTGGGTCTATGTATTATAGTTGATGAGAAATGGTCTTAACCACAAATGTGACACAAGTCTCTCAAGCTTGAAATTGAGGTCAAGGTCCCTAGGCAGGTGTAAGACTTGCATGTGCCCACTGAGAACAATCTATTGACAAGATTTGGTGGGGTTATGTATTACAGTTGCTGAGAAATGGACTAAATCACGAAAATGTGCCGCAGGTCACTCAACCATAAAATTGAGGTCAAGATCAAAAGACAGGTGTCAGACTGACATGTACCTACCAAGAACTATCTATTGACCAAATATGGTGGGTATAGGTATTATAGTTGCTGAGAAATGGACTTAACCACAAAAATGTGACAGTGTCATGAAATTGAGGTCAAGGTTCCTAGCGAGGTGTCAGACTGGCATGTACCAACTAAGAACTATCTATAGACCAAATATGGTTGACCTAGGTATTACAGTTGCTGAGAAATGGATTTAATCACGAAACTTGAACACAGATTTTACATTTATGTTTATGAAGTCAGTGAACCAAGAAAACGAGGTCGGGGTCACAAGACAAGTATACCGCAGCAGAGTTTATACCATAAAGTATCTGTGGACCATGAATCTTAATGGTAGGTATGCGTGCAAAGTTATTAAGGTTTTTAAAAATTTTATGTCGCCGTCAAGTAATACCTAGATCTAACCTTCGCAACTTTTCGTCACAGGCGAGACAAACACTGTCTTCCTTGAAAACTGGACAATGTTCATTAAATGATATCACAAAGAAAATATGTTCAAAACATTAAACCCAATATTTAAGGGAAAAACTGGCAAAAATAAATTCGCTATAGAATGCACACCTTCAGTCTACGTGCAATCATCCTGAAAAATATAGATTTTATATTGTCAAAACTTAAGACGTTAAGTGGACAAAACCCTGGACCAAATTTGCTAATTTCACCCAGTTCCACGACTCATAATTTATCAAGATCACCTTGGTTAGCTGAAAAAAACATAGAAAAGCTTAACTTGAGAGAAAATTGCTTGTTAACAAGACAATAAACTGGCTGCAAAGATGTAGCCATACGTGCTGGAAGTGGCGTAAAACCCAAATCAATCCATCGAACAGGTATAAAATCAAGACATAATATGAAGTCTTCATACTGTGTCTCATTACTGATAGTTTTACAATTTAATGGTAGGTATGCAGAAAACCTGATATATACCATATCACACCATCTTTGATAAAGTGACAGGAAGTGAACAAAATATTATCAGAAGTTTTTTCATATCAAACCTCCAAGCAAGCTCTCAAGGTGATATTGGTGTGTTTGGGCTGATATGGATGTGTTATGAAAACAAGAGTTGACACACAAAAATGTCTCGCCTGTCGTGTATTTCTAATGAAAGTAAATGCTGTCAGACATATTGCATACAGTATTCGAAAAACAGGCCAAAACACAAAAACTTAACTATAACCACTGAACCAAGAAAATTAGGTCAAGGTCAGATGACACCTGCCAATTGGACATGTACACCTTACAATCCTTCCATACACCAAATATAGTAGATATAGTAGACCTATTGCATACAGTATTCGAAAAAACAGGCCAAAACACAAAATACTGAACTATAACCACTGAACCATGAAAATGAGGTCAAGGTCAAATGACACCTGCCAGTTGGACATGTACACCTTACAATCCTTCCATACACCCAATATAGTAGACCTATTGCTTATACTATCTGAGATATGGACTTGACCACCAAAACTTAACCTTGTTCACTGATCCTTGAAATTGGGGCGAGGTCAATTGAAAACTGTCTGACGGGGATGAGGACCTTGTAAGGTACGCACATACCAAATATAGTTATCCTATTACTCATAATATGAGAGAAATTAACATTACAAAAAATCTTAACTTTTTTTTCAAGTAGTCACTGAACCATGAAAATGAGGTCAAGGACAATGTACATATGACAGACGGAAACTTCGTAACATAAGGCATCTATATACAAAGTATAAAGCATCCAGGTCTTCCACCTTCTAAAATATAAAGCTTTTAAGAAGTGAGTTGACGCCGCCGCCGCCGGATCACCATCCCTATGTCGAGCTAGTCGCAGGCTCGACAAAAACCATATAAACAGCTGTAACATCTATAATCCTGATGCTCTAGTGCATATAAAAATACAATACAATGATTACTGTGTCCATTTTTTGTTGCAAAAAAAAAACTTCATGTTTATTTTTGATTTGTATATAAAAAAAATCATTTAAATACAAGGTATTTTTTAAAGAGGTAATTTTATTTACATATTTAACAAATGTATAAACAATGCATATAATAGGAGATGACATGCATCATACTATTTTATTTACACAGAAAAAACATATATACACAAAAAAAGGTTTACAATGAAACGCAAAAACAATCTCAACAAATAACAAAACAAAATAAAATGCTCCGCTGGGCGCAGCTTGATACGACCGCAGAGGTCGAACCCTGAACAGTTGGGGCAAGTATGGACACAACATTCAAGCTTGATACGGCACTGAATTTGGATTGTAAATAAATATTTGACACAGCATAGGTTTCTGACACAGAATTAATGTGGTGTAAGAACTTAAAAATTTTTAATTTACCTATTCAAACCATATCAGTATTATTTGTTTTTATATATAAATCAGAAATAACCAATTTAAAATGGAAAATTTTAAAGAAGTTTAATTTTGGACCCTTTGGACCTTAATGTAGACCAATTTGAAAATGGGACCAAAAATTAAGAATCTAAATACACGGTTAGATTCGGCATATCAAAGAACCCCAATAGTTCAATTTTTGATGATTCAATTTTTGATGAAATCAAATAAAGTTCAATTTTGGACCCTTTAAACCTCAATGTGTACCAATTTGATAACCGGGCCCAAATATCAATTTCTTGCTATTGCGCAATACTGTGCAATTGAAGATTTCTTGCTATTGCGCAATACTGTGCAATTGAAGATTTCTTGCTATTGCACAATACTGTGCAATTGAAAATTTCTTGCTATTGCACAATACTTATTATAATAATTTACACATCCTGTTTGGTGTGTATCTCTGGCCTTATCATTATTATTTGCTTTTATATATTAATCAGAAATTTAATAATAAATTTTTTGGCAAATTTCCAATATACAAATCAAATAAAGTTCAATTTTGGACCTTCTAAACCTCAATGTGGACCAATTTGATAACCGGGCCAAATATCAAAAATCTAAATACATGGTTAGATTCAGCATATCGAAGAACCCCATATATTCAATTTTTGTTGAAATCAAACAAAGTTTAATTTTGGACCCCGATTTGGACCAACTTGAAAACTGGGCCCATAATAAAAACAACTAAGTACATGTTTAGATTCAGCATATCAATGAACCTCAAGAATTCAATTTTTGTTAAAATCAAACTAAGTTTAATTTTGGACCCTTTGGACCTTAATGTAGACCAATTTGAAAACAGGACCAAAATTTAAGAATCTAAATACACGGTTAGATTCAGCATATCAAAGAACCCCAATAGTTCAATTTTCGATGAAATCAAACAAAGTTTAATTTTGGACCCTTTTGGCCCCCAATTCCTAAACTGTTGGGACCAAAACTCCCAAAATCAATCCCAACCTTTCTTTTGTGGTCATAAACCTTGTGTTTAAATTTCATAGATTTCTATTTACTTATACTAAAGTTACTGTGCAAAAACCAAGAAAAATGCTTATTTGGGTCCTTTTTTAGCCCCTAAATCCTAAACTGTTGGAACCAAAACTCCCAAAACCAATCCCAACCTTCCTTTTGTGGTCATAAACCTTGTGTTAAAATTTCATAGATTTCTATTTACTTATACTAGAGTTATTGTGCGAAAACCAAGAAAAATGCTTATTGGGCCTTTTTTTGGCCCCTAATTCTTAAATTGTTGGGACCAAAACTCCCAAAATCAATCCCAACCTTCCTTTTGTGGTCATAAACCTTGTGTTTAAATTTCATAGATTTCTATTAACTTATACTAAAGTTATAGTGCGAAAACCAAATGTCTTCGGACGACGGCGGACGACAACGACGACGCCGCCAACGTCATACCAATATACGACCGCAAAAATTTTGCTGTCGTATAAAAAATAGCTCAATGAAAGAGGGTTCATGTCATATATTAATATTAAAAATTTTAAAGTATGTATATCAAATAAACAGAAAACAGGATTTTCTAAATCTTGTTATTTGCAAAATTTCCCTACTGTTTCCCTAAAATTTGTTGTGAGATTGTGAGTTTAAAATACCATTAGAGATCAACCTTAAATACTTTAAAATATACTATAAATTTTTCACCAGGTATCCATACTTTTGACAATTGAATGCTGCAGATTAGATAAGAATTTCTTACCCTATGATCTTTTCTATAAATAAAGCCTCCCAATAATTAAAGAAATACCACAATATTTAATATCAAAAACTTTTTAAACTTCACAAATGTTAAATGCTTAAACATGAAAAAATAACAAATTTTTTATGCAGGTGTTAAATTAATGACGAGGAGGATGAGTAAAATACATAATGCACATAAAGCTTATCTAATACAGTGTACAATGCATCATTCAAATAATTCTAAAACATTGTAACAGTTTTAAAATACTTTCAGTTAATCTTTTGATTATTTACATATGCTAAAAGTAAAGGTAAGAAAATGCTTACAAAGAGAAAAGATACATCTCACAATAAATAGCAGTGAAGTATGGTAAACAAGGAAAAATGTATATTTCTGTTTAGTAGAACAAGTGCAGTTCCATTTGACAGGATTTTATAGGGTTCATATGAATGATGACTTATAAATTGGTCAAATCAGTATCACTCTTATCAGCTGATAAAAACATAATTACCATGATATTTACATGTATCCTTTTAAATAATAAAAAAAATGTATTGTTACTATTTATATAATAAAGATATTTCTTTTAAGTATACCCTGCAGTACAAAATACTGAAGTACCTGAAACAATTTTTAACTGGCCACTTTTTAATTAGAAATATTTCCAGGCCTTACAAATGTGCAGCAATAGACAATTATCTATTCTTCTGCATGAGAATTCTAATTGCTCAAGAATGTTTTTGACATCATGACACTTATTTTATTTTAATTTACCAAGGCATAGAAATCTTGGAGGTAATCAAAGTTGGAAGAGATTAATTAATTACTTACATATTCTGTTCAGGCACTTTTTTTGCATTTGTCTATGATCATTTTATTATCTTGGATCCAATCATGATAGCAAAATACAATGAAAATAAAATTTCCACATAGCTTGAATGAGTAATTATAAATCAATCTGTATAACTAATGTATGGTTCACTGATAATATTAAAAGTATACAATGTACAAAGATTTACGAATCTGGAAAATGATGTGCATGTTTATTATTGCATATATTAGACATAAAATGATTCATGGAGTTTAGTAAATTTTATTCTAGTATTGAGATGTCCATCCTGTTTTTTTTCTTTGCATTAAAAAAACTATTTAATAAATTTACAGTAATCTTTATAATGACAGTTCATACTTACAAATACCACAGTGAAAAGTTTGTGTACATAGAGTATTTATAATAGCATATATCTACTCCAACTCATCAATAATTAAGTCTTCTTAGAATGAAAAATAAATGAATTTGTCCCTAATTATCACTTTACAAAGCATACTTTCATAATTACATAAGTAGACTTACTTATCTAATACATCATCTTGGTCGACTTAATTATATGAAAAGTTATTTACATTTAAAGTACACTTAACTACGAGACAAGTTAAGATTTATGCTGCCAGAAGTATCAATTTTGTCAAATGAACTATATGAAGTCGTACACAAAGATATTATAAGGCAACTAAATTTTTTTCACAACTGTAAAACATAATGGCACCATTACTGCACAAATACAATCCTTTTACAAATATATAACAAAAACTTAACTGACAATAATTCATAAGTGCATACAATTGGGACACAGGCTAACCCCTTCATTTTTATTAATTAAGTACAGTCAACTATCATTATGTCAAACTCGCTCGAGTCAAATTTTTTATATGGTCCCAAATGTTTCACAGTGCAAACTTGTGTAGTTTGACTCGTTTTTAGTTGAATTTGCATAAGTTGAATTTTCTTCTATCTCAAACTAAATTTTGAATCCCAACTTATAAAAACAACGAAAATTTTATTCGTTTTGTCGTCATCAAAACATCACCTTGCAGATTTTTTGTCTTCACAGGTGTTTTATTTCCGGTAATTGACAATCGGTGTCTATTGATTTATAAGGAATTCACACTGATTGAATTATTTTTGTCTTCCAAAGGACTTCGAGATAATGAGAGTTGACTGTATATGTAAGAAGATGGTCAACGATTCAGCTTCCATGGACCTCACATCTAACTTAATTTTACTTAATTTTCAAAACATGTTAAACTCCTTAATACCCCACTAAGACTTCTGAATTAATACACAAAAAATATGTACATCTTATAAATTGATTATTACTCAAACTTTTAAAACAAAGCTCTGTCCTCTTTCAAAATACAACAATGTTCTGAAATAAAGCCTATTCCTTTCTTAATTTACTTTTTTTTTTAAATGATATGATGTATGGTATTACAAATTTTTTTTTTATGGACAGTCCAAAATCAATAAAAATTTCACCTGTTTTCATATATATAAAATGCTCCGCTGGGCGCAGCTTGATACGACCGCAGAGGTCGAACCCTGAACAGTTGGGGAAAGTATGGACACAACATTCAAGCTTGATACAGCACTGAATTTGGTTGATTGATTGATTGTTGCTTAACGTCCAGTGGCAAATATTTCATGCATCTTCATGACGAGAACCAGTTCAATTTATCAAACAATTCAATTAGGGGTGGGATGGGACACAAAGGGGAACCAATTTTGACTGCCACTGTAAAAGGAGGATGGTTGGGTAGGGTCGGATAATTTAGCCTCCTGTAGCGGCCATCAGCCTACTCTTTTTCGAAAACTACAGAAGGGGTCTTTAGCGTGCAGGGAGTGTGGCATTCTCCAAACACGTTACCCACTATGGTCCGCGGTCAGGCTTTCCGTATTATGACCTGACAACCCCCCCAACGAGACTGAATTTGGATTGTGAATAAATATTTGACATAGCATAGGTTTCTGACACAGAATTAATGTGATCTAAGAACTTAAAATTTTTTAATTTACCTATTCAAACAATATCAGTATTATTTGTTTTTATATATAAATCAGAAATAACCAATTTAAAATTTAAAATTGGGCACACATATCAATTTCTTGCTATTGCGCAATACTGTGCAATTGAAGATTTCTTGCTATTGTGCAATACTGTGCAATTGAAAATTCCCCCCCCCCAAAAAAAAAATAAATAATTTACCCCTTTTTTAGCTTTTGTGCAATACACTATGAAGTTGCACATTGACCCCCCCCCCCCCCCTCCCAAAAAAAAAACCAAAAAACAATAAAATTTATTGTAACCCCCCTTTTTTTGCTAAAAGAAATTTGAAATTTCCTTTTTAATTTATGAAATATGAAATGAGAAAAAAATTAAATGTGTTTGGATTACCTCCCTTAGCCCACCAAGATAATATCATACATTTCTATTTACTTATACTAAAGTTATTGTGCAAAAACCAAGAAAAATGCTTATTTGGGCCCTTTTTTAGCCCCTAATTCCTAAACTGTTGGGATCAAAACTCCAAAAAATGGTCATAAACCTTGTGTTAAAATTTCATAGATTTCTATTTACTTATACTAGAGTTATTGTGCGAAAACCAAGAAAAATGCTTATTGGGCCCTTTTTTGGCCCCTAATTCTTAAACTGTTGGGACCAAAACTCCCAAAATCAATCCCAACCTTCCTTTTGTGGTCATAAACCTTGTGTTTAAATTTCATAGATTTCTATTAACTTATACTAAAGTTATAGTGCGAAAACCAAATGTCTACAGACTCCGACGGACGACGACGACGACGACGTCATACCAATATACGACCGCAAAAATTTTGCGGTCGTATAACAAGATCTGGTAACTGAAATTAAATAAATAGTTCTTACATACCCTTACAATATATACAAGTTTGTTTTATTATATATAAGTTTATACAACCCTGAGCACTAACATTGTATTCCTGATGCAGGATATGTGTACACATAATCTGTAAGCAGTTCAATATATTTACAGCTTATCTTTCTCCAGGATTAAAAAAATATACATTTTATGTAAATATTTTTAAATTCAAATAACTGTCATTGTTGCGAATTAAAGCATATATCTCAGAGACTAAATTCAGGGATTTAGCTAGGATTTTGAGATCATTAGTCACTTTTCGCAGTTAATCATTGCTTTTAGAACTTTTCTGTTCAGCGCAAAAAAATGCAAATTTCAAAATTGTCAATTAAAAAAGTGACTACCAGTATACAAATCCTAGCTAAATCCCTGCCATAACAATATTCTTTTACTTGTAACTTTTATTTCAAGCTTAAAATCCTCTCACACAACACAATATTTAACATGCAACACTATCTCACTCATTAATTTGATGTGACTTTACTAAAAACAGAGGTTAAGAATTAGAGAAAACTATTTGCTTTTACTGAAAAGCATAAAAGACACATCTTCAAAGAACATGCTTCATGAATAATTGTCTTACTGATCGACTATGCGTGTTGATTTGTTTATTTCAACCGATAACATATCAAACAACTTGCCATACCATTCAATGGTAACGAGGTGAATATGGGAGACTGTTTCACACATTCTCCATACAGATCTCAAATTTTCACATCTATCATGATGTTGACATTGCTATTTGCACTGAAAATTAAAAAAAATCCAAATAACCATTATGCTGCTGCTAAGTATGAATTATTTATATGTGTACAACGAACAAGGATGTCATGTTTTAGTCTTTCAATTTGATAATAAAACCAGCATGAATTTATCTGGAAACAAACTGAAAATAGGTTTGAAGCATGTTAATTCTTATAACAGCCTTATACGAAGCTTATTTGAGGAGTTTTTCAACTTTTGACATCAGTATCTTGTGTTTTGTGCAGTTTCTAATAGTTCTTGTTTTACGCCCCTCTTGGATGTATTAAAAGTGTCCATTTTTAATCTATTGACATCTTGTCTCCTTGAAGGATGGCCTATATCCTTTCATTTTTATAACCTGGTTTATACCAGATTTAATTTTATCTTAAGATCATAAAGCTTTAAACCATATATTTAGCAGATTACAACTTGAATATTTGCATATTTAAGACTAGATCAATAACAAGAAAATTTTAAAGAAAATATAGATAATACTTTTACAACTTTAACTAGTATTGAACATATTTTTCAAGTCAAACATAACAGCCTCTTCTCAAGATTATATTTGTAGTATTGTTTGGGACATTAAAATGCAAGTTTTCTCGTATCTCTTTTCAAATGTAATGTCAGACACTGGCTTCAAAAAATATGGATTTTATCAAATATAAAGTGATAATAAATAAACTAAAGCAATACAATGGTGTAACTTACATGTTGCAGGTCTGAGAGATTCTCTAACTCTTTGTAACTTCCTCTCAGCACAAAAAGTTACCAGTCTATTTAATTCTCCAGCTGTGTACCCTAACAACATCTTCAGATCACAAACAAATTTATATACAAATCTTTTCCCATGAACCTAAGAAAAAAGCGTGCATTCGTGTTCAACAACTATGAAGAAAAATAATGTCTATCTTACTGACATATAAAGAAATTTCCCAGGGTATATCAATAATATTCCTTTTTTATATGCTATAACTATCAATAACTGGACTCCGTAATGCTCAATTAATTTGTTCCCTAGCAGAGTGCTAAAATATTGCTTTTTTACATCAACAATAATATTACAGTGATACCCTTATATTGTGATTTATTATATTTTGATGGCTACTGATTTTTGTGGATGCAACTAGATCCACGTATCTAAACTATCCTAATATTTGTTACAAACAGTAATCTGCAGATTTTTTAATTTTTCCATAGATATCTTTGTTACAAGTAGATATAATCAGAAACACTTCTGAAAGTTGACCACTTCAATGTTCCATGAAACTTAACTTACCCTTAACGTTAAGGCAATAATACATATCAATATGATGAATTTGCAGATCAGAAAAAATACCTTTGCAATCATATCTCCGTCATAATAATATCTAAGTGCTCTGCTAAGTTTTTCATAGTTCATTGTAGGTTTATTCTTTCTCTGACCCCATAACTGGGCAACCATTTCAGGATTATTCAATTTAAACTCTCCTTCATCCCCAATCCATTGTATAACTTCTCTACAGTCTTTATCTGTTAATAGTTCCAACAAAAACTGCCACAACTGTATCTGTCCGTTGTTTCCTAAAAGGAAAAAAAAATAAACGTGTTAATATTTTTCATTGGAATAAGAAGGATGTCCAGGTAAAGTTTACTTACTGAAGAAGTAAAATGTTCTGACTGTTCCAGGAAGTACTTTGAAGGTTTTATTATTCATGTATGTGGCTTTAGATGAAATATTCAGTTGCAATTAAAATGTAAGTAACACGGGTCTTAGTAAAAAAATTTGCCTAAAAATAACCTTCCAAAATCTTACATTAAAATTCCTGTAAATACTGTGTCTTATTTCTGTCTGAATTCACATGTCGTTTTTCGTACCTTAATGCCAATGTAAAACTATTTTTTTTATTTTTTTTTTATTCATTTATTCCCATACTAAACTATATTTAAATAGGAAAAATTTATGGATTAATACCAATGCTCATGTCAAGAACAACAATAAAAGCCTCATGCCTGTTTACTGGTCATTTTGTTTTGACTCTATGTGCATATTGTTACATTTTTTACTAGTATTTTTTTAACTTTGTATTATGCAGTCAATACACTCCATGAGACTTGTTAGTTTTTAATTACCAAATGCAAAGGTAGTGTAAAATAACATGGCTTTTGATCTGTATGTGATATCAAGCAGCTGGTTATATAAAATAATTTTAGGAAGACAGTTACTTTTTTAAAAACTGCTTCTTCCTTTTAAATTGGGAAAATTTATCGCATTTTTTCCAAAATTGTGAAAAATATATCTTAAAAAACACTATACATGGATTGTTAACAAAGAAGATTAGACTGTTTGAAGGTGAGTGAAACGAACTTGGGTATAGAATTTCCGACTAGAACATTGTATCCATATCCTAAGCAGTCTAAATGTCTTGTGCACTTTAGGAAATGAAAAATATAAACTACGATGTTTGGAATTGACGAAGAGACTAAATGTAAACAAAACGTCACATTGGCCACTGCAGAAGATCGATTTTAATATTCACTACATTGGCAAATTTTCTAATTTTGGGAAATAAATATGCAAATTTGGGAAATTATCTTTAGGGGAAACAGCCGAAATTCAGAGGCAATTTCAGTGTAACAAAATCACTGGAAGATGCTTAATGCAGTAGGATAAACAATGAAATAAATGATTTAAATGGGTGCTAGGCAAATTTATCATATATTTTAAAAATTTAGAGCCAAAATAAATGCAGAGAATATGCTATGAGGTTTTTGAACCTCTTGACTCATGTACTCCTGGCAAATTACCTGTTCTGTTTCCATGAGAAAGCCTTTCATCACCTGTAATTCTGGGTGATCTTGGTCTATGTTGTTTTAAATGTTTAACACGACCTGATGAAAAGATAATAAAGTAAAATATTACAAATACAGTGAATAAAAAGTCTTTGTCCTATAATATTTCCAGAATATGGTCAAATGTATGTTAAAAAGAAATCATATTTGCATGTAAAAATTAATTTTAAATCTATAATATAAAAAACTATAAAAAAAACTAGAGGCTCTCAAGAGCCTGTATCGCTCACCTGGATTTAACTTTTCACCTTCAGCAGACCTAATAAAATGCTCCGCTGGGCGCAGCTTGATACGACCGCAGAGGTCGAACCCTGAACAGTTGGGGCAAGTATGGACACAACATTCAAGCTTGATACAGCACTGAATTTGGTTGATTGATTGATTGTTGCTTAACGTCCAGTGGCAAATATTTCATGCATCTTCATGACGAGAACCAGTTCAATTTATCAAACAATTCAATTAGGGGTGGGATGGGACACAAAGGGGAACCAATTTTGACTGCCACTGTAAAAGGAGGATGGTTGGGTAGGGTCGGATAATTTAGCCTCCTGTAGCGGCCATCAGCCTACTCTTTTTCGAAAACTACAGAAGGGGTCTTTAGCGTGCAGGGAGTGTGGCATTCTCCAAACACGTTACCCACTATGGTCCGCGGTCAGGCTTTCCGTATTATGACCTGACAACCCCCCCAACGAGACTGAATTTGGATTGTGAATAAATATTTGACACAGCATAGGTTTCTGACACAGAATTAATGTGGTCTAAGAACTTAAAATTTTTTAATTTACCTATTCAAACAATATCAGTATTATTTGTTTTTATATATAAATCAGAAATAACCAATTTAAAATTTAAAATTGGGCACACATATCAATTTCTTGCTATTGCGCAATACTGTGCAATTGAAGAATATCTTGCTATTGTGCAATACTGTGCAATTGAAAATTCCCCCCCCCCCAAAAAAAAATAAATAATTTACCCCTTTTTTAGCTTTTGTGCAATACACTATGAAGTTGCACATTGACCCCCCCCCTCCCAAAAAACAATAAAATTTATTGTAACCCCCCTTTTTTTGCTAAAAGAAATGTGAAATTTCCTTTTTAATTTATGAAATATGAAATAAGAAAAAAATTAAATGTGTTTGGATTACCTCCCTTAGCCCACCAAGATAATATCATACATTTCTATTTACTTATACTAAAGCTATTGTGCAAAAACCAAGAAAAATGCTTATTTGGGCCCTTTTTTAGCCCCTAATTCCTAAACTGTTGGGATCAAAACTCCAAAAAATGGTCATAAACCTTGTGTTAAAATTTCATAGATTTCTATTTACTTATACTAGAGTTATTGTGCGAAAACCAAGAAAAATGCTTATTGGGCCCTTTTTTGGCCCCTAATTCTTAAACTGTTGGGACCAAAACTCCCAAAATCAATCCCAACCTTCCTTTTGTGGTCATAAACCTTGTGTTTAAATTTCATAGATTTCTATTAACTTATACTAAAGTTATAGTGCGAAAACCAAATGTCTACAGGCTCCGACGGACGACGACAACGACGACGACGACGCCAACGTCATACCAATATACGACCGCAAAAATTTTGCGGTCGTATAAAAATTTAAGTGTTGCAGTCAATTTGGCTGTTTTTCTATAGGATTCTAAGTTAAACTAATTTCAGCTGTGGCAGTCATCTTTGGTTAGTCCAGGTCAACGGATACAAAGTTCGGTGTGGCAGCCATCTTGGTTGACAATCCGGGTGATCGGACATATTTCTGAAAGAAGACCTCCTAAGGACCAATGCTGCCAAGTCTGGCTCCAATATGTCAAGTAGTTTCAGACAAGAAGATTTTTCAATGAATTTTTCCATAGGACCCTATGTTAAATTAAGTTCGGGTGTGGCGGCCATCTTGGTTGACAGTCTGGGTCATCGCACAAAATTCTGAAAGAGGACCATCTAAGGACCATTGCTTCAAAGTCTTAATTCTTATTGGCTTAGTGGTTTCAGACGAGAAGATTTTTAAGTGAATTTCCCATAGGGTCCTATGTTACTAAGTTCTGCTGTGGTGGCAATCTTGGTTCAAAGTCCAAGAAATCAGACACATTTCTGAAAAAGGACCTCCTAAGAACCAATGCCCCCAAGTCTGGCTCCAATATGTCAAGTGGTTTCAGACAAGAAGATTTTTCAATGAATTTTCCTATTGGGCCCTATGTTAAACTAAGTTCGGTTGTGGCAGCCATCTTGGTTGACAGTCCGGGTCATCAGACACACCTCTGAAAGAGGACCATGTAAGGACCATTGCTGCCAAGTCTGGTTCCAATTGGTCAAGTGGTTTAAGACAAGAAGATTTTTCCATGAATTTTCCCATAGGGCCCTATGTTAAACTAAGTTCGGCTGTGGCGGCCATCTTGGTTAACAGTCTGGGTCATTGGACATATTTCTGAAAGAGAACCTCCTAAGAACTATTACTGCCAACTGTGGTTCCAACTGGACTTTTAGTTTCATATAAGAAGATTTTTGAAAGTCACCCCCCCCTTTTTTTTCTATTTTTAGTAACAGCAGCCATCTCGGTTGGAAGTCGGGGATGCCAGACAAAATTGTGGAAGGGGTCCACCCAAGGACCATTCCACCAAAGTTTGGTCTCAATTGGCCCAGTGGTTTGAGAGGAAAAGATCTTTAAAGGAAAGTTTATGCTGGATGCCGTCTTTAAAGGGCAAAAACTCCTATAAGGGGTCAATCAATGATTTTGGTCATGTTGACTTATTTGTACATCTTACTTTGTTGAACATTTTTGCTGTTTATAATTTGTCTTTATCTATAATAATATTCAAGATAATAACCTAAAACTGCAAAATTTCCTAAAAATTAACAATTCAGGGGCAATAACCCAACAAAGGGTTGACCGATTCGTCTGAAAATTTCATGACAGGTAGATCTTGACCTGATGAACATTTTTACCCCATGTCAGTTTTGCCCTAATTGCTTTAGTTTTTGAGATATGACAAAAACTGCAGTTTATCCCTATGTTCTATTTTTAGCCATGTCGGCCATGTTGGTTGGCAGGCGGGGTCATCGGACACATTTTTTAAACTAGATACCCTAATGATGCTTGTGGCCAAGTTTGGTTCAATTTGGCCCAGTAGTTTCAGAGAAGAAGATTTTTGTAAAAGTTAACAGACGACGGACGACGGACGCCAAGTGATGAGAAAAGCTCACTTCACCCATTCGGGTCAGGTGAGCTAAAAATTAATGGTATTTGCTTTTGAAAAAATCTAAACTATTTTTAACCTCAGTAGAAACCATCCTGAAATCTTTAATACAAAATATGTTTTGAACTTTTTGAAATCATTCTTTAATCTTTAATACAAAATACATGAACCGTCTGAAAGTAATGAATGTTTTATAAAGATTTATAGACGGGAAGATATCTAGTATGACTAGAATGTAAGTTGAAATGACAGTCAATAGCATACAATTTAAAGCATAATGCCCAAGCATTTTATTTAAAGAGTATAAAAACATACCATCTTGCTGCCCTGATGTTGAAACTGTGATTGTTGTTATAGCATGTGGTGTAGGTGTCTGCATTACAGCTAAAAGAAAAATTGATACTGTATGATTACATCTAACATTTTTAAGGTCATCAAGATCCTAATATATTATTCATACATATTTAGCATTGAAATCAATGAATGACATCTTTGTTAACACAAGGTTTAATGGTCCTTAGTTTTCATGTTTTTAAATTTAACATTGTTGTTCTCTTACCAATCATTACATTTATTCTATACAACCCAAGAGACCAAATTAAAACCTTGAATATGATTATAATTCTTGTTTTCTTACCTACAAATTTACACTTTCGTAACAACTCAAGATGAGTCCAGAATATATCCCCTCTATCGAATGGTATCAATTTGACAAACTCTGGATGTGTCATTTCACAAAGCTGTCTACCATTTATTCGGAAACTCTCTGGGTTCACTCCTTCTAAATGGAACTCTTTGATGGCCCAGTCAATCCAGTGTCTCACATGTATTTCACTCCACTGCACAGGATCTTAAATAAGAAGCAGTCAAACATAAATTCTTTACTTTTTAACAAATTTACCTGAGGTTCAAAACCTATTTCACATAGTTTTTTAATAGTCATTGAGTTAAATTCATATAAATACTTACAAAAAACCTGAATGGGAACATATATTTTTGTTGAAATAGTATAATTTACCCATAAATATCAATGTACGATTGAACTTATTTTGACAATATCACAAATTCATAGTGTGAATCTCCAAGCTACATTATAAAATGCACAAGTGATTGCTATGCAGTAGCAAAATGTCTCCTGCCAATATGTAGTATAGTCAATTGCACATGATGGCGAACAATTCTACAACGTTTAAAAGTTTTCTGTCGAACAGTCTCAGAGGACTTGCATTCACAAGATGTCAATGTTGCAATACCCCCCAAAAAATGGTCAAAGTCCCATAACTCCCATAAAGATTGATAAATAAAAATGGCAATACCATATGATCAACTACATATGATGGCAAGCAATATTTTGAAGTCTGAAAGTTTTCTGTCTAACAGTCTCAAAAGACGTGTTCAGAAGATGTCAATATTACAATACCCACAATATGGTCAAAGTCCCATAACTCCCATAAAAAATTGTAAATCAAAATGGCGATATAATATGAACAACTACATATGATGGCCAACAATATTTTAAAATTTAAAAGTTGTCTGTAAAACAGTCTCAGAGGACTTGCATTCACAAGATGTCAATGTTGCAATACCCACTGCAAAAAATGGTCAAAAGGAGGATCTCCACCGTCTACCGGCTACTTTGGAAAGCCCTGCGGACGTCAATTTTTACAAAAGATATTAAAATTTTCTAAAAATGAAATATATATACACACCTTTGCATTAAGGTTAATGCACAGAGAAAGTTTCATCAAATTGCTTTGAGTGGTTATGGAGTAGTTGAGGATAGAAGTTTTGACCACCACCCCCACCTTTTTTTCAAAAATGCCAATTTTTAATTTTCTAAAAATGAAATATATATGCACACCTGTGCATTAAGGTTAATGCACAGAGAAAGTTTCATCAAATTCCTTTGAGCGGTTTACGAGTTGTTAAGGATAGAAGAAAAGTGTGACGACGCAGGACGACAGATAGTGATCCCTATGTGTCGACCATACGCTCTGCAGGCGACACAAAACTTGCTAAAATCAAAATGGCGATACAATATGATCAACTACATATGATAGCAAACAGTCCTTCAAAAGCTGAAAGTTTTCTGTCAAAAAGTTTCAGAGCAGTTGCGTTCACAAAGTCTTTGGACTTTTGATATCTGATATTTGTCTGCAAATTAGCTGGTGAAACTGTATCATATAAAATCTGTTTGGTTTCAATGCCTCTTTATATCTTTATCTTCTCGCCTATATTGTATACATGTATTTTGTCATTTATAAAAAGAGACCAGAGGATACAGCTGTAGTCTCATTTGAAAACTACATATGTATAATAAAATATATTCTTGGTAAAAGACTCAATTAAATTGTTTTTTTTTTATCAAGACATCAACCCTTTTGCCAACGAGTCCTGGTTCAGCAGGATTCCTGATTCTACTTGTGTACTACCAGGATGATGTACCAGGTTTTATATTTCCCACCCTAGAAAAAAAGTCAAGAGTTATCTTTCTTAGATATGATTCCTGGATAAAGACAATACATGGCGGATCTTTTACAAAAAAAACATGTGAAAAAAACCCAAAGTTTGAGGATTTTAAAGTTAGGAAAATGAATTTTAGAAAATTTTGGCCAGATTGAACGCCAGGGAAGTATGTAATTCGTATCAAAATTACCAAACATGTTCAAAATTGATTGGATCGACATCAATCATTGGCATTTTATTTACTTAAGGCCATTCATTTTTAATTAGTTGGTTTACGGATCCCACGACCAGATTTTGCCTATTGGAAGAAAACAAATAAAATTGAAAATTTTGGTTTTTTATTACTGCCGACCCTCTGAAATCAGCCATCCCAAAAATAAAAATAAATTAAAAATCCTTTTTGCATCAAAATTTCATAAAAGATTATATTCCAATTTGTCTAAAAATAGATTATCCATGTATAAAATACTTCTAAACATGATCCAAAAAAAAAATCTAGTTAGTTGATGCCAATTTCTGAAACAAAGTTTTATGAAACAAATTTCCTAGTAGAATCCATGCAGCTTTTAAGTTCGTTTTGTATGAATATCTTGATTCCGTAAGATATCAAATCCACTCATTTGTCGTAGATGACAAGTGGGATTCCTTACAAAGGAATCGGTCTACTGAAAAAACACCTCTCAAGATAGATGTTCTGACATTTGGGTTTCAAAAGAGGGAATTAACTGATCATTTGCAACCTTTGTATATTTGGCAATATAACCAAGATTGTTCAAAATCAGTCTTCATTGTACATGATTTTCCCTCTTTTTTTCTGACCGACCGACCCTATTTAAAAAAAAAATCTGTAAACCAATTAATTAAAAATAAATGGCCTAACTGGATTTTTATTATTTTTCATGATAAAATACTTACCAAATGGTATTTTTAATCTTTCTTGTTCTCGTCTGAAGTTCTGGTCCACAATCCACCGTGTAACATTCTCAGATTCCTCAGGAAGTGGAATAACCACTTTTGTCTGTGATTTTTTCTGTGGTGTTTGTACAGGTGGTGGAGGTGGGGGTTCTAAAATAATGTTATTTATTTTAGTTCTCCAAATTCAAACTTAAAATTAAAATCATAGTAATTTTATCAATTACTTTTTCTACTACTAGTAATATCATCAGCTTGTTATGAATTAACATTTATAAATTATTGGATAGCACATATGTATTTGTAGCTTTACAGAGCTAATATTTTGAACTTATTACTGCAGAGATATGGCTCATCCACTTCCAGCAAAAATAAATGTGTATACAAATTAACCATGTTTCTCGGGGTGGGGCTTAATAATTCTCAAGGAAATGCATACCAAATATCATAGATTAATAACAGATTCCAGTGAAACTGATCTTATTATAAACATTAAAATGAACTTCAAAATCAACAAGGTATAATTGAAATTGGATGCAGTTTCGAATGTCTCCCAAACGAAGCTCTTTCTCTTTCAGGGTATTTTTGGAATTCCTAGTGTTTGAAATACTGGGCAAGTGTACAAAGAGATTGAGTATATGCAAAATGTTTGATATATGGTATTCAATATCTGCAGTTTTACATGTTGTAATCGGTATTAACATGATTAACAGATGTTTTATCAAAATATTTTATTATTGAAGGTGCAATGGCCTCCACCTCCCCTTTAGCCATGCCTTTCCACCCAACATATATAAATAAAAAATATACAGACCCCCCTATGGTACCAAATGATTCGTCTTATCATAAGAAGTAATAATATATATGGTTATAGAGTGGGGATCTCAATGGTTTTCAGAATATTTAGTATTTTATCATTTAAGGGGGTGGGGCATGACCCCCCCTCAGACCCCCCTATGGTACCAAATGATTCGTCTTATCATAAGGAGTAATAATATATATGGTTATAGGGTGGGGATCTCAATGGTTTTCAGAATATTTAGTATTTTATCATTTGAGGGGGTGGGGCATGACCCCCCCTCAGACCACCTATGTTACCAAATGATTTGTCTTATCATAAGGAGTAATAATATATATGGTTATAGGGTGGGGATCACAATGGTTTTCAAAATATTAAGTATTTTGTTATTTGAGGGGGTGGGGCATGACCCCCCCCCCCTAAGACAACGAAATGGAGGGTATAACATAATACTGCGCCACTTCATGTGGCGGGGTATAAAAACTTCCGTCTATTTAGTATTTTATCATTTGAGGGGGTGGGGCATGACCCCCCTCAGACCCCCCAATGGTACCAAATGATTTGTCTTATCATTAGGAGTAATAATATATATGGTTATAGGGTGGGGATCACAATGGTTTTCAAAATATTAAGTATTTTATCATTTAAGGGGTGGGGCATGACCCCCCCTCAGACCCCCTATGGTACCAAATGATTCGTCTTATCATAAGGAGTAATAATATATATGGTTATAGGGTGGGGATCTCAATGGTTTTCAGAATAATAAGTATTTTGTCATTTAAGGGGGTGGGGCATGACCCTGCCTCAGACCCCCTATGGTACCAAATGATTCGTCTTATGATAAAGAGTAATACTATATATGGTTATAGGGTGGGGATCTCAATGGTTTTCAGAATAATAAGTATTTTGTCATTTGAGGGGGTGGGGCATGACCCCCCCCTCAGACCCCCTATGGTACCAAATGATTCGTCTTATCATAAGGAGTAATAATATATATGGTTATTGGCTGGGGATCTCAATGGTTTTCAGAATATTTAGTATTTTATCATTTGAGGGGGTGGGGCATGACCCCCCTCAGACCCCCCTATGGTACCAAATGATTTGTCTTATCATAAGGAGTAATAATATATATGGTTATAGGGTGGGGATCACAATGGTTTTCAAAATATTAAGTATTTTGTTATTTGAGGGGGTGGGGCATGACCCCCCCTAAGACAACGAAATGGAGGGTATAACATAATACCTCGCCACTTCGTGTGGCGGGGTATAAAAACTTAAATATCCAAGGTAACAGGTAGTATTTCCAAGTTAAGTTCACAAATGATCAAGTTATATCACTTTTCCCATAGACTTCTATAGTAAAATTTTGCAAAACCCCACCCCCTTTTGAGACCCCCAAAATATATGTTCCCTCCCACAGATTGAAAAATTTTTTTCGGGAGGCGCATCTAGGAATATGGGCCTAGCAAGTCGTATGATATCAAGCGATTCCGTCTATTGGTTTATGAGAAACGGTGCACACAAGTGTTCGAAAAAACGCGCTCGGAAAGAAGAAAAATAATAATAATAATAATAAGAAAAATAATAATAATAATAATAATAATAATAATAATAACAAGGTATAATTGAAACTGGATGCAGTTTCGAATGTCTCCCAAACGAAGCTCATATCATAAGAAGTAATAATATATATGGTTATAGGGTGGGGATCTCAATGGTTTTCAGAATATTTAGTATTTTATCATTTAAGGGGGTGGGGCATGACCCCCCCCCCCCTCAGACCCCCCTATGGTACCAAATGATTCGTCTTATCATAAGGAGTAATAATATATATGGTTATAGGGTGGGGATCTCAATGGTTTTCAGAATATTTAGTATTTTATCACTTGAGGGGGTGGGGCATGACCCCCCCCTCAGACCCCCCTATGGTACCAAATGATTTGTCTTATCATAAGGAGTAATAATATATATGGTTATAGGGTGGGGATCACAATGGTTTTCAAAATATTAAGTATTTTGTTATTTGAGGGGGTGGGGCATGACCCCCCCTAAGACAACGAAATGGAGGGTATAACATAATACCTCGCCACTTCGTGTGGCGGGGTATAAAAACTTAAATATCCAAGGTAACAGGTAGTATTTCCAAGTTAAGATCACAAATGATCAAGTTATATCACTTTTCCCATAGACTTCTATAGTAAAATTTTGCAAAACCCCACCCCCTTTTGAGACCCCCAAAATATATGTTCCCTCATACAGATTGAAATTTTTTTTTTGGGAGGCGCATCTAGGAATATGGGCCTATCAAGTCGTATGATATCAAGCGATTCCGTCTACTTAGTATTTTATCATTTGAGGGGGTGGGGCATGACCCCCTCAGACCCCCTATGGTACCAAATGATTTGTCTTATCATAAGGAGTAATAATATATATGGTTATAGGGTGGGGATCTCAATGGTTTTCAGAATAATAAGTATTTTGTCATTTAAGGGGGTGGGGCATGACCCCCCCCTCAGACCCCCTATGGTACCAAATGATTCGTCTTATCATAAGGAGTAATAATATATATGGTTATAGGGTGGGGATCTCAATGGTTTTCAGAATAATAAGTATTTTGTCATTTGAGGGGGTGGGGCATGACCCCCCCTCAGACCCCCCTATGGTACCAAATGATTTGTCTTATCATAAGGAGTAATAATATATATGGTTATAGGGTGGGGATCACAATGGTTTTCAAAATATTAAGTATTTTGTTATTTGAGGAATGGGGCATGACCCCCCCTAAGACAACGAAATGGAGGGTATAACATAATACCTCGCCACTTCGTGTGGCGGGGTATAAAAACTTAAATATCCAAGGTAACAGGTAGTATTTCCAAGTTAAGATCACAAATGATCAAGTTATATCACTTTTCCCATAGACTTCTATAGTAAAATTTTGCAAAACCCCACCCCCTTTTGAGACCCCCAAAATATATGTTCCCTCCCACAGATTGAAAAATTTTTTGTCGGGAGGCGCATCTAGGAATATGGGCCTAGCAAGTCGTATAATATCAAGCGATTCCGTCTATTGGTTTATGAGAAACGGTGCACACAAGTGTTCGAAAAAACGCGCCCGGAAAGAAGAAAAATAATAATAATAATAACAAGGTATAATTGAAACTGGATGCAGTTTCGAATGTCTCCCAAATGAAGCTCTTTCTCTTTCAGGGTATTTTTGGAATTCCTAGTGTTTGAAATACTGGGCAAGTGTACAAAGAGATTGAGTATATGCAAAATGTTTGATATATGGTATTCAATATCTGCAGTTTTATATGTTGTAATCGGTATTAACATGATTAACAGATGTTTTATCAAAATATTTTATTATTGAAGGTGCAATGGCCTCCACCTCCCCTTTAGCCATTTAAGGGGGTGGGGCATGACCCCCCCTCAGACCCCCTATGGTACCAAATGATTCGTCTTATCATAAGGAGTAATAATATATATGGTTATAGGGTGGGGATCTTAATGGTTTTCAGAATAATAAGTATTTTGTCATTTGAGGGGGTGGGGCATGACCCCCCCTCAGACCCCCTATGGTACCAAATGATTCGTCTTATCATAAGGAGTAATAATATATATGGTTATTGGTTGGGGATCTCAATGGTTTTCAGAATATTTAGTATTTTATCATTTGAGGGGGTGGGGCATGACCCCCTTCAGACCCCCCTATGGTACCAAATGATTCGTCTTATCATAAGGAGTAATAATATATATGGTTATAGGGTGGGGATCTCAATGGTTTTCAGAATATTTAGTATTTTATCATTTGAGAGGGTGGGGCATGACCCCCCTCAGACCCCCCTATGGTACCAAATGATTTGTCTTATCATAAGGAGTAATAATATATATGGTTATAGGGTGGGGATCACAATGGTTTTCAAAATATTAAGTATTTTGTTATTTGAGGGGGTGGGGCATGACCCCCCCTAAGACAACGAAATGGAGGGTATAACATAATACCTCGCCACTTCGTGTGGCGGGGTATAAAAACTTAAATATCCAAGGTAACAGGTAGTATTTCCAAGTTAAGTTCACAAATGATCAAGTTATATCACTTTTCCCATAGACTTCTATAGTAAAATTTTGCAAAACCCCACCCCCTTTTGAGACCCCCAAAATATATGTTCCCTCCCACAGATTGAAAATTTTTTTTCTGGAGGCGCATCTAGGAATATGGGCCTAGCAAGTCGTATGATATCAAGCGATTCCGTCTATTGGTTTATGAGAAACAGTGCACACAAGTGTTCGAAAAAACGCGCCCGGAAAGAAGAAAAATAATAATAATAATAATAATAATAAGAATAATAAGAACTGAGCAAAAACAACATGTCTCCAAACTTCGTTTGGGAGACATAATAAGAAGAATAAAAATAATAATAATAATAATAATAATAATAAGAATAATAAGAACTGAGCAAAAACAACACGTCTCCAAACTTCGTTTGGGAGACATAATTAACTATTCCTGTTGATATCTTTTAGGGACGAGATCAAAAGTTCAATGAAGGATAAAAAACTTAATTCACATAGTTTTTTCACTGACCCCCCACCCCCCCCCCCCCCCCCCTCTTAACTTTATTTGGGAAAAATTGATTGACCAATATGGGCATATGCTTTGAGTATACTTTTTGTATCATGGGTCCTGTTTTTCCTCAACAATGTATGTTTGTTCTGTATTTTGACTTGGACATCACTTGAATCCGTATTTTTCAATCCGAAAATCGATGTTGGATAACAAAACTTGCAGAGATTTCCCCCCCACCCCCAAACTATTTGAATTAAGTTTTTTATCCGACATTGAACTTTTGATCTCGTCCCTTACCTTTAGTTCATTTGTCAGTTCACTGTCCCATTATCATGTTAGTTCTATGAGCTGTCTTGCAACATCTCATCATTTTTTCTCTTTAATTTAAAAATAATATTTAAATCTGTCACATACCTTCAACTACTGGAGGGTCAACTTCATCAGCTGGTTTTAAAATGTCAACAATATTTATCTTGGGTTTTACACCTTAAAAAGAGAACACAGCTGGTATCAGAATCAAAACTGATATAGTAACAAAATTTATAACCAATGATAAGCAAGATTTTTACTGCACACAATGTACTACAGTCAACTCCACTAAATTGATATCTGTTAATAGAATATCCCTCTTATTTGCATAAGATTTTGAAACACTAAACCATTTGCCATGTTATTTACTCCTGATAATTGCATACTGAATTGTAAGAAACTCCTCTTTAATTAAATTCTTTTTTCTAAATCATAATGTTTTGTCAAAATTTGGTACAAAGTAATGGATAAGTTGACTTATATCTGTATCTCTCACCTGGCATGAAAGCCGTTTTTATTGATGTACCTCAGAGAGGTCACTTCTCCCTATCATTATGAAGTGTGGTAAGCCTGTAAGCCTTGTAGGGACCAAATTTTTCTGCATCAAGGTGCTTCTACTTACTGGTCAACATATTCTAAAATTCAGCATTTCTCCAGAAGATTTTTGCATGTATTTCCCATAGGGTCTTATGTTAACCTAAGTTCTCTGCTGGTGGCCATGTTTGGTTTCAACTGAGAGGAAAAAGGGATCTGGCAAGGACCATGCACGGCTGCTTTTTGTGAAGTTTTGGTTTATTTGGCCAAGTGGTTTTAGAGGAAAACATTTGTTTCTAAATCAGCCCATCAAAAAACAAGAATTGTCTGTGGCAGCCATGTTTTTATTCAATTGGAACAAAATGAGGGATAAAGGACCTTCCATAGACACTTTCTGTCATGTTTGGCTCTATTTTGCCCAGCAGTTTCAGAGAATTTTTTATTTTAATCAACCAATCCATACCTGTGACAAATTCGTAATGGGTATGGGTGAGATTTTGCTCATTTAAGGGTGAGATCGGGGTGGTTATGGTGGGATTTTTGTTCACATCGGAATATAAGCTTCCTCATTAAAATTTTCCAGTTGATAACTATCATCAAGTAATAAATTAATTTCATCTTATTCACTATTTTATTGTTAGTAATCACAGAAAGTTCTGCTAAATTATTTCCCTGTCTTTATTGTTCTAATTTATTTTAATTTAATCTTTACTGTACTGGAAAATTCTTCATCAACAGACAAAGTCTCTACTTCTTCATGAGATTAGCATGTTGCAATTATAGACCTTTTAAATGATCTGTAATTAGGTATTAACAATAATATTTAAAAAAATTTACAAAGATTTTATTGTTACCTCCAAATATGAAAATCGTCTTTAAAACAAACACCAAATGATAAAATATATCACATTTAACCAATTTTATAACATTTTTGCATAACAGAAAAATATAGAAATATGAAATGAGGAAATTTTATAAAGGACTTCCCATATATGCTCCCTGTCAAGTTTTGTTCCATTTGGCCCAGCAGTTTCCAAGGAGATTTTTGAAAACTCAGGCAATTAGAAACAACAATTGCCTATGGTGGCCATGTTTGTTGTCCAAATGAGCAAACTTTATAAAGGACCTTACATAAATGCTGCCTGTTAAGTTTATTTCAATTTAGCCAAGTGGTTTCAGAGGAGTAGATTAAAATGTGAAAAGGTAAGACGGATGGAGGGACGGCGGACACCAAGTGATAACAAAAGCTCACATGGCCTTTGGCCAGGTGAGCTAATAATCAATAAAAGACCAATCACATTTTGTACATGTGATACTGTTGAGAGAATCAACAATTTTTCAAGATAAACATGGACACGAAATATGAGATGCAACATATTGAAAAATTATTTTTCTGCATTTTATAATATTGTATAGAACTGTAATAGAATGGTGAGTCCCAGCTGATTTTGATTAGTCCCAGGACTCATTGCCACTTTTTTAACATACATTCCTGCATGATGTTGACCACTGTAGGCCTATTGTACTATATTGATAAAGTTTAATTAAAATCATATGCTGCCTCAAAATACTGACAAATATCATTTCCAAAAAAAAAAAAATGGGTCAAAGACACAAATGGCCGGGTTGCTGGGTGTTTATTGTAGTGGTGACAAAGGTGATTACAAGATCATATTGCACATTGGCAGTCATGAATATTTATATAGACAAAATCAGACTGATTGTATGTTGGTGTACAAGCACAGAGGCAGCCATCAATTTATTTAGAAATAGGTGAAGTAAGCAATATTTGATTTGATTACATGTTGATAAACACTTGTTTGGAAAAATGGGAAATAATTCCTGAAATAATTCCATAAAGTGGGGTGCACATCTTCAATATGTATTAAAAGATTCTGTGAAGTTTCAATGATGTGGGTGAAAAACTGTAGGAGGAGTTGATTTCGCAAAATAGGTACCCTCTATTGAAGATGTCAATAAAAAACGACTAAGTTCCAAAGTTTGGAAAAATGGGAAATAATTCTTGAAATAATTCCATAAAGTGAGGTGCATATCTTCAATTTTTATAGAAACATTCTATGAAGTTTCAAGCATGTGGGTGAAAAACTGTAGGAGGAGTTGATTTCACAAAATAGGTACCCTCTATTGAAGATGTCAATAAAAAACAACTAAGTTCCAAAGTTTGGAAAAATGGGAAATAATTCCTGAAATAATTCCATAAAGTGAGATGCACATCTTCAATATATATAGAAACATTCTATGAAGTTTCAAGGATGTGGGTGAAAAACTGTAGGAGGAGTTGATTTCACAAAATAGGTACCCTCTATTGAAGATGTCAATAAAAAACGACTAAGTTCCAAAGTTTGGAAAAATGGGAAATAATTCCTGAAATAACTCCATAAAGTGAGGTGCACATCTTCAATATATATAGAAACATTCTATGAAGTTTCAAGGATGTGGGTGAAAAACTGTAGGAGGAGTTGATTTCACAAAATAGGTACCCATTTTCCCCGCCCGCCCGCCGCCGCCGCCCGCCGCCCGCCCGCCGCCCGCCCGACATTCACCATACTATAACCCGGATTTGCACTCTGTGCAACCCGGCCAAAAATTGAACGTATGCAGTGGTGCTCCAAACTTGGAAGAAAAATTTCTATTACAGATATGAGCAAAAATCTTTCCACTTTTTGACACAACTTATTTATTTTTTAAATATTTATTTATTTAAACCTATTATTTTTTCTCAAACATACTCTTGAAATCCTCCCATTGACCTTGTTTTAACACCTTAATAATCAATATTGATAAAATTTCCATTTGTATATAGATAAGTCAAAGTCCGCTAAATTTATTTCAATATGAGGTCTACATATTGTTGCCAGTTGGTAAAAAGCACTGTGGTCAATGAAAAATCATGAGAATTCCAATTGGCGCCATTTTCTAGCTTACTTTTTGCACTTTCTTTCTCCATCCCCTTTGATCTCCAACAAAACAAAAAATGGCGGTTTGAGATTTTTAATGAAAATTATGGGTCTTCGGATGCGGCTGAATAGATCTACATGTACATGCGTCCCAGGGAGACAGGAGTTTGAAGGATGACAAGTCTAGTCCAATTTTAGCGCGTCCAGGACGCATGTACGCTCCTTAACAAGAACCCTGATTTAACACCTTATTTATTACACACGCCTGCCAGGCCTGCACTTACAAGCCCTGGTTTTATTTTACACGCCTCGGGCATCGCACTACCGCCTAAATTCGAAGACTGCATGTATCAAAGAATATATCTATGATGTTTTTATTATTTATAACCGGACATTAAGACCAGTGAAACTGAGAAGTTTACGGGTCCAAATCAAGATTTAATGGTCAAGGTCTGTCGCTATTTTCAACCACTGGGACACCAGTTTGAGAAAACAAAAGTTTCATAGTATGTAGTGTGTGATTAAAATCTTTGTCACCAGTCACATTTATTGTTACTATTTATGTTTTGTTTCTGTACATTCTGTTCATTTAAAATTTCAAATGTAAAGTTTCTTATCTTTATCTAGAGTAATAAACAAAGGAAACATATTTCACTATTTCATGGTGATGATACATTAACCAGAGGCTCCCAGGAGCCTGTATCGCTCACCTGATGTTTCCATTTGTTCATTGCTAAAGGAGTTTGAGATTCACACCCATGCCATGTTTGGTTTAATTCCATTCAGTAATTTTCAAGAAGAATCCATTTGTATGTACATTATGTAATTCCCATAGGGTCCTATGTTAACTAAGTCTTCTGCTGATGGCCATCATGGATGACAGATTGGCACCAAAGTAACAGCAATTCATCAGAACATCAAAAGAAACATTCATGCCATGTTTCCTTTAAATCCATTTAGCAGTTCTGTAGAAGATGATTTTTGTATGTATTTCCCATAGGGTCCTATGTTAAACTAAGTCCTCCGCTGGCAGCCATGCTGGATGATGGATCGGGCCCAAAGTTACAACACTTCGTCTGCATCTTCATAGGAACATAACTTTAACGTTTAGTTTTAATCCGTTTAGCCGTTCTTCTTCAGAAGTTTTTTAAAAATTAGCCAATCAGAAATTAGAAAACACACTGGTGGCCATGTTTTTTTTGGCAAATTAAAACCAGTTACAATTCTCAAAAAGGACCTTACAGGGAACAACTCTTCCTAATTTGGTTTCATTCTGTTCAGTGGTTCTCAAGAAGATCATTATGTGAAAAATTAACGACGCCGACAGATGATGAACGACCGAACCCAAGTGATGGCAAAAGCTCACGACCCTTTTGGTCAGTATAAAAAGTATAAAAGCATGCCTCATTTAAAGTAAACTGCTAAAATAAATTCAAAATAATTTTAATGTTTCATTACCTGGCTGAGATTTGATTTCTAGGTTTATCTGTACCATTCCTTCTCCCTGTACACACTGATCAACCAAACTTTTTGTGGTGTCTAGCTATATTTAACAAACACAGATATGATTTATTTGTATACACCATGAACATTTTCTGTAATAAAATTTTGCAGTTATCTTGGTCGACAATCCAGGCCATCGAACACAATTCTGAAAGGGGACCATCTAAGGACCATTTATGCCAAATTTGGTTCCAATTGCCTCAGTGGTTAATCCTGAAAGATTTTTAAATGAATTTTCCAATAGGGTCCTATGATCAATCAATTTCGGCTGTGATGGCCATCTTGGTTGATAGTATGGGTCAAAAGACACAATTCTGAAAGACGACCATGCAAGAATCATTGATGTCAAGTCTGGTTACAATTGGCACTAGAGTAACAACACTTGGTGAGCACCTTGAGAGGAACATTCAGACAATGTTTGGTTTCAAGAAATTCTGTGGTTTTGTAGATTTTTGTTATATCTCATAGAAACTTTCTGTAAAGTTTGGCCAAGCAATTTAAGAGAAAAATTTTTTTTTAAATCACCCAATCAGAAAGAAGAATTGCCAATGGCTGCCATGTTTGTCGCCTGATCAGGACAAAATGAGGAAACTTTGTAAAAAGCCTCCAGCAGATGCTTCATGTCAAGTCTCGTTCCCTTTGGCCAAGCGGTTTCAAAGAAGAAAATTATCAACCATTGAAAGACAAGAACTGTCCATGATGGCCATGTTTGTTGCCTGATCAGGACAAAATGAGGAAACTTTGTATAGAACCTCCCAATTAGATGCTTTCATTCCATTTGGCCAAGCAACTAAAGGAGATGATTTTTTTTTATATCAGCCAATCAGAAACAAGAGCTGCTCATGGCAGCCATACAATGTATTTGTATTACGATCGGGACAAAATGAGGAAACTTTATAAAGGTCCTCCCATATATGCTTCCTGTGAGGTTTCATTCAATTTGGGCAAGCGATTTCAGAGGAGAAGATCCTTTTATATAAGCCAATCAGAAACAAGAACTGCCAATGGTGACCATATATGTACTCCAATCGGGATGAAATAAAGAAACGTTGTAAGAAACCTTCCATAGATGCTTCCTGTCAATTTTCGTTCTATTTGGCCAAGCAGTTCCAGGGAAAAAAAAATTTTGTTAATCATGGCGGCCATGTTTTTTTGCCCGATCTGGACGAAAAAGAGGAAACTTTGTCAAGAACCTCCCATAAATGCTTTCTGTAAAGTTTCGTTCCATTTGGCCAAACGATTTCAGAGGAGAAGATTTTTTATATCAACCAATCAAGTTTTCTTGGTCTGAGAACAAGAGAATTAATTTTAAATCACCTAAATGAACACTAAAATTATCTACTAGAATAAAAAGTTCTATATACCTGTATAGCATCTTGTAAAAAGAACTGATGATCAGACAAAGAACACTGTAGTCTCATTTCTAGGAGTGTTTTAAGAGTAGCTAATGGTTCAGCAATATCCATATGTTGTATGATGAGATTCTGATACTGTGGAGCTGTACCTTGATTCTGTACCACCTCTTCTTCATAAACAACACTAAAATTACAAAAATATTGAATCAAAGATGGAACAACTGCAAATTCACATATAATTCAATTCAATGTACGGTGAAACAACCCTTCTATGATTGGAGATTTTTTGCCATTTTTTTTCCAAAGAATTCATGCTTGTAAGGAAAGAATAAAAATTGAACAGTGTTCCAATGTCACCCACCACAACTACATTTATGTTTCCCTCTATAAAGTTTTGGACATTAATAATGATTTTCAGAAACTTACCATTACTCCAAGAGAGTTCAGTCATTTTCAAACTGGCCTGAATTATTATTGAGCAAGACATTCACTTTTTTTATTAATTCCAATCCAAAATATTAAGTTAAATCAAATCGCGTGAGGCAATTTATTGCTTAATAGAAGTGTATAAAAATTTATGTATATATTATCTGCATTTTGACACCTAGATATCGTAAATTATCATCCCATGAGCCCGAATATGAAGCTTCGGACGAGTGAGCGTAGCGAACGAGTCCCAAATCTTCATATTCTGTCGAGGAGAGTGATATTTTACAATATCGAGCTGTCAAAATGCAGATAATATTTTTATCATCTTAATTACTTATCTGAAAAGTAAATATTTGCAAACGTTCTGAATTCTCCCAAATTTTCCCTGGAAAAGTATGGATTCTTCATCGCAAAGACAAGTTTTCCGTTACGTTGTTTACTATACCAATAAGTATATATTTCCTGAATGTTCATGTAAAATATCTTATAAACGATATAAAAACCAACATTAAGGTGTATTTTCATGTTTTAAAAAAAAAATCAGTCTGATTTTGCGGAAACTAAAGCACCCGCTTTCAAACTTGAAACATCGTTAACATCATAGTCCATCTCCATTCGCGAAACAACTTCTGACTAAAATATGCGCAAAGTAAAATAATCACTCAAATTTAACCAAGGAGACGACATATTTAAACAACATTTAGTCGTTTTTGTACTAATTCAGGCGAAAATATGGACATATAAAAATAAAGCGTACGTTTGAAAAATTTATTTAATCGCAAATAATGAAATGCAATGGAAAGAGCAGAAAGAAGTCCCAGCAGACATTATCAGCATCGAGGAAAGACACATTTTGTTGAGTTCACTTTTAGAATCATTCATTTAAATAAAACGCCATAATATTAAAGAAGGAACACCAAATCTTGATATATTTATTAATATTTTGCTATTTTGAAAGCTATTTAATAAGTTCTCAGCTGCCAAACATTCGGAGAATTTGTTGATAAGTCCTGCTGACTGTTGATAACTAATGCTCAGCGCACACGCTTCTTGATACGAATTTTTCGGAGCTGCTCAACAAGCTGATAGAATCAAAGGGAAGGATGATAAATATATATATATATCTGACATCATATGTTCTCATAAGATAAACATATTAAGATTTATCACTAGATGTTAATTTGCTTGCAATTATTTTTAACACCTTAGTCATCTCAGTTCCTAAACTGTTTATAATTTGACTGTATTTAATAGATATTTGGAAGGCTGAAGTATCTGTAAGTGAATTAGTGCAAAAATACTTGTATTTCTCATAAAAAATTCTACATTTGCTCAACAATACTGCAAAATTTTGAGACTAGGCTATGCTTTTGCAAAGGAAAACTGCTAAGTTCACCTTTCTTTCTGTTAATCACTTGGGAACAATAGTTATTAAATTACCCATCTGTAGTAATAATCTCAGTTTGAGACTGATCATCCTGTGGTATTGTTTCTTCCAGGTGTAACTCTTCTTGGCCCACCTGAACCTCTACTACATTATTTTCATCTCCAGTGTCCAAGTGAAGTTGTTTAGCTACAGGTTCTTCTTCCAAAACACCTCCACTTTCATCATCTTCATGTGGCCTTTTCATTGCTGAAATCAATTTAATTATCATTTATAGACACAGGCTGGTACTAATCCAAAGCATTCTGATCTCTAGTCTAATCCATGAGTATTCTGAGATCATATGTTACCCACAAGTCAAGTAAACTATACAGATACTTGTTAGCAATCAAGTGTTAACAAAATAATACTGACAACATCCTCACAATGCATGGAGATGTGTACTGTATGCATATTTCTTCAATTTTGATACACCAATTTCACTCCTTCCCTGAGTAACGATCACCCATTGTTTTATTTTAGTGGAGGTGAACAAAATTTTCAAGGTTACATTTTTAAGTAAGCAGAGGTTTTCGTTAACAGAAACACTTATTACTTACACATTGAAATATACCCATCATCTGTCATGGTAACTGTAATGGTGTTATTGCCAGCATCTCCATCACCATTTTCTTCCATTTTGAACTATTTCTTGAATTCTAAACAAATATATATATATATGTCAATTAGATCTTTTTATGCCAAGAATAAATAAACGATTCTGGGGAGAACACTTGTGTGATGGAATACTTGTGTTACCTGCTCCAATCAATCACTACTGTATGTCTTTTTTTACCTGCATGTCATTTTTCAGGAATATCTCAAATGTTTCTTGTCATCTATTATTTATGAAGGAAATATTTTGATAAAATATATGAGATATATTAATTGGTATCCCACAAAAAATAATGATTCAAAAGTACATGTACCAGTTTCTGAAATATAGACACAAGCTCTTAAATTAAATGGAGTCACTCAAGAATGAAATGTAGATCATGTCGACTCATATGTTGATCATCTGTCTTGAACTATACAAGGTGATTGTAGCTATAAAATATTGATATATCATCATCAGTTTTTGAGAAAAAGAATAAAATTCAAAATTCACCATAAAATATAGATTCATAAGCCAAAGCCAAGTTTTGTTGTACTTAAGAAAATACACCTGAATGCAAAAATTTACCAGTCACTCAAGTGGACTACAGTTGTGAATTATCATTTACACAATACTATACATGTACTTTAAAAATAGCATTCACCTAAATGAAAAATTTAACAAAAGTCACTGAAGCATTAAATTCCGGGGTATGGTGACTATATTGTTGCTCAATTGAATTGAAGTATGCAGGATTATAAAAATATCATTATTATATTACCGGTACATTAGGTTCTTAAAAAATACAGATCTGTAAATACAATAATTTCACTACAGTCCCTCAAGTATAAACTTACTGAGTTGTGTTGTACTTTATAAGATGAATGTAAATGTGACATACATGTATCATCAATTATTTACATTGTAACTGGTGATTTACCATAATATCCATGTGAAAGAAAATATGGTAAATCACATGTGAAGAGAACGTCAAAATTGCTGCAGAGAGATATCAAAGGACATAGTCCGTTAATTTCTGCTAAAATGCTAGTTTCTGTACAATGTAACTAGAGGCTCTCAAAAGCCCGTATCGCTCAGATGGATTTAACTTTTTCACCTTGAGCAGCACTAAAAATTTAAGTGTTGGAGTCAATTTGGCTGGTTTTTCTATAGGGTTCTATGTTAAACTAAGTTTAGCTGTGACAGTCATCTTGGTTGACAGTCCAGGGCAATGGAAACATTTCTAAAATAGAACCATCTAAGAACCATTTCTTGTTCCAACTGGCTAAGTGGTTTCAGACAAGAAGATTTTTAAATGAATTTTCCTATAGGGTCCTATATTTAACTAAGTTCGGCCATGGCGGCCATCTTGGTTGACAATCCAGGTGATCGGAAACATTTCTGAAAGAGGACCAATGTTGCAGAGTTGTCGAAAATCGTCGACCTGTCGGTCCCGACCGACAAGATTCACGTAGGTCCGACTCGACTGTCAATTCTGCCGGTCCTGGTGTCTGACAAAAAAAATGGGGCTTGGATCCGACAAAACAAACCGATCCCGTCATTTGTTTACATTTCAGTTGTCTCCCTTCCAATTGCGCAACTGGTTCCCCATATAATTTTTTGGAGCTTAATTACCAGTTACGATAGAATGGATACCGGAGGTTGGAAAATAAAATTATTCGCTGATGCAAAGCCGGGTGTTTATACTGAATATCATTCTTTACTTCCAAAAATATTTTGTACCGAATTGGACTTCTAGTATAATTTCTTGCTGAAAAAGACATGTTTGTTAAACATGCTTTATTTTCCAAGCATTTCATGGCATGAATAGTACAAGTAAACACAACTAGAATGTCTGACAAGAAAAAAAAAAGTTCGATAACTCTGATGTTGCCAAGTTTAGTTCCAATTGGCTTAGTAGTTTCAGATGGGAATATTTCTGGGCGAATTTCCCATAGGATCCTATGTTAAACTAAGTTTGGCTGTGGCGGACATCTTGGTTGACAGTCGGGGTCATCGGACAAAATTCTGAAAGAAGACCAACAAGGACCATTGCTACCAAGTCTAGTTCTAATTGGCTTAGTGGTTTCAGACAAGAAGATTTTTCTATTTCAAGATCATGAGCACCAATTCTAAACTCATTTACTGTCTTGCTATTTTCTAACATTAAATATTTTTCAAGGCACATGTATGTTATTTTTAAGAAGTCTATAATTCTTAATTTATATCCATGAACCATATTTGGGTTGTCGTTGTTCAAATCGTCCCACAAAATTTTCTTCATATTTAACCTTAAGTTTCCTCATAATTAAAATATGTTTTTAAACTAGTTTTGTGGTTTTACAGATATTGTGAATTAATTTCTAACACTCTAGAATACCACAGCAATAATCATTACTTTTGTTGGATATGCAGGTTTGTTCTGATAATCTTATCCAAAATTTGATCATGTTTAGAACTTCAAGAAACAATGGGTAAATCACCCCTACATTTGTTGCCCTTGTTTGTACATGCAAGATGTATTTGCAAAATTTGACATGTTTTTTCACTACTTAAGTCTTTACAACAGTTTTAAAAAATATAAATCACCTTCAGACTGTAATTTCTTTGGAGAAAATTGTCCCCAAATTTCTGAACCATATAATAAAAGTGGTTTGATTGTGTGATGGAAGAGGTGTAAAAGGGTTTTAATATTGAGTTTGAAATGTATATCTTTTTAACTTAAAGCTGTTGAAGCTTCATTATTCAAATTTTGTAAATTGTTTTTCATCTGTAAATTTACCAGAGTCAGTAAATATAATGCCTTGATAATTGTATTTTTTTCATTGTCTATAGGTTGACTCTTAAATATAAATTTTTCATTTGATATTCTACCTGTGTTGGTATATACTATTACCTTAGTTTTTTTTTCATATTAATTTCAAATCCCCATTCCTTACAGTAATAGGATAAATTGTCTAGTTTTGAAGACCAGAAGAAGTTTGAGAAACCATAATGAGGTCATCTGTAAACAATTCAGAATAGTTTCATTCAACAATACTGGGCAACATTTAGCATCAATGTAGGTCATTTTTATTAAGAGTTTAAACAATGTGGGGCTTCATTGTGTCCTTGACGGACCCCAATGTCTGAGGGGAAATTTTCAGTTAGTGTGTACTTAATATCTGTTTTAACACATGTATAAGGAAGTATTTTTATACATATCTTTAATTACATTATAAAAGATATCACTCAATCCAAGCTTCCTTAATTTGTAAAATAAGGCTAAGTGCCAAACTTTATCAAAGGCATTTTTAATTCAACAAAGCAAGTGTAAAGACATTTTTGTCCTTTGCTTTGTATATTTATCGTTTTATGTCTTTAGTACACACATGTGATCACTGGTCCTTTTTCCTTTACAAAATCCTATTTGCTCAGGACCAACAACCTGTCGTTTGGCAATAAAATTTTCTTATCTAGTACACAGAATTTTAAGAATAATTTGCCTACACAACTACCTACAGTGATTCCTCGATAATTAGAGGGAGCATCTTTCGATCCATTTCTTTAAATTGGGACAATAATAAATCCTTTGGCCCATATTTCAGGGAATTTCCCATTTGTTAATACTTTGTTAAAGCATTTTCAAAACATTTTAGTAAATACAATTAACTGCTTTTGAGCATTTCATTTATGAGTCAAAGCGGCTAGATTTATTATTTTTTAATGTTTTTATTGCTTCAAATATTTCTTTTTCAGTTATTTTATAATCTAATTCTGTGAAATTTTATCTTTTTCTAAGATATTCCGTGAGCTTGAATTGATGTTTTTTTAAATATTTTAACCATTCTGGGTTTGGAATATGATTTGTTTCTCGCTTTGGAGAGGATTCATTGCTAAGGGATTTCAACAGGGACCAATATTCGGATGGATTATTTTCTCACTTTTGGGACAATTCAAATTTTTGCCAGTGTGAGATTTCCTTAGCCCACCCATGGGTTGAGATAAAACATAAAATTTCCCATAAAAAATGTGTGAGTAGTTCAAGGAAAACATGTGTCGTCTGCGGATGTCAATTTTTACAAAAGATATTAAAATTTTCTAAAAATGAAATATATATGCACACCTTTGCATTAAAGTTAATGATGCACAGAGAAAGTTTCATCAAATTGCTGTGAGCTGTTATGGAGTAGTTGAGGATAGAAGATTTGACCCCCCCCTTTTTTTTCAAAAATGTCAATTTTTACAAAAATTTATTTTTAATTTTTAAAAATTAAACATATATGCACACCTGTACATTAAGTTTAATGCACAGAGAAAGTTTCATCTAATTCCTATGAGCGGTTATGGAGTAGTTGAGGATAGAAGTTTTGCCCCCCCCTTTTTTTTTGCAAAAATGTCAATTTTTACCAAAAAAATTTGAAATTTTCTAAAAATGAAATATATATGCACACCTGTGCATTAAGGTTAATGCATAGAGAAAGTTTCATCAAATTCCTTTGAGCGGTTTACGAGTAGTTGAGAATAGAAGAAAAGTGTGACAACGCAAGACAGTGATCCCTGTGTGTCGACCATGCGATCCACAGGCGACACAAAAACAATTACTGGAACAATAGCAGACAGTCTGATAGACATGATTATTGGTATGCCTCATGTACAAAACATGTAGATGTTATCTGAGTTTAATACTAACATCCCTTTTTTTTTGTCTAAGACTAATACTGAAATGTCATTGAAAATCTGCATATGGTGGCTGGTGATGAATGTTTAGTAAATTTCTACAACTTTTACTTTCATACATGTACCCCTGTAGTCTACATGGTGTAGGTCAAGAAAAGTTTAGTTTTACTTCCAGTTTTCATATTTGTTTTGTTTGCCTCAGACACTCCTGCATTTGGAAAAAAAAGTTAACGCCAAACTAAGAATTAACTTGCTATGGCCTAATTTTAAAAACCTTAAGAAATTTCCTGCACTATGAGGTTTTTAATATTTTTTTAACAATCTTTCTTTTATCATCTAATTGTTTACACATTTAATTAAAAAGAAATCAAACAAATTAGGTTGTTTCTTTTTTTTCAGTCTCGGGCTAGGAGGAATTAATCCTAGGGCATACTTTTACAATGAATTATCTGCTGCCTCACAAATAAGATCAGTCAGCTTGGTTGTCATAATCTGAGAGTCTGAGTTTACTGATAAAAAATGTAAAAAAATTTCTTAAATGATATTTGATGCAAGAACTATCTGACATTTGAATGAAGATTCATCATTCCAAATATACCTCAGGGCTGTTCACCTAGAGTGTCTAGCTTGGGAACTTGCATGTAAATATTTAATTATAAGACCAAACCAACTTGATCTTTCGTTCTTTGGCTTTCTCCGCTCCAATTTTTGGACTATGTAAATTTTAAGGAAAAATATTTCTGTAGCTTCATTTTGCGAAAATGATGGAAATAGGCCCCAAATTCTTCATTTTTCAAGAAATTAAAAATAAAAATTGTTCGCCCGCTTCTAGAATTGTATAGAAATTTAGATTTTTTCCCATTTTTGCAACATTTTAGTTACAAAATGTATGCCGACTTTAAATTTGATCTTCGCCCGAAAAAAATTAAAATTTTGCCCGCTCACACCTATTTTTACCATAAAAAAATTTTTAAGTACTAAAAATTAATTTGGTATGGCCTAATTGAGATCTGTCTTGAGGTCTTTGATCAGGAAGATCAACCCAAAATTTGTGAAAGAAATGAAACATGCATCTTTAATAATTTTAATCAAAACAAAGTTTTACATATTTAAAACACAAACACAAAAATCAAGGGATTGAACACAGAAAATGTTATCTGTTCTTGTATTTAAGGAAAGTAAATGACAATAATTATGGCTATAATCTGTTAACAAAAGGTAGAGTAATGCCTTTTTACTTTGATTTTACTGAAATATTTAGATATTCATGAACTTGCAGTTTTAAAAAAGACGCAGTATCACATGCACTTGTTTCAAAAAAATATATGTCCCCCTCCTCTTCCTTACATCGATGACGACGATGTAAAAAATATATGTCCCCCTCCTCTACCTTACATCATGTAAGGAAAAGGAGATAGAGGACATGCATTTTTTTAAACAAGTGCCTGTGCACAGTATTCAGTAATATAAGTTGGAAATGAAATGATGAGAATGTTTTTTTTCAATCCATCTTGAAATTTCACCATATAAAATTAATTAGAATTCTGAACTTTACACTGATAAAACTATTAAAAGTTCATTTGATCACGTCAATGATTTTCCCAATGGCATTGCCACTGACACTACGAATACGAGTCCAATCAGGTTGTGCTTTCAACCGTCTGTTTAAAATGGCCGACATTCTCTGAACCCCAAAGGAACATGAAAAGATCATAATGAATTCAATCTCGGCCAAATTTTCAATCGGAAGAGGAAATGCATGTCTGCTACAGCGCAAAGAGTTCAACATAATCAAAACTTCCGGAAAGCCAAACCACGCTCAACATCCTGTTTGGTCAAGCCTCACTTTTTCATTTACCAAATCAATGTCATGCCCTTTCTTTGTGAATACAAACTAATATGTGAATGTTAATAAGTTTAAAATTATGACCATCAGTCAGTCTTCCTATTTTCATGTAATTTTAAGAATGAATATACCATATTACCTTAACTTTTTGACCGGAAATTTTGTTGAAACGGAAATGGCAGACAAAGACAAGTCTTCCTCTCAAATCACGTGGTAAAATTTATGCATACGTAACAATTTACATATTTTACAGATTTGACAATACAAAACGAAAATTTTGAAAGGATCATTGAATGTACTAATTTTACATCTGAAGTACCTTTTTTTAAGGTAAACAATGATGTTTTATCTTATTTCTGTTTACGTTAAAATATTTCGAAATATTTACCTACATTTTTACTGATTCTGGGTGAATGATCTAAAACATTTTTTGTAAAAGTTTAATAAGTGCACAGCTCTGTACTTAAATGGTTTTGGCTTTACCCTTTTGGTCATTTTGACATTTTTGGATTCTTATTTTGGTTTTAAACATTTTGGGCCTTTAGCACAATTGATGAGTCGTAAATCGACAAAATGTGCATTCTGTTTGTTCCCACTGTGCCCATCCTCCCAAGTCAGGGTTTTGTATCCACGTTCGTTCCTACTTTGTATGCACTTTGCCCACTTTTTGAAATTAGAATTTCCACTATGCCCAAATGTCTAATAAAAACATATTGACTGTCAATGTTGTTTTAATAATTATAACCTATATCTTGTTTCCTGTTTATGTTGTCGAAAGCATAAATAAATATTATGTACATATAAGTATGAATTGACTCCAATGATTTATTTATTTACTTTAATTTATTGGTGTTTTTTTTATTATCAGTTATGAATTGAAGTCCAATAAAATAATTCAGACTTAAAAAAACATTAATGAAATAATAACTATTGATAAAATTATGATCATAATAAAATGATTATGATGATTATCATTGTATATATGTGGATTTTTTTTGGAAATTCCAAGCTGTTCAGTGTGTCACTCTATGTGTTGACATTCCCAACAAGACCCAGACCAACTACACACGACTCCTGACCAATTAAACACAAGACCTTCACCGATGGACTTCGATACCGCAGGCCAGAATGCCGCTCGCACAGTCCTTCCAGGGATCAACGTCAAATGTTGTTTTTTCACTACACACAGGTGATATGGAGGAAAACTCAAACACAACTACAGACAGTACAAGATAGAAGACGTTTGGTTCAACGCGCTCAACGACATAGAAGACATCGACACACCACTGGACACAAAACCTTTCACAGAATAGATCCTGGTTCTGAGTGCACTAAGAAGTAGGGGTATTTCTACGGACCCCCGTTACAACACACTACTTACTCTGACGCAGCATCACACCTATTACATCCTGACTGAGTTTAGAGTTGTATATACATGCAATTTATAAACTTTATTCATTAATGTGTATAATTTAAGATTTACGTTTCATTAAATGTTTTTTTTTTGTTTAAATATATATAAAATAAATTGTAAATTATATTATTTGACTTTTTCATGTTCTTATAAGAGAAGTCAAACAAAATAATACGTTTTAACAATAATTATATTGGGTTGCATATTAATTATATAGTTATAGGGTCCTCGGTGGCTGAGTGGTCTAGGTAGTTCGTCATGACTATACCAATGATCACTAGCCTGTCAAGACTGAGGTTGTGAGTTCAAATATCAGCTGTTTCTGGGAGTGTTCGACTCCGATCTTTTAAATTGACAAGGAAGGTCGGTCGTTCACCCCGGGTACTCCGGCTTCCTCCACCAATAAAAGCCGGCCGCCGCGAAATAGCCAAATGTGCTGGCTGAAAACGGCGTAAAACCCCAACTAAACAAAAAAAAATATAGTTATATACAAAATGTATAGACCAGAAAACAGACTATAGGTATATTTTCTTTGATCTCTAATTAGTACACCTGTAAAAACAATTTCCACTATGCCGATGTAAATTTGGATTTTAAAAAGTGGGCAGGGTGGGTACACACCGTGCACATATTTCCGTGTATCAAAATTTGTATCAAATATTTAGTATCGCAGCTGGTGGACTCCAAGTCCCGAGAGTATTAACAGGCCAGTATTTCGCATTTACTATTTGGGATTTAATCCACCATTTGGCAGCTCCGCATCTCAAAGAATGCAGGGCATATCTGGCGGTTTTCATTCTGAGTACATTAACAATGTTACTGTACATCTAAAATAATAAGAATATTTTATTTAAGTAAAATCAGATCATGTAGATATATAAATGGAGACTGCTTATTTATAATTTAATAATTATATTTCACAATGCCCCAAATGTGATCGGGCATATAGATTTTTGGGTCATTATGACCTATATTTTATGCTTGAGTGACTATGGTTAAATTTTTGCATTTTAGTCTATTTCTGAAAAACCTATGAAGACATGGCAATGATATTTACAACTAAATTCTTTTTTAGCCGATCAACACAAATTAGCAACATATGAGCCAACACATGCAACTTGACCTGCATTTCATGATTGTGTGACTTCATTGAATTTAAGCCTCAGTGCAGTTTTCATATGAGCAGATTATAATGTGATGGCATATATCTAAAGTTTTCTCAAAATATTTCCTGTCATAAATAATAGATGATTCTATATGTTCAGGAGGACTGATCATAGCTGTGTCATACGGCAGATACAATTTCTAGTTTTTATAGTCCCCTACTGGTATCTCCGAAGGGACTATAGGTTTGCCCTCCGTCGGTCCGTCCGTTTAAGCAACTGAACTTTTGAGGAGGGGGAGGCAAGAGGGGGTCCATTAACAGGTTAAATTTTTGATTTTGCTCAAAACAGATAACAGTTAATTTAAATACTGATAACAGCAATTAGAATGAGAAAACAGGAAACAGTGCATTCAAAATAACAATCCAGACGACTGGGTTGGCGAATACCCTCGGGGACCTAGGGTCCACCAGCAAAATTAAAAAAAAAAAACAGTTAACAACTGAACTAGGTGACCTTGTTTTTAAAAAGTGCATTTAACTGTGATGGGTCCATAAATGAATTACGCATTCTATTATAATGTCTTGATTGTCTATATTTGGAGCGTCTGGAGTTTTTTCCATGTTGTGTTCACATTAAAGGTACGGGGAAAGAAACACCACTTGAAACTACACATGAATTCCAGGAAACGTAAAGAAAGGCTTTATAGTAAACAAATAAAAGACGAACTTGATGATCTTCATGAAAATAATCCCAACGCTTATTGGTCATTGTTATAGGAAATTTAAGGTATAAATGTAGCTCCTTCTGCTGATAATATGTCTGGAAATCAACGGTTTAATTATTTTAAAAAAGAGTTATAAATCTAATGAAGATAATAAAAATTTTAGTGAAATAAAAGAGTCTCTAAGTGAACTTGAAAAAGAAAAAAATATTTACAGAATTAGATTTAAAAATATCTGATAAAGAAATAAGTAAAGGCATTAGCTCACTTAAAAACAAAAAATCCAGTGGATTTGATTCCATTCTAAATGAAATGATAAAATCTGGGCATAGTTTTCTTATAAAATACATAAATAAATTATTTAATAATATTTTAACATCAGGGAAAATTCCCAAATTATGGGGTACAGGTATTATTGTCCCTCTATTCAAAACCGGGGACAAAGACGACCCAAGCAACTATAGAGGAATAACAGTATCAAGTTGTCTTGGAAAATTATTTGAAAGATTTAAACTCTAGATTAGAAAAATTCCTTGAATCCAGAAATATAATCTGCAAGGAACAAATTGACTTCTATGCTATTAGTCGCACAACAGATCATATATTTGTCCTCAAGACTCTTATAGATAAATATAAGTCGTCATCCTCTAAGAAATTATTTTGTTGCAGTTTATATAGTTTTTAAAAAGGCTTTTGAGTCTATTAATATAGATTGTCTGTTTTATAAGCTTAGGACAAATGGAATAAGTGATATATATTACAATATAATAATATATATATACAGCAAAACCGAATTGAGTGTAAAAATAAACAACAATCTTTTAACAAACCCCTTTATGTCCAATATCGGAGTACGCCAAGGGGATAATGTACCCCCAATTTATTTAAAATTTTCATTAATGATTTACCGGACACCAGCAAAACCTATAATTCATTGTATATAAATTGTCTCCTTTATGCTGATGATGTATTAGTTTCAGACACCTCGGACGGTTTATAAAATTATTTGGACAAATTAACACCTTATTGAAAAAAATGGGGACTAGAGATTAATATGAACAAAACCAAGTTTCTATTATTTAACATTACTGGAAGATTCGAAAATAGATTATTTTCATTAAATGGTATGCCCGTTGAAAGATGCCGAGAAAAAAATAAATATTTTGGTATTGTATTTAGTATAAATTGGACTTCTTCTGAAGCGAATCAAGATATCTATAATAGGGGATTAAAGGCCATGTTCAAATTTACCAAAGCTTTTAATGATAATCGACCTAAACTAAAAACTCTTTTTCATGTTTTTGACCATACGGTGAAGCCAGTCCTCCTTTATGGCAGTGAATTATTGGGCATTTTTAACCCTAATTAATTATTAAATGGAAAAGATAATTATTTTAGTAAAATGTGTAAGGATTTACAACTTGAGAAGGTCCATATCAAATTTTGTAAATGCTTCCTTGGAGTAAATAAACGAGCTTCAAATCTAGCCGTCATGGCTGAATTGGGCAGATATCATTTATAATTATATCCGCACTTTCGAATGAAAGTTCGGGTATATTGTCGTTGCGGTCATCCGTACGTCATACTTTCTTGTGACGCAAACTCCTCCTTCACTTTTGAATTTTTACCATTTTTTTTGTGCCATATTGTTGCTTACTAACTGTAGAAGCGCAATAAGGTTTCGGAATTCCAGATTTTTAAAAGAGGGCCTGGGAGAGACCAATAAGGGCCAAATTATACAAAGAGCCTTGTGACGTGAACTCCTCTCTCGTTTTTGAATTTAAACCATTTTTATCGTTGCCATATTGTTGCTTACCAACTGTAGGTGCGCAATGAGGTATTGGAATTCCAATTTTTTTAAAAGGGGGATGGAGGGACCAAAAAGGACCGAAACAGAAAAAAAGCATAATTACTAAAATAACTATGTCATATTGTTGCTTGCTAACTGCAGATGTGCAAAAGGTTTTGGAATTCCAAAAAAGAGCCTTGTGACTCGAACTCCTATTTCATTTTTGAATTTAAATCATTTTTATTGTTGCAACTGTAGATGGGCAATAAGGTTTTGGAATTCCAAATTTTTTTAAAGGGGTGGGAGGGACCAAAAAGGCCGAAACAGAAAAAGACCATAATTACTAAAATTTTATCTAAAGAAAAAAAATTGAAGAAATTTGTGAATTTCAATTTAAGGGGCTATAGGTCCCTAAAAGGGTCCAAATAGTTATATTATAGTAAAAGTGGGTTGTGATATATTTGTGAAAAGGTTATTTGTTACAGATGCAAACTGTAATGCTAAGCATGCTTTTATTTTGCATTTTGAAGACTTAAAGGGCCAAAAAAATAGATTACAGTATCTCCGCAAAGGTTATTTGTTACAGATGCAAACTGTAATGCAATGGAAACTGAAAATGTTAAAAATGTTTGTTTACAAATAAATGTGGGGTGCAGGTATAGCTGTCGTTCCGACAGTCCCTACCTCTAGTTAGAAATTGTAGTTAATATGTTTAAAAATACTTAATTCATTTAACAAATTCTTGTCAGAAGCGTTTATTGAAATGAAAACATTAAAAAGTAGCTGGTACTCTTGTATTGAGCAACTATCAGACTATTAAGAATTTAACCTTAAAAATAAACTTAAATTTAAATTTGATATTAAAACATCACTTTTAAATAAACTTAAACCAAAGTATACTAAGATATGGAAGTATTTAGTGATTATAAAATCAAACATTATGGTAATAAGCTCAGAACCTATAGAACCTTTAAAGATCTTTAAAGGGAATTTTTGTGGGTCTTTTGAACATTATCTATCACATGGCAATTTTAAAGAAAGAAATTTATTAACCAAATTAATAATAAGTTCACACAGATTAGAAATTGAGTTAGGCAGATATCGGGATTCAGGTTAATGAACGAAAATGTAAACTGTGTAAAAATTATATTGAAGATGAAGTTCATTTTTTACTGCAATGTCCGAATTTGGAAAACGAAAGACTGTACATAATAAACGATACAGACGATAAATATATTAATTTTAAATATATGGATCATAATTCAAAATCTATTTGGCTAATTCGTGTGAAAACCAATTCGTTATTAAGAAAATTTGTAATCTTGCTTCACGTTTATATGAAAAAAGATCAAAGATTCTATATAAAGGAAAAACTCAGGAAGATACTGCAATTTGATTTTATAATATTAATTTTAACTTATGAACACTGTATATCTATTTTTATCATCGGATTTTTACATCCTTTTATAAGTTGGTCATAGAGTTTATTAGAAGATAAATAGCTTATAAGAATCATTATAGTATTAAAATTTTATTCATTATCTTGGGGTCACTATGCATGTTCAACTCAACGTTAACATGGTTAACACTAATATAAAAGAAAACATCATATGTACACATTTATTATTACTGTTTATTCGTTTATTTGTTTAAATTCTGTATTCTGTCATAGGCGTCAAATTGACAATAATAAAATATTCTTATTCTTATTCTTGACCGTACATTATGCTTAGTTGCATGATATTATGTATCTAATCTTCCTCCTTTCACAGGAAGACTCCATAACTCTGATGATCTCTGACTGAGATCACTGAGATGGTCCTCTGTCCGCATTGTTTCTGGAGATTTAGAAAGGGGTAAATAATATGAATTATGAATTAACAGATAACCGACATAAAATGCGTAACAACATTTGACATTGTACTGACCATTAACATCTAACAGGGGTAATTTTTTTCACAATAACTGTTAACAACAATGTCAATTTAAAAGCTAATTAATCAATAACATATAATTATTGTGAGTTTTATTGCCCGTGGAAATAGGAATTATTGCCAAAATAATATAGTTTTCCGGACCTTTTTCGCAAATCTTTTTACCAGCTGATCTTATTTTAGGTATGTGAGCTTATAATGTTGAGTTACAGATCAAGTTTGAGTTTCACGCTGATTGGAAATTATTGTGAGAGTTATCGCCCTTGGAAATATACGAATTATTGTCAAAATAATAGTTTTCCGGTTTTTTTTTTTCGCAAACCCTTTTACCAACTGATCTTATTTTTTTTGGTATGTTAGCTTATGATGATGAGTTACAGATCAAGTTTGAGTTTTACGCTGATCGGATAATTATTATTATCTAGAGTTATTGCCTATGGAAATAGAAATTATTGCCAAAATAAAGTTTTCTGGACTTTTTTGCAACTAGCCATTCTTTGTACTGGTCATTCAATCCATTAACACACCTCTATAGAATAGAATAGAATAACTTTTTTTTGTACCAAAATCAGGGCCCCAGGAGGGCATGCATGGTTTCACATTTATAATTATTCATAAACTTATAATCACACAATAGCATGCATAAAGACAATATAGCTACTAAATACATCAACATTAAACACCCCCCCCCCCAACAATAGAATAGAATAGAATAGAATAGAATAGAATAGAATAGAATAGAATAGAATAGAATAGAATAGAATAGAATAGAATAGAATAGAATAGAATAGAATAGAATAGAATAGAATAGAATAGAATAGAATAGAATAGAATAGAATAGAATAGAATAGAATAGAATAGAATAGAATAGAATAGAATAGAATAGAATAGAATAGAATAGAATAGAAATCATGGGCTAAAAAAATAATAAAAATAAATTATGTGTGTATCAATTCTTAATTAAAGTAGTTCTATGTTGGAAACATTTGAAAATATAAGTTGCAAATTTTGTTGTAATATTTTCATCCTCATTATTCCTTAAGCAGACTTATTTATCGATATTTTATAAAGATGTAAAATTTTTACAATTATATTGAATATATTTCAAAAATGTATTTCTTTCATTTTTATATGCCGAACAATCAAATATAAAATGAATTTCATTCTCGATTTTTCCTGTTTTGCAATTATTACACTTTCTATTGTCTGGTGGTATTTTTTTTAACGATCCCTTTCGATTTCCAGACTATGGGAGCTTATTCTAAAAGAAGTATAACACTTCCTAAGTTCAAAATTATCAAAACACATCTTTAAATAATGAGTATGTCCGTAATTTGCCAACTTGATTGGTTGCACATTCGTTCATGCTTCTTTGCCATTTATTCTTGAACCGCTCAATAATAACAGATTTTCCTCTAGAAATGATATCTTCTAACTTATTTCTATCAATATATCTAACTTTCCAAGAAGAAAATAAACACATGAAACCCAGCTACTTTTACCCTTTATAGATAGGTTTTCACTTTCTTTAAAAGCGCTGAAGATTAATTTGTAATTTTAAGCAGAAATTAATCTTTTTAAATATTTAATTGTGTTTGTTAAAACATCAATATATAAAGGATATCTACCAAATTCCCCTAAAATGGCATCATTTGAGGCTTTTTGTGCACACCAGATACAAATTTTAAAAATTTCATATGTAATTTTTTACATACTAAGTTGTCCACAGACACTTCTAATGCATAATTATTTCTACGTGTAACAATTTGTGAGAGTGGATTAACAGTTCCCAATATCCCACTTCCATCTAGTAAAATTGGCTTGATTTACTTATGACGTTACGCACGATAAAAATGTCTCCTATTTCAACAAAAACTACAATAAACTGAATAGAAGAAAAAATTTTAATTTACGTATACTTTTTAAGACATAGTCTATTAATATATTAGGTATATTTGTCCTCTTATATCGTCAAATATATAAAATTTCGTTTCATTCAATTTAGGTTATTTTGACTGGTTTCATTAGTAACTCAAGTAGAGAACCAGTTCAGCTCAAGGTCATAGTGCTGAGGTTTGTCACAGGTCTTGAACAGTTGAATGTTTCGGTTTGTTAAACGTGGTGACATATGATAATCATTTTTGGTTCCACCAGTTTGTATTTCAAACATATTAACATTTAAATTCTGATCATGCTGATGCACTGTTTGTAGGAAATTGTAAGCTTTGCCTCTGGAAAGTACTTACTCATGCACTTGCTCGGTATAGAGATGTAGGGTGGTAACTTTGGTATGATTGTAAAAATTCACCAACATGACCTAGCTCTACACTTCTAAAAATAATTTCGGTACTGAGACATTTCGGTACTAGAAATAAAACATTATTGTTGACAATTGTTTATTGTTTGTATACATTTTTTTCCCAATAAAGAATGTGTTTTTGTCTCGCCTTGACGGAGTCAAAAGGCGAGACATAGGTATGCTGTTTCCGGCGTCGGCGGCGGCGACGGCGTCAACAATGTATTAGTTTGTGATTAGCTCAGTTTTATGGGGATCCACTAGTGGTAGGTCAATGATAATTGGTATGCAGATGTATTACTATTGCCACATCTCATTGCCATGGAGATTATTTGGCTCCGCCCCCTCAGTCATGGTCTATTGACTTTGAATGATTTGCTTACTTTACATGTATTAGTTTGTGATTAAGTCAGTTTATGGGGATTCACTAGTGATAGGTCAATGATAATTGGTATGCAGAGGTATTACCATTGCCACATCTCATTGCCATGGAGATTATTTGGCTCCACCCCCTCAGTCATGGTCTATTGACTTTGAATTGTTTGCTTACTTTACATGTATTAGTTTGTGATTAGGTCAGTTTATGGGGATCCACTAGTGGTAGGTCAATGATAATTGGTATGCAGATGTATTACCATTGCTACATCTCATTGCCATGGAGATTATTTGGCTCCACCCCCTCAGTCATGGTCTATTGACTTTGAATGGTTTGCTTACTTTACATATATTATGAGTCTGGGGAAGAGGAACCTTGAGAGATCCTGCACTGGAAATCAACTATAAGTAACTATAAGTAAACAAACAAAATTATATTTTATTGGACACAAAGCCAAGCAAAAAGATTTTTGTCTCGCCATGATGAGGTTGGGTTGAAAAGCTACATATAGGTATTGCTATCAGTGGCGGATCCAGAACTTTTTGTTAGGGGGGGGGGGGGGAGGGGGCGCTGTCCGACCTAAGGGGGGCCCACTCCAGTCACACATCAATGATTCCCTATATAATCAACCAAATTTTTCCCACAAAATTTTTGTATTTAGGTTAGGGAACGACTTATAATAAGTCAATGGTATTTGGTATCCAGTTGTATTAGCATTCACACATCTCATTTAAATGGAGATTGTTTAACCATGTAACTCAGTCATGGTTCATTGACTTTGAATATTTGCATAACTTGTGTAAGATGTTAAGGTATTGCTATTATGATTTCAACATTTGCATAATCAAAATTACAAAAAGGCGAGACATATCTCTGTGATAACAGTTTATTATGTTATTTATCAATAAAGAACTAATAATGATGTTATAACTGTAAAATGAGATATTTGTTTGATGTCAATTTCAATAGAATAGAATTGTTGATTTTGCAATTATCATTATTTAAGCAATAATCAGTAATTGAAAAAGTTCTTAATAAATATATTATTGGTCCGGTGTGGCAGCATAGAACGTGTAATACTGGTAATACCAGTGCCATTCTACCTCTTGGTGTTGGAGCTTTTCAAAGAGGCAGCTGACATCCCAATGCAGCTAGTGTCCGAGGGTAAGCTGCAACGACACCAGAAGAAGACCCAAGGAAAACTTTTCAATCTCTGGCAATAGTACAGTGACCGACAGATCTCCTCAAGCTAATTGCTTAAACAGTGTGCCTCCGTTTACGGACCGTCTGTGATGTAGACTTTGAACATTGTTATGAACTTTTTTAAATTTTATTATGCCGTGTAGCCTTATAAAGAATCTTGTTAATATAATTCCACGCTTTTAGTGTAATACCCTACAAATATGAAACACAATATACTCAGTAATGTCTCAGTACCGAAGTGTCCATAGTCAGTACCGAAATGTCCAGGTACCGAAGTGTCTAGGATTCCAGTAATCCCTTTTGGGATTCTGTGTCTGGAGCTATTTTTCTGACTTGGCTGCCCACTGGTCAGTGGGCGGCCAAGTCAGAGAAATAGCTCCGGACACAGAATGACCAGTGGGCAGCCAAGTCAGAAAAATAGCTCCGGACACAGAATCCCAAAAGGGATTACCCCAACAGTTAAACTGGCAAACCACTTTGTAGTCACCAATTATCTCTAGTCTCTACTGTCTGAACACCTCACTCCTCAGTTCATAAAATGAATGTTTCGCATTTTGAAAGTCTAAATGTTCGAATAATTAGCCAATCTTTTGTTGGTTAATTAGCCTTACTTAGTCATCTGAGAAAACATAAAAAATATGAAGTTGGTTATAAAGCCAGGTTATGTTTGTAAATAGGGAATTTCCAATAGAAAAATTAAAGCACTTGAAAATTTCAAAAAAATTAATAATTTGAATTTATCAACTCGGACCTATCCTAAATTTTGTAAAACTTTTATTCTAAATATTTTTAATTCACTTTGTGCATATTTCATGCATCACAGGGTTGTATTAAATTTATTAAGATCTTGTATACCCTATGACATCATCAACATTATCCTGCAAGTTTTGGCTAAATTTCAAACTGTCGTCCTGAACGTATAGGTGTAAAGTTCTGAATGAAGACATACCTCATTGCAAAGCAAAAGAAAACTGCTACAAATATGGTACGATCATTGTTTACTTTTTTCACAAAATGAGTGAAGGCAAAGTTTCTCTAATCACCATGTGTTTAATTTTGGAGACAAACTGAGAAAAGGGATGGACATTAGTCATGCTATTACTTCATGTACCATAAATTCCTACTCATGCATGGAAAGTTATTTCTTTAAAACAAATAATTATTCTCAGCTTTCATTTAAGCCCTTAAATGTTACTTTTACCATAATGATATTGTATTAATTTACTCAAACAAATTTACTTCAAAGTTCAGCTTTTAAAAGAACTATGGTGCTCAGTCGCCACTTGACCGGGAAGGGTATGACGAGACCTAAAATCTTATAGGAAGAGTTATCTCCCTTTTACATTCAAAATTCTATAGGCAGAATTTTTTTGTTTCTCTGGAAGACATTATTGAACAAAATTAGGTAAGTTAAATTGTTTCAGTTATGACTTAGGTCATTGCATCTTTCACCCAAGTGAATAGACAGTTCACATTAATTAAGATATTCATATTCTGAAAAATTCATTTCACGAACTGAGGTGTCCAGAAAGTAGACTTACTCATGTATTGTGGTGACATGGGTTTTTGGTCACCTGATGTATGTCTTTCAGATAAATCAGTGAAATATATATTTATCTGGTTGTTTACTATAAATGTCAAAAAAGAAATTTTACAACTAAAACCAGCTGTAACATCAGTAGCTTGACCCTCTCTGCTATTGAAGATGGCTTCCAGAGTGGAACATACTTTTAACATAGGACCTAATGGGAAAAATCACTGAAATATCTTCTTATTTGAAACCAGTGAGCCAGTTTGAACTTGACAACAATGTTCCAGGCTGTCAGTGAAGATGGACATAATCCAGTAGCGCGATACAGGCTCCTGGAAGCCTCTAGTTTGTAATAAAAACTTTCAGTTTGCTTGTGTTCTGGCATAACAAATGTGATGATGAGAACTACTACTTTGTCCTAGATAACATAGTATTGCAGCATAGAAAGATTTTAGGCTTAAGGTTTTGGAAAGACAGGTAACAATTGCATTGCATTGATAAATTTGATACAGAGTAAGACTGAATTGGAAATTATAGTTTTGTCTCACCTGCGATGAAAGTCATGGAATGCGGGACATGGGTGTTGCTTTTCCGTGGTTGACGCCAGCGTCAACAATTGTTAAGTTTTCTGCTTAAGTTAGTTTGATAGGAACTACTTGTGCTAGATCAATGATATTTTCTATAAAGTTGCATCACTATCTACATCTCAGTTTGTTGACCATTTCGAGGCCCTGTCCCTAGGTCATGATCCACCGACTTTTAATTAATATTTAGCAATTTTCAATGTTAAGTTTTCTACTTATGTTAGTTTGATAAGAAATACTTGTGATAGATCAATTATAGTTTCTGTAAAGTTGCATCAGTACATCTCAGTTTATCGACCATTTCAAGGCCCTGCCCCTAGATCATGGTCCAACAACTTTCTATTAAATAGCAATTTTAAGTTTTCTGCTTAAGTTAGTTTGATAGGAACTACTTGTGATAGATCAATCATATTTTGAATAAGGTTGCATTACTATAAAGTTTGTGGACATTTTGAGGCCCTGCCCCATAGGGCATGGTCCAGTGACTTTCAATTACCGGTAGTAGCAATTTTCAATGTTAAGTTTTTTGCTTGAGTTAGTTAGATACATGTATTGTTACAAATGTAATTGATTAATTGTTGAATAATTTGGAATTTCTTGCTATGTCACCCAGAATTGGCAGAAATAGTATGCAGAAATACATTGTAATGTAAAACTGAACTTAAAGCTGTTATTTTTCTTACAAAGACAAGTTTCAAGAATATTTTAAAGAACAATAGTGTTCTTATCTTTGCATAGGTAAAAGTGATGGCCGCCACTGTCGTGACAAGGTCAGCACAAAGTCTTAGATCACAGGTTTTCTTACAACTCAGAAGACATTTGTGTGTAACATCAGTTTTAGCACAGAAATCTACACAGAGTCCAGATCTTATACAACAGCTTTTTGTAACAAAGATCAGAGAGTATGCAAAATTGACCAAGTAAGTTTTCCTTTTTGAATATTTGACTGGTATTATCTGTATATCATGAGACAACAGCTTGAATTTTATTTATTACATTTTTTATATAGTGCATTGGTTTAAGTTTTACCTGCTGTAGTTAATTTGACATTGTAATGTCAAAGGACTCCTACATAATTAACTGAATGCTTCTAAGATCCTAGAATTTTAGTTTAATACAAAGATAACAGGGAGAGACAGCAAGTACAAAATATGACCACCATAGCATAAGGCCAACACATTTGTTATACATGTTTGGTATCATATTTTTACAGTGTTAGAAATAACTACTGGTCCAGCGAAGTTACAATCATTTGGATCAAGGGAAATCATAGTCTTCTTGCTGACAGGGATAAAAAATTTGAATTCATCAGTGTGTTTACCACACTCATCTTATGATTCTTGTCAGCCAAACATCATGCCTAACTGAATTTTAGTTGATTCAATGCATGTCCATTGTTCAGTCAAATCAATCCATACAGATAATGAATTTATTTATTTTGCTGTTCCAGAACAATAAATAATGCAAATCGTCAACATCCAAAGCACATTCTTCAGCTCTTCATACTTTTCCAAAGTTCTGTTAATGATGACAAAGTATTTTTTGTTTGCCTTATATACAAGAACTGTCATTTGATAAATTCATATTCCAGTAATATTCATTGATGAGCTATATTGAACTTCCAGGTCAGCGGGTGGTAAAATGCCAGATGCTGATCCTGTAGCTCAGAAAACTTTAGACGAAGTGTTAAAAAAACTTGCAAATCAGTTTGGGGTTCAAGAAGGAAAGGAACAAGAATTTGCCAAATTCCCCAAATTTGAGTTTATAGGTAAGACAGAAAGATAATTTATATGTGTTCATGTGGTAGACAATTGAGAAATTAATGTGGTGACTCCCTAATGTAAACACAGTTTGACAAAGTCATACATGTACCTGTATCTGTTCTGAAGGGAAAGGAGGATGTCCGCCTTTTAATCACTTTGGTTGTCATTTAATTTTCGAGATGTCAGGGAGGTGACAGGGAGGGACTCTTTGGGCAGTGAATTGAAGTTACAATGTACTTATAAACACTATAATTATTCTTTGATTAAAGTTCAATCAAATATCAAGATATTAACTAGTATATATACTGTATGTTTACTGTTTGTAAACCTTGGTTCACATAAAGGCTTTTCATAATTTAGTTATCTTAATCAATTTTAAATTGTCTTATGTTAGACTTCTACACATGTTCTATATGCAGTAAGTCTTGTGGTAACTAAAACACTCGCACCCACCTGATTTTGATCAATATGGATTTCCAAAGAAAAATAATTTGCTGAAGACATTTTCAATGCAAATGGGATAAGTCTTGAGAGATTTTCTTGAAGTAGGCATTGTATCCCTGGGTTGCACCAAAGTGAATAGAAAATATTTAAAATATGTTTATAATGGGTTATACAAATTTTAGGATAGATCCTATTCAGTCATTTCACAGTTTTAATACTTGTTTTTAGTTATGTTGCAACAATATTTCATTAAAATTTGGTAAACAAAATGTTCAAGCATTAAGATGATGTAATGAATACTGAACATGCTGAATATATTATAATTTAATACAAAAGATGAAATACATGTATATACTGAAAATATATGAAATAATATTTTTGAACCCCTTTTATATTTATATAATTCTCAATGTGTTTTTACAGATAAAAAAGAGGACCTACGATCATTGCCTGTTAATGCAGAAGAACTAGATGCTGAATTGATGAAAGCTGAAGAGACAGAGAAATGAGAAGGAAAAATAGTTTTTGAAATAATAAACTTTTGTTAACTTGTGAAATTTTTTAGCATAAATATACAATTTATAAATTGTTGTTTGAGAGAAGAAAAACTTATTCATGTGGAATCTTGTGTCCATAATACCCTCCCCATTTTCAAAATATGTTTTTTAGCCACAGATTGTTTTTTTCCCAAAAAATTATGAACCTCTCATAAATTTCACATTGACTATTTGTGTGGATTTTTCAGAAAGGTGTATGTGAAAAAAGTGGCAGTTTGATTTCCATATTTAGGAAAGAGAAAGATACCTTGTTACAAAATCAGGCCATTCTCTGGAAACATTATCTTGTCCTAAAGTAAACAATAAAAATTACCAGAGGTTTTGACCAGTGATTGAATACAGAAGGCCAACACCATAATAACTGTCATGAGAAGTTCACAATCTAAGTTGTGATTACAAAATGAATTGGAGAGTTTTAAGAGCAAAAACTGTCAGTCCAACTACAATAGATATTTCTCAATGCCTTCAATGGATATAAATCACATATTTATACATTATGCACTCGCTCAGATATTTTTATGCTTAAGAATTGTAGTTTCATTGGCTTGGAAAATCATTGACCAAGGTATTTTTTGCATAAAACGTTGAAGTCCTTTATACTGAAAATGTGCACAGTTAATGCATTTACTTCCTTATGAAATTACTGAAAAGAAGAATTCAGTTCTTTTAATTACATCTGACATCAATTTTATTGTTAAACTTTTCATGTATTCAAATTCTTTTGTAGGTTTTTTTTTATTCCTGCGCCACATTGTAACATTATAAATGTCATGGTATTATAGCTGATGACCTTCATTATACCCCCACTCAGAGTGGTTGGTATACTGGAATACCCTTGTCCGTTCGTTCCGCTGGCCACAAATCTTGTGAATGCATTTAGTCATTCATTTTTTGGCCGATTTTGTTCATATTTGGTATGGTTGGGCATGACCTGTACATGTGCATATTTTATCGTAGATCTATTTTTGCAGGAGTTATTGCTCTTTTCATATCTGAATATCTTGGGTACGCAACTAGTCGTTCAGCTTTTGGCATGTTGGGCATGATCTGAACATGTGCATTTTATACAGATTTAACAGTTGATTGATTTTTGCACTTTTCATATCTTTTGTAAGAAAACTTTTTGTTAGCAAGTATTCATTCATATTTTGGTATTTTAATAATTGGTATTTTGGTAGGGGATGATCTGTTTAGATAGATTTCATGATTGATAGGTTTTTGCAAGAGTAATTGCACTTTTCATATCTTTTGTCTGAATACTTTATATACAAAACTAGTCATTCATCCTTTGGCAGATTTTGTTTCATAAATGGGCAGAATTCATAGATGATAGATTTTTGCAAGATTTCATATCTTTATGTAAATAAATTGTGTACACAACTAGTCATTCATCTTTTGGCAGATTTTGTTTGTGTCTTTTTTGGGGTTGTCTGGTTGATCAATTTTTGCCAGAGTTATTGCATTTTTTGGTAGGTCCAATATTTCTTTGTACTGTATATTATAATATCCAAAACTATATCGGGTCAACAATAATAGTGTGTTTACATTTATTTAATTTGTTCACATGTCGTATCATGCTACACTTAGCGAAGCCCTTTATTAGCTCAGCTGGCCCAAAGGGCCATGTGAGCTTTTGTCATCACTTTGGCAGCCATCCGTCTTTCTGTAAACTTTTACATTTTAATCTTCTCCTCATAAACCCCTGGGCCAAATAAACTGAAAATTGGTATGTGGCATCTATGGAAGGAGTTTTATCAGTTTTGCATATTTCGTTCCGGTTGACAACTAATATGGCTGTCATGATGAATTCTTATTTCTGATTGGTCAAAATTTCAAAAATCATCTCTTCTGAAACCGCAAAGCCAGGTGAGCTATACAGGCTCAATTTTTTTAGCCTTTTGTTCATTGTGTAATACCCCTTGAGTATGCAACTAGTAATTATTCATTTGGTGGACTCGGTTCAGCTGATGGATAGTGAGTGGGGGTATAGTACATAACAAGGCTTCATTTTCATCTACAGTCAAACCTCGTTATGTTGAAGTCCTCAGGACCAGACCATTCTGTTTGACTTAGCATAGCTATGACTCAATCAAAATCAAGTAAAACATCATGTATTATACAATGGATGAAATTTGGTTCTGTATCCATCTGATATTAACATGTTACATTTTATCTTGAAAACAATATAAATTCCATCAATATCAGCATTTTGTAAATAGCCAAACTTAATTACCTGGTCACATGTCAAGATTCTATTGCAAAACGAAACATGAATGAATTTTGTATTAAGAGTTCGACTGGTCAGTATTGGAATTGGTCAGTCAATCATGATATCTTTTTGAGTCTTTTATTCAACAATGAAGGGATTTTTATTGTTTAACAAACAATTGTCTTCTGCTTATTATACTCGTGAAGAAACAGTCATTTCTTAACAGTTTGTAAGAAGCTCGATTGTGTAAGCTGGACATCACTGCTGATAGACATTATTGATAGTATGCTTCTTGCTAAACATGGAGTGATTGTTAATCCTGACCAAATAAAATTAATAATTAATCCATATTTTTACTGCTCTTCTTTGACATCTAATTTTCTTATGAATGATATTAACATGCACTTGGAACCATTGTTGATGTTTGTGCTATAGGCTACACACTAAATGCTCTGAGATTTTAAACATTTCATCCTATGGATATACTTCTTAGTCAGCATACACTAAATTGATTTATCCTGATTTATCCTGATTAGAGTAATTTCTCGCAATTTGTCATGGAAAAAAAACAATAAATAAGTGGTCTGATAACAAAATCAGCAGGGGCGGATCCAGAGGGGCGACGAGTGGGGGGGGCACAATTTTGAATAATTATCTGCCCTTTTGGGGGGGGGGGGGGCGATAATGAAGATTTTACGACCTTTATTGTTGAGGGGGGGGGGGGGGTACAGCATCACATCTTTTTTGGTTAACGTCACAGAAGCTTATGTATCTGCCGAAAAATTGAAAGCAATTATATTTTTACTGCTGTTGTCAGGTTGTAGAACTAGATATGATCTGGTTCTCCGTGGTCTCTGTGCATGATTAGTGATTGTAAGAAAGAAGATAAATACACCTAAGGAGCAAACCAAAAAACGCAATCCATCATAGCTAGACCGACAAGCCCGGAAATGAAAATGAACAACCACAAGCACAACAATTAAACACTGAAAACTAGAAAACAATGAACAACACAAACTTCTATAAAAACCAGAAATGAACTCAGGTGCTCCGGAAGGGTAAGCAGGTTCCTGCTCCGTATACGACACCCGTCATGAAGTTCAACAAAGTCAATCCGCCATCCGGTGGTAGTCACAAATCGGTGGAGGTGCGTGAAATGTTACCACAGTGGGAACAGGTCCAACATCATCTTCGATATTCGTGATGAAGACCGTAACATTTCCTAAGTGATGACATCAACTTATCCCTGATTGAAAAGCGTACCATGAGCGAATTGAAAAGGGGACCCAAATTAAGAAATAAGACTTTCAATAATTAATAATATTGTTTCGTCAAAAATGTCGTGCAAAAATCACTGAAAGATGGCAGTTTTAAAGTTTAAAATATAATGATTGAAGTGGCTGCATTTTCGGTAGCCAGTGCAGTTTGGATTCTCTGACGTTACATGTATCAAATTTCAAAATGGATCTCAAACTTTTGTTCTTTTACACGGCCACCGAGGTGCTAAAAAACAATCAACTGAGAGAAGAAATTTTTTGACAATTATTAATATCTTCAAGTTTTAAAAAAAAAATGACAATTTATTAAATTAAAGGTTTTAAATTTATATTTCAGAAGTCTCACTGATATAAATATTATTAAAAAAATGTTGATGTACCTCTCATATGTCGGAACAGTTTAAACAAATCATGGTAGTAAAGATTTATCAGATATTGTAAATGCCCATTTGTACTAACAACACACTTAAATTAAAAAAATCCAGATATTTTTACTTACCAATGAATTTCAAATATATTAATTTTAAAAAAAACAGACATCTTTTAATAATCTTTAGTTTGTGTTTAAAACAATACACGTCAGCAAACAATGAATCAATAAGTAAGCTATTGTATAAGAAGGATACATGTTCAATTAAACACTTTCAAATCTTCAAGGGGCACTGGTGGAAAATTAATTTTACTTTCTTCACTGTGATACATTTCCATCTCATTAACTCTTATCTTTATTATCAGATTTGTAAAAAGTTACATACATGTTAATTTTCACAACTAGGTGGCAATCAACCATTACAATAGATAATGTGTTATGGTCACTTTCTTAAAATTTGCCTTTCGTAATTATGACCATGTTCAGCGATGTGAAGCTTTGTATCTAGTAATTTTACGTATAATTTTTTTTTTTGGTGACCTCAACTGGGGGGGCACGTGCCCCCTGTGCCCCCCCGCTAAATCCGCCACTGAAATCAGGATAAATTCGTTACACAGTGTGCAATTGTCCTAATACAGGAATTTATCAAGTCAATAAAATTCATATCGGGTGAGGCTTCGCCTCACCCGATATGAAGTTTATTGACCTGATAAATTCCCGTATTAGGACAATTGCACACTGTGTAACTAGTAGTATTTCTACATGTAAATAAATAAATGGTGGATGACAAACTAATACTCCAATAAATCAGAGGTGTTCCTTGGATGGCAGAATTTATACAGATACAGCTTGATTGATTTATCAAAAGTATCACCTGTTCATGGTAAACGTTATTCAAACATAATCATAAACATTATCATTAATTTAAGGTCTGATGAAAAACTTCCTAGCAACCATACATATTGGGCACAAAACATGTTCAACCCCGCTGCATTTTTGCACCCGTCCCAAGTCAGGAACCTCTAGCCTTTGTTAGTCTTGTGTGTTTTTTTAATTTTGGTTAATTTTTGTGTTTCGGAGTTTAGTGTGCCGTTCATTTTGCTGAACTAGTATACATTATTGTTTAGGGGCCAGCTAAAGCCCACCTCCAGATGCAGGATTTTCTCGCTGTGTTGAAGACCCATTGGTAGCCTTGAGCTGTTTTCTGCTCTTTGGTCAGGTTGTTGTCTCTCTGACACATTCCCTGTTTCTATCCTCTATTCTGTTAAGTGCAAGAAATCCCAGTCATACTTCATCGAACTAGTAACCATATTTATTGGTTGGAAGATACAATTAAAGATGACATTAGTCAACTATTCTGCAAGTTTCATATATCATAACTGCATACTAATACCATGCATGAGTTTGGGTCATTGCAGAAAAAAAATGAGAGGGGGTATATTCCTTAAAAATTAATGTTAGCCAACAACTGTTGTTCTGATGTGAGAATGCTTAAGGGGGTAGGCTTGGGGTTTGGGAGATAACTCCTATTGATGTTTTTTTATTTGACGTCAAACAATAGGAATGACGTGGCATTACTATGACGTACAAACTTTCCTCGCATTATACGAGTGAAGAGGTTCGGTAAGGGGCATCTCCGTAACGAATCTGAAACTTTCTCGAAATATGTGCAAAATCGATAATTACGTAGGATTTGATATATTGAGGAATTATTGTTTAACATCCAGTGGCAATTATGAAATGCATATCACGAAGAACGTAGTATTTGAACAACTGTACGCTCGGTGTCCAGGGATTACGCTAATCTATTTACTTACCAGTTATAAACAGAAAAAATTCCAAGACATGTTTTATTCCAAATAAAAATCAGATATACCCGAGCATTACCATAATAATTGGGTTATTAAATAGCATAGATTATTTACCCCCACCCTAATGGAATGGTCTATCTTTTTTATTTATTTTTGTAAATAATCAAAATTTAATGAAATCGATTTTTTTTCTTTTGAACATTTGGTCAAAATGTTCTAGTTGATATATTGAACATTGAAATATGTTGGCTTATCAAAGTGAATGAGGAAAACTGGACTAAATTAAATCATATTAAATTGAAGATATATAATTTTCAGGTATATTTATATTTTACACCACACCGGCAATACTTACCCTTGCAAATCATTTTTTTAAATAATAATAATAATAAAAAAAACGAATTGTAATACAAATGAAAAATAATACATAATAATAGATTATTTATTGGTAAAAAGTTTTGCTGGTAAATTCGTCTATGTGAGACAAGGTTCCATTTTAATGTGCAGCTTTTGCGAACGAGCTCGTAGAAAGTCCGTGCGGAATTTATCTCTTCCAAAGCCAGTCAAGATGGGAACAATAAACAGAAAATTCAAAACTTTTAGAAAAATTTATAGAACTATACCTCTTGATCACTTCCGCGGCTTTCGGATGTATTGACTACCCCGGGAGAATAAATTTTTCGAAGAAATTGTCTTTGGTTCATGATTTTTCGATATAACGCGATTTCAGGTTTTTTTTCTTTTTTTGCTCTCATTCTTCTCTTTTCCTCTCACAGCTTTACCTTTACTATTTTGTATTTATAAAAACTTTTAGTCATTGGCGATTTAACCATCATATTTTGTAATTTGTTAGATTTAGGAGAATATCAAGTATTTCATGACAGTCTATATTTTTTCTGTAATGTTTTTTAGATCATGTATTTTATAAACAAAACCCAGTTTTGACAAAACTATCGCCGTGGGTGCCGTGGTTTAGTGGTCAGCGCATCGGACTACGAAGCCAAAGATCCCTAGTTCGATTCCCGTTCGATATGAAAATTTCAAGGATCAAATTTGCGACCGGACTTATCGACACCATTTGCGAGGATGGTTTCGGTATACGATGCTAATCCGTCGGATGGGGACGAAAATTGCTGTCCCGTGTTAAGGAAGGGAAACACCCTTAGCACGTTAAAGACTCCTGTGTAGATGTCGAAAAAGAGTATGCTAAAATGCCGCTACAGGGGACTCTCTCGCACCCGCCAAGTGGAGAGGGATTGGTATAAGTTGGTATCACTTGTTTCCCAATCCACTATAAATAAATAAGTTTAAAAGTATCACAGGACTTAAGAGAGAATGCTTAGTTTTCAGTCATAATAATTATATTTTCTTTAAATTTATTTCCGTTTATAATTTAAGTCATCATCGTCTTCTATTCAATCTTCTTCGCGTTCTTTGAACATATAGAATAGGTTTATACTCGATAACGTTAGGAACGATAACTCTTATCGTAACGTCGTATTGTAACGTAATGACGTCCTACCTTAAAAATTGATCGAGTATTTTGTGAAAACTTGTGGTTAGAATTTCATAATTTTTTGTCATATAACACACATATATATGATATTTTTTGTAACAGTTTTTTGTAAGAATTAAACGACAGGATTTTTTTACAGCAGTGTTTGAATATTGAATGAGGCAACTGAAAATGAACGAAATTCCTAACATGTTTGGTACTTTTTACCTTTGGATTTTCATATAAAGAGTGAATTTTCCCATCATATTTCATTTTTGATTAAGACTATATCCCTGTTCTTCAGTTCAACAATTATAACTATTTTTCATCAAACATATGTGCTATGAGAGGTAGTAATATTCATTAACTTGTGTCATCTCCTGGAATGAAGGGTACCCCTTAAATGCCCATTTTCAATGAACCCTGTGAAGGAAACGCGTGGTTGAATTTCAACAAAATTTTCTCAGGTGGTGTATTGAGACATATATAATGCATGACGAAAATATGAAAAAAATTAAACGAGTGGAAAATTTTGGCCTTACCCAGGCCTACCCCCTTAAATCAACTTTAAAAATGAATATAATTGTCTGTAATGTGTTTCTGACTTCTGAGCAGTTCTAAAACACAAGATTAAAAAAAATTTATTTGACAACTGGAAAAGTAACTGTTAACACAGATGTCCTTTTGCTAAATTTTGCAGTGGCTTCATCATCTTCAACATGATGAGGAAATGTTAAATGTAAACTATATCTTCCATCTACTTCCAACTTCATATCGTCCTGAAAAAAAAAATTTTCACCTGTGAACCAGTGATTATCTAGCATTATGAAAATGACAAAGCTTTAATGGATAATAAAGGATATGGTGAATAAACATTTTAAAATCCATACATGCATGTGACAAACATTTACTTAGAAGAACAGCACATTTATTGGAGTGAAAACTTCGACAGACAACATGTGGCTGCTAATAGAAGCTACATGTACATTATGAATACCAGTATTCACTTACCGAAGGTTATGGTGGAGGGAGGTTCAGAAAAATTTATTTTATACATGCGAGTGTTTTTTTTTTCCTGCTAACAGATTTTTGGATTTCCACAGGTTCAGTTTTAAGTAAACATTCCCACATGTATGTTTATTTACGACATAAAAAGTTGTTTTGCTGTCACTTCAGTGCTGGAATTTATGTTGTATAAATATACCCCAAAAAAAACTTGTGGCATTATTTTCTTTGTTACTGAAGCACAGGAATTTTCTTTTGCCTAAATAAAAGATCATTCATACCTTTGATATATCTAAACAGCATTCCTGTACACTAGAAACACCATCCAATTTAACTGTAACTCTGATTTCTTTAACAGTATCATTGTTACCCTTTATACATTCTAGTGTATACTCTGGACAAGTTTTATTCAAGTTCATTGGTTCTGTTGGGGTGATTTCTTCTATCAATCCTTTCTTTTTCTGTCCACTATCTGAGGATGGTAATTTAAAGTCAAGCCCATCCTTTTGTGTTCTGAGAGGATCATCACATTTGGAGTTATCACCACTTACTGCAATGTTTGCAAATTTATTCAAAAATGTTTCTTTAGCATCTGATGGTAGAGGTGCAAAATTTTTTTGAAGCTCAGACATATTTTGTTCCAATTCTTTGTCAGCTGGTTCTGTTCTTTTCATGAAAGCCTGTTGAATCTTGTCCATATTTCCTTTGTACACAACATTACCACCTAAAATCTGATAGTTTCTTGAAATTTTAACATTTTGCTGAGATTCAATTAATTTCATTGCCAGATTTATTAATAAATCTCTGTTTTCTTTGTCTGGGGAATGTTTTCCAAATTCTTCTATAATTTTTGGATTAAATGCAACTGAAGCAATAATAATTGTATCTGAAATAAATGGGAACCTAAGTCATTATTGATATTAATTTACACATACTTCTCTATAATAAATATTTTTTTAATATAAGTTATCCCCCCTTACAAAAAAAATATCAACCAACATTTTACATGCATATAATTTTTTTCTTCATACATTAAGTGTATCACAAAACACAATATTTAAAAAAAATGAAGGCTGGTTTATACGTTACTTTATGGGATATAATCAGATTGGTGTTCATGTTATAAAACATTTTTTTACAAATTCTTGTCATATAATATTGATCCACTAATACAAACCATGTAACCCTTTTCATACTGTGGTTTAATATAATTTTGTGGTACACCCATTTCATGGTTTACATGAATGTAGTGCAAATATGCATTAGGTATTCAACAAAATTAATTGTATTACTTCTAGAAAATTACATAAATTTACCAATATCAAAATCTGTGTCCCCAAAACAACACTATTTTTTCAATTGACCACCAAGATTAATACCCATGATAATGCCAAAATCTACAGTATATTATAAAAGTCAAATCAACTGATAAACTTCATTTACGTACCTGATGGATCTTTCTCTTTCTGGAGATCTGTTCCAATTACTGGAATGGGATCATCTGTTGTCTTTGGTTCAGGCACACGCTGCCAACTACAGAAATTTATGTACAACTTCCACGTTTTTGGAGACTGTAAACATAACAAATACAACATGAGTTTAATTTATATTACAGGTACATGTAATTGTGAATTTTTGTGGTCTGATTTACATCTTTAAATCAACTTATTTCAACTTGAGACATGATTTAAACATTTTCAAAATTTCCAAAAAGAAGATGGATAGTTTTCAAGGGATCTTCAAGAAACTCAAAATCCTGAGTCCAGTATGCAGTAAAAGTAGTGAATAAGTTTGAATATTTATTATCAAGAAAAAGTATCTACCATGACTCAGCATGAATATTTATATATGGAAAAAGTATTTACCAGTAATGAGTATTTTTAAATTTGATGTTAAATTTTTTTCTTTAAAATCTGACACAAACAATGAAATACTTCAGTCGACCAACTAAACAACATTATAAGGTACCTGTAAATTACTTTGTACACACATATTAGGTACAGGGGGTTTCATATATTCTTTTGCTTCTTTCATCTGTTTGTCTATAAAATCTTTGTACTTATTCGGATCATTTTCAGCCATTTCATCCAACATTGTCCACACATTTTGTGCCTGATTTAATAATGATTCTTTACTGTATCCTCCAATGTTGTCCATAGTAGTATTTATGTTTCAGATTGTTAAACTGAAAAATAAAATTAGAATAAAATGTTATTTTAGTAGTACATGTATATAATGAAAGACTTAAATTACAGTATCACTGCAAGTACAATGAATGGTCAAAATTTGAGACTGCTGTCTGTATATTATAGTAACATGGAAATCTCTCATTTGCTCTATAGGATCCAGCTCATGTTCCCAAAAATGTTTAACATCCAATAACCAAACTGTTGTCAAGATGCATCAGGAACTATGAATGTTAGTACATTTTTTATAACTGGGAACTGTCACAAAATGATTCCCAATTTAAACATAAGATTACATGGATTACTTAACATAGCCAGATGAACAATATAATGGTAATAGGAAAGGTCAACAATGACATAACAATCACTCAATGCCACCAATCAGACAGAATCCCAGACAGCACAGAACACAAACACAACAGTGAGTCAGGATAGTCTGACTAATGGTACAGACACTGAACATTTATTGTTAGGGTTAAACATGTTTTATAGGTATAGCTCTCCTCTTATCTATCCTGACACTCTGGATAAAACATACAATGATAGCCCATACAGTATAATTACCAACAAGTTGACTGCTTGTTAGAACTGCAAAAATTGGTTGGATGGTACATAATTTAGATAGCCGGGTCTAAATGTGCTCATTGTAACGGTAAAACTAGCTAAGGCCCCCATAATTGCTGGCCAGACACTACCACTCTATCAAATTAAAAAGTCAGAAATAACAGTTCCTTAAAGGGTTTAATACTATTTTGTCATATCATGAACACTTTCATGTTGGTTTTACATGCAAACACATCATCGCCTGCATCATGGCTACCTGTTGCCCCAATGACTGTTATGTTGTTATGTACAGGGAAAGTAGTATTTACATTGATAGCAAAAACAGAAAATAGAAAACGAAAAATAGCAAAATAAGTAAAAAGAAAATATCAGAAAACAAATGAGTAAGATAAATATCACCCCCCCCCCCCCAAGTCCTATGTTATGGGACTAGGTGAGTAGATATGTTTCATTTTCTCTATACTGTATATGTAATTATAATACACATTGTCATTTATATATGTCTTGTAAATTCATGCCACTGACGGCTGGCACCTTGTGGTTAATAATGTGTCTTATCTTATATGTGTAACATTATATAGTTCAATAAAAATCAACAGTATGTGTTAGTAGCCTGCTTTAAAGGATAAGATAAGATAATGTTTATTAACCAATTAAGGGCCCTCAATGGGGCAATAAGTAACAGAGTAACCAAAAAAAAAACATTGAAAGAGAAGAAGTTACTTGATTGACAGAAAATTAGAGACAACTGCCGTTACCTGACAGAAAACATTCAATATAAATAAATCAACTGTGATTATCTAAAATATAAAGACTCATGGCATATTAACATGTAAAAATTTGCCAACAGAGTTTAACATATCAGGATTTTCACAATTGAGAATATAATTTTTGTCTATCTGATAAATTTGTGAAAGGGGGAACTTTTGATATAAATTTAAATAGTTCTTTCCTCATATTAGTATACTTTTCACATCCGGTTAGAAAATGTTCTTTGTCTTCAACCTCCCCAATGGAACAATTTCTACACTTCTTTCATTTCTGGCTATTTTTTTGTAACGACCTGTTTGTATCAAAAGTCTATGTGAAGATACACAAAACTTACAGAATGCTTATCCATATCAAATTTCTTTAGCAAAATCAAATATTTTTCTAATGTAAAATTACTTTTTAAGAAAATATAAGTTGTAAGTTTACCATCTTTAAAATTATCCCTAGATTTTTTCCAATCATTGAGAAACTCTTTATCTATATGTTTTTTTAAAGACTTATTAAATCTGTATTCTCTTTGATTCATAAAATTAGTATCTATTTTTAATAATTTAAGTAATTTTTCAACTGATGAATACCAAGTTGGTTTGTTAGACAGATGAAGTTCTTTACAGCATCGAAAAGCATCCTGTAGAAGAGATAATTAGTTCTAGTGGCAGAACACAGGCATTCGTTTTACAAAAATAAGAATATTTTATTTTCCAAATCAAAGAGCCCTATATAGGGCATAATACATTGAATATAATAAATTAAACATTTCATTAAACAAATAGATACTGATTATTAACAAGTGTGGACCCTAAAAGATGTCTCGCCTGTCCGCGCTTGACCCAGAATAACATGCACTATCAAAGACCATGCTATCATTTGCTATCATCTACTGACCAAAGATGATTGATGTACCACATGTAGTATTTTAGATATGAACCTTTACACAAACTTTAACCTGAGTCATTCAAGCAGAAAATGTAGGGCAGAGTGATCCAATTATCATTTGAAGCAGCATCACTCTCCAAGACGGATCTACTGACCAAAGATGATTGATGTAGCACATGTAGTATCTTAGATAATGCAAACTTTAACCTGAGGTGGGACAAACGGACAGACACTTGGACGGACGGACGGACGGACTGACAGACAGATACTCGGACGGGCGAGATACTATATACCCTCCACAACTCAGTTGGGCGAGGGGATAACAATAACTAATCAATCAATAATTTTTCTATGGATCATCAAACTGTGCATTTTAAGTATTTCGTGCAAACCACCAAAAGATAAATAAATTGTCTCAAAATTTTGATGATTGCACCATACTGCGCGCACCATCGCTCATTTTATGTCAATTCTTCGAGAACCGGCATTCAAGTGATAAATCAATGGCTTTTTTGTATGCTAATTTTAAATTTCAGAACCACCCATATTTATATAAAATTTTGTGTCAACAAATATAACAATTTTGAAACAAAGTTTAAATATATACTTATCCTTTTTATATTTATATCAATCCAAATATTCTTATTGAAAGGACATCCACACAAAAATTAACATTACATTACAGACTTATTTACAAAGTCATGAATCAATAGATCAATAGTTTTGATATGTTTTAGTAGTTCTCACAATTTTGCCAGGGGCTATTGAGGGTTGTGAAATTATTTATGTGTGAAATTTAATAAACAAGATCTTTGGTTTTATGATCAACAAAATACTTTTTCTCAAATAGATTATATACATAATCATGTAAGTTTTGTATCAATTATCTTAGGTATGCCATTCGAAGAGAAAAAACTAGATGGAACTTTATACACAAAGTTATACTTCTCCCCCCCCCCTTCCTGTTTGTCTATCCCCTAATTAAAACATTAGTGATCAATCTGAAAATATGAGGTGGGCAAGTTCTTATATATATGGCGAGTCTAGATATTGCAGTTGCTGAAAAATGGACTGTAAAAGAAAAAAATTGACAAAGTCACTGAACCATGAAATTGAGGTCAAGGGCACATGAAAGGTGTCAGACTGGCATGTACCCATACAGATCTTGCTATAAGCCATGTATGATGAGTCTATTCATTGTAGTTGCTGTAAAATAGACTTTAAAGAAAAAAATTGACAAAGTCACTGAACCATGAAATTGAGGTCAAGGACACATGACAGGTGTCAGACTGGCATGTACCCATATAGATCTAGCTATAGACCATATCTGATGAATCTAGTCATTGCACTTGCTGAAATATAAACTTTTGAGGAAAAAATTGACAAAGTCACTGAACCATGAAATTGAGGTCAAGGGCACATGAAAGGTGTCAGACTGGCATGTACCCATACAGATCTTGCTATAAGCCATGTATGATGAGTCTATTCATTGTAGTTGCAGAAAAATGGACTTTAGAAGAAAAAATTGACAAAGTCACTGAGCTGTGAAATTGAGGTCAAGGACACATGACAGGTGTCAGACTCCCATGTACCCATATAGATCTTACTATATACCAAATATGATGACTCTAAACATTACAGTTACTAAGAAAGGGACTTGAATGTAAAACTATGTCGCAGATTTTCGAAGTTCACTGAACCGTGCAATTGAGGTCAAGGACAAATGACAGGTGTCAGACTGGCATGTACCCATATAGATCTCACTGTAGACCAAATATAATAACTCTAGGTATTATAGTTTCTGAGAAAAGGATTTGAATGTAAAACTATGTCGCAATGTTTATGTGGGTATTGAACCATGAAAAAAAGGTCAAGGTCATCTAAAAATGTGCTGCTGAAAAGGTCATCACTTCATGCACCTGTGGACCAAAGATGAACATTGTAAGTATTATACTTTAAAAGTTATTAAGGTTTTACAAAAAGTTAACGCCGTCGCCGTCGCCGTCGCCTTCGCCGCCGGATTGCTATACCTATGTCTCGCTTCCAGCGACTTTCGTCGCAGGCGAGACAAAAATCATATTGCATGATGACAAATAATATGCATTTACAATGCTAAATTCTTCCTAATTTTTAAACAATTTGATATATGACGAGAAACCAACTTGATTAAAAATTCATCAACAGATAACAACCAAATGAACTTATAATCTATGCTCATGGATTCAAAATTTGTATATTTTTCTGAAATTGTGTTGAATAACAGTTTCTGTTTATCTTTACACACAGGACAATGTAATAGAAAATGAATTTCATCTTCAACAGAATTGGTTTCACAATAAATGCACAACCTTCAAGGTCTTTATTTAAATTTCTGTATCGACCCTTTTCTATTGCCAGATCATGAGAACTGACTCTAAATCTAGTATAGGTGCAGCACATATCAATATCTCTAATAACATTTAAGTAAATTTCCCTCTTAAAAATTGACTTAAATTTGAAATATGTTCTCAGTTTTCACTCATTTTCTGCATTTTCAGATATATTCTTGTACCAAAATGATTCATTTCTATCAATAATATTTTTCTTTACTTTCTCAATTTGAAAATTTTCTAGGTCTAGTTGTGATTTCCCCAACTAATACTTGAACTATACACCAGCAATCAATGTTATTGTGATATAATTTCTTATTTGTCAAACAACAGCCCTAAACCTGTACCCAAGCTAGCTGCAAATAAAAAAAATATTGCATTTCTTGATGATTTCTCAGATTAACAGAACATTATATTCGTTTCATACTAATAAAGAATGATTTTACAAAGCACCTGTTCTTTCTCTTGTTGGATTGCGTCCTTAGACAGCGCACTACGTCACCAATAAATGTGCGCCCAAGGGGCGACAACTTTTCATTATTTTTGAACGAATCGAGGTAATATAATTTATCATAGGCCTAATAAGGCTATATTTGAATTTCTTCATAAACTGATAAATCGGGCGGATGAAATTGATGAACAATAGAAGAACCAAACGAATCCGTCACTCAGAAAAAGTTTCAAAACAACATAATATATGGAATAGCAATCTTCTTCTTCTTCTTACATGTCTTATACAATGTATGTCTCTGATACAACTATAGATGCTACTCTTTGATCAAAACTTATTAGAGAATGATATGTCTGGCCCGAAGCCCAGACCAAAATTAATGTTTATACAGGCATGAAGTCGAGTTTAAAAAAAATGCACCAGCTCATTATTGACAAATAATATTATAGCCTTTTTTATTCAGTACACTGATGTCCCCTTATTCTATGCACCTGTCATTTTAGTACTTTACAAATGAATACTTTTGTGTTTGTTATTAAACTTTGTTCCATTTTGTATCCTAACAATTTCAGTGTGAATCAACAGCCTGTCTGTGTAAGGTAAAAAAAAATATGTGAGTGTACTGTCACATGCTGAAAAAAAAATAGAGTCGGTAGGTTTTTTTTTTTTTTTTAAGGGCTCATTCAAACAGGTAAAAGTAAACTGTCTACCACTGGAAAATGTCACTACTTCTCGCGACTGGCAATGTAGGAGTAACCTCAAAATTATTTGGAGACATTACTTTACATGAATCATTGTTTTTCAAATGACAATTGTCACTATCGTGATATTTATTGAATACATGTATATCAATGAAAGTTCTTGAATTGGAGCTATGACATTTTTGTCTGCTTTTAAATGGGGACACTGTTTAAATGTTAGCGACAAAATGCTGGCACTAGAGGCCTTCATTGTTTAATACGATAAATACTGGTACCGGTGATGGAAAAGGCGGGAATTTCAGAAAATTGATGATAAAAAAGTTAGGGTCGGGACGATAAAACTAGGGTCAGTTGGGTGACCATAAACACACATATTTTTTTTTTTGGCTTAATGGTTTTTCTGAAGAAAAAACCTTTAAATATTCAAATCTCCACCCATAACCCCCTTTCTTGGCAAATTAAAACAACAATTTGATGAAAAGATGTAGAATATTAAACTTTTACCACCATTCTGCATGCAATTCCTGTTTTTGAAGAATAACAGCTGGTAATGTAAAATTCTGAGCCAGGTATGCAGAATTTGGGGACATTTGACGGTCTTACAAAAACAAGTGTGTCATTCTTGTCAAATCAAATCATTTCAATGAGGTGTTTTAAAAATGTGCAAAAAACTGATATTTTAAATAATATCAATTTCCAAGGGCCATAAAAAATCATATATCACTCAATCAGAATGAAACTTGATCTGTAAATCATATCCATAATTCTGCAAACCAAAAATGAAGTTATCTTTTTTTTTAAAGTGTGGAAAACTAAATATGTTGAGTGACCAATGGACAGATGAACAGTACATAATCAAAATCCCCTCCTGGATTTGACAGCTCATTTTCTTTTTTCACCTTGGAATTAATAAAATTTCAATACAACATGTTTTATTTGTCAAACATGATGGTCACATTGAAGGTTCAATATAATTTAATTTTACAATTACAACATTTCAAATGGTTTGTTTGATTGGTAAAGATTGAATACATGTGTATTAACATTTGAACAAGGTATTTTAAATGTTCATTTAAAAAAAAATGCAAGAATAGATTTACTGAAAACTGGTTCCATCAGTAGATTAGTATTATCAGTAGATATTTTGTGGATAAATTTTGTTTTTCTTTTGATGTAGGTGCTGTCAAAGTTGAATCAACAATGTCAAATGCAGCTGCAAAAACCTTGTTAAAAAATCATATACGTCATGCAGATACCCATAACAGAGTAAGTATAAACATTTCAAGGGTTTTGAGTCTCACCTAATTTTAAGGCTCAAAAGTTAGAAGTTAGTGTGATTTTGGTTTCTTTGTTAAAATTCACAGAAAAAAACCCAGGTTATACTGTATCAAAATTGTATTTAAGCTAGACCAAGTAAAATTGTCTAACAATACAATGTAAGTCCAAACCATGTTGGATATTGCTGGAATACACAACATATTTTGGGCTTATTGTAAGACTCATAAAGGACTGACAGCAGTACATAGTTAAAGTACATTGTAAAATGAGGTCAAATCTTTAATTTGAAATTAGTCAGTTATTTATTAGTAGAAATGCTTTATTTGGTTGTAAAGTAAGTATATTTTCTTGAAATGATGTAATTGTCTTTTGTTTTTGTAAATTGTAGAAATGAAACTTGCAGCCTTTTAACTTGTAATTTTGTATCAGATTACTTATTTCCTTGTTTTAACATCATATCGCATATGAAATATATCATATGCATGCATACAGATAATAAAATTGCCTACCTTATAACAGAACCATATTCATAGTATCAGAACATGGAAAGGAATCAAATCACCTCAAATGCAAGAAATTTTCATATTGTTAATTGGTTAAGTGTGAAGAATATATAAGTCTGACATAATAAGTGTTTTTAATTAATATGTTTGAATTTTTTTTTCACAAAGAATGAGGATGTTATGCAGCATGATATTACAAACTTTCTCGTTTTAAAAATGCCTATTGTGAACAGAAACGAAATAATAAAAATTTGCCAATGATTTTAAGAGACAGATTTTCACCTAAAATAGATAATTTTTCAAAATAAATGTGTGTGAAATACTAAATTTACATGATGTTTAAAGAACAATGTGTAAGATTTAGTTGCATTTATATGATAAATATTTTTTTTACAAATTAGAATTATACAAATTATCTCTGTTGCATGTCTACGGTACATTCAAAATTTCACTTTAAATCTATTTCGTACTATGTTAAAAATTCATGAAGTTTCATGGATGGGTAGCTTATACCCCCTTCACACACACAGATTTTTCTTACGAGTCATTAGATTACATTTTCCGTAAATAACTTGTAACAATCCGTAAGTATCATAAACCGGTCGTTACGACACGTAACCCTACATAAACTACTCGCAAGAATCCATAAATGTCTCGTAAACAAATGGCCAGGTGAGCTATTGCCATCACTTTGCGTCCATCGACCGTCTGTTCGTTAAATTTTCACATTTCAATCTTCTTCTCCAAAACCCCGTGGCCAATTGAAACCAAACTTGACGGGGATGTTCATTGGATGGTCCTCTACAAAGTGTATGTTTTTGGTTCTGATCCAAAATTCAAGATGGCTGCCAGGGCCATTTATGCACTCTGATTGGCTGAAATTTCAAAAATCTTCTTCTCTGAAACTACAAAAGCAATTGAATTGTTATATTGTAGGAATGATCATTACATGGTCCTCCACAAAGTTTATGTTTTTTTGCCAATCTGAAATCCAAGATGGCCGCCACCACGAGATACATTAAACATAGGATCCTATGGGAAATACATACAAACATCTTTATGTCAGAAACCGTTTGACAGATAGGAGTAATATTATACATTGTACCTGAATGATCAGATAATGGTCCCTAACAAAATGATGTTTTTGGTGCCGATCCGAAATTCAGCATGGCTTTCCAGGGTCAATTATGCACTCTGATTGGCTGAAATTTCAAAAATCTTCTTGTCTGAAACTACAAAACCAATTGAATTGTTACATTGCAGAAATGATCCTTACATGGTCCTCTACCAACTTTATGTTTTTCATGCCAATATGAAATCCAAGATGTCTGAAACAATAGATTGGGTTGGAACCAAACTTTGCAGAAATGGTCCTTAAATGGTCCTCTGTCAGAAATATGTCCGATGACCCAGAATGTCAACCAAGTTGGCCGCCACAGCCCAACTTAGTAAAACAAGGGACCCTGTGGGAAAAATCATTAAAAATCTTCTTGTTTGAAACCAAGCCAATTGGAACCAAACTTGGCAGTAATGATCCACCAAAGCTGAACTTAGTTTAACATAGGACCCTATGGGAAATTTAATTTGCAGTCACCATTCCTTAAACTTGGCCATTTGGACACCAAACTAATCCAGCAATGGTCCTCCTTCAGAATTATGTTTGATAACTTTGAATTTTGACAAAGATGCCCAGCACACTTTGTTTAACGTTGAATCTAGCAAAGATAACTGCTACACTTAAACTATCAGTCCTGCTGAAGGTGGACAAGTTAAATCCAGGTGAGAGCCTCTAGTTTACAATTTGTGACGGTTAGTTTACGATTTGTTTACGGATTATTTCGAGTGCTTAAGTGATGTTTACAATTTTATTCAAGTTGTGTTTCAATGGCTTTACGGATTGTTAGAAGTTATTACGAGCACTTTATGTATAGTTAAGAGTATTTTACGAATACATACGTATAGTTTATGATTTAGGAAAGGTATAAAAATTGTCTCGCTGGATGTCATTTATCGAATGATGATACACAGAGAATTGCATACTTTTTTGCAAAAAGCATAAGGACTCGTAGATACTCTTAACTAACTCGCAACTATTCATAACAACACATTAACAGGTCGTAATTTAAACTAAAAGCTTAGATGAATCGTGACATTCCGTAATATACTCGTAACAATCCATAAAAAGTTCATAAATATGTCATAACTTGCTTGTATTTATCTGTGGTAACTCGGAACAAATCGTAGATTTTTGCCGTAAATACATCATAATAACTCGTAATTTTAAACTATCAATAGAACCTTTTTTTAAACAGTTTACATAGACCAAACGTGTACATATTATCAGAACTTTAAATTTTTTTTATTTTTTGCAAAATATTTTTAAAAATCTTAATGACTTTGCATAACTAATAGTAATAGCTACACTTAAGATCTTTGATCCACAGATACATCATGATAAAAAGTGTGCAGCAGTGTACTTTTTTTTACCTTGACCTCATTTTCCTGGTTCATTGACTTCATAAACATTTGTAAAAATCTGCGTCCAAGTTTCGTTGTTAAAACCATTTCTCAGCACTGTAATACCTAAACCTGCCATATTTGGTCAATAGATAGTTCTTGGTGGGTTTATGCCTCAATTTCATGCTTAGGTGACTTGTGTTACATTTTCGAGATTAAGTATAGTTTTCAGCAACTGTTGTACCTAGGCCAATTATATTTGGTCTATAGATACTTCTTGTTGGGTACATTCCAGTTTGACACAAGCAGGCAAAGTCATGATAAGAAACGAATAATTATTGTGGCATTTCTAAAGTGGATCAATTGTATCTCACCTGAAAATATTTTATTGTCATACAAATATGTTTTACATATTCTATATTACAGTTGGTTGAAGAAACTGGAATGTGGAAAGATTATTACAAGATGAAAGAATTTGAAAAAGATGCTAAAAATTCCTACCTTCAGGACAGAAGAGCTGATATGAAAGAGGAATTTTCTAACAGAGGAAATAAGAGGGCACATATGGATGATGAACCAGAAAATTTCAGTAGTACAACTTGTATGAGAAAGTTATACAAAGCTGAAGAAAAAGATCCTGATAGGTTAATATAAAAATACATAGATACTGAAGCAGATTTATCTAGTGCTAACGCAAAATATTCAAGCAAATATAACTGTCTGCAAACCTAGGTTCATGTAATGAATTTTTCACAATTAATTTTATCAGTTTACAGTTTCTTGTCACTTGGTTGTCAGGTGCTATAAGCCTAGTCATAACAATAAAAATTGTAGTTTCCTGGATTTGGAGAATGTAAAATTTTTGGTGTAAAGGGAGATAACTCTTCATGTTTTATTATCTTAGATTTGTAGTTATGTCCCTGGGTTACTCCATATATCTTAAGCACAAAGTAAATGAAAACTTGTTATACATTTTATAATAGTTTAATTGGATATTTTATATATTTAATGTTTTTGGGTTTTTAAGTTATAGAGAATCATATTTGAGATTTAAAATTTATATTCTCCCGTTAATATGATGTGCTGCTTTCCCTTTTTATTAGCTCACCTGGCCCAAAGTCGTTGTCGTCCGTCGTCGTCGTTAACATTTTGAACTTCTTCTAGAGAACCACTGAATGGAATGAAACCAAACATGGCATGAATGTTCCTTATGAGGTGCTGACCAAGTGTCGTTACTTTGTAGCCGATCCATCATCCAAGATGGCCGCCAGCGGGAACTTAGTTTAACATAGGACCCTATGGGAAATGCATACAAATGACTTCTTTTAGAGAACCACTGAATGGAATGAAACTAAATCTGGCATGAATGAACCCTTATAAGGTGCTGACCAAGTGTTGTTGCTTTGTAGCCGATCCATAATCCAAGATGGCTGCCAGCGGGGGACTTAGTTTAACATAGGACCCTATGGGAAATGCATACAAATGACTTCTTTTAGTGACCCACTTAATGGAATGAAACGAAACATGGCATGAATATTCCTTATGAAGTGCTGACCAAGTGTTGTTACTTTGTAGCTGATCCATCATCCAAGATGGCCGCCAGCGGGGAACTTAGTTTAACATAGGACCCTATGGGAAATGCATACAAATGACTTCTTTTAGAGAACCGTTAAATGGAATGAAACCAAACATGGCATGAATGTTCCTTATGAGGTGCTGACCAAGTGTTGTTACTTTGTAGCCGATCCATAATCCAAGATGGCCGCCAGTGGGGGACTTAGTTTAACATAGAACCCTATGGGAAATGCATACAAATGACTTCTTTTAGTGACACACTTAATGGAATGAAACCAAACATGGCATGAATATTCCTTATTAAGTGCTGACCAAGTGTTGTTACTTTGTAGCTGATCTATCATCCAAGATGGCCGCCAGCGGGAACTTAGTTTAACATAGGACCCTATGGGAAATGCATACAAATGACTTCTTTTAGAGAACCGTTAAATGGAATGAAACCAAACATGGCATGAATGTTCCTTATGAGGTGCTGACCAAGTGTTGTTACTTTGTAGCCGATCCATAATCCAAGATGGCCGCCAGTGGGGGACTTAGTTTAACATAGAACCCTATGGGAAATGCATACAAATGACTTCTTTTAGTGACACACTTAATGGAATGAAACCAAACATGGCATGAATATTCCTTATTAAGTGCTGACCAAGTGTTGTTACTTTGTAGCTGATCTATCATCCAAGATGGCCGCCAGCGGGAACTTAGTTTAACATAGGACCCTATGGGAAATGCATGCAAATGACATCTTCTAGAGAACCACTGAATGGAATGAAACCAAACATGGCATGAATGTTCCTTATGAGGTGCTGACCAAGTGTTGTTACTTTGTAGCCGATCCATCATCCAAGATGGCCGCCAGCGGGAACTTAGTTTAACATAGGACCCTATGGGAAATGCATACAAATGACTTCTTTTAGAGAACCACTGAATGGAATGAAACTAAATCTGGCATGAATGAACCCTTATAAGGTGCTGACCAAGTGTTGTTGCTTTGTAGCCGATCCATAATCCAAGATGGCTGCCAGCGGGGGACTTAGTTTAACATAGAACCCTATGGGAAATGCATACAAATGACTTCTTTTAGTGACCCACTTAATGGAATGAAACGAAACATGGCATGAATATTCCTTATGAAGTGCTGACCAAGTGTTGTTACTTTGTAGCTGATCCATCATCCAAGATGGCCGCCAGCGGGGAACTTAGTTTAACATAGGACCCTATGGGAAATGCATACAAATGACTTCTTTTAGAGAACCGTTAAATGGAATGAAACCAAACATGGCATGAATGTTCCTTATGAGGTGCTGACCAAGTGTTGTTACTTTGTAGCCGATCCATAATCCAAGATGGCCGCCAGTGGGGGACTTAGTTTAACATAGAACCCTATGGGAAATGCATACAAATGACTTCTTTTAGTGACACACTTAATGGAATGAAACCAAACATGGCATGAATATTCCTTATTAAGTGCTGACCAAGTGTTGTTACTTTGTAGCTGATCTATCATCCAAGATGGCTGCCAGCGGGAACTTAGTTTAACATAGGACCCTATGGGAAATGCATGCAAATGACATCTTTTAGAGAACCACTGAATGGAATGAAACTAAATCTGGCATGAATGTTCCTTATGAGGTGCTGACCAAGTGTTGTTACTTTGTAGCCGATCCATCATCCAAGATGGCCGCAAGAGGGGGACTTAGTTTAACATAGGACCCTATGGGAAATGCATACAAATGACTTCTTTTAGAGAATCGTTGAATGGAATGAAACCAAACATGGCATGAATGTTCCTTATGATGTGCTGACCAAGTGTTGTTACTTTGTAGCTGATCCATAATCCAAGATGGCCGCCAGCGGGGGACTTAGTTTAACAAAGAACCTTATGGGAAATGCATACAAATGACTTCTTTTAGTGACCCACTTAATGGAATAAAACCAAACATGGCATGAATATTCCTTATGAAGTGCTGACAAAGTGTTGTTACTTTGTAGCTGATCCATCATCCAAGATGGCCGCCAGCGGGGAACTTAGTTTAACATAGGACCCTATGGGAAATGCATACAAATGACATCTTTTAGAGAACAACTGAATGGAATGAAACTAAATCTGGCATGAATGTTCCTTATGAGGTGCTGACCAAGTGTTGTTACTTTGTAGCCGATCCATAATCCAAGATGGCCGCCAGCGGGGAACTTAGTTTAACATAGGACCCTATGGGAAATGCATACAAATGACTTCTTTTAGAGAACCACTGAATGGAATGTAACAAAACATAGCATGAATGTTCCTTATGAGGTGCTGACCAAGTGTTGTTACTTTGTTGCCGATCCATCATCCAAGATGTTTAGAAGTCTATCAGAAAATTGTAAAAAAAATTCTGAATGGTCACAACTTGACCACATATTCAAAAATAATAATGATAAGATGTCTTCAGTAGCTATTGTAAGACTACACTAAGATGACCTGTTTTTAATTTTAAATACTGTTTCAAATTAAACCAATCTTGGTCTCAATCATTATATAATTTTACATGATTTCCAAAATCACATAAGATACAGGTGAGCAACACAGGCTCTTGAGAGCCTCTAGTTATACCCCACATGAACAAAAATGATCCGTCTGATGGTATTTAGTATAAATTTACACATTGAAAGGTAGTACAGCATATGAGATGTCCATTAATAGTCAAAATAATTCCTGTCCAGTATCATTCATCATATGGTGACTTATGGTATTGATCTTGCAAGTTTGGTCCTTCTTAAACTGTCTGATTGAATTCATTGAATCTTGACATAAAGGTGGTCCATCATATGAACATTTCCAGAAAGCATTACATCTAGAATGGGAGATAATTTTACTGAGAAAAATTAAGCATTTATTTGATTCATCATATGGTATTTATTCTATAAGTGAAATTCCTCATAAACCATCTATTAGGGTTCAATTAAACTTCAGACAAAGTTAATATTAAGATGGGCCAGATGCAAAATAATTCCATTCTGATATTTTGGAACAAGGTGTATCATTTTGGGCAGGCTCGCAGTACATCTAGTTATATAAAATGTACCAGCTTTCTTACTTTCAAAATTACAAATATTCAGTACCTGAACTGAGGTTTCCAGATTAGAAATTAAGCTTTAAAATAAAAGATAATAGTATTTAAAGGTGATGAAATAGCTGAGTAGAGAATGAGAAATTCATTACATTTGTACCAGAATGTTTTTATACAAATGAAGTCTAATATATTTCACTGCTGCATTGGTTCACTAAGACATATCTACATAATAATTTACAGCTGATGTGGTAAAATTGAAATATACCGTGGCAGGTTTATGCAGTTTTATTTAGTTTGTATATTTAAATCTGATTATCATTAACAAGGATTTGTTAATCATGGAAAAGTTTTAGACTCTGTCCTGTGTACTCTGACCTCTTCCATTAATAAAAGCTTTTTACCATGATGTAGCCAAAAAGTTAATTAGTAATACTGAATAAATATACCACACATACTCTTTTAATATTAAATAATTGATAACATATAAGAAAATAGACATAAAAACCTAGAATTCGACATTTACAATGTAGCATGATCCAGAATAAACTAGGTGAAACTGTTTTTGTAACTAAAACATTTGTCTCCCCATCACTTTATTCTAGTTTAATCCTGTCTACCTCTAAGGTAAAAAGACAACAAAGTTATGACCTGGAGAAGCATGACTGACCTTGAAGTCAAAGGTCAAGTTCATAATGGTACATGACACACTGCCTCATGGGGATACACCTACATACCAAAGGGTATAAGTTCAAGTCAAATGACAAAAAAGTTACAACCTGGACAAGGAAATACATGTACTATAATTTTAGTCATAATTTGACCTTGGGGTCAAAGGTTAAGGTCAAATATGGGTCATAATACTACAGGACACATTATCTTATGGTGATACACACACATGGCAAATGTCATAGGCCTAGGTCAAAGATGAAAAAGTTATGGCCCGGAATTGGTTGTATGAGAAAAAATCAATTATTTGACCTTGAGGTCAAAGGTCAACATCATATTTGGGTCATGATACTAAGCGACACATCGTCTTATGATGATACACCCACATGCCAATTATCATAGGCCTAGGTTAAGAGATAAAAAAGTTCTTCCCGGACATGGTTATATGAGAAAACAAGAAGCTTTCAAGAGCCTGTATCGCTCACCTGGATTTAACTTTTCACCTTGAGCATGACTAGAAATTTAAGTGTTGCAGTCAATTTGGCTGATTTTTCTATAGGGTTCTATGTTAATCTATGGCAGTCATCTTGGTTGACAGTCCAGGTCAATCGAAACATTTCTAAAAGAGAACGTTTACTGCTAAGTTTTGTTCCATCTGGCTAAGTGGTTTCAGACAAGAAGATTTTTAAATGAATTTTCCCATAGGGTCCAATATTTATGTAATTTTGGCCATGGCAGCTATCTCGGTTGACAGTCAGGATGATTGGACACAATTCTGAAAGAGGACCATCTAAGGACCAATGCTGCCAAGTTTAGTTCCAATTGGCTTAATAGTTTCAGATGAGACGATTTTTGAGTTCACAGTCCACAAAATTGGACACATTTCTGATACAGGACCTCCTAAGGTCCATTGCTGCCAAGTCTGGTTCCAATATGTGAAGTGGTTTTAGACAAGAAGATTTTTTAATGAATTTTCCCATAGGGCCTTATGTTAAACTTAGTTCGGCTGTGGCAGCCACCTTGGTTGACAGTCCGGGTCATCGGACAAAATTCTGAAAGAGAACCATCTAAGGACCATTGCTACCAGGTCTAGTTCTAATTGGCTTAGTGGTTTCATAGAACATTTTTGAAATTCATGCCCCTTTTTCCTAATTTTAGTAACAGCAGTCATGTTGGTTGGAAGTCGGGGAGGCCGTACATAATTTTAGAAGGGGGCCACCCAAGGACTATTCCACCAAATTTTGGTCCCAATTGGCCCAGTGGTTTCAGAAGAAAAGATCTTTAAAGGAAAGTTTACGCTGGATGCCGTCTTTAAAGGGCAAAAACTCCTATAAGGGGTCAATCAATGATTTTGGTCATGTTGACTTATTAGTAGATCTTACTTTGTTGAACATTTTGCTGTTTACAAGATAATAACCTAAAACTGCAAAATTTCCTTAAATTTAACAATTCAGGGGCAATAACTCAACAAAGGGTTGACCAATTTGTCTGAAAATTTCATGGCAGGTAGATGTTGACCTGATGAACATTTTTACTTGTGTCAGTTTTGCTGTAAATGCTTTAGTTTTTGAGATATAAGACAAAAACTGCAGTTTACCCCCTATGTTCTATTTTTAGCAATGGTGGCCATGTTTGATTATTGATCAAAACCTCGAATACAATTTATAAACTAGATACCCGAAGGAACATTCACTTAAAGGAGTTATGACAAGGAATGCCCCGAAAGTTCACTTTATTTGAATTTTAAATGCCTTTCGTGCATAAATAGGTCTGATGAAACTTTTAGTGACCGTAAACAATCTGATGTGTAAATATGACATATTTCACCTCAGTTTTCGTCATCTGTGAATTATTCATATTTTCATTCCAAAAACGAGGCTTTCGAACTTGTGATGTAACATGATCCAATCGCTGCCGGCGACAAGAGATTTGTAATCAAACAAAATCAGTGTGCTTGTAAAAGCTAGAAAATATCAATATTGAATGAATCTATAAAATTATGTAAAATTAAAGGAGTTTGGTTAATATTGGGAGTTGTTTCAACCATGGGAACAAGGTACAAAATGGAAGATATCGGATAGTTCAAATGCCTGGAATTTACCGTTACAAATTCCGTGAAAGGAGCTCCTTTAAATTAGAAATGAAAGAAAAATTACTGTGAATTCTAGTTTTTTTCTCTTTTCTTCAGAAAAGAATTTGTAAATGTTTATACTTCAAAGTATTTTCATGAAATAATTCGACTTAATCCTAATTTGCAAGTATAATACCTGTGATTACTTGTGAGAAAAGTCTAATTGCAGATAAAATCTCTGATTTTGGTAAATATGAATCATTAATTAAAAGAAAACATAATTTCTATTAACCATTAATCAGATTTCCTAATAATTTATTTTATATATATACTAATTTGTATCATTTATTAATTATTTAAAAGAGTTAAATTAGATTAATTACATTTTTTGGCTTTCACTGTTTTTAAATAAATAAATGATATTCAAAGGCATCTGAAATTTTTTTAAAATGTTTTAATGATTTTCATAGCTGTCTTTTATTGAATAAATGCTTAAAATGGATTATTTAAGTAAACTTAATTTCATCTTTTATTATTCTATAATGGTCTTTTTCTGTATTTTTGTATTTTAAACATTTGTTTATATTAATTTGATATCTATCATACAGTGATGTCAAAAGTCTACTTAGAGGTGCTTCCTTTCACGTGTCGATCCTTGTTTATTGTACTATTTACCTGTAATATACAACTTACATCATTACAACATGTCACAGCCTGTTAACACCGAGTGGTCATGTAAATTCTCTTTTAGGTAAATTGGTACTGATTTTAATTAAATGTGGGTCATTTTATTACACCCATAATGATAGTACCTTTTGCATGTGTTGATAGAGAAAGAAAGTTCTTAATTATACTCCTATAAACATTACTGTTGTCATATAACAACTGTTCAAACTTATAGGGTTTAGTGTTTGGGTGTTTGGAGATGTTTTAACATCTGGATATTGCTGTCAAACATTTTGAAACATTTCCATGTTCATATATTAAGCTTTTGTGATCGAACGTTTGGAGACGTTTTAACATCTGGATATCGCTGTCAAACATTTTCAAACATTTCCATGTTCATATTTTAAGCTTTTGTGATCGAACATCTATAAAACGTATGTTGCTTTCATGTCCATGTTGATCTTACTACGTCACACAGTCACGTGACTGTTCAGCTGATTAAAATTTGTCTGTTGACAATTGCGGCAACTTTCAAAGTATATAATAAGCTTAATAAGACTTCAATCCAAGGTAAGGTAACATCGATAGTTCTTTTTTTGTAATATGAAATCAAAGGGGATCATGTGTTGTCGTTATTAAAAGCCTGTCATAACTCCTTTAAAGTATTGAAGTATTGGCTCAGTAGTTTCTGAGGAGAAGATCCTTGAAATAGCTTATGACGACGGACGCCAAGTGATGGCATAAGCTCACATGGCACTTTGGGGGTTATCATTTAAGTATTTACAAAAAATCCGGATATATATATATATATAAAAGCATTAAAATATGTTTGAAGATGTAGATCTATTATTTTTCAGATGGGGCCATAGTGGTTTTAAAGAATTATATCCTACAGATTTTTATAGTGATAGGTCAGATGAAGAAAAAAGGCATAGAAAATCAGTTAAAAGGTGATAAATTTTATAAATAAAAGATAAGAAAAACATCCAGTTTCTAGTTTAATGACAAAAAAGTAAACATTAACAGTAATACAAGTTATAGTTTTTATGAAATAAAATTATTGCATTGAAAAATATTTTCAGAATGAAAGAACCTTTGTGAGCATGCTCACATACAATGCCCCCACATTGTCACTGGGCAAACAAAATCTCACCATATTCCTTAGTTCAAAGACTCATAACTACAAAAGTCAACTGATAAAAAATTCTTGTGGATATGCACATCTAACATATTATGTCCTCATTATCTACAAAGTTTTATGAAATTCTGTTGTGTGGTTTCTGAGATGTTGCACTGACAAACTGTTGTAGTAGTATATTTAGGCCAAAATTCTAAGTTCAAAGGGGTATAACTCCTAGAAAAAAACATTGAATCATAATTTCCTGTTGATATGCACATCTACATAGTATATTCTTATTATCTGCAAAGTTTCATGAAAGTCTTGTGTGGTTTCAGAGGTGTTGCGCCAACAAACTGTTGCAGTAGTTTATTTAGGCCAGAATTTTAAGTTCAAAGGGGCATAACTCCTGGAAAAAACATTCAATCATAATTCCCTGTCGATATGCACATCTACATAATATGTCCTTATTAACTACAAAGTTTCATGAAATTCTGGTGTGTGGTTTCAGAGGAGTTGCACTCACAAGAATAGGACTGACGGACGGGTCAAAAACATTTTACCCTCCGCAATTTCGTTCCGTGGCATATTAAAATAGTTTTATAAAATTGCCAATTTGTTTTCCTATATGCTTCCAGAAATTCGTTTGGTCAGAATGGTTGGTGTTTTTGAAAATACTAAAACTTTTTCGTTATGTACTTTTAAATGCACTAGGAAAGGAATCGATTCATATAATTTAAAGATTGGCTTAAATTTTATTCTTCATCTTTAATCTGTGTTGATATTATAATTCTGAAAGGTATTGCCAGAAATAGAACAGATTATTTCCTTTATAAATTATGGGTTAGGAAATTTAAAGGAGCAAAATAGTAATTAAGAATTTTATTTCATGTATAAAATTAATTTTTTGGAAGGAATAAGAAAGGAAAGAAGAAGAAAAAGGAAAGAAAAAAGAAGAAAAAAAAGAAATATTATACATCTGAGAGTGAATCTGAAGAATATAGGAGGAAGGCGTTCGAACATTCCATTACCAAAGATAGAGAAAACCTTAGTGATTCTGAACAGAATTATAAAAAAAATTCAGAACATAATAGTAAACATAAGAATAATTCTAAAGATGATTACAAATTGTTGGCAGAAAAATTTACTAAAACAGAGGGTCTGAAATATAGGAAGACTTCTAAATATAAAAAACAGAAATACAAGCATTGTGAAAGTTCCGATTCTGATATCGAAACCAAGGCCAAAAGGACTAAAAGGAGTCATTCTGATAGGGACATTTGTGGAAATGAAACCAGTATTGTATCAGATTATAAACAACAGGAAAGATTTTCCAAAAGTGACAGTGATTCTGAATATCATTATAAAAGGTCAAAGTTAAAACATTATAATAAAAAAAGTGCCAAGTATACGAGCAGTTCTGAGACAGAGTTTGGAGGGTTAAAACATTTTGAAAGTAACAGTTCCAAAGTTAAATCTCCTATAAGTTATTTGGAAGGCCAATGTGCCAATAAGAGAGTTGAAGACAGCATTCATCTTGAATCAGATAACTGGAGTTCAGAGAAGAAGTTCTCTAAAAAAAAATCCAAGACCAAAAAGAAAAAATCTCAAAAGAAGGTCAAAAGAAAAAAGATGAAATATGAAAGTGACAGTGAATTAAGTGACACAAACTATCATTCAAAAAATAAGTCTAAAAATACAAGTACAGATTTATCAGACACAACCATAAAAACAAAATTTCACAGGAAATACAGGACCTATTCTAGTTCAGAGTCCCAAAGCGACTAATTATTGTTAATTAAGTTTTGTTAATTTATTTCAATATACAAAACAATTAATTTATTAAATTTAAAATTTCATGATCTTTTGTTTATCTCGTATTTAGAAGTTTTGGTGGAAAATAGATTGACGAAAAGTCGCAGAGGCAAGATATAGGTATTATTTTGCGGCTGTGGCGGCGTAAACTTTTTGAAAACCTTAATAATTTTGCACGTGTAATACCTACAATTAAGATTTGTAGTCACAAGGTAGCTTATTGTATAAGGTTTGCTGCAGTATACTTGTCTTGTGACCCTGACCTCATTTTCATGGTTCACTGACTTCATAAACATGAATTTAAAATCTGCATCTAAGTTTCGTGGTTAAATCCATTTTTCAACAACTATAATACCTAGACCTACTGTATTTGGTCTGTTGACAGTTCTTGGTGGGTACATGCCAGTCTGACACTTGTCTCTTGACCTTGACCTCAATATCATGGTTGAGTGACTTTCATCCAAATTTCTTAGTCCTTTTTTCAGCAATTGTAATACCTAGACCCCAGGGCCTAATCTAGGATTTTGAAGATGGAGAAGTGACTTCTCCTTCCAGGATGGATTAGGGAGAAGTGGTCATTTTTCAGAGAAGTGGACTTTTCACCGTATCGGTTGCGCTTTTTGTGTGTGTCTGTTTTCAATGGCATATATATAAATAAAAGAAGATTCAATTCATATATTCAAAGTGCCAAAGACCTTTTTGGTCTTCCTTATACCAATCAAAGCAATCTTGTCTCTCAACTTTACAAAACTTCTTTGGCTGAACATTTTGATCAGTCTCATCTGTATTTTTAGCTCACCTGGCTAAAAGCCAGGGTGAGCTTTTGCCATCACTTTGCGTCCGTCGTCCGTCCGTTAACTTTTCACATTTCAATCTTCTTCTAAAAAACCACTGAACCAAATGGAACCAAACTTGGCAGCAATGTTCCTGTGAAGGTCCTTTACAGAATTTGTAATTTTGGTGCTGATCGAATATTCAACATGGCTGCCAGGCCCAATAATGTGTTCTGATTAGCTGAAATTTCAAAAATCTTCTTGTCAGAAACCACAAGATTAAATGAAGTTCTACTTTACTGGAATGTTCCTTAGATGGTCCTCTACCAGATTTGTAATTTTGGTGCCGATTGGAAATCCAAGATGGCCGCCACCGTGGGACATAGTTAACATAGGAACTTATGGGAAATACATACAGACAACTTCTTCTTCGAAACGGTTTGACAGATTGAATTGATAATATGCCTGGATGATTGTATGAAGGTCCTGTACCAAATTTGTAATTTTGATGCCGATCAGAAATCCAAGTTGGCTACCACTACAGGACATAGTTAATTTTAACACAGGATTCAATGGGGAAAAAAAACCAAACATCTTCTTCTTATAGAAACGGTTTGACAGATTGAATGGATAATTTGCCTGAATGCTCATATGATGGTCCTCTACCAAACTTGGCATTGAGGATCCTTGGATGGTTGCTTAAATTTAAATTGAGGCAAAATTTTAACTGGCAGTTCCAAATTTGATAGACCTAAAATATAGATTGAATGCATAATATTTGCCTGAATGATCATATGATGGTCCTCTACCAAGTTAGTAATTTTTATGCTAATCGTAAATCCAAGATGGATGCCACCACAACACATAATTAACATACGACCCTATGGGAAGTACATACAAACGACTTCTTCTCAGTTCACTGTATGACAGATTGAATTGATATTGTGCTTATTTTACACCTAGAATTCATGGGCTAGAACAATGAAATAAAGAGCCCATCTCAAAAATAATGTCAATGTAAGTAATAAAGTTTTATTTGTGAGTATATTACTAAGTGAATTAGCACTTAAAGTCGAACTGTTACTAGACTGGTACAAAACAGAACTGCACATACAAGCATAAGTCCTGATGTACGTATTTAGTTGAAGTACTGCTGAACATTATCTTAAAACATATTTAACGAACAACAAAGTATACATAAAACTACATTTCTAAATGATCATAGGATAGTGTTTTACCAAGCTTGTTATCTTGCAACAGTCTCTTAGCAGCATCTGATTTTTATTGTATTTACATGGTAAACTAAGTTGAACGATTTTCATTTTAACCAATTTTTGCATTTTCCTCACTTTTCTTAATTGGAATATATTGTCAAAAAAAAAAACTGCGTCCTGGTTAGTGCTCACCTGGACCATGTTGAGTGAGGAAAATCACAGGTTCAAGCCTTAAAAGAACTTTAAAATTGGTACTTGCTTTTTTTCTACTAAGCATGCAGCATTAAGGAGACAGATCACCTTGGTGTCAAAATACTGTGTCTTAAGTTAGTTTTCATGTCTAACTGTAGACAGCTATTTCAAAAAACCATCCGAAAATGTTGGTCTACTATAAAGCAGGTCTATACACATGAAAGCATCCATACACAATGGTCTAGTTCTCAAGATAGAGCCGATTGTTCACTTGGCGTTAAACAACATGCACTCTCTCATTCAACAAAACATGATTTTCATCAATTGTTCGTGGTAATCCAGGTGAGCGATAACAGGCTCTTGAGAGCCTCTGGTTTCTTTTTAAGTTTGATTTTGGTGATTGAGACTGATTTGGTCTTGGGGATTGAACCCCTAACCAGTTAGCCAAAGACATAATATTGCCAAAAGCAGTTTAATTTAATTATGTTATCAGTGTTAACAGAATTTTGAATTTGATAAACTATTAAAAAATTAGGACAGTTATATACAGTTTGATTTTCTTTTGATCTACTAATTTTGAGTACTTGAGTAATTTAATTTTCACAGCTTAGCAATATATTTTATTATCAAAGGATAAGTTGTCAAACTCAATGTCACCAAAGCCAACTTTCAATCACATAACTAACCTATTAACGGCTAATTATCTTTCATCATAGGTGTTTCCTAGTAATTCTAACTGTAGAACAAAACAACAATCAGCTGATCATATAAAAATATAAAATTAGAGTTGACTTTGTGATTACGCAACATCGTCCTGACGCCATGCATCTTTAATTTATAACAAACGAATGAAACAATATTTCGATTTCCCTTAAATAGTTTTGAATATAAAATTCAAATAGGTTTAAAGTCGCCGTTGTATTTATTTCAATCAAACATTGACAATATAAGTCGTGGGCCACTTCAAAATTCCGATTCTTGATGGTCGCCATTTTGTTTCAAAAATTTACCTGTGCTAAAAATTTCACGAGTTATCTCCCATTTACTGATATTTCGATAGCGACTTCACTTCGCCAAGAAATGAATAGGCCGGCGAAATTTAGCGATTTCGAAAATTCTTTGGCGACTTAAATCGTCATTTCGCTGGCAAGATTAGGCCCTGCCTAGACCCATCCAAGTTTGGTCTATAGGTATTTCTTAGTGGGTACATGTCAGTATGACACCTGCCTTTTGACCTTGACCTCAATTTCTTTTTACGCATTTTCCTTTGACTTGCAAAATGTCAGGTATCAGATAATGATTATTCTGTCTCCATGTGCATACTCAGGCGAGACATGTAGTGTGTCCACTCTTGTTTTCCAAAGTACTAAGTTTATCAGAGTTCTGAAAATGTTATTGCTTTGAGAGATGAAATAGTGTGAAAGAAAATTTGATATTTCACATGTGAAATAATTATAGAATAACTAATCTTGAAATGTTAATTCCTGAAAATCTACGAGTTTCCCAATAACACATTAATTCACAAATGCCCGTAGCACACGAGTGAATTATTAGTGTTTTCAGTCACGAGTTGTAGATCTTTGGTATTCGAATTTATAGATTAGTTATTCTGTTTATTACATTCAAATAGTCCATGTATTCAGAAGAATTAACAAGAAAATACAAGGGATTATGTTTTTATATGACTACGCATCGACCTTTGTATAGCAACGTCCTGGGCGACGGCAATTGTTATATCACTTCCTAGAGTTAAATCTGATTTCACTGGCTGAATTATTTTTGATTTCACTCGGAAATCCTGGTATTTCACCACACTCAATGTAATAAACACAGATCTTTCACCATAGGAAGATGTCACCAGTGTAACTCTTGACCAAACAGCACTAATAATTAATGTGTTGTTCATTCTTTGTAGAATTAAGGTCCTCAAATTTTAAGATTAGTTATATTATAATTATTCCCTGTTCATCAAAGTCAAAAAGCACTGGGTTCTCACACTACATGTCCATTATGTGTCATACTATCAAGGTAAATAAAAAGAGAGATGGGTAATCATAAAATGAGACTTATATATTGACTTCCTGGACAGATCCCGGCTTTTGACAGAAAAGTTGCTCAGACATGGGTATGTTGCTCCTAAGTTGGAGTCATCCTTATTAAAGTTTTATGGACGTCATCATGACTTTGTTGACAGGTATAAAAAAACCTTTTCCCAAATGAAAATGGACCTGTTCCATTGATGTTATCCCTTCCTCATACCGGATTTCACATGGGCAGCATGGCAAATGTCCTGCTGGAAGTAGAGACTGCTTACTCTTCCAGAGCACCGGAGTCTCCCCCGGTTTGTTGGTGGGGTCCATGTTCATATGGTTTTAGTTTTTAATTGTAGTGCATGTATTGTTTTGGTCTTGTCTTCGTCGTTCTCCAGAGTTTGTCAGTTGTTTCGATTTTTCCCTCCTTCCAATATCCCTTTGGTATTTCTTTACTTTACTTTACATACAACCCCTCAGAAAGGTTCATGACTTAGGACAGGTATTTAAAAATGTGGCTTGGTTATTATAAACTAGTTTAATGAGTACTTGACCTTCCCCTTGGCACCCGTGATAGTGGCAGGACACAAAGAAAAACGGCTTACTTTGTTAGTATTGCACTTAAAACAAAAGACATGTATCGCTGACCTGACCCGGGTCATGTGAGCTATTGCCATCACTTTTCGTCTGTCCATCAAAATTTCACATTTTCTAGAGAACCACTGAATGGATTGAAACGAAACATGGCACAAATGTTCCTAACAAGGTGCTGACAAAGTGTTGTTACTTTGGTGCCGATCCGTCATCCAACATGTCTGCCATAGGCGGATTAGTTTAAGATAGGACCCTACAGGTAATACATACAAAATTCTTCCAGTAGAGAACTGCTGAATGGATTGAAACCAAACATGGCATGAATGTTCCTTATGAGGTGATGACCAAGTCTTATTTTGTTGCCTCGCCGTGATATTGGCTGCAATATCGCCAGCTCGGGGTTAAAACATATTTAATCAATCATATTTTGTTGCCGATCCGTCATCCAAGATGGCCACCAGCAGGGAACTTAGTTTAACATAGGACCCCATGGGAAATACATACAAAAATCTTCTTAGAGAACCACTGAATGGATTGAAACCAAACATGGCATGAATGTTCCTTATGAGGTGCTGACCAAGTGTTTTTATTTTGTTGCCGATCCATCATCAAAGATTGCCACCAGTGGGGAACTTAGTTTAACATAGCACCCTTAGGGAAATACAAACAAAAATCTTCTAGAGAACCACTAAATGGATTGAAACCAAACATACCATGAATGTTCCTTATGATGTTTTGACCAAGTGTTGGTACTTTGGTACCAATTTGTTATCCATATGACTGTCAGCGGAAGACTTAGTTTAACATAGGACCCTATGGGAATTACATAGAAACGTATCCTTCTTGCAAATTACTGAATGGATTGAAACCAAACATTTCATGAATGCTCCTTATTAGGTGCTGACCAAGTGTTGTTACTTTGCCGATCTGTTATCCAAGATGGCCGTAGGCAGGGGACTTAGCTTAACATAGAACCCTATGGGAAATACATACAAAAATCTTCGTCTAGAGAACCGCTGAAGGGATTGAAACCAAACATTGTATGAATTTTCTTTATGAGGTGCTGACTAAGTTTTGTTACTTTGTTGCTGATTCGTCATCCAAGATGGCAGCCAGGGGGGATTTATACAGGGATGATTTTAGTTATTTGGTATTGCAAAATTTATTTGAAGTCAAACTTGGCAGGTATTTCAGTTATTTTTAGCAATTTTCAGTTATTTCCTCTGTTCATCAAAATCATCCCCGTTATAACGTGCTGACAATTTGTTGTTTCTTTTGTGCTGATATGATGTCCAATATGGCTGCCAGCAGAGGACTTAGTTTAAGATAAGACTCAATGGGAAGTACATACAGAAATCTTCTAGAGAACCGCTGAATGGATTGAAACTAAACAAAACATGAATGTTCCTTATGATGTTCTGACCAAGAGTTGAGTCAGCGAAAGTCTTAGTTTAACATAGGACTCTATGGGAATTACATACAAACGGCTTCTTCTTGAAAATTATTGAATTAATTGAAACCAAACATGACATGGACATTGATCTCAAGGTCCTTTAGCAATGAACAAATGGAAATATCAGGTGAGCGATACAAGCTCCTGGGAGCCTCTGCTTCATTTTGACACCAATTTTTATTTAGAGATCTATACAGACCTTGTTTTGTTGTAGGACTACTTTATTCTTCAAGACCACACAACTCCCCTGAATATTTTATTAAATAACAATTATTTTGAAAGAAGAGGTATAGTGCATTGAGTCTCGAAAAAATTCCTATATAAATATGACAAGTATCCTAGGGGGGCAATTGTCCTAGATCTATGTCCACATGTAATCCTTCAAAGATGTTATAATCCATTATCGATTAGAAACATCCTTTTCAGTATTTTAGCATTTTATTAATACAATAATATAATAAATTCGATAATAAATACATTATGTAAAAAAAAATGATGATCTAAGGAGAACAACAATTTCATATCACAGTCATTTCATTTCCATCAGTTTTAGTATGTCAGTTTCATAACAAAAACAGTATGTTGAAATCTTCCCTTTGTTTAAAAAATATAAATTGATTCCATGTAAAAGTAATCTGAAAAATTGAGAAATTTGAAAATGTTTCTATGGAGGTTTTAAATCAATCTGCAGCTTCTTCTGTCTGTTCCTGTGTTGTTTCTTCCGTTTTTTCCTCTTCTTGTGTTTGTTCTGTTGGTTCTGCTTCCTTTTCTTCACCCTCAGCTTGTTGTTCTTCAGATGGCTGTTCCTCCTTATTTTCTGTTGTCTCCCCTTGTTGTTCTGTTGATTGTTCTGCTTGTTGTTCTGATGGTTGTTCTCCTTGTTGCTCTTCATGCTGTTCTTCAGTTTGTTGTTCTCCTGTTCAAAAAAATATTTCTATATTAAAATTGAAATCCAGCAAATATCACATCTGATTGTTTTAAAATTCAAAATGATTTTTTAATCCACACTTTAACTGAACTTTAGCCCAGCACACTTTGAAATTTCATAGTGTTTTTTCAGATTGTATATATTCTATCTTACTAAAATATCATTTTTTTTTTAACATGACTACTTTGAAATATTTTGGCATTCATTTATCAAATATGGATCATATACTAAAACAGATGAGTTAGGGAAATAAATTACACAGAATATCTGGGAAGTATAAAAGGAAGTGTTTTACTGTAGCTGATCATGCAAATTACAATTACATATAAAAATTTGAAGTGTAGGTAAAAAAGGTAGGATTCCCTAACAAATGAAGTGCTTTTACCAAAGCACAAAGGAAGATGAGAGTTATTGCGTAACCATACACAGATATGATAATATTAATTTGTCATAAAAACAAATAAAATTAACATGTAATCAAATAAAAACACTTATAAAACTCTTACATCAACTGCAGAAAAATCAGAAAAACCAAAACAACATCTGACCTTTAACTTAACATGTGTTTTCACAAAGATCTAAATAAGCTGCTGCATCCTCAGCAATAGTTATGAAGTTGTAAGGCGTAGAAGTCCCATAACACTGGAACAACAAAACTGAAAATCGTCAAAAAATATAAAGACCCTCAGACCACCATTTGTATTAATGTGTTAAAGTTTGAAGAAAATAAGTCAAGGTGTTCTCAAGTGAGTGTGCGACATGTGAAAATATTTTTTTTATTGGACAATCTAAGTCCCATAACTCTAGAACGACAAAAGTGAAAATCGTCAAAAAGTATACAGACCCTCAGACCATCATTTGTAATAATTTTTTTAAGTTTGAAGAAAATCAGTCAAGGCTTACTCCAGTTTGTGAGCGACATGTGAAAAATTGTTATATTAGGACAATCTAAGTCCCATAACCCAGGAACGACATAAATTAAAACTGTCAAAAAGAATACAGACCCTCACACTCTTATTTGTAAAATGTGTTAAAGTTTGAAGAAAATCAGTCATGGCATACTCGAGTTGAAGTGCTACATGTGAAAATTGCTTGTATTGGGACAATATAAGTCTCATAACTCCAGAATGACAATATTGAGCTTTCTCCCGTCAATCCTGATGTTGTGTTAAAATTTCATGAGAATTGATTGAAGCAAATTTAAGTTATGGTATGAAGTGATGACAGACGGACTTCGGTATTCCATAATATGTCCTGTCTATGACGGGCATATGAAAATGGTTAACAGTAACTGAAGAATAGCATGAAAAACATGTTAAATCTTGGCAAAAATCCTGTGTTACTACTTTGTCAAAAGGAAAAAGTTTCTATTTTAAAATACCCTATTGAAGTTGATAGATTATCATACAGTGATACACACCTTCAAAATAAATAGGGCAGGTGGGAAGGTTTTAATATTAATATTTTATTTTTTATTGTTTGGCAGGGCACTTGTGATTACTTTGGCCTAGCAAAAAGTCATTGTATATGTCAAGTTGTTTTGTGTCATTAAAATTGGATGCATACTATCCCTTTCTCTCCATTTGGCCAACAACAACATGTACTATAGCAAAAAAACTATTTTTCATAGACTAGAAATTTATGCCATAAAAAATTTATGAATTGCATTCAAGAAAAGAGTTTTGAGGGATGCCATAGATGATAATCTATCAATGACCTAACAGTAAATGCTATTTTCTGACACACAATATTTTGTGTTCATTATATAACTTGATTATTAAATACTTTTTACATAAATGCTCCTTATACAAAGTTACATAATTTACTTTTTTTGAAATAAAAAGGCATAAAAACTGAAAATTAAACAAGAATGACTTTTTCACTGCTTAACAAACATCAAATAAAATACAAGGAAAGCCATGCAGAATCATTAACACATGCTTGTCATTAATGAGAGTAAATGTTACCTTAAAACCTTAGTTGTGTTAAAATTCTGTGGACAAAAAGTGCAACCACAATGTTACAATGTGATACATATACATGTATTAGTGACAGTTATTTGTGTTAACAAGAATACATTCTAAGGACATACACAAGCTTATATTGTAGAAGTAAAAAAATTTTAGGAAGGTAAATTTACCCACAAAAAATAAAATATGTCAACCCTTAGTGAAAATATGTTTTAAAATGTTGAATCTGATATAATTCTACATGCAATACGTTTATTAACCTTTTCCCTTCAAGTAAGCATTGGACGTTATACAATAATTCATCCATCCCTTCGCGTAATACACAACCAAAAGTTACTCAAGTAACTGGTAATGCTTACCTTGTGATTCTTCCTCAGCTTTTTCTTCATCTTCTGTTCGTAGATGGATTGCTGTCACTTTTCCAGCAATCCATTTCGGTGTTACATTTGGTGACGCTTCCTCATCATCAGCTGGTTTATCCTCTTTTTCCTAAAAGATAAAATATATATCTATATAAAATTTCTTATTTCACTTTCACATATTCATAAAAAAGTGTTCATGTCAAAAGTACAATAGCTGCTTTTTCAATAACTTCTTTTGTATCATTTTTGTATCTTTAGGTTCAGTTGTTAAGGATGTTTGCCTGTCCATTTCAGGTAATTGTTATAGCCTGAAAGAAGTGTTATTCAGGAAAAAAAATGAGCAAAAAACAATGAAAGGCTAATTGTTTATTAGCATGTTACCTATGCGCTTTTTATCATCTATGAAGTAAAACTGTGAAGAAAAATTTTAGATTCAGCAGACAAAAATATTTTAAATACATGTACTATAAAATGAATGCCAGGGTTCTTGCTAAGAATTTTTCATGATGAGTCATTTTTCAGAATGGTGAGTCCCAGGACACATTGCCACATTTTTAATGTACATTCCTGCATGATTTTGACCATTTTTTTTTTATTGTACTATTGTTAAAGTTTAATTAAAATAATGTGCTGCCTCAAAATACTGACAACAATGTAATTTCAAAAAAAAAAAAAAAAAAAATGAACATATGCAGTGGTGCTCCCAACTTGGAAGAAAATTTGTTGCACTTTTTGACACAACTTTATTATTGCCATTTTATTTTTTAATATTTATTTTATCTATAATCTTTACTATTATTTATCCTCAAATATACTCTTAAAATCCTCCCATTGGCCTTGTTTTAACACCTTAATACTCAATATTGACAGAATTTCCATTTGTGAATAGATAAGTCAAAGTCCGCTAAATTTATTTTTAAATGAGATCTACATATTGTTACAGGTTGGTAAAAAAAACAGTGTGGCCAATGAAAAATCAGGAGAATTCCGATTGCCACCATTTTCTAGCTTACTTTTTGTCTTTTCTTTCCCCATCCCCTTTGATCTCCAAGAAAACAAAATGCCGGCTCAAGATTTTTTATGAAAATTACGGTTTTTGGACACAGCTGATTAGATCAACATGCTTCCCGGGGACGCACGAGTTTGAAGGATGACACGTCCAGGATGCATGTACGCGCCTTAACAAGAACCCTGAATGCACTGAAAGAAGTTTCTAAATCTGTCCAAAATTTGAAAATATGATCAGTCTATAGAGCATCCAACTGTTTACCAATAAGAGAAATATATACATGTAATACACATAAACACAAGTTTTGGTCAATGTTGATACATGTATATGCATTGTTTGGATGTTGTCTTACTGAAATTTCCCAATATGGTTTCATTTTCATACAGATCCAGAATGTAAATCCATAATCAAGAAAATAACCGTCAAACTGACACTATATACGTTTCTAAACTAATAACCAAATTTTCCATTTGAAAACCCAGTTAAATCTTACCTGTTCAATATGAATGTATTCACCATGCTGTTCACAACCAATGTCAAATACATATTTTCCTTTTCCCAAAGGCTATAATATGGAGATAAAGGTATGTTATAAAACATTTCAATACAAAATTTACACAAAAGGAATCTGCTTTAAAACTTTGTAAAAATTTTATTCTGCTTCTGACAAAAATCTGGCTTTCTGATTGGCTAAGAACTGTCTGAGATTGGATTGTATTATTTTATCTACTGACTATTACTGGTTAAAATTTAGATTTTAAAAAATATAATACAACCTGAAAAGCAATTAAATTCTAATGAATTTTTTATACTGAAACTATGTGTGCTATTTTCCATCTAGATTTTCATAATCAAATCTTGACAGAATTAAATTTATATACATTCCTCACCTTGTCTTCTTTGAACACACCAACATATTTATGATTCGCATGAATAATTTCACCATGCCCTTCCCTTTTTCCTCTGACCCAACGTCCAACATATTTAGTACCAGTTTGAGCATATGTATATGTTCCCTGTCCATGCCGTAAATGTTCTTGCCATTCTCCTTCATACGTATCACCATTAACATATGTGTATTTACCAAAGCCACATCTTTGATCTTTCACCCAGTTACCTAAAAAATTTTGTATATAGATAACATCCTTCTCATTGACTTAACTGAAATATGCAAAATAAACAACAAAATGGATAACAGGAAAGGTAAACAATGACATACCAATCAATCAGTGCTACATTTTGTACCCAGCAGACAGAATCCCAGACAAAAAATATAAAGACCACAAAACACAAAATTGAGTCAGGATAGTCTAACTTGGTACAGACACTGAACAGTGGTGGAGTTATACAGGTTTTATGGGTACCCAAACCTCCCCCTTATCTATCCTGACACTCCAGTTCCAAAGAAGGTGACTGCTTGCTGGAAATGAAAAATTTGGTTGGACAGTACATAATTTAGATAGCAGGGTCAGTATGTGATCGTTACGTTTTAACTGTAAATCTAGCTAAGGCTCTCATAGTTGCAGGTCGTATGCTGTCACTCTATTAAACAGAAAAGTCAGATATAACACTCCCATAAAGGGTTAATGCTATCTCATCATAGAGTTCAACAGAAATTGGAAGTATTAGTGAGAGGCCAGTATAAATTTAAGTCTTCAAGTCATTGGGAGAAAGACTTCGAAGGGCAATTTTTACAGAATTATACTAAATTTCATATTTGTAGCCTTTAGTGTGAAAAGATCTTAAGTAACTACCAAGTTTCTGTGGCTTATTGGTGATACTTATGCATTTAATCATATTACAATAGAAACTAGGATTGGAAAACCAGTTCATGATAAGTGCTTTTCTGGAAGCTGGGTATTCAGCTAAAAGATGGTGATATCTATTATAAAACTTTATTAAAGCATTTATCAGCTTGTGAAATCTATAATCCAATTTTTTTTATATTCTTGGCATTTGCAAGTGTCAGAAAACTTCAGGACTTTATAATTCATGAATAACAAAATTCTATAAATTTTTACCCTGCATTTTTAACCTTGTTTATTTTTGCTAGATTGACTGGACTATTATTAAAGTACTTAATTACAATGATTTTGATTTATATAAACATGTATGACTGTTGAACAAGATACATGTTTTGTTTTATGACTTATTTCCCCTGATTTGTTTTCAAATACACTTCATTAACAAAATTCTATAAACATTCAACCCTTCACTCTGTCTGTCAGCTGTAACTTTTATTTTTTCTTGTTCTATGCATGAGATTTTTATGACAATTTTTACAGCGATCTAATTTTTGTAAATATTACTATTTAAATGTGCGTCTGATACATGCAGTTGCATAGGTTTTTAATGATGTTTTGGACATATGTTATCTTTAGATATAAAAAATTATTCTTGATCTTATTGCTTCAACCTATTAAAAACATTAAAAAGTACATGTGTGGGTTTTTTATTGAACTTCCAAAAATCGAATCTTGATACTGGATTCCAGGAAACAGAAAGAGCCCTTCAAACATTACATAACTAGAAATCAATTCACCTTCATATTTTGAGCCATCTGGATAAATGAATGTTCCTTGACCATGTTTTTGATTTTGTGAATATTCTCCAATATACCTGGCCCCATTTCTGAATCTGTAAAATAAAAAATAAATAATTAAGTCTGCAATGAAATACCATAAAACAAATTATAATATTACCTTTAAATAGCAAACCTTCATAATATTGATTAATTAATAACATGATGATGGATGAATTATTGTTTAAAATGCATTGGCAACCAGGTGCATACTGCAACTTATATTTTTTATCTAAACTTTTTGAAAATTTATCAAGAACACAATTATATATTTAAAGGTAAATTCAGAAAATAATATGATCTTTTATTATTGCCAAAAAATATATGACAAGACTAATATCACAATAATTTAAATTGCCAGCTTTATTGTCGTCCCTTGTTTTAAATTTGCAAGATGCATGCATTAATTTTAAAATGATTTTTTTCATGTCAGCCTGTCAGGTTTATTTTCAATTAAATATGTATTTATGTTTTACTTAGTTTGGAGGAGCTTCTCTATTGAAGAGACTGTGTAAGGGATGGATTTATAATAAATGTATGGATATACCGGTATGTTCCCTGGCCATGACGTTTTCCTTTTTCATACATTCCTTCATATGTATCTTGATTTGCCAGTGTTGCTTTTCCAAATCCATGACGTTCATCAGCTTCATTTCTTCCACCTTCATATTCCTATGAATTATAAGAAATTGTTTATCATAAAATTATATTTCCAGTTCCTTTATAACAATAAAATTTGAGAAAAAAAGCTAGAGATTGTGTCTGAACATGGTTGCTAAGACAACCTTATAATGGAATTCTTGCCAATATGACCAGTGTTTCCAAGTACGTGTGACCATATTATAAAGAGATTACCTTTGTCTCAATACAAAACTTATAACTGGCTTTATACCTATATCTACTTTTCAGTTAAAATAAAAAAAATTTTTCTTCCATCCTAATAATTGAATGAAAGATTTTAATGAACAAACTGTCCAGAAATGGCAAATTTGGAGCTTGAAATTGCAGAGAATTCTCGTGTATAAACATTACATAATTATATTGTCATATATTGTTATATTTTGTGATGCCTCCTGTCACGGCCTGTGCCTGTGGGGTCTTACTTCTTCGTCTTCCAAATACTGTCTACATTCAACATGATGAATATTCTGGCAAGTTGCGCATGAATAAAAACAACTTGTTGAGTTGATTTAGTTAGAGGTTTTGGTCACTTGAGACTTGAATATCTCAAGAGACTTCATATATGATGAATAAGATATAGTGAAGTGGCCCTCTCTATCCGTTTGGCAAAAGCGATTATCGGAAATTTTAAAGAAACATATCTTAATTCCACTTTAAATACCACTTTACAGCCAAAACTATCGGGATACTGCCAACTGAACTGTCTATGAAACATTTCACATCACTCACCAGTAATACAGTATAGCATGTGTTTAATGTTAATTAACTATACCTACCCCAATATAAGGCTGCTGCTCCTCATCCATTTCATCTGAGCCGAGGTCTGACATTATTGCTTTCTTCGAGTATGAACCGTGGACAGAAAATAAATGCAATACACTGTGTGTTGCTCTCCAATGCTTATAAAACCGGAAATAAACACTTGTTGCTAAGCACCTGCCACCTAGTGGTCATTATCTCCCTTTAATCGGGCTTCGACTTGTTTATGATTGGAAATTGAATGTCAATATTTTTGTCATTACAAGAAATTCGCAGTACATATAATAAAATAGCAGAATCATTAATCATTTAATCAGCAACATGTAACTGTTTTGATATCAAGTTCTTTTTCAATGTGTACATATAGTTGTCTTATTTAAAGAAAGATAACCCTAGTAGGTATGAATAATATGCTATAAGATAAGATAAGATAGTTTTATTCAGCCAATCATGGCGCCCATTGCTGAGCAGAATAATTACAATAATGAAATAAATGCATATAATAAATAGAAACATAATAATACATTAAACATAATAAAATCAATGATTGGTATTATTTGAGTGACATACAAATTAAATAATATTCACAAAAGGATACACAAAACTAAAATGTTTCATTATATGTACAATACTTGTTTACTCTACAGGAGACACACTGTGGACTGAGCTCATTAAAATTTAATATATGTCCTCAGAAGTCTACTGTCATTTAATAATTTTTTTATTTTCACTGTTGATTGTTATTTTATTCATGATGTATTTGTTATTTTTTATTTGTTTGTTCTTACAATTGATTGATGATAGATCAATGTTTGGTCTTTAAATCAATAAAATTATTTTTATTCTTATTCTTATTCTTAAGTAGACAACTATTATTATTATCTTTATTATTAAAGAGAACGAGGCTAACGACAATGGATGTGTAAAATTTCGTCCAGGGAAAACTCAGTCTTACTTCTTCTTATTGGATGTCTATTGACTTATGTGTTATCAAAGTAATTTGTAATGTGTTTGGCTTCAAAATGGTGCATTAGTTTTGTGTAACGATTAGTGGATTAATGCATTTAAGTTCGGCAATATTCTGTCAATGACTGTGAGTATAACCTTTGCTACACATTTAAATATTCGCATTTAAATCACCCATGTTGAACAGTTGTCATTTACTCACTGACCGTTAAATGTTGAGTGCGACCAAAAGAGTTATACCTTTTGAACTTTGACCTTCGAACTCATTGTGTATATAAACAAACATGGTTAGAAAATATTACAGCAATAACAGAGGAAGTAGAACACAAAAAGCTGCAAAGCAACAAAAAACTGACACCTCAAATGTTTCTTCTACCTTGTCATCATTAACGTCCCAACAGAGAAAACGAGTTTTGTCAAGCGAAACTTCTGATATCAATGAGGATGCCGAACTTATACTTGATGCTGTGCTAGGTGCTCTAACTAATGCTGAAACCGTTGATCGCTTTGTTACAGCACTTGTTGGTATTCCTGCTGTAAAGTCTAAAATATTAGATCTTTTAAAGCCTTCACTTAATGGTCAGTTTCCAGATGTTGCTCAACCCATACAAGATCAATTAGACCATCTTAATGTTAAATTGTGTGAAGCTAATGATAGAACAGATGATTTAGAGCAATATACTAGGCGTAGTAGTATAAGAATCACTGGTATTCCCGAATCGAATTCAGAAAATACCGATCACTTGATTTGTGACTTTCTTCATGATGAACTCGGTATTGATATAAACGAGTATGAAATTGATCGATCCCATCGTTTGGGGCCTAAAAAGCCAAATGTTGATAGACCCATAGCTGTACGCTTTATAAACTATCGTCTGAAAGAACATATCTATACAAACAGAAAGTTTTTGAGAAAGGGCCTGTACATAAATGAATCCTTGTCTAAAGGCAGATCAAATTTATTTTATAAAGCACGCCAGCTGAAATCTCGTAAGGCGATTTCTGATACTTGGACTTTCGATGGGAACATATTTGTTAAGCTTCTTGATGGCTCTGTCAAGAAGTGTACTCGGGAAGGTCATTTACCTGATTCTCCAAACTCTATTTCGCCTGATGATTCCGATACCCATTACAACAGAGCGGACTCGATTGGAGACAAACAGTTGAAAAAAGAATCTTACGCTGCTGTGGCTAAGAAGTCACCTGCTAAGTCACAGCCTATACTAAATGTGATCCAGTCTGATGTCCAGGTGCATTCGATTCCGCCAGGGGTGAAAGATACTGATGAACATGAGAAAATTGAAATCTTATCCAGTGAAATTGTTGTACAGTCTGGAAACGGTTAAAAAAAAAAAAAAAAAAAAAAAAAAAATTGTATAACGTTTCATATGTTGCTGACTTAGCGTTAACATGTCCAAATACACTACTTGTCTGATTACTATTTTTTGTTCCCAGAATTCTTTATTCATTTTGAAATTAGGATCCTTTGGTTATTTTTCATGGTTTACTGATGCTCGCTAGTAATGATCACATCTTATACTAGTAATATCACAATAAACTGTTATCTAATTGTGAAAGTAATAACTTAGAATACCAGTAAATAACTTTAATGAAACCAAAAGATATAATTTGATAATGACTGAGTATCCCTTGTCTTATGAATGTGTATGTTTTCCAATGTTATACATTTAATGACGCATTTAAATGCTTACTGTAAATATGTTTACATGTTACATTTCTTTGAACTTTACGTATTGTTTCTATTGTCAACAAACTTATTGATATTGAATTATACATGCACCATTTTGGCGACCAGTATGAATATTGAAAACTATTTTGTGTTTGATACATATGACTAATTTACACACGTATACCGATTCTATTTGGTCGCCGAGTATTCAGTTTGTGTTCAGTATTAGACTATTGTTTAGGTTACTAAAAAATATCCATTTTCATTTCATTGTTCTGAAATTTTTATTAGTCATAGCGGGTATTGAGCGTAATCCTGGTCCGAATATATGCAATACAAACAATCAACAGAAAGCTGCTTTAGGTAATTTGAATATTTCACATGTCAATGTGTGCAGTCTGTTACCAAAAATAGACCTGATAGAGTTAGAAATGTCTAATAATGACATTATACTTATTTCTGAAAGTCATCTGAGTGAGGATATAAAAAACCATGACATAAAACTTCACGGTTTTCAAGATCCTTTACGGAAGGACAGAAATAGGTATGGTGGCGGAGTTGTTATGTACGCAAAGCCTAATATTCATGTGTGTGAAATAAAAGACAGAAATTGTGATGGCTTAGAAATTTTATGGTCTGAAATTAATACCGGCAGCTTGAAAGCAGTTGTTGGCGTTGTTTATAGACCCCCTCACTCTGATGTTTCATTTTGGCGTAAATTCGAGGCAGCTATTCAACCTATTTTAGATATGAACGTGCCAGTTTTTCTAGCTGGAGACCTTAATATTGATATGATCGGGAATCAATACAATCAGCTCAGCAATATTCTTAGTCGTCTTAACTTGACAAATCTTGTTCAGGAACCTACTCGTATCACTGAAACCTCTGCAACTTGTATCGACTTAATTATAACAAATCGTCCTAATCTTGTAGTATCTACTGACGTCATGCCAAATTTCTGTAGTGATCATTGTGTAGTAACTACAGAGATTAGTGTTAAAGTAAGTAAACAGATGTGTTATAAAAGATTGATCAGGAAATATGATCAGGCTGATTTTCAATCCATTAAAAATGTATTGAATAGTCATGATTGGAGTAATCTCTTTATGAATAGTAATGTAAATGAGAATTACTCCAATTTTGTCACAGTCTTGAATGAAGCATGTACAAAACATATTCCAACTAAAATAGTAACAATTAGACCGAATGACAAGCCATTTATGAATGGTTCAATAAGGAGGGCTATTCGGAAAAGGGATCGCCTTCATTGTCGAGCCAAACGTACAAATAATACAGATCATTGGGCGCTATATAGACAGCAGAGGAATGAAGTGATACGGTTAGTTAGACTAGCTAAATCAGAATATAAGCTGAAACTGACGTCACAATTGGTTGATAAAACAGTACCACCGGGTAAGTGGTGGCGTATTGCAAAATCAGTTTGCAGATTAAATAAAAGTAATAACGTTATACCCCCATTAAAACACGCGGGACGGATAATAGTTCATCCAACGGATAAGTGTGATATATTCAATAATTTCTTTGCTGGGATTTCTCATATTGAGGAAGAGCCGGAACTTCCTCCGAATCTGAATATTGATCCAAGTAATATTTGTCCAGAACTTATTATAAGCGAGCAGGAGGTAAAAGACCAGCTTGATATATTGAACTGTTCTAAGCCTTCTGGTCCAGATGGCATAGCTCCGTTTATATTAAAAAATATATCGCAGTCTCTCATTTCCCCCCTTACATTATTATTCAACCAATCCTTAAAGTGTGGAAGACTTCCATATATTTGGAAATGTTCCTATGTTACTCCCATATTTAAAAATAAGGGATCGACATCGGATATTTCAAATTTTCGTCCTATATCTCTGACGTGTGTATTATGTAAAGTTATGGAAAAAATTATTGTTAAACATATGTATAATTACGTCAAAGAACATCGGTTATTAAGTAAACATCAGGCAGGATTTCAACCTAAAGATTCTACGGTGAATCAGCTGTTAGAAATTTATCATACTATCCTTAGTAATTTAGATATTGGGCGGGACGTAAGATTTGTATTTTGTGATATATCAAAAGCCTTCGACCGAGTCTGGCATAGAGGGTTGTTATTTAAACTACGTAAAATTGGTATTAATAATACATTAGTAAGTTGGTTAAGTGACTATCTTAGTGATCGTAAACAAAAAGTAGTTCTTGATGGATATTCATCCGGATGGAATCAAATTGACGCAGGGGTTCCACAAGGGTCTGTTTTAGGTCCTTTTCTCTTTCTTATTTATATTAATGATATAGCCGAAGATCTTTTTTGCAATATCAAACTATTTGCAGATGACACTTCTTTGTTTATGATTGTAGACGATGCTGATTACATTCAGTCATCATCCTTATTAACTCAGGATCTTTCTCATATATTAGACTGGTCAAAATGCTGGGCCGTAAACTTTAATCCCAATAAGACTGAATCTGTTTTATTTACTCGAAAAAATATTGATTGTCCTCCAATTTATTTTGGAAGTCCTAACAATGTGGTGACAGATGTAAAAACACACTGTCATCTTGGTTTGGACTTTCAAAGTGATTGTAAATGGAAAGATTATATTATGAAAATTTATAATAAAGCGTGTGATAGGTTGAAAATTTTACGAATGTTGAAATATCAAGTAAATCGTAAAGTTTTGATTACGATATATATGTCTTTTATTCGTCCTGTCCTTGAGTATTCGGATGTTGTCTGGGATAATTGTACAATTTTTGAGTCTAACCTTTTGGAAAGTGTTCAAGTTGAGGCAGGGAGAATCATAACTGGTCTAAGGGTAAATTCATCTAAAACTAAAATGTATGAAGAACTAGGCTGGGAGCCACTTTTCAAAAGGCGTCAAAAACACAAGTTAATTTTATTTTATAAAATTTTGAATGGACTTGCTCCTGATTATCTTTATGATATTGTTCAGCCTTTTACTGTAAATGTTCATAATTACGACCTTAGGCAACCTATCTCTGTTACTAATTTACGAATTCCCCATTGTAATACTGTTTCATATAATAAAAGTTTTTTCCCAAGTACGATACACCTTTGGAATGATCTCCCTGACTCTACGAAATTAAGTCCATCTATAGAATCTTTTAAGAAGAAACTTAATTCTGAGTTGTTGAAAACTAGAAGTTATTACCATATTGGGGATAGGAAGGAAAATATAATTTATTGTCAAATAAGGAATGAAGCAAGCGGATTGAATCAGCATCTTTTTCATCAACATTTAATAGATACTTCCAAGTGTCCTAATTGTGACTTTCAATGTGAAAGTGCGACTCATTTTTTCATGAATTGTCCATCTTATACAAATATTAGAAACGATTTAGTAGAAATTTTCAGAGAATTGGATGTAAACTTTAATATACAGAACATACTTTATGGAAATGAAAATATTACTTTAGAAAAGAATGAAAGATTAGTCTTGGCTGTACACGCTTACATTAAAAAAAGTAAACGGTTTAAGTAAAAGAAAACAATTCAGAGGTGTTGACAATTTGTGTTTCTTTTTCTTTTTATATATATACATATATACATATATATATATATTAATAAAATTCATTGTTCAAACGTTTTTCATTTATATTTTCAATTATTATTATCATTTAAGTGATATTCGTGTGCATATTAATTAGTATTATTCTATTATTAAAATTGTGTAATTGAATGTGTGCAACACAAATGTCAGAAAAAACATTCATACAAGGTTAACGTACATAGCATTCAAATACTATATTTAAATACATTATTCTCAATAGCGAATATGTTTTGTAAAATAATATATTTGTTAGTTTTTTTTTTTTTTTTTTTTTTTTAACTTATGAAGTATATTGAGAGAATTATTTTTCTTTTGCTTAGAGTAATTATCTTTCTCTGAGTTGCTGCTTTTGCTATATATATATTATACTGTATATGCATTATATCTGTATATTTTATTATCTATTGCTGTTGCCTTGTATAGGAGAGGATTTATATAGGCTATGCCTGTTATCCGATCCGTTTCACATTTGTTGAATAAAATATTGTTTAAATTACAACTATTATTACTTATAATTCCATAATAACTACACTATTCGTTAAAACAAGAAAGAAATGGGCGGTTTAAAATGGCACTCTTTTGCTGGCTTATATATTCATAAGCAGAACGTCATTTATCAGAAAATAAAAGATCCCAGACGTAACGTTACGTTGTCGACCAATCAAAAAAAAAAAAAAAAAAAAAAAAAAAAAAAAAAAAAAAAAAAAAAAATGCGCACAGAATTGGACTTATGATCTAACATGATCCTGAGAAGGGTATAAATCTTGACATTCATAATGGCCATTTTAAGACAATTTTTGCGTTAACTAATATTGCCCTTTGATTCCATTTTCGGATGAAACACTAACAATAAAAAGAGAAATTATAGAAATATAGTAGAAAGGCAATTAAATTGTTTTTAAATATTTTCTCTAAGACGTAAAATTAATCCGTGACATGCTCTCACTACAACTTATAAATAACTGTCAGAATTTTTAAATTGTTCTTGGACTCAACACTGATATTATCCAAGTTTTCAAAAGAATTGTTTATATAGATGTCAGAAAATATCGATTATAGCACCATTGTTCATTCAATGAACATTCATTGATATCAAAGTAAAATGGGTGTATAGTGTGTAGATTTGCAGTCAGAGAAGATAATTTGTAGTAAAATTATATATAAGCCCCCTTCGTGCAAAATATCGCCTGCAAGTCCTATCAATAATATAAACTTTCAAAAGGAAGGAGATTTGAGCAGTTTCCATGTAATCGAGCTATTTTCGGAATTTTATTATATTACATACATATATATTATAAAACTTCTCCCACGTGTTCTTAAATGGGAGAAATCAAACAAATATGGAAAAGATTTTGCTTGGTTCTTTTTCTAGATATCTCAATTCATTTGGTCTCGGAGTTCTGGACCAGTGCAAATGGCCATATGTTAATTACCATTGTAAAAATAGAACAATAATATGTAACTTTGAAGTTTTCATTGGACAATTTAATTTTTTTTTAAATCTCAGTGCCTCAATGGAAGCTACGGCACTGAACGTGGATAGTATATAGCACACTGATAATAAACATATGGATATTATTGTCTATGGTAAATGTTTATTAAAGTACTCACGAAATAAGACAAAAAATAAATAAATATTCAGAAGTCGGGTCCGTGTGGTTTAAGTCTTTCTCTTTAAAATTTTCTCAGGACACAGATATATATTGCACATGTAACTAACCCCAGTATAATCGATTTTCTCTGTTGAAACAGTCAATAAATTAAACATGACTGTTATGATTATTTTACTCTATTCAATCAAATATTATTAAGACATGAACATTTTTTATGGTACCTGTTTTAATGCACTGTGTGTTCCTATTTCAATAAAACCATGAACGTGTCTCATCAGCAATTACCAAAAAATTAATGTACAGTCAAAAAATATTTTCAAATCGTTATTAGGAAACACCCATTTGATTTTTATTGGGGAGTAGGATGAAAGGTTTAATCTTGCCTTTTTTCGCCTAAATTTTGGTCCCGGAATTTTTTATCGACCGCCGCCTAAGATTTTCTAAATTTCCTGATTGACACAGGTCCTGTATTTTTTTCACACCTAACGTGATCCTGGCTTTTTATTTTGCTAAAATCATGGTCCTGTCTTTTTGTTTCAAATTTACCTCCGCCCATAACAATTGAATGGTTGTTGCATTATGCTTCACTGAAATTTGATACACTTTGAACATTCTTTTGAAATTGCTTAATTTTTTCAAAGTGGATTGTAACAAGGCCGCTTTAATCTCGCAAACCCAATTATCCTGTAGGTCATTTTCAACATTCTTACTGTCGGAATATGCATTGGGTATCAAGAAAAGAAGTAAAACGAAAGAAATATATATTACGTTAAATAAATGAATTGTGTATACGACTTGTAAATACTATATATCACGTAAGAATGAGTAAAAATGTTTTTATGATTATTACTATTATGATAATAATTAATTATTATTTTAGGTCAAGGAAACCATATGAATTGGTTTTGACTTCTTTCAAGTTACCCTGTCTCCAAAGTCGGCCAGATACCCAAAGTTGTGCTTGTTTATGGTTCGAACAGAAAACTCTGATATTAATTCGTGGCAATAAACGGCAAAGATTTCACACGAACTAAGTTAAAGACAATGATATTTTAAAGTATTTGCTTTTGACACGCAATTTGTCAAACGGCTAATTAATTGTTAGCCGGTATCTTCAACAGAAATGATTCTCTAATTCATTACAGTTGGTAACATATGGTTACAGTGCCACAATACACTCAAGGGAGCTTATTAGTAAATCTTCAATATCAAAAGAACATCCGAATATCGGACTTCGAACAGATAAAAATTTGTCAAAGAGTATCATTAACCTCCGGCTTCAAATTTATGTTAACATAAAGCTTGGGGATATTTTATAATAATACTTCAGATTTGGATCAGTATTCTCTAGAAATTTTCCAATATTTAGAATTCTGCTTTAAGCACATGCATTCTACCCCTCGCCTCCGTCATAATATTAAAAGATTGAAAGTTTTTGTTAAATGTTAGTCTTTGCCATTTTCAAAACTTATGTGAAATTTCAAGAAATTATGTTTTACATTTTTCGTAGTAACAATGTTTTTATATGAAGGCCTTTGAAACGATTTCCAAACTGGGGAAAAAGAGGGGTTGGGTGTCTTGAATCCTGGAATGTTCGTATGGGCAAGTCAATATTTAATTCCAGTTGACATTCATTCCCCGCCTTATAATTTACTCTAATTGAATGTTGAACTAAAAATAAAACCATCATTGTGTGGAAGTGTTCGTTATTCCATAAGACTATGATGGAGGCTTAGCTTATAATTTGTCTATAATGCGTGATTTCTTTTTCATCCAGCATGCTTTTTTAACTGAAAAGTTTTGGGTTAAAATACACTTGTAAGTGAAGATAGTCCAATTAGGAACTTTCTATAGAATTCATCCAAACCTTTCAAACTATATCTATAGTTTCGTTTGTCTATTTAAAATATAAGGGATAATAATAATTTTTATAGTATAATAATTACACTGTTATATTAATATTAAAAAACTACGTATGTTGCGAAACAGCTCATGCGACAATAGATAACAAGAAAAATAAATGGAAATGGTGAGCTGTCAAAAGGGGCGTAAAGCGACTAAAATGTATGAAATACACAAGTCGACCAAAACCAAATATAAAATCGTAAAAAAAAAACAACTAAAAAGTTAAAAATACTCAACGTTTCGACCAATATGGTCTTGATCACGAGCATATAAAAAATAAAAATAAAAAGGTGTTGACTCTTTGAAACCCAGAGCAAGACCGAGTCCGGACATAAAATGTAAACAAAAACAAAAAAATGTTTGACGTGGGTGTCATCAGTAAACATACTTCATAGAAAATACATAAATGGCAAGGTAGATAGTAAAACTATATAGTAAAAATAAGTAAAATAATACATTTGACGTTATGATATATAGAAAACGTACCATATATTTTTTACATGCTCGTGATCAAGACCATATTGGTCGAAACGTTGGGTATTTTTAACTTTTTAGTTGTTTTTTTACAATTTTATATTTGGTTTTGGCACACAAACTAAATTATTTACACTGCCTAGAATCACAGATAGCTTATCTTTACTAGAAGGATTATGAAAATTGTCAATATTTAAAGCATTAAAACACGTTTCTCTAATGTCTTCATATAAAGGACAAAATAAAAGAACATGTTCCTCTTCTTCAATCGAGTTCGGACAACAAAAACAAGTTCTATCTTCTACAAGTATTGTATAGTATCACAATTTAAATGCAACAAATATTTTTCAACCCTTGACTTTTTTCACAATCCAAACTATTTTGTATTATTTAGCACACCAAAAAGCGATAACTGCAACATTAATGGAAATCCAATTTTAGCCAAACCTGCATGCATGCTCTGGTTAACACAAAATAAGAAATTTTTCTATTTATTTTAATTTTAAAGCATCAGCAAACTGATATGAGAATAGCATGTTTTACAGTTTCAGTACCAATAGTTTATTTTCTTTCGTATATTATTTAATAAAAATTTGAAAAAACTCTTTGTTAAATGAAATTAGTAATATATGGAATTTGTCATATTTAACTATTTTAAAATTTGGAGTTTTTTACCTAGTAAATTTAATCAAATCGCGGAGTTGCAAAAATCATCATCAGACCGAATTATCATTCCGTTATTGTTTAATATCATATATTTTATTTTTGCTGACCTTATATGAAACATATATGTCTGCGTGTTATCAGTGAGTAAAAAAAAAACGTATATAGGCCAGCAAATGCATCCACTGGTCGACAGCAAATCTATATATGCTATCAGTTGCGGCGCAGGACATTTTAGCGGATTGATAGGACAATTTGGCGGAAAAAATAGACATTTTAGTGGAAATTTTATGGACATTTTAGCGGAAGATTCAAAGGACAATTTAGCGGAATTTAAAATATTATGTGGACATTTTAACGGAAGAGTTTAGTCTTTTTTAGGCATCTGCCTCTTCCGTTAGCCAGACAAGCGACAGTAGGATTTAGAGCAGGATATAGTTCACTTTAATACAGTAAATATTTAAAAACAAAGCTCTATTATAATCTCAAGTATGTGCTAAAAGCAAGATATCTTCAATATGTACATATCAACATTTGCCCTGTATCGATCTATTTACTAATGTCACTAATGCTGAACATTTCTGGTGTTCTGGGGCAACAAACATGAACTAACATGAAGTCTTCGCCAAATAAATACAACCAATAAATAAAATTAACATGTAAAAATGTTCCGCTGAAATGTCCATGAATTCGTACATGCAGGTAAACAATTTTTCTTCCGCTAAAATGTCCATGAATTCGTACATGCAGGTAAACAATTTTTCTTCCACTAAAATGTCCACTAAAGTTTCCGATAAAATGTCCATTCACACCTTTAGAAAATTGGCTAAAATGTCCTGCGCCCATCAGTTGTGATGCACTATGGGAGACCAGATAAAAAACCCCAGCTGTTGATATAAATCGTTTATCAGTTCATTTATATTACAATTACCAAGTGAATTTCATAAGGTATTATGTCCACATTTGATTAATCTACTGAAACAAAGAACACTATATACATATTACTGAACTCTTTAAAAACATCCAATCTAAATTTAAGGTTACCTTTATTATGTATAAAATTCATCGAAAATTGTGTATTCAACATTTCGGTCACCAACTGTGGTGCCTTTCAGAATATTTACCGCCCGCCACTAATGGTTTACTGGTGGTGCTTTCAAGTTGTGGGGGGTCGATCACGATCGATATTTATGCAGCTGATTCTCTACTATTGCAATACAAATATCCAGTAGACACTAAACAATTTACAGCGGTATAACTGTAAAACATTTTTAAACAAAGGAACCTATTTTAATGTCTGGTTGAAGGGTGTGCTGTAAAATTCAAGATTGAATTATACGGATGGAAAATCACGTATAGTCTGAAATACAATTTTTCGTGGAAAAGATAAATGGGTGCTACGAAAGAGGACCCAAGATCCTTTTCTTGACTACCTTCTAAAAATCGATGTGGTCTCCCCGAAATGGGTATTTCCCGCGAAAATATATTAAAGATTATTGTCATCATTACATTTAGAGTTGTAGTGTTTACCTCGGTATATTTTCACTAGACTACAATATTATTACTTCGTTGTTTTGCATTTTTAGTAACTCTCAGACATCTGCAAAATGTCTATATATGGGCGTTACACTCACTGGTATTTTCAGACCTTTGCTTTGTGCATTGCATATTTCAATTATACATTTAAATAAACACCTACCCTCAAATTAAAAAAAAAAAACAACTAAAGAACTAATATTAAGTAAAATAAAGATTTAATAAAACCCCAGCAGCAATGGGAAGTCATTGTGTATTCAATACGTAAAGTCTACAGCCTTTCTCTGTTATTGATTTAGTTCTTTTAAAGCTTTTTAGACGACATTCTCAGATGTTCTCTCTATTAATGACATTTCAGTAAGGTAGAAATTCTAATTCTACCACCTGAGTCCAACGGTAGTAAAGTATAAGAATTAATACGTATTGGCCAGAAGAGACAACAAACATTGAAAACTAAAAATACTGACAATACAAACTCCTATAAAAACTACGGAAAACCGGGTGTTCCTCGACTAAAGGCCACATTGTGACTGTAAGACTAAAAACAATTTTCACAAAATATCTGAAGAGTAAAATCACTGTAAGTTATACTATAGTATGTATGACTTAAGAGTAATTTTACTCTTAAGATTTTTTGTGATAAGTGCTACAGTTTCTTTGCTTGATTTTTGTTTGTTTAGTTGGGGTTTTACGCCGTTTTCAGTACATTTTGGCTAGTTTTTATTGGTGGAGGAAGCTGGAGTACCCGGAGAGAACCACCGACCTTTGGTAGGAAAATTGGCAATCGTTGACGGAAGACCGGAATCGATTACACCCCACCACGGGTGAGATTCGAACTCACAACCTCAGTGTTGAAAGGCTAGTGATCATTAGTAGTCATGACGAACTACCTAGACCACTCGGCCACCGAGGCCCCTCTTTGCCTGAAGTTTTGTCACGAGCAAGTAAGAATTTTGTGTCAAGATTGTATCCACCATACCCCTTCTAATAACCCATTAAAAACAAAAAAAACAAAAAAATATAAGGATAGAGCTATGATTCGGTGATATACTTTCTTAGTTTCCATTTTTACAGTTTTGATTTACAATTACAGTTGTTCAACAATAGAAAGAAGAGAAACATATCTAAACTCTTGCCATCAAATTATTTTATACGAGAAATATATACTAAGATATATATGAAAGATATCCTATATGTTCCTTTATCCCTCATCTGTTATACCGTTTATTATCAAATTTACTCATTCTTTCATTTTGACCAGGACATTTATAATAATAAAAAAAAATAATTCATAGACAAGAAACGGTCACTTGGCATGAATTTTGGTTTTTTCAAAATGTTTATCAAAACAGTATATAAAACCAAAAATACAAATCAACAGATAGAGGGCGCAGCAGTGGAGGTTTAAAGTTATTTTTCTGCTGTATATTATGATGAAGTTAAAGCAATATAATAACCATTAACCGCTTCAAAGAACAACAGATATAATAGAAACTAAGGAGATAAAAGCCATATATTTTACATAATTTTCTTGGGAACTTTACATTTCAGTTATCGTGAAAGATGGCACCCAATATTCTTGGAAATATTCGCAAACTTGTTGGTTTTTTTTTTAACATATTAATGTAATACTTACAACCTGCGACATTCTCAGACTAAAGGGTTATCACAGAAACACGTTTAAAATACCAATTAAAGAGCATGCACTTTCCTGAAATCACACATTGGCTTTCTTAGAAATATTAACGAGGGTTTAATGATGTATGTCTAATCACATGTAATTTCTATTCTCAAGATAACAACTTAGTTTGCTTTTGTTAATTGAGTCCTTCTAGAATTAAGTAGATAATCTGAAATATACCGGCTAATTTTTAAAAGGATCAGTGTCTCTCTGTCGCGTGACCAAATCAAATGATGACCTGAACACGTGTCGACTTTAAGCCACTTATTAACTCCGACAAAATGTTCAAATTGTTAATTATGACTATTTTCACACAATAATAAAACCATACGGTGACTTTGGCCCGCAATTGTCAGCCGCATGTATTCAATTTCCATATTTGTAAATTGGAAATGCCATTCCATAAAGGGGGCGTGGTGCACATTATAACGGATGATGCCGACTTCCTTAATAATTAGCGTAAAATTACAAATTAATAAGAAATACAATCTGTCATGTACTAAAATAAAATGTTTGAATACGAAATTAATTTGTTTTGCATGAAATTGAATAAGTTGAATATGTGTTTAGAAATATTGGAATTTCAAAATTTTATGAAAATTGTATTGTGTTCAAAATGCAAACTTTTTGTCGTAATCGTTACTAATATCGAAAGGTTTCAAACAAGGACCCAGCTAGGGACAAAATATTACAATGATTATACATTACAATAGCGAATCGTTTATTTGTAAACACAAATGAATTATTATGCTGTACCTTTCCTTGTAAATTAATAACAAGAAAATATTGGTGACCAGGCGAGGGATTTAAATAATCAGACATTTGGTGTGATTGAAAACTACGAAATATTTTGACTTGTTTCAAAAATTTATTGATCATAAATGGCTGGTTTTATAGAATTTTAATCACTCTTCGTGTTTTCATTGTTCTATCAGCTATTAAATTTTATTTTTGACAAATTATAGTAAATATACTAGTGAATTTAAGATAGCGCTGATATTTAGGTTCGAGGTTCGAATTTCTGTCACTATATTTAAGTCTTATCAGGACAACTAAGGTTACCATGCATACGAGAAATATAGGGTGATGATCATAGTTCTTTGCACCATTCTATTATTGACAAGTTTCTGTAAAAAAAAACTTGGGCTATTTATTTATATTTACCTTTTTTTCATATTACACAGCATTCTTTTCTCAGACAATAAATACATATATTATTATTTTATACCAAGTTCGATCGATGCTCTGTGTATATGTCCAAGAACTAAAAAATATGGTGAATCGAAAAAATAACAATAACCCAAAATGGTAAAAAAGGATTTACAAACTATCTTAGAACCGTCGTATTTATCTGTCCAAAATATTGTGTACCTTAAATTAGGTCAATTATAACCTTGAAACAAATTTATATAGCAAGCTCGTGCAATAAATTATTTTGCTCTGGACAATGTCTCTACACTTATGCAAGAACCTTATAATATTCTCAAAGAAAAAACTCTTATTACTTTTTTGTACTTTAGAACTTTATTGGATAACACTCAGACACATTACAAATGTGTGACATGAGGACATAAATTTCTAGAATATAAATATATGTAACATGTCCAGTCCTTACTTACATACATATCATATTGTTATTTCTCACATCTAAATATTTTTCTTTTCTGGTGTTTTCGTGATTGTCCCACATTTGATAATTGCAGGTAAAAAGGGTAAGAAAATATGATGGACAATGGCGAAGATGTATGATTGACAATCATTATATTTAACGATTGTTAACGAGGAAATGTTTTTATAGGTTTAATCTCTGTCAAAACATTTGTTTTGTGTGTTGGTGATTATATATTTAATAAAGTGTTATAATTTTAAGAAAAAAAGAAAAAGTTTTCAAATATATTTTTTTTCATTTAACACATTGACATTACAAATATATCATTTCAGAAAGCACCAATTCAAAAATAAATAACAACTAACAATAAACAGTACAAATAATTAACAAAATCAGTTGAAATGTAACAAGTATGAGGCTGTGTCTGCATACTGGGTAACAGTGAGTTCCTGGTTTTGATGTGAGAAATAACAACAATCTAGCTATATTACAACTTTTTTTATTAAATCTTAAAGTTGTCAGTTATTTTGTCTTCTGTTTTTTTTAAATAATGTTAAAAGTAATGAATAAAATTATGATAGAAAAATATATTTATATATGTTGATATGTAAGTAAGGATTGGACAAAAAAAAAGTAATAAGATTTTTTTCTTTGAGAATATTATAGGGTTCTTGCATTAGTATAGAGACATATTGTCCCGAGCAAAATAATTTATTGCACGAGCTTGCTATAAAATTGTTTCAAGGTTATAATTGGCCTAATTTAAGGTACACAATATTTTGGACAGATAAAAACGACGGTTCTTAGTTTGTAAATCCTTTTTTACCATTTTGGGTTATTGTTATTTTTTCGATTTACCATATTTTTTAGTTCTTGGACATATACACAGAGCATCGATGGAACTTGGTATAAAATAATAAAATATATATTTATTTGTCTGATAAAAGAATGCTGTGTGATATGAAAAAAAGGTAAATGTGTATTTCTAAATTAATTGTTTACGAATTTTTATCTCCTAATTCTTTCTTAATTTAATTTGTAACTGCATATGCATTCTTAAGTGTACCATTCAAACTGATGTAATCGAAAAAAAAACGGCAAAACATAATAATAATAATAAACAAAAAACAAGAAACAAAAACAATTAATGTAATTCTATTTTAGAATGGTTATTTTCTTATAGAACTGCAATTCTTTAGAAAGAAACACATTTCAAAGCATATAATTATTCTGGTTTAGACTAAAGACTTCGTATTGGAAGGTGTTTTGGAATCGATGAAGAAATTGTCGAAGACACAATTTCTTGACAGATGTCCAACCAATCGGAAACAAGACAAATACAAATATAGAAATGTCATCCCAGTAGTTATTAAGCACTACATTAGAAACTTTCAGCGACAGTATCATTCAAGTTTTGAACTCACTGAAAATCAATCATAAAACTAACTTTAAGGTCAAATTAGATTATCTTTTAGTTGTTTTAAGAGGAGTTATCTGCAGAAAAGTAGGAATGCATACATACTTACATGCCCAACAGGATTAGAAAAACATAAAGAAACTGTCATCAGTTTGGATCAAAAGGTACGTAAAAAGTACAAATTTTATATGAATTTTTATTTCATTGAAAAGCATATAGATATGATAGCCAACTGAATCCATGGGAAAATTTCCTGTAATTATGACTTTTTTTAAATGATGGACTGAAAGAAAGAAAAAATCAAGTTAAAAATGCATTGAAAAAAACCATGGTACATATTATTTTTTTCCCTTAACTTTTAGTAACTTTTGTTTATAAAAACATGGTACATATTATTTTGAAAGCTTAACTTTTAGTAACTTTTGTTAATAACAATTTTACTTTTTCATTATCTTAAATCAATATCTTAATTTTTAAATTTGAGTTATATTTTTTGCGAATTTCGTAACAGTGCATTGGAGAGACATTCCTAACCGTGTTTTAGAACATAAATAAAATGATGAAAACGTGATAATTACATATTGTGAACTCCATGATATACTGAAATAGTACAAAAGCACAAATATTTAGTTACGTTTTTACACACTTTTCTGTATCTTGACTTTGGCTTCTAAGTCTCGAACAACAGACCAAATGGCCAGGTCGTACCAGTTTACTCCTTACGTTCTACTGAAAAATTCATTAGTTACATGTTTAATCATAATTCTTCAATTCATTTGATTACTTTATGATGAAATGTTCTCTGTAAGTAAACTTTATTTAATTATTTGTAAATGTTTTGTTATTTCATTTTAGAGAAATATAGAATTAAAATTAATTTAAATGTTTTGGTATCTTTAAATTGAAACAAAATAATAATATATTAGTACCAAATGGCCAAGGTTTTCATCTATTTTTATTTCTTAGGAAATGTGATTCTTTTTCTGTTACTATATGAATGTTTAGAAGATAATAACATTTTGTTATATATAGAAATCAAATTTTAAATTATCTTTCATTTGCTGTCTAAAAATACGGAAGTTGAATGCGCTACAAATAATGCCTGTCTCACAAAAGAATTTATCTAAATATTCATCATACGAAAATAAAAATCATCTAAAATTCGTAGTTGTAGATGAGGGGAAAGACACTAAAACTTCAACGCAGAGTCAAGATTGTTTCTAAAACACCAGTCTTAATCTTGGTGCGCACATAATATGGTTATATTTTTATATATGCCGTGTTTGAAAAAAAGGTTATTATTATGTATGACCTGTCCATAGTTTGTATTACTAGTATATTGTATACCAATCAGGAAAAAGAAAAAAAGGCGAAGAAATTTTAATGAATCTAAACCATATACTATAAGTCCATTAGCATACAGAAAAAGGCAGATTAATAATAAAAATAAAAAATTTAAAATTAAAGGAACTAAAAGTGAAATAAAAACAATTCAAGGATAGCTTAACAGAAGAAAACTATGAACTGCATGGATAATACAAAGATTCCTCAAAACAAAATCTGATTTTCCAAATGGAATTTCGAAAAATTTCTTTTGTGAGTCGGTCGAAGCAAAGGACAGTTTTTCGTTAAAACTATTTATATATATTTACTATAAAGTTTCCAATGAATGAAGAATAATATTGTCTTTAACATACTTTCTGTATTTGTGTGCGTTTTCTTTCTTTTTTTTTTATCTCTTCTTGGGAATTTGATAAGCATGCAGTATCGAATAAATATCGGCAAAAGAATACCGAAACGACACAGCAGTGGGAAAGTCCGTAAGATTAAAATCCAAATGCAAGACAAGCTTGTGAGACAAAGAGACACCTAAGGTGTAAAAACACATAGCAACTTATATGTACAATATAGCAAAGTAAATAGAATGAGAATAAGACAGCACAAAAATTAAAGCACTTTGCAATGGGAACTCCAATAAAAACAAAAACTTGGGAGTGAAATCGGGTGCTCTGGAATGGTTAGCATGTCCTGCTCCGTTACCGATACTGGTCACATTAGGTGCAGACTTCTGTCCTTATAGGATGATGTGCCCGGGTCACTCGTTTTTCAAATCTGCTGTTGCGTCTATATTCTGATGCTTTTTACGTATTAATTAATCTTAACCAGGTAAGCTCTCGACCAAATCTTTGGGGAGTCAAAAAGTATCTAAACATTGTTATTATATATTTATTTTGCTAGATGTGGCATGTGAGTGGGTGTCTATGATGGGGCACTTTAGGTCTCGGAGGGTATCATCATTTTTTTTTTTTAAATTGATTTGAAGTAGAGAAACCAAATTAAGAGTCCATGTTTTGCATAATTTTAAATTCAATATAAAGATCAAAATACGTCGCCATGTGAATTTTGTTGAAATAATGAATGAAAAATAAAACAATTAATCTGTGGAATAATTTTATGTCTTTTGTCAGCTAAACCTCATCAAAAATTGACAGGTCACAATGTTGACAAATTAGAAAGTCTTCTATCGCGATCTTTGCCATCACCCACTAATAAGTTGATTTATCCCGACGGAACTGGCTATGTAAATTCAATTTTCCTCGCTAATTCAACGGTTCTTTGTACACTTTTCCATCTGTTAAGTTCGCTTCTATTAGCGAGTCGTATGGCTCTACTGCTGTATGTAAGCAAGTCCACCGAAAATACGATGACAATCATTATACAAAAATGTCTATATATTTACAAATAACTTGATAAAATGAAAATAAGAATTATAGATGATAAACTACATAGATCAGACATGATTTTAAGAGGTGCAGCTATCCATTTGTCTTCTTTTCTCAGAATTAATAAAAGATAGTAGTTACTTAATTTTTCAGCCAGGTAACATCACAGGTTCATCAATTTTTCAAATTAATTTTGAAATTAGAAACATTTAATAGAAGTCGTTTAATACAGATTTAATAACAAATGTTTCAGCTAACGGCAAATACCTTTAAAAGAGCAAAATTATTCTTTGTTCCAACAATAATGCCTTCGGCTTAAACAGTATTATAACTACCAAAGCCGCAGGACAAGACGTTTCGGATTCACGTTTAATCTTCTTCATTCCTGGGGTATAAACAGCTTATAAACGAAATAAAACTTTTTAAACGAGTCTGAAATATCCCTTAGTAACATATCTGTCGGTCATCTGAACGTTAATTGGTGCGGAAAACAATGGAAAAGTTAAGGCGATCTTCTTGGAAAGTTAATAGGATTGTTCAAATAAAAGATTAACGATCAGTGAAACTATAATTAATAGTTATTATATTTAGTGAAGTATTTTATTTCAAATGATACAAAAATAAATTAGCTGGACTGTTCTTTCTTCTGCTCCTAGTAGGAGATATTGTATACTTGCACCACGTTTGGGGTCGTTTTTACTGACATATTTAATACATTATATAACTTGTTTTCCGTTTGGATCCATAACTGGTATATGATTTTACCGACTAGAAATGACAAAATTCACCTACACTAGGAATCGGTGTCATATGAAAAAGTTAGGATATGGGGTAAACGTAAAACATCCAATATAGGACTTAACTCGAGAAAGATTCTTGCATCTTACATCTCAGTGAGGTCTTACTAGTATAACAGTTCTGTTTGACAAAAAAATGCTGTAGTTTTTAAAATACATAGAAAGTATGTTGAACTATATTTACTACAAAAAATACAAATAAAATGGGGATTTATTAATATTATACATTATTACATTGAAAGCTGTTTGATAAACTAGTTTTTATTATAATATAAATTCTAAACCTTGGGTATGTGTATATATGTGAGACTTTATGCTCTCATTATTTATTTATTTGTCAAATAGTAAGATTTTTTTGTCAAAAGTAATGAGTATGAGGTTAAACTATTTTTTAACTGTTTAAAGAAAAAAATTCAAATTGATAAAGGAGTTTAAAGAAGATTTAAGCAAGTGGTGAAAACCAAAGCCGAATTTTCGGTTTTGTTGCAACATTTTCCGGAATGCATAATTCCAGCCTCGCATGGCTTTTGTTTTACACCTTTCTGGATATTTTGGCTTTTGAATCTGTATTTCATCTTTAGTGGATTCTTAACGATCTTGACCATCGCCTTTTTGAAGAGACTTAATTTGTGGAAAATGTAAATATATCAATACAGCATGGTAAATTTATATGTTTATTTTGTATATCTAAAGACTATATAGGCCTTGGTTGCCAAAACGGGTTAGGAATTTCGCCGTAACTGTAATTCAACAATAAAAACTGACCTCCACGATGTAACTATCTAAGCTGAAAGTGGCGTAAAATCTCAATACAACACACCAAACCAAACAAACATAGTATCTGGTCTAAGGACAAACTTTTTTTTATTTTCCAAAGAAATTATTATATATATATATTTTATTTGAAATTCTAGGGGTGTCTATTTTGGTTTCAAATGTCCTTTTGAATATTTTTTTTCTCATCAATCAAGGAATTTAATTCGCTGATATAGGTTCCTATTTGTTTAACATTATACTGACATCTTTCTGTTGTCCCTGTTTAACTTTCTGTGTTTCCGATTTGTGCGCTTATATTTTTCTCTATTTCCATTCTCGCCTGACCGTAATGAATATTGACAAAAATACCCTCATTTCGGAACATCTCTAACCAGTTAACATCTTGTTAAAGAATTATTTACTTTATCATTAAATTAACGCAGATCCTCACGAGACCTGTCGCATTCAATAAACACACGAGGTCGGCATCGGGATATTAATGGAGATGACTATTTCACTAATCATATTACTGTATGCTTAACACATCCCCTATTTCCAAAGTGGTTCCCTTTAACGCAATAATAGCGAAATTTATTTCCTTTTGTTGCAGAAAAGAGCTGATGAATAGACAGGAAAAATGTATTTTTACGGCTAAATAAGTTCATTTAGGGAATTATTTCACTGTAGATTTCTCAAGAAATAATAAATTTTCAATAAAATTTCATTAAACTCGCATAAGATGTCATTTTCACTTTATATTTAATTTGTATGCATATGAGGGTAAACTATAAAAATTTCTGTTCTGATAAAACCAATTTATTTGTTTTTAAAAGTTTTGTGCGTTCTCTCCAGTCTTGTAAGTTACTGCACATTGAACTAAGGATTACCAGAGTTTGTACTAATAGAGCGCCCAACCGTACGAGACAGTCCCTTTTCAAGGCGGAAGGGTAAAAAAATAGAAGTCGCCTGACCGGTGAACGGTTGTTTTGGAGGTTCCCCGTTTCTAAATTTAGATTTCTGTTTTACTTACATTGCAATAATAACAACATTGCTAATTGTATTTCTTTAGGGTATTACTGACTAACTAAGAAATTTGCTGGAAACTACATCACAATACATGTGTACTTTAAGGAAGCAAAACACAAAACACAACTACAAAAAAACATATCATATTAGTATAAAGATATTGTATTGTAGTAACAAATCTAGTTGTCAGGACAGGCTGAACTTGTGCAAGACTGGCAAGTTTCATAAACAGCCAGTTCTGTAGTCTGGTAGCTTTTTCTGTGCAAAATCTAGCGTGATTTAATGTTTTTTTCAAAAGTGCACAGAAACAAACAAAATTTGTTATGTTTATTGCTAACTACTGAGTGAGTACCTCTGCTCCTGGACTCAAGTTTGTCAATGCATCACTTCTTCAGCTGATCTGAGTATATTGGAACTGGGGTGAAACTGCAATGACATGGGGTCAGTGAGCTGTCGGGTTGGCTAAAAGTAAACAGAAGCTTATATTTATTTATTTATTTATTTATTTATCTATCTTTTTTTATTAATTTTTTTATTTGAAACACTCATTGAAAAAAAAGTTTCAAAGTTTTATTGATTTAAAATCCAACATAGGATTATCATCAAATTACAAATACACATGAAATATAACATAATTAGACAGACATACAATATATACATGATATATATCAATATAATACCTTACAAATTTGTTATCACAGCTGAGGAATGTTTCAATTAATATTACTATATGGTTGTATATGAATATTCGAGATTTCTCAGATAATCGTATCAAATGGAAAGGGGAAGTAAAGAAATATATAATATATATTAACCCATATTACCTACCTATTTTAATTATCTGTTATTTGACTTTCATATATTTCACTAACTCTCTCAATACAAAGTTTTGTGATATCATAATAAAATATATAAAATGAAATTTATCGTTCTCGGACATTTTGTAAAAAGAGGGGACAATGGAGTTTAACTCGGAAAGAAGTTTTTTTCTGATTGGATTTAATTCCACACATTTCATTATAAAATGAAATTCATCCTCAATATCAGATTTACAGAGAGGGCAAGTTTTTTGGTCTAGTGGAAGATTCTGATAACGGCCTTGTTCTATTAGCAGTTTACTATTACTTATTCTATTTTTTGTAAAAATAGATTTTTTTCCCAAGTTTACTATTAACTCCATCGACTATAATACCGTAATATGGTATATAGGTTTTCAATTCATTTATCCAGTGCATGATTTCAGCGATGTAGTTCTAATCTGGAAATCTGAAACAGTAAAACGATGTGTTGTAATAAATAACTATATAAAAGCAAAAAATAACCAAAAGGTGTGACTAAAACTATCGAAAGCCTGAGCTATGGAAAATATTTGTTTTGAAAATGTTTTAATTATAATGGTCAATTTTTAAGTAGCCATTTCATGCCGATTTTGGAATACTAGAAACTGACCTCGTGATTCATCAAGGAGTTGAAATTTTCGTTCGATATACTGTATCTAGATTAATAGCTTTAAATTTAATAAAAAATTATTTAATATTTTTGCAGACAATATGAAAAACTACCAACGAGAGCTGTATGAATTTGGATATATGAGTGACACACGATATGCGACTGTACCATGCAAATCTGATTTCCATGGATCGGACTGTGGTATTACTTCATCAAACTCTGAAGAAGAAACAATGGACGGTTTCTGTTATCGCAAGGATTCACGATGTACTGATACCGGAAGCAGCAATGAACTTAATATTGACAGTAGCCAGGAACAAGGGCTAAGTCGAGAGGAACGTAGGCGAAGAAGGAGAGCAACTCAAAAGTATAGAACAGCTCACGCAACAAGAGAAAGGATCCGAGTTGAAGCTTTTAATGTAGCATTTTCAGAATTGAGAAAGTTGTTACCAACATTGCCACCCGACAAGAAATTATCGAAAATTGAAATATTGAGACTTGCTATTTGTTATATATCCTACATGACTCATGTTCTAGATCTTGGATAAAACTTGTTACTCATACAACATCTGATCAACGTTTAAGGTCTTTTTTCAAACTTCTGGTTACTAAATCATTTCCAGCGATTTCAGAATTCAATACTGTTTGGACCTCTACGAAATGAAAAACATCCTTTAAATTGGGATTTTTCTTGCAATGTCCTTTTTTATACTGTAAGTTTCAACATGTGTGATTTTGTATGGATATTATTTATGTAAAATTTTGTTTGATGACAGGCAACTTTATCTTTCAAAAACATTAAGAGAACAGATTTAAGATGAAATATTAAGTTCAATGTTTAGTAAGTTAATAATATCATAGTATCATTTATTTAAATGTATATAAATATCAATATGCTTTATTTCTTTTCTTTTTTTTTCTTTTTTTTTTTTTGTTCTCCTTGGATTTATTTTAGTGCTAATTTTTAAGTTTTATCTTTAAATAACTTCTAGATATATATGAACACATACTCACATTTTGATAATTTAGTTTTGTATATTTATCCGATGATGAAATAATATATGTTCATGTAAGTATGCACACAACTAACTTTTTGCAGTACAGTTTTGATAATTTAATTTTGTATATTTATCCGATGATGAAATGATATATGTTCATGTAAGTATGCACACAACTTTTTGCAGTACAGCTATCTTATATATGGTGCGTTTTCTATACATCATAAGGTTAAAGATATTATTTTACTTATTTTAACTATCTAACTTGCCATTTATGTATTTTCTATGAAGTACGTTTACTGATCGACGCCACGTTAAATAAATTTTCTTTTTGTTTACATTTTATGTACGGACCCAGTCTTGCTCTGGGTTTCAAAGAGTCAACACCTTTTTATTTTTATTTTTTACATGCTCGTGATCAACACCATATTGGTCGAAACGTTGGGTATATTTAACATTTTAGTTTGATTGTTGTTTTTTTTTTAAATTTTATATTTGGCTTTGTTCGTCTTGTGTATTTTATACATTTAAATCGTTTTATGCCCCTTTTGACAGCTCACCATTTCCATTTATTTTCCTTGTTATCTATTGCCGTACGAGCTGTTTCGCAACAAATTTTTTTATGTTCCTTATGATTGTTTATTAATTTGTGACTTTCTTGCCATGACAATCTTTGTTGAAATAAATGTGATATTTATATAAAATTATGTTGTTGTTGTTACACCGAAACAAACATAAATGTTGATTTTCTATCAACACTGAAATGGAATTGTAATTAGAGGCTGAAATACCAGGATTATAATTATCTCTAAATAAGCTGGTTTTAGATTTTCACTTGTTCTATATTATTCTCACAATTCGGACTATTAATTAGTTTTATGGTAATGATACGTTTGTCGAACCATATGGTGGATTTCACTCAAGTACATTTCTACAATAACAAGGAAAGGTTTTACTACTTCAACGTTTTCGACTCGTTAAAACTGAGAGAAAATATCATATTTCCGTTATTTTCATTCAAAGATGTAATTTGTTCTTCTGTGTGAGGCAAATTTGTGACCATTTAATGCAAAGCTAATCAGACAAAACAAATTTTATTATAGACATTTTATGTTTTGTATAAATATTCCATTAATGGATAAACAAGATACACAGGGTATTTTATAAGATAAAAGGAATTCTGACTTTTGTTTTATTATAGCGAAGTTCAGATAATTTACTTAATATGATTAAGAATGCAGAGTGGAAAAAAAGTACATTCGTTTATTGTTTCTAATGCACAGGAATAAGAAAATAGAAAATGAAACAAAAATCTGTGTCAAATCATACGGTGATCCTCATTATTTAATTTCATGCTTTATTTATTTATAGAGGATTCCTAACAACCATAAGGCCACGAGTAGCTCTCCTCAACATATATGCAAAACGACAAACAAGTATATAAAAATATAAACAAAAGACAATGTAAGAGAAAAAGGAAGATAAATACATAAAATTGTACAAATAGCATATACATGTGAACAACGAACTATACATTTTGTTATACAAAGGTACGAAAATATATGTACACCTTTATGTTTTTATTACGTATAGAACCTCTTACCCTTTACAAGAAATTCAAATGCATTGTAAAATACTTTTAGATTATATTCTAAAGAAAGATCATCACCACCGCACAGAAGTATGTTTATGATATATTCTTTACAGTTTTTCACAAACAAACTGAAATCAAACACAGGACACAACAATTTGTTTCAACTCACGAAATAGCTCTTTTCGTAAATTAGTGTAAGCAGGACATATTACTAAATAGTGATCAGTGGTTTCCGCGGCACGCAGGTTACGTTGATTGCAATTTCAAAAAGGGAGTAAATTATAGTGGAATAAATGATCGTCAGGTTAAGCCACTTAGACCCAGTCGTAAACGAGTGTGATATATTTTACCAATTTCAATGCCAAATGAGAAATATTTAGGGGAATACTCTGGAATCAAAACATTTAACAGCCTTTCCTTGAACATCTTTACAGATGTAGGTTCCTGTATTTCTGATGGTAAGGAATTCCAGTCTTTGATAGTGGCTGGGAAAAAGGACGATGAGACAGCAACAGTTCTAGTGAAGGGTTGAATTATATGATGAACCAGCCGAAAATTATACTTTTGCATGTTATGGTTCACGAGGGGATAAGTATCCCTTAAGTAATAAGGACATTTCTCATTTTTCATCGTATATAATAGTACGAAACCATTGACTTTTCGTCGATCTTTCAATCGTACAAATAAATTTAATATTTGGTCCGTACACAGCGTCATCCTAGATTTGCATAACCTAGCTGCAAACACATTCCTAATGAAAACAAATGATACATGCAATACTGAGTTAATGGGGAACATAAACCATCATCAATTGGGTAAAACTGGATTTAATTTCGACCTTAACGCGTACCCTCTTTTATCAAAATAACATGCTGTTTAGACAGAATGTGAAATTTGAAACAAGTGATAAACATTAAAATTATATTTTTAGTACAATATTCTTACGCAAGGCAGTACCCATGATTTCAACCAAGGATGTCAAAATAAATTCCAACAGAATAAACTATGAGAAATATAATTTCTCCCAACAATAGCCATTTTTATACCGAGTTTCTTTTTTTATTAATCTAGTTTGAAATTTAAATAGGGGTATACATATTTCTTATTTTTGAAATAGTATTTATTATGAATTCTTCACGGTGTTCCCTCTTCTACTAATTTTATTACAGATTGCTAAAAACCTTTTTCAAAACTTCAACAGAAACGAAAATATTTGAAAATTCATATGAAATCTCAAAATTTCAATGAGCAAGCAAAAGATAAAATTCAAAACACCTGAATAAAGAATTAATGCACCAAGAAAATCAATAAAACAATATAACAATAAAGGGATGAATAAAATAAATAAAACATACAGTCAACAAACGTTAGCAACCCAAAATTAGAACCACTTTAATGCGAACCAGCAGTGACAAAAATTAGTTTGGAAGAGCAATCGTGCACCTTCAATAAAGTGAATAAGTGAAATGTCAGGTTTCCAGTAAAACACGAAATCTGAATTAGATATATACTGTATAAAAGTCTAGAGACAAAATAAAATGGATCAAAACATATCACAAGGAACAAAAACTAAAGCACTAGTGGCGGTGTGTTTTCTGAAGTACTGTAGTCAAGACTTCCTTACATGAGATGATTTGTACTGAATCGAGCTATCTTTTTCTTTTCTTCTCTTTATTATGTTTTTTTTTATCAAGTAATAATCTTTTTTTGTTCGAAAGTTGGAGGAGGCCTCCACAACCTACTATTTGAATTTACGTTCCATAGTGGTTGAATAAAATCACCAGACAAAAATATAAGTACCGCTCTCAGAATACATTCTGGCAGCTAACTGGTAGATCAAAGTATAGTCCATTGGCACTCCATCACTGGACCTTTTTCTGCACGATAAAAAAATCATTTCGAGGGAAAATATGACAGTATTATCTCTTTTTTTGTGATAAAGATTCAGTCTCGTTCCATCACGGAAATAGAAATTACTTCCCTGAAATAATTTTTTATCATGCAGAAAAAAGAAAAGCTTGGTCCAGTGGTCTGTGGTCTTGAATACAGTCATTTCAAGTTTCGAATGCAAATTTCTGTTAAAATTTCTCCCAAAGCGAGATTTCTAGATATGTAGGGTATTTTCAGTAACTAACTTATTTCAGTTGCTTGTTATTATTAGCAAATCTTAAACGGTAACACATCATGCTATGCAGAGATAAATTTTGAAAGGCATCAGACGACTCTTAGAAAATGGCGCAAGAAGTGAATAAAAAACCATGGGAAAATAGCCCTACCGGTACTCCAAAATTATAGTATCGAATTTATAGCGATTTGTGTAAAAATATCTATTTCTTAAAACTCTTATGCCATTTTTATACTGACAGTACACGATTGCCATAAAGCCAGTCTGATGTAGTAAAAACCCTATTCTTCAGCTCTATATTCGCAGGTTTGTCTATTATCAAAAGTACTAAACGCAAACGATAAATCAAATTAACGCATGGGAAAGAGAAACTTTCTTTCTCCGTCATTATTACTATATATTTTATAATTTGTAGTAAAATACCAAATCAATATACATTTCAATGTTCAATTGATACCTCTATTGGTTACACGTTCAGTGACATTCCGAAATCTGTGTAAGATTGTTAATATGATTAGGACAATATCTACGGTTCCTGTCGTTATGTTTACTTCTTTGCCTCGATTTGCTGTTATATTTTGTATTTCCTACTTCAGTTTATTACCAAAGAATTTTAATGTCCGGATATCAGTCATCAAAGATAGATTTTGTGTCTTTTCTTTGTACGTCCAATGCATATTACAAGCCAATTGTCGAAACAATAAACTTGTTCTATGATGCATTCCATTGTGCATTATTAAATAATGTATATCCTTATAAATAATTAAAATCGGTTAAATATTTGCATATAAGCTTTATTTAATACAGTTTGCCTACAGCGTAAAACAAGTCACGTGTTGAATGAATGATAAGATTTTTATGTATTTAACGAAGAATATATTCAAATTTTACCTTCTTGCTTTTTTACATTTAATTTTATACTGAAACATGCAAAACGTACACTTTCAAAATTCTAAAAGACTAAAAAGATGATTTTCGCCCATGCATTGTTACATCAAGTGTGGTTTGCAAAAAAAGTATGAAAAACCAAAGAACAGCTAATACTCAACTTTGTGTATAAGATTACATTGTTGTGTGGCGTTTCCTTGGAAGAGAAATGTTAGTCTAAAAAAAATTATCAATTGGTTCTGTAAGTAACTATAATAGATATCTGTTTGCTCATTATAATGCAATAAAAAATTATAAACACATTTCTTCTTGAAGATTACGTCAATGATTTTCCACAAAATTTTATTAGCACAAAAATTAATAACCAAAAATCTGATGTATGAGCAAATATCATCATTTTCCCCCGAGAATTTTCGAATTTTAAGTACCGCATGGACGTTTATTATTTCAAATTATTTGTTCTCAAATGTATAAACTACATTCCGGCTTTTGATTACGGTCATTCACATTCTTCAATTATATATATATATGTGTTGTCAGAGTATTAAGACGATTAGTTAAATACTGTATTTACTGTGACTGTATGATAATAAAACATCATCCCATATAATGTATCCCAAAAAAATATGATAAATCAGATTGCTACCAAATAAGTGCCAGAGAGGTAATAAAATTCCATCGCCACACGCATATACACCCAAGTTCATCCCAAGATTCACATCGATCACTGAAGCTATATTTTTATAGCGGATTTGGCCATTAGTCTACGGCGCTGGACATGGTGCTAGGCGAATAGGTACCATAGTGTCTCAACGTTCAGAGTTGGAGACCGGCCCTAGGCGGACAAAAAATTGACAGTATTAAAAGCTGATTTTAAAATAGTATATAGAATTATCTTTTCCGACCATTATTTATTGGTGCTGAGGCCATAGTCACCTGGAGAGAACCATCGATCTGTGGAGGGAAACATGGCAATCCGTGTCATTAAAGATCAGATTAAACAAACCTTTTAACGAACAGTAGTTACGACATGAGCCACACGTGCACCTTGTAAACTTTGAATCCTTTTGTGCAATTTTTTATGTCAGAATGAAGATAAAACGCAAAAGACTGAATTCTAACCAACACTAGCGATTTGGATCTAACGGGTCGCTCGATTATTTTGCTTACTGGACCTGACATAATTAAGCAACTCCGGTTGAAATATTTTGCTCCGGCTCATACAGGTTTTGAACAAAATAAATAAACTACCTTTATTTTCACCAAAAAATTTGTGTAATTTCTTCTTATGGTTAAAAATATTATAATTTTTATTTACAAATTATACCCATATATAGGTCAAAACAATACAACACAATAAACAAACAAAAAACAAAAACAAAATAAAATAAAATAAGCAGACACAAATAACACATCTAGTCGATATTTTCCATTAAAATTGTAAGTAAATCTAAAATTTCTGTAGAAAACTACCTATAAATATTTTTTTTATAAATTAAGTTGTTTGATCCATCCTGTAGATGATGTAAGGTAACATGATAGACATTCTGTAACCAGATGTTTCCGTCAACTGACAAATAAAACTGTCGTCATACAGTATGTATTTATCGCCTACGTTTGCTCACTACCTATTTGTCAAAGGTACATTTTTTACAGGTAAGAACTTTCATACTTTCTTGCGATTTCTTTATCTTTCTCTTTTTTGTAAGTTATGAATTGTTTTTTTTAAGAAGAGTTAGAGTTACTTTGTTTTAAAAGTTACAGAAGTCGTTCTAAGAATAGATTGAAAAAATAGGTACAGTTTTATCTTTTCAATACAGAAGGTAAATAACGATGTAATTTTATGTTATACACATAATTATAAGGTAAGGTAAAACACTAGCTGAAACAGCTAATGTACATCAGAAACTAACCCCTGCAATAAAGGAACATAATACAAAACATCCCTTTTATTGCTGTTCTTCATCTTAAAGGGTTTTAATTAATATTTAAGCCTAATTACATTGCACTTAACAAAGAGCAAGATAAGATTTTTGTGTATTCAACGAAGAATTAAAGTTCTGGGGAATCTGCATTCAAATACTACAAAACCAAAATCAAAGAACAGAAAAATAAACTGAAATACCTAGATTCCACGTATTATCTTCATCAGGTACGCTCATAAACAAAAATTTCGAAAGCCAAAATATAAACTCCCAAACAAAAACATTGGAAAACAAAGATAAACAAACAGCACATGCAGCGTGAACTCCCACAGGGTGTAATATCAGGTGCTCTGGAAGAGTAATTATTTCGGTTCGCATTGTTTCTTGTTGAAATATTTTACAAATATATAAGTGTAAATCATGTTAAAGGTATTGTTATATCAATTTTCATGCACAAAATATGTCGAATAACTTCAACTAAAGACCGCACATGTTAAAATCCGAAAAAATAAACGAAATTCAAATGGCATAATGACCAAAATCATCTGAAGACATAGCTACGCATGTAGGAAATGATTCTTAGTTTCCTCAAAATTTAAATTTTAAAACCACATAAACTTATTATAAGCAATTGTATATATTTTATAAAAAATATTGATATTTAAAATGTTAGATGGCTATAGATCATACAGTCATACACAAAATTAGATGCATGCCTCAAGTCATATATATTTAAAGTTTTTGAAATGTTATTTGTCCATGGATTTTTTATTCAGAAACGACAGGAGTATTGTTAAAAGATGAAACTGGTTGTATTTTGGAACATGCTTTGAAACAGCAGTTTGCTCAATGCTTTAACATGTGATTAAACTTTCTCTTGAAATCAAGACATCTTTATGTAGAGTTTTACGGATAGATTAACAAAAAATATACTTTAGAAGACCAATTGTGAACGACTTCAAACCTACTTGAAAAAGTTGTGTGTTGGAGATTTGGAAATATGACAATTATATACCAGTACAAGGTTGCTAACTCCGGACTGGGAACGTTTGTAACAACTTCTAGCAAGATGGAAAGGAAGTATTTATAAACTTTTATATAAAGAAATTATAATATATTCTAGTTTGTATACAGCTATCACTTTGACCTACCGTTTGGCACTCGATTCAGACCAAAGACTGTAAGTATAAATTTTAATAAACTTGACAAAGGAGTATGACCATTTCATCTTTTTCAGTTTTAACCATTATTTTTTAATCCTAAATATTTACCTAGTTTTCAGAACCGTCAATTGCCAAGAATTTTGTATCAATTTTTGAAATATTGCCAAGAAGGACAACCAAACCCATTCTACTGTCATATAAAGAGAGATACATAAATTCACTAACAAAATATTTTTCGGGTCCTTTACGTTGATTGTTGATTTGCCAATTTTTTGTTAAAACTGTCTATCAAAGCGATATTTATATATTCAAAAACACATTCAGCACATTATTTGAAATAGGCCCCTGAAGTGAAATAAATGCAGGGGAAAATGACCGTTCTTCTTCCTGGATATCTATTCCTGGATTGATTATTGTTTGTTTTACGTCCAGTGGCAAATATTTCATGCTTCTTCGGGACAAGAACCCAATCAAACACAATATAAATAGGGATTGACGGGACACAAAGGGGAACCGATTTTACTTCCATTGTAAAAGTTAGGATGGTTAGGTAGGGTCTGATAATTTAGCCTTCTGTAGCGCCCATTAGCTTACTCTTGCAGAAGGGGTCTTTTGCGTACAGGGAGCGTGGCATTCTCCAAACACGTTACCCACTACGGTACCTGGTTCTTTTCGTGGATATATTGATAGTATAAAGTTAAACAGAAGCTGTTTCCTTGGATATACTGTGAATTTTTCTTTTTCTTCTTTTTGCCATTTTTATTTCAGAACAAAACATAACTGCATATGCTTTGTCTTAACTATCTTCAACACTGAATTGAACTATAACAGTTGTTACGATATTTTTAGTTTAGTTTAAACATATCTTATTTGCAAAATAAAATGCAAAAAGGGTGAGACACAAGTTACACAAACTTATGAAATCTTCTCCTTCTATACAATAATTTACAATATTATTTTAAAGCATGCTAAAGTATAATAGTTAATGTAACTATTGTATACACAAAGACTTGTATATAACAAAAGGAAAAGTGAAAAGAAAAGAGATGGGATGTGTAGTGATATGTGTGGATTTCATAAGGGTATAATCTCTGATTTTTTTTATGAAATAAAAAACACTTTTGAAAAAAAACTATTTCATTTTGTTCATTAATAAGTAACTAATTACTCCTAGTTAAAAGATAAGTTAAATCCAAGCTACAGCAATCACGTAACCAGTGTAAGCTTATAACTAAATCATAATAAATATTTCTATATAAAGGATATTTAAAAAAGAAATGATATGCAGCTTCATATTTTATATGATATTGACTTTGTAGAGATCATAATTAGGAAATGAAGCAAGGCATCTAACTTGTGTTAGTATTATATTTAGTTTGCGGGGTCCGTATGAAAAGTGTCAAGGAGCGGGTTAAAAATCTCTAAAACTCATTTTTAGTCCACTTTTGAATCTTGATATTTATTCGTCTTTACGTAAAGATAAATCAAGATCGTTCCATTCTTTAATAGTGTAGGGTATAAAATATTGTATAGTATCCGATAATCAGAAAAAAGGGACAATAATATCATCACCATTCCTTAACGGATAAGTTGTAGTACTTTGTAGGCAAGGGGTTATCAAATTACGAAGATAATTTGGGGTATGATTATGACATCCTCCCAAATCAGGGTTTTGTATCCACGTTCGTTCCTACAAACCCTTGACCTCACAGATTCATATTTTGTGGGTCGAACATATCGCCACCTGGTGTGTGACCTAGAAAATTCTACGACGCAAATGTATTCTCTTGAGACCTTGAGAAGAACCAATGAAAATCGTTCACTTACGATCCGCAAAATATGAATGTGTGATGTCGGGGGTTTGTAGGAAAGAACGTGGATACAAAACGCTGACTTTGGAGGATGGATTATGATAAATGTTATAAAACATTTGAAATTTTCATCTTTTCCTACGATCTACTAAAGTTTCCCACCCAAGTTAGTTGTAGATTCGATTACTGTTACTAAATATTGGTAACCCTGTGACTATTCGTGCAGCTTCAAGTTGTTGTTGTTCAAGCTTATTACAATTATCCACCCCACAATTATCCCAGACCTCACAGGCATATTCAAATATAGTTCTCACATAAATATATAATTTTGTCTGCTCAATTTGTATTCTAGTTTACGCAGAACATTCAAATGTTTTAAAATCATCTATGTATTGGTTCCATTTTGCATCACTACTGAGAGTTATTCCTAAATGATATTTTTAGACAGATATTGTTATAATACTGAAGCTTACAGTAAGCCACACCAAATTTATTTTTAGTTCCGTTTTGATTTCGCTGTTCCCATTATCGGGCTTTGCAAATTTAAAAAAAATTGCCTCTTCAGTTTCCAAAAATGCTGAAAATTCACCCCCAATTCATTATTTTTCAAGAAATTAAAAATAAAGATTTTGTGTCCTCTCCTAAAATTTGGAAAAAAGACTGTTTTCCAATTTTTGGAATATTTTGGTTAAAAAAAATTGTGGCGCAGGTAAATTTGATCTTCACGTGAAAAACACTAGTCCTAAATAAAAAAATTAAAATTAATATTTCGCTCGCACCTATTTTGCGATAAAAAAAAAAAACCAAAAGAATTAAAAATTAACTTGGCGTGTCCTTATGTATTGGAAGTTTAAAAATTGTTTTTAATTTTGCAAAAACAGGAGCTTGAATTTACTTGCGCTTACTTCAAGAAAGAATGATCAACTACCAAATTCCTTGATTTTAGAGAATAAGGGAAGTCTGAATTTGTAGCATGTTCTAGAGATTAACAATTTTCTGAGGCCTTGTTAAACACAAGAAAAGGAAGAAATGAAATAAATTAGTCTGAATAAAATAAAACTGAGATAAGCTTAGTTTTTAGTATCTTGGTACTGGTCATAAAACTAATACATTTGTATTTAAAAAAAAAAAATAGGAATTTGTGGAAACTGTAATAACCTACCTCATGCAGATAGGCCCACATTGTAACTCTAGATCGGTTTTTGCTTTTACACTTTTTGGGAAATTTTGGAAATTGAGTCTGCAATTCAGTGCACTTGAAGATACATGCTGAATGGGACAAAAAGTGAAATAGTTTGTGAGATATCAGTTCTTCCTCCAATAACACTGCTGATAGTTAAAATTCAATGTCTACGAATTTACCAGAAAATTTAAAGATTTCTAAAACTTGAGACACATCTATTTTCTGCAAAAGTTTATAAATAAAGATGTTTTTATCTGTTACGATACAAGTCTTATGAAACGTCTGTCATTTTTTATAAGTGTATAATTTTCCAAATGACAACAAACGCCATTGTCAATTGTGTGGACTAATGGAGAAAACTTCTGACAAAATATAGTCTTTCAGTTTCACAACAAACAAATATCTATATGTTGTTTGTTAAATACATTTGTTGTCATAAATATTATATAATGCCCAGATATACTGCACCGGATATTAATTTCCATGTGTCTCCTTAGATATGCTCGAGGTAAAAATTATACGCAAAAAATAATTTAAAATTTTTAATCAGTCATATTAATAGTGAACACAGGTGAGATACAGAATAATTAGAACCTATACACCCTATATTGCCCCAGAAGTGATAAATATATAATATACTCTGAAAAATAAATTTCCTATATCTGAAACACATAACACGAATACACAGGAAGAAAGATGACTACATTGAAAATGAGAACATGAATAATGGTAACAAAACTAATTTTATCCCCGTTTGATTAAATATCATGAACTTTTGAATTATAAACTGTTGAATTGAGAACTAGGGCGAATGAAGCGAATTAAACCGGAAAAATTGTGGTTCCTTTACAATACATCACTTCAAATTAATTTATGAGTTGTCATACTCTTTCAACCTATCAATATGTTATACATGACACATGATATATGTTACAAAACATATTTTTATACTAGTTGATACAGCCTAGTGAACAAAAAGATATTTCAATGTCAGTAGTGTACTATATTTAAAAAAAGTTATCCGACATTCGCTGCCATCTTTTTGATTTTTTTTTTATCTTTTTTATAAACATCTTTTGTTTATTTACTTTAAGCTCCCATCCCCGTTAAAAAACCTCATGGATTGGCCAGTGCGTTCGTCTAGTAAGTCTTCAAAAATCCTAGGTACTTGGGAAAATTGCGTGATTTTGTTACGCACTGTAGTTTTCCCTACAAATATCTGAGCCACAGCAAATCCTAAAACTTTATACACAGTTTCTTAATTATATACAATTAACTTAATATAATCAGTGTGTCCAAAACATGTTTTACTTATTCAATTGCATTTCTAAACAATGCTGAAAATGACCAACTTTGCGATAAAAATTGGGTTCCATTGTAAGATGAACAAATTCTGGTTTTCATTTTAGCAGTATAACCCTTGTGAAATTATACTGACAATTATTCTTATTTAGTAGTTGGGCAATTCTAACGTCATCTTTATTGGCGGTTTTAATTTTACAGGTTGTTTGAAAAAGTAGTTTTATCGTGTAATCAATACACTAGTTACATACCATTGTCCTTTGTCCTGGGATTTTTTGTTTCCATGGTAGTATCAAGATGGTGGAGACAATTCCAGAACTTTCCATGGCCAGACAGGTATAACTGAAAGTAACGATCATGTATTAATTTAGTCGCTGTTTAAGGACTTTTGACTTTGCAACATGGAGTGTTTGATGAGAAAATGTCCTTTTGGCCAAGCGGTTTCAGAGAAGAAGATTTCTTTATATCAGCCAATCAGAAACAAGAATTACCCATGGCAGCCACGCTTGTCGTCCTGGCAAGATGAAAATTAATTTCATAAAAGACTTTCAGTAGATCCTACTGTCAAGTTTGGCTGACATTTTTTTCAATCAACCAATGAGAACAATAATTGCCCATGACGGCCATGTCTGTTGCCAAATCGGGACGAAATGAGGAAACTTTGTGAAGAACCTTCCATAGATGCTTCCTGTCAAGTTTCGTTCCATTTGGCCAAGCAGTTTCAGAGAAGATTTTTGAAAACTCAGCCAATCAGAAACAACAATTGCCCATGGTGGCCATGATTGTTATCAGATCGGGACGAAATAAGCAAACTTTATAAAGGACCTTCCGGCAAAGTTTTAATTCCATTCGGCCTAGTGGTTTCAGAGAAGATTAAAATATGAAAAGTTAACAGTCGGACGGACGGATGACGGACACCAAGTGATGACAAAAGCTCCCTTTGCCTTTGGGCAAGGTCAGCTAAAAGGAAAAAATTACCGAAAGATATAGAACAAATACCATATAAGGAGAGAGGTATGCATGTGGAAATAATCAAATGTTCTTCCAAATTTTAGAACAGTAATATTTTTTGCATTCATTCCATTGCTAGTTTATATGTTTTAAGAGTAGATATATTATATGATTTATTGATATGCCTTTACATATGTTAAAAGGTGACAAATAGATATCGATGAATGGCCAATAATGACGCTAGAAGCTGTCATGGTCTTCCCAGATGCGAGCTCTTGTCTTGGATTATCATTAAACAACAGCAGTGTTCACTTTCTTGCACTTTTTCGCTAATTTCACTACACGCTTATGAACAAATGGAATCACGGGAAGTATTCAACGGAATGATTTAGAACTTTTTCTTTTTGGCAGAACTATCTTTCTATTATGTTGTTACCTGCCAGGACAGACAGACAGGAAGCGGATATTACGTAAAACAGTAGCACGGTATATGCTGTTTGGGATTATTCTCATTGCAAGATCAATTAGTGTTGCTGTTATGAAAAGATTTTCAACCCTAGACCACATAGTAGAGGCAGGTACGAAATAATATGTAAAATGTCGGAAAAATTTCATTTCAACAAGCATTTAATAACATGGCTGCTGTCACTCTCTAAGACCAAAGTAAAAAGTGAAAAGTAATTTCATAATATATAATATCGCAAAAGAAAGGTCCATAAAATTTGCATGGCTTCATTAAGTAAAGTCAACAATTTTCATAAGAAAGGTCCATAAAATTTGCATGGCTTCATTAAATAAAGTCAAGAAATACCAAAGGGATATTCGAAGGAGGGAAAAATCGAAACAACTGACAAACTCCGGAGAACATCGAAGACAAGACCAAGACAATAGATGCATTACAATTAAAAACTAAAGACAAAAAAAAAACATGGACCCCACCAAAAAACCGGGGGTAGACTCAGGTGCTCCGGAAGAGTAAGCAGTCTCTGCTTCCTGCTGGAAACCCGCCATGCTGCCCATGTTAAATCCGGTATGAGGAAGGGATAACATCAATGGAACAGGTCCATTTTATCTTCAAACCATTAAAAGGGAGCTTGTGTTGGTAACGATTTATAGATTTTTTGAGATGTAAACATTCTGTAAATGTTCATCTTTGAATAGGATTTATTACAAAAGAGGAAGCTCTGATGTATGAGCATATAGAGTGTAAATATAACAAATTTTGGGTTCCATTTATGTGGGCCAACACTGTACTAGTAACTGCAAGGAAGGAAGGATTGATCGAAACCGATTTTGGTTTACGAATGGTCATTGAGGTAAGCGTATTGTAGGCTTTTTACTTGACGTTTGTCATTTAGTGAAGGGTAAACTTCATTAAATTAAAACACAAAATAGGAGGTGAAGCTATATGTTTAGCATTGATTAGCAGTTGACCATTAAAAGATACTTATCTTAACAAAGTATGTTTCAAATTTTAACAAGATATATTGAGCACATCGAAGTCTACACGATTTTTAATTTACCCAAAAATTGTTAATTTTGTGATTTTTCGTGCACATTTGATTTTTTTACGGACAAGGCGACATAACTCCAGAATATGGCACGCCGTATTTATATTTATTCAACGTTCAAGATATCTCATATACTTTATAAGATATCTCATAAACTTTATAAGATATCTTATAAAGTTTATAAGATATCTTATAAAGTTTATAAGATATCTTATATAATTTATAAGATATCTTATATATTTTATGAGATATCTTATAAAGAAAAGTTTATAAGATATCTTATAAAGTATATAAGATATCTCATAAACTTTATAAGATATCTTATAAAGTTTATAAGATATCTTATAAAGTTTATGAGATATCTTATAAACTTTTCTTTATAAGATATCTCATAAAATATATAAGATATCTTATAAATTATATAAGATATCTTATAAACTTTATAAGATATCTTATAAACTTTATAAGATATCTTATAAACTTTATAAGATATCTTATAAAGTTTATGAGATATCTTATAAAGTATATGAGATATCTTATAAAGTTGAATAAATATAAATACGGCGTGCCATATCTTTTTATAAGATATCTTATATAATTTATAAGATATCTCATAAACTTTATAAGATATCTTATATAATATATAAGATATCTTATATAATATATAAGATATCTTATAAAGTTTATGAGATATCTTATAAATTATATAAGATATCTTATAAAAAGAATTATATTAGATATCTCCTAAATTATATAAGATATCTTATAAACTATATAAGATATCTTATAAACTATATAAGATATCTTATAAACTATATAAGATATCTTATATAACGTTTGTTTATAAGATATCTTATAAACTATATAAGATATCTTATAAACTTTATAAGATATCTTATAAACTTTATAAGATATCTTATATAATTTATAAGATATCTTATAAAGTTTATAAGATATCTTATATAATTTATAAGATATCTTATAAAAACCCAATTATATAAGATATCTTATAAATTATATAAGATATCTTCAAAACGGAATAAATATAAATACGGCGTGCCATACCAGAACAACATCTGACTTTAATACGGTAACAGTATAGACATGATAGAGGAGCCTAAGGAAATTTCAGTCTAGTGAGTCTTTTTAGCAACTTCAAACTTTGATCACAGATACAAAGAACTTGGCAATATTTTGTAACCATTTTTCACCATTTTAGTAAGGATGATTTAAGTTTTTTAGAATAATTATGAATATTTACCCTGGAAACAATAAGAAAAATGTGTTCATGTACTTATTAATAAAGTTTCATTTTTTTAAGTAGAAAGGCTACGTATTGTTATAGCGTTTCCATTGTAAAGTATGAATCTTTTACAAATTGCATCCTCCCAAGTCAGGGTTTTGTATCCATGTTCTTTCCTGCACACCCCTGACATCACACATTCATATTTTGTGGGTCGGAATTAAACGATTTTCATTTGTTCTTCTCAAGGTCACAAGAGAATCCATTTACGTCGTAGGTAGGATTTTCTAGGTCACACACCAGGCGGCGATATGTTCGACCCGCAAAATATGAATGTGTTATGTCTGGGGTTTGTAGGAACGAACATGGATACAAATCCCTGACTTGGGAGGATGACAAATTGTTTCTTAAATGATTTCTAGAATACTTTGTCTTTATACTTTTTTAGGTTTTACTGGAAGTGCATAATTTTTACTTGATACAATAAAATATTGGGTAGTAATTGCTGTATTTTTCACAATTTGAAGTCGACACTGATAAATTGATACCATATGGGTTTTAATTGAATAAACCCATTTATTAAATATGTTGCGTACAATGCCCATTTCTGGATTAAGGTTATCAGCTACGCTTGTAACCAAAACTTTGCAAAGCCAAAACTTGAGCAATAGAATCAAACTGGTCTATAAATATTATATCAAACATCAAGGTTTGCCAAAAGAACTACAACCATACTGAATGAAAATTTTCGGCTCTCCAAAGTTTAATGTAATTTTTGAACTGTGAAAGGCTCTTTTCATTAATTTTTATAAAATGGTATGAAATTGTAAAAAGAGAACTATTTATTCGCCTATTCATTTTTAAATTTATCTACAGCCCCTTGCTGATATAAGAGACACTTGTTCTAAGTGTTTTGTTTATGATTGGATAACCATACCTTTAGTTTATACTCAGGTAAGTTTGTTTATCCTGTAATTTATATGTAGATTTTCTTATTTTGCCACGATACATCTATATATGTGCGGTGATAAAAGTAAAGTTACTTTTTGCACATTGAGTTGCAAATGAATTGACAATCAACAATATCTTAGTTTAAACAGAAAAAACGTGAAAAATACAGTTTTGACCATTAACCTAGTCAAACTGTTATCCTGCAATAATGGCAAACACGAATTGTCGTGATAGATGGTTAATTCATTCATTTTTCTAAAAGAGAATAACCAATAGGTTTATTACTGTTACATGTGTTAAATGGCTATTTTCATACACATATTTTACTATTTATGTGATATAGATACGATAATTCACACTACTGCAGAAATGAAGACACGATATGTGGAAGCTTAGGTTCATAGTTAAAGGCGTTACAGCAACTCAAAATGTTGTATTTTGTTCCAGTATTGTTTCGTGTATATCAGTCACACATCTAGCTGTCGTTTATCTTATTTTATTAGAAATAACAAACATTTCCAAAATCATGGAGGAAAAATGATTTTCATTTTAGGTAGTCACACTTGCAGTCCACACATATTTTGCGACAGCTTTGGTCAGCCAACAATATCTAGACCCATCCAAAAACTACAAAGGTTACGAAACAGATTTCTATGTGCCAGTTTTCACGTTACTTCAGTTCATTTTTTATATGGGTTGGCTTAAGGTGAGAATGACTGAGTACTTTGAAGTTGGGAACAGTATTGTTTATTCGTTTAGCGGAAATTCTTTTAACACAAGAATGACGCCGTATATAGCAATGGAAACCTTAAAATTACTCATCACAATCTGAAATTCACAATATCCTTTTGCTGTTCGTGTAAACATTTTTGATGCATCAAAATTGGTAATCAAAGAATTTATAATATATATATATATATATATTTCTTATTATTTTATGATATCACACAATGTTTTAATTCAAGAGAGAAATATTTAAATGATACCATATTTGATGTACATGGTATGCATACTTCTTCGAATTATGACAGACCAGTTTTATCCAGGACTGAAAATGCTGAAAACCGAAACAATTACCTAAATTTTGAGGAGTAGGTTAAAAATTCCAAAATGGCCCAAAACAGTAATGTCAATACCATCTAAGGTAAGAGCTACACCAAAGGGAGACAATATATACATGTATTCTTTATTTCCATATAATTTAACAATTTTATGACATAGAATTTAAAGTATTGAAGTATATGTACTATGTGATATCCTTGGGGACTTGGAGTCTACTAACAGAGGCATCCACTCAGTTCGAATAATAACTGCAATAATATCACTTGTATACGTATTTTACCATTAACAGTTACATACATGTATTGCAGTTTTTTTTTACAGGTAGCAGAACAGCTTATTAATCCATTCGGTGAAGACGATGATGATTTTGATATCAACTGGTTGATTGACAGACATTCTGCTGTACGTGTGTACAGACATTTTCTGCGATTGGTAGTCACAAAAACACAAAAACAGTACTGCAATGAAAGATTTTTCGTCATTTATTTGTTAAAATTTCATAAAACTAAAAGTACTTATCTACAAGCGTGTTTGAACTTTGTAATACTACACCTGTATTTCTATAAAGTAAATCAGTTTAAGATAAACGAAAAAAATACAGGTGATTTGACAATGGCCATAAAAGAAGCAAGTTCTATTATATATTTTATTATTGTGCCTATAGGTTGTCATGGCACTGGTTGACCAGATGTGTGACCAGTGTCCACCTCTTGTGAAAGATATCCATTTCGATGATATGTTCACAGAAGTACCCTATACTGAGGCATCGCTTTCTTCCAAGAAACCAGTATTTTTAGGGTCAACTTACAATTTGGCGTAAGTATATGCTGTGTATCCTATAAGTGAATTAAAAAAAAAACGTTCCTCATAATCGTCTAGAACTTTGGCAAATCTTTTTAAATATTTCACTGTAAAGTGCCTCTGCTGTTACAGAAATTTAATTAACGTTATTATATGTAGCATTACTAAAGAGTTTCGTTGTAGCCATTACTATTTTATTTAGCATAAATTCATACATTAACAACTAGTTTGATTTTTTTATGGTTTGTGCACAGGGGCTCGTTACAAGACACAGTATGTCATATGTGACTGATCCGGCCACGATCAATAATACCACAACAAAAGGGGGATATCAGTTCCGAGAGCGCCAAATTTCAAATCGTCAGAACTTTTTTTCTGTTCTCCATCCAGTCTACCTTTTTGCTCATTTCTGCAGTAAAATGATTATATTTTAACCAAATACCTACCTTTTTGCCCTTTTTTCCCACCAAACGGTTTTTTTATTGGCTCATTCTAGTCCCATTTCTGGTGAAATCATGTTACCCCTGTCCGGAAGTGACAAACATTTGTATAATTTCCTCCAAATTTGATAACTCAAATAATTCAAGCCGTTTCCGTATCCGATTATCTCCTTAATGTAGTGATCGATGTGAGCGAATATAACGACTGGATAATTTGACGGAGATAATTTAAAACTTGCCAGAGTTTTCATATCCTCACATATTTGACTCCAAAGGTGTTCCGATAAAAAAGTTAGTTCCAAATTATCTCGGGAATGCATATGTCAAATTTGGAGGTAATTATAAAAATGTTTGTCATCTATATGTATAACCTTCCAATCATGGAATACCTTCTCATTAGAATATCTCATCCAGAATGAGGTGTTTTTCTTGAAATATATGTTGAAAACTTAAAAGTTCCCAAATACAATTAAATCCACTATACCGTTTAAAATCTAAAAAAGGTCAACTTTGTACAATAAAAAAGAACAGGGAACCCATACCTCTACCTTATCAAATATGTACATACAAACTTGATTCAATCTCAAATTTTATGAGAAATGTCTGGCAACAATGTTGTGGAAAAAACTGTTGAGAATTACGAGGGAATGTTGAATATTACTTTGAGGAAAAATTAAAAGAATAATACCATTGTAGATCGCCGACAGTAAGAGGACAAAGAATTATACAAGGTGACTTTGGTGATATGGAATGTCATCGTCAATATTCTTTTGGCAGTAACCGTGCCGGATCCTTACTAAGTGTTATTACGGGGAGATCATCATATTGGTGTGTATCATCATTCTAGTTTTAGATTATATTTAAATTAAAATTTTATGTTTACTTATTGAAATTTTCACTTCTTACACCACAAAGGAGAAGGATATGTTTTTATGATACACCCAGTGATAGAGAAACTCAGACCAAAGAACTGCGAAATTTTTTTTTTCACCCCGTCTCCATCAAGACCTGCTTTAATATGTATACAACGACAAGCAATCGTTAGAACTAAACAAATTAACCAAGATTTGGCATCCGTTTCATATTTCCAATAAGTATACACTGTAATTTGACCTTTCATATTTTAGATATTGTAAAAAAATAACATACGTATAAATAGATATGCACATATTTTAATCTTTAAAAAGTATAGTAAATTTCCCGCACTGACCTTGGTCTTTATTCCCGAAAACGGATATTATGCAAGTTTGGATGCAGGCCGGGTGAATAGTTTAGTATTATAGCAATTGTTACTTTGGGTAATATCGTTCTCATTTTTACCTGGCCCAAAGGTCCATGTGAGCTTTTGCCATCACTTGGCGTCCGTCGTCCGTCCGTTAACTTTTCACATTTTGGTCTTCTCCTCTGAAAGCCCTGGGTCAAATGAACTGAAATATGGTATGAAGCATCTATTGAGGAACCTTTATTAACTTTGCATATTTTGTCCCGAACAAACAAAAAACATGGCCACCATGAACAAATCCTTTTTTCTCCTTGGTCAAAAAAATATTCTCCTCTGAAACCATATAGCCAAATGAACTAAAACTTGGTATGAACCATCTATGGAAGGAACTTTATAAAGTTTGAATATTTTTTTTTCGATCGGACAAATAACATGGTCACGATGAACAAATCCTATTTGTCATTTGTCAACTTTAAAAAATCCTGTGCTCTGAAACCGTATAACGAAATCAACTGAAACTTGTTAGACACGTTTATGGAAGGACCTTTATACATTTTGCATATTTCAACATACGATCAGAGGTAAAATCTATGCAAGGACCTTTATGAAATTTGAAAATTTTTCCTCGGTCATACGACTTACGGCCGCCATGAACAATTCCTTGTTTTTGACTGGTCAAATTAAAAAAAATATCAAATTGAATATAGCTAATTGAACATGTATGACATGTTGAAAAGAATGCCAGGTGAGCGAAACAGGCTTACCATTTGAGCCTCTAGCTATGGATGAAATTTCAAAAAATCTACACAAACATTCAAACTAAGGAAAACGGCTTTTATTGCTGTTCGTCATCTCAAAGAAACGGCAAGTCGATCCTTCAACATTACACATCACATAATTTATATTTCTTAATACTAAGTACAAATGTATACGTCTAGGGAAACAATAATTGATTCCATGTAGGATTTTTTCTATAATTGCAGTCGCCCCCGATTTTTTGCGAACTCACATGATCATCTATACAATGTTCCGTTAGAAAAGCAATATATGGAGTATAATCCTATACCTAATGGCCAGAATGTAGACACAGTCAGCAATGCAGATGAAGAATTACACATTAGGAAACCATCAATCTTACGACCTCCACGAATGAATAAGCGTCAGTCATGGTCATCAGATTCAAGTCTAACGAAGAGGGCTCTAAGAAGGGTCAGTATGGGACGAGACCGATCTAACACAGATACACGATCAAAGAGTTCAAAGAAAAGAAAAATAAGTTTTCCATTACATTTGACAAAATTTTTTGCCCGGAATGATTCTAGAAAACATTCGACAGGATCGAATAGTACGGTTAAATCTGCTGCTGGTTCTATTACTGGAAAGTTATCAAATGCAAGTAGCAGCTTTGAGGGAGGACTTGAAAAAGAATTCGAATACGCACAAGAATATGTTCCACTTAAAAGGGCAAATGCTCATACGAATGACAATACATCACAGCAGACAGTTTCAAAAAATAAAGACAGAAAACGAAAAATAAGTTTTCCTACAAATTTATTTTTACCCAGTGTAGAATCAAAAGGGAAAACATCTTTGGCCAACACCAACGAAAAACCATCACGGTAAGTGAGGGAAATATCATGTTTTTATAACATACTCAGAGTGGTTATGTAGGCATTAAAAAACATTACTATATATGCGAAAAAAATTAGGACCAGTCTTGTATAACAGGGAACACAGGATTGTATTGGTTTAATATCGTGTATATTAGAATAGAGAATGGAAACGGGGAATGTGTCAAATAGACAACAACTCGACCAAAGAGCAGAAAACAGCCCAAGGCCGCCAATGGGTCTTTAACGCAGCGAGAAAATCCCGCAACCGGAGGCGGACTTCAGCTGGCCCCTAATAAAATATTTAATTCTTAAATGTTATCATTGCTTCTTTAAAATGCATCCAAGTTTAACATACTAAACACTTTCATGTTTTGGGGGTATATTCAAGTATATCCATAAATGAAACTAACCATATTAATCATAAGCTGGCAAAAGTATTAAAGAGAAAAGATGCACATGTATACTAAAATATTGTTCGTTCATGTCGATGTTTAAACGGCTTTAATTTCTTTAAAGAGCTACTCAGATGTTATCAGTGCATCAAGGTAGCTCTTAAAAGAAATGGTCAAGTAAGATGTAAGCCTGTCACAATGTTCGGATAAAAGGTCTTTAAAAGCATATGATGCTTACGTTGTGGGGCTATGTACAGGAAAATTACAATATTTTCTAGAACAAAAGAAAGAAATTAACATTAAAACAAACAAACAAATATGAAAGACACAAATTGAAAAAAACTGACACAAAAATTCATTATGCTTGGATGTACAGTTTCCAAAAAAGGAAATGTATCCACAAATTTTTATTTATATATTCCTCTTTCAGGTTTACGGTCGAGCAAATTTCTGATGGATCGGATATGGAGAGTCATTCATTACAAAGGCGAAATGCACAGAAAATTGAAAAGGCTATATCTGGAAATGCAGTTTCACGTGCTCCTTTGTTGTCTGCTATAGAAGAAGGAGGAACCATAACAAGTATTTCACAGTTGGATGATGACGTCATTCATCCTGCTCCGGCCATCGCGGAGGAAGAACTGTAAGTTACATATCTTTTAACTGATATTCCATTTGCTAGTGGGAAGTGTCTGGTCATACTTTTGAAAGGGTCTAAAATGAAAATAGATCAGTTGTGCATGGGTTGTTTGTTATTACCGAGGACCTTACAGTGATTCTAAAGATGAAGAATTGATGTAGCAATGAAAGCGCTGTTCAATTGATTTTGACTATTAAAAAAATTGAATGGGTAGAAATTTCATATATATTGATCTCACCTCCGTCACTTGCCTTAATAAATAATAATAATTCATTAATAACAAAATGAAATATGTTCTTTTCATAAATCATAAGACGAGTTTTTTTTATATCAGCATAAAAATATATTCAATGAAATATAATATGTGGAAAGTATCAAATATTTGAAGATATAATTCAAGCTAATGGGAGTTTTTCATCTTTAAAGTCAGATCTAAATCACTAAAATGACCTAATGAAATAATTTACTTATGTTTTTTAGGTCAGAAGACGATGACCATCCTGAGACAAATTCAAATATACCTGTACTTCAAGTAAATGGTGAAAGTGTAACAAACAATACTGACAACTTATGTCTTTAAAATATTTTCAAGATGGTGGAGCTACAGTAATCAGAATGTTTATTTTGATAGACAGTAGTTTAACATATTAATATAATATATGTATCTGGAATACAAAGAAAACTAAGAAATAGCTGGCAGGTTTCAAAACCTATTCCAGATTCACAAAATATAGGGACGAATCGGAAAGAATGTGCATTATAATAAATCCCAATCCTTTCGGATAGAAAAGAATTCTGGTCTGATTTCCACTGGAGAGGTCATCGTTTTTGCAAGAAAAGGTCATTGATAAAAATTCTAAAGGATTCAACCTTGTGACTATTCCATATGTACGTCCAGTTCCAATTGAAATTTCAATAAATTCTTTGATACCAATGTTGATGCACAAGATGTGCACATAGCGTCGATTTGAAAACCAAAACAATAACCCAAAAGGTTAAAGAGCAAATTTAAAAAACCCCAACATGACCAAAAGGAGTAAAGCCAAGACCCTTTAAGGAAATGTCTATGTACGAGGGAGATACTCTTTAGTTTTCATAAATTTTTGTAATAGTAAATTTTTAGTATCAATTTCGGGCTAGTATCGAAATACCATCAACTGAGCTGGGAATACCCGCAGGGACGTGGAGTTCACCAGCAGTGGTAAAAATAAATTCTTTGATACCAAATGGTTTCAGGTGATATTTTATTTCAGTTAGTTTTCCAAGAAGTTCCTAGATTAAAGTAAAATAGGCTTTTGGACCAATTCTGGTAGGAAGGATTATCGAGATCATTAATACGCCTTTGAGATGGGGACCTGAAATCGATTATCGAACTACATATATAGAAAAATATGAAAATGAAGAACGTTATACAGAGGATCTCGATGTTCCGTAAAACACCATATCCAAATCTTACGAACGTGGGAGTACTTCAGTAGTATTGTGTAATTCTTCCAGCATAATCAATCTATTTAATTGTCCTACAGAAGCATTTTAAATAATTTCTCGTAGGGTCCATATTAACTAAGTCCCGAGTACTGGCAGCCATCTTGGATTCCATGTATTAGTAACAATACTTGGGTAGTTCCTTGTAATGGCTTTTCATGACAAATTCATGTCAACGAGTAAAGTAGTTCAGAGATTTTGGAAATTCATCCAATTAGAAAAGCAATTTTTGGGGCCTAGCAGTCATGTTTGTAACGGTGGAACAGGAACAAAGTATGAAAAATTACGGCTCCAAGTTAATTTAGTCGGACAGTGACGACCATCCTTAATTATCAATCAGCACCAAATTCCCAATTCTTGTGTAGTACAAAGGGGGCTGGTTCAGTTTTCTTTTTGAATTCTCAACTTCAGATTTCTTACCCAAGTGGAAAGTTTTCGTATCAGCATTATGTCTGTTATTTCTCAGTAGATACGAACGCATTTAAGTTTACTGGGACATTGAATGGATGTTTGCATGTTTTTAATTGATTTTATTTTTCTGTCCTGGATACATTTGTTTCACGTTTTCTGCCTGACAGTAAACATATCAGTTATAGTTTGGTATATCTGCAATCGACTTACACATTTATATCGTCCACTAAGAAGTTTTGCCATAGCCTATATTCCATATAGTTTTGTTTTCAACCGGACATTTATCAGCCAATAAGGAAACGTCTTAAAGTTTCGTGCTATTCTAAATGAAGTTCGTTTGTGGAAATGGAATATATTGGATCAAAATTTAGTTGAAATGACTTTATTTCAGGAATTAAATTCAACAGTTCTATGTGATATGGGATCGAAATAGTGTCATATTGTGAGGGATGAAGTGTTGTCATGTATATTTTAATAAACAGCTGCGCCTTATGCACATGATACGCCCGTAGGAAAATATTGATTTTGTTTTAGCATATTAAGTGTTACTTTTTCAACAGCTTAACATATGTAAATTATAACACTGTAACAACAAACTAAATATCATCTTTGTGTAAACAGGAAAATTTATAAAAAAAAGGCTTACATTTGGACAATCTCAGTCCCATAACTCTGGAACGTCAAAACATATACAGACCCTTAGACTACTATTTGTAATAATGTATTAAAGTTTGAAGAAAATCAGTCAAGACGTACTCAGTTTATGCGCGAAATGTGTGAAAAATTGCTTATATTTGGACAATCTAAGTCCCACAACTCTGGAACGACAAAAATTAAAATCATCAAAAAGTATACAGACCCTCAGACCATTATTTGTAATAATTTGTTAAAGTTGGAAGAAAATCAGTTAAGGCATACTCGAGCGACACGTGAAAAATGGTTTATATTTGGACAATCTAAGTCCCTAACTCCAGAATGACAAAATTGAAAATCGTCGATCAAAATCCAAAGGGAGCTTTCTTTCGTCAATGCTAATGTTGTGTTAAAATTTCATGAGAATTGATTGAAGCAAAGTTGAGTTACGGTACGAAGTGTTGGCAGACGGACGGACATTGGTACACCATAATAAGTCCCATGTACAACGGGCGTATAAAAAGGGTTCACCATGTAACCAGTATGTTTAAAACTGATCAAAAAGTGTCAATTTTCAACATGGGTCTTTTTTTAAAATATCGGAGACTTTCAGATAATGGACGGCGATCGATTATGCAACCACTACCACATTAGGCTACAGCCCCAAAACTTGTGAAGATGGACGAGAATACAGTTGACAAAATCGTATATTTATCCAACATAATTGAATTTTGCTCCAATAGTTGAATATTTTAACGCTCTCTATACATGCACTTTTTATGCCCACCTGTAAGGCAGGCCGGGCATATAGTTGTTCGGTCTGTGCGTCCGTCCGTCCGTACCAGGTTAAGGTTCAGGTTTAAGGTGGTTTCATGAAGGAGTTATGGTATCATCCTAAAACTTTCGTCCGTCCGTCCGTACGAAGTTAAGGTCCAGGTTTAAGGTGGTTTTTCATGAAGGAGTTATGGTATCATCCTTAAACTTTGTACATGAAAGCTTGTAATATGAACAGCAGCATTTTGATGCAAAAAAGATGACGTGACCTTGAAGTCATGGGTCATCGACTTTGCATTTATGAAATTTCAATATTAGAATCCAGGTTAAAGTTTAGGTTTAACGTAGTTTTTCATGGAGTTGTGGTATCATCCTGAAACTTTGTACATGGATAGCTTGTGATATGTACAGCAGCATTTTGTGAAAAGGCCTTGAAGTCATGGGTCATCGACTTTGAGTTTCTTTATGGAATTTCAATATAGAATCCAGGTTAAGGTTGTTTTTCATGAAAGAGTTATGGTTTTATCATGAAACTTTGTACATGGATAGCTTGTGATACAAACAGCAGCATTTTGATGCATTATAACGGATGCCGTGAGCTTGACGTCATGTGTCATCAACTTTGAATTTCTGTATAGAATTTCAATATTAGAATCTAGGTTATGCTAGTTTTTCATGAAAGAGTTATGGTATCTTCATGAAACTTTGTACATGGATAGCTTGTGATATGAACAGCAGCAGCTTGATGCAAAACGGATTTATAGAATTTCAATATTAGAATCCAGGTTAAGGTTCATGTTAAAGGGAATTTTTCATGAAGTACTGAGAGATAGTATTTCATGTACCCTATCTTTAGGGACTTTAAAGTCAACAATGTACACATGTAATTCTTGCATCATTTGCAGGGCATGTAGTGTCCATTGGACACATATATAAAAAACTAAGTATGTTGCGAAACAGCTCATGCGACAATAGATAACAAGAAAAATAAATGGAAATGGTGAGCTGTCAAAATGGGCGTAAAACGACTAAAATGTATGAAATACACAAGTCGAACAAAACCAAATATAAAATCGTAAAAAACAACAACAAACTAAAAAGTTAAAAATACTCAACGCGTCAACCAATATGGTCTTGATCACGAGTATGTAAAAAATAAAAATAAAAAGGTGTTGACTCTTTGAAACCCAGAGCAAGACTGTTTCACAAATATTCATTGGTATTTTTTGGCATACTATTACATTTAGTTTATGTACAGGTCGTATTTATTGTGCTTTTTTCAAGAATTGTTCCTCTCATTACTTTATTATCATTTTGAACAAATGACAATTTTAGCAAGAGCACTTTACTAAGATTCACTGATACTCAGAAGTTATGTTGTGGAAATATGCCTAGAAGTACTCATGTCAACAGTAATGGACATCTTCACTTTGCTGTGAAGGATGTTAATTTTATTCCCGACAGCCTTTGGTACGACTTTCAGATGAATAGCGATGAAAGAGTTATTTACATGCTTTTGAGTATTTCTCCAGTAACACAAGCACATTTTTTCATGTACAAACCTTTTACATAAAGGGATCTATAAGATTTTATGTCCAATATTGTTTTGTTTTTATTTTGTTTTCTTTGAATTTTTTGTTGTGGGGGTTCCAATTGTCTGTTATCAGGAGATATGATTTTTAAGTGAATTTTCCCATAGGGTCCTATATTAAACTCTGTTTGGGCCAGGTGAGTTAAGAATTGGTCAAGGCTACTCTGGTTAGTGAATGGCATTCTTATGCCCAATGGAACATGTGAATGATTTTCTTCTTTTTGACCAAGTCCCATAACCCTGGAAATTCAGAAGTGAAAACCCAATTCAGAACCCAAGGCCATCATTTTTTATAATATGCTTAAGTTTTGAAGAAACTCAGTCAAAGCATACTGGAAGTAGTGTGCCTAAAACTCTCAAAAAGAATACAGATCTTCAAACCACCAATTTGTGTCCCGTGGTTTAGTTTTGAGGAAATGCAGACATGGCAAACGCAAGAAAACACAACATGTTTACGCTAGACAGACAGATAACTGTATACCATTGGTTGATGTATAATAATCACATAACTAGAGGTTCAGAGGGCTAAGCCTGTATTGCTCACCTGGCAGAAACAAGAATTGCCCATGGTGGCCATGCTTGTCATCCAATCAGGATGAAAAAAATCAATTTCATAAAACACTTTTCATAGAAGCTTCCTGTTAAGTTTGGCTGACAATTTTAGCCAAGTAGATCCATAATTTTTTTTTTTTTAAATCAACCAATGAGAATCAAGAATTGCCGATGGCAGCCATGTTTGTTGCCTGATCTTGACGAAGTTTTGTTCCATTTGGCCAAGTGACTTCAGAGGAGAAGATTTTTTTATATCAGCCAATCAAAAAAACAAAAAAAACTGCCAATGGCTTCCATATTTGTAGTCCAATCGGGGCGAAATGAGGAAATTTTATAAAGGACCTCCAATGTATGCTTCTTATCAAGTTTCGTTCCATTTGGCCCAGTGATTTCGGGGGATATTTTTTTTTTTATCAGCCAATCACAAACAAGAACTGTCCACGGTCGCCATATTTGTAGTCCGATCGGGACAAAATAAGGAGACTTTGTCAGAACCTCCCGTAGATACTTCCCGTCAGGTTCTATTTGGCCAAGTATTTCCAGAAAATTGTTTTTTTTATAATCAACCAATGAGAAACAAGAACTGCCTATGACGGCTATGTTTGTTGCCCGATCGGGAAGAAATGAGGAAACTTTGTAAACAACCTCCAATATATGCTTCCTGTCGAGTTTAGTTCCATTTGGCCAAGCAATTTTAGAGATTTTTTTCTATCAGCAAATCAGAAACAAGAACTGCCCATGGCGGCCATATTTGTAGTCCGATTGGGACGAAATGAGGAAGATTTATAAAGGACCTCCCATATACATGTATGCTTCATGTCAAGTTTTGTTCCATTTGGTCTAGCAGTTTCAGAGAAGATTTTTGAAAACTAAGCCAATCAAAGGAGAAAATTAAAATGTGAAAAGTTAACGGACGACGGACGACAAGTGATGATAAAAGCTCACATGGCCTTTGGCTAGGTGAGCTAAAAAGGCAAAAGGAATACAAATTATATTATAAAAACTTTTAATACCAGATCTCTGGAAAAACAAGTAAAACAACTTGTTAATGCTGTGGTATATCACAGGAATTTAACGTCAAGCTATGCTGCGTACCCTATTACTTGACAATGACATTAATGGTTTTGTTCGTACATATTATGGTTTTGTTCGTACATATTATGAACACAGAAATTATGGAAGAAATCACCAATCATTCATTGGTGTGCAGTTACTGTTAATAGTAAAGTTTATATTCAAAAGTACAAGATTTTAAATAATAAAACAGCTAATATCATTAAATCAACAAAACCCAAGTCTGTTATACAGCCCATTTTATATCAACACAGAATATGACCAAATTTTCAAATATTCAGTCAATATGAAACAAAATGAACTAAATGAAATGTAATGAAGTTTTTTTATGGTTTGAGATCAACAATATAAATGTCTGCCCTGAAGGAGCATGACATGAGTGAGATCAATATTGTTAAGTCTTGTGACTTTGAGAAATGCTGTAGTTTTGAATTATAATGTCTTGCATAAAGCAGTAGCAAAAAAATGCATGAAACTTAAATATGATGACAAAAATCAGCAAAGGTTTCTAACACCATTTCCATTCTGATTCAAGAATAGCAAAACTACCTCGAAAAACTAAATCATTTAAATACTGAAATTACGAAATGGTGGTTCTTTTCTTGAATCCAGTAATACTTAAACAATACTCGCGATGGTATCTAAATTTCGTAAACAATTTACAAAACTTCAAATGCATAATTGTATAACAAATCCGTGTTTGTACTGTAGTTTCTGTTTTGGGCCAATACTGATCGGAGATTAGCATTGCTGACACAAGTGCATATATGACTTCACAGAAATAGCCCATCATAAACAATATAGCATAAACATGGTTAATGTATCATTAAATAAAACAAGCTATAACTTAAAAGTATTGGATGAGCCATGTTAACACCCCAATCCATAAATAAGTATACATATTTAAATATTTATTTATATATGCATTTTAACAGGTCCTGACAGGTTTGATAAATTTTTAGTAAACCATGTTGATTAAAGCATTGTGCAATTTTCCACCAAATCAGTTTGGAATGATTGCTGACATTTTTCCCTTCCAATTATTAAGACAGAATTTATCAAACTATCTGTTGATTACTAAGTATATCAACTCTGGTGTTAATTTAAAGTTTCAAATAGAAGGGCAAAACCTCCCATTTTAAAGATTGAAAAAAATTCAACTCAACAGTACATGATACATATGGAACAAAGCATTGGACCACAAAATAAATTCAACTAATGAAATTTCAAGTTGACTGAACCTAAATTCCAGAAAAATAATAGTTATAAGTTCAAGTAAGAAAATCAAGAAAATGTGAATTTCAAACAAAAACTGACATAAAACAATATTTCTCCATTATTAGTTATAAAATAAAAAAGTATACACATAAATCATATTTAAAAGGGAAGATACTTATTTATGGATAGCAGTACATATGCATTATAAATTTCTACAAGTATAAAGAATAGTCTACTAGAAAAACCTTAAAAACCTTTATGCATTTTTCAAAACAATAATTGCTACTGTTAGAAAAGAAAAGGGTGTCAGTCTGCTAATGCATTTCTTGGGAAATGTCTGAATTTATAACAGTACTCAGGGCTAAAAATTGTCAACTCAATGACATGTAATTCTTTATGGAGATTAAGACCGCAAAGCATACTTGAGTTAAATGGCAGTAGGCATCATTTAAGTGATACTAAATATTCCTTTGATCTGGCATAAAATTTAAAACTCCAAAAAGAAGCCTGCAGAATGACTAAGAACATGAAATATATTTCAAATTCAGTTTTTAGATCTTAATTTGCTTGTGATGAAGGCACTTGTTGTAAGCATCTGATATGTTTGTTTTTGCTTAACTGCATTGCTCAGTCTCCAAATGTGACATTCAAATAAATCAAATTAAATAGAAATATTGATGTTCTACCCATCTGAAGCTTTTAAACATGTGGCAAGTTTACCATGTTAGCATCATTTTCAAATTTATATTCATATACAGTACCACATCTTCAGTGAACAGTTGTTAAATTATAAAAGACCATCTTTCCATATTAAATACATATGTTAGCTTTTTCTTCAATAAAATCTTAACATGCATTTCACTAGTAACAAGCAAATTTATTATTTCCTTTTCAAACATACACCACACATTGTCCCACAGTAAAACAAATGTATATTAAGATACTGTGTCTGTGATTTAGTAGTCTGGAGCACCCAATACTACCAACAAATGCTACAAAACTAAGCAACATTTTAAAAATATGTATTAATATCTTAAAAATACAGTAAATGCATGTAATTATCAAAAAATCTTTTCTGAAATATTTCATTCTGTAAACTTCAAATTGGAATGATAAATATTGGTTAAATTATTTCCCTTCTTGACCACTGAAAGTCACAATACAATGTAAATGATTTCAATGATTCATACTATTTCCCCCAAACTCTACTTAATAACGCTTAGACAATATCATCATTGCAGAAAGATGTTACAGAATAACATCACTGATCTTTCAGAGGTCACACAGGAAAGACAAATAAAATATAATCTGGAATTCAATTCACAATTTCTTTGGCAGCAATTCCATACTGCATATCTATCACAATTGATTATATAAAAACACATTTAAAAATACATGACCAACTGGAATTGAGAATTATGTTTGCTGAATACACACACACAATAAATTGCAAGTAATTAAACTTTATTTGAAACATCTTTGCATCTTTTGAGTACACAGTACATAGGGATAACTGATTATAATTTGGTTATCAAAGTAAAGGATAAACATGTATGATTCAGCATAGTAAGTACCAATGTGAGGAAATCCCTACAGCTTCATTATGTTCATGCATATCTAAAACTAGACTTCATTACAACATGAACCTTTCCTCTCTGCTTTGTAACCTTTTATTCTTGCAATATATTTACAATATGGTTGCCTGATAATCCAGTTATTACAACTATAAAGGCATTTTGTAAATAATACAAGCTATTTTATCATACTTACATGTATTCAGTGATGTCAAAACAAGATAAGATTTCAAAATTCTTTTAACCAATATAAATTTAAATTCTTTCTGAAAAATATTTTAAAAAATTGTGTGGTACCTTCAGCAACAAGAATGAAATTTGTCTATCTTTATAAAATTTCCACTGGTCATCATTTCTTAACAAAACAACACTTACACTAAAGATTTAAAATCATAATTCTTTATTTTCTCAAGTTGGACAAACACTAAACAAGAATCAGAATTAAAACCATTCTTGCCCCAACTGTTAATCCTTAATTTTCATCAGCAATTTAATTTTTTTTTGTTATAACCTGGAATCAATTACCTTCATTACAATCATATACTTAGTATTTCTACTAGTTCTATTATTACACAACAGTAAGAATATCCAAACAGCAGTATATATAGAGAACAAATGTAATCAGTCTTATTCCCCATAATACTTTCATAAAAACTAGGCCAAACAAAACAATGTGTGGTTCTAGTAAGATTTTACAAGCATATCAGTGGGTTAAATTCTTTTTGAATTTTTTATTTGCCATAACCAAATATCACACATTCACTGTGTCCTTGTCTGTTCTACCACAAATGTTCTATGTCTAGGATACAAATTTTGACTGACTTGTATGCATTCGTCAAAAGGTCATTACATGTAAAGATGACTATGTTTCCAAAGATTTAACAAATTTACACATACATTGTACAAAAATAAACCAATTAATGTGTCTGTCAATTTCATGTTTATTTACATTCTGGACTTTGATTTTGAAATGGAACATTGAAACACAGAAATAAACAATAAAGGAAGCTGATTTAAGAAGTTACCAATTATTACTAAAGAGAGTAAAATTTCAATGCTGTCTGATCAATCTGTACACGTGTATTTTTTTTTATTTTGGCAATTACATGTACTAAGGTAACTTCCAACACATTATTGATTTGGCCTAATTAAAAGGGACGTCCCCTGCAAACAGATTTAAATTTGTAATAATCTGCACTCATCATGCTTGAACTATACATAACTCTGATGAATTCACTCATCATTTTCCCAATAAAATAAATTTTACAATTCAAAATATTAAATAAAAATAGCTATCATCTATGCACAAACAATCAATAAATAAAACATAAAATTTTAGAGTTTTCACTACACTTTAATTTAACATGGTATCTGATAATTATAATACAGTGTATCTATATCTGTACACTTGTTAGAACCTTCACATTAGATAAGCACTTTTCTTTGTGAAATAAAGGTAAAATAGAATAATATTGCAGGACAATTTTAAATAACATATGCACAGAAAGCAAGTCAGTGTGTGCAATTTCTAGGAGACATAAACATATTAAACATTAATCTTAATTTAAAACATCGCACCAGATTAAAAAATATTGTAGATTTAAAGCACTATAATTTGGGATCTGCATGGGTTTCAGATACATGTGTAGGTGATTATATCATACTTCAAATATTCTAAAAATCTAATTACGTTTCAAGGTCGAGTCAAAATTTTTTACTCAATATTTTTGATCACCTAACTTCTCCTCAGTCTGGTAGAAAGCATCTTCTCAATACATTGGTGAAAGTACAGAAGATGCCAAAAACCTGAAATTTGGAAGAATCCAATATCTTTTAAATATTATGTAGGAATATATAAGGACTAAAATGGTCAAAATCCGGAAATCCGGCAAATTCCGGAAAACTTTCAGGCATGTCAATAATTTTTTTGCAAATACAACCCAATTCATGACATTGAACTTCAGCATCAAAATAAATACTCTGTTAATTAAAAATATCATCTGGTATTGATAAAAAGAACACATAATAGTCATTAGTGAACCTTCTGTACCTGATTGACTTTACTATGAGACTGACCTGACCCTTTCCCCCAGTGGCTCTGGATATATTTAAACCCTTGATTGAAGCTGTTTTGCTTGGTTTTTCCCTGATTAATGTTTGAGGTATTCTTCCCTTTATTTTGATGAGATTTATTTGATTGCAGTGTTTTCTTATCCTGAGTCTTTTCTGGTGTTGGTTCAGGAGATTTGCTTCCATCTGAAGAAGAACCACTCTCATCCGATGCTGATGTACTGCTTACAGACTGGCTTTCAGATTTTTCAGTGGTCTTCCCTGCAATACTATTAACCTGATTGAGAAACTGTTGTCGCACTTCATTGACATGCTCTGGAGACTGTCGTATGCCATTAACTTGTTGTTCAGTCGGTATTTTACGACGATTATTGCGATGATGTCGGTGATTGTTGTAGTAGTTATGCTGATGGTAACTTGTAAAGCCATTATAGACTAGATTATGATTGGAAGCATATGGACGAGATGATGAGACATTTGATCTTGTAGTTACAATGTTAACCTACAATATATTTTTAATAATCATAAGAAATATAATCAAATATAAATATGTAAGAACAAACAATTACTCAACAGAGTCCTAGATTATTTTTATAATCATTGGGGTAATAATCTCCAGTTTTAAATGCACAAGTGAGTAACCATATTTAATCTTTCCAAAAGAGTAAACAACAATTACCGTTTTTTGGTATGTATAGTGCGCACATTTATACCCTGGGTCATGTTTCTTGTAAGAGGGGTGCGCGTTATACATGCCTATAGACATTTTCTTAAGTCTTTTTTCAGGTCCGAAGTCCGACAAAGAAATTTCCAGGAGAAGTGAAGAGTACGGAATATTTTGGCTAAAACGTCGATTATTTTTATGTTTTACATGTTATATTTGTAATATGTATCTTATTGTTCTTGATTTGTCATGTTTTATTAAAATAAAATACATTTTATATCTCTGTAGTTACGTTTATCGTGTAAATTTGGCCATCTGTTTGCAATCCGGAAGTTTGTCATGTCTTAATAAAGAAACAACAAAGCTTTTGATGTCGGTAAAATTGGCCTCAATGTTTCTTGTTGTCCTAACTTACTGTTTTTGTATGTGTTCATCATGGAGAGTAAACGTTGAGTGTATGAAAATTGAATAAACGACGCTCGTTTTGAAAAGATGAACCGCCATTTTTTCTAATGTATCAGGCGATCGCAAGTCATGTGACTTTATTGTAAAGTGATGATTTAGTCTATGAGAAGATTTTTTTTCATAAATACTTTTCTACTTTGTATTTTTTTAAAAACTGATTAAAACCTTTCAAGAAATTATGATTGAAAACATGATAATCCCATAACTGTTACCTGAACGAATTTAATTAGGAACAAGGTGGTGAACCTGTCATTGATTTGTTTTGACATCGATTAGACCCATTGATTAAGGTGTGATAATCCGGATTAAAAGCTAGAATCCCATCTTCTGATATTGAAAATTCGGAGGTTAATAAATTAACATTGCCACTTCATTTATATATGAAATACTTAATGATGTTTTGATTACATTGTTTTCAACTCGGTCACAAAAGAATCAGTTCTAATTTCTTTTAATTGCAAGCCTTGAAATTCCAATGCATGGTCAGCTTGGACTTTTAATACAAGATCAAACAATCTAATGAATATATGTTTATAATCATTAAAGATTGAGAAATAGATGTTTATAATAATTATTTGACTGAATTGTATAATTATGTTACTGTTTAAATCAGAACATTAATTAGGATCGGTGTCCATTTAGAAAACTTCCAGATTACCGGCTTCCTGTTTGCCGATTTTGGAGATGTGTCTTTTCCGAAAATGTCTATGAGTATTATACGAACAAGAAACTTTTTTCTCAAGTTTCTTGGACCAGAAAGGGGGTGCGCACAATACATAAATGCGCACTATACATACCAAAATACGGTAATGTGAGTATTTAACCTACTGATTGTAGGATTCCTTACAAATATTCTGATGTATAAAATTAGCAATTCCTGTTTGTACAGAACGTACTGAGGGCAAGGCAAGTGCTGGTGTGTTATCAAAAGAACTAGTTTCTGTGAGAAGCAGCTGTATACACATGTACTAGAACTGTTAGATACAGTAAGCTTCGAAATGCAAAAAAATTACCGTATTTGGTTGTAGAAAATACGGAGTCATAGATTATATGCACCCTTTTCAAGCTCTTACATCGAGGAAAAAAACTTAGTTCTACCATATTATACGCACAGACATTTTGGCAACAAAGCCAGGTTGTGGTCGCCATGAGATAGACGTTTTTCATCATTTTCTGAACTGAAACATCTTTTCCTTCTCGTCCAGTCTTTCGATATGTTTTATAAATGTTTTTTATGCAATTAAAATAAAAGATAGTTTAGGAAAATGCGTAATCTTTAAGACAATTTAATGAATTGTTGACAACGGTAATCAACTACGACCTTCTAATTTCCAAATCAAATTTGGAACGACTTTTTTGTTTTCGCGATTTAGTGAAACAATATTTAACTAGTGCAGTCAAATATCATAAACTACATTAATTTTATTTTATTACAATCATTTATAAATTTCAACTATGCCACGTCTCTTCCTTTATCTGATATCGTAATAGTTTGTGAATAAAAACAAAATATGACACTGGGAACCAGACAAACAAAAATGGTGGTCGAAAAATCAAAATCGAACGGGTATACCTTTTCATTGTCTTAATGCTCTTTTCAAGGAGTTATTAGAGGTATGAATTTTAATCTCAGTTGTTGGTTTCTATTTCTTTTTATCAAATACGGGTACATGTCAAAAATGGCAGTAATCAAGTGTACATGTATGTAAGAGGTTGTTCTCTTGAACTAAAATCGAAAGGTCTCCAGAAAAAAGTCTTGTGGGCCAGTAGTGCTACATAATACGCACCCCTTACTCAGCTTTATTTCTAGAGGTAAACAAGAGGCTCTCAAGAGCCTGAATTGCTCACCTGGCAAACAATGACTATAAACTAAATTAATATATTAATGTTTTTTTGTAAATTAAACTGAGTATTTAAGGTCACATAAAATGCTGAAAATACCTTTAAAAGCCTTTCAAGAACCTCTGGAAAGAAATGGGCATGAGTTCTCCCTATGCTTGATTAAGATACAGTCATGGTCAATCTGATGATTCACAATACAAAATACAAGCTTTAATTCATCTTCAAATACAAGTATAAATCTTTTGGTCTATATGTTGTCTTCGTTTTTAAAATGTTTGAAAGAAGTTATGTAAAAATTGTGGGTTAAGGCTTTTTATTGTACTTGAAAAGGAAATATTGCAGAAACAATCATGCTAAGTTTCATCCAAATCCCCCTAGTAGTTTCAGAGGAGAAGATGTTTGAAAATTTGTTAACAACGATGATGACAGACACCAAGTGATGGCAATTAAAAGCTCACATATTATGAAGTTTAATCATTGTTATACAACATTCTCATCATCACCATTCACTAAGGATACCATGTTTACTTTAAAAACCAAATATTGTTGAAATCCGAGCAAGTGTAAAAAATGGCGGGAAAATGGCAGCCATTTTAACAAGAGGCTCACCAGAGCCTGTATCGCTCACCTGGAGTCTGGTTTTCATTGGACAATTAATCAACTATTTGACCAAGTTTGTTGCAATTGGTTCAATTGTTCAGGGAAAATTTGTTGAAGATTTATTTTTCATAAGGTTTAATGTTAAAATATGTTCCCTGATGGTGGTAGTCCTGGCAGGAAGTTGACAAAATTGACCAGGAATAAGGGTGAACCTTAAATAAATGTAACAGAACCCGACCTCAAATTACACAAACCAATAACTCCTAAATAGAATTTAGGATTCCCTTCAAAATTTCAGGGTAGGTAGATCTCAACATGGCAAACATTTTTCAATTTACATTTCACTTCTATCTCAAATAGTTTTGGAGATAAAAGCAAAAATGTTAAAATTTTAAAAATTTGACAAAAAAGGGCAATAACTCCTAAATGGGTTTTGGGATTTCCTTTAAAATTTCAGGGTATGTAGATCTCAACATGGCAAACATTTTTCAAATTTACATTTCACTTCTATCTCAAATAGTTTTGGAGATAAATGACGAAAAATGTTAAATTATGAAAATTTGACGAAAAAAGGACAATAACTCCTAAATGGGTTTTGGAATTTCCTTCAAAATTTCAGGGTAGGTAGATCTTGTCATGCTGATCAAATTTACCCATGTCAGATTTTCGATATCTGTAACGGTTTTTGAGTTATTAGCAAAAAACAGCAATTTACCCCTATGTTCTATTTTTAGTAACAGCGGCCATGTTTTTCGACGAATCAAAAATCCCCATACCAGTTCTAAGCAGGGTACCCTAAGCAACAATCTTACCAAGTTTCATATGATTTTGAATAGTAGTTTCAGAGAAGATTTTTGAAATAATAACATAAAAAAAAGCCAAAAATGTGAAAAAAGGGCAATAACTCCTAAATGGGTTTTGGAATTTCCTTCAAAATTTCAGGGTAGGTAGATCTTGTCATGCTGATCAATTTTACCCCATGTCAGATTTTCGATATCTGTAACGGTTTTTGAGTTATTAGCAAAAAACAGCAATTTACCCCTATGTTCTATTTATAGTAACGACAGCCATGTTTTTTGACATTTCAAAAATTTTAAACGATAGAAATTTTCCAGATGCCCTAAAGAACAATTCTGCAAAGTTAGGTTGAAGTCGGTCCAGTAGTTTAGGACGAGTTAATGTTTGAAAAAGTTTACAGACGACGACGACGACGACAGACGACGCCGACGACGGACGCCAAGTGATGGCAATAGCTCACATGGCCTATGGCCAGGTGAGCTAAAAATGGCCATCCAAAACAAACTTTCATCATCACCATTCAACTCGGGATACCATGTTTGCCATCAAAGTAGCTTTCATCTTCATTTTATTTCTATAATTCAGGAAAAAATAGCAAAAAACAGCATTTTGACTCCTATGTTCTATTTTTAGTAAGGGCGGACATGTTTTTCGACCAATCAAAAATCCAAGCATTAACTTTTTGCAGGATACCCTAAGGAACAATCTTACCAAGTTTCATTTGATTTTGAATAGTAGTTTCAGAGAAGAAGATTTTTGAAATAATAACATAAAAAAAAGCCAAAAATGTCAAAAAGGGCAATAACTCTAACATCAGATGATTTTTGAGATATTTGCGAAAAACTGTTGTTTGACCCCTATGTTCTATTTTTAGTAACAGTGGCCATGTTTTTCGACGGATCAAAAATCGAAGCATAAACTTTGTGCAGGATACCCTAAGGAACAATCATGCTAAGTTTTGTCCAAATCCATTCAGTAGTTTCAGAGGAGAAGATTTTTGAAATAATAACATAAAAACAAATTTACACGCAATCAAAAGCTTTTTTTCATTTTCTACAGTTTGCCATCTATAAGGCATCAACAGTTATTTTGACATTTAAGGGACAAAACTTTAACTCCTAAAGGGCTCATTTAAACATTTTGCAAACTAAGGGAAATGCTGTGAAAATGGTCAATTTTGATGTTCTAAGGGGAATAACTCCTAAAAGGAATGATCATACAACTTAAGTACAAATTTCAAAAAAAAATGAAGAAAAAGGGCAATAACTCCTACATGGGTGGTTACATTTTCTTCAAAATTTCAAAGCAGGTAGATCTTGAGGTGTTGAACACTTTAGCTTCCCATCAGAATTTTGATATCTGTCACCATTTTTGAGTTATTTGCAAAAAACTGCAATTTACCTCTATGTTCTATTTTTAGCCATGGCAGCCATGTTTTTTTACAAATCAAAAATCCAAACGATAGTTTAGTAGCACTCATGCCAAGGAACAACTACACTAAGTTTGGTTGCAATTAAACTTATGGTGTAAGAGGAGTTAACGATTTTATTACAATGAATAAAGACTGCAAAAATGGTCAATTTTGACGATCTAAGGGGAATAACTCCTAAAAGGAACGAACCTACAACTTCGATCCTGTTACAAATTTTGTAGATTTTTGTGTGCCTAACAATATGAAATTTAAATTTTTCAAATTTCCTTTATAGTATCCAAGATATTGAGCTTAATAAGTGCAAAATTTGAAAAAAATGCAGAAAAAGGGCAATAACTCCTACATGAGTCGTTGGATCTTCTTCAAAATTTCAGGGCAGGTAGATCTTGAGGTGCTGAACACTTTTACTCTATGCCAGAATTTTGATATCTGTTATGGTTTTTGAGTTATTTGCAAAAAACTGCAATTTACCCCTATGTTCTATTTTTAGACATGGCGGCCATGTTTTTTTACGAATCAAAAATCCAAACGATAGTTTTGTAGCACATATACCAATAAACAACTGTACGAAGTTTGGTTGCAATTGGTCTTATGGTGTCAGAGGAGTTAACGTTTGAAAAAGTTTATGGACGGACGACGGACGCCAAGTGATGGCAATAGCTCACATGACCCTTCGGGTCTGGTGAGCTAAAAAGGGCAATAACTCTAACATCAGTTGACAGATTTTCACGAAAATAAGCACACAGGTAGCTCTATTCATGCTGAACACTTCCAACCTGCCAGAATTTGCCATAACCTAATGATTTTTGAGATATTTGCGAAAAACTGTTGTTTGACCCCTATGTTCTACTTTTAGTAACAGTGGCCATGTTTTTCGATGGATCAAAAATCGAAGCATAAACTTTGTGCAGGATACCCTAAGGAACAATCATGCTAAGTTTTATCCAAATCCATTCAGTAGTTTCAGAGGAGAAGATTTTTGAAATAATAACATAAAAAAAAGCCAAAAATGTCAAAAAAAGGGTGACAACTCTGAAATGAGTGGTTGGATCTTCTTCAAAATTTCAGGGCAGGTAGATCTTGAGGTGCTGATCACTTTTACCCTATGCCAGAATTTTGATATCTGTGACCGTTTCTGACTTATTTGCAAAAAACTGCGATTTACCCCTATGTTCTATTTTTAGCCATGACGGCCATGTTTTTATACGAATCAAAAATCCAAACAATAGATTTGTAGCACCCATACCAATTAATAACTGTACCAAGTTTGGTTGCAGTTGGACTTATGGTGTTGGAGGAGTTAACGTTTGAAAAAGTTAACGGACGACGGACGGACGGACGACGGACAACGGACGCCAAGTGATAGCAATAGCTCACATGACCCTTCGGGTCAGGTGAGCTAAAAAGTGTGTATAACTTGCAACTGAAAACGGTATTTGAAAATAAACCAAAAATGAATGAAACACAACCTCAATCTGCAATTCTCAATCTACACCTACACATGAAAAATGTTCAGATTCTCTACATCTACATGTATAAAACTAATTTTATCAACCTGATTATTATATCTGTCAGTCTCTTTCTGCAAATATTCTTCCACATTAACTGTGTGAGCTTTGTTTTCTAAATTCCCATCTTTACATGATGCAAGGGTACATATTGGTCCATATGGTTCTCCAAATCTAAAACACACATGTATATATGCATTATACTTGCATTTTACAAAATGCATGAAGCATTATTAGAAAACCTTAATACAAACTAGAGGCTCACCTGGCTTCTATTAGCCCATTTGAAGTGACCTTGACATTAACTAAAAATTGTGTCTAGATCTGTAAGACATGGATGCCTCACCTAAAATCTAGGTCATCATGTATAAATGCTCAGCACTATCCAAGGCATATTCACTGATAAATTAATACACTATTCCTAGTTCCAAAGAAGTGAACCTAAACACAAAACTTAACCAAAGTCAATGAAGCATGAAATGTAGGTCATAGCGACCCAAGTGTTGCTGAACGGCATTGTACTATACAAGAGGACTGTAGTGGTGAAATATCACTGATATATTACCATAGGTTTCTGAGAAATGGAGCTAAAAGCAAAACTTAACCGAGACGATTTTGCGATCACGCGTTATTTGTTTACAAAACTTGGAATCACTGGAGCTACATGTAATTAATGCATGTAGGTTGGTACGCATCAACCTCATTTACAAAATGTACATACCACTGAAAACATGAGAATATATAAAGGACTTCGGGTTAGATAATACATGCAGGTTACCGAGGTCATATCATTTTATGCATAAATTTACTACAAATCAAATGAAATAACGCAGTCATGTGACAAATTGTTCAAAGTGAAAGTGAAATGACGAAAACGGTTGGTTGAAAGGAATAAAGCTTTCGTTTGTGGTACATGGAGGTTGTTGGAGAAGAAAATGTACATATTTTTAGAGAAAAATTAATAAGGAATCGATTGATATATGATTTATCTACTTATAATTGGATATATTATGATTTCGAGTCTAAAAACTGCCGCCCCAAGTCTGGGTCTGCAATTTCCATGTTTTCTATATGGAGTGCACTCTGATGTCCCACTGCCCCGGCATATCACAAAAAGGCCCTAAGATGTCAGAGCAATTTCAGATTACATCAAAACAAGTCTACCATATGAATTTCATCAAAATCTGCAAATAAATGCAGATGTGAGAGCATTTGCAAGGCAATTTTAGCAAATTTTTAAAGTTCAAAGGGCAATAACTTCGCCAATTATCAATTAATTTATAACCACACTCGAATTTGAACTTGATCTACATACCACCAAATAATTCTTCCATATGAAGTTCATCAAAATCTTTCACATTTTGAAGAACTGAACAAAAGTAAATTGTGTCCCTTTAAGATTAGGCTACATATGCAAGGGGGAATCACTCTTCCTGACCTATGTGCCATTCAGTTGAATATATAGATATTTACTGTTATTAATATTAAGTTTTCTAAAATGTAGTAGCTATATTGTCTGTATATATGTGTGATGTTCATGAACAATTATAAATGTGATGCTGTGAATGTCATCCTGGAACCCTGATTTGGTTCAATAAAGTTATTCTATTCTTTAAGGATTGACACTTTAAGGACTGACTAATTTTTTTTCAGTCTATGAAGAAATAACCTCAATCAATTTGAAAGTTTGCACCATGTGCATTGAGGTTATTTCAAATAGACTGAAAACGAAATTACTGTGTCGGAGATTAGGCGTCACAGACGTACCGACGTCGCCAAGTAACTTGACCTTATAGTAACATTGCTAGGTAACTCATGTCAAGTCTCACTCTTATGACGTTATATTGTATTGAATGGCTGAACGTTAATAAACATACACAACGCAACGAAGTTTCTATCCTTTACGCAACATACTGTCAATCCTTATAATTTAATTCCAATGGTTTTTTTGACGTCTAAAATGTCAGGATACCCTTTAATGAAGTCATAGTAAAAAAGAAAATTTAGTCTATGAATATGATATGCCAGATGACAAAAAAAATGACCGATCAAATGAGGCGTTACGTCCAATATTAAATTATATTAAAATAACCTTAACCTTTCTCACTTGAACAAATATTACCTGAAACAGACATCTAACGGATCTACCCAAATTGTTAATTCACAAAACAACTTCAAGTCTCTGTAATGAAGGCCAGATCTTTGAAAAGCATTTTCTAGTAATGGATCAACTGGCTCTTCTGGACTTATTCTTATGCATCTGTATGCTTGTCCTTTGGTGGGTGAATCTTGATACCAATGGTTTTTGAATTTTTCAACTAACACTTCTGAAAGACTGCCTGAAAAGGTTTCCATCTTCTCATTTGGAATACTGCCACACTGTCGCACCACTCTGGATAAAAATACTACTGCTGCTGCAATTTCTTCCCTCATCTTTTATGCGAGTTTCTCTAGCACTAGAGTAATATTTCATTAAGTATTATTCAACTTTCTAGTCTGAACCCTGTCAGATCCTGTCAAAATCTTAGCCTCGGTTTCAGTTTGTTATTGTCTCTTTGTTTATCTCTGTAACGTATAAAATAAAAATAATTATTTAAATTACCCTAAAGCGATAAACGCTGATATTAATACTGAAATAATAAAAAGAAGTAATAATGTGGTTAGTAAAACAGAACAGATTCGTTTATCATAAATAATTTCCTTATTTGATGATTCAGACGCGGCGCAAACGAAATACTCTGTAATTTTCCACGGACAGCCTATACAAAATTCATTGAAATCTGAAGTCATGAGTCAAAGGAATAGTTCTTATAAGTTTTTAACTAAGTATTTACCAATATTCTAGCCAACTTGGGGAATAATTTCTCCTTGTTTAGCTTGACTTTTCCTCCATTACCACATAAATACCAGTCACGTCTGACCAATCAAAATTCCGTTTTCGTTCACGAGTTGCTACGAAAGAATAGACGTCATTTCGCGGGAAATTTTACACGTGGATCTGTTTGTAAACAAACAAATTCAGAAAAAGATGTGGTTTCTTGGCAAAATTAATCTGCCGGGGCCTTAAAAAGGTATATCGCTAATAATAATAACAATAAAAACTCAGTACCAGCTACAATATATATTTTTGATTTGAAAAAGCAAAGATGTTTGGCCAACAATAAAACGAATTCTAGTAAAAAATCGGCACCTGGTTAAATCGGCACCTGGTCAAATCGGCACCCGGTATAGTCAAATCGGCACCCAATGTAGTCATTTCGGCACCCATGATAAATATGTTGAATATATATTTTTTTTTTCGGTATTTTAAGCAAAAAGTTTAAAATAAACAAGGTGTTGTCCAGAAATATTGACTTATTCTTAACATTTTTGGGGGTATCTATGTTTTTTTTTTTCGTTCAACTTAATGTGTATTTGAGGTATTGGATATTTGTTATGCATGTTTTAACCAATTGAGCCCTGCTGTGAGATCTTCAACACGTAAAAATCATTAATTTTCACCCTTAATGAAAGTTTCAAGCCACTATAGCACCGATTTGATGCTTTCTTTTATAATGAATAGTGACCAAAGCAGCGGTGGAATAAAATGAATGATGATATATAAAAGATATTCAATGTTTAAGTTTGACACCAGGAGGTTTCATTTCTAATATCTTATTAAACTAAAGTATACATGTAACCTAATCACATTTTTTATTCAAATTTCAAAAATTATGTGCTGTTATTAAAAACAAGAGGCTCTCAAGAGCCTGAATCGCTCACCTGGCAAACAATGACTATAAACTAAATTAATATATTAATGTTTTTTTGTAAATTAAACTGAGTATTTAAGGTCACATAAAATGCTGAAAATACCTTTAAAAGCCTTTCAAGAACCTCTGGAAAGAAATGGGCATGAGTTCTCCCTATGCTTGATTAAGATACAGTCATGGTCAATCTGATGATTCACAATACAAAATACAAGCTTTAATTCATCTTCAAATACAAGTATAAATCTTTTGGTCTATATGTTGTCTTCGTTTTTAAAATGTTTGAAAGAAGTTATGTAAAAATTGTGGGTTAAGGCTTTTTATTGTACTTGAAAAGGAAATATTGCAGAAACAATCATGCTAAGTTTCATCCAAATCCCCCTAGTAGTTTCAGAGGAGAAGATGTTTGAAAATTTGTTAACAACGATGATGACAGACACCAAGTGATGGCAATTAAAAGCTCACATATTATGAAGTTTAATCATTGTTATACAACATTCTCATCATCACCATTCACTAAGGATACCATGTTTACTTTAAAAACCAAATATTGTTGAAATCCGAGCAAGTGTAAAAAATGGCGGGAAAATGGCAGCCATTTTAAAAAAAACTGCCGTCCAAAACAAACTTTCATCATCACCATTCAACTCGGGATACCATGTTTGCCATCAAAGTAGCTTTCATCTTCATTTTATTTCTATAATTCAGGAAAAAATAGCAAAAAACAGCATTTTGACTCCTATGTTCTATTTTTAGTAAGGGCGGACATGTTTTTCGACCAATCAAAAATCCAAGCATTCACTTTTTGCAGGATACCCTAAGGAACAATCTTACCAAGTTTCATTTGATTTTGAATAGTAGTTTCAGAGAAGAAGATTTTTGAAATAATAACATAAAAAAAAGCCAAAAATGTCAAAAAGGGCAATAACTCTAACATCAGTTGACAGATTTTCACGAAAATCAGCACACAGGTAGCTCTCATCATGCTGAACACTTTCAACCTGCCAGAATTTGCCATAACCTGATGATTTTTGAGATATTTGCGAAAAACTGTTGTTTGACCCCTATGTTCTATTTTTAGTAACAGTGGCCATGTTTTTCGACGGATCAAAAATCGAAGCATAAACTTTGTGCAGGATACCCTAAGGAACAATCATGCTAAGTTTTGTCCAAATCCATTCAGTAGTTTCAGAGGAGAAGATTTTTGAAATAATAACATAAAAACAAATTTACACGCAATCAAAGGCTTTTTTTCATTTTCTACAGTTTGCCATCTATAAGGCATCAACAGTTATTTTGACATTTAAGGGACAAAACTTTAACTCCTAAAGGGCTCATTTAAACATTTTGCAAACTAAGGGAAATGCTGTGAAAATGGTCAATTTTGATGTTCTAAGGGGAATAACTCCTAAAAGGAATGATCATACAACTTAAGTACAAATTTCAAAAAAAAATCAAGAAAAAGGGCAATAACTCCTACATGGGTGGTTACATCTTCTTCAAAATTTCAAAGCAGGTAGATCTTGAGGTGTTGAACACTTTAGCTTCCCATCAGAATTTTGATATCTGTCACCATTTTTGAGTTATTTGCAAAAAACTGCAATTTACCCCTATGTTCTATTTTTAGCCATGGCAGCCATGTTTTTTTACAAATCAAAAATCCAAACGATAGTTTAGTAGCACTCATGCCAAGGAACAACTACACTAAGTTTGGTTGCAATTAAACTTATGGTGTAAGAGGAGTTAACGATTTTATTACAATGAATAAAGACTGCAAAAATGGTCAATTTTGACGATCTAAGGGGAATAACTCCTAAAAGGAACGAACCTACAACTTCGATCCTGTTACAAATTTTGTAGATCTTTGTGTGCCTAACAATATGAAATTTAAATTTTTCAAATTTCCTTTATAGTATCCAAGATATTGAGCTTAATAAGTGCAAAATTTGGAAAAAATACAGAAAAAGGGCAATAACTCCTACATGGGTCGTTGGATCTTCTTCAAAATTTCAGGGCAGGTAGATCTTGAGGTGCTGAACACTTTTACCCTATGCCAGAATTTTGATATCTGTTATGGTTTTTGAGTTATTTGCAAAAAACTGCAATTTACCCCTATGTTCTATTTTTAGCCATGGCGGCCATGTTTTTTTACGAATCAAAAATCCAAACGATAGTTTTGTAGCACATATACCAATAAACAACTGTACGAAGTTTGGTTGCAATTGATCTTATGGTGTCAGAGGAGTTAACGTTTGAAAAAGTTTACGGACGGACGACGGATGACGGACGGACGGACGACGGACGGACGACGGACGCCAAGTGATGGCAATAGCTCACCTGACCCTTCGGGTCAGGTGAGCTAACTAGACAAAGTGATGCCCCCCTGCACTCAACTCTGTGAAGTAACTGTATTACGTAAGGACGGACGGACAGGGGTAAAACAAGATGCCCCCACTTTTTTTATTGCGGGGGAATAAAATTTTGCAAATAAAACTACTGAGGCAAATTGCCTTAATGGAAGCTACGTCCTGTCAGGGCATATAATCAAGCCCCCTTACTGTACCCCTTCATAACTACTAAACAACAATATTTAATTATGTGATTTTACTCACTCAGGGAACACACCGTGTCGTCTGACACTGTGATAGTGATGAAAGGGACTCATAGTTTTCCCTTTTATTGCTTCAAACAATTAACTTATGTATTCTAACTGCTTAATAACATGTGATGATTTTTAACGATGTAATGAATGATAAAATCCAACCCCAAAATTTAGAATTATTTATATATATTATATCAAATATCTATACATATTTAGAATTATATATATATATTATTTCAAATATTATTGGATGCCGAATTGACCAAGTAAATGCCGAATTGACTATTAATAGGTGCGGATTTGACCAGATGCCGATTTGACCAGGTGCCGATTTGACTTTTTCTATAGGTCCCGATTTAACCAGGTGCCGATTTGACTTGTACCCCAATAAAACCATTCCCTTAATAAACAGCTGCGCCATGAGCATGATATGAGCGCATGATAGCCCGTCTTCCAGAAAATTAAAATTCACCAATTAACATATAGACCATTTGATTTTGTTCCTTATTTTTGATGAACAAGTCACATTACACTCTGGAACAGAAAATCGAAATTTCGTTCAAAAAGTATATATAAAGACCTTTAGACTATCACAACAAACTGGATGTGTAAAGTTTGAAGTAAATCGGACAATGCGTTCTTCAGATACAGAATGACGTGTGAAAAATTCCCCATTGTTCAATGAACAAAGTTCCATAACTCCAAAATTTGAACAAATAAAATTCCATAACCGTCCAAAGTGTGAAAAATTGACAGTTTTCCATAATTTTTCAACAAATAAAGTTCAATAACTCCGAAATGTCATATCAGAAATTTATATATAAAAAAAACAAAAGTGAGCTTGCTTCAACAGATATAAACAAGTCACCAAAGTTTCATGAAAATTGCCCAAAGCGTTTTTAAGTTATTGTGCGAAAAATGGAAAATCGACCCCCCTTTTTTATGAATAAAGTCCCACAACTCCAAAACGTAAAATCAGAAAATTTAAAAAATCGGAATGGAAATTATTCAATAGATATAAACAATTCATCAAAGTTTCATGGAAATTGCTCAATGCATTTTCGAGTTAAGAGTCCGAAAAATGGAAAATCCCCCCTTTTTATGAATAAAGTCCCCTAACTCCGAAACCTAAAATCAGAAATTTATAAAAATCGACAGGGTACTTTCTTCAATAGATACAAACAATTTACGTAAGTATCAGGAAAATTGCTCAAAGCATTTTTGAGTTAGAGTCCGAAAACTGGACCCCCCCCTTTTTTATGAATAAAGTCCCCAAACTCGGAAACGTAAACTCGGAAATTTATAAAAATGGAAAGGAACAATTCACCAAAGTTTCAGGAAAATTGGTGACAGAGTTTTTGAGTAATTGTCCGAAGTGTGGACGACGGACGGAAGGACAACGGTATACTATAATACGTCCCGTCTTTAAAGACGGGCGTATGAAAATACAGCATTTCCAAAATGACATCTTTTTACGAGAAAATAACAATCTTCTCACCAATCAGAAAGATATATGTAATGTTTTCAATGATTTTTTCACAAATGTAGCAAAATAAACTCTATTGAAATCAATGAGCAACATCCAAGTATTGGTAAAATAAAAAAAAATGTCTAAAAATGATAGCAAAGATGAGCTAAATTGTAATTTCTGAAGCTTTTGTTGAAAAAACAGATATATAAACTTAGTTTTAAAAAGGCCACAGGTTTTTACGAAATATCACCTTAAATTTTAAAACTTGCAAACCAAGCCAGGTTAAAAACCCATAAAAAATCTTATAAGACTTTTGAAACTTCTGTCTTTCCAGATGATTTGAAAAAAGCTCAAGTAGTGACAGTGCACAAAAAGAACAGCACTTTGGGCACGGGAAACTACAGACCGGTAAGTGTCTTGCCTGTCGCTATATCCAATGTTCTTTGAGAGGGAGATTGATATCCAAATAGTTGAGTTTTTTCACAACTCGTTTTGATGTCATTCTGTCTGGTTTAAAGCGGGGATATAGCTGCAAAGACACACTCCTCAGAATTATAGAGGACAGGCGAAATCATTTATAGATGAAAATAAATACATTCACGGCTGCCATATATACTGATGGATTTTCTAAAGCATTCGACCGTTTGCCACATGATGTTCTTTTATTAAAACTGAAGCGTTATAATTTATCAGATGAAGTTCTGGAGCTTATGAGTAGTTATCTTAGTAACAGAAAACAGTGTGTCAAAATTGGACTGTTCTCAATATATATAAAGGAGTACCGCAAGGCTCCATTTTGGTATCTATTTTATTTAACATATTTATAAATGACATTTTTGGTTTTATTTCAAAAAGTAATCTTTATAATTATGCTGATGACAATACTCTTTTATATCGTAGAAAAAAAAACAGATGTTGTATATACGTTGGAGGCTGAAAGCTCAATATTAATAGAGTGGTTTACAGATAATCATATACATGCCAACCCTGACAAATTTCAGGCCATGTCAATAAGAGAAAAAAAAACAGACGAAAAGAATATCATATTTAATTTAGGTGGAAATAATATAGAATGTGAAGATGAAGTTAAATTATTGGGTGTCAATTTTGACCTTTTCATATATCTAATATTTGTAAAAATGCATCACAACAGCTTACATGCTTAATATCCTGAAGAGAACTGGTAAACATTTAAATAAACTTAGCAAACTTATAATATACTATTCTTTCATTTGTCAAATTTTAATTATTGCCCTTTAGTTTGGCAATTTTTTTTGGGTGAGACAAAAACCAAAAAATTAGAAAAGATGCAAAAGAGAGCTCTGACATTTATATAGGACGATGAAACTAGCTCATATGATCAGCTAATTGAAAAGTATAAATAACCGTCTTTAAAATTGAAAAGGATGAGATTTTTAGCTATTGAAGTATTTAAAATTATCAACAAGAGTGGACAAACTGAAATGTCTCGCCTGTTTTAGTGTTCATAATTGAATTTATGTTGAATGAACATGACGTCAATTAATCTTTATGAAGGGACTGGGGTGAACTGTATTCTATGTTAAACATTCATGCATGAGTGACCTTATTTTAACATTTTCACACCTACCAATGTTTTTGTTTTGTTAATCACTGTTTAGTAATGATCCCTTAAAAGTTTTTCTTAATTATTATCATTATTAATGTTATTTAAAGATTTTTATAAAATAATGAGACTATTTCAATATAAGTAATCAGCGATGAATAATAAATTACATTCCATACAGCAAATATAGTTGATCTATTACTTATATGAAAATGAGGTCAAGGTCAGATGAAACCTATGAGACAGACATGCACACCTTACAATCATTCCATACACCAAATATAGTTGACCTATCGCTTATGGTATTTGAAAAGCAGACCAAAACACAAAAACTTAACATTGACCAATGAACCATGCATGGGGTCATGGTCAGATGAAACCTGCCAGACTGACATGTACCCCTTACAACCATTCCATACATCAAATATAGTTGACCTACTGCTTATAGTAACTGAGAAACGGACCTAATCACGTAACTTTAACCTTGATCACTGATCCATGAAATGAGGTCGAGGTCAGGTGAACCTGTCTGACGGATATTTAAACGTTGCAAGGAATCTATATTCCAAATATAGATATTTTATTACTCATAACAAGTGAGAAATTCACATGACAAAAAACTATACATTTTTTTCACGCAGTCGCTGAACCATGAAAATGAGGTCAAGGACAATGGACAGATATGAAAGACGGAAAGTTCATAACATAAGGTATCTGCATACAAGGTATGACGCATACCTTCTGAAATATAAAGCTTTATACAAATAGTTTACGCCACCGCCGGATAGTAATACTTATGTCTCACTCTGCGACATTCGTCGCAGGTGAGACAATAAGGAGACACCTGCTTATCTACACGATATACTCTCTTATAAAACAAAACTCTTATTCTTTTAGATATAGTAATATTGCATGCTGCTTCTAAATTGCGGAATGACTTACCAAATGATATATAGGTTTCGCTACTACTTTAAACCTTTTTAAGGGACTTATTGATAAGCGGGAAAGGGGGACACAGTACTTGTTCTTTTTGTTAATAGATCTAAGTCTTTCACTCTTCCCGGAGTGGCATGCCTAGCAAGTAAACATACATCCATAACTTTATTGGTAGCCTTGAGCTGTTTTCTACCCTTTGGTGTGGTTGTTGTCTATGACACATTCCCCGATTCTATTCTGTATTCCATACATACATATATACATTTATTAACACTACAAGCTTCTGTAAGTAACGGACTTATATATGTGAGGTTTTAAATCTTTGAATAACGAAAAAAACATATTTCTGGTTCACTGTCATCTTAATATATAGAAAAAAAACACAGAATATTATCCTTAAAGATATACTTGGAGTTCAAAGGAAGTCCTTTAACTCAGCAATTAGATGCGAACTTGGAATATTTCCACTTGCAATGATATGCCGTTTAGACTTATGTATGGATATCATTTACGACTATGTGATATTGTGAACAGACGAATGACCCTCTTATAAAGATGCTTTTGAAAATGATAAACTACTTCCACTAAAGAAAACTCTTGGTCAAATACTTAACTGAACTGTCTAAAACAGTGAACATCCCATCCCTAGTTATGTCGAAAAAAAGTTTTTAATACAAGAATAGAGGAATTTTACAAATCAAAAAAATGAAATCTGAATTCTAGAAAATAAAAGAAGTGCCCTCTGGCAAACTTAAATTTTATAGCAAAATTTTCTGTGGGTTCAAAATGCAAGAATATTTAAGTTTTAATATAAAAAAAATAGAACCCAGAAAGGATATAAACAAACTGAGAAAAGTGCACACTCTCTAGCCATCGAGACTGTGAGATATTCAACACCTAAAATCCCACCCAATTAAAGATTTTGCAAAATTTGTTCGAATAAAAAATAGATGACGAAATACATTTTCTTTTCCAGTGTCCAAATTATAACAACATTAGAAGAAAATATATATGACATAGAAAACATTCAATTCAGTGTGCGGGTGGACTTATTGATAAAATACCTAAACTCTCATTCTTTGAAAAAGCTAAAGACAATCTGTCTTTTTATTAAAGAAGCCTTTCAAGAGAGGGACCACCGGACCGTTCGAACCATATGCAGAACTCTTTATAATAATAAAAAAATTATTTAGTAAGTTTAGGTTAAGTGATCACTGTCCACAGCGTAATTGTTCTGGCTGTAATGTTGTTGAGGATGAATTAAATTTTTCTTCACATGCAGGCTGAACAAGGATGCTAAAACCGAGTTAAACGAGTAATAACTGTAACAGTGAATTGTTACGAAGTCTCCCAAACGACGTATATAACTGATATCTCGATTGCCTTAGGTTGTATTCAATAAATTATTTGTTTTTCAGAGACTGAAATTGGGAAATTGTTCCTATAAAGTTTATGCATTTTAGGACATTTTAGCGTATTTTCTAAAGGTGTGAATGGACATTTTAGTGGAAACTTTAGTGGACATTTTAGCGGAAGAAAAACTGTTTACCTGTACGAATTCAATGGACATTTTAGTGGAATATTTTTACATGTAAATTTTATTTATTGGTTGTATTTATTTGGCGAAGACTTCATGTTAGTTGCCCCAGAACACCAGCAATGTTCAGCATTAGTTACATTGAATATGCCAATAATTCTGCAGTGTTGGATTTAGATCGATACAGATGTACATATTGTAAATATCTTGCTTTTAGTGCACACTTGAGATTATAATAGTGCTTTGTTTTTAAATATTAACTGTATTAAAGTGAACTATATCCGGCTCAAAATCCTACTTTCGTTCGTCTGGCTAACCCAAGAGGCAGATGTTTCAAAAAAAGACTAAACTCTTCCGCTAAAATGTCCACATAATATTTAAAATTCCGCTAAATTGTCCTTAAATCTTCCGCTAAAATGTCCACAAAATTTCCGCTAAATTGTCCTATCAATCCGCTAAAATGTCCTTCGCCGGTTTATGCATACTACTTAATGGAGAGGTAACTTGGAAATCGTGATATGGGTATTTTTGTCATACAATGTCACACTTGATCAACTTTTGCTTGTCGACATGCTGCATTGACAGATATATCCCAATATTTCTGAACCGTTTACGAGAACTGATTTCATTGTATGGTGTAATAAAATGCATTCGATTTCATTAAATAAAAATGCTAAAAAAACAATTATTACCTGCCATAAGGAAAAAGAAAATATATGATATTGGGGCAGGGTTTCAATGCTTTACGAGATAATTTTAAAAGACTAAGTAATGATTCGAGAGGGTTGAGATGAACCCTTGGGTAAATGAGGTATATATCATGCGTCTTGTCATAGGGAATAAGAAAATATACGGTTAAGGTGACGGGTTTCTCACAGATTTTTAATTTTATAGAATTCAAGATATAATTGGTTTAAGGGGCGAGAATGACGCCTATTGAGTAATGATGTATGTATCATTTAAAGGGGTTTATACGCATCGCTCTCAGACTCGGTGCTGCTTCTTCATTATGACGTCGCGCCTGACCGTCGAAAATTTTTGAGATAATTGAACGTTATTGATTTGATAGGAGTAGTGATAACTCCCTGGGGACGCGAAGTATGTGTCACCTGGTGCGTCTTACCATGGAGAATAAGAAAATATATGGTTTAGGGGTGGGGGTTTTTAATGGTCTATGAGATAACTGAACATTATTGATTTGATGGGAGTGGTGATAACGCCCTGGGGAAGCGAGGTATGTGTCATTTGGGGCATGTTACACTGGGGAATAAGAAAATATATTGTTTAGGGTCGGGATTTTAACGGTTTTAGAGATAATTGAACATTATTGATTTGATGGGAGTGGTGATAACCCCCTGGGCAAGCGAGGTATGTGTCATTTTGGTGCGTCTTACCATTGGCAATAAGAAAATATGTGGTTTAGGGGTGGGGATTTTAACGGTTTATGAGATAATTGGACATCATTGATTTATGGAGGGTGAGGATCACCCTACTGAAAGAATGACGTACATATCATTTAATGCGTCTTGTTACGAAGAATAATAAAATCGATGATTTAAAGCTATGGATTTTAATTGCATATGAAATTTTTCAAAATTATAAACTTTGGGGGGAAGGGGATTACCCCCTAGAGGAACGAGATATGTGTCATTTAATAGGTGTTGTGAAGGTGTATAATAAAATATATGACATGAGATGGTTATTGGTCAATCTCGTAGATTTTTTCGATGAAAAAAAAATTCCCCATGGGGTCCTATAGTAAACCCCTAGCCTATTTGAACTGCTCATTATAAGTCTCAGTGACTCCCACCAAAACATGAATAGTATGATGAACATCTAGAAACATTGATCTTTCATCATGGAAAATCTCAGATCCATATCTCTGATGGTTATTGAGAACTCGAACGAACAAAATCGGATAGGAAGAAAAACAAATTTCGATAAAAATCGCAAATCAAAATCTATAAGTCTCCCACTTCCTTTGGGAGACTCAATAATGAAGTAATTAAACTGAAACTGATTTTTCACAAATACATATTCCTTTGAAAAAAAATTGAATTAATTCTTAATCCGAATTCTGAATTTTTATCACACGTAGGTACCTTTGTTAAACAATCATTATTATTGAAATAGTGAGTTTCATGTTGGTAAAGGTTCTATATCATTTAGTTACTTACACGTCTTTTACATGTTTATGATTTCTATTTCATGTATGCTTACCACTTATGGGTAAATGCGGCAATTTGAATAAAGTTTGAAGTGTGCTAGCTTCGAGTGCGGAAGGTCGCGGTTTCGATCCCCGTCCGGGTCAAACCAGACTTTCAAATTGGTATTTGCTGCTTCTCCACCAAGCACGCGGCATCTGAGAGTAAGACAAAGGACTAGTCGCCTCGGAATCAGTATAATGTGTCCAAGTGGCGTGATATATGTTTTCCTGTGGACTGTTTTCGTGAGTTAGCACTTTAAAAATCCGGCTTAATGTGTCGACCTATTACAAAGCAAGGTTCAAATTCATATCATATCAACATGTTCTCGTCATGATATGCATTAATTGCCACTGGACGTTAAACAATAATTCATCCACTCTTCAACCCATCTTGGGTATAAATTGCTCCAAAACATTAGATCTGCCTTCCTCTTATCAATAAACTAAATACTTTTCCGGTGTTTAATGTTTTGTTTCTTTTTTTTTCATTCAGTGAATATATCAACACAATCATCTGATAATCATGCTCAGTTCTTATTCGAACACGTGGATCATAGGGTAATAACTTTTCATTACTATCACCCTTTTTGGGGGAGCGTAAGTTCAGTAGGGCGTTTGTTACCCCTCTACCCTGACTTTGCCTCAGTTGGAAATGAATTTTTCTTGTTCACAGTCTGCTTCAACATCCTTTCAAATATTTATTTTCTTTTTATATTATTGATGTTATTGTTGTCTCAATAGGAAATTCAGTTAAAGATGAAATCCATTTTCTTGTACATTGAAAAAAATACAGAGGGAAAGGATTTTTTTTCTTCTACGACCTATAGAAGTGAAAAAAAAATTCACACACTAAAACTATTTCGGCCCTCTGAAGCAAGGAGGTACATAAATTGGTAATGTCCATTTGAAAAAATATAAATAAAAAAGATTAGTAAGGCATGGTACAGGTTGGTTTTGACCATATTTTAACATCTCATCAGAGATTAAGTTTAGACTTTTGTCTTCCCACATTTCAGAGAAGCCGCGTATAGCTGAGTGGATTTCTTTTTTTCTATTCTATATACATTGTTAAAAGTGTTATAAGAGTGTATCTATAAATGGTTTTGAATCTAGAGATTGAAAAGGGTTAAAGTATCCGGACCATAATAGATCATGATCGAAAATTTTATCTCTTTTTGACCGTGAATGGCTGAACCAAACAATTTAAAGCTTGAATCTTGTATAGATATTTTTCTCAAGTTGAAACACACTTTGTTGCTTATATTCAGAGTCTGTAAAAATAAGTTAGTTATATTGGTATTTCCGAAGTTTGCCGATCATTACCGAGGGCATTTCGATTGGGTTGTATGAAACATCCGGGAACTTTTTAATAATCACGTGGTAATTTATGGTCCGGATACCTTAACCCACGTACATGTATCAGAATCTATATTGTTATTTTATTCCTCCCTCCTCTACTTTTTGGCGACGATAACTTTGATGACTAAAATACGCGGATATTTAAATCAGTTCAAATGCACAAAACCTTTTGACGGGATATTTTTTCATATTTCACAAATTTTCTCTTTTTTGATTTGGCATTTTCCCCTTGTTGATTTTGACCACTCCACAATATATTTGTTACCATTTGTATACGAATTCTGTTTTAATTGCCTTTTGTATACATTTGTGTAATTTTTTATTTATTGCTGATGCATATGTAATATAAGTTAATTTAGTTATTGTAGAGGACCTAATGTAAGTTGGAATAACTTGTTTCCGATTCTTTTGCTAATTTTGCAATAAAATACATGTATGTTTAAATTAAACTTCTCCTCCTCCTCAAAACCCGAAATGAGCACGAGAGCATGGTGCTGAGCAGCGATGAGCAGCGATGAGCAGCACAGAGCAAGAGAAGAGCAGTGATGAGCAGCGAAGAGCAGCATGGCGCAATAGAAGAGCAAAATGAGTACAGTGCAGAGCAGCGATGAGCAGTGATGAGCAACACGGAAGAAGAGAAGAGCAGCAGTGAGCAGCAGCAGCAGTAGCAGGAGAGTGCAGCAGAAAGCAGCAATGAGCAATGAAGAGCAGCAGAGAGCAGCGCAGGTGAGTGCAGCAGAAAGCAGCAATGAGCAATGAACAGCAGCGATGAGATGGACTGTCGTTGATAAAGATACCCCTGCATTAACCTAACGGTGACACCATCATCTGAAATGGACATAATTCAATCCTGCCTTTGGATTTTACTTGAACAAACGGAAAACATCACCCGGAATGAAAAGCCCGGGAAAGGGGAGATAACCCATTAATTCCTCTGTACTGCGTAAACTCACGGTGTTGATATAACAGTGAAAGGAACAGTCCCTGGGGGCTCAATGCGAGACCCAAAGCCTATACAGACCTTTTGGGTACTTCAACGCATTTTGTACACTCGGGTCGGACTACGTACGACGGATCTTCCTTAGAATGATAATTTGCCTGTGCCCATATACTACTCATACAACTTTCAAAACATTCTGCTATTTTCCTTTCTAATAACCTGAATAACTAAACGAAGTTTACAGTTGTGCTTACAACAATTTTTATTACAAGATAAGGCAGATAAGGTAATAGTTGGTAAAGATGTACTTACAAGTTGGTAGAGTACGAGTTGGAAAAGGTACGAGTTGTCTACCCATTCTCAGAATTTTCTTTCTATGTTTATATTCAAGGAATGCCATCAAATTACCTTACTTTTTATAATTATTTTTCATAATTTTGATTGAATAGACCGACAGGTAGCCATACAAAGTTATCTCCATTGAAAATGATGTAAACGACACAAGAAATTGTCCTACTCGAGTTTGTTGCAGGTTATACGCGTTTTGTGGTTTTCAGATATTCAATTTTTGTTTACAGATTCGCAACTTGAACGTTTCTGAATAGGGTAGCCGAGAATTGAAAGTTTGAAAGATTTCATAACAGTCAACATGTAAATTATGCATTGAAAAAATCAAATATATATTGCACTGACACTATAATAAGCATGAAGGGCATTTAAGGCTATCAGGGGGGTCCTGAAGGGGGGGTACCTTTCACGTGATCACGCTTAAAAAGTAGTGAAATCACGCTTCACGCTTAGAAAATTTGGCGTTTCACGTTTCACGCTTAAGTTATAAAAGTAGGATACTCAGTTAAGTAGGAATATTCGGACAGGCACGACCGGCAAACAAAACAATAACGGTATAAACACAAAAGATCACACCAGGCTGCAGCTTGATATGACCACTGCAAGTCAAATATCATGCATTTTATATTGAACGGAGATGCAGTAATTTGCAGGACACAAGGTTTAGTTTTGCTACAGGTTACTGCTGTTCGTATTATTGGCGCTACATTCCTACACATAATTGAAACTTTAGGCACTTTTTACATGATTCAGTATATATCTCGGAAACCATAAAACACTGAGAAAATCTTTCCCCGAATTCAATGAAAAAAAGGCATTGAAATTAGATAGAATTTTTTTTAATTTGGCCATTTACGACCTCTTACAATCCACTATAACTATAATTAGGAAAATTGAGTTCCTTGGACATCTCTGTTATTCCAATAAATCTATGAACATATGACTTAAAGTCTGTAAATGTCTCAGGAAATGTCTCAAGATTACAGCTTGTCTTTTCTCTTTGAATAATTTTGTCATTGTCATGAGCGTGGATCATTATTTTCAGCTCCATGTCAAGTTATCTTCTTTTATTTTAAATGTTAACCGCTTATTTACTTTTTAAATCATAATTAAAATATTTCTTCCCAACAGTCTATTGTTTTTTATTCTGTAAAACGATTTAATGATTAAGTAATTTAGGTGACTGATTGGGGTAATAAAGTATACACGAGTCATCGATAACCATTATGGCAAGAAAATGCCAGTTACTTGAACTTTACTAATAGTAATATAAATGTTAAAATTATAACAACACCAATCATACTTACCTGAAATGGTTTGTTTATTCTATTTTCCCTGGATAGGCCCCAATTGAACTGTGACTGGTACAAAATGTGACATATGTGTGCAAACATAGCGTACAAATCAATGTTGAGAAAGTAAAAAGGGAAAGACTTATCGGTTCGGTTAATAATGCAAAACGGACAGCAAACGATGAAGTGATCGAAGACTTCACGCTTCACGCTTAAAAATTTAAAGACTTTTCACGAAATCACGTTATTAAAAAGCAAAATTCACGGATCACGCCACACTTCAAATCACGTTTTCACGTAATATTTTTCATTATTTCACGTGTCACGCTTCCGAAAATCGGCCAATCACGCGTCACGCTTAGACCCCTTCCAGACCCACTATCAGTACTGAGACTACTATAACACAATAGTAATCATGTGGTAATAACAGTAGTAGTCTCAGATCAGTATCAGAAAAAAATGAAAATCCTTCTGTAATCACGGGCTCGGGAATCTAAACACTGTTTTTTCTTAAGTGTTTTCATTTGGTATAGACTAAAGAGCATATTACGTTCTCAAATAATATTCCCGAGCCCCTGTGCCATAATTGGGGTAAGTCCGGTTACCTAAATCGCACAGTGTACCCAGATCGCCCACCCTCCTTTTATTTTGTCACTGTAAACACTGATAGAAAATTTTCTTGTGCGGATGAGAGAAAAAGTTTTGTAGCTTTAACGGACAGGAATGAATTTTGTGCACCTAAGTCTCGTTGGATCTATTCATTACATGGGCGGTTTGGGTTCACCTCCAAAATCACGGAACCATGTGGCCTTTGAGTCGCAGCTGGCAGAAAATCAATAAATGTATACATGCCAAATGTATGTGTGGAAAACACTTAGTCTACTTTTTCAAAAATAAAAATCAACAGTGTTTTTGTAAGTTTCTCCACAATGAACGGAAACCACCCTCTGAACTGGGTGAATTGGGTACCCCAACGATATTTTTATTGTAATTTTTTTTTCAGTCTATGAAGAAATAATGTCAATCACCTGTTGCATACTAAATAACCCACTATTCTTTGTATATGCTACATTTTCATCTCGGAAAGTTAACTTCAATTATCATTTTAAGTTTCTGTGTCCTTATTTTTTGTTTTTTCCAAAAAAGAATTTTGATTAGCTCTCTCTGAACAGCGTGAAATGTAAACGAGCAACTTTGGAATAATAGTCTTCTACTGAATATATATATTGTATCTTAATGAAACTGGTGCATGCGTTTTTGCCATGAATTCAAGGATCTGAACTACCAGTATAATTTAAATCACAAGTTTAGGCCATTTATTTTTAATTAGTTGGTTTACGGATCCGCCGACCCAATTTTGCCGATTTGAAGAAAAAAAATAAAATTGAAAATTTTTGTTCTTTATTACCGTCGATCCTCTGAAATCAGCCATCCCAAAAAAAAAAAAAAATTAAAATCCTTTTGGCATCAAAAAATTTCATAAAAGATTATAATCCCAGTTCATCAAAAAAAATAGATTATCCATCAATAAAATACTTGTAAACATGATCCAAAAAATAAAATCTATTTATAGCCATTAGTTGATGTCAATTTCCGAAACAAGTTTTATGAAACAAATTTCCTAATAGAATCCATGGGGCTTGTAAGTTCGTTTTGTATGAATATCTTAATTCCGTAAGATCTAAGTGAAAATGTATGTCGTAGTTGACGAGTCGGATCCCTTAAAAAGGGAACGGCAGATGATTAAGGTAAAGACAGCAAGAGTCTTAAACTGATCATTTGCAACCTTTGTATATTTGGCAATATAACCAAGATTGTTCAAAATCAGTCTTCATTGTACATGATTGTCCCTCTTTTTTTTCTTTTTTTTTCCCGACAGACCGACCCTATTTTTTTTTAAAAAAAAATCTGTAAACCAATTAATTAAAAATAAATGGCCTTATGTGTATATTTCGCAAATAAAAGATTCTGAGGTCAACAAACAGAAAAAGAGGGAGGAGTCCAAACAGCACATTCAGGGGTCACCAAACTGGGCGATTAGGGCGATTAAATCGCCTAATGCTCGCCAATGTCAAAAAAAATCTCGAGCCGCCATTTTTTTCTTGGAGATCAAAGGGGAAGGGGAAAGAAACGACAAAAAGTAAGCTAGAAAACGGCGGCCATTGGAATTCTCGTGAATTTTCATTGGTCATGGTGTTTTTTACCGACCGGTAACAATATGTAGACCTTATTTAAAAATAAATTTAGCTGATTTTGACATATCTATGCACAAATGGAAATTTTGTCAATACATGTATTGATAATAAAGGTGTTCAAGCAAGGTTAATGGGAGGATTTTAAGAGTATTTTTGAGAAAAAATAATAGTAAAGATTATAGATAAATAAATATTAAAAAATAAAATAGCAATAATAAATAAGTTGTGTCAAAAGTTGCAAATATTTTTGCTCATATCTGTAACAGAAATTTTCTTCCAAGTTCAGAGCACCACTGCATAATTTCATTTTTTTAATTTTTTTTTTTTTTATTTCAAATTATATTCGTCAGTATTTTAAGGCAGCACATGATTTTAATTAAACTTTAACAATAGCACAATAGGCCTACCATGGTCAAAATCATGCAGCAATGTACGCTTAAAAAGTGGTGATGAGTCCTGGGACTCATCATGAAAAATTCTTAGTGAGAACCCTGTTTAGTCATATATTTATTGTCTGTTATGCTGGATTCAGATATCAAATAAATAAAATATGAAAATCAGAAATTTAGTTTTATTCATTTCAAATGTAAATTAATCAGTTTATTACAAGATATCATCATGGCTGTAGAGGAAACCTGCAAAAATAGTAAAAAAGTATTAAACATCTCTAAGTATATAAATCAAATGTACATAAGACAAACTCACAATCTCTGACGAAGGATATTGATTAAATGCACATGAGACAAAATCTCAGATTATGACTAAAATGGAAGGATATGGAGTAAATGTAGATAAAATCTCAAACAATACAGGATAAAACACAATAAAGGAATGTATAGTATACACTATAAGACACAAAATAACAGGTATTTACTCGACAGGCGACGAATTGGGGGAAAAAACTGTCTCCCTGGTAGACTTGGAAGTCTCCCTGTTGCTACCCTGAGGGAGACTCTGAGTCTCCCTGTTATTTTCAAGTGTGGTGAGCCCTGTCATTATAACAAAAAACATCCCCACATGTGTATCTAGGTGCCAAATTAAAGTTCTGAAAATAGCTCAAAGCATGTAGATTTACCCTTGTCTGGCTTGGTTTAGTTTTTATGTTTAAGTCCATTTCCAAGAATCCCATTAAGATATATCAATGATATCATTCCCCATTTTTGGTACAATTGAGTTGTCTCCCATTTACAGAGTTATCTGCTCTTTGGAGGTGTCATTTTCCTGCAAAATATTTATTCTTGCTAACAATATCCCCCATACATAATAGTGATATGTTTTTATACGACCGCAAAATTTTTGCGGTCGTATATTGGTATGGTGTCGTCATCGTCGTCGTCGTCCGAAGACATTTGGTTTTCGCACTATAACTTTAGTATAAGTTACTAGAAATCTATGAAATTTAAACACAAGGTTTATTACCACAAAAGGAAGGTTGGGATTGATTTTGGGAGTTTTGGTCCCAACAGTTTAGGAATTAGGGGCCAAAAGGGTCCAAAATTAAACTTTGTTTGATTTCATCGAAAATTGAACTATTGGGGTTCTTTGATATGCTGAATCTAACCGTGTATTTAGATTCTTAATTTTTGGTCCTGTTTTCAAATTGGTCTACATTAAGGTCCAAAGGGTCCAAAATTAAACTTAGTTTGATTTTAACAAAAATTGAATTCTTGGGGTTCTTTGATATGCTGAATCTAAACATGTACTTAGTTTTTAGCTCACCTGACCCAAAGGGTCATGTGAGCTATTGCTATCACTTGGCGTCCGTCGTCCGTCCGTCGTCCGTCCGTCGTCCGTTAACTTTTTCAAACGTTAACTCCTCCAACACCATAAGTCCAACTGCAACCAAACTTAGTACAGTTATTAATTGGTATGGGTGCTACAAATCTATTGTTTGGATTTTTGATTCGTATAAAAACATGGTCGTCATGGCTAAAAATAGAACATAGGGGTAAATCGCAGTTTTTTGCAAATAAGTCAGAAACGGTCACAGATATCAAAATTCTGGCATAGGGTAAAAGTGATCAGCACCTCAAGATCTACCTGCCCTGAAATTTTGAAGAAGATCCAACCACTCATTTCAGAGTTATCACCCTTTTTTTGACATTTTTGGCTTTTTTTATGTTATTATTTCAAAAATCTTCTCCTCTGAAACTACTGAATGGATTTGGATAAAACTTAGCATGATTGTTCCTTAGAGTATCCTGCACAAAGTTTATGCTTCGATTTTTGATCCATCGAAAAACATGGCCACTGTTACTAAAAATAGAACATAGGGGTCAAACAACAGTTTTTCGCAAATATCTCAAAATCATTAGGTTATGGCAAATTCTGGCAGGTTGAAAGTGTTCAGCATGATGAGAGCTACCTGTGTGCTTATTTTCGTGAAAATCTGTCAACTGATGTTAGAGTTATTGCCCTTTTTTGACATTTTTGGCTTTTTTTTATGTTATTATTTCAAAAATCTTCTCCTCTGAAACTACTGAATGGATTTGGATAAAACTTAGCATGATTGTTCCTTAGGATATCCTGCACAAAGTTTATGCTTCGATTTTTGATCCGTCGAAAAACATGGCCACTGTTACTAAAAATAGAACATAGGGGTCAAACAACAGTTTTTCGCAAGTATCTAAAAAATCATTAGGTTAAGGCAAACTCTGGCAGGTTGAAAGTGTTCAGCATGATGAGAGCTACCTGAGTGCTGATTTTCGTGAAAATCTGTGTACTGATGTTAGAGTTATTGCCCTTTTTTGACATTTTTGGATTTTTTTTTATGTTATTATTTCAAAAATCTTCTCCTCTGAAACTACTGAATGGATTTGGATAAAACTTAGCATGATTGTTCCTTAGGGTATCCTGCTTAAAGATTTTGCTTCGATTTTTGATCCGTCGAAAAACATGGCCACTGTTACTAAAAATAGAACATAGGGGTCAAACAACAGTTTTTCGCAAATATCTAAAAAATCATTAGGTTACGCCAAATTCTGCAGGTTGAAAGTGTTCAGCATGATGAGAGCTACCTGCGTGCTGATTTTTGTGAAAATCTGTCAACTGATGTTAGAGTTATTGCCCTTTTTTGACATTTTTGGCTTTTTTTTATGTTATTATTTCAAAAATCTTCTTCTCTAAAACTACTATTCAAAATCAAATGAAACTTGGTAAGTTTGTTCCTTAGGGTATTCTGCAAAAAGTTAATGCTTGGATTTTTGATTGGTCAAAAAACATGTCCGCCCTTACTAAAAATAGAACATAGGGGTCAAAATGCTGTTTTTTGCTATTCTTTCCTGAATTATAGAAATAAAATGAAGATGAAAGCTACTTTCAAGGCAAACATGGTATCCCGAGTTGAATGGTGATGATGAAAGTTTGTTTTGGACGGCCATTTTTAAAATGGCTGCCATTTTCCGGCCATTTTTTACACTTGCTCGGATTTCAACAATATTTGGTTTTTAAAGTAAACATGGTATCCTTAGTGAATGGTGATGATGAGAATGTTGTATAACAATGATTAAACTTCATAATATGTGAGCTTTTAATTGCCATCACTTGGTGTCTGTCATAATCGTTGTTAACAAATTTTCAAACATCTTCTCCTCTGAAACTACTAGGGGGAATTTGATGAAACTTAGCATGATTGTTCCTGCAATATTTCCTTTTCAAGTACAATAAAAAGCCTTAACCCACAATTTTTACATAACTTCTTTCAAACATTTTAAAAATGAAGACAACATATAGACCAAAAGATTTATACTTGTATTTGAAGATTAATTAAAGCTTGTATTTTGTATTATGAATCATCAGATTGACCATGACTGTATCTTAATCAAGCGTAGGGAGAACTCATGCCCATTTCTTTCCAGAGGTTCTTAAAGGTTTTTAAAGGTATTTTCAGCATTTTACGTGACCTTTAATACTCAGTTTAGTTTACAACAAACATTAATATATTAATTTAGTTTATAGTGCATTGTTTACCAGGTGAGCGATTCAGGCTCTTGAGAGCCTCTTGTTTATTATGGGACCAGTTTTCAAGTTGGTCCAAATCGGGGTCCAAAATTGAACTTTATTTGATTTCATCAAAAATTGAATTCTTGGTGTTCTTTGATATGCTGAATCTAATCATGTATTTAGATTTTGGATATTGGAATACCACAAAGGGATGGTAACCGTTAAGGAAGAAGGTGCAAAAAGGGGGGGGGGAAAGGGTTTCCAGGTTAATGCACAATTACTTAAGTACAAAACATAATTTAAAAGGCAGTGTAAGGTTGGTAATTGAAACTCATTTGAATATCTCACCTAAACTGCTTTTAAATTATTTATATTTATAAAAACTTTATTATTAATAAATTCCATTGGAAATTTGCCAATAACTTTAGTTTAATGAACTTCATTGGAAATTTGCCAATATAAAATGTTGCTGTTGAAGCTTTTTTGTTTATCTCACCTAAACTGCTTTTAAATGATGGATATTGGAAATTTGCCAAAAACTTTATTATTAAATTTCTGATTTATATATAAAAGCAAATAATAATGATAAGGCCAGAGATACACACCAAACAGGAAGTGTAAATTATTATAATAAGTATTGTGCAATAGCAAGAAATTTTCAATTGCACAGTATTGCGCAATAGCAAAAAATCTTCAATTGCACAGTATTGCGCGATAGCAAGAAATCTTCAATTGCACAGTATTGCGCAATAGCAAGAAATTTATAATTGGGCCCGGTTATCAAATAGGTCCACATTGAGGTTTAAAGGCTCCAAAATTGAACTTTATTTGATTTCATCAAAAATTGAATCATCAAAAATTGAACTATTGGGGTTCTTTGATATGCCGAATCTAACCGTATATTTAGATTCTTAATTTTTGGTCCCGTTTTCAAATTGGTCTACATTAAGGTCCAAAGGGTCCAAAATTAAACTTCTTTAATTTTCCATTTTAAATTGGTTATTTCTGATTTATATATAAAAGCAAATAATACTGATATGGTTTGAATAGGTAAATTAAAAATTTTTAAGTTCTTAGACCACATTAATTCTGTGTCAGAAACCTATGCTGTGTCAAATATTTATTCACAATCCAAATTCAGTGCTGCATCAAGCTTGAATGTTGTGTCCATACTTGCCCCAACTGTTCACGGTTCGACCTCTGCGGTCGTATCAAGCTGCGCCTAGCGGAGCATTTTATTAGATATATGTTCTCACATTTTTCGATTTATGATGAAGGTCTTTACTAATAAACATTTTTCAGAAAAAATTATAAGCAATTTTTGCCCTTATGTTAAATACAAGGCACTTTCTGTCAGGTAAGATAACTGATGCATATGGAAGACAACTAGGGAATACCACTAAAATCCACTTATAACACTGAACACAAGATTTTAGTCACTTTGACTTGATGATAAATTTATTGTAGTGTTAACTAGCAATCTTAATAGAATTTCTTACTTTTCAATGGCCATCTGCCTATAACCGGATGTTTTCCTGATATGTTCGGGTCAACGTTGAGTCAAACATTATGACGTCGCTGATATATTCGGGTCAGCTCATTTTAGTGTTGGGTCAACTCTTTACGACGTCACAGTGCTGAAATACGGGAAATTCTGAAGGCCTCAGGAGGTCGATATAGCCATAGGGAAATACAATAATTACATCTACAATGATCTTATATAGTCTTAACACAACTCAGCAGCATTTGAGTTACTATGGCCTACATTTTATTCTTGAGTGACTGGTTAGATTGTTGCATTAATGTTCATTATTAAAGAACCTACTGTTATGTATGGATGATTTTTCATAACTGAAGTCGTCTGTATCATGTATATTACAAAACCACTCAGCAACATTCGAGTCATTACAACCTGAATTTTATGCTTGAGTTACTTTGATTGATTAAATTTTTACTTTTTATGGTTGAGTGATTTGATTAGATTTTTGCATTTTGGTCTATTTCTAAAAAGACCTGTAATGATACAGTTGACCAGTATATACATGTAAGTCCACATGTCGACCTACATTTCATGCTTGAGGGACTCCATAAGATTATAATGTTTGGGACATTATGTCAGAAACAGAATTTAGCACTGTGAATTTATTATTTTACTGGGGTAAAAGTTACTGTAATTAGGATATATTATTACACCTTCATACACTGTACATGCTGTATTTAATTCCTGTCATGAATAGTAGATGGGAATTTGATGTATAGGAGGCAGACACATGATCTCTAGTTTTTTCATATATATATATATATACTGAAACACACACAAGGATATTAAATAGATTACCTATAGCTATCTTACATAGAGATGTAGGATAAGGGAATTTCACCTTCTGGATCACCTTCAGATTTTTTTGTCTGACAAGAATTTCATCCCTTGGGTGACATTCCCTATCCTACATCACTATGTATGTGAGATGGTTATAGGTAATCTATTAAATATCCCTACATGGTGTTGGACAGTAACCTACATGTACATGTATATTATATAGCCATTCTATAAATCCAAGTATTAATACTCTGTTATACTTTATACTTTATTTTGGTAGAAATGGAGCAAGATACAGCCCAAGTTTTGTTTACAGAAGGAGCTATTTTATTGTTTTTTGATGTACCTGTTGGTACAGAATTTGGCATTGACTATAACTCATGGAACGTTGGTCCACAGTTCAGAGGGGTGAAAATGATTCCTCCAGGACTTCATTTTGTTTACTTCAGGTATAGATATATAATTGGAATACATCTTGAATTAAATAAAATTACAAACTGATGGACACTTAAAAAATTTTCAACAGTATTTGTTTAAAAAAAAAATGACATAGATGTAATTCAAATACTTCAGAATACAATTTTATGGACAAATTTTTAGTTCGCCGCAATGAAGGTGGGGGAGGGGACTAATTGAGTACCCCCAGCATTTACGTTCGCGTCCGCAGTTCTCAGTTACTAGTTGACATAGAGTCATATATTTTATTGTGTGCAGGTGCACGTTGAAGAGACCGACCATGTGGCATAAGATGTGACCCATATTACACATTTGACTGGCTTTTAAGTTTTATGTCAAAAATTTGTTTTAACATACTAAGTGACCTTCACTCATATTACTTGGTGTGAGGGTGCATCTCGGGGAGTACATGTAACACAGCTTCCCACCAAAATTAGGTCACTCTGACCTACTTATTGCACTTCATTGACTAGGGTTAAAGTTTACATCCTAGTTCAGTCACCGATACCAAGCGACCTACAATAATATTACTTGCTGTAAGGGTGCATCTCGGAGAACTACACAGCCACACACCAAAATTAGTGGGGAACGCGACGAATTTTGTTATTGTAGATTTATGGTTTCAAGTTATTTTTTGGGGGAAAAATATTTTCTTTACAATATTAAATTCACAGAAAAATGTTGACTAGATAAAAAACTATGGTTTTTAGCTCACCTGACCCGAAGGGTCATGTGAGCTATTGCTATCACTTGGCGTCCGTCGTCCGTCGTCCGTCCGTCGTCCGTTAACTTTTTCAAACGTTAACTCCTCCAACACCATAAGTCCAACTGCAACCAAACTTGGTACAGTTATTAATTGGTATGGGTGCTACAAATCTATTGTTTGGATTTTTGATTCGTATAAAAACATGGCCGTCATGGCTAAAAATAGAATATAGGGGTAAATCGCAGTTTTTTGCAAATAAGTCAGAAACGTTCACAGATATCAAAATTCTGGCATAGGGTAAAAGTGATCAGCACCTCAAGATCTACCTGCCCTGAAATTTTGAAGAAGATCCAACCACTCATTTCAGAGTTATCACCCTTTTTTTTGACATTTTTGGCTTTTTTTTATGTTATTATTTCAAAAATCTTCTCCTCTGAAACTACTGAATGGATTTGGATAAAACTTAGCATGATTGTTCCTTAGGGTATCCTGCACAAAGTTTATGCTTTGATTATTGATCCATCGAAAAACATGGCCACTGTTACTAAAAATAGAACATAGGGGTCAAACAACAGTTTTTTGCAAATATCTCAAAAATAATTAGGTTATGGCAAATTCTGGCAGGTTGAAAGTGTTCAGCATGATGAGAGCTATCTGTGTGCTTATTTTCGTGAAAATCTGTCAACTGATGTTAGAGTTATTGCCCTTTTTTGACATTTTTGGCTTTTTTTTATGTTAAATTATTTCAAAAATCTTCTCCTCTGAAACTACTGAATGGATTTGGATAAAACTTAGCATGATTGTTCTTTGGATATCCTGCACAAAGTTTATGCTTCGATTTTTGATCCGTCGAAAAACATGGCCACTGTTACTAAAAATAGAACATAGGGGTCAAACAACAGTTTTTCGCAAGTATCTCAAAAATCATTAGGTTAAGACAAACTCTGGCAGGTTGAAAGTGTTCAGCATGATGAGAGCTACCTGAGTGCTGATTTTCTTGAAAATCTGTATACTGATGTTAGAGTTATTGCCCTTTTTTGACATTTTTGGCTTTTTTTTTATGTTATTATTTCAAAAAATCTTCTCCTCTGAAACTACTGAATGGATTTGGATAAAACTTAGCATGATTGTTCCTTAGGGTATCCTGCACACAGTTTATGCTTCGATTTTTGATCCGTCGAAAAACATGGCCACTGTTACTAAAAATAGAACATAGGGGTCAAACAACAGTTTTTCGCAAATATCTCAAAAATCATTAGGTTACGACAAATTCTGCAGGTTGAAAGTGTTCAGCATGATGAGAGCTACCTGCGTGCTGATTTTTGTGAAAATCTGTCAACTGATGTTAGAGTTATTGCCCTTTTTTGACATTTTTGGCTTTTTTTTATGTTTTTATTTCAAAAATCTTCTTCTCTAAAACTACTATTCAAAATCAAATGAAACTTGGTAAGATTGTTCCTTAGGGTATTCTGCAAAAAGTGAATGCTTGGATTTTTGATTGGTCAAAAAACATGTCCGCCCTTACTAAAAATAGAACATAGGGGTCAAAATGCTGTTTTTTGCTATTCTTTCCTGAATTATAGAAATAAAATGAAGATGAAAGCTACTTTCAAGGCAAACATGGTATCCCGAGTTGAATGGTGATGATGAAAGTTTGTTTTGGATGGCCATTTTTAAAATGGCTGCCATTTTCCGGCCATTTTTTACACTTGCTCGGATTTCAACAATATTTGGTTTTTAAAGTAAACATGGTATCCTTAGTGAATGGTGATGATGAGAATGTTGTATAACAATGATTAAACTTCATAATATGTGAGCTTTTAATTGCCATCACTTGGTGTCTGTCATAATCGTTGTTAACAAATTTTCAAACATCTTCTCCTCTGAAACTACTAGGGGGAATTTTTATGAAACTTAGCATGATTGTTCCTGCAATATTTTCTTTTCAAGTACAATAAAAAGCCTTAACCCACAATTTTTACATAACTTCTTTCAAACATTTTAAAAACGAAGACAACATATAGACCAAAAGATTTATACTTGTATTTGAAGATTAATTAAAGCTTGTATTTTGTATTATGAATCATCAGATTGACCATGACTGTATCTTAATCAAGCGTAGGGAGAACTCATGCCCATTTCTTTCCAGAGGTTCTTAAAGGTTTTTAAAGGTATTTTCAGCATTTTACGTGACCTTTAATACTCAGTTTAGTTTACAACAAACATTAATATATTAATTTAGTTTATAGTGCATTGTTTACCAGGTGAGCGATTCAGGCTCTTGAGAGCCTCTTGTTACATTGTTCAGTTTTGCTGAGAGTACTGGTATTTTTTGTCTTTTAATTCAAATTTTCATCTACTTTGAATGTTAACACATAGGAAATGAATTCAATATACAGGTTCATTCAAGTGTATAAAGGATTTTACCCTTGACTAAAGTAGTAAAAAGAATTCATTTGATCATAAAGGATTTTTAACTAGTATGTGAACTATTTGGCTCAAAGTGTACAAATGTGAAAAAAATTAGCATTGATAGAACTAGAGGCTCCAAGGAGCCTGAATCACTCATCTGGATTTCGTTTGAAGACTAAAGGCAGAACAAATGTTTTGACTAGGACCGTCTACGTCATGGATACAATTTTGAAAGAAAATGACCTAAGGACCATTACTAGTAAATGTGGTTGCAGTTGGTCAAAATTTTGCAGACATGAAGGTCTTTTAAGAATTTTCCCATAGATCCCATGAAATTAGTTCATGCCAGCTGCTTATCTTTCGCATGCATAACAATCAATGATATTCTCCTTATAATTTTTATTTAAAAATCCAGGAATTTGATTTGTGATTTGCTTTATTAGTAATATTATTTCCTTGCTGTGGTTATTGAATTCTAGTTAATTAAATACAAGTATAGCTGGAAAATTTGTATGGAACAAATTTCAATCTCTTTCATTCCAAAATTAGTTTGGAACATATTTTTCAACCATAATTGTATGTATCTAAATGGGGTAATACACACACGTCAAATGGAAATGTTTCATGGAATCTCATTCCCCAAATTTTGAAAGTAAACTCAAAATTGTAAAAATTGACAATAACCAGTTGTTATGAATTACAAAGATAAGTGGGCATGAAGTTTATCTGTGGCATCCATCTTTATTGACAGTCCAGGTCATGAGGTGCGATTCTGCCTTGGAACTACTTGAAATCCATTCCTGTCACCTTAGTGATTTCAGACAAGAAGGTCCTAAAGTGAATTTTGCTGTAGGGCCTACATTTTTGTATGTTAAACTGAGTTTGCCTGTGGCTGCTATCTTGCATTTCAGGCTAGATCATCAGATACAGTCCTGAAAGTTACGAACCTAAGAACCATTGCTGCAAAGTCTGGTTGAATTTGGCTTATTGGTTTCAGACAAGATGTTTAAGGTGGGATGTTACCAAATGACGTTATGTCAAGAGTTATCGGTCTGAAAAATGGGAAAAGTCCAGGATCTGATGGTTTTACCGTAGAATTCTACAAATTTTTCTGGAAAAATATTGGTCCTTTTTTGTTTCGATCTTTGCACTATGGGTATGAGTCTGGTAACTTATCTGAATTTCAATATCAGGGACTTATCACATGCATACCCAAAGAAGGTAAGGATCGACGTTACCTGAATCACTGGTGTCCTGTTAGTCTCCTTAATATTGATACTAAGGTAGCTTCAGCAGTTATAGCTAACAGACTCAAACATGTTCCTCCTTCTGTTATCAGTGATACACAAAAAGGATTCATGAAAGATAGATTTATAGGAGAAAATACACATTTACTTTATGACCACATGCACTATTTATAAGTTAAAAATATGTCTGGGTTACTATTGTTGATTGACTTCACAAAAAGCTTTTGACTCTGTTGAAGTGAAACGTCTTTGAGAGAATCTCTACAGTGTTTTGACTCCTTTTATTAGATTTCAGGTTTAAAGATAAACATTGGTCTCGCACAGATTTCAAAGTCCTTGGTTTGCAATTCTCCCTCCAATTAGATAATATTCTTGATTTTGATTTTTCCCAAAAAAAATTAAGGAAATTTCTATGTTGCTAAAAAGTTGGCAGCACAGAAAACTTACATTACTTGGAAAGATAACTATAATTAAGACATTAGCACTGCCAAAACTAGTACATCTATTGACATCTTTGCCAGATTTGCACCAATCAAAACTTAGTGAATTAAACACTTTGTTTTACAATTTCATATGGAATGAAGAATCTGATCGAGTTAAATGCAATACATTGATTGGTGATATTTCACAGGGCGGATTGAAAATGATTCATTTACAATCTTTTTGTTCTTATCTGAAAGTCAGTTGGATAAAAAGATTTATTGAAAATACTAATGGCAGTTAGCAAAATTAATTATTACATAACGTAGAAAAACTTGGTAGTATCAGAATATTCAGTTTTCAGAAGGAAAAAATTATAGAGATTGTTACATATTACAAACTCTTTTTGGAAAGATGTTTTTTTTTTAGTTTTGGAAGAGCTAAACCTCTTACTAAAATATGTATTAAAGAAATTTTGAAGTTGGATATTTTACACTTTGTGCCTGTCAAAGATTTTTCATATTTTGTTGCTTGGAAAGGTCATGGTATCCAATATTTATATGATATTATTGATGTCTACACAAACATATTTTTGTCAGTTGATCAGGTCAGCCATAAATTGACAACAAACTTTTTAAGGTACTAACTACTATGGCTTCATGTCTATGATACTATGTAAAAGATTGTATTAAGAATAATGCTGAGTATTTTAATTTTCATAATTTTGATTCAGTGGATATGTTTTTAACAACAATTAAGCAGAGTAAAAAAGTAAAATTTGTATACAGAAATTTTTTCAATGAAATAATTCAAATTCCAACACAAAAATTTTTTATGTGGGAAAATGAAATTGGTTGTGAAATTCCTGATTGGACATGTTTTTTCAAAATACTGAAAAGGTGTTGTAAATGTAAATATTTATCAAACTTTCAGTATAAATTACTTCACCGAATTATTCCATTAAACAAAATTTTATTTTCTATTAATATAACAGATACCAAATACTGTATTTTAAGACGGAGGATGAGTCAATTGAACATCTGTTTTTTTAATGTAATGTTACCAATAGTTTTTGGATTACTGTTAGTCAATATTTAAAAAAAAATATTTAGATTTTGTGATTGTTAAGAAACATATTTCACTAGGTTTCTTCAACATATAGCAATCTATTAAACTTACTGATATTGATTGTGAAACATTATATTTACAAGTGTAGACTGAATGAAAAAAAAACCTGATATTATTGCACTGTAAATGAAAATAAAACATTTTTATTCTCTTGAGAAATACAATGCAAGAAAGAAAAATAACCTTGCAGTTTTTGAAACTTTTGGGGCCCCCTTACAGGTAATTTTTCCATAGAAATAAATATAATTTACATCGGTAAAAAGGAAAAAAAGGAATGTTTAATTGAGTATTGTATATTTTGAAATGCAAGTCTATGGTTTCCACAGTGAGAATGTTGTGTGAGTAGACTGAAAGAAAGTTTGTTCATGTGCGATTATATATATGTTTCTTTTTTTTTCTTAACAAAATAATAGTAGTCAGAAAAAAAAAGAGTTATCTTTCTTGACGCTATTGTAGTATACTGTGAATTGCTTGTTTTTTTTAATTCGATACAGTGATTGTATAAACAGAGAATTATTATGTATTATCCTTTTTATTTGCCTATATTTTACATTCATATAAAGAGATCTGATTTGAATATTCGGAACAAACATCCATATAGGTAGAAAAGGCGAATGATGAAATAAAGCTGCATTTCCAGATAAAACAAATAGATAAAATGAAAGAAGAAAAATATATAAAAAAAAGTAGATGGAGGAAAAATTGCTGCAGAATAATTTGAATAGATGAAAAGTTAATTTATATTTGCTGTCAGATTTAATTATAAGAAATGAATGCTTCTTTCAGATTCATAGGATAGTAAAAGCACTTGCTTCCACGCTTCATCAAAAATGTGCTTCAGTCAGTGCTTTTATATGCCAATGACAAAGAAGTATTCAGTTCTTAATTCAAACAAACTAATTTCAGAATATTTGTACCTTTTTTCCAATTAGCATGGCAAAACAAAGGATTGTGGTTGTTGATATTTTTTATTTTATCTTGAACACCTATGTAGTATATTTTAAACAATTATAATCATATATATTGAAAATATACAAATTTTTGTATATTTCAGTGCATGCAATAAGGAGGGCCAGACAGCACCAAGAACCGGATTTTTCTATAATTTCAAGAAAAGAGAAGTAGTTGTTCGTAAATGGGACAGACAAACAGAAGGTATTGTTGAGTGACAATAAGTTTTGCAAGGTGACAGTTCTTTGAATGCAATACACTCAGTCTTAGAAGTGAGGCTAATGGTAGTCTATTTTTGTTCAGAATAGATTAGTTTTTAAGCAAAGTGATGCAAATTGTTGTAAGAATAGATTAATTTTTAAGCAAATTGATGCAAATTATTGTTAAGAATAGATTAATTTTTAAGCAAATTGATGCAAATTAATAAAGTTAAAAGTCATGGCCCCAGGTAAGCTGTGTTATATTTACACTTTCAAAGAGGACATATGCCCTTTTAAAATATTTTCTAGCCATCAAGTTATGCTTGTTTCACAAACAATATGCAGAGGATTCGAAAATTAAATCGTTCAAGCTAACATTTAATGTAAGATGCATTACTGAAGGGTGTGTTGATAAACTTTATTAATGTTGGTGATAACAATGGTAATAATAATAATAATAATAATAATAATACTTTATTTCAAGAGGGTAGCACAGTTAGTACAAACTAATCTTCCCTGAGGCCCTCATTTACAATTTAAAGCATATATAAAAAACATTACAAAATAATACACAATATCGTCAAAATATTTGCATAGTACAATACATTTAAGCTAATACACAAGATTGAGACCTACTGTTTATTTAACAAATAAGCCTTTAGATTTTGTTTAAAAGTCCCAAAACTCTTTGTGTTTCGCACTGAGCTTGGTAGACTGTTCCATAGAAAAGGCCCAGTGTAGCTGAATGACTTTTTAAACAGTTCAGTTTTCGATTTTGGGACATATAAATTACCATTTACAATATTTCTTAAATTATATGGATTGCTTTCTGAAATATACTTAATTCTATCAGTCAAATATAAAGGGGATACATTATTTAAACATTTGAAGGTCAAGGTACATTTATGGTATGCAATTCTGTTTTCAACCGTCATCCATCCCAGTTCTTTTATTAAGGGAGCTGATGGAGCAAGAAAATCTGCATCAAGAATAAGCCTTGCTGCCCTTTTTGCAGTTTTATAACACGGTTGAGACTATCGATACTGCAGTTTCCCCAAATAATTATACAATAGTCAATTAGCGGAAGAATATAGCCAGTGTAAAAAAGCTTTCTTGAATCAAGATTTAAAAACTTTTTGATTTTTGATAGGAGGTAGATCCGACTAGAAATTTTTGAGCATACTTGATCAATTTGATGTGTCCAATTTAAGTTGGTGTCAACTTTTATTCCCAACAATTTTTCACATTTAGAATTTTGCAAAATTTCTGAATTTATTGTCAAGACAGGATTGATAGTCTGTGATAAGATGTTTTGTCTTGTTCCAATTACCATACATTTTGTCTTACTGCAATTTACAAACATCTTGTTGTTATTGCACCATTTTTCTATTTCAGTTAAGTCTTCTTGTACTTTGGGTTGTAATTCACTTATTTCTTTACCAGACAAGTGTATAGTTGAATCATCTGCATATAAATCAGTTCTACAATTTTTTATGTGTAATGGCAAGTCATTTATATACATAATGAATAAGAGAGGTCCCAGTATTGAACCCTGGGGAACACCAAACTTAATGGGCAGTTTATCTGATTGAAAATTTCCAATTTGAACTTGCTGTGTTCTATTATACAAGTAAGGTTCGAAGAAAGAAACACTGTTTTCATCACAACCATATATTTTCAACTTTTTACAAAGGATTTCATGATCTACAACATCAAAAGCTTTTTTTAAATCTAAGAGAATTGCAAGGTTTAAATGTCCCTTATTCATTTCTTCTAAAAATTTATCAGTGATATTGATGAGAGCTGTTTGACATGAATGTCCTGGCCTAAATCCGGATTGTGCTGGATGAAGGAGATTAAACTTGGATAAATAATTATATAAATGTTTTTGAACATGTCGTTCTATTAGCTTAGAGATGGTAGGCAGTACTGATATTGGTCTGTAATTTGTTGGGAGATCATTGTTTCCAGCCTTGAAAATAGGTGATACCTTTGCATTTTTTAAAACATCAGGAAAAATGCCTTTATCTATCATTTTGTTAAAAATAAATGTGAGGGAGGATGAAATAAATGGAGCACTTAATTCGAGAATTTTAGGACCAATATTGTCTGTCCCTGCAGATTTATTTACATCTAATTTAGTTAGACTTGAAAATATATCATTTATCTTTACTGGTGGTATAAAGAAATTTTCACCTGATAACTTTCCTTGGACAAATTGTTCTAAATTTTCATATTTTGGTGGGTTTGAACATGTTTTACTGGTATTTCTGAGCTTTTGAACACATGTTGTAAAAAAATCATTGAACTCATTAACAATAATATTTGTGTCAGTAGTTTTGCTACCATTTTCAAGTAATAGTTCATATGGTCTTACATGATTTGAGGGATTCAGACTGTGAATACACTTCCATAAGATTTTTGGATCTTTAGAGTTTTGGACTATATTACTGTAGTATTTCTTCTTAGCCTCATCTATAACTTGAGTTGTTTTGTTTCTCCAGAATTTGTATTCAGCCCAAAAACCTAACTTGTGATATTTGTCCCTTATTAATCTTGCTTGTATTATCTCTTGGTTATACCATTCAGGTTGTTTGTCCCTTCTGACCCTTTTAGAAACCACAGGAGCATGTTTATTCAATACATAATTAAAAATATCATACCACATACTGATGCATTTGGACGGATCATTTTCAAATTCAATTAAATGGAAAGGTGCATTTAACAGATCGTTTAAAAATGAATTTTCATCAAAATGTTTGAAATTTCGGTAAGTTATAGTAGTGTGGGTGTGCTTCTTTGTAAAAATATTATCCTTTCTTGTTATTCCTATAGGGTAATGATCACTGATGCTATACTTAATTACATGTGGATCTTGAAATTTATCTAAATTTGTGATGTAAATGTGATCTATTAATGTTTTGGAAATCTCAGTAACTCTAGTAGGTTCTTTTATAACTTGATGTAGATTGAAAGTCTCCATAATACTCTTCCATTTTTTGGGCAAATTATTTTGCACTAGAAAATCTATATTAAAGTCACCACAAAGAATAATATCTGAATTAAAATTCATTGCATTTGATAATTCTTTTTCAAAATGATCAAACCAATCTGTTAATGAGTTTGGAGGACAATATACAAAACATAATAAAAAAGATTTCTTATGACTTGGTTTAACATTAAACCATATAGTTTCAATATTTGCAATTTCAAGTTCTTGTTTTCTATCATACTGTACATTTTCAGCAAAATAAACGATCCAGCCACCTCCCCCATGAGTGATTCTGTCTTTTCTAATTAAATTATAACCAGAAATTATTATATCATTATCAGGTACCATGTCATTAAGGAAAGTTTCACAACAACCTATAATGTCTGGGGCATTCAAAGAATTCGTCAAATTATATTTGATTTCATCAAACTTATTAATTGTGGCTTTAATGCTAATGTTTCAATTTGATACTAGTAACCCCGAAAGTGTATATCACTCTTTGATTTCTAGTTTTACCCCTTTTATCCTGCTGTTTGGAGGATGGAATATTCACCCCATTTCAAAAGGCTGGAGGTAGTAGTTACCCCCTCAAAAAATTATATTGGACTCTGAGTAAAAGTGGATTTGTTTATATTTTTTTCGCATAGTATTTCTTGGGGCTAAAATCATTCTTTGATTATCGCAGTTAAAATTCTCATAGATTTTACTTTTTATGCCCTGTCCACAAACGTGGAAGCGGGCATATAGATTTACCCTTGTCTGTCCACAAGATTGTCCGGTTTGGTTAAGTTTTTTGCAATTAGGTCCATTTATTAGAAACCCATGAAGATATAGCAGTTTATTATACCACTACAATCCTTTTATAACACTCAACACAAATCAGCATTTGGGTGACTTTGACCTACATTTAATGCATGAGTGACACACATAAAGTTTTGCCTTTAATATAATATCCTAGTAATCTATGATAATATATCAATGATACTTCACCACTATAATCATCTTCATTATATAATGCATTTCTCCAACATTTGGGTCAGTAGGATGAGTGACTCAGTTAAGTTTTTGCGTTTAGGTTTATTTCTCAGAAACATATTTAGATATTTTTGCGTTTAGGTTCATTTCTCAGAAACCTATTTAGATATTCATCTTATATAGTATAACAAAAAGTCAGCAACATTTGAGTAACCATTACCTATATTTTATGCTTGAGTGCTAAAATGTTTGCATTTATATTTATTTTAAAAGAAACTATGGTAATATATTTATGATTTTTCACCACTACAATCAGTGTGCTCCCCAGAACTTTTAAATATCATTGTGGTATAAAATTCAGATATTTTTATAACAAATCGTTCTATTAATGTAATGAAAAAATTGATGCGAATTTGAATAAGATTTCTGATCATTTATGAGAAATAATAAATTATTATGTAGAATTTTAATGGATTTTAATTATTCTGGTTGTCCCTAATGTAAACTAAGGTAAAAGGGAACATATCACTGCATAAAAAGTAGAAAATATATACATTGGTAAAAATTAATAGCACAGTGGAGAAAAATTATAGCACAGTGGTGAAAAATTATAGCACAGTGGTTAAAAATTATAACACAGTGGTTAAAATTATAGCACAGTGGTAAAAAATTATAGCACAGTGGTTACCCGAAGGGTCATGTGAGCTTTTGCCATCACTTTGCATGTGAGCTGTTGCCATCACTTTGCATCTGTCTGTTCACATTGAACTTCTTCTAGAGAACTGCAGAATGGATTGAAAGGAAACATGCCACAAATGTTACTTACAAGTGCTGACCAAGTATTGTTACTTTAGTAACAATCTGTCATCCAACATGGCTGCCAGCAGGGGACTTAGTTTTACATAGGACCCTATGGAAAGTACGATCAAAAATCTTCTTCTAGAGAACCGATAAATAGATTGAAACCAAACATGGCATGAATGTTCCTTATGAGGTGCTGACCAAGTATTGTTACATTGTTGCAGATCCATCATCCAAGATGGCCATCAGCGGGTGACTCAGTTTAACATAGGACCATATGGGAAATACATAAAAAATATCTTCTACCAGAGAACCGCTGAATGGATTGAAACCAAACATTGCACGAATGTTTTTTATGAGGGGTTGACCAAGTGTTGTTACTTTGTTGCAGATCCATCATCCACTTAGTTTAACATAGAACCCTATGAAAAATACATGTATACAAAAATATTCATCTAGAGAACCGCTGAATGGATTGAAACCAAACGTGGCCTGAGTGCTAACCAAGTGTTGTTACTTTGTTGCTGATGCATCATCCAAGGGAGATTAGTTTAACATAGGGCTCTATATGAAATACAGTTGAATTTCGTTATCTCAAAGTGCATAGGGCCATGGGATTGGGTTCGAGATAGCCGAAGTTCGACTAAAAAGGAGCTGGAAATTCTTGAGTTTTGGACAAGGGAGATAAACATTAAATGACTTATATATTCCTTTCCATGCGTTCACTGGTCGTTTTTACTTGTTAGCGTAATCAAATGATTTTGATTAATGATGATTATCTCAAATTGTTATTGTTTCTTAATTACTCGTTTGAAATCACAAGTTGATAATCCTGTCACATTGACCAATATTGATTTTATAAATACTCTTTTTCTGCAAGTCACGCATTATTAACATAATCCAAATTTTACCATGACTGTAGTGTGAATAAATAGGACGATCACATACTGTAAGAAAACTTCGATTTATTGATGTAAAAACATAATAAAACATTCTTGCGTTTTTTTGTTGTGTTCCATTCTCCCGATTTTGTCTTTTCCTTGGACTTCGAATTTGTGGACTTTTCCCCACTGTTGTCGCTTCTGTATTCTTTTGCCGATAATTATGTCTTAACAAGATTATTATCAAAACATAATTAACATGATATGACATTTCCGTCATTTTTGTATCAATCGTATTTCCATTTTACAAAATATCACTTCAACACAACCGAAATTTCGACTCATCGAATTTCAAGATAAAAGGAATTTAAATGCATAAATTATACTGTTGGCTGGTTGGGACCAGAAGAAAAGTTTGACATAACCGAAATTTTGACTCAAGCGATTTCGAGATAATAAGATTCAACTGTACATACAAAAATTTTTTTCTAGAGAACCGCTGAATGGATTGAATTCAAACATGGCATGAATGTTCCTTAAATGTTGTTACTTTTTTGTTAATCTGTCTCCAAGATGGCTGACAGCTGGTTACTACATTTAAGTTTAACATAGGATTTATGGAAACATTGAATGGATTTAAACCAATTATATCATGAATGTTTCTTATGATGTTCCGACCACGATTTTGATTTGTTAAATTTTAATGGAGTTATGGGACTTTAATGTTTTTGTGCATATGACACTATCGGAACACTTGGGGGACGCAACTCCCCTGAGACCGCTAATAGGATTTTGTTCAAATTTTTTAGGATTGCTATTCACCTTTTGTCATTGATCCTGTTGATTCGACGAATTTTACAGGAGTTATGGGACTTTAATTAACGTTTTTGTATATTTGACAGTATACAAACACTTTGTGGGCACACTCCTCTGATACCGCTGATCAGATTTTGTTCAAATTTTGTAGGATTGTCAGTCACCACATGTTGTTGATCCTTTCGCACCACGATTTTGATTCGACAAATTTTACGGAGTATGGGTCTTTAACGTTTTTGTGTATGTGACACTATAGGAACACTTGGTGGACGCAACTCCTCTGAGACCACCGATAGGATTTCAGTCATATTTTGTAGGATTGTTAGTCACCACATGTACTTGATCCAATGCCGTAAATAATACACATTTTGTATATCGTGTGGGGCTTCGACTTTTCTCTGCGGTGGGGGACATATGGCTACGTGTAGTCAATGAACATATGGAAATATCAGGTGAGCGATACAGGCTCCTGTGAGCCTCTGGTTTGGTAGAATGACTTTGATTAAATTTTTGCATTTAAGTCTATTTCTAAATAAAAGCTTTGTTGATATATCAGTAATTTACAGATATGCAATCATCTTATTTCAACAGAGATCATCAACATTATACATCTACATGACCTCTATTTCATGCTTGTCATTCTATTAAATTTTAGTGTTTTGGTCCCTATGTCAGAAAGATAGTTTAGTATTGTGGATTCATTATTTTTAATGGGGTAAAAATTCATGTAAGCGGGATATATATTATGAAACTCAAATATTAAAAAATACTCATAATGATTTCCTGTTCTAAAGAATAGATTAGGATTCAATGTGCAGGAAGACGGGGCATCCATGTCTTACAGGCACACAGTTTACATTCCTTCTGTTTTTATAGGAGAATTTATATTCTCGATAAATATTAAAACACAAAATGAATTTCTCGTGTAACCCTTAAAGAAATAGTTATTATTTTCTTTTGGTTTTTATGCAATTTTGTTGTTCAGTGTAGTTTATCTGCACTAAAAAGTTAACTTTTGTGATTTTTTATGTCATCAATAATGCAGAAGGGAGCACTAAAATATCCGATGGGTGAATTGAAATGCAGAGGGATGTTCATTCCACCATTCTGAACTAGCTGGACACTGATAAGGGAAGTCATTTCTTTGTATTTTTGTGCACTTCTTATTCAGATTTCACTTATGTTTAATTTGTACATGTAGATATTGACAGTGTGTGTGACGACAAAATACATATAGAGAGATTACAAGAAAATAAAGAGGAAATGGACAGATACCTAGGAGCATATCCATATGAAAAGTAATTTTAGTTTAAATTGTTGTATTTATAGTATTGAATCATATATTGTCAATGAATCTTTTAGTTAATCAGGGCCAGAATAAAAAATAGGTTTGTTTGCCCAAACGCGACCGACTCCAAAAAATCCTGCAAAGTCAAATTCTTTTTTTTTGTATCAAATTTCGATCTTTTTTTTTTATTTCTGGATTTTTAACTTGTCCGTTGGCTCCGTTCCGGATGCTAGTTTTACAAAGGAAATCGCTTCTGCGCTTTCTTCATCTGTAAAGAATACTTGTTAAAAAGCGTTTTTGTGATTCTCATTAAATTAGTTTGAGTTTAAATTCATATTTGTTATAAAATATGGGACAAAACGAACAGTATCAATTCTAATAATTTATATATTATCAATTTTTAATTCTTTACTAAAAAAATTAAGCCACATATACATAATATTTAAACACACTACAAATTATGTCTTCAGTAAAAAACCTTCTCCCTCTCCATATTACACGCTTTACTATTTGAACAAGGAATATATTTGTATAATTGAATGCACAGTTTATCACATTGTAAATTCTCATATTTCTCAGGATTTTGTCAAACCATTACCAACTCTTATTTGCATGAAATTTTTATCATAACACTATGAATAGGCTCTCCTATAATACCAGTTTAAATAAGTTTTACAAATTTTGCCTTATGCAAAACAGAATACCAGTTTTAATAAGTTTTACAAATACTGCTGTACACACAACAGAATACCAGTTTTAATAAGTTTTACAAATAGTGCTTTATGCACAACGCCGGGAATACCAGTTTTAATAAGTTTTACCAATAGTGCTTTATGCATAAAGAATCGAAAGCTTTGCGAAAATCAACTGGGAAAACATGTAATAAGTTATTTCAACCCTCCGGTATATTTCTCTATCAAAGTTTGTATATATATATAATTATGGGCCGGATAGACTTGGGGACGGATCGACTGGGGACGAATCGACTTGGGACGGAACGAATTTGGGACGGAACGACCTGTTACCAATAATACAATTCATTGGTTGCACTAACAATAAAGAAGATTTAGAATCCCAAATTCAACTATTTCACTACACCTTATTGGGTGTGACTAAACATTGAGTTCAAGTTCGAGTTACAGTTAAAGTTCGAGTTACAGTTCGAGTTAGAGTTCAAGTTCGAGTTAAAGTTCGAGTTAAAGTTCAAGTTAGAGTTCGAGTTCAAGTTATATTGATTTCTAATGTCATTTATCGAGTTGCATGTCGAGTTAAAATTCGAGTTACGGATTAAGTTTAGGGGGAGGGAGGTAAAACTTACATAGGCTCATAAAAAATAGCTAAATTTGTTGAAACCCCCATAAAGATATCTCTACACTTTTCAGACCCAGAAAAATACGCTATTATTTTCGTCTTTCTGAGCGCACCCTCCCAAAATACCTGCAATTTTGGGGATCCCTAAACAATATAGCATAATCGAGAAATAAATAGTACTAGCCTACGTGCAGAACATTTTGCAGAGTACACCCCCCCTTTTTTGGGATTAAGTTATTGTGCGTAGTTTTATTCTTCGCCGTATATAATCATCCGGACACCGAATATAGCTATCAAATGCATGTGGATCCTGCATGATTAAAAAAAGTTTTTTTTCAAAACTTTCTTAAAATAATCCGTACACATTGAATTGTGGGATTTAAAGTTGTGATACAAAACTATATCCTTCAAAATAATATAAAGGTTGTGAATAGTTTAGAAACCATTTTATTGTTTATTGTTTTTTGTATTGCGTATTTGACTGACGCGGAAGCCAAACCACATTGCCTATGTTACTAAAAATAGAGCATATGTGTCAGACAGAAATGTCTTTTAGAGAAAATCTGGTAAGTTAAAAACGATCAGAAGGACAAGATCTACTTGCGTTTCATTTTTTGTAGAAATCGTATTACCTGTCTTGGAGTTATTGGCCCCTTAATTGTTGATTTTTAGCTTTTTGTTATTGTTTTTTAATACAAAAATTTTCTCCTCTAAAACTACAGGGCCAATTGGAACCAAAAATGGTTATAATAGTTATGGGATGGTCCCTTTTAAACTTTTTATCTGGCTTGTTCGTCCGTCATCCAAGATGGCCGTCGCGGCCCGACATAATTAAACTTAGTAAACTATGGGGAACACATTTTGAAGATCTCCTCTGAAACTGCTGGGCCTATTGGAACCAAACTTTGGTGGAAAATTCCTTGAGTGGTCCCCTTCTAAAATGTTTCTGTTGTCCCCGACTTCAACCAAGATAGTTGCGGGAGCTAATTATAGAAAATGGGGAAGGAAATTGTTAAAATCTTTTCCTCTGAAACTATACAAAGTCAACATCAACCAAATTTTACTTTAATGATCTTAAGATGGTCCCTTTTCAAAACGGTGTCAGCTAATTCCGGGGGCCTCGGTGGCCGAGTGGTCTAGGTTGTTCGTCATGACTACTAATGATCACTAGCCTGTCAACACTGCGGTTGTGAGTTCGAATCTCACCTGTGGCTGGTGTGTTCGACTCCCACCTTAATTGACAAGGATTGCCAATTTTCCTACCGAAGGTCGGTGGTTCTCTCCGGGTACTCCGGCTTCCTCCACCAATAAAAACTGGCCGCCGCGAAAATAGCCAAATGTGCTGAAAACGGCGTTAAACCCCAACTAAACAAACAAACAGCTAATTCCGACCTCTGCTACCACGATGGCCTCCTCTAAATCCACTGGGCAATTTGGTCTAATTCATCATTAGGGGTGTCCAGTTTCAATATTGTGTCGAAGGATGCACCGAACCAATAACATTTAGGGAACAACTATTTAACTTCAAAAGAGGGGGGGGGGGGTATGTTTTTTTTTGTGGAAAAAAAAATGTTCTGATCCCAAAAGGAAGGAAAAAAATAATCTGTTGCAGCAAGGGCAAAAAAAATAATCTGTTTTACAAGGCTATGGAAAAAAAATTCTGGTTTAGATATATTTTTTCCAAAATAAATATTTGAATCGTAGAGTTGATTTAATAAATCACAAGCATTACAAGAAAAGCTTAAGATCATTATTTAATACAAACCACACAGTACAAAGAAAATTTGTTATATTCCATTTCTTAAAGAATCAATATAGAAAAACAAAACAAAAGTCATTAACATATCATATATATGCAAATGTTTTATTATAAAAACAAATTCATAGTAAAAACCAGTTTTATTTACTGCTAGTGATTTCATAGGAATAAATACACTTTTTACTTTCTGGGCATTGCTAAAAAAAAATTCTGATTCGACTTGGTAAGAAAAAAATAATTTGCTTTGATTGTAGTCGAAAAAAATAAAATTGTGTCCATACTTTGAAAAAAAAATCAGACCAATGTTAAAAAAAACCATAACCCCCCCCCCCCCCCCCCCAACCCCACTCCCTTTGAAGTTCAATGTTGTTCCCTTACAGGCGAGCTTATATATGCTACCTGCAGCCTCTAGCTTGTTTGAAATATTGTTTGTAGTATAGAGTACATATTTTTCTAGATTTTGGGCAAATATAGTGTGTATTTACCTCCTTCCATATGTTGAAGATCATATGGTAGAGTCTGGTTGACTTGTTTTGCTAGGATTGATGGTCTACACCTGGAACAAAAGAAGGCTTAAATTTTCATTGAAATTTTATTAAAAAATTAAAAATTACAAATTATTAGCAGATGAAGCACTCTAAATGCCCACGTAGCAGCTTTTTATCATGTGAACTGTGACTAAAATGTCTGTTGAACAACACTTCCAATTCGTCACTGATTTCCGTATCAGAAAAAAAATTGTACCAGGAACAACTGCCTTTATCTTAACTCGAACTTTAACTCCAACTGTAACTCTAACTCGTAATGTAACTCGATAAATGACATAAGAAATTAATATCTCGAGTTCACTTAAACTTCAACTCGAACTCTAACTCGAACTTCAACTCGAACTCTAACTTTAACTCGAACTCTAACACGAACTCTAACTATAACTTTAACTCGAACTCGATGTTTAGTCACACCCCACCTTATTAAAGTGAGGCTGCAAACAACACAGAATTAGATCAATTAATAATTACTGCAAGAAATTTAAATAGAAACACAGCACTTCAATACATCTGACAAGGAGAAAACAATGGAAAATGAAAAATAAGAAACCTCCTTTGTTATTTTGCAACAAATATAACCCTTGCTTCAAACAACTTGGTAAAATTCTCACAAAACACTGGAATTATATTGAAAAAGATGAGACAGCAAAAAAATATTTCCTAGACAACCAATTATAGCATATAAAAACAAGAGTTTAAAGGATTTACAGAGTGTACGACTGCTTGAATATCAGTATCTCAGTTCATTAAAGTAATTAAATAAAGAATCGAAATAGTCACTCAAACTACACCTTACACTTATTCCAATTTTAACTTCACAGGCTTGAGTCGCTGATGAGGGTACGGCCTTGATCAAAATAAAGAATGTTTATTCTTAATACTTGTTCTCTGATCTAAATAGGTACCCTAAAACACGTTGGTTTGTCATATTTAGTTAGATGGATTGGGAGTGGTCTCATTAATATACTTTACTAACACCCCACACCTCCAAAAGAACATGCTTAAACAAAGACAATATTAAAACACTGCGAACAACACATACCAGGTCCAGAAAACCTGACTTAATACAGTCTCATAGTGTGGTGGGTTTAAACCCATTTTTTATGTTAACAAACCTATCCCTTTCACACATCTATACTCTTAAGACCTAAAAAGTAAAACTCACAATGATAAACCTTGCAGCTATAATGCCCTTTTCCTTAAAAAAATACTTAAGATTTATTTCATCGGCACTATGACTCTCTGTCACCATTATTTTGTTTTGACATGTTAAGTATCTATTAATATTTCTGTTCCAAAAAAAAAGAAGAAGAATTTGCCTACCTACCTACCCATATCCAACAGCCATGGGTCGGGTTTGGGCAAACTGAAATATTTTTAAGGCTGGCCCCAAGTTGGAATTACTAATCAAATGAAGAATTGGCTACTTTTACTAAAACTTTTTTAGAAATGTTGAGGTAGGAGGTACCTAATTAGGCTATATTTCAGATTTTTATAAAATTTGGCATCCAGATACCATGCATTGAACTGCATCTGAATATCAAAAAAATAATGTAGGTCCCTTTAATAGCTCCCAAAATAGCCTATTGTCCCTAGCAACTGTATATATTTGGATTAAGGACCCTACAATTTACCTGTTCAAGTCTAAAAGAAAGGTCAAGAGTCAATGCCATTGAAAAATTCCATAGCAACCGATGAAAAAGTCCCTAGCAACCAAATATATTTTGGTTCAGGACCCTACAATTTACCTGTTCAAGTCAAAATTGAAGGTCAAGAGTCAATGCCATTGAAAAAGTCCATAGCAACCGATGAAAAAGTCCCTAGCAACCATATCTATTTGGGTTCAGGATTCTATATTTTAGCTGTACACGTCAATATTAAGGGGAAAATTGTGACGGTATACATTAAATAGCAAAAATAATCATTGATACAAGATCTACTGATACATAAAAGATAACAGGTGAGTGATTCAGGCTCTTGGTAGCCTCTTGTTGCATAAAACAATTAAATCAAATTATAAGGATTGTTTTAAAGTTTGGATCGGGTTATACTTTATTCAATTTACGCTTAAACATAAACTGCTTAACAATTAATGAAGCATAAACTCCCTCAAAGTAGATTATATTGTATAACCTGTTCCAAAATTGAAAACAGTCCTTAATTTCAACGTGCAAATTAATTGCATATTTACCTTTAAAATGATCCACCTAACATTTCAGTGGTTAATAGTTTGTTTTTTAATGTTCCTTGCTGAAAATGGAAAAAATTCTTCCAATTTATTTTTCACTATCTCTTACCATTTTAGAGAGATAAGGGGCCAAAAAAGGGACTAGCCTTAATTTTTGAAATTTTTTTATTTCTCATCCGATTTTGATTTTCTTAAAATATTTTTTTATTCAAAATACAACAAGATTGCTACACGTAACCATATGTTCCCCACCACTGCAGAATCAGTTTGCATAAGAAGTCTTTAGTCCCATACCTCCTACAAAATTTGTTGAATCAAAATGGCAGTATAGTATGCACATCTACACTTCATAACAATAAATCCGACCAAATACGGAAGCAATCCTCCAAGCGGTTTCAGAGGAGATGCGTCCACAAGGTGTTATGGACGGACAAACCGATGGATACCATTACCATGTCCCTATGTCGCTTCGCGGTGGGGGACAATATAAGTTATAATTTACTCCGGGCATTTTTGTGTGACACCTAAAAATTTTATTTTTCATCCAATTTCAATGAGGATTTTTTCTTTCAATTCATCTTGATGGTTGCTTTCTGAAGTACGTTAACATATTTCTTCTATCTTTTAGGGGCCTCGGTGGCCGATTGGTCTAGGTAGTTCGTCATGACTACTGATGATCACTAGCCTGTCAACACTGAGGTTGTGAGTTTGAATCTCACCTGTGGCGGGGTGTGTTCGACTCCATCTTAATTGACAAGGATTGCCAATTTTCCTACCGAAGGTCGTGGTTCTCTCCGGGTACACCGGCTTCCTCCACCAATAAAAACTGGCCGCCGTGAAATAGCCAAATGTGCTGAAAACGGCGTTATACCCCAACTACATCAAAACAATCTATCTTTTATAGTTTTTGAGATATATGGGGTTAGAGGGGCCAAAAAGCAATGTCTTTATGTGCGAATTTTTTTTAATTTTCATCCAGTTTCAAAGAGGTTTCTTTCAATTCATCTTGAGTGCCTTCATTATTATTATAAACAAATTTTTTATGTCTTTTATCGTTTCCGGGTCAAAATCATTAATTTGTAGGAAAAGTAAAATTTCTATTTTTCATCTGATTGCAATGGAGATTTTTTCTTTTAATCTATGTAGATGAGTGCTTTCAGTGGTATGTCAACATATTTTTCCTATCTTTTACAGTTTTCATGGTAGAAGGGGACAAAAATGCAAAGTAGCTTGACATGTAATTTTTTTCATCTGGATTTTGTGGAAGGTCCAATATTTTACTGTTTAATGTATATTGATAGTGGTTTCCCCAGAAATTGGTGAAGGCATGTTTTAAATTGACAAGTGGGGTAACATCATGCATGCAACTGCCTTAACAGGGGGCAGTCATTTCTCTACATTGGGGCACCTTGATATGTTGTATTTATCAGATGAACCATATTTGAGGCTATAAACACTTACTTCCACCCAGTAGGATATTTAGATGTAATAAGTTTGTCATAATTACCTTATTGAAAAACAAATATTTGAAAATTAATGACATTTATGTGTAAAAATATTGAATATTTTAGGGGCATATAAAGCAATCTCAGGGCACTTTTTGCAATTTTCTTTAAGGGCATAATGGTGCTGCAAGTTGAAGGCATAGTGGGGTGCCATGCTAAAAATGGCTAGGGAAACCACTATTGATATATCCAACACTTTTTGGGGTCTAGCTTCGGTCTTCTCTTATTTCAACTGTTCACCTGTCATCATGTTGTGGTCATATCATGCAGCCCTTAGCAATGCCCTTTATTTAAATTTTTCAGACCATTCAGTGTCAATTTACATTAATCCAATATTTAAATATACCTGTCTTGCAGTTACAAGAAATGGATATCATTATCAAACTACATGAATGAATCTTTGGTGAAAAGACTTCAACCAGAAAATGGGAAAATTGTAAGTGTGTCAGAATTCTTATCAGAAAGAAGCGATACCCAGAGTAGACGGAAAGCAAGTGAAAAATCACCAACTAAAACATCGGAACCATCATCAGAGAAAGAAGCTGAGGCACAGCTGCCAAAAATGATACTGCAACCAGGAACATTTATCAGATTTACAAACATTCCCAAACAGAGATATCCAGAAGGAAGTACTCCTGCAGAAATCACGCAGTTTAGCATGGATTCATCTTTCTTATTAGATACTTTAATCAAAGAGAAATATAACTCAAATGAAAAAGATGTATTGGGAGAAGTACAGTTTTCCTTCATCTGTTTTTTAGTTGGACAGGTTTATGATGCATTTGAGCAATGGAAGAAATTGGTACATTTGATCTGTAGCAGTGAAATAGCTTTGACCAATCGTACACAGCTTTTTATGAACTTCATTGGTATACTCTATTTTCAAGTACATGAAATCCCAGAAGATTTTTTTGTAGATATTGTTTCACAGAATAATTTCTTAACAACAACACTTCAAGAATTTTTTTCTAATCTTGAATCCAGTTCTGCAGACGAGCATTTAAAAAAGAAGGGTAGGAAATTTAAGGAACATTTAACACTAAAATTTAAATGGGACTTTGATACAGAACCTGATGAGTATGCTCCAGTAATAGTAGAGACAAGCTATTAAAATAAAAATGAATGCTTGCTTACTTTCTTTTTACTTGATGTGTATTATTTACCTTTTTTTTATGCAGATCACAATCTTTTAGGAAACATGGCTTCATTAAAACTTCAAATTTTTCTACATTATTGATTTTTATGTAAGTTTGGTATGGGGGCTAAATCAAATCTACAGAAATGACAGATATATGAAATATTTTCTTAGAAATTAATCAACCAAATTCAAGTATTAATATATTTTATTTAAATTACGTAATGACCATAATTGGTCATTTATTTCATGAATTAATATATTAACAAATATGTATCACATGTAAAATGAGGGATATTTTCATAATCTGGTTTTATACATGTACATATAAACAAAAAATAAAAATACGAAATATAAACGAGACAGAAACTTACTTTAAAATCTGTCTGGTATAAAATAATGCAAACAAAACAGGAAATTTCAATGATGGTTTTTACAAATGAATGTACCAATTAAGCAAAATATTTAAGGAAATATGTGAAAGTAGTATTTTATTCTATGTTCTCAATGTATTAATGTTATATACAATTTTTTTTCTCTTACGTATTTTGATTGTTGATTCATGCAATATCTTATCATTAACACAGCTGTTACTACTGTACATTTGAAAATTCAAAAATTAATGCGAAAAATATGACAGGGTAAAGATCTCAATAATTAATAACTAACATTGTAATTTTTGCTATATTCTATTATAATATGTGGAGGAATCACATTAAGATCAATTGTTGTTGATTCACATTGATAAGTAGATTTAATAATTTCCTAAATTATAATACTTAATTTCAGGGCCTAATCTAGGATTTTGAAGAGGGAGAAGTGACTTCTCCTTCCAGGATTGATTAGGGAGAAGTGGTCATTTTTCCAGAGAAGTGGACTTTAATTCACCGTATCGGTTGCGCTTTCAAAATAATTATTTTAATTAAAACTATTTAATGCAGAAAACTTACTCCCAGTATGTCTCTGGTGATTTGTTGTCTTAGCAGGAACTGAATGGCCAAGAGCAAAGGCATTGCCTTTTTTAGCGGCACGACAAATTTCACAGTGCCAAAGACCTTTTGGGTCTTCCTTATACCAATCAAAGCAATCTTGGCTCATAACTTTACAAAACTTCTTTGACTTAACATTTTGATCAGTCTCATCTGTATTTTTTCTTTTTAAGTTTGATTTTGGTGATTGAGACTGATTTTTTTTTTGGGGGGGGGGGATTGAACCCCTAACCAGTTAGCCAAAGACATAATATTGCCAAAAGCAGTTTAATTTAATTATGTTATCAGTGTTAACAGAATTTTGAATTTAATAAACTATAAAAAATTAGGACAGTTCTATACAGTTTGATTTTCTTTTGATCTACTAATTTTGAGACTTGAGTAATTTAATTTTAACATCTTACCAATATATTTTATTATCAAAGGATAAGTTGTCAAAACATTGTGTCATTGTAACTCGAGATTCTCATACTCAATGTCACCCAAGCCAACTTTCAGTCACATAACTAACCTATTAATGGCTAATTTATCTTTCATCATAGGTGTTTCCTTGTAATCCTAACTGTATAACAAAACAACAATCAGCTGATCATATAAAAATATAAAATTAGTTGACTTTGTGATTACGCAACATCGTCCTGACGCCATGCATCTTCAATGCATTCATAACAAACGAATGAAACGATATTTCGATTTCCCTTAAATAGTTTTAAATATAAAATTCAAATAGGTTTAAAGTCGCCGTTGTATTTATTTCAATCAAACATTGACAATACAAGTCGATTCTTGATGGTCGCCATTTTGTTTCAAAAATTTACCTGTGCTAAAAATTTCACGAGTTATCTCCCACTAACTGATATTTCGACAGCGACTTTACTTCGCCAAGAAATGAACAGGCCGGCGAGATTTACCGATTTTGAAAATTCTTTGGCGACTTAAATCGTCATTTCGCCGGCAAGATTAGGCCCTGAATTTTTTCTGAAAATGACCATACCGGTATATAAATCATAAATATAACTGAAATCATTTATTTTGTTAATTAAGCTGTAGGAGCATTCCATTTAATCTCATAGAATGTATATGTTACATATAATGGTCGAATAAAAGATATGTGACATTTCTGAGCATGTACATGCATTTAAACAAAGTAAGACCCAAAGTATAGTTTCCTTGAAGTTTTTGGTTCAAAATATGGATTTTTTACATATAAAAATTCAAAAAAAAATTTAGTATTTGTGTTACACAAATATATGTAATAAAATATTTTCTTGTGATCTTAGAAAGTTTGTTCAGGCACATTCTTGACATAAAAAAAAGTGAACATGATACATCTTGTTAATTTTTAAAAAAAAATCATTCATCTTAATCTTATTACAAATATATAGAGATTGCACTTGTACACTGTAACAGAGGCTTGCAATCATTGCACACGTTGTAGTTTTGTAATTCGATCCTTACACAATGCACATTCACCTATGCTAATATCATCAAGTCTCTAAGTCTTGTACTTGCATTTCTAAATACAAAACAAGGGTTTCACTAAATGCAGACTTCTTCACTGATTACAACTGCTGGTAAAGCCATTTTTATAGACTTGAGGATTTTGATATATGACATGTAATAATGGTAATCTATAGTGGTACATTGGGAAGGTACAAATAATGGTAATGAGGAACCTGAGTGAGTTATCTTTTCCTAACCAATGTAGGTAAGGGAGATAATAAATTTGTCTCCCTTTTAGCCTCAGGACAAAAGGGAGAGCATTTAATTATCTCCCTTACCTACATTGGTTAGGAAAAGATAACTCACTCAGGTTCCTCATTATTGAATGTACTTAAATATATTTGAAGTTAATAAATGTTTCTACTGAAAATAACCATGAAACATATTAAAATGCTTTTCTGAGTAATGTGAAAATATTTGTTACTCCATGGATAAAGCACTGGTAGTTATAATTTTTTCATGTCAAAATTTTTCCTGTCCCACAAATATGGAGAAAGATCTCAAACACACTTTTTTAAAGTTCAATTTCAATGGTATCCGACTCTTTAAAGGATGATCGAAATCTTACTAAGGAGTTTGGTTTCCCCATCTGGCAGCGATAGATCCATTTGTTCTTCAAATATATATTAAAACAGTTGAAATAAGTTAACAAAAATTTTTAAATCAAATACTGATAAATAAAGCCCAGCAGAAGTAAGACAGCACCAAGTCAAAATTGTAAATTTGGGTCTCAAATTTTTATAAAGAAAAAACTAGTTGCCAATCAACAGTCATAAAAAGCACCTAAGAAACAAATGTCTGTATAATTGGACATAATTCTGAAAGAGGGCAATCTAATAACTAAGTCTGGTTCCAATTGGCTGAGTGCTTTCAGACAAGAAGATAAATGAATTTTTCCAATCAGAAACAAGAACTGCCCATGGCCGCCACATTTGTCCTATCAGGACGAAATGAGGAAACTTTGTAAAGAACCTCCCATAGATGCTTCCTGTCAAGTTTCCTTCCATTTGGCACAGCGATTTCAGGAGAAGATTTTTATATATCATCCAATCAGAAACAAGAAATGCCCATGGCAGCCAAATTTGTGGTCCAATCGGGACGGAATGAGTAAACTTAATAAAGGACCTCCCATATATGCTTCCTGTCAAGTTTTGTTCCATTTGGCCAAGCAGTTTCAGAGAAGATTTTTGAAAACCCAGCCAATCAGAAACAATAATTGCTCATGGCAGCCTGATCTTTTGCCGGATCAAGATGAAATGAGGATTATTTTAGAGGACCTCACAATCATCATTTCTGCAAAGTTTAGTTCCATTTAGCCCTGTGGTTTCAGAGGAGATCTTTAAAGGAAAGGTTTACGATGGATGACAATGGACAACAGATGCAAAGTGATGGCAAAAGCTCACATGGCCTTTTAGGCCAGATGAGCTAAAAAAGACCTACTCTCTCAACATAAACGTTTTTTTTTTTTTTTTTTTTTTTTTATTTCAAGGAACAAAACAAGACATATGCTGCTAAGCACACTTTCCCAGTTTCAGGGGCTAGCTGAAAAAGGTAGACACATGGCAAAGACTAAATGACCCATAACGGCACTTTTACAATACAGACTTAAATCAGTGGATGACATTCAGCATGAAGCCATGATATATATATATACTTGTAAAAAAATGATAACAAATAGTTAACAGATTTAATATTTAGTGAGCCACAATATAACATAACATACAAATACTATATACATGAAAACAGATTTATGTTTACTTTGTAATTAGTACGGGTATATGTAGATATTGAATTTAAATATAAGTATTAACTTATTAATACTTTCAGGGCTAATTATTAACTATTCTTTTATTATGAGCAAGTAAAACAGATAGAAAATCTGTCATATAAAATATCACAAATTCAAGCAAATATTTGGCAACATCAAATTAATTTGTGCTTAGTATAAAATAAAATGCTTATAAATTACCACCAGGGTAGTGCCATGGGAAATGAATGTAATGATATTGGTTCAAAAGTAATAAATTTTTTATAGTGGAAGTTCTTTGTATACATGTCTTGAACAGAAATCTCTTACTTGAATTTTAAGAAATAAATTGTAAGTAACTTAGGGTGTATTTAACAACAGGACATAAATAAAAATAAAGCTAACTGAGCTCTTCATTATCTAAAAAAAAACCATGTTCTATTTTCCTTCAACTAACAAAATATTCATGGAGGAGATGGTATGTTTTCAGCTGTTAATTAGCCCCATCTGACATGAAAAATTAAAATTAGATTTCAAATTCAAATTTGTATCATTTTAATTGTATAATGATCTAACTTTCTTATTCTTTTAACAATTTAAAAATTCCTTCCCATTATGCAACAGCAACATCATGAACGTCTGCTATATCAAGGATTTGAACAAAATTGAGTGTTTTCACAGTAGATTTTGGTAAAAACAACTATGAGCAACAGCCTCGCCCAAAAATACTTTTTAATATAATGTTTGTCTTACAAAAAGACACATTCCAGTGAAATATCTTTTTGGCCAAGGCTGTTCCTCGTATCAAAATTTTTAATTCAAAGGTCCAAAAATAAATTAAATTTGCTGTTTTTCATTGATTTCTTCAAAATTAGCCATTTTTGACAGCATATTGCCACGATTACATAAATTTCTTGTTAAAAACAAACCATGTTCCTTAAAATTCAACATTTTAGCAGTACTTAATGCTAGCTTAGAGTAAGTTTCTCATTACTTTTTTATTTTGGATTGAAGGGGCCAAATATCAGACCAAATAATACCTTGTCCTTTCTCTGTGATGGATAATGCAAACTTTCTCAATGCATTTTCTTTTTAGTACATATAATTTATCATTATCATTAACAATGTCCCTCAGTGCAATTTAATTTGTCAATGTGTGAGGGTATAGAAATAATCTGAAAGTTTCAAACATATTAATGGTCAAATAAGAAAATTATGTAAGAACCCACTGCAACCTCCAGTTGTAGGTTAAAACTATTAAAGAAAGAATTACCACATTACAATTGTCAGACCAATAAATTTACATTCATAAATAAATGTCTTCTCAAGTCTTTGCTTCATTTGGATTTCAATGTCTGTAACAGTATATTGGCAAAAGTGTTATTATAAAAAGTACCAGTAATGTGTGTGAAGGACCTACAGATATTTTCTTTTAACTGGAAATTGGATAAAAAATACATGATGATTTTTTATGAAAATCTAACTGGCATTAATGGCAACATTGATGTCTAATCTTGGAAAAACAATAGAATATTTAATTTAACATTATTAGCAACACTCTTTATCCTATCAACCTTATAGTATCTTAGAGTAATTTTATTAAAACAGACAAATATTTAATGGCATGTTTATTTTTTACATGAGCCCTACATATCATCAAGAATAGTGGAATATGTTACCTGTTTTTATTGAACCCGATATCATATATCTTTCAAATGTTAAAAAATAACTAAATATAATTTTTCATGTTGCAGTGGCCATAGATTGCCAGATATTGCATGAAACAATATTACTAAATGTAATGGATAAAAAATAGTCTATGAAAAAATGCAATTCATCATTCAAGATATGACCTTGATTTTTGACCTTATTCAAGGTCAATGTTCCTGGAGTTACTGCCAAGCTATAAATGAAAAATTACATTTTAATTTTATAGCGGCAATAAATCTTATAAAATTATGAACCTATAATAACACAAGAGTGGACACACTACATGTCTCGCCTGCACATGGACACAGAAATAATGATTATCTGATACCTGACATTTTGCAAGTCAAAGGAAAATGCATTAAAATAGAGGTCAAGATCAAAAGACAGGTGTCATACCGACATGTTTTCACTAAGAACTATCTATTGACCAAATGGTATTAAAGTTGCTGAGAAATGGAACTATCTAAAAAATGTGACGCAGTCACTCAAGCATACAATTGAGGTCAAGGTCCCAAGCCAGATGTCAGACTGACATGTACCCACCAAGAACTACCGGTATCTACTGACCAAATATGGTGGGTCTAGGTATTCTAGTTTCTGTGAAATGGACTTAACCACGAAAAAATTACAAAGTCACTCAACCATGAAATTGAGGTCAAGGTCCCAAGCCAGGTGTCAGACTGACATGTACCCACCAAGAACTATCTATAGACCAAATATGGTGGGTCTAGGTATTCTAGTTTCTGAGTAATGGACTTGACCACGAAAATGTGATGCAGGTCACTCAAGCATGAAATTGAGGTCAAGGTCAAAAGGCAGGTGTCAAACTGATATGTACCAATCAAGAACTATCTATTGACCAAATATGGTGGGACTAGGTATTACAGTTGCTTAGAAATGGATTTAACCACAAAACTTGGACTCGGATTTTAAATTCATTTTATAAAGTCAGTGAACCATGAAAATGAGGTCAGGGTCACAAGACAAGTATACTGCGGCAAACCTTATATGATAAGCTATCTAGTGAACCATAAATCTTAATTGTAGGTATTACATCTGAAAAAAAGTTTAAAAAAAGTATAAACCGCCGCCGGAAAGTAATACTATAAAAACTTCATCTCAATGTCAGAATCTTTTTTCATTTATTTTTCCTAAAAGAGAAAGATCTTTAGCGGGGAAAGGTAAAAAATTAAAATGTTACCTAGACCATTGACCACAACTTTCTTGGTAGTGGTCACTGAGCCTAACTATAGATTTCCTTTTGATATCTGACATCAACCCATGTTGTTCTGCCATCTGGTTATTGATAGAGTTATGCCCCTTCAAAACGTCGTTAAATCTCTAAGAACCAAATACACAAATAATCAGTTTAAGCAGTTACACATTTTCCACTCTCAAGCTCTCATGTATCCGTTATAGTTTCTGAGTGTAAATGGGAGGTTATTTGGGCCCAAGTTGTTTTCCCAATTATAGCCAATTTCAATTTGTACTTTATAATGAATCTGTTTCACAAGTTTTGTGATTAATGGTCAAGTGGATCTGGAGAAGGTTTTTTTAAAACACCAACCCTTTTGATATTATTTTTTTTTAACTATCTCCCATTTGAAGGTTGGGTAACCCTTCATTTGAAAAAACTTCAATTCCCTTCACCCAGGAATAACTGTGTCATGTTCAATTGAAATTGGTCCATTTTTTCTGTAAAGGAAGCAAAAATGTAAAACAAGTCTTGAGAAATCTTCAGAGTAACCCTGATAATTATCTGTTTCTGTATCTACTTTGTAGGGTAGTACAATCTCAATCCCATGGCTGTAATTGTAGATAGCTGATAATTGTTGCTGCAAGAAAATTGTTTTTACATTTCTAATAAAAAATATACATATTTTGAAATAAATTACACAAATAAATAATAAATTATATATTGTTGGAAGGTCTACTTCTTTAATGCACCTAAATCCATGTTAAAGATTTTTACACCACCTTTAATAATTTGTGAACGAGTTTTTGTTTCAACTAAATGCAGTCAAAATATAGCATTACACCAAATTCAATTTTTTTTATCGCTGGCAAAACAACAATTTTTTCATCTGCAAATTTTGATGTAGTTAAAATTAGAATATGAATGATCTATCTTATAACTAAATTTGTACTTGATTCTAACTTTCAAAATAATTACAATTTTTTTTGCAACAAATATAGTTTGTCGTACTATAGGCAACTTTGTGCATTGAGACATATAACAGAAATAAAGATGAAAAAAAATTTCATCATCTGAACCATAGCCATACCACATTCTCTGGTATAAATTTTACACAGTATCAGTGATTTTCTTCAGCATAATTAAAAAACATGTGTACAACTTTTGTACATTTCTAAAGTTGTCCAAATTGGTAAACTTGTGAACAAGTATTTAAACCTAAATTGCAACACAATTCTGGTGAAATTTAATAATAAAACATTCGTAACCTTGAAGGCAATCATAATGCATTTAATAAGACATCACTAAATTTAAATATGAGGGAATATAAAGTTGAACTAAATGTGTGACCTCAATCTTATGGAAAGACATTCCAACATTAAATATGACAGACTGTGTTATGGTGGTCAACAATAATACTAAATAATGATATTATTAACATCTGTCATACAAACTTAACTATAAAATTAAGCACCCTTAGACTAATTAATTCTGCAGACAGATATTCTAACCATATTCATGATACCCTCTTTCCTGTTTGGAATAACTAAATCAATGACATAAATATTCTGTAAGGTATTCAATCAGGTATTACGTAATAGATACAGTACAATGAGAACAAAAGAAATGTCCTTAATAAGACATAAGAGAGTACTTTTTAAGCACGAGTATCCATGTTAGGCTCGGACCATGACCGGGTACCAGTTCATAAAAAGTATTCACTTTCATCTTATTAAGGGCACTACTTTTGTTCTCAATGTATGGTATGTGATTTGTATGACAATCCACACAATTCAGAACTTCATGGCAAATATGTGCACACTGGCCAATATATCAGGTAGAAAGAACATGACTTTCTGGAAAGGTATTGTTTATTTAAATTATATTACAAATACGAATAGTACTTTAAAATGCATTCATCTGAAATTGAATAGGTTGTAAAACTTTATAAAAATTTTTTGGTCAACTCTCCAAAATAATGTTTTTTTTTTTTTTTTTTGAAGTCCAATACAAAGTTGTAATATTTAAAAAACAACGGAGAGGAAAAGGTCACTCTGGCGAATAGAATTACTGAATGTCATATAAACAACAAAAAAATGTTTCTCTGCTTACTATGATTGTGTGCAGGCTTACAAAAGGTTATAACATAGTGCAAAGTGTCGTAAAAAGATCGAGTTTACAAATTATGACTCAAAATAAACATCGGAACATTTTAATGTGAACTTTAAGAAAAGATCAGATTAAAAACTATTTAGTATTGTTTTTATGTAAAAAAAAAATGAGAAAAACAAAGTTTTGAAATCTTTTTTGGCTCATTTTTTAGTTTGTATTTAGTGTAAAATTAGGATTTCAAAATTTCTCGATGACCATGGCCGATTTCTTAGTGAAACTCCCTGCACATTTGCACTATAATATAAACCGTTATTCCATTATTTTGGCAATAAAACGATATTATTTTTACAGAATAAAAATCAATTGTCAGAAAATCTATCCTTTCTTTAAATAATTTGCACAAAATTTCATAGGCATTAATTTGTTATTCAATGTTTAAAACTTGTAACCAAACAAATGTTTTGTTTGAAAAAGAGGACTATAATCTTAGTTACATGGACAATTTTTTGTGAACTATTTAAAGTGCTAAAAATAAACTCAACGACAAATTCTTTCAGGGTTCTCTGTCGTTGAGTTCATTTTAAAATAGTTCACTAGGGTTAGAGTACACTTTTTCAATAACTTTGCTGGGGGTATTGTCGTACAAGTACACATTGACTTCAATGATTACATCAAACAAAAACATGAGTAAAGTGAAATATGACATTTTCTTGTATAATTTGACAATTTTAAACACATGCAGGGGTTGAAAATAGCACCAGCCCAACCCCGGGACTAAGAGATATTATCAATGGGCAATCCAATATTGTGATAGTTAAAAGCAGACAGGCTACTGAATTTCATATTGTGCCTATCATGTACCAATTCTGAAATGAAAAGAGATTGATAATTTTGGACAGCTAATATAATCTCGGCAATAGGGAAAATGCTATTGATCAATTGCATAAACCCAAGATGGTAAATATCTGTAACCTACAAGTTTTTGATATTACTCTGATCTATCAGGCTAGTAAATTTTCAGTACTGAACAGCCTTGGGCTGTCCTGAAAATTTCAACCCTTGATTCATGAAATTACAGTATAATCATAGAAATTTCCAGACTCACTGTTTTTAAAGATCTTATAAATTTCTGCCAACAATGTATGTATTGGTCTATATATTTGTGAAGTTATACCTGGCATTTTGTGATGTCCATTTATATATTAATAAATAAAACAACTATTGTGCAGATTATTATGCCTCTGTAATTTTATTTTATAACAAAATTCTATGTCATTCTGTGTACTTCCAAATGCATGGGTTTCTAATCTGAATGCAATGACTGATAGGACCAGCATCTATCGACCTAGTACTGCATCACATGTAACATTTTTAAACCAACATGAGGAAAAATATGGATTACAATATGCAAATGTATGTTAACTAAATTGTCGTTTGACAGCAAATAATTCTATTAAAGAAATGTGGTATACCTTGCTCAAATTATATCATCTGACTAGAAAATAGGCACCTTTGTACTATAATTACAAATCTCAAAGAATGCTTGGATTAAGAGTATGACCAAGCTGCAAATTTATGCCATTATGTAAATATTCCCAAGGAATCTGTGCACTTGTAAGTTTTAATGGAAACAGAACCCAAAAATTAATATTTTTATTTTAAGCCTTTTTGTTTTAGCAAACACTGAATTAGTAATGGATAAATGAGCAAATTGCATCTGTACCTATACTATATTATTTGTACAGCTGATCACAGCTAATATTATGGCCTGGATCATATTTCAGTAAAATCAAGGTCTTCAAATAACATTGTCAGGACTTGTTTTTTTTTTTTTTTTAACTTTACTTAAATGAAATGTAGAGGAGAAAATAGAAATATTTTTCAAAATAAATATTCAAATAAGAAGTATAAAGTAATCAATTTCTAACAAAAGTGTCCAATATTTCTTCTGCCATTCGTAAATTATTTCTGGCAACACGGAGAGCATCTACTACTCGTAATCTGTCATAACCTTTTTGTACTAAATGGTCCACTGACTGTTCATCTACACTATTTTCCTTATTACTGTCACTGTTTTCTTTTAATTTTTCTCGACTGTCACGGTTACGTACTGGCAAAGGAATTTCTGAATTTTCTATTTTTCTACAAAAGAAAAAAAATAATCTAAAAAAAACTATTATCTTAATACTGTTTTTCTCCATTCTAAATAAAAATGTATCAATAAATATTGTTATCTGCATACAACTTGCATCATTTTTTGCAAAAATGCTGTGTAATTTTTTGAGTTTTTTTTTAGTTTTCTGATATAAAAAATTCTGTAAAGGGAGGTAATTTATTTTGCACTGATATGTTAAAATCTAACTTGACCTCCATTTTATCATCGAGAACAACATATTATAATTTGAAAAACATTGCTTGATTGGTTCATCTGACATGTACCCACCAAGAACTATCTATTGACCAAATACGGTGGGTCTAGGTATTAGTTTCTGAGAAATGGACTTAAGGGGGTACCCAACACTTTGACTAAAATAGATTTGGTTCGTTTAGCTTTCATAAAATTTTGATGAAATATTTACCGTGACCTGTTGACAAATAAAATAAAAAATTTCAAGAAATGTCAACCACACAAATTACGGGAATAATTACATTGGATATATATAGCAAACACTAATTTTGATCATTGAGAAGCTTGATTTCTCTTTACTAATAGTATGAGATTAAAACGTTCAGCTGATTTGTAAAGAGTTAACTCCCTTAGGTGTTCTGTACCCCTTAACCACAAAAAAATTACAAAGTCAATCGAGCATGAAATTGAGGTCAAGGTCCCAAGCCAGGTGTCATACTGGCATGTACCCACTAAGAACTATCTATAGACCAAATATGGTTGGTCTAGGTATTACAGTTGCTGAGAAATGGATTTAACCACGGAACTTGGACGCAGATTTTAAATTCATGTTTATGAAGTCAGTGAACCATGAAAATGAGGTCAGGGTCACAAGACAAGTATACTGTTGCAAACCTTATATGCTAAGCTACCTTGTGGACCATAAATCTTAATTGTAGGTATTACATTTGCAAAGCTATAAAAGTTTTTAAAAAGTTTACGCCGCCGTTGGAAAGTAATACCTATATCTCGCCTCTGCGACTTTTCGTCGCAGGCGAGACAAAAATCAGGGTTTTAAATAAAAATCCACCAAAAGTCTTCAGCACAAATTTGCCACTACTGCAGAAACAATAATGTTAAATGATGTATTTCATGTTAAATAATATTCTAGAATAGAGAATGGAAACGGGGAAACAAAGAGACAACAACCCGACCAAAGAGCAGAAACAGCTCAAGGCTACCAATGTGTCTTCAATGCAGTGAGAAAAACCTGCTCCCAGGGTGGGCTTCAGCTGGCCCCTAAACAAAATGCATACTAGTTCAGCGAAATGGACAGCACACTAAACTCCAAAACATACAAATGAACCAAAATTAAAAAAACACACAAGACTAACAAAGGCTAGAGGTTCATGACTATGGACAGGCACAAAAATGCAGCAGGATTAAACTTGTTTTGTGAGATCTCAACTCTCCTGCTATACCTCTAGCCAATGTGGAATAAACAAACACACAGCGATATACACAGTAACACTCAGTTCAAAAAATAATTAATAATAGTCTTTCTAAATAAAACTTGAGAATTATTGGTTTCAACAGAACTAAAAGTGCCTTCAGAATACATCACAAACAGCCAATAGATTTTTTCTGTTTTTGGTGAGTTTGGATGTGACAAAGCAGGGTGATCTGATTGTCTCTAGACTGAACTTTTATCAAATATAACAAGGTTACTACAACTAGCCATATGTCCCCCCTGCCACTACAGAAGGGTAAGGTAGCATGCTCGGTTAGAAGACGAGGAATAATTGTATTAATAAATTGCAAACGGTTTCAAGGAGTAGCATTTGCAAGGTGTTACTGAGTTATAAAAGGGAGAAAAAGTCCCACAACTCCTTACAAAATCTGTCAAATCAAAATGGTGGGATAGCATGGTCAACTACACATCATGACCAACAATCTTTAATACAAAATATGAAAGCAATCCAACAAATTTTCTCAGAGGATATAATAAAATAAGTCCCATAACTGTTATAAAAATCGATAAATTAAAATGGTGTTATAGTATGATAATCCTATATATAATCCTCATATCATAGGTAACAATCCTGCAAAATATAATCCAAATCTGCAAAAAGTTTCAGACTAGTTCTTATTTCTTATTTCACAAGGTATGCAGATGATTCAATGCTAAAAAAATACAATAAAGTCCCTATAAAAATAAATCAAATTCCAATAAAGTATGATAGTCTTCATATCATTGGTAACAATCCTGCAAATTATAAACCAAATCTGCCAAGTAGTTTATACTGAGAAGTTGTGTCCACAAGGCATGCAGATGATACTATGTGATAAAAAACAACAAAGTCCCATAACTTTTGAAAATTTCTGAATCAAAACGGTGGTAGATTGTGATCATTGTCATATCGTAGGTAACATTCTAGCAAAATATAAACCAAATGTGCCTAGTAGTTTCAGCACAAGATATGCATATGATACAATGAAATAAAAATTGACAAAGTCTATTAACTCTTGTAAAAATCACTAAATCAAAATGGCAGTATAGTATGATCGTCTTCATGTCGTAGGTAACATTTCTGCAAAATAAATACTAAATCCGTCCAGTAGTTTCAGAGGAGTTGCATCCAGAAAGTTATTGGGACAGATGGATGCATACAATTACTAAGTCCCTCCTATGCATCACGGCTGGAGACAAAAACACATTCAATGAGCAATGTTCTCTGGTCCTCTGCTAGCTGTATTTGTCTTATGCTGGGACTTGGGCCAATACAGCAAGTCTTGGGCAAATAACATGGCCAAAATAGACATCACCAGATTACAAAAATTTGTGTTTACAACCATTTCCATTGCCACAACTATCTTTATACATTGTAACTTACTAAAATGGTAAACAATGTTACAATACAGCACAATCAGTGATGCAACAGAAATGAAAAATAATATATTTTTAACTTACCGATAACCATCTACGGGTAAATTTTTTCTTGGTGCTGGCAATGGTGGCAGGTCATAATCTGTAGGTACTCTGTGTACTGGTGTTTTACCTGTTATGGAAAAAATAGTCCCTGTAAATTAGAAATATTAAAATGCATAAGCTAAGCAAAGATACACATAAGCGAAAGCATGCAAAAGCAAGGACTGAAATGTACTTAACAGAAATATGTCAACTTAAAGCCAAATTTATCCATACAAGTCAATAAGCTGTTTTCCTAGATCACTGTTTGGAGCCACCAACTGCATGCCCATCCAATGGCCATACATCACATAACTAATAACCAGATTTGTTAAGAAATCCAGTAAAAAAATAAAATGCTCCGCTGGGCGCAGCTTGATACGACCGCAGAGGTCGAACCCTGAACAGTTGGGGCAAGTATGGACACAACATTCAAGCTTGATACAGCACTGAATTTGGTTGATTGATTGATTGTTGCTTAACGTCCAGTGGCAAATATTTCATGCATCTTCATGACGAGAACCAGTTCAATTTATCAAACAATTCAATTAGGGGTGGGATGGGACACAAAGGGGAACCAATTTTGACTGCCACTGTAAAAGGAGGATGGTTGGGTAGGGTCGGATAATTTAGCCTCCTGTAGCGGCCATCAGCCTACTCTTTTTCGAAAACTACAGAAGGGGTCTTTAGCGTGCAGGGAGTGTGGCATTCTCCAAACACGTTACCCACTATGGTCCGCGGTCAGGCTTTCCGTATTATGACCTGACAACCCCCCCAACGAGACTGAATTTGGATTGTGAATAAATATTTGACACAGCATAGGTTTCTGACACAGAATTAATGTGGTCTAAGAACTTAAAATTTTTTAATTTACCTATTCAAACAATATCAGTATTATTTGTTTTTATATATAAATCAGAAATAACCAATTTAAAATTTAAAATTGGGCACACATATCAATTTCTTGCTATTGCGCAATACTGTGCAATTGAAGATTTCTTGCTATTGTGCAATACTGTGCAATTGAAAATTCCCCCCCCCCCAAAAAAAAAATAAATAATTTACCCCTTTTTTAGCTTTTGTGCAATACACTATGAAGTTGCACATTGACCCCCCCCCCTCCCAAAAAAAAAACCAAAAAACAATAAAATTTATTGTAACCCCCCTTTTTTTGCTAAAAGAAATTTGAAATTTCCTTTTTAATTTATGAAATATGAAATGAGAAAAAAATTAAATGTGTTTGGATTACCTCCCTTAGCCCACCAAGATAATATCATACATTTCTATTTACTTATATATAAATACTAAAGTTATTGTGCAAAAACCAAGAAAAATGCTTATTTGGGCCCTTTTTTAGCCCCTAATTCCTAAACTGTTGGGATCAAAACTCCAAAAAATGGTCATAAACCTTGTGTTAAAATTTCATAGATTTCTATTTACTTATACTAGAGTTATTGTGCGAAAACCAAGAAAAATGCTTATTGGGCCCTTTTTTGGCCCCTAATTCTTAAACTGTTGGGACCAAAACTCCCAAAATCAATCCCAACCTTCCTTTTGTGGTCATAAACCTTGTGTTTAAATTTCATAGATTTCTATTAACTTATACTAAAGTTATAGTGCGAAAACCAAATGTCTACAGACTCCGACGGACGACGACGACGACGACGACGCCAACGTCATACCAATATACGACCGCAAAAATTTTGCGGTCGTATAATAACATTGTGCAAATATATGGCTATATGATATATTTCATTTAACATATAGAAGGATATGAAATACAGTGAAGGAAAAGTCTAAAATTATGTAATTATGCACTTCAGGTAATATCTGTGTAATACTCCATTAAGCACAATTTGTGATAAATACTATCTTTCTAAATCAAATTATCAAGCATTAGTACAGAAGTAAGAAAGTGAACTAATTATAATATCAAAATCAAGCTAAAAAATTTAGTTTCAAACAAATGTTCAACTTCAACATATAAGGTACTCCTTTAAGCAGAAATTTCACCTTTAAAATTAAATACACATTGTTCTCAACACTAGGTTGATGCATCTAAAGATGTTTTAAAAGATAAACAACATTATTAGTCAATAGTGGACTTACCACACTATGTTGGAGAATTACCATAACAGACACATTTCACATGTACATTTGGAAAGAATTTGTAAATCAGACTGACATACAAATTGAATTCTACACTGGTTGTAGTTGCGCCTTTGTGCCCCAGACTGACATACACATTTTTTAAAATATACCATGACTTGTCCAGTAGTATAATTATGTCTCCCAAACGAAGTTTGGAGACATGTTGTTTTTGCTCAGTTCTTATTATTCTTATTATTATTATTATTCTTATTATTATTATTCTTATTATTATTATTATTATTATTTTTCTTCTTTCCGGGCACGTTTTTTCGAACACTTGTGTGCACCGTTTCTCATAAACCAATAGATGGAATCGCTTGATATCATACGACTTGCTATGCCCATATTCCTAGATGCGCCTCAATTTGTGGGAGGGAACATATATTTTGGGGGTCTCAAAAGGGGGTGGGGTTTTGCAAAATTTTACTATAGAAGTCTATGGGAAAAGTGATATAACTTGATCATTTGTGATCTTAACTTGGAAATACTACCTGTTACCTTGGATATTTAAGTTTTTATACCCCGCCACACGAAGTGGCGAGGTATTATGTTATACCCTCCATTTCGTTGTCTTATGGGGGGGTAATGCCCCACCCCCTCAAGTAACAAAATACTTAATATTTTGAAAACCATTGTGATCCCCACCCTATAACCATATATATTATTACTCCTTATGATAAGACAAATCATTTGGTACCATAGGGGGGTCTGAGGGGGGGTCATGCCCCACCCCCTCAAATGATAAAATACTAAATATTCTGAAAACCATTGAGATCCCCACCCTATAACCATATATATTATTACTCCTTATGATAAGACGAATCATTTGGTACCATAGGGGGTCTAGGGGGGGGTCATGCCCCACCCCCTTAAATGACAAAATACTTATCATTCTGAAAACCATTGAGATCCCCAACCAATAACCATATATATTATTACTCCTTATGATAAGACGAATCATTTGGTACCATAGGGGGTCTGAGGGGGGGTCATGCCCCACCCCCTTAAATGATAAAATACTTAATATTTTGAAAACCATTGTGATCCCCACCCTATAACCATATATATTATTACTCCTTATGATAAGACAAATCATTTGGTACCATAGGGGGGTCTGAGGGGGGGTCATGCCCCACCCCCTCAAATGATAAAATACTAAATATTCTGAAAACCATTGAGATCCCCACCCTATAACCATATATATTATTACTCCTTATAATAAGACGAATCATTTGGTACCATAGGGGGTCTGACGGGGGGGGGGGGGGGGGGGGGTCATGCCCCACCCCCTTAAATGACAAAATACTTATTATTCTGAAAACCATTGAGATCCCCACCCTATAACCATATATATTATTACTCCTTATGATAAGACGAATCATTTGGTACCATAGGGGATCTGAGGGGGGGGGTCATGCCCCACCCCCTTAAATGATAAAATACTTAATATTTTGAAAACCATTGTGATCCCCACCCTATAACCATATATATTATTACTCCTTATGATAAGACAAATCATTTGGTACCATAGGGGGTCTGAGGGGGGGTCATGCCCCACCCCCTCAAATGATAAAATACTAAATATTCTGAAAACCATTGAGATCCCCACCCAATAACCATATATATTATTACTCCTTATGATAAGACGAATCATTTGGTACCATAGGGGGTCTGAAGGGGGGTCATGCCCCACCCCCTCAAATGATAAAATACTAAATAGACGGAATCGCTTGATATCATACGACTTGATAGGCCCATATTCCTAGATGCGCCTCCCGAAAAAAAAATTTTCAATCTGTGGGAGGGAACATATATTTTGGGGGTCTCAAAAGGGGGTGGGGTTTTGCAAAATTTTACTATAGAAGTCTATGGGAAAAGTGATATAACTTGATCATTTGTGATCTTAACTTGGAAATACTACCTGTTACCTTGGATATTTAAGTTTTTATACCCCGCCACACGAAGTGGCGAGGTATTATGTTATACCCTCCATTTCGTTGTCTTAGGGGGGGTCATGCCACACCCACTCAAATAACAAAATACTTAATATTTTGAAAACCATTGTGATCCCCACCCTATAACCATATATATTATTACTCCTTATGATAAGACAAATCATTTGGTACCATAGGGGGGTCTGAGGGGGTCATGCCCCACCCCCTCAAATGAGAAAATACTAAATATTCTGAAAACCATTGAGATCCCCACCCTATAACCATATATATTATTACTCCTTATGATAAGACGAATCATTTGGTACCATAGGGGGGTCTGAGGGGGGTCATGCCCCACCCCCTCAAATGATAAAATACTAAATATTCTGAAAACCATTGAGATCCCCAACCAATAACCATATATATTATTACTCCTTATGATAAGACGAATCATTTGGTACCATAGAGGGTCTGAGGGAGGGTCATGCCCCACCCCCTCAAATGACAAAATACTTATTATTCTGAAAACCATTGAGATCCCCACCCTATAACCATATATATTATTACTCCTTATGATAAGACGAATCATTTGGTACCATAGGGGGTCTGGGGGGGGGGTCATGCCCCACCCCCTTAAATGGCTAAAGGGGAGGTGGAGGCCATTGCACCTTCAATAATAAAATATTTTGATAAAACATCTGTTAATCATGTTAATACCGATTACAACATATATAAACTGTTATCACAGAGATATGTCTCGCCTTTTTGTAATTTTGATTATGCAAATGTTGAAATCATAATAGCAATACCTTAACATCTTACACAAGTTATGCAAATATTCAAAGTCAATGAACCATGACTGAGTTACATGGTTAAACAATCTCCATTTAAATGAGATGTGTGAATGCTAATACAACTGGATACCAAATACCACTGACTTATTATAAGTCGTTCCCAAACCTAAATACAAAAATTTTGTGGGAAAAATTTGGTTGATTATATAGGGAATCACTGATGCGTGACTGGAGTGGGGCCCCCCTTAGGTCGGTCAGCGCCCCCCCCCCCCTAACAAAAAGTTCTGGATCCGCCACTGATAGCAATATTTTAGCATGTAAGTTATGCAAATATTCAGTCAATGAATATGCACGAATTAGCATACCTATATGTAGCTTTTCAACCCAACCTCATCATGGCGAGACAAAGATCTTTTTGCTTGGCTTTGTGTCCAATAAAATATAATTTTGTTTGTTTACTTATAGTTACTTATAGTTACTTATAGTTGATTTCCAGAGCAGGATCTCTCAAGGTTCCTCTTCACCAGACTCATAATATATGTAAAGTAAGCAAACCATTCAAAGTCAATAGACCATGACTGAGTGGGTTGGAGCCAAATAATCTCCATGGCAATGAGATGTGGCAATGATAATACATCTGCATACCAATTATCATTGACCTACCACTAGTGGATCCCCATAAACTGACCTAATCACAAACTAATACATGTAAAGTAAGCAAACCATTCAAAGTCAACAGACCATGACTGAGGGGGTAGAGCCAAATAATCTCCATGGCAATGAGATGTAGCAATGGTAATACATCTGCATACCAATTATCATTGACCTACCACTAGTGGATCCCTATAAACTGACCTAATCACAAACTAATACATGTAAAGTAAGCAAACCATTCAAAGTCAATAGACCATGACTGAGGGGGTGGAGCCAAATAATCTCCATGGCAATGAGATGTAGCAATGGTAATACATCTGCATACCAATTATCATTGACCTACTACTAGTGAATCCCCATAAACTGACTTAATCACAAACTAATACATGTAAAGTAAGCAAATCATTCAAAGTCAATAGACCATGACTGAGGGGGCGGAGCCAAATAATCTCCATGGCAATGAGATGTGGCAATGGTAATACATCTGCATACCAATTATCATTGACCTACCACTAGTGGATCCCCATAAAACTGAGTTAATCACAAACTAATACATTGTTGACGCCGTCGCCGCCGCCGCCAACGCCGCCGACGCCGGAAACAGCATACCTATGTCTCGCCTTTTGACTCCGTCAAGGCGAGACAAAAACTGCAGATATTGAATACCATATATCAAACATTTTGCATATACTCAATCTCTTTGTACACTTGCCCAGTATTTCAAACACTAGGAATTCCAAAAATACACTCAAAGAGAAAGAGCTTCGTTTGGGAGACATTCGAAACTGCATCCAGTTTCAATTATACCTTGTTATCTTTTATTTTGCTGGTACCTAGCAATTTAATGACATTTATCTACTTTTCTATACTTTTAAACACATTCTTTAGAATTTAATTTTAAAAGCCTTCCCAAATTTCTGGTGGTACTGCAATGTAGAACCAATGAATTACTTGTCTACCTCAATTTTACATGTGATTTCTTTGTGACTAGCACGGCAAACATTTTACAAACCTCCCATTGGCATTCAATTCAGATGCTTTATCTGACAAATAACTTAGCGGTATTTACAAACCTTCCATTGGCATCTTCTGCTTGAGATGCTGCCTCTATGGGTAAGACATATGACTTAACTCCCTTTTGCACAGAATTCAGTTTGGTTGAGGTGCTGCCTCTTTAACAATGACATTTACAATAACAAATCTCCATTAGGCATTGAAATCTCTTCTGTCTATCTGGCACAAACACACAGCTAATTTACAATGACTTACCTCTCTTTGGCATTTCATTCATTCTGGCTGAGGTGCTGGCAATGACATCTAACTAATTTGCAAGACTATTGTTAACACTGGATTATCTTCTGGCAGGGGTGCTGCCTGTCTAGTCCAAGCACAAAACTAATTTACAATAACTTACCACCCTTTGGCATTGAATTTTCTTCTGGCTGCATTTCATCTGTCATAGTACTGTCTGTGTCAGGCTGAGACAGATACATACAATTATTTGCTGAGTTTGGATGTGACGTTGATGAAGTTGATGCTGGGACATCGTAACGAAGTTCTGCGTATGATATTCCTGAAAAAAATGCATAAAGTTAATAGGAAATATCATGCTGTTATATCAGAATTCAATAAAATTTCTATCACATGCCAGCAACTTCATTTGGCACACATAATCACAAAGCTATACAGAAAACTTGCCGGTAATGATCTAGTTTAGTACTTACGAACATTCATCCTTTTTTTCATTAATTGCATTTTATCTATTGTCAAACAATTATTTATCAGTACCACATGCCTCCTGATTATATACAAATAACCTAAGATATACATTAAGGGTTAATATGATTTCTGCCTATGCTGACAATTATTCTAACACCATTAACCATATTCATAGATTTTCAAATTATTGAGAGAAAAAAAACAACAAAGAAGTTTTAATTCAATTACAAATCTTGTCAGATACTAATTTTCATGGTTTTTATTGATGAAAAGGATCAATAATGGATGAAATATATATTTCAAACTAACCGGGAAGTTATAACTAAAATATTTTTCAAAAAGACAAAAAAACATCCTTGTAACATGAGATTTTCATGAAAGCACAATTAATACAGACAAAAATAAATTATTCATATACCATTCAGTAGAAAGAATCAAATAAATTCTAGCATTTATGTTATTCAATATTTCTAACAGGTGTGTTTGTGTTTTCAAACAATGTTTTTCCCACAATAACAAACAGCTATTATATTTTTTAACATAACAGTTAAACTCTAACTATTCTGAATTCAAGAAAACTTCAAACAATAAATGATAGTCATCAGTGTGTATACTAGTCCTTGATAAGTGATAAAATTGTAAGAAGGTTCAATTTAGTAGGACCAATCCTTCACAGTAATAGAAATAGGTCATAAATCTGAATTAGACAATCCTAAATGGAAATGTACAGACAGGATTTCAAAAAGCATTCATACATTGTATCTGTCCAAACATTGTACAACAAGCTCTTAATTGCCACCAAAAGCAATTCAACCAAAAACCTAGAATATCTGAAACAAGAGTATACCCCAAAATACAGAAACAACAAAAGGAAAAGATACCCACTGATTAACTTACTATGTTGTAGGATTGAACTAATTTAGCAAGTATTTAACTCTATTCTCTGAACATACTACACTAACAGGACAGATACAAAAAAGCCATTAACATACAATAATACAAACTGAAAGTGGCACTTGAAACAGTTATGGTTAGGTATACTTTGGTCCTTTCAGCAAGATTTTATAGAGATGTTTATAAAAAAAACATCAATGGATGAGTCAACAGAAAACAGGACGATGTTTGTTTAGTTAGGGTTTTACACCGTTTTCAGTACATTTGGCTATTTTGCCTCGGCCAGTTTTTATTAGGGGAGGAAGCCTGAGTACCCACAGAGAACCAATCCTTGTCAATTTAGATCGAAGTCGAACACGACCCACCATAGGTGAGATTCGAATTCACAACCTCAGTGTTGACAGGCCAATGATCATTAGTAGTCATGACGAACTACCTAGAACACTCGGACACCGAGGCCCCAACAAGACGATGAGTTGCAGAAAAAGTTAATACATGTATTATCAAGTAAGTTATGTTGTTGTTGCCTCAAAGAAAAAATGTAGTGTAGATTAAAACAACGAAAATCTTACACTGCCAAAAGCATCAGAGACCAGACCATAAATATCATCTGCACATGCAACCAATGTGCCAAGCTAAAAATAATATAGAAAGAAAGCCATACAAGTTTTAAATTACACAAACTAATCCCTTTTCACTGCATGCAATAAGACAAAGACTTAAGTCCAACAAATTCCAAATATGTGAAAAAACAATTAGCAATCCTCTCTAAATTACTACAGTATGTATTCAATCAATGTACAAAATTTGATCTGAATCATACCTGAGTCTCCACTGATACAAAATTCCTGAGCAGGTAGTAACAAAAACAAGAGTGAACACACTAAATGTCTCACCTGAGTATGCACATGGATACAGAATAAACATTATCTGATACCCGACATTGTAAGTCAAACATGTCAAAGGAAAATGCTTTAAAAGAAATAGTAATGGTCAGGAAACATTTGTCTAAAAAATCTCATGCATGTTATTCAAACCTACAACTGTGTCCAAGGTCAACTGACAGGTCTCAGACTGGAATGTACCTACCAAAAACTATCTATTGACCAAAAATAGTAGGTCTACATACATTTATAATATTTGATGAGAAATGGACTTATTTGTAAAAATGGGATGAGAGTTACTCAAGACTAAAACTGTGGCCAAGGTTAGGTGTCAGACTGACACCTACTTGCCAAGAAGTTTCTACAGACCATATACAGTGGATATAGACATTATAGCTATAGCTACAGAAAAATGGACTTAATCATGAAAATGTGACTCAAGTTTGAAATTCAGGTGAAGGTCTCAGACAGCCATGCACCCACCAAGGACTATCTATAGACCAAATATGCTGGGCTTAGGTACTACAGTTGCTAAGAAATGGACTTAATCACAAAAATGTAACACAGGTCACTCAACCATGAAATTGAGGTCAAGGTCCAAAGGCAGGTGGAAAACTGACATGTATACAAGAACTATCCATAGACCAAATATGGAAGGCCTAGGTATTACAGTTGCTGTGAAATGGATTTAACCACGAAACTTGGGATGCAGATTTTACATTTATGTTTATGAAGTCAGTGAACCATGTAAACAAGGTCAGGGTCACAAGACAAGTATACTGCTGCAAACTTTACGATAAGGTATATTTGGACCAAAACTCTTAATTGTAAGTATTATGAGTACAAAGTTATTTAAGTTTTTAACAAGTTTACACCGCCGCTGCTGGAAAGTAATACCTATATCTCGCCTTTGCAACTTTTTGTCTCAGGCAAGACAAAAATTAAAAGTTCAAAAAATATTTTAACAAATTGCAATATGTTTAAAATTTAGTTGCTTATCACACTAAATCCAACTGAAGCAAACAATAATACTGTATGAAAAAATTAATTCCTAGTTTTTCAGATTAGGCCAAAAAACAAAAAAATATGTGTGTTTCCTATTACATCAGTTTTCAAAATAGGGTCAGTAGGTTGTTTTTTTTTTTTTTGGAGGCAGGGGAGGGTAAATAGATTTGACATAAATATGTCAATTTGACATACAATATACAAGTATGGTTTCCATTCCACTCACAGGGTGTGCTGTGGTCTAATAGCAACATGAATCCAAACAATCTCAGATACTCTAGATTGGTTTAATAGCAGATCCTGTTCTGTATGTGACGACGCGACCTCCATGTTACTTCTACTAAATATGTATAGTATGGCAACATTTGTGGGGAAGCAAACCTTATTGCAACAAGCTTCAAGTTTATAAACTCTGGCCCCCAGCAGGTGGGATGAATGATTGTTTTGATAAATGTAAAACCCCAGACGTCAACGGAAGGGATCCGATTTTTTTAGGATCGATCAGTTAACAGGAAACACACATATATTTTTATTTGGCCTTACACAAACTAGCAATGACAAAAATGTTCAAATCCATCAAATTGGAAATCTGTGAACTAATTCAAGAAGTTTGTCCAAAATAGATGTACATCTTCCAATATGTTTCTAATCACTGCTAGAATTTACCTAACTATTTATCCCAAATAGAATGCAATGACAAAACTGACCATGAAAATCACACTGAAAATCAATGAAAATGTTCAGCATATTTTTCCCAAATAGGATGTGTTCATCTTCAATGTGTACCCAATCAATGTATCTAACCAACGTGAAAGTTTAACCTTATAAGGAATGAAGGAAGTTTCACATTACACAACTACCTACCACAAGTTTTTAAACAGACAAAAACTGATAGTTGGGATGCATTTGAGTGCTTCCTAGATCGATAGAAAAACAGGTAAAAAACTGATTACTAAAATACATATCATAAACCTAAAAGAACTTTTAGTTATTAGTAATTTTCACGAAATAATTAAGATAGCTTTGAAAAAATTGATTACCCAGTGAAATAACACAATATGTTGTATCAGTGAATTAATTAGTGCAAAGCAGTCTTTTCAATAGAAGCACAGGTATTTGGAGGATGCTTGTGACCAAATCCAGCAATAATTTAAATCATAATATTACAGCTCCAGTGATCAGAAAAAGATGCTTTCAAACTCTCTACTTTGGTGAATCATTATCTATTTTCCAATGAAATGTGTTCCCTTAATATTAATTAACACAACATTATTCATCATAATCATCGATACAAATTTGCTTTTTAAGACATTCTTGTCTGATGCATATATGTATATATAACAAGACCTATACATCTTATCAATCACAAGCTAAGATTTCCAGATCACAGCTGAAGGCAAAGTACCTAAAAATTTATTTACCTGGAGGTCTTGGTGCTGTAATAAATCATATTTAATTCATTCTCACAGAAAAATATATAAATGTGATTTCTTTTTTTGTTGTATGTTTTAACAGCTATTGAATTTGGCAGCTGAAATACTTAATGTAAGTATATATCAGTTGTTATAAAAATTTGCCTTACAACTTGGTAAAAATTCTTTGAACTGCCTACAAATGGAGGTCGATGCTCTAACCATAACCTTTTAAATAAAAAAAAAACGTTTAATATTAAATCTGAGTCACAAAAACCATGTTACAAAAGAAAAAATATTCAGACCATAAGAAAACATTATTACAACATTGTCAGAGTATTGTATATATACCTGAACCATCAGGGTCTGTACAAATAGTTTTATTAACAGGCTGAGGTATCATATTTTTGTCTTCGGAAGGTGGGGTTGGAGGCAACTGTCTTCGACTGAAAACAAGAGCAGTGATCATTGAAAGAAATAAATGGGTATACTTATATATATACTTACAAGGTAATACCTATATAAAACAGTTAATAACCTATGGTCACTAGTATATCAGTAAACCCATACCTCATGACTCCCATCTCAAAAAAAAAAACAAAACTAAAATGAAACTATAAACAGCTTATAAAAGATTAGGTACCTGACATCCACTAGAAAAATTGAATAAAAATTTCAAATCATAAAAAAAAAACAACAAAAAAACAAAAAACACACAAACAGAAATTGCATCATATTTCATATATACATACTCATTTAAAAAAAAATGCCAGAGAGAGTTCTAAGCACAAACTCCAAAGATTTCAACAAGAGTGGACATACTACATGTCTTGCCTGAGTATGCACATGGACACAGAATAATGATTATCTGATACTGTAAATATGGAAATTTTTGCGATGTTTTTATTATTGCGAAAATTGTGATCGGTTTGGGATCGCAATATTAAAAACTCACATTTTTAATGCATATTTTCATGTCCGATTTATTCTAGATGTGTCACCCTTTGTTTAAATTTACACAGGTAAGTTTCCGGTCATTGATTGCCGACATCCGGAAACAGGTTAATTGGTAGATACTTAGTTGTATAGTTATTGTTTGGACAGCTATTATATATAAAGGACATTCTGAATTCTAATATTTTTAAAACCATTAATTAAAACGATTTCATTAATAAAACTTCCACCTTCAATTTTTACCCGATCTCCGATTGAAATAATAAAGCTTTTTAGTTTTCACACGGTCAGCAATGGTAATAATTAAACCTCGCAATTTTGCCAGGAGTGGAAGAATCGCAATAATAAGTGGACGTGAAAATTTCCGAATTTACAGTACCCGACATTTTGCAAGTCAAAGGAAAATGCGTTAAAAGAAATTCAGGTCAAGGTCAAAAGGCAGGTGTCATACCGACATGTATCCACTAAGAACTATCTATTGACCAAATATGGTAGGTCTAGGTATTAAAGTTGCCAAGAAATGGACCTTATCTCGAAAATGTGACATAGTCACTCAAGCATGCAATTGAGATCAAAGTCCAGAGACATGTGTCAGACTTGCATGTACCTACCAAGAACCATCTATAGACCAAACACGGATGGGTCTAAGTACTACAGTTGCTGAAAAAAGGACTTAACCAAGAAATCTGTATGAAAGTCATTCAACCATGAAATTGAGGTCAAGCTCCGGAGACAAGGGTCAGACTGGCATGTACCCACCAAAAACTATCAATAGATCAAATTCAGTAGGTCTATTGTATTACAGTTGTTGAAAAATGGACTTAATCAAGAAACTTGGATGAAAGTCACTCAACCATGAAATTGAGGTCAAGGTCCAGAAACAAGTGTCAGACTGACATGTACCCACCAAGAACTATCTATTGACCAAATATGGGGGGTCTAGGTATTAAAGTTGCCAAGAAATGGACCTTATCTCGAAAATGTGACATAGTCACTCAAGCATGCAATTGAGATCAAAGTCCAGAGACATGTGTCAGACTTGCATGTACCTACCAAGAACCATCTATAGACCAAACACGGATGGGTCTAAGTACTACAGTTGCTGAAAAAAGGACTTAACCAAGAAATCTGTATGAAAGTCATTCAACCATGAAATTGAGGTCAAGCTCCGGAGACAAGGGTCAGACTGGCATGTACCCACCAAAAACTATCAATAGATCAAATTCAGTAGGTCTATTGTATTACAGTTGTTGAAAAATGGACTTAATCAAGAAACTTGGATGAAAGTCACTCAACCATGAAATTGAGGTCAAGGTCCAGAAACAAGTGTCAGACTGACATGTACCCACCAAGAACTATCTATTGACCAAATATGGGGGGTCTAGGTATTCGAGTTTCTGAGAAATGGACTTAACCATGAAAAAGTGACAAAGTCACTCAAAGATGAAATTGAGGTCAAGTCCCAAGCCAGGTGTCAGACCGACATGTACCACCATGAACTATCTATTGATCAAATATGGTGGGTCTAGGTATTCTTGTTGCTGAGAAATGGACTTAACCATGAAAAAGTGACAAAGTCACTCAAAGATGAATTGAGGTCAAGGTCCCAAGCCAGGTGTCAGACTGGCATGTACCCACTATAGATCAAATATGGTTGGCCTAAGTATTACAGTTTCTGAGAAATGGACTTAATCACGAAAAAGTGACAAAGTCAATGAAGCATGAAATTGAGTTCAAGGTCATAAGCCAGGTGTCAGACTGACATGTACCCACCAAGAACTATCTATTGACTAAATATGGTGGGTCTAGGTATTCTAGTGTCCGTGTAATGGACTTAACCACGAAAATGTGACGCAGGTCACTCAAGCATGAAATTGAGGTCAAGGTCAAAAGGCAAGTGTCAGACTGACATGTAGAACTATCTATTGACCAAATACGGTGGGTCTATGTATTAGAGTTCCTGAGAAAAAGTGTCAAAGTCACTGGAGCATGAAATTGAGGTCGTCAGACTGGCATGTACCCACTAAGAACTATCTATAGACCAAATATGGTTGGCCTAGGTATTACAGCTGCTCAGATATGGATTTAACCACGAAACTTGGACGCAGATTTTAAATTCATGTTTATGAAGTCAGTGAACCATGAAAATGAGGTCAGGGTCACAAGACAAGTACACTGCGGCAAACCTTATACAATAAGCTACCTTGTGGACCATAAATCTTAATTGTAGGTATTACATGTGCAAAGTTATTAAAGTTTTAAAACAGTTTACGCCACAGTATCTGACGGAAAGTAATACCTATATCTCTATAATTCAATTTCTTATTTAAAGTTAATAGTTACCATGGTGGTTTGGGTGATGATGTTGGTGAAGTTGCTGGTGATGGCACAGGGGAGGATCGTCTTGGTGGCACTGGTGGTGGGGGAGGGGGTAAATCTCTCTTCCCCACAACAGGGGAATCAAATGGTGATGGTCTGTCTCTGATCTGAAATTAAATAAATTTGTAATATAAATAAAAGGCTGACAACTTCAAAATATGTTTCAAGTGCACTTAAATAAACTCTCTGCTTATTCTCCTGTTTGTTAACAAAACCTAAATGGTGATAACAGTGGAATTCGAAAAACTACAAGTTTTCTAAGTTAACGGGAATTTTATTAAAACAATTTTTTGACAATTTTAGTGAATATGATTGTATAAAATAAAGTTTCTGTCATCATTTGTTTGGGTTTATTTATTAATAAAAAACCTAGTGTTTCCCTAAAAAACAATATGTTGGATATGCAATATAGTATTTGTATTATTTCTTAATATTACTACATATTAACATGTTTCTGTGCATGAGTAGAGGATAGTGAAAAAACCATTATTTTTTAAAGAAGTTTTACCAGTTCAAATTTCTCTAAAATCTAAGGATGGTTAATCCTGACCAACACAATTTACAATGTCTGACAGCTTTTTGTGTGAGGTTTCAGCCAAAAAAAATGTCCAATAATGTTCAGTTTTTGAGCTTTTGTGGTACCGTAATCAGAATGATTGTTGAACTGGCTTATGGCAGAATATACTATATCAGAATTGTTTGGCTAGAATTTTGGTCTAAGGATGAAATGTGAAGGATCAAAACTTGACGTAACAGGCAGATATAATTTCAAATGATGATTAGACAAATAAATGTACAGATTTTACTAAGAAATATGACCAATCACACTTTCTTTTAAACCCTTGCTTAGACATGCAAAATATTTCCTTTGACAGTAGAAAAAGATTTGTGATCTCTGCAGTATGTACCAGCTTCCCATCAATACCTAAAGCACTAACATGATTGGTACCATTTTACAATTCATACAGGTTTCACACCAACACCATCATGCAGTAAGGTATCAAAAGGATCTGAACTGCATTAATTTTTTATCATATACATCTAGAAACATAATAATCTCAAAATATACTCCATACTTTATAAACCAAATTTTCAATGATAAAGATATGACTATTTCCTATAAATGATATGATATGAAAGTCTGCTCTAAATATTTTGCATGATGTTGAAAGAAATTTACTGATTGTAAAATTTGGATTTTTTTTACTGCATTCTGTAAATTATCTGCTCTAGACAAAACTAGAGGCTCCAAGGAGTCTGTATCGGTCATCTGTAATGAAAGATGTATAATGTTTTGATAAGAGTCAATGTTCAGCTAAGGTATTGTATGGCGGAGCATCCTTTGTAACTTCAAATTATGCTTGATTTTTTATTTTCAAAATCAGGCTTGAAGCTGTCTACTTAATTTTATACATGTGAACCTCCAATCTGGAGACATGAATGTCCAGATCGTTGTAAAACACTTACAATAAAACTAAAGTAAAAAAATCAATAAAAAATAAAACATTAACAAGAAGATCTTCAAGTAAATTTCCCTCCGGTTCCTATGTTAAACTATGTCCGTATCTGGCAGCCAGGATCATCAAATACAATTCTGAAAGAGGACCAAGTAAGGTCCATTGCTGCCATGTTTTGTTCCAATTGGCCAAGTGGTTTCAGACAAGAAGATCTTTAAGTAAATTTCCCATACGGTCCTATGCTAAGCTATGTTCGGCTCTGGTGGCCATCTTTGATGACGGGAGGGGTCATCAGATACAATTCTGAAATAAGAGGACTAGCTAAAGACTATTGCTGCCAACTTTTGTTCCAATTGGCTTAATAGTGGTTTCGAGTAAATTTCCTATGTTAAACTATGTTCGGCTCTAGTGGCCTTGTTGGATGGTGAGCAAGGTCATCGGATATAATTCTGAAAGAGGACCATCTAAAGATCATTGCTGCCAAGTTTTGTTTCAATTGGACCAGTGGTTTCGGACAAGAAGATCTTTAAGAAAATTTCCCATACGGTTCTATGCTAAGCTATGTTCGGCTCTGGTGGCCATCTTTGATGACGGGAGGGGTCATCAGATATAATTCTGAAAGAGTACCATCTAAAGACCATTGCTGCCAAGTTTTGTTCCAATTGGCCAATTAGTTTCAGAGGAGATGATTTTTTTTTTAAATTTACGACGGACGACAGACACAAATGATGGCAATAGGTCACATTGGCCTTCTGGGCCAGGTGACCTAAAAATGTGTCTGCTTTTATGTCACTTATACAATTTTTCACAAATATATAATTCAATACTTTGATTTTGAAAGTTTAAACAATTTAATACATCTTGAATTTTTAATTTGTTAATGTATTCATACCATGGTTAACAAGAGTAACAGGGATAACGTGTATATAACAGCACTGTTTTTTTTTAATTTATATTTTTTTTTTATATATATCATAATTTGAGAATGTTAGTTAAATTATTTCTACACAGGTCAGTAAGCTTCATGCATGTGGTCTTTTTATCATTTTTTTAGTATAGATATCACGAAAGTTTTACTTCTGACAGCAAAAGACATAAGATTAAAAAAAAAAAAGTTAATTGGCTGAGAATTTGTTTTTTTATAATACTAATATGATTATACATCCTGAATAGATACAAAATATCAGATTATTATTTTAAACACCACGTCATTAAAATTGGTTTTCTCATGAAGAATGCTCACTTCTAGTGCTCTTGCTGAGCAAAGAAAATTTTTTCAGACAAATGCCTTAATTTTTTTTTCTTGCAAACCTCAACTAATTTACAATATATACACATAAATCTTTACATAGGATTGTACAGTATATTAATGACAAGGTGTTTTTTCTGTAGAACCTTGTACATGCATGGAGTTAGTACCATGGAGATACAAACCACTTGTGGAGAGTTAAATCCCCCAACAGCTGTGGTAGGAGTTAACCCTGAGGCCTGTGTAGACCCAGCAGATGTAGGACTAACTCCCGAGGCCTGTGTACTGGTAGTCCCCACAGAAGTTGGACTAACTCCTGAGGACTGTGGACTACAAGTTCCTGTATGGTCCTGTAAGCAAATACCTATTTTATGTAGAATTTGTTATGAACTATTTTTAATGATCTTATATGGATAAAAACAATTAAAAACTTCTACATGTAAAAAAAACAAAAAGAATCAACATAATACAACAAAAACAAGACAAGAAAAAAAACCAAAGAAATAAAAAGAAAATGAAGAAAATAAACTAATTGTGTACAGATATTATGACCTGGAAATAAAATTAAAGTAAATATGAAAAAACAAAAAGTTATATCTCACTCAGTATCTGAACTCAGTGAAGGACAATTTAATCCATCTTAACCTAAACTTACTTCAAAATCATCATCATCATCATGTGTCACTGTTGTGTGATATGTGCGCTTCTGTGGATGTGGATTGAATGGATCTACAACAACTTGTTCTGTACCTTTGATTTCACACCTACAGAATGGACAGCCCTGACCATCAGAGTCCTGAAACATAGATCATTATTACTTTAAATAATTGGCATTTAAAGTATTTATTTCAAAAGTTTCTGCAAAAATAAAGGTTATACATCAAAGAGGTAACAACATATCAAACCATTTGTAAATATCAATCAAAAGAACCAAAAATTTTTTATCGAAGTTGTAATTTTATTTTACCATTTGTTTTCCAAAATACAGTTGACTCTCGAAATTCTGGGTAACTCTAATTATCTGTTTGGACCCTCAACAGCAGTAACTATACAGATTTACTCCTATTATCTCGAATTTTCGCTTTAAGTCAAACTACATTTTCAGGTCCTAATGGATTTGACATAACGAGAATTGACTATATAAAAGCTTTGAGACCATTTAAAACCTAATTCTTTATTTTCATTTTCCAGACTGTCTTTAATTTTAAACAGGTAAGTCTTTATTGTGATTTTCCATTTAAAAATAAGTGGTACCAAGGACTTGCTCTCTACAATTTACCCATTTATAGAAGCAATCTAAATGCATTTTTTACTCTAAGCAGTACTTGCTGACAACAAACCAGCTGTGATATGTTGTGTACTTTTAACCAAGAACAGACCTGCAGACTTTATTTCTTGATCACAATCCTTCATTCTGTAATGCACATTAACTTTTGTTTTGACAATATATTCTAAACCTACCTGCCACTGTGTTAGACAAGGTGTACATAACAGATGACCACATGGTTCTATCTTAATGTCTTTGTCATTTTCAGCACATATTTTACACAGTTGAAATGTTGATCCCATTTCACAGTATAGTTCATACTGTTCCTGTGTAACCTTTATATGATCTTCCTGACTATCTTGTACTAAGTAACTTAAGTCCGGATTAATACTTCTACCATCAGGATATTTGAAGCTGAAAAATATAAAAATAAAGCTACCTATATTTAATAACACAGAACTGGAGGTCTATGAAAATTTGTTACACTATTAAAAACATAGCAAGGCCAATACACTTACTGTCAGAGACCTGTCTTGTCCAGTAAAACAAAACCTGGCTATAAATATTTTTCCTCATTGACCAATGACAAAATTATATTCACAGAAAAGATCTTATACACACATAGTAACTCATTCATTAAAATTTAGGTCATGGTGAATCAATTAATACTGAACTAAGTTTATTTTAAAGAGAATTTTCATATTAAATATCACCATCATGGGCTTTTGAGAAATGGATTTAAATGAAAAGCTTAACCGAAGTCAGCAAAGTATGAAATTTTGGTCATGGTGACTCAAATGTTATCTGTCATTTGCTATATAAGTGACTAATCTGTGTCTCACATACTTTGGCAACTGATTCTCGACTTCATTACTATTTTGTACATTTAAAATAACAATTAAAAATGTATGTATGTCTTAAAAGGAACCATGGATCAAACTTTGGGAAACAGAACTTGCACATATTCTGTTTATGGTAACATCATATAATATACAAAAATCAATGAAGTGCACATAAAAATTTGAAAATCAGTTCTCATAAAATATATATAGTGCATTTTAGAAATGGAAACGAGAATAATTATAACGACTATTGGAAACTAAAGGTAATTTAATACTTTTTCCTTTATTTTTAAATAAACATTCAAGATGTTCCCAAAAAACTTGCAGTCTAAAAAAAGACATATTACAGTTATGAAATATCAATGATATACCACCATGGGTTCCTGATCGAGTTATAAACCTAATTGCAAAATTTATCAGAATTACAGTTAGAATGTATTGTTATCCAGTGAAACTGCTTAAATATTGTACTGTCTGAACTACTTTTAATACTAATATTACTGATGCACGTCAATTGCATTCTTTAAAATAGAATTATAAAATTCACCAAACATACAGACAGGCAGACAAGGATAAATCTATCCACTTTCATGGACATGATGTAAGAACAATCTTCTCTTCAGTTGTATAGTAATCACCATGTAGAACCAGTCCGGGGAAAATACAAATTAGTAAATAAAAACTAGATTCAGAGTTGTCAAATTTGTAAACGTAACAGTTTTTAATCCATAGGCATAAAACAACAAAAAAAGGCATTGCCCAATATTGTTATTTGTGCTCTTATATCATTTCTGCACAACTTTCACCTTGGTTGAAAAAAAACTGTCTTTGAATTAAAAAGTTTCCCATTGACCTCTATGTAAAATTCATTAAAATCAAGGAGAAAAGTTGCGTTTTAGGGTTTACAAATTTGTAAACAGTTTATAAGTTCGTGAATGTTTACAAATTCGTATGTTCCTCGAACTGGAACTGGTTACACCAAATGTTTAATAAGCATCAGAAAATATGATGTTTCCTCAAAACATTCAAGCACTCTCTCAATATCTCCATATAAACATTTAATTCATGTTTGCAAAAATGACTGTCCTTCACATAAAAATCCTAGGTGCTTTGGGAAGAATAATTCCTCTTTATCCGATTGCACTTTAGTTTATTCTTTTTAAAAGCAGCTTTCCATGAGAAATTGAAAATAGCACAGTCTTTCTAGCATTACTGACTGTAAAGGGGGAAATGAACTAGAGGCTCTCAAGAGCCTGTATCGCTCACCTGGATTTAACTTGTCCACCTTCAGCAGGACTGAAAATTTAATTGTAGCGATTATCTTGGCTGGTTTTCCTATAGTCTCCCATCTTAGTTGACATTCAAGGTTATCAAACAAAATTTTGAAAGAGGACCATTGCTGACATTTGTCTGGTTCCAGATGGCCAAGTTTAAGGTATTTTATGCAAATTAAATTTTCCCATCGGGTCTTTAAGTTAAACTAAGTTCAGCTTTGGTGACAGGCCAGGTCTGAAAGGGGACCACCTAATGACCATTGCTGGCAAGTTTGGTTCCAATTGGCTCAGTAGTTTCAAGAAGGCAAGAAAATTTTTTAATGAATTTTCCCATAGGGTCCCATGTAAAACTAAGTTTGGCTGTGGCGGCCATCCTGGTTGACATTCTAGGTCATTGGACAAAAATCTAACAGGGACCATCTAAGGACCATTGCTGTCAAGTCTGGTTCAAATTGGCTCAGCAGTTTCAGACAAGAAGATTTTTTAATGAATTTTCCCACAGAGTCCAATGTTAAACTATGTTTGACTGTGGTGGTCATCTTGGTTGGCAGTCCAGATCATCAGACATATATCTGAAAGAGGACCCTCTAAGGACCATTGCTGCTATGTGTGGTTGCAATTGGCTTAGTTGTTTCAGACAAGAAGATTTTTAAATGAATTTCCCATAGGGTCCTGTTAAACTAAGTTCGGCTGTGGTGGCCATCTATGTTGATTGTCCGGTTCATTGGACAAAATTCTGAAAGAGGACCATTTAAAGTGTGGTTGCAATTGGCTCAGTAGCTTCAGACAAGAGGATTTTTAAATGAATTTCCCACAGAGTCCTATGTTAAACTAAGTTCGGCTGTGGTGGCCATCTTGGTTGACTGTCCGGGTCATCGGAAATCATTCTAAAAGAGGACCATCTAAAGACCATTGCTGCCAAGTCTGGTTCCAATTGGCCATGTAGTTACATAGAAGAAGATTTTTGAAACTCATCCCCCTTTTTTCTATTTTTAGTCACAGCAGCCATGTCGGTTGGAAGTCAGGGATACCGGACATAAATTTGGGTGTCCCCAAAGAATCATTCCACCAAAATTGGTCCCAATAGGCCTAGTGGTTTCAGAGAAGATCATCTTTAAAGGAAAGTTTAATGCCAGACGCCATCTTTAAAGGGCAATTAATGATTTCAGTCATGCAGACTTATTTGTAGATCTTACTTTGTTGAACATTTTTGCTGTTTACAGTTTGTCTTTATCTATAATAATATTCAAGATCATAACCTAAAACTGCAAAATTTCCTTTTCTGCAATAACCCAACAAAGGATTGACCAATTCTTCTGAAAATTTCACGGCAGGTAGATCTTGACCTGATGAACATTTTTACCTCTTGTCAGTTTTGCTCTTAATTCTTTAGTTCTTGAGATACAAGTCAAAAACTGCAGTTTACCTCTATGTTCTATTTATATACATGGCGGCCATGTTGGTTGGCAGGCGGGGTCATTGGATATATTTTTTAAAATAAATACCCTAATGATGCTTTTGGGCAAGTTTGGTTTCCTTTGGCCCAGTAGTTTCAGAGGAGAAGATATTTGTAAAAGTTAACGGACAATTGACGACGGACAATGGCCCCGAAGTGATGAGAAAAGCTCACTTGACCCTATGGGTCAGGTGAGCTAAAAAGACAGATTTACCTTAACTAAAGTTTTAAACCATAACAATTTTCGATCAAACTTACAACCCCTCTCTTTGGCCATCTAGTAATGCTTGGCACAATGATTTATTTTGTGGTATTGTCTGTAAAATCTGTCCTTCAGCTGTTACATAACCTATAGCCCATTGTCCTAATCTGGTACAGCTTAATCTGAACACATAACTGAAAGTAAAGAAAACAGTAATTGTTTATATCAGCTTATAATTTGGGTAGAATGTCACCAATAAATTAGTCTGTTTTGTAAATTTTAATGCTATATCACTATTGCTAGACTTATGATTTAAATCAATCATGAGACACTGTCAAGGCAAAATAATTAACTTTATAAATCAATGTTCAAAGTCCAAACTTCATGAAAATTAATATACCAATAAATTGTAATCATTGTTTTAATATTTATATATCATATTTCTCTATAAATGCAATTGAACATAGAAAAAATAATATGCATTCAAACATCATTTCAACTACTACATGTAATTAAAAATACATGTATTAAAATGTACATTTACTTCTCATGTTTCTTTCCAATAAAATAGCATTAAATGGTGAAGAATAAAAAGCCATACTGAGTACAGCATGTTATGAATGTATTACACAATATAGTGATGGAGAAGGCAATGTGTTGTACCTACAGGTATACATGTATCATGAATTAAGTTGTTGTCAATCTACAAATGTACTGTGAGAATCCATATATTTACACTTAAAAGTATATCAAATGATTTTTCTTCCCTTTTTAAATGCATTCCAACGAATGATACAATTATGCAGTAAATTGTTATCAAAGCTTCCAGAGTAATAGATCCATGAAATTTTATGACAAAAAAACGTTTGTTCCTTCAAATTCTGTTGTCATTTTTTACAAATATACTGTTAAGTATGATGCATTTTTGTCAGTTTCATTTCATTCCAATTTAAAATGTAGGCGATTTTATGTCACATACTTACAAACATGTGAAAATGGCAATTCCCAAAAATTAACAGTATACTGTCACAGAATTTGCAATCACAAACATCCCATATATAGTAATGGCATGAAAAACCTTGATGTCTTGCATATAAATGTATCATTCCAAACTAAAATAATGTGAGCAAAGCTCACTACTTGATACCCCTGCCTTACATAAGATACATGAAAGAAAAATGTCAATATTTTGGATAGGAGTTAAGGAGGAGTTGCAGATGGCATACTGGAACCCCCTATCACAATGAATGGCAAAGTCCATGTATTGGTATGGGAAACCCCAAATGTTGGTCAGATCAAAATCTAAAATAAAAGGTGCACTACAGCATCATGTAATAAAGATCCTCTGAAAGTTTCATCAAATTTCATTCAGTGGTTTAGAAGGAGTTGCGGATGGCATCATGGTACCCCTATCACAAAGAATGTCAAAGTCCATGTTTTGGTATGGGTAACCCCAAATATTCATCAGATCAAAATCTAGAATAGGATGAGCACTATGGCATCATGTAATAAAGATCCTCTGAAAGTTTCATCAAATTCCATACAGTGGTTTAGGAGGAGTTGCAGATGGCATCATGGTACCCCCTATCACATTGAAAGTCAAAGTCCATGTTTTTCTATGGGAAACCCCAAAAAATGGTCCGATCATATTCTAAAATAGGAGATGCACAATGCCATCACGGGATGAAGATTCTCTGAAAGTTTCATCAAATTCCATTTAGTAGTTTAGGAAGAGTTGCGGATACAAAGGTCGGACAAACAGACGGACACAACGAATACTATATACCCCGCTTTTTTCAAAAGTGGGGGTATAATAAAGTGTCAGAGATTTGATATAACAAAATCAGATAGATGGACAAGAGAAATACAATTTGTCTCCCCTGTCAGAGATTTGATATAACAAAATCAGATAGATGGACAAGAGAAATACAATTTGTCTCCCCTGGAAGCTACATTTGTAAGAACCATTGCTACCAAGTTTCATTCAATTTGGCTTTGTAGTTTAAGAAGATCTGTAAGGGAATTTTCCTGTAGGAGTCCTATGTTAAACTAAGATCGGCTATGGTGGCCATCTCAGTTGGTAAGCCAGGTCATAGGACGTGATTTTGAAAGGGAATTCAACCCCCTTTATTTCAGCCACAATAGCAGCCATGTCAGTAGAAAATCAGAGACGCTGAACATAATTCTGGAAGAAAGAAACCCAAGGACCATTCCACCAAAGTTTGTCCAAGTGGTTTCAGAGAAGATCAATCTTTAAAAATAAGTTTATGGTGACGGATGAGAATGGATGATGACAGACAACAGACATAAGTGATGGCAATATTCTGTGATATTGACATTTCCTTCAAAAGTACAATAAAAAGACTTTTGAGTATGAAAACATCTAAACCTGAAGCACCCATTGATTTTCTCTAGGGTCTCCATCAAGGAAAATTTCCACTCACTACTAAAATTACAAATTATTAAAACTTCCTCCAATGACTCTATAGAAGAAAGAGTTTATGTATTTTACTCATTACTAAATAAATTATTTAAATTTTCATGAGTAATTTTACACTAATTAAGAGATCTCTGGATTTCATTCTTCAAATCAAAATGCATTAATTAAATTTTGAATTACTGTCAAATTATACAAACACCTACAAAACAATGAATAAAAATTTATATTAGATCATCCTATTGTGTAATTACACAAAACATGCATTGTGACAAAATGTCAATTGCTATAAATTTAATTTTAAGTTTGTTGTAAATTATAAATGTATATTGTTTCAAGAACCTTTTTCAAAATTTCTTCCCTGATTATGTAACCAAATAGTGACTATAACTACTCAATTACCTTCCTGGTTTGTTTACATATTTCTGTAGCCGAGCCTTAACCTCATCGTATGTCAAGAAAGCTACATAACCAGGATGCGTGACTGCTAATACATTCCAATTCCGTAATAAATTAACCCATGGTTGGAATAATCTGAAAACAAGATTCTACCATGTGAATATGTATCACAATACAAAGTATATGCAGTAACTGTTTATTTGATTTAAAGACTTTATTATATATAGATGTAAATACAGAAGTTTTCATTATGTTTTGGTGTTGAATCCTATATACATGTATGATCTTGGTCTACTAAAAGGTCCTGCAAATACATGTACCGGTGAATAGAAACAGTTGATACATGTATACATGTACACTATAAGAATCAGAATCAAGACCAAATTATTTTATACGTGCCTTTTCATATTAGCCTGAAGTCAAATTATTGAGTCAAAAAAACTCTGCCAGCTAAAACTTTATAATCTGAATCCTGGTTTTTACTGGCAGCCAAAAATTCCATTTTCAAAATGTTATGAACAATACTTTAATCCATTATAATTCTTGTAACTGTACATGTTATTTTTTGATGAAAATTTTGGAACTGTAACCCGAAAGTAGCACAATTGGCTATGTTGTATTACTGAAGGAGGTCAAAGTACTTAGAGAGAACCATCAACTTCCATTTAGAAAAGTAGTCTATCCTTCTAAGTTAAGATCTCACCATAAGGAAGTTTACCGAGACTCCCTTAATCTTAAGTGCAACAAAATAAATTCAGTGTGTGACGTAACATGTATTTAAACTATTTCACAATTTCAGCTTAAGGAACTACACATGTTGCAACTTAAATTTCATCAACTACATGTAGTTGCTCACAATTCAAATCTGGTTGACATTTTTTTTATTCTTTTGTAGAATACAGTATATTTCAAATGGTTATGCATTATCATTCTTAAGACCTGCTGTAATCATGAATATAACAAACTTCTTATATCTAATTTCAATGACAAAAAACTTACTATACATGTATATGTTCTATTAAATTGTACAAATAAAGACATGTTTTATTTAAAACTTAACAGAACAAAATTACAAAGGCACTTCCTTTTTCATTTTTTAACTTCCTTCTTGGATTACATATGTATTTAAATTTCTTAGGCTTCAAATTTCTTCTAATTTTTTAAGGGGAAATTAGACAAAAAAACTTTGCATCATTTCCAGTTTCTATTCGTTAAAAAAAAATTAAAATGGGTAAAAGAATCAAATGGCAGGGTTACATTACTTAACAATGACTAAGGAGTGGAAATTTGTAAATGTTATTGTAACTGATGAAATGAAGACTATAAGAATATGTAATGTTACAGCCACTGGGAATACTGCAAAAGTGTTCCTAATTATTCATAATAGCAGGTGTATACAAACATTCTACCAAGTTTGAAGACTCTGGATTGAAAACTGTAGGAGGAGTTGATTACACAAATAGGTACCTTCCTTAAAGAATGTTGCTAAAAATTTCACAATCCAGAAATTCCGCAAAAATGTTCCAAATGTATCCATAAAAGGAGGTGCACATGTCCATTATATATACCAACACTCTACCAAGTTTGAAGGCTCTGGATTGAAACTGCAGGAGGAGTTGATTACACAAAATAGGTACCCTACTTTCCCTGCCCACCCAACATTCACTATACTATAACCCGGACTTCACTCCGTGTAACCCGGCCAAATATATTAAAATGCAAAATTAAATAATTTTAACTATAAATCACTAAGGATCTGTTTCACAGTAATGCAAAATGCAGTGAGAAAGCAACAAATTTATTCAATATCCATGGGAAATAAATATAAATCCAACTTTATAAAACTTTGATCACTTTGATGTACTGTTCATACTATATTTAGTTTATGAAAAAGTTTATTGATTTAAATCTTAAAATTTACCTACACATGTATGATATTAAAGAATTTAGGCAATTTATTTAAATAAAAAAAAAACAAATCCTATCTACTTCTAAACAAAATCTACATGTAACTACATGAATGTACAATGTAAAAACATCACAGATTGTCTTCAGGATAAATTTTTAAAACTACTATACGTGCCTTGGAAGTTGGAGACTTGCAAATACAATGTATTCATAACTGATGAATCCCCAAAACAATTCAGTAATTACAAGAAGAAATGAGAATTTACTGCGTCCAAAGGACACCATACTGTGCCAAGTGATATTGTCACTTGAACATTGTAAACTCACCTGGAGAATTATATATTATCAAGTTTTCTGTGGAGCCACAATATGAAGCTTTTTGGTGACTAAGCGCAGTCAAAAAGATTCATATTGTGTCGAGCGGCTAATATTTTACAATACAAAAATGCAGAAAACCCGATAATCTGTTTATCATACAAATTCTGTACATTTTAGTCGCCCCTGCAAGGCATTTTTTAAGCTTATTTTCCTCCTTAAAGTAAGCTTGATAACATCTGCTGTTACATTGTGATGTCGCTAATAAGTCCTGCTCTCATATTGTGACATCACTGATAAGTGCTGCTGTTGCTGATAACTTCTCATATGCAACAAAGCCTTAATCTGGAGATTAGAGAGCAGCCGAGAAGGGTGATATAGATGCAGGGAAGTACGATAATACATCATATTCAAACATTGTAAACTCACCTAGAGAACACATCACGGCTGAGAAGGGTGATATAGATGCAGGGAAGTACGATAACTCATCATATTCAAACATTGTAAACTCACCTAGAGAACACATCAAATTCAAATATAGATATAAAATCATTACAGGTCAAGTCTATAGTGGATTTAAGTGCCATGGCTTCCAGTGGTGAACTTATAGGATGGGACTCATGTAGTGTCTGTCGAAATATCTTCCAAGATACAATTGTTCTAAAAAAATAAAAACAGTTCCTATTTAAATATAATACAACATTTACTATCTTTATTGGAATATTTGGGTTAAATATGACTGTTTCTAAATAAAGATTAGCATTTTACAGGTCCCAAGTTAAGCCAGGAGTTTGTAGTGCTTGTCTAAATTTTATTTCACTAGAAGAAACATTTGGAACTAACTTTGTTTAGTTGATTGTATGTAATTCTGAATGCAGACACCCTAAGGACAATTGGTCCCGAGTTTGGTTCCAATTGACTCAAGGATCATAAGACCTTTAAAGCAAATTTTTACATACACTTCAAATGAATTCAGTTGTGGTAGCCACCTTTATTAGTAGGATGAACCAAGAGATAGGGTTCTAAAAGAGGATCAATTACACACTAATACCTAGTTTTATTGTATGGAACCAATGAGACAAATCAACCAAATGGCTTGGTGGTTCCAAACATGAAGCAAACTTTATCATAGGGATCCAAGTTGAAATAATTTTGACTATGACTTCTATACATGTATGTACATGTATGTTGCTTAGCGTGCTGGGTAAATTGAATCCTTTTGGTAATAGTATTACCTATAGGGATCATTGCTACCAATTTGGTTACATTTTGGCACAGTTGTTCCAGAAGATAATTTTCATGTACAAAACAGGTAACACCATGCTGTGACAAAAGGACTAGATACATAAAAGAGATATTACTGACAAGTGTGTTTCCTACTTGCTCTGCACTTTCAGACATTCGAAGACCTTCAAGCAATTTTTGCTGTGGCAACTATATTGATTAGTTCCAGCAAGGTCACTGGAAACAATTCTAAGGTTTCAAGTAGTCCAAATTTACATTCACAACAGGATCCTACAAATGTATGTTTAACAAAGCTCTGCAAAGTTCAGTTGATCTGGTTTCGGTTGAAAAAACTTTTTCATCCAACCAAAAAAAAACATTTTTCTTAATCCAAACATTCTCAGTACCAATTGCAAGTTTTACTTATAAGCCCACACCAAATTGATTTTTAGTTCTTTTGCAAAATTTTAAATTTAAAATTTTTTTTTATTAGGACTACTTATTTAATATTTACTTGTGGCACACATATTTTAACTTAAATATTGCAATTACATGTACCAATTTATACAAAATTTTAGGAGTAGGCGAAGAATATTTATTTTTAATTTCTTGAAAATTGAAGAATTTAGGGTGAATTTGCAGAATGAAGCGGCAAAATTTTTTTTCCATTCCAAAAATCAAAGCTGTGAAATCCAGAGAACTAAAAGATCAATTCAATGTGGTCTAAGCTGTCTAATTTTAAAAAACATAAAAACACCAACAGGAGGTGGACAGGCTCGTTTTACAGTTATGAGTTAAAATGGGAATAACAGAAGCCTCTCACCCAAACTACAAAACAGGAATATTAAGGTATCCGGACCATAATAGATCATGATCGAAAATTGTATCTCTATTTGACCGTGAATGGCTGAACAAAAAAAAAAAAAAAATAAAGCAGGAATTTTGTATATAAATTTACTCAAGTTGAAACACACTTTGTTGCTTATATGCAGAGTCTGTAAAAATAAGTTAGTTATATTGGCATTTCCGAAGTTTGCCGATAATAACCGAGGTCATTTCAATTTCATTGTATGGAACATCCGGGAACTTTTAAATAATCACGTGGTCATTTATGGTCCGGATACCTTAAAGACATTTGTAAAAGAATCCCTTATCTAAAAAAAATTATGTCTATCTGCTTTTTAATTCTTACTTAAAAAATGCAATCACATATTCTATCATAAGTTTTGTTCATATATATATGTACTATCAATACAACCAAGTGTAATTCTATTAAATTAATATATACAACATACTAAACAGGATATTTGACATACAAAATTAGGTCATTCATCTTCACAAATGTAAATTGCTCATTTCCTGTTGCAGAAAAAAAATATATTAAAATCTAACAAACCACAGACACATGATTTGTAGGACTTCTGTTTAAATAATGTAATATTGGATATGCAATTCTCCATGTTATTATGTATCTTATTGCAGGAAAACATAAATCTTTTATGATCAGTATCATTTTCATTAAAAAATCATTAGGCCACTCCTGATAAAACCATTTTTCATGAAAAATGTGTGTATAATGTACAAATATTGATTGTTTATACTGGCACTTTCTGTCTCACAACATTGGTAAAACATACAGAATTATATAATGTGATAATAGAAATAGATCAACTTCTGTTTAATCCATTTTTTTTATAAAGGTAATAATACAATTAAGACCTGAGTTCTCACCAACCTTTAAAAAAAAGAAGGGTAGTTAGGTATTTTTTTTTAATAACAGTGAAATTGCTCATATTGTTTTTTGCACTGACTGTCAATTGATACATTGTACATGTAGTCAAGCTGATGTCAGATAATTTCTTGGAAAAGTCGAAGAAGGATTTTTTTTTGTCACTAACATTACACACATACCAATCATTTACTGTTGATAATCAAAGTTTATTGAGCAGCTGACAGATACCTTGTTTATACCTTACACAAATGAATAAAATAATTAACAGAATCATTCCAAGTTATACAGATGTAAATAGTTTTTGTAAATTGGGCAAATTAGGAAAAATGAAGCTGGATAGGATGAGAATGTAGGAATTTTCATCTACATGTATTTTTATAGACTTGCTTACTTCAATTTTTACACAGGCAAGCTATAACATGGTAATGAAACCAAAAATTCAAGGAAAAAATCTTATGTTTCATTCAATGCCTTATCAACATAGAGATTTATACCATCCTGTCAGCTTGTCTTTCTATTGGTCTTGAATTCTTACAATACATTTACATGTACTTAAACCCACTACATGTAACATCTGTAACATGCTGTAACTTACATGTATTTTGGACCAGCCTTTAAATTATTTTTGAATCCAATAGCAATCTTTTTACATTATCATAATTGGATGGGTGAATTCTTTATACAAAATCCAACATGTTAAGTTCATTTTTATTTCAAATGCATTTATACATGTACTATCATGTATAACACAAAGACTATAACAAAATAGCAATTTCTCTACTATCTAAATATGACTTCTGTATCCCCCGTGTATTTTGTTTAATACATTTGTACAAAATTAAATTTACATGTACTGAAGAATCCAATTTTCTTTCCCTAAGATCAAGGCGAAGTAATTGAAAGTATCCTACAGTTTTCTAATTTTTTGGCAATATGTAAAGCTAGTCGAAATACATTGGAATATGAAATAAAAAATGGGGGTACCCATGCTTATTGTGTTGCTATAACCCTTTGAAAATGCATTCTGAAATCAACTTTTAACATAGGATATACAGGGAAAACGTCAATTTTTCAACAATTTTGCTCGAAAAGTCTATAAAAACCATTGATGTTAATCCTACAGTTTCTTGAAAAACTAATATTATATTACCTCATCCACCAGCTTTCTGATGATATAAAAATATTTGGGGGTTCCCATGCTTGATTTCGTTGTATCTGCTGCTGAAGATACTATCAAGCTACTAATTTTGGTGATTTTTTCAGGCAACGTCATGACGTCCAGCCTTCAATAACGTTTATGTATTGCAGATAATAATTATAGGACAAACAACAAACCTTTTTCTTTCATCTGATGTTTTTTTTAATTTTAATGTTTTTAATGTTTTTGTTAATTTTTATTTATTTATTTATTCATTTATCATTTTATTTATTTATTTTTTGCTTTCTGTAAGGAGTTGCAGATTTTAAGGGTCGTCAAGTTGGTTACTTATTCCTTATTCCTTATTCGTTTTTCGTTACTTATTCATTATTCGTTACTTATTCCTTATTCCTTATTCTTTACTTATTCCTTATTCCTTATTCGTTACTTATTCCTTTTATTTATTATTTGTTGAATGACAATGTTTGATTTTCATGTTGTCGATGCATGATTTGTACATGTATTGCAACTGTATCCTTATAGTCCAGTAACATATTAAAATAAATCACAGTGTGTTAAGTGGACCAATTGTAACTCCACGTAATTATTTTGGACAAACTATTCGTTGTAAAATGCCTGACAAATTAGGCCAAACCAAACTGATTTTTAGGTCGTTGGATTGTGCCGCTTCAATTTTTTTGCCGCTTCACTTAAAAATAAGAGCTCAAAATTCGCCCCTAATTCAAATTAAAAATAAAAAGTTGTGTCACACTTAAGTTTTATATTCGCCTGAAAAAAACCCATCCTGTTAGAAAAAAAAAATGCTCGCTCGCACCTATATTTACCCTTAAAAAAATCCAAAGAACTTAAAATCAATTGTGTGTAACCAAAATAAAAAACTATTAATGTACATTCTCAATGCATCATGTCATGAGATCATAAAATTAAGCTAATATCGGTCACAATTTCAATCGATTGAGTTTAAGTCGCAGTATTCAAATGCTGAATTAATTCTAATACCAGGCGAATTATAGAGAACGGTGAAATTGCATCAAAAATATAAGTAACAATATTTTTTTAAAAGGATAATGAGGACCGTCTTCACTTGCTTGATATTTTGTATTTCTCATCAAAGTGAAAATGATGTTATTATAGGCAACTTGACGTCATATATGCATTCGTGTTATTTACTTAGTTCACAGAAACTGAGATGTTTAGTAAATTTATAACAGTGTACCTGTGATCTAAGTGTCAAAATGATGACTTACGGGGTGGTAATACCATGGAGGTAGCACATTATACATAAATACCTAAAATTTAAACTAAGCAAATTACTTGCATAATATTTGCTGCAAAAATAACAACACGTACCTATGATTCTGAAATGAATTAGTCTAAATATGCGTTTACACAACGAAATAATGTTTTCGAATGCATTTTGATAATAAAGGGACGTGTGAACGCACAATGCGTTTTGAAAAAGTTTTGTGTTGCATAATAACTGGACGTCTGAACACACCATTATTTCTACCTTAGAGCGACTCCACTGCTCCTCCGGAGTGAACGTCATAATGGCTACGACGTCAGACAATAAGTCGGGGACGTAATACAATGACAAGGGGCTGTTACCCTTGAAACAGTAAACAAATGAACACTAGATGGCATTCAATTACTTCGCCTTGACCTTTAACTCGGCATTTCATATATTTTGAAGGAACAAGTGGAGGATTTATAAATTATCAACACACCATAAAAATATGTATTATTATTTAAATTTCTTACTTTTTAAATGAAGTTTCATTCAAAAACTGAAGTATATTTTCTGTTTGTCACTTCATACAAGGATATTACTATCATTCACATTTAACATTTAATTTAAATATTTTAGAAAAGCATTTAATTTGTATTAACAGTCAAACATTTGACTGATTCATTGGCTACAGGGAGTTAACCTTTTAGCTTAAAATTGGTCAACTATTCTAAACAGATTTAACAACATTTTTTGATAAAGGTGAAAATTACTCTTAAGTCATAAAATAAATTAAATTCTACATAATGTATTTCCGAGGTTTAACCACAACCTTCCAAATAGAATACAAATATTAATATCTATGTTCTGTTTTGAATCAATGTGTAAACTGACTGAAAGTAGTAGTAGCTTGGAAACATGGGTGAAGTACAGAATGTGCCAAAAACTGGAAATTGGGATGAATCCAATATTTTATATAGGAATATATAGAGACAAAAATGGTCAAAATCCAGAGATCAGGCAAATTCCAGAAAATTTCATGCATGTGGAAAAGAAATGATACATTACACATTTAGCAAGAGTACATTTGTGTCTTTTCCAAAATAAAATTGTCTGTTGTCTGACAGTTGTTTTCAAATGAGATACATTTTTTCACTTGAATTAAAAAATACATGCCTGCTACTGCTTTAGTTAATTATCTAAAGAAAACCCTCAAATTCAACTGTTTTCTGCATAACAACAGAAATAATTCTGGAAGGTGAAAGCAGTACATTGTATTTTGAATTGCAAAACTCCATCAACTGTTGTAAGCAATTGTTTGTAAATCAAGGTACTTATTATAATATCCCAGATAAGCAAAATGGAGTCAATTAGAGTTGCCCAATGAGGAACTCATCGATATCCAAGGAGGAATCACTCAAAAAAGAGATTAACTTAAAAAGTCTTTCCATATGAACAACATCTATGAAAAATCGACATGATTGGAATAAACATCTCTGTGTAAGATGCTGTTTTACTTGCATAAATCTGTAAATTGTATGCACAACACAACATTTATTTAATATATATTTTATATTGCATTGCTGGTAAAGATATACATACAAAGATGTTTAAATTAATGAGGCTTTTGGATGTGAACTTGTCCAACACAGTGTTAAGTTCTTGTCATGTGGACTTTACACTTTCTATCAGACCTGAAGTGTTTCTTTGAAAACCAACAAATAACATATACATAAGGAAAAAATTCATTTTTCCAAACTGAACTCTTCTCAGAAAAATCGTGTGAAGAAAAGAGAATAATAAGGGGAATCTGCAAGTAATGATGTAACTGAGAATTTTAACATTCAATTCTTTCTAAGGAAAAAAGTTTTGAAATAAAACTGGGTTTTTATCTCTCAGACCTTTTTTGACATATTGAATACGAATACATGCATGTGTGTGTTTGACACTATATCAATACATGTATATTGTCTCATTTCTATATTCCCCTCTTTCATGTATCGAGTTGAAATTAATTCATGTTAACAGTTATTCTTCTTATCCATTATATAAAGATTTATGGTTAACTATTAACAATTGGACAATCTCCTTTTAGGAGCATGAGGTGTTGTTTAATTACCGGTAGGCCACATAAAATTGATTTTTTAGTTCTCATTCTCATCCTGGTCCTGTCTGATTTCTTCAGATCATAAAAAGAAGGGATACAATGTATGTACATGCATATATTTCCAAACTCTGATTTGTGTATTTGATTTTTACATGAACTACCAATGAAATCAAAATCTGAAGTATACCAAAAATGTTGGTTTTATAAACATCATAAAAAGAATCTTTAAAGATTATAAAAGCATATAAAAGCTGTCCAACTATTGTTTATAAAAGACAGGAATTGAACCACTTTTAGTGAAACTTAGATTTATATATAGTGTATACATTTATGGAAATTAGCTAAGTTTCATTAGGCTACATGTAGGTTGTATTTGAGCGTCTTGTGCCGGCCCAATTGTCCAACTGTTCATTCTGAGAAAAGTGCAATGCAGTGCACTGGGAAATATTTGGTAATTAGTTAGATCATAATTGAACTAGTTCCTTATCGTTCACTGCCATGTTTTTTTAGCACCATACATGTACATGTAACTTCCTATAGCTACCAGTTTAATTAAAATTGATGACAGAAACAGAGAACAGTTTACCCCGTAAAATCTCTTTAGAATTATTCGTCGGCCTAATTATTCACCAGTTTCAGAATTTCGTGGAAAAATGTACTTTTTAAAATCTCTAATTTTTCGTCACTTAAGACATTTTGAAATCACGATCATTGTGAAGTCTGAATTTTCAATATTAATCATGAACTGAATTAGTTCTTGTCAGCATCGAGTCTTCCATTCCTCAAAACAAATAAGTTTATTCATCCAAAACATGAAAATAAATGTTATAACTACAAAATTTTAAAAAATTTAATCGATTTTTTGCACCTGGAAGTAAGGTTAAGGTAGAAATAACAAAATAAATTTCAGTATAACTACACTTCCAATTTCATGTAAGATAACGAGGATAAAATTTAAACTAATATTACAAAATTAAACATATTCTACTTCATAATTCCTTTTCTTTAACATATAAATTGAATTGACATTGATCTTATACGAAGATAAAAGAAACAAATCAAATAAATATTTGTTAGGTTCCATTCCAAATCCGGATTACGACCACCATTCATTAAACAAATTAATCTACTGGAAGTCAACAACGATTCCATAACAACTAAAAACCTAATTTTTCGTCAGTTTTTCAAATTTCCTCAAAAATAGGTGTTTTTTAGAGAAAAATATGAGAAATTACAAGTATATATCACCAAATTTGCTGCAGAAGAATCAAATTTTATACAATAAAAGATTTCTTTACCTTTATCAGTTTATTTTCAGGTTTGCTGCTTGCTGTTGATGTTCCAGTTTTACCCTAATAATGAATATGGCCCATTTATCTTTTGTTGTAAAAGTTGTAGGATCACCAAATATTTTTGTGGGACCGGCATAAATTTGCATTCTGTCAGTCCTATGTCTGACAGAAAATTTGAGGTTATAGCGAACTCTGCTTTCCTTCCCCAATTTTTTGAAAGAGAGGAAGGCAATTTAAGAAATAACTCTATTTAGCCTTACATACATTGTATTGTAGATTTATAGCAAATAATTTGGGTATTAGTACATTGTATATGCAAGTTTTATCAGATAAAGTTTTTTTCATTTGATGTGACCTTTCCCAGGTCAGGTTTTCCATAGTGTGACTTATCCACACAACAATAAATGATTGATGTGTAGGTCAAGGTATCCTAAATGCTGAAAAAAATAGGGTAGGTAGGTAGGCAATATTATTTTATTTTATAAACAGTTTTTAGCTGGTTACTACTAGGGAAACAGTCCGACTTTAACAGTGCTCATTCAAAAATGGCATAAAAAGTGTTAGGGTACATGTAGGCACTACAAATTAGGGTAGGTAGGGTTAGCGGAAACACATGTATATTTTTTTTTGCCTAAGGTGTATATTCATTTACTAACAGAGGCACATCCATCGTCAGTGTTCTCCCCAGAAAATTCTGATGGCGCAAAAATCATAGCACACAAACGACATTTTAAATTGAAAGAAACAAAGCATGAACACTGTGTATATAAAAAACATGTATTGACAAACAGAAAATATTTTTTTCTGTGTATTAAAATGTTTATAAATAAAAGAATATATATCTTTTAATTGTCCCTTTATAGAAAAGATCATCAGGGCATTTGATATTTTGCATAGTTTCCTGGTTAAATGCATGAACAATTCCTTTTATCAAATGCTTGGAACTCTCAGTGTTTGAAAGCAAAACTGAAAAATACTTAACCCCCTCCGCTCCAGGATGATTTTAGTCAGTTATTTGGTATTGCAAAATTTATTTGAAAAGTTGTCAAACAGAACCTGCCAGAAAATTACATTTTTGCATACCTAACCCCCCCTATTTCAGTTATTCCTTCTGCTCATTAAAATCATCCCTGTCCCCCTCCAATTAAACATTTAAATCCTTTTTTATTCATTGTGACTACAAAATTTTGGTATATGAAGATTGGTTCTGCGTCTTATATTTAGAATCAGATTTTCGTCACTTGTCGCAAATATTCCATGTTTAAAAAAAAACACCGGATTTTCATGTTGCAGGTGAATTTTATCAACTAGAGTCATGTCTATTCTACACACAAAAAGTATGTGTATAAACAACGGCAGGGCTTTTCAAGCCAAATGTGTCAATATATGTTTTAATCTTTGAAATTATTTTATATCTGGATGACAGTAGGCAGAAATATAGGTACGATTGTGTGTTTATTTGCAGTCGTTCCAATCTTTTTGACATGTGAAAGGGTGATTTCCCATTTCCAATCGCTTATTTATATTTTTGACAACAGCCATTCACGATCGTTTTATTTCTTAATCCCAAAAACTTACACAAGCACAATTGTTTTATAAAATCCATATTTTCTAGAAGTTTTACCAAGTTTTTTGCATGCTTTTTTGTATTAAACAGTCTGTACATGTATAAATAGAAGTGTTAAAGGTCAAATGTCGTCACTTCCAACCAATAGAAAACGTCGATCAATTTTTACTTCAGTGGAATACACATCTTGATTTTTTAACTGAATACACATATTCCAGCTATCCATAATAGATAATTACAGATTCTACAATTTCTATTGACAAGTAAATTTAAATATTACATGTGACTACAATGCGAACAGAAGTGCTTGAATGTTGTCAAATACTTCTTTATTGCAAACTGACTTTTAATTACGATGACGCTGCGGTGTTACTTGTCAAGCCGCGGGACCGCAGCGCTATATGGGGCAGGGGAGAACGCTGATGGTTGGAAATCAGGGGAGGTAATAAATATTTGGTAAATTCACAAGCTTCATCATTGGGTCAACCCTTGATCTTTGTTTGCACATCATAATAATAAAGTGATCTGGATGGTAAGTACGCAGTTAAAGCAAATTCCACCTGTTGTTCACCTAAATTTTGTAAACATGTTCACTGCATTTATACTCACTTGTTTCCGAATGATTCTTTCCACCAGTCAGATGCATCAGCTTTTGTTATTCGAAATGTATCCCCTGCATATGTACCATTAGGATAAATGGCCTTAAGTTCTGCAAGCATGTGTGAAAATACAAGTGACAGTTTTGTAAGATTCCTTCTGTAATGCGAATTTTCATCAAACATTTTCTCCTTTCCCTCTTTAAATAATTTGATTGTGTTTTTGCATTTGTTCATTAAGTTTTCAATAAATATTCTGAAGTATTCGTTCTCGTTTAATGTGTTAATTTTATCGTCATATCGGTTTGCAACTAAACGCAAATGCTGGTAAGTATCGGGTAAAATATCCAAAATGAATGGGGGACTGTTTCTTAGGTTCATTCGTGGGTGTTGGCACGATTTTACAACCTTGTCCATTAGTTTCCACGATTTTTCTATAGTTTTCTTATCAACCACCAGTTTTTGCTGCGGAAAAACTCCTTGTAACATGCCTAATACACCACCGAATTCTTTTTTCGGTCTATCCCTGTTCGCCATTTTGTTTTTCTTCCTGGTTATTACCATATTCTGACTGACGTGGGGGATTTCCCTTTTCCGTTCAGTTACTCCTATGGTGCACAGTTTTTTTAGCGGGAAGATTGAAAACAAACCGTTCATCCTGTAGCCTCTAAATGCACTTTTTAGTACATTGTCGGGTGTTATACAGTTTGTTTCACATACAATATTCTGACAGGTTATCATGTGGAATTTTCTCTGAGGGATTTTTTTTTTATATTTTATAAAGTTATCAGCCTGGGACGCTAGTCCAGCCCTGGCCTCAGTGACAACAGAAAATAAAAAAAAAATGAAAATAAGTATAGTGGAGGGTTGAGATCTTCAAAAACATGTTTAATTCCGCAGCATTTTTGCGCCTGTCCAAGGTCCGGAACCTCTAGCCTTTGTTAGTCTTGTGCGTATTTTGGATTTTGGTTCATTTGTACGTTTCGGAGTTTAGTGTGGCATCCATTTAGCTGAACTAGTGTGCATTATTGTTTAGGGACCAGTTGAAGCCCGCCTTCGGGGATTTTCTCGCTGCGTTGAAGACCCATTGGTGGCCTTGGGCTGTTTTCTGCTCTTTGACATTGGTCGATTTGTTGTCTCTTTGACACATTCCGTGTTTCCATTCTCTATTCTATCTTTGCCTTTATTAGACAAAAGCCAAATAAATTTATTATCTATATCAAGATTATTAAAACATAAACAGTTCATTTTAATAATATCAAATGGCACACGTCTTTCCAGTTCATATAAGCTTAAATTCTAATAAAAAATGACATTCTTCTTCAACAATAGTAGTAATAAGTAATTAGTTTGAGGATACCATAAATACCTAAGGTTCCAAGATGGCGGCCGGTTAAGTTGTTGTCGGAACGAATTAAGTTGTCGGAAAGGGTTAAGTTGTTGGAATGGATTAAGTTCTCATTTCGACAAAGCCAAAGTAATGGAAATGGAAATCCCCCTCAGACTCGAAAAAGAAAACCCTGCCCACCGATAAAGAATGTAAAAGGTTTTGCAATATATTTCGACCGATGAGAAGAACATTCTCCTGTTCACCGAAGGATCTCACCACAGAAACTTGTCAGTGGTGGTGCTCAATTTTAACCTGTACTACGGCAAGGACCCGACTCAGAGCAGAAACTGTCACTATTTGATACTCTTCAACTATCCCGTAGACCGACAGCTTCATACGCAAGTTCGAGGAGGCTACAAAGAAACCCTACGAATACGTATTGGTGGACCTGAAACCTGACACCCCGGAATCGGCTGGTTTACTAACAGGGAGAGGAATCGTTAACGAGGAGCGAGACGAAGACATGGAAGCAGACCACAAATCGGAAGAATTCACCGATACACCGGACGGCTCCGAGTAGAACGGAGAGGATCTCGCCAGTAGCTTGCCGAGATTGTGGACTCGTCTTTGTTCATTATGCCGGACTGAGAGACCACATCAAACAGGAAGGCATCGCAGAGGTAGAGTTACCTATTGCCAAAATGCCAGAAAAAAGACGACGATTTCGACGATGGAATGTATGGGTTCGAGTTGGAAGAGTATTTGAATGACATACCCGTGACTGTATGTTGCGCTGACGATCTCCCCGCTCGTGTAGGGTACAGACCTCAGAGCTTTGTCGTCAATACGGACTCCTGTGCAAAGAATTGAAGTCATTGGGTGGTGTTTCATTTCCCGAAAGACGGACCTGCAGAATTGTTCGATTCACTCGGACGCACGCCGGGATCCTACCATCGATACTTCGAGAACGTATTGGCCATCAACGGAGCTCAGTACCGCTACACGCCAACCAGAATCCAACCGTATGGGAGTGAAACCTGTGGACTTTATTGCATTCATTCATCAAGTCGAGATATCGGAACCTTTCGATGGAAGACAGTATGAAAGACTTTTCTACCCGGGACTTGTAGTCCAACGATGCCGCAGGCTGAAAGAGACTTGCGAATGACATTTTTTAAATTGTCGTTGTATATATCTGGAATATGATTGTCAATAAATATTGAAAAAAAATATGTCGTTATCATTTTACAGATACCCAAAAACTATGACTTTAACTATTCCTCTCCTCTCAAAATATGTTTTCACGCATGTGTTATTCTTCCTCAACCAGGCCTTCGCAGTTTGTGTAGAAGTGAAGGATTTCTATAAGTTCCTCACTACATAAGAAACATCCTTAGCACGCGTTTTCATAAATCATCTGATCCGCTTGTTTTGTTTAGGGACGAGATCAAAAGAGAGATAAAAGATAAAAAATAATAAATTAATATCGAGCGATAGCGAGGTATAAAATAAAAATATAAAGACCTCACAGTTGTGGTAATTTACAAATGTGCTCGGACTTTATATTTTTATTTTATACTTCGCTATCGCTCGATATTAATGCATACGATAAAGACATAGGATGATTATCATAATTCTAGTTTTAAGTTGTTCCTTGGCAGTTTTCAATCGTAGTTTTTCCCGTTATGTCATGACTCTGTGTTGTAGTATTCGGGGGCGTATATAGCAGTTGTTTTGTTTTCATGTCACTCTTTCTTTATATATATTTTTCAGCTTCTCAAACTTTTTTCGTTTTTGCCTAGCTCATGTGCTTGTTTTACAGTGTGATGTGGCTGTTGTTAATATAGATGTTTTACAAAAATATGGTGTTTGAACTTTAAACCTCAACCAATTAAATAGAAGAGGATGGGGTAACTTTTGGTGGGTTTTTCATGATTTTTTGTATTAATTCGGGGTATGTTTGGAAAAACTAATATTTCCTCGGGTGGTATTTACACAAACTTTGAGTGCTAGTCAATCCCTCAGATATTTGTATATAAACATCAGTATTAGTTCGGGTGTGCTTTTTCGAGATGGCTGTTTTTCGGGTAGGTATTTTTATCAAAATTATTTTTTCCGGTATATTATTGACAGGTATTCTAGTATTTGCTCGGGTACCTTTTATTAAGCCATTTCCGCACACCCCCATCAAAAATCCAGATATATACCACCCCTCCCATCTAAATCATCTAAATATCCAGATATAAAGGTCTACAACAGCAGTAAAAATATTCATTTCAATTTTTCGGTAAATAATGACACATAATCGCAATTTGGGTACCTAGGATGTTAAGTTCCGGGTTAAATTACCAAATTTTGTATTTTTGTAACCAGCGAGAAATAGAAAGGCTATAACTTAGATAACTTAAACATGTTGTTAAACATGTTGAATGGAAGTCGTCAAATCTTCATTAACCAAAAACAAAAAAACAAATAAATAAATAAATAAAAATAGAAGAAAACAAGGAAATATAAATACTCAAAATATCAAATATAAAAATACTCTGGATCCGCCCGATATACATGTCGTTTGACATTTTGACGTCAGAAGAATATCGGACTCTGCAGAATCTAACAATTCTTAAAAGTTATGCTCAAATTTTTATTTAATGCGAATATATAAACCATATATTAGAAAAGGAAGCGATAAATAATGGTTTTGAAACATATTTGTAAAATCCGCAAATTTATGTCCGCATTGCATGCTGGATTTAGTAACGCCTTACACGTCAACTATGGCGGAAGTGTCAGAAGACACAAGCTGGTAAATTTGTTATTATGACACAAGAAGTACCTGCGACGCAACATTAATTTAATATATAAAGCACTTGCTAAAAGAGACACCCAAATATATGGATAAAGTGAAGAATAAGAACTAGATATATGCATACATTGTATATATTAATACTAGTCTATATCTGCCACTTGAGCGTTTGGTTCAGTTGCAGGTTAATTAATCACGAGACAACTCTGGCGAAGTGCATAGGATACACAAAATTTATTGTATATAAAGCATTATTATGAAATGACTTTGTATATGCAATCTTTAACCTAGGAAGAAACTAAAATTTGAGCAATGTTCCCTATCTTCTGAAGTCAAATCGGCATCCAATGTAGTCTTTTCGGCACCCATGATAAATATTGTCAAGACTTAGTGTCAGCATTATATAGTACCATACAGTACCTCTTTCACAGGTTTAAGGAGACATTCTAGAGGGCAGAATATTGGCTCGATAGAGTTTAACTGAAATGAAGTATTCTTTGTGTGAAGTATCAGCCTTCAAAAATGTATAAATTTGTACTTTGAGATTGGTCAACTCACCCCACTTTCCTGGAATTATGTCAAAAATTTTTAGGTTAAAATTATTCTCTGATAGGTGATAAATTACCAACAAAACGTCTTCAAACATAGTGTCTTCTATAAATCAAACAATATATACACAAGCTGTTATTACAAGTAAGTGAAGTTAAATGTTATGTTGTTTCAGGAAAAAGAGAGATTGGTGTGGTTTGTCGTTGTTTTTGAATAAATTAATATGAGAATGTATGGCTTGGTATCAAAATCATAAATAGAAATTCGCAGTAACCATGTATTTAGAATGTTTACCATGTATCCTTGTGTTGTGTGTGAGTCTACCAGTGCAGATGAAAGAACAGTGTTGCCATAAATATATAAGAGTTTACAAGATGTAGTTTCAATATTGTCCAATTTCAAATGGGGGCAGTTTGACCAATCACCAATGGGGGTGAGTTGGCAGTAGGTAGTTTTCTATGCAGATTTGACAAATTTCTATTGGGGGCGAGTTTGATATAAAATTTTAAAGGGGGCGGGTTGATTCGAAAGTGGGGCGAGTTGTCTTGCTTCCTTAGTAGAGATAACCTTTTCAGGTAAAGCTGATGTCATAAATCAGTAGATAATTGACAAGTTTCTAATCTGATCAGCAGTAAATAAAGAATTGTAATTTGTACAGTCCAGTATTAACGTGACTATTGTGTCATTGACATTGTTGTGGAAGGTTTGTTTTCACTTATTTTCACCAATATATGATATGACTAAAGCCTTAAATTTTTTGAACTAGATTTTCCTTGTTTCAAATAAAGCTGCACATTTTGTAAGGATATGCACAAGATCTTCCTGTTCCAAAGCACACATTTGACATATAGCTTCAGTACTACTTTTATTAATTTTCTGAATATCATATTGTGTAACGAAGGTTCCAGTTAGCGTTCAACATTTTGTTATACCTTTTGGACATCATGTACAGTGGATTGAAAAGATGACCATGGGGTTGGCCCACTTTAAAGCCATCCTTGTTGACAAATTTTAACGTGCTCTTATTTTCAATCTGGGCAATTAAGATTACTGTCCATGTATTGGTAATTGCAGTTTTACATTGATGTTTCCTGTTTAGTTTTGATGGCAAGTTCTGTTTGAGAGCTTCAGTATCCGGTAAGATATTATAGTGTTAATGATTCTGATACACAACAGAAGAAACATTCAAGACTGTGCATTATAAGTTGTCTATCCATCAAATTTGTAATAGTTTCATTGCAGGATGATAATATATTGAATAGGAGACTCATTTGTCACTTACATGTATGAATTTCGGCCTCTAGGGCACCAAGTAAGAGATACACAATTCCTGTTGCAGTACGAGATGGTAGTGGTTGAAATCTTCTTAGATTTGAGATATGAAACTTTGATACGTTGCCTAATTGTGTTTTAGTTTATGGTAGAATTTCTATTCCATATAGCAATTTTGGGATGACATAGGCCTGATAGATTTTATAATGATTCAGATGGATTAATACCATTTGTTCCATTTAGACCGGTATTGATTAGGGCTTACATTGTTCTACTTGCCAGACTTATCCTATCCTCTAGATTGAGTTGATTTTCATTTGACGTCCCTATCTATAGGAAAAAAATTACTATCTGCATTGACATTTGTATGTTATAAGAAAAAGAATGACACACTTTGTTTATTTATTTATATTACATGCCATACTATATTAATAAGATTTAAACATGGTTTACAGAATTTTCACATCAAATATATAATTTACCGATCAATTGACTTGTTATTTGAATTATTTGGAGACAGAGACTAAATCTCATACATATCATATCACATACTTTAGCCATTTAAGAATTGAATGACATTCTCACTTTTTGATTACAAAGTACTAAAACCTTTGGTAACATTACGTTTTCCTACCCCTAAAATTCTGCCAATTCTGTAACATTTCTTGTTAATTTTCAAATTCGCTTCCTGAATTGAAAAATAATTTACCTTTGACCATTTTGGATTATTCACATATAGGAAAACTAAAGAAAAATTTTGTTTGGCTTATATGATAGTTCATCCAAAAATTGAAGACATTTTCATATAATGACCAATAAAAGAAAGAGTTAACTTAATGTATGTAAAATTTTTGTCAGAATAGAATATTATTGTGTTTTTTTAAAGCCTAGGACAGTTTTACTTTTGTTTTCAGACATTGAATGTAAAAAATGAGTTTTGTCCATTGTTTCAGTATTAAGCATTACATGTGTATTGGAGGGACAGTTGGATTAATTATGTTTGAATTTTTTGCAAAATGATGATTTTTTATGTGTAGGTACTAAGTATCCTAAATTACAATATATCTCATGAAATCCAATTTACATATATTACTTGTAAATAAGCATGTTCTAGTACTGTTGTTCAATGTTGCTTGGAAAATAGTGAAGTTCAGCCTTCAGTGATTCTTAGACAATAGATTTTTTAAAAATGGCTATTTATTATTTTTTCTGTTTATTTCCTATCAAAGAGACAAGAGATTTTCTGTTTAGGTGTTTATTTCGGCAACATACAAACCCTGTTTGAATTCATTCACTCCTATGACATTTTGCATATACAAATGTGTTATCTGCTTTAATGCCTCAAATTTTGTGTATTTCTCCTGCAAACACTCATCTGCAGAGCTATTCCACGGTGATTGTGTACTGGACAGGCAGTATCGTCTATGGAATGATTTGTTTGGTGCGAATATTCACTGTCTAATTCTCTGCCGTGATCGTTTATTTACTTTCATATTGACGTCTTCATTGTTACACAATGCTTGAAAATCGAATCTGGGTTGCCAGATGCTTAAAATGTACTTTTTGCACCAAATTTGGAAGTTTAATTTTTTGAAAAATACTTGTTCTGTCGGCAACTTGGCAGCTCTGTCTGAGAACCAGATATTTAAGTTTATTTGGACTTAGAGATCTGATTCTGGCTTTTGGAAAAATTTGAAAGTATTTTTCTATGCCTGAATTTAAAAGAATTGGTGATTTACTGTAGAATTATGGAAAAAATTCATTTGCAATTATTAATAGTCTAATGACCTCATTAGTTGATAGATATTTATTTTAAAACAAATTGATGTAGAATTACTTGGTGGGAACACCTAAAGTGATCAGTATAAAGTATTGGGGACTACTATTTTAAGAAACGAAACAATTTGGTTTCTTATTTTAGTAATTTTGTAGTTATACTTACTTAATCAGGGTTTAAAAATTTACCCAAAGTTTATTTTGTTTTGTTTTTTTTTTTTTTTGTGTAGGAATAAGTACTTAATTACATGATTTCAGGAAAATCATTAAAGTTTTTCATTTAAAGGATTACAGACTTAGAAACAGCTTTAGTTGAGGAGTGTGATTATGGAACTTTAAGAAATATTTGTAATGGAAGACCAGTTCCAGCACACCTTAGGGCTGAAGTTTGGCAGGTATAATTTGTAAAAGATCCACCACAGTTTAAAGTATTTACTAGATACGTTCTTCAGTTGTCACTAGGTTGTAAATAAAAATTACCAATAATATACCTATAGACATTTGATGAAAAAATATTCTGTTTAATATGGGATAATGTGGTCAAATGGTTTGTCAGAATCAACATTATTTGAATTCTTAAATGTTGTTCTAAGTTTTATAAACTTGAAACTCTACATCTTTACTACAAATGCACATGTTCATCATCATAGATAATTTTTTTTTCCAATAGATTACTGTACATTTAGGTTATAATGATTTTGATTTTTAGGCTTTGTGGATTTTTTGTCATAAATTGAGCTTACCAAACAGATTTCATGGTGGGTAAGGAAGGGAGATAACTCATACAGCAGTGTTCTCCCTGGCACCGAGACGCTATCCGGAATTGCTGAGATGCTATCCACCTTGGCCGAGATGCTATATTTTTTAACATGTTGATATTTCACTGAACTCGTGTACGACCTAATTGCTGCTAAGATCAAAAGAAAACATAATTTCCTTGATTTATTACACCTGTAATTAGTCCTCAATGCCACTAAACACACATTAAATAGGTGTGAATTGCCCTTAAGCTATATAACTGTTAAGATTTCCAAGCTGACACTAATTAGCTTATATCATTGAAAACTTCAATGTCAAAGGTCAAAATTGCGACCGGGAAAATGCAAAACGTAAACAAGACATCCGACTGTCTAATACGGAACCAGGACTAATGAATGAAACTTTGAAAAATAAAATTGGTTATTCCAATGCCAACCAAAAGGCTGCCAAAATATATTTTTCCAACGAATACAGAAGCAGTTATTGAATTAAAAGATCTCCGTGCGAACAAGTGACGATGTGCAGAAAAATAACAGATTTGGGACAGTTCAATCTTTCCAAACCAGCTGCAAACACTTATTATGCAGATTCACTCATGATATACATGTATGATTTAAATGATTTACTCAAGGGCTTTTCACTACAATTACATGTACATGAAGATTATAAGCAGTCATATCTAAATATCAGTATTAGTCATATATTCTGAGTTTTTTTTTCTTTTTTCTGTACATATTTTTGGGCATATTTTTTGTTTAGAACTCTTTGATCATATTTTCAAATTGTAAATTTATTAATCTATGTCTGGCTACTGTGACATGCATGTAATCTTCATTAAGTTGTAGGTGTCACTATTTGTTAGATGTAGATAATGGGCAGACAATTAAAAAATAATGAACTACACATATTTATTTATTTTTATGTAATAAAAACAAGAAAAGATAGAACAAATTGTTGCATTTAATTTATTATAATATAAATACCATACATCATTCACTAATAAATATGGAAGGCAGTTTCCGTGATGCAGTCCGAAGCGGTATTTACAAATAGGAAAGTACGTTAAATGTGATGCTATCCAAAATTTCTGAGGAGAATACTGCATACACCTTTATGTTTATATCTTTTGACAGATATGTTTAGGGGTACAAGGCAAAGGAGATACTTTGGCTACTTTTGGTGAATTATTTGATTTGAAGGAACAAGAACAGATCAGACAGGACTGTAAATCATTGATAGGTAAGCCTGCACAAATTGAACTGTGGAAAAGTTACACCATTATACTAACTTTGATTAAAATACTTATTAGCTTACCAGACCCTAAGGGTCATGTGAAATATTGTTGACTTTCCCTTAAAAATCTTCTCTCTTCGAAACCACTCGGCCAAACTTTTTAAAAATGGTTCTTCTCCAGTACCCTTTGAAAAGTGTTCTTGGGCATCTTTAGCTAGGACCAGTATTGGTGCTAATAATAAAAAATGAAAAAATAATCTTTCCTCTGAAATTATTGCGCCAAATGGGACCAAGCTTTGATTCAATAGTCCAATGGCCGCCTTTTGTGCCCAGAACCTTAAACTAGTATGATCTCTACTATTACAATCACAGATTCACCCTTCTGGGGAGTTGCAAGGGATCTCTTTGAGTTAAAAAACTATCTCCTACAGAGACCCAGATTTTTTTTTCATGTTTGAGAAGTAATTTTACTAACAAAAAGTTTTAAATAACAACAAATTTAAATAATAAAGTAAGAGATAATACTGGCACTGCAGACCGTCATGTAAAGTATTCTATTTTCTGTTTGTAGATAAATTTGGAAATGAAGATGAAGAAGACAAACTTGCCTTAGTTAGTGACCTTGAGACAATTATTACATTCTATTGCAAGTCTCGAAATGAAAGTTACAACTCAGAACAGGATTGGCTTGGAGTTATTCAGCCTTTATTGGCACTAAAACTTAGTAGAGCTGAAATATATAACTGCTTTTATGCAATTGTACACAAATACATACCAAGGTATTGATGATCGGTTTTCTTTTATTAAGGTTACTTACTTAGTAGATAGACACAAAATATTATTATATAATCATTGAAAGCAAATGATATAGATGTAATGAGAAATTTGATTGGTTGCACAACCCAAATAACTTGGTTCAGATATTATAACATTATTATTGATTAATCTGCAGTCTTAAATTGAAATATTTCAACACTAAATTATTTTTTTAAAGGAAAAAAGCAGCATGTTGTTCTGAAATTGTTTTAAAAATTACATAAGGATTATTTTAAATTTTTGAACAGGTTAATTTTATTACCTTGTCTGGTCAGTTTTTACTTTTTCACAAACAGCTTCAGATGAAGTTTATTGTATTACAAGTTCAAAAATTGATAATACTTCTAAGTATCGTAAGATTTTATATACATACAGTGGAAATTTTTGCACCTTGCACAGTTAAAAATTTTGTTCTCTTGAGCTTCCTTTTCTTTTTTGGTAACAAAAACATTGTTTGGGTACATCTAATTACATTTTTTAATATTTTAAAGTAGTTTTCATTTCTTTCTTTTGTAGAGAGTGCAATAAGAATGGCAAACCATTCCATCTGTTTAGACTTCTCTTACAGTACCATGATCCTGAATTGTCTTCATTTCTTGACACAAAGAAAATATCTCCTGATACATATGCTCTACCCTGGGTATGTTATTTTTATTAGCTAAAAACAATGTTTCAGCCCTTAATATCCGATAAAGTGCATTAACATCAGTAGGTTTCATCGATAATATAGTACTGTAGAAATTTACCAACGTGAAATTATGATTTCCCATATGCAACTCACCTTGGACACAATTGCATCAGATTTTTCAGACAAATGTCACATCACCATAATTATTTCATTTAATGCAATTCCATTGAGTTACAATGTCAGGTATAAGATAATATTTATTCTCTGTCCATGTGTGTTCTCAGAAGAAATTTAGTGTGTCCTTGTTTCCCTGTTTATATCCTAAAATTTTGATGACAGGATTTTTCAAATGAACATTCGTCAAAAATTTTATACTTTTTAGCTCACCTGGTCATAGGCCATTTAGCTTTTGTCATCACTTGGTGTCCGTCGTTCTTCCGTCCGTCGCATTTTAATCTTCTCCTCTGAAACCACAAATGGAATTAAATTTGGCAGGAAGCATCTATATAAGGTCTTTTATAAAGATTGCTCATTTTGTCCCGATCGGACAACAAACATGGCCACCATGGGCAATTGTTGTTTCTGATTGGCTGAGTTTTCAAAAATCTTCTCCTCTGAAACTGCTGGGCCAAATTGAACAAAACTTGACAGGAAGCATATGTGGGAGGTCGTTTATAAACTTTTCTCATTTCGTCCCGATCGAACTACAAATAATGCCGCCATGGGCAGTTCTTGTTTCTGATTGGTTGATATACAAAAATCTTCTCCTCTGAAACTGCTTTGCCAAATCTTGACAGGAAGCATATATGAGAGGTCCTTTATAAAGTTTCCTCATTTAGTCCAAATTGGGCAAAAAACATGGCCTCCATAGGCAATTCTTGTTTCTTATTGGTTGATTAAATAGATCTTCTCCTCTGAAATCGCTTGCCCAAATTGAACGAAACCTGACAGGTAGCATATATGGGAGGTCTTTTATAAAATTTTCTCATTTTGTCCCGATTGGAATACAAATATGGCCACCATGAGCAGTTCTTGTTTCTGATTGGCTGATATAAACAAATCTTCTCCTCTGAAGTCCTTTGGCCAAATGGAATAAAACTTGACAGAAAGCATTTAATTGGGAGGTTCTATATAAAGTTTCCTCATTTCGTCCTGATCAAGCAACAAACATGGCCGTCATGGGCAGTTCTTGTATTTTATTGGTTGATAATCTTCTTTTTTAAAACTGCTTGGCCAATGGGAACGAGACTCAACAGGAAGCATCTGTTGGAGGCTTTTTACAAAGTTTCCTTATTTTGTCCAGATCAGGCGACAAACATGGCCACCATGGGCAATTCTTGTTTCTGATTTGTTGATTTAAAAAACATTTCTCTTAATTTCCAAATAGAGCCAAACTTGACAGATAGTGCCTGTGACATAGAACAAAAATCTGAAGAACCTCAGAATTGCTTGAAACCAAACATGGTCTGAATGTTTCTCTTAAGGTGCTCACCAAGTGTTGTTACTCTGGTGCCGATCCCTAATTCGGAATGGCCTTCATCAGAGGACTTAGGTTAACATAAGACCCTATGGGATATACATGCAAAAATCTTCTGGAGAACTGCCAAATTTAAGAATATGCAGACCTGAAAGTACAAGGACCTTGATGAAGAAGAATTTGGTTCCTACAAGGCTTACCACACTTCATAATGATAGGGAGAAGTGACTTCTCTCTTGAGGTACATCAATAAAAATGGCTTTTATGCCAGGTGAGCGATACAGGCTTAGCCGTCTGAGCCTCTAGTTTAATTCAGCAGATCAAATGTAAACAAAAGAATTGAGTTTACTTAAACTATAAAGAATTTATCTTATTTAACACAAAGGTTGGTGTCTATTATACTCAGATTGAATGCAGAATTAAAATTTGATCTTTTATTGTATTATTATTATTATTATAAATGTTTTATTTTCAGCTGAGATGTTTGTTTGGATCTACTTGTACATTACCTGTGATACAAAATATGTGGGATGTTTATTTCCTACATGGTGATCCATTCCTTGAGTTTTTTATGGCTCTTGTTATTCTGATTAATGCAAGGTATGACATATATTTAGACCCTGTAATCAAGAAGGAAATCAAAGAAATTTTTTAATGTGATTTACCGCTAAATGTCACCGAAAAAAAAAATTTCATCATAAAAACATTTTAGATATTTAGGCAGTCTTCGTTTATTTTGACACTAGTATTTGAAAAAAATTACATCTTAGATGTTTAGGGAGTCTTTATTTTTATTTCACACAAGTTTTTAAAAATATAATGGTTTAATGGTCTTTTAAAGAACTAGTTGGTTTTTAAAATTATTAAAGTTATTTGATAGGTATAGATGAGTTTGTTGGGCTTCAAAATTATTCTGAAGTAGGACAATTAAAGATGTTAGATGAATTAAACAATTCCTTTGCAATATTCCACTTTAACAATGATTTTGAAATGTCTACACTTTGTATGTACTTATTATGGTTTTTATAATGTAGGGTATTAAATAGTTATAATTATTGTCGAATGAACAATAAATTGCTTTAAAATGTTTAAAACTACTTTGTAGGGACCAGCTTTTAGCAGGAGAGTTGGATAGCCGACAGTCAATAATAGGTATTTTCTCAGTAGTAATACTTTTGATTTTGCATGGCAGATATGACCGGAAATGAGTGTCCCATATTTGCCCTGGAGGCCCTCTCATGAGCCAAAGAAATCTAAAACATCAATGAGACAACATTTTATTGGATTGAACATGGGGAAAACATTGATTCTAATATGACCTGCTTCAAACACTTGCAGTTTACATCCGTGCTAAAATATGGATATTTTGATTCCAATGTCACAGACATCAGACTGAAGCCACCATGAATTATTTTTCAATTATGTCTAGAGGTTGTTGTGTGGCATTCAGCAAGGAGCAACAACCCCACATGACAAGCACTAAATGGTCCCAGAAAAAATGAGGTAAAAACTATCGTATTCTAAAATTGATAAGAAAACACGTAGGTATTAGCATTCGAGCAAAACCAAAGCTGAAATATTCTTATGTGAAATGCTCTATACATGTACATGTATGTAGCATTCACACTTACTTTCTTACGTTCTTAAGCAGTGAATTGAACCAACAGAGTATTTTAAATGGGGAATCAAAATAGCAGTTGGATAAGGTACACTTAATTCAATCAACATGTTTTAAAAGATTTGAGAAATGTAGTTATGAATGGAGTTAACCCTTATATGTTAATTTGGTGAAATATTTTATGGTGTAAAAGTTCCATTAGGTACTATAATTGTACTGTTTTGTTGTAGAAGTACTCACCTCATTTCCCTCAGGATTGGAAGCAGAAGACATAGAAGATTTCTGTTCATTATCTCAATACTATGCATCTAAAACACCACAGTCTTTCAGAAGAGTAAGTCTCTATACAAGTATTAACTTTGAGGTTATTATGTTTTAAAGAACACAGGTGTGTACAGATGTCAGTGTTAGATTAAATATCAACATGATCATTTAATATACCACAGTTTTGTTTGTTTTCTTTGTAAAGAAAATAGCATGAAAATTTGAATTTGAAAAATTGAATAATATAAAATTACTGCAAAGAAAAATATCATCTAAAATGAATCAAATCATAATACAATAGTAGAATGAAAAGACATGCTCCAGAACATGTAAACTTATATTTCCATTAAATACAAACATACAGTAGAAAATGGAAATACCAGTGACTTATCTAAGCATGAATGTTTGCATAAATAAATACTTATATTTTTTAATCTGTTATTGGTTTCTTTTTTCCTAACTTTTAAAATCAGTTCTGGGGGCCTCGGTGGCCGAGTGGTCTAGGTAGTTCGTCATGACTACTAATGATCACTAGCCTGTCAACACTGAGGTTGTGAGTTCAAATCTAACCTGTGACGGAGTGTGTTCGACTCTGATCATATTTGACAAGGATTGCCAATTTTCCTACCAAAGGTTGGTGATTCTCTCTGGGTACTCCGGCTTCCTCCACCAATAAAAAAACTGGCCGCTGTAAAATAGCCAAATGTGCTGAAAATCATGTAAAACCCAGCTAAATGAATTTCTTAAGAATATAATTTACATAAAATTGTGAATAATATGTTTTGTCTGTTATAACAGGATTACCATGATCCATTATTCGGTGCTAGTCTTGTCCCTGTCAAGGAAGAGTTTGAAGTCAAAATCACTCAGGCTCTTTGTTTACCAGTGTCTATTACAGAATTATTACAAGCATGTCAGCCAGGATCAGTAAGTTGTTTCCCTGTTATTTATATCTCTCCAACGCCAAAGGAGTGGAAATATTCTAATTGTATATCTGTGTCCTTCACAGAATTTTTATACCAAGCCTGTAGGCTGGGCATATAGTTCTTTGGTACGTACGAGATTAAGGTTCAGGTTTAAGGTAGTTTTTACCTGCGTCACAAACGCTGAAAGCAGGTCTAGTAGCCGCTCGACTCCATCCGTCAGTCAAGCTTAGGGGTACATACTTTGTGTAATTGAAACTCGGACTGTATTCAACCAATATTTTTAAAACTTTGCATAGTGTTTATATACATATTGAAGATGTGCACCTCCTATTTCGGGGCAAATTTGACAAATTTTTACTATGAATTTTTGCATGTTGAACTTAGCCATTTTTCAGCAATTCATGCTATGAACGGTGCATACTTTGTGTAATCTATAACTCACACTGTATTGAACAAATATTTTTCAAACTTTGCATAGTGTTTATATACATAATAGTATTATGTCCTCAAACTTTTCAGAATGTTGCGTGATTAAAGTCTTTCAGTATACTAAAGTTGTGAAATTCAGGGTTGAAGATAAAGAAGGGATGTGTTAAATTCATGACACAAAATCCCTATCAGGTCCATATCCTGAAAAATATAAATGCAATCATGAGCTGAATAATACTAGGTAAATGGAAGCATCTTTTTATCAAAACCACATACATATTAGAGTAATAATAACTTTGCCCTGACAAACATATGACGGTGACACAGGTCCAGACATGTAATCTGTCTTGTCCATGAAGGAGTTATGGTATCATCCTGAAACTTTGTACATGGATAGCTTTGATATGAACAGCAGCATTTTGATGCGAAACGGATGCTGTGACCTTGAGGTCATGGGTCATCGACTTAGAATTATTTCTTTATGGAATTTCACTATTAGAATCCAGGTTAAGGTTCAGGTTTAAGGTAGTTTTTCAGGAAGGAGTTGTGGTATCATCCTGAAACTTTGTACACGAAGGTAGTTTTTCATGAAGTACTGAGAGATAGTATTTCCTCTGCCCTATTGTTAGGAAGTTCAAAGTCAACAATATAGAAGTGTAATTCTATTTACTAAATACTTACATCATTGGAGGGGTATGAAGTGTCCATTGGACACATATATACTTGTATCTCAAATTTCCTGCAAGTGTAAGTGCCGATACATGTAATTCATTGTTGGTATGGAGCATAACCATGAAGAGTTGTTAGGTGGGTACAGATTTAGAAATTGTGGCATAGCTACCTCCTGTTCTACAATACCATTTTAAATTGTTTCTAAAATGTTTCAGTGGTATTTGTAAGCTGTAAGCTAATAGCTTTTTCATTTATAGATATTTCTTTTTATTTTTAATAATACAGTAGATTAGCCTTACATCATATAAAATTGATAAAATAATATGTAATTGATAGTTGTAATAAACAGATATTTATTGTAACAAATCTGTATCAGACATTGTAAGAAATTGAACAATTTACTTCTGTTTTATATAGGGAGATGGAGTGAAGTACTTCATAGTGGATTGTCGGCCAGCAGAACAGTATAATAATGGACATTTACCTACAGCCTTTCATTTAGACGCTAACTTGGTAATTTTTTTCTTGCGGGGGTTGTCCATTTCTCAGATTCAAAGGGATGTTCAAAGTTATTTGAGGCATCGGTAGTTTGAGAAATTGAGATCCAGAAAATTCCAATTCCAAACAACCATCTATTTCATGTAACAGTATGAAATTTTCCTTTCCTTTATTCTTGATTAATTAAAAACCTTTTATCTTCTCAAACTATAAAAATCACATCAGCTTGTTCTGTTTAAGCTTAACTAAGAAACAGTTAAGGTCAGTTACCTATAAAAATCAACCAGACTTAACATAATACCAGTCATGTACCAATCACACATCAATTTGACCCTGTTTATGCCCCTTCCACGAATGTAGCAGGGCGTATAGGTTTACCCTTGTCCGTCCATCCATCCAGTTTTGTTAAGCTTTTGCATTTAGGTCAATTTCTCAGAAACCCATTAAGATAAATCAACGATATTATATCACTACAGTCCCCTTAAAACACTGATTTAGGTGTATATTTAAAGAGCTACATTTAATGCTTCAGTGACTGTATTGAATTTAAGCCTCGTTATATGTCCATTTCTCAAATTGATTTCCCGTGGGAATTCCATCTTCAGGAGGACACGGCATTCGTGTCTTACAGGCACAATCTCTTGTTTTTAGATTTGTTTATACCCACTAAAAGTTTTAGTTCAAGTCTGTTAGAGTATATTAAATGATTTTATTGTTGAAGGGAACAGAAATTTATTTTGAGAATTTGAGAAATCACTGTTAAAAAAAAAACGAAGATCAATTTACAAGGAGACAATGAAAAAAATGACCGGACATGTAAAATAGACCAGAAGTCCATGGTATTCAAGTGAACCAAGTTTGAACCACCAAGATGTGAATGTATTTTTACATTTAACAGTGATTTGTTCTGCTTATAGAAATCTTCAAAATAGAGGTTGAATTTCTCTATTCTCAGTTTAATTTGCAGTTCAATATTTTCATATTCCAGGTCTGAAATAAAAGCCCTCACATATCCCCCTTATCCTCTCAAATTATTGATAGATATCAACTGCACCTAGTATAGTATCATGGTACCCGATATAATTTTGATATACCACTACTGGGCTAATGATTTCAATGTTTAATATACTGTGGATTCATTTATTTTTGTGGATAGAGAAAAAAAGGCATTTCGTGGGATACGTAAATTCATGGATTGCTGGCTTAGAAAAAATTTAAAAGGAGTTGTTGAAATACTTAAATTTGTGGCTTGGCACATCAAATATCATGAAAATACTGTGACAAAATTTGCCAATCATAATTTGATAATGTACAGTAAAGTACTGATTTTAAGCGCTTATAAAACAAAAGTCTAACAAACAGATTTTTCAAATTTGTAACGGAACAAAGCTTGTCGTGAATTTAACAAGAATAACAAAATCCATAATTAATTACTTGTTAGGTTATTCAGGTGTGAAATATATATTTACGAAATTGCAATCACTTGTCACCACATACCTCTAGGCATATACATACATATTTTTAATCCAATTACAATCAACAATGTCAGCTTTATTGTCTTTTTAGCTCACCTGGCCCAAAGGGTGATCTAAAAGATCTTCTCCTCTGAAACCACTTGGAACAAAACTTGGCAGCAATGGTCCTTAGGTGGTCCTTTTTCAGAAGTGTATCCGATGACCCCGCCCATCATCCAAGATGGATGCCAGAGCTGAACTTAGTTTAATATAGGACCCTATGGGAAATGTACGAAAAGATCGTCTTGTCTGAATCAACTTGGCCAATTGGAACAAAATTTAGCAGCACTGGTCCTTAGGTGGTCCTCTTTCAGAATTGTATCCGATGACCGAACCCGTCATCCAAGATGGCCCCTAGAGACGAACTTAGTTTAACATAGGACCCTATGGGAAATTTATTTGGAAATTCAATTGGAACAAAAGATGGCAGCAATGGTCCTTAGTTGGTCCTCTTTCAGAATTATATCTGATGACCCTGTTCTCTATCAAAGATGGCTGCCAGAGCAGAACTTACAGTAGTGTAACATACGAACTAATGGGAAAGTTCACTGAATGATCTTCTTGTTTGAAACTAGTGAGACAATTGGAACTTAACAGCAATGTTCCAGGCTGCCAGTCAAGATGGACATAGTCCAGATGAGCGATACAGGCTCCTGGGAGCCTCTCGTTACAAGATTTTTTTACTGTAATTTATGAGAAAGTTTGTATTGTTTAGGCATACTTAGGATTAATTGCTTCCTTGAATGCTTGATTTTCACAGTCAAAATATTTTTAAAGAAATTTGTTTGAGCTTTTAAATATTACCAAAGAAAAAATTACATGAAACACTGTATCCTCTGTGGATATAGCTAACTCATCATATGTCAACATCCAAGTATATGCTGTAAAAATGCAATTGTTTAATGTTGTCTCGGAAAGGTACATCAAAACTCTGTGGTTTCAAAATTCAGTGCATTCAAGCTAAAGTAAAAAATATTATTTTTCGTTGGATATTAAAAATTTGTGGTTTACTGGGACCCATAAAAACCACGAAAATTAATATACAACGAATAATAATGAATCCACAGTATGTAATGGTAAGTTTGGGTCAACCTGTTATTTATTGACAACTAAATTAGTGAACTAGCTGACATTTTGTGATGGGTAAATTACTAAACGAGTTGGTATAGTGACATCTGACATTCGGTTGCAGATAAATTAGTACATGTATTGAACTGCAGGAAAGTATTCAATCTGTCAGCTATAATAATTTCATGACCAAATAATGTTACTTATATGTTATCTTTGTAACATATGATTGAAATGATGTAAATGGCACTTTGTTTCAGATGTTACAAAATCCAATGGAATTTAACACAGCAGTACAAGCATTATTAGCTGCTCAGCAACAGAGTATATCTGCTGGTAAGTAATTTCTTTATTCATATTTAACAGTAGATTACTCAAGGCTGTACATGTTGCTGACAGTTTGGCCAGATTTCCTTACTTTAGGTTTGTTTGCATGGAAAAAATTGTTACCAAATTGACCTTAATGCTTCAATACTGTAAATTCAGAAAGTAATATGATGTTTTTATTAATGCCAAAAATATGCCATTGTCAAGATTGCATTAATTAAGCCTGGCATTTTCATTTAAACTTGTAATGTAGCTCACCTGGCCAAATATGCCATGTGAGCTATTGCCATCACTTGGCATCCGTCCTCATCCGTTGTCCATGTAAACTTTTCCTTTAAAGATTTTCTCTGAAACCACTGGGCCAATTGGGACCAAAGTTTGGTGAATGGTCCTTGGGTGACCCCCTTCCAAAAGTGTTTTGCTGTCTGACAACCAACATGGCTGCTGTTTTTAAAAATAGGAAAAGGTGGGATGAATTTATTAAAATTTCTTCTATAAAAATATATGGCCCGTTGAAACCAAATTTTGCTGAAATTGTCGCTGTGAGGTAAACTTTCAAAAGTTTGTGCAATAACCTGGACTGCCAACCAAAGTGGCTGCCACAGCTCATCATATATTAACATTGGACCCAATGGGAAAATTAATTTAAAAATTATGTCTGAAACCACTGGGCTGAAAATTTCATGATGTCTCTAAGTAACAAAGTAGAATACTATGGGAACAATTTAACCATAGCTGTGTTGCCTGCCTGTAATTCATAAATAAGTTTTCTAAAAATGACAACAGCCAATGTTGAAACAAATTTTTTCTAAAATTAATATCTTTAAATGGCTAATATCTGAACATTAATCATTGATAGGATAAATATTACATATATTTATAGGTTCAGTATCAGGAGGAGAACATTTATGTTTTATTGGTAGTGGTCGTGAAGAAGAAGATCAGTATGTTTATATGGTGATAGCTAACTTTTTACAAAAACATTACCAGTTTATTAGCTTTGCCAAAGGAGGATACTCAGGTAATTTTTGTATTGGTGTTATAATTAATAGGAAATCCCAAGGGAACAGAGTGATAAGTATTTGTTTCGTGTCTTTGTGATGCCATCTTTTATTACACTCTCTAAAATAATTTATACTATTGTAGTATTACAAAATTAACATCTATTTATATAATTTTAATCAAAAATGAGTTTGCCATCATCAACATTCTTGGCACAGATATTGTGAACTTTAAATTGATTTTTTGTGCAACATAATCAGTAAAATCATGATATTAAAGTTACCATTATGTCACTAGTTATTTTCCACAACATGTAAACATTGCATTTATCTCCTCTTGTTTGAGTTTGTAGGTACAATTCCCAGTGAATTATGGGTAATCACATGGCTGTGTGTCAAAATGTAACATTGTCACAGTTTATATATGTTGACGAATGGATTATTATTTTTAAGTTATTTATTAAAATGTATTTTAACCCATGGATAAATTGTATTATTTTATATACTGACCATCAAAAGAAATGCAACGGTACTTTGACATAATATTTATGAAATAGTCTTTATCATTTTCAAAATTTGAAAAGCTACACTTTGGAGGATCACTTTTGAAATTCCGGCACCTCAAAAATCGTGTATAATGTTAATTTAATGTAAGTGTTGCGTTTCTTTTGATGGTCAGTATATTTTGTTAAACAAGATTTAATATGGGCTCATTAATAATTTATAAGAATTTTGAAATAATTATTGCAAACTTGCAATAAAAATGTAAATAAAGTCATTCATCTTTTTACACAGCTGTTCATCAAGTGTTAAAGGACAGACTGGGTGATGGACTGACCAATCATAACCCTAAACATTGTATTATATGTAATCCTGAGACAGCATCTAGTGATTTAGAAAGTGGTGATGATTTCCATCCTGTTGTCAAGGTAATAGTTTTTTAGCAGTTTATGTACTTTATAAAAGCACATGGTAAATAATCTGCTGTAATACATATAAGTATAAGCTTATGTAATGCATCTTTAGATAAATGACAGAATTAGATATATACATACCACTAAATATAGCAAATAAAATGTATCATTGTGTTTTGCAAATTTCTTATTACTTATTCAGGTATTCTGTCTATGGTATTAGATTATATTTGATACTCAGAAAATCTTCTCCAGACTTGAAAATGATTTATTTTATAATTCTTAATCAAACTCTGCCATGACATGGATTTATAAAGGTGTGTTGGTGTAATTTGCAAGGTTTAACTGTAGTATTTAGTAGAAAATCATTTGCCATTTATATTATGAGCAGCATGAAACACCTTGCTAATATTGTGTATTGTATCATGGATATGGAACTTTCACTTAGATAAAACTTTGATGGTTAGAATATGGTTTATTAATCTTTATAATCCATTTTATTGGTAATTAGTGTTATTTTCCTTTGATCTCTAATGCATGATAAAGCCTACATTGTGAACTGGCAGTGATAATAAAATTATCTGTTCAGTGTCAAGGATATTGTCAAGTTGCTACATTTTGATATGCCCGTTGTAGACATGACGTATTATGGTATACCAATATCAATCCGTCCGTCCGTCGTGCCATCCTTCCGTCCGTCAACACTTTGTAGCATAACTCAAATTTGCTTCAATCAATTATGAAATTTTATCACAACATTAGGATTGACAGAAGAAAGCTCCCATTCGATTTTTTGTCATTCTGGAGTTATGGGACTTAGATTGTCCAAATACAGTTGACTCTCATTATCTCAAAGTGGAAGGGACCAGCAAAAATAGTTTGAGATAACAGGAGTTTGAGATATCAGGAGGAAATATAGTGCAAAGTTAATTCTGTTGACCAACACATTACTTTCAGATATCAGGAGTTTTGAGATAACGAGAGTCAACTGTATAAGCAATTTTCCATGCTATTATGCAATCCGAAGTGAATTTATTTGTGCTACATAGTAAGGCTAGATTTTGTTTGCCGGAAATGGAAGTAAGTAAAGTAATGGAAATAACTTGCTTCAAATTATAATTTTAGAGTCAGAATTGTGATACTGGAAATGAGTTTCTGGAACGGGCTATTTCTGTGCTCGCATCATTTGCCATGCTACATAATAACAGCATATTATTCTTTTGTATAAAGTACATCCATCATATTTATTATTCTCACAATGCAGATATACAATAACAAACTCATTCAAAAATTTATCAGTTCACAGTACATTACTGCAATTATGTATGATGATTAATGTCTAAAGAAAAAAGAAAAGAAATAATGGAGAAATAAGAAACAAAAACTTTTATATTGTATTAAATGTCTATTGCAGAAAAAAGAGGAGAGTGAATCATTATTTGGCAAACTGTCTGTAGTTGTCAAGAGTAAATCAGCAGAGATGAAACAGAAATTAACAGATTATATCAAAAATGAAAACCAGAACGTTGAAAGGTATTAATAACATTTGAGATGTATACAGTGGAAAATTGTTATTTCAATTGTTGATAAAACTTGGATTGGTGTAATTCATAAAACTTTGAAATAAGAGCCATAAAAATTTAATTGGTGAGTGCAGGTCATATCTGATAAACGTTTCATATTTCACATTAAGAATGCATTTATTGAACGAAAAGATGTTATTTTATCTGAAATTAATCTCAGCAGTAAGAACATTAGTTAAAGTTCAGTCAGTAAAGGCTAGGTGCAGTACTGGGCACAGTTATTGTATTGTAAATAGAGGTCTATGACTCAAATATTAAATCATCATTTAATAGATATTTAGTTTTAAAAAACATCTTCCTAAAGATCAGCTAATCCTTATGTTAGCTGAAGTTAGTTTAATAATTCAATAAGTCTGTTCACCACAGAATTGTAATGTTTTAATAATTGTATATCCCTGTAAGTTTTATTACCTCTTGTTTTTTTGTATAGTCATGTGAGTAATACAGACAGAGTGGGTAAACGTTACAGAAATATGGATAATGTATTCTCTATAGGAGATGACGAGGATGGTATGTATAGTTATCAGATACAGGGGGAAGTTGGGGATGGTTTCAGACCCCCTCCCCCTCCTTTTGTTTTTTGTATAGTCATGTGAGTAATACAGACAGAGTGGGTAAATGTTACAGAAACATGGATAATGTATTCTCTATAGGAGATGACAAGGATGGTATGTATAGATACAGAGGGAAGTTGGGGATGGGTTCATGGAAAAAATTGTTTTTATATTATCACACCAGTATTGTTTTATGTCTTTCAATATAATCTACCTTACTGTTAGAACCATGTACTACAGCATCCTAACTATTTTGTATTTAACATTAAAACAACTACTTTAAGGAACAAAATGGATAAATTTCTGGAACCAAAATGAAAAAATGATACTGCAAGTATGAACTACATCTATTGTTATTTTGTTTTCCTACTACTAATGTGGATTGGCCAGGTCAATCTAATGGAAGAAAAAAAATGCTGACAAAAATTCTATATTTTTGCCAATTTACAATTTACCACAAAAAGTGTATTTTAGTGTCGAAAAATTAGAATAATAATGGTAATCCTATTTTCAGTTAAGTTTTCTTTTTCGATATTGAATTTATACTTTTATTTTTCAGCGGAAGATTTACCCAATTCCTCAGATGAGGAAACAAAGGAGAAGATCAGCTTAGAAACATGGTTAAAGAAACCAGATATTATATACTCTTGTAAATGTAATGCAATTGGATCAAATGGTTTCATGTTTCCAAGGTAACTTGAACTTTAAGATACCATAATCAGTTATTTGGCTGTTGAATTGATCCTGAATTTTTATCGTAATATGGAAACTAGTCTCGATTTGAAACTTCCTTTCAAGTCATACATAGTTCCAATATTCTTACATACACTTATCATGCACAGATGTCGTGAGAGACAAGTGAATAGAGTACCGGTAATTATCTGAATATGAAAGTCTATAACAGCACTAAAAATATTGCACTTCAATTGTTTTGGTAATATGAAATGAGGCTTGCAGACAATTCTATAAATAAAGTTCATGTTTGTTTATTATTCATTTAATACATGTACATTGTACTGTAAAAGAAAACAATATAACACTGTAATTCTGATTATTCATGTGACATATAAATATACAAATGAATTTTAAATAAGGTCGTCAAAAAGTCTGCAGGGTTCAAACTTTTAACAAAACTTGCATTTGTCCAGCAATGACACATCTGTTTATGATTGTGTCATATTTTAAACAAAAATCAGTAAATCTATTGGACTAGAAAATTAATTGTTATTACTACAGGAAATGAGGTAAAAAGTAATAGTTTTTATATTGACATTTGATAGAAAGTTTGTTAAGCTAGCAAAAAAAGTTTATGGTTCATATGTGACAAGTAGTAATTTTTTTTTTAGTGTCAGCTTATTAGTGGTATTTGAATATATGATTATAAAAAACTTATGATTAAAACAATATGATTTATTTATCTTTCAGCTATATTCTTATAACAGACAATCACATGTATATCTTGCGAGAAATCCAAAACAAGAAAGGTATGGCACATATCCAGTCACGAAGAGCATTGGGTAGTATTGTAAAAATTACTTCTAAAAAAAGACATCCTGAACTTATCACATTTAAGTATGGATCATTAGAAGATGATTTTGTGGAAGTGACTGATTTTGACAGATTTTTAATTCCAAATGCTGGAGAAGCTACAAAAAAGATCAAACAACAGATTGTAAAAGTTTTAGATAATTTAGAAAGATGAAATACTATATGTATTGAGTATTTTGGCTAATGTAAACCTTTGCCTTTCTGAATAAAGAGATTTCAAATAAAATTGGGTGTTAAATTTTGACCAATTATGGTGTTTTGAATTTTAATTGTGTCTCTAGATAAATATAAATAAATAATTTCAATCTGAGCACTATAAATAAGTAAAACATTAGCCAAAATAATCTATTGTTTATATGGTAGATCATATCTGTGATAAGTGTAGATGTTTTGTCTGTAATGTGTCGACTGTAGACTGGTAACAAATTGCAATATTATACGCAAATAGATGGATTATAGAAATGATTATCTGTGAGCTTATTTTGATTGTATGATCAGATTTGAGCTGATCTTTATAATATAAACACAAAACACCTCAATTGATATCATTGATAAGCACTGCTTTTTAATTTTTTAATCTGTTTTTTATTTATTTTGATTTTTTTGGTTGCTATGAGGAAGTATGGATAAGTACAGAAAGTGATTTGTATTTGTATATCAGTTTAGGTTTGCAATAGTAATTAAGCATCTTACAATGGATTGTAATGAAAAAAACATGGTTTAAGATTGGAAAAAAATATTAAAATTCTACATTGTTTAATTTTCAGATTGTATACTTGAGGGTACAATGTTTAAGTAGTATAATTGATTGTCTATTATATTATTGATTCATATAAGATTGTGTTCAAAGATTAAAAATAGAGAAAGGTTATATCCAGTTTGTAGTATATAGTCTGTTAAACATTTCATTTAAGTCAATGTTTGAAAGATTGTACAAGGTATTATATCTAATTATATTTGAATCACTGTTTTGATATGTAATATGTGATAATCCTTGTAAATGTGTATCTTTTAAAATGTGTAATACTCAAGATTATTAAATGGTATAATCGTTTTCAGTGTGACAGTTTATAACATCAGCTATCAGGAAAATAATTCATGACATCATTAAGTCTGTTGATAAAATGTGATTTATCCTTGAGAGTTATGTATAGTTCATCAGAACATTTAGTTGAAGTATTAATGAGAAACAGGATGTACGGCAGTTCTATTCTTTTAATATACACACCAGTAGGGTAGGCATGAAAAGTAAATTTACCAAAATATTATAATTATAGCCATAATTTGTCCTTTATATGAAACAGATTCCCAAATGAGTAAAATCTGATTATTTCATAAAGATGTATGAGATTCAGTGTATTTGGTTTAGTTTGTGATATTGTAAATATTTCAGCTTGTATTTATATGTTGTAAACATTATATGGTTGTAATTGATGTAATTTACTACACAGAGAATTTATTTTATCAAGTACTACAGCAGCCGACAGACATTGCAAATTTATTTAAAGTTGAATTTGGTAGATACAGTGAAAATGAAACAGTACAAGACCTGTTTCGATTTGAACATCAGAAATAGTTTCATAACTACTGGAAAACAGTTCAATCTACCATCTACCAAAATTTCAGTGATGTCATGTATAATCAGATTATATAAATAATGCATCCATGTATTTTAGAGGATTATACAGCAGATTTATAGCATGAGAAATTTGTTGTCAACCAAGGCAAAGCCAAAATCAACAATTTTAAGGGGTAGCAAGATACAAATGTTTAACTGTAAATTCGGAAATTATTGCAAAATTTGCGACACCGTTGTAATCGCAATAAATTAAACTCGCATTTTGAAAATTTTGATATGAATGAAGCGGGATTATTCTCAATATCGTAAAAATTAAAATCGCATTTTGGTCTAAAATGACAAAATCGCAATAATAAACGCACACAGTAATTTCTGATTTTACAGTATTGACAATCATGTCGCCCTTTCGAGCTGTCAAATTACAACTGAATTTAATACAATGATTGATAATTCAAATTATTAGGCATAAAATATTATATATACCAAAAAAACAAAAAAAAATTGGCGGTAGATGCTCTGCCACCCTCTGAAATATGTATTATTTATTATACTGAATGATTTATTTTTGATTATTTGATTATTTAAATGGAAAGGGTAACATTCTCAACTAACACATTTCAACAGGTAATAATATTTCATCTGTCTGTGTTTTCTCTCATACAGATTCTTGCCTGGTTTTTATGTTACCAATAGGGTCTGACCAAAAAGGTGATAGATGAAAAATATTACCCCTAAATCATGTGTTAGAAAGGAATGTTATCTTTGTCTAAACCAAGAAAGAGACAGGAATTTTGCATGAAGTATAATTATATATATTGACATAGATAGCTTAAAGTGATTTACATTCCATGTATTTCATAATTATATTATCTCTGATAAATGTTGGAATCATATTTGAACAAAAAAGGAATCAATTTGTGAAACAATTTGGTGTCCTTTGTCTGTCCATGGGTAAAGAACAATATCAAATCTGTGATACAACATTATAAATGTGACATCATTGTGTTATTTCTTCATAGTGAAAGTAAATACATAACACACATTACTGTACACATACAGAGATACTTTTTAATTCTGTTTTTGTATTTACATGTATATCAACTTTTGGTTGTTTAAATACTCTTCTTTAAGCCATACAAAATAACTGGATGTTTACAAAACCCACCAAACATGAAAGGGAGATAATCAATATGATGCAAGAAGATCACAATATTATTTTGCTTCACCAGCCCGATTTAATGCAAATATTATAAAAGCGGTATTTGATATTTTTTTTTATTAGAAATTTATCAATAGATAAAAAACATACAAACTCTTGAAAAATACATTGTTATTTAAAGTTCATGAGAACGTGTTAAATATTGAAACCAAGCTGCTTATTTAGACCATAAATATACCCTGGTAGATCTCAGTTATCACTTGTTAATTTTGTAGTCAGAAAATTCACATCTTTTTGTTTAGATATTCTATCAAGGATTACTTTAGAAGTTTGTCCAGCTATAAAAGAGCTGCCATCCCTCCAATGTTTACGATTCTACTAATTTCCTAACAGTTTTTGTTTCCTTTAAAAACAGTATTTTTAGATACTGAAGCAGTGAACAGTTCCAAGTAAAATTGCAATTCCTTTAACTCTCTATTGTGTATATTTGTACACATGTTATATTAACAATATTTATTGTTTTTTATACCTTTATGAAAAGAATTGAAAATTTCCTGAAAAAATAATAGGGCCTTCCACAAATCTTACAATGGGGGTTGGCAGCCCTACTATTATTTAAAAGAAATAGATGTGACGTACAGTACCAAACTGACAGATAGTTAAAATAAAAATGATCTAGCATCACGCTCAGAACTTTGAACGAGAATACAGCAATTATACCTTGGAAATGTTATCTTGTATGGCTTAATCAAAATAATATTGTGATGACCCTTTCCATAGAGATATTTCTTTACACATGATACTTGCCAAGATCACATTTTTGTGTCGCCTGCGGAACGCATGGTCGACACATAGGGATCACTATCTGTCGTCTTGCGTCGTCTTGCGTCCTGCGTCCTGCGTCTTGCGTCGTCTTGCGTCGTCACACTTTTCTTCTATCCTCAACTACTCGTAAACCGCTCAAAGGATTATGATGAAACTTTCTCTGTGCATTAACCTTAATGCACAGGTGTGCATATATATTTCATTTTTAGAAAATTTAAATTTTTTTTTGGTAAAAATTGACATTTTTGCAAAAAAAAGGGGGGCAAAACTTCTATCCTCAACTACTCCATAACTGCTCAGAGGTATTTGATGAAACTTTCTCTGTGCATTAACGTTAATGCACAGGTGTGCATATATATTTCATTTTTAGAAAATTTGGAATTTTTCTCTATAAAAAATGACATTTTCGAAAAAAAAGGGGGGGTCAAAACTTCTATCCTCAACTACTCCATAACCACTCAAAGGAATTAGATGAAACTTTCACTGTGAATTAATCTTAATGCACAGGTGTGCATATATATTTCATTTTTAGAAAATTTAAAAATTTTTTTTGTAAAATATGACATTTTGCAAAAAAAAAAAAGGGGGGGGGGCAAAACTTCTATCCTCAACTACTCAATAACCGCTCAAAGGAATTTGATTAAACTTTCTCTGTGCACTACCCTAAATGCACAGGTGTTAATATTTATTTCATTTCTAGAAAAATTAAAATTTTTTTTGGTAAAAATTGACATTTTTTGAACGCAAAAAGGGGGGGGGGTCAAAACTGCTATCCTCAACTACCCCATAACCGCTCAAAGGAATTTGATGAAACTTTCTGTGCATTAACCTTAATGCACAGATGTGCATATATATTTCATTTTTAGCAAATTTTAATTCTATTTTTGGTAAAAATTGACATTTTTGAAAAAAAAAGAGGGGGGTTCAAAACTTCTATCCTCAACTACTCCATAACCACTCAAAGCAATTTGATGAAACTTTCTCTGTGCATTAACCTTAATGCAAAGGTGTGCATATATATTTCAGTTTTAGAACATTTTAATATCTTTTGTAAAAATTGACGTCCGCAGGCGACACATGTCTTCCTTGGAAGACTCACACATTTTTTGTAACAGAAATGGCTTTATATGAGTGAAGCTTTATGTAAATGCTTTTATTATTTTATCCTTTAAAGATCTTAGATAGTCCAAATGGCCACTTTTTATTCCCTTTCAAAGAATAATCGAGGGGGATATTAATTTTCCCTTGTGAGTCTGTCCGTCTGTCTATCCATCCACTTAGAGGGTACATGGTTTGTCTAAGTAACTCCTCCTATAGTTGTGTCATTTTCCCAGTGAAATCAGCATTGGGGATACATGGTAAGTCAAGATAAGTGCTAATTCAGTTTTCAAATTAGACAGTTTTTATTAATGTCAAATATTTGTACTGATACTGAAGATTTTCACATTTCAGTGATTTTGTTTTATTTTATTACAAAATATCGGGTTAAATCAGTGTTTTTATTATGTTTTGCTAACACTGTTCCAGCTTTATAGGAACAGTAGAATCTCGATTTCTCGAACTCGAAGGGGTCTTTAAAATTATTTCGAGGCATCAGTAGTTCAAGCCATCGAAATCTGGAAATTTTTCAGTAACAAACCAGCAATAAATTTAAAATTTAATTTACATCCTTATCTATCCAATCGTTAAAACAACATCCACTCATCAAATCTGGATTTGGAAATAATATAATTTAAGAATAAATCTACCATAAACATTGAATGGATAATCACCTTCTTGTCATCAATGATCTCACCTCTGGTTTTTGTCTCCCCTGCGACGAAAAGTCGCGGAGGCGAGATATAGGTATTACTTTCTGGCAGCAGCAACGGCAGTGTAAACTTATTAAAACTTTAATAACTTTGCATATCTACAATTAAGATTTATGGTCCACAGATAGCTTATCATATAAGGTTTGTGACCCTGACCTCATTTTCATGGTTCGTAAACATGAATTTAAAATCTGCGTCCAAGTTTTGTGGTTAAATCCATTTCTCAGCAACTGTAATACCTAGGCCAACAATATTTGGTCTGTAGATAGTTCTTAGTGGGTACATGCTAGTCTGACACCTGGCTTGCGGCCTTGACCTCAATTTCATGCTCGAGTGACTTTATCACTTTTTCGTGGTTAAGTCCATTTCTCAGAAACTGTCATACCTAGACCCACCGTATTTGATCTATTGATAGTTCTTGGTGGGTACATGCCTGTCTTACACTTGTCTCTTTACCTTGACCTCAATTTCTTAAGTTTATTTTTCAACAACTGTAATACCTAGACCTACCGTATTTGGTCTATTAACAGTTTTTGGTGGGAAGCATTGAATTCTTTCATTCACTTATAAAAGTTTTTGTTACATAAAAGAAGTTCTTAAATTACAACTAAAAATATGAGATTTTACAAACAAAAAAAAACAAAACATTTTTTATGGTATATTGATGTTTCTGGTTGTAGACAATTTGTATTGAAGGGTCATCACTCTTTGATGTGGGATTCTATGTTGTTAAATCTTTGTTATGTGATTGTTTTGTATAATACTTATATTTTATTTCTATCAATGATTATTTATTGTAAAGTATTTAATTATAATAAGTTGACAAAGTAAAATAAAATAAATGAAAGAATTTTTGTGGTATTAATTTTTTGAAAAGTACACCTCTTTGAACACGTGCTAAAAGTTTTTTTCTCCCAAAAATAAATGATACCTTGTTCATACTTTACCATGCAAATATACTGATTTATGATTTATATTTATATTATCTGCTTTAGTAGTTGTGTAGTGGGCCACAATCAGGTATCTTCTCCGAAAAATCTTTCTTGGGTAAAACTTGTCCTCAGACTACAAGGATTATCAGACTGAAGTCTTGCACACATACACTCTGAGGATTCAACATTAAGTACAGAGAGGTTAAAGTTGATTTGGTGGATGAGACTTGGTGACGTTTCTGATTCGTGGTGAAATATTGGAAAGCTCTTACTGACAAAATTTGTACTTTGATCACTTTTTATGCATATAGAGGCATAGCTGACAAATAATTTAGGGTCAAGCCATCATATTTGACAAGATGACTTTTCAATCACTTGTAATGACAGGTTTGCCTAAAATGTTACCCAAAACGAAAGGACAATGGTGTGAAACAAACCTCATTAAATAGGCCTTGTAAGACTTGGGCAGAATGTTGAAAAAAGGCTCAAAATGGATTTGTTTCTTCTTTTCGGTGTATGTGTTGTCAAAAAGATCTTTCTGGAAATATACAGAACTGCTGAATAGTCATTATCTGAGATAAGGGACACTATCCCTGCAGCATTGTTAGGATAACAAAAAGTGTTAACATATTTGGATCATTGAAACAAATGTTCCTGAATTAGTGGTTGATCTTCGTTTTACTCTCAGAAAACATTACAGAGTAGATTGACAAGGCATAAAATAATTCTGTTCTATACAAAGGGAAATGAAGAAAAATGTGGTTTGCTATCAGTTTCATAGCTTGCAGCAAAGTTTGCAAAGAAAAACTTGCTTGACAAGTATGGTTTTGACAGTGCTTTAACTCCACATCAAAGTTTTGTGATTAGCTTCTTATCTCATTACCCTTATATGATAAAGCAACCATGTTTAGTCTATATATTCATCACTTTGAGTACATGTTATATTAACGTTTGGTTGTTTAAATACTCTTTTCTAAAAATGCTTTTTGTCTCGCCTGCGACGAAAAGTTGCGAAGGCAGGATATAGGTATTACTTTCCGGCGGCGTAAACTTTTTAATACCTAGAATTAAGATTTATGGTCCACAGATAGCTTATCGTATAAGGTTGCAGCATTATACTTGTCTTCTGACCCTGACCTCATTTTAATGGTTCACTGACTTCATAAACACGAATGTAAAATCTGTGTCCAAGTTTCGTGGTTAAATACATTTCTCAGCTGTAATACCTACGCCAACCATATTTGGTCTATAGATAGTTCTTACTGGGTACATGCCAGTCTAACACCTGGCTTTGGACCTTGACCTAAATTTCATGCTTCAGTGACTTTGTTACATTTTTGTGGTTAAGTCCATTTCTCAGAAACTGTAATACCTAGACCCACCGTATTTGGTCTATTGATAGTTCTTGGTGGGTACATGCCAGTCTTACACTTGTCTCTTTACCTTGACCTCAATTTCTTAAGTTTATTTTTCAACAACTGTAATACCTAGACCCACTGTATTTGGTCTATTAACAGTTCTTGGTGGGAAGCATTGAATTCTTTCATTCACTTATAAAAGTTTTTGTTACATAAAAGAAGTTCTTAAATTACAACTAAAAATATGAGATTTTACAAACAAAAAAAAACAAAACATTTTTTATGGTATATTGATGTTTCTGGTTGTAGACAATTTGTATTGAAGGGTCATCACTCTTTGATGTAGCCTTTCTACTTAAAAAAATGAAACTTTATTAATAAGTACATGAACACATTTTTCTTATTGTTTCCAGGGTAAATATTCATAATTATTCTAAAAAACTTAAATCATCCTTACTAAAATGGTGAAAAATGGTTACAAAATATTGCCAAGTTCTTTGTATCTGTGATCAAAGTTTGAAGTTGCTAAAAAGACTCACTAGACTGAAATTTCCTTAGGCTCCTCTATCATGTCTATACTGTTACTGTATTAAAGTCAGATGTTGTTCTGGAGTTATGTCGCCTTGTCCGTAAAAAAATCAAATGTGCACGAAAAATCACAAAATTAACAATTTTTGGGTAAATTAAAAATCGTGTAGACTTCGATGTGCTCAATATATCTTGTTAAAATTTGAAACATACTTTGTTAAGATAAGTATCTTTTAATGGTCAACTGCTAATCAATGCTAAACATATAGCTTCACCTCCTATTTTGTGTTTTAATTTAATGAAGTTTACCCTTCACTAAATGACAAACGTCAAGTAAAAAGCCTATTTGATGTGGGATTCTATGTTGTTAAATCTTTGTTATGTGATTTGTTTTGTATAATAATTATATTTTCTTGATTAAGTCCATTTTTCAGCAACTGTCATACCTTGACCCACAGTGTTTGGTCCGTAGATAGTTCTTTGTAAATCATCAGTTAACCAAAAGTTAAATCTTTACCTTGACCTCATTTTCATGATTTACTTATTTCTTTTAAATATTTTAGTAATGTTTTGAAATCTATTTCTCAGTCACCATACACAGCAAACCAACTATATCAGATATTCACATTAACCAGATATATAGATTTTTTCGTTGTTATCAGATTTATCTAATCAAGATAGTTAAAATATCAAATTTTATTCTTAAAAAAATGAAACTTTATTAATAAGTACATGAACACATTTTTCTTATTGTTTCCAGGGTAAATATTCATAATTATTCTAAAAAACTTAAATCATCCTTACTAAAATGGTGAAAAATGGTTACAAAATATTGCCAAGTTCTTTGTATCTGTGATCAAAGTTTGAAGTTGCTAAAAAGACTCACTAGACTGAAATTTCCTTAGGCTCCTCTATCATGTCTATACTGTTACCGTATTAAAGTCAGATGTTGTTCTGGAGTTATGTCGCCTTGTCCGTAAAAAAATCAAATGTGCACGAAAAATCACAAAATTAACAATTTTTGGGTAAATTAAAAATCGTGTAGACTTCGATGTGCTCAATATATCTTGTTAAAATTTGAAACATACTTTGTTAAGATAAGTATCTTTTAATGGTCAACTGCTAATCAATGCTAAACATATAGCTTCACCTCCTATTTTGTGTTTTAATTTAATGAAGTTTACCCTTCACTAAATGACAAACGTCAAGTAAAAAGCCTACTTTCTGGTAATTTATGACCTATTGACTTAACCAATCATTGACTGAGATCATCAGCAACCACAAATTGATTAAATTTTTGATAAACAAGGGTCTGTGAAGAAAGGTTAAATTGATAAAGAATGAGCAAAAATTAACCAGCTGAACTTCACTTCAGCCTAACACTTGATCTCTCCAGACTTCAGTTGCATGGTTCATTGACCTTGTTAAATTTACAATTCAAAGCTGCTAGGATTATAATTGAAATAAAAAAGGAGGACCAGGATTTTGGAAAAATAAAAAGTCAGGATCACTTTAGATGTAAAAAAAATGCTGGACCAGTGTCAATTAGGTTTTAATGGAAATAATAACTAGATATGAACAATGCCCCTCCCCCTTTTTTTCTGCCCTGCCATATGCATGAGTATAGCTCCACATTTTTTAGATTTGATAAACAGTGATGTTGGCCAACAACTTGAAACTGTTACCCTGTCTGTAAGAAACAAATGATGCCCCCGCCAGACACACCTCCATTATGTGTAAGAACATCCTACAAAATATGAAAGCTGTATCTCCAAAACTGTAGGAGGAGATAGCCCGACAAACCATGATCTCTTTAAGCAGCTAGCAAAAATGACTAAGTCCAACTACCTGTCATTTTCAGAATATTTAAAAGAAATCAATATCCTGTGGCCATGCACACCTCCACTTTATGTATGAACATTCTATAAAATATTAAAGATGTATCTTTTGTAGGATGTTCATATACGTAATGAAGGTGTGCATGGCCACAGGATTTTGATTTTTTTCAAATATTCTGAACAGGTAGTTGGACTTGGTAATTTTTTGGTATTATCTGTAGGAGGAGATAGCCGGACAAATCTGTAGGAGGAGATAGCCGGACAAACCATGATCTCTTTTATATGCAGCTAGTACCAAAAAAATGACTAAGTCCAACTACCTGTCATTTTCAGAATATATGGAAATAATCAAAATCCTGTTGCCATGCACACCTTCATTATGTGTATGGACATCCTATAAAATATTAAAGTTGTACCTCCAAAACTGTAGAAGGAGATAGCCGGACAAACCTTGATCTCCTTATGCAGCTAGTACCAAAAATTGACTAAGTCCAACTACCTATCATTTTCAGAATATTTAAAAGAAATCACACCTTCATTATGTATATGAACATCCTACAAAATTTTAAAGCTGTATCTCCAAAACTGTAGGAAGAGATATCCGGACAAACCATGATCTCTTTTATATGTAGCTAGCCTAAAAAAAAATTACTAAACTCAACTACCTGTCATTTTCAGAATATTTAAAAGAAATCACACCTTCATTATGTATATGAACATCCTACAAAATATTAAAGCTGTATCTCCAAAACTGTAGGAGGAGATATCCAGACAAAGCATGATCTTTTTATACAGATAATACCAAAAAATTACCAAGTCCAACTACCTGTTCAGAATATTTGAAAAAAATCAAAATCCTGTGGCCATGCACACCTTCATTACGTATATGAACATCCTACAAAATATTAAACTTGTATCTCCAAAACTTTGGGAGGAGATAGCCGGACAAACAATGTATCCTAATCCGGACGGACAGACAGTGGTAAATTAATATGCCCCCGACATTTTGTCGTGGGGGCATAAAAACTCAAGGACTGTGAAAAAATAGGCAGATCAAACATTTCATCCTAGCCCCCCCCCCCCCCACCCATAAAAATCAAATGGTTGCTCTCTTATAGTCAGTTGCAGTAAAATATGCAAAACCCCTAATATAACAAACTCCACTCTAAACTAACAATCTATTGCACGATACCATGCATGTACTGAGTGCGTACCAGGAGTCTATATTTATGAAATATTAAATAAATGTATTTCAAAAATAGACTATGGGATGATCACCCTTTGCCAAGCTATCATAAAGAGCAAAGGAGCAGATAATTCTTCAGTGTATTATTCATACAATGTATGGCCATATATGTCTGAGTGATCACAATCATCAACAAGAGGGTGTCGAATGACAGCAAACTGGATTTTCCTGCATGGAAATGATGTTTGCAAATCTGGATTCCCAAACAGGATGAAGTAAAGAAATATAAATGAGTTTTTGTAGGGTTTTGTAGGGTTCAGAAATGGAAAGGCAAAAATCAATCTTGACCTCCTATTTATAGTAAGTGACAAATATTGGAATTTTTGAGATGGAACTGCTGAATATCTCATTTTCTGCTGTATGAAGGGCCACGAATATGCCACAAGAAAATTAATAACTTGACAACAACAAATGACCTTTGCATGGAAACGACGACTTGAACTGCCTTTTTTCAATTTTTTAGAACATAACTCCTGAACGGTGAAAGTGAAAATCGTCAATATCAGAACGGTGAAAGTGGAAATCGTCAATATCGAACTTGACCTCCATTTTGTCATCAGTAACAACATATTAAAATTTGAAAAGCTTTAGTTGAACAGTTCATAAGTTATCACACGGACACCACTGGGAAAACCATTTTTCAATCTTTCAAGAACCATAACTCCTGAACGGTGAAAGTGAAAATCGTCAATATCGAACTTGACCTCCATTTTGTCATCAGTAACAACATATTAAAATTTGAAAAGCTTTGGTTGAATAGTTCATAAGTTATCACACGGACACCACTGGAAAAGCCATTTTTCAATCTTTCAAGAACCATAACTCTTGAACGGTGAAAGTGAAAATCGTCAATATCGAACTTGACCTCCATTTTGTCATCAGTAACACATATTAAAATTTGAAAAGCTTTGGTTGAACAGTTCATAAGTTATCACACGGACACCACTGGAAAAGCCATTTTTCAATCTTTCAAGAACTATAACTCTTGAATGGTGAAAGTGAAAATCGTCAATATCGAAATTGACCTCCATTTTGTCATCAGTAACAACATATTAAAATTTGAAAAGCTTTGGTTGAACAGTTCATAAGTTATCACAAGGACACCACTGGAAAAGCCATTTTTCAATCTTTCAAGAACCATAATTCCTGAACGGTGAAAGTGAAAATCGTCAATATCGAACTTGACCTCCATTTTGTCATCAGTAACAACATATTAAAATTTGAAAAGCTTTGGTTGAATAGTTCATAAGTTATCACACGGACACCACTGGAAAAGCCATTTTTCAATCTTTCAAGAACCATAACTCTTGAACGGTGAAAGTTAAAATCGTCAATATCGAACTTGACCTCCATTTTGTCATCAGTAACAACATATTAAAATTTGAAAAGCTTTGGTTTAATAGTTCATAAGTTATTGCACGGACACTGTTTGGCAGCAGCCAGCCCGCCCGCCCGGCCGCCCGCCGTACATCACCAAATTAATAACCGATATTTTCCTATGAAAATCCGGTTAAAAATATTATTATTATAAATAAATATGATGAAGGTTACTTTTTTGTAATTTTTTATTACACACAACACATATGACATTTAAATGGTCATAAAATAGAAATAGTACAAAGCTACTATATGCACATAAGCACCAAAAGTCTATATACAACATAATACAAAGTGCCATTTGGCACGTGCTTATCTGAATGAAAGCAAATGGAAGCATTAATATATTTTAACATGCAAATGGCACATATTCTACAGTTTTAAAATATTAAAAAAATAAATAAAATCAATTATTTCATACGGTTATTTCAATTTTTTTTCATTTCAAAAGTGAGATTTCAAAGCAGTGAAAAGCGGTTGTAACGGAACAATTATCTAACCAGTAATTTTTTTCCGATACTTTCTTGCCAAAATGAAAAAACTTTCAATTTTTTGGTTCGTTTTTTTACTTGAATATCTATTTACCATATGAATTATAAAACACACACTTCAAATATAACAACAGTTATGTTTTTCAGAGTAGCATTAAATTTCCAAATATCAGAGCTTTAGTCTTGAAAGAATATCACAGAATTTACTTTCATTCATTTATTTTTAATTTAATCTCTGGAATGTTTTAACAGAATATTATGGGACAGGTTACCTATAGCCTATAGGGGGAGGATGAACATTACTTATCTTCCTAGTTACCAATAGGGGGGGGGGGGGGTAGAATTATCTCCCGTATCTAGGTGGGTAACGGAGGCTAATTGAATAAATCTGAGCTAAACTATTAAATTTAAATTTTGTCACAACCTATTTTCAATTATCACATTTTAAAAACTCTTAAATTAAAATTAAAAATTTGAGAGATTATAGTATTTTTCTAAGATTTTTCAGTTTTGCTTCCTTGTACACTGCAGTGCAATAATAATAAAATATAAATACTGTACATTTGAATGACTTTATGTTATAGGCAATAAACAGAGCATATAAAGTACTTACTATAAATAATCAAAATAATATTAATAAGAAGTATGTATGGAGTGTTTAAGAACCAGAATTTTTATCTCAGAAATACAGATTAAAACATTTTTTTTTTGCAGTTAAACAATTGTAAGCAAAGATTGTCATAATAAGATCACACTGAAATACTGACCTACTGTCATGTAAAAAGTGTCATTGCAAGTGGCCAGTTCTCACGAAAGTATCAATTCTTCCCGTGCCGGTGAATGTTAAATGAATTGGAATAAAGATGTCATAACATGATCAAATAGTAAAAACAAGTATGTTCATTTTTATTGCAAAAACTGTTTATCAATTTGCTTGTTTTCTGGCATAGTTGTAATGGTGAGAATTGATACTTGGTCAGAAATAAATCATTTACCAGTACGCATATACTCAGTAAGAATGGACAAGAATGCTGCATATATATACACATGTAACTGTAATAGTTAACTGTAAAATAAAATGATTAAAACAGTGTAAAATAATTGGTTTATGAAATAAATTATGAAATATTTCTTGATTCTACACCCATATCAGCTGAAAGTTTGTTTTTTTTTCATTTTATGGACAATTTTGTTTTACCTCTGAATATGCTTTTTTAATTTATTAAAAGAAATTGGACACCTGAGGGTTAAATATGAGCAATGATTTACAAAATCTTTGTAAATCATCAGCTAATCAAAAGTTAAATGTGAGCAAACTGACAGAAATTCTTAAGGACTTCTTGACCCTACAGAAAGTCTAAATATATTACAGTGTTATTTATAGGTTTATTTGTTATGGAACATAAAACCTTATTACAATGGAGATCACTACTTTCTACACCTGAGACTGGATGTATAATAAATTTAAATTTAAAACAGTAATAAAAATATTAAAAAAAAAACTTCAAGAAAAATAGATTTCCACCGTTTTTTTTTTTTTTTTTTTGAGACTGCACTGTGTATGTTTGTATATAAGACTGTATTTTGTGGAAGCATATTTTGTTAGCTGTCTATATATACCTTAATGATTAACAAGTTTCAGAATATTTTCCATATATGCACATCTAAAAATAAATTAAAGCAATTGAATAGAGACAAAAATATGTAAATTTTAACACAATTTTCTAAATGCTTCTCTTATAATCTAGTAAGCATTCGTAAATTTACACTTAACAAATATACATGTATTAAAAATTTATCTCTGCATGAATATTACAAGAAGCATTAGACAAGTCCACATAATTACCACTAAAACTGTTTCTATTACTAGACCTGTTCATCTTCACATATTGTTTGCAATTAAATTATAATATATTTTCCTGTTCATATGAATTAAATGGGAATTGTGGAAAGTAAAAATTTAGGACAGCTGATTATAATATAACAGAATTGTATATAAAGAGTTGCTAACTTAAACTGTGGTTTTAATTTGACAAACTGAGTTTAAATGGCAATATTATAGATAGACCACTAGACTGTAATCTGTGACAGAAATATATGGTAACTCTTAAAATACAAAATGGTTATGTCAAAAAACATTAAAATTAGTTTTATAAAACTAAATCAAATTGTTATAAATGGTTCGGGCCAACAGAAAAACATCAATTTTTTTGCTATCAATTTGTTATTGACAACATAGCTTTTATTGTGTAAAGCCCCCTTTACACTGGTCGAAGACTGTGCTACGCTCTCCACGACCTCTACGATCGCTAAGATTGCAGCAGGGTCGTGGAAAAATTGGAAAACCATCTTCAGTGTAAAGGTATTCACGACACCCCTACGCTCAAAATACGTTTTTTTCGATAATCTTTCACGTTGCTACTATGCCCTCCTACGTTTTCGCTACGATGCCTGTGTTTGTGGTACGTTCAAGCTACGACAATAACACGATCACACGACGCCCCTAGGCCGATGTTGTACGACCTCTCACGATTGTGACACGATATCGATACGCGCTTGACGATCGTAATACGTTGTCACTACGCTGCTACCACGAGTATTATGACCTTGCTACGTTGTTCTCACGATCTAGCCACGATCAGCAAATAAACTATATAAAAGGACAATTTCTTGCTTGAATGTATATTAGTTCTCACTACAATGTCTCACTACGATGTCACTACGATGTCTCTGCGCTTCCTCTACGACCAGCAAATAAACTATATAAAAGGACAATTTCTTGCTTGAATTTATATACGATGTCTCACTACGATCTCACAACGATGTCTCTGTGCTTCCTCTACGACAGCTGTACGATGTCTGTACGATCAAAAGTGGCGACGACCTCGCTACGTAAATTTTGAGCATGTTCAAAACAGTCGTGGCACCTGGAGATTCTACTACGACCTATCACGCGCAATGCCGACCAGAATATGCTACTTGAAGACTTCAGTACGACCCCACTAAGATGTTCCACGATCAAAACATTTTTTATGGTCGTAGTGCAGTCTTCGTTCAGTGTAAAGGGGGCTTTAGACATGAAAATAAATTCTTATTCTAACCAAATACTAATGGCAAAATTATAAGACATTTTGTCCAATAATTTCATATACTTTTCGTAAGAAATGGAGTAATACCTTATTTTTCTTAAGAAATGGAGTAATACCTTACTATTTTACAGTTTTGAAAATTCTTTTTCTTCACATGTTTGGAATAACTTTGCTTTGATATTTCTTTCACACAGTTAAAGTGATAACTTGTTTCCTAGTAATACACTAATATCATTAGTAATGAGATATGAGGTATAAATGTATATAATAATAACAAATGAAAAAAAAACAATGAACTCAATTACATGGTATTCTAGGTACAGCATTTTAGTTAAATATCCACCAACATCTATATGTGTGTAAGGAGGATATAGGCAAGTTTTTATGTAGATGCTGAGGCATGTTTACTAATTTTTGGAAATAGAACTGCTCTCTTACATCTAGCTAAGCATTGTTTCCATAAAATATTTCAGTAGATGATTTCCATAACTATCAAATTTCTTTTCTTTGATGATATTTTTAATGTGAAATGTTTATTGAATTGAAACCTATGAGATTCTGTTATGTCAAAAATTTAGTGAATCAGAAAAATAAGGATATTATATTTTATTTAAGGTTTATTAAGGCCAAATATAAAACATTAAAAGGCAAATGTAAAATATGGAATTAAAAAACTATAACATGCATACAAAAGTTTTCCACATATCATAGTAACAAAATGCTCATATACAAAAATTTTATTACACAAATGATTTCATGATCAAATGATACTCTTTAAAAGTGAAAAAAATTTAGAACAAAGACATCATATTATACAACATTGTTCTACATGTAAGCATTGATTTACAACACAGGACTTGGTCCCTAATTTAACAACAATATGAATCCCTTTCACTTGTAATGAGATGTTAAAATAGTTGCTATGAAAAACTTTGTTTAATCTTAAATCAAGGTCTGATAGCTTTTCTAATACAGTTATGTTTTGTATTAAATTTCATTGATGTACACTTATTTATTATAAGATATTTCATGATCATACTGGTAGTTACTGAGGGATTTTATTGATGAAGTTTGATACACAATAATCAATTCTTACAAAACTGACCTTTGCACTATATATTATAGCACATGAATTAGTTACTATCCTTAATATTTCTAATTTGTTTAGTAATTGGAAAGATCCTCTTTCTTAGATGCTAGTAAACAGAATTTCCTAAACAGTGATCCTGCCTATAGGAGTCAAACATAATGGAAGTGCCAATTTATTATATATATAAAAATGCTAAAACTGCCTGGAGCATAATAATCAGTCAAGAAAGAAACACAAGTTGAGTTCTTTGCATGGAAACTTAAAAATATTTATATTTAAGAAATAAAGTCCTGAGTTGATCGGGTACAGGTAGTATATATAATTATACTTGTAGATTAAAAATACATGGCATTGTATAGGTTCTGTATAAAGTACATGTATATGAAACTCACAATATAAATTTTCTAACTTAAGATTTCTAGCCTTCAGCTTGCTTAAAAACATATATTGCCTTTTTTTGTCAGCAGCATGTATTCATTCTACTCCACTTTAAATCTGATGAATAATTTGCATAAGATAACAAAACCCCTGAATGTCCAATGTAAATTACCATTTCGGATGGAAGAAAATGAAATTTTACAAGAATCCATTTCTCATTCTTCGACTTAAGGTCTGTTCCAGATATAAATGTATTGGTATGTTTAAAGATTTTTTTTTAATCCACCATAGACAAAAATTTAACTCATTATTATCATTATTGTTTAAGAAAGGTTTTAAAAAGCCACCATATACACTGAATTTTAATGGCAGTCCTTCTGATTAAACCTAGACAATCATTTATTTTTTTCAAAATAAGATTCTTAGTTTAAACAACAATCATCCTAAAACTACAACAAGATGGAATGATTTACAGAAAAATTTTCCTTCAATGTATAATAGTTAACATTTAATCTAACAACTGATGACTGGAATTAGTTTGACTGATTTAATCTAAGACCACACACAGTTTTGAAAAATATAATCAAAACAATATATGAAAATATGACACTTTAATTATAATATTATTTATCCATACATAAAGCATTTTGTCAACATACAAACTGTTTTATTCATTTTAACACCATTTTATCTTTGAGTCCAACTACATTTTAGATTTAAGATAACATTACAACCTATTCTGGTGTAAAAATTAACAAGAAAACCATTCCTTTATTCCTTTTTCTCTTCCGTAACATCTTTCACTTCGTCTTTAGGTGAAGCAGGTTTTTCTTGGCCTTCTTGTTTAGCCTCTTCAGCCTCTTCTACCTATAAAAGAAAAAGCAGCTTTAAAATACTTCATGAATAAATTGTGGATCATAATATATTATTTTAATTTTGATTTCTTAAAAAATATTTGGATTAAACTTGATTTTCAGCAACTCAAGGTTGAAAGGATCATCAAAATACTTTTGGATAACATGTAATCTGCAATATACAAAAAAATAATATTTACATCTTTCTGTTCAGGTGAAGCAGGTTTTTCTTCTTTATCTTCTGGTTCCTTCTCTTCACTTGGTGCTGTCCTGTAATAAATATAATAGATATAGGTTACTGTATCAAGCAGGCAACATCCTGACTATCACAAGATGAACTTGATTGTAGCTTTGGTTTATAAGAGAGTAGGAAACAAAAAATTGTCATTCTACTTTTATACTGGCAAATGCACAAACGTAAAATTTATAGAGAACAGAAAGGGAGATAAGAATGTTGTTCTTGACGGCTTCATCTACAGAGTTAAACACTGAGGACAAGACAAGATATTCTGGCAGTGTGTTGTACAAGGATGCTCAGCTTCCTTGTCCACACAAAACAACATATCCACTGGAATATACCTTCATATTACTTATTCTACAATTTAATAAAAAAAAAATTAAAATTATACATTGTAATCTTTTTTATGATAATGTAACATTTCATGTGCAGCCTTACAAGGAGTTTCTGACAGTATACACTGTATTTTAATTTTAAGGACCTAAAAATTACAACCTTGTAAATTCCAATTCTTCTAAGTCATTAAAAGATCAATTCTTTATGATATTCACCATCAAAAGTTTTTGTAAACTCAGCAAACCAAAATGCCATTAATACCCAAACCCACACCAACACAGATGCATTCATTTATTTATTAACCTTGATTATCAGAGGATTAAAATAAAGTCAAGCTAAGTATCCCATGCTGATTTCTGTCAGCAAAACATAAAATGGTCATAGAGTAGACATAAAAATCCATTCATTGTAACAATTCAACATATATCATTCCATTAATAAAACAATACGACTTTGAAAAAAAAAATCTTGTATTTTGAATTACTGACAAAACGGAAAGGGCTGACTGGCATGCCTAAAAAAAATATTTAGCACAACATAATCCAACATTTTTGGGATAAAACCAAATATCATATTTCTATAAAAGTCAAGTGAATCCTGAAGAATATTTTCTATCAGTTTGGTGTACTACAAAAATTTACAGTATCATCAAACAGGAAGTGATGCAACAGATCTGAAAATGACATACATTAGGTACAACTCAAGATTATCCAGTTGCATTCCTAGCCTGGAAAATTTGGAAATTTTTGTTTACATTTCAAACTCCTTGCATAGCAATAATAACTAGAACTGTGAGTGACCTCACTAAATGATACCCTCTGCTTTATATCCTACAGATAGATTTTACATACTCTCCTCCTTCTTGTTCTCCATCAGTCTCTTCTGCATCTTTGTTATCAGACAATAACGGTTCTTTCTTTTCCCTGAAAAAACAAACCATTACAAAAGTAAACAAAGGGACAGTCAGATATATATTTTTGAATACTTTTTAATATAAATCTATCTTTTGTCATTGATCATTTTGCTTTCCATTCTGGGGTTAATTTCTGAAATATAAGATAGTCAATTAGCACTGGTCCATAAAACATTTTAATACCTAATGACAAATTTATATCTTTATGTGCTTTACAAAATTCATTTGAGAAAAATCTTAAATTTTAAAAACAGCTCATTGCTGTACATGTTTATAGTTAAATAAAAAGTGAGAAGCAGACAAATCTTTTCTATTCATTTCATATAAATAATTTCATACATATGATCAACTGAAAATGATCATGTGTGGGGTTTTTCATCCAAATTAAGGATTAAGGGTGACATTTAAAATATCAAAAAATAAAGTTAAAGAATTTGAGTTCTGAAACTTCATGATATTTGCTAAAATGTAAGCATTTTGGGACAAAAATGAATGGGTCTCACCCCATACAGTGTGAGATATTACATGTAATACACATCTTTTTTTAATACATCCAAAAGTGGGTATATGTGAATAAAAATAGAATTAATCATATTTCACACAAAGCAAGAAATATTATAATATTTTGATACAAATATGAATTTTTTTATTGTGTAATGTTTGGTTTTTAAAGTGCAGCAAAACAGAAAATAAGTACATGTACCCTCTTGTACACTTTTCACTCTGCAGTTACATTCTTTATTTGTCATGCATCAAATCAGAAATAGTTTTACAATCCATGCTAATATTATGCTTGTACAAAATAAGCACTTTCAGTAATGAGAACCATTTGTTGATTTCACATCTAAATTCTTTATCATCATTGTTTGAATTGTTGGAACGCTGTATTCATCTGGACATGCATTTTGTTATAAATATTCTTCACTGTGAAAGCATTTTGTATTCTTTGTGATACATGCTTGGTTGTAGTTATGTCCATGCCAAAATGTTTTCTTTCATTTAAAAACAACCTCCACCAAAACTGGCAAATATATACTCATTTCCAAAGCATTTCTTTTTATCAAGGATCCACATAAATGTCAGTTAGGATTCAAAATACATGCTGAGTTAGTTATATAACCTGGATGATATTCTCAGACTCTTACTCTTTTGGTTTGTCAGAATCAGATTGATCTTCTTGTTTCTCAGGTTTTTCTTCAGTGTTTGTTTTTCCAGATTTTGTCTCTTTTGGAACAATTTTCAGATCTTCTAATTTTTGGCTTTTTGACTCTGCTACTGGTTTATTATCCATGTCTGTGGGTGATGGGATATGAGTATCCTTCTCTTTATCTTGGTTTTCAATGGATGATGTCACTTCCTGTTTTTGACTTGTGTTCTTCTCATCCTTTGATTGAACATCTTGGTCAGATTTCTTATCATGATTTTGCATGTCTTTCTGGTCAGAATTCACATCATTTTTTTTAATTGGCTTTTCCTTTGGGTCATCAGATGGTTCCTCAAGCGGAGGGGTAGTCCCATTCTGTTTGACAGCTGAATCTTTATCATCCAGTGGTTTATCTTTGTTATCTTCTTTGCTATTTTCCAATTTATCTTTTTCTGTTTCAGTCTTAACATCTTGTAGGTTTATTCCATTTTTTTCTGTTGATTTTTCTGTTTTTATTTCTTTTTCCCTGAGAAGTGATTAAATACATCTCAAGCAAAATCACCCTATGTTTTATGTTCAGAATTCAACTGTCGCTTTCATTACTTTATTTACCATTACAGACTTTAGTCATTAACAAATGGTATGATTCTCCACTTATCTTAGGTATATATATAAACATGTACTATAAGACCTCAATCTGAATTGAGTTGCCTAATAATCATGAATAAATTAAACTTAATTTAAATAATATAATTATGGAGATAGTATTTATCTAAATTCATGGGTAGTTCTGATTTTATTAGTCTTGAAAGTATGAGCTAGTATGAGAAATAATTCAAAAAGAAGAAAAATATCCATTTAAAATATTTGACAACTAACCTTCTGAATTTCAGGTTTGCACCCCATTTTAGTATTGAAGAAAATTTATAAACTGAGTCATAACATTGAAATGTTAAAAAAAATAAGTGAAAGCTTTTATATGGGCAATAAACAAGATTGCCACTTGACCTTAATTACAAACATCTAATTATTATCCCTGTAATCAGTTATCATGAATGGAAGGGAGATTACTTTTGCACTGTATGTAAAATAAATATTTCCTTTGTTATGTACTGTTTTCATTATTTCTATTCATTTTATGTTTATTTATATACCCTACAACTTTTTTCTCATGGCAAATCACAGTCTTGCTGAAAGTCAAATAAATGCATAGAAACATTAAGTAAAGCTCTATTTATTATCTCCCCTGAATTATTTGGTTAAGGGAATTATAATAGACTTACTTTCTTTACTAACACATCATAATTGTAGTAAATCAAACTCACCCATCACCTTCCTCCATAATTTTGTCTTTACTTCGGGTTTCCATGGAGCCAGTTCTGCCAACCCTCTCCTTTATACAGAAGAACACTCCACATTGCTTCTTGTAGTAACATGTGACATCAATCACAATAAACAAGATGATAACAATGATTATGATGATCGCAATCACAAGTCCTAATGGCACCGAGTCTTCTACAAACACAGAAAAAAGGATAATTATGAAAATCAGTTATATTTCACTTTATACTCTTTACAATAAGATTACATAGCAATAATGTGCATGACTGATGAAAGTAAAATAAATGCTCTATAAGAAAAAAATTCAATTCTGTTACAACAATACATGTTTGTCTTTAAATACCTTAATTAAAACCATCTTTAAATATAGTTTATATTCTGATAGTTTACTCAGATTTGGTATTCTGATATCAATAAATGGGTTTGCTAATATATATGTATATAAATGTGTGTCTTTCTTTGTTTATTTGAGTTTTAGGCTTGTATCAACACAATTGGCTCATCACACTTTTTACTTGATGAAGAAAGCCAAAGTTTCTGGAAACAACTACAACCTTTTGGCAGGAAAACTGGCAATTAGCTGCTTAGAGCAGATTTCAAATTCCTAAGCTTTATCTTGAAATTTTGAGGGAATATTAGTTGTTAGGCTGTAAATACATAGCTCATTTGGTACCAAATGGCTCCTGTGATAATTTATTAAATCATTATAAATATTTTCAAGTGAAAGGAACTCAACCTTTTTAACTGTGTAGAAATACATTTTGTCCAGCTATATAAATATAAAAAGTAAGAAATGGAGTAAAATGTCAAGAAGAATATTTACCATCTCTGAACCAAACATATCAAAAATGGACATCAAATGGAGCTGTTTTCTGCTCTTTGGTCAGGTTGTTGTCTCTTTGACACATTCCCTGTTCTCTATTCTATCTAGTGTTCACCATAGTAGATTTGGGATAATTATAATATAACATGTTGATATATAAAATTCTCAATTGATTATTTACAATATTTACAACTTTTACACTCTTTGCAATTCTACTTTGCTATTGTCAAATTGATGGTGACCCCATATCCTGTCAAATTCATTTCACAAATTTATTGGACATATTCCATAAAATGACTGCACAATCCTTCCAAATTGATCATTTGATGATATTTAAAAATCATATACAGCTTAACTTAATTAATAACTAACTTACCTTTTTACTGTAAAAATTCATGCATAAAACATGCACAAAGTGCACACAACATCAAAATATCTAGAATATATGAACAAATAAGTTACAACACAAAATTTGATGGAAAAACATCCAAAAAAACATATCATGCTTTTTAAGCTGAAAAAAGTTTGTGTTAATTTGATAGTCTTTTAGTTATTATTGGAACAATTAAAGGATCCATAATTCAATACTAAGTCTTTCATTTGTTAGTAAAAAGCCAAACATAGTTGTACAACATTGTCATGAAATTGTAGTGATCCAATTGGATTTCCATGGATCTACACTTTCAAATTTTATAGCTGGCTTAATGTTAAATTATTATTTTTATGAGTACTCAAATAATGGATAATTATTCCATTGTCTAATGCCCTCATTCTCCTAAATTAATGACTACTGTTACCAGTATTTCTATTTTCCTGTCTTGAGAAGCATCTCTCCCTGTTAAGTACTTGATTTTTATAATAATTAATACCATTTTTCTTCATAATTTATATCAGTTTTGAAAGCCAGAATAGTATTTTATAAATTGAAGATGAAATATTTAGAAGATTTATACATGTAAAAAGAAATCTTTAGTTCAATGTTGCTAAAATTTTGTTCTGTCAATAGTTAATATTGGAATTAGGTTTAACAAATGAAATACCCAATGCAATTTTTCTTGAACAACCTTAGAGTCAAGGCCAAAATTTTGTAAAAAATTATCCATTTCTGAGAAAGCACAGTCCCAAAAGCTGATAATTTGCTTAAAAATTGTCAGAGCTATCAATATTAATTTCAACATTAAACTTGCTTTTTAAACATTTCTAAAACCGATATACAGTCGACATTTTATGGTACCAAACAGGCAGTCATGAGATGTTTAACTTGATTAAAATTCCTCACAAATAATTTTTGATTTTCAATGGTAACTAAAATTTATTGACTGTTGAAAATAAAGATTCAAATTTCCTGAAAAAAAAATGATATAATACCACATTAAATCTGCCATAATTACATGCAACATTTACAAAAGTACAAATATACACAAGATATTTTTGTGTCACAATATATATACAACACCAATTGTTTGCAGGTGTTTATAAAAGTCCATGTTAAAAGGAAAACATATTTCATGCAAGACAGCAGAAAAAGAATCAAAGAGTGAAGAAGCCTTAGCCTATGAAACCATACAATTTACATGCCATTTTGGATATGCAACCAAAGAGTCCCAACAAAGCTTTAGCCAATTCCTTCCTCCTAACACTGCAGTAAGCCATGGGCCAATTAGGAAATACCTTCGTACTGTCTACAGAATACAAGCAAGATTACTGTTTTGTGTAAGCATTTCTTTATTCTTTTAATAAATATTCATTTCACACCACAAAGGCTCATTAGGCCATTATGATAAAAACAGTACAATTATCTGTAAAAAAAAATCATAAAATTCTTGCTTGTATTCTTTAACATAAGCATTAGCCAAAATTAAATCAAAAGGTTAAGATCTAGCTCCTTTTGACTGAAAACTTGTCAACTATAGCAAATCATCAGCAAATATGTCATTACTGTAGCGCAACGTAGATGTATGGAAAGCAAGGTTCGTAAGTTGAAAAAAAAAAGATTCTGAAAAACTGCCGATTGTCCAGTAGTAAAGTGACATTCCTTTATTGTTGAGCAAGTGTTTAATATATACCGGTAGTCAGTTAAAATAAATGGAAAAAATGTATTCTAATACATTAAATATATTTATCATTTAAGTCCCTATTAAAAATGTAATTATAATCCTTTGTCAGTTGCAACTTTTTAAACTTTGGTTCCTAACTTGTTTAAGCATGTTTGTCAATATTTTAAGACTGTTTCAGTGATATTTTTGGCATTTTATATTGGCTGAAAAAACCAACCTTCAACAGAAAAAATGGCAATCCCTGTCTATAAAGATCAGAGTGGAAAATACTCAATATCAGATGGGCTTGAACTTTAGACCTGTGTTTAAATGCTGGTAAACAAGATAAGTTACAGAAAAAAAAACACTCCAATCATTTTAAACATATGTAATATTTGTTACATCCTGTCCAAAGCCATTACCTATATTTATCTGGAACACCTTATTTATGCCCTGTTTACACATCTGTTTGGATTTTTTGTTGACCCATACACTGTATTCCTTTTTTTATTGCATATGAATTGTACTTTTTCCAGTTATCATCAAAGAAATACTACCAACATCTAGCAATTAACTTATATTCGTAATTTTTGGAAAATTCTAAAACTGTCTTAAAAACTTAAAGATATATAACTAGAGGTTTCCTCCCGGAGTGTATTGCTCATCTGGATTTTATTTGTAATTTAAGTTAATATTTAGTGTCAATGGACACAATTATAAAAGAACTAGTACAGGTCTAGGATCTAGGAAAATTAACTAATCAGAGAAGCCCACTTTGAAAACTGGTAGTCATGTTTGAGAATGATACTGAAAAACAAAAAATTCTTTGTGTCTTCAGAGCTATCACTTCCACAAAGTTTAATATCAATCTTTTTAATTGCTTTTTAGAAAAAGAATTTTAAATGATTTTAGCAATGTAAACAAAGTCTGATGCTAGCACCCATCTTTGATTTCCAATTGGCAGCAAAGTAACAACACTTTGGTAGAACCTTTCAAAGATCATTCATGACATGTTTCAAATACTTGGGTAAAGTAGTTTCAGAGATAAAGATCTCAGAAATTTAAGCCATTTTGAAATCCACTTGATAATAGAATGTTACCAAAGTACCAAAAATTAAAGTTTGTTTTGCACACAAAAACATGTCTTCCATCCTGTCCTAAGGGAAAATAGCTAAGTCCATATTTTACCCTGGTCAACCCTCAGAAAATTGATTTTTCACTAAGACCAGAATACATGCATATCTGCATACCCCCAACAAGAACTCCTGCCAAGTTTCATTCAAATCTGAAGTAGGATGCATGAGTTAGAGTGTTGAGAAATTGTCTTCAATTAGTCCTAAATCCATTATTTACCCTGGTTAACCCTAAAAAATTAATTTATCATAAAGTTAAAAACATATGCACATCTGCATACCCTAACCAGTATTCCTGCCAAGTTTCATCCATTTCCAAAATATGGTGCATAAGATTAGTGATGACAAAATTTCTTCCAACTAGTCTTAAGGCAAAATGGCTAAGTCTATATTTCAGCCTGGTAAACAGTCAAAAATTGATTTATCAAAATATCAAGAACAACTGCACCTCTACATATCCTAACAAGTATTCCTGCAAAGTTTCATTCAAATCCAAAGTATGATGTGATGACAAAATTTTGTGATGGACAGACTGGCAGACAGGACAAAAACATGGATTCTGATGGGCGCAAACCCTGTATGCCCCCCCCCCCCCACCCCCGTGTAAAAAAAATATGAATTTTTAGTACAAAATCATCCAAAACAATCATTATCAACACTTCAGCGCCCCCCACCCCCTAACATCAAATCCTGGAAGGTATAAAATCCACCAAGCTTGGTATCAATCTGTTCCATAGTTCTTGACAAAACGAATTTTTAATATATTTTCCCAAAGGTTCCACTGTTAACTTAGTTGGATGCTAGTGGGTCTTGGATTTTCGATTGGCACCAAAATAACGACAATTGTAATTTTAATGACTTTTGTCAAGTTTTGGATTCATCTTGGGAAGAAGTTTAACCAATTAGAAATTAGAATATGCTATGGCGGCGATGTTTCTTGAGCAATCAGCACCAAAATAAGGAAACTTGGGAAGGACCTTACAAGGAATATCCCTGCCAAGTTTGGTTAAATTATGTTCAAGAGTTCACAAGACTATCAAAATGTGAAAAGTTAACTGAGAGACGATGGCTGCCAAGTGGCCGGGGAATTTAAACATAAAGATTACAGTTTAATTAATCCTTCACAATAAAATAACAAAGCCAAATTTGTTAATTTTTTTCTGTTCAAATGTTTTGACGTCACTTTACAATTGGAACTTGCAGTTTTTCAGAAAATTGCAAATATAATCTACCAGCAGATTTTGCATCTTGAGATTTTTTGGAAGGGTCTTTAGGGATTTCGCTGTCTATAGGTGCTTCTGTTGTGTCCTGAACTGTAGAAAAAATAACGATACAAATGTTAACTACAACCAAATTGTTAGTTGAACTACACTTCAAACTTGAAAAAATGCAAAAGCTTTCCCTACACAAATCCTGAGTACAAGTTAATAGTTACAAAAATCACCCGTGGCAACTGAATACAAACCAGAGAAACTTCAGAAATTTCAGATCAGCAGGTATGGCAAACCAAACCCAACAGACACTACTAATATACAATCGGAATTTTTTTACACATGGTTCCCTTCAATTTTCCAATTTTGTTTTTCATACAAATGAAAACAATTTCATTTGCAATCCAACTTTGTCTTCACATGAATAAAAACTGATTCTGCATGTTTTTTAGTGCTATATGAAACTTTTCTTTTAACTTTCAGCATGTTTTCTTCCTTTTTTTTTTATCAATATGGATAAAATTGCTTCTGGCACTTTTTTTCACTCACTTTTCAACTTACTTTCACATCCATGTGAAATTTCATAGAAATTTGAAATACATGCATCCATTTATGTATCAAACATATCTTTTACTTAACATCTCACTTGACATATCAGGAGATATAAATAAAATAATTAAAATCTTGACTTTTATCACATATGAAATATATTGGGAATATAAGATAAGAAATAGCATCAACAGAAATTATTCCTTCAACAAATCGCTTGACAGAAAGTTTACTAATTTATATTACAACCAGATACACTAACTGAATACTTGTTGTAACTGAGCTTGTTTTTCTTTAGTGAACTGTAACTGGACAACACAATACAGAAACTCTTCAGAATTTTGTAAACACTTTTCATGACATTAAAATCTGGAGATCAAAATCAGAAACATGTAGCCTTCTTTTTTACCACACTTTCATCTAAAACTTTATTCAAATAAATATAGATTTACGTTATTGAAATGGAGTTTTCAAGTCTGATGTTACTCCAAATTCTCTAGTGGTTTTTTTTTAAACTCGAAAACATTTCAAATTTAGAACATTTTTTCTTTATACACCTAACAAGGATCAAGCAAAAACACTCAATTCAAATTTCAGTATTTATTTTTACTTTTGGGTGAAAATACTGTAATTAAATCATTACATATATTCATAAACATCTAAGACTACAAAAAACATGTATCTTTCTGACACCAATAATAGCAGTATGGCAATACAAAAGTTTTACACAAAACACACATACAAGTATAATAAATAATCTGATGTTGCTAGAAACATCTAACTGTAGCAGTCAATATAGTTGTTTATAATGAAATTTCTATAAATTGAATCAGTCAATAATCTTGCAATTTTAATAATAAGCTTGTTTATTATAAATTTTTCAGAGATAAAACTGTAAAAATTTACTTACTGCCTAAAGATGTTTTAGTTCAAAATAATTTAGTGTAATTCTTCAAGAATAATACACTGTAACACTTCATTACAAGTAAACTTATCTTACTTTCCAAATATTAATCATTGTTCTTTCACATAAGATAATTTTGAAGCACTGTATGAATATGACAATACAACACTAGATCTATATAATAGAACATAAATATCACAACAAATATTGACTTTAACCGTCATATTTTACATTACATGTAGCATTCTTCCATAATTATAAAACAGAGTTGAAAATGAAAAAAGTCAGGTTCTGACTCTACACTACTGCTTTCATTATAGAACTAATTGTGTGTCTCTACACAAGTATTTACAGAACTGGTACTACCTTTACCATTAATATCACCTACAATAACATCTCTCTTGTCCTGTCAACACAGTAGGTTTTCTTATATAAAACCAAACTACAATGTCATTTTTAACATGAAACACTGATAAATATTACATTATCCCCCTTATTAATAAATAAACTTGCCTCCATGTATCATTAACTTACAGGCTAAACACAGTGGCAAGGTAAAATCCTTACATACTTAAAGGATTGAAGAGGGGATCATCAATTTCCCTTTCCCATAACATATGGACCTCTCCCAAAGAAATCCATTGTTACCATAACTTTGAATCCCAATGCCTGTGCCCTGAGTACCATTTCAGTGTCCCCTCATCACCATCTCTCAAAATAGGGCATATAAAAATAATAAAACGTCATCACTGGCACTATTAAAAAATACAAAACTTATGTTATCAACTCTTATAACTGATCAAATCCAATACAAACTAACAAAAAATATTCTGTCATGTTTATTTCTAAGATTTTACCATGACTGCCCAAATTTGAAATCTCAAAAATATGCGTGATTTCAGCAGTATTATTAATCCTGACTTACAAAAAAACATTTATACAATATCTATAAGACGAAACATAATGAAAACAGATTATTCAGACTAACCTTCAACACATAAATACACTAACAAAAATATCAACTTAAAAAAATATACTCATTGTAAAAAATGGGACTACAAAATAATTAAAGCAAGATATCTGCTATTTGATTGGTAGATAAAATAATTTACAAAAAAATATAATACATTATATACAATCTGCTTACAACATCTGGTTATACATGCTGTTCCTGAATTATATATGTAGGAATGTCACATTTCAATGTAATTCCACCATTATATAAGGAATGATTTTATTCAGTCTTGTTTTTGAAATTTATTCAAGTAAATCTGATATTTTGAAGTTTTGTTGGTTCAAAACATGGTTACTGTAAACAAGTAATATAATATCAGCAGGTTTTGATTTATTTTGTAAATTTCCACATTAGACATATTGTAACAAATACATTATATAAACATGAATTAAAAATATATGATCAGTACAGGAAATTAATGATTATATATGAAATATTTCTGTAATATATATATATGTGAGAGATATTGATATGTGAAGAGTTTTTTTTGAATTTATAAAAACCCCTTACAAATTTCTGAAATTATGTTTTTTGTTTCTCCTTTTTATCAATATTTATATAAAGTTTTATAGAAAATTATGAATTAAATTGTTTTAAAATCAATCCCAGAATGAAAATTTCCACATTCATGTTCAAATACATTTTCTTTATTCAAGGAACTGCATGCAGTTTCATTGCTAACTTAAAACAGAAAGCCTTGCTGACAAATTCCAGCATCTCAAAGCCCAAAACTACATTTTCTATTAGCTAACTTAGCTTGCATGTTGTAATCCTGAGGTTGATTATATAGTGCATATTTATATCTTCATAAACAAAGACTTGAGTAATATCAAAGTAGAGATACATGTTACAACAAAATTATAATCATGGTTTTTTAATTAGAAAAATGTTAAATCTGTTTAGTATCATAATAAATCTAATGTTTGGAATTTTTATTACAAAGAAGCACCACTACAGTTTACAAATGACTTTTATTGTTTACAATACTAACGTACTACAACTTCGGTCACTGTAACTTGAATAGCTAAAAAACCTGGGGTACCTCAAACGACTTCATTCCTTTTTACCAAAATTACTATTCTTTAGAATAACAATTCCCCAAACTAAAATGGCTCAAATTTTTTCTTTATCTTTTTTAGTACCTTGGTTATTTGATTGACTGAAGTTTTAGTGTACTTAATAATACAAGCAAATGATATCACAATTATTTTAATGATATATTCTATAGATATGCATATGCATTATCATTGTAAAGTCTAGGCTAATTTTATGTTAAGATTAACATTCCAAAATGGACGAACTGATTTATTTAATATCTCACTTTTTTTCAACCACATTTGTTGTTACCAGCAATTTTAATTTTACTTTGATCCTAGCACTTTGTATTTTAAATAGCAAACTGATACTAGAAATATTTATAACAGTCAATAATTCTTAACACTTATACTTTTTCACAATTGTCATAACTTACATTATTCTACATATTTTATGTACCTTTGATTCATATCATTTTTACAGACCGATTCCCAATATTATTTTTCATGATTTCATTCCAAACATTCTATGAAAGCAGAATTTTAACTATTGAGCAAGTACTGTGAATATATGTACATATGTGGTATGTTAATCTAAACATGGATTTATTCAGCTGTATAATATTGGTCAAACTGAAACTATTGATACTCTAAAGACTATGTACAAAAAAATAATACAATAATTTACAAAATATTGCACTTTTGATGATTTTACAGCACTGAATTTGACATTTTGGGTTTAATTTAGCACTGTTAAATAACTGTCAAAGAAATTTTCAACTATAGGCTCTTAAGATCCCATGTCGCTTAAACTGGATTTAACTTGTCAATCTTGAACATGACTAAACATTTAAGCGTAGCAGTCATCTTGGCTGGTTTTCCTATAGGGTCCTATGTTAAAATAAGTTCACAGTTGGTTCACTGTCAGGGTCATCAAACATAATTCTGAAAGAGGACCATCTACTATGAAGTCTGGTTCCAAATGGCCAAGTGGTTTAAGACATGAAGATTTGCAAATTAAATTTTTCTATAGGGGCCTATGTTAAAGTTAGACAGTGGTGGCCATCTTGGTTCAGAGTCTGGGTCACAAGATATTCAGAAAGAGGACCATCTAAGTACCATTGCTGCCAGATCTGGTTCCGATTGGCCAAGAGTTTAAGGCCAGAAGATTTTTAAATGGATTTTCTCATATGGTCTTATGTTAAACTTACCGTGGCTGTGGTGCCATCTTTGTTTAGAGTGTGGGTCATAAGACAAATTTCTGAAAGAGGACCATCTAAAGACCATTGTTGACAAATCTGGTTTCAATTGGCCAAGTGGTTTCAACCAAGAAGATTTTTTAAATTCATCCCCCTTTTTTCTATTTTTAGTAACAGCAGCCATGTCGGTTGGAAGTCAGGCATATTGGACAAAACTTTGGAAGAAGACCACACATTCCACCAGTTTGTTCCCAATTGGCCCAGTGGTTTCAGAGGAGAAGATCTTTAAATTTACTATATCTAATATTAGTATCTTTGGATTGCTATTTTAAAGGAAAGTTTACAATGACGGACGATGGAAGCAAAGTGATGGCAATAATGATGGTCCAGGTGAGCTTATAAAAAAGATCTTACAGACCAGTTGGTGAAAAAAATTTCAGGAAAATTTTATTTCAAAAATTCTTATGATGACTTATTGCACAAAAAAAATCAGAAACTAAGATTCTATAGTTATATTTTCCCATTATTTTGAATTTAATTATACTGCAGAGTGTGAAATGGTAACACTGCCCTAAGGGGGGAAATGATTCACCATATGTACCGAAATGCAGCATTTTTCCTGACGGTTCGATACAGGATACGTGGGGCCGCTTACGATATTAACGATATGGTGCTCCTACTGACAGGAGGAAGATAATAAAAAAAATTATAGTTGTTTTTATTTACGTAGTTTCAGAACTGGGCCAAAAATTTTATATGCCTTTGGTATTTTAGCCATGTGATTCATATCATTTTCAAAGTTATCAAAAATTAATCGAAACTTAAATGTTTGGTTGGGGTCGATGCATGTAATTTATTTGTTTTTATGAACATCAGTGGCGCTTCATGGCGGATATGAAAAAAGAAGGACTAGAAGCAATTTCTAACTCTATAGATCGTACTTAAAAGGTATTAATCTATTGAAATATCAGAATACATATCATTTGTCAAAAAACTAAACCTTAACAAAAATATAGTACGTGTAAAACTACAATAATATGTAATTTAGAGTACACATAATAAGCTGAGTATACTCTTCAACAAAAACAGTGTTAACAAAAATGAAACTTAGCACATTCACTGTATTTCTGAAAATTAGAATAAATTATTGCCAATTGGTTCTTGGCTTGTGATTGCAGCTATCAGAAAATTTTAAAGAAATTTGTTTCTTCTGTTTCAATAGAGATATAAAAAAGTAACAAGCAAACTTTTTGTGGTTTATGAAGCATAAACTGCCTTAAAGTAGGTTTTATCATATCACTTGTTCCAAAATTTAAAACAATTCCTAATATTTACAACAAATACACAATGCCCTGGAGCAATGTTTGTCTTATCTTAAAACTGACCATTAACAGTTTTTATGTTTAAATACCTAATCTAGGCTTTATAAAATTTCTGAGAGAAAAAATACTATGCAAAATATCCAGTACACATGATTCTAAGACATAAATGCATGGTGTCTATTACAAAGGATAAAATCTGATTTTATTATGATTCTACTCTGTCAAAGTATACAATTTACAACAGTACTTACTTAAAATATTCCATAATCAATATGGCAATTCTATAATTAAACAATCAATGAGCCCCCATGGTCTATATTGGTCCCATTATTATATAGTCATAATTTGTTCTCAAAACAACATCTTTGTTTAGAATGTTAAACAATATGTTACTATGCATAATTTTCTAAAAACAAGACATCTAATACATCTGAATAGATTTCTCACTATTTTTCATCCAATTTCAATTTATGTTCATTCTATACAAGCAATTTTTCAATAATGACTATTATTTGGCATACAACATTCATATACAGGTATATGTAACACATGCATTTATGTGGTAACAATAGCTGTCGCATGAAACATGCATAGTATATATAAACTGAGTTCATTCATTATGGCACTATATTGTCTTTGCATGGAATTCTGCAGTTGAGAAGGTAAAAAAAGAGTCTTGTAGACCTCTTCAGTAGTGGAGTTTATAAAAGTATTCCTAAGCATGCCCAAATAACAGTCGAGATGGTGAGTACAAGTTTAGATGGTAACAAGCCTTGTGCAAATCCAATATATCCTGAAGATTGAACTGAAAAAAAGTAGAAAAAACAAAAGTGAGTTACAGAAGCAAAATAAATATATCAACATTGCACACAACAAAGCAAGGAACCTTCAAACAATCAATTACTTTAAATTTTTTTTAAATTTTTTTCAAAAATCATGAAATGTTTAATTTGAAATACATTACACAATGTGAATGGGATAAATGTCCTAAAAATAATTTCACTTCCTTAGAAAAAATATGCAACCTAGATAGCCCAAGATTTTAACACTTTCGGTACTTATTGGGAACTACCGAATGGCCATAAAATATATCACCTTCCTTTGTGTATATTTATTTAGCTTAATTAGATCGTTAATACTTTATTTTCTTTTGATGATAGATTAATATCTGATACAAAAAAGGATGCAAGTCCAAAAATTATTTATTTTGGTTAACAGTCTAAAATATTTATTTACCGGGGGTACATATTGTCACAACAAACTACAATATCTGTACAAGATTTGATCTAGGGATCTGTGGGCACATCCAAATTGACAATTGTTAATGGCACAGTACTGTACTTCCCTATCCAGAAGAGCTCCCATAATTTGTCCAACACCAAAGATATTGCCACTTTTGGTTATAAACTTTTTAGAGTTAACCTTAATTAGGTACACTCGTTATCAGAAACTTGGAGAATACTGGAAATTTCTATGGAGTCTTGTTTTTTAACTGAAAAGATTTAAAAGGAATATAGGCCTCCTTTATGAATTCAAACATAGTATCTACAAAGTTACTGAATGATATGATATCACTGATTTAATAAAAAATAACTTTTTTTATCATTTCTGAGAAGACACAAAATGGCTCCCCATTGATATACCGAATAAAAATAGATAAAAAATGCCACTTAAGTACCTTCTCGTGCACTCAACAAGAAGACAAAGATTGGTACAGCTATATTAAGGACTGACTGCAAAGTTGTTTTTTTTTTTTGTCTAAGAAGAAGTAACCTCAATCATGTGGTGCAGATCGACTGAAGAACAGGCATTGCAGGTTATTTTTAAGCTTCCACCACATGCACTAAGGTTGTTTCAAACGGACAAAAAACAAACTTACAATCAATCTTATTACATAATTTCCAATGTTGTTTTATGGGCTAATACAGAGGTTCACTTTTATAAATCACACAAGAAGAAAAAAAATATAGTCTAGGAAATGACAGATTAACAAAATTTAACCAATAAAAAACTGAGTTACAACCAATTTTCAAGCATAAATCATACAGACCAAACTGCAGTCTTTAATGAAAGCCATTTAGAATGTTTCTATAACCTCCAATAGTTAATTATAATATGGTGGTCTCTTGTTTTATAGCAAGTTAATTTACTCACAAAATAAGAAATCAGAATTATATTTCAACTTGAAACCTAATGGGTATAACTTTACACAGCCTTTTTCTTTTCAAAGAAAGGAGTAAAACTTTGTTTTCAAAAAGAGCACCTCACTGTCTACTGTGTATACTCTAGAAAAGAGGCTTAAGTATCACTGATTTTGATTTATAAATGACTATATTGTAAGGGCTTAATCAAAACATAATAATGAAAAAAAACAGAGATATTTGTTGTGTTTTTAAATTCGTGAATTGATTTATCCACACAATCCACAAAAACTCATGTAACGTGAAGGATAAGTGTTTTGCAGTACATGTTTTAATAGAAAATGATCAGCAAAATTTTTAATGTAAGTTTAAGTTATTGTAATTTTCAACTAGTAGCATTTTTCTCATAAATAATAAGACTATTTCATTTATTTCTGAATTTTAAGTGAACGGTTACAACATAAAATAAAATTTGAATGTTTGAAGGCAACTTGTATTAGGAGAGGAAAAGCAGAAATAATACACATAACATAAACAACATTCTCATACTATTCTAAATATAAATATTTAAAAATCTCTGGTCCTTCAAATACCAAGCCTGTGAATGAATTCCTAATACCATATAACATTGTAGTCTATGGAAATAATAAATTTTCCTGCTTTGGAAAAAGGGTTACGATATTTCCACACTCCCCATTTAATCATAGGGAGTACACAAATGTCTTAACCTATCAGCAAGCAACAGGAAAATTTGTTTCAAAATTATATTTCATTTTACAATCTTAGAAAAAAAATGTGTTCTGAAAGATAGCTCTTGTAGACGTTGCCACCAAAATTGCATCACAAATCAATTTCCCATTGGAATAAAATCTTTTTTTTTTAACCAGCTGGCTGAATGGTGTGGAAATGCCCAAGTTACGGAGAAACTTTTTTTTGTATCCAAAGATTTAATTTATGTACAATTCATAAAAACAATCAACTGTTTGACTTCTTAGGGGTATTTTTCTTTCTGGAGTCCCAGAGAGTCCAATTTTCACAGTTTGTGGATCTGTCATCGTAAATGTATACCATGCATAAGGTAGGACTTCAAAAATTTGGGATTATTGGTTGCTGAAGCATCATGATGCAAGAAAGTTGTTACAACCCTTCACAGATGCATGCAAACATTGAAAGTAGCATTCATGGATGGTAAAACAACAATCTTTCACATAACTGATGTCATTTGCCATCAACAGAATTGATCTTAATTGTCAATAAAACATGTCAGATATCTTAATCTGTGGCGTAGCGTTCACTGAGGCAGTGAGGCAACTGCCTCACCTAAAATTCGACAAAAAATAATAATCAAATTTTAAAAAATTAAATTAAAAAATAGTATGAAAAAAATAAATATTAAAATTAACTTCACTCAGATTAAAAGTAGAACACCTTAACAAAAGAATTTAAATGTGCAGATAAATTTCAAACCCCTTTCATTCTCAGTTACAATTAAAGGGATTTATGTTCACGTGCTCCTCAATATGCAAGAATTCAAGCATTACAAATGTACATATGTAGATATGTCAGCCATTCAGCATCAGATACATTTTTGTACCATTAAATGTCACAATCAACCAAAACAAAGGACTCTATCCAAAAAAGAAGAAATATAATGAAAATTATAGTGAATCAGGTATGTAAGATTACAACAATTTTTCGTTATTTTATTTATTTTTTTACATTAAAGCATCAAAGAAGGTATTTTGTACAGAAATAACCTGATAATATTTGTTTCATATGACTGTGTACATGTAATTGCATTGGATGAAAAATCAAACACACCTTAAAAATCTATTATGATAAATTTATATTTTTATTAAAAAAAGACAAAAAAAATATTATCTTATAAATCATGATGCCTCGACTTGCACTAAGATTTGATAGTGTATGTCAAATTTAAACGGGAATTTATCCTTAGATGTTAAGAAATCGGACTTAAATTTATGTATTTGAAATCTATAGTTATATTGCCACAAAAATTTTCTCTTTTGTATATACCATGTTTTTTAAATACAGACGTGACAGAATTAGGATCCCAATGAAAAAGGTTTTCCGTGCCCTGAATCTGAAAGCTTCTCTGATGATTCAATACCACATACCCACCAATTATCTGATCAGGACCTGATCCAGTTGGCTTTGATGGAAAGCTTTTGTCCAGTTCGGAGAAAAGGATAATCTTTTTTTTTCCGAAATGACTTCCAAAAAAGGAAAAATTTGCTTTCCTAGTTACAAATGGCAGATGGTATAATATATGCTGGGAAGATAATTTTCCTTGGCTGAGGTATTCTCCTTCTACAGATACTGCTTTTTGCGCCCCATGTATTGCCTTTAATTTTGGAGTCAACGTGTGGGGTAGAACTGGTTCTGATAAGTTCTACACTTGAGGCTGTAATGATTGGAAGAATGCAATTGGGTTAAAAAGGGGTACTCTTTCCATGCATCAGGAATCCGATCCCCATAAAGATGCTATACTTAATGCATCAAGCTTTCTGAAGAAAAGTGTATAAAATCAAGTTCATGTATTTCCAAAAGTTACGAAGAAACCATCAGGAAAAATAGAGAATTTATTCTTAATATTATTGATATAATCATTGTATTAAGTCAGCGTAAAATTTCCCTAAGAGGTCATGACTGGGATAAGTGCACTAACTGAAACCATGGTAATTTTGACTTTTGTGCACTGGTGTGCAGAGGATAGCCCGTTTTACAATTTAAGCCCCTGATATTCAAAATGAAAGTACCTCCTTATTGATATTGCTTGTAGGGAGGTACTTACTACAATTTTAATAAGAGTTAGAGCCGCTAAATAGTTTTTCATAATGGCAGACGAATGTGTGGATATTTTGAATATAGAGCAAATGTCAGTCTGTGTGAGGTTTGTTGATACTGAAAATATTGTTAATGAAGAATTTATTGGATTTGAGTTAGAAAAAATTGATGCAGCTTCACTTTCTTCTGCTATTTTAAAAAAATTGAAGACAGTAAATTAAGCACACAGAATCTTATGGGTTACGGTTGTGACGAAGCAAGTGTTATGGTAGGATTAAAATCCATAATTTTTTTTTATGAATGGATGAATTATTGTTAAACGTCCAGTGGCAGCCAGGTGCATATCAGGACAAGAACATGTTGATATGATAATGAATATGATCCCTGCTTTGTACTAGACCGACACGCTAAGTCGGATTTTTAATGTGCTAGCTCACGAGGTAACTGTCCACAGGAAGACATACCACCTCACTCGGACACATTATACTGACTCCGAGCCGACCAGTCTTTGCTCTTACTCCTAGATGCCGCGTGCTTGGCTGAGAAGCAGCAAATACCAATTTTAATGTCTTTGGTTTGACCCGGCCGGGGATCGAACCCGCGACCTTCCGCACTCGGGGCGAGCACGCTACCACGAGACCACCGAGGCGGTTAATTTTTTTTTAAATCATGGAAGTACGGCCATAAGCAGAGTACCGTCATTGTAGAGCATATGCATTAAATTTGGTTTTTTCTTCTTCGTGTAAAAATGTAGATATGATAAGAAATTTGTTTGATGATTTCAATCAGCTCACTTGGTTTCTTGGTGGCAGTGTGAAGAGGTGCCAAATATTAAAACGACACCTTCAAGATGCACAAATGAAGAGGGTTTGGAAAGTGAAAAAAACATATCAAACACCCTTTCTAAACAGCTTCTTCCAAAGCTATGTGAAATTAGATGATCAGCAAGGGAGGAAACACTATGTATTATATTGGCAAAATATGAAGCCATTATTACTTCTCTTGAGGACATCAGGGATGAGAGTACAGTCTTAGATGCATGTACAAAGACCATTGCATTTATTTATTTGATGGAAAGAAACACATTGTTTTATTGCTCACAGCACATCACCTATTGAGCTACACTCAGCCTGTAGGTCTTCCCCTTGAGAACTCCAAATGCAATGTGTACAAGGCTTATAGTGATGCCCAGTTTTGCAAACAGGTCAGTGAGTCTTACAGAAAAGACACAGCCTTTCACAAATGTATATGGATAAAAGCACTGTTGACTGCAGAATATTTTGGCATTGATCTATCTAATCCAAGAACTGTGAAGCGAATTAAACATCGAGTAAATGCTTCTACTGATGAAACGACAGAAAGTTCTTACAGGGTAAATGCTTATTTACGTTTGTAGATCACTTCTGGAATGAGTAACGAGATCGTTTTCCTGTTGAAGCATAACCATCTTTTCTCACTTTTCAGTTGCTGCCAAGTCGTATTTATCATATTTCAGTTGAACAAATTGATGCTAGGTACGAACAAGATTTACCAGAGTCTAGTTCATTCAATGCTGAGATCAAGCATTGAAAAGTATTTTGTTCAGGCTTAAAAAATCAGTCACTGACTTTGGAAGTTGAATTTGCAGATTCAGATTATTATCCAAATTTGTATGCATTTTGCTAACCATGCCTGTAGGTTCTTTGCCATGCGAAAGATCACTTTTTAGCCATGAGGCGACTGAAGCACTAGAGTGGGTCAACGATTACAGAAGATAGACTTGTGAGTTTTGCTCTGTTTATTCATTACAACAATCTTACAACATTTGACAATGTAAAACTGTGTTGCATCAGTCCTTGACCTTTCTAAACAAGTTCCAATACATGTATTTGAATTAAAATTCTCACTTACAGTAGTTTGTTCTTCAATCCATGCCATGTGGGAAGGGCGGAGGGGGGGTTGAGTGTAATGGTTAGTTTTAAAAATAATTTCAAGGTAATTTTTTATCATTTAGAAATTTTTGCCTCACCTACAAAAGGGGTCAAGCTACGCCACTGTTAATATGTTCTTATGTCAAAAGTCAATATATTACCTATATATACATGCTTTGAAAAAATATAAATAGATAAGTGATTTAAAAATTCTACACAATAAGGAAAATCCTGAATTTACTATTCTTATTATTGTGCAGTGTTGGACAATTTTAATCCATGATATTAATGCAATCTCATGTGTCTGTAGATCTGATACTGTAGATTTTGTGTAGATTCAAATTATTATGATGTGAATCCTGTTGCTGTTTTGATATTAATAATACCATTACAATAATTTAAATGGCAAAGCTATGGTGCAAAAATGAAATAAAACGTGTCCAATTTTAGAGTAATTCTGCAAATAAGACTCCTCATGAAGAGTTTATTAGCTTTTATTGTGCTGTCAGAAAAATTATGAACCATTCCTTCCGTCTTCTAGTCTGTGTTCTCCATCTTCCCTTCCTTACAGATGTGGCAGTTATCCTTGATATGTCAGATCACGTTCCATAAACACAAAAGGTGACTTCACATAAAACAATTTTTCAACTGATTCAAATTTCATCAATGTCTTGCTTAACTAAAACACTTATCCAATTTTCTGTCTCTATGGAAAAGGAGGAGGGGGGTATTTTTATTTTTTTTTTATCTTTAACCAAATATACATATAGACATGTATCAGTTACTTTTGCACTAAAATAAAAGAGAAATTTGGAGATTGCAATGCTAGATGACAGCTAGCTATCATTATATATATCATTTTGCAAGAAACAAAAACTTATTAGTTTGTTGTCTCCATCATAAACAAAATATCACATATCAAATCAGTTGAAATATTGTAATATGTGACTGCATGTTAACTTACATTCATGATGTCATAAGTATGTCTCATAATTTTCACCTATACCTCTCTCTTTAAACTTAAATAATTTTTAAGCTGCTTATAATTTTGTGGTCTAAATTAAAATGTCTGTTTGCCCTTTTCCAACATGGATTTTTTTAAAATGGATAGGTAGGAAATATTTTACCTAAGTTTACACAAGGTTATCCACAGTAAATTATGATCTTATGTGAATGCGGAATAAGACAGATGTCAAAGACTAAATACATGTATTTACTGGAAATAAATGTAATCTAAAAGTCTCATAAATATTATTCTGAAAAAATTTATAAAATATTTTGGGTAGGACCAATTTTCAAGGGTCAGTCAGTAAAGGGCAAACATTAGATATTTTAATTTAGACCAGAGATTATGTAAAGAATATATTATCTAATTTTAATGTGACATAACTTTAGCATTATTAAATCTATCACATACATTTTTGTTATTGAAAAATATATTAAATTTCATATCCAGACTTACTCGAATAATATATACACATTTTATCTTATTTAAACGAGAAATCCACCTTACCAAATTTTCAACCAAATGAAAATCAGAATAAAGTTCAATCAAAGAAATCCACATCAACCAAATAATTCCAAAAATAACCAATTTTTCATATAGAATTCCATACCTGCTTCAAATTCAACCATCTACATCTCTGTGGGACCAAATTTTAGTAAAAATCCACATTTTAATCCCACTTCAAATTGACGGACAACCAAAACGCTGTGGAGACAGCACACTGGACCAAGAAATTTGATCAGAAATAACTGCTGTGAGAAAGTCACATGTACACTTAAAGTAAAGAACTGAAAACTGAGAAGTTTTTAGTAGAACACAATAATGCACTATATATGGGTGTACTTTAGGTCCTTCAAATGGAGGATTTAATTCAGACATTGATGTATGAAGTTTGATTAAAACTGATTATCTGAGAAATAAAACTATTAAATTAAATTTCAATCTTTACAGTTTCATACGTCTATTTGAAGGAGCCCTTTTTATCACCATTCAGTGCATGCAAAATAATTTCAAAAATATCCTGGTTTCCTTACCAGACTGTCGTAATTTTAATTTTTCTGTAAAACATTGACATGAGCAGTGACCATAATTAGATTTCCTTCAACAGATAAAGTGGGGGGGGGACAATTTCATGTGTCTACCCTTTCTTACATTACCATTAAGAAATAAATTTAATAACTAAACAGAACAGGTATATTTATTTTATTTTTTCCTTCCATACATGAAAACTAGAGTATTTACAAATACTTATTTATTTGGCAATAACTTGGGAAAATTACTTATAACTATATTCACAAAATATTCTCTTCTATTCTTACCTCATCCCTTTGAATTAATATTAAAAAACTTCCCCTGATACCACTAAAACCCCTTGATATTTAATCTATATATATTCATCTCATACCATGTGGATGAACTGATTCTTAAACTGAAAGGGGATATTTAGGAGATAACTGTATTGTAATATTTGATGATTTTAATTATGTATTAGTTGTTGTTAAATGGAATTTGTGATTCATATAATGGAAACTGAAGCCATAAAATATAAAAATACAAGACCAATATCTCCATTCTAATGCAGGATTTTTGAATTCTGGAGGTGACACCTTGCATTTAACATTGCAGAATTGATGTCTTGAGATTTTCAAAGTCATCCAATGAAATGGACTTAATATCCAATGTTGCATTCACACATTTATTTTCTAAAGACAAAAGTTGTTCCCAATCAAAATTATTATATTCAGACTACATCTTACCTGTACTAGTGCGAAATATAAAACCTTTAGGGTCTGATGTTCCCTCCCTATTTTTAGCTGTTACTTCAACCTCATAATATGTTGTTGGACTCAATCCAGTAATCTTATAAGATGTAGCATCTCCTTTTAATGTCTGTGTGGGCAACCATCCTGAAATATATTTTTCTCGCTGGTACTGACCACTGGGAGATTTGTCCGGTCTTATCTCTACCTGCAAATACATGGATTTATTCTGTCATATAATTTATAAATACATGGATTTATACTGTCATATAATTTAAATTTGAACAAAACATGTTGTATTATGTTTAAATAAAGATCCAAATATTACCCCTTTCTATTAACTGGCTGTTTCTGTATTGGCCCTGGCTATAATGGTCCCGGCCAGAAGAGCCAAGGGTCTTTAAGCTGGTTCTTTTCCCGTTCGGGTTGAAAATTTCATGGATCAAATTTGAGTATGGTCTCGATAAAAGATGTTAGTCTGTTGGATGGGGATGAAAAAATAGATGTCCTGTGTTAAGAGAGAGCAGCACCCTTATCATGTTAAAGATTCCTCTGTAGAGAAGAAAAAGAGAGGCTAAAATGCTGCTACAGGGGCCTCATGTCAATATTTTTCTCTAGGGGTCCATTAAAACATTTACCTCATCAGAAAGTCCGTAAGTGATAATTATCTTTACCTGAGCATATCTGACAAAGATGTCAGTTACAGGATATCCTCCATTATTTGGTGAATTCCACTGTAATTGAAATTCCAATGGCTTATCACCATCTTGTCTGGAATTTATTATTATTTCGTATGGTTTACCTGAAAAATAGTAATATTAGTGTATGAATCACTCAAGGGTAAGGTTATTTATTTTCATCTATTGAAAGTAAATTTAGTTTCCTTGCACAGATGAGGTTCCAAGAATAATATTTTAATAAATCTAAGAATTTGGCTTAAAGTTTGAGATACCATTTTAAGTGTAATTCATATTGCAATATAATTTTTTTTAGTAACGGCAGCCATATTGATCAAAGATCCAGACCCCCCAGACATAATTTTGAAAGAGGTCTACCCAAGGACCATTCCATAAGAAGTTTGAGCTTAATTACCCAATATATTCATTCAGAGGAAAAAATATTTAAATATTCTTTCACTTAATTTTTCTATTTCTATTAACAGTAGCCATATTGGTCAGAGGACATACTTTTGAAAGGGGACCACCTAAGGACCATTCCATTAAAGTTTGGTTCAATTGCCCAGGTGGTTTCAGAAGAGAAGATAAAAATGTCTGACGACCGATGCCAAGTGACGGCAATATATAACACTGACCTTTGGTCCTTGTGAGCTAAAAGTGGTTTTAAACATACTAAGTAGAGATATTCAAGTAACCAGAACCACTCATTTTTATCATTTTTCCTACGTGCATGTCAGATTTCTACAATAAACAATTGTTATCTGGTTTCTCATGAATTTCTTGTTGGTAAGAACTTAACATTTCTCATTTTCAAGCTAAAACTAATATTGCTTATACTTACGTGCAGCTAACGTTCTCAAGGGCAGATTAAATGGTGCACTTTTACCAACTTCATTAATGGCATACAGATTAAAGGAATAATCTGTATTTGGTGTCAGTCCATCAATTGTTACTTCAAGCTTTGACTGACTTGCAGCTGTAAGAAAATAAAAGCCTCAATGTAATTTAAATTCTTGCTTATTTTTTTATTTTGTAAATTTGATTAATATAATTTGTTTAAAAGTCACAATCATGCAAAAATACAAATAAGTTTGAATATTCTAAAAGTTTAACCTGTATCAAACAATACAAAAGAATTGCTTGAATCAATTCTTTAAAATTGATCAAAATGTTGAATCCAAATTGGGCCTTACAACTTTAGTCTTGTAATGATTCTCCATTATCTAATGGATATTCTGTTTAAATTCATAATAGATCTCTTTGGATCGCCTTAACAGAATATCTTACCAACTTTCCTTATATATTATAATGAAATGTAATGTATGAAATCAACTCATACATGTACTTACCTACTGGATACTGTTTGGGCTGGGAACCAGCATAAGCTATTTCAATCTCATATACCCGAGGTCCATTAAAAGCTTTTGGAATATTAACCTCAAAGACTACAGATATAGGTGTACGAGTCTTCAAATTGGCACTTGGCATGGATGGAGGATCTAAAATATTAATGAAAACAATGTTGAATGTTTAACTGGAAATGGAGGGACTTTTGTTCATTAAGTATACAATAAGCCTGCGATTCTGTAACTTAAGCCCATACTTCCTAAAGCATTGTTTTTAATTCTACACAAGTAGCTGTCTAAGTGACAACAAACCAGATTTTCCTTCATTAGTCTTGGAAAATTCAACTTAAATCATAAGGGGAGATCATAAAACTTGATGCAACTCCATTAAAGAAACTCCATCAAAGAAACTCTTCCTCTAAAATAAATATAGGAAAATTTGTACACATTTTGATTTCCACTGTTTACCTAGCAATTTATTTCATGGATTTTGATTTTTAATGTTTTCAAAAAATAATTTTGAAAATGTCCATATAATATATTCTCTACTATGTAATTTGGATAACCTGTTTTATCTTGTTTAAATTGATTGCAGTGGTTTTTGGTAAAAAAAAAATAGGGCTTTTTATAGGGCAAATTTAATAATTTATAGGGAAATTATAGGGCTATATCTCTCTACTTCACCCCTTTTCAAAACTGCCTTGGCATCCTGTAGATGCAGTCAATATACCAAGACCTGATTGATATGCACATGAAGTGATAAAAAAAAAGGCAGGGAGTTTCTTAAAAAATATTCAAGTACCAGATTTTATCATATCTGCAGGTACATGTATTTACAAGTGTAGGATTCTCTTGAAAGTTTTCAAAGGGGGGGGAATGCAAAATAATACATTTTAATTTTCAACCAATTAATTCTAATTTATAGGGCTAATATAGGGCCATTTTTTGCCAAAATTTAGGGATTATAGGGCATTTTCAAAAAGATAGGGGTTTTATAGGAAATATAGGGCCACTTGAAGGCCTGTATAATTCCCAGTTATCTCCCTTTCTTTACAAAGATCTATTATTTCTATATATATATCTGTTTCAGAATGAAACATAGTTAAATGAGTCTACCATGTTTGACTGAACACTGATAATATTTAGAGATGTCTTGTTGACGACAACGATTGTACATTCCATGGTCATCTGCAGGTTATATTACATTTTCTACTACACATCAAAAGTATTTTTTACCTGCTCTCTGTAACGTAAAGTTCTTTGTACTCTCTCCAATAGTATTAAATCCTTTACAAGTATAAATTCCAAATACTGTTCCTTCATTTGAAAAATCCACATTTACCTAAATCAGAGAAAATGAAGAATATACCAGGATACTACAGTTATCTAAGAAAGGTTGATAGTGTCAGTAGTTAAAATATGTCTATTCCAGAGATGGCTATATGTTAGTCATTTCAATATAAATTTGATGGATGGTTCTCTTTGTTTATAAATCATCTAAAAGCATAAGGTATAACCTATTAAAAGTATATGTGTGGTTGGGTAAATGAAATGTACCCAATACATTCATTTCTCGAACAGTGCTAAGATGAATGTATAATGATTTTGTAAGAATTATAAGTCATTCACAATGAATAATGTCTACCAGAGTTTGTGTACTTATTTGTTATTAAGACCATCAAAACTTTAATGTCTGGTTCCCAGATACCACCACCAAACTTAAAAAGTTGCTAACAGAACAAGTTTATTTGAATACTGGGAAAAAACACTGACATTCTGTTTTTTTTTCACTAGATATAAAAAAATTTAATTTGGTGCCAAAAGTACTTTTCAAGCATCTGCTGACCCCGACTCAATTTTCAACCATTGTGTGACACTGAACAAGTCAAAACGAAAGTAAATAAACAGCTAATAAATGATCATGGCCATGATTTGACTTGAATATTTGCTCCAAACAAGTCATTCCATGGATAATACTGCCTGTTCAGTCTAAAATTACTGTGGAACAGCTCTGCAGAGAAATCTTTGCAGTAGAAATTCAATGCATATTGAAAGTAGATAACCCATTTGTATAATTAAAACGTCATTGAATGGATTCAAACAAGATTTGTATGTTGCAAAAATAAGCACCTAAACAGAAAATCCCTTGCCTCTTTAGACAGAAAAATAAATAAAAAATAAATTACCTACCTACCATTTTTTTTTAAAGCAATTGTCTGGGAACCAGATAATTTTATTTTAGGTGGCTAAATATATGGTCTGTGTTGCAATCTGGGTTGCTAAAATTTATACTAATGTTTTATTATGTATTCCTATGATATGACTTCCTTTTTAAAATTTTTACATCTTTACAGTTTTTTTTAGAATTTATTGTAGGGTTAGAACACAGTAACTGCCTATATTGTAGTAGCCAGTTTTTATTACTAGAAGAAGTACACAGAGAGAATAATTCTATCTAGAACTTGATCTGTTCAATATAGATGTGAAACTCCTCTTCCATAAGTCCAAAACAGAGTCTGCCCTTTCTTTGCCATCTGCTTTTGGTACACCAAATTTTATTTGTTTTATTGCAAATTTGCATGACAGAATGACTTGAAAATGTATTCGACGAGACAAAATAAAACCTTTCCTCGTGCAGTGGGAGAAGAGGTCACATGAACCAATCTTTGACAGGTCATCTCACACTGAAAATGGTCATTTACAGAAGATACTCTAAGAAATAATTGAGATGGACTTTACCGTTAGAGTACTTGTGGTATCCTCTCCTATAGTAATGGTGTCTATAGAGTAATACTGGTCCCCTGTATTGATTTGTCTGCCTTCCTTTGACCATGTTATATCAGCTGGGGGTACACTACTGGCAATACAAGCAATCTGAGTACTCTGACCTCCCCAGCTGTACAAGACATCTTCCTTCACTTTGGAAAAGTTTGGTTTATCTAAAATAATAAATATTCTATTAAACAAAATTCGATACATAAGATATATATATATTTCATCAAATTATGACACATCTGCTGTACTCAAGCTTAAAATGTTGAAGCCAAAATCATGACCCCAATGTTGAAGCCAAAATCATAGCTTTAATGTTGAAGCCAAATTCATGACCTCAATGTTGAAGCCAAAATCATAGTCCAAATGTTGAAGCCAAAATCATAACTCCAATATTGAAGCCAAATTCATAGCCCAATAATGAAGCCAAAATCATAATCCCAATATTGAAGCCAAACTCATAGCCCAAATGGTGAAGCCAAAATAATAACCCCAATGTTGAAGCCAAAATCATAGCCTTAATGTTGAAGCCAAATTCATAGCCCAAATGTTGAAGCCAAAATCATAACTCCAATATTGAAGCTAAATTCATAGCCCAATAATGAAGCCAAAATCACAATCCCAATATTGAAGCCAAAATCATAGCCCAAATGGTGAAGCCAAAATAATAACCCCAATGTTGAAGCCAAAATCATAGCCTTAATGTTGAAGCCAAATTCATGACCTCAATGTTGAAGCCAAAATCATAGCCCAAATGTTGAAGCCAAAATCATAACTCCAATATTGAAGCCAAATTCATAGCCCAATAATGAAGCCAAAATCATAATCCCAATATTGAAGCCAAAATCATATCCCAAATGGTGAAGCCAAAATAATAACCCCAATATTGAAGTCAAAATCATAGCCCCAATGTTGAAGCCAAATCAGAATCCCAAATGTTGAATCCAAATCATGACCCTAATGTTGAAGCCAAAATTATGACCCAATGTTGAAACCAAAATCATGACTCCAATGTTGAAATCAAAATCATGATCCCAGTGTTGAAGCCAAAATTATGACCCCAATGTTGAAGCCAAAATCATGACCCCAATGTTCAAGAGCAAATTCAAGTTCCAAGATGTAAAGCCAAAACCATCTACAAATACAGCTATTTACAAGGGAGATACTCCTCATAAGTTTTCTCAAAATTTAATGATTGTAATTGATTGTGCGATGTCAATTATGATACCACAAATATATTCCTCAAAGAATAAATTCCTAGAGTATACTAACATATTCTGGCATATATGACCATATAACAGGTAAAATGGTCTAATTCTAACAGTAATAATTTACCATATTTGGATGTTTCAGTGTTTTATGTGATGGTACCAAACAGAGCATATTTATGCAACTGAAGGACTAAGATGCACAAATATCAATTAAATGACATTTCAAATTTAAACGTTATCTTACATATTGCAGAGACATCCCATAATGTAACATAGATACTTACACTGAACTGCCAGATAAGCTGACTTTTCAACGGTCTTTGCTTCATTCGTTGCTTTACAAATGTAGAAACCAGCATTACTATAAACTAAATTAGAGATTTCCAGAGTACTTTCTACCTCCATACGATCAGGTCTTTGTTGATGTGAAACTACAATATTGTTATTATCCTGGAAATGAAAATTTAATAAATTATAGAACTAGAGGCTCTCAAGAGCCTGTGTCGCTCACCTGTATCTAATGTGATTTTGGAAATTATGTAAAATTATATAATGATTGAGACCAAGATTGGTTTAATTTGACACAGTATTTAAAATTAAAAACAGGTCATCTTAGTGTAGTCTTACAATAGCTACTGAAGACATCTTATCATTATTATTTTTGAATATGTGGTCAAGTTGTGACCATTCAGAATTTTTTTTACAATTTTCTGATAGACTTCTAAACATCTTGGATGATGGATCGGCAACAAAGTAACAACACTTGGTCAGCACCTCATAAGGAACATTCATGCTATGTTTTGTTACATTCCATTCAGTGGTTCTCTAAAAGAAGTCATTTGTATGCATTTCCCATAGGGTCCAATGTTAAACTTAGTCCCCCGCTGGTGGCCATCTTTGATGATGGATCGGCTACAAAGTAACAACGCTTGGTCAGCACCTCATAAGGAACATTCATGCCAGATTTAGTTTCATTCCATTCAGTGGTTCTCTAAAAGAAGTCATTTGTATGCATTTCCCATAGGGTCCTATGTTAAATTAAGTTACCCGGTGGCGGCCATCTTGGATGATGGATCAGCTACACAGTAACAACACTTGGTCAGCCCTTCATAAGGAATATTCATGCCATGTTTGGTTTCATTCCATTCAGTGGGTCACTAAAAGAAGTCATTTGTATGCATTTCCCATAGGGTTCTATGTTAAACTAAGTCCCCCGCTGGCAGCCATCTTGGATTATGGATCGGCTACAAAGTAACAACACTTGGTCAGCACCTCATAAGGAACACTTATGCCATGTTTGGTTTCATTCCATTCAACGGTTCTCTAAAAGAAGTCATTTGTATGCATTTCCCATAGGGTGATATGTTAAACTAAGTCCCCCTCTGGTGGCCATCTTGGATGATGGATCGGCTACAAAGTAACAACACTTGGTCAGCACCTCATAAGGAACATTCATGCCAGATTTAGTTTCATTCCATTCAGTGGTTCTCTAAAAGAAGTCATTTGTATGCATTTCCCATAGGGTCCTATGTTAAACTAAGTTCCCCGCTGGCGGCCATCTTGGATGATGGATCAGCTACAAAGTTACAACACTTGGTCAGCACTTCATACAGAATATTCATGCCATGTTTGCTTTCATTCCATTATGTGGGTCACTAAAAGAAGTCATTTGTATGCATTTCCCATAAGGTTCTATGTTAAACTAAGTCCCCCGCTGGCGGCCATCTTGGATTATGGATCGGCAACAAAGTAACAACACTTGGTCAGCACCTCATAAGGAACATTCATGCCATGTTTGGTTTCATTCCATTCAACGGTTCTCTAAAAGAAGTCATTTGTATGCATTTCCCATAGGGTCCTATGTTAAACTAAGTTCCCCGCTGGCGGCCATCTTGGATGATGATCGGCTACAAAGTAACAACACTGGGCAGCACCTCATAAGGAACATTCATGCCATGTTTGGTTTCATTCCAATTAGTGGTTGTCTAGAAGAAGTTCAAAATGTTAACGACGACGCCGGACGACGACGGACGCCAAGTGATGAGAAAAGCTCACTTGGCCATTTGGGCCAGGTGAGCTAAAAATGCTTGGATACATTTTATTTGAGTTGTATACTATATAAATCTATAAGAAACATAGTGTAAGAAATAAATTTTTAAATTTTCGGGCAAGTTTATGCAAGAATCTACTTGCCCTCATAGATTTCAGCTTGCCCAATAGAAATGTGTTAAAACTTACTGAAAACTTCACTTAGAAAATGTAAAGGTTGTTAATGTCTTATTGATGACCATGCTGGGCTCTGAATTTAAATATTATTGAATTTGTTTGTTTATATGATTTTTACTATCTTTCTGAGTTTTTTTCAACATAATGAATTATAATGATTAATAGAATAAAACTAGAAATTGTGTCTGTAAGACATAGATGCCCCGCCTAAAATGTAGGTCCTCAGGTATGAATGCTCAGTACTACCCAAGGCACATCCACTGATGAAGATTCATTGATACACTATGCTTAGTTCCGAAGAAATGAACCTAAACATAAAACTTAACCAGAGTCGCTCAAGCATAAAAGAAGGTCATAATGACTCAATTATTGTATGACTGCTCAGTACTACCCAAGGCACATCCACTGATGAAGTTTCATTGATACGCCATGCTTAGTTCCAAAGAAATTAACCTAAATGCAAAACTTAACCAAAAATTTTTGTTAGAGCGTCAACTGTCATCATTTTCCACTTAAAATACATTCTTGAAAAAATATCTTTGAATGTATAATGGCCTTTTTTTAACAATTGATAGGGTCGACCATAAAAATTGTTAAAAAAAGGCCATTATACGTTCAAAGATATTTTTCTCTATGAATTTCTTGAATAAATAAAAAATAGATTTACCTAGACAAAGTGCAAAATAAAGAAAAAATCCAATAATGAAATGGATATTTATTAAAACTTACTGTAGCCCATTAAAAAACTTTTAAACTCAAGTCGTCAAGAAGCAGTCTGAGGCTTTCTTATAAATCAATTTAAGTGCCCTACAAGATGTAGGCATATTCAGGTTGAACTCTTTGGTTCAGGGGTAACGGGAGGGAGTCTCATGTTACAGAAACCCAATGTAGCAATTTTATTTAATTTCACAATGGTCTTTAAGTTAAAGAGTCAATTTACATTAATTTATGCCAGACATTGTATTTTGTCCATAACTGACACAATCTCAACACCCATCTCAACAACAAAATACTTTATAGCTGTTCTGGTCTATTAGTTTCTCCTATGTTTGGAATCAGTTTCTGTTTTAAGACAAGAGTGGACAGACAAAAATGTCTCGCCTGTGGTGTATTTCTAATGAAAGTAAATGCTATCAGTATTCGAAAGACAGAGCAAAAAACAAAAACTTAACTATAACCACTGAACCATGAAAATGAGGTTAAGGTCAGATGAATCATGTTAGTTGGACATGCACACCTTACAATCCTTCCATACACCAAATATAGTAGACCTATTGCATACAGTATTTGAAAAAACAGGTCAAAACACAAAAACTTAACTATAACCACTGAACCATGAAAATAAGGTCAAGGTCAGTTGACTAAAGTCGCAGGCTCGACAAAAAAACACGCGATTGATTAGAAGGCCAATTTTTCACTTCCCCGCCGGGAAAGTATAAGCAGTGATTTACTTCCCCGACGGGATTTCAACTTTGTCGGGCAAGGGAGCAAGCGCTTATTTCTAACACTGGAAACATCATTTACATGCAAATAACAAATTGCTCATATTTCTTTAAAAATATTTCAATCGCAGGGAATGTAAACTTGATTAATCAACAAAAAATATATCAAACAAGATGTACTATGAGCCATTGCGCACTAGCGATACCCCACCGCAATAAGGTAAAAAAATAAACGAAGCCATCAAACAGGAAGTTGATGTCGCCTTGCTCCGAAAAAGTATCCCATGATATAGCGTGCCTATAGAAGGCTTGTGACAAAATATCAGCTGGTTGTGATGAGTAGTTGCAGAGAAAAGTGTGAAGAAAAATTTTATGGACAGATGGATGGACGGAACCTCAAGGGTAAAACAATATATCCCCACCTCTCCTTTGGAGCGGGGGTATAAAAAGAAATTTACATTTGATCTCACTGCATTATTATACTTCATTCCTCAAATATATATAAGGAAGCACACTGCAATGTGATTTGAATAATTTTTATCAATGAAATAAAAATAGACTTTATTTCAAATGTAAAATGGCATCTGATTAATCATCTGACATGTCACTTGACTTATGTGTAAAGGTATATGTAAAAACATTTGTTATAAAACATTATATGTTGAATTATACCTGTTGAGTTCCATCTGTGAAATCTGTATCACTTCCCTTTTTCTGCCATTTGATTTCTGGAATGGGTTCTCCATAAGCTGTACAGCTCAATGTGGCAGAAGTGCCCTCATCTCCAGTGGCATTATTGAACTGTACTATGGATGGTGGAACTACAATTACACATTTGTTTAATCATTTATTTTAATTTTTTTTTATAGATATTAAAATGTACATAGAAAAAATATAGTTTCTTGCTATACGATGTTCATCCAAAAATTTTTGAAAGTGATTACAAGAAGAAAATGCTGAATGTTTCAGGTATACTTATCAAAGGTAACCCTGTGTCTTTTCTCAATGGATGATTATCCCAACAATAATATAATTACAACTGTATGAGATTAGAAACTAAATTGAACAAAGCCAAAAATCCAGTAACAGTAAAATGATTTCCTTTGCTAAAGATCCTTAGGGGGAGAAAATTTAAAGGTATCAAGCTACTGCAATTGTTTGTACAAATATGATATGATTAGTTACTTGAAAACAATTTTCTTATACTGTTCTCCCTAATAAAATGAATCATTCTGCATAAACAGTAAATTTATTTGGTAAAATCTCTGTAGCAGGCCAAATATAATAATATTCACTTTTTTTCTGCACCCAAGTAAAACTATGATCAGCCACATAACAACATATTCAATTCATTCATATCTTTAGGATATTTTTTGGCTGGATTATTGCAGGTATTTTATAACTCTGAATATTCTTAACTAAACAATGCAGTATCCTTGAAAAGATGTCATTAAATTTTACTAAACCACAGTAAAGGGCTTCCTTAAGCTTAGCATGATACAACCGCAATGTTAGTAGGTAAAAAATTAGAAAGTAAGTGTGAACACACTATTAATGCTGACCCCACAAAGTGGTCGATATTATAATATACATTACACAGAACAAAAGTAAATGAGCGTAAACCTAACTGTCTACAGATTACAACAGGCTCATACCATAATACATCCGCAAATATCTGCATTCATATGAAAATAAAGGATATTCAAAGCACTTACAATCAATCTTGACAAAAATTTACCTAAAACATTGAGTATGGCTGACTTTTCATCAAACTGGTTTCTACTGAATGCTTTACATTTGTAAGATGCTTTGTCATCTTTAATGACAGATTTAATGATAAATACGCCTGTATTCACAGAGATATTGTAACGTTCCCCTCCAAGTTCTACTGCTCCATCATCCTGAAAGTGGAAATATAGAATACATGTATTTTGTTCTTTTTATTTGGGTTTATGCCACTATCATTCCAAACCACCAGTTTTTATTGAGTGCGATGTTAGTAGTCTGACATATAGCAAACATGCATACTTTAACTCAAAGTCTGACAAATTCCTCATATTAAGTTTTGTTTCATTTTATTTTGCCCAGTGGTTTCAGAGAATTATTCCGAAACTGGACAAATATGAAAAAAGCAAGTGGTCATGGCAACCATAGTAGTTTCAAGTTGAGTAGCAATATTTAATGTTATTTTAGAGGAGAAGATTATTGACTTCAACCAATAAGAAATAAATAATTGTTCATAATGGAATTGTTTGTTGTACCATCAGCACAAAATATACATACTTTAGAAAATCTTTCTACAAATGCTGCCAATTTACTTTCACTTCATTTGGTCATGTAGTTTCTTGAAGATATCTTAAATTTGACCAATTAGAAACTAGAATTGTGAGTGACCTCACTGAGTGATACCCCCCACTTGGAATACTACGTGTTGGGCTTACAACCTTTAAACATGTAAAACCCTTAAGTTAGATTATCTCCCTTTGCAAGCATCTGTTGATAATTATCTTGCTTCATGCACATCTACGTATGATGTCTAACCTTCATATAAAGTTTCAGCAAAATCCATTGAACGGTTTAGGAGGAGACCCTGTGATTCCTATATATCCCCCAAACTTTGTTTGCAGGGGGTATAAAAAGGAATAAGAAAAATAATAATAATAAATAATAAAAAGGACCTGGTTAGTTGTCTGAAACAAAAATTTTTTTTTAGATAGGTCCTTCAACAAATGCTTCATAAATGCAAGTTTCAGTTGATTATTCCAATTGGTTTCAGGAGGAAATCAAAAAGTAAAACATTTATAGAGCTATGACAATAATTCACATGGCCTTTTGGAACAACATCAATCATGTGATTACAATTTTCTTAATATACTAACCTTGTACCAGCGATATAGTGGCTCTGGTTTTGCAGTGGCTACACATTCAAATCTAGCAGCTTCTCCAACTGATACACTCTGTCCTGTAGGAGGTCTAACTATCTTAGGTGGTACTTAAAAAATGGAAATTATATATGACAGTTTAAAAATTATATTATTACTTGAAAACTAAAATTAATTCATATACAGGTAATAATTTTTTTTGGGGGGTACCAATTTTAACTGGGCACTCAAGAGGATCAGGAACAAGATTAAATTGGAGAGGACAAATGGCTATACAAAAATATTATTAGCTTTTCAAGAACCAATGCAACCTAATTTAGCTTTGACAGGTTTGACTGAAATTTATTTAGATCAAATTTCACTCCAACATGCACATTGCAAAAATAATAATTTCTGTCTTGATTTTTTTAAAAACAGGGTTATTAGGTGATTGTTCAAGTATTTCCACTTAACTTTACTGTTTTGGCCAAAGGATAAATGCATTTTTTGGATGTCTATTCTAGGGTTTATACAGAAGCAATCACTTTCTAACACTTCAGCCAACTAGAAGTGAGAATCCTGTTAAAAATCTGTATTTATATGACATGGGCTGTGATTTCATTACAACACTTGTCAATTTCAAAGTATAAGGAATTATCCCATCAATTCACATTAAGGTAAATGCAGGTATCAAGGCAGTTAAATTTATGTTGCTAGCGTTCTTTGGCATGATGCTATTTAAAGTAGAACTTCAATGGTTCGACCTCCAAGGGACCGTCAAAATATGTTCGAGTAATCAGTAGTTCGAGTTACTTAAGTTTATTCAAGTATGGAAAATTGCCACTGCTATTATATACGAATTGGAAAAGCTAATTTTCACCATGAAATATTTTTAATTACATAGTTATTATGACATTTTAATTACACTGAACTGTAAACAATTACCTAACAGACCAATTTTTTTGTTATAACACAAGCAAGCATCATGTAATATGCTTGCTCCTTTAATTACTGGGTTCGATTTTTCAGTAAATACACAGTCTTATTATTGTAGGGAAAAAGGTTTGTTCGGCCTATCGAGAAACTGGGGCTTTTTTTTAACATGAAAAGTAAAAGGAAAACTGACGGGAATTTCAAAATGGTTCGAGCCATCAGTGGTGTTCAAGTAATCCGAGTTCGAGCTATGGAAGAAGAGGATGAAGTTCGACTGTATATATCACAATGTTTAACAGAGACTTGATAACTGTATACCAGAAATTCAATTGACAAGAACATTAATGATATTTTCCACCAAATCATGAAACACAGCTGAACATATTAGTAAAAGGTGGCCAGAGGTTTAAGACAATAATGAAGCTAATTTTAATGTACATGTACATACCTGCAACAATAACTTGTATATCAATATATAGAAATTCTGTATCAGCTACAACTACACACTGGTAAACTCCATCATCAGTTCTATTGATCTTTGGAATTAACATGTAACCAACGTTACTTACAACATATCTGTCATCTTAAAAAATATAACACCATTCATTAAACTTATGGAAAGATTCAATTAAATTTTTAATATTTACAAAAGACATCAAAACCAGAGGTTCCTGTATAGTTTACCTCAATTCAATATACCTTCCAGGTAACAGATTGGGTCAGCAGACACAATTCTATAAGGTAACACAAAATGTTAAATAGTTAATATACTTTCAGTCATCTTGGATTTCAGATTGACATCAAAATAGCAATATCTGTTTTTCTACTTTGCAGTGATAATTCATGACAAGTTTCAAATCCATAGGTCAAGTAGTACCAGAGAAGAAATTTTAAAAATAGAAAACCTCCCTTTTCCTGGCAGCCATCTTTGATTTCTGATCAGCAAAGTAACAACACTTCGATAGTATCTTAAAAGGATATTCATGACATGTTTCAAATCCATGGGTTAAAAAGTTGAAAGATTTTCAAATATTAACCAATGAGAAAAGACCCTCTTTGGCAAAGCAGACATGTTGCAAAATAAATGAAAGTTAGTCAGATACTCAAATGTATACCTTCCGCCAAATTAGGTATCAAACTACATGTATTGAATTATTCTTCAGAAGAATTTCAAATACATTTCCAACAGGGTCTAAATTTAAATATTTTCTAACTAAGGTGGACTTCTTGGATTTATGATTGTCACCAACACTACTGTGCATCTATTTTAAAGCTGCAAGTCAATTTTCATGAATATATCAAACATTTCACTAAAATGAAAGTAAAAAAGTACCTTTTGTCTGCGATATGCAAAATTAATTATTGTCTTTTCCACTGCCTAACATATTTTATAAGAGTGGATTTTCCATTAGTTCACTAATTTTGGGGTAAAGTATGACATCACCAAAAAAAAAAACGTGACGTTGCTGAATATGTGCAAGTTTTGTTTCGATAAGTTTGAATCATGTTAACTCTTCAGTTATATCAGACTGTTATTTAAATTCTACAGGATTGCAATAATCTCTGGATTTTTCAATCAAGATATCTGTTGCAGAAGTACGCAGGATGCACAGTAATTAATGATCTTCTTGGAGACTTATCTGTAAAGATTAGTTTCAATCAGTCATTCTTAAGAGGTTTTTCAAAGTTCAGCCAGTTAGAAATTAGAACAGGCTCAGGCAACAATGTTTCATGACCAACGGGCAACAAATTACCAACAATTGCAAAGAACCTTACAAAGAATATCTCTGCAAAGTTTGGTTATATTCTTTTCAGCGGTCTACAAATTCTGATGAATAATTGTTATAAATAACAACTCTCATTTGCTCTGGTTTTTACACCTAAATATTAAAATAAGGAAATTAGGACTGGTCAATATTTGATAAATGCTGGTATTCAAAATAAATATTCAGCCAGTCTGTGTCATTAAATAGCCACTATCCCAAAGCATGAGTCTTGTAAACGATACCTTTTTCTTCTAACTCTTTTTTTCATTACTCTTATAACTGTTCAGTTTTGTATGAGTTGTGCCTTAACTAAGCCAACAGCCTAGTGTACATGTATTAAAAGCATTTGGTGCAAACTGTTATCTGTGAATTTAAATTATAATTTATTACATTAATGAAATCTTACGTGTAGATGTAACAAAATTTCCATCTCTGTCTTTCCAGTTGACTGTGACATCACCTTGTGGAGCACACTTTATCTGGGCATCCTCCCCTTCAGTCTTCCACTGTATTCTAGGGGCCTGTTCCTCTGTAACTTCCAATGGCACTACAATGAAAAAAAATGTTCTGCATATTAAACAAGGCCACAAAATGAGTTCAAACTAAATATCTTGGTGTTTACAAATAATCTGATAAAAAAAATATGTCTTTTGAAAAACAGCTCATACGACAATATAATAAAAGGAATATACATGGAATTGGTGAGCTGTTAAAGGGGCAAAGAACAACTAAAACATGTAAAGACAAAAGCCAAACAAAACTAGAAATGCGAGTGACCTCGCTTCCAATACTATGAATGTTTTAACACTGGGATACTGGTATTTAGCAAAACCAATTCTCTTTCATCTCTTTACATTGTATATGAGAATTACAACATTCTAATGACTTTTTTACAAGAGGTTACTGAGGTATGCTTTGATCCATGCTTGAGAGTATAAATTGAATCATCTCCCCTTCAAAATTTTGGACAGCAACTATATTCCTTCATGCACACATCTGCAGGTAGTCTACTACAACTGTGTAAAGTGCAATAAAAATCCAATAAGCCATTAAAGAGGAGTTGCACTTACAAGCTTTAAACATGTTAAACCCTCAAGTTGGATTATCTCGCTTTGCAAGCATCCGGCAATAATTATCTTGCTTAATGTACATCTACATATTGCCCAACCTTCATATAAATTTTCATCAAAATCCAGGTTGCACTTACAAGGTACATGGAGGGACAGACAAACGGATGGAAAATGTGATTCCTATATATATCCCCCCTTCCCACCAAACTTGGGGGGTGGGGGGGGGGTATAACTAAATAATAAAAGAACAATGTGTCCATGGGATACGGAAACCCCCACTTATAAATATGCAAGAGTGATATACTAATTCAAACATACTGTTTTGTTTTCTTTGAAACTTAATGAGTAGAAGTCATAAAGTGCACAAAAAGTCAAATTTGTTAATTTTCAATTTATAAAATGCCCCCTTCGCCTAGCAGCGGGGTCATAAAAAGGTTAAAAATTAGCAGGTAGAAATAAAAACATGTTGACTCTTTGAAACCCAGAGCATAAAAGATTATAAGTAATTTCATTGAGTAATTGTTGATTAACATAGTAAAGTTATAATTATTAACACCCCCCCCCCTGTATATGCATAATCAGGATGAGAAAATGTTGATGTGATGTGGATATGAACCCTTCTTTGTTCTAGACCATGACACTGAGGTGTACCTTTAACATGCTAGCTACATTGTAAGATGTAACAGTCATTTAACCAGGACTCTGATTTTGAGCTGAATGGTCTTGCTCTAACTGCTTAGCAAAGAAACAGCAAATATCAGTTTCAAGTCTTCAATTTCACTTTGCTATGACCTTTTCACACGAGCCAAGTACACCAATGAGGTGTTTTATTTTAAATGTATGAATTTGACACACCCCTCTGATGCACATGACCCTGTTTAGAACTGATGTCATTATATGAAGAACACATATTTTTAGTGAGTCCTCTAACATGAGCCCTCTCTGGTTTTACAATAAGGACACCTGTATTGTAAGCTCAAACTCAAAACCTTTTTGCTGACAAGGTTAGGTTCTATTAATAGTTTTGACTAACTACCAAGAAAAATTTGCCATCAAGCACAAAGTTTAGAATTAATAACACATATGAAGAGTACTTACTTTTGGTGAGCACCTTAACATGAGCTGACTCTGGTTTACCATTAATGACACCTGTACAGTTGTAATTTCCACTATCATCTTCCTGAACATCATTGATTAACAATTTAAGCTGCCTCAAACTAACTGGCAATGAGGAGATCCTGAAAAATTTTACGTGTACAATTGTAAATGTATATGTGCTTTATAACAGTTAATACATAAATTATTACATCATTATCATAACAGCAAAACCATGGCAGCTCAAACTTGAAGGTACCACTGAAGTACCACAGTTCCAGTGAAAGGTCTATCAATAAATTACACATCAAAACACACAATAAAATCTAACAAATATTGTCATAATACCCCTGACAATCCAAAACATAACAAACAATGAAAGGGTATAACCTAGCAATAAATAACATATGAATTGGGCAAAAAATGCAGAAAAATATTTAGGCTAAATACAAGAAAAATGGTTTTGTACACATATGAGGAGTAACTTGAACATGATTAATCATAGGTATTTTGTCAGAATTTTGATGTGTTAATTTTTTGAGCATATTACATGTACATTAGTGTGTAATATTTTCTCAAATTTACTTTCCCAAAAATGATATTGCAAAAAAACATTAAATTTGTTTACTTAACATCTGATATGGGAAAGCTGACTAATTTTGGACTCAACTTAAAACTAAACTGAGAGGGTCACACTGCCTCTTAAAATATTTAGTGACCTTCCTAGCTCTATACCATAGATTTTGAAATCAACTATTTACTAACTGTATATATCCTGATCTAGTATAAAATATTAAACAAGCATAAACGGAAAATATTTCTGTTTAAACTGCTAATACATGTATGTGAAAATTTTCTTTACTTCAAAAGTAGTCTGTTCAGATAGTAACACAAGTAACATTACTAAAACATTGATACACTGATGCTACCTGAGCTATATTTTGACACCATGTCTGGTATTACATGTAGCTTACTTTAATAAACTTTTCTTTCACAGGTCTATTCTTATAATGTATGATAAAATTTCTCTAAATGTCTCCTGGACTTCTCTCTAGAAATCTTAGGTATGGTAAGACTAGAATATTTAGCACTGGTAACAACAGATACATGTATATATATATATGTATGATAGTTTTTGCGTATCCTACTGTTATAGATGGGTATTACCAATAATGATAAAGAAACAACACAGTTAATATTTCAAAATTTATTTGGGATCAATATCTGTAAACCTGAAAAATTACTTGGCTGATTTTTATGCACTAAGACAGCTTTGGCAAACTTCAATTATGGGGATCAATTTGAATATTTTCATAACTTGTACCGTTTTTAACAGTTATCATGACACATAACATAATATCTTTCATATTGATAAAGTTCTGATCAGCGGTAAAGTTCAACTGTCAGTGAACAGGCACTTCGATCACGATTTTCACGGGTCTACCTTAATTTCACTCTCTCATGGGGTAAGGGATTTATAAAACATGTTTGTGGTTACCTATTCATTCATTCTGAACGTTATTTGACTCATCGTTGGGGTAGTATTCCCTTTAAATTCCATCGTGGCAAGTGCTTGTTTACATACTAGAAGTCACCATTCCGATGAATGGTCACTTCCGGGAAACGGTACTTTCTCTATAAAGTTATAATAATACATAAAGTATTGTGGAGATATGATCAAATTACTTGCTGGCCTTCCTTTTATATGTTTAGGGTACTAAATAATAGGATATAGTTATGATAATTACGTTTTCGTCAAGCGGCGTTAGGGAACTATTTTCTGTTTTCAATGACGTCATATAGAAACCTGAGTGATTAGGCTACGAGTGTGGAATTTTCCTGTTTATAATAAATATGTCACTTTTCTTTTGGAAATAAGGGCAAACTTTCGCAGATTTATGGATTTATAACTGCATTTTGTGCCATGAGCCAGAGTTTTCGTTAGCATTTCTAAGTTATAGTAGATTTTCAGTTCTGTGAGTCGCGCATGTATCTCACCGTCAAGTATAAATACAGCGTCGCACTAACAGTTCTGCATATCGTATCTGGCTGTCAAGCTGAACAGAACGTCAAAATAAACAAACCTTCGAAACAACAAATCTAAATAGGTACAGGATGCATTTCGATACAAAGCTATTTTACCTTAAGCTATGCGATAGCTTTTCAAGTTCTTCTATTTTAAGCTACTATTAATCTTTGAACATCTTTCGGAATATTGAACCAAAACCTTACTCAAAGACTTTCAGGAACCAAATACCATTTTACAAATATTCCCGCTTACGCTGGTCTTCAACGGGAAGTCGCTTCATATCAGACAAGATGCGGAACCAGTTCAATGATTACAATTTCTAATAGTAGTTTTCGGCAAATATGACAATTATTAAAGATGTATAGATACGGTATCCCACCACGTTGACAACCTTATATATTCGTAATTTCATGAAATAAGTATATTTCATTTTCTCATTATTGAATTAGTAAGATTGATATGATAAAGTCTTGCAAATATCTATATTAAGTTACATATGGTTTTCGGAAGGCCAGCATCTTACTCTTTTAATTTATACTAACTATGTTATTGCGGTTATATGAGTCATTTAAATTGGGATAAATACATACTGGAAGAGAATAAAAGTCATTCTTTTACGCTGGATTCATTTATATATGATTATGCTGGAGTCAACCAACTACGCTTAAAACAAGACTTATCTACAGGAACACTATCGATAATCAACATTGAAATAAAAGTACACACGACCCCTACTCGCCCCGCCTGTTACAAACTGGTGTCAGACAGTGTGGGATGTTATAGTTCTAAATGACATCCAGGATACGGACCTCACGTACCTCTTTCAATTTTTTAATATAGACCTATAGAAAAATTGTATACATGTATATTCTGAAATAAAATTTAAGTACTTTGAACGAGCAGAGGAACTTGATGTGGTGGATTTTAACATTATAATATACTCATCTCTAAATAGAATAAGAAATAACTATATTACACGGGGAATGGCAGAATCACCAGATATAGAAGTTAGATTTAAGGATCAGGATTGTCCAAAAGACCCTTGCCCTATGGGTGACGACGACGCAATTAATTTTGATGATGCAAACGAGACACTAGAGGAACCAAGGATAAATAGACACGCACATGGGGACGGAAATGTAAGAAATCAAAGAATACCAGATTTTAGGGCACGTGGATCATCGTACGGGGGGATGCAAAATGATAATAACGGGATTTTTCTAGCTGAGCAAGCACATGCTATAACTATTAAACCAGAAGCATACGATGGAGGGGAGGACTGGGAGGAATATATTTCACACTTTGAAGTGTGTGCTGAGCTTGGAAGATGGCGTGAAGCCGACAAGGTCCTTGCATTAGCGGCCGCGTTAAGAGGTCCGGCAAGGACATTTTATATTAGTCTTGGACAGGCAGAAAAGCGCAACTACGCAATCCTTGTACAAAAGTTGGGACTCCGATTTGGCAGTAGCAGACAACAAAATAGATGGCTTTCTAGACTTGAAATGAGGAAAAGGAAACCAGGAGAATCAGTAGCAGCATTAGCAGACGATCTTCGCCAAATGGCTCAGAGGGCATATACGGACTTGGACGCAAGAGCACAGGAAGTTCTGGCACTAAATCAGTTATATAAAAGCGTAACCCCAGAAGTGAAATATCACTGTACAAACCAAGAGTGCCACACTGTCGCAGAAGCTGTCGATGTTATTGAACGGTACGAAGCCATCATTGGGGACAGTACGGAAAAGAGGAAACTAAGTGTCAGAATGACCACAGGAGCTGGGGAAACTGACGATTTTAGACAGGAAACCATACGCCAAACCCAAGATGCATTAGAAGGATTGACAAGAAGGATAATGCAGTTGGAAACAGATAAATCCAGCAAAACTTACAACAATATAGAAGGCAATAATGATAACAGGAAAAGACAAGGAAGGAATACCGGAAATATTTTAAAGAAAGAAATAAGATGCTATATATGTAACAATCCACACCATTTGTGTAGAAACTGTCCGTATTATCTGAGATATAAACAAGAAGACAGACAACAAAACAATCTGAACAGAAACAGGATATCAGAAAACCAGGCTAACAGAACAAGATCAGCAAATAACCAGGGAAACTTCAGAAGCCCATTGGCTCAGTAGACCGGGAGTCAGTGGGAAGTTTACGGTCGTCAAATTTTAGGATGGGACAAGTTGGTAACACTTGTGGAAAATGGGATAACGGTTTTTATACTAGAGGGTATATTTTTAATTTTCCTTTACAAATTTTAATAGACAATGGGTCTACCTCTTCCCTTTTGAGTTATGATATTTATTTACATTTATCCAAAATTGTAAAGGATATTTTCTTGAAACCTAGTTCATGCAAACTTTATGACGTGAATGGAAACCCTCTTCATATGCATGGGAGTTTACTACAGAATTTAAACATTGGAGATGTGGATTACGAAGTAGACTTCTTAGTTTGTAATATTAAGCAGGATGCTATATTAGGTCAAGATTTTATGTTGAAATATGTTGACAAAATTGATTATAAAAGACAAATTATGACAGCAAAGGATACTGACATACAATGCTGGATAGGGGGTGAAGCTGAGATGTTTTGTAGAGTCCTTTCCAAAGATACAGTCACTGTACCAGGGAAGTCAAAAATGTTCATTCCGGTTATTTTGAACAACCAGGAGCACTTAGCAAAATTCGGATTGGTGGATTTGAATGAGAACCAAGAAAGGGACAAAGGCGCATACCTTACTAGAGGAGTATTGGAAACACATAGACCAGATACCAAAGTACAAATCGTAAATTTTACAGATGATCCAGTAACCATTTATACAAATGAGGAAATTGGAACCTGCGAGTCCTATTATGAACAAGAGGCTCCCTGTATAGCAGCATGTAATAATATCCAAATTCTGATGGAGGCCAACTCTACTGAGGATCTGCCAAGCCATTTAACGGACTTATATGAGAGGAGTAGTGTACATTTGCAGGAAGACGAAAAATTGAAATTACGGAAACTTCTTAATAAATACCAGGATGCCTTTGCGAAATCAGTTGACGATCTAGGCCAAACAGACAGAGTTCACCACAGGATTAACACTGGAACAGCAAATCCTATAAGACAGTCACCAAGGAGACTACCTCTAGGAAAACGGGAAATTGAAAAGGCTGAAATTCAGAAAATGTTAGATAGAGGAGTCATCGAGCCATCAAAAAGTCCTTGGTCATCACCAGTTGTACTTGTTACCAAGAAAGATGGATCAACACGCTTTTGTGTGGACTACAGGGCACTCAATCAAGTGATGATAAAGGATGCCTATCCACTCCCGAGGGTGGATGAGTGCTTGGACTCACTTTCTGGTGGAAAATGGTTTGGTTGTTTGGACCTCAATCAAGGTTTTTTTCAAGTTGCTCTTCATCCTGATGATAAAGAAAAAACAGCGTTTTCAACAAGTCAAGGTCTTTTCCAGTTTAGGGTTACTCCATTCGGATTAGCAAATAGTCCCTCAACATTTGAGAGACTTATGGAGGATGTACTGCGTGGTCTTCAGTGGGAAGAATGTCTCCTTTACATGGATGATATCATTATACCAGGTTCTACAGTAGAAGAAAGCCTGCTTAGATTAGAACGTGTCTTTGCTCGGCTCAGGGAAGCAAATCTTAAGCTAAAGCCTTCAAAATGCATTTTATTTCAGAAAACAGTAAAATTTTTGGGCCATGTTGTCTCAGAAGAAGGAATACAAACTGACCCTGAGAAAATAGAAGCCGTCCAATGCTGGCCAACTCCCAGAAACGCAAAAGAAGTAAAGTCATTTCTAGGATTATGCTCATACTACAGGAAATTCGTAAAAGGCTTTGCAGAAATTGCAAGACCATTACATAAGAATTGCCAGAAAGGACCAAAATTTGCTTGGACCACTGAATGTCAAAACGCATTCGAAAAACTTAAACAGGCAATGACGACACCTCCGGTATTAATTTACCCAATATCAGGGAAACGCTTTATTTTGGATACGGATGCCAGTGACCATGCAGTTGGAGCAGTACTCTCACAAGAAATTGAAGGGAAGGAACATGTTATAGCTTATATGAGCAAGGCTTTAAACAAGCATGAGACGTCATATTGTACCACTAGAAAGGAATTGTTAGCGGTAATCACCGCACTTAAGAATTTTCACTCTTACCTCTATGGACAAGACGTCCTAGTACGTACAGACAATGCAGCTGTAAGCTGGATGAGAAACCTAAGAAATCCTACAGGACAAATAGCAAGATGGATCCAACAGATGGGAAGTTATAACCTGGAAATTCACCACCGAGCAGGGAGGAAACATTCCAATGCTGATGCTCTATCAAGAAATCCATGCAAGGCTTGTAGACGACAAGAAGCAATACGGGCTCAAGAAATGGAAATTGAACAGAAGACAGAAGATGCACAAGCACAAGATTCCAACTGCCAGGAATTGGAAAAATTGAATGGAAAAAGCAGTACCGACGAAGCTGATTGGCAAAAGAATGATCAAATAAACCAGGAACTAGAGGGGAACCTTGATGCACACAAGAATCTAAACCATAATGAAGGCCACCAATTAGATACAGGATTTACTAGGGCTGTTACCAGGGGTGGACAAGAAAGGCAGAATGATTTATTCAAAACCACAGACTTCATACTGTCAGACTGGAAACCGAACGAAATCAGATTAGAGCAACTTAATGATCAAAACATTGGGATACTATTAGTGGCAAAAGAAACTGAAATGGACAGGCCAAAATGGGAAACAGTATCTAGTGGAAGCTCAACACTCAAAACACTTTGGAGTCAATGGGACAGACTTGCAGTGCATGGGGGAATTCTTTACAGGAAATTTGAGGACGCAGAAGGACAAGATACTGTATTACAAATGATTGTTCCAGAAGCCAGGAAACAAGAAATTCTGAAAAATCACCATGATCTACCTTCAGCAGCACATCTTGGAGTCGACAAAACCCTGGAAAAAGTAAAACAAACATTCTATTGGCCAAACATGAAAGAATATATAAAGGACTATTGCCGCACTTGTGACAAATGTTTTGCACGAAAGCCGAAGAAAGATACAAACAAGGCACCATTAGGAACCTACATATCTGGGGAACCAATGGAAAGAGTTGCTGTTGACATATTTGGACCACTACCTGTAACCAAACAAGGAAATAGATATATTTTCATAATTTCAGACCTATTTACAAAATGGACAGAAGCTATTGCTGTACCAAATCAGGAAAGTACAACTTTATGTAGGGCATTTGTAGATAATTTTATGACTAAATTTGGAACACCATTGCAGCTACACTCTGATCAAGGCGCAAACTTTCAATCTGAAATATTTAAGGGCATGTGTACTATATTAGGCATAGATAAAACAAGAACAACAAGTTTCAGGCCTCAATCCAATGGTGGAGTTGAGAGATTTAATAGAACTTTGGCATCAATGCTCACAATGTACTGCGAGAAAAATCAGGAACAGTGGGATCTGTATCTGCAACCAGTTATGATGGCTTATCGATCATCAGTACATGCTTCTACTTCAAGGACACCAAATTCTATGCTCTTTGGAAGGGAGGTAACTATGCCACTTCAAGCTGTAATTCCACAGCCAGCTGCTGAAATACGAGAAAACCGGTCGCCAGATGACTATGTTGCACACCTGCAAAATAAATTAAGAGAAAATCATGCATATGCAAGAAACGCACTCAAAAAGGTCTCTATCTATCAGAAAAAGAGATATGATCTTAATGCAAAGAAACGATACTTTAAAAGGGGGGAAGCTGTTTGGATTTATGATCCAATAAGAAAAAAGGGAATATGCTCGAAACTAACACCAAAATGGAAAGGACCATTTATAATAGAAAAGAAAATAGATAATGTTACTTACCGAGTAAAGAGAAGTGCAAGGCAGGCTTCTTCAGTTTACCATGTAGATCGTTTGGCACTGTACCAGGGGAGGAATGTTCCATCGTGGGCAAGCAAATTTCGAAGAATGATGGACTTGGAGGAAGCGAATAACGACCAGCAATTGGATAAGCCAGTTGGCTAAATGTTGGAGGATAAATTTAAGATCCTCATTGGTACCTGTTCATCTTTTTATTTTCGGGATATACTGCAGTATTCATTTTTATGACAGATCTGTCGGAGAGAGATTTGGGGGTGGTCCGGCCAACCAATCAGCCAAATCAATGAGATACAGGATAGGAGATCCTGACTGACTAAGGAGGAGCCTAGTCAAGTTTATTTTTGGATACAGATGAACAGTTACAGCTATTCTACGGAGTTCCAGTTGTTTTGAGTTAACTATTGTTGGTTTTATTTGCATGATTTGAGTTGAGTTAACTTGCCTACGGATGCTGGCCTTCCATGTACACAATCATAATATGGACGGGGGGAGGATTTAACTTTTTTGTATACAATACAGGGAATTAATAGCAGTATTCCTTGTATTTCAGAATGAGCTCAGTAATTTCATCAAAGTGTTGGATGTGTCCAGAGGCTTTTGAGAAGAAGAAGGACCTGAAAAGCCACGCCATCTCAGAGCACTCGGTGTGCAGAGTAGTATGTCCTTGGTGTGTGGACAGTGAAAGAACCTTTGGTCGGATGTCTGAATTAACAAAGCATAGTAAGAGGAAACACAATGACCTTACCATGGACTTAATAGACGGTGAATTTTTCACGGAGCCAAATGGGTTTTGGTTGTCGAAGAGGCCGGAAGATTATATAAAGATTATCAAGCCATCAGAATGGACAAGCACCATTGCAATAAGAACAAGAGCTGCATTGCTGGGATGGGTTGAGAAAAGTAATAAGGAAGGAGCAGACAAATTTAAGAAGTTCTGGGAGGAAGGATGGAAAAAGGCACTTGGTCATTCTGTTTCAAGTGAGCAGCCTACCAGCACCAGGAAACGGAAGTATAGTCCATCCAGGCCTTTGGTGGATTTGCCAGAGCTCACAGTGGCCCGGATAGAACTTTCGTCAAGGGGAAAAACAGCCTACCTTAGAATGAAAGAATCCTCAGCAGAAATTTGGTTTAAGGTAGAGTTAGTCCATTGGGTCATGGAGGACTCAAGAGCCAAAGACAACCTGGTGAGAAGGATGGGGATCACCAAGGTGGACTACGAGCCTCCCCAAACTTTTGGGACAGAACTGAAGTTGTTGGAATCGAAACACACATTAAACCAGGTGACCAAAGCACTAGGGATTGGAGAAAGGCATGTCAGGAAGCTGTTTAGGGGGAAAGTAACATTCGAAGTAAAATCCAGAAGGACAGCTGAGGAACCAGTAAATGATGAAACCTCGAGTAGATCGGACATAGGAGAGGAGCCTGAGTATGAGATTATGGACTCTATTGGAGAAGTCGATAATATGATTGAAGAGGAACAAACTGAAAAAGAAAAAGAAAAAGAAAGGTCAGAGAATGTCCAAAAAGTTGCATCAAAACAAACCACAAACCAGGCACAAAACAAAGACATGAGCATCAAGAACCAAGAAAAGGGCACTGCAGAAGTTCATCAACCTGCAAGAGGTGAAGTACATCTACCAGAAAAGGAACATCCATCAAAGAGTACTAGGTCAACAACATCAGACAAAGAACAGCATCCCAAAAAGCCAGAAAATAATGAACAAAGTAATACACCACTGAAAGATGATCATTACACGCCTATGCTTAGTGATGTGGAGACAGATGAGGAGGAAAACTCAGGGCAGATCAGAAGTACTAATTTGGACAAAAGGATTGTCCAGTTAAACACAAAGGAGATTACAGTGTATGATATGGAGACAGATGATGGTGATGACATCAAGGACTCACGAGCAGAGAGAGCTGAAGGGTTATTGAAAGCAGGAGGAATGCCCCTATTTCCACCAGGGAGGAGACAGTGGAATGAAGAGAGGATTCAAATATCAAGTAAACCAACACCAATGTTCTGGCCACCTAAAAATTGGAGGGAGTTGACAGCCGATCAGAAGTTGACGGCTTGGCGTTTTGCAGCCATGACCTTGGCGAGAGAACAAGGAGCGGAGACCGTGGTAGAAGAAAGAGATATGTTGGATACATATGCCATGCTTGCCTTGCCGGGTACGGCTGTAGTTAGCCAGCCTGGGGAAGATAAGATAATAAAGGCTCGGTTGGCTAACTACCAAGTTTTAAAGGACATCTGTATGGGAAAATTAACTGGGAAGGAAGCTGATAATTTGGTTACCATGTTTGAAGCAGCCACAAAATCACAAACACCAAACAATCTGATAACTCTTCTAGAATGTATACCTTTACGCTTATCTGGGGATTCGAAGAAGGACAAATGAACATTTAGATTTTAACTTTAAAACAATGTAGTGCATCTGAACATTTACAGTAGATGAAATCGACGACGAGTATATTATGAGAAGACTAAAGATAAAGATAAGAAGACATCACCAAAAAGAGACTTAGAACTGTTTTTATTGTAACATTGTTATTGTTCTATTGTATTTTATTACTAATATTTAATTGCATATAATATAAAAGAGAATTCGGGAGAATTCTTTTTTTATTGGGTGGGGAAAGTGTTATAGATGGGTATTACCAATAATGATAAAGAAACAACACAGTTAATATTTCAAAATTTATTTGGGATCAATATCTGTAAACCTGAAAAATTACTTGGCTGATTTTTATGCACAAGACAGCTTTGGCAAACTTCAATTATGGGGATCAATTTGAATATTTTCATAACTTGTACCGTTTTTAACAGTTATCATGACACATAACATAATATCTTTCATATTGATAAAGTTCTGATCAGCGGTAAAGTTCAACTGTCAGTGAACAGGCACTTCGATCACGATTTTCACGGGTCTACCTTAATTTCACTCTCTCATGGGGTAAGGGATTTATAAAACATGTTTGTGGTTACCTATTCATTCATTCTGAACGTTATTTGACTCATCGTTGGGGTAGTATTCCCTTTAAATTCCATCGTGGCAAGTGCTTGTTTACATACTAGAAGTCACCATTCCGATGAATGGTCACTTCCGGGAAACGGTACTTTCTCTATAAAGTTATAATAATACATAAAGTATTGTGGAGATATGATCAAATTACTTGCTGGCCTTCCTTTTATATGTTTAGGGTACTAAATAATAGGATATAGTTATGATAATTACGTTTTCGTCAAGCGGCGTTAGGGAACTATTTTCTGTTTTCAATGACGTCATATAGAAACCTGAGTGATTAGGCTACGAGTGTGGAATTTTCCTGTTTATAATAAATATGTCACTTTTCTTTTGGAAATAAGGGCAAACTTTCGCAGATTTATGGATTTATAACTGCATTTTGTGCCATGAGCCAGAGTTTTCGTTAGCATTTCTAAGTTATAGTAGATTTTCAGTTCTGTGAGTCGCGCATGTATCTCACCGTCAAGTATAAATACAGCGTCGCACTAGCAGTTCTGCATATCGTATCTGGCTGTCAAGCTGAACAGAACGTCAAAATAAACAAACCTTCGAAACAACAAATCTAAATAGGTACAGGATGCATTTCGATACAAAGCTATTTTACCTTAAGCTATGCGATAGCTTTTCAAGTTCTTCTATTTTAAGCTACTATTAATCTTTGAACATCTTTCGGAATATTGAACCAAAACCTTACTCAAAGACTTTCAGGAACCAAATACCATTTTACAAATATTCCCGCTTACGCTGGTCTTCAAGGGGAAGTCGCTTCATATCAGACAAGATGCAGAACCAGTTCAATGATTACAATTTCTAATAGTAGTTTTCGGCAAATATGACAATTATTAAAGATGTATAGATACGGTATCCCACCACGTTGACAACCTTATATATTCGTAATTTCATGAAATAAGTATATTTCATTTTCTCATTATTGAATTAGTAAGATTGATATGATAAAGTCTTGCAAATATCTATATTAAGTTACATATGGTTTTCGGAAGGCCAGCATCTTACTCTTTTAATTTATACTAACTATGTTATTGCGGTTATATGAGTCATTTAAATTGGGATAAATACATACTGGAAGAGAATAAAAGTCATTCTTTTACGCTGGATTCATTTATATATGATTATGCTGGAGTCAACCAACTACGCTTAAAACAAGACTTATCTACAGGAACACTATCGATAATCAACATTGAAATAAAAGTACACACGACCCCTACTCGCCCCGCCTGTTACACTACATCAGAATAAATTTCATTCTGAGGATAAATAAAAGTTAAGCATTACACTGTATATGAATCATTAGTTACTTATTATCTCGATTTCTTCTCACCAAACTAACTTTATCTCTATATAATTTGTATCAAAACTGACAGAAAACTAAATTCCTACTATTTTTAACAAGGCAATGGATACAACAGCAAACACACAAATTGTCTCATCTACCTCCTGTTTAACTGAACTGAGGTCAAGGTCTGATGACATGTCTGACTGTACAATGTATACACCCATTTATTACTATACAAGTATAATCATGTATAAATGACAAACTAAACTAATCACAAAACTTGACCTAATTCAGTAAAGCATGAAATTTAGCTCACAGTCATGTGAAATGTGTCACATCCAAAAATTAATGATTCTTAATGCCCAATATCATTGATCTATTAATTATGTAGTTATACGACTAATCATGACTTGACCTATATCAGTAAAGAACAAAATTGAGTTCAAGGTCAGGAGGTATGTGTCAGACTGTCATGTACACCTAATAATGATTCCACATATCAAATATTGATGACCAAATCATAAAAACTAGAGGTAAACTTATTGTTTAAGTTCATAAAGTCATAGAACCAAGGTCCAGTGAAACATTTCTAGCTAACAAATCTGTATCATAAGCTATTTTAGTGATCAAGTTTGGCCATCCTAGGTTAATAGTTACATAACTTTTAACAAAAGTTTATGCCTACCTCTCCCCTTCAGCAACATCGTCAAAGGTAAGACAATTAATCCAGAGAAGTATAAAAGTCAAATTTGCATTTACTGAGGATACAAAGAAGACCTTGAAACAAACCTGACCTTAATACAACAATCATCAGTGTGGATACAATTTGTACTTCTAATACAGATTTATATACCTTCCAGAGCCAGTTACTTTGTTTCCATTTTTATCAAACCATTCTAAATTAGGATTCTCTCCTTCTGCTATGCCTGATATAACTTTACAACTTAAAACTACACCTTTTCCACCTAATGCCTCCACAGGGTTATCTCCATCTATCACTATATTTTGAGCATCTGAAACAAAAAAAAGAATGATTATTACTGATATACTGTTTGAGTGCTAAAATCAGTTATTATTAAATGATTGGGGTATAAAATCCAAGTCTCATCAACAAACAAGACCAAAACTATGTCTGGACCTGCATTGCAACATGCAATTCATTGATCGGCAAATAGGATGTGGCTGCACAGATCCAAAAATTGCTGACACACTACAACTCAGCATTATCAAGCTGCAGACAAAATATATAATCATTCCTTTTTGTAGAAGCAAAGAAAAATTTCACGAAAATTTTTCTAGTGTTTTGAGTAATTACTGTATGGTTGAATTTTTAACTAATGGCAAACAGGATGTGGCTGCACGACAGATCCAAAAAGTACTTAAACGCTACATCTCAACAATACCAAGCTGCATACAAAATATAAAAGCATTCCCTTTTGTAGAAGCCGAGAAAACTTACACGAAACTTTTTCTAGTGTTTAGATTATTGTTGAATTTTAAACTATCGGCAAACAGGATGTGGCTTCACGACAGATCCAAAAATTGCTTACACACTACAACTCAACATTATCAAGCTGCAGACAAAATCTAGTGTATTGTGTATTGTTGAATTTTTAACTATCGGCAAACAGGAAGTGGCTGCATGACAGATAAAAAAATTGCTTACACCCTACAACTCAACATTATCAAGCTGCAGACAAATATAAAATAATTTCCTTCTGTTGAAGCCAAGACGGACGGAGTCAAGTGGTTACTAGACCTGCTTTCGCCATTAGCGACGCAGGTAATTAGAAATTCTTGAAACCTCATTCTCTCTATATAACATTAAATGGTTGAGGAGTTTGCATTATATTCTGAATTCATGTAGGTCTGATTATTTCTTTGTAAATTCTGCTTTAAAAAACTTTCAGAACAGCTTTTTATTTAAATAGGATTATACCAGAGTAACTGAACTTCAGCAAGATTACCAATTAAGAGTCAAATACACCATATATACAACATCTGGGATAGAACTCACAACCTTTATGTTGACAGGCTACTGGTCATTAGTTTTTACACAGTACTACTTGGACAACTTGACCATGCATCAAGTGATGGTCAATTGCAAAATAAATTATATCTTTGAAAATGCTTCAAACATCCCCACTAAGCATTTTTTCTCTACCATTTTTCCTAATTCCTTTACAATCTTTTTGTTCTTTTGGCCAAACAATCATTCTTTTGAAACTGAAAATGTTTCGAATCAAAATGTCATCATAACCCTTCAATAATTTAAATTCAACAGAAATATATCCTGTTTAGTTTGTAATCTGTTTTCTAATATTGATTTCTCTACAACATTGAATTCAAATACAGAAAAGTATATATCACTCATGGGGCATCTCCAGGGAAAGTAATTTCTACTGTATTCACTAAAATGCAACTAGATCAATTACTTCATAGTTAAAAACAAAATGCAATTGCTGTGTCTTGTAATAGAATATTTTTTTCTAAAGACTGTTTCATTAATATTTATATAGATCAGTCAGATTACAAATGCATAAACTAACTCCTATACAGACCTGTACACAGTGGGTTTCCAGAGTTACAGATTAAATGCATCCCTTCTTTTTCCAGTATACATTTTTACATGTATTTCTTTACATAGTATTATGATAAATGATGCTTTGGAACTTTTAAAAATTTCTGGGTATTGGGAAGCTCCTTTTAAATCCTGTACATATAGTAAACTCTCTGTTTCAGTTAATTAATGACCATGTGGGTATTAACTGCCAGATTCAGCCATATTGGAACAGCAACCCATCAAATTATGGACAGAGTAATCTCATAATGTGGACAGATAATTATAATGATTTAGCAAATTGTTCCATGTTACGAATGAAATGAAATTTCATAATAAAATGACTCTGATTTCATAGTACAGTGAATTCTTTGAACAAATGAAGTGATAAATTTAACCTAAAATGTATTCAGTCAATCGATTTTCTTCACCTTATGTACATCAGCCGTCAATGGCAGTTGCGTCCTGTATTGATTTTGTAGTTTCATATCCATGCCTACTTAATTCTACAATGATGTATTAACACTTCGCTAAGGCAAAACACAGAACAGGAAAAACAAATAGAATTGTCTAACTCATACAACTGTCTGTGATTGGGAAAAGTATTATTTTTATGTACGATTATTCATGTATGCAGTTAATATTAGCAAGATTATGTTAAAAATGCAAGGATTTCATTTTCAATTTTAAAATATTTGAAAGCAAGCAAATGTCTGGAATTTTACTGCCTAAGATTTAAAAGTTGGTATACAAAAATGTGCAACTTTTCTCATTTCTCATGTTTAATTGTCGAACATTAAACCAAATACTCCAGCTGAACATCCAACTTACTTATTTAAGGTTATCTATTGGAAACATTTTTCAATATAAAAATACATCAGTAAAACCTCTTCTATGTCTCTATTATAACTAGATGTACTGTGAGCAAAGCTCACAAAGGATACCCCCAGCTTTGCAAAAAAAAATAGTCCAATTATCTTCCTTGTGTGATATCGGAAAGCAAAGATTTTTCTTCATGCACATCTTTGGATGATGTACTTCCTTTCTGTAAAGTTTCGTTGAAATCCATTGAGCGGTCTAAGAGGAGTTGCACTTAGGAGCTTCATATAAAATGTATAAGCCAAAAAAATAGAAGTCCAATTATCTCCCTTGTGTGATATCGGAACGCAAAGATTTTTCTTCATGTACATCTTTGGATGATGTACTTCCTTTCTGTAAAGTTTCGTTGAAATCCATTGAGCAGTGTAGGAGTTGCGCTTACGAGGTTCATATATAATGTATAAGCCAAAAAAAAATAGAAGTCCATTTATCTCCCTTGTGTGATATCGGAAAGCAAAGATTTTTCTTCATGCACATCTTTGGATGATGTACTTCCTTTCTGTAATGTTTCGTTGAAATCCATTGAGCGGTCTAGGAGGAGTTGCGCTTACAAGATATATGGACAGATAGACGAACGGACAAGGTGATTCCTATATACCCCCCCCCCAAACTTGGTTTGCTGGTGGTATAATAACTGAAAGAACTGTTTTCTTAAAATAATTACTTTTATATGCTTTTTAACAGATATTCCAACCTTATTCCACATGGGTTATGCTTATTCTCATTAATATCTTTCATATGACTTGATATAAATATAAATAATTGACATGCTGACTGATTTAATCTAACTTATTAACGACTGCAGTTTGCCACAATCAAATTCTGAATGTATATTTATGAAAATCAATTCCAAGTTGTATAATTTATAATCTGAATTGGAAGAGTGAATCTCATTCTTTCTCCAAAAACAAAACAACAACATGACAGACAGCTCTGTTAAAACATGATTTGTTGTGTAGAAACATCGTCTGTGTCATGTTAAACAAAACATGCCAGAAATTCTCTCTGTACATACATGTACACATAATAACACAAAAATAGGGAGACAGGAAGATTATATTCTATGATAAATGTAATTACACAAAAATCAGAAAAGTAGATTTGTAATAACTAGAATTTTCTGTGAAATAATCATTTCTCAAAATTGCCAGAAATTATTAACGTACAATGTACTGCAACTTCTAAAATTCAATCAAAAGACTCATGCATGTGCATGTACATTTTGTACAGCAAAAATATAATTTTTCTCATATTGTTTTATTGTTTGAGGTACATGTACAACTAGAACATCCTGGGTATAAAGGAGCTACTTTTAAGTCACATTTTTGAACTTTGTATGAATTTGAATTACAACGTACTTCAACTAACAAATGGCTCAAACTTTTTTTGTTAGTTCATGCAAAATGTGTACCGGTATATACTGTCTAAACCTTCTTGATGTACATTTGTATACTGAAAGCATGTTATTTTATATCTCCCCCCTTTTCCCTGTATGTTACATTTAGGTGTGATTATCTTGTCCTCAGTTTGACCTTAACATGGAATTAACATTACTTAAGCAGTTCCTTATGCTGATGTGTTTAAATCAAGAGCTACTAGAAAAAAAGTACAAGACCAAAGCAATACACTAGTACACTGCACTTCAACACATTTATTATGTTGTTCTTATCACAGACAATGATAGAATCCATCATTCTCAGACAATATTTTGACAAATGTTAAGAGGAGCTGGTCTATGTCATTAATCACTGTGTTATTGACTGGAGAGGAAGATAATAACATAATTGTCATGTAAAATATACAGATAACCTGATGAACTTCAACTTTCATACACTCCCTATTTTAATAGATAATTTTATAAATTCAGTTTTACTATATGAATTACAAATGACACACTAAAAAGCAACACTTTCAGGTACATGTTTGTGTACTATTCAGTAGAAAAAAATACTCTACAATCACAACACTGCAATAATTTGAGAGCCAACAATTATGTCTTTTGATAGAATAGTATTATTAAACAAGGAACATGGCTGCAAAATTTAGTTAAATTCTGTACTGCAGTTCTCAAGATGAAGATCAAAATGTGAAAAGTTAAGACTAGCAAACGAAGGATGCCCAGTGATGGTAATACATGTAGCTCATACTGGCCTTTTACCAAGTCAGCAAGAAAAGACCTGTCAAATTGACAGCATACCAGGTTTTCATTTATGAATGTTCGGATCTGCCCAACTGCCATCCAAAGACTTCAATTAATCCACATATAATTCTAACAAAGTTAAGCATCAATTGGGCAAGCTGGTTAAGAGATGATTTGTTTTGCATTGTTTTGGCTGAATTTTCTACTCTAAGTAGCAGTGACCATTTTGGTCAAAGGTCTTAGACATTTGAAATTACTTTCAAAGGGTGACCATCTAAGGACCATTCAAATAAACAACATAAGACTTAAGTGGAAAAGGACAACAATGGACACCTAGTGATCTAAAAGCTATGTTAAGAAATATATGTCAAAGGTGAAATTGAAATGAGAACCTTTTCTAAAGTTTTCTTATTCTAATCAATACACTCTTCTTTGCATGTTGGCTTGTGTTAATGTGGCAAACAGGACACATGCTCTTTTTAAACAGATAAACTAAATGAACCTAGCTAGCAAGCACTGCTAACAAATAAACAAAATTTATGCACATCAGACCCTATTGTTGGAATTCCTTGCATTACATAATGTGTTGTTTTATTTTATAATGTACTGTACTGTGAAGATCAGAAGAAAGTCTGTAAAAGTAATCCCCCCACATTAATTAGACTCTCTGCCATGGGATACACTGAAATCAATAGTCTGTAACAGATAATCATTTATACAACCATAACAAATGCTAAATTTGAAATAATAAATCACTATAAAACAATATGCTTATCAAATTAATCCCTATGTAATAATTACAGACCATTGGTTGCCAACCTGTGTAGTCTGATATGATGTAAAGGATGCAGTGTACATTTTTTTATTTACTTATTCTAGCTGTAAAGGTATTGCATCAAAAATCATCTCAGATGAAACACTTATCATCTTTTCAATCTTATATTAGAGTATTAAGACATGTATATCTTATTATAAGATACATGTACACCAAACAAATTCATGTATTCTACAATGCATGTTAACCCCTCCCCCCCCCCCCCACCCCCAACACAAACATAAATCTTTTTTTTTTCAAAATGGGTCAAAGACACAAATGGCCGGGTTGCTTGGTGTTTATTGTAGTGGTGACAAAGGTGATTACAAGATCGTATTGCACATTGTCAGTCATGAATATTTATATAGACAAAATCAGACACATTGTATGTTGGTGTATGAGCACAGAGGCAGCCATCAATTTAATTTAAAATAGGTGAAGTAAGCAATATTTGATTTGATTACATGTTGATAAACACTTGTTTGGAAAAATGGGAAATAATTCCTGAAATAATTCCATAAAGTGGGGTGCACATCTTCAATATGTATTAAAAGATTCTGTGAAGTTTCAATGATGTGGGTGAAAAACTGTAGGAGGAGTTGATTTCGCAAAATAGGTACCCTCTATTGAAGATGTCAATAAAAAACGACTAAGTTCCAAAGTTTGGAAAAATGGGAAATAATTCCTGAAATAATTCCATAAAGTGAGGTGCACATCTTCAATATATATAGAAACATTCTATGAAGTTTCAAGGATGTGGGTGAAAAACTGTAGGAGGAGTTGATTTCACAAAATAGGTACCCATTTTCCCCGCCCGCCCGCCGCCGCCCGCCCGACATTCACCATACTATAACCCGGATTTGCACTCTGTGCAACCCGGCCAAAAATGAAGACGGAAAGTTGAGTGCTAAAACAGGATACTCAAGAGTTCTGAACTCCACCTAACAAAAGTGACTGAATTTAAGTGTGATGATTTAACAATGACATTACTAATGTTTTTCCTTCCTATACTGCTCAACAAGGCATAAAGTAAAACCAATAATTTTTTCTTGACAAAAAAGACACTCCATATTACAAAACTTTCCACAGAGCTATTAAGAAGTGACAGACATTTTACAACAAAAAAAACTTAAAACATTGTGACAAGGCCACAACATCTGCCCTTAATTTGCATAGGCCTTCTAATTTAACAAAGAATTGATGCCAATTCAACCAGTTGTACAATTAAGTCAACAGATGTAAGGTACTGATCACATCCATTTATGAAGATGATGAAAATCAATAATTATTCCAGTGCTATAATGAGTCATGACATATAATCTTTTTAGTCAACTGATTCATACACTTCACTGAATCTTTAATTTTTAATTTAGATTCAAATTCCCTTTGCATGTAATTGTTTAAGATGTTACAATAAATATGTTCATACATGTATGTTTTCACATCATCTTCTGCTGCTGAGAATACCTATTCTTGTCTGCTAAGTCAGTATAAACAATGGAAACCACTATCATCAAACAAAAGAAAAATAATTCTTTTCAACTACAAAATGTGCAATGCATGAAAGCTTGGCAGCTTGGACAAAACCTTTGATATCTTGACATACTTTTTCATTTTCATGGAAATTTTTATATTACTGGGAAGAATTTTATTACGTAGGGGCAGGGCAGGGGTATACATGTAAATACATTCAGCCGATGATTCATGAATGAAATGGTGGGGAATTCAATTTTCTTAGCCAAATTCATATCAGTGATGATACTTTTTTTAAAATTGGAATATATTTGTTACACAGCTTCTGGGATGTTTAAATCAATAGATGGAAATGTCTGAAACAATGACACTTAGTGCATCCTCGCAAGTCAGGGCCTGTGTCCTAGTGTGGCTGAGGGACCATGGCTATACTAGAACACAGAAATTTTTTGTGATTACTAAACTATACACGACAGTTCAATCATGATAATTATCTCAAGAAACCAAAGTACATTGTACATGTACTTATATGGTAATTTCTCTACATGTACATTATGTACATGAAGTAGATGTCCCTAAAATATTCGAATATCAAAACTGTACATGCAATCAAATCCCTTCTTTTATGCTTGTTTTTCAGTGTTATTATGTTAATACTGGCATCTATTTGCTTATATGGTGTAGACAAAATTCAAAGATTTTCATGTTTTAAATGACCCATATATAAACAAATGGTACAAAAAACCATATATTCATTGCTTGTTAAAACTAAAGCCACCATCTGCTTAATATTGACTTACTAAAATGTAGCATAATAAATATCTACACATCTGATCTCTGGTCTAAGTCGTACATTTTGTCGGTAAAACTTGTATATCAGTCTCTTGGGATGAAAAAAATCAATGGGGGATGTACATAACATATACATTTTGAATCCAAAAAATCTATAATTTATAGATGTTTTAATTGATACTATTACAGATGTTTTTTAATACTTAGTAGAAATTGGATGGCTTGATGGATGGATGGATGGATGGATGGATGGATGGATGGATGGATGCATACTTACTCCGCGTGCTTGGAGGAGAAGCAGCAAATACCAATTTTAATGTCTTTGGTTTGTCCTAGTCGGGAATTGAACCCGCGACCTTCCGCACTCGAGACGAGCACACTACCACTGATGCGGTAGTAGAAATTGGAAATATTTGTCATATTCGTATGATAGCCTGAAATTTAATATTTTGAATACCCACATCTAGAATACTGATCCAGAACATGAATGGATGTATATTTAAACAAAATTTGGAAACATTATTACTTTGTGTACTACATGAACAGTAACTAAGAAACTATATATAGCAGTATTTTTTGTTGTTGATGTTGATTTTATGACTTCTGTAACATATACAATCGATGAAAAGTAAGATATCATATCACAGATAATGATGTTAAGAGTATAATCCCTATCAGTTTAATTTTCAACTTATTCAAATAAATCCACAGAAGCATAATTGTTAATAATGTCATGGCATTGGCCTATAAATGTACATGTATTTATTATGAACTATCTTGAAAACATGAACATAAACAGTTAAAAAAGCAAATGGGTGATAAATTCTTGACAAATATAGTCCATATATGCTTGTAACAAATGTTCAAACAAAGGAACAAAGGTTTTATTACTGTTCTTCATCTAAAAGTCACAATGAGTCTTTCAACATGCAAAAAAATCTCTCACCTAATTGTGAGTTCAAGGTGGCCTTGGCATGAATTTCAACAAAAGTCTTAGCTAGACCTCCATCCAATCATGTATGTACATGTCTATTGAAGATCACAGATTAAAGATACATGTACATGCAGAAAAAAAACTCCAAAAAAACAAACAAATATAGAAATCAATATCTGCATGTAACATTTAATATTCCAAACAATTTCACAACAATATTAATCCAAAAGGTTGGCTGAAATTTTTTAAATAAAGAAGTAAAAAATTTACATATATAAAAATGCTATCGCAGGAAAAAGGTCATTTAAAACGTAATATCAGAAATAATGAGGTCTTGTGAACTTTCTATTGCTAATATGCTTATTCCTTCATTCCAGTTTCTAAATATCGAAAGTCAAAACATTTTAAAAATGGGCACATGTATCTATTTTGATATCTGGGTCCTCCATAATATATGTTACATTATCAATGAATTAAATGACATAGTTTATTAGAATGAACTTAATTTTCTACATTGGTATAACATTCTAGCTTTAGACATGTACATACTAAACATGCCAATGGATAATTTGTATTACATAATGAGAAATGTAATCCTGATCAATAATTACACTGGCATCTGAAAATTCATGTACAACAGGACCCAATAGTAAGAATTTTGGAAAAGTAATTTGCCTTAATATTCCCTATGGGACAATTGTAGTAATCATTAGTACAGACAATTGCTATATCAATCCATCCCTCTGTAATCTGAGAATAAAATAATAGGACATGTCTGATGACCACTGATTTCACTACAGACAGATACATCGTACATACATGATGTGACATCTCATATACCTTCTCATCCTGTTTTCATTATATTTCTAAGACTAGAATATCAGGGATAAAACATCCACAGATACTGCTTACATTGTACCTGTGTTAAAACCCCCAACAAAAAATGCCATGAATAACTTCTTACTTTATGTATTCAATAACTACAAGAATTTTAAAACAAATTCTTTTGCTCACACTATTTTTTTTTGGGGGGGGGGTGGACTTTACAATGTTCGAGTCACGATCATATTTGATGAAGGAAATTTTCAAAAATGCAATTTGCCTGCAACAATTTTATTACAAATATACATACATGTAGTACATACGAGTGCATGACAACAGCTGCTATTTGTTCTATTTGATACCGCAGCCTACAACAGTACCTTGATCATGTTTATTACCGGTATCTCTGGACTATCATATTTTGTGATACTCAGATCCCAATGGGCTCCAGAATTTTCATCATGACTATCACTTACATTTTCAAAATCAAATAGAGATCGCTACTACATGTATATGGATGTTAATATAATCTTGGCAATATGGATAGTGCTAGTATTGATCAGTTCATTATACCCAAGCTGGTCAATTTCTGTACCAAGAAAGTACTTTGGCCTATGAGGCTAGTAAATTTTCAGCACAGCAAAACCCTGGGCTAGTAAGCATGTCCAGAAAATTTCAACCCTTGAGTAGAAATTATAAACCAAAAAATAATTACTCATCAGATATTTTTCTGTGGGCAGAGTCCAGGACGTACATGTGTATGCACCTTTACATACATGTACTTGTATCATATCATGCTTTGTGCTGACATCAGAAAGGAGTGTGAGGAGTCTTTCAGATTTTCAAACTTGAATAATATTAGTATGATAAATGATATATATTTGGTATAAAAGGAAAAACCAATTTCATATATGCATTATAGTAAACAGCTCTCTCTTCAACCTTTCCACTCCCTCTCAGATCAATACAACTAATTTACACACAATTAGTTTAACACAAAAATTCCTATCTTTTTCTATCAATAATGTAATTTACAGAAATCTAATACCACCAAAGTTAAAAAATGTGCCTTTGAGCTTTAAAACAAAAATAACATTCTTGATGAAAATCAATCTGCATCATCATCATTGACCTGAACACAGAAAATTGTCTGTGCAAACTATTACAAAGAAACATTTAGAATTCTGTAGATTTTTTATTACATTAATCTAGAGAACTTTGTTAAATGATAGCTATTTATCTACCTTCAACCTTGTCTTGCATCAAACAACAGGTGTGAAAGTTTAAATTCTTCCAGTACGTTTCCCTATTATAATGTCATAACTGTACCCCAAAAAAACCATTTTCAAAGGTAAATGCATTTAGAAAGCTTCAAGAAACAAGCTGAAATCAGCAGAAATCAATTACTAATGTTATAAAGGGCACATACTTGTAAACATGTACATGTTAAACAATATGTGATAAAACTTTTGATGTAATTCATGCGAAAACCCTATACTATTACTAATACATGCACATGTACTATACAACCAACACACAATGAAGTAGAACAAGAGGGAAATATTTTCCTGGCAATCACAAGTGATAAACTGAAACAATAGCTGTAGCTAGAACAGTTTAAATATTAAAATGGCCAAAAATATTTATCACCGACAATGTGGATGCTCATAAAACTAGATCTGCTGCATAATGGATGTACATGTATTTACCTAACATTTTCTGTTAAGATAAATGAATAATATACTGAAAGATTTTATTTGCCATTATCATAATTACAAAAATATCAAAAAACCTTAGCAGATATGTCTGCCTCCATCTTAAAGATAACAGATTTCTCTAAAACCTTTTTCATGACATAATAATTAATACTATATATTCAATCAAGGAGCAAATACACCAAAAGACATTGTATTCATAATTCTCTGAATATGCACATCTGGTAACAGTCCTTACAACATTTTAATTTGTTTTGTTAAAATCTCATTATCTAACACTCCAGAAACATGAAGTGATATGATTACAAGTTGATCTTGTCATTATGTGTTCAGAGAATGATGTTTATATATCTAATTAACTACAAGAAAAAAGATTTTTCATATTAAAAGCAAGAATCTGCACATTAAGTTTTTCTGTGTACATGTTCAGTCAAACATGTATATATGGCACTCCAATGACAAAAAATCCCCTTTATAGAGACAGAAGCTGTTCTATAAACAGATAACACATTTGATGGTATTCTTGAAAGCCAGTAGACTCTTTACTTCCCACAGCATGTAGTACAAATCATTAATTACATATAAATAATGCAAATTTTCACCAGTAGCTGAGAACAGAAGAGATACAGGTACTGTTATAATCCCACTCAAGACTTCTCACACGACGACATATAGCAAGTAATTACTGGATTTTCGAGTAGAAAGTACAGAAGTGAAATTAAAGTATCCAGAAGATAATGTGAAGTAACTGGATGAGAGGTTTATGGAGAGCTACATAGCCTACTACAACATTTTTTCCCAAAAAAATGATGAAAGTCAAGTGGTAAATTAAATTCTCTGTATTACTGCCAATTTATCAATTAATTTCACATGATTTATTCCACAGAAATTGATGGAAGTTTCTTCCTAATTAAATAAATTAACTGCAATAATAAAAATACCTTATCTCAAATTTTATAATCACTGTAAGATGTTAAAACAATCATTAATATAACTTTAATGACTTCAAGTGTATAAATCTGAAACAAAAACAGACACAAATGTTCCGACAATGTTTTGTCCATGTATAAATGACATGTTCATTTTACAGCATTACTGTTTACTTATATCAATATCAATTAACAGGTCCTGTGGTCAAATATCTGATAAAGCTAATAAACCTATGGTGATAGAACAAGCACCTGCTGAGTGATGCTATCTATCAATGAAAACATTTATTGCAGATAGTTACTCAAGCATGAAGCATGAAATAGTCTTTGTATCTTTTGTATATCAGGCATAAAACTGACCATCAGTCACCTTGATAATTGTAACCAGGTTGCAATGACATTGTTGATGAAGACAAACCACATTCCTCAACTTCCAAAACTGTTACTGTCAGAACCAGTTAAAAGAAATAAAACTTCCATTGTGGAGTTTTCTAAAACAATAAAGCTGCAAATCCCCTGTTTCTTTGATTTCTCAGTTTCTCACCATCTCCATTAGTTCAGTAAAAGTTCATGTTTTATTCTGAAAATTTGCAGCTAACCCGGAGCGATGGAATAAAAAAAAAAGTAGAAATTATATGTTGAAACTGACATCGATAAATGTTTTATTTTATTTCTTGCAGTTTTGGGCCTAGCAGTCCAATTGTTCAAGGTCATTCAAACCTATAAATGTACATGTACGTTAATATCAGCTATCCAAGACCTGTAAGGATTTTACTAGCATGAATGTAATTACAAATAAGTCTCTAAACTTTATTTGAGATAATTGATAATCATAATGCATGAACAACACAAGCAAAAATGGTGATGGCCAAATGTATATATTATGTACAGCATATGCTGCCTTACAAATTCAACATATTTCAGAAATCAAGGTCTTTAGTTAATCCTTACTACTTTTAATACCGCTGATTACTTACTGGAATTTTGAAAACAAGGAATTGATTATAATGCTGTATTTCTATGTGGGGGAAATTCTGCAATGGATTTCCAACCAGAGATAAATCAATATCCAAACTGAGTCAGAATAATGTCAAACAAGGGAAACCTTAGATATGTATCTGGATAACTCTCATGGGTAGCAATTTATGTACTAAATCTTTCATGTCAGAAAGAACAAAATCTCAGGGGCTCATACATTTGATCAATACAAAATGGTCATGGTACCAGTGCATGTGAGATTATAAAAAGTACTAAAGAAAGTTAATGAATTTGGGTAATTTCAGTTTTGTGATTCTTTAATTTTACCAAAATTTATCTATTTCGGGGGAAAACAGTCCCCCCGAAAGTGAGTATGCAAGATCTTACAGGTACATGTATGTGGACCATACTAGTCATGTCGTGGCTTTACAGTTCATATAAAAATGACATCTTTAATGAACATGTATACATGTGTCTATGAATTTTAAATATGTTGATACATCAATCAGCTAAGGCTTGTTGCTTTACATGTATACATGTACATGTCATAAACAATACCAAATGGACAGATTTTCCAAAGATGTTCAAAAAGAGAAAAAAAAACAAGAATGCATGAATTTTTTGCAATTTTAACTTGAAAGATATATGTTGAAAATATATACATTTTACATGTACATGTGCAAAAAATATGTTTGCATTATAAATTACTCATAAGCTAGAAGCAAATGTGAAAGAAAAACAAATAATTATGCATGTATCCAAGCCAAGTGTAAAGCATTAATTGATTGGTTTTTGCTGAGTTATCAATTAAAACCTTGCTGCATCCAGACTAGGTGCATAATGAAGTCACCTACAATCAATACAAGATAACTATAGTATGATGAGATCACTTTGACCTGATAGAATTTCCATATTGAAAATATCTACAGCTATCTGATGCTTTAAAAGGATTTGCATTTAATGTATAAAATATATTTATAATATACATTTTCATTTTCCCTGTGTCTATCCTTAAACCAGTGCCCTAAACAGTAACCCAATTTCCACACTGCTTTGCTGAGTGATTTAAAATTAAAATGTATTAAATCTCCACAGGAGCAGGTGATTTTTCCTGTCTGTGACTTCAAATTTTAGTCATTATGACGTACTGTCATTTGCTATAGCAATCCTCAGTATGGCAGTATATAATGGAAAAGAATTTGTATGCTTCAGAATGGAAAATCATGGTAGAAACAAATTCTCCTTCAGTTTACTCACAGATTAAAATATTTCTACTCTCTTGGCTCACATGTCGAAAATAAAAAAATCCAACTATCTCAAGTTTAGAAATATAGTCATCCCCTTGTACCTGAAGGAGGATCTACATGTATATGAGTATACATGTATCTAGGTACAGTAGGTTCACCTAAAACAGCAAATGTATGTTTTCCTTTCATTTCATGGGTAACTTTGAGTCTTAAACTGCAACAATATTTTACACTATAATTGGTACCAATTATAGACCAAATGGCCAATAATTACCACATATTTGAAAAGACATGTGGTATAAAAATAAGCAATAATCAATAACCATCACAAAAATAAAGATATCAAACAAAGAACTAATATCTATATTTTTATCACAAACTATTGTCTTCATTATCATAAAAGATAATATTTCAATGAATTATTAGATCAATTAAGGTTATGATAAATAATCTGATAAAATTCAACATTCATCAATAATCATTTGAGATTATACTGTGTTACAAAGTATATCAATTCAATGATAATGAGCAAGAGGTGCATTAAATTCTAAAGGAGAGGATATTTTCCATCAGTTAATTAGGTTTCATCATTTTCTTCTATGAATTATTTTAGTGCTGTAACAAAATCTGTAAATAATAATTCATGCACCACTGATTTCAGACCAAACAAACGATATATAAATTAAAGCCTACATGTAAATGTAAAATTTTGAAGCAGGTCTGCTGACCTTCCTAGCCTTTGTTCAACCAAATATGCAAATTTCCTGCATTTTTTACTTAAAGTTGTGGTTCACTGGGAAACTTAAACCCAAGTTTATAGCAAAAACCAAAACAAGAACACATACCTACATGTACATGTATATACTGGTACCCTACATGTATTTTCAAATCTGATGTAATAGGAAACAACACAATTTTTTATGGAACAAATGTAAAATTTAAAACATCTTTATTAGTAAATTATGATTCATTAATACATAGAAATAAGTCTTAAAGTTTTAGGATTTAAATAGAAGTTAATTTATTCAAGTAAAACAAACATGTACATTTGTAAATTATGTACATGTATACTCAATTTAAAATTCTCTTCAAGAAAAATAGCTCTTAAACCAAGTCAAATAATTCTCTCTATACATGTACAGTTGTATATAATATAAAAAACCTTTCTTTTACAAATTATCTTATAGTACATAGTCATTATGCATGCTAATCAACATGTAAATTAATAAAACAAGAGGCTGTCGAATGACAGCAAACCGGATTTTCCTGCATGGAAATGATGTTTGCAAATATGGATTCCCAAACAGGATGAAGTAAAGAAATATAAATGAATTTTTGTAGGGTTTTGTAGGGTTCAGAAATGGAAAGGCAAAAATCAATCTTGACCTCCTATTTATAGTAAGTGACAAATATTCTATTTTTGAGAGTATATAAGTACACACACATTTGTTAAGCAGGGGTTGGTAGGCAGAAATCATGAAGTCAATAATGAAAGAAATACGCCAATGAGATTATAACCTTATTTTATAAACGACGACTTGAACTGCCTTTTTTCAATTTTTTAGAACCATAACTTCTGAACGGTGAAAGTGAAAATCGTCAATATCGGAACGGTGAAAGTGGAAATCGTCAATATCGAACTTGACCTCCATTTTGTCATCAGTAACAACATATTAAAATTTAAAAAGCTTTGGTTGAACAGTTCATAAGTTATCACACGGACACCACTGGAAAAGCCATTTTTCAATCTTTCAAGAACCATAACTCTTGAACGGTGAAAGTGAAAATCGTCAATATCGAACTTGACCTCCATTTTGTCATCAGTAACAACATATTAAAATTTGAAAAGCTTTGGTTGAACAGTTCATAAGTTATCACACGGACACCACTGGGAAAGCCATTTTTCAATCTTTCAAGAACCATAACTCCTGAACGGTGAAAGTGAAAATCGTCAATATCGAACTTGACCTCCATTTTGTCATCAGTAACAACATATTAAAATTTGAAAAGCTTTGGTTGAACAGTTCATAAGTTATCACACGGACACCACGGGAAAAGCCATTTTTCAATCTTTCAAGAACCATAACTCTTGAACGGTGAAAGTGAAAATCGTCAATATCGAACTTGACCTCCATTTTGTCATCAGTAACAACATATTAAAATTTGAAAAGCTTTGGTTGAACAGTTCATAAGTTATCACACGGACACCACTGGGAAAGCCATTTTTCAATCTTTCAAGAACCATAACTCCTGAACGGTGAAAGTGAAAATCGTCAATATCGAACTTGACCTCCATTTTGTCATCACTAACAACATATTAAAATTTGAAAAGCTTTGGTTGAACAGTTCATAAGTTATCACACGGACACCACTGGAAAAGCCATTTTTCAATCTTTCAAGAACCATAACTCTTGAACGGTGAAAGTGAAAATCGTCAATATTGAACTTGACCTCCATTTTGTCATCAGTAACAACATATTAAAATTTGAAAAGCTTTGGTTGAACAGTTCATAAGTTATTGCACGGACACTGTTTGGCAGCCGCCCGTCCGCCCGCCCACCCGCCCGCCCGCCGTACATCACCAATTTAATAACCGATATTTTCCTATGAAAATCCGGTTAATTAGTCACCCTCTTACACTTGTGAGCTGATCATATCAGTTGATTCACTTTTTCCTCAAAAAGTTTCTAATTTAGTTATTTTAGTAAAGTGAGACCAATTTTGATGCGATACATCTTATGTGTGATTTCCTGGATGAATGAATATGCCTCAAGTTTTTGTTAATTCGAAAAAAACTCTTACAGAAATAAATGTATGTGCTGTTATTATCACACTAAAACAATGAACCTAGTCAAGCAGTTTATCAGTTCTTCATTACACAAGTCATTAAACCATGTTTTCATCATCTGTCAAAATTTTACATTAAAATTTCCAATTAGGGAAGAGAATAGGCATCTGTTTCACAGCAGTTATCTTAATTGCATGCATGTGAAAAATTTTACTTTCAAAATAATCTTTTTCTGGATAAAGGCCATCTATTTCACTTTGATTTTTTTATCAAACAAACCATGGCAACTCCCAAGGTATACACAAATTTTATTTTCTTTATGTACAATGTACATTGTAAAATCCTTTGAACGTTATTCAACTTACAGAACACATACATGTAATAAACAATATTAGGGCAGAAATATTATTTTGTGCATTAGGTCTTTACAAAATTATTAAATCATTATATTTCATTATCATTATGGCATGCTACACGGGTTATTTAGTGTGCACCACGTGATTGAGGTTATTTCTTCAAAGACTGAAAAAAAATTCAGTCAATCCTTATATGGATAGGATATATTTCCAGTTTTATTTATATTTGAATAACATGCTGTTTCCACTAATTTATAGACTCAGTTATTTTGTAGGGGCCACATACTGAAGATATGTGGTGTCCACTAGATATGATCTAACATATATTTTGGGTTTGTTCAATGTGTACATTTTAGTCCATACACCTATCAACACTTTCTGGTATAATTTGGCAAGATTTTCCCCACAAAACTGGAAAACTTTGCTTATATAAAGAATACAATGATAAAGTGTGAATGTAATTAGTACTTGTACACTCTTCCCCTTCCTTTACTTGGGAATGAAACAAATAGTTTACTTCATAGCATTCATGTTTGCAAATATGACTTTAACATAAATTGACCTCCCTTTGCTTCTTCATTTGGAAACCCCTAGTTTTTTCCATTTTGACCCTGTGTAATATCTGCAATTTTTACAAAAATATTTTGGGGTTGATTGATGTACAAAATGTAGTATCATTCTTTCTCGTAATTATTCACATACAAGTATAAACAAACAAAGTCTCTAGTTCAGGTCCATCATGAAATGTTCAGACAAAGCAAATACATGTATAGTACATCCAAATAATTCATTTTTCCTGCATAGTACTTGTATAAGCACACATTTTTTTTTTTTAAATATTGCAAAAATGAGAAAAAATCCCAATTTATACAAAATTCTTAGAAGCAGTAAAACAATTTTATTTTCAATTTCTTGAATTTCAGCATTTTTGTAAAGGAAGCGGCAAAAAAATTTCATTTAAATTTACATACATGTAGTCCAAAAATTGGAGCGGCAAAATCAAAAGATCAATTGATGAGGCCTGAATAAAAAATGTAGAGCATAAAAGTACAATTTAATACTAACAATATTGATCAATTAATCAAAATAATTAGACTGTCATTAAAAATCAATTTTAATTCCTCAATTATTTTGAACAAGAACTTTTATTTCTGCAATGTTTTTGTTAGATTAAATGGGTAATAATGGATTTAAATTGATCAATGGTAGACAAAAATGAAGCTACACATGTATACAATGTACACATATGGTTTTCCAAATGGATTTTTAAAAGGCTGAAATAAAAGGAATATTCACTGAAGAAACATGGTCAATTTATTTAAACAAGTATTCTGCGAGTATTGCTGAGCAATAAAATGTCCCCTAATTATAACGACTTGAGCTGTGAGAAAACACACCAATCCCTGAATGGAATGCAGACCTATGGGCAGAGTGTTTCCTAAAAATCCTGAAACTATGTTTGCAAGGGTTCTTTTGGACCAATTGAGCCGAAAAAAAATCAAATCACCTGGTTTTCAATTGTCATCAATAATCGTAAGAACACATATTTTTTGCTAATGACATACATGTACATGCTTAGCTGAGGAGTATTTCACTTTTCCAAGCTACAATGTATAAAGTTATTAAAGACCGTGCATGGTTAGCAAAACTTTTCAGTACTGTAAATATAAAATTTCTTTTAACATCAAATATTGCTACACACGTTGATTCGACGAAAATGTTGTTAATTTTTCTATCTGTTTATCATATGTTGCATCTAATTATAAAATCTGATCTCAATACAATGCTTGTGTACTGCTTTCATATTTGATGAAAACATTGTAATTTTTCCCGCATTTAAGTACTGATTTCATTTGTTTATTTATACATACCTGTGTAATATATATATACATAACATATAAAAACTATCACAAATAGTTTAGATTTCATAATCACTTATATTCCAGATTTCCCAATCCTCGTAATTTAAAAAAATCACCACAACAATAATATTCTATATTCCAGTGTCCACAATTGTGTCATAAGCGTTCGTGGGAATCAGATTGAGCCTTATTACAAACTCGGTGCTTGTTTCCGCGTATGAAAATAGTCTGTAGATAGAATTTACACACATCTATTTCGAAGTGATTTAAGATTTAAAACTTCTCTGTTAGTCATATGAACGTCTTACAGAATCTATACAGAATAAATAAAAATATACCAATTTCATATTTGCTTTGTTTAACATATTCATACGCAAATCTACCCGTAACAGTGAATCACTTTATATTAGTTGTAAATCAATGACAAATTTGAATGACTCTTTTTATCTCTATTGTTCTTTTTATGACTGGTGTTTATTTTTGTGCGGATAGGGTGGCATATCAGTGAAATCATATATTTAGGATGTTTTCTATATATAAGAGGTTATTTGTTCCCATAGTTAAAGTTCCGAACGGAAAAGTGAAAAATTAACTAGCTAAAAAAAATCCTCTAACCAGTTAAATATTTCATATGTTATAAACTAGATCATTTTAAATAGTCATAAATTTTCCGAACATTGGTCATAAATCTGCGGAACATGTCAACTATGTTTTTATTATTAAATTAATATTAATTAAGAAACTATGTTTTATTATATATTTTTTCAAAAATTAAAAGTTTCTAGATGAGATATATTTCTTTTTAAGATTTTGAATTTATATTCTTCTAATATGTACAGAAAAAATATGAAAATGTAAAGTACAGATAGAATTATCTTATACTAAATTATTTCTTTTAATGAACAAAACAGGTTAGTTTTTTTTCATATCATGAGAAACTTGAATATAACAAAGAGTATGGAAAAATGTTTATTTTAATTCCATCACAGTGGTAATGTAAAAGAGTCTTTGATTGTTGTTCTTCATCTCAAGGCCGTTTTGATTTGAACTAGTCTGGATATTTCAGATGTATGTGAGACGAGAGGACATCTACCCTATTGCCAAAAATTCACGTTATTGAAATAACTAGCTATTGTTATGGAACTTTATAACTGACACAAGAACAAAATAACTAGACAGAAACTAAATAACTAGACAGAAACTAAATAACTAGACAGAAACAAAATAACTAGACAGAAACTAAATAACTAGTTAACAAGTTACGACGGAAATTGGCTGTTATATGTATATGATGAGTTATGCCAATTCAAAGTGAGATTATTATGTAACAAAGTTATTCCGAGTTAACAGCGATTAAAAGGTCGGGATACTAGTTTTAACAAATAAATTCATTTCCGTAGCGCACCAAAAAAACACCGGAGTGGCATCAGGTTCTCCAGAAGGTAAGCCTTCCCTTCTCCGCTAACGGCAACCGACACATTGCCAGTGAGTAAAATGCAATGGTGAACACGAACTCCTATAAAAACCAGGAGTTAACTCAGGTGCACCCGCCGTGAAGTTCAACAAAGTCAATCCGGTGGCAGTAACAATTCGGTGGAGGTATATGAAATGTTACGACAATGGCATGGTGTCAAGCTATTTTGGACCAAAACTATATAGGAAAATAGGATTTTTCAAGTTGAAAATATAGGGTAAATATAGGACAATTGCTACCAAATTTCACTCTTAATTCATGGCCTCCACCTCCCTTTTACTTAAAATAAAAGTTAATAACACAATTTTTATTAAAAAAAAAATTTCTAAACTAAATTTTACAATCTAAATTGTAAATGAAACCACTTTTGCTGAAACTTAGTCTTCGATTTTGCCATTTTAAACTTAATAATTCAAATGAATCTGAAACAATGAATTCAATTATATTGTACCTCCCATCAGTCTAAACTGCAGAGCACTCATGCCAATATTGTTTGACTATTTTTTTTAGTAATTTCAAGGTAAAAAAGGGGGATAAATAAATCTGTGTATAGTTTACTATTTAAGATTTCATTTACATTTTGAGCCTACCGGTACTTAGAAACAATGTTAAGATTACAATTTGGATGCATGGTTCATGCATATTTCATCTAACAAAAAATCATCAGCAGTGCTCAGTCAGTCAGGGTCAGTTGAAATACAAAACAATAATTGGAAAACATTTTAATAATGTTATTTAAAAAGTTCTGTATTTAAAAACATAATGTAAAAATAGTACAAATGCTCAGCAGTCAAGTAACCTGTGTTCTGTGAGAGATTCACTGGAATGCAAAATATTAATTAATTGCATAAAAAATCCTACATTAATCAGAACAACAAATAATTTTGCTGCATAAGGTTAGCTTAATACTATGATCAATAAGTATAAGCACCAAAACCAACTACAGCCTACATACATAATGTAAATCATTCCACTAATATAATGTGATTCATGCCATTATTAATACTTTTTCTTATAATATATTTTTTTCCAACTTTTTTTTTCAAAATATAGGAAAAAAGGTGAAAATATAGGAATTTTCAGTGAAATATAGGAGATACAGGAATTACCTGGAAATATAGGAATATAGGACACCCTGCAATGGGAACAGGTCCAATATCATCTTAGATATTGAACATCAATTCATGATGACGACCGTAAAATTACTGAGTGATGACATCAACTTATCCCTGATAAAACCAGGGTTAAGAAGTTTTTGTGACAGCAGTAAACCTCTTTGTCGAAAGTCATGGTAACTCACGCATGCCCTTGAATAACGGATAAGCTGAGAAACGTAGACGCCATATGCAGGCGAATAAATCATGAATTATGCTATACAATTGCAGTCAATTTATTACATATTAAACTAAGTATATATGAAAATATGAGGATATAAGGCATACGGTAAGCGTCAATAAAACAACACCCCGTAGTACTGAGCACGAGCGAAGGTTGATATAACAACAAGAGATCGTTATATAGAATACATTTCGCTGCTGTGTCGCTCAGGATGTTGATGACAGCCCAGTAAATAATTTTGACAAGGAACCATTCAAAACCCTTTCATCAAAGTTTGGCCTCAACTGGCCAAGAAGTTTCATAGAAGATTTTAAAATATGTGGTTTAAAATCTGTTTTTGGTAATGGTTGCCATTGGCGAAAAGTTCGCAAGATATAAATTTTCATACGGAACCACACAATTAACATTCCATCAAAGCCTGGTCTCAGCTGGAAAGTTGTTCAGAGGACAAGATGCAAAAGTTAACTGACGACACCAATTATACGGACGCCACGTCACGCAAGGCAATAGCTGACATGGAAAACAAACGAGACAGGATTTTAAGTGTTAACAATTTTAACTAGCTAAAATACACTAGCCTAGATTATGAGCTATTGAGTTCGTACCATAACTTTAAAACACAGTATAGAAAACAGTGATCCATTTCAAGAACATATATATCACGAAGCAGTAGAACAGTATATGAAATAAAAGCACAAATTTAACTACTAATATATATGGATTACCCAAGCCCGAAAACAAGGTTCGAAGATTAAATATAGGAAACCACAAGCGAAGAAAATGCGTCTTAATTTTAAATGCCCTAAGAGTATTGTAAAAACTGGGATGAATGTTCCCCTTTTTATCAGGTTTGTAAATGTGGTGCCAAACCTTCACATGTAAACAAATCAAAGTTCCTTTATAACATAATTTCTGACGCTTGGTTTCCTAAACTAAAATTAACATACACAATTTATTTCATCAGAAAATTTCGTGTTTTAAGTTTGAACTTTCTATTTCCAGTAGTTTAGAAGATTTTACTAATAACTGAGTAACTCGAAATATGTTTTCGCCTGTATTTCTGACCTCACGGCAAATATAAAAAAATCCAAACCTTCAGTACAGATAACTTTTATGGTGTTAATTACATACCTGTTTTTAATTATTCTATCTCAAATAGTGTAAGAGGATTTCGAGGATAATTGATTTTTCGCTATTTGAATTCCTTAAGGAAAATGCCTTAAGTGTAACCATGAAAATTCTGACGCCATTGGTCAAGTTGGCATATATAATGTGATTTTTTATTCATGTTTCAACATTCTATCTCCAATAGTTTAGAAGAGTTCACTGATTTACTGTATATCACGAAATTTGTTTTCGTCTAAAATTCTGCATATTGGGCAAATATTTAAATTTCGAAAGCTACGGCACAATCTACATTCATAGTGTATGTTACGTTGAACTCGGAAAAGTAATGTTTCTTCTCCTCAACATGATCTTGTGAATTTCAGTGGCGTGCAGTCTGACAAAGAGACAAAGTATTTGTTTTATCATATAAACTTTTGTTTTATGCTATATCACCATTTTATCCGTTTAGAGCAGTGCATTTCGTATAATAATAAACCTTTATTGTAAAATCCACAAAGAAACACTAAAGCGGAAACATTTAGATATCTCGTTTAGAAAACATAATTAAAAAAAATCATTGGAATCAGCAAATTCAACTGCTTGTCAGTAAGCAATTTTTCTTGTAATTATTGTATAGGTTTTTAACCTGTTTGGCTTACGTTTCAGGTAACAGGCACATGGAGTTAGCTGCAAACGCCATAATAGAACAGGCCTATATAATGGGTTGGAACAACTTCTCTTTTTCATTTTTCCTGCCCTTCAAATGTGCAAATATGACAATATGACAGGGTACGTGCTTAAATAATGTAATTTTATTTTTCTGTCTTATAAGCAAAGAGTCTTTATCAGCGGTTATGTGTCTGTTTTTGTCTTCTCAAAATTTTATATAGAGCTCTTATGCAGTGTAGGCACATGCCTCTTGTTTTTATTCAGTTGGCTCAATGCAACTAATCCAGATTTCACATCCAATACAAAGTTTCTTTTTCATTTAACGTATTGTTTTCATTGAATCAATTATATATATATTCTCTGTTGTCAAATTTCCAATCTATAATGACATAACACACATTGCTGCAAATGCCTTAGAACTTCATGTGTGAATAATTTTGCCTTGTCCCTAAACCTAAATAGTCACTGTTAGAAAAATGGACGACATAAACAAATCAAATACGAAATCTATGAAAATCTGTAGAAGATACGGAAAGTTCTCAATTAGAAAAATATAAAATTCATAACTATAATAGATGTTTATAGTTTAAACATATTTTATTGCTATGTTTTATTTTGTCTGTATAACCATGTTGTTGTGTTGAATCTGTACATGTATTGCATTGTGTTTGTTAAATTGTGTGTTTTGCTTTTGACCCGTATGGGTGTATTTTGCATATAAATAAAATAAATATAAAACAACCAAAAGGATCAACCACAAGTAAATCATAGTTATGAAGTATTCTCCTTATATATTAAAATTCATAACAATAGTATAGCATGCATTACATACTTACATACACGTATATATAAATATACTATTATAATCTGCTTAGCATACCTACAGTGGGTTACAATGGTTGGAGGGGATGAGGAGGAGAGGTATAGAGAAAGAGAGACAGACATATGAGAGGAGAGGGAGAGAAAGAGAGAGATGATTGAGTGTTGAATCAGATGTTAATTAGATGAATAGTAATCTGTTTGATTTTCTAATATAGTCATGTACACATTTTTAAAAATGATTTCATTTTGTTTGATGGAGATCGAGTTCATTACTGCCTCTGGTTAAAAGATCAGTATTTAGACTGCAAGTACTATAGTTTTTGGTAACAAGCTCAGGTTATTAATCAATACTGCTCTGCTGCTTAAATATTTATTACACTTTAAAAAGAAGTGATGTGCTTTCAACCGCAGCACCTCAGGTACAGGACGGACTGGCCACTGTGTTTACTCTAAATAGATCGTGATTTAGAAAAGAAGCAGAAAACCTTATTTTCTGGGTCCTAATGCGAAGTAGGATGGTACTGGATAAGCCTGATTAACGGATTTTAGTTTTCTCTTAAATTGGGATATAGAATTAACATTTCTAATGTTAATATCAAAATTATTCCACTGTCTTATTGTTCCAGGGACATTTGAACTGCTAGTAAGAGAGAGCCTACAAAAAGTTACAATGATATCTTCTCCGTTGCGGAGGGGGTATGTAGCTGTGCTCTGATTTGTTGGAGGAATAATTTTACAAAGATAATCAGGAGCAGAATTATTTTTTATATTATAAAACATTTGCAACTTTCTTCTGTTTCGTCTCGTTTCGAGTTTTTCCCAGCCAATTTGTTGATAAATAATTTCGGACTTCGTGAATGACTACAAGCTAGTTATTATTCATGCTGCTTTAAGTTGCAAACTCTCCAATTTTGTTGCATTTATGACCCCACAATTATCTCAAACCTCGCTTGCATATTCAAATAATGGTCTTATATAAACTAGATACAGTTTTTCTAAGTTTCCACTATTTATTTTATATATACTTTAATTTACGAAGAACATTAATGCGTTTAGTAACACTTCTAATAATATTTTCAAAATGGTTATTCCATTTCGCATCACTGCATATGTAACCCCCAAATGTTTATTCTTCTGAATCTTCCGTTGTCGTATGTGTTAATGAATTAAGATCTGTAAGATAGAACTGGATGTCTTATACAATAGCTTCTTTAGCTTTAAACTCTAAATTGACCATGAAGTTATTCCTTAAACTTAGAAATTATATTGTTAGAAAGCACTTCATCTGTATATTTCCAGTCTATATTTCTGTATATTTCTATCTATAAAAGACACAGCTTCATTTGAACTAGAAAGGTGGCCCAAACTCAGGACTGTTTGATTCATAGTCTTTTAAGTAATGTCAAAAAATACCAAAGGGATATTCGAAGGAGGGGAAAATTGACAAACTCCAGAGAACATCGAAGACAAGACCAAAACAATACAAACACTACACTTAAAAAATAAAAACATTTGAACAAGGACCCCCACCAAAAAACCGGTCCTCCGGAAGAGTAAGCAGTCTCTGCTTCCTGCAGGACACCCGCCATGCTGTCCGTGCTAAATCCGGTATGAGGAAGGGACAACATCAATGGAAGAGGTCATCTGGGAAACAGTTTTTTCATACCTGTCAACCAAGTCATGATGACGTCCATAGAGCATTAATAAGGATGACTGCAACTTAGGAGCAATATACTCCTGTTTTAGCAACTATTCTGTCAGGAGCCTGGCTCTGTCCAGGAAGTCAATTTAGATGTATATGTCACAAGCTAATCCAAGTAGGGTTATTTCTTCCTTTGAAAGTGTAGTAGCTTTATATGTAGGATTGCCAAGTGAACTAGCAATCCATAGTTCATTAATCATGCATTGTAACTTCAAACTCAGCAGATGTCATCATTGATAGAAATTCTAAATTCTAGCATGTAAATAACGTAAGCATATATATAATATGCTGTTGGTGTGGACAATGATGCGAGCACAGCAATAGCCCTTTCCAGAAACTCATTTCCGGTATCACGATTCTGACTCTAAAATTATAATTGGAAGCCATCATTTCCCTTACTTTACTTACTTCCGTTTCCGGCGAACGAAACTTTTTATAGCCTTAGTATGTAGCACAATATGGCTGCCCCCATTTAACAAAGACTTTTCTAAATTACCAATATGTAGAAAATGCATATGCTCCTATAGCGATCGCTGCGCTCGCCATTAACAGAAAAATTGTGATTAAAAAAAAGTACTAGGCACCTGTGATGTGATTGCTCACGGGAGCTCATCTTACAGAGCTGTCTAGCGCGGCCCCAAGGTGGCGGATAGGGGAGACCCTCTCGTTGGAGAATTGCCAGGTCATAATACGAAAAGCCTGACCGCGGACCATAGTGAGTAACGTGTTTGGGGAATACCACACTCCCTGCACGCTAAAGACCCCTTCTCTAGTTTTCTAAAAAGAATAGGCTAATGCCGCTACAAAAAACTAAATTATCCTACCCTACCCATCCAGCCACCGTTTTACAGTGACAGTCAAAATTGGTGCCCAATCCCTATTTTGAATTGTTTGATAAATTGTTGAACTGGTTCTCGTCCTGAAGATGCATGGAATATTTACCACAGGACGTTAAGCAAACAACTCAAACCAAATTAAAAGAGTGAAAATCTTATACTGTTAAAATTGAACCTTTCGTCTACATCTCGAAGAACAGGCGTTAACATGGTACCTTTATTAGCACTTCCTAAAGTCGTGTGCTTCGAAGGGACATTATAATAAACTTGGTAGATCCGATGATATACTCCAAATATGTATGGTTAATATACACAAAGAAATAGACCAAGCCACACTGTTGAAGTCACAATCCAGGAATAGCATTGCCAACGGAACCTAATGATAATGATACATTTTTTGAATGGCGACTTTAAAATATCCTTGTTTTGACTCCTATCTTATATTTTTGTTAGGAACATTTTAACAGACTTTTAAGATAAAAAAGAAATACAATCGTCGTTCACGTGGTTTTTGCATTATATCTAGGAACCCACGACTTAAGTTTTCATGTAATTCAAGTCCATATCCGTTATTTATCTTCTACCTTTTTAGTCCTGAGAATCTTCTTGAATATGTCTATCTATAGAGTCAACGTGGTACAATCATAAACAGGAGTGCCGTATTTATAATTTGTAATTGTTCTGACCAGAACCAAGATGATAAGCGTGCTTTCTTACTTTGTCAATGAATAGTCGATAGTCCGAATAACAGTATATTTTGATGATAAAATTGAAATATAATATCACTTATCTATATGAACAATCACCATGCAATTCAATAAAAGCAAATCCAGAAACAATTTCTAGACATTTATTGATGTAGACATATTATTCCAAATATAGTATATATTTTATCATTAACGTGTTACAATTTTTGGACATGACATGTTCAAATAATGACCAGAAAAATATGTCTATCTAAATAATCAATCTTCTTATCTGATAAATAAACTGTAAAGAATACAGAATCAGCGAAACGAAATTTTTAAACATGAAAACGAAAAAAGAAAAAGATATTCGTTAACGAGAAACAGCCACGGTCGCACTAAGAAACAGGATTCCTGACATGTGAGGATGAGAAAAAGTAAAACCAAAGAATACACTCAGATGACCTAAATGAGTTCCCAATCAAAACTTTCTCCATGCAGTTCGTATAAAACTTTTTCTTCTTCAAAACATTGCTTCGGTTTTATTTTTTTTATCTTTTATTACACATATTCTGTAATACCAATTCTGCATAAGACGCGCACATTTCGTCACATCAGTTGTGCTCAAGGCCGAAAATGTTTAAAGCCAAACAAAAATTCCAAAACACTCAGTGAAGAGAAGTAAAAAAAAGTGAAGCCAAAAAGATCTAAGGACAGAGGGCCAAGCGCACCAAGGAATTAGGATTTTTATAACAGTAAATTAAAGTATCATTTCACGTTGAGCTAGTGATTCCCTCGGACTTGAAATGCACCAGTGCACCAGTGCACCATCGAGGCATGCACTCAGTGGTGATAATACATATTCCATGCACAGGTCGAGGCATACACTCAGTGTCATGCACCAACCGAGGCATACACTCAGTGCCATGCACCAGCCGAGGCATACACTCAGTGCCATGCATCAGCAGAGGCATACACATAGTGGTAATAATACATATTCCTAGTACCTATTTTGAAGCACAAGGTGTGCATATCTCGTCGATTGACGACTCATCAATGTGCTCAAAGCCGAAAACCTTGAAAGCCTAAATAAAAACCGAAAAAGCTGAAGAGAAGTCTCAAACGCCAAAATGAACAAAAGGGCAAATCCATCTTAGGACAGAGTTATGGGCGAGGAAGACGTGGTATCCTCATAGCTCATTGTTTCTCGTTCGTCAAATCATTTCCTGCCAAGAAAACGTTGTGTAATTTACTAATGTAAGCATTTACTCAACCTGAGATTGCCGTTTTATGACGAGCAAAATGAAAGTAGAGAAAACATAAACTATAATAGGAAGTTGTTATTAACTAAATTCATAATAATAAGGAGACATAATTTTAAAGCTATATTTTTTCGAAGAGAAACATGGTTATAGAAGTGAAGTATAATAACGAGGTTTTGTGGTAGAAAATAATTCATTAGCCTTAAAATAATTTCCAAGGAGAGGGTTCTGACTCCCCCCCCCCCTGCTCCCGGGAGGGGAGGTTAACTTGGCATTGGTTTGGGTACAGACGTGCGGTCAGTACTTTTATGATGCTACCCATTCATATACTTGAATTTTTTAAATACTATACCCATTGATATACTAGCTGCTTCAAAACCAGACCCATTTATATACTAGATCTATGAGTGTTACCAAATCAGGAGCCCAATTGATACAGCATCCAGTCGGTTACCGTCTCATAAACATATTATGACCCATTGATATACCATTTATTCTCAATTTTCCACCCATTGATATACATCTAAGGCTTTATATCCTACCCAGTCATATACTTGACGGCTCAAAAAGGAGACCCATACTAGCCGCACGCCCATATATATACTGCTATATAGGAATTATCCCCCCGGCTTCCCAAGGACACTGCCAATTTTAAAGGGGTCGTTGATAGCCAGATGAATATCTAACTACAGCTTCGTTGCTTATATTAAGTACGTGCATGAAATCGATATATTTGAAACTTTTAACTGTTCTATAGAAATTAAGGTAAATATTCTTCCCTCTCGCATTCATCTAGCTGTTATAGGCATTGAGTTACCTTTTTATTCATTTTGACACTACAGTCTGCTCTGAACCAATTTTGATAATTATTTTGGTTTCCAAATTTCGACTATGCATGAGCACTTTAGACGAAATACGGCATAGGAGACTTTTTAAAAATTACAACATTGTAACAGTGTTACGCAAATTTTTTCTAATAAATGAAATGTCCATGCGTGAGGGAAGTTCAATACCATTATCATTCGTTGGTAGCCTTCGAGGGTTTTAAGGTCACTTGAAGTTTAAATTTTATACGAAAAAAATCACACTGGTAAATATCGGCAAAAGTATACCGAAGCGATAAAACAGTGGGGGAGGGGGGGGGGATATAACAAATGTATATCCTTTGACACCACAGACATCAATACATTGTAATTTGTATTGAGGTTTATATGTAAATGAACAGAAGATTCTCTCAAAAAGTTTCAGTCTTACGATCTTGCTTATGAAGAGTTGTAGTCAAATTGATAATAGAGAATTTCGTTTTTGCTGTAAATAGTTATTCATTGTTATATACGGGAATTCATACCAGCCTTGATCACAGTCAGATTAACAATCTGGTTGATACCATTTAGATTTAGCAGTCAATACACGGAATGTAACACAGTAAAGATTAGAGTCGTAGATACAGTAATGTTTCTCCCACACACATATGAGGGTCTTGTAAACTGAACTATTGAAAAAGAAAATCATGGAGTAAATTCAAATTTCATATAAATCTTCAAATTTTTAAGTACATCACGCGAGAGATCTATTTTATTTAAACTGTCATCCGATGATTTTTCTCTTATCAAATGTTTCGGTGTTTCCAATTATCACGAAACCATTTTCTTCCTGAGATCGCTGTTCAGACGCTCAGCTTGATACAAAGTGACAATCTATCGATCAATCGAGCTTGAAATAGATCACTGTCTCTATATAAGGAGAATGTTAAAACAGAATTTCTTGTTCCAGGAATTTGAAATCGATTCGTTTTAGAGATATTATAATATGATATAATAGTCAGGCTATTATGTAATTGTTGTAACACTTGTAGATTGCTTTGTAAGAATTATATTGACTGAACATTTTTCAGTTATACGCACAATTCAATACTAAACTATACATTTCAGTAACTTTTAATATATGTTATTAGTAATTAGAATGCAGTAACGGTGCTGGCTTCAAGTTTCTCTTGGATGAACACTTCTGAAATTTATATTACAAAGGATGACTTCAATTGCAAACATTTTGTTACACTTTTGATATCTTCTTGTCAAGATTTGTTAATGGCCATTAACAGATGCCTACAGTTTATGTTATATTTCTATGGGAGGACGGATTTGAGAGAATTTTATGTTTTATGTTTTGTTGTAACCTTTTTTGAGTCGGATGTATATACATCATAAAATAGTTTTAGCCCAAGGTTTAGGATTATTGAAATTACTTGACTTCATGCTCACTGTTTCGTTTTAGAAGGAAGTTTTGTTTTGTATTTTAGAAGTCATTAAACTTTGTTAACTGCGAATAGGAGGTTCCAAATTTTAATTAAGAATATAAATAAAAACTTTAAGTTATTCGAGAAACTAGCACATTCAATACCTGAACATAATATAAAGCAAGCGAACATTGCTGTTATTGCTTTTTCTCATCTTGATAGTAGCTGTAAAGTCTATTAAAGTAAAGGTTATGCCTTACAGGTAGATAAAGAATTTCATCTTTGTGAATTATTCTGAAATCATCAATTTTTGGTGTACGAATAAAGCGACATATATATATATATATATATATCAGTGACAGATACTAAAACACTGTTTTATAACAGATTAGTATATATAGATTCTACAACGATGACCAGTTGATTATGAAATTTATCAACTCGAGATAGTTAAATTTCATTTTTAAACTGCAAGGCTTGCCCGAGCAGTTTAAAAAAATGAAAATTTAAATATCTAGGGCGGTAAATTTCATAATTAACGCGTCAAGAGTTTTAGAATCTTTTTCTCTAATGAAAATATAAAACTCCGAGGGGTCTTCCGAACGTTTTTTTTTTTTTTTTGGCGGGAAATTTCACGATCTGGTGAAATCAGAATTTATCAAACGGATCAAGAGATGTATAAATGCGCATCATTTTTGGTATCAAAGAATGTTATCATTTACCACCAAGTGTATATTAATATGCCGACTCCCTTCAATCCCCAAGAGCATTTCCAGTTAGTTGCCAGAATTTCAGTAATGGCTATAAATTTAAAACACAAAATTTTACTATTATAAAATTGGGAAGATTTTGGAAACTAGATTTCTTCTTAAATGGTTTTTAGTTCTACCAGTTTCGGTAATATTGCAATCGAGTATGTTCTACAACGTTTTTGGAATTCCACATTTTCTTTCTTGAGACAACTTGTTCAAATATGCTCATGGATAAAAATTGGTATCAGAGAATAATTCATTTACGTCACTTCCGAAAATTAATAGATGGTGTTAGGTCTACAAGTTCCTGTATAACGTCAATACTACTTGATGAATCATATCCACCCTAGACTGGAAACATAAGTCTAAAGTCATCAATAAAACAATATGCTGATCTAATTTATTGGATTTCTCAACCATATTATTCATCACAACAGGGAATTATATTTAGTCGTAAAGCTAATAATAGATATTCAATAAACTTTCAATACCATTGTTATGTGGTAATATTTGCCCCTAACCGAACTTTGGCGCTTGAATATTCTCGAATACTAAAGGAATAATTCGCACCCTATTTTGAAATTCGTAGCTGAGTGGTGACCAAGTAGTACAGATTTTTATGGCAAGCCGTTTTACTATTTATTCTAACTTCAAGATATATAAGATATCTCATATAGTTTATAAGATATCTTATATAGTTTATAAGGTATCTTATATAGTTTATAAGATATCTTATATACTTTATAAGATATCTTATATAGTTTATAAGATATCTCATATAATTTATAAGATATCTCATATAATTTTCTTTATAAGATATCTTATAAACTATATAAGATATCTTATAAACTATATAAGATATCTTATAAAATATATGAGATATCTTATAAAGTATATAAGATATCTTATATAAAAAATATTTATAAGATATCTTATAAACTTTATAAGATATCTTATATACTTTATAAGATATCTTCTAAAGTTTATAAGATATCTTATAAAGTATATAAGATATCTTATAAAGTTTATAAGATATCTTATAAAAACTGGATTATATAAGATATCTTATATATTATATGAGATATCTTATATATTATATGAGATATCTTGAAGTTAGAACAAATAGTAAAACGGCTTGCCATAGATTTTAGAAGAAAACCGAAAATATCCATGGAAAAGAACGATATTATTAAAGTTAATGTTTACACAACAACAACAACAACAACAACAAATGTTTCAACATCGCTTGTATATGAATTAGACATTTCTATCTCCATCTACTTAAACATTTTTTTCATTGACAGATTGTTGTTAACCCATCAGACACTTTAGTTTTCATCATCGTTAACATGGTTTGAGTTATCTTTAAATTATTGTTTTCAATGTTCTTGTGTTATGTATTCCCAGACTTGCTTGTTTCTGTGTACAAGGTTCTTTTTTATTGTTTCCTTAGTATATCTTTTCAATCTTTACATGAAGACAGTCATTCTCATAGTAGGTTAGCTTAATTAGTTCATTTCTGTATTGACCAAGTTGATAATTAAACGCATTGTAGAGCCGAAGAAGAAGTTTGAATACGTCTGTAAAGCATCGTCAGAATCTATAATACGGCAATTCTATCTACATATACGCTAATAAACATTGATTGAAAACGTCCATTCAACATCAATGTTTAGACAAATGTCACTTTTGTCCAATTTTCGATGTAGTTTACATCATTGAGATATTGTAGGTCGATAGACATGAGGGATAACAAAATTATAGTGGTCATGTTCTTATTTCTGCTTTACTTGTATTGACAACGAATGAAGACATATTTTCATTCCACAAAGTGAAAACGCTACCAGTTCTATATCTGCCGATCCAAGCGAGGAACCTGGAACTCTTTCCGTCATATATATGAGGTTATCAATATTTAGTACTAACCCAACAAACCAAACTGCATTGAGGTTGTCAATAACGAAAATGTTAGCATTAAATGCAACATGTTAGATAAAGAATGAATATAGTTACACCTTTCAATTAATTAAAAATATTATGTAGTCATCATCGAATTAATTTTTTTACCAGGACCATTTTCTCAAGATGCCAGTGATGGGGCTTAAATGTGCCACCGTATTTTAGGAAAATTCTTCGAAAACTAAAAGCAAATGAGTTGAAAACAATTTGCAAGTTATGACACTTTTACTGCAAAGTTCCTCTTGAGGCCAAAGTTATGTTTGCTGTTTTATGTGTGTATTATTTACTTAGTAATTCTTGCATTTTCTTGATACACTCATCTGTTCCTGGTACTGAGATTCGTTACGAGTGACATGTCATCCTACTTTCCATTCAATCGTTTGTCAAGAATACGTATTAGATTTCAGTATCTTTTATTTTTCATTCACCTTGGCCTGTAATTCTGAAACATTGAAGATGAGGCTGACTACAACATTCTTTTGCTGTCTTCACTAAAAATCATATACCTAATATACAGGTAACAAACGGTGAAATATTACGACGAATTCAATGTACCATATAAGAATTTGGTTCAATGAATCATGGATTAAAAGAATTTAAAAATTTCTGCCGTATTGGGTTCCAATTGGCTCAGTGGTTTTGCCAAATTAGGTTCCAGATTTCTCTCTGGTTTCAGACAAGAGGATGTTTTAGGTGAATATTCCCATAAGGTCCTATGTTAAACTAAGTTCGCCTATGCAGATCATCGGATACAATTCTAAAAAAGGACCCCTTAAGACCCATTACTAAAATGTTTTGTTCGAATTGGCGTAGTGATTTCAGACAAGAAGATCTTTAAGTGAACCTTTTCTGAAAGAGGACCACTTAAGGACCACTGCTGCCAAGTTTGGTTCAAATTGGCTAAGTTATTTCAGACAGGAAGATATTTTAGTGAATTTTCCATAGGGTCACATGTTAGAACTAGAAATACTGTGAGCAAAGCTCACTAATTGATACCCCCGCACCCACTATCACAAGGAATGGCAAAGTCAATGTTTTGCTATGGAAAACATAAAAAGTTGGTCAGATCAAAATCTAAAATAGGAAGTGCACTATAGCATCATGTAATAAAGATTCTCTGAAAGTCTCATGGAATTCCCTTAGTGGTTTAGGAGGAGTTGCGGATGGCACACTGGTACCCCTATCACAATGAATGGCAAAGTCCATGTGTTGGTACGGAAAACCCCAAATGTTGGTCAGATCAAAATCTAAAATAGGAGGTACACTACAGCATCATGTAATAAAGATCCTCTGAAAGTTTCATTAAATTCCATTCAGTGGTTTAGGAGGAGTTGCGGATGGCATCATGGTACCCCTATCACAATGAATGTCAAAGTCCATGTTTTGGTATGGGTAACCCCAAATATTCATCAGATCAAAATCTAAAATAGGAGGTGCACTATGGCATCATGTAATAAAGATCCTCTGAAAGTTTCATCAAATTCCATTCAGTGGTTTAGGAGGGGTTGCGGATGGCATCATGGTACCCCTATCACAATGAATGTCAAAGTCCATGTTTTGGTATGCGTAACCCCAAATATTCATCAGATCAAAATCTAAAATAGGAGGTGCACTATGGCATCATGTAATAAAGATCCTCTGAAAGTTTCATCAAATTCCATATAGTGGTTTAGGAGGAGTTGCGGATGGCATCATGGTACCCCCTATCACATTGAAAGTCAAAGTCCATGTTTTTTTATGGGAAACCCCAAAAATTGGTCCGATCAAATTCTAAAATAGGAGGTGCACAATGTCATCATGGGATGAAGATTCTCTGAAAGTTTCATCAAATTCCATTCAGTAGTTTAGGAGTTGCGGATACAAAGGTCGGACGGACGGACGGACACAACGAATACTATATACCCCGCTTTTTTCAAAAGCGGGGGTATAATAAGTTCGCCTTCGGCGGCCATCCTGGATGGCGGTCCCGCTCATCAGATACAATTCTGATAAAGAACCATCCAAGAACCATTCCTGCCAAAGTGGTTTCCAATTGCCAGTGGCGGCCATCTTGGTCATCGGATATATTTCTGAAAGAAGACCACCTAAGGACCATTACTGCTAAGTTTTGTTTCTATTGGCCCAGTGTTTGCAGATGAGAGATTAAGACTACGGACGACAGGCGCCAAGTGATGGCAATATCTCACATAGCCCTTTGTGCCAGATGAGCGAAATATACTTATATAAGTAATAAAATACACTTGTTAAAAAGTAGAGAACATTAACAGATTGATTTTTTGAGTAAGTAAAAACAACCATCAACAAACAATACAAATTCAATTACGATTTCTAATGCATACAATATTAACTGTTTATCTCTGTCGATTGAAATGTCATTTCCAGATTAGATAAAATGACCGATGATAGCCTGACCAATTACAACCAAGTTGCTGAGGACGTTGACCATGGGTCATTGATATTTCTTCTCAGAGACTATTTTTGAAGACTGTTCCATTATGATATACATTGGATATATAGATACCGTGCTTGTTTTAGTGACATCACTAAGAATACATAATAACATGCTTATGGATACAAAGTCGTCGAAAATGGTAAAATGAAACTCAGATATTGGAACTCCGCATAATAATAGCACAGAAACTTTGTTTTATTGGTGTGATGAAAATAAAAATATATACCTGATTTTTAGACCACAACAGAATGAAATCCTTCAGAAAAAGTCAACCTGTAGGCGAATCTCGCATATGGAAATATTGATTGTGTAGAAATATTTCATGTAATAGATCAAACTTGCATCATCTGTCTATCGACGACGACGAAGGCCACTTACAATACGTGAAACGGGCGAAAACTTGCGTCTCCTAATTCGTAAATCGACGAAATATGCACATCTTGTACATCAAAATTGTTATCAAAGAATTTTATTTAAAGACTTATATATTCAGAGCAAGAGCAGCAGTTTGTTGTGTCTTACTGGTAATAAATTTGTTCATTAGGAACACTGACCATACATTCACTTTTCTGCCTTTAGTACATACATCACCAAATTAAGCATATTTTCAATACTTTGATCTTTCAAGTGTTATGACACAATGCATTGCATTTTGCTTCACCACACCCCGAACCTGCTCGTTTTTCCCCGGGAAGTATGTTCCTCCTAAAGTATTGGCTCAATATTGTCTCTTTTGTACACAGATTTAACAATGTTTGTTTAAATTGAATTAGAAATGAACATAATTAACTCATCCTTACATTACGGGATGATTACTGACCAATCAATAACGATATTCATAATTCTATGATCCAGACAAAATTTCCCTTATTTAAACAACCTCTTTTCATCGTGGCATTTTACCCAACATAACAGTGCAAGCAATAATTGAATATATCACATAAATCAGTTTAATGTTTGTTATTTGATCGATGTTATTAAGTTTATCGGTAGCGAAACAAGGAATAAATCCACCAAAAGACAAACAAGAAACCGAAGAAAAAAAGAGATTGTATACTTATTTCTCAATTTCATAATTTTTATACCGAGATAAAGATGAAATGATTAAGAGTAAAACTCAATATTAAGACATCATACTAAGAAAATAAACATAACTAGAAAGCTGGACTGTCGGGATCGACAGTTATCCCCGCACCCATGTAATTAGTTGGGACACCTACTAAATTGCATAAATCTAAAACCTTATTCCCATTTAAAGATGTTATGCAATCATCCTATGAAGAAATCACAAATGAAAAAAAATTATGTCACAAACTTAAATTGACAATTTTTGAAATCTGACCTTTGTATGCCCCAAGTTTAGATAATTCAAATTCTAAAACCTTATATATTGTGCATGACACTACTATATAGATATGAAATGCATAAATTGAAAAATGATAAAGGAGTTTACGGCACAATCTTAATTGACAATATTCGAAATTGCTGTCAAGTTCCAATTGTCTCACTAGTTTCAAACAAGAAAATCATTCAGTGAACTTTCGCATTAGGTCATATGTTAAACTAAGTTCCGCTCTGGCAGTCATTTTGGATGGTGGACAGGGACATGGGATATAATTCTGAAAGAGGAACAACTTAAAAGCATTGCTGCAAAGTTTTGTTCAAATTGATCAAGTGGTTTCAGACCAGAAGATCTTTAAGTAAATTTCCCTTAGGGTCCTATGTTTAACTATATTCGAGTCTGGCGGCTATACTACATAACAGGTCAAGTCATCGGATATAATTCTGAAAGAGAACCACCTAAGGACCATTGCTGCGAATTGTTGTTCCAATTGGCAAAGTTGTTTCAGACAAGATCTTTAAGTAAATTTCCCATAAGGTCCTATGTTAAACTAAGTTCGGTTCTGGTGGCCATCTTGGATGACAGGCAGGGTCATCGGATACAATTCTGAAAAAGGATCACCTAAGGACCATTGCTGCCAAGTTTTGTTCAAATTAGCCCATTGGTTTCAGACAAGACACCAAGTGATGACAAGTGCTCACATGGCACTTTGGGCCAAGCGAGCTAAAACTGCATATATTGAAAAATGAAAAAAAAATGAAAAACAAAGTTTATGTCACAAGCTTAAATTTACAATTTATTAAATTCGACTCCCGTGGGCCCAAATTTCAGAAAATTAAAATTCTAAAACAGGATTGTGCATCTACATATTGTGCATGACAATACTGCATTGAAAAAAATGCATATATTGGAAAATGAAAAACAAGTTTATGTCAAAAGCTTAAATTGAATTTTTGAAATTCGACCCCTTTGGGCCCCAATTTTCTAAAACCTTGTTTCACATCTACATATTGTGCAAGACACTACTATACAGAAAAAATGCATGAATTAAAAAAATAAAGAGTTTACATCCTCATCTTCAACTGAAAATTTTTGAAATTCGACCCGTGTGGGCCCCAATTCTAGAAAATAAAAATTCTAAAACCTTATTGCGCATCTGCACATGGTGCCTGACAATACTGTATAGAAATAAAAAACATAAATTGCAAAATGAAAGAGGAGTTTAGGTCACAAGCTTAAATTGACAGTTTTTCAAAATTCGACCCCTGTAGGCCCCAATTTTAGAAAATAAAAATTTCTAAAACCTTATTGCGCATCTGCATATGGTGTCTGACAACACTGTATAGAAATAAAATGCATAAATTGAAAAATGACAGACGAGTTTAAGTCACATGCTTGAATTCCAAATTTTCGAAGTTCAACCCCCGTGGGCCCCTTGTTTAGAAAATCAAAATTATAAAACATTATTGCGCATCTACATGTGGTTTGCAACCATTCTATATAGAAATTAAATTCCTAAACCCAAAAGTGAAGAAGGAATTGATGTCACAAGAAAGTGTGACGGACGGACGGACGGACGAAGACAATCGCTTTATCCCCGAACTTTCTTCGGAAGTGCGAGGATAATAATAGATGTTGAATTAATTGGGTAAGTAATATTTATGGACATGTATGTTACCTTTAGCGACGGGCCTTAGCTAAGACAAAAAAGACAAGCGGTATAGGCCGAGGATTCTGTTTGTCAAAAAGTCCTAAAAATCTAAACAAACACAGTATTCCCTATCAAAAATATATTTAACCATAACAAAATTATCGGGCCCTGAGGTACTACTACTTTATATGATGACGAGTGCAGAATATTTTCTTTAAATTTCTGTATTCTTAAATTTACAGAACAGTCCATGTCTTAGTTATACTATATTTTTACAAATGTATCTCTAAAGTACTTTCTAATTAATATGTTTGATACTTGCTGTTTAACGTTAGGTCGACGTCAGTGGCGATGAATGTATCTAAAGTTTTATAGAATCATATACCTATGTGGTAGATTCACAAACAATTGAAAACATTTCAGTTCAAACTATGATATTTCCATGGAAACTAATAAACTAGTATAAAAAAAATTAAGCAGGCCGCATATATGCCTGTGGTCAGAGGAACAATAGCAGTTATATATTCATTTTTGAATCTAAAACTTATATTAAACTTTCTAGTATTTCTTTCATGCCTCTCGGATCAATATGTTTTTTTTTTTCTCGAAAAAATCTAGTAGTCATGCATTTCTGAATCCCTAGTACGAATTGAAATTCCACAGAACAGCTAAACTGTAAAACATTGTATTTCAACTTTAATAAAATGTCAGATCAGTTATATTTTGGAAAGGTCATAATAGGACAAATAGGGTAACGTCTATGAAGCAGAACTATTTTTCTGTAGCGTTGCTGCAGGGAAGATAAGCTTTGCTTATCAAGATGACGCAGGGCGTAAGATTGTCGACACCCTGATTTTACTGTGTTCTAGGGCAGACTATTTATTTTTTATAAATGCCTCCGCGTTGTTTACGACTTGCGTATTGATACACTATTTGAAAGTAGCACATTCTCACATTTGTTGATGTCCTTGAACCAGTCCCAATCGTAGCCTAATTCATGTTTCTGAAACTTTGACCTTGGGACATTTTTAAACATATTTAATTATATGAATAATTCTTGTACAATGCGGCTGATTTTGATGTTTATACAATCTAGAAAGCGTGTCTCGAAGATAAGTCCCATCCACTAATACATTGAATGCTACGTCACAGCGACCAGTTAAAAATTTATATAAGTTCATAGTTAATATCAGTAGTCATAAAACAAATAATACATTCCCACGCTCAGGTGTGCTGTTACGAGTTCTTTACCATACACTGTTCTTAGCAGTTATTGATACCTCAACATTTTCTTGAATATTTTTATATATAACCAAAACTAGACAATTTTTCAAGGACATTTTAGCGGATTTCCTAAAGGTGTGAATAGACATTTAAGCGGAAGAAAAATTAATTACCCGTACAGATTCAATGGAAATTTTATCGGAACATTTTTACATGTAACTTTTATTTATTGGTTTTATTTATTTGTCAATTGCCCCAGAACACCAGAAATGTTCACCATTAGTGAAATTAGAATAGACCACTATGTGTGCAGTGTTGGATTTAGACCGATACAGAACCAATATTAATATTTAAATATTATAAATATCTTGCATTTGTGCTCACTTTCGATGATAAAAGTGCTTAGGTTTTAAACATTAACTGTATCTAAGTGTACTATACCCTGCTCAAAATCCTACTTTTCGCTCGTCTGGCTTAAGGAAGAGGTAGATGTTTAGTGACTAAACTCTTCCGCTAAAATGTCCACAAAATATTATAAATTCCCCTTAATTGTCCTTTGCAACTTACGCTAAAATGTCCACAAAATTTCCTGCTAAATTGTCCTGTCAATCCGCTAAAATGTACTGCGCCGTTTCTAAACTATTAGTGGTTCTTTTTCTTTAATGAACCATAAAAAATGAGTAAAAAATTTATTATTAGATGTCATGCGGGTTCGTGATTACATCATACTTGATCCATTTTCGTTCAAAGTCTGCATCTTTGATTTATGATATGAACTGTACTAATATATCTCATCATACCTCTATAGAAAATTTTTACAGAGACATTATTGAATCAATTAAGAAGGCAAGTGATTCATTGAGCAGAGATAAAGTTGTTTATTTCAATATCATACCTGGATGGAATGAACATGTCAAAGAATCCCATGATATTGGCAGTCATTTGGAAAGCCGAGATATGGACCTGTTTTTCGTCTGATGAATACAACTCGATTGTCGTTCAAGTATGCTTTACGAAAGTGTAAAATTGACAGTGATCAACACAAAGCTGATGCTTTGGCTGATAAATTGAAAAATAAGGACATGCGTGGATTCTGGAATGGAATTAATAAAGAGAATAATAAGAATACCCCTTTATCGCAATTCTGTAAAAGAAAGCTTAAAGGTGTGCCCTATTTCTGATGATGCTATTACAACTGTAGTAGAAATTCAGTCCATTGTAAATACTCTACATTCCGGAAAAGCAGCTGACAGTGATGGACTTGCTGCAGAACACTTGAAAAATGCCCCTCATATTTTATTTGTGTTGTTATTGCTGCTATTGTCTTCGATGTTAATTCACTGTGTTATTCCGAAGGACTTCACTCGAGTGATGCTGGTACCAATTCCGAAATCTAAATCTGGTGATCTCACAGACAAGGATAACTATAGGCCGATTGCATTGACCTCTATATTATCTAAAGTGATTGAAAAGTACTTATTGAATTTAATGCAAGATAAACTTTTAATAAGTGACCATCAGTTTGGTTTTAAGGATGGCCATTCTACTGACTTGTGTTTATTCGTTTTTAAAGAAATTGTTTCTTTCTATGTAAAGCATGGCAGTCCTGTGTTTGCCTGTTTCTTAGATATACGCAAGGCGTTTGATAGAGTTAATCATTGGACTTTATTGCACAAATTACTACAGACAGACATCTCAGTTTTTATTGTTCGTTTTCTGATGTCATGGTTTGATATTCAGATTTATTGTATTCAGTGGGGTGAATTCACATCTAATGAATTTAATGTACGTAATGGTGTAGGACAAGGGGGTATCTTGTCACCCTATCTGTTCAATTTTTATATTAATGATTTGAACAAAGCGTTATCTGGAGCCAATGTTGGTTGTTTTTTAAATGGAGTGCCGCTAAATAATTTTTGTTATGCTGATGATATGTGTATTATTAGTCCATCAGTTGCAGGTTTGAGAAAACTTTTATCCATATGTGAAAACTTTGCTAATGAACACGATATATTATTTAATACCAAAAAATCTGTTTGTATGATTTTTAAGACAAAATTTTTGAAGATTTATAACATTCCCAAGTTTTATTAAAATGGAAGTGTGATGGAATTTGTTGATGAATTTAAGTATTTAGGTCATATGATATGTAATGATTTGAATGATGATTGCGATATCAAAAGACAATACCGAAGCATATGTAGAAAGGTTAATATGCTGAAACGTAAATTTAATAAGTGTTCATTTGATGTTAAAATACAGCTCTTTCAGTCTTATTGTATGCATATTTATTGTGTGTCATTATGGTCCAACTGTGGAATATCGTCTCTTACCAAAATGAAAATAATGTATAATAATGCTTTCAGAATATTGATGGGTTTCAGTTCACGATGTAGTGCTAGTGGTATGTTTGTCAGGAATGATGTAAGATATTTTCAGGAAATGAGACGTAAAACTATCTATAGTTTGTATAAACGTTTGCAACAGTCTGATAATCACCTTGTTCTTACTATTCTTGGTAGTGATTTATGGTATAGTTCGTCTTTACTTAGAAAATGGTATACTGAAATTTATGTGAACTTTGACTGACATGTTATTAAATTTGAATTTCTAATTATATTTATTGGTATTTTAATTCTTCATTTTTCATCTTGTATATTTAAAATTTTCATTATATTTGTATATAACTATGGACTATTTATGTCTGAAATAAATGATTATTATTATTATTATTATTATTATGAATTTTAAATTCCTTTCCTTGTCTTCGTACTGTTTCTGTTCTTTGGTCTGGTTATTGTTTCTTTGACACATTCCCCGTTTGCATTCTTTATTCTATTAAATCTTCAAATAATTATGAACAAATTCGCTTTTAAGACAAGAGTTTGCTGGTGTGTATTTTAATGAGATCGCGGACTATACATCGCGCATACACAGACATGTTGAGTGATAAAATCCTCACAGGAATTCCCGTAAAAAAGCACGTTCTTGGGCGCAGTGATACAAGTCTATTTATACGCAGATTGAGTATGTACGAAAATCTAGGGAAAGGTTGTCCATGAAAAAAAAAACAAACAAATTCAAAGAAAAGTTAATTTTCTATAAAATTCCTTTTTTCAAGGTGTATCAAGGACCTTTTGTAAACTTTAAGTACTTTCAAGACCATGCTTTTCCCACTTTCCTTTTCAAGTACTTTCAACTGAATTATTGTTGTGACATATGTTTTCGTCCGTCCTCGGATTTTATCATTTTAGAGAGTATGAAACTATGATTTTCACAGTTGTAGCAAGTTTGTATCTATTATTATCAAAGTTGGGGCAAGTCTCGGAGAGGTTGGTGCAAGTTGGCGAGTTTGACGTGAGACGATTCATCCTGCATCCTAACTTTCATTATGAAAGTTATTTTTTATGTCAATTTAATCAAAACCTGCAAGATATTTATAAACAGTGATGAATAAAACTCAATTTTTGATAATCTAAATTGTTTCATATTTTGACAAGATGAAGCTTTATCTTTTGGTCAGATGATTACTTTGAATTGAATTTTTATTAGTTCTTAAGAAAAGATAAGCAAGCAAAGGAGGGGAGGGGAGGCCTAACCTAAATTGACCTGCCTTTGTTTGCAAGAGACAGCTTCAAATTTTTTTGACGTCAATTGCCAACTTTATATCTTCGTCAATCGAAAACAATCTGCAAAGTTACTACTGAAAAACATTGAAAAACAAACGGCTTCGTCATCAAGAAAATTTTCGTCTTCCACGGTTAAATCCACGTCTGTCAGAACATCGTCAATAATGTCCTTTCAATAATCCTTTACCCAAAACCTCATCAGTGCATTTAAACCTGAAGTTTTAATGAAATTTCGGTCTCTATAGCTGCTAACTGACACCAGCTTACCAGGGGAGGACACCGAAGAGTCCATTGAACACTGTATGTAACTATGCTCGGACCTTTCCTTTAATGTGGAACAATAAAGTCCGAGAAATGCAACGTACTTGGATTTCCGGTTCTCGTGTTATGGAGCACGGCACTGCCTTGAAATTATATTACCAACAATAAAAAAAACCCGGGAATCTTCCAATAACATTATTTGAGATGCCGCGATTTTTTCGGGTCGGTCGGGATTTGGGAAACAAGCAATATTTTATTTTTGGCCTATGCGTATGTGCAATTGAATGCCCATTTTAATTCGTATTTGATGTTATAAAAATTTTAATTTGAATTTCAATTAATTGGTAGGTTGGGGTACATGAAGGTGATCATGATAAAAGTTGACACAAAACTTTTAAAAATACCAGTGATTTCGCTTTTTCTTCTATTCTTTCTAAGAAGTCTAATCAGAATTTCATATTTCATCAAAAGTGTATTCGAAAAATCTTTTATATTGTATTAAGATATTCCTAAACATTTCATTCAAAATTCAAACTTTAGCCTTAAAATATATTGTAATGTCATGTAAACATGGTAACTACAGCTGCCTACAATTTTCTGTCAGTCAAGTAACTTCTTCCCTTTTCAATGTTATTTGTTACTCTGTTACTTACTGCCCCTTAGAGGGCCGTTTAATTGGTTAATATAAAGCATTGTCGTATCTTATCTTATTGTAGTAAATTATCATAACTATCAGTTTTTAATCAGATGTTTTAATCTCAGACATTTTGAAAAATAATTTGTGCGAAAACCATTTCAAGCAATGCAGTATGCATATCATCGCATTTCAATACTAGTATTTAAAACTTGTGGTCAAACTAAAAAGGTTTGTTTGGGGTAACTTATTATAAGGCCTCATAAATAAACGATTTGATGCAGAACTGTGCTACCTATACATTCTAGTCTAAATCTAAGAACACACATATCCCAAGACCAAACGAGGTTCCATTTACAATGATTTAGTGGGAGGGATTTCCGGATTATATAAACATCGATTGATTTATTGATTGAATATTGTTTTACGCCGTGTGGGCGACATTTTCACGGCGAGAGCTAGTTAAATTAAGTTTGATTAAAACAAATACTATCTAAAACGAATGAACTATTTACAAATAATATTTAAGGAGAAAATAAAAGAATAAAACAAATACGAGACAAACTTTCAATATGTAAAATAATATCACAGACGAACTTTGCAAAATAACATCACAGATACGCTATTAAATAAAATAACAACATGCAAAACATATGAACAAATTTAAACTTATTGGACTCTATTCAAGAATGCAGTCAGACTATATCTTTCAAATACTGTAAAATAAGGTTACCAGCAACCTGTTAAATAAATCTTTCATATTGTTGACTGTGTAGTACCGACAAATAATGTCGGATTTATCTACACAGCCAATTAAAAGGTGTTTAATACTATGTCGACATTGACACGGAATACACTCAGGAGGCGGCTGATTCTCTAAAATAAAAGAATGGGTCGTCCTGGTATGGCCAATGCGACATCTAGTTAAAACAACTTCGTCTCTTCGGCTTTTGTCGAAAAAACAAACATTCTTGCCAACAGTTGGCTCTATAGAATGTAATTTAGCGTCTGTAAGCAGATTCCATTGGGACTGCCACAGACGTAAAACATATTTGTATATTAAAGGTTTAAAATCAGAATAAGGCACTGACATATTAGTTATGGGATCATCTAAAGCATCCTTTGCTATTCTATCTACGACCGTGTTTCCCTTAATACCAATATGACTTGGTACCCAAAGAAAAATGATTTCTTTGCCCATTTGGACAATTAATGTTTTAGCTAAACTGTTTATTTTTATACTAAATAAAGTGACGGAGAGGATACTTCCCTGAGGAACACCCATCTCTTGTTCCAAAGGGTCAGAGATTGTCGTGTTAACCTTTACCTTAAACTGTCTGTTTGAAAGAAAATTTTCAACGAAGGTAGGTAATCTTTTAAAATGCCATATTTCCATGTGGTGTCGTTGGCTTTTTCAAGATCGAAAAAGACCGACACCACATGCTCACCTTTAGCAAACCCGTTGCGTATAAAAGATTCAAAGCGAAGAAGATGATCCAACGTGCTTCTGCCTTGTCGGAACAACACTGTATATTGGACAGGAGGCCGTTCGCCTCTAGAAACCAGACAAGGCGGTCGTTGATCATCCGTTCCGTTTTCTTACAAACGCAACTTGTGAGGGCAATTGGCCGATAATTCGAAGGCTCAAAATGATCCTTCCCAGGTTTTGGAATAGGGATAACTGGCATGTTTCCAAATTGAAGGCAAGTCGCCAGTTTCCCATACATTATTAAGAAGATCTAAGAGTTTGACGAAAAGTGTCTGGAAGGTGTTTCAAAAGTTTATAGTGAATATCATCTGGGCTACATGCTGTGTCATGGGCTTTCGACAAAGAACCTTTCAGCTCATCCAAACAAAAAGGGCGGTTGTAATCTTCTAAATTGTTTGATTTAAAATTGAGTTTATTTTTCTCAGTTCGGTTTTTAATCCTTTGGAATTCTTTGGAATAATTCAGATAAGAAGAATGTTTTGAGAAGGTTTCACCGAGTTCATTCGAGATGTCATTTTCTGAAGTCAAAATAGTTTGACCATCTTTTAAATGGTGAAGATTGCCTTTCTGTTTTTACCGTTCATTTTTTGGATAAAATTCCAGACTTTATTCATAGGTATATGAGAGTTTATTTTAGGGACGAAATTTTGCCAAGACTTGCGCTTCTTCTGTTTAAATGGTCGACGTGCTTTAGTAGGAAATATACGAACATTACTGAGATGTTAGACGTTGGATTCATGTTGAACCGTCGTTCGGCCTTTTTACTGTGTTTCTTTGCTTCCTCACAGTCGTCATCGAACCAGGATTTGCTTGGTTGTTTTGGATTTGTCGAGGTTTTAGGAATGGTTCTCTCAGCTATCGATACTAAAGTTTCAGTATATTTTAGAATTGGGTCGCTTACACTATGGAAAAAATCTGTTCTAAGTTCATCTCGACAGAGTTGTTCGAACAAAGGCCAATTGGATTTGTCAAATTTCCAGCGAGCAACTCTTTCAGAGGTCGAGGATAATAAATTTTCCAAAATTATGAGAAAGTGATCACTTCCAGATAAATCATCATGGACTCGCCATGAATAATCCAATAATAGTGAAGGAACACAAAGTTATTAGATCAATAGCCGAGTAAGAACCATTCCCCGGATGGAATTATATGTCCGATCCATCGTTAAAAATTCATAAACTTTCCTGATTTAAAAAATCTTCAATCTTTTTGCCTCTGTCGTTTTGAGAGTTACTGCCCCAAACAGGATTATGGTTAAAATCACCAATAAGAAGAAAGGGGGCAGGTAACTGATCTATCAAAAATTGAAGTTGACTTATTTCTAAAGGACAGTTAGGAGGGATATAGACAGAACATAATGTAATAGTTTTGTTCAGTGTTATTCGAATAGCAACTGCCTGTAAATCAGTTTTCAGAGATATCTGACTGTGTATGATGTCGTTTTTAAGAAAGGATGGATGAGCCACCAGAAGCTCTTTCATCCTGTTTCACTCGTGTGTTGTAAAGACAATAATTTTTAATATTTAGATTATCGTTTTCTTCTAAATGAGTCTCTTGAAAACAAAAGGAAACTGGAAGGAAAGTATGAGCAAGAAGAGATAATTCAATTAAATTAATTTTTAAACCTCGACAATTCCATTGTATAATGTTGTTCATTTTTTTAGGTAGTCGAATTGGAGAATATTATTTTCTAGATCGATCTAAAGAACAACTTCTGTTACGAACCAAAGCGCCGGATTCTGTGACTGGAGGACCAGAACCCTCAGGTGGAACTATTGGGTCCGGCCAGATCGACTCCAGACAGTCATTTGTATCCAATTACTCAGAGTCTTCATCGATATCATCGTCAAACTCTGAGCAGAGGTCTGGAAACTTGTTGAATTTTCTACTTTTTTTCAGCCTCCGAGAGGCGATTTGAACAGTTTTTGTTTTTTTATTTATCTTGTGATGAGGAACGCGCAGCTCACTGTGATGGTGACGGTTTTTGAGGCGATGTTTTGCTTGAAGATTTAGACGACCTTTGTTTCGGAGTTGGCTTTTGCTGATTACTGACATTTGAAGAAAGAGAAGTGTCAGACGTTTGTGAAGATTTGGATAAAGACTGTTTAGGATGAGATGATTTTCCACTTGCTTTGTTGGGTTTGACGTTGAGAACCGGAAATTCTGTTCCGTCAGGCCAAGTGAAATCAGTTTGATCTATTGGTTTTAGATGATTTAACTTTGTCAGCATACGAGGTTGTAGAAGTAGAGTTGTTAGAGGCAGGAACCATTTTTTTACTTCGCGATAGCTTATACCTTTTTCTACTTTAGTTTTCTGAATTTCAAGCTCTGTTTTGTAAAATTGGCAGTTTCTGGAATTGGCCATATGATCTAATCCGCAATGTACACATTTAACGTGGCCATCACAATCAAAATTGGAGTGGCCCTCTACAGAACATTTGACACACTTTTCAATACATAAATTCTTACCGTGCCCAAATCTCTGGCATTTTTTAGCAACGGGTAGCGTTAGGTATGAAAGGGTCAACTTTGATTCTGTAGGGACCTATGAAGAAATGTTTTTGCACACGGGTAAGGTCAAAAGTGACGAGTGTTAAGTTTAATAATTTTACCTTCATGTCGTTTTGTAAACCTTTTGACTTTGGAAACAGTTGGTATTACATTTCATTACATTTCATTACATATAATGTCTCCTTCTGTCAACTCAGCTAAATCACGGTCTCTGTCTCTAATCACACCCTGACATGAATTCAGTGATCTATGAGGTGTTACAGAGATATGGACATCAGAAATTGTTATAAGAGAGAGTAAATGTTTGAACTGTTGTGATCAGAGACATTCAACTAGCAAATTTCATTCATCTCATTTTTGTGACTTTTTTTTAGCTGGCCGGCACAGCCTTGTAACAAAAGGAGAAATTTTGGTAACAGGTTTTTCATTGTTGATTGATGCAATAACTAAAAATTTTGGAAAATTGTCCGAAAAAGTATTTGGTTATTTAGCTGCGTGTTCCTCTTCGTTACTAGTTTCTAATTTTCGTTTACAGGTTTGGTTTTGTTCTTTATTTATGAACTCCATGGTGATATATATCTGTTTCGTTACCCTAGCTCCCCGCACACCTCGGAGCAGCAACAAAACGATGTATGCTTGCACACATTTGGGACAAGCATCATGGATACTAGAATACATCAAAACGATGTATGCTTGCCATATTTGCGACAAGCACCAGGGAATACTCGCATAGAGTACCTCTTAATGGGCGCAATGTGCCAGGGGTTGCCCGGCAAAACAACCGTCCAAACTAACATCTACACGATTGACCCATGAGCAACCGCCTTCTTGAACCGAGCCTATATAAATGGTACTATTGTTGTACATTTTGGAAATAGGTCAAGTTCAAGGGCTTGGAGTGACCAGCCGGTTGATCAGGACCGGGCCCATCCGACCGCTCGTCCAAGATAATGTAAGGACCAAAGTGGCGTGTTTCAGCCACCCGGATCCCGTTCTCTATCCTTATGGGTGTCCACACACGGCAAACATGTGGCCTCATTAAGCCGAGGAAGCCTTGCCCCATTCGCCACTGCCTTCTCCGCGATTCCATCAGTGGTTACTTTCCAAGACCCCGGAACCCAAACATCAACCCATATGATACATGCACTCTACCCATCCAACACATTGTATCTGGGTGTCATTGACGGTTCCTCGGGATCTTTTCAAAAAACCACGAGAAAAACCAGAGGGCAAGACATGACCAGTTTGGTCTGAACCGGGGTCATCAAGCCATTCTTTGAACTGAGTGTAAAATATAAATCCGAAAAATAAATAATCCAAATATCAGTGAAAATTGAAAGGGGATAAAAAAACTAACCAATTCAAAAATTTAATATTTAGAAATAAAATAAGAAAACAAAAATACTACTTAAAAAATTAGTCCCAAATTCAGAAGTACAATTTTGAGCCAGTTGAGGTTTGTGACCCATAAGTCAACACCAATCCCGCCAAACGGCAATTTAGAATCTTATTAATCTGGGGAGAAACAGCATATAAAGTGTTATAAAAGGGATAGATGTGACCAGCCGATTGACCGAATCGGGCCCTTCCGGCCTTCCGTCTAGGTAAAGATTTTGCCCCAGATTGTGATCGGAACCGTTTTCCCGGCCATCCAGGGAACACTCCCTATTACCGACACGGGTGTGCGACACACGACAAACATGTCGCCTCTTTAAGGGCCTCGTACGACAAGCCGAGGAGATGTGGGCCTATTCTCATTTGTGTCCCCGGGACCCACACGGGGGTATAAACATCGAAAGTAAAGGCTTACATTGTAAATCAGTCGCATTGTAATTAATTTAATATATTATTCAACAAAAAATTTCAATTACGATAAATTGCAATTCCTTAGTAGCTTATATATGCCTCTGAATCCAACAATAAGTAAATGTGTACATGTCTACAAAGCCCTTTTAGTACTTGTCACGGGCTTGTACATATATATGTTATTTATTTCTTTCAATATATATAACCCAGTTGCATTATAATTTAATTAAACAAAACTTAAGATACTTATTTTTAGGAAAGAGTGTCATGAATGTGTTCATATATCTGTATATGTTGCTCTTTTAACACTTTTGGATTGTTGTTTTGGTTTTCAACATTTTAGGCCTTGCTCACAACTGATGAGTGTTAAATCGACGAAATTTGCACATCTTGTGCATCAAAATTGGTATCAAAGGATTTTATCTCTACTACTGAGTCGATGTCACTGCTGATGAACTCTAAGTCCCCATGGGTATCCCAAGCTCAGTTGATACTTAAAATTTACTGTTACAAAATTGTAAAACGTGTGAAAACTAAGGAGTATTTCCTTCGTGCATAGCTCTTGTGGTTTTGGCTTTACACCTTTTGGTCATTTTAGTATTTTTGAATTTGTTCTTTAATCGTTTGGATTGTTGTTTTTGTTTCCAACATTATAGACCTTGAGCACAACTGATGCGTCGTTAATCGACGAAATATGCACATCTTGTGCACTCAATTGGTATCAAAGACTTTTATTTACTGATTTTATAAAAAAAAATCTGTTTATTAATTTTAAAGTTTAAGTATTAGTCCAGTTGACAGTTTATTAACATATAATTTAATTTGATTTGAATACTGCATTTTAATTGGCTGAACAGCATAGAGCAACATTGATTATTCTATATAACCTGATTTGGTCTTGTGACGTCACCAGCGGATTAATCTGCCACTTGTAAATTCAAATAGTCCCATATCATTATTGATGCTTGAATCAACGAATCATTGTACTTCCGTTTGGAAATTAAATTATAAGGAATTTTTCCAATTTTTGAACAGGTTATACTTCAATAACCTGGTTTGGGTCAGTTTACGGCATTCATAAACTTCGCGTTTTATTATGCGTAAACTGACCAAAACCAGGTTATATCGTATAACCTGTTCAAAAATTGGAAACATTCCTTAAGTATTGCAATATTTTAATGTTCACAGTTTGCAGTGTAAAGTAATTAATTTTCTATGTTAATTCTTCGTTTTACATGCATACAAGATATAATGAATTCGACTAGAAATTTTGGACGATTTCTTTTCATTAGATATCTGTTGATTCATAAGTAAGAACGTGACTTGTTATGTTTGTATGATAGTTTATCAGTTATTTTACCTGTTTTAGAACAAAATATAGAGCTTTATTACTTGCTCTGTCTTAACAGTTATATGAGTTATTTTAGTGAATTAATGAATAATGAATAAGTGGAAATGGTCAAAATGGACAAATCATTATTCATGGATTGTGATTCTTTAATCAACCATTCAGCTTATCCATTAGTTGAATTTCTGTTTAAAGATATCTGTTCAATATAATTTATAAATGGAACAGTGTGAGTTTCTCCAAATTTGTTCAATGATCAATTATTCTATTGCACAATGGTAGATTTGAAGTAAATTCATTGGATGGCAGTGCACTATTAGCATAAGAGTGGAATCAGTGTTTAATTATTAAGATCAAAAACGTTCCTAAAGATTCAAAACAAGAATAAGGCAAAGGCAAATAAGGGTAGTGCGAAAAATGTCTACAATGACAATGTGACTTAGCAGTAGCACTTCAGTGATCTGTTTCTATTTAAACAACAAATGATAGCTTTTGATGATGAAATTCGTTTGCTACTGTGTGTCTCACATACTCCGGCAACTGTTTTCTTGATGAAAAGCTCTGGACTCCATTATTTTTCTTTAAAAAAAAACTATTCAGTCAACATGGATCAGACTTTCGGAAACAAAACTTGCACATATTCTGCAACGTCACATTTGCTCGTGGTGACGTCATATTTCATGCAACAATCGGTGAAATGCACACAAAAATTGGAAAAACCGCTCTCGTAGAATATTTGGGACATTTCAGCAATAGAAAAGACAATAATTCACTACAACTATCGGAAATAAAGTTAGTGTACTTTAATTTTAAAGGACCTTTTGAGAAATTCCAAAAAAACCACTTGCAGTTTGAAAAAAGACACACATATGTTGTTTTTATTTTTGTTTTGTCAAAATATCCAAAAAAGCTACCATTTGACTAAAAAGGAATCCCTCGTTCCTGGAATAAGCTTTCTAGTAGGAGATATGTAATGTAAAATTTTTCGTATAAAACAATTCTTTTTAGGATTATTCTATCAAGTCCGAAGAGAGATAACCTCGCAACGACTTGGGAACAACATTTTATTAGTCTATTTATTAGTTTCTCAAATATGGGCGTTTTTTTTTTTATAGATTAATACATGACATTTTTCATATTGCCCTTGTTATCAGCCCAAGACCTTGATATCGGCCTCGAGGGCTTTAGCCCGACGGAAGATATCAGTCGAGGGCTGATAACAAGGCCAATATGAAAAAGACCATGTATTAATCTATTTATCACATATTTTGCCACTGTCAAGAAATAATTTTAATGCTGAATTCGATTTTCCTGTCTTCAAGCAAGTCTGTCAGGTTTTGAACAACACTGATGTGTCGAATGAATATAAAGTGCACATTCACAGTGCTACAGCTAGTAAACAGTTATTTCTTTCACTTTTAGTATATAATCAAACAAATGAATGCAACTTCAGTTTCTGTGCCTTTCCCGATTTTTTACAGATTTTATAAGTCCCTATTGGAAGCTGCTAAGAACATTTATGAACGTGGTTTGTTTACCGTAAATAATGATCAGACGATTATTTTCAGCTGAACGGAAGTGACGTCGATAAGGCTCACGTGAGGGCAGATAACATGTTATCCGCCCTCGTATGATGTTATTGCCTTGGGGGCAAATAACATGCTTCAAATTTTGCTTTTATTACATATGCAAAAGCGGCGTTATTTCAATAAAATATGTGATAAAACATATTATTTTACAAATTTCTAAAATCATGAACAATTCTTAGACCATTCTTGCTTTTGGAAAATATCTGGTAATTATAGTCTTCATAGCTCATTTTGAGACACAAATTCAACTATGGTTCATTCGTGAAAGCGAACCTTTTTAACAATATTAATTTTGATATGTATGTGATATCTCACAACGATTGCATTGGAATACAAATATAAATTCCCCTGATATATAATTGTCATTCCAACAGAATAGTTTAGAAAACTCGTATATTTATTTTATTTTTAATATTATCATTTTTTTAGGAGAAGTCCAAACCAACTATATACACCTGCAATCAAAAGAATAACATAATGCATTGAACTGTTTCTTCTATCAAAAAACGTCAAACCAATAGCAGATTGTGATGGGTTTTAATATAATTATCCTTAGGATTAGTATCTCCTTTTTTCTAAGCGAATATCTTTATTCATATATATGACACGATTTTAATACGCCAAACAGTCCCAACTAAAGAGTGAAACTTGACCTCACGCTATTGTGTTATATGTAGTTCCATGCATTGTCAACAACGTGTTATGCGCCCTAGACACTCGGGTATTTTAGTGGTTTGTGGTTCATAGCGTATGTTTGTTTGTTTAGTTGGGGTTTAACGCCGTTTTCAGCACATTTTGGCCATTTCGCGGCGGGCAGTTTTTATTGGTGGAGGAAGCCGGAGTACCCGGAGAGAACCACCGATCTTCGGTAGGAAAATTGGCCTTAGCGTATGAATATCATGTATATTTAGTACGGCGGATTTAACTGTGCCAAGGATTCTTTTTTTATGTGTGCACACTATATTTTGGATAAAATGAAGATGGTATACGCAATTTTAAATGTCAAAATTGTTACCAGAATCTGCAATTATGGAGGATTCTGGAGAATTATTTAATCAAAATACCAATATTTACCAGAATCTTCCAGAATCGCCCACAATTAACAATACTGGAAGATACCGTTACCGATACTAAAAGATTCTGGACAATACTGGTATTACAGTATTGCAGACACCGGAATATTTTAGAAGATTCTAGAAAACCAGAATTCTCTTTTTCGCATTGATAAAATATAGGTATTCCTAGAATCGCAGATACTTAGATTGTGGATTACCAAAATTGTTGCTACTGGAAGATTCTAGTAGTACCAGAATTAGTTTTGTGATGCATATTTAACTATTTCTAAGAAAAATATATGTCTCGGAAAAAAGTCACATTAAATATTTTGCATATATTTAGGGAAAAAATAAAGTATATATTTAGTATCAAAATAGTTACATGTACGTAGGAAAAGAAGTCACAAGATAGTTTTACCAACATTTTAGTCAAAACAATTCTTGGAAAAAATAAAATTATCATATGAACAATAATGAAAATACCTGTATTGTAAATCTAAAATTCTGGTAATACAAATATTTTAACATCCCAATTCTGGTATACTAGTATTGTGATAAATACAATTCTGGAATTACTAGTATTGTCTGTAAACAATTGGGGTAATTCCAGAATTGCAAAAATTTACAATTCTGGTAATTTTAGAATTGAGAACTTCAGTTCTAGTATTTGAACCGGACAATTTTGGTACATGTAATTCCAGTATTGTATATAAACCCGTAGTGTTGGCACAACACAATACTGGTAGAAAATATTATACCATAATTGTACAAATCCGATTCTGGAATTACCAGAATTGTGGATCTGGTCATAATAGTAGCAGTATCGCGTTTACCATCTTCACTTTACCCCTATATTTCTTATCTTGTTGCTCACTTTGCGAAAATTGGTTATGTAAGATTTGCCATTACCGTATATATAGCCGTTAATGTTTAATCGTTATATCTTATTTTGAAGAAATTTAAACTTGTGACCTAAAACTAAACTCCTCATTCATTTCTCATTTTAAGGTTTTAATTTCTATTCAGTAATATCACATACTGTATTTAGTTCCGCAATAAGTTTTATAGAGCATAATAACTGTGTCAGTCGGCAGGACTATATCATAAATGGTGGACCCAAAGAATAGGGTTCTTGGGGTTTTTTTCATTGTCGACATCAATAGTTGTTAGTAACGGCTTTCTGTAATAAAAATGATTTCAAATTTGCCTGTTTCATTATCATATTTTAAATGTTTACTTCAGTTTTGCTTTATATACATACTTTTCGGGAGGAACTGATATCACATCTGGTTTTTACGAAAGTTAGCATTGTTACTTTAGTCGGTTTGAAATATACTTATTTTTTGTGTGGTTTCGTTATTTTTTCGTAACGGTACTGTCAAATAATACGATTTTAAAAATTTATTCCTTAGCAGTCTATTTTTATAAGATTTCAATTAATTCATAGACAAAGAAAATAAAATGCTTTAAAAAACTTTGAGTGGGAATTTGTTAATCCGACCGTTAATTTTAATTTGCTAACAACTGTGTGAAATTGAAAATATCCTTTATCAATGTAATTAATCTTCTTTCAGTTACATTATACCATTCTTACTTAGAAATTAAAAACTAATAACTACATGAATCATTGATTTATTCATTTTGTACCAATAAAACAGTAACATATAAAAAGGATGTGCTGTAATTAATACCTATGAGAATGGTAAAGGTTTCGAATCTGTAGACATGAACAGAACAGATTTGTACAGTTTTCTGTCCATCATTTTGTTTCTTTTAAATTTGGTAAAAACCTCTAACGCGGACCAGTTTATAACGGAATATAACACACAGATTATAACATATCAGCCAAGGTCTTACATTAGAGTTCGTTCTAAAACAGAATGCACAGGTCTTTGTATGAGAAAAGATGACTGTTGCTTTGTTGAATACAATAATGTTACGCAGGAATGTCATGTTGGAGATGACACCGAGTATCGTTCCAATACAGGATCAGTAAACGACTGGCAGTTGCTTAGAAGAGGTTTGTAGAATGATGGGTAATTTATTTGATCAAACATCTGAAGATATATGAAGATTGCTTGTTGTCCAAAATATGTAAAAATTATAAAAGTTATTGATATTTAGGTGTTATTCATGTATCCATTTTACTTATTCTTGAAATCTTTCTTTGGCAAAAATTGAGCTATATAAAAAGATTATATTAAGTTTAGAAAGAAATTTCCTATCCTAAACCCTGGTATGGAAACCTGTGTTAATGTATTTTGATCACAATATGAAACTAATTTTACTTTATGGTTCTGATTATCTGTCATGATATTATCGACAGGGTTTGTATTATTCAAATTGAGTGATTGTTACAAAATTTAATGCGGGAGATTCTTCAACTCATTTTTTGTAAATACAAACTTGATATAAAAAAACCATGTCATGGTTAATTGTCAAAATTAGGTAGACACAGTCTGCATAGACTTTTACATTATTATAAATAAGTGAATCTAACAACAGCGTTTCCTTTATTAAAAGATGGCTTTTTATAAAGCAAAGAACTTCATTCAACTTGTACGTAAGATCATTGGCATTAAAGAAAACCTTTTCTAATAATAAGTGCAAATTTGGGTTTCGGCTAATACCATTTCTGAACAGAATAATATCTTGGGCATCGGAAGCAATCAAATGAAACATTAAAGAGTAGCAAACTTAAGGCATATATAACTTTAAAATATAATTTCAGATTTGAAAATTACCTAACAAATATAAAAAAGAATTATAAGTATAGAAGATTATGTAGATTTCGTGTTTCAGCCGGTAAAATTCTAAAATTACGCAGAAACTATACTCTGAATGGACTAAAGGATAAAGAATGCGAAAATGCGAAAAATTTAATAAAGAGAGAAGGAATTATAACCTTTTTACAAAAAAAAAACAATACAATTTCGTGTTAAACAACAACTATTTTGACGATTATGACATTTTCTACTCCTTTGGCAGATTCCTTTAATATACTACATAAATTTTTATGCTTTTATCATGGTAATCCAAATTTTTTATTTTCAATATCTATAATACTAAATTTACGAATTAGCCGAATAGGCGGCAAAACGCGTGGTTCAAAATAAACCATGTATTGTTCAGATTATAAAGGTTATTATCGGATTTGACAATCTGCATTTATAAATTTAAACTGCAGTTTTGTTTATGTGCAAATTGAATTTGTATGCACTTTTCCGATATGAATTCTCCCAACATATCCCTTAGAAGGTTCTTGAATGCATCATTTTAACACATTGATTTAAATAAACAAGTATGCACATATTTTAAATGTACTTTTGTTTGAAAATACGGAAGAACAATAAAACAAATTAAAAAAAATTCTCCTTCGAGGGGGATGTTTCCGCTTCATGTATTCAGGATTGTTTTTTTTTCACAATAACGCAATTTCTCCTAACTGTAAAGGTTATGAACTTTGAAGATTATGAAGAAGTAAGGTAAAGTTCAGAGGAATTCCTAACTTAGTTGTTTTTTTTTTTTTGATTGCTCGGATGTTTACCTTGCACAAAGTGATAAAACCAACCATTATCTATTTTTACATTATTTCTCATGTGACCTGTCTAAATATATCTTATATCAATATAATTCCCTATAAGCCCTAGATAAAAAATATTTTTAACAAATGGTCATCTTTATCACTAATGACGAAATTTATCTCGGACATCTTTATAAACGTGGACAGCATACGCAGATTATTGGATATTTTGTGAAATTAAGCCTCGCTTGCCCTGCCCATGATGACCGAACAATTATTTTCCAAAAATATGCTCTACCTAACTCACGGCATCTTTTTGAAAAATTCATCCGTCACTAAGGAAATGTTTACATTTACAATTTCATTTTCATATTTATTCTGAAGGAAAAGGTAATGCATTATGAAATGTGTTTTTAATGAAAGCTTTTCATCAGGTTCCAATTCAGAATTAATTGTAACAATAAAAATATTGACAATTTATGTGGTTGTGTTTTCGTCAGATTTTGACTGATTGAACCTTAAGGTCCATTTTAGTAATTGTACGTGGCATACAGTGTACTTCATCAGTGGATACATCTTCGGTAGTAACGAACAGCCATGTGACAATTGGGTCACGTTGACCTATGTTTCACACTTCATTGACTTTGGTTTAAGTTTGCATTAACATATATTTCTGGAATACTACAGCATATATAGACATGAAACTATCAGTTGATACCACCTACTTGACAGGAAAGTTTATGGAAAGCCTGCCACAACATCCATATTGAGTCCCTGTTCCATGAATGACATGGCCGCAACAACTTTTTAAAGTCAATATGGCCACCACAAAAAAATGCTTATTTTCACGCGCTCGCGCGGGTTCAATGTCTAGTGTTTATTTATATCTGTATTGCATTAGTCACAGTTCAATCATGCATCTTTCACTCTCTTGCCCCTTCAATTGGAAAATAAATAAATACGATGTGATTAGATTTATTCGCGCTTACATAAAATACGAAAAACTTCCTTTTTAATTTTAGGAAGATATGTTGACAACAAAGTCTATTTCTACTTTAGAGAACCCTTACCATGGAAAACAGCACAGGTCAGTGGTTAATTTACTCTTACAGTAAACATAGTTACCTGATAAGGTATATATGGTTACTTTTGATCAAGGAACTTCTGATTCAAGGAGACCAGTTACTGGTAAAGGAAGGTACTTCTAAATCAAAGGGTACCTTCTGATCATGGGGGACTTGGGACTAAAGAAGACCAACTTCTAAATTCAGAAATAATAACTTATGATTAAGGGAGAACAACTTCTGACTTAGAAAGAACAACCTCTGATTACGGGAGAAAAAAAAAAAAACACCTGATTAAGGGAGGAATACCTAACTCTGGACTGATTGATAGAACACCATCTGACTAAACGAAAACAGCCTATCATCAAGGAGAAATGACTTTTATTTAAGAAGTATTCTGAGAAAGTAAGATTAATAGTACTGGAATGGCCTTACCAATATGACTTTTCCAACAATGTAAGAAATGCGAAAAAAATGTTATGGAATATTATTTGTATAATTTTAAGGTAGTTTGTAATGGTTTTGGAATGCGACTGGCAACAGTAAACAGTTCATTTGAAAATGAATTTCTAAAGTCTCTGACAGATAGTAAGTTGTAATGTATAGCATTATTTGTGAAAATTCTATACCCACACAAACATATGTTTCCCCCAAAATAAATTATACTAGTCAAAATAAGAAACGTTATATGGTAACGTATTTCCAATGGACACAAGATTTCAAAACGTCGTAGCGAGCTAAAAAATTGTCCGATCCTTCTCATGTTCACAGGGCATAGTTTTCTCGTCAAAACCTTAGATTTTGTGCAAAAAACAAGATTATTTTTTTCGCATTTTTTGAAATTCTAAAAACCACCTTTTTACCAAAAAATTTTAAAAATTGAATTTTCACATTAAGTTTGAAGCACGAATAATGTCTCATTGCCATATTGTTCGGTTTCAATAATACTGGACTATAAATTTTGATTTCCCAATTCTGATGATGATTTTGGTCATGACTTTTACGAAATTGAATTTGAGCTTTTCGATAAAAAAAATCCAGATTTTATACATGTTCTTACCATATCAGATCATCGAGATCAATCAAATATTTTTTATCGAATGATAAATTTAAGCAGAATAAGTGCCATTTTAACAATAAATTTAGATTTAAAGGTATGTAACGTTTCTTTTTTTGACTAGTATATTTACAGCATTGATATGTATTATACAGTTTTTTCCACGCACTTTGAAGAAGTTCGGAGATATTGTTATTCCCCCGCCCGTCTGTCCGTTCATCCGTCCGTTTGTCGTACCGTCCGTCATACTTTCTTGTAACCTAAACTCCTCATTTATTTTTAAAGTCATGCATTTAATTTCTATATAGTATCGTGGAATACTGTATGTAGATGTGCAATAAAGTTTTAGAATTTTATTTTTCAAAAATTGGGTCCCAAAGGGGTCGAATTTTGAAAATTGGGAATGTAAGCTTGTGACCTAAACTCCTCTTTCATTTTTCATTTCATGCATTTAATTTCTATACAGTATTGTCACATACTGTATGTAGATGTGCAATAAGATTTTAGAATTTTGCTTTTCAGAAGTTGGGGGGCCTACAGGGGTCAAATTTCGAAAATTGTGAATTTAAGCTTGTTACCTAAACTCCTCTTTCATGTTTCATTTTATGCATTTATTGTATATATAGTATTATCCCATACTGTGTGTTGATGCGGAATAAGGTTTTAGAATTTTGGTTTTCACAACTTGGGGCCCACAGGGGGAAATTTAAGCTGGAGACCTTAACTCCTCTTTCATTTTTCATTTGTATTCAAAGATATGATTGTGAAAAAGGTGCACAGGCACAGGCCGACTGCCTTATTATCCCCGCACTTTCGAAGAAAGTTTGGGGATATAGCGATTGTCTCCGTCCGTCCGTCACACTTTCTTGTGACATCAACTTCTCCTTCACTTTTGGGTTTAGGAATTTAATTTCTATATAGAATGGCTGCATACCACCTGTAGATGCACAATAAGGTTTTAGAATTTTGATTTTCTAAACAAGGGGCCCGCATAGGTTGAAGTTTGAAAATTTGGAATTCAAGCTTGTGACCTAAACTCGTCTTTCATTTTTCAATTTATGCATTTTATTTCTATAAAGTATTGTCATGCACCATATGCAGATGCGCAATAAGGATTTGGAATTTTGATTTTCTAAAAATGGGGCCCACAGGGGTCGAATTTCGAAAAACTGTCAATTTAAGCTTGTGACCTAAACTACTCTTTTATTTTACAATAAGTCAACATGGCCAAATTCGTCAATTGATCCCAGTATTTCTCAGTAAAAATAATTGTCTGATATATTGTAACAGATGTTTAGAGTATAACTTGAAATAAATTAAATGGTAGGATCAAGGGTCAAGGTCATTGAAAAAGTCCATGGCAACCGATGAAAAAGTCCCTAGCAACCATATATATTTGGGTTAAGGACCCTATAATCTACATGTACAAGTCAAAAGAAAGATCAAGAGTCAAGGTCATTGAAAAAGTCCATAGCACTCAATGAAAAGGTCAATAGCAACCATATATATTTGTGATCAAGACCCTATAATTTACATGTACAAGTCAAAAAGAAAGTTCAAGAGTCAATGTCAATGAAAAAGTCCGTAGTAACCGATGAAAAAGTCCCTAGCAACCATATATATTTGGGTTAAGGACCCTATAATTTACCTGTACAAGTCAAAAGAAAGATCAAGAGTCAAGGTCATTGAAAAAGTCCATAGCACCCAATGAAAAGGTCAATAGCAACCATATATATTTGTGATCAGGACCCTATAATTAACATGTACAAGTCAAAAAGAAAGTTCAAGAGTCAATGTCAATGAAAAAGTCCATAGCAACCGATGAAAAAGTCCTTACCAACCATAAATATTTAGATTCAGGACCCTATAATATAGCTGTACAAGTCAATATGGAGGTTCAAGGGTCAAGGTCATTGAAAAAATCCATAGCAACTAGTCCCTAGTAACCAGATATATTTGGCTTCAGGAACCTACAATTTTCCTGTTCAAGTCAAAATGGAAGGTCAGGAGTCAAGACAAATGAAAATGTGCAATGCAACCGATTAAAAATTCCCTAACAACCATATATATTTTGGTGTATGATTCTATATTTTAGCTGTACAGGTCAATAATAAGGCGAAAAATGTGACGGTATACATTAAATAGAAAAATTAATCATTGATGCAAGATCTAAACAAAAAATTACACGTGAGCGATTCAGGCTCTTGGGAGCCTCTTGTTTGAAATTTGCAATTATTTCATCAATACTACTAAGATGTTGTGTCTCATAATTTAATATTCGAGTTCGTTAAATAAACATTTTTACAAATAATTATTAATTGTAACCAGTACAGTCGAAATCAAAACATCGAGGGATCAATGTTAAAAACGTATTTCCGAGATATATATGTTTTTCAGATATTACTGATGACAAATTTCTGAATCTTGTCGAAAAACACACTTGTAGCATCAAACTGTTTTCGAATGAATTTCAAGGTTGGACATTTTGGTTAGACAAAAATTTTCAAAATATAATTTTCTCTAATGTGATTGTTTCTATGCTAAAAACGCATTTCGCAGGTACGAATGTTTTTTTTTATATAGATATAAACGTTAATAACTTCTCAAACCCTGTCTTAAAAGTCATTTGCAACGTCAAAATATTAAGGATTATCGACGTTGGACAAACACTTTTAGGAATAATTTTAGCAAATCATAGAAAAGCCACAAAATTGAAGCACTGGCAATGTGAACTCCCCATTTATTGCAAGTAACATACATTTTTAACCAATGTTAAACCATGTCTAAATTCATAATTGCAGCGTCAAAATGTTTAGGATTTTTTACGTTAGACATTTTTGTTGGACAATAAAAAAATCACATTAAACCGGTATTGCAAAATAAAGTAGTAAAAATAACAATTTGAATCTATGATAAAATCCTATTATACAATATATTTTGTTTACATTTTCTTTTCAATAAACGAGTATTTAATCAAGAGTCAATTATTAACCTGTGAGAAATATGTTTAAAACAGGAAAGTTGAGCAGTTAGGACTTCAATATAATCATGCTAAAAAATGAAGAAAAATTCAATGGCGAATTGTTTTTTCAATACTCATGTTAATTTCTTGCAAGGTTTTATGAACGACCTGACAATGCAAAATCGTGCGGTATCGGATCAAAATGCATATAATTCAACGTAATATAACTCGAAAGTTATATTATGATTTACTTTTTTCTTTTTATATTTCGAAAGTATATAGCAAGGAGGACCTTATGTCCAAAGAGGAAAAATATACGTAAGGAACAAACCAAAAAAAAATGCAATCCATTAAACAGACAAACCCAGCAAGACAAATGAACAACCACAAGCACAAAAAAAAATAAATAAATAAAAAACCAAACTGAAAAATTTAAAACAATGAACAACACGAACTCCTATAAAATCCAGGAGTGAACTCATGTGTTCCGGAAGGGAAAGTTCTGTATACGGTACACGTCGTGAAGTTCAACAAAGTCAATCCGGTGGTAATCACAAATCAGGGTTTAGTATTGTCATTAACTGTTCTGTGATAGGACGAATATATGTTATTGTTGATATTGATAAAAAAAAACATGTCGATTAATCTGTTGTTATGTTAAGTATGTAAAAATTCATCGGATATCATCTTATAGCAATGCACTACATGGTGTATTCAAAACAGAGTTTTTGACAAATAACTGTTTCCTATAACTAAAATACTTACTGCATAACAACAATTACATCAACCATCATGCATCTTAGTTTATTTTTTGGAAATGCTTTTCTATGAAATACTACTCATCATTCTGGCAAAATCTTATTATTTTATGTATTAAAATTAGGGACTACACCAACATGGATTGGAGGATCTGATGATTTAACTGAAAATCACTGGCAGTGGGATCAACCAATTACTCCGATAATCTTCTTTGATTTGTACACTACAATTATACCTCAACCAGATCAAGGCATCGCCGCAAATTGCCTGTGTTACTATAAACTTGGAGCAGGTTTTTTTCAATGGGCTGATGAACCATGCTATCACAATTTCCCATTCATATGTGAAAGGTAATACATTTATTCATATGAAACCATCCATTTTCCAACAATATCTTGAACTGGAACACACAGAATAGTATATACATACATTCCAAAGCAGACAACGCGTGGCTTTTTGTGTATATTATGTTCCATTTGTGTCTATTTTCTCTCATAATAAGTATTTTGAATATGCACAAAATATGAATATTTCAATTATATATAAATTCAAATCCCAAAATTACTGGGGATACATCCTAAATCTTTTTAAAGCAGATATATTCAGGTGGAAAATGCTCCTTTCTACAAAAAAAAATAAATAATTGTATAGTTGAAAATTTTGACGTGTAAATTTGATGATAGTTTGTAAATATATCTTTTACTAGCAACTGACCTAGTGATACTCTCAGTGAGTCTTTTCTATGATACCAGATTCATGTCCAGGATATGTATTCTTCTACAAACTGGGTGCAAATGTGAAGATATAAAAAAATGTAGAAAAATAAGTAACATATACAGTATTTAAACGGGCAGTAGGATTTTAAATGCATGCTGGAATAAGCCACATGCAACTAATAATTAAAGAAATTCAGTTTTGTTTCATCAACCCGTGACGGGAATAAAAAACAATATTTTAAGATTTAACCAAGGGATGTAACAACAACAATGAAACGTTATAGACGACAATGATTTTATTCTTCTCTTCTGTTGATTACATACTATCAAGTGTCTATGTTCAGTTCTAAAGAAGGGCCTCGGTGGCCGATGGTTTAGGTTGTGAGTTCGATTCTCATCTTTGGCGGGTTGTGTTCGACTCTGATCTCAATTGATAAGGATTGCCAATTTTCGGTGTCTTCCCACTTAGCCAAAATTTTAAAATGTCTTTTCCTATATAGCCAAAATTTTTATTTTCTTACCTGAGTGGTTATCTTGGTATAGTTTGTATTAAAAAAAGGGTATGAATAAGATAATTTGTTTTAATTTTTTTTTAAGTAAAAAAAAAAGAAAATTATGACATATAATCAATATATCAATAACAAAATAAAAAAATAGTTTATATTAAATTATAAATAATAAGAATTTACAAAAAAAGATTAGGAAAAAGTACCTATGCTAAAACATTCTTGTTGTTTACTGACAACTAGCTCAGTGTTAAATGAGTGTAAAGGCCACTTCCCTCTAGACCAGATTGTATCCTCTAATACTATAAAATTAATTCCATGCCATAACGTTAAAAAGAAAATCCAGAAAAATAAGTTAATATATATATATATATATAAACAGGCAGTATGATTTCAAATGTGAGCTGGAATAAGCCATATGAAATAAATAAAGAAATATAGCTGGTAGTGTATAAGTAACCCGTGACGGGAATAAAAACGCAAAATTTTAAGATTTAACCAATGGATTTAACAACAATATTATAATTCATTACTATGAAAAATTATAAACGGCAAAAAAATTGTTAGTTTAAACATATTTATTCAAATAAATATTCATACATATGTACAATACAGACTGAGCATAACAAAATAGGATTCAGAAACAAGCTGTAAGCTTATGTAAATCTGTTTCCTTGTTTCACACAAACAAATAATCAAGACGAAATGCTCGTTACACAAAGAGAAACTATGCATACATAACATTATTTATATCATTCATGACTGTTATATTTAAAAAAAAGAAAGAAAAAGAAAAGTGATGTATCAAGGTGTAAATCTTTTACTCTTTATGATAAAGTTCTGAACTTCGACAAAAACTTTCGCATTTTGTTCATCTGAAATACCAGGAGAACCAAAAAGCAATAAATTAACGTTTATAATAATCGGAACAAAATTCAAAGCTGCAAACAGGTTCTGTCTGTGTAAAAAATATCTAGGACAGTCAAAGAAAAAGTGTGATGAAGATTCCTTTGAACCACATACACAGTTAGGGGAATCAACAAGATTTCTCATAAAGAGATGCAGGTTTAAGGAGCTACAATCCATACGAATTCTCGTATGTATAATTTGACCCAACCTACTGCCAACATAGAAATATGGTGGTACTTTGTGGCTACTGTTGGTAATATTCTTCTTAAACAGGCTTAAAGAGTCGCAATTCTTAATATTGCGGGAAGTTTATTCCACTCTTTAATAGTAGAGGGTAAAAAATAATCGGAATATAAATTAGTTCTGGTCCTTATCTCCAATAAGCTGCTGGATTGACGTGTATTATGATCATGCCGATCAGAAACAGTATTAGGAACTAGACTGCTTAAGTAATCGGGAGTCTTTTTATTTATCATCTTATTAAAAAGTACAAGTTTATGCTTTTTCCGTCTGTCGGTGAGTTTTTCCCAGCCAGTTTCATCGTATAACTTGATATGTGACGTCAATTTAGTACCTCCCGTTACAATTCTTGCGGCGTCTAACTGTACGTTTTCTAACTTATTGATTAATGTCTGATTTTGTGTGTCCCAAATTACGTCAGCATACTCCAGAATAGGTCGAATAAAGCATAGATATATTTATATAGCAAAAAAATTGTTGTACGCAGTCTAAATTTCCATTGTCGTAAAGTAAGTCACAACATATCGTACCTTTTCTGACCGGGATATTCAGTTATATGTCTTTACTGTTGAGTGTTTAAATGTTTTTTGACCTAGCGAATATATTTTGTACCTGAAGTAGAATTTTTATTTTAACAATGGGTAATGAATTGCAAGCGTCATTTTTCATTTTTATTTTAAGACACATTGTTTTCAAAAGAGTACTATTTTCATTGAAATTTTATGTTGTTAAGTATTTGCAAACACTTTTCAAACTCCGTATATTTTATCTTCGTAGATGAGTTTTTTTGTCCGAGGTTTTGTTTGTTGGGTAGCGTTGATTGATTGGTATGTCATGGTATGTCATTGTTGACCTTTCCTGTTAGGCATTGTTGTTTATGCTATGCTAAACTGACCAAAATGTACAAAATGAAGATCTCCTCATAGAAATATACTGTAAAAACTTAAGGCAAGATTTGAATAGTTCTGTGGAAGCGACATGATACAGATCGGTGAGAATATCAATGCTGCCATTAAAACTGGTTTAAAATGTTATACAAAATAATGGACTGTTTGACAGCTGTAGTCTAATTAAAGTATTGTTGGAAAAATAGTCTTACGTCACAACAATGTTTTATTTTGCGATGTTTAAAATTTCAGTTACAGAAAAGACGTATCGTTATGATTTTATTCTCTCTGTTGATTAGATACTATCAAGTGTCTATGTTCAATTGTAAAGAAAGGGCATCGTTTGCCGAGTGGTCTGGGTAGTTCGTCATGACTATTAATGATCACTAGCCTGTCAACACTTAGGTTGTGAGTTCGAATCTCACCTGTGGCGAGGTGTGTTCGACGCGATCTAAATTGACAAGGATTGCCAATTTTCCTACTCCGGCTTCCTCCACCAATAAAAACTGGCCGCCGCGAAATAGCTAAAAACGGCGTATAACCCCAACTAAACAAAAAACAATTGTAAAGATACTTTCAGTGCGAAAAAAGGAAAATGAATATCGCATCAATTATGAATTGAAATCTCGGCGTTTCAGTTACCAGTTGTATCATTTCTGCAGCAGAACATACTTCTTTTCGAGTTGTATGAATAAACTGTTCACCCAATTTCAAGTTGAATTAGGATGTTACATGTATAATAATCAAAAAGTTAGTTGTACTTAAAATCCGAAAATTGAACAGAATCATCTGTTTTTTTTTTTTTTTTTTGTTTTTTTTTTGAAAATGCATATTCTATTATTTCTTATTTTCTATTCCAGAGTGTTACGATTAACGGACGACAGCTGGGAAATTCAAATTTGAAGTGTACGTAAGATTGCAATCTGAAGAATAGAGCAGAAATCCATAGATTTATTAAAATATTCTACTGTGAAGACTTGAAGAATAGTAATGAAATTCCTAAATTAATTTGTAATACAATATTATCAATATATCAACAAAGTCTTTATCATCTTTAGAACATAACATAATTTAATTGTACAATGTACATATATGAATTTCATAGGTTACACATTTTTCAATTAGTTTATGATATTATAACAGTTTAGTGCAATAATTAATTATATACATTTCTTTGTAGACAGATGTAACTACCCCATTACTATACTTGATGTATTAAAAAAATATTTTTCACTAGTTTTACTTTTTAAACTCATTATTATATTAATATATCGGCCCAAGTTTTTAGAGACTTTATATTTATAACAGGACAAAAATAGTTAAGGAGGGATAAGGAATTGTTTTGCACATGTGTCATTAACCAATAATCTGATACTATATAAACGTTATATACATGTATTAGACAATACATTCCATGGACATGAGATCTATGTCACTTTATTTGAAGTTGTTTTGAACCTACATGGTCCAATATTATAAAAGGGAGTACAAGGTTAAAGAAAATTGACGAACGTCTTTTTTGTTCTCCTACATCTAGAAACTAATCGATTCAACATCCTAATCTCCTCATAGTTCCACAGAATAATAATAAAAACAAATGTTTCTTAACTAATAACTTTAAATATTTTCATCTCGGACAGTAATTGATGGGATCCAATGATTCTGGTGTCTCATTGATACCCAAACATATTTAAAGATATTGCCTTTGTAGTCAGATTTGAAATTTGTCCCCTTTTTACTTTGGTCCTTTGAGTCTATAATATCAGTAATGTATCTTCTGATTGTCATAGTTTCATCTACCTTCAAAATCAAGAAAATGACTTATTTTGTTTCTGGGTACTTTTTGGAATGATACATGTATATTATAACTCTACCTACAATTAATGCAGTAGGGCAAATTCATTGTTCATTTCAAAATCTTTGGTTTTTCCTAAAAAGATAATATTGAATGTAGTTGTAACATAAATGTCAATTTTTTCTTTGATCTTTTTCTGCAATAATAATATAATATTATTCCATGGTTTTGAGAAAATGTGAAAATTTCCATGTATATTTTAATGGAGGTGGAAGGAGCAAAACCATGGGATAACATGCAAAATCTGATGTTATTCCATGGACAAAGCTCCGCCTTCTAATTAAATATGTGCGATCTTTAGATTCCTGGAACATGCTAATAAATAAAAATGAACCACAAATATCAGTGGAATAAAATTGCTTTCAAACCAAATAAAAATATGTGATCCAAATTATATAAAATTTCTTCCCGACAACATACAAGGACTTTTAGAAATTAAATTATTCTCAATATTAAAATAACAATTAAACATTATCAAATTAGAAAAAATCCTCCAACTAAAAATGCATTTTCTAGTTCAGTCCTTTCAATTCTAAAATGTGTACAAAATGTATAATAAAGGGTACTCTATAGCTTTAAATATTTATATTATACGTGTCAGTCAAACATTTCTGTTACAAATCATTTTCACCACGCCTACTGGTTAACATATTTAAACTAGAGATAGGGGCTGTCGGAACGACAGCTATACCCGCACCCCACATTTATTTCTAAACAAACATTCTGAACAATTTCAGTTTCCATTGCATTACAGTTGCATCTAATACAAATAACCTTTGCAGAGATATATCACAACCCACTTTTACTTTAATCTAACTTTTTGGCCTCTTTTGATCCTTTAAATCCTCAAAATGCAAAATAAAAGCAGGCTTAGCATTACAGTTTGCATCTGTAACAAATAACCTTTTCACAAATATATCACAACCCACTTTTACTATAATTTCACTATTTGGATCCTTTTAAGGACTTATAGCCCCTTAAACGGAAATTCACAAATTTCTAAAAAAAATTTTCTTTAGATAAAATTTAGTAATTATGGTCTTTTTCTGTTTCGGCCCTTTTTGGTCCCTCCCAGCCCCTTTGAAAAAATTTGGAATTCCAAAGCCTTATTGCGCATCTACAGTTTGTAAGCAACAATATGGCAACAATAAAAATGATTTAAATTCAAAAATGAAATAAGAGGCCGCGTCACAAAGCACTTTGTCTATTTTGGCCCTTTTTGGTCCTTCCCAGGCCACCTTTTATAAATTTGGAATTCCAAAACCTTTTTGCGCATCTGCAGTAAGGATGCAACAATATGACATAGTTATTTTAGTAATTATGCTTTTTTCTGTTTCGGCCCTTTTTGGGCCCTCCCAAGCCCTTTTAAAAAAATTTGGAATTCCAAAACATTATTGTACATCTACAGTTGGTAAGCAATAATATGGCAACAATAAAAATGGTTTAAATTAAAAAATGAAAGAGGAGTTCACGTCACAAGGCTCTTTGTATAATTTGGCCCTTTTTGGTCCCTCCCACCCCCTTTTAAAAAATTTGGAATTCCAAAACCTTATTGCGCATCTACAGTTGGTAAGCAACAATATAACACAAAAAATGGTAAAAATTCAAAAGTGAAGGAGGAGTTTGCGTCACAAGAAAGTGTCACAAGACGGATTGACGGACGGACGGACGACCTCAACGACAATATACCCGAACTTTCATTCGAAAGTGCGGGTACAACAACTCGCGCGTTGCGCTTGTTTTGTTTAAGACATATCGACCAGTTTCAAGGGCCGTAATAATCATACCAAATACTCGCGTACTTTTTACAGTATCGAATCCAGCGAAGTGATACCGAACGGAAATGACCCTACTACGGAGGTTGTACATGTAATTTGAGCGATCATGTATTTATGAAGTAAGCAGTAAATATGTTAAAAACAAACTTATATGTTTGAAGATACGTTAAAATCCGAGTTTGCAAATTAGAAACCCCCTCGGCAACGGAAACGGAATATAAGGGAAGACAATTTAACCGTAAAAAATCACCTAATAGGAAAAGATTTTCTAAAGTTGAAATTAGCCATATAGAATTAAAAACATACAATAAAATGAATGTAAATTTTAATCATTTGATAACTCCACTCTTATGCGGTGCAATACATTTTCCAGCTGATAAATTTTATGCGCAGTAGCAGAGTCAAGCCCAGGGCTTTTCCTGCCGCCCTAAACGTTGTAAGAATATAGAGATAGCTTGTAATGAATCCATTTGCAAATAAATATATATATATAAAAAATAAAATGAAATAATCATTCTTCAGACACAATACCGAATTCATCTGATTTTCTCGTGAGATGGTCAAATAACGTAATAAGACGCAGATGTCAACAATAATTCATTGACATTGACTGACATTCGGTTGGAAGTTTAAAAAATAATTTTGGATGGGTATTTACGAAGAGTGAAAAAAATCTATAAAGCATGTGAAAAGTTACAGATCTGAAATACCGTTACCCAATTTCTGGTGACTCTACGAACTCGCGTTTTTCCAAATAATGGTAATAAGATAGTAAAATGTGTAAACATAGTAAAATTTAACGTTCATAGAGAAGGATATAACGTTAATACAATTTCCACACATTAACATTGGTAGAAACGTTGCCAATATGGGTATAGAATACGGGGAAAATAAATGGAAATTATGAGCTGTCAAAACGGCCATAAAAAGATCTAAAATACACAATTCGATTGGTTGATTGAATGGAGTTTAACGCCATGTGGGCGACATTTAAGCTATTTCACGGCGAGATCTGATTAAATTAAGTTTGATTAAAACAAATATTATATAAAACGAATGGACTATTTACAGATAATATGTAATTAAATAATAAAACATTAAAACAAATATGAGATAAACTTCAAATATATATATCACAGACGAACTTTGCAAAACAATATCACAGATACGCTATTAAATACCATAACAAAAGTCTAAATCATATAAACAGATTTAAAATTATGGATCAGGACAATATTCAAGAATATAGCAAGGAATATGTTTCAAAATTTATAATGGATATCACCGTGACCACATGCTGTGTCATGAGAAATGTTTTAGTTCATCCAAAGAGAAAGGTCGGTTATAATCTTCTGAGTTGTTAGATAGAAAGTTTTTTTGGTGCGATTTTTAATACTTTGAAATTCCTGAGAGTAATTTTGAGAAGAAGAATATTTTGAAAAAGTCTCTCCAAGTTTATAAATACCCATTGGTAGCCTTGAGCTGTTTTCTGCTCTTTGGTCGGGTTGTTGTCTCTTTGACACACTCCCCGTTTCCATTCTCTAATCTATCTTTATTCATAGGTCTATGGGAGTTTATTTTAGAGACGAAGTTTTGCTAAGAAGTTCGTCTCTTGTTTAAACTTTCTACGTGCTTTCTCACGGAATATACGGAAATTACTTAAGTTGTCAGAAGTTGGATGTATATAGAACCGTCGTTCGGCCTTTTTTGGATTTTTCTTCGCTACCTCAGATTCATCATCAAACCATGGAAAACATCGATCCCAAGTTCATCCCGACAGAGTTGCTCGAACAGAGACCGATTGACCTTGTCAAATTCCTAGCGAGCAACTCTCGCAGACGAAGAAGGGAACAGATTCTCAAAACAAATCATCATGGACCCGCAATGAGTAATCAAGAAATAACGAAAGGTCACAAATAGAACCATTTCCCGGATAGAGATATCTGAGCCATCGTTGAAAATACACAAGCATTTCTCGTTTAAGAAGTCTTCAACTTTTTTCTCCTTATCATTTTGGGAGTTACTGCCCCATTTTGGATTGTGAGCGTTAAAATCGCACATAAGGAGAAATGGGGCTGGTAACTGATCTGTTAAAGATTTAAGTTGATTTATTTCCAAAGACGCATTAGGAGGTAGATAGACAGAACACAATGTTGCAGTTTTTTGAAGAGAGAATTTGACAGAAACTGCATGTAATTCGGTATTCAGTTTTATTTGACTATGTATTATACTATTTTTAACCAGGATTGATGAACCGCCAAAGCTCTTTCATCCCTTTTAACTTGAGTGGTGTAAATAGAGTAATTTTAAATGTTTACATTATCGTTTTCTTTTAGATGTGTTTCCTGAAGACAAAAGGCAACAGGGAAAAAGCGTGTACAAGTAACGATAGCTCTATTAAGTTAATTTTTAAACACCGACAATACCATTGTATTGTGTTGTTAATTTTGCTAGAGGACGGATGGGATAATAGTTCTTCTTAGGGTGTTCACGTGAAGAACTTCTGTGCCGTCTATCCGAAGCTCTGGAGTCAGTCAGTAACGGGGTGTTTGAAATCAATTATTGGATCCCCCCAGATTGAATCTATATCAGGCCTAGTATCCATATGCTCAGAGTCTTCGATTTCATCTCTGAGCACAAATCTCTCAATTTTTTTATATAAATTGAAGTTCTTCTCTGCCTTTGAAAGGCGACTTGTAGATTGTCTATTTTTTACTTTTTAATTGATGAAGGTTTTTGTGACGACGAAGGCTTCTGTGAAGATTTCTGGTTACCGGATGTGGAAATCTTCTGTTTATGAGAGGGAGTTTGATTATTATTATTTGGAGTTGAAGAGTGAGATTTCTGAGAGCTTGTAGAGGATTTTGATGTTGAAGGTAATTTTGTTGAAGTTAATTCAGATAACAGCACGGAAAATTCAGTACCCTGAGAGCAATTTAAACTTCGAAGAGGAATGAAAGTAATTTGGACATCTGCAATTTTGGTCAAAGAAAGCAAGTTCTTAGATTGCTGTTGTCAAACATATTCAATCAATTAATTACCAGTTTTCATTTTAGAGACCCTTTTCACCTCGCCTGCATAATTCTGGGTTGTTTTTGTAAGATAAACGGAGAAATTTTCGTTAGTCGTTTTTTTTCATTTAAACTAGTCATAACCAAATATTTTGAAAATGTAGTGGACGAAATATTGAAATAGTGAAGAACAATATTATAAACAAATAAAACCGCTGAAACAAAAATTGAACGAGTATTTCTAGAGACAAGGAAATTAGCAATTTCACCACTTTCAGTCCCAAAATTGGAACCCTTAATCGATTTTCAAAATTTAAAACGTATTTGCATATCTACAGATCATAAGGAATAATATTTTATACAAATAAATTTGCTTAATCTAAATGAAAAATGAAAAAAGAGTTAGTCAAAAAGATGCCTTATGTTACGAAGTTTCCGTCTGTCATATGTACATTGTCCTTGACCTCATTTTCATGGTTCAGTGACTACTTAAAAAAAAAGTTAAGATTTTTTGTAATGTTAATTTCTCTCTTATTATGAGTAATAGGATAACTATATTTGGTATGTGCGTACCTTACAAGGTCCTCATCCTCGTCAGACAGTTTTCAATTAACCTCGACCCCATTTCAAGGATCAGTGAACAAGGTTAAGTTTTGGTGGTCAAGTCCATATCTCAGATACTATAAGCAGTAGGTGTAGTATATTTGGTGTATGGAAGGATTGTAAGGTGTACATGTCCAACTTGACCTCATTTTCATGGTTCAGTGGTTAGGTCTACTATATTTGGTGTATGGAAAGATTGTAAGGTGTACATGTCCAACTGGAAGGTGTCATCTCACCTTGACCTCATTTTCATGATTCAGTGGTTATAGTTAAGTTTTTGTGTTTTGGCCTGTTTTTCGAATACTGTATGCAATATGTCTGACAGCATTTACTTTGAGTGTCAACTCTTGTTTATATCAGTACAAATATACGGTCTCCAAGTATTCTTACAATATGTGATATCTACCCTACAAGGAAAAGTGTATTTTAATATGGAAAATTAATTTTATAAGGCGTCTGCAGAATATTATATTTGCATTATATTTATACGTCTCGACATCGTTTTCCTCTGTGTTTGGCCTCAGATTTTGTGAAAATAATCTACAAATTAACAAAAATCGGGAAAATGGCCCCATCCATTTTACTTTTTATTCCTCGTTCTTAAAATTCACACAATATTGACCGTGTCCCTTCGGAATATTACAATGAAAAAGGGAATATTATAAGAGTGGATTACATCACATAGTCGAACCCTAAATTAATATGACTCGAAAATTTGAAATTCGGAGATTTCCATGCATATCTGAGTAATATTAACAACTACATGTATATTAAGTTAAAGTCAAATGTTAAATATTGAATAAATTGTTCACAAATCGTACCTTAAGCAGATGAAATAATATGTTAACTTTAATTTTAAAGTACAGTTGGTAGTAGTCAAAAGTGAGGAATAATCAATAAGCAAACATTATGATAAGGATCATTTCAATTATTTAGTTTTAATTTTATTTGGAAACATAACGATTACAATATCGTATTCCCTTAAGTTAAAATAAAATGTTAAATATGAAAGAAAATAGTTCACAAATCGTACTTTAAGCAGAAGAAATAATGTGTTAATTTTCATGTTAAATAAACCACAAAATGGAAAAAAAACAGGAAGGTCAACAATAACATACCAATCAAACAAAGCAACCCAACTGAGAAAACGCCGTACAAAAAATAACATAAAAGAGTATAAAACACAAACATGAACTCATCAGAGTCAGGATAGTCTGACTTGGTACAGACACTTAATAGTGGAGGGGTTAAACCGGTTTTATGGGTACTCAAACACCCCCCCCCCCCGCCCCCGTCTATCCTGACACTCTGGTGTATAAAACACACTATAGAAACAAACACAGTATGATTAGCTACACGGTGACCCCTTGCCTGGAATGAAAATTAATCTGGAGGGTACATAATGAAGATAGCAGGGTCAGTATGTGCTCGTTTAAAACAGCTAAGGCTCTCATAGGTGCAGGTCGGATACTGTCCCTCTACTAAACGAAACAATTTGAAATAACACTTTTTTCAAAGTAAATTTGGTAGTCAAAACTGAGGAATAATCAATAAGCAAACATTATGATAACGAACATTTCAATTTTATTTTTATTTAGTTTTAATTGTATTTCAATACATAATGATTAAAAAAGGACTAAAAATTTATAATATTAATGAATTCTTAAATGAAAACGAATAACCTTTATTCCACCTCTTCAAATATCTCGACAAGTAATAAAATATTTAAATCGACTGATCAACAATGTTAATACAATATAAATTACTACATATAATCATCACATACTATTTAACTCATCCTTACTAAAAAAAAGCCTATTAAAGTCATTGAACAGATCTAATGTTCAGATAGATAAAAATAAGGGGCTAGGTTTTTGGAAACTATCCTAAGACATGTCCTAAGATATCTCTTAGGACACATTTTAGGACCTTTAGGATGATCCGATGATCCTAAGACATGTTTTAGAATATGAATCAAAGCTATCATAAAGAGGACAAATATACCTTAGGAATAAATAAAAAAAAAGTGCAATCCATTAGACAGGAAGACACATGAACAACCACAAGCACAACAAATAAACACTGAAAACTAATACAAATGAACAACACGAACTCCTATAAACCTATAAAAACCAGGAGTAAACTCGGGTGCTCCGGAAGGGTAAGCAGTCTTTGTTCTGTATACGGGACCCGTCTTGAATTTCAACAAAGTCAATCCGGTGGTAGCCACAAATCGATGGAGGTACCAAAATGTTACGACAGGTCGAACATCATGTTAGATATTGGAAATCTGTAATGTTCAATCAATTCCTGATGACGACCGTAAAATTTCCAAAGTGATGACATCAACTTACCCCTGATAAAATTCTGGTTAAGAAGCTTTTGTGACAGCAGTAATCCTCTTCGAAAGTGCGGGGATAATTACAGTCTTTTGTATCGGTCGATATGAGTTTAAATAGACCTAATAAAGCGTATCACAAAATACCGATATAGATGCGTTGACTGACAACTCATCAGCAGTGCTCGAGATGAAAGTGGTGGAAAACCGGTTAAAGATTTATTTATGAATTAATAAGCACAACCATCAAAAACCAAAACAGTTAAAAGAAACAGGAATCAAAACTCAGCTAAGGGTTACACCTGCATCAAATCTCCTTCGGCGGCGGTCAATATTAATTTTTAAGGTCTTTTGAAACTCATATCTACATTTGTGTACCTCTACAAAAGACTATAATTGTATATTATTGCACTATACTGTTAAAAGCTGCTGGGAGCTATTAACATATTCAGAAATAACAGTAAATGTTAAAAGTTACAGTTTATTATTTTTCTTTCTATACTTCGACATTAGAAATAAGTTTCTTCGAGTGGACCGTTTGTGAAGTCATAATCTTCAGGTAAATATTGTCAATTGCATATTATTCTCCTTCACTTTTGGGTTTAGGAATTTAATTTCTATATAGAATGGCTGCATACCACCTGTAGATGTGCAATAAAGTTTTAGAATTTTGATTTTCTCAACAAGGGGTCCATAGGGATTGAAATTAGAAAATTTAGAATTCAAGTTTGTGACCTAAACTCGTCTTTCATTTTTCAATTTATGCATTTCATTTCTATATAGTATTTCAGGCACCATGTGCAGATACGCAATAAGGTTTTAGAATTTTAATTTTTTCTAAAATTGCGGTCCACTGGGGTCGAAATTTGAAATTATTAATTTAAGCTTGTGACCTTAACTTCTGTTTCATTTTGCAATTTATTCATTTTGCTTATATATAGTATTGTCCTATACTATATTTAGTTGCACATTAAGGATTTAGAATATCGATTTTTAAACCGGGGGCTCACTCAAGTCAAATTTCAAAATTTGTCAGTTCAAGTTTCTGAATTTTTCATTAGGTTTATTAGTTTAATTTCTTTATAGAATAAGGTTTTATATTTTTGAATATAGGTAAGTGGTCCAACTACTTACAGGGGATGTGGGGATCACTGTCGATTCCGACAGTATAGATTTCTTGTTATACCCGCATTGTGGGTATATTGTCGTTGTCTCCGTCCGTCACAATTTCTTGCGACATCAACTCCTCATTCAGTTTTGGGTGTAGCATTTTAATTTCTTCACAGATTGGTTGCATATATCCTGTAGATGCGTAATAAGGTTTTAAAATTTTTGAAAAAAGATGCTCAACGCACAATTTTAGACATATGGCATATAGGAAGTATTATATTTATCAAAATATGCTGTTGAGGATAAACAACTCATAACAGCTTTGTTTTTCACCAATATTTCTATAGCTTTAATATTTCGCAATAAATAACTTTAATACACCGAAGCCTTTTCGATAATAGTATGATCCGCAAATACCATTGTTTACAAAATCTTACAAATATAGAATGAAATTTCTTCATCCTACTCGAAAATGTATTTGATTATCAGCAGGAAAAGTATAATTACAAAAAAAAAAAAGAAATTTGATGAACTAGTTTAGACATACTACGACACTTCTCATCAACCTTGATCGAACTACATTCATATTTATATATAAAAACAACCCTGGAAAGAAAAAAAACTTTTAAAAACATGTATTCGCATTTCGAGGCGAAGAACATCTTATCAGCATGCATCACAGGGAAATATCACATCGATTTTTCTGTCATAACAAAATGTGGCACGTGGTAAGATTGGTGCTCGTATTTTCTATAAGATATTTCTCATCATTATGGCAGATAATTTGATAAATTCTTATCATAATTTTATGTATTAAAATTAGGGACTACATCAACATGGATTGGAGAATCTGGTGATTTAACTTAAAATGACAGGCAGTGCAATCAACCAAATACTCCGGTAATCTTCTTTGATTGGTACACTACAACTTTACCTCAACCAGATCAGGGAATATGGGCAAATTGCCTCTATTACTTCAAACTTGGAGCAGACCATTTTCAGTGGACTGATTATCCATGTTATCACTCCTTCCCATTCATATGTGAAAGGTAATACATTAGTTTATATAAAACCATAAATTTTTCAACCATTTCTTGAACTGGAACATACAGAATAGGATATACATATCATCCCAAAGCAGACAATGTGGCTTTTTGTTTATTTTATGTTCCCTTTGTGACTTTTCTCTCTCAATCGTGTTGAAAAGTAAGAAGTATTTTTGAATAAATATTCTTGTATGTACAAGATATGAATATTTCGATTATAAATTCAAATCCTGTGATAATATTAAATCATTGAAAAATACTAAACACTTTACTAAAAAAAGAAACTGATACGTATTATGAAAAGATGCTGACATTAAATGGAAAATCATTTCTTTCTGTCCTGTGAGTTAACCAAGAATATTAGTGGAAAATTATATAATTATTTTAATACAGTACAAAAAGAATTTCCTGAACTTTACAAAAGTTGATAAAGGTAAAGCAGGAGAGTGATTTTAATAACATTTAACTATATATCTTCTTTATTATGACCTTTTTTATGTTATGCTGTATATTGTATGCTTATAAGCCTAATGGTATTGTGTTTTGAATTAATAAAAATAATTAGTATCAGAACAAAAGAATTTACGAAAAAAGATAATGAAAAGTACCTGTGCTTTAAATTCTTGTTGTTTACTGACAACTAGCTCAAAGTGTTAAATGGGTGAAAATGCCACTTTCCTCTAGACCAGATTATAATCTCTAATACTTTAAAATTAATTCAATACCATAACGTCATAAACATATAGAAAAGTAAGTAACATATATATACACAGGCAGTAGGATTTCAAATGCGAGCTGGAAAAAGCCATAGGCAACTAATAATTCAAGGAGATTTTAAGATTAAACCAAAGCATTTAACAACAATTTTATAATTCCATACCATGAAAAATTATAGATGGCAATGATTGTATTCTTCCCTTCTGAACCAGATTTTTGAGAATTTTATTGTTTAGCTGTATTTTAATATTTTCTGTTTTACTTGTTAATATGCGTTTTGTTTTATCAAGTTTCGTTTTTCTTGGTTTGTTTTAGTTTGAAAAAAAATAGCTTTCACCACGATTTGACCATTTGTGTCGATGTGGCGTTAAACAATATTCAACCAATCAATCTTCTCTTCTGTTGATTACATACTATCAAATGGCTATGTTCAATTCTAAAGAGACTTTCAGTGAGGAAAAAAGGAAAATGAATACCACATCCATTGTGAATTGAAATCTCGACGTTCTAGTTATCACTTCTTTTCGAGTTGTATGAATAAACTGTTCATCCAATTTCAAGTTGAATTAAGATATTACGTGTATTATAATTATTTAAAATCGGAAAATTGAATAGCGTCATGCATTTGCAGTATACCTGTTTTGGGGAAAATACAAAACAACATATTCTATAATTTCTTATCATCTTTTCCAGAGTTTAAAGGAATAACGGACGACAGCTGGGAAATTCAAAATTGAAGTGTCATAAGATTGCGATCTGAAGAAAAGAACAGAAATTTATTAAAATATTATATTGTGAAGTCTTGAAGAATAGTAATTAAATTCCTAAAATTAACTTTATAATATAATGTTATTAATATATCAACAAAGTCTTTATCATGTATAGAACATAAAATTTTTTTATTTTATTGTATAGCAATATAATACTCCCTGTAGAAAGTAATCAAATATTAACCTGTAATCTATTGCACGGAGCGGAACATCGGATTGTAAAGACGACGTCTTGGGTTATTTCCGGGATCTGGATGGTGTTGCCATACAATAAAAGGCTTATTGCACGAAATTGTGAAATATTGTCCCTTGTAGAATATCCCATTGCACTCGCAAGCTCGGGCAATATTACATTCTACTTGGGAAAATATTTCCCAGTATTCGTGCAATACCCTTTTAGTACAACATAGATATATGAATTTGACAGGTTGCACATGTTTCAATTAGTTTATGATATTATAATAGTATAGTGCAATAATTTTATACATTTCTTTAGACAGATGTAACTAGCCCATTACTATACTTGATGTATTAAAACAATATTTTTCACTAGTTTTACTTTTTAAACTCATTATAATATTAATATATCTGCCCAAGTTTTTAGATACATTATTTTTACAAGACAAAACTAGTAAAGGAGGGATACGGAATTATTTTGCACACGCATTTGTCACTAACCAACAATCTGATAATCATATAAACGTCATACTTTAGACAAAATATACGTGGACACGAGATCTATGTCTTTTTTTCTTGAAGCTATTTTAAACCTACATTCTCTAATATTATGAAATGGAATATCTAATATTATAAAATGGAAGGTAAGGTTATTTTTGTTCTCCTACTTCTAGAACGATTCAATAACGCAATCCCCTTATAGTTCCAGAGATTAGTTATGAAAACAATGTTTCTTAAAAATAAATTTTAAATTTTCATCTTGCACAGCAATAAATGGGAACCAATAACTTTGGTGTCGCATTTAAATTCTCATTTATACACATACACATTTAAAATCTCATTTATACACATACACATTTAAAATCTCATTTATACACATACACATTTAAAATCTCATTTATACACATACACATTTAATATCAACACAATTTGCCTCTGTAGTCAGTTTTGAAATTTGTCCATTTTTTACTTTCGTCCTTTGAGTCTGTACCGGAGGTAACTCTTCTGATTGTCATAGTTTCATCTACCTTCAAATTCAAGAAATTGACTTATTTTGTTTCAAGGTTCCTTTTGGAATGATATGTTATAGCTCTGCCTACAATTAAAGCAGTAGATCCAATTCCCCCAATATATGTTATATTAATAACTTTTGATTTCAAAATCTGTAAATTTCTCAGTAAAAGATGATATTGCCACTGTCGTAACCTTTCATATGCCTCCACCGATTTGTGATTTCCCCCGGATTGACTTTGTTAAACTTCACGACGGTTGCCGTATACGGAGCAGGAACTGATTACCCTTCCGAGGCACCTGGGTTCACTCCTGGTTTTTATAAGAGTTCGTGTTGTTCATTGTTTTTTAGTTTTCAGTGTTTATTTGTTGTGCTTGTGGTTGTTCATTTGTCTTCCCGGGTTTTTCTGTCCAATGGATTACGTTTTTTTTATTGTTCCTTAGGTATATTTGTCCTTTTTAATGTATTTGATACTAAAAAACAGAAATTTAATCCGTAATCAGTAATAAGTGCATGTTTTCTACCCGTAAAAGTCACGAATAGAGGTAGTATTAGTTATTTATCGAGTTTATATCATTTGTCGGAAAATTACCATTGCGGACACTGAAACCATTTTAATGTCATATGAATGGGGATATATGTACTCATTTACCGCAAAATATTGGTTTTAGTTCTATTTGTTCATTGTGTAATAGTCCTAAAAAGAGAAAATTGGGGTCAAAACTATCCCTTTGATCTATTTTTAGATATTTCGTGTACTGTTGGGTATTCATTCCTTGCCATCATCGGTTGATCTGATTAGGACACATACCATGTGTATGCTGTATGCATGTCCTGATAGATTCTGAAAGGATTTAGACGACGTTGTAAAAATGTCTACAAATTAACAAAAATCTGGAGATAATGCCCCATCCATTTTACTTTTACTCTCTTTTAATTCATGGTTTTTGAAATTCACACATTATTGACCGTGTCCCTTCGGAATATTAAAAAAAATGGAATAATATAACAGTTGACTACATCACATAGTGGAACCCTGAAACTAATATGACTAGAAAAATTGAAATTCGGAGATTTCCATGCATATCTGAGTAATGGGAACAGCTACATGTAGATTAAGTTAAAGTCAAATGTTAAACATTAAAAAAAATGTTAAAAAATCGTACTTTAAGCAGAAGAACGTTCGTTTACATTGAGTTAAACGTTAACAAAATCTAACTTGTTTTTATTTTGTCAAAACGTAAAAAAAATGAAATAAAAAGAAAATAAAATCACAAATTTGACGGAAGAGGAAGCTCTTATTCGTGGAATAATCCTTCTAGTTAGACACGTAAAACACTTCGCATAAAAACAGAGCTTCTTAAAATTTATTAAATTTAGGAGGAAGATGACAGTTTCTAGCTTAGTTTAGTATGTGTCCTACTCGGTAATTTCTTAGCTAAAAGAATAAGTCATGTCTATTAATTTTGTGCATAACAATAATTGAAAAGGTAGTTAATTCTGAACACAAGACACCAAATAACTACTAAACAAAAATTTTATACATACCACGTAGGCCTTTAATTTTGTGTATGACAAGAAAATATGACACTAGCTCTACATGAAAGTTTGTTTTGAGAGCTTTTTTTAACCACAAAAGTGTCAAATTCTGATGGAAATGATCAGTGCCCATACCCCTTTATTTTAATTGGTATGCATCAAAAAAGTAAATTTTAAACATGAGAGGCTCTGCTATTTAGCACGAATTTTGCAGTGAGTCTAGGAATAAGGGTAAAAATCAAAATTTTTCAAAACCTTTGGCGTCAATTAAAAAAAAAACAAAACAAAAACCAGTTCTTTAAAAATATTCCGTCTTTTAACTGTTTATGAAAGATATGATATTAAACTTTGATATAAAGTTATTTAGAATTAATTATTAACTGATATTTAATACACCCACAAGGCATTAAATTTTTTGTTAAAATACATTGTTTGATTTTGTAGAGAATTTAATTGTTAAAACTGTCATCTGTTTAGAAGAGCTATAAAAGGTCATAAAAAGCGAGATAGCCCGAAAAGTCTGGCTCTTCATATATATATCTGGGTTCTATATATAAAATAACTGAATAGACAGGGTTTCTGGAAAAACTTTTGGCGTCCAAAAAAAGTTTCAAAATAGGTCATTAAAAGAAAAAAGAAAGCAGATAGGTAAAGAAAAGAAATTGAAGAAAAGGATACTTCTGTATAAAGTTCTAGTATAACAGCTGAAATATGACAATGCCAAAAGATGCCAAAACAAAACAATTATTTGCATAATTTATTCCTTAAATGGTTTTAAAGAAATGTGGTTTGGCAAAAGCTACTAAAGTGGGTTTGAGAAGAATTGAAACTGCTTGTACAAAGTAGTCTGTCATAAACGAATATGAAAAAAACAAGTAGATCAGTAGTAGTGATAATAAATATGAAAACGAAAACAGTATACTTCCTAGTAAAAGACAAGCAATACGAATTCGCCAGGAATGAAAGACACAATAACAAGAAAAATGTAAAGAAACATAAACTAGAATTGTGGGGGACTCCACTAACTATACCCCCCGCTGCTGTTAATTTAATGGACTAGGGCATCCTTATCAAGGTGAATTGTCTCACAATTTCTAAGTCCAACTGGGTATAACTGAGGGAACAAAAGGGTATAAAATTATTGGACCAGGACATACTTCGCATACGCACATCTACGTACTAGGATCTAACAGTATGCAAAGTTTTATTTATCTCTGATAAAGTATGTCTGAGAAACTGCGGGTACAAAACAAATTGGGGGATAGACAGAATTTCTAAGTCCAAAAGGGTATAAAATTGTGGGAAAAAGTATTTGACGAGGACATACTTCGCATGCGCACATCTACATACTAGGATCTAACAGTATGCAAAGTTTCTTTAACCTCTGGTAAGGCATACTTGAGAAACTACGGGTACAAAAAAAAAATTGGGGGATAGACAGAATTTCTAAGTCCACAAGGGTATAAAATTATGGAAAAAAGTATTGGACCAGGATATACTTCGCATGCACCCATCTACGTACAAGGATCTAACGGTATTCAAAGTTTCATTAACCTCTGATAAGGCATGTTTGAGAAACTGCGGGTACAAAAAATTCTGGACAGACTGATTGCTATATACCCCCCAAACTTTGTTTGCGGGGGTATAAAGATATCTTTATGACACTCTTCAAAACCTTTAGCAGAGGTTTCAGTAGGAGTTTCCTACTGAAAAGTCCTTGTATGCAAGTTTTTGCTATCTTAAACCAAAATTGATGGCTTGATTACAGACATATATCAGACGGAAATTCCTGCCTATGCAAGCTTCATGAGAATATTAGATTCAGAGTTGAGAAATTATATCAACATAAATTAATCGAAACAAAATCAGCGATAAATTATATGAAACAATCGTGTGTGACAAGAAACGCATGAGGAAAGTGCAGCAGATGTGAAAAGAAAAAGTTGCCATTTTCTCTGAACAGCGGATAAGTTAGCAACCGTCATAATGGTACCATACTTCAACACGCACTGAAGAACATGAAAATCCACAAGATTCAGAAAACGTGAAACGAAGAACACCAATTAACGCTACAAAATGTGGTTGAGAAGAAAATAATTATTGAAAAGAAAATATTGTCTCCGGGAAAGACACACGTTCTCCTGTCTACGAACAGTATAAGAAACTTTGAACAAGGAAGCAGTATTAGTTTCTGAAAACTACGCGTGCAAATTGAGTAACGAAATTTAGGGAATACATTTTGGATGATCTAAGAACCAATTTACTCTCCACACAGTAGTTGTTTATACCGCAAATGAACTGAGTGCCGCAGCCATATGGGCTCATTTGAAATCTATTCTTAACATATTCATGAAGTGATATCCATTCACTTGAAAGCAATATACTATCGAGTCAATATAAATCATAACTAGATATACAATTCGATTGTGAAAGAAAAGAACTTACGGTACTCTAGTTGGAAATTCATTGAGGCTGCAACGGGAAAAGAGCAGCGGACGAAATAGGTGAAAAGCATAGCTGACCATTTAGTGTCATTGGGAAATGATATTAAGAATGGACGAGACTTGTTTTAAAAAAATCGGAATGGCTGTGAAAACCTGTTTCTTTTATGCAGAATCGTCTTAAATTGACGAAAAATGAAACTACTGACTGATGTTAAATCTATTAAAAGGAACCATGAAACTTCATTCAGATTGCATAAAAAACTCCATTTAAGAACCTTAGTTGCTTGTGCAAAGGGACTAATGATTGTGAATGTGACGCCACCTTCAATATAGAGATCCTAAAACTCACAAATTTCTAGAAGATATTGTTGAAGTGAATGGAAGCAATATTTCTGGCAGTTCATACTTGTCTGTTAGTGGTAGCAAAGAAAGATGTTCTGAGATATCTGCTGATTCCGAACTGATTGGTAAATGGTGTGCTGTCAAATATGATGACGAGATATCTGCTGATTCCGAAATAACAATCCAAAGATACTCATATTAGATACAGTAAATTTATACTATGCTGTATACGACGCATTTCAAGGAGTTACCTCTCATCAGCAGCATTAAAACCGAAACATTTGGAAGACCAAAAACCAAACTTATATTAAACAAGAAGTACTCAACCAAAAATACCGAAATATGAAGTCAAATTTCAGCCAAGGAGATCTACCATGTGCAATACAAGGAATGAACCCTTAGTATTTCTATTATTTTTGAATTTTGCTAAATACTGGTAATTTCTGTAACAAATCAATGAATAATCATATCAGACAAGTCTGACGACTGGGTTGGCGAATACCCTCGGGGACCTAGGGTCCACGAGCAGAGGCATCATCCTGATTGGTAAATGGTGTGCCGTCAAATATGATGACAGAATTTACCCTAGAAAATACAGGTATATATTTATATACTTTATAAGGTTATTAGAATATAGATTATTATTGTCAATTAGAATATTACAATGCACGAGCTAGGGAAAGAATTAAAATTCTATGAAGGCCAATATTCACAAATAATCTGACAATAACCCTTTTATACATCCCAAGCAAAGCTAAAGAAATTTATCGATGGCGTCAGCAGTTTAATGCAATATTGCAAGCGATGCAAATATCGGTGAATATTATTAATCTGATATCTGATATTTTTATCAAATCTGTTTTGATGTCACTATACCTCATAACTATTTGTATTTCTAAAGGTTGCACAGAAAACAAATTTTATTTAGCTTTTTAAGCCTACTCTTTTTCGAAAACTACATAAGGGGTCTTTACCTTGCAGGGAGCTTGGCATTCTCCAAACATGTTACCTACTATGATCCGCTGTCAGGTTTCCGTATTATGACCTGACAACCCCTTACATTCCCAACATATATAGATTATTATAGATAAATATAGATACCCACAAGATATGTATAGTGTATATGTTTCGTGAAATGTAATTAAGTATGAACATGAATCTGCAGAAGTAACATATATGCATTGCATAGGAGACAATAGATTCTTCTTGCAGATCTACCCCAACAAGTGGTATAAATTGGTGGATTTACTTTAATGAAAAGTAAACTGTTATCAGTTTAATTCCAAAAATGGTTCCAAAAAAGTGAAACGGCGAAAACTGTATTATTATGCAAGTAAGTATATATAATCACGTGATAAATGCATGTTCCAAAGATGATTTAGCGTTGTTGAAAGCATTTCTAGAATTTTGAATGAATACCTTACCCGAATCAAAACTGTATTTGTAAAAAATATACTATTTTTATTGTTTATATGTTTGTTTCCGTTAGTAGACTCTCTCTTATATGCAACAGATACATACCTTTCCAGGGCAACTGGTAGCATTTTTTTCCGGAAGTACACAATATTGCTTTAGCGGGTCTGAACCAATGTTTAGTTTTATGTGGCTTCGTTTTTTCTTCATAATATGATTTTGTAAATTTCGGTTTCTTAGCACTTTATTTTTCTTCCTCATAACATTTCAGTTAATGAATTAGCAAAGCTGTAAAAAAATAGAGACAATTCATTAATTCTATTTGATCACAACTGTGCGAAATTGAAAATATCGATCAATTTAATTAATCACAGTTTATCTTAAATTACATTTTGCATCTTGTTTCTACATGAATTATTTATTTATTCTTTTGGACCCCAAAACAGTAACATTTAAAACGCATGTCCTTTAATTGACACCTATAAAACTGGTAGCTTTCAAATCTGTAGAAATGAACGAAATTTATATAGGTTTCGGTCCATCATATTGTATCTTTTAAATTTTGGAAACGCCCCTAAATCTGACCAGTTTATAACGGAATATAACAAGCGGATAAAAATAAACATGAAAAGGTCTTATATTAGAGTTCGTTCTAAAACAGAATGCACAGGTCTTTGTATGAGAAAGGATGACTGTTGCTTTGTTGAATACAATAATGTTACGAAGGAATGTCATGTTGGAGATGTCATCGAATGTCATTCCAATACTCTCAGTAAAAGGCTGCCAGTTGCTCAGAAGAGGTTTGTATACTTTATCAAACATCTGAAGATATGAAGATTGCTTGTGGAAAATATGTACAAACTATAACAGTTATACATGTAAATGTTTAGGTATACATTCCACAGCTTTAGTATATCTTTCTTTGGCAAAAACTCAGCTGTAGAGCTCAATCCTTTCACTTTTCGTTACATAAATGACGTGTTGTCTTTAAATAAATCTCATCTACCCAAGTGAGCTTGTAATTAAGGATACTACAGATATATCAGTCATATTTGGATTTGTTTCTTGAAATAGAAAATGAGGGACAATTGAAGACAAAACGTGATGACTTAACTTTCCCTTCTTGAGTAGCAATATACCAGCAGTGCCTGTATATGGCGTCTACGTTTCTCAGCTTATCTGATATTCTAGGAATGCGTGAGTTGCCCTGATTTTCTACAAAGAGGATTACTGCTGTCACAAAAAGCTTTTTAACCAGGGTTTTATCAAGGATATGATGTCATCACTTATGGAATTTTAGTCATTATCACGAATTGATTTACAGTGTTCCAATATCTAAGATTAACTGTTCCCACTGGCCTTACATTTCATGAACCTCCACCTAGTTGTGACTACCATCGAATTGACCTTGTTGAACTTCAAGGCGGGCGCTCTATACGGAGCAGGAACTGCTTACCCTTCAGGAGCACCAGAGTTCAATTCTGGTTTTTATAGGAGTTCGTGTTCATGGTTTTTTAGTTTTCAGTGTTTGTTGTTTTTGTGGTAGTTCTTTTGTCTTCCCGGGTTGGTCTGTCTAATGGATTGCGTTTTTTATTTGCTCCTTGGGTATATTTGTCCTCTTTAAGCTGAGGAAGGATTTATTTGATCATACCATAAAGCCAATTTTACATTTCATGTTCCTGTGATCTAAAAGGTGAACAAAACAAAACTTCACCGTGTAAATGATATTATGAAAGATGATAGGTACAAAAATTGTACACCTCAGATTTGGTAAATATATAAACAAAAAAGTGTAAAATTTCAGAATTAGGAAACCACACTTTGCATTATGATATTGTTAATGGTATACTTTTAAAAATTTTGTTACAGACTGTATATAAACAGTTTCATTTGTTCATTCATAAAAATTCCTTCTTTATTCCACTTTTAGGTCTTATTGGTACTCGTACTAAAGATCTTTGGCTTTGAAGAATACCATTTTTTTAATAAGTGCAACTATGGCTTTCGACTGAAATAATTTCTGAATAAAAAAGTTTAAGGAATTTGACGCAATCAAATGAAAAATTAATGATGGTAATTTCCACTGATTACTTTACATGTATAAAAAAATATGACAAGAGAATATCTATAGCAGATTTGGTGTTTCAGCCCAGCCCAGAAAAACACGGCATTATAAATACCCCCCTAGAAATGAAACATTGTACATTAAAATTGAGGATAAAAATCTTTTTATAATCAAATGTTAATTTTTTCTATACAGAGTGGAGGAATTATTCAACTATGTTGTGAACAAATTTTCTTCAATTTTCTAATAAACAAAAACTATTTCGGATTTTCAACTGTGAAGATTAGGTTCTTACATGAGTTCAAAATCTGGAAAATTGTAAACGAATTTTTAAAATTCAGGTCTTTCCCCGAGTTGGAGATTTTCTAGTTCTTCACTTTTGAACGAGTATAAGTACCCATTTCACAGTCGACGGAGTCCGTTGCATATGTATAAAGTTATGACTGATTGGTCAAAAGGTATGACCAAAGAATTCTGATTGGACATCACAACAGTAGGAGATCGATGCACGCACAACGATCTTCCATGGGTAATCTCCCACTGAAAGCAGCCACTATCGGAAGAATATAACATGGTCTACTCTGTTGGTGGATTCCTTCAAGCAAACCTGCCCTAATTACATGTACTGTTTGTTGTAGATACATAAAACTTTTTGCTTTTATTGAAGTATAAAAATATTACCTTTACAACAATCGTAAATTATTTTTATAATTTCATGGACGACTCAGCACAATTTATTAACCAACAAAAAAATGTCTTATAATTAACATTTTTACTTTCAAAATGAAAAAAAAATCCATTCCAAAAACTGGGGTTTCCAGACAGAAAGTTCTAAGGTAACATCTCCACGATACCATTATAAGTAGACTAGGTTCTATCTGTTGGGTGTCATAGATTGATTAGTATCTCATTTTTTACCTTTCCTGTTATCCTATTTGTTATTTATGCATTTAACTCTGTTTACAAGAACTACCCCCTTTGTAGAGTTTTGACTAGAAAAAATATAAATATGGTTAGATAACATTTTGGAAATTTTTATGACAGGATAGTATCATTTGATACATATAATTATTAATGGTAAGGTTAAACCAGTACCCCCCCCCCCCCCCCGACTCTATGGTGTAAAAACATACATTATAAAAGCCAATATAGAATGATTACCAACACGATGACCGGTAGCCAATTTGCGGGTGCGAGGGCGACCCCTTAAGCGGCCTAATATTTTTCGACATCTACAGAGGAGTCTTTAACGTGCCAAAGGTGTTGCTCTCCATTAACACGGGACAGCCATTTTTCGAGACCATCCTCGCAATTGGCGTCGATAGGCCATCGCAAAGTTGATCCATGAAAGTTTCATCCCGAACGGGAATCGATTCCATTTGGCTTCGTAGTCCGATGCGCTAACCACTACACCACGGAGTCCTTTGCATATGTATAGTGTATATGCAAGGCCGGCCCTTCCAGTTCATCCTCCTTATTTTCGGAATCTTTACCTTCTGGAATAAGGAGTGATGCCTTTGCTAGGTCCAGGTGGCCTGTCAATAACCTTATCCACCTATGCCTATGCCAGGTATCCCAGGTTTTCCTACCTTGGATCCATTCTGCTCAGTCAGCGTGGTCAGGGAAGGAATTTCACAGTAAGCCTTACCCTTCAGAAACTTCCTGTAGTGAAGATATGAAGGCACTTTCTGTCCCTTTTTCTAAGTTTAAATCAGTGGTTAACGCTAAATACCTGAAAACAGTTCAGTCGTGGATGTAGATTCCCCTGTTACTAGGGAAGCTGATCCTTCTCTTTCAAGTACCTGTCCGAAATCCCTCAGAAGCCAGGTCGGCCATCCCTATGTCCTCTCCATCTCGACCTGCTCGTGTCCATTCGGATTTGTGCTTTGCTCTCGTATGATCATGTCTGACTCAAAGGGCTATTCTTTCCCAGAGTATAGTAATTTTAAAACCGCTTTGTCTTTTATCAATTCTTCTCTGGGAGGGGAGAGGACAGATCGTATGTGACTGGAAACAAGTTCTCTGGCTTTGGACCAACTAATCTTCCTGATAAGATACAATCTTAAGACAGATTCTTGGATCTTTTCCGGGTTATGCCCTCCCTGTCTGTGATAAGATGCTTTCTTCGGCTTTAGGTTCTAAACCTGTGGATGGTCTTAGATTGTCTCGGTCGATTTGGAGACAAATTCCGAGAGCAATCTTAGAGTTCTTTGAAATGTTCTAGAGACAGCGGAACATTTCTTGGCTGCAGCTGGCTTGTTATTGAAAGATAAAAGAGAGGAATTTACTAAACTCAAGTCTCTTATGTTTGAGGTCGACAAGAGCCTTGACGTTTCCCATTTTCATTTGTTAGACTTTGGCAAACTCCAGTATGTCCAGGAGACAAGAGTTGCTGTATAAGTCTTATGTGTCAGATTCTTTGAAGAAATCCTTACACTGTTTTCGTCTTTATCTAAAGACAAACTGTTTGACTTTCCTTTCGTAAAACTTCAGGAGGAATTAAATTATCTCCCACCTACTGTAAAGGTCAATGTTCAAGTGTCTGATGGAGTGTCCAACTACTCCTCTCAGTCTGTTTCTGGGTCTTCAGTTTCTCATACCCCTCATAGGAAGAGAAGTTCTGAGCCTAAATCTTCGTTATTTCCTCTCTTCTTTTAAAAAAAGCCAAAGTTATCAAGAGCAAGAGGCAGTCGAAGTGATGGATTTCCCCCTCCGTCAGTACTCCCACTAGAAGAATCATTTCAAAATCCTTTTCCTCATCTTCCAGTGGGAGCCAGGCTTCTGGCTGATGGCCGCTTACGGGATGGGGAGCATTCTTGGGAGGCAGGTCTGTGTCGGTCCTCAGATACAAGAATATTTCAATATTCTGGAAATGAGGGCAGTTTTACTAGCACTGAAGTACTTCCAAGAAGTGATTCAGGGTTGCCATGTTACAATGGACGCTTCTGTCAGTAAGGCATGCTCCCGGGAAGCAGAGTCTCTTAGCGGTTGCTCATTCTCATTTTCTGGTTCCACTTAACACAGAATGGAAATTGCATCCTGCAGTTTTCAAGGAGATCATACTTCTGTGGGATTGGCCTCATAGCAAACCAGTCTGAATCACAAAATACAGACCTATGTTTCGATCGTTACCAAATCAGAAACCTTGGGCAGTGGATGCTACGACTCTGTCTTGGTAAGGAATGTTCAGTTACATGTATCTTTCCTTTCGTCTTCTTCCGAAGATCTTGTACAAAATTCACAAGGATGCTTGCAAGACCATTCTTATTGCTCCAGCTTGGCCCAGACAATCATGGTTCCCAGATCACCCTTTGCGTCTTCATCAGAATACAGATCTTCTTTCTCAACGCAAAGGAAGAATCTTCAGAATCTTCATCTTCACGCTTGGTTGTTATCAGGGATTCCCTCAGAAAAGGAGGATTTTGTGAGAAAGCTGCCAAGCGTATCACTGGATCAGTTCGGCAATGACTGTGACTCCAAGTCGACCATTCTCTGTTATTGGTGTTGTTCTAAAAAAATTGATCCTATCGTTGTCTCTTTCCAACAGTGAATTTCTTACTAAGATAAAGGTTTCTCTCTTTCTACAATAGAAGTTTATAGATCTGCCATTGCCAGAACTATATGCTTGTCAGAAGGTCCAGATTTAATTAAACGTCCTTGACAAAGGCGTCTGGTTCTTCCGTTTGATTTGGGTTTGGTTCTAAGGTTATACAGTTTCTCCATGTGAACCTTTATCCTTATCTTCTTTTAAACATTTGACATACATGTTGATTCGTCTTAGCTTTGGCTTCTAGTCGTACATGAAGTGAAACTCATGCATTATCCATTATTGAGTCTTGCATGCGTTTTTCTGCTGACAAGTCTTCGGTTACATTACTTACTGATCCAGCCTTTTTAGCAAAGAATAATTTTACAGAAAAAGGTTCAGGTGTTATTGTGATTCCTGCTTTATACATCCTTCTGCAGGTAATCAGACTTTGCTTCAGTATGTCAACTTCTGCTAGTCTTAGACCATCAGGTTCTTCTAGACTTTTTATTCCTATTAAACTCGTGATATTTCAGCCAAAAGCATCTCTACCTGAATTTGTCAGACAATTATGTTGGCTTACAAGACTGCCTCACCTGACATTTTGACTAGACATCAAGTCAAAGCACATGCGGTTAGGGCATTATCTTCTTCTTGGAACATTTTCAATTCCTCCTCCTTATCCCAAATCTTATCAGCAGGTTTTTAGAGATCCGATATTACCTTCTACCATTATTTACGTTCTATCCCCCATCATTGTGATACCTTTTTTCTTTAGAGCCTTTCGTTGCTGCTCAAACAGTTTTTTTCTCCTTCCTGTAAGAGGGATTCAGCTGTGTTAAAGTCTGTATATCTAAATATATGATGGTAACGTATTTATTGCAATAACAACAAATTTTTAGAATAAAAGGATTTTGTAAAATAAATACTTACCAACATAAATCAAATGTTCTCCCCTTCATCCCCCTTACTGCCTCTGCAATCTAGGTCAAAAGTGATGAAGGTGTAAGGCGTGCATGCGTCAGGTTGGATTGAGGCTATATATTTATTTTTGTATTCTTTTTGGTTGCTTTGCAACCGTTGCATAAGGCTGCAATTAGGGTATATCTAAATTTATGATGGCTTTTTATCTAGTTTAATTCTAAAACTTTAGTTTTTTGTCCTTTAAGGTTGTTTATGGAGTTGATATGCATTAGACGACTTTTTGAAAGTGTCCAATAAGTGAACCATGTCCCTACTTCCTTCGGTCTTCTAATGCTTTAGTCATGAAAGTAGATAATTCTACAGGTTAATCCAGAAATACGTACAAAAATAATCCTTTCTATACGTACAAGATTTGGTTTTTGACTTAATATAACATCAAGGACAGTTTCATTAGAATAAGGGACATAAAATTGTTATTTTTGACATTTGTCAATATTCTGCACGATACAATTATCGTGATTTTGAAAACAATAGCGTTGTTCTGATAGTTATCTTGAATGTATTGAAACACTGAACAAAATAGCTTGATTGTTCCACATGAAATATGTAGATATATTAAACGATCTTTATCTATATGTACTCGAAGACTTTAAATATGAATATCATAATTAATTGAACTTTCAACAATTGTTAAATAGTTTCTAATGGATACTTTTAATACTTGTGATAAAATTCTAACGCTGTACGGAGAGTAAAATGGGAAAGACTTCGTTCTATTGACTTTTACGAGAAGGTAAACAAGTTTCTCTTTTCTATTTAGTATTGTTTATTTAAAATATATAGCATGTATACTGTACAATGCCTCAAAATTTCTCAACACCTGCTGGTTACAATTTTTATGACTCGTACAGGTGTTTTTGGGCAAGTAAATAATTTAACTTAAAAGATAGAAAGATAATAATGAAAACGTCGTGAAGAAAATCATGTGAAGTTATTTTCCCCTAATTCACGTTCAAAATATTAAATGATCGGTCACTAATGCATTGTTTGTGCATCTGCACTTCAGCTACAGCTTAAAATCAAAGTATTCCTGTTTTTTAATAATAAAGTCACGTCATATATTTTTAACATATTTTGTAGCTTTCGACATACATTTAATGATGTTGTGTAGATATTGCCGTCTAAATTTTGCATAGTTACAAGGGAAAGTAATTGTTTGTTTTTGTTTTAATTTTTAATTTTTAGATATTTACTTTGCCGAAAGACGAATTTCTTTAAAATGAAATATCTAATGATCAGATTGTTGTACTTTTGTAAGTATACCTTTTTATATTCTAATAACTAAAATTATTTACTTCGTTCAGAAATGTCGTGAATACTAATGGGGAATAAAAGTGAAAGTAACGATTTTCTCAGGGTTATAACATGTTAATTGAATGCAATAACAGAATAAAGCGGAAAATACCATTATCTCATTATTTATATACAAGTATATTACTTACATTTTATTTCACAAACATGCATGGTAGTATTCGATAAATTGCAAAGTATTACACCTTGTACAGAGTACAGTTACGACAAAAGCTGAAAAGTAAACTGTTTTAGGGCAGTTCCCACAAGAGCAGAAATATGAACTATTCTATAAGATATTTTTAAAAGGTAATTCAGGAATAAAAAAGGGTTAGAGAGGATGTGTTGAGAGAAGAATAGTTGTTAAATTCGCACAGATATTTGAAAATAATATTATTGGCGATTTTTTGCTTTTACTAAAGCGTTTCATTTTAATCCAACACTGAAAATAAATCACAACGCTATCATGACACAGAAAAATAAAGGTACCCCATGTCCTATTATTTTTTTTAAATAAAAGCCCTAACTTTACATGTAATAGAGGTTTCAGTCTTGGGTTTAAACACAAAAACCTTACATCAAAATAAACGTCTTATACATTTGAATCTAAACATCTTAACACATGGCTTGAGCTTCCATATTAAGGGTGTGCAAACTTTTAATAGGTTGATGTATTTAATGAAATCGTCTTATTTTAATACTGTCTAATTGTCACCCGTATTACTTTTGAACACATAATTAGAAAAGATCAAACGATTATTATACATAAAACCTTCATATAATTCATTTTAACAAACTTTCGATGTTGAATTGTATAATAATCAGGCAGTTTGAAAACGCCTCGATACAACTAGCATTTCTGTAAAATTTCTCATTCAGCACTTTTACACAAAATTTCATAAAAAAATAATAGTTAGAAATCGGTCGAAGCATGCATGTTGATACTGTAGTCAAATATACAGTTTGAGATTTGTATACCCACAAAAGCAATTTAACCCCCCGACCAAAATCATCTGTGCCAAGTGAGCTCCTCTTGGAGTTTTTGATTATGTGATAACTTGGTCGTTTTTTAGTGATTATTAGATTACTAGGCCAAATATTTCATGATTAATTGATTATCTAGACTGTATTTTTTATTAATTGATTACCGAGTTTGAAAATAAAATAAAATTGGAAGATAAAATATCGCTACCCTAAGGATCACCTAGCGTGTTTACGCACAGCAATCTCAATACACGGAAACAACAAACCAGATATCGGTTTAATTTTACATTATAATTTAATCTGGTTCCGGTTCTTTAGCGTTTTAAAGTATGAAGAACAGTAAAGGTACCAGTACACGAGATGTAGAAAGTTTAGAAAGAACATGACTTCAAACTAGAATCTCAGCTGAGCCTGTATCGCTCACCTGGCTTTTTATTAAGCCATTATAATATGTAACCTCTTTTGTATCCATGCAAGGCTTTTATAGAAATGCAAAATTTCCCATATGGTTTCAATGGAAATTTTGAACAGCCGCAGCCGTCGGTTGAGCCGATGAATCTCAACCAAATGTGCATCTTTTGTAGAGGGTATTGTCAATCCTGCAAAGTTTAAAAACATTTCATCATGTAGTTTCAGAGAAGTTTTTTTTTTAAAACTGGCCAATAAAAATCAAAGATGGACTCTGGCGGCCATGTTGTGAATGCATCCGGAACCAACGACGGAACTTGAATAGAGGTCCTTCCATATATCATTTTTGCCAACTTTGGTTACAATCTGCCCATTAGATCCTCAGCAATTGACAAAAAAGTCTTTTCCCATATGGTTTCAATGGAAAATTTGAACAGCTGCAGCTGTCGATTCAGCCGATGAATCTCAACCAAAAGTGGATCGTTTGTAGAGGGCATTGTTGTCATCAATCCTGCAAAATTTCAAAACAGTTAATTCTGTAGTTTCAGAAGAGAAGTATTTGGAAAATTTGCCAATAAAAATCAAAGTTCCTATTAAGAAAATCTTTCAGGATATAAAGTTTGAACCATAATTCGATTCCAATCAACTTTGAAAAAAAAATCATATTTGTAACAAAATATATTACTTTCCTGTCATTGAATCTTACCCAAAAAAATTGATAAATTTATTTCCTAAATCCTATAAAAACCTTATAATTGTTAAGAAAAACAAATAAACTTTCCAACTCATTTTCTCACAATTTAACTTACCGGTTCATGTCACAAAAATATTGTTCATCCATTCTCGTCAAAACAAAGTCTTAAGTCACGAAAGAACTGTAACAAAAGAACATTTGGAGAGGTATGAACTAAATATGAATCCTTATTTTTGTCACATGGATTCTTCACCTGATATATGTCCCATCATCAATCGTCAAAAAAAAAGCAAAAAAAAAAAAAAAAAAAAAAAAAACTAAAGTACTGTGAGCTAAGCTCACAAATATATATTCCCCAATATGGCGACAATACATAAAGAAATGAATAAGCCTAAGTTTGTGTATGGGAAACCCCAAAAATCATTTGATAAAAAAAAACAAAATAGAAGGTGTACAATGGCAATGTACACTGAAGATTTCCTGGAAGTTTCACAGAAATCAATTTGCTGGTTTAGGAAGAGTTGCAGATGAGGCATGTCTACCTCACTCACATTACTATATTATGAAATCCATGTTTGTCTGTTCTCAGATTCTGTGAAAGTTTCAATTAAATCCATTCACTGGTGTACAATTAGTTGCAGGTAATAGGTGTGGATGGAGGAACGGTGGAAATAATAATTATTTCTAGAATATACCAGAATATATCAATAATAGCTTCCTCAAAAAAATCGTAGAAGATGTAAACGAGCAAGACATGACAGAGAAGACCAAGATTTCATTTACAACTGTTGAAGCTTTTTTTTGTTATCAAATATTTTACATTTAAATTGTTTTTTAATGATTACCGATATTTTAGTTTATGATTATTTGATTACTAAAGAAAGTGAATTTCTAATTACCAGAGCAAAGATTTAAGGATTATGTGATTATATTGACAAAGAATTGGTGATTATGTGATTATTGGGAAACTCGGTTTGTGAGTGAGTCGACCGAGTTTACACATCGATAAACTCATGCAAAATCGTATTTAATCCTTATAATTCCATTTCAAACATCGAAAAGTTGTTCCTAACGGACTTTATTTAGTTTGAGTGAGTTGGCAGAGTTTACACATCGATAAACTCATACAAAATCGTATTTAAGCCTATAATATTATCAGAAAGCTCTTTGACAGACAAAAATTACACACAAAGACTATGAGAAAGTTCATGTATGAATTCAACAAATAACACTGTGATGACGATGTTATATTGCAAAACATTACCATTTATTGATATTGAACTAAGGACGCCGTGGTGTAGTGGTTAGCGCATCGGACTACGAAGCCGAATGTTCATGGTTCGAATTCCGTTCGGGATGAAAATTTCAAGGATAAAATTTACGACGCCTATCGACACCATTTGCGAGGATGGTCTCGATAAAAGATGCTAGTCCGTCGGATGGGGACGCAAAATGACTGTCCCGTGTTAAGGGAGATCAACACCCTGAGCACGTTAAAGATTCCCCTGTAGATGTCGAAAAAGAGTAGGCTAAAATGCCGCTGCAGGGGCCGCTCTCGCACCCGCCAAGTAGAGAGGGATTAGTATAAGTTGGTATAACTTGTTTTCCAATCCACTATAAATAAGTTTAAACTAAAGTTATCAAAATTTCAGAAATATCTAAAGCAATCATAGGGAAGATTTCTTGACGAAGCATGTAGAAAGGTTGTATACATGAGGGTCTGAATGGGGATCTCAAATTCTGAATTCAGTTAAATTCTCATTTTTCTTCTATCTTCAATTAAAAATAGGTCAAGGAATCAAATGGCCGGTTTACATTACTTAACATTGACTAAGGAGTAGATTTTTTAAATGTAATTGTAAATGACGAATATCACTATAAGAATGTGTAGTATTACACCAACTGGGAATACTGCAAAAGTGTTCCTAATGTATCCATAATAGGAGGTGTACATGTCCATTATATATATCAACACTCTACTAAGTTTGAACGCTCTGGATTGAAAACTGTAGGAGAAGTTGATTATACAAAAAGTACCCTACTTTCCCCGCCCGCCTTTTTATTGTGAACAACAAAATGGATAACAGGAAAGGTCAACATTGACATACAAATCAATCACATCACCCCAGCTGACAGAACGCCGGAAACACAAATATAAACACAACAGAGTCAGGATAGCCTGATTTGGTACAGACACTCAACAGTGGTGGGGTTAAACCGGTTTTATGGGTACCTAAACCTCCCCCTTATCTATCCTGACACACTGGTGAACAAGCATTATGAAAGTATTGCTGGACAATGCAATGTCCCGTACCGGCTTGAGCTTTGAGAAAACACGCAAAATCTCCTTAAGTATGTGAATCGGACGAAGACGTATTCATAGAGTGACTTCTAAAAATCCTAAAACTATGTTTGCAAGGGGTACACAATAATTAGCCTATCAGCTTGCTCTGTAGCTCATCATTATTATAAGCTCACATGGAAATAGGGTTTGCAAAAGACCTATTATTTTGACAATAATTCCTATTTCCAAGGGCAATAACTCTCACAATAATAACCCAATCAGTGCTACTTATCTCCTTCAAGATTCAATGCCAAAACTGAGGTTCAAACTGCAAAAGAATTATCCGAATGGAACGAAATTTGAACTTGTCATGGTAAAACTATATATCAAATATCTATGGCAAGCCGAAGTGGACAAAAATAGGTATTTTCTAATATTAGAAAATGAATTTGTAATATTAGAAATTCAATTTCTAATATTACTTATTCAATTTCTAATATTACTAATTTATTTTCTAATATTACTAATTCAATTTCTAATATTACTAATTCATTTTCTAATATTACATATTTGGTGGATTTTGTAATATTATTAAATGATTTTGTAATATTAGAAATTCATTTTCTAATATTACTTATTCAATTTCTAATATTACAAATTCAATTTCTTATATTAGAAATTCAATTTCTAATATTACTAATTCAATTTCAAATATTACTAATTCATTTTCTAATATTAGAAATTCCTCGATAATTTCTAATATTAGAAAATGAATTCATAATATTACAAAATCTTCTTTCTATAATTTAAGATAATTTGTAATATTAGAAAAGATGGCGACTGTTTTAAGAATTACTCATAAATGATTTCTCCCTAAACATTTTTTGTTAAAAATGTCAGCACAGTGCAAAAGTGACCTCAATCAAATACTCTTAAGAATTGAGGCTGCTGCTATTGTCGAAAATCACCAAGACTTGGAAAGATGTCTAGCTGAAGGGGAAAGAAAACTTCGAGAAAGTGAAAATATACTAGACGAAGAAACCTTTTCTAGTATAGAAACGTCTCTAGCATCAATGTCCACCATACTTGATCAACAAAAAGAAACAGAAGCAGGTGTATTTAGATTTCGAGCCGAAAAAATACAACAGGTACAAATTTTACAGCATCCTTTAGTGATTAGGGATCATTAGTTTTTCTAGCATATCATGGTTTTAAAAAAGCTTTGTTTTATAATATAAGAATTTCTTTTTGTAATATTAGAAATTGAATTTCTAATATTCGCAAATGCCTTTAATTTGTAATATTAGAAATTGAATTTCTAATATTAGAAAATGAATAAGTAATATTAGAAATTGAATTAGTAATATTAGGAATTGAATTAGTAATATTAGAAATTGAATTAGTAATATTAGAAATTGAATTAGTTATATTAATAAATCGATTTGTAATATTAGAAAATGGTGCATAATTTCTAATATTACTTATTCAATTCCTAATATTAGAAAATCAATTAAGAATATTACAAAATGAATTTCTAATATTAGAAAATGAATTAGTAATATTAGAAATTGAATTTGTAATATTACAAAATCATTTTCTAATATTATAAATTCTGGGCTATTTTCTAATATTAGAAAATCAAGAATTTCTAATATTCATAAATAAATTAGTAATATTAGAAATGATTAAGTAATATTAGAAAATGAATTTCTAATATTACAAATTCATTTTCTAATATTAGAAAATACCTCATTTTTGTCCACTTTGGCTTGCCATAAATATCAAATCAATATATTCAAGCATGACGAAAAAATGTGCGGAAAACTGATTATTTGCGTGAATTTTGTAAGTCTGCGAACCACAACTCTGCAAAAAAAAATCATCCAATGTAACAAAATTCGAAATTGATCTGTAACTTGTCATGATAAAACTATATACTAAATATCAAATCAATATTTTCAATCATGACCGAAAAAATTGCGGAAACGCGTGAATTTTCTAAGTCCGCGAGCCATAACTCTATGAAAAAAATCATCCGAACAGAACGAAATTCGAACTTGATCTGTCGGTTTCAAAATTGTTCTCTTTACGCCATGGCACATTCTTGCGAGATCGCAAGGGGCGTGGCCTGACCTTATAAAGATATCCTTACTACGAATCGTGCGAAATAGTATTTTCTCAATGGAAACTTCCTTATTTGGAGTGTGACTTTAGCGAGAATCCCTCCGGAAGTTGAAAAGAAGACAACTATTCAAAACATGGGTGGAAATTTTGAATGCCTGATCTTGAATGCCAGATTTCTGGATTGGAAATCTCCCGTTAGGTGATGGTATGTTGCTTAATTTTTTACAGTTTTTGAACAATAACAGATTGAAAATATGCCTAAAACACTCACACCCGGCTGCTCCATTACGAGTAATGGGACCACTTTGTAGCTCAACCGAGTCAAAAGTTGTCACCGGATCTACATTATTCAGTGTAGCTAAGGGTCAGCATGCGCTCGTTTTAACTATAAAACTAGCTTAGGATCTCATAGTTGCAGGTCGGATACTGTCGCGCCACTAAACGAAAAAGTCTGAAATAACACTCCCATAAAGAGTTCAATGCTCTCGTCATAGAGTTCAATAGAAATCGGCAGTATTCGTGAGAGACCAGTATGAATTTAAAGTCTTCAAGTCATTAGAACATCACTATTCTCTTTTCTTTATTTAGTTGAGGCAATCACTGATCAATCTGAAGGCAATGCACCTTAGATTGTAACTCCTTTGAAAAAAAAATTTTCGGCAGAGCTACAACGAGGACCAATTCATTACTCGCATTACGCATGTATCGGTTAAAACATGCAAACCTACCTTCGACGAATATATTCGTGAACGATCACTAACAACTTTAGAAACGAGTAAGATCAAGATCACATATTTTGATTTGAAGAAAAACACGCATGGAGTGAAGTTACAAAGAAATATATATAACTATACAGGCATTCAGTCTTCAATACCATGCCCCCGGGACCATGCAACATGCCCATAATGATCCCATTGGTTATATCCAGCGGTACAATATCATTTCAGAATATCAGCAAGTAAATAAACTAAAACTGTAACCGACTGAGACACATTCGTGACCATCTTTTCCTGAAGTGGGACATGCGCTTGAAATACGGCGGGGTTAAACCAGTTTCATGAAGTCCATAAGTGCACCATATGAATTACTTGCACAACATTATAAGATGATTTAGTAGTAACAACAATAATTATCTCTAAAGTTTTGAATGAGTTAAAGGCCGTGTGAATCACGTCTGGCTGCTCCATTGCGAGTAATGGGACCTCGTAGCTCCGCTGAAATCAAATTGTTTCACCGGAGCTATATTGTTATTGCTATGGGTCACCTGTTTTGACTGCTACATTTATACATGTACCAGTATATACATACTGAACTGTATACGAGTATCATCGATATTTTTTGTCTAACTAGATTTTGTTTAGAAATAGTTTTAAAATCTTCATCTAACAAAACCTGCAAAATCTGAAAAGTAAATATTTACTATTTATAATGGGTAAAACGTTTTATGAATCGAGTCCACAGTTTACAGCATGCCATATAGTGATTGGTTATTGATGCATTTTAAACATCCTAAAGAAATCTCAAATTAAGATACTTTAGTTAGGTAGATTATGAACATTCCAGTTAACATGAATGTAGCAATGTTGGATTTTTATCTAGAAGGATATTTACAGGTTAGTTCAGTAAATATATTTTCTGAAATGATTTTATAAAATAATAATACCACCAACATAAACTTGTCCAGATTAATGTTCCATGCAATTTTCTTTTTAAATTTCAAAGTAAAGAAGCTATTTTGCATTTGAATTTGAATTATCATTAATACATTATAATGACGTATATTCGAAAACATGAAAAAATATAGAGAAAAATTATTCTTATTGTAATACTTAAGGAAAAAAATTGAATCAAAATTTTAATTGAAGAGCTGATTAAAATGAGCCGTTCGTTTGGGTATCAATTATTAGGTTTTTAACCATGAACATAAACTGATTTTATCCCGATCGTACATGGGTGACAGCTGATACCCCTTTCTCAAGTAAAGGACAACCAAAATAATATGGCTAACTACAACAAGTTAGCTGTCTCTCAAAAATTTTATATATATAATAACGCATGGGATTCCCTACTGTTATATAAGAATTGTACCTCATTAAGCTTAAAAAATGCGGAAATCTAAACATTGTGTAGAGCACAGCACATGGTGTTTAATATTCTTTCTTGTACATCCCCCCTTCTTTTCTCCATTTCTTATTACACATTTTGAGTCCTTAATTTTGAAGCGTTTTCGTTTCCATGTTCAATCGACATGATTTTATTTAGATGGCCATCTTCTATTACTTAGATAAGAAAACGGTTATGAAATTAAGTCATAAACATTTTTTTCCTATATTTACATCATCTTTATCACCATATGATATTACAATTAGTACAACATATCATTTTGAACAAAGTTGCATTACATGGATTAAGTATACCCAATGTAGACCGAGACCCAAATCGTGTTTATCTCTTCTTTTTCATAGTTATAATTCCACAAAGACACAGGTACGATAATTCCATCTTAAGCCGGTATACTTTATTTTGTTTTCAAATACTTTATTGATACTTAAGTTACATTGCTGTTGTAAACATCAATCAGTACCAATACACCATTGTGAAAAAGATAATACAGTCACCCTGAAATATATATATAAAGTTTTGTATAAGTAAACATTGCTTTAATTAAATACAAACAAAAATATGCTAGATCGATCTATCTTGTCAGAACAGAGATTATTAAACAATAGGATGGGTACGTTATTTTATCCGAACATTTAGTCAACATTTGTATATTGTATATCATAATATATAATAATGTTACTTAAAATATACAAATACTCGAAGCTTTACATAACAACTATGTATTGATAGCGGTATTTGTTCTTTATATGTTGTACAGTAACTAGGTATGAATGAAGAGGTTAACTTATCGTTGAAGTACCTGTATGATAGATTATCTCAATACTTTTAATCTTTGGCTAGACAGATGAAAAGTTAGATTAAGGAATCTTTATACAGTTGTTATCACAATGGCATGGACCAGTATGATTAATTGTGGTACTGTTATGATTCCCTATTTTCAATTTCAGGTATGGTACACTTTTATCATAAGAGAAATTCACTATTTTGAACACGTCTTTCGGAATGACAAACTTCTCCTTTCGCGGATACACATATTTCTAATTAGTTCAATTAGCTTTCATTACTTTGCGAAATTTCTATTACTTTAGCATTTTTGCATATATCGTGTCTTAGATAATATATTGAACAATCCGAGGGGACAACCACAATAATCAATTTTTCTCACAAAACATATTATGGCGAATAAACTGAAGGGACAGCCACCAATCATACATCTAGACACAGACACATTATAGTGAATAAAAAGAAGGGACAGCTACCAATCATAAATCTAGACACAAACACATTATAGTGAATAAACCGAAGGGACAGCTACCAATCATAAATCTAGACACAAACACATTATGGTGAATAAACCGAAGGTACAGCCACCAATCATAAATCTAGACACAAACACATTATAGTGAATAAACCGAAGGGACAGCTACCAATCATAAATCTAGACACAAATACATTATTGTGAATAAACCGAAGGTACAGCCACCAATCATAAATCTAGACACAAACACATTATAGTGAATAAACCGAAGGGACAGCTACCAATCATAAATATACACAGACTATTCTACAGTTTGAATTGACAAAGGGGAAGAAAAAAAAATAAAAAGTAGGTGAGGGACACTGGTTCCAACAAAATGAGAAGTTCCTTAAAAAAAATAATCTGTCATATAGAACAAATATATAAAGAGACATATTTATTTCAGGAATTTTTTTTTTTTGAAACACCCAACCAAGCATACTTTTTTATCTATCTTTTCATAAGTATTCTTATTATAAAATCGAAAATATGTTGAATTGGAATTGTATTCGATCAAGTTTGAAAACAAACGATTATGGAATTTGAATCTTGGTGTAATAGAAAAAATATTATGATGATCAGTTGGGTTAATGTCAAAGTAATATGAAATAAAATATACCGGTAAAATGTAACCATTAGTTTATTTTTAGATTGAAATATAATATATAATCCACAGACAACAAAGAGGACACGTTAATATCCCAACAGAGGAACATTAAAAACGGTTCATTAGTTTATTATACAAAACCGATATAAACAGTAATAAAAATGTAATATTCATTAAATATAAATATTTTCAGTCATCATAATTACCATCAACATTAGAAGATCGTTTTCTGTTTTTAATTTCATTTTAATTTCATTTTTGAAATAATTTCCATCTGAACTGATATATTGATTTCACTCAAAAGGTGTTCAGAAATTAGTCACTGAGGCTTTATATTGTTTTGTTGTTCGTGCTATGGTTGTTATCTTTTTTAAATAGAATAGAGAATGGAAACGAGGAATGTATCAAATAGACAACAACCCGACCAAAGAGCAGAAAACAGCTCAAGGCTACCACTGTGTCTTTAACGCAACGAGAAAATCCCACACCCGGAGGCGGGCTTTAGCTGGTCCCTAAACAATAAGAACTAGTTCAGCAAAATGTACGGCACACTAAACTTCGAAACATAAAAATCAACCAAAATTAAAAAAAAAACACATAAGACTAACAAAGGATAGAGGTTCCTGACTTGGGACAGGCGCAAAAATGCGGCGGGGTTTAACATGTTTTGTGAGATCTCAACCCCCCTATAAAAAAGTATGTTATATAGCGTTTTCCCAAGGCATCATCGTCGGAAACACACGGCCAGTCGCGCTTACGCTTTGCTACACTTACCGACCGTGGGTCAATGCATTAATTTTTTCTCGTTCTCATGAATAATTCACGAACCATTTTGATTGATTTCCTCACAATTTTTTGGTGGGAATACAGCCAATTAAGTGACAGTTAAGACGAGCTTTGGGTAAAGATATATGTCATCGCCGGTACGGAATTTCAATGTATTTCGATATAGTTTGCAAAGAAAGTAAAAGAAGTATGAACACATTCAAAGAGAATGCATTACTGACATGAAAAAATAACAAATATTTATCAACTGCATGACGCCCGTAGGTACCTTGTTACTTTCCAATGCACTGTCTAATCTCCAAAGTGGAGAACGTCACTATTGTTACAATCTCCAAAGTGGAGAATTCCATTATTGTTAGCAGTAATTTCAGTGGTCAACTTAATTCATGAATATTCAAGAAAACGAGAAAAAATTGACCCACGATCAGTAAGTGTAAAAGAGCGTAAGCGCGACCGGCCGTTTCCGACGATGACAAGGCATGGAATCCCGGAATAGCCATTGCCACAACGGGCAATAAGTTGAAAAAAAAATGTCATTAAGGTGACATTAACATAGTAACATATTATTTATCCCTTAATACTTATAGAAAAATCCAGGGTACAAAGCACTGACAACTGAAAATTTTATATCATAACGTCATGGAAATTCTGAATTAATCCTAGAAAATCATGAAAGTTTCGGAACGAAAATGTGCGGGAACCCTGATAATATGTAATAACAGAGATAATGTAAACATAGTGTCCCAGCAAGGCATAATTTTACCAACAAAATTCCCGTCGCCACCCAGGCTCGAACTCGGGCAGTCCATCGCTCTGTTAACGGGTTTAAAGGAGAAATGGAACTAGTGAGGACAATGAATGGTTGTTATAAACCTGTTACTGTTCCTTTGCTTCAATAGTTATCAAGGACAATCCGTTACACTCGCACTACCTCGAGCCATCATTCTCAACCATCTTTAAACTATTTGCCAACTAGCGCCATTGAAACAATACAGCATGTTATTACGATAGTTTTTCCTAACTTTGGCACGGCAGTCCTGGCATTCCTACGATCTACCAAATGAACTAAAGGAAAATTTCATCAGAGAAGCTAATTGGCGTAACTATATTGGAACTTCATTCGTAAACATGGGAATTCCGTTCGACTTCTATGTAAGAATATCAATTTCATCATACGTCGTGACTGGTCAATTTGAATATCAAATAATGTAAACATCCTAACCAGAACAGCTCTATTATATAGATACCTTATAAATACAAGTCTTACGCAAGTCTTTGATCTGATTTCGACTTAAGACAATAGTGTCATTCCGTTCTTTCCTTTGACATATATATTATACAAGACAATATATAAGTTCAGTGTTCCGTAAATAAATATTACCTTTAGATAATGGGTAATAACCCATTATCTGAACGTTATTTCTTTTTGTATGGTTTTCACTGATATTTTTGACGCATATAATTTGATATTTTGTAAAGTGTCATTAAATAATCAGTATTTACCTACCTGTTTAAATTGTTCTACCTGTGTGTAATGGTCTGAATAATTACTTTAATTAACGATACGTAACCCATGGGGCTACGTTCACGACTTTTCATATGAAATTCAATAATATTAAACAAATATGCTTTGGATAAATGTAAGTAAACTCTTTTTACTATAATAAAATGTATGTATTTTGAAATTGGTACATTTTTACAGTGTCGAACGGTATTTCAGTGAAATTTTATATTCGACGATTTCTTGTTTTCTTATATGCTTAATATTGACACTAAAGTATTGATCATTATTAAAATATTAACGAATAGGATGGATATCCCTATGGAGGCGTCTCCGATATAAACAATAAAGTTTTGTCATTCGGAGAAAAATTCATATAAAAACAGTGGTAACACATCATACAAAGTTCTATTTATTCTTTTATATAATACTTAAAAAGTAATTTAACAATATAACAATTATGTTGTTATGATATTGTAATTATTATATTTATTTATCTTGGCCTAATTTGTTTTGCGTAGCCTTATAACATGTATACTATGTTTACATAATACTTATAGTTGTTTACCAAATAATGTTATAACTGCGCAGTTTAGAAATCACTGGAACAATAATGGATACTGGTGGAATGACTAGAACTTTCTATTTGACTTACGTAATAATTATGGTGTGATTCGAACTTCTACCGTATTCCAGAAGTTTCCGTTCTACAGTATATATATGGACACGAACGTTAAACTTGCAGATCAGAACGTGTTGGACCAGATATTCTTGTGTTCTCAGCTGTTGGATTTATTTACGTTTCACACATCGTACTTAACAGACTTTTATTTTCGTTACATCATACTAGATTGTGACTGATTGGATATAATATTCCGTTTGGACTCCGCAACAGTGACGAGAAGAATTCCGGATTAGGAAAAGACGAAGGATTTTGAACAGTTAAGTTGACATTTTAGTTTTTTTTGTAATATTTTTTGTAAACTTGTATATAATAAATCTTGTTAAATTTTATTATTGATTTGTGTCTTTTGTTGGCTACAATTTAAAAGGTGATTTCGGCCGTAACAGAAATTGGGGGCTCGTCTCGGGAGAACGTTAATATCTTAATAAATTTTTTCAGTATTTTTATTAGAATTAGCCAACAAAATTCTACAAAATGGAATTTGATGCTGGTAAATTTTTGAAAACGCCAGACCTGGAAGGGTTTGATAAATTAAAGAAAGAAGAATTAGTGTTGCTTGCTAAACATCTAAAAATAGATTTTAGAACATCTATGAGAAAACAAATTATAAAAAATTTGGTAATAGACAATTTAGTTGATTTAGAAATTTTTGGTGAAGAGGCTCTTGACCTCAAGGTCGAAAAAGTTGATGCTTTCAAATTAAAACAGCTTGAATTAGAACATGAACTTAAATTAAAACAATTAGAAAAAGAAGATGAATTTAAATTAAAACAATTACAGGCAGAACTTGAAATGAGGGAAAGGTTAGAGATGGAGAAAATAAAAATAGAAATGGCTAAAGTAGAAAGCAACACTAAGTCAAAATCAGAACATTTTGAGGCAGCAAAAAATATACGTTTGGTTCCTAAATTTTGTGAAAAAACGGTGGATAAATTTTTTCCACAATTTGAGAAAATTGCTCAAAATCTGAAATGGCCAAAGCCTTATTGGACTACTATGCTGCAAAGTGTTTTTGTGGGCAAGGCCGCTGAAATTTACTCAGCACTTTCTTCAGAAAAAAGTTCTGATTATGACACTGTTAAACAGGAAGTTTTGAAAGCTTATGAGCTAGTGCCAGAAGCATATAGACAGAAATTTAGGTCTTATAAAAAGTTTGAAACACAAACCTATGTTGAATTTGCTAGGGAAAAAGAAGATTTATTTGATAAATGGCTTACGTCAAAGAAAATAGATAAAAATTTTGATAAATTAAGACAATTAATGTTATTAGAAGAGTTCAAGCAGTGTGTTAATTTAGACTTAAAAACACATTTAGATGACAAAACTGTTGAGACATTGCAAGATGCAGCTGTTGTTTCCGATAATTATACCATTTCACATAAAAGAAGTTTCAAAGGTCAAAATTTTAATACTTCTAGCGGAAATTACAAAAATCAAAGCACTGAGCGTACTGATTTTAAGCCTGTTGCACAGAATAAGAGTCCGTCTAGTTATAATATGTCTGGTCCAAAATTTGATACTTTTGAGAAGAAGTCACTAACTTGTGCTTATTGTAAGAAAAATGGTCACCTGATGGCTGATTGTTTTAGACTCCAGAAGAAGAATGAAAGAGATCATAAGCCCAAGTCCAGTGCTTGTACGACACCCGTTTTTACCAATAAGTTGGAATGTCCTGCGAGTCAGGCTTTTAAGTCCAGTTTTTGTGATTACATGGAGGATTATCAACCCTTTATGTCTGATGGGTTTGTTTCTATTGTTAATAATACTACTCCTCAGCCTATTAAGATTTTACGGGACACTGGAGCTTCTCAGTCTTTGTTGTTAGAAGGTGTGTTGCCTTTGTCCGAGGAGACGTCCGTTGGTGCCTCCGTTTTGTTACGAGGTGTGGAGTTAGGTTGTATAGATGTTCCCCTCCATCGTATTTATTTGAAGTCAGATTTAATTACTGGACCAGTTGTTGTGGGTGTTCGTCCTACTCTCCCTGTTGAGGGTGTTTCATTATTGCTAGGAAATGATCTAGCTAGGAACAAAGTGGTTGCTGAACCAATTGTTACAAGTGAACAGGTGGTGGATGTTAAATCACCTGAAGATGATGCTGAACTGTATCCAGCTTGTGTTGTTACTAGGGCAATGGCAAGAAAACAACAAGATGAGGATTTGCAAGAAGGCCAGTATGATTATATGGACCTTTCTGACACTTTCCTTGCCGACATTGAAGGTCCCGGTAGCTCAAAAAAGGCCATAATAAGACCACCTGGTACTAACAAAAGTGTACTTATGCCATGGCCAGACGTGAACAGCCATTCATTAGACAAAAGAACATTTAGGGAAGAACAGAATAAAGACCCTGAGGTTCTTCAGCTCTGCAAGAGGGCTCTACCCCAAGAAGAAGCAGACAAAGTGGCCGAATGTTACTATCATCAAGACGGCATTTTAATGAGGAAGTGGAGGCCCCCTGATGCTATCCCAGAGGAGGAATGGAGAGTGGTATACCAAGTGGTGGTGCCTAAAGTCTATAGGCAAGAAATTATTGGTCTTGCCCATGACACCCCCTTGGCTGGACATTTAGGTATAAGGAAGACTTGCCTTAAGATCTTGCAACATTTCTACTGGCCCAAACTTAGAAATGATGTCGCAGAATACTGCAAATCATGCCATATATGCCAGGTTGTTGGCAAGCCTAACCAGAAAATACCACCAGCACCACTTCTGCCAATTCCAGCCTTTGAAGAACCTTTCAGCCGAGTGCTTATTGATTGCGTTGGACCTTTACCAAAGACCAAGACTGGAAATGCTTATTTACTGACGATCATGTGTACATCCACTCGCTTTCCTGAGGCTATTCCCTTAAGGAATATTAAGACACCAACTATTGTCAAAGCTCTTATCAAATTTTTCACATTAGTAGGGCTTCCTAAGTCAATACAGTCCGACCAGGGTTCAAATTTTATGTCAGGTTTATTTCAGCAGGTCGTTTATCAGTTAGGGATTGCTCAGTATAGATCAAGTGCTTATCATCCAGAATCTCAAGGTGCCTTAGAACGTTTTCATCAAACATTGAAGAACATGATTAGGACTTTTTGTCTTCAATTTGATAGGGACTGGGATGATGGTGTTCACTTTCTACTTTTTGCGGTCAGAGAGGCTGTTCAAGAATCCCTTGGTTTTAGCCCCTTTGAGTTAGTGTTTGGTCATACTGTAAGGGGACCTTTGAAATTGATTAAGGAAAAATGGCTTACTGAACACACTGACTTGAATCTTCTAGACTATGTATCTAGATTTAAAGAAAAATTGTATACTGCTTGTCAAATTGCTCAGAAAAACTTAAAAACTGTACAGAATAAGATGAAAATATGGTATGATAAAGATGCCAGGGACAGAGTTTTTGAGCCTGGTGATAAGGTACTTGTACTTTTGCCAATCCCTGGGCATCCTTTACAGGCTAAATACTGTGGTCCTTATACAATCGACAGTAAAATCAATGATTTGAATTATATTGTAAAAACTCCAGGTCGGCGTAAACAAAATAGAGTGTGTCACATTAATATGTTAAAACCATATTTTGAGCGTACTAATGAAGGTGAGAGTAAACCAGTTGCCACTTTAGCCATGGTTAAATCGGAGAACGATCATGACAAACCAGACATAATTGAACCAACTTTTGATTCCAAGACTATGGAACAAACTGTTAGATTGAAAAATTCTGAAATTTTATCAGATTTAGACTCAAAACTTGCACATCTGACTTTCGATCGCAGAGAAAAATTGAAAACTTTGGTATTTTCTTTTAAAAATCTTTTTCCAGATGTGCCAAACAAAACCACTGCTGTTTGTCATGATGTTGATGTAAGCGATGCTTCTCCAATTAAGCAACATCCTTACCAGCTCAATCCACTTAAACTTGATGTTATGCGACAAGAAATTAGATATATGCTTGACAATGATATTATTGAGCCGAGTAACAGTGAATGGAGCTCTCCTTGTCTTCTTGTACCCAAACCAGATAAAACCTTTCGTTTCGTTACTGATTTCAGAAAAGTAAACTCAGTCTCAAAATCTGACTCCTATCCGATTCCAAGGATAGACGATTGCATTAATAACATTGGACAATCAAAATTCGTAAGCAAATTTGATTTATTAAAAGGTTACTGGCAGGTCCCCCTGACACCGAGAGCTCGTGAAATATCAGCTTTTGTCACACCAGACGGCTTATTTCAATATACTGTCATGCCGTTTGGTATGAAAAATGCTCCAGCTACATTTCAAAGAATGATCAATAATGTTATAAAAGATTTAGACTGTTGTTATGCTTATATTGATGATCTTATTGTATGTAGTGATAGCTGGAAAGAGCATTTAACACATTTATATGATACTTTTGATAGATTGTCACAATCAAATTTGACTGTTAATCTTGCTAAAAGTGAATTTTGTAAGGCCACTGTTGATTATTTAGGGCACACAGTTGGCCAAGGGCAAGTGAAACCTATTATGGCTAAAGTGGATGCAATTACCAATTTTCCTCCTCCTACAAATAAAAAACAACTTATGAGATATTTAGGCATGATTGGATTTTACAGAAAATTTTGTTCAAATTTTGCTACTGTTGTTCAACCATTGACTCATCTTTTACGAAAAGATTCTAAATTCATCTGGAGTGATAATTGTCAAAACTCTTTTGAAAAAAGCAAATCACTTTTAATTAACAGTCCCGTTCTTATCACTCCAGACTTTAAAAAGCAATTCAAACTTGCCGTTGATGCAAGTGATGTAGGAGTTGGAGCCGTTTTATATCAAGAAACAGATGATAATGTTGAGAAACCTATATCATATTTTTCCAAGAAATTAGATAAACATCAGAAAAATTATTCCACTATTGAAAAAGAATGTTTTGCACTGTTGTCTGCACTTCAACATTTTGATGTATATTTAAATCCCACTATGCATCCTATTCTGGTTTATACTGATCATAATCCTCTCACCTTCATACATAAAATGAGAAACAAGAACCAGAGGTTGACTAGGTGGAGTTTATTGTTACAAGAATATGATATTATTGTAAAACATATTAAAGGTAAAGATAACGTAATAGCAGATGCTTTATCTAGATCTTATTAAAACACTGTATACATACTATATATTTTTGTATATATTGTTCATGAAGTTCTCGTTACACTCAAACTTCTTTTAAGGGGGGAGGTGTTATGATATTGTAATTATTATATTTATTTATCTTGGCCTAATTTGTTTTGCGTAGCCTTATAACATGTATACTATGTTTACATAATACTTATAGTTGTTTACCAAATAATGTTATAACTGCGCAGTTTAGAAATCACTGGAACAATAATGGATACTGGTGGAATGACTAGAACTTTCTATTTGACTTACGTAATAATTATGGTGTGATTCGAACTTCTACCGTATTCCAGAAGTTTCCGTTCTACAGTATATATATGGACACGAACGTTAAACTTGCAGATCAGAACGTGTTGGACCAGATATTCTTGTGTTCTCAGCTGTTGGATTTATTTACGTTTCACACATCGTACTTAACAGACTTTTATTTTCGTTACATCATACTAGATTGTGACTGATTGGATATAATATTCCGTTTGGACTCCGCAACAGTGACGAGAAGAATTCCGGATTAGGAAAAGACGAAGGATTTTGAACAGTTAAGTTGACATTTTAGTTTTTTTTGTAATATTTTTTGTAAACTTGTATATAATAAATCTTGTTAAATTTTATTATTGATTTGTGTCTTTTGTTGGCTACAATTTAAAAGGTGATTTCGGCCGTAACAATGTAGAGACTATTGAACTAGGTATCGTAAGTGTTTCGGTGGTAACTGCTGAAAATTGCCATTTTTCAAAACCAATGCATTAAACCTCAGGCAAAACTTTACCTTTAGGTAATTTTGGCATTTAGGTATGTTAATATTTTTGTTCTTATTTCGGCCTCGAGATTCTGACATAAAAATTGCTACCATGGAATGTTTTATTTTTTCTGTTGTGAAATATGCATGGAATATATTATCACAAATCTGAAACTGAGCACTAAAATGGAAGGTAAAAACAAGGTAACGACAACATTGTTCGATGATGTTACTAAAACTTTACACTTGATAATACTAAAGTGTTTCTGGTTTATCTGTGACGACGGTTTTTATTTTAGATAGCCTTTTAGGCATTACTGTCCATGAACTGCAAATTTATAGCAAAATGTATCTTAATATCATGAAAAGCAAATGGTATCTACAGGAAGTCGCTATGCAAAGGAATGAACTATAAATGTTATCAGATTACCATCGCTAATATTTTTCCAACAAAAGTGCGAATTTTGTTTTTGACTACATTTTAGTGGAGTTTGACATGTAAATCTCTTTTCCATGTTGAACAATTTTTGTTGTTTGTTACAACGCTTGGTGAACAGTCTTTTTAGTTATATTGCAATAATAAATAGAAAACTGTCTGCTCTTTATTTGTGTGAAATACGCATATACAATTATTGTCCAACCGATTTCATTGGACAGGGAGACGGTCGATAAATCTCGAATTACATATTTAGAATCAAGGATGATTTATGTCAAAACAAATCTTTTGTATCGATAGATTTTTTTCCCCCTAATCATTAATAAAAAGTAAAATTGTATTCAAGGAGAAAGTAAGCATTTTAAACGAAAGGAGAAAGTAAGCATTTTAAACGGTTTGTTTTGGTTTCTCGTTCCAAACATATTTCTGTCATTTCCTTACTAAACGCTGTTGAAAAATCATATTTTTTTTTTCAACTACATTTCATTTTTTCCTCATTTACCTCCTCAAATAAAGTGTCAAATCTCCCCCATTTTGCAGCGTTTCACATTGTTTTCTAAAATTTACATTAGAACTATACATGTAATCCACATCCTCGTAGTTTATCTAATTTCTTTAGATTAGTTATTTATGTATAGTGAATTCGGAAACCAGCAACTTTTAGGAACTTTACTTTACAGAGTTGCACCTCTTAGAGTGACATTTATTTAACATACTAATAACAGCCAGGTTAATAATTAAATTTTAAAATCCATAGCAGATTTTTTCCCTAGAATGAAAGATATTTTCTAATTGATTGTTTGAATTGAAATTTTTTATTTCATAGTTTTATATCGTATTATTACTTTGAAACATGAATTTCATTGTATCACTGAAAAGTTAATATAATCATTTGAAATTTCGTTTTCCTCCGTTTTCTTCTGTATACCATATTATTTTGACAGATTTGTTTTATATTTCTTTTAAGAATCAACAAAAAGATTTCAGCTACGAAGACAAAAGAAATCAGCATTCATCTAGCGCGACTGCGAGGAATAATAACTTTGGGTTGATGACTAAAGCAGTCCTTAATGAAAGAAACATTGAAATGAATCAAGCATCCGTTCGTTCTGCCAAACGCGCAAGTTCTGAATCAAGTTTGATTCGCATGCGAAGGAGAGACAGTAGCAAATCACAATCTGCATATTTTCCTTCGGTTGAAAATGCAGTTAAACATTTTAGAAGGAAAATGGATGGACCTCGTGTAGTTAGTGTATCAGTACCACTTAATAAAAGACAATCAAGTCTGGATTATAGTGATGAGCATAGGTTAAAGTACCACCATCGCAGTGTTGACGAGCTGGAGAAAATGTCTCAAAATTCTGAGAGGCTTAGAACAGTATTCGACCAAGAAATAGATCTGGATTACATTGACATTGTTTATGAAACAAATAAACCCTCAAAACAGCATTATCTTTCCCTTTCGTGTGCTCCTCCATTGATGCCAAAAAACTATTCAAGGAGAATTAAGTTGCAACAAATGATTGATTCAAGAGGATCGAGTGCAAAATCAACCGTTCACAAGGAAGGTAGTGATGAGATAAAAGAAGAAACTGATGCTCAAGAACTTCAAGATTTAGTTGACATTAACGTCCCATTCGAGAAGGAAAAGGAGTGTACAATAAGGAGTGATACAAATACTATTTCTGTTCACATCGAACATAAATCTGACATATTTTCAAAACCAAAGGAAGAATTATTAGTTCGAGAGCTCAAACCAACCACAATACAACAGACAAGTAAAAGTGTCAGTGCTCTTACTATGCCTTACAGATATTCGTATTTCCAAAGATCAAATGGATTTTTAGGAGGTGTTAACAGGGCTAGCACAAGAGATATGCAGAAAATATTCCGATATAGTAAACACATAAATCACAATTTCAAATAAAAAAAATAATAATGACTAAGTTACCTGTTCAATGTGTGCTTTACCATCACCAGGCCACTTTCGTCCGCCCATTAACTTTTACCTTTTATTTTTCTCAGAAACACCTCGACCAATTACAACCAACATTATCAGCAATAATCCGCTAATCAAGGTGTCCTCTGCGAACCAACTTGGTGGGGGATTCGATGAAAGACCTCCTTTCTGAGAAAAAATGTCAGTTTGAACAAAAATTGACAAACTTAATACAAATTTTGATATCTTTCAGAATTGTATCTGATGATCATGGTAAATTAACACGAAGACCGTCCGGTTTGAAACCCCTATGATAATTTGAATTATTTTGATAAAAACGTGGTCCAAGATTCCTCTGGCAACTGAATGACTGAGCCAGTTGTAACAAAACTTTATATGTATAACATTAATTTGTTGTTCATCACATTTAGTTTCTGATTTATTGTTTTTCATTGGTAAATTAAATCCAGGTGAGCGATACAATGTCCTAGGAGCCTCTAGTTTAATTCTTAATTCTCACTAGAGCAATTAATAATACGTGTGCTATCTTGCCATATTATAGATAAGATTATTAATATTGTTTTGTTTTCCTACCTTCTAAAATAATTGGAGATAGATTCTGTACTAGTTTGAAACAACAGAAACTGAAGATAACTAGTCTAATATAAGGGATAGAAAAATCTTATTGGTTTATCAATAGTAGCAAAAGAATACCGAAGCGACAAAACCGTGGGAAAAGTCCTGTAAGATCGAAATCCGGCAAGATAAACTCGTGAGAATGCCAAAAACAAAAACAAAACAAAACAGAAAAATACCACAATGATACATGTACAACTAAATAAATAAAAAAAAACACATATAATAAAATAAATTTATCAAATCAAAAGTACATCTGTAAAACTTCTAGAGTGCTGATATGTGGCAGTAAATTCGGTGTGTAGAGAAACTACATGAAGATAAATAAAATTTTGTTTAATTATAAAAATGTATCACTTGAGGAGACTATAGTGGCTCGAGGTAGGTAGTATCACTTGAGGAGACTATAGTGGCTCGAGGTAGGAAGTATCACTTGAGGAGACTATAGTGGCTCTAGGTAGGTAGTATCACTTGAGGAGACTGTAGTGGCTCTAGGTAGGTAGTATCACTTGAGGAGACTGTAGTGGCTGAGGTAGGTAGTATCACTTGAGGAGACTAGTGACTGAGGTAGGTAGCATCACTTGAGACTAGTGGCTCGAGGTAGGTAGTATCAATTGAGGAGACTATAGTGGCTCGAGGTAGGTAGCATCACTTGAGGAGACTAAAGTGGCTCTAGGTAGGTAGTATCACTTGAGACTATAGTGGCTCGAGTTAGGTACTATAACTTGAGGAGACTGTAATGGCTCGAGGTAGGTAGTATCACTTGAGGAGACTGTAGTGGCTCGAGGTAGGTAGTATCACTAGAGACTGTAGTGGCTCGAGGTAGGTAGTATCACTTGAGGAGACTGTAATGGCTGAGGTAGGTAGTATCACTTGAGGAGACTAGTGGCTCTAGGTAGGTAGTATCACTTGAGGAGACTGTAGTAGCTGAGGTAGGTAGCATCACTTCAGAAGACTGTAGTGGCTCGAGGTATGTAGTATCACTTGAGGAGACTGTAATGGCTTGAGGTAGGTAGTATCACTTGAGACTGTAATGGCTCGAGGTAGGTAGTATCACTTGAGACTGTAGTGGCTCTAGCTAGGTAGTATCACTTGAGGAGACTAGTGGCTCTAGGTAGGTAGTATCACACGAGACTATAGTGGCTCGAGGTAGGTAGTATCACTTGAGGAGACTATAGTGACTCTAGGTAGGTAGTATCACTTGAGGAGACTAGTGGCTCGAGGTAGGTAGTATCACTTGAGGAGACTGTAGTGGCTCGAGGTAGGTAGTATCACTAGAGACTGTAGTGGCTCGAGGTAGGTAGTATCACTTGAGGAGACTAGTGGCTGAGGTAGGTAGTATCACTTGAGGAGACTGTAATGGCTCGAGGTAGGTAGTATCACTTGAGGAGACTGTAATGGCTCGAGTTAGGTAGTATCACTTGAGGAGACTGTAATGGCTGAGGTAGGTAGTATCACTTGAGGAGACTAATGGCTCGAGGTAGGTAGTATCACTTGAGGAGACTGTAGTGGCTCGAGGTAGGTAGTATCACTAGAGACTGTAGTGGCTCTAGGTAGGTAGTATCACTTGAGGAGACTGTAGTGGCTGAGGTAGGTAGTATCACCTGAGGAGACTGTAATGGCTCGAGGTAGGTAGTATCACTTGAGGAGACTGTAATGGCTCGAGTTAGGTAGTATCACTTGAGGAGACTGTAGTGGCTGAGGTAGGTAGTATCACTTGAGGTGACTGTAGTGGCTCTAGGTAGGTAGTATCACTTGGGGAGACTAGTGGCTCGAGTTAGGTAGTATCACTAGAGACTGTAGTGGCTGAGGTAGGTAGTATCACTTGAGGTGACTGTAGTGGCTCTAGGTAGGTAGTATCACTTGAGGAGACTATGAGGCTCGAGTTAGGTAGTATCACTTGAGGTGACTAGTGGCTCGAGGTAGGTAGTATCACTTGAGGAGACTAGTGGCTGAGGTAGGTAGTATCACTTGAGGAGACTGTAGTGGCTGAGGTAGGTAGTATCACTTGAGGAGAGTGTAATGGCTGAGGTAGGTAGTATCACTTGAGGAGACTGTAATGGCTCGAGGTAGGTAGTATCACTTAGTATTAGTCAAATTCAACATGCAGGCTCAATTGTTTTCTTTTATTAACCAATTTGAGTAAAAAAAATTACAAATATTTTAATATTATTTAACATACAAGAAACAATTATAAAGTTTCAAGAATTATAGGGGCATATTCTGCTGTTAATGACTTCACCTTCCTGCTTGATTTATCACTTAGTTGGTAATTTAAATATCTACGAAACGGATGGTGTAGAGTATATTAGGGATTTATTCGAATCAATTATAATATATACAAAAATATCAATTGGTAGAAATAAACAACTTGGCCGTTTAGAAAAACAAATGAACCGGATACTGTTCAAGAAAAAACGTACGTGAATAAATTTCAAAAGGTTCAAAAAAAATACCAGAGATATCAGTTGCGGGGAAAGTTCGAAATGTAAGACCTAAAGAATAAAAAGAAGACACAAATCAAGTTAAGCCAAAGAGGAACATGAAAAGGTCGTACAAAAACTAAAGCATTCCACAGAACACTGTGGCTCATATCAGGTACTTCAGAGGCATAAGCATATATCCACCTGTTAACTGCACTGGTCCAATTTCAGAAAAGTTAAGTCCAGTGAGGTGTCGATTCAAACATTTTAGTGTACGTAAATAACAAGAAAGATGAAAAACAAAGACCTAGGGAAGAGATGTGTCGATAGAAAATATATTGATCAAGTAGTTTATAAAGATATTAGCTATTAACATTGAATTTGTTATTTTTGATTTGCAATTTGAAGTGAAGCTTTTATAGAGATAATAATTTGCTGAATTTCTGATTAAATACTTGTAACATATAAATAAAAACAAAAAACAAAAACAAAAAATTAATGCACTGATCTCAATGATAAGAAAAAAAAGAAATGGATCTTTACATAAATAATGCTGTAAATAAAACAAATTAGTATTGATTTCCTAATAGCAAAACATTCCATTAAAAAAGAACCATAAAATATCACAGTGACTTACTTATCGGTGTGTAAAGACCAATAAAAAATGTTAACAAACCTAAGTTCTGTTCTATTTATAATGTAAGAGTTTCCTGTAGAGTTTTAGGTCGTTTTTGTACATTTTCTATATTGCTTACCCAGTTTGTTTCATTTGGATTTTTTAAAATTTTTGTCGGGTTTTATTTCTTTTTGTTTTTGTTTTTTTTGTCTGTGTGTGTTTTGTTGTCAGTTTGTTAAAGCATTGTATATTTTGTGTGTTGCCATTATTTCCCTTGTTCCGTTGTTTTCGTTTCTGAATTGAGGATTAATGGTTTATCTTTCTGTTTTCCAGTAAAAGGGAAAGAAATAATATAAAAAAAACTAAGTATGTTGCGAAACAGTTCATACGACAATAGAAAACAATGAGAACAAATTGAAATGGTGAGCTGTCAAGAGGGGCATAAACGACTTCAATGTACAAAATACCAAACAAAATGCAAAATCGTTAAAAAAAACAACAACCAAACTAAAAAGTTCAAATTGCTCAACGTTGTTTTCTAAAGAAATAATATACTTTATCTCCCTAAACTGCTACTTTGGGATATAGATATTTTAAAAATCACAATTAAAAATACCGTTTGGAATCGTATTTGTATAATGACATTATTTGTAGTGGCCATTTTAAACAACCTTCGACAAATAAGGCATATCTTGTGCATTAGATATATATTCATATCTCCAATGAAGGACTCTAAGTTACTGATATATCGATACTAATGCAAATGTGTTATTTTTATATATTTTTGTGAAAACTAAGGATACTTCGTGCGTAGCTATGTCCGTTTGGCTTTTACATTTTCGTTTCGGTTTTCAACATTTCCGGCTTTGAGGACACATCAATTCGACCAAATATGAATCAAGTCTGTGGAATATTTACCATTTAAAAGCCTAAGCCTTGTACTAAAACCTACCTATGTTTGATATTTCTGTTCCCATATGGTGTTTCATTTACAAAATTCAACCCTGTCCTCTAATTTCCTTGTAGAACCAAACAGAGCAGGTTTAAATATCCCTCATGAATTCCGAATCTAGTGTCGTCTTGGAGAACATACCTATGACGATCAGTAATGTTTAGAGTGTGTCTCCATTGCAAATACTACTATTTTGAATTGCTTTTATTGTCCTTGTCTTACTTTTATAGTAAATTCCCCTAGTGAAGGTAATGCATAGGTTAAAACAAAGAAAGAGTAGAACGATAACAGTGCCATCGTGTAATATAAGGTAGTCGGTATGTTGATGACAGTACCTTTAATATGATATCAGAAACAATTTTTAGTTCATACTAGGGGGAGGGTTGAGATCTCACAAAACATGTTTAACCCCGCCGCATTTTTGCGCCTGTCCCAAGTAAGAAACATCTAGCCTTTGTTAGTCTTGTGTTTTTTTTTTAATTTTCGTTAATTTTTATGTTTCGGGGTTTAGTGTGCCGTCCATTTTACTGAACTACTATACATTATTGTTTAGGGGCCCCCGGATGCGGGATTTTCTCGCTGCGTTCAAGACCCATTTGTAGCCTTGAGCTGTTTTCTGCTCTTTGGTCGAGTTGTTGTATCTTTGACACATTCCCCGTTTCCATTCTCTATTCTATATCAATGAAAATGGCATAAAATTGAAACTAAATAATTTAGTGTTGCAAAATTGTCAATAGGGAAATTTAAGTGACTTTTTTGCTATCCCTTGTTTCGGTAATTGAAGCTGTTCTAAAACAAATTGTGTTGTTGTTTTGGCTTTCCAAATTCTCCGCTTGATACACAACTTATGGTTTTAGAAAATATTATCGAAATATGCATATATAATTTATCTTTTTTTTAACAACAAAACATCATTTATTGCACAACACGTTGTTAACAATCTCCTAAATGGTACAACGATCCCAATTAGGTTCTTCTGTATGAATGAGTAGTGCTCCATTGAAACAAGTATTGATATTAATGATATTTTTTTTTTATTAAATATGAATTAAGAAAATGTTTTATTTGTCTTTCTTGTCAACTTGTTAAATTTATCTTAATAAATAAAGTACAACAGAATGAGGTTTCTCTTGCTTTTACAAGTATTATCCATGCAAAACAACTCGGTAATGGGTTTACCTTTATCAAATATTTATGACGACGATAATGTTCATCAAAGGTTTTGTACTCGTTACTGAGGTTTAATGAAGTTGTTATATATTCCATCACGCCATTAATATATTCTTAGTGATAATAAAACAACAAAACATCGATGATGTTAAACAAAATCAATTAAGTCACAGACAACCAGAAAGGCAGGCTGTAAGATGTGGATATTTGAAATATACATGTTGATACATTCAAAAGACTAATACTATTCATTTTTTTTTTCTCTGTGGTGCACAGCGCACTATTATCATCAAATTATTTGAAAATAACTCAAATTAGATTTCCCTTAAATACTTGTTCGAAATTTTATGCTCACAATTATTTAATATTTGTTTTTTTTCAAATCATAGCTGATAAACCTTAATCAAGGACCTCAAAATTTATTCGAGTTTATATTCGATTAGCAAAGGACCATCCTAGAGTTAAATTTTCTCTGGTACGATTCTATCGACACAACTGATTAAGTCCACCAGGGTTTTCATTGCAGTGAAATACACGATTTTACTGGTATGAAATCGATAATTAAAATTTTACTATTAAAAACTACCCTTTTAAACTAAGGAGCTTCTCCTCATTCTATTCTACCACCGCAATCTTTTCATGTTTTAATTTGAATCGACTCTGTAAATATATAAGATTAATTTCGCCTTGAGACAGAGACAGATGGTCAGAATAGGTGGTTTGTATGGCAATCCGTTTTACTATTTATTCTAACTTTTAGAAGATACCTTATGAAGTGTCAAGTCCGCTTATAAAGAAAATTGTATGATATATCTTATAAATTATATGAGATATCTTATAAACTTTTTGAGATATCTTATAAGGTTTATTAGATATCTTGAAGTTAGAATAAATAGGTTTGGGTATAAAAAAAAGATGTTTTAACAAGCGATTAGCCTGTTGAAGGTATGTCTGTATTTAGCCGTCTCTTTGTGTTGTATATAGTTTAGAAAAGAGTGTGATGATGTTCATTTTCTGGTATTTTATTGTTTATTTAATTATTTTTTTTTATCATTTTCTGTTGTTTGAGAAAATAATGTACGTGATTTTGTACATTGTATAATATAAATTTCTTTGGGAATTATTTGTACAAATCCCAGCCTGCAGATAAACACCAAAATACAGCCACAAATGAACAAATCACATAAACTCTGCACTATACTGACTTAAAAAAAAATATGTGCTTTAAGGGAGACTTGTAAAACTCGATTGAAAATTAAAGATTGAGAATGAAAAATTTATAATGCAACCACCGGATGAGCAACAGCTTCATCGATAAGCATCAAGTGGATTTAATAGTTGATGGAATTAATACTAAAATATAGGATCAAATATTTTACACAGAAGTAGCCAAAATTCCACAATAAATATAGTATTCTACATAGAAAAAAATATTTATAACAGGACAAGAATTGTTTGAGTAACAGCCGCTTTATAATATATATTCATTCATCTTTGTCATTGGTTTCCAATAAGGAAAGTGTTTAGACTGGAGGTAGATATAAAACAATGTAAACACAAAGGAAACACAAGTACTTCTTAAATTAATCATTTACTGATTCATAATTAATACAAAGGCCCACATTATAGTTATCTAATAACATCAACTGGTGTTAATATGGTCTAAACAGATTTAAAGCGCACCTTTTAACACTTTAACAAACATTCAATTGTTATTTGTGATGGTAGATTGTTCCACGGGGCTAAACACTATCAACAAACGTCTGTATCAAACTAATAAAATATTTAAATCCTAATACAAAACATAAATAAGTGATTATTGAAAATCTATACAGGATGATGTTTTGAAACTAATCCTATCATAAAGGTATGTTTTGACTTAATTTTAAAAAGGGAAATTCGAAAAACAACGGAAATGCGAATCGATTTTAAGACGATTTTGTTTTAGAATTACTTTTTCATCTGAAAACGTTTTAGAAGTCTTTGTGAAAAACAGATAAACGATAGTCTAATACCTACGGAAACTATTGTCGACCTTCTTTACATCTGCCCTTTATAAGGGGTGTGTGCCTTTGGATAATTGCCCTATATTCAAGTTTGAGCTCTGAAGTGTAGCTTATTGTTTAGTGGTCATTTCGAGTTCATTTTGGCTCATTTCATTCGTTTTCTGTTTAAACATCATTACTTTCATGGTCATTTCAAGGCTCGTCCCTGTCTTAGTAATTTCTTAACTGATTTCTGACCTAAACAATAGCTTTTTCTATTTTACAAACGAGACTAGCCATCTTTGGTTAGATAGCATGTATTACTGGAATTGACACTACAGCGGACTTGACACTTCACTAGATTTCGCCCAATTTCACTGGTGACGATTGCCGTTAACGGGCGACATGCCTATTCTTTCAGAACACACGATGTCACTTCCCGTTTTGTTCTGTGGGTTCACATCAATACTGCTTTAGTTTTGGTGCAGTCTTGTTTTAGTAGTGTTAATTTTGTTATGTCCCCTTTTTTAGTAGAAATAATGGGAGATGTTGGGTAAATGTCAATGAGACAACAACCTTTGATAAGAACAAACTAGAGGCTCACTGGAGCCACTACCGCTAACCTGGACTATGTCAATCTTGACCGGCAGCCTGCAACATTGCTGACAAGCTCCAACTGGCTCACTGGTTTCAAACAAGCAGTTCTTTCAGTGATTTTTCCCTTTAGGTCCTATGTTCCGCTCTGGCAGCCATCTTTGATGGCGGACAGGGTCATCGGAAACACTTATGAAAGAGCACCACCTAAGACCATAGCTGCCAAGTTTTGTTCAAATTGGACTAGTGAATTCAGACAAGAAGTTGTTCCAGTAAATATGTTTAACTATGTTCGATTCTGACGACCGTCCTAGATAACAGGCCGGGTCATCGGGTATGATTCTGAAAGAACACCACCTAAAGACCATTGCTGCCAAGATTTGTTCCAATTGGCCACATGGTTTTAGACAAGAAGATCTTTAAATAATTTCCATTAGTGTCCTATGTTAAACTATGTTCGGGTCTGGCTGCCAAATTTTGTTCCAATTCGCCGAGCCGTTTCAGACAAGATCTTTCAGTAAATTCCCCTTGGGGGCCTATGTTAAACTATGTTCGGCTTTGGTGGCCATCTTGGATGGGTCATCCGATACAATTCTGAAAGAGGACCAACTAAGGACCATTGCTTCTAAGGTTTGTTCCAATTTTCCAAGTGGTTTCAGACAAGAATATCTTTAAATAAATTTCCCATAGGGTTCTATGTTAAACTGTTTTCGGCTCTGGCGGCCATATTGGATATAATTCTGAAAGAAGACCACATAAGGACCATTGCTACCAAGTTTTATTTTAATTGTCCCAATGGTTTCAGGGGAGAAGAAAGTTTACGACGATGACGGACGACGACTGACGAGTGATGGCAATAGCTCACATGGCCCTTTGTATACGAATATTTTTTTTCAATTCTAATGTAATAGTTTTCTTAAACTAGTTTTGTTACTCTTTCTGATGCATTTGTTTTCTGCGTTACTGTTCTCACGAATAGGTTTATAGTCTTTTGATTTTGGTCTTATTGGCGTTCATCGCTGTCTTATTTCGGTATTCTATTGCCGACACTTAATGCACTATTTTGTAGTCATTTCAAGATTTGTTTTCTCCTCTAAATGAAGCTTATTGAAAGGTCACTTCAGCACATTATTTTCATGGTTAGATCTAAGTTGATTTCTGGCCTGAACTGCATTTTACCGTTTTCATTATAATTTGCATGCTCAAGCGATTCATATCTATAATTATAATTTGCATGCTCAAGAGATTTATCTCTACTGTATCCTTATAATTTCTAGTTGATTTGTGGTTGCATTGTATTCATATCATTTTCGGTATCATTTCGAGGCTCAACTCTTTTTTTTTGTCATTTTGATGTAGATTTTTGGTTTATCACTGATATTATTCTACCATTAACTGCACTTTGATAATCATCTTTATTGGTAATACCAAGATTCGATTTTACATCTGTGGTATATGTTATTTCTTTATCGGCTCAAGTCCCCTGCAGCCAATCAATTTCTTGATCATTTTAGGGTTGATTTCTGATCTGAACTGCACCTTATAATTTGAAGGCTCTTTGCTGTGTTTGTGATTTATAAGTTTATTTCTGATCAGATCATTAGTTGTTCATCACATCTATGGCATTTGGACACCCTTCAGGTTATAGGTCATTTCAAGGCTCGTCACTTTGATAGTTATTTGGATTTCTTGATATCTCTTTCGTGTAGGAATAGAAATTTATCTCTTTTTAGATTAATTTCTTCTATAAACCAATTATTGTATTTTTCATGGTTATATAAATCAAAGATTATATCTTCCATGGTTATTTTGAGCTTGATTTCTGACCAGAACTGTATCTCTTTGCAACGGTCTTAATTGCGAGGTGGAATTTCTAGTCTGTACTCAAGCACACCCCTTGCAGCCTAGCTGAGAGCTCTAAATATCCAGTTGTGAGCCAGTATGTTTGATGGAATGTTTATTTTATTGTTTCTCTCCATAGTTATAAGTAGATATTTCATGTTTGATAAAAATTTATCTTTCTTCGTCAACAAATGTAAAATCTCATATTAGATTTTGATCTACAATCCTCTAAAATATGAAATCTGTGATTTCTTCCCATCGTATACTATATCCACTGGTTATACAGAACTCTCTGTTTATGCATCAGTTAGTAAATGTCATTTGTTAAATCTCGTCAATAAAAATATTAATAAATACGGAAACAGCTTTATTTCCATCATAACTAAGTAGTGCGTGGCGAATACAATATCGAACACACTAAGTCAATGATGGATGTATCGTTAAGACGTGTTATCATGGTATTGGATACCTATACAGATAATAAGGTATAGTTAATTGGTTTTCCTACTTTTTAAAATGAATTAAACTAATGTGATACTTTATAAAATAAAACTTTAATGCTTCAAATGTCTTTTTCCCTTCGTTTAAAATGTTTTTTTAAAGAGAAGTTATGATTTTTTTCCTCTTTTGGAGGAAAACAGAAAGAAACAAAAAGAAAAAAGGGCTAAGATAAAAAAATATTTCCATTTGCATTTTGGAATTTTTTTCTATGAATTTTATATTAAGCTTCGTAATAGTTTGACTTAAGTCATTTTTTATCCGAGTTTAGTCTCAGAAACTCATTTTTGATACCAAAAGCGTTGTTGCTGCTGGATTCATGAATTAATATAAGATTTGCTTATCGGTGTTAAAATGGCAAAATTGAGTAGGTATTTATTTCAAACAAAACATTATTTTTTTTATATTTTCCTGCTATACTATGCAATCAGATGTTTAATGCTTAATCTTTAATAAGTTTTCTATCCGATGAGGCGGTTTTGGTCTATTGTCAATCATTTTGTATACCTTTTTGGAATATCGAAATTAAGGACACTCAGAAACAAAACCATTTTACACGAAAGTTGATGCCTGTACACCTGTCTATAAAGGGCGCCCAAGGGACCAGACAAAAGGTGCCCTTTATGAGCAGCTGCCCTCTTTATAGAGCTTTGTTCATGAATGAGACTTTTTCACTGTGCCATTTATATACAGTGATTTGCTATATAGAGGTACCCTTTAAAGCAGGGTTGACTGCACTAGCTTACAGTAATTTGATCTTGGTTCCGATTGTCTTGCATATTGAACAACTGTCCAAAATACCCGAAAATGACATATTTGTGTTAAAACTTTACCCAAAGAATTATTCAAATAAATAAGGTAATGTTATGGACTTGGTTGGTTATTATAATAAGCAAATCTGAAGAGGAGGTTTTGAAAATGACACAAGAATTGAATATTATTCACAGGAAAGTGGCACCACTCCTTTGTAGACTACACGCTTTCAATTTGGAAATTCTAAATGCGTCTTAGTAATTTTGGGTTAATATGATAATCCGAACCTGTTAATTCTTCTTCACCAATCATTTCTAGTCTACTATCGATGATTGTTTGGGATTTTTTCCTGCAAAGGTAGTGTACCCATTCGATCGCCAGATACAGTTTCTTGTATGAAGGATCTTATTTCTAATGATCTGAGAGTATTTGACCAAACTCTGATTTTATTCGATACAGTATCTAATTTATTTAAACCGTTCAAAAATTGATTGTCTCGGTAATTTGAACTTGTTACTTTGGTCCATATTTAAATGTGTGTAGGCCTTTTTTATAGAAGGTAGAACTTCACCAGCATTAAAAGGAATTCAAACAATGATTTAAAAAAAATAATGTTTTTTTTCGCTGTTGAAGGCTAAGGTTTGAATTCCACACGAGTAACAACAGTTTATTTGTCATCGGAACTTGTATAATTTTCTGACACAAACTCAATATAGTATTCTAAATTCAGTATCATATTATTTTCTTAATGTTTTTCTTTTCATTACTGATTTAATGACGTTGTGACTTTAACACGACTGAATCAAAAAATAAAATAAAATTGTGACTGTCATAGATAGGACAATGGCATTATATCAATAATTGATGAATACAAAACAATAATATTGATAACCATTACATGATGTTACAGGCATGTAGAACATACTTGGCCGATCGATTATAAATTCCAATTCTCATATAATCAGTTTTGTAGGTAGTTTTTGGTGCAGTCATTTATAAATGAATTTAAATTTCACTCAAGCAGGGGGTTTTGTGGTTCATTGTGTTATTACTTTTTAAAATCTAAACAGGATCTAGAAATATGTTATAAAATAACAATAAATTCAGAAAAATCTCAAACAAACCATTATTTTGTAACGTTAAAAGGGGTTTAAGGAAATTTGTTCGTAACAAATAACAAACATATTAACACTCGCAGAACACATAAAAAAATCCGTTAAAATGGATGTTTTCCCAATTACTTGCAAATTGATAATTCACGTTGGCCTCTGTCTAAGATTGGAGATTATATAACATTAAAACACATGATGGATTATTTCTAACGGTTAGATTGGCGATTTACGGCGAGCGGACGGGTCGGTGGTTTCAAAGAGTGGGGAAAGAAAATCGAGTTTGCTGTCAATCAGACAGCTTCTTTTTAATTACGTTGTTTTGTAATGCAATAGTAACATATCAACATCTTTGGTTTTGTAGCAAAAACGGCCGCAGTTTTACACAATACCGTCCACATGTTTTTATTGTTCTACTTTGTGTCTTTTTTTCAAATGCAAGTCGTTTTTTTTCAAAGAATGTTTCTTTCAAATGAAAGTAAAAAGTATTAAACTAACTGGTTTCCATTCCATTCCACTGATTTGTTTCTTTTCCAATGCTGAAATTCCTAAAATTTTTTATGTATAATAAGCTCATTTTTGTGTATAATATGACGTGAACACAAACAAATGAAGCAAGTTTTGTTTCAAACAGTTTCAACTGTGTTGACTTTTAGGACACATATCATTGTTATTTAAAATGTAAATTATTTTAAGTAAGTCCAGAGTTTATCATCAAGATATCAGTTGTCAGGGTATGTGGAAAACGTATACAGTAGCTAATGGTCACCCTTTTCTGTAATAGATTGGTCGGCTTTGATTGTTTATACCAATGAATCAGGATACTGGATTAGAGGAGACTGGGTATAAATGAAAACCGGTTGAAGTGTCTGTATTATTAGAAAACTAAAGTGTCTGCAGTATTTCTGTTAACTTTGAACACTTTTTTGTTAGAGTTTGGAAATGGTGTGCAGTTGTTTATTAGAGGTCGTTCCTGTTTTCTGTCTGTAATGATTATAGACTGTAAATATTAGCCCTTATCTTTGTAAGCCATGACGTGTTAGTAATGCCATTGTGGGAAGAAAATTATACCGAAATTAATATGCAAACTGATGCATAATGAAATGGAGTTTAAATTAATGAAAACAAAATGGCACATACAGGCTAGCCGGAATATTCACGTCTTCATAATTGAGAATATTACATGTAGTTCCTTAAAATCTGAAACATCCAAACTCTGAAACCAGAACCCCACTTGTTTCAAAGACATTATCTTGAGAATTGCTCGTGACTGAAAAAATATTCCGAAAAGGTGAAATGAATAGGGCCAGGAAGATTTTTTACAAATGAGTACATAAAATTTTCAGTGCAAAATTCTTTATATTCTTTATTCAGTTATTCCAGAAAACGTCCCTTCACAATCGTTCCGTTTACATTATACAAAGTTCTTTCATTCAGAAAACACGTGCACATGGGTAGATGTAGGCTTTTTACTTGACGTTTGTCATTTAGTGAAGGGTAAACTTCATTAAATTAAAACACAAAAGAGGAGTTGAAGCTATATGTTTAGCATTGATTAGCAGTTGACCATTAAAAGATACTTATCTTAACAAAGTATGTTTCAAATTTTAACAAGATATATTGAGCACATCGAAGTCTACACGATTTATAATTTACCCAAAAATTGTTAATTTTGTGATTTTTCGTGCACATTTGATTTTTTTACGGACAAGGCGACATAACTCCAGAACAACATCTGACTTTAATACGGTAACAGTATAGACATGATAGAGGAGCCTAAGGAAATTTCAGTCTAGTGAGTCTTTTTAGCAACTTCAAACTTTGATCACAGATACAAAGAACTTGGCAATATTTTGTAACCATTTTTCACCATTTTAGTAAGGATGATTTAAGTTTTTTAGAATAATTATGAATATTTACCCTGGAAACAATAAGAAAAATGTGTTCATGTGCTTATTAATAAAGTTTCATTTTTTTAAGTAGAAAGGCTAGTAGATGGTATATTTGGTGTATCGATGTTACGGTTGTTATCATTAAAACTATTTCAAGACAGAAAATTTCTATCATTCAAGCAAGACCCAATATTGTCAGATTTCTTTAATTTCTGCATTAATAAATCATATCTAAGAATTCTTGTTTTAATGAACAGAAACATACGTTTAATAATAAATCCGCAGTTTCCAACATATTGATTTGCAAATAGATTCTTTCGAAGAACGAATTCCTTCATTATTATCCAGCAACTATGATACAAATCTCACAATCTTTGCACAGACACAAATGTGATAAGCACGTAACACATATGAGTTTGTATGTACATTCTGTTATTAATGAAATTTAGTAAGGCTTTATAATTTTATAATGTTGTGGCTTTCTAAACATTTAGGCTAAAGATCGTTGAGAAGTATACTTTGTGGAAGCGAATTACAAATTTACTATAAATATTTAACAAAAAGAATAACAATATTAGACTTATATACGAGGAAAACAAATTGTGAATAATATTTTTTTAATATAATGACTTTACCTACCTTCTTGTTATTTTAGAAAAATAAAGACCATGGAGTTCACATAAAACTGAATTTAGAGGAACTTCAGTATGTGATAAAAGTTGTGAAAACAATACAATTTAGACAAGAAATCTTAAGGCCGACTTCATACGGCGTCTTTGATCACAAGGACGTTCTTTTTGATTATATTGGACAAGATCAAGATTTCTCAAATCTGAAGATGAATTCGAAAAAGAAAGACCGCATGTTTCCTGAAATTACACCAACGATGATGCCGTCGATTCAGAGTGCCGTTGAACACTTTCGAAAAACAATGAGCAGGCCAAAAGGGTCATCTGTACATCTCCCCTCGTTATCAAGGAGTGTTGATGGGGTTCAACATCCTGGTCGTATCAAATATAAGCATAGATCAGTGGAAGAGACCACAAGGAATTCCGAAAACTGGGACAGACTGAGAGATGTCTTAAAAGACGAAAACAATTCGATAGACGTTGTATACGAGGCTAACAAACCAGATAAAAGCCATGTTCAATCTTTAGAATGCTCTCCCCCGCTTGTTTCATTGTCGATGTCAGACGGAATCAACCTCGACAAGGAAAAAGATTTAAAATCAAAAGAAGTGGAAAACAGGCAAGAGCTTACAGAAGAAATTATGAACGATGAAGCGAAAGCAAACGAGACTCATTGGTCAGGAAAGTACAGTACAGGCCCAAATAATGACCCCGAAGAAAAATATGATCGAAATAATAATAATGAAAACAAAATTAAAGATACAAATTTGCCACCTAAAGCATTGTTAATATCAGTACCGACTGTGGAAAAATCTACCAAGAAGAAAGTAAGATTCAATCTTGATCAAGACATTCACAAAAAGACATACGTCAATGCTCTGAAGACAGCACGAATGAAGGAAAAAAGACATTCCTTGACACACTCATATAAATTTTCTTATTTCAACCACTCAAATGACACATCGAGAAAGGCAAAAGTACGCAGTGAAATGAAACAAATATTTCGTGGACAACATCCAGATAAATATTACCGTTCCCAAAAATGTTAACAATATAGACTTATCTCACAAACAGAATTTGTTATAGAGTGCAATAATGTATTCTATATTGTCTTTCAAGTTACGTTGGAAACTGAATCGCCAAATCAACGAAGCAAGCCATCGTTTCAATTTTAAAAATTAATTTAAAAGAAAAACAGCTTGGTATAAGCCCAGACACTTGAATCGATGTAGATCGGGATTGATAGTTCCACGTATTTTTTCTTTATGGATAAATTAGTGCATTGAATTTAGAGGGAAAAAACTAAACGATACAAATTTTGGTTATACAATATCATTTTCTAACAATTAAAAAAAATCATCACGCCATTTTGAAGACTACTTTTGTCATTGTAATAATCATATACCATAATATAAACTTTCAGAAAAAAATTAGTTGGACTTTGACTAAATATTAAAGTTTCAAAATGTATGTATAAAAGATTATTATACTTCCTGTAAGAATGTCCTTTGATGATTAGATAACTTTAATTTGGCATAGAATTGATCTATCTTCTGATAGTCTTTACTGCTGTCCTCAATAGTAGTGGCCTGATATGTCAATCAACGTTCTATTCACGCGAGTAGGCGGGGCCAATGTATGGCTGGGCGGAGATAATCATTGTATTCATATCTGAATCTTCAAAGCGTTTTATGATAGGCAATCTGTGCATTAGTATTGACAGTCAGTATAATAATAGTAATTCTTAATTGACAAGGATTGCCAATTTTCCTACCGAAGGTCGGTGGTTCTCTCCGGGTACTCCGGCTTCCTCCACCAATAAAAACTGGCCGCCGCGAAATGGCCAAAATGTGCTGAAAACGGCGTTAAACCCCAACTAAACAAACAAAAAATAATAATAGTAATAATGTTGTTTTAAGCATTGACTATGCGAAATAGTAGCCTCGGTTGAAGACAAATGCTAAACTTCGGGTCGTGCACTATGTCTTCGACCTTGGCTACTATTTTCGCTTAGTCACTGCTAAACACAACATTATTATATAAATAAAACACGAAAAAACAGTCTTAATAGAATAAGAAAGTAAATGTTGGCATGTTTATAAATATATATATAAAATACACCGCATATAGATGTCACGAAAAATTGTGACTGTAGATCTTTTATATATTTAAACCTGTTTTGGTAAGCTGAAAAAAATAACAGTAAATTTTAAAATTTGTGTAATTTTTATTTTGCATGAAATAAACAAGAAAAATTGTCTTGATTTTCATATGAAAAATAATAATGGAAAAAACTGCAACTTATATGAATATAACTAGAGGTACTGTTGTCACAGGAGTCCAGCATGCTGGACTGTTTTAGCACGCTAAAACTGATGTCTCCCCTTCCATACCCATAGTTTTTTTAACATTTTTTAGGGATCATCAAGGTGGCAAATTAAGAGCTATGGTACATAATACATGTAGTTACCTACAGATATGTGCTTCAACAAGGAATGAATAAGGTAATATATAGTTTTGGGGAAGGGATCTGAACCATTTTTAAGATAAATTAAGGTTTCTGATTTTGTGGGGGTGGGGATGACCCCAAAGGCTAAGATGTATATTGCATACAACTGGTCTTGTAACCATGAGTAGTACAATATATGGTTTAGGGGTGGGGATTCCAACCATTTTTAAGATAAAATAAGGTTTCTGATTTTGAGGGGGTGGGGATGATCCCCAGGGCTAAGATGTATAGTACATTCAACTTGTCTTGTAACCATGAGTAGTACAATATATGGTTTAGGGGTGGGGATTCCAACCATTTTTAAGATAAAATAAGGTTTCTGATTTTGAGGGGGGTGGGGATGACCCCCAGGGCTAAGATGTATATTGCATTCAACTCGTCTTGTAACCATGAGTAGTACAATATATGGTTTAGGGGTGGGGATTCCAACCATTTTTAAGATAAAATAAGGTTTCTGATTTTGTGGGGGTGGGGATGACCCCCAAGGCTAAGATGTATATTGCATACAACTGGTCTTGTAACCATGAGTAGTACAATATATGGTTTAGGGGTGGGGATTCCAACCATTTTTAAGATAAAATAAGGTTTCTGATTTTGAGGGGGTGGGGATGACCCCCAGGGCTAAGATGCATATTGCATTCAACTCGTCTTGTAACCATGAGTAGTACAATATATGGTTTAGGGGTGGGGATTTCAACCATTTTTAAGATAAATTAAGGTTTCTGGTCTTGAGGGGTAGGGGATGACCCCCGGGGCTCAGATGTATACTGCATTCAACTTGTCTTGTTATCATGAATAATAAAATATATGGTTTAAGGGTGGGGATTTCAACCTTTCCAAGATAATGTAGGCTAGGGGGTGGGGACTGACCCCCAGGGACCCAAATGTGGTACTCTGCACTCTGCCTTGACCTGATGCATATACCTTCCAAATATCATGAGGCTAGCTCAAGAAACAAAAAAGTTATGTTCCGGACAAAAAATTTGATTAGAAGAGGAAGAAGAACACTATTGGGTTGGGATCTCAATGGTTTTCAGAATATTTAGTATTTTATCATTTGAGGGGGTGGGGCATGACCCCCCTCAGACCCCCCTATGGTACCAAATGATTTGTCTTATCATAAGGAGTAATAATATATATGGTTATAGGGTGGGGATCACAATGGTTTTCAAAATATTAAGTATTTTATCATTTAAGGGGGTGGGGCATGACCCCCCCCCTCAGACCCCCTATGGTACCAAATGATTCGTCTTATCATAAGGAGTAATAATATATATGGTTATAGGGTGGGGATCTCAATGGTTTTCAGAATAATAAGTATTTTGTCATTTAAGGGGGTGGGGCATGACCCCCCCTCAGACCCCCTATGGTACCAAATGATTCGTCTTATCATAAGGAGTAATAATATATATGGTTATAGGGTGGGGATCTCAATGGTTTTCAGAATATTTAGTATTTTGTCATTTGAGGGGGTGGGGCATGACCCCCCCTCAGACCCCCTATGGTACCAAATGATTCGTCTTATCATAAAGAGTAATAATATATATGGTTATTGGTTGGGGATCTCAATGGTTTTCAGAATATTTAGTATTTTATCATTTGAAGGGGTGGGGCATGACCCCCCTCAGACCCCCCTATGGTACCAAATGATTTGTCTTATCATAAGGAGTAATAATATATATGGTTATAGGGTGGGGATCTCAATGGTTTTCAGAATATTTAGTATTTTATCATTTGAGGGGGTGGGGCATGACCCCCCTCAGACCCCACTATGGTACCAAATGATTTGTCTTATCATAAGGAGTAATAATATATATGGTTATAGGGTGGTGATCTCAATGGTTTTCAGAATATTTAGTATTTTATCGTTTGAGGGGGTGGGGCATGACCCCCCTCAGACCCCCCTATGGTACCAAATGATTCGTCTTATCATAAGGAGTAATAATATATATGGTTATAGGGTGGGGATCTCAATGGTTTTCAGAATATTTAGTATTTTATCATTTGAGGGGGTGGGGCATGACCCCCCTCAGACCCCACTATGGTACCAAATGATTTGTCTTATCATAAGGAGTAATAATATATATGGTTATAGGGTGGGGATCTCAATGGTTTTCAGAATATTTAGTATTTTATCGTTTGAGGGGGTGGGGCATTTATCATTTGAGGGGGTGGGGCATGACCCCCCTTAGACCCCCCTATGGTACCAAATGATTCGTTTTATCATAAGGAGTAATAATATATATGGTTATAGGGTGGGGATCTCAATGGTTTTCAGAATATTTAGTATTTTATCATTTGAGGGGGTGGGGCATGACCCCCCTCAGACCCCCCTATGGTACCAAATGATTCGTCTTATCATAAGGAGTAATAATATATATGGTTATAGGGTGGGGATCTCAATGGTTTTCAGAATATTTAGTATTTTATCGTTTGAGGGGGTGGGGCATGACCCCCCTCAGACCCCCCTATGGTACCAAATGATTTGTCTTATCATAAGGAGTAATAATATATATGGTTATAGGGTGGGGATCACAATGGTTTTCAAAATATTAAGTATTTTGTTATTTTAGCCTACATTTTACAGGCTAGGGGGTGGGGACTGACCCCCAGGGACCCAAATGTGGTACTCTGCACTCCGCCATGACCTGATGCATATACCTTCCAAATATCATGAGGCTAGCTCAAAAAACAAAAAAGTTATGTTCCGGACAAAAAATTTGATTAGAAGAGGAAGAAGAATAATTAAAATTTACGTTTCGCGAAACGTGAGATGTCCCCTCCCGTGCCCATTTTATGCCTGTTCTCTTCAACAAGTTGAAGAGTCGCCATCACCGATATACACTGTATACCAAGTTTCGTTAAAATCAGACTTTATATTTTTTGCCATTTTCAGCAGCCATCTTAAAAATGGAGGCCATTACGGAAATTCCGAAAATGCGCCGTGAGTCGCCATCACCCATATACCCTGTATACCAAGTTTCGTTGAAATCAGACAATGTTTACATTTTTCACCATTTGGCGGCCATCTTGAAAATGGCGGCCATTACAAAAATTCCGACAATGCGCCGTCAGTCGCCATCACCCTTATACCCTGTATACCAAGTTTCATTGAAATCGGACAATGTTTACATTTTTCACCATTTTCGGGGGCCATCTTGAAAATGGCGGCCATTACAAAAATTCCGACAATGCGCCGTCAGTCCCCATCACCTATATACCCTGTATACCAAGATTCGTTGAAATCGGACAATGTTTACATTTTTCGCCATTTTCGGCCGCCATCTTGAAAATGGCGGCCATTACAAAACTTCCGACAATGCGCCGTCAGTTGCCATCACCCTTATACCCTGTATACCAAGTTTCATTGAAATTGGACAATGTTTACATTTTTCGCGATTTTCGGCGGCCATCTTGAAAATGGCGGCCATTACAGAAATTCCGACAATGCGCCATCAGTCGCCATCACCGTTATACCCTGTATACCAAGTTTCGTTGAAATTGGACAATGTTTACATTTTTCGCCATTTTTGGCGGCCATCTTGGAAATGGCGGCCATTTTGAAATTATAAACCGCAAAAAACACTGTAGGACCTTGGGACCTATCACCCCTCCAAGTTTCATATTGATCGGTCCATCCATTTCCGAGGAGATAGCCGGACAAGTTCGTGCATCAGGTTGACGGAAGAAAAAGAAAAAAGTATAATAATAAGAAAAATAAGAAACGGAGTAAAAACAATATGTCCCCGACGACACTTCGTGGTCGGGGACATAATAATCACTAAAACAATATGTCTCCCTTCGAGAAGGGGAGACATAATTACAGGGAAAATATTCTTTAAATCGAGCAATGAAAGGAAATTATTGATTTCCATATTTGAAACTAGGAAATATTGCGAAGAACATTTACTCAAACTTAATTTCTGCCAAGAAAACCTTGTCGGTTTCACTGCTATAATCATTTGAATAATTACCTCCAACTTCTGACAGCCGTTTTTGACCAGGCAAAATGAAAGTAGACGACAAAGGTAGGAGGCTAATGTGCTATTTGTCTGATTTTTATAAAATTTGCATGCAACTAGAGAATGTTGAACTGCATCTAAAAAAAATGCATCGGAAAAAAATGTTTACCACTAAATTACTTCCAAAAATAGAATGCATCAAGATTTGGCAAATAGATGATGACACTATATTTATTTATTATAAACGAAACAATTCTTGACATTATAGAAAAATCTGAGGAAACCGATTTCAAGTGAAATTATTATTTTCCGGCAACAATACGTACGTGGAGCACCACCAAACTAGAATAGTCTTTTCTCTCAGTTTCTACACGACGATTTTTGGAAAAAAAGTACCCGTTTTCAAAACCGCGACCATGCTTGGTTACAGACAGATAGAATGTAGATTTAACGCAGTATCTTAGCCAATCAAATTGACTGTTACATTATCATTGCATTAGAATATGATTTTGAACGTTCTGCCATCGGGTTATTGTCTTGGCTTTCCAATTTTTTGGTCTTGACTGTGGTAGATATAGTCACATAACTCTGACTCTCCCAACTTAAAACATTAATTTTCTTTAAAACACCATTTCGTCGACTTTATCATGCAGAAACCGTCATGAGAAAAATACAGAATTCAAATTCAGAATATCAGAAATATTTTGTAAAAAAACAAGGAATTTAAATAGTACTATTTAAATCCTTGTGAAACTTTTTTAGAAGTGTTCCCATGTTTGGTATATTTATTAAGATTTTCCGAGACCCTATGTACATGTAGTTAAGAATTTTTTACTAGTTACTTTTTAAATACTGGAATTAATGGAGATACATGTCAACGAGAACAGTTCTAAGAACTCAGAACAGCCATGAGTGTCGATCTGTTTATGGTGTCCATATGAAAAAGGGGTAGAATGTCGGTCAAGAAAATAAATAACTGACTTCAACTGTGATAATCAAAGTAACTGCAAACTAGAGGCTCACCTGGCTTCTATTAGCCAATTTGAAAATGTTAAGCTCTCTTGCATATACAGGGCGGTTAAAGAAACGCAAAATGTAAATCTGACCTTTACCTAAAAAAGCTGGATCATATTCATCTGCCTTCAATATGAGATTCCTGCCAACATCGGTAACAATCTGCCCATCACTTGCGGAGCAAATGAAACTAGATGCTCACCTGGCTTCTTTAAGAGCATTTTAAAATTTTAAAAAACCATTTAGTCAGTAGTTCGATCAAGTCGAACATTTCCTCAGAAAAAAAACTGACTACCGGGGAACCAGGCCATGTAAAAGGTCCAGATGTGTGACAATGCCCCTACACCATGGATACTAAAGAGATCTTGGGCCCTGACAACAAATACATAATTCAAAATAGGTATATCTGTACTGATATAAATTTGGTTTACGCAATCGTCTGTACGAAAGTGATAAGGTATATATCGGAGAGACATGTCGTCGCCTTGGTGACCGCTTTGCAGAACACTTGCGTTCTATAAAAAATGGAACTGATTTTCCAGTGGGCAATCACTTTCGATTGCCTGGTCACAGCTCGTCAGACGTCCGAGTAACCGTTTTAAGGACAGTTAACGGAGGAAGACAATACAGAGACAACGCCTCGAGCAGAAAATAAAAATAGCCTGGGGACACTCCGACCCCGTGGAATTAATGTAAAAAAAAATTCTTAATTTCATTTCATTTACTAAGTATGCACACTCACTTTTTTGCGGTACAGTTATTTTATAACAGGTACGTTTTCTATACAACATAACGTCAAAGATATTATTTTACTTATTTTTACTACTATATAGTTTTACTATCTACCTTGCCATTATGTATTTTCTATGAAGTACGTTTACTGATCGACACCCAGTTCAAATAATTTTTGTTTTTGTTTACATTTTATGTACGGACTCAGTCTCGCTCTGGGTTTCAAAGAGTCAAAACCTTTTTATTTTTATTTTCTACATGCTCGTGATCAAGACCATATTGGTCGAAACGTTGAGTATTTTTAACTTTTTAGTTTGTTGTTTTTTTAAGATTTTATATTTGGTTTTGTTTTGTTTTGTTCATACATTTTAGTCGTTTTACGACCCTTCTGACAGCTCACCATTTCCATTTATTACGTCTCCCCTTCTCGAAGGGAGACATATTGTTTTAGTGATTATTATTCTTCCTCTTCTAATCAAATTTTTTGTCCGGAACATAACTTTTTTGTTTCTTGAGCTAGCCTCATGATATTTGGAAGGTATATGCATCAGGTCATGGCGGAGTGCAGAGTACCACATTTGAGTCCCTGGGGGTCAGCCCCCACCCCCTAGCCTGTAAAATGTAGGCTAAAATAACAAAATACTTAATATTTTGAAAACCATTGTGATCCCCACCCTATAACCATATATATTATTACTCCTTATGATAAGACAAATCATTTGGTACCATAGGGGGGTCTGAGGGGGGTCATGCCCCACCCCCTCAAACGATAAAATACTAAATATTCTGAAAACCATTGCGATCCCCACCCTATAACCATATATATTATTACTCCTTATGATAAGACGAATCATTTGGTACCATAGGGGGGTCTGAGGGGGGTCATGCCCCACCCCCTCAAATGATAAAATACTAAATATTCTGAAAACCATTGAGATCCCCACCCTATAACCATATATATTATTACTCCTTATGATAAGACCAATCATTTGGTACCATAGGGGGGTCTGAGGGGGGTCATGCCCCACCCCTTCAAATGATAAAATACTAAATATTCTGAAAACCATTGAGATCCCCACCCTATAACCATATATATTATTACTCCTTATGATAAGACGAATCATTTGGTACCATAGGGGGGTCTGAGGGGGGTCATGCCCCACCCCTTCAAATGATAAAATACTAAATATTCTGAAACCATTGAGATCCCCAACCAATAACCATATATATTATTACTCTTTATGATAAGACGAATCATTTGGTACCATAGGGGGTCTGAGGGGGGGTCATGCCCCACCCCCTCAAATGACAAAATACTTATTATTCTGAAAACCATTGAGATCCCCACCCTATAACCATATATATTATTACTCCTTATGATAAGACGAATCATTTGGTACCATAGGGGGTCTGAGGGGGGGGGGGGGGGGTCATGCCCCACCCCCTTAAATGATAAAATACTTAATATTTTGAAAACCATTGTGATCCCCACCCTATAACCATATATATTATTACTCCTTATGATAAGACAAATCATTTGGTACCATAGGGGGGTCTGAGGGGGGTCATGCCCCACCCCCTCAAATGATAAAATACTAAATATTCTGAAAACCATTGAGATCCCAACCCAATAGTGTTCTTCTTCCTCTTCTAATCAAATTTTTTGTCCGGAACATAACTTTTTTGTTTCTTGAGCTAGCCTCATATTTGGAAGGTATATGCATCAGGTCAAGGCGGAGTGCAGAGTACCACATTTGGGTCCCTGGGGGTCAGTCCCCACCCCCTAGCCTACATCATCTTGGAAAGGGTTGAAATCCCCACCCTTAAACCATATATTTTATTATTCATGATAACAAGACAAGTTGAATGCAGTATACATCTGAGCCCCGAGTTATCCCCTACCCCTCAAGACCAGAAACCTTAATTTATCTTAAAAATGGTTGAAATCCCCACCCCTAAACCATATATTGTACTACTCATGGTTACAAAACGAGTTGAATGCAATATGCATCTTAGCCCTGGGGGTCATCCCCACCCCCTCAAAATCAGAAACCTTATTTTATCTTAAAAATGGTTGGAATCCCCACCCCTAAACCATATATTGTACTACTCATGGTTACAAGACCAGTTGTATGCAATATACATCTTAGCCTTGGGGGTCATCCCCACCCCCACAAAATCAGAAACCTTATTTTATCTTAGAAATGGTTGGAATCCCCACCCCTAAACCATATATTGTACTACTCATGGTTACAAGACAAGTTGAATGTACTATACATCTTAGCCCTGGGGATCATCCCCACCCCCTCAAAATCAGAAACCTTAATTTATCTTAAAAATGGTTCAGATCCCTTCCCCAAAACTATATATTACCTTATACATTCCTTGTTGAAGCACATATCTGTAGGTAACTACATGTATTATGTACCATAGCTCTTAATTTGCCACCTTGATGATCCCTAAAAAATGTTAAAAAAACTATGGGTATGGAAGGGGAGACATCAGTTTTAGCGTGCTAAAACAGTCCAGCATGCTGGACTCCTGTGACAACAGTACCTCTAGTTTTTCTTGTTATCATTTTAAAATGTAATCTGTTGTAACTACAAGGCTGTTGAAGAAGTGCAAAATTCAGATATTTGACCGTTGACCTAATAAATTTGAATCATTTGCATCTCCTTCCTTATGAAACTCTTGCAAACATCGGTTACAATCTGCCCATTACTTCCGCATAAAATGACAAAAAATTTATTTCCCATACGGTTTCCATGGAATCTTTGAGCAGCCGCAGCCATCGTCGGAGCGGGTGAATCTCAACCAAAAGTGGGTCGTTTGTAGAGGGTATTGCCGTCATCGGTCCTGCAGTTTCGAAACATTTAATAATGTATTTTCAGAAAAAATTTTAAATTGGTCAATGAAATTATAAGATGGCCTCTGCCCGCCACGCTGTTCATCAATACACCATTCCTTCCAACTTTGGTTACAAGCTGCACATTAACTTATGAGCAAATGACCAAAAAACCCATTTCTGAAATGGTTTCCATGGAAACTTTGGGCAGCCGCAGCCTTGAGGCGAGGGGATGAATCTCAACCAAAAGTGGAACGTTTGTAGAGGGTATTGCTGTCAATCAATCCTGCAGTTTCAAAAGATTTCATAATGTAGTTTCAGAGATTTTTGAAAATTGGCCAATCAAAATCAGAAATGGCCTCTGCCGACCATGTTGTTCATCCCTGTCCAACTGGAACCAAAGGTGGAGCATTTGTAGAGGTCCTTCCGTACATCATTCACATCAAGGTTGATTACAATCTACCAAGTAGTTTCAGAGGAGAAGATCAAAATGTGAAAAATGTACGCAAGACAGATGCAAAGTAATGACAAAAGGTCACACGAACTATAGGCAGGGTTACACCAGTAGTTCAATCACTGGATTAGAGATAACTGTATATAAACTAGAAGCTCACCTGGCTTCTATTAGCCCATAGAAAATGTAAGGTCTGTTGTATCTACAAGCGTGTTAAAAAAACACAAAATGTCAAAGTGACCTTGACATTTGACCTAAAAAAGTTGGATCATTTGCATCTGTCCTTCCATATGACATTCCTACAAATGTTGGTTACAATCTGCCCATAAGTTCCTGAGCAGATGACAAAAAAAACAATTTCCCATATGGTTTCCATGTAAACTTAGAGAAGCCTAAACAAGCCCATTTATCTCTCTAATACATAATAATTTGTTGGTTATGATTAAATTTTTACAGTATGATGTGCAACTTCAAAATTTGGGGAAAGCGATTCAATAAATTAGTTTTCATTTGCTGTGTGTGTGTAATTTAGATACTACACAATTATTGTTAAAAAATCTCTTCAGAACATATATTGACATTGAAAGAGATTGGAATTTAGTTAAGAGCAGATTTTATAGAAATACTTGAATGCAATTAACTAGAGTTAATCAAACACATTAAGTTATAATACATCAAATCACATTCCTGGATTTTAAAAAAAAAATAAACCTGAATAATGAGAAAATTTAACATTATACATTTATTTACCTTGAATTAGTGAGTAAAGTCGTGTTTACTCGGGGCTTGCCTGAGGGAAACGTGACATTTTGAATGTGAACACATCTTCATATTTCACTAATGCAAAGGAAATTAATGATTTATTCCACTATCCCTAGTGTATTTTCTGAAAGGAAAAAATTTATATTTCAACAAGAATAAATTTTATGAAAAATAAACAATAATGAAAACATATGAATAACACATGGAAATGTTTCACATTTTCTTTTACTTTGGCTGTTGATCTGTAACATTCGTGTTAAAAAAATCGAGAGGGTGACACAATGTTACATGTCACATGGGCTGCTCTAGACCAATCAAATAATCTCATTACTAGATTTATAGAGAGATAATCAGGAGTGACTAAATGGCTCCAATTCAACAATAACCACCAAATGTGTCAACAGATTGGCAGACTTCTAGATGGATAAAGATATTTGCCAGGGTTTTATAACAATCAAACAAAAATAAAAGTGAGTTTATTTAAAACAATGATAACAGTTTAAAACGTCCTGATTACCAGTATAAAGTAACAAATTATGTCGTTAATATGGCTAACTTCAAAAGCAGCTCTTATAAAATATCATATAATCATAGACATAAGACTATTTACAATTAATGGACTTGTTTAGTAAATATATAAAATTTTAAAGTCTTTTGATGATAAAAGACAGACAACAAAATACAATAACAGGGATATAATCAATAAGCAACAGGACATGTAAGAAACTGTTTAAGCTAAGCAGCATACTTTCAAAGCAAAGCATTTAGTTTTCTTTAAAATCTGTAAGAAGTCTATTTTTGTGTTTATGCTTTTACTGGAAGAAGGTATCTACAAGCATACTTGCTTTCTCTGCTTTAATCTCCAACAAATCCAAATTTTTGATATAGAAACAATACTGAAGTCTTATTTCTGCATACTGAGAGAATTCTGAAATTGACCACCCAAGTTAGTATACTAGAGTCTTTTTTCTCCATACTGAAAGAATTCTGAAATTGACCACCCAAGTTAGTATACAATACTGAAGTCTTATTTCTGCATGCTGAGAGAATTCTGAAATTGACCACCCAAGTTAGTATCGATACTGAAGTCTTATTTCTGCATACTGAGAGAATTCTGAAATCGACCACCCAAGTTAGTATACAATACTGAAGTCTTATTTCTGTATACTGAGAGAATTCTGAAATTGACCACCCAAGTTAGTATACAATACTGAAGTCTTATTTCTGCATACTGAGAAAATTCTGAAATTGACCACCCAAGTTAGTATACAATACTGAAGTCTTATTTCTGCATACTGAGAGAATTCTGAAATTGACAACCCAAGTTAGTATACAATACTGAAGTCTTATTCCTGCTGCCACTGGACGTTAAACAATAATTCATCCATCATCCATCCATCTTATTCCTGCATGCTGAGAGAATTCTGAAATTGACCACCCAAGTTAGTATCGATACTGAAGTCTTATTTCTGCATACTGAGAGAATTCTGAAATTGACCACCCAAGTTAGTATACAATACTGAAGTCTTATTTCTGTATACAGAGAGAATTCTGAAATTGACCACCCATGTTAGTATACAATTTAGAGTGTTAAGAAAAAATTTAATACTTAAAGTCTATTCTATTTCTACAGTAATAAGCACAGTACATTGTACTTTCTAACCTAATAAACATTTTTTTGATTTTTTATCCTTAAGAAGCAACAATAATGTTGATTTGTCATTTGGATAATAATACTGATCCAATTAAATAAAGTACTGGTTGTACTGAATACTTAAAATAACAGAGCACTACACTGTTCAATCTAGGAAATGTATGGTTCTAGTTAATGGGACTGGATTTGACAATTACAAATGTAAGTCAAAATATGGATAGTAACATGGAAAAATAAAGGCTAACAACCATAAATATGACAATAACAGCTTAATCTGAATAATATTATGTACATAATTGCTTTTAAAATATTGCTTCATAATATCACAATTAAAATTGGTTCACAAAAATAGTTACATCACTTATCTACCATTGATGAAAACTTGAAATTTTTTCAACTGAGTGTAAATTTTACTGTTTAATTCCATTTCTGATTATGAAAGTCAATAAAAAGGTAAAATTCTTCTTATTACAGTTTTTTTTGTGAACTTCATCTTCATAAATTACATATGTTCTAATATATTCATGTTATTTATATCAACCCTTTCAATAAACTTACAACCCAAATGTCAACCAAACTGACAAGATAAATATGAAATGTCTAACTGATAGTTCACGTATTATTAGATACTTATATATTATATTTAGAAATAATTGAATTTGAATTGAAACAGACAATTTAATTGCTTGTTAATGGTTGGACAAGTCACATTATATTGCATTTTCTAGCATGACCTGCTTCAAACGCTTTCGGTCTACATCCGTGATAAAACATGGATATATTGGTTCCAATGTCATAGACTCCAGACTGCTTGTTTGGTAACGTCATAATAGTTACCCACAACCTTTAACGACATCATAGTATAACTTCTGTTGTGTAATGGCGTCTTCGTGTCTGAATACCTATGTTGCGGCGTTTCAAAATGTCGTAGAAACTGCCCTATTAGAATGGAAATAATTCACGGTGGCTTGAAAATATCCTGATTTTACCCTTGGTAGGCCATTTATGCCGATATTTTATCATTCGCTTTCGCTCGTGGCAAAATATTTGGCATAAATGGCCTACCCGTGGAAAATCAGGATATTTTCAAGCTACCGTGAATTATTTCTCAAATCTACTTTAAGTACTGTGATGTCACAAATGTATTATTTCATAGTTTGCTATTTAAATAATTATCGTGTGCACTTTACATTGTGATTCTTCTACCCCAGGCAAAATACCGAGGTTTTATTATTGCGATTGGAGATCAGGTAAAAATTGAAAATGGGTCCTCAACCGATCGCAATTTTCACAATAATAAAAATATCGCAAAAATTTCCATATTTACAGTATTCAAATGATTCTACCTTAAATAGTGATCAGAAAAAATTTGAAAATTAAATCATAAGGATTGTTATAACTTTGGAACAGGTTACACTTGTATAACCTACTGGATTATGAAATGTAAACTGCCTCATAGTATGTTTTGTTGTATATAACTTGTTCCAAAATTGAAAACAACCCTTAAATAAATATTGTGTCTTTTATATTGAAAAATATATGTAAAAAATTGCCACTGAAAACAGATCCTTCCAAAAAATCAAATCAATTAGGAGAAAGCAAAAAAAAGTGTTGAAATAAAATAGAAAGTACGTAAAAATATGTAAGAAGGTATGGTCTTGTATTTCCAGTTTGCAAAACGGTATGCGATGAAGAAAATATTTATACCTTTATGTGTAATTTGTGTATTTTTCCTGACATGTACTGACAGATAAAATCGTTGTCAGAACTGGTTTTGATCTGAATATGTTTTATTGCAGTAAAGCTACCACACAGAAACTATATCTGTAGTGGAAAAATTCTTTTTCTAGTATCAGTGACAGTAACCTTTGACACACTGACCTTAAAATCAATAGGTTTTTCACTTCCTAACATCTTTTATCTATGCAAGTTTTTTTTTGCAATCCATGAAGACAATCAAAAATTCTATTTTTAATAACAGTGACCTTGACCTTTGACCCAATGACCATAATATCAATAGATATCTTAACCTCCCCTTAGGTCATTATTCACACAATGTTGGTTTTCATAGAAGAAATACTTCTTTTATATCTTTTTTTGCCGATGTCTTCAAATACACTACTTCAAAAAATACAATGAAAAATTATAATTCATATTAAAGACTGTAAATTTTGCAGTGGTAATATTGTATATTGAACGTTTGCCTCCTTTTTCATGCTTTAGTTTTAAACTTTTCAGGTTTGGGGATCCTGTAGTCCACACACCATATTTGCTGGAACTGCTCTGTCTGTAATATAATAAAATACCCTACTAAAGTAATTTATGTGTGTCTATCGTAGACGTGAACTATCTTAAGAAAAAAAAGTCTGCATATAACAACTGACAATCACCATGACAAAATTGAGTTACTTTGTAAAGTTGTAAATAAAGAAACAAGATTTTACTCCCCTTCTTTAAGTGTTTTATACATGAAAACCTCTTCTTAGTACTGAAACCATATATCTCAATGTGTGATCTGATGGAAAATTGTCTCCTTGATGTATAATAAATATTTCATTATGCCTATCTCGCTATGGAGGGTTCTGTAGGAAACATCATACAATGGCCTGTTCTGATGTTACAAACATTAATGGAGGACAACTATATCATAAGCAATGGCCGATCACCAATTTCACACTGACCAAATGTTGTCAAGACTTGCCATGAGGTTATAATGACATGAAAAATATAGAAAAGCTTGTTTCTGGTAGAAAACGTATCATACAGAATATGATACAGTCCTCAGCCGCTTGTCACAATATTAAGCCTTCTGATTAGTTCGCTACGCTCACTCAAAAAAAAAAAGGCTTCATATTATCACCTGCATCTGATATTTAGGATATAAATCTGCAGTAAACCTGATAATCTATACTTTTAAGTCTTAATGAATATTATAAAGTTGTCACATTTTTGTACAGCAGCAAACTCATAGGACTTGTTACCTTGAAAGCAAGCAATTTAATTAACATACCAATCTGCTTAGGATAAGGCAAATTAAGCGTCTCCATTATTTTTACAAACTCCTCCTTGCTTCTAGTCAATCTAGGATTCATGATTTTTTCTTCAGCTACAGTGGTAACAGTCTGTCCTAATGACACATGGAGAAAATTATTATAGAAACTATAATAAACTACTTTTTTACTACTATTTTTTTTTACACTGCAAGTGGTTTTTCAGGAATATCTCAAAAGTTTCTTTAAAATAAAAGTAAAAAGAATTACACTACCTTTTGTTCATAAGAGTCCTAATGAATTACTGTCGTTTTTCAATTTTCGTGTGCATTTTTGATTTTTGCATCATACATTGTATATAACGTCATCACAAACAAATTGCAGAATATGTGCAAGTTCTCTTTCTGAAAGTTTGATCCATGTTGACTTTTAAGACGTACCGAATTGTAGTTTTAAACATACAGAATAGTAATGAAGTCCTGAGCTTTTTATAAAGATATCAGTTGCGGTCACTCGCTGCGATGGGGGAAAGGCTCGCTAAAGCTTGCCCAAATAAATTATATATTTTCCGACCATGACTATGTATAACTATTGTATAGGTATCCAACAAGAACCATCTATAGACCAAATATAATGGGTCAGAAATTACAGTTGCTGAGAAATGGACTTAATCAAGAAATGCATTAAGCATAAAAATGAGGTCAGGTCAGTTATCAGGTGTCAAACTGGCATGTCTCCAACAAAAACTATTTACAGACCAAATATGGTGGGTGTAGGTATCACAGTTGCTGATAGATGGATTTAATCACAGAAATGTGACACAAGTCAGTCGAGCATGCAGATGAGGTCAAGGTCTGGAGACAGGTGTCAGACTGGCAAGTGTACCCACTAAGAACTATCTATAGACAAAATATGGTGGGTCTAGATATTACAGCTGCTGAGAAATGGACTTAATCACGAAACTTGAATGCAGATTTTACAAATATTTATGAAGTCAATGAACCATGAAAACAAGGTCAAGTTCAATAGACAAGTATACTGCTGCAAATTTTATATCAAATATTATAACATAAAGTGTGCAAAGTTATTAAGGTTTTTAAAAAGTTTATGCCACCGTCTGAAAGTACTTCATGATGTTCCATCGGAGGCAAGACAAAAAATAAACAACCTAAAACACATGCTATAAATATTAAATCTGAATTTTATCAATAATACCATATAGGTCTATAAACGCAAGTTCACGAAATTATACCTCTACACTTAGCTGAAAATCATTTGATAAGGTCTCATTATACACTTCCAGGTCAAGTGGCCACTGAGCACCATGGTTCTTTAAAAAGTTGAACTTTGAAGTAAATTGGTTTGAGTAAATTAATACAATACCATTATGGTAAAAGTGACATTTAAGGGCTTAAATGAAAGCTGAGAATATTTGCTTTAAAGAAATAACTGCCACTTTCCATCCATGAGTAGGAATTATTGTACAGGAAGTAATAACATGACTTATGTCCATCCCTTTTCTCAGTTTGTCTCCAAAATTAAACACATGGTGATTAGAGAAACTTTGCCTTCAGACTCATTTTGCGAAAAAAGTTAATGATGATCGTACCATATTTGTAGCAGTTTTAAAATCTGCTATTCTTTTGCTTTGTAATGAGGTATGTCTCATTCAGAACTTTACACGTATATGTTCAGGCTGACAGTTTGAAATTTGGCCAAAACGTGAAGGAATATGTTAAATATTACCTCCTCTTTATGATAAGAATTATTCTGCTTCATACACATCTTCATATGGTGTGCTACCTCCGCCTGAAGTTTTATCATATAACATTCAACCATTTAGAAACAGTTGATCTCAATACCTTATGGTGATTCAAATGAAGTCAAATTATCTCCCCTTCAAGCAGTCAGACCAGAATTATTTTACTACATCATATGGTGTACTACCTTTGAATGAAATTTCATTGAATTTCATCTTATATTTCAGGAGGAGTCAAGCTTATAAGATCAATAAGATATGATAGTAAACATAAATGCACAAGTTCATTTTTCTCCTCTTTTGAGGCACTTGACTTGAATTATCTTTCTTAATACACATCTTAACATATCTTTCAGTAGTTTCATTAAACTCCATCCATTGATTTAGGAGGTTGCACTAAGAAAATCATGGAAAGATGCACAGAATCTTATATATGTGTGATTTACTTTATACTAAATGCATTATTTATAATTGTTTAAATGGAGAGGTTTATACGAAGGTAACATTCTGTTCCAACACAGGGCTCGGGATGATATCTAAAATATCACTGTCTTCGGCAAAGCCTACATTTTTTTTACTCTCATAAAAAATCTTACCTTGTTTTTATTTTGGGGTCTGCCCAAGGGCAGCAATACACGAAAACTAATAATCCATTGAGACATGTGTTTAAAGTAGAATGTTACCCTGGTCTTAACAATTGAAAAGACAGGAATTTTAAATTAAGTATGATAAATAAAATTATTGCCTTAGTAATATGATAGATAAATAGATTAAAATACATATATAGCCTCTAAGTCGATCAAAACAATTAATTTTGGCACAAAGTATAATAATTGACTGGTTGGTGTTTTATGTCATCCATACAAACGGCAATATTGTGGCAACACAAAGTACATTGTATAATAAAAATGTCTATGAAATAATGCTTAAAGTCATTGTGACCATATGTAGACTTTCTGATATAGCTATAAGCAGTGTATTCTATACATACCTGTGTAATCATGAGCTGGAAACAGCCTATAGTCCATTGGTAAACTGAGTATTTTCTTGTGTACAGAATCATATAATGTCTCAGAATTACCTACAAATAACAGTTAAAATCATTTTTTTACCACTGAGTTTGAAATTGATGCCCTTTGCAAGCAATTAGTTGGAAACCATTAGATATTTGATCTAATTGCAAATGAAAAACTAAACAAATTCTAAATGTATTTAAACTAGATTGTATTTCTGTAAGACATAGATGCCCTGTCCTCCTGCACATAGAATTCCCATTTATTATTTATAATGGGAAATTGTTTTGAGAATTATTTTAAATATATGAAAGTTTCATAACATATCCAGGGGCCTCGGTGGCTGAGTGGTCTAGGTAGTTCGTCATGAGTACGAATGATCAATAGCCTGTCAACTCTGAGGTTGCGAGTTCGAATCTCACCTGTGGCCAGGTGTGTTCAACTCCAATCTTAATTGCCAATTTTTCTACCAAAGGTACTGGGTACTCCGACTTCCTCCACCAATAAACACTGGCCGCCAAGAAATCAACGGGAAATGAAGTATCGAGTTTGGAAAGATTTGGCATACTAGAGAAGAAATTCAAATCAGATTCAAGAATTGACTACAGTATGGTGACCATGTTTTTCATCCAATCCCAATATTAGTAAAATGAGGAGTCTTGATAAACCTTTAATACATTAGTCCTGCAAAGTTTGGTTATAACAGACCATATAGTTTCAGATGAGATGATGAAATAGTGATTTTCCAGAAGCTTCTATTGATAGCTATGTGCCACCATAGCTGCAATGAATTCCACCTGATCATTACCAAATGACGACTCTTTATAGAGACTTCTAATCATCATTCCTAAAATCTTTGAAACGATTTGGCATAGTAGTTTTAGTAGAGAATAAATTTAAAATTTGACCAATCAGAATCAAGAATTGCCTCTGGTGGCCATGTTTTTCATCTGATCAGGTTAAAAAATAATTTGTTGTCATTATGTTATAAATTTATAAATTTCTTTTGTGAAGAATGAATAAAGACATTCACTAAGCCCAGCATGATACAATTGGAATATGCTCTTTTGGTACCTTTATCCCCATTTATCTCAAGTGCTGTAAAAGAGAGTAAAAATCTGTTGAAATTCTACTGAAGATGAATTAATCGAAAAAATCTCCGTTGAAATTGGAAGAAAAATAAAAAATTTACATATTAAGGCACATTGCTTTTTTGGCCATTTTTTCCCCTTACATCTAAAACAACTGTAAAAGATAGAGGTAGAAGAATCTGTTTACATACTCCTGAGACACCATCAAGATGAATTAACAGAAGAAATCCCCATTGAAAATGGATTAAAAATTCAAATTTTAGGTGTCCTGCAGAATGACAAATTTTAGCCCCTTTTAACCCTGCATTGACAAAAGTAACAAAAAAATGCCTTGGTAACTTGAATTGTATTTCTTAAGACAAAACTTTAAAAAAAAAATCATCAAAATCCGATAAGAAATAAAAAAAAAGTTCCAAAAATTAAGGTGTGCTCCCTTTTTTCTCTTCAAAAATAGATAGTGAACACTGATCTTTCAGAGGTTTTTCCATTTTAATCAAGGAACATTATAAACAAAGCATGATAAAAATCAGACAAAAATTTAAAAAGTTACATCAAAATTATGAAAAATCCCTACGATTCCCACAAAAAAAAAATCCAAAATCAATCCAAACCTGTATTTCTTATGGGGGACCATTGTAGTAAAATATCATAAGGATACACTCATTAGAAGAAAAGTAAATGAGTGGAAACCTAACTGTCTAAGGAGGCGATGATGACATACTCATACCATAATATGACAACAAATATTTGTGGTAATATAAAAATGTATACAATAAGTACACTCTAAGTATCTCCCTACTGCCAGTACTAGTCCTATAAAATTTACTGATCAGTTCTTTTATTGTATAGAAATAAAACTGATGACTAATCTATATGAATTATTGATGCTTCAAAAACAAATTTCCTTTTTGATGGTAAAAAAATTAAATGGGAACAAAAATATATACCGGTAACTACATTTTGGAGTTATTTCACCAACTATTAAACTAGGACACCCTCTTGGCACAAGTGAGCCTTTGACTTTAAGTTACATAATTTTAGACAAATTTTTTAAACTCCAATTAATCATTGTAACCATTTTCCTGTTTAGGTAAAAACTCCTTTACTTTCTAGTGAAAGTGATATTAATATGGCAGGTGACAATTGCTAGTGTAAAAAAACTTCTGAATTGGTCATGTACAACTGTTTTAGCTTAGATTTGAGTTAAGATGGATATATCTTTGTTCTTAAGTTTGATGTGTATGACTGACTTATCAGCACAATTATATTTTATTTCTTAATTTTTTCAGGCCTAAGGTAAGGCCACACCAAATTAATTTTTTGTTCTTTGGATGGCAAAAATAGGTGTGAGCGGGCAAAATTTTTAATTTAAGTTTTTTTCGGGCAAAGATTAAATTTACATGCTCCAAAATTTTTTCAAAATATGATATTGCAAAAAAATCCAACTTTTTACAAATTTGAGAAGCGGGCCAACCACTTTTATTTTTAATTTCTTGAAAAGGGCAAATTTTCAGGATTTTTGCAAAATGATGCGGCAAAAAATTCTTTTCTTAAAATTTACATAGTCAAAAAATCAGAGCGCCAAAAACCAAAGAACTTAAGATCATTTTTGAAATTCATCAATACAGATTACTTTCAAGAGATTCTTTGATAAAGTTTCTTTTTTACATCAGAGGACCGTCAGGGCCTCGGGTGTATTGCCATCGCCTAAATTTCCCGCTTATTTGCATATATTTAAATTAGTTTTGGAATGATAACCGACCTATAAAAATTATAGACCCGCGGACATTATATAGTGCAAAATAAAATTCCTTATCGCTTCTTTTAAATTCATGTTTTCAATGAATACTCAGATTTTTTTTTAATCCAAATTAATAATATGAAAATGTTTTGTCGTTAGAAATATTAGTATATTAATCAAACAATCTTTAATATCAATGACGTACCGAAAAATTGTTGTTGCGGATGAATATATATAAATATATATATAGATTTTTGAACTAAAACTGTGTGCTATGAACAACTGTTTGGATATATATATGTAGACAAGATTGTCAATGCATGAATAATGCTCTCATTCCCAATGCATCTATACTAGTCATTACAATGTTAATGCCCTTTTTGCTAAGCCGATGGGGGCAGTCAATGTTACCGTTGTCTGTCTGTATCGGTAAATCTCTGTTCATCATGAAAGTGATTTCCGTTTTATAATATTAATATGGCTCAACTGAATGTTATTAAATATATAAACAATGTTTATTATCACCAAAAAAACCCAGATAAATTTAAAATTTGGATTGTGTCCCTCTTATCATTATAGTTATATTTCCATTTATATGTGGAAATATTTTTACTATCTTAATAATATTTCGAACTCTTATTTGCCGCAGACAAATGTTAAACAAAACACTATTTATTTTAAAGTGCTCATTCCCACAAAAAAAAATTAATCAAACGCAAAATTGAATGGTGATTCTTTCACTATTCTAGAGACGTGTCCCATAGTAACTAATATGCAAGCAAGTACCACTGATACATTCACAAATTATTTACTGTTATATATAGTTTAGAGTTATGTACAACTACATGTATACATGTATATGCTATGCGATGTGATGAACTTTTTGAAGTTTGATAAATGATTAATTTTTATGAATAATGTATATATGAGGGGGTGGAAAGGGGGGGTACCTTTCTCCTTTCTCCCGCCCCTCGTCTCCTTTCTCCCGCCCCCTCTCTCCTTTCTCCCACCCCCTCTCTCCTTTCTCCCGCCCCTCTGCTTCCATCTCCCTCCTTAACAACCGTCTTTTTTCAGATCAATCGATTTTAATACAAATTTGAATTAATATATGACCATATATAGATGACATAGGTCTTTATTAAAGCATATACTGATTTTACGAACAAGGCCTGCCTCCGACTCGTACGCAAATTAATACACAATGTTGGAATGTTGTCAATGGTGCATTGTGCATGCCCTAATGTCAAGAAACTCATTTTTAGCTCACCTGGCCAAAGGCCATGTGAGCTATTGCCATCACTTGGCGTCCGTCATCGTGATCGTTAACAATTATATAAAACTCTTCTCCTCTGAAACTACATGACTAAGTAGAACCAAACTTGGTATGAATGTTCCTTGGGGTACCCTGCATAGAACTGATGTGGGGATTTTTGATTCGTTGAAAAACATGGCCGCTGTTACTAAAAATAGAACATAGGGGTCAAACAACATTTTTTCGCAAATATCTCAAAAATCATTAGGTTACGCCAAATTCTGGCAGGTTGAAAGTGTTCAGCATGATGAGAGCTAACTGTGTGCTGATTTTCGTGAAAATCTGTCAAGTTATGTTAGAGTTATTGCCCTTTTTTGACATTTTTGGCTTTTTTTTATGTTATTATTTCAAAAATCTTCTTCTCTGAAACTACTATTCAAAATCTTGTTAAGATTATTCCTTAGGGTATCCTGCAAAAAGTTAATGCTTGGATTTTTGATTGGTCGAAAAACATGTCTGCCCTTACTAAAAATAGAACATAGGGGTCAAAATGCTGTTTTTTGCTATTTTTTCCTGAATTATAGAAAGAAAATGAAGATGAAAGCTACTTTCAAGGTTAACATGGTATCCCGAGTTGAATGGCGATGATGAAAGGTTTTTTCGGACGGCCATTTTTAAAATGGCTGCCACTTTCCCGCCATTTTTAGCTCACCTGGCCAAAGGCCATGTGAGCTATTGCCATCACTTGGCGTCCATTGTCGTCGTCGTCCATCGTCGTTGTTAACAATTATACAAAACTCTTCTCCTCTGAAACTACTTGACTAATTAGAACCAAACTTGGTATGAATGTTCCTTGGGGTACCCTGCATAGAACTGATGTTGGGATTTTTGATTCGTCGAAAAACATGGCCGCTGTTACTAAAAATAGAACATAGGGGGTAAATTGCTGTTTTTTGCTGATAACTCAAAAACCGTTACAGATATCGAAAATCTGACGTGGGGTAAAATTGATCAGCATCACAAGATCTACCTACCCTGAAATTTTGAAGGAAATTCCAAAACCCATTTAGGAGTTATTGCCCTTTTTTCGTCAATTTTAAAAATTTAACATTTTTCGTCATTTATCTCCAAAACTATTTAAGATAGAAGTGAAATGTAAATTTGAAAAATGTTTACCAAGTTGAGATCTACCTACCCTGAAATTTTAAAGGAAATCCCAAAACCCATTTAGGAGTTATTGCCCTTTTTTTGTAAAATTTTCAAAATTTTAACATTTTTGCATTTATCTCCAAAACTATTTGAGATAGAAGTGAAATATAAATTGAAAAATGTTTGCCATGTTGAGATCTACCTATCCTGAAATTTTGAAGGGAATCCCAAATTCTATTTAGGAGTTATTGGTTTGTGTAATTTGAGGTCGGGTTCTGTTACATTTATTTAAGGTTCACCCTTATTCCTGGTCAATTTTGTCAACTTCCTGCCAGGACTACCACCATTAGGGAACATATTTTAATATTAAACCTTATGAATCTTCAACAAATTTTCCCTGAACAATTAAACCAATTGCAACAAACTTGGTCAAATAGTTGATTAATTGTCCAATGAAAACCAGACTCCAGGTGAGCGATACAGGCTCTGGTGAGCCTCTTGTTGATATGTATGGTCATGTATGAGGATCATGAAATTAGACATAGTTTTTAATTGTGTCATCTCTATTTTTCCCTGTCCTCGAGAACACCTTACTTTGTATGGTGAAGTGGATAACGTAAATATTTTAAGGTGACCTGGAAAATTGTTGAAATATGCATGGACTATCCTGACTCTGTGATGTGTTCTGTGCTCTTTTATGTTATTTTTGTTTGGGGTTCTGTCTGTTTGGGTGATGTTGATTGGTTGGAATATATGTCATTGTTGACCTGTCCTATTATCCATTTGTTGTTCATTTATAAATGTGCAGTAGGTCAAAATTGGCCTATACAGAGTCGACACACATTACCTACTTAAATGCCAAAGTTATATTTTTATCTTTACATGTATTAAGCCCTCAGAAGTATGGTTTCTGGGACGAAGATGTACTATTCCTATGCCTAAGTATCCCACATCAAACACGCGTAAACGTGGAGAATTTAGATTTTTCATGCGTAAAGACTTAAGCATGTTAACAATGGTTTGAAATGTCGATAAAATAATTTGTATATAGTATCATGTTAGTTTAAGTCAGATTGAACATCAAATTATTTCATGAAATGATCGGAAATGGCAAAAATGGTTTGGGAAATATAAATATTGCCTTTTTTCAAAGATTTGTCCATTTATTAGAACATTTAGTATCCAGTTTTTCGTTTTTTTACCTCTTTATTTTTTTTTCAACATTAAAGTTCGTCTCCCTTTGATAGTTCTCCCTCCTTTCTCCCGCCCTTTCTCTCCTTTCTCCCGCCCCTTCTCTCCTTTCTCCCGCCCCCTTTCTCCTTTCTCCCGCCCCCTTTCTCCCTGTCTCCCAATACCCTTTCCACCCCCTCATATATGTTAGTCCATGTATATATCTATAGTTTTTTGCATTTTTAACTATTAATAATAGGTATAGATAGTCTATTGAACTGTATTAAATGGAAATAGCATGAATTCAATGGATAATACAACAATAAATCCAAATGTTTATATATACCAGTTATGACATTTTTTAAAGTTATCTAATGGTCAATCCAAAGTTTGATTGTAACACATGTGATCCTTTTAATCCATTTTAGAATATTAAGAGACTATACAAATGCTAGCTCAGCATACAGATAAATGATTTGAAAACATAACAGATATGCTAAATAAATAATAAAATGCTAAATTCTGTTCATATAATATAGTCCTAATTTGAAAGTCATTATAACTGTATGCTTAGCATATATATAACTGGATTAAATCAAATATATGGGATCATGTAAAATGTTTCTCGTTAAATGTAATATAAAAAAATGTATTTTGGTATATGTGAATATTTTAAGGAATATCAAATAGAAATTTACTACATATTATAGGAAAAGAGAGGTTCACGAAGGGTTAGAATGGCCCTAAATTGGTCAAGCGATTACAAATTTCAAATAGAAATACTTGTGATAATTCTATTAAGACTAAAATATACTATTTTGGCACCTACTATTAAATATCTTGAAGCTATGACCCCATAATTATACATTATTTGTATTTTTGGTCAATTTTGTCTGCAATTTATATGTTTTGGCATAATTAACCATGGCCGCCATACAATTCCGAAAAGTTTTTATTTTGATGAATTCTTTATCAAATTTTGAGTCTTTTGGTTACAAAATATTTTGGATTGTAGATGGTGGCCAAATTTTCCTAAAGCTTTCATGTCTGAAAATTGCACCAAATCATTATATTTGGACAAAATGGGCCTAATTTGGAGAATGTAATGTACTATTATGAAAGAACTGATTTATTGAGCGTTAATACATTTGAAATCGACTAATTTACGAACCAAATTGTGAACTATTTGGAGTTTAATTGTAAGATTTATATTTTAGACCGTTTTGCGCTATAAATGAACTGTGTCCTTTGAATAAGTGATATCACAATAACCATAATACTAAGTACCTGTTAGAAAATATCATTTTACAGTACATTGTTAAAGATGAATACATTCCAACAATGACCAATATTAATGATGTAATATGAGATTATATATATACTGTTTTATATTGTTACATATATAAATGAAAATTGAAACCAAACTGTTGTCATTATTGAAGAATAGAAACGAAAAGGGAGGTATGATTGGTAATCAGACACAGAAACAAAATGATGAAAAAGAAATAAAGCTAACCATACAACATCTTTACAATCAGAAAAAAACTATACTAAAATCAGTTAGAAATAGCCATGAAATGACAAATATTAAACAATATAAATCAGAAAACTAATGGCCACATCAACGTACAAACAGAAAATCAAAAGATATACACCAAAGAATTACAAGCCCTGTTTTACAGGCCTCTAAGGACTGACGCATTCATATTGTAGTTGTGATCTATATGTATGGTGCAAAATCATCTCATTGCTACTACCCATCCAGAGCACTTGAGATCACCCCAACTATTGGTGGGGTTAAGTTGCTCAGGCTTTAGTTTTCTATGTTGTTTCTAGTGTACTCTTATTTGTCTTTTTCAGTTTTAGACATAATATTATCGATATATGAGTTTACTGTTCATGTGGTATCTTTCACCCAAATATTACAATTTATCTATTTTAATATGATTGTCTTGACCTCTTTCTCATAATTCAGTGACTAGTCAAAAAAATATTTGCTATGTTGATTCTCTGTCATAAGTGAAAAGCTAAAGATTTTTGCAAGTGTGCAACTATACGGTCATAATGCCAATCTAGCAGTTCTCATTTGACCATGTCAACATTTCATGGATAATTCACAAAGAAAAGTTTCTTACTATAAGACAGTATCTCAGATATGATAGCAAATTATATTATGTGTACTATATTGTAAGGTGAACATCTGTCTGGCAGGTACTGTATAAACACCTGTCATTTATCAATAATCCAACATAACTTGAGGTCCTCTGATGTTCAGTACTTCAGTACTTTGATTATTGAATAGCTGTCATTTTGATTGCAAATTATTTCAATGACAATCTTTTTTTTAACTAATGCATATAATTAATTTTGTCAATAAAGTGAACTATTGGTATTCTTATACTACCTTCCTGAAAATCTGTTCTTCCACATCCCCTTATAAGGATAGCATCACCAGTAAATGCTAATCCTTTGTCATGCCATACATATGTCAAGCAGCCTGAAATGTAAGACCAAAAATTGGATATTTCGGTATAGAAATCAAAAGGATAAGCTGTTCAAATAATTGTAATACAAATAATATATGTCAACATATCAATGTCTGATGACAACATGCTAATTTGGGCAGAGAATAGATGTATCTCAGATACATGCAGTTGTTGTATCAAATTAAGGGTCTACTATACTGTTATACATCAAGGTAAACAACTTCTGTTTTTTCTTCCTTTAATGCCTTATATGGTTCTATCTTGGATAGATTGTCTCCTTATATATTTTTCTCACTGATGAAATACTTTTTTATTGTGCCTTCCTATCCTTCTTTTGTGAAAGTAAAATTTATTTTATGAAGTAATGCCATATTTAAATCTACCTAGTAGTCATCCGTCAGAATACAGACTTCAATTAACACTGATACTAGTTATTCTTTTACTGTTGGATTCAATTTGAAGAACCTCTGGCTATTTCAGAATAGCTTAATATTAGATATAACATGTCTTCTAATAAATTGGCTAAAATTTAACAGAATAAATTTTTCTTTTCTATTGTGTTATCATTAAAGGGAATATCCATATTGATTGACTGTATTTTTGATTTTGGTATGTTTTAAATATCTTCAATGCACACATATCAGACTTCAAAATAACCTGCATAGCAGGTTATTCAGTGCACACAACTAACTGTCACATCACAGACCCAAAAAAAAATTATAGTTCATTCTTAAGAAGACAATTTAAGGGAGTTTAAAAAAAATTCTTAATGGATTCAGCGTGACTAGTGCTATGAGCAAAGACATTCAGAAAATCTGACTATACAGTACAATTTAGGTTTATATGTATATAGTTATATTTACAATATCAAACACAGTACAAGACTGCAGAATGCTTATAAATGTATTTTTTTTATCGAGATATGCTTTTTTTGGAACAACACAATAAGTTAAACTAGAACTGTGAGGGGACCTCACTAACTATACCCTCCGCTGCTGTTAATTTAATGGACTAGGGCATCCTTATCATGGTGAATTGTCTCACAATTTCTAAGTCCAACTGGGTATAACTGAGTAAACAAAAGGGTATAGAATTATGGGAAAAAGTATTGGACCAGGACATACTTCGCAAGGGCACATCTACATACTAGGATCTAACAGTATGTAAAGTTTAAGTAACCTCTGATAAGGCATGTTTGAGAAACTGCAGGTACAAAAAAATTGGGGGATAGACAGAATTTCTAAGTCCAAAAGGGTATAAAATTATGGGAAAAAGTATTGGACCAAGACATACTTCGCATGGGCACATCTACTTACAAGGATCTAACAGTATGCAAAGTTTCATTGACCTCTGATAAGGCATGTTTGAGAAACTGCGAGTACAAAAAAAATTGGGGGATAGACAGACAGACAAATAAGCTGATTCATATATACCCCCAAACTTTGTTTGTGGGGGCAGGCGGGTATAATTACAAACCATTGGTATGACCAGGTGTACTCCTGACTTCTAACTGGAAGGATCCAAAATCTATTTTGTCCCCCTCCATCAGTTTTATATCAGCTTGTGCTTTACTGGCTCCAGATATCATACTTTTACAAGTTTCAACTTTCTTTTTTATCTCTCCAGAACCTGTCACATGATCAGCATGGACATGGGTGTTTACTAAAATAAAAAAAATAGTTTCACATTATTAGTATAATAAAGTTTGCTGGTCAGTTTCAAAAGAATAAGATTTGTGTGTTGTTGTTATTGTCTAAATGGTCAATAAAAACTTAACTTTTTATATATATATTTTTGTAGGTTGTCTGTGAATAACTTTTGACTTTAAAAATATTCTGAATTTTCACATTGTTTTGTCCTTTAGCTTTTTAAGATGTATGTAATGAAATTATGAAAGCCTAAGGAAATTGTAGATACATGTATACATGTAAAAATATTAAATACTATAAATGGATAAATCTAGTTACCGATCTAATTAAAATTAGTTTTCCGCACTTGCTCCTTATTTTCATTCGGTTGTTTATATGACACGCATGGGAGATCGAAACTACAGCTACTTCAGGGTCCTGTCTAGGGTCAAATTTGCCATGGCCAATTAGCGATGCGATGAACTGGAATAGAAGTTATTGTAGCTTCACGAGTAATTCCGAATTTGACCCTAGACATGACCCTCATGTAGTTACATGTAGATCTCCCATGTGTGACATATAAACAACCGAAGGAAAATGAGGGACAAGTGCAGAGGACTACTTTCAATTTGATTGTCCAGTTACAGAAAGTTAAAACATGACCGGCAGAAATCCTTATAGCAAAAACATGTCCATTACTGCATTTATTATATCTTTATATTGGTTTACATGGGACTGTGTTTTATCTGTGATTATGGACATTGTACATGTATATTAATATTATTATTTTTATGACAAATACAGTATGTGTTAATGTTTTACTATTTTTTGTCGTCAACTTTAAAGTTTTGAAGATACATGGTGTGTAGTATTGGTTCTTATTGTCATATGACAGACCGCAGTTTTGATATAAAAATTTCTCCACACCAACTAATATGAATTTTTCTCATCCACACATACACGGCAAACTAAACAAAAGAGCTAAAATAATGATATAAATCTGAAATTCAATTCATATGTCAGAAAGAAAACATTGCACTGTTAACATACACAGTCTGTATAAAGCAGTCTGTATTACGAATACCGGTATTTATTGTAATACACTTGCAGTTTGTTAAAAAAAAGAAGAATACAAACAATTCTGTATAGTCTTAACACTGAAAATTAACATATATATTTGTCCATGACAATAAATCCTACCGCTGATTAAATTTTCCGTTGTTGGTGTAGATACAAGGTGAGTTGGATTGCTGTAACGATAAGAAATTTCCAGAAAATAAATGAACAAGTTCCTTCCATTTTGGGGTTGGCATAGGAAAAGAATATGAAATTAGTTTAAAAATTAAAAATATTGCTCCTAGGAGCCTGTATCACTCTACTGGGAGCTGTTTTTACAACTAGACATTACTATTATGGAATTAATTACATGTAACAGCAATAAATGCTGTATAACTTATGGGCACACAAAGGTACACATGCATGACTATGTCATATTTGATCAAAACTAAATTAAGAATCATTATCACATAATAATATTATATATCTTGACTCCAAAATATTTTATAATACAGGTCAAACACATGTGGTTATATATAACACTCAGAGACATCCAGCAATCCCATTTCCAAAACAAATACATGCAAGTGCAGGGTTTGCAGCTGTAGGTCAACGTGTTGCATTCATCTGATAATAAATGTCCTTGACATGTAACAGTTTACCCTGATACAGAATGCATGAAGATAATCAACTCTATCTCTTGTTCTAATCCATATTCCTATGAACCCTGTATTTTCAACTTTAATTTTCAACTTTATATCTATTTTAGGCATTACTTTATGATAACATACTATTAACTGGTAACATTATATAGCATTTGGGAGGTCAATATATGGGCTAATGCATGAAATTTGAACCATTTATTTTAAAAAGAAGATTTAAATAAGCTAGCATTGTTGTACTAATATGGTTTTTGAAATGTACAATTAAGTTGTGAAGTCTTGTGTTCTTGCCTTCAATATCTTCTAGTAATACTGAAGCTTGTGTATATAAATCTTCAGTTAGCATGATATAAATCATCTAGATTTAATCTGCCATTCAAAGGCCATATGAAAAAGTAATTAAACATCACTAAATGCACTGCCTCCATGCTTATTCTTATTTTTTTTCAGCAAAAGTAGCCATACTGGCCCACTGCCTGGACCTCAGACAAAATTTTGAAAGGGAACCATCTAAGGATGTATTTAATGGTTAATAATACCAATGTCAAGTAGAAAGATGTATGTTGCAAGGGCAATCTAAATTTATCATCTGGAAATGATTGACCACAATAGTGAAAATCTGAAACTTTTCACTATATGAATTTACATGTATGAAAGCACAAAGAATTTTGCAGCTTTCCATATTTTCAAGAAATTAATTTATGAAGAGTATTGAAAGACAGTGTAAATAAACTTGACCTATATTTCAGGATCAATAACATATCTATCCAAGAGAAGAAAGATTTTTGTTGTTTGGGTAAAATAAAATTATCATGCAGATACATGTACCTAACTTTTCTGACAGACATATTATTCTTCCCTTAAAAGCTACCCAAGAATACATATACATGTACTACAATTAAAAATGTCTGGGGAGAACACTGAAAATACATGTACATATAATACAAGTTATCATGAATAAATGAGGAAGACAAATGTGTTTTTATTCAAAATTATTTTTCATCAAAATACTACCTTCCACACATGTATGTGTGTGTGTGTGTGTTTTAATATTATCCTTTAATATTTTAGAGAAAATAAGAGTTTTCACAGGAAACTGATCCCTAAAAATGAGTCATTTTGCCAGTTTTATTGTCTCTTAACCAAATGTCAGTGTTAAAATACATTATCTTTTATATTTTTGAGAAAATAAGTTTTCAGAGGAAAAATGAAGTCATTTTGCCAGTTTCTTCGTCTCTTTAACGAAATTCCAGGTTCATATGGTTTTTTATTTTAATTAAGTTTAACATACTTGTACTGTTCGTTACACTTCATCAGCAGATCATTATTACTACTTCAAAATTTCAGTATACACATGTTCCTGTACATTGTATCTATGACCAATGTGACCTTGATCTTTGATCTAGTTTCCCCAAAATCAAATAGTTCTTCTACTTAATAATCTCTGTCAAATCACATGGAAACCACATATTTTAACAAAACTTTGGTCTCTTAATATCAACTATGACATTGGCCATTTTACCTGTGATCCCCAAAACTGATTGAAGTCCAAAGAGAGGTGTTCAAGTTAATGTATGGAAACAAGCCCAACTTCCCTCAATCAGATTAACAAGTCTCAACACTTCATTTTGACATTTAAAAATACTGAATACATTTAATGTATTTGACTCCAAGATCAAATTCTACACTGGGATAATCTGAATTCAGAATATTCTATCATGTTGGCAAGATTGTGCAAATTACATGTAATTCCTAAGTCAGCTAAGCATAGTGCAAGAATACACACAATTTGAAAAATGTAATACCAGTTTTGAATATCAGAAAAAAAACTGTTGATTTGTAGAATCCCAATCTATAGGCTATACCTGCATATTTAAGTTTTAACCCCAAATCTTTGATGATTCGTAGATCTCTATCAACCATTTCTACAACCGGATCAATGATGACTGCTTCCTTTGTTTTGGGATCTGCCAGAATGTATGTGTAAGTGAAGGATTTGTATTCCAAAAGCTGAAAGGTAAATGACAAAGTATACATGTATTGCTTTGTTACAATTTCTGATGCATAACTGCACATGAACTATATTGTTGAGGTTAATCATTTAAAAATAAAACTAGAGGGTCCCAGGTGCCTGTATCACTTATCAGGATTTTGTTTGCCATTTTTGTTAGTATTTGGTGTTAATGGGAACAATTATAATACATGTAGAGAAACACCTAAATTGAATGTTAACTATATCCTCTACTGTCAGTCATCTTTGATTTCCAATCAGCCCCGAACAAAGTAAAAAAACTTGGATAGTACATGTAACTTGCAATGAACACTCATGACAAGTAGATACAGAGAAGAAATCTTTGAAATTCACTAAATTAGAAACATCCAGAAGAACAGCAACAAAGTATAAAATTATTCGGGTCTTCATACATTTAGGTTTCACTTCCACAAAGAATCTTTCCATTTCCAATTGGCTTTCTTCATCCCTATTTACTTTAACTCAGGGAAAACCAATATTTATTAACGAAATCAATCTTTTTTCTCCTGGGGAGCAGCTCACTCTTCATCACTCGTATCAAAACAGGAGGTCAACCAAGGTCAACTGTGAAACATTTTGTTTCTCTGGATTTTTGGTCATTTTTTGAGAAACAGTTTTAAACAACTAATAGTAAATAGGGATGAAGGGAAATCATTTCTCAGATGAGGACAGGCAACAGTTACTCCGAAATGGAGAATTTCCAATAGAAAAATTAATGCCCTTGAAAATTAGAAAAAAAGTAGAAATTGTGTCTTTAAGACACGGATGCCCCGCTTAAAAAGAAATGAACCTAAACGCTAAACTTAACCAGAGTCGCTTGAGCATAAAATGTAGGTCATAACGACCCAATTATTGTATGACTGCTCATGTACTACCCAAGGCACATCTACTGATGAAGTTTCATTGATACACTATGCTTAGTTCCAGAGAAATGGACCTAAACGCAAAACTTTACCAGAGTTGCTCAACCATAAAATGTACGTCATAATGACCCAATTATTGTATGACTGCTCAGTACTACCCAAGGCTCATCCACTGATGAAGTTTCATTGACACACTATGCTTTGTTCCAAAGAAATGAAACTAAACCCAAAACTTAACCACACAGTTCAGACGTATGTATGGACCGACAAGGGTAACTCTATATGGCCCGCCCATCCACATACATGGGCGGGGCATAATTAATAATTTGAATTTATCAACTCAGACCTATCCTTAAATTCGTCAAACTGTTATTTTAAATATTTTTAATGCACTTTGCGCATATTTCATGCAAGAAGGGGTTGTAATACTTTTCAAATTTTATAAAATCTCAAATGAGGGTTATCTCCCTTTTTACATTGAAAATTCTTGTTTCTTCGGAAGATTTGATTAGAAAAAATCAGGCTATGTCAATTGTAACAGTTCTGACTAAGCTTATTTCATCTTTCACCCAAGTGAATAGACAATTCACATTGATTAAGGTATTCAAATTTTGAAAAATCCATTCCAGGAACTGAGGCACAGGCACAAGACTATTAAAAAAATAGGGATAATGAGAAGAAAATAGTGTATAGTGTCAATGTATATAAAAAAGATCAAAACAGTGTCATGTACATTGAGATTCTGGTCCAGAGTCACGAGTCAAGTATTCTGGGGGAAACCTTGTATGATAAGCTATCTGTGGACCATAAATCTTAACTGTAGGTATTATATGTGCAAAGTTATTAAAGTTTTAAAAATTTTTACGCCCCCGAGAGTTATACCTATATAATAATAATAATAATGCTTTATTTCAAGAGGGTACCACAGTTAGTACAAACTAATCTTCCCTGAGGCCATCATTTACAATTTCATGCATATATAAAAAACATTACAAAATAATACACAATATTGTCAAAATAACTGCATAGTACAATACATTTCAGAAAATACACAAGACTGAGACCTATTGTTTATTTAACAAATAAGCCTTTAGATTTTGTTTAAAAGTACCAAAACTCTTAGTGTTTCACACTGAGCTTGGTAGACTGTTCCATAGAAAAGGCCCAGTGTAGCTGAATGACTTTTTAAACAGTTCAGTTTTTGATATTGGGGCATACATGTATAAATAACCGTTTACAGTATTTTTTAAATCATATGGATTGCTTTCTGAAATATACTTAATTCTATCAGTCAAATATAAAGGCATTTATTATTTAAACATTTGAAGGTCAAGTTACATTTATGGTATGCAATTCTGTTTTCAACCATCATCCATCCCAGTTGAACTGATGGAGCAAGAAAATTTGCATCAAGAATAAACCTTGCTGCCCTTTTTTTTGCAGTTTTATAACACGGTTGAGTCGATCAATACTGAGTTTCCCCAAATAATTATACAATACTGTCAATAGTCAATTAGTGGAAGAATATAGCCAGTGTAAAAAAGCTTTCTTGAACCAAGATTTAAAAACATTTTGATTTTTGATAGGAGGTAGATCCGACTATAAATTTTTGAGCATACATTTTATCTCACCTTCGTGACTTTTCGTCGCAGGCGAGACAAAAATTAACATTAAAATTTTGAAAGAATCTGCTGAGATTCGAACCAGGGACCCTTATACAGACACACCGCGTCCTCGTGGTGTGTTAATTATTACACAAAGATACGACTTTTACACCACAAAACAGTTTCCGAAGCAGCAGATCTGATGATCATAGCTGTCACGCTCATAAAAGTGTAAAAACCTACTCTAACGTCCATTCATACACTTTTACCCGCAATATATTAAGATTTTAGAAGGAACCAACCTGTCTAAAGATATAGTCTCGGTCTTTCCCGGCAAAACCAGACATTGTTCTTCGTATAAAATAATTTGAAATCAACGGCTTTCTCTTCCTGACTTCCAAGGCTTTCCGTGCGCACTTATGACAACTCTCGTGCAGTTTCGCGCTGATCAGATTTGAGCCGAAGAAACACTGTGTCAATGGTTTGAATAAATGACCTCCGATTACCCTAGTGCATTGAAGTATCATCTTGTATTATACTATACTAAGTAATGCCCTAAATCTCTTTTATACCTCACTTATACGTGACGAATGTGATTGTTTTGTTTACGACTATTAGGCGCATGTGCAGTACAGATATTTGATCATGTCACATCAGAAATTATATTTTGTGCTATTGAAGACCCTTTGAAATGTGCACAATTCTACCCTGTTTCATGATAACTTTATTACCCAGAGGATTGAAAGTTAATGTTACAGTCTGGGTTTGCGACTATTAAAATAGAAAAAAAAATGAGAAAAAGGTGTGTCACACGGTAGCCAATCAAAAGCCCATATGTCCCCCGATCTCACGGTGGCGGTGGCGAGAAGGGGGGGGGTAACTTCCTATATAATGGTACGGCCAAAAAGGGTATATTTTTGTCGTTTTAAATATGGGAAAAGGCATACTATTTAAAAAAAAATTATATATATATATATATATATATATATATATATATATGATTCTAAAGGTCATATATTCCAGATGACACCTTCTACATAATTATGATATTGTTAAAAGTATGATTGGAAGAGATGTCAACAGTTTCCTCTTCTACAGCTGTAAAGAACTTCATCTGACTAACAAACCAAATTGGTATTCATCATGCAGTTGAAAAATTACTTAATGTATTAAAAATTGATACTAATTTTATGAATCAAAGAGAATACAGATTTAATAAGTCGTTAAAAAACATATAGACAAGAAATATCTCAATGATTGGAAAAAATCTAGCGATAATTTTAAAGATGGTAAACTTACAACTTATATTTTCTTAAAAAGTAATTTTACATTAGAAAAAAATATTTGATTTTGCTAAAAAAAAAAAATTGAATATAGAAAAGCATTATGTAAGTTTCGTGTAGATGTATCTTCACATAGACTTTTAATAGAACAGGTCGTTACAAAAAAAAAATAGTCAGAAATGAAAGAAAGTGTAAAAAATGTTCCATTGGGGAGGTTGAAGACGAAGAACATTTTGTAATCAGGCGTGAAGAGTAAACTAATGTGAGGAAAGAACGTTTAAATTTATATTATCAAAGTTCCCCCTTCACAAATTTATCGGAAGACAAGTTATATTATATTCTCAATTGTGAAGATCATGATATATAAAACTCTGTAGGCAAATTTTTACATGTTAATATGCCATGAGTCTTTATATTTAGATAATCATGCTTTATTTATTTATATTGAATGTTTTCTGTCATGTAACTGCGGTTGTCTGTAATTTTCTGACAATCAAGTAACTTCTTCCCTTTCAATTTTTTTTTGTTACTCTGTTACTTATTGCCCCATTGAGGGCCCTTAATTGGTTAATAAACGTTATCTTATATTCCAAATTTATAAAATTTAATTTTCATGACTTATACATATATTTCAATATTTGATAAATAATAACTTTACTTTTTAATTTTACTTTTAATAATGTCCTTACATTTTATTTTACTTTTTTGTTCCTTTTGGGTTGTCATAACTAAAATTAGTATTATTGAGGGGGTGGAAAGGGGGGTACCTTTCTCCTTTCTCCCGCCCCTCTGCTTCCATCTCCCTCCTTAACAACCGTCTTTTTTCAGATCAATCGATTTTAATACAAATTTGAATTAATATATGACCATATATAGGTGACATAGGTCTTTATTAAAGCATATACTGATTTTACGAACAAGGCCTGCCTCCGACTCGTACGCAAATTAATACACAATGTTGGAATGTTGTCAATGGTGCATTGTGCATGCCCTAATGTCAAGAAACTCATTTTTAGCTCACCTGGCCAAAGGCCATGTGAGCTATTGCCATCACTTGGCGTCCGTCGTCGTGATCGTTAACAATTATATAAAACTCTTCTCCTCTGAAACTACATGACTAAGTAGAACCAAACTTGGTATGAATGTTCCTTGGGGTACCCTGCATAGAACTGATGTGGGGATTTTTGATTCGTTTAAAAACATGGCCGCTGTTACTAAAAATAGAACATAGGGGTCAAACAACATTTTTTCGCAAATATCTCAAAAATCATTAGGTTACGCAAAATTCTGGCAGGTTGAAAGTGTTCAGCATGATGAGAGCTAACTGTGTGCTGATTTTCGTGAAAATCTGTCAAGTTATGTTAGAGTTATTGCCCTTTTTTGACATTTTTGGCTTTTTTTTATGTTATTATTTCAAAAATCTTCTTCTCTGAAACTACTATTCAAAATCTTGTTAAGATTGTTCCTTAGGGTATCCTGCAAAAAGTTAATGCTTGGATTTTTGATTGGTCGAAAAACATGTCTGCCCTTACTAAAAATAGAACATAGGGGTCAAAATGCTGTTTTTTGCTATTTTTTCCTGAATTATAGAAAGAAAATGAAGATGAAAGCTACTTTCAAGGTTAACATGGTATCCCGAGTTGAATGGTGATGATGAAAGGTTTTTTCGGACGGCCATTTTTAAAATGGCTGCCACTTTCCCGCCATTTTTAGCTCACCTGGCCAAAGGCCATGTGAGCTATTGCCATCACTTGGCGTCCATTGTCGTCGTCGTCCATCGTCGTTGTTAACAATTATACAAAACTCTTCTCCTCTGAAACTACTTGACTAATTAGAACCAAACTTGGTATGAATGTTCCTTGGGGTACCCTGCATAGAACTGATGTTGGGATTTTTGATTCGTCGAAAAACATGGCCGCTGTTACTAAAAATAGAACATAGGGGGTAAATTGCTGTTTTTTGCTGATAACTCAAAAATCGTTACAGATATCGAAAATCTGACGTGGGGTAAAATTGATCAGCATCACAAGATCTACCTACCCTGAAATTTTGAAGGAAATTCCAAAACCCATTTAGGAGTTATTGCCCTTTTTTCGTCAATTTTAAAAATTTAACATTTTTCGTCATTTATCTCCAAAACTATTTAAGATAGAAGTGAAATGTAAATTTGAAAAATGTTTACCATGTTGAGATCTACCTACCCTGAAATTTTAAAGGAAATCCCAAAACCCATTTAGGAGTTATTGCCCTTTTTTTGTAAAATTTTCAAAATTTTAACATTTTTGCATTTATCTCCAAAACTATTTGAGATAGAAGTGAAATATAAATTGAAAAATGTTTGCCATGTTGAGATCTACCTATCCTGAAATTTTGAAGGGAATCCCAAATTCTATTTAGGAGTTATTGGTTTGTGTAATTTGAGGTCGGGTTCTGTTACATTTATTTAAGGTTCACCCTTATTCCTGGTCAATTTTGTCAACTTCCTGCCAGGACTACCACCATCAGGGAACATATTTTAATATTAAACCTTATGAATCTTCAACAAATTTTCCCTGAACAATTAAACCAATTGCAACAAACTTGGTCAAATAGTTGATTAATTGTCCAATGAAAACCAGACTCCAGGTGAGCGATACAGGCTCTGGTGAGCCTCTTGTTGATATGTATGGTCATGTATGAGGATCATGAAATTAGACATAGTTTTTAATTGTGTCATCTCTATTTTTCCCTGTCCTCGAGAACACCTTACTTTGTATGGTCAAGTGGATAACGTAAATATTTTAAGGTGACCTGGAAAATTGTTGAAATATGCATGGACTATCCTGACTCTGTGATGTGTTCTGTGCTCTTTTATGTTATTTTTGTTTGGGGTTCTGTCTGTTTGGGTGATGTTGATTGGTTGGAATATATGTCATTGTTGACCTGTCCTATTATCCATTTGTTGTTCATTTATAAATGTGCCGTAGGTCGAAATTGGCCTATACAGAGTCGACACACATTACCTACTTAAATGCCAAAGTTATATTTTTATCTTTACATGTATTAAGCCCTCAGAAGTATGGTTTCTGGGACGAAGATGTACTATTCCTATGCCTAAGTATCCCACATCAAACACGCGTAAACGTGGAGAATTTAGATTTTTCATGCGTAAAGACTTAAGCATGTTAACAATGGTTTGAAATGTCGATAAAATAATTTGTATATAGTATCATGTTAGTTTAAGTCAGATTGAACATCAAATTATTTCATGAAATGATCGGAAATGGCAAAAATGGTTTGGGAAATATAAATGTTGCCTTTTTTCAAAGATTTGTCCATTTATTAGAACATTTAGTATCCAGTTTTTCGTTTTTTTACCTCTTTATTTTTTTTTCAACATTAAAGTTCGTCTCCCTTTGATAGTTCTCCCTCCTTTCTCCCGCCCTTTCTCTCCTTTCTCCCGCCCCTTCTCTCCTTTCTCCCGCCCCCTTTCTCCTTTCTCCCGCCCCCTTTCTCCCTGTCTCCCAATACCCTTTCCACCCCCTCATTATTGTAATCAAGAAAATTAACACAAATCATTGTTTTTCTTTATTTGTTATAGTTATATTGATTTATGTATGATTTTTTGTAAATAATCTGCTCCTTGCGGGCGCTGTGATTAGCAAATAAAATATCTGTATCTGTATCTGTTTTTAATCATGATGCCAGTATATATTTAAGACTCATCCTACTCAAAATCCTACTTCAACCACCCCCAACCCCGTGGTGAGCAGGGGACAACAGGTATTGCCTTGCTAACGGAGCGTAATTATTAAATTTTGCGGAAATTAAATTTAAATTTTCGTGATGAACTACCTATTCGCGAATGTGAAATATTTTACCATGAGAAGACATTGAACGGAAAATAGTGAACAGCAAACTTGTGCTAATACAGATTGAATGCTTTTACGGTAAACGTTTAACTCCACCAATAAAATGAAACTCCGGGTCGCGGGTTAACTTTTTGTTCTAAAATATACTTGTCAAATGTAATTATAAGAATTGAATGCATCCTTTTCACCTATACAGAACAATATACCACTGGTTTTATTTTTTTTTATATTTATTAATGTATTAACCAGACAGGACTTTTTTTTTTGGAACATCAAAAATAATAATCAATAATGTCCGTCCAATAACAGATCAGATAATTGGCACCATAGTCTAGCGCCTTTAAGGCAAAAGGGCAAAAATCGACTGACCGCTTCGGAAAAAGTTAAAAGTAAGAATTGTTTTACGTTGCATTACAATTGATAATACAAATATGAAATTGTTACCATACGGATAAGGGTCAATGAGAACGACAGGAACAATGACTAACTATAAACCCTCAACCGAAAGACAGGTAATATGAAATTGCCCTAAAATATGATGTTAAAAAATACAACAAAAGCAGTATTATATATATAAAATGCACTTGGCTATAAAAGATAACCAAAGGTAGTTTGCAAAATGCGCATTATTATATGATATACTACTTCGCATATAATTTGAATTGTTCTGACAAATATTTATTTGGCAATTGTTGCGTCATTGTGGACCTTTTCTACTATCTCCTTTATTATACTAAAAAGTAAATTTAAGATTATTAATTTTGCATGTTATTTGTGTTGCACGGATGCAAGGACGTATGTTTTACTCTGCACAGAAAAAACACAACATGACAAACATATATCGTGTCTGTTTTAATTAAATGCGTCTCTTTCAAGCTTTAATGGGACGAAAAAAGATATTTGTCATACCGTTTGTAGCAATAACTTATATTAGAGGTTCTCATATGGGATGTTAAATTATAACATCTTGAGTTCTGTGTGGGTGTATTGATACGGTATCTGCTTGTCTATATATAGTCTTATATTCTGACAGAATTATTCGCCTCTTCTAAATGTTACCTTCTCTGTGCCTTATTTGATGTTGTTATAAAGTTGTTCAATGAAATATTTTCACCAAAAACAAAACATTATGAACAGTCTGTTGACACTGTTTCTGGTTCTGGCTCTAGCTTTTTGGGGTAAGTATATTTATGACGAATATATTGTAAATGTTTTATTAGAATTAGAATTAAACGGCACAAAGTTAATATTTAAAGTAAATGGAGAATGAAACATTCCATAATACCAGTTTTAATATTTAATTACCCCACATTTAATATATATACAAAAAAATTATAACGATCAAGACCAAATACGACGAAAGCTAGAACAATAAACCTAATATCTTAATGTTTTAGAAATGTAAAGGGATACTGCTTAGTTTTTGAAAATTATTTACTTTTATAACAGATAAGTTTTAAAATTATGGGACCAAGGTGCCGAAATTTTAGAAAAAAAAAACGGACTGAATATTCCTTAGTCAGTACATATATCAGCATCAGGACTGTCATTATAGCAAATCCTTGCAACATCCTGAAGTTGTCAGATTCGGCATAATTTACAAAAATATATTATAAATCAACTAAGAAATATGAAATCGCTTGAATATAACCTAAAAGTGATCCATTTTTGTCCCTCCCATGCATCAATTTTCTTTCAGCCGCCGTGTAATTATTTTAGTGTTATTTGTACAATTTCAGTATTCCATTTGTATTCGTTACATTGTCGCGTCTAGAATTTTGTATTATCATTCCGTATTTTCCTATATGTTCAATAAAAGTTTAATTATTTAAATATTAATAATACAGTTGACGTTGGTTATCTCAAAGTTGTCAAATGATTATAAAACATATCTATGATAACAGGGGTTTTGAGATATTTGAAGTAAATATAGTGTAAAGTATATCTTTATAACAACAAATTACTTCGAAATAATAATGAATTTTTGGATAAAAGACTAAGATAACGGGTGTCAACTGTATTTACTTATTGTCAATTATGCCATATGTTACCCTCCTCAGAAAATAATATATTTTATGTGACATTTTTGTGTTAATATTTTTGTAGGAACAAATTTTTACGATCTAACGTATGGGAAGATGACAAAATGACAAATCGTCTTATTTTTTTAAGTAAATCTTGTAGAACAGATTTGTTATAGTAAGTGAAGATGTCAGTACATTTTGTCACCTATAATTTTTCCCATTCTACGTATTTATTTCAATTTCATAAAATCTTCAAATTGGATTTTTATACTTTATCTTTTATCTTTTAATAAAGTTTGATAACCCCAAAACTGTATGCATTTACAGATACCACATGATTCTGACAAACTTTGCAAAATTAAAAAAAAAATTTAAAAAGTTATGAGATTTTCTCCAAAGAAAACAAAATGAAAAGCCATTACAAATATTAAATTTTACCAAGTCCATTCATCATAACTTTGTTAAGCAAATTCAAATGATGTTCATCTAAAGACAGAGATGCGTATGAGGGATACACGCCTAAATCAAAATTGATATTTTAAAAGGTTCTTGTTTCTAATTTTGAAAAATGCTTCATTCTACGGTTTTGACTTAAAAGTCATAGAAAACTACAATGCCGAGAATGAAATATTCATGTGTATGCAGATATGAAATGTAATCTTCTTGTTACAAATTTGTGCAGTGTATTGAATGAAAGTATAAATACATTTGTAGGTTTTTTTTGGTTACTTTTGTGGATTTTCAAAGGACGGAAACATCCGGTAATTAGTTTTGCGATGTAGGAAGACTGTCGGGTGGACGGCTTCAAACAGTGATGAAGGAAAATTAGGATTGCTGTTACCCATACAGCTTCTTGACTGACTAAATTCACTTTGAAAACCAGGCAATCTAATTAAAATAAGATCTACTAATTGCTCCTTTCAGTCACTGCTACATGCATGCAGTGACTGAAAGGATCAATTAGCAGATATAATTTTAATTAGATTTACAACCAAGCAAATATTAAACTTTCAAAATCTGTATGATATTGTATTGCATTTATTAGTTTTTCATATTTCTACTATGCTCATACGGCTATGCCAAAAAGACTAATAAATTTTGATTTTTTTTCAAAGTTCAACAAGAGTAAACTAAAGTAATCGGATCACTTGAGGTAATTGAACACAAAGGGCGTGTTCAACGAGTATTAGAAAAGCGGTTGTTTTGGTATATTTTCAATATTGTTAAATATACTCCATGAATCTTTGATGAACAGAAACGACTGTTCTTCCCATAAACATATGTGATGCGAAATTCCGATTACACCTTAATATTCTTGTTTAAAGTATTTTTTAAAGAAAAATTAAAAACAATGCCATCTTTCTGACTTTACCGGTTGAACACGGGGTTTCCGTGAACTAATTTTATTGTCTAACTATGGTCAACCATACTCGTTTTTGATAAATTATTTCTTTTTTTCCAGTTGTATCACTCATACCAGAAACCTCAGCAATACCTATAGGAAAAACGGGAAACGAAAGCCCGAATTTAGTAAATGAGCAAGCAAATGAAGGAAATGCACCGCAAAACAAGCCTAGTCAACAAAACGAACCCAATGACCTGCAAAAACCGTCGCTGGAAAGTGGTAGCAAACAGAATGCAGATCAAAGTGTTCAAGGAGCACAATCACAGGATAGTGGTAACCAACAGAGTACTGATCAAAGCGGTCAGGAAGCACCATCACAACACGCAGGCAACCAACAAAATAAACCCATAGACAAAACTAACCAAGGAAAACCATCACAGGATACTGGCGGTCAACAGAGTACTGAACAAAGCGACCAAGGAGCACCATCACAAGACGCACGCAACCAACAAAAGCCCATAGACAAAACTGACGAAGGAAAACCATCACAGGATACTGGCAGCCAACAGAGTACTGATGAAAGCGGTCAAGGAGCACCATCACAGGACGCAGGCAATAAACAAAACAAACCAACAGACGAAACTAACCAAGGAAAACCATCACAGGATACTGGCAGCCAACAGAGTACAGATCAGAGCGGCCAAGGGGCATCGTCACAGGATGCAGGCAATCAACAAAATAAACCTACTGACAAAACTAACCAGGGAAAACCAGCACAGGATAGTGGCAGCCAACAGAGTACAGATCAGAGCGGTCAAGAAGTGCCATCACAGGACGCAGGAAATCAACAAAATCAACCCATAGACAAAACTAATCAAGGAAAACCATCACAGGATAGCAGTAGCCAACAGAGTACAGATCAAAGTGGCCAAGGAGCATCATCACAGGACGCAGGCAAGCAACAAAGCAAACCTACAGACAATACTAACCAGGGAAAACCATCACTAGATAGTGGAAGCCAACAGGGTACAGATCAAAGCGGCCAAGGAGCACCAGGCATTCAGCAAAATAAACCTACAGACAAAACTAACCAGGGAAAACCATCACTAGATAGTGGAAGCCAACAGAGTACAGATCAAAGCGGCCAAGGAGGACCAGGCATTCAACAAAATAAACCTACAGACAAAACTAACCAAGGAAAACCATCACAGGATACTGGCAGCCAACAGAATACAGATCAGAGCGGCCAAGGGGCACCATCACATGACACAGGCAGTCAACAAAACAAACCCACAGATAAACTTAACCAGGGAAAACCATCGCAGGATAGTGGTCACCAACCTGATCAAAGCGGTCAAGGAACCCCATCACAGAACGCGGGCAATCAACAAAATAAACCAAACGACATAACTAACCAAGGAAAACCATCACAGGATAGTGGCAGCCAACCGAATACAGATCAAGGAGCACAATCACAAGACGCAAGCAGTCAAAAAAACAAACCAACAGACGAAACTAACCAGGGAAAGCCGTCTCAGGATAGTGCTAGTCAACAGAGTACAGATCAAAGTAGCCAAGGAGCACCATCACAGGACGCTGGTAGTCAACAAAATAAACCCAGAGACAAGACTAACCAGGGAAAACCATCACAAGATAGTAGTAGCCAACAGAGTACTGATCAAAGTGGCCAAGGAGCACAATCACAGGACGCAAGCAATCAACAAAACAAACCTAAAGACAAAACTAACCAAGGAAAACCATCACAGGATAGTAGTAGCCAACAGAGTACTGATCAAAGCGGCCAAGTAGCACCATCACAGGACGCCGGCACCCAACAAAACAAACCTAAAGACAAAACTAACCAAGGAAAACCATCACAGGATACCGGTAGCCAACAGAATACAGATCAGAGCGGCCAAGGGGCACCATCACAGGACACAGGCAGTCAACAAAACAAACCCACAGACAAAACTAACCAAGGAAAACCATCACAGGATACTGGCAGCCAACAGAGTACAGATCAGAGCGGCCAAGGGGCACCATCACAGGACACAGGCAATCAAGAAAACAAACCCACAGACAAAACTAACCAAGGAAAACCATCACAGGATAGTAGTAGCCAACAGAGTACTGATCAAAGCGGCCAAGTAGCACCATCACAGGACGCCGACACCCAACAAAACAAACCTAAAGACAAAACTAACCAAGGAAAAACATCACAGGATACCGGTAGCCAACAGAGTATAGATCAGAGCGGCCAAGGATCACCCTCACAGGACGCAGGCAATCAACAAAACAAACCCACAGACAAAACTAACCGGGGAAAACCATCACAGGATACTGGTAGCAACCAGAGTACAGATCAAAGCGGCCAAGGGGCACCATCACAGGACGCAGGCAATCAACAAAACAAACCTACAGACAAAACTAACCAAGGAAAACCATCACAGGATACTGGCAGCCAACAGAGTACAGATCAGAGCGGCCAAGGGGCACCATCACAGGACACAGGCAGTCAACAAAACAAACCCACAGACAAAACTAACCAAGGAAAACCATCACAGGATACTGGCAGCCAACAGAGTACAGATCAGAGCGGCCAAGGGGCACCATCACAGGACACAGGCAGTCAACAAAGCAAACCCACAGACAAAACTAACCAAGGAAAACCATCACAGGATACTGGCAGCCAACAGAGTACAGATCAGAGCGGCCAAGGGGCACCATCACAGGACACAGGCAATCAAGAAAACAAACCCACAGACAAAACTAACCAAGGAAAACCATCACAGGATAGTGGTAGCCAACAGAAATCAACTATAGAATGTCCAACACTTCCTACTAAATATGACTTAAACACACTCATAATAGAATCAGAGGGCTGTGAAATGTAAGTTGGTAGTTAATAACAATGAATGTATTTCCGTTAGACAACATAGATGTACATACGGGATTAAAAGCCATAAAATTCATACCGATATATTTTAATAGTATACACGTACTGAAAGTTTTATTGGTGTTGACATGTATAAATGAGATCGAATATCTTTGAAATTTTTAGAAAAATCCACATTTATTTCACATAGATTTTTTTTCTACGTCAGATTGATCATTTACAAATTTTGCTTCTTTCATTCAGAATTGTAGAACCGTCGGACGAAGATGAAAAAAAGAAAGGCAAAAAGTAAGTGAACATTATCGTCTGCATACACGTTATCAAAATATTCTTGTTACTGCAAACGTTTGCACTGCCATAGCGCAGGTCTAATGAAAAGTGCAGCAAAAAAAATACAAAAGATATGATAATATTAATAAATTACTAGTACAAATGTAAGCTACGGATATATTTGTCTTCCAAATCAATTTGTCATTTCAAACATTTGACCTTTGACGATAAGAACATGCCGTTTGACTTTCAACTTTAATTGATGAAATGTTTTGTTAATCTCTTGAATTTTCAAAACAATTTTTTTTTCAAACTGAAATTAAAGACGTAATAGATTATTTTTGTAGAGGAAAATCAAAAGATAAAGGAAAGAAAGATGAACAAAAGAAAAATTTGTAAGTTGAAAAGTATATGTATTTAGTGCCAAAAATATTTTTTTGAGAGTCTGTTTTTATGATGTTTGATGGCAATGGAACCAAACGCTGGACTTCCCGTCTCGTATAATAATCAGAAAGATCCGCTGGAATCGGTATCATTCGGCAATTTGCCGTGTAAAATAAGCTGACGTATACCTGAAAACAGTTCTATCTTATATATAGCTTATACATTTGAATACATAATCATTTTTTTATATCTTCATATATAACAGATACTTATGAGAACGTTAGAAGTAGAGTGCATCATAATCCTATGAAGGCTGGCTGACATTATAAAAAATGTTTCATATTTGTATTAACATGTTATATCAGGTTGTACTTTAATAATAAAACAATATATAATATATATATACTCTTTATCTTTTTTAGGAAAGACTATCGAGCAACTGCAAAATTTATTTACAAACCAGAGGAAAATCAACCAGAAAGAGAACCAACTTCATTTTTACAACAGAAACCAGGTTCTTGCCCTGAACTGCCTACAAGAAGACAGGGAAACAGAGTAACAATAGAAATATTACCCGGACAATGTGAAATGTACAGTATAATACGCATATTTTAGATATTTTTTATATATGTTTGCACATAAACTTAGAACAACATATTAGTATGGCAAGCCGTTTTACTATTTATTCTAACTTCAAGATATCTCATATAATATATATAAAGATTATAAGATATCTTATAAACCAACTTAATTTTGGTAACAGATAAGATATCTTATATATTATATGAGATATCTTATATACTTTATGAGATATCTTATAAACTTTATAAGATATCTTATAAACTTTATAAGATATCTTATAAACTTTATAAGCTATCTTATATTCTTTATAAGATATCTTATATACTTTATAAGATATCTTCTAAAGTTTATAAGATATCTTATAAAGTATATAAGATATCTCATTAAGTATATATGATATCTTATAAAGTTTATAAGATATCTTATTAATATTTTTATATAAGATATCTATAAGATATCTCATATATTTTATAAGATATCTTATATAGTTTATAAGATATTTCATATAGTTTATAAGATATCTTATAAAGAAAATTATATGAGATATCTTATAAACTATATGAGATATCTTATAAAGTTTATTAGATATCTTGAAGTTCGAATAAATAGTAAAACGGCTTGCCATAAATTAGGCATAATTTTAATGTAGCTGAAATGTTTAATTGTTCTTAAGAAGAAATCATTGGTATATATTCAGTTTATATATATATAATGGTAATGATAATATTGCATAATTATATTACAGAGAACTAGAAATAGAAAGGGTACAAAGTGATGAAGAACAGACTAAGAAAGGAAAAGACGGAAAGGGTAAAAAGGGCAAAAAAGGCAAAAAAGGAAAAGCTAAGTACGTAACACATTTTAAGGACGGATAGTTCAATATAATTGCTGACATATTTTTAGTAAAGTCTTCACAAATAGTTGTAAAGAAGTCTTAAGCAAATCATTACCATTCGTATATTCGTATATTTACGTCAGGGTGACATAATAAATGAAACACCCTTTTTTCATATTTTACAGGTATATTCTCCAATATTTACTACTATCATCGGGAAAGATTTTAGAGAGGAACTATATATTAAAATTGAATTGGCCTTGTACAAATTCTAGCAATGCCAACTTAAAATTATGATGTTCCTACACTACATTAACAGCTTGCTGGGGTTGTAACAGACTAATGCTTGCTTGAAGATTCAATCTTTCCGTTATGTTACCCGAGCTTGCTTTTAGTAAACTGCGAGCACTTAAATGGTTATAAATTGTTTAGTTTCTATGTTATGTGTCACCATGGGAGTTGGACGCATGTCGGGTCGACTTTTATAGTGTGTTTTTTTTTATATTTTTTACTTTTCCTTGGCCATATTTAAAAGGGAGAGGGTCGGAGCTCCACGAAACTGATTTAACCCGCCGCATTTTATGCACTTGTCCCAAGTCAGGAAAGTATGGCCATGAATGTATTTGTCTCTGTTACCTTTTTAGTTTATTTATTGATATTCTGACATGATATTGTACCGCTGGACATCACTATTAATAAATTACTCTGGGGCCATTCAGGGCTTGCGGCGTAGTGTGGTTTTCCACCATTGAAGACAATGTTGTGATCTCTGGATGTTTGTTTGGTTATTTACTTGTGATTTTGTGATTTTGTGCTTTATTTGTAACTTCACTCTATGTCCATTTTTCATCACATTATTATATTAGAATGTTAAATTTATAACGGTGAATTTCTTCATGAATAAGAAGTCAAACAACAGAATGAAGAGCACGCAATGTACACGTACTGCATTGTACAAATAAAAGTCCAGGATACTTATATGTATTAAATGATTAATGAAATGATATATGTTTTCCTTTATTTCAGAAAACCAAAGGAAGACAAAAAGTTGTAAGTATACTGTTTTCAGGGATATAAATTGTATCATTTGTCTTTGTCAAATAACTGTCTCGTGCATTACATATATGTATTTCAATATTCATTTGAAAATCACAGTGGTTCTCCTGAAGATTGAAGGCATATGTAAATAACACAATAACAAGAGTGGACACACTAAATGTCTCGTCTGAGTATGCACATGGACATAGAATAATGATTATCTGATACCCGACATTGCAAGACTAAGGAAAATGCGTTAAAAGAAATTTTAATGATCTGGCAACATTTGTCTGAAAAATCTCATGCATGTCATTCAAGCCTATAACTGTCTCCAAGGTGAGCTGACAGGTCTCAGACTGGTATGTACCCACCAAAAACTATCTATAGACCAAAAATAGTGGATCTATATAATACATTTATAACATTTGTTGAGAAATGGACTTTAATGTTTGTAAAAATGGGATATGAGTCACTCAAGCCTAAAATTGAGGTCAGTTTAGATATAGGTATTACAGCTACAGAGAAATGGACTTAATCATGAAAATGTGACTCGAGTCTGAAATTCAAGTCAAGGTCTCAGGCCGCCTTGTACCCACCAAGCACTATCTATAGACCAAATATGGTTGGTCTATGTATTGCAGTTGCTGAGAAATGGATATTATCCCAAAACGTGAAACAAGTCAGTCAAGCATGAAATAGAGGTCAAAGGTAAGGTCTCAGATGCCAAAGTGGTATATACAAACTAAGAACCTCTTTCAACCAAATAATGTGGGTCTAGTTAGTACTGTTGCTGAGAAATAGACTAAATGTATATTAAGTCATTCAAGCATGAATTTCAGGCCAAGTTCAGCTGACAGATGTTAGACTGGCATGTATCCACTAAGAAATATTTACAGACCAAATATGTTTTGCCCATTTATTACAGTTGCTAGAAATGGACTTAATCTCAAAATGTAACACAAGTCACTCAAGTATGAAATTGAGGTCAAGGTCCAGATACAGGTATCAGACTGGCATGTACCCACTAAGAACTGTCTATTGACCAAATGTGGTTGGCTTAGGTATTACAGTTGCTAAGAAATGGACTTAATCGCGAAAATTTGACACAGGTCATTCACCCATGAAATTGAGGTCAAGGTCAAAAGCCAGCTGTCATACCAACATGTACCCACTAAGAACTACTCTGGTATCTACTGACCAAATATGGTGGGTCTAGGCATTACAGTTGCTGAAAAATGGACTTAATCAAGAAACTTGGATCAAAGTCACTCAACCATGAAATTGAGGTCAAGGTCCAGAGACAAATGTCAGACTGGCATGTAACCACCAAGAACTATCAATAGACAAAATACGGTGGGTCTATGTATTACAGTTTCTGGGAAATTGACCTAATCACGAAATTGTAACACAAGTCACTCAAGCACGAAATTAAGGTTAATTCGAGAGACAGGTGTCAGACTGGCATGTACCCACTAAGAACTGTCTGTTGACCAGATATGGTGGGCTTAGGTATTAACTTTGCTAATAAATGGACTTAATCAAGAAAATGTGACGCAGGTAACTCAAGCATGAAATTGAGGTCGCGACCAAAAGGCAGGTATCAGACTCACATGTACCCACCAAGAACTATCTATTGACCATATATGGTGGGTCTAGGTATTATAGTTACTGAGAAATCGACTTAACCACGAATATGTGACAAAGTCACTCAAGCATGAAATTGAGGTCAAGTCCCAAACCGGGTGTCAGACCGGCATGTACCCTCTAAGAACTATGTATAGACCAAATAAGGTTGGCCTAGGTATTACAGTTGCTGAGAAATAGATTTGACCACAGAACTTAAAAGCAGATTTAACATTTGTTTATGGAGTCAGTGAACCATGGGAATGAGGTCAGGATCACAAGACAAGTATCCTGCGGCAAACCTTTTACGATAAGGTATCTGTGGACCATAAATCTTAATTCTAGGTATTATATATGCAAAATTATTAAAGTTTTTTAAAAAAAAGTTTAAGGTATCCGGACCATAATAGACCAAGATCGAAAATTCTATCTCTTTTTGACCGTGAATGGCTGAACCAAACAATTTAAAGTTGGGATTTTGTATATATATTTTTCTCAAGTTGAAACACACTTTGTTGCTTATATGCAGAGTCTGTAAAAATAAGTTAGTTATATTGGCATTTCCGAAGATTACCGATAATTACCGAGGTCATTTCAATTGCGTTGTATGGAACATCCGGGAACTTTTGAATAATCACGTGGTCATTTATGGTCCGGATACCTTAAGCTGTCGCCGGAAAGTAATACCTATGTCTCGCCTTCGCGATTTTTCGTCGCAGGCGAGACAATAAAACCAAGATAATCATCATGCACTTATTTATCTCGTGATAAGTGTGATATTCTTTCAGTTGTGCATAAAAGCCTTAATGGTGTCTCATCATTAAGTTTAATTTTCCGAACTTGCATAGAATTTAATATATTTCAGGGCAAAGATTGTGCCGGCAGTTTCATTTAGGCCGAAGGAACCTGGATCAGCATAGAAGTAGCTGACAAATATGGCACTAACAGGATCAGAACTATAGTTATAATGTAAGACTTGAAAATCTGGGCGATATTTTGTATCTCATTGAATACTGCTTTTTCCGCAATATTACTTATGTTGTGGTAACGCGTTTATGCATCAACATACATATTTGGGTGAAGACAGAACCCACCCCTTCTTTAACCCAGTTTTGCAGAAAATTGACAAAATTTTCATTTGAAACATATCTCCAACAATTAAGAATGGAATCTAAAGTGCTCAAACACCAGAGAATAAAACTAATATAAAAAAGTAATTTTACCAACGGCCATGATTTTGTCCCTAATAATATATGTAGTGGTGCCACAACATATCCACAATCCACTAATTGGTTCGCTTTGTATAGTTAATGTTGAACCTTACATACAACAAAAAGAATCGTACCTTTATTTCTTACAGATATAAGTTTGACCTACAAGGGAAGACAAAATAGTAGTATATAAAAGTAAAAAGTAATCATTCATTTTGTAGGATGTTCAACAGAACATTTAATCATTACCTATTTTATTGCGAGTCATTTGTTATTGTATATAATTTTTTTGTAAATGTTTGTTTCCGTGTTTTCGTCGCCTTTTCATTTGTATAACTATAGTGTTAAACACAAAATTCTTAGAAACAATATCAAGTTTCAAATAGGGCAACAAATATTTTATTTTATTTGGAAGCAAAAAAAAGGGAATTTTAAAGAAATCCAGGACATCCCATGCTCATGAATGATGTGAAAAAAATCCTGATTCAAAAATCTTTTCCTTTCCCATCTCCAAAAATTCAAATGATTGATCTATACATATCTGAAACTGGCAAGCCAAAAGTACTGCGGACTATAGAAAACTCTATGTTTACATTTTATTAACATAGTAAATTTTTTAAAAAGATGCATATTGTTTGTTCTTTTTTATTGTATATAATTCCAATGTTTTTTGTTACATTAACTTTCATTAGTTAAAGACATTGCAACAAAAATGTTTGAACGTGCATAAACTCCATCGTGACCGCCACCAATGTAAATTTCTTTCACAGGAAAAAAAGGTATTTAACATGGACTTAACTTTTTGTTGGTACATTGTATTGTAATTATGATAAAGGTTATTTTCATAAAGTTCATTTATGTATAAACCCTCCTTTCATTTAAAAATGTCATGGTACAATGTATATAAAGTCCTTCGAACTTTACTCAGTTTGTGAGTGTGTTTACACATAAATGAACTCCTCCAAAATAACCATTCCAAATTACTATAATATTTAATAATTAAATATCATCATTTATAAATCATTGTCGTTTTATCTGTATTGTCAAACAGAAATGTTTTAGCAATTTGTGCCCATTCTGACGAATTGTGGAATTGTGAGTTGTTAATTTTTGTATGTATTGTACCATTCTCTACGGAAGCTCTGGAGTGCCATGCAAAAAATAAATTACGACTCGTGCGCACGAGTTACAAACTTGTACACGCGAGTTACTAACATGAGCGCACGATTTTCATAACTTGAGCGCCCGAGTTCTTATTATAAGAAGGTTATATGGGGATACAGGTGAATAGGGGAGCGGGGAGGAGGTAATCCATTTGTGTGCTGGGCTCACAGTATTTCTAGCTTTAGATTTAAGTTTTCTTTATTGTAGGTATTCGAGGGACGTTCACTTCATGTTATTCTGAAAGTTCAGCAAACACAGAGATTTGTTAAAGTCTTGTGAATTGAATTTTAAGAGTTCTCAGTTTTGAAAAGAAAAGTATTTGAATTATTTGATTTTATACATGGTTATGTAACTATGTATTCAATTGAACAGTTTTTAAATGACTGCAAATTTGTTAAATATTCTACATTGGTATGACGTTTATAAATAAAGGACAATAAGTCCTATAAGTTGTCCGTCGTCCGTCCGTCTGTAAGTTATAAAAATAAATTGACTTTAATAGTGTTTAATGGTTTTCACAGTGGGTTGCGAACGCAACCCCGCACCCCGCATCCCCCAGTGTGTTACGGGCTTGTAAAAGATAAAGTTGTAAATGTTTGAAACCAATTTGTCTATATATATACTTACACCGGACAGACAGTCGCCAAATGATGACAGTAGATCATATTTGAGCTAAAAGTACTCAAACAATTCTAGTTTCTTTTGTGACCTTGGAAATTCATAGGCTCCTTGATCTAGAATGTTCATTAAAATGTTTTGGACAAACTGATTGATGGACAATCATTGCATCACCATATTCTTTTCACAACTTCCTTCATGAATGAATAATACAAAGTAAGCTACAGTTTCACTTCACAATATAACTTTATTTTAATAAAAAAGACCATATCAAATAACGAAGTTGCGAGGGGATATAACGCTACCGTCCGTAACACCCTTGTGAATACTCTAGACCCATCTTCCTTCACGGGATTTTGACCAAACTTGGCACATACTTAGTCCTTATGAATATCTAGAACCCTATTGATTTTCAAGGTCACAGCGGAATTTGTAAATTCTGTACACTCTTGTGAACACACAAGAAGCAACATACTTCAGTGGATTTTGACTTGGTAGATACTTAAATCCAACTCCGTACTACTTAATCCTTAGGAAAATCTGGAGCGCTATTGATTTTCAAGGTTAAAGGTCCAGATCACAGGGTCACAATTGTTCGTAACATCCTTGTGAACACTCTAGAATCAACAGCCTTAAATGGATTTTTAACTTTATACAAAGTTTAAATTTATCAAGATCTAAAAGCCTGAAGATTTTGATGGCATGGTCATGAGTTCAGTGTTGAGAAGGTGATATTACAATGTTACTGCCTATCTTTCCATAACATATCTTTTCAACATTTTAGGCTCAATATTTCCTCAAATGCATTTAAACCATGATTTGCAAAAAATAAGGGTAGTACATATCAGGATCTATAAGAATATTGTTTTTCCAGGTCAAAAATCAAATGACAAGAAAATATTCATACATGTACAAATTTCAGGGTCAAATTGTTTTCACGGCGAAGGGATGCCACGCTTCGCATTGCTCTAATTTTAGCCTTGTGTTTTTCCCCAAAAGCTTTAAAATTACTAATATAGAAAAATAAAATGCTTCACCGAATGCAGTTGGATACAATCGCAAAACTCAAATAATTCAAATACGTTTCTTTTCAAAACTGAAAACTCTTAAAATTCAATTCACAAGACTTTAACAAATCTCTATGTTTGCTGATCTTTCAGAATAACATTAAGTGAACGTCCCTCGAACACCTACAATAAAGAAAACTTAAAATCAAAAACTAAATTACTGTGAGCACATCTCACAATTGGATTACCCCCTCCCTGCTCCCCTATTTACCTATATCCTCATATAACCAGCCTTATAATAAGAACTCTTTCCTCAGGTTATGAAACTTGTCCGCTCAAGTTAGTAACTCGAGCGCACTAGTTCTAATTTATTTTTTACATGGTTCTCCAGAGCTTCCGTAATTTTCACACCAGTTACAAAATTCTAGCAGCAGCAAGGCAGATACATGTGTAGTTAAAAAAAACTTAAAACAAGAAAACAGGTAACATTTATAAACCAAATAATATGAAACTGAAAGATTACATATACTATAAAATACCTATCAAAAGAAGTAAATTATACACTGAAATATAGATTTGCCATCCTTGTTGGTGTCAAAATATAATTTCTTCTGATTGTCAGAATCCTCCCATGTGTAGATATCTAGATATTCTCCTTCTAATGACTCCCCATAGTAATGCAATTGTATTTTTGATATCCCTTCTTTAACATTGTCCTTGAAATGTTTTAAAGTACCTTCCTTACTACAGAGATGAGCAGCATCTATTGCATATTGGGCATAACTAGTCCAGTTCGTATGATTGTAGTTGTCAGTAGATGTCCACGTCACCTGAAATCGCTGGTGGCCTGTTTCCGAGGGTCTTTCAAACTTATCTATTTGTAATGAGGACTTATCTTTGGCTGATTCGGCATATTTTTCCTTCCACCATGCCGGAAGTGGTGTTGGTTTCCTGGTCTGTGGATCAATGAACACTACCTGGTTGACATTGGTCATAAGCTCAGTACTACAAGATTCTAAGCACACGGTTGTTAAGGCATTTAAAGATGTATTACCGATGTATCCACCTTGTACTTTTACCACTAAGGGCTTGTTCAATACAGCTAAATCATATAAAGGTTTGTAAAATATGAGTTCACTTGTGACTAGAAATGCCATATGATCCTCTGTTAAGGTCTGAAAGTCTCTAAAAGTTTCTCCTGATTCATTCATTGGAGTATGATGCACGTAAATACGTGAAGACGAACATAGTTTCATCATTTCCCACAATTTTGGTTGACCTGCAATGTTGTGTACATGTATAAAATGGTTTGTAAAAGAATGCAGTAACTTTCCACGAATCCACTGTTTGGCCCAACGTTAAGGCTAACAAAGAAATATACCCTTTCATTAGGTGGTGGAATTCAAGAAATCACAGTACCAGTGGCAGTGCTCATGCAATCGGGCCAGTGTTAAATCTGAAGTGAAGTGCGAGATGTTTCTCGGTGGTGAAGACCTTTTAGATGAAGAACAACAATACAACTGACGTGACAACCATATTTTTTGTTGAACTTCAAAATACTATCTGAAGGTTTATAGTTAATGTATCTAAATAACCGAAAGTTTCTTTATTAAATGTTGCAAAATACAGCAGATACTGTAAAACACAGGGCCGTATTCTACACCTTCAGAAAAGATTCTTGTCAAGAATTTTAAATCATTAGCATTTGAATCTAAACATCGAGAAAGGATAGTGTCAAACAGAAACTGCAACTGAACACATGAATATAACCGGTATATGTTAATATGCATACCATTTTTATCAAAATCTCTGAACACAAGACCAGGATGTCTCATAACAGCTTCTACTTTATTATTATCTGCAGATAACAGTTGCCAATCCGTACGCGTCATAAATTCTGGGGGTATTCGTCTGCAAAATAAAATCAAAGAACATTGGTGAATTAAATTTAATTTAAATCGTTACACATGTATCCATGCAAATGTCTGTTATCAAAAGAAATTGATAATGTGTTAATTTTGTGGACATTTTGACAAAATAACAACATTGAAGCTCAACCAAGGATTGCATTATTTAACACTTTTATCACCACCTTTTCAGACTATCCAAGCAAATTTTCCACAGCGCCCTTTCCTTTGAGATTTGTCCCCCCCCCCCCACGCTTGATTGGTAGGCCAGGGTGATCTAATATATGCGAAGCGTAGCTTTTGTAATCATTCGTTGTATATGCAAATCTGGAACACTTATACAAAGTATATATCATCCAAGACAGGACCATGTATTTTTAGCATTTGTCTACTTACCGTTATAATAGATTTTTTGGAATACTATATTTAGATAGGGTTTGTGCTTACTTTTGTTTAATACCTCCCGCCAATATTCCAACTTAGAACCTTCCTCAATGCATTAAGGTCCCATCTAAAAATCTTCCCAAAAGCACTAATATTCTATCTAAGAACCATCCACAAGACATTAAGGTCCCTTTAATGCACTAATTTTCCGTAAAAGAACCTTCTCCAATACACTTTTGTCCTATCTACGAACCTTCCCGAATGCATTAACGTCCAATCTAAGAACATTTCGCAATGCACTAATGTCTCATGTAAGAACCTTCCTCAACCCACTGATCTCCCACCTAGGAACTTTCCTCAATGCATTCATTCATTCATTCTTATTATTTGGTTGCCCGACTGTCTCGAGGGACATTGCGGGCTTTTACATATTTCTCCTGAACAGAATATTAAATAGTCTTTAATAATCAATATATTTTACCTTTATTATGATTAAAAAAAAAAAAAAAAAACAAATAATAATAGTAATAATAGTAATATTAGAAAAAAAATGTATAGAAAAACAGACACAAGGACAAACTCCTTCCCCATCCCCGGGAAAAAAAAAAAAAAAAAAAACAAAATAAAAAACAAACAAAAAAAAAAACAAAAAAAAAACAAATGAATGAAAGTAGAATGCGAGTTCTATATTCTTTTAGAGCAGTGGATCCCGCAGTGCATTGACCTTATAAGTAAGATAATGTTAAGGAAAAAATAAACAAAATATAGTTGTGAAGGATAGATAAAATACAATAACAGACAAAAGTGATATTCCCCTTTTTAGAACGACATCTTCCTCGATTGCCTTAGCCTTTGTACAATTTATACAGGGAGCGTATCCTTTCCATTTTGTGCGTTACTTTCTGTGTATATGAGCCAGGAAGAGCCGATGTCTCAATTCCCCATCACTCCACACACAGACATATACCTATCTTCGGGGGAGGATAAGGACAAGCTATAGATACGAGAATTATAATAATATTAATCGGACCCTAATACCCAACCCTTAAGGCAATCGGGGGAGATTCGTAGAGTACGCTGCATACTAAAATAGTAGGTATTAAACCGTTCTCCAATTACATGGGTGTTTTGATGTGTTGTAATTTGTATGCCATATATACTTATATGATAATGTGTTATGTCTTCCTTTGCTTATGTTCTAGTATGTATGGGTCATGTATGATTGATTGATTTTGTTTGCTTATGTTCTAGTGTGTATGGTTGACTGATTTTGTTTATGTTGTTCATTGTAACTGAAATAAGTAATACTTATTTAAATAATAGATAATTTGAACACAACTATGTGTTCTTATCTATAGGCGTGTCAAAAATAAGAATATAATACAGTTCCTATTCCACTGGATGTCCGAAATAGATACATAATAAAGGTACGGCCAAAATTTTTGATATACATGCATGAAAGCATTATCAAAATAATACCTACATTGTACATGTATATCATTCCAACAAAATTAAATATACTGATACTTTACTACCAGGGGCGGGCCATATTCCTACCTACTTATAAGAAAAATAGAAAAAAAAATACAAAAATAACAATACCTTAGTATCAGTATTTTTCATATATTAAATTATCTTATATACATCACCTACCAGCTGAACATACAGGGAGAGATGTGAGGGATTTATATCACTACCAATGTGCAGCGATGTTCAGCTGACAATAGTAATGTAAAAATTTTGGATGGACATCAAGCGCAATAGGCTGTAGTATGCTGGTACTCTGTATACACTTTTATATTTCTGATGAATAAGGCCAATAAGGATCGTGATAAATTAAAGTAAAATAGACAGAATGATCGAACTTATGATTTTCATAGTAACTAATTATCTAATAGCTAAGTATATGAACATGATGGTCGACAAGCGAAACACTATTTAAATATTTCATGATTGAGTCTGCTTATCACAAAAAATTATATGATGGGACACAATTCATGTCCAATTAAATAAAATAGAATAAGGTCTTATAAGGTCAATACACTGTTTAAACATATACGCATGCTTTACTCGGATCATTGACTAATGAAGAGGTGACTACGGGATAAAATAATATGATGTTGGAAATTATAATACATGCAAGTACCAGAGGGTGAGTGAAATGTATATTTATATAAGAATTATTGTTTCAAACTGCAAAAACAACTGTTCTTGTGCGTTTTACTACGAGATGTGACATAATATAAATTGATCAGTTAAGAAGCTCCGTGCCACACAAGTCGCTTTGTGGCCAGTACATAGTTGAAGATTGGTTGGAAGTTGTAGCCTTGCAAGATATTTTTGATTGAGAAGTCGTGTATGTTTCTTTTGTTCAGTTCTGCAATCATATTACCTCTGAAATTATCATATTTCTTGCAACAAAGAATGAAATGTTCAACGGTTTCTTCCTGATTGCATTCCCTGCATAGGGGTGATCTAGTTATGCCTATCTTATTCAAATGTTTATTAAGACCAATGTAACCTGTTCTCAACTTGTAGAGTAATTTTTCTTGATTTCTACATAAGTTTGGAATTTTAACTGAAAAATCAACATTAGGCCTTAATGCATATAAATGTTTACTGTGGTTGGTATTCCAACTGATTTGCCATAATTTTTTCACGGCATTCTTAGAGAAGGCTTTTATATCACCCTTAAACATACAAATTGGTGTAATAACGGTATGAAGTAAAGAGTTCTTTGCATTTTTATCCGCTAATTCATTGCCAGTTACCCCAACATGACTTGGGATCCATTCAAAGGTTATGTTACATCCAGATTTTAGTAGTCTGGTGTTTAACTTATAGATATCGTAAATAATACAATTCTTTATTTTAAATAGGGGGCACTGCAGGACCTGAAGTGCCGACAAGGAGTCTACAAATACAACTATATTACTAGAGTGGTTTTCCAGCAACCACGTTAAGCACATATAAATTGCATACAGTTCACAAATGAAAATTGAAACGTATTTTGGTAGGCGGGCACTTCTTGAAACATTAAGACTTTGACATACAAATGCACAACCACATGCTTCATTATTTTGGTCCTTAGAGCCATCAGTAAAGATCTGGAGGTAGTCTTTATACTGATTTTCAATTAGTATGTCGGCTTCACTTTTGATCAAATGGGGACTATCACTTTTACTTACTATTGTCTGTAGGTAAGTATTTACATTTGGTTTTATTAGTTCCCAAGGAGGGCTGTCACATTCTTTATATCTATATATAGATTCTAACGGTAGTTCATTTCTGTTAATGACTTGTAGAGCAACAGAGTGGAATGGGTCGTGTTTCAACTTGTTTTTGTGATAAACAAAAGAATATGTATCAAGTATTTCTGTTCTAACGGGATTACTTTCATCAAAACTATATAAGTTAAGATACATTTTAGTTATTAGGCCTTGTCGCCTGATTTTCAAAGGTGGGTCTCCCATTTCTACTTGTAGGGAAGCGAGCGATGAGCCTTTCATTGAGCCGGTGCATGTTTTTAGTGCCTGAAATTGGATTTGTTCTAACTTTTTGGTAGTGGAGTATGAAGCTGAATTATAAATTTCACTTCCATAATCAATTTTTGATCTTATCATTGCAATATATATATTACGTAGCATTTTACTGGTTGCACCCCATGCTGTACCCGTTAATAGTCTCATGCAGTTTATTACTTTCATGCATCTAGAATGTATGTACTCAATATGTTTTTTCCAAAGCAATTTACTGTCAAAGATTAAACCTAAAAATTTTGTTTCCTTTACAACCTGTAACAACTCCTTGCCTATATGAAGGCTAATATCTTCTAATTTCCTTTTTCTAGTAAAGACCATACAAACTGTTTTTGAGCTGGAGATATTAAATCCCCATGACATACACCATTCATATATATTATCGAGATCCTGTTGTATCCTTTTCTGTAAAAATCTTAAATTCCTCAATGCATAAAGGTCCCCTCTAAGAACTTCCTCAATGCACTAAGGTCCCATCTAAGATCCTTCACCAATGAACTAACGTTTTATCTAAGAATCTTCTCCAATACATTAAGAACCTGTCCAAATACACTCCTAAAACCCGTCCTCAATTAATTATGGTCCCCTCTAGTAAACTTCCACAATACAGTAAGGTCCCCTCTTGGAATCTTCCTCAATGCATTAAGGTTCCATCTAAGAACCTTCCCCAATTCAATTATTGTCCCATCTAAAAACCTTCTCCAATGAACTAAGGTACCATCTAAGAACCATCACCAATGTGTTAAGGTCCCATCTAAGATCCTTGCCAAATGTACTTTTCAAGTGTTTGTTATGTGTAGACCATGCAACGACCACAGGATGTACAGATGTAATCAGTGTTTTTCCCCATCTTTAATCATACAGGATAATGTCTGCTTGACATTTACGGTATATGTACGTTTTGTAGATACATGCATATTTTTTTCGGGAAAAACTTCCCAAATCTTTCAATAATATATAAACTACACCATATATAAATATTAATGTTTTTGAAATGTCTGAAAATGGGTTTCATTTCACTTGAGGTATATTGTCTCATGAACATTTACCTCACTTTAATACCTTTTCCCCTTTTAACCTTTATTGTTTTTGTACGTATGCAATATATGCAGTTTTGAATTCAGAAGATTCACTTCCAGAGGATGATGATTAATTTCGATTAAATGGTAAATAATGTATTTCATCTCATTGAATTTATAAAATGTAAGTATAAACTTATTATACTGGTATATATATATATGCAACATACTGGTATATTTAACTTAAACTTCAGAAATATATATCTGCATTCCATTTTCATGGGCGGGTCCAGGTGAGGGCGTAATGGGCGTACGAACCCCCCCCCCCCCCTCCTTTTCAAAAAAAACTATCGTAATATGCTTATATTGTATTGAATATGGCAATTTATCATATTCATTAATTCAACACATAATCTGATTTCTTTAAAAGACTATTGAAATGTTAAGTAACGCCTTATACCCTAGAATTTGGAATTTCTCGTTATCGGTCTACTGCTGTTAAGATCCATCCAATCGTTTTAATATACCATAGACAATTAATGGAGAGAATTCGGCATAAAAAATATCAAACCCTGACACTTTAACTATCAAATATACATGCTCCAAGTCAGGAACCGTTACATTAGTGCATTTCACAATTATTTTATGTTTTTTAGCAAAAAAAAGTCCAAAAAATTTTTATTATACGCCTCCCCTTTCAAATATCATGGAAACGCCCCTGATTTTCCTTTCTCCTTTACTTTAAACAGAGCAATGCACAATACAACATGAATGTACAAGCATGCATTATAAACATTGCATATTTCTATTTGCACCTACAATTCAGTTTCTTGATTTTGCAGTTATGAACTGGGTGCACAGATTTATGGCAATGGTGGCCATTTTTGTGCTTGCATCAAACACAATAACAAATAGTATCTTTATGATGGTCTTAAAGAATACCACAGTGCTGGACAGGGACTGAGACTGCAAGGTGGAACAGCCAAAATTCCGAACAGATACAACCTTGACTATGTTATTTATTTAAGAATAAAAACATGAATTTAAAAATTGTGTATTTTCAAATATTATAAATATAATTGTGAAAATAAATAATCAGTCCCTTGTTTTACTGAACATGAAAAATCATGCTTCAACGGTGCAGAAAATAAATAATCTGTCTTTATTTTCCACAAAAATAAATAACCCATCCAAAACAAATCCTCCTGCACCCTCCCCCCCCCCCCCCCCCCCCCCACAGAATATCAAATGGTTGTCCCCTAATAGAATTAGTTTGTATTTACAAAACACTGTATTCTTATAAGCAAAATATTCTACCTATTATTAATTTGGTTCAAAGACTTTTTTGATTCAACAGGTAAAAGCAAAAAATTTTAGGGGTTAGCAAAGCTGCCTAAAATTGTGCTGTTTCGGGTGAGTTGGGTAAGATCCCATGGTCTGTTGGCTTGTCATCGTGTTGTTTACTAAAGTCCAAATAGTATTGTAAATGGTATTTATCAATATTGTGTTACTTATTAAACATACTGGTATAGAACAAATTTGAATCTATCATATCACAAAAATTTAAACATCTCTGGGAAAATCAAAATTCTTTCAGAAAAGGAAAGAATCACATGCTATTCATAAACAAGAATGGACGCTATAAATGTCTCGCCTGAGTAGGCACGTGGACACAGAATAAATTATCTGATACTCGACATTGTAACATTAAATTAAATAGTTATGGTCATGCGACCTAAACGTGGACGGCTCTAGAAACCAAATGGAAGCAAAAGATACTGTCAACATTAAATATAGCCGTACTCACAAATATCCGGTTGATTTTTTATGAGCCATGTTCCACTTAAGTCTGTAAAAGTTAGCGATTTTTGTAATGTTGTCATAGAAAATGACCTTTCTCAACATTGTTTACAAAATTTGGATTGAGTAATTTTCAATGAATATCGGAAGGAAATGATGAAAATTCGGAATACATGATATTTAACTCCTCTTTCATTTTTGGTACAAGAAATTTAATGGCTCCATAGAATGACTTATAATAACCATCTGCAGATGGTGAGAAAGGTTTTAGAATTTTGATTTTCAAAACCTCGGACTCACAGCGGACAAATTTCGAAAATTTTGACTTTAATAACTCCCCTTTTATTTTTTCTTTTTATGAATTTTATTTCTGGACGTGTACTATACCATGTATATGTAGAATAGGAATAAATTTTGGAAATTTGATCACAAGATCAACACCACTGAACAGAACCGTGACCCGGCTAAAGTTTTACAAAAGATGAAATAAAAAAACTGTTTTTGCGTATATTTCGTGTTTTTGTATCAAGGGTTAGTGCAGTATATCCTTTTTTTCATATCACATTGTAATATAAGTAAGACATACAGGTTGCGGCTGGTTTTAGTCTAGCTGTTTTGTTTTCATTTAATCAAAATAAACATCGAAGAGGGTAGAGGAGACAAGATGGGAAATCAGAATTCACACAGTGGCATGAACGTACAAATACAACACGTCGACAGACACAATATATACAAAACATAACGAGATAATGAGGTAAAAACAGAACTTTCATGAAACAACGGGTCATATCATGTCGGGAATCGGCCCTGTGTGGCAAAGGTAGTACTAACAATTTAGACGAAAAAGTCAATACAACAGCAATTTTTTATACTGAAAGACCATTGAAGACCGCACTAACCAACAAATTCGAGACCGTGAAAATGTAACATTAAGTTATGGTACCATTTTCCTCGTGGATCTTTTGTACTATCTAGACTTGCAAGGTAATTTTCATGGGAGTAGCAGTTATTGTGAAATAAGAACTGCATTTAGGCCACTGTATGTAAAAAATTAGATTAAACTAATGAAATTTATTTACAAAATTTTTTTTAGCCTTTAATTTTTTAATATAATTGCATCAAAAACAGAGGAAAAAATTTCAGTACAGCCAGGCTATTAAAGGAAAGGAGTTAAAACTGAAATTATGCCGGAAATAACAAGTTTTATAAGAAATAATTTTAGAAAGATGAATTCACATCACATTGGGAAGGATTGTCTAAAACGTGTTCCCAGAAACCTCAAATTTTGACATAAGATTTTGCACAAAATTTTTGTCTACAAATCACGTTTAAATTTCATAGGAATGCTATACGTAGACATTTGAAATTAAAGTTGTTTGTAAAATGCACTATTACTGAAATTTCTTTTTTGACTAGTATATGATTAAGGGACATATAATTGTTGACTTTGTTTATAATGCTTTTCACTCTGTTATTTGAATGTTATATTGGTTTGCTGATATTGAACTTAGATCTAGTTCATTCCTTTTAGTCTTATTCTTTAATCTTAATCTTGGATGAATATATCAGGAAAGTAGACAAGAGTTAGAGGGAGACTTGAAATAGGAGTGGAAAAGAAAGGAGATCAGGTCCTAAGGGGGTTTAGATGGAGGGGGGTGTGAAATTCTATCCTAAGTTAATGTTTGCCCAAAAGATAAACTGAGCTAAAAGATGGGTTTGTTAATGTTATAACGCCGTGTAACATGCACGTCTTTTATTCTGCACAGTTGTTGTATTCTACCATTAGTATTTTTTGTACATGAATGTAGAAGAGGCATATAGATTTGCCCTTGTCCGTCCGGTTTGGTCAAGTTTTTGCGTTTAGATCCATTTCTAAGAAACCCAAGGAGATATATGATATTATACCTCTACGATCCTCTTATGACACTGAACACAGATCAACATTTGGGTCACTTTGACCTACATATTATACATGAGTGACTCTGATGAAGTTTTGCCTTTAATTTCATATCCTAGGAATCCATGGTGTTATATCAATGATACTTCACCAATGTAATCCTCTTACATAATTTAATGCAATTATCCAAGATTTGGGTCATTATGACCCATAGTTCATGCATGAATGACTCGGTTAAGTTTTTGTGTTTAGGTCCATTTCTCAAAAACTTATTAATATCAAAAATATTATACACATTTTTTACCTTATATAGCACAACGAAAGTCAACAACATTTGAGTCACCATTACCTATATTTCATGCTCAAGTGACCTGGGTAAAATGTTGAATTTAGGTTTATTTTTAAAGAACCTATGGTGGTATATTTATGATATTTCACAACTACAGTCATCTTATGTAGTAAAACACAACTCAGTAACATTTGAGCCAACACGACCTACATTTTATGCTTGAGTGACTTTGATAAAAAAAAATTCATTTAGGTGTATTATTAAGGAACCTATGGCAATGCATTGAAAATATATTACAGTCACCCTAGTATATAGTACAACACAACTCAGCTACATTTGATTCATTATAACCAACATTTTATGGTATAGTGAATTTATTTCTAATAAAAAATGTTGATATATTAATGATATTTTACTACTTAAGTCATCTTCTTTAGTTCAACATATATCTACACATGACCTACATTTCATGCTTGAATGTCTCCATTGTATTTAAGTTTGGGTACTTGTGTCAGAAACAGAGTTGAGTACTGAGGATTCATTATTTTTAATGGGGTAAAAGTTACTGTAAGCAGGATATATCATGAAACCTTCATATATTTAAAATAATTCTGAAATTCATTTCCTATATAGTACAATAAAATAATAGATGGTAATTATATGTCTAGGAGGACATTATGATCTATTTTTTACTATTTATTGAGACACAATCTCTATTTTTTTCAAATTCTGAATCCATTTTTAAAATACTCTTTAATATATTGAAGAACATCATTATTCTAAATTTTTTAAAGTAATTATTCTCTAGTTATTAATTTTTAGGCAATTATTCTCTATTCTATAAATCCCATCCACACCCCTAATCTGCCTTCTAACTTTCAAACGCCTTTTAACATGCATATTTGTTGGGTGTGGAACTTTCATCTTTGATCAGATTGATCCACGATAAAAGATTTTATTACATCTCTGTCCAAGTATAAATACAATGCTATAAGCATGTGAACACAATTTTTACTGCAGTTCTTCATCTTGAAAACTCGCTCTACGTACCAGCTTTTCATTTCAATGGTACAAATTATCAAGACTATTACCTGCAATATCAAATGTAAGTGGGAGATTTATTTCTTCAATTTTTATCAGATTTTATATCAAAAACCTTATGTGATAACCTCTCTGCAACTTAAATTATAACTAGATTAGTAGTAACATGGCTGCTCAAACTTTTAAGTCAGTTACTGAATTAGAACTAAAGAACAAGGAAAACACATTTGCCATGTAAAAATATAATTTCCAACACAAATATGATAGTCATTCACAAACAGACATAAAAATATAAATAAATTTGATAAAATATTGGCAATAATGATAAATGCTGCAACAAAAAAAGGATTTTGTGAAAAAATGATTCAAATAAACAAATAAAAGTATGAAGTTAAAAGTCAAGTGAAATTTTATCATGATTTTCTGTATCCTTTCATGTTTTGTGGAAGTTCATGTAGCTGTGAAGTATCTCAATACCATGAAGTTCCCTCAATTTTTCCAAATGTCTGAAAAGAAACAATAAATATCAAGTAATATCTTGCCATCTACTGAAATATAAGAATTATACTGGACATAGTAGTCTCTGATGATCTTGCAAACTTAAAGTAAATTTTTGTAAACAGTAATTATATGGTAAACATTTTTACAAGTACATTTTTATTGTGCAATGTTATTCATGATATGCAAATCATAATGACATTGACCTAAAATATTATACAAGAAATGAAATTTTCAAACACTTGACAAGAACCCAAGCTCTGGGAGATTAAAAACAGTTTATATCATATTATTGTAAATTGAGCCATTAAGCCAAATCATTATAACACAGAAAAGCTAGCTATAAATATAATCCAGTTAGAAATACCGACCTTGTATCTCCCTCAGCAAGTTTAGCTATCAATATTGCACAGTTTTGTTGTAACTGTGGTCTTTTCCCATCTCTAGCTAATACAAGTAGATCCTTCATTATGTCAGTCTTAGTTAGAGCTGCACAAACTTTTGGTACTTGTGTGCAATGTCCGAGACACAATGCTGCATTTCCAATGACATTCTCATCAGAACTCTTTATAGATTTAACTAAAGTACCCAATCCTAAAATTCAAGTACATTGAAAAAAAAAAACATCTATTAATTAATTCCTGAATATGAACATTTAAAAAATGAATATTTTACAACACATGAATACAAAAATAATTAATTAAAAAAAAGTGTGATGTTTTATTCATGCCAAAATATGACTACGCAAACATAGATATAATTATTATTTTAAATTTCTGATTGTCCTATCCTTTAATAAAAAGTATAGGAATCACATCTATTAAACTCTAATTATTGTCAAAAATATATATATCAAACAATACAAATCTTAGTTTTACCTTTCTGCTAAATAATGTTTTTTTAAATAACAATATCAAGTTGCTAAAACACTTAAAAAAAACTTGAAAAAAAAATGAATTAACATAAATCTGCTTTTTGTACTATGAAAGTATTAAAGTTATTTCTCCATACTAATTTGAGTATAACTATATCTTCAACAAATATGCTTAAATTTCTTATTATTCAAAATATGACAAGTTAAATTATTACAAATTTGTCAGTTAATACCTTTGTGATCTACAATAAATATTCTGGCTTGGTCATTTATCTGTGTACATCCTGATAATCCCTTTAATGCTGACTTCTTATTTTCCTCACTTTCCTCTTCGTTCTACAATAAATAACAATTTAATATACTATTTACATGTGGCAGCATAAAAATATTATGTTTATTGCCAAACATACATATATTTTAGTTAATTAAATTAAAAATTGTAAAAATAAACCCAAAATTTAACACAAACAGGACATATATAAAACCCTCAAATTTGATCTTCACCAATGATTACTGTTTCTCAACTTAGTGTTTAAATTTCTTTGATGCATACTCAATTTAGTTAGTGGAAACCTCAAATTTGGCTATTTTCACTATTATCAAGATTTGGGAGTACGACTCAGGAACAACAAATGCAAATAACAATTTGATCAATATCTGAGTGCAGTGTTTCCTAACATTGTCTTCAAGTATTTATTGATTTCACTGAAGCATACTCAAGTTAGTCATCATGCAGAAACATCATTGTAAAAATTATCTCCCCAAGGACTATGGATGAAAAAGCATGCAGAGTAATTTGGCAGATTATAACTGCATTTAAATTTTGGTTCCAATTCAATATTAGCAGAACATACTTTTGAAATTTCCAATTCAAGGCTAATCTAAGCAAAGACCGGCATGATTCTACACATTATATCTCACCTTAATACAATAGAGCAAAACTTCATGACCAGCATTCTCACAGAACCAGTCTACAGTTGGTATGGAATGAGGTAAGATGTGACCCAGTATAGTAAAGCCTCTTTTCACTATCAGTTTGTAATGTTTATGCTTTGAACACATTTCTAAACAATGTTTACAGATACTCAAACTAAATTCCTTCATGCACTGTGTTGGTTCAAATGTTAAATTAGCTAAAAGTCCTAGGCACGCTTCTACTAATTCAATGCTGACAGGTTCCTTCAATTTTTCTTTGTGAACACCCTAAATGAAGTAAATTTTTCATGTCAACAGGTTCAAAATAGAAAATGAAATAGTAAAACAAACATTTTTCATGGTTTAAGATGTATATAAATAAGCTTAAAGTGTATGTCAATAAGAAACAAGACATACAAGGTACTAGCACAACGTAGATCTTTTTCACTACAATTTAAATGAAGTTCAAGTACATCTCTATATGATATGTTCTTTAGTACAGTCGACTCTCATTGTCTCAAACTTGCTTCAGTCAAATTTTCTATGTGGTCCCAAATCTCTTACAGTACAAATATATGTATTTTGACCCCTTTAAGTCAAAGCATGAGTCTAATATTCTTCTTTCTTGAACTAAATTTTGAGTCCCAAATTATAAAGACAACAAAAATTTTACTTATGTTGGATAATCATCATCTGTCATTTCCGATAATTAACAATTACTGTCTATTGATTTTTGGTGCTATTGTTTTATTGAGAATTCACATTGATTTGTAAAAAAACTTGACCTTGGGTACATTCATAAGTGTCAATTTATCAACAAATGTTTTTAATCAACAAGTCAATCATCTTATTTATCATCTTGCTTTTAATGCATTGACAATATGGACTGTAAAATCTTTTTGGTCTATTGTAATCAATTTTTTTTTAACTTTTTATTTTGATAAATATAAAATGTTATTTATTAATTACATAAATATCTAAACATGGATAAATATGCTGAGGTCTCGATAGTACATTTCACTCCAACACCTAGAGATATTTTACATTTACCAAAGAAATGTCGAGATAACAAGAGTCGACTGTAACTGTAGTTGTTCAAAATAGCTTTGATTTTAGAAATTCACTCAAAGGTTAATTTTTTTTACCAAATATGGTTGAATTGTCAATTGAGCTCAATCTCAGAAAGTCCTCATTTCTCTTATGTTCCATCTCATTTATTTGCAAACATGTGCAGATGTGCAATAAGGTTGCAAATTTTCAAATAACTCAAAGAGTTCAATTTTTGGAGTAAATATAGTCAAATAATTAATTTGGCTCTGCATTTTTGTATGTGAAAATATAAATTTTTTAATATGAATGTAAATGGATTTGGAATAATCAAAAAATAATATAATTTCTTTTAATAATCTTAAATACTATTAATATTATTAAGGTGTGGGGATGGCCATTGTCACCTATGGCAGAATAAGTAATGACCTTACTCAGAAAACATTCTTCCCTAGTGTAACTTACTAATAAATCTATTACTGTTTTCCACAGCTCTTTTCTACCTGATATTTTATTTCTGATATAGGAATCATGACATAAATTCATTATCGTTGTTATACAGGATGGTACAACACGCAAATGACTTGATCCATCTCTCTACAAAGATAAAAATCTATCACTGAAGTATTGTTAATTATAAGACACCAAGGAACCTCTTGTTCAACTGCAAAAGCAACCTTTTTCCAAAACCTTTCAATCAAAAACAATGTGCCCATGTGACTGGTGTCCTATTGATAATTGCACTGGCCACAAATCATAATTTATTGTTACAAAATATAAAAAATAGGAAACCCATAGCAATATTCAAAACTTGCAACATAATTTTTGCCAAACTATCCCAGTTAACAATACATCCAATAATTTCTCATTTTTCAAAGCATTCATTGGAAGATAATCTTTTAGAGGAATACTGTGTTATTTTTACATATATATATATATATATATCAGTTTAAACTAGAGGCTCCCAGGAGCCTGTATCGCTCACCTGGACTATGTCCATTTTGTCTGGCAGCCTGGAACATTCTGTCAAGTTCCAATTGGCTCACTGGTTTCAAACAAGATCTTTCAGTGAACTTTCCCATTAGATCCTATGTTAAACTAACTTCTGCCCTGGCATCCATCTTGGATGGTGGACAGGGTCATCGGATATAATTCTGAAAGAGGACCAATTAAGACCATAGCTGTCAAAATTTGTTCCAATTGGCCAAATGGTTTCAGACAAGAAGATCTTTAAGTATATTTCCCATAGGGTCCTACATTTGGCTCTGGCCGCTATCCTGGATGATGGGTCGAGTCATCAGATATAATTCAGAAAGTTTTGTTCCATCTTTAAGTAAATTTCCTGTAGGGTCCTCTTTTAAACTAAGTTCGAATCTGGCGATATAATTCTGAAAGAGGACCACCTAATGACCATTGTTGCCAACTTTTGTTCCAATTTCAGATGAGAAGGAAAGTTTACGACAACCCCGGACGACGGATGCCAAGTGATGACAAAACCTCACATGGCCCTTTGGGCCAAGTGAGCTAAAAATGTGTCCAAATCAAACCATTTACCAGTAAATATTACAGCGTTTTGAATTTCACTACTAAAAATGGAATAAAATCCTGTTTCAAAGAAATTTTCCAGTGGCATAATTAACATATGGCAAATGTCAAAATCAAATTCATTTTAAAGTTTAAAAAGTTTGTTCAATTTCAATAATTAAAACACAGATTTCATTTTTTGTTTTCTTCATATTTTTTTGGCAATGGCAGAAATTGGTTGCAGGCCTACCTAAATCAGACAACTACACTCACATGTCTACAAAAGAGTTCCTCAAATTGAGTTACATTAAGGATCAGTATATATACTAAAACTTTAAATAATTTAAAATGAAAATAGGACAATTAAAGTTTAAGTTAAGTTTTTTTGCTGGTTAGAACTGAAAATATATCTCACCAAGAGAGTTTCAAATGATGGTAAAATATCATCCATTTTATCTCTGATTTGTTGTTTGAACCTGTAATATAAACACAGAATATTTTTTATACGTCACTACTTTTCAATTCATATATGAAGATTTGTTATAAGAAAAAACACTGGTTAATTTTTAATTAACATCCTTTAACAGAACCCCTCTGTTAAGGAATGTAAATTCCTGAACTGGTGTCAATATAATCAACATTTACTTGGATAACCACAGCATAACGACAGGAAAAAGACATCTGACAAGGAATTTGTTTCCGACCATGTAACCTATGAATAGTTAAATGTTCAAATAATGATTTCAATTATGGTTTACCTAATACTGTGGATTCATTTATTTTCGTGGAAAGAGAAAAAAGGGCATTTCGTGGGAAGGTAAATTGGTGGATTGGCACATCAGATATCTTGAAATTTAAAAAGTTGTTGAAATACTTAAATTCCTGGTTTGGCACATCAGATATCTTGAGAATACTACGCCAAAATCTGCTGATCAGACTTTGATATTGGGCAGTAAAGTACTGATTTTAAGTGCTAATAAAACAAAAGTCTAACAAACAGATTCTTCAAGTATGTAACAGAACAGATTCATCAAGTATGTAACGGAACAAAGCTTGTCATGAAGTTAACAAGACTAACAAAATTCGTCATTATTTACTTGTTAGGTCAATCAGGTGTAAAATATATATTGACAAAACTGCAATCACTTGTCACCAAATACCTCGAGGCAAATAGATACATATCTTTAATCCGATGACAATCAATAATTTCTGCTTTATAATCTTTTTACAAGATGTTTTTACAGTAATTTATGAAAAAGCCTGTATTGTTTAGTCCTACTAATAGGATTAATATTTTTCTTGAATGTTTGATTAAAAATAAAATGAATACTGCAACAATTTATACAGTCAAAATATTTTTAAGAAAATTGTTTGAGCGTTTATATTTTACCAAAGACAAAATTACATGAAACACTGTATCCCATGGGGATATAGCTGACTCATCATATGTCAGTATCCAAGTATATTCTGTAAAAATGCAATTGTTCAATCTTGTCTCGGATAGGTACATAAAAATTTCACTGCCTTTAAGCTTGAGTAAAAATATTATTTTTTGTTGGATATTTAAATTCGTGGTTTACTGGGAACAACAAACAACGAAAATTGATATACAATGAATAATAATGAATCCACAGTATATCAAATGGTGTCGGTCAATATATGCATTTTTTGTCTTTTATTCAGTAAAAATTGTTGATATAACCTTGTATCTGTGTAAATCTTCGAGAACTTGTAGTTGGATGTGAGATATTTCCATGCTGAAGGCTGCACTTTTGACTTACAGTGTCAAACTAAAGTACCTTTTCTTCTTACCCATATTTATTTCATTATTTACTCCCAAACTTACTGCAATGAAGATAAATTAAAGACTTTTATCTCACCTTTTATCCAAGGCCAAGTTGTTCAGCACGTAGCCAGATCTTACAGCCAGACTAGCATTAGTTCTAATGAGATCATACAACAGCGTCAAAACTCTATAGAATAAAGATTATTTTTAATAATATCGTAATGTGTAAGTTCTAACTGTAAATGTTTCATAACCAGTGTATTTTGTGTTGTTAATATATACTCTATAATGAATCTATTTCCTATATGTCAATTTTCAGGATTTGGTAAAAATTAAATATTTTGAAGATAACAAATTATGTTGCTTTGTTATTTCTTAATGAAAATAAAATTGTGCAGAATCTTAAATTGATGGTTTACCTGAACCTTTGAAAGCAATTTAAATTGGTATCTAAGAAAATACATTTACGATGAATCCAAAGTAATTATTTTCATGTAGATTAAACACTAACTTTAAATTTTAACAAAATACATGTTTCCCAAGGGGTCCAAATAAGTATTGAGGGTTTGGTAGCCAACTGGCATACCATTTTCAAAATTTGGTAGCCCAGAGTAAAACTGATCCCCCATATTTCATCCCCTTTTTGGAATCAAAGAGCCACGGGCCGACAGTTTCCCATTCTGTTAGGTATTTCCTTGACCTTTTGATTGCATCATGATCTTTATAACATTGATAGTCAATTTTTCTTTTTACTACCTTCTTTGGAGGGGCTTTTGCCCCAGAAATGTACTTCCACATCAACAAATGGAAACATACCACATGAACGGATGTAAACACTTTACTATAAATAAAAAGTAGATGGGAAATGGATGGATGAATTATTGTTTAAAGTCTGGTGAGAACTATTAAGTTTAATGTGCTAGCTCAAGAGGTAACAGACATCCCCTCATCATGACACATTATACTGACTCAGAGACGACTAGTCTTTTGCTTTAACTCTTAGATGCCGCATGCTTGGCGGAGAAGAAGTTGGTTTGACACCCGATCACCAGCCAGACTAAATTTCAGTTGCCATGGGAAAAAGCTTATTTTGATACCTGTTTCATTATGTGTTACTATTAGAATGTTACAGAACCAGGATATTCATTTTCTTAAAATAATGAAAGGAGATGGTATGATTTCAGCCATTATTTGGTCCAATCTGAAATGAACTATTGAAATTAAAATTTCAGATTCAAATTTGTATTATTTTCATCGTATAATGATTGAAATTTCAAAATATATTAATCATTGGAAAAAATTCCTTCTGGTGATGCAACAGCAATGTCATTAATGTCTGCTAAATCAAGGATTTAAAGAAAATTGAGTGTTCTCATAGTAGATTTTGGTCAAAACAACTATGAGCAACAGCCTTGCCCAAAAAGATTTAATATAATGTTTGTCTTACAAAAAGGCACATTTAAGTAAAATATCTTTTTGGGCAAGGATGTTGCTCATATCAAAATTTTAATTCAAAAGTCAAAAAATGATTGAAATTTGGTGTATTTTTTTTTATTTCTTCAAAATTATCCATCTTTACAATATATTGCTGCAATTACAGAAATTTCTTGTTGAAAAGAAAACATGTTCATTAAAATGCAGCATTTTTAAGAGTACTTAATGATAGCTGTGAGTAAGTATTTCATTAATTTTTTATTTTGGAATTCAAGGGGTCACATATCAGGCCAAATCATACCATGTCCTTTTATTAAATTAACAAAAATGATATTCACCAAAGTAAAGTCATCCATAGTAGTCATATAAAAAGTTAATAAAAACTCTTATAAAACTATAACCTTTTCCAGTTTTTTCTTATCAAACAGGACCAACAAGTAAGGATTTAAATAATACTTTCTGCCAAGACCTGCAATTCATTGAACTGGTTTCTTTTCAATATATTTCCTCATTGAATTTAATCATTATGGCTAGACATCTATTGTAATCAATTTGTGAAGAGGATTTCACAAAATCCTAGGATTCTAAACTCTAACAGAAAAACTGATTTCCTCCAGAATTGTTTGTGCATCTTTTAGACATATTACTTAGGAAAAAAGCCCCCTTTGATATTTACCTTACTGAATACAAACCTTGTCATATTAAATGTTAGAATAATTGTAGATCTTCCTAGTTCTGTCATTGACACTGTATACATAAAATCTATACAGCCTGACTTCAGTACTTTACCATTGCCTTTAATCTTAACTTCTAGAAGTCGTAAAAACTTATTTGGGAATCCATTTGATGTTATGAGAAGCTGCTGATTAGTTTCTGGAAATAAAAATCCAATTTAAGGATAGATAGGGATAGGTTTTTTTGTACAGAAATCAACATTACAATAAAAGTCAGGTCTTAGCCCTCATCTCAGTAACCCAAGTAAGTATGTAAGAAGTAAATTTTAAATAAAGTCATACATCTACAAAACAAAGAGGTTATTATAATTGTTCTTAAACACTAATCATCTGTAAGTCTTGGGAAATAAATGTGCCTTTTCACACATAAAAAATAACCAAAAGATGAATTATCTGTAAAGGGTAGCAGGACATCTCCATCACACATAAAACATTTCTTATCTGAATAACATATTTTTGTCCCAGCACCCAATACCTCTTAGGAAATATACAAATAAATAAAACAAAACCAAGATATATTGCCTTGACATTATGCAGGGTATGAATTCTTTTAAAATAGCCATTCATGATGTTATCAATGATATAAAGAAATTATAAATACCACTATCTATACATGCATTGTTGAACATATTAATACCAGCTGTTAACATGTCCAATTCTTCCTGAGATAAACTTCTGGGAGAAGCTGCAAAGCATCTGCAAAACAACAAACAATATGATTGCTGACTGCTTACAACAACAAAGATTGACAAACTTCCTCTCATTAATCATAAGAATATTCATCTTAACTACATATATAGAAGGAAAGGTGTTAACCTCATATAATCCTTATATGATTTGCATATTTGGAAATACGTTCATAGGATCGGTCGAGAAGGCTTCCGGTAGAGGTTTGTGAAGTTACTTATTTCTTGATAAAGTTGCTGACAAAACTACTTTTCGTAACCAATGCAAACAAGATGGCGGTGATAATGTACACAACTCAGATCGAGGTTGAAAATATTTATTTTCACTTCGCTTTCATCGTAGAATTTAATAATCAAAGTAGTACATTCATTCAAATTTTTTTACCACAAAAAAATAAATGGAAGTCACATATTTGCTAACCAGATGACATATTCATATGCCAGCCAATGTGGAATAGCAAATACACAATTAACGTGTTACTGAGCTTCTGAGCGGGGAATATAATTTCCTCAAATCCAACTTTAAAGAATTATAAGGAAACACATTTTTAAAGGAATTTTTTGGTGTATAATATGGACCAAGTCGCTAATAAAAATATAAAGTCCTTTGGACTTTTATTTGTTTGTGAGTGAATTGGTCCATTTCATACACCAATAAATTCATTTAAAAATGTGTTTAATCCTTAATATATTTACAATAACTTAAATTACCCAAGATATCAACAATTAACTGTTGAAAATAAAATATGCCACAAAGGTCACATGTCTGTCTGATGATATATACTTACTTTGAGAAACAATGATGTTCTTCTATTAAACGGAGACCACCTTTTGTTCTAAAAAGTGTCCTTTCATCACCTGTAATGGCAATTAGAAATTGGAAGAGAAAATTTTAATGTATCCAACAAACAAATAACTGAAGAAAAAAGCTACTTTAAGGTCTATCCTAATGTTTCAAGTCAGTGTGCCAGGTCACTGGGAAAAGAACAAAGTATGTATGTAGTGAAACAGCTAATACGACGATAGAATACGAGGAAAATAAATGGAAAAGGTGAGCTGTTAAAAAGCTGTTAGAATGACTTAAATGTACAGAAAAGACCAGTCAAACAAAACCAAATACGAAATCATAAAAAAATGTTTTGGCCGATTTGGACTTAATCACGATCAGGAGAAAATAAAAGATGTTACCTCTTAGAAATCCAGAGCAAAAAAAAAGAAAACAAAAATCTACCGGGAAAAGATACTGGATTAATGTTTAAAACACAAGTATAAAGCTTCAAATAGCTACAGCTATTTAATTACTCTTTCATTACAAATTACAACTTGGGCCTCTGAAGAACAGGTTTTTATAACTGTTGTTATGTTTTTTATGCATTATCAGACAAACAGATGAATGTTACTAAAATTAATTGATTGGTTAACACAAACAATTAAGATTTAATTTTGTATGATGGATGAATTATTGTTTAACGTCCAGTGGCAACCAGGTGCATATCAGGGCGAGAACATGTTGATATGATAATGAATATGATCCCTGCTTTGTACTAGATCGACATGCTAAATCGGATTTTTAATGTGCTAGCTCACGAGGCAATTGTCCGCAGGAAGACATATCTCCTCACTCGGACACATTATACTGACTCCGAGCCGACCAGTCTTTGCTCTTACTCTTAGATGCCGTGTGCTTGGTGGAGAAGGAGCAAATACCAATTTTAATGTCTTTGGTTTGACCCGGCCGGGGATCGAACCAGCGACCTTCCGCACTCGGGGCGAGCACGCTACCATGAGACCACCGAGGCGGTCAGATTTAATTTTGAATATTGAATAAACCAATCATAGGGTCTAAACAATATGATAATTGTAAATATCAACTATGAACTTACATTTAGTAATAGCAGCTGCCAGTAATTTGAAACCTCCAGTATAATATATTGGTAACTGATCTGGTTTCTGCACTTTCTCTATCAGAACAGCAATGCCCTGACAGTTTTCATCACCTCCTTCAAATAATTCTCTTGCCTTTTTTTCTTGCTTTTCTCTCTCTTCTGCTTTATCAACCTCTGATAGATATTCTAAAAGCCAAAGAATAAATTATATCAGATACAATATATTCTTTTATTATATAGAAACAAATATTTTCCTATTAATTTCAATAGAAAACGATCTGTTGTTTTGATATTCAGCAAGTTTCAAATCGACTTCATATTTTGTACTGGTGCAAATAAGAGTTCAATCCTTCAGATAATAAGTCGTTTATTTTGATTTGGAGCTTAATGCCCTTGATAGAACTGTGAAAATAGAAGAAAATATTTACAACTATATTATAAAATGGTTATTGCATGAATATTGGGGAATATTGTCCCTCGCAGAACATTATATTGCATTCCAAAGCTCGTGCAATATAAAGTCTGCTAGGGACAATATTCACCAATATTCATGCAATAAGTATATAATACTTTTTAATATTATTTTTTCTTTGTTCCATACTTGATTTCAAAGTCATTTTAGATGGACTTAAATGCACTTGTAATGACAGCAGACGAAAAAATTGTTTTCCCTTCAAATCACTAAATATGATTTCATTTAACAGATGGACTCCGCACAGGAAGTAACCCTGACATGATGGCAGACTCGAGTGAATCCTTCATTGTTAATGTTTAAGAGCATTAATTCCAGGCCATTTATTCTTTATTTTAATTTAGATCTTCATAAAACCTTTTTTTGTTTTTGAATGAAATCGCATAGACTGGGCAGCAAACAGGGGGTTTTCGCAGCTGGTTATGTTGATATTCTTCAAATATCATTAAAATCGCTGATGTTCCAATCACTGATGTCGATTCCAATCAATTTTGAACAAATTCTGCAAGTCTGATACGAAATACAGTCATTGGATATAATTATTCATCACCTCCTATTTTTCCCATAGGTTTCTATACAAATTCACAAATTTTCATAAAATTATTGTGAAAACTTAAACTCAAACTTGATCTGTAGTTCATCATTATAAGCCCATATACCAAAAATAAGATCAATTGGTAAAAAGGTTTGCAAAAAAGTCCAGAAAACTATTATTTTGACAATAATTCCTATTTCCAAGGGCAATAACTCTAACAATTATGATCCAATCAGCGTGAAACTCAAACTTGATCTTAACTCATCATTATAAGCTCACATTGCAAAAATAAGGTAAAATGCTTAAATGGTTTCTGAAAAAAGTACGGAAAAAAAGAGTGATTGATGGAATGACAGAGGGTACAAGTCCCATTCGATGTTGCTGGTGTCATATGGTATTTTGACTTCATGGGATATTGACCCCGGAAGTTTTCCTATAATGGGGGGGGGGGGGGGGGGGCAGAATACCATAGCTGATTTAAAACATTACTTGAGGGAGGGTAGGTCATTTTTCCATGACAGGGAGGTCAGAATACCATAGCAAATATAAAATATTTGCAATGAGAAGGGAGGTAATTTTTATGTCCCGCCAAGAATATGGCTGTGGCATACATGTGTATAGATTTATCGTTGTCTGTCCGTACGTCCGTCTGTACATCCCGATTCGGTTAAGTTTTGCATTTAGCTCCATTTCTTAGAAACCTATAGTAATATATAAATGATATTTCACCACTATAGTCGTCTTGTATAGTACAACACAATTCAGCAACACTTGTGTTGCTATGACCTACATTTCATGCTTAAGTGACTTAGGTCAAGTTTTGCGTTTAGGTTCATTTCTCAGAAACCTATAGTAGTATATCAATGATATTTCACCACTACAGTCCTCTTGTAAAGTACAAAGCAGTTTAGCAACACTTGGGTCGCTATGACCTACATTTCATGCTTCAGTCACTTTGGTTAAGTTTTGCATTTAGGTTCATTTCTCAGAAAACTATAGTAGTATATCAATGATATTTCACCACTACAGTCCTCTTGTATAGTACATCGTAGTTCAGCAACACTTGGGTCACTATGACCTACATTTCATGCTTCAGTGACTTTGGTTACGTTTTGTGTTTAGGTTCATTTCTCAGAAATCTATAGTAATATATCAATGATATTTCACCACTACGGTCCTCTTGTATAGTACAACGCAGTTCAGCAACACTTGGGTCGCTATGACCTTCATTTCATGTTTTTGATTTAATTTTACTACGTAAGGGATCCAATTCATCAGAATCTTATGGTAATATATCAAAGATTTTTCACCACTACAGTCCTCTTGTATAGTACTACACTATTCAGCAATATATGGGTCACATTGATCTACATTTCATGGTTTAATGACTTTGTTTAAGGTTTAAGGTTTATGTTTAGGTCCATTTTATTCCTATTTAGGTCAATATTACAAAACCTATATTGTTGTTATGGCGGGGCATCCGTGTCTTATTGACATTCTGATAATTATACCTCTGATTACATTTTCTATTTTGGGATCACACTTCTTTGCTTCCTGGAAGCATTCTCTTGCTTTGTTGTAATCTTTAAGCCCTAAATGTGCTCTTCCCATGTGAATATGAGCTTTTATACAATTTGGTGAAACCTGCAATCATAATAATAACCTAATAATTCCAATGTTGTTTTCAAAACATCAAATGCAGTAATTTCATTGGCTAACAGTAACTTCCAGTAAAAAGTTTATAATCAATTCCTTTCATGACGTCCTGCATATGAATATGTACGCATGCAATATAGTGCATTGGGAAAATATTAATTTCAAATGGAAAACGTCATATCTCTGCATATGGACTTTATTCAGTTTGTGAGTGAATCACCCTTGTTTACACATTGATAAATTCTGTAAAAATAACCTTTATTACTATAATGAACTAGTTTTATCTTTATTTCTGCATTACAAATAACATACATAGATAAAACATATTATTTCTCACTAATGAGACAGCCCAGTACCTATTTTTATCCATGTGAGATATCCTTGTCTTTCCCGTGGGTGAGATAAGAATTTCACGCTTGTTTTCCCGCAAAATTTTCGTGGTTCCGACAATCGTGATTATTTACTGTTTGAACGATATTTAACAAATAGTTTGAGTTTTTATTAGTCTTACCTATTCCATATTGTCCATATCGTTTTATATTTAAAGGTTTCACTCGTCGGTGGCTTGAATTATTCAAAATACATCCAATACAGATCACACACAAAATACTTTCATGGGGAGATAACTCCGTTTGTTTACGTCATCTGACACACTTGCTTGAGTAAATATTAGTGAGAAAAAGGATCAAAACACCGGTGTTAAAGTGCAAGACGGAAAAATCTCAGAACCCGCGTGAAAGATTTCCATTGGTCTCCAACTCGGCGGGTGTCTGAGATTTTTCCGTCTTGCACTTTCACCGGTGTTAGATCCTTATAATCTATATGCAAGGGTTTATTTCGACAATTTATTGGCGGTACTTATTTCAGGGATGAAAGTGATGTTTGATGAAAAAAGCGGAAAATTTTAGGCCGGGGGTTTGGGGGCTGCCCAAGCCCCCAAGCAGGGTCCAGGGGGCGAAGCCCCCAGAAGCTCCTGAGATTTGAAGATTTTAGGCTTGTTTCTGACATGTCCTGAACATAGTGTTTCATCATTTTCCATACCATGCATTTTGATATTTTGAAAACAATTTTCGCTCTTCAGACTCAATGAACTGATACCGAATGTCAACTGTTGAGGGTTGAGGACCGCATTGGCAACACAATAGTTTGGTAACCAGTTCACTGACTTAATACTGGTTTACGATACATGATTTACCTATTAACAGCATGTGCATATGAAAGTGTAGCAGAAAGGAACCAGTTCATTGTTTACTTTTCAATCGCTGAAACACAAGAAAACCGTCACCAATCACCCAAATAATCAGACCGATTTTACTGATCTTTTCTCTGAGCGATATGATGACCGAAATAAAAACAAACAACACTAGGAATCACCAAGTAAGGTTGAAATTCAGACAACACCCCCCCCCCCCCAAAATTTTCTCAACGGATTTACACGTATCTCAAAAATGACCAAATCGGCATCAGAAAAAGCGGAAATCCGCGGATCCGCGGAAAACTTTCATCCCTGTTATTTGTACTTTTCAACAAGTTTATAAAATAACTTGAATTGCTCTCTTTTCTAGTGTTGATTTATCATACCTGTACCTGGATAAGCCTAATTTTTAATGAGAGAAGACCAATAAATGGGCCAGTACAAAAATCATTATGTTCTTCCAATCTGTATTGGCCTAGTAGATGTTTCTCTACTATGGGGACCTTTCCCTAACAAATAACGACCAATAACACTATAGTTAATAACATCATAAATTTGAAATGGAAAGTTCATTTTTTTCTCTTCAAACTGATATGATGTGTATTCAGTTCTATTTATTCCTTTACTTGTAAAAACAACTGTACATTAAATTTTTACCCTTAAAGCCCAGTCACAGTCAGTCAAGGCTTCCTTGTATCTTTCTAGTTTTATCAAAGTCTGTGCCCTGTTTGTATACAACACAGTATTATCTCTAATTTGATCCAGAGCCTGAAATAATAACAAAATTTTTACAGTTAAACTAAAAAATCTTACATTTACTAACACCATTTTTGTACATTAAAACTGACCCCGTCATTATGATGTATAATAAGTCTTCCTTTACAATTATTTCGGAATTTGCATCCCATTTCTCTTGTAACCATTATTCTAACTTTTTAATCTAGAGAAAATTTATTTCAAAATCAACAGCTTATGTAATGAATACTGTAAATTTGGAAATTATTGCGACGATTTTATTATTGTGAAAAATATGACTGGGTTGTAATCGCAATAATTCAAACTTGCATTTATGAATTTTTTATATGAATGAAGCAGGATTTTTCTCAATATAGAAAATATTAAAATGGCATTTTGGTCTAAAATGACAAATATGCAATAATAAATGCACAAAATAATTTCTGAATTTACAGTACTCATATCATTTTACACATATTCTACTATGTGTCACATACTTCTGCAACTGACCTCTGGGTGGAAAACACTTAAGCTGGCTTTACAACAACACTGCACATTTCAAAAAATGATTAGATATCTCTAAAACTAGACCTGCTACAAGTCCCTGACTTTTTATTTTGTCTCTGATTTGCTATTCCATGTGTTGCTATTAGAGAGACAATATGTATTTAGTGATTTACTGCAGAAGGAAGGGTCTTGTTAAGTTACTATAAGCCTCTCTCCTGCAATTATCAATACTGTATGTCTCTCTGATAGCAACTGTTACATTTAACACAGGAAAGTAATGAAAATATAAAAGAAAGGGACTTGTAGCAAGTCTATTCTAAAACATAAAAATGGCTCAAAGTTTTGGAATTTAATCTTGCACATGTCCAACACTATCACATTTTTTAGTGTTAATGTCTAATAATTGGCAAAAGTCAATGAATCACAAACTACAGGCTCACCTGTGCCTGTGTTTGGCCCATTTGAAAATGTAAGGTCAGTTGTATCCAGGTGGCTGTTAACAAAATGCAAAATGTCAAAGTGACCTTGACATTTGACCTTTGATCTAAAAAGATATGAGATTCCTTTCCCTTATGGTTTCCATGGAAACTCTGAACAGCCACAGCTGTAGGCTGAGCATATGAATCTCAACCAAAACTGGATCATTTGTAGAGGGTATTGCTCTCATCAATCCTGCAAAGTTCAAAACATTTCATAAGCTCACATGGACTATAGGCCAGGTGAGCTAATAAAAGCAAAATCCGCTCTTGTTGAAATTTTTTTCACATTTTATCCTTGTAAAAAGGCAATAACTTTAATATTAGTTACCAAATGAATCAAAGTATAAATGATCAGTTTTATTGATATTTAAAATTAATGCCTGAAAACCTAGTTGCAGTTGATGAGAGGAAGACATTGATGTTGATCAGGAAACAATACATGTATATAGACAGTATTTCTTTAAGGATTGAATGTAACTTTTTTCCACTCTATGAAGAAATAACCTCAATCACATGATACATACTAAATAACCCACTCATTGGATTATTTGAAAGTGTGCATCATGTGCATTGAGGTTATTTCGAATAGACCAAAAACAAAATTACTGCCAATCCTTATAATTTAATTCCAATGGTTTGTTTTGACATCTAAAACGTTAGTATTCCCTTTAATGACATCATAGTAGAAAAGAAAATTTAGTCTATATGATATGACGAAAAAAAATTGATCAACCAAATGATGCGTTACATCCAATACTAAATTATTAAATTTATATGCTGTTCTATCGGTATGTAATATTCATTGTTTGATCATTTATAATCTATTTGTATTTAATTATGTTTACTAATTCAACCTTTACTTAAATCCAAGTTTTGCTGTAACAGCTTTGAAACTAACTTTCGAATAACATTCCAGAGCAGCATGATAATTTTCTTGTCTGAAATATTCATTCCCCTGTTCCTTCAGTATGTTTGCTTCTTTTTCTCTGATCTTTCTCCTTTCAGCTCTTTCTTTAGCATCTGCTTCCAAGGCTGCCAAAAATGAATCTGAAAAGTATATATAAATCTAACTGTAAATATTTATTATGGCCCAATGGCCTAAGATGTGTAAGTAAATCAAATTTATAACATATGTAATTTAAATGTAAACTTATGGCAGGATATTCATTAATATCTTGCACCTATTTATTACCTGTAAATTTATATTACTAGCCATTAAAAAAACCAATTCATCCAAATTCAATTCCGTTTGTTTGTTTGTTTAGTTGGGGTTTTATGCCATTTTCAACACATTTGGCTATTTCGCGGCGGCCAGTTTTTATTGGTGAAGGAAGCCGGAGTACCCGGAGAAAACCACCGACCTTCGGTAGGAAAATTGGCAATCCTTGTCAATTAAGATCGGAGTCAAACACACCCCGCAACAGGTGAGATTCGATCTCGCAACCTCAGCGTTGACAGGCTAGTGGTCATTAGTAGTCATGATGAACTACCTAGACCACTCGGCCACCGAGGCCCCAATTCAATTCCGATTGCTATAGGCTACTTAAAAAGGACTCACTATAACTTTTTTCATATGTGTCTACAATGGTACTGATTTATATTATAAATAACATTTTCAAGAAAAAATAGAGGTGCTTTGAGGAAGCTCATAAAATCATGATAAGCTCTTCCAGAACATCAAGTACTCTTAACCAATATTTTGAAGGGGAGATCATTTTACTTAAGCATATATTTCATTTATGATATGGTACTGACTTTTAAAAGTGCAACTCCCCATAAACTGTCTGATCTTCACACAAAGGTAGTGAATCCTCAGCTTGTAAAAATATGCATTTTAAGTAACATAATACTGGCTTATTTTGATTCATGCACATCTTCTTATGGTTAACTACAAAAATGTGAATTTTCACTGAATTTCATCAGAATGAATGTTTTGCACCCAAAAAATGTTTTTAATCAAGGTAATGGAAAAACAGACCTTGGTTCGTAGATGGATTCGTTGGTACAACATCTGGCAAATCACTCGAACTTTTATTTATAACTGTTTTACTAAAACCTGAAAATAAAAGCATCCTGGTACTTTGTAAATGTGGAAAGCACAACATATAAAAAAAAATTAAAAAAGTAATGTTATCCAAAAAAATTCACTTAAAGAACTATAATTCATCTTTTATGATTATTAAAAGATCTGTACATGTAGATAAATCACATACAACACATGCTACAATCTAGGAATGTAATACCTAATGTAAGTATATCTCAAAAGAAGAGTAATATCTTATTTTATAGGTGAAAATACCAAAGGCAAAATATGTTGTGTCAGGCTCTGGCTAAGTCAGGAATGTTCAATAATTTTAGTTATGACCTTGCTAATTGTACCTGACAGCTGAAGGTCAGTTTAAATTGATAAAGTTCTTAAATTATGAAAATTTCATGAACTTATGTTTACAGACAGTAATAACCGGGGTCTGGAAATACTTTTAAGAAAGGACCACCTGATTAACTCCACAAAGTTTGATTCCAAATTGGCCTAATTTTTCCTGAGAAGATTTTGAAATATTTTTGATGATTTTATTATTAAAGTAACAGAGGTCATATTGGTTCAGGGGGCCTCAGTGGCCGAGTGGTTTACATGTAGGTAATTCGTCATGACTACTAATGATCACTAGCCTGTCAACACTGAGGTTGTGAGTTCAAATCTCACCCAGGCAGGGTGTGTTTGAGTTCAATCTAGACAAGGATTGCCAATTTTCCTACCGAAGGTCGGTGGTTCTCTCCGGGTACTCCAGCTTCCTCCACAAATAAAAACTGGCCTCTGTAAAATAGCAAATGTCCTGAAAACGGCGTAAAACCCCAACTTAACATACATATTGGTTCAGTTGGTGAGTATTTGTATTCTGATTCATAGTGTTTGTGACATCAAGTTTAAAAGATTCCTTCTTCAAATCAGCTAGTAGTGTCAAATTTAAATGCCTTTTCTATGACTGCAATGCAGGATAAAAACAATAAATGTACATAATTGGAAATTATAGTTTTATTTGTACATGCCATAAAAAAAGGTATGAAATGCTTGCTAAACTTCATATTTCCATACCCATTTCTTAGATTCATACATGTACCAATAAAGTTTATATTTTTTAACAATGCATAAGTATTAATATTATACATGTATATATAATTTTAGACCACTTTATAAAAAGGAATATATTTTTTTGCACAATAAATATTACAATGCCCATTTATAAAGTGATCTTAAAGTTTGATTTATTCTAAATCAACATGCTTTGCAAATTTATTTAACATTTCACATACCTGTTTTGGTTTTGGGCAGTCCATCTTCTTCGCTTTCTTCCTTGTCAGCTTTTTTTTTGCTTATATCTTCTATTAATCTGTCTGCTTTCTTCATAGCTTTTGATACATCTTCACCTTTCCCATATTTCATAGTCTTAACTAGGTTTTCTGGAAAATTCCCAATATACACATTTTTTATTGATTAATTAACTGATTTTTTATCAACATCCAGTGGAAATTATTACCTCCTGATCGGGACATGATTTTATATGAATATGAACCCTGTTTCATACCAGACCCACATGTAGCTCACAAGAAAACAGTCTATAGGATGAGACAATCAGTCTTTACTCTTACTGCCAAAAGTTGAATGCCTAGGATTGAAGCAGCAAATTTTGATTTAAAGTCTTTGGTCTGACCTGCATGCCAACACAAAGAAATTATTGTATTTTTTTTAATAGATTAAAGCCAATAACATTTGATAGGGCACATACATGTAGGTGGAATAACCCTCTCTAGGCCCAACTTGAAACTGCTACTTTAAAATTTTTTGTTTAAAATCAACACATACTTGAATTCATATTGTGACAGAACTTTATGTAGAAATAACAAGTGGCGAGATTGGATACTTGGCGAGAAAGGGTATTCAGGATGTATTTTGGCACCACAGGGGGTAAAAAAAAATTGAGGTGAAAGTGTAGGCCATAATTCTTGTCAGATCTCCTGTACTTAGCGATCACAATACTGGTATACCAGTATTTTTAACAAAACAAAATTTTATTCCAGTATTGTTTTTTTTAACCAACAATACTGGAATATTATGATGTTCCAGTATTGTTACAAGACTGTTGATTATGATTTTGTCACATGGTTATTTATTTGTTAAATGCTATGAAGAGAATGTTGCATTCATGACTGCTCTCATGCTTTGAATTGGTTTTGAAATACTGGTATTATTTTTTTCAGTTCGTGATGTTTTTGTCTTGTGTTTATCATTTCGTTAAAATGCATTCATTTTGTATGTTTGATTTTCTAATACATTTGTTTTGTACAATTTCCCATTTTTGTAAATAGTGAATCCTGTAATACAAATGTATAATCGCTATAGATTAAAAACACAAAGATTTTGCTTATTTATTATTTATTCTACAGAAAGAAGGGTCTGTGCATCTCTCTTGTCAATGGTGTCAAGGTATGTGATGGCAGATTTGTTGAAGTACTTGCAAGGCCAAAGACCCACTGCTCCTTATTTGCTCGTCTTCCATGGTTGTACTTGACTTTGTCCCTAAACAGGATTTCATCGAACTGAACTATAATGCCTGGTCCTCCTAGCTGGGTTGATGTGTTTAATAGCTTGGTTAAACATACATCTCTCAAGTAATGGAACATTTGAATAACTGTCTTTTCTCCTATTTGTGTCTGCTGTTGTACTATCTTGACTTGCTGCCTTGGCTCCACAAGTAAATAGTGTATAACCATTTATCTAAAGTAATGCATGACTTCTCAAGATAGATCCTGTGCAAATGGTAATGAAGGTTCTGCGTTTCAGGGGTCACGCTGGCATTCAAAAAACGTGTCGCCAAAAAAATCGCCAAAGCATTTTTGTCGCCAGTTTTAAAATGTGTTTGCCAAGTCACCCTCCCCCTTTTGGAAGCATTCTGCCATATGTGATTGTTCTTTTATTCATTATTATTTGAAATAACATGGCCTGAAAAGTATTTTTGATGAAATGTTTTAATGACAGTTAACTTTCATCTGAAATGACCTTTATTTTGATGGCAAGCCTAATAAAACATTGATTGTTCCACATGTGTTTGTTGATGTTAAACCGGAAGTGACATCAAGATCTTAGCAGATTGGAAATTTTATGATATAATGCTTTTAATTTCATGACTAATAAAATTACCTAATAAAAATTTGGATAATATAAATACTATCTTAGTGTATAAATTGAATTGTCCTCAGAATGGTCAATCAATTGAGCAGTCAAGTGTAAACGATCTCAGCACGTGCGAGTTATTGTGTTTTCTTACTGTTGAAACACCTGCTGTGTTTATTGGCCTGATATAATTCTGTTCAATTATCATAGATAATTATATAAACTTACAAATGATGTTTCTTAGTCACCATTTAAAAATCTACATCTACATCTACATCTTACGACAATCCATGAGCACATTGATGACTATACGTCGGCGCATCGCAAACAGACACTTATTAAAAGATAACAGTTTTATGTGTGCGATAATATTTACAAACAGGGTAGATGTCTAAATATACTGACTTTGGATCAGTATTTTAAACCGATCCAAAGAGTTAACGCTCATGATGTTTTGTGGAAGTGAATTCCACAGTACAACTGTGAGTGGAAAAAAGCTGTACTTAAAGTAATCTGTTCAGGTGCTGAATGTTTGATACTGTAGTGAATTGGTGAATCTGGTGTTTTATACTGCCTGTGGTTAAAGATAAAGGTTTCGATCTACTGCTATAAGTTTGTGTGTGATTTTGTACATCATTGTTGGTCGACTGATGTTTCTGCGAGTTTCAAGTGACTTCCATTTAAGATGGTCAATCATGGAAGTGACACTACTGGTGTTATGGTACCTGTCGGTGACTTAGCGTGCTGTCCTTCTTTGTACTTTTTCAATGTTGTTTTTTTGTTTTTGGGTGTTAGGAGACCAAACTGAAGAGCAATATTCTAGGTCTGATAGTACCATAGATTTGTAAGCCAAACTTGTTTTCTTTCTGATTTATTTTCAAGTTTCTTTTTAAAAAGCCCAAGATCTTATTTGGTTTAGCAGTGATGTTGTTAATATGGGTATTCCATGACATGTTGTTGGATAAGGTGATACCAAGATATTTTGCTGTGCTGACGGATTCTAAAATGTGGCCTTTTAGTACATAATCATGTTGGTATGGTGACTATGATCTTGTTACAGTGAGGGAGTTACATTTTTCTGGGTGGAGTTGCATACCCCAAATTTGTTCCCATTTGGCTAGGCAGTTTAAATCATTTTATAGGATGGTACAATCTTGCTGATTTTTAATTGTTCTGTATAAAATACAGTCATCTGCAAACAAGCATGTTTTGATGTTACTGTTGCAGGGAGGTCGTTTATGAAAATCAGGAAAAGTAGTGGACCCAAGACTGAGCCTTGAGGCACCCCATTGACCACAGGCATTTGACCAGATACCTCCTCATCAAGGACAACCTGTTGCGTTCTATTAGTAAAGAAGGTTGATACCCATTTCCAGGTATTTCTCCTTATGCCATAATTATCCATCTTCCTTAATAATTTTTTCTGAGGTACCTTGTCAAATGCCTTGGAGAAGTCTAATATAATAAGATCTGTTTGTTCGCCATTATGAAGGTTACTAAGTAATTCGTAACTTAATGTAAGAAGTTGTGTTTCATAGCCGCGATTTGCTGTGAAACCATGCTGATTGTCCACTAGGATGTTATGTGTCCAGATGTTTTAGGATGTTACTTACTACAATGTGTTCTAGGAGTTTGTAGCATATACAGGTTAAGGACCCAGGCCTGTTGTTACTGGCTAGGTATTTTTTGCCTTTTTAAAAAATAGGAATTACATTTGCCTGTCGCCAGTCTGATGGTACATCCCCTCTCAAAAAAGATGTGTTAAAAATGAAAGTGAGATGTGGTGCAAATTCTGATGCAAATTGTTTTAGTATGTGTGCTGGTATTTCATCTGGACCTGTAGCTTTAGATGGATCTAGATTTTTAAGAAGTTTTTCTATACCATTTGATGTTACATGTATATCTGATATAGATAGATAGTTGTCTGAAAGATTTGGTATTTTTTCTTTATCATTTTTTGGTGTAAAAACAGAGTGATATTGTTTATTTAGTTTTTCAGCTTAGTGTTTTCACATCAGTGCCAGATTAAAAAAAAAAGATGGAAAATTGTGACACCAGAAATACCGCCAACCCCAGAGATTTAGCTAGCGCTCGTCACTTTCGCCATTGACGAATGATTCTTGAAAGTGGCGAATGTTTTCCGTATGCAATTCGTCACTTGAAATTTCAAAATCGCCAAAAAAAAATTCGTAAAGCGCGTACACGCGTCCTGGACGCGCTAAAATTGGACTGGACGTGTCATCCTTCAATCTCATGCGTCCCTGGAACGCATTTTAATCTAATCAGCTGCGTCCGAAGACCGTAATTTTCATAAAAGATCTCGAGCTGCCATTTTTTTTCTTGGAGATCAAAGGGAACGGGGAAAGAAACGACAACAAAGTAAGATAGGAAATGGCGGCAATCGGAATTCTCGTGATATTTCATTGGCCACAGTGATTTTTACCGACCGGTAACAATGTGTATAGACCTCATTTAAAAATGACTTTAGCGGACTTTGACTTACATTACTATATTGATTATTAAGGTGTTAAAACAAGGTCTATGGGAGGATTTTAAGAGTATGTTTGAGAAAAAATAATAGTAAAGATTATAGATAAATAAATATTAAAAATTAAATGGCAATATTAAATAAGTTGTCAAAAAGATTTTTGCTCATATCTGTAACAGAAATTTTCTTCCAAGTTTGGAGCACCACTGCATACATGTGTATGTTCATTTTTTCTTTTTCTTTTTAAGAAATTATATTCGTCAGTATTTTGAGGCAGCACATGATTCTAATTAAACTTTTACAATAGTACAATAGGCCTACCATGGTCAAAATCATGAAGGATTGTACGTTAAAATAATAATAAAAATATGTATTAATATTCAATGTTATTTTTTTCTCCCTCATATGTACCAAAAAGAACTGGAATAAGCTACATCAGTAGAACATGAAGAATTTGTCCCCATTTTGCTTGTCCGCAAAAGTGACTAATGGTCTCAAAATCCTAGCTAAAACCCTGCAACCCTATAATTATCTCGCTAGATTGAACAAAAAATCGCATTTAGCGACATTGGCAAAGCCCAGTGTGGCTCCTACATTTACTACATCTCTGGTTGCAAAGCCATCAGATGTTGCTGAAGTTGATCTGGAGACAAGTTCCATACATGTAGGACTTTGGCTTGCTAGACAGGTACATGATTGTGCCAGGGCTGTACAAATTTCTGCTGATGGACCATTAGGACACACAGTCAGACGTAAAGATCAGTTCATACTTAGAAACTAATTAGTGACAGGTCCATGCGCTGTAATTACAACCCAAGATAAAGAATTCTATGCACACCTGTTCAGGCTGTTGATTGTTGAATAAACAATCATGGCACACTTTCCTCTTTAGGTCATAATTATCAGTAATTAAGTATATCAGTATTGTGATCGCCAAGTACAGGAGATCCAAGTGATCTTACCAATTTCATCCACTTTGCTCAAAAAATCATCTATGTCTTTCTGACTCCCAATGTCATTTGATGACGCCATTTTGATTTGTTTATACTGACAACCGCAAGTAAATTCGTCTGCTAGGTATTAATTTTTGACAAATCAGTCTTCTATTAGATTGGAACAGCGTTTAAAAATGTATTTTTATGAGGTTTTACAAAAATAAATCATATTTCTAGAAGTATCTTAACAAAAACATAAAATCGTGTCAGAACAAAATAAATGATCATCGGGAGGTCTCAAGACTGTTCTACAAATAGCCAAGAAAACCTCAAAAATTTACCAAATGGTTTAATCTTAAAAGCGTTTTGAAATTTTAACAAAATGCGTTTAAGGGAAATGATTCTACTAACCTTGATCACATAGTTTTCGTTGTCGACGAGAAAGACAGAGTAATATTTGTGAGTTGACAAGCGGTCTGAATAAGTTCTGTTCACAAGGAAAGTGAGATATAAGATTTTAGTGAACAGTCTGTTACTCCTACTCATAGCCAGATAAAGTGCAAAATACATTTCATTTGAAGTATTGCATTTCCTCCACAAATTGCCAAAACAAAAATCGGCAAGTCTTCCTTTTGGCACGCCTTGCGCGTATGTCTATGCTTATTCCGTCAACCAAGGGGTGCCAAAAGGAAGTCTCTCCCAAAAATCATTATTTTCATTGAGAGTAGTACAAAATTATTTCCCTGCAACGTTTTTGCAATTTATTATTCATTATTTGCCCCAAGTCCGTTCGCCCTGAATTTTTATATTAATATGTAAGGGAATGCTTAATGGTAAAATACGACTTATATATTTGAATTGAAAGATGTTTTTGATTCCAGTGGCTATTTTTTTTTTGTTACATTGATATTTGTCTCATGGAACAGAGCATAAACGTCACGGAAAACAGAATGCTGGCGAGGCCTAACCTCAAAGTCACAAGAAATATATAAATACATAAATACTGCACCATACTTTTCGGATTAATGATAGATAAGATAATGTTTATTAGCCAATTAACGGTGCTGTGTGACCTGTACGTCCATTTATGGAGAAATGACCATTTCCAGGATTCTCGATATCTGGATCCTGACTGATATGATTCCATTATCCATCACCTTGTATTATATAGCAACTTTGTTACAACAACTATGAGATCAAAAGAGCCAAGCTGTTAACAAAAATTGTTTATATTAAATCTAAGCTGAGTATTACATCTACAATTTTAAAGTTATTTCCTTATCTATTCCAATCAAGCCATTTATTAAACTAATCAATTATAACAAAGGCATACAATAAACACTGTCTATTACAGTATCAAACAATATAAGTTCTAATCATTAACTCATAAATAGATTGTAAAAATGTCACTTATTTTTATAACTATTAAATTTTATCTTTATTTGTCATATCACTTTTTCATTTTCGAAAATTTAATAAATAAATATTTTATAAATAAAAATTTTATACATTGTAATTTCAAAATATGATTATTTTATATTAATTTTCCATGAACACTTTCTACTCTCATTTCTATACTATATATATTTATATGGCGAACAGACTCTATAGGCAAACAGAATCATTTTTTGCACAAATGGAACTATAAATGAAATGTGTAGATCAATTTTGGTTCATAATGAAAGATACACATGTAATCCTAGCTACAATAATGTAGCTCCTGTGACAACTTTAACTCGGCTGAGCTACAAAGCGGTCCCATTACTCGTAATGGAGCACCCAGGTGTGATTCACACCCGGGGGTTTTAGGCATTTACCCTTGTCCCTCCGTACATCCTGATTCTGGTTAAATTTTGCGTTAGCTTCATTTCTCAGAAACCTATAGTAATATATCAATGATATTTCACCAGTGCAGTCCTCTTGTATAGTACAACACAGTTCAGCAACACTTGGGTTGATATGACCTACATTTCATGCTTCAGTGACTTTGGTTAAGTTTTGTGTTTAGGTTCATTTCGTTGGAACTAAGATTGTATCAATGAATCTTCATCAGTGGATGTGCCTTGAATAGTACTGAGCATTCATACATGATGACCTACATTTTAGGCGGGGCATTCATTCAATTTTTTTCATTCAATAGGGATTACACGAAAGACATTTTTAATTTTTTTTAATTTCCAGTTCCTTGTGTGCATTTCCCCATGTACCACCCTAATTATTTATTATTTTTAAATGGTAAATCTAAATGTTTTCAAGTTGGAATTAATATGAAACAGGTGAATTTGATATGAGCAAAGTGCAAGGTTTTTTATTACTTTTTGGTACTTAGACATTAAAGTGAAATTTTCCAAATATAAGTGAAAGTGTGAAACCTGCGTCTGCATATTTTTTATTTAACCAAATTTAATTTGAAGGGTTTCTTTTATATTTTTTCAATTTTTATTAATATTCCAGGATATTGGTGTAATCACGAGATTCAATTGTGGCTGTGGCCATGTCCACAAAACTTTTAGATGGCAAAGTAATTCAAATCAGTCATGACGTACTACCTAGACCACTCGCCCTCCGAGGCCCCTACAATTCATTGAATATTGCATATAAATTAATAAATGAATACTTGTTATGATAAAACACAGAGAGTGTCCAATAAAACATTTATCCATGAACAATTTCTGAGAATTTAATTTCATATTAAAGTATCAACGTGTATAAGTACTATCGAAACATTAAAAATTTATCAAGTACATGCTTAATCTTATAGTATATTTGATCTGACATGCATATTAATATAGAATACATAGTGAAAACAGCAATTGTTGCAAAGTGATTAGCCCAAACAAATGGTAGAAAAAAGCCTAAGACAGCAAAATTAACAGTCAAAAAGTCTTAAACTGATCATTTGCAACCTTTGTATATTTGGCAATATAACCAAGATTGTTCAAAATCAGTCTTCATTGTATATGATTTTCCCTCTTTTTTTTCTGACCGACCGACCCTGTTTTTTAAAAAAAAATCTGTAAACCAATTGATTAAAAAAAATGGCCTAATATTGTATGTCATCAAAAACAAATGTGATGCTGTTGAACACTGCAAGTTTTCATTTCAAAAGTTTGAACTGTGTAATGATGATAACTGACAGGATATGTATGATCTTTGTTTAAAATGTTCAAAATTTGAACAAAGTCACAACTATTTTACCTTTCCCACTTTTTCATCAAGAACATGGACCAATACAAATGTCATACATGTACATTTTAAATTGACTGCTATGTGTCCACTTAAAATCTGATTTCTATGACTATGTCTCCTTTTTATATAATGGCACATGTAATAGATAAATTTTCATCTTTATACATGTCACCTAGTAGGCAATTCTATAACTGAAATGATAAACACCTCTAGCTAATTATTATGGCCTGCAGAGGAATAACGTTGTTTATTGAAGCAATAAAAACATGATGTGGGCTTATATTAACAAATTCATTTTGGCTTAATAGCATTACTCAGAAAACAGGTAATATTTTTTTTAATTGGAAACTGGTTAATTAAATCAGAAGGTAAAGTTTAAAGTGCGTTTTATATTATTTTATGGGTAAAATTTCTATTTAAAAGGTTTGGAAAGACTGTATATCAGTTCCATGAGCACTTTTCAAAAACTTTATGTGCCATATTTGAATATTATGTATTTTAAATTAGGCCACAATTTTTGTATTCAATGAATTTATATTTAAGATTTAAGACAATGTCTGAAGATAAAAGACGTGGTGAGGACGTTGAAGATGGAGGACCAGGATTGGTATATATGCCATTTGTCATTATGGAGGATCTTCTTGACAAATTTCGACTACTTGATTATGAACAAGACTTCTGTAGAGAGAGGAATCTGAAACCAATATCAAGGTAAATAATTATGGAGCAGATATATATGCTTTTAGAATATATACAACATGACATTTGATATTCCTTTTAAAAAAGGACTTTTTAAAGAGCTTTTACATGTTCTTTAACATTTGAAGAAATATTTCTTTAATTTATTCACTCAATTCTAGAAAATTTTAAAAATAACTTTTTAAGGATACAAACAGGAAATGAATATTAATTTTTTTTAATATTCATAGAAATTAAAATTTAAAATTGTTGCTATTCATTTAGCCACTTCCGTAAATAACTCAGAATTAACTGAGAGTTGTGGCATGCTGTAAAACCCAGTTTAACCCACCACTTTTATTTGAAAATGTCTGTTCCAAATCAGGAGTATGACTGTTGCTTTCCAGTTATTCTGGGTATTTATGTACCTCCCGGCTTTGCCAGTTCGTCAGACTTTGATTGTGTTGTCCATTAAAGTTCCGTTTTTTGTTAGGAAACTTTATTTATTAGCCAGTTATGTATTGTTATTGATGCATGTAAGTTATGGATTGACAGCATGACAAAAGAAGTTTTCATCATTATGTCTCCCCATTGTAGCCACAACTCTTTGTCTTTTGACCTAGGCTTACACCTTTTGGTATGTAGGTGTATTACCATGAGGGAATGTGTCAAGTACCATTATGACCTTCATTTGACCTTGGACCTTGACATTTTCCAGAAAGGTAATGGTATTCAATTATGTCATCTTGTGAAAAAATATGTATGTAATTGGTTCATAATATCACTTAGATTATTGCTGTTGTATTTATATGAAATTTTGATGATACAGATTATGTCTTCTCATTTTAGGCATTATTTTGCCATTCCAACAAACCCTGGTGAGCAGTTCTTCATGTTTACATCACTGTCGGCATGGCTGTTAAGAAAAGCTGGTAAAAATTTTGAACAACCACAAGAGGTATTGCGGTTTATAACTAAAAAATAATTTAATTTGTACAACACATTTTAATTGTTATTGTAGGAAGGGTATCTATGGGCATTTATCACAAATAGATTTTTTTTTTAAAACACAAAATTATTGGAAAATACTGATTCATATTTTAAATCAAATGAACTAAAATAAAACCTTGTACAGTGGACTCTGGTTATCTCTATGTTGAAGGGACATTAAGAAGTAATTTAACCTGAATTTTGTGATATCATTAAACATAGCCAAAGTAGTGAGGGTTGTAAAGGAGGGAATATACACAGACTAACATTAAATAAAAATGTCATTCTCACTGAGCAAATAAGAAATTAGTCCGCGTCCACAGCCAGTTCTCAGCTACTATTTGACATAGGGTCATACATTTTTGTGTGCTGGTGCATGATGAAGAGACTGACCATGTGACATAAGATGATGGTCACATGACCCATATTACACGGTTGACTGGCTTGTAAGTTGTATGTCAAAAATCAGTTTTAATATACAAAGTGACCTACAATCATATTACATGGTGTGAGGGTACATCTTAGGGAGTAACACAGACTCCTACCAAAATTAGGTCACTTTGACCCTCTCATCACACTTCATTGACTTAGGTTAAGTTTTACGTCCGAGTTCAGTTATCCGATACCAAGCGACCTACAATCATATTACATGGTGTGAGGGTCCATCTCTGGGATTATCACAGCCTCACACCAAAATTAGGTCACTCTGACCTACTTATCTTGGTTCATTGACTTAGGTTAAATTTTATATCTGAGTTCAGTTCTCCAACACAAGTGACCTACAGTTATATTACTTGGTGTGAGATTGCATCTCGGGAGTAACACAGCCTCCCACTAAAATTAGGGCACTCTGACCTACTTATCACGCCTTATTGACTTAGGTTAAGTTTTACGTCCAAGTTCAGTTCTCCGATACCAATGGACCTACAGTCTTATTTCTTGGTGTTAGGATGCATCTCGGGAGTAACACAGCCTCCCACCAAAATTATGTTACTGACCTACTTATCGTGCTGCATTAACTTAGGTTAAGTTTTACGTCCGAGTTCAGTTTTCTCATACCAAGGGACTTTCAATCAATTACTTGGTGTCATGGTTCATTTTGGGGAGTAACACAGCCTCCCACCAAAATTAGGTCACTCTGACCTACTTACTGCGCTTCATTGACGTAGTTAAGTTTTACATCTGAGTTCAGTTCTCCGATACCAAGCGACCTACAATCATTACTTGCTGTAAGGGTGCATCTTGGGGAGCTACGCAGCCACACACCAAAATTGGTGGGGGAACGAGGCGAACTTTGTAATCGTTGATTTTTTGTTATAAATTAGAATGAATCATAGTACATCATAAAAACATTTGAAATAAAAGTTAGAGAGCATTGCACAAAAATAACCGTCTACTGCCCTCAGTTTGGAATCAGCAGTTTACTTTGAGATAGCAGATTCAATTGTAGGTTTTCTGTGTTCTTGTATTTCTGAGTATCATGCAGGGAGTACAGTATCATCCGAAAAACGTGTTGTGGAACATGGCTTAGTATTTCAAAGTCTTCTGTACTCTCTGTTATATTGAAATATTAATATTAATTATACATGTAGTATAATGAATGAAATTTTGTATTGTAACATAATTATATATTGATAATGAGAATGTAGCTCTTATGCAACCATATATAACTTATTTATAGTTGTCTCCTATTTTATTACAGTACGATGACCCCAATGCCACAATATCCAGTATACTTGAAGAAGTCCGTAAATATGTAAGTACACAAGTCATACATATGTGTACAAGTGATGAGTTTTTTTACCTAGAATTTTAGATAAGTTATAAGTGAATTAATTGTTATGTGATTAAGGATCAATACGTTTTTATTTAATTGACTTGAAATGAATAAGTGCATTAAGATGAAAAATACCGTTAATGATGAAAGAAGCTAAGAAAAAGTTAAATATTTGATACATTTCTTCTTAGTCTTAGGAGTCCTGTAATATATTAATTATTGGGTGAATTAAAAGGAAGAGAAATATTTAAAGTGACTGTTCTTTATATTACAGCAACATTCCATAGATTTTCCACCTTCCAAACTGAAGCAAGGTTGCGGTGAACATTGTATCTATGTATTAGACAGATTGGCAGATGAAGCTCTTAAACATACAAGATTCAATTGGTCTAGGTAAACATGCAGTATATAAAATAGTATAATGCAGTATATATATACAGGATAATCTCTTACATATTTCTTTTATGCTATGAGAGAGGACAGGGAAACAAATAACACAAATTTATGATTCATTTAATTTTGTTGGATACTAGTATTGTCTTTGATGTAGTTTAACTGGGAATTTCACTATTAAACAAAAAAATTTAATTTGGGGTATGGCTAGAAAATTACATAACCATGAAATAAACTATTCATGGAATAATGATATGTTAGGAAACTGTATAAATAAATGAATCTGTAGTATTTATGAACAAGATATTGTTTGTTTAGTTGGGGTTTAATGCCATTTTCAGCACATTTGGCTATCTTACGGCAGGCAGTTTTTATTGGTGGGGGAAGCTGGAGTATCTGGAGAGAACCACCAACCTTCTGTAGGAAAATTGGCAATCCTTGTCAATTAAGATTGGAGTCAAACACAACAAGATATTGTACACTACTATATCTAACATATTGTGAGAAGATTTCATTTCATTTTTTTTTGTATAACACAACACAATTGTTTTTAAGTTGGAGGAAAATTAGAGTAATTGTGGAAACATAATGTTGTTATTTTCCTTCTTTTTTGGCATTTGAAAAATTTTATTATTTCCAAGAAGTTCCAATTTTATTTTATTCAACGAAAAAATGAATGAAAAAATTAGTAAAATTTATCAATAAACTGTTAACCCACTTGTTCATACTATTTTGAAATATTGAAAGATTACTGAATTAAGTAATAACAAAGGAAGATAAGTTATAGGGATGTTAATCAATAGTTTTAAACTGATTCAAAAATTGTAATTGTCTTGTCTTTGATATGTTACTTAAATATTTTTTATTAACATTATTTTGATCAGGCCTGAATATCCTGAAGAAGAAATGGATGAAGAAAATATTGTAGAAGATGATGCAGAATTAACATTAGGAGAAATAGAGAAAACCATGATGCAGGTATACTAAACATTTGTTTGAAAAGTTGGTAGATTTTCTTATGCTCAAGATTAAAATTCATCCATTTAAAATTAATATTTGCTTTTTTTTTCATGAAATCTTGAAATTTAGATTTCTTCTAATTCTTTCAGATCCTTTGCTAAATTTAGAAATAGCATCCCTAATTAAAAAAATTTCCATAATTTTCAAAGTTATTTGTTGATTGTTTTAATTTTTTAATACTTGGGTAAAACTCATCATCGTTTTTTCAGTTGATAATAATACATTATCTGGATTATCCTATAATGACAATATACTATTGAATTAATTTATAAATGGCATTAGTTCTGAAAGTAAGAAGCATATTGAACAGATAATATATTGATAACAATTCTGTTGGTAGTTCTTATTATTGAATTTGATGTTTTCATCTATCCTATAAGGTGAACTGATTCTGTCTAATTCTATAAGGATGACACAGTAGTTAACATGTTTTCTAAAAAAGCTAATATTACTCAGTTAAGGGGAAATAACTCATAATGCTTGTGTTTTGGGAGGTTACAAATGAACTGTAATTCAGTCCAGGGGAAATAACTCATATATACTTATGTGTGATTTCAGACTTATAATGATGATGAAGAATTTGAAGAGGAAGAGCAAATTCTTGACTTGGAAGGACTTAGGAAAAGGTCACAAAAGGTCATTTTTAAGAATTGAACAATATGTTAATTGGTCAAAAGACATTACAGTACAAACTCAACAAACCTACAATTTTAGTGACCAATTATTATGTTTTATAAATTATTATCACAACAAGTCTGATGGGTCACAATGAGATACAGATGGTAATTTCAGTCAAGCAATTATCAAAACTGCAATTTTTTTATCAGTTTCATATTTGTTACTGGAAATATTATCTAAGATCAAAGGCAAAATTTACATGTACCTACAGATAAATATTAAAATTAATCAGTATGATTTTACAAACACAAAACCAAAGGATATTAATTGTAGGGTATTAGAATAGTAGTTCTTGTGGCTTTTGCCTTCAAAAAGTTAAAATATTTGGTAATTTGAAGTCAATATTTCTTTGACCAGAATTACAAAAAGTACTGAATATTAAATGTGACATAAACATTTTTAGGATTGGCTTTCAATTAATACATAGGAGCAGGGTATCAGAGATAACAAAAAATCAAACAGTATATAGATGTGACTTAAGTTTATTTTCATAACTGTACATAACACTAGGATATAATATCTAATACACTTCCTACTTCTCTCAATATCTCAAAACCAAACCCATTGGTATCTCTAGAATTAGTTGAAACATCCTATAACTCAGATGTTCTGTTGTATTTCTTACCAGAATAAACAAGTTCAAGTTATTCTATATTTTCTATTGTAAAGTATTTTCATATTATACTATATTTTCAAATATTATAATAGTACCATATGTATATTTCATCAGCAACTAGATATTGAGAGTTCTAAGCCTGAAGAAATATTAGAATCCACAACAGATGCAGCGGATTGGAAATTAGAAGTAGAACGAGTACTACCTCAGTTAAAGGTCACAATTCGTACCGATAATAAGGTATTGAGAACATTTTTATGCTATGCGATAAATTTGAAATTATTTTAGATAACAGATAAATAGGAAATCTGCAAAGAAAGATAAACCAATGAAAGTTTATTTGTAAGGTTACTTTTATTCAATATTTATTATAAGCTTTCTATATGATATTGTTATGAATTTACTAGTTTTTACTAAAAAATGATATATTATCTATTCTATTAGATTTTTTTCTCCTTAATTGGAGCTTGCTTGAAATTTTAGTTCTTAACATAATTTATTCATATTAAATCATATACAAATTTACCTGTATTTAGGATTGGAGAGTCCATGTTGAACAGATGCATCAACATAAAGATGGCATAGAAAACTCATTGACAGAAACTAAAACTCATCTTGATAAACTTCAAAATGAAATAACTAGAACTTTGGAAAAAATAAGTAGCCGAGAAAAATATATAAACAACCAGTTAGAACATTTGTTATCAGAATTTAGAGGAACCCAAGAACAGCTGTCGGAGGCCAAGGAAAGGTATAGACAAGCTAGTGGAGGAGTAACAGAGAGGTCAAGACTCTTAGGGGAGGTAATTTAAATATTGAATGATTTATATTGTAAATTACTATTATAAATTAGTATTCATTGTGGATTCATTTATTTTCATGGATTGGGAATATTGCAGTTTCATTATTCACTGATATTAAAGCTTAAACTAAATATTTGATATTTGAGTACATGTATTTAGGTTTGTGATTTCCAAATACCCACAAATTCCATCAATAAAAGTGAATCCACATATTTCTTTTTACAATTTTAAACAAGAGAAATATTTGTTTTCTCTCTAAAGTAAGCATATTGTTTTATTGAGAAAATATTTTAATTAAATATAATAGCTTGTAGAATTTTGCTAGTAAGTTTTAATTTATATGATGGTTATCCGGTCACATTGTTCACATTAATAAAAACCTTGTATTAATGTCTAAATTAAGAATAACTTTTATATTATATATTGTGGGATAAAAACATAAATTCTGTCTGCAGGTGACTGAGGAATTAGAACGTATTAAAATGGAGATGGAAGACAGGGGTAGTAGTATGACAGATGGAGGTTAGTTGTTTTATATTATGTTACACTTAAATTTCTGGAAATTTTTTTTTTCATTACTCCCGATATGTTAAAATGATTTTTTAGTGGAAATTTCAAGACAGAAGGAATCATCCTAAAACCACAAATAATGGTATGCACAATATGGAAGTACTGTATAACAATATTATTAAAAACATCTATTTCATGAAACAACTTCATGGTTATTTATATTTTCATCATGTGTACTCTGATAAATAACATGGCAACATTCATTTCTCAACATATGTAATTAAAAAGTGTTATTAAAATATAATTTTCAGCTTACCTTGACAATCACTACATGTTTGTTTAAGTCCATCATGGTATTCCAGTGTCTGTTAACTTTTACATTTTAATCTTTTTTTTGATCAAGTTTTGGTGGAATGGCCCTTGGATGGTCCCCTATCAAATCAGTATTCATTGGTCTTGACCTCTAACAAATATGGCCCTCACTATTAGAAATAGAAAATCAGTAAAATTATATAATAAAACCTGTGATTCAACTTCAGCAATCGAGACAAAGTGTTTATGGAATGGTCCTTCATTGGTTGCCTTTCAAAAATGTGTCTGAGGCTCTGTACCTCTGACCAATATTGCTATTAACTAATAGAATGTTTTAATAGCGAATGGGGCTCTTAGAAAAATCTTTGCCAACTGGACATATGCCAGACAAGATGTTTAAAAATATATATTAATCCTGTCACAGAGTCATTTTTCTCCAGCCACTGTGTAGACTCCTACATTTCATGTATTGCTTACATAGCATTTACTGTGTCTTTTTTCAAACTGCAAGTGGTTTTTTGGAAATATCTTAAATGTTTCTTTAAAATGAAAGTAAGTAGTATTACACTTCCTTTTGTTTTCATTAGTCATAATGAATTATTGTCTTTTCCACTGCTGTAATGTCCCAAATATTTGATTAGAGCTGATTTTTCAATATTTGTGTGCATTCATTGATTTTTGTATCATATATGACGTCACCAAACAAATGTGACGTTACAGAATATGCGCAAGTTCAGTTTCCTCAAATTTGATCCATGTATACTTTTAAGACATACCAAAATTATATTTTAAACACACAGAATAGTAATGAAGTGTGGGTTTTTCATCAGGAAATTAGTTGCCAAAGTATGTATGACAAAAGTTGAGGTAGGAGATAAACTGAGCTCTTTTTTGGCCACACCAATTACTGTCATACCCCTAATTATTCGATGGCCTAATTATTCGACACTTGATAATTCAAATAAAATTTAATTTTTGATAATTGTTATTTTTCAACACTTTCAAAATTGTCAAAAGTTATGATCGTTGTTATCAGGTGGTGACAGTCGGTAATTTTAACTTCTTGGGTACGTTAATTACACTCAGACCTTATCGAGTGTTAATGTCGTCTATCTCAATCACTTAAACCATCAATCTGAATAAATTTGATTGAAACAAGTTCAATTTTAAAGTAAATTTTATTTATTTTTTCCAACCTGGAAGTTGAATTTTGAATGTGAAACAAATCCTCTTATCACTGTTTATTAGACATTTAAAAGTTATAGTTATAATATAATCTAACAAGACAACGAGACAACAAACATTGAACATGTGTTGTAAACATGTGTTCTTAAAGTATATTGACCAGGTCGGTCTTATGGAGTCAAAAAATGGCAATGATGAGGACAGAAAGACAAAAACTAATTTTTGGACAATTTTTCAATTTTCCTAAAAAATAGGTGTATTTTATTGTCAATAATAAGAGTAAGTACAGTACTTATAAAAATGTCTTAGATTCATGTTAAATGTGAACATGTGTAAAAGCTTATAAATGACAATATGCTTTAATTTATGATAAACTCTTATTTCAGCTCCACTGGTGAAGATAAAACAAGCCATACAGCAACTAAAGAAAGAGAATATGCAAATGGAGATACGGTGTGGAGTAGTTGAACATATTTTACTTCAGGCTAAACTAAATGATAAAACAACACAGAACAAAGAGGTCCATCGTAATCAGACTGATAATTTTGACTACAGTGCTTATTGATAGATATAATGATATCTGAATATGTTAAGATTATTATTGATATTGTCAGTTTTTTTGTATGTTGATGATTGAAAAGAAAGTTTGAAAAAGTGTAAAATTTAATTTAGTACAGTTTTTTTATGCCCTGCCACGAATGTTGGGGGCATATAGATTTATCCTTGTCCGTCTTTACGTACATCGATTCAGTTAAGTTTTGAGTTTAGCTCCATTTCTCAGAAACCTATAGTAATATATCAATGATATGTCACCACCACAGTCCTCTTGTATAGTACAACCCAGTTCAGCAACACTTGGGCAGGTATGACCTATATTTCATGCTTCAGTGACTTTGGTTAAGTTTTGCGTTTAGGTTCATTTCTCAGAAACCTATAGTAATATATGAATGATATTTCACCACTACAGTCCTCTTGTATAGTACAATGCAGTTCAGCAACACTTGGGTCGCTATGACCTACATTTCATGCTTCAGTGACTTTGGTTAAGTTTTGTGTTTAGGTTCATTTCTCAGAAACCTATAGTAATATATCAATGATATTTCACCTCTACAGTCCTCTTGTATAGTACAACGCAATTCAGCAACACCTATATTGTTTTTAGGGTGGGGCATCCGTATCTTATAGACACATTTTCTAGTTTCTTTTTTCTTTTTTGTATCGTTGGATCACTGTCTAGCAACCATTATAAATTAATTTAACATTGGTAAAATGTTTGCAAAATATTCTCATTTTCTCAATATTTCTTGATTAGTACTATGACATTGTGTAAAATATATTTTATCAAATCTATTTCTGTCATTAACAAAATTCTGGTAAAACTTTCAACATCCAATTCAGTTGACAGTACTGTGATAATCTTTAGATTAAGTCATTCCGTCCTAGTTTGTTCTGTTGTTTATTGTTGTTTATTTTATAGATATAAATATTTATACCCTTGTACACGGCAGTTTTTATTTGTTAGTCTGCAAGGGCGGGAGGGGGTGGTGGGGTGGGTGGGTGGGGTTATTTACTTCCTTATGAACCAGAAACATCATTTTTTCACATCTTATTCTGATGTGAATTCAGAAATTAATATAGAAAGTGCAGCAGGGTGAATATTGCAATAATTAAACTTCCCATTTCTGTCTAGGCTAGTAATAATATTGCAAAATATGCAGGAATAAAACATCAGATAATCTTGATTTATATCAGACAATTCAAAGATAACAAACATTTCTGAATATTCAGTAATTTACATGTATGTTTTGTTTCATCAGTTTTTCAACTGTTTTCTTTTGTTTTTACCTGTCACTTAATCTTTTGTATGTTATATTGAATAAATGCAACATATTTGAACTAATTCAGGATTTTGGAAAAAAACTTTATCTATAATGAACTTTTTACAAAGTCAATATATTTATATTGAGCTCCCTGAAGAAAAAGTTTAAGGTTTTTGTCAGAGGTAACCAAAGATCTGAAGAATAGGACTGTATGTAAAGGGATGGTAATATATAGATCAATCTTGAGTATTGGAGTTATTTGACATGTATGTTACAACTTGTACCATATAGATGTATTAAAGCAAACACCTGGCAGTCTTGGGCATGGAAAAAACCTTCTGTGATATTTAATTGTATAATTTTATAGTTAAAATAGCTATGATACTATACTATACCTTGTTGTAACATATTTGTACAGTTGTTTGTTGAGTCTCAGTATGAACAGAACTGCAAAGCTTCGTTATAAAATAAAATATAACTAAATGATAAACTTATTATTTGCTTTTTAGCTCACCTGTCCTATAGGCCATGTGAACTTATGTCATAACTTTGCATCCATTGTCCGTAAACTTTCCACATTTTCATCTTCTCCTCTGAAACTACTTGGCGGATTGTAACCATACTTGGTAGGAATGATGTAATAAATTTGTCTCCCTTTTAGCCTGAGGACAAAAGGGAGAGAATTTAATTATCTCCCTTACCTACATTGGTTAGGAAAAGATAACTCACTCTGGTTCCTCATTGGCCAATTTTTAAAAATCTTCTCCTCTGAAACTGCATTATGAAATATTTTGAAACTACAGGATTGATGAAAACAATACCCTCTAAAAACGATCCACTTTTGGTTGATATTCATTCACTCAACCCAAGGCTGCAGCTGTTCAAAGTTTCCATTGTAACCATATGGGAAAAGACTTTTTAGCTCATCTAGCCTATAGGCCAAGTTTAGCTTATGTTATCACTTTGCATCTGTCGTCGGTCGCCCGTTGTCCGTAAACTTTTCACACTTTGATCTTCTCTGAAACTACTTGCCAGATTGTAACCAAACTTTGTAAGAATGATATATGGAAGGACATCTACAAATGATCCACCATTGGTTCCAGTTTGATGAATAACATGGTCGCCACATGCCATCTTTGATTTTTATTGGCCAATTTTCAAAAATCTTCTCCTCTGAAATTACATTATGAAATGGTTTGAAACTTTGCAGGATTGATAACAGCAATACCCTTTACAAGCGATCCACTTTTGGCTGAAACCATATTGGAAAAGACTTTTTTGTCAACAGCTCAGGGATTAATGGGCAGATTGTAATTAAAGTTGGCAGGAATGATGTATGGAAGGACCTCTACTGAAACTATACTATGAAATGTTTTGAAATTTTGTAGGATTGATAACAACAATACACTCTACAAACAGTCCACTTTTGGTTGAGATTCGTCCTCTCAACCAACAGCTGCGGCTATTCTAAATTTCCATTAAAACCATATGGGAAAGGACTTTTTTCATCCTTTTCTCATGAACTAATGTTTGCAGGAATCTCATATTGAAAGACCGATGCAAATGATCCACATTTTTTTTTGGTCAAAAGTCAAATATCAAGTTTTTTCGACATTTTGCATTTCCTTAACAGCTTTGTGGATACAAGAAGAGCTTACATTTTCAAATGACATAATAAGTCAGGTGAGCGATGCAGGCTCACCCGAGCCGCTAGTTGTTTTTATTATTAATAAAAGTTTCTTTCTTTGAACATTGGTAATAGTAAAAGGAAGATAATGGTTCAAAATTTAATATGCTTTATAATAGAATTATGATTGAGCAGTGCTGGTTTACTTTGTAATTTGTGAGAAAAAATGTTGTTGTTGACTATATATATTTTCATACACCCTCCCCCCCCCCCCCAAATCAGAATGGATATATGGGAATCACTTTATCTGTCCATGTGCCTGTCAATCTGTCTGTGGAAGTCACGTCCAGCTTAAAACTTTTGAATCCCTTGAAGGATACTTGGTGACCACCACCAGAGTTCTTACAAATATTCTTGCATCACATGAACAATGAATTAGTGTGGCTTAGAGTTGCTGAGAATTTTATGTCCAAAAGCTTTTTAGATCATAAAAAGGACAAATATACCTAAGGAGCAATCAATAAAACGTAATCCATTGGACAGACAAACCCGGGAAGACAAACGAACAACCACAAGCACAACAAATAAACACAGAAAACTAAAAACAATGAACAACACGAACTCCTATAAAAACCAGGAGTGAACCCAGGTGCTCCGGAAGGGTAAGCAGTTCCTGCTCCGTATACGGCACCCGTCGTGAAGTTCAACAAAGTCAATCCGGTGGAAGTCACAAATCGTAGGAGGCACATGAAAGGTTACGACAGTGGGAACAGGTCCAACATCATCTTAGATATTGGAACACTAATGGTCAATCAATTCATGATGACGACCGTAAAATTTCTTAAGTGATGACATCAACTTATCCCTGATAAAACCCTGGTTAAGAAGCTTTTGTGACAGCAGTAATCCTCTTTGTCGAAAGTCAGGGTAACTCACGCATGCCCTTGAAAATCGGATAAGCTGAGAAACGTAGACGCCATATGCAGGCGATGCTGGTATATTGCTACTTAAGAAGGGAAAATTAACAATAGGAAAGTTAAAGTCATCACGTTTGTCATAAAGTTTTGTCTTCAAACGTCCCTCATAGTCTATTTCAAGAAACAAATCCAAATATGAAGCGGACTTTGGTGTATCTGTAGTATCCTTAATTTCAAGTTCACTGGGGTAGATAAGATGTAGAAAGTCTTGGAATTTGTCGTTATTTAACGACAACACATCATCTATATAACGAAAAGTGAAATTAAAGGATTGGGCTAGTTTCTTTTTGTTTTCACGTAGTAACCCTTGAATGAAGTCCGCTTCATATGAGTACAGAAACAGATCGGCGAGGAGAGGAGCACAGTTGGTTCCCATTGGAATGCCGATTGTTTGTTGAAAAATTAGACCGCCAAATTCAACGAATATGTTGTCTATGAGAAAATCTAACATGTTTGTAATTTCATCTTCAGAATACTTTTTGTCAGAATCAGAATGGTTCTTCACGAAATAAGACTTTTCTCTACCTAGAACAAGGAATTTATACATGCGTGTCCCATTTTTCTTGAAAAAACATTGATGAACTAGTTGCTTTAAGCGATCTTTTAATTGAGAATGTGGTATGTGGTATGGTAGAATTGTAAGATGGTAAATTCCAAAATTTTCAGCATAGGCAACTCTATATTATAGTGTTACTTAAACATTTAATTTCATGTTTATATCTAATGGTGCAAGGGGAGTTCTTGGACAATAATTTTTTTAAACTTTCTACTTCCCAATATGCCAATTGGTGTACTAATTAGAAGCTTGTGGCATAAACTCCTCTTTCATTTTTCAATAATTTCTATGCAGTATTGTTATAAACTATATGTGGATTTGCAAATGGGGTTTTATAGTTTTGATTTTGTTCATAAATTGGGCCTTCAAGGGTCGAAATTGGAAAATTGTGAACTTTTATGCAGTTTATTTTCATATTTTCATATACATGTACTTTATGTAGATATGCAATAAGGCTTTAGAATTCTGATTTTTGAAAACTGGTAGGGGTAGAATTTTGTAAATTGTCAATTCAGGTTTTTTTCCTATACTCCTCTTTTAATTTTCATTTATGCATCTCATTTGTATACAGTATTGTCATGCAGTGTAGAGGAGCAATAAGGTTTTATAATTTATCCTTTCAAAATTTGATGCCCAAGATGGTTGAATTTTGATATTGTAAATTTTAGCTGATGACCCAAACCCCTTTCAAAAATCCATAGTTTTTATCCCCGCACTTTGAAGAAGTTCAGGGATATTGTTATCGCCCCCCTCCGTCTATCCGTCTGTCCGTCCGTCACACTTTCTTGTGACCTAAACTCCTCATTCAGTTTTAACTTCATGCGGTTAATTTCTATACAGTATTGTCACATATGGTATGTAGATAAGGTTTTAGAATTTTCATTTTCAAAAATTGGGGCCCACAGGGTTCGAATTTTAAAAATTGGGAATTAAGCTTGTGACCTAAACTCCTCTTTTATATTTTATTTTATGCATTTAATTTCTATACAGTATTATCAAAAACAAAATGTTGGGAGTGCGGGGATAGCTGTCGTTTCCGACTGCCTCAGTCTATTTTTGCATTTTATCAGGTATTCAATTGTTAGTCTTCTCAGTACCATGTTTTCACATTTCAACTGAAGGTCTTATTTTTACGTTTATATGGGTAAGGGTTTCTGTTCAGGACATTTCAGTCTGAGTTCCACTGATTTTTAACAGGACTTCCCATGGAAGATTTTAATTTTTTTACAAATAAGTAGGGCCATTTCACTTCTATGGCCAATTTCAAAAAGTAGTTTAATGCCTTTTTAAATCTCTCAAGGCATAGCCTAGTATGTGTTCTCTTACGATTTGCTGGTGATAGCCAACAAATATGTTTCTAAAAAATTCTACATACTTGAATATTGCTTTCATAGACAATTTTAACATAACTTTGCCAAATTAAGGTCTTCAAGACAGTTTTTCTACTTGAAGGACACTCAGAACCAAAACGAAAACCTTGATGTAAGTGAGGTCATACATCTCCTTTCATGTTACATCTAAATGGTTTTGGTTCCGAGTGTCCTTGGAAATATTCCAAAAAGTGATACAGAATGCTTGACAATTGACCCTATACACGACCTTAGTGGGAAGAAAACTTATTAATGATTGAGCATAAAATATTAATTTAAAAAATGCATTGCGTGCAATCGTTTACTATAAAAGGAAGGTAAACATTTAAAATTAAGAAATTAATAATTCTCTTAAGCAAACGAATGAAACAGGTAAAGGGAAAATTGATCTTACTTCTTTTTCTCCCATAAACCGTATAGGTAACTAAATGTTGAAAAAGTTTAACATTTACTGTAAAGTTTGGTATTTCTAATACTGTGGATGGTTCCCCCTTATTTTATACCAAGCTTTTTCTCACTTATAGGACAAAATTTTAAAAAGTCGCCTTATGCTTTTCAAGATCCCTCTGGATCTTGTTTGTTCTATTTCCTGTTCCACGTGGTACGGTTTTGTTTTGTTTTGTTTTTTAATTTCTGATTGTTGGGTTGCCCTTAGGAATTTTCTCACCTTGTCTTTCAATTTCCTAAATACAATTCACTAAAGTGTAACTGAATTTGACACCCCTTCAAGGTCACCTGATGTTACACTTGGTTTTTGTAATTTACCTTACAAGAGTATTGAGTTGTTCATGTAAGATATTGTCATCACTTGGCGTCCGTCGTCGGTCCGTAGAAACAGATCTATGTCATACAGTTTAAACATGTTTATTCATGAAATAAACTGCAAGGTACGGAATCAAAAGAGGATTCGGAAACAAGCTGCGTATAGCTTATGTAAATCCGTCTCCTGATATATATATATATATATATATATATATATATATATATATATATATATATATATCACAAATTAACATGACAATAAAATAATTGCGTGTGCAACTTGATTATGTTATATGAGAAATGTGTAAACAATAAATAGTTAGAGGAAAAATATATACATAAAGGTGAAATGCAAAAATTTAAAAAATAAGTATTGAATCTTATATAATCTATGTCATATAATTCTTAAGCATAACCAAGTATATATTGGAACGGTGCATATGTTATTTTCTCTATATAAATCTGAAACATAACTTAACGTACAAGTATGAAGTGGCATTATGAACTGTAATTATGACAAAGGAAACACGAGATTATTACATACAGGGGAACACAAACACCGTAATTGAACAAAACAACATCACAAAAAAACTTAGATTAAAGCATGAACAAAATGAACCTGAAATAACAAAAATTGACGTGTCATAAGTGTTTAAATTATCGCATTACATCAAGTCTCTAAGGTTTTACATCAGTTATCACCAACTATATCAAACAATGTGAGGTTATTAGCATCATAATTACTTTTTTCCCAACTGCGTCAACATATTAACAATTGTGTATGAACGAATTAATTAGTTCTAAGAGGTTTGACCAGAAGTAAAGTCCCCCGCCTGTAGAATTAATATAATCATTGAAGTACTAGGACAACTGAGATCGAACTTTAGGAGAAATGGTCATTACGTTGCTCCCTTTGAAAAATTTAACCGGATGTAGACCATGCACCAATATTCCCGGGTCACTATCATGAAAAAAATCGGCAAAAGGTACCTCTCAAGGCATAGCCTAGTATGTGTTCTATTACGATTTTCTGGTGATAGCCAACAAATATGTTTCTAAAAAAATTCTACATACTTGAATATTGCTTTCATAGACAATTTTAACATAACTTTGCCAAATTAAGGTCTTCAAGACAGTTTTTCTACTTGAAGGACACTCAGAACCAAAACGAAAACCTTGATGTAAGTGAGGTCATGCATCTCCTTTCATGTTACATCTAAATGGTTTTGGTTCCGAGTGTCCTTGGAAATATTCCAAAAAGTGATACAGAATGCTTTACTATTGACCCTATACACGACCTTAGTGGGAAGAAAACTTATTAATGATTGAGCATAAAATATTAATTTAAAAAATGCATTGCGTACAATCGTTTACTAGAAAAGGAAGGTAAACATTTAAAATTAAGAAATTAATAATAATTCTCTTAAGCAAACGAATGAAACAGGTAAATGGAAAATTGATCTTACTTCTTTTTCTCCCATAAACCGTATAGGTAACTGAATGTTGAAAAAGTTTAACATTTACTGTAAAGTTTGGTATTTCTAATACTGTGGATGGTTCCCCCTTATTTTATACCAAGCCTTTTCTCACTTATAAGACAAAATTTTAAAAAGTCGCCTTATGCATTTCAAGATCCCTCTGGATCTTGTTTGTTCTATTTCTTGTTCCATATGGTACGGTTTTGTTTTGTTTTGTTTTTTAATTTCTGATTGTTGGGTTGCCCTTAGGAATTTTCTCATCTTGTCTTTCAATTTCCTAAATACAATTCACTAAAGTGTAACTGAATTTGACACCCCTTCAAGGTCACCTGATGATACACTTGGTTTTTGTAATTTACCTTACAAGAGTATTGAGTTGTTCATGTAAGATATTGTCATCACTTGGCGTCCGTCGTCGGTCCGTAGAAACAGATCTATGTCATACAGTTTAAACATGTTTATTCATGAAATAAACTACAAGGTACGGAATCAAAAGAGGATTCGGAAACAAGCTGAGTATAGCTTATGTAAATCCGTCTCTTGATATATATATATCACAAATTAACATGACAATAAAATAATTGAGTGTGCAACTTGATTATGTTATATGAGAAATGTGTAAACAATAAATAGTTAGAGGAAAAATATATAGGTGAAATGCAAAAATTAAAAAAATAAGTATTGAATCTTATATAATCTATGTCATATAATTCTTAAGCATAACCAAGTATATATTGGAACGGTGCATATGTTATTTCTCTATATAAATCTGAAACATAACTTAACGTACAAGTATGAAGTGGCATTATGAACTGTAATTATGACAAAGGAAACACGAGATTATTACATACAGGGGAACACAAACACCGTAATTGAACAAAACAACATCACAAAAAAACTTAGATTAAAGCATGAACAAAATGAACCTGAAATAACAAGAATTGACCTGTCATAAGTGTTTAAATTATCGCATTACATCAAGTCTCCAAGGTTTTACATCAGTTATCACCAACTATATCAAACAATGTGAGGTTATTAGCATCATAATTACTTTTTTCACAACTGCGTCAACATATTAACAATTGTGTATGAACAAATTAATTAGTTCTAAGAGGTTTGACCAGAAGTAAAGTCCCCCGCCTGTAGAATGAATATAATCATTGAAGTACTAGGACAACTGAGATCGAACTTTAGGAGAAATGGTCATTACGTTGCTCCCTTTGAAAAATTTAACCGGATGTGGACCATGCACCAATATTTCCAGGTCACTATTATGAAAAAAATCGGCAATATTATGAAAAAATCGGCAAAAGGTACCTTTGAGGCAAGTTGAAAAATAAAAAAGATCTCATAAAAATTCATTTTTCCTTTTCTTCCAAATTATAGATATTACATTATTTTCCATGTGAAAATACTAAAATAAAATTTGAAATTTGCTTTCTAATTTTGTAATTTTGATTTGAAAATTGAAAAATGAAATTTACAACTTATTTTATTTTTCATTTTTCAAGACTTTCATTCTTTCCTTTAATGACAAGTAATATGCAAAATTAATCCTGAATGTCTATTCCGCATCAACCAATTATAATTGTATACCTAAAAAGAAGTGTGAGTTTATAATTTGTGGTCTGTGTACAAAAAATGTAGAACTACCAACTTATCTGAAAGGTTTATAAAGAAGAAAGAGAGGGGGATCAGAAGAAAAGTATCCTTCTAATCTAAAAGTCATATATAAAATTCTTTGATACCAATTTTGATGCACCTTTAGTTGTGCTCAAAGCATAGAATGTTGAAAACAAAAACAAGAATCCAAAAAATTGAAGAGCAAAAATTTTGATTTGAAATTTGAAAAAGAATATTTCCAATCGGTTTTTTCGTTTTGCATTTTTCAATTTTGATTTGAAAATTGAAAAATGAAAATTGCAATTAAATTTTCAATATTGACAGGAAATAAAAAATTGAAAATTTATATTAAGACGTTCAAATTTCATTTTTAAATTCATTTGACTTTTACAATAGAAGCATACTTTTCTTCTATCTCCTCTCTCTTCCTACTCTATCATCCTTTCAGCCTTTGTCGATTAGTTGATAGTTCTACGTAACATAAAATTTATATACTACCTTAAACATGTCTGTGTACAGGTGTATAAAATGATAATTGATAACAAGGAAAATCAATGGAAATGGTGAGCTTTCAAAAGGGGCATGAAACGACTCAAATGTATAAAATACACAAGTCGAACAAAACCAGATATAAAATCGTAAAAAAAAACAAACTAAAAAAATTAAAAATACCCAACGTTTCGAACAATATGGTCTTGATCACGAGCATGTAAAAAATAAAGATAAAAAAGTTGTTGACTCTTTGAAACCCAAAGCAAAAATGAGTCCGTACATTAAATGTAAACAAAAAGAAAATTTATTAAAATGATAATTGGTTGATGCGGAATAGGCATTTGTATATTTCTTTTCATTAAGAAAAATGAAAATATTAATTTTATTACTTGAACTTTCAATATTGATAAACAAGTTATAGATTTCATTTTTCAATTTTTCAAATCAAAATTGAAAAAATAAAAAGCAAATTGCATTTTTCCATTTTCAAACTAAAATTCAAATAGAGAATGCATATTTCAAATTTCATTTTCGTATTTTCAAATGGAAAATGAAAAATAATGTGCATATTTTAATTTTTCTTTGATAATGATTTGGAAGAAAAGGAAAAAAGAACTTTTATGAGATTTTTTTATTTTCTTTATAAATTGAAAAATGTTTGGCCGCTTTATTCACGGACCCTTAACAACATTATTTATAAGCAAAGCCTTAAAGGTACCTTTTGCTAATTTTTTTTTATAATAGTGGCCCGGGTATATTGGTGCATGGCCTACGTCCTGTGAAAGTTTTTAAAGGGAACAACGTAATGACGATTTCATCTAAAGTTTGATCTCAGTTGTCCTAGTACTTCAATGAATATGTTAATTCTCCAGGCGGAGGGACTTTACTTATGGTCAAACCGGTCAAAGTCTGCTTTCCATATCAGATCCTAAAATATTTCGTTTTACAAATTTGAATATATATACATTCCTCACCAATAGGATAGTTCTGTTCTTTCATCTTTCAATGCTATACGACATTTTGATCATTTTTACGGTTTTCGACATGTTTGGCCTTCAGGTACATTAAATATGGTTTAATAGAATGTTTACTCTTCATACTCTGGTTTTTGTCAATGTTGTTCATGCTTTAGTTTTAAGTGTTGTTTTTGTGATCTTGTTTTGTCCTTAAAGTCATAACTTTGTATCTCCATTCTCCTGAAATGGTTCACATTTTCACTTCAAGCTTTCACGTTCGGTTATATTTCAGGGTTGTAGAAGTTACACTAACCGTTCGATAATTGGTAATGTCTTGAGGTATGGCATCTATCAATCTGCCTCAATTACCGGACATACAAATGAGCAGCATGGTGGCTGTCTTATAAAGGCAGAAACTGATCACCTGAGTTCACCTCCGATTTTTATGGGGTCCATATTGCTGATTATTATTTCATATTTTTTTGTGCTGTGTGTCTACTCCGATTTTTCTCTATACCTGGATTTATCATTGTTGGATGGCCTTTCGGGTTTTCCTCACCTTATCTTTTCCCTGTGCTGTATCTTATCAGGTTTCAAGTGTTCGAGTCACTGCTACTCGATAAAAATTATTAATCTTGCGAGAAAAAAAGAAATAATGTTTTCTCGATTTCTAGCAAAAATTATTTGAAATATATTTAGTTAACTTTCTTTTTTTAATCAAAGATGTTGCATTTTTCACATCATGTTTAATTCGAGCTGTTAATCCATCAAATAATCAGAAAATCATGCATATTTTAGTTTCCTGTTACCCGTTTCGTTTTTATCTTCTAAATTCATATTATAATTTTCTTTAAAATGAGCGTTGGACGCAAAAATATCTGCCAAAAAATATGGAATCAATAGTCCTTTACATCAGAATCAAAAGACAAGGCAAATTTGTGAAAAAAGCAAAATAGACGACAAACAATATAAGAAAAAGCCCAAAGAGCACAACAGAATGTAGCGGGCTAAAGAGATTTGGTGAAAGAAAGCGCCTGTGAACGACCAAACAAAATCTAGAGTGACATTAGATTCTCCGGAAGGGTTAGCATGTGAATGACTCCGGTCACGTATTACCGCCATGGATATGTGTCAACCCAGTATAACTAAACTGAAATGTGATCTGGGAAATATTTAGAAATAGATACATCAGAAATTGAAAAGTTAACCTTCACATTCGTGATAGAGCTTTGGAATTTCATTTTTGAGTTCTTCTATAGTAGAATCTGAAAAATCAATTTGTTTCCACAATTGTTAATATGTTGACGCAGTTGTGAAAAAAATTATTAATTAGGATGCTAATAACCTAGCATCGTTTGATATAGATGGTGATACTGATGCAAAACCTTGAAGGCCTAATGTAATGCGATAATTAAATACTTATGACAGATCAATTCTTGGTTTTTTTTCAGGTTCTGTTCATCCTTTAATCTTAAGTTTTTTGTGATGTTGTTTTGTTCAGTTACTGTCTTTGTGTTCTCCTGTATGTTATAATCTTGTGTTTTCTTCGTCATAATTGCAGTTCATAATACAACTTCATACTTGTACGTTAAGTTATGTTTCAGAGTTATGTAGAGAAATAACATGCACCGTTCCAATATATACTTGGTTATGCTTAAGAGTTATATGACATAGATCTGCTTCTATTTCAATTACTTTTAATACCGGATATAAATAAGCAACATGGCAGATGTGCTACAAGAGCTCAACCCCAGTTTTATTTGGTTTTGTCCATGCTGCTAATCATTAAGCTTTAGATTCTTGTGTTGTTGTTTTTTTCAGTGATTGTTTGATCTCATCCTTATATCGGAGTTCTCTTTGTCTCCGGGTTTATGACTTTTGGATGACCGTTCCAATTTTCCTTAATTTCTCTTAAATGATGACAACAGATCAATTTATGTTTCATTTTGCTAAAGAATGACGTTTTACTTTCAATAGTAAACTTTCCATTTCTAAAATATATTTCAGTCTACATTATAGTTTAGTGTAATTTGATTTGAAACTCCTTTATGTAACTACCCTTCAAAGTCAACAGGTGTTACCCTTGATCATTGTAGGCGTTCGACTTGTAAACTGATTTAAGTTGTGTATTAAATTCTTCTATTTGCTTTGTGGTTTTATTTGTAGCTAAGCTTTTATAATGTACATTATATTCCTCTAATATGCGGATCTTGTATCTCAATTCAAAGTTGTTCTATATCACATTCAACTTATTGCTTTGTCATTCTTTGGTCGATACATATTGATATTTATTGAATATTGTTTTTACGAGAAAGAACAAATTATGTATTTCGTGCTTCGTTAGTGTTAACCTTCTGTGAAAACATATTTTGTTTTGATATTTCCAACATTAATGTTATTGACATTTTTTCAAAGACGATATCATATTAAATAAAACGATATTTTCCTCACATTTTCTGATATACTGGTCAAAGCCTGCATTTAATATCAGATCCTAAAATATTTCGTTTAACAAATTAGAATATATATACATTCCTCACATAGGATAGCTCTGTTCTTTCATCTCTGAATCTGTTATCTGCTATACGACATTTTGATCATTTTTACGGTTTTCGACATGTTTGGCCTTCAGCGCAGCTGACATGGTATGATTTAATGTACATTAAATATAGTTTCATAGAATGTTTACTCCTCATACCCTGGTTTTTGTCCATGTTGTTCATGCTTTAGTTTTTAGGGTTGTTTTTGTGATCTTGTTTTGTACTTTAAGTCATAATTTTGTATCTCCATTCTCCTAAAATAGTTCAAATTTTCACTTCAAGCTTTCACGTTCGGTTATGTTTCAAGGTTGTAGAAGTTACACTAACCGTTCGATAATTGGTAATGTCTAGAGGTATGGCATCTATCAATCTGCCTTCATTACCGGACATACAAATGAGCAGCATGGCGACTGTCTTATAAAGGCAGAAAGTGATCACCTGAGTTCACCTCCGATTTTTGTGGGGTCCATATTGCTGATTATTATTTCATAATTTTTTTGTGCTGTGTGTCTGCTCGGATTTTTCTCTATACCTGGATTTATCATTGTTGGATGGCCTTTCGGATTTTCCTCACTTTATCTTTTCCCTGTGCTGTATCTTGTCAAGTTTTTCAAGTCTTCGAGTCACTGTTACTCGACAAAAATTATTAATCTTGAGAGAAAAAAAGAAATAATGTTTTCTCGATTTCTAGCAAAAATTATTTGAAATATATTTAGTTAACTTTCTTTTTTTAATCAAAGATGGTGCATTTTTCTCATCGTGTTTAATTCGAGCTGTCAATCCATCAAATAAGCAGAAAATCATGCATATTTCAGTTTCTTGTTACCCGTTTCGTTTTTATCTTCTAAATTCATATAATAATTTTTTTTTAAATCAGGTTGGACACAAAAATATCTGCCAAAAAATATGGTATCAATAGTCCTTTACATCAGAATTCAAAGACAAGGCAGATTTGTGAAAAAAGCAAAATAGACCACAAACAATATAAGAAAAAGCCAGAAGAGCCCAACAGAATATAGCGGTCTAAAGAGATTTGGTGAAAGAAAGCGCCTGTGAACGACCAAACAAAATCTAGAGTGACATTAGATTCTAAGGAAGGGTTAGTATGTGAATGACACACCTCATGTATTACAGCCATGAAGATGTGTCAACCCAGTAATACTAAACTGTATCTGGGAGATATTTAAGAAATGGATACTTCAAAAATTGAAAAGTTAACCTTCACGTTCGTAATAGAGCTTTGAATTTCATTTTGGAGTTCTTCTATAGTAGAACCTGAAAAATCAATTTGTTTACATAATTGTTAATATGTTCACGCAGTTGTGAAAAAAATTATTAATGAGGATGCTAATAACCTAACATTGTTTGATATAGATGGTGATACTGATGCAAAACCTTGAAGGCCTGATGTAATTTTCTTTAAAATGAGCGTTGTATATAAAAAATATCGGTCTGAGAATAAGGAATCAACAGTCCTTTACATCAAAACAAAAGACCAGGCAAATTTGTGAAAAAAAGCGAAATAGACGACAAACAATATAAGAAAAAGCCAGAAGAGCCCAACAGAATATAGCGGGCTAAAGAGATTTGGTGAAAGAATGCGCCTGTGAACGACCCAACAAAATCTGGAGTGAAATTTATTTCGGTATTTTGTGATACGTATTATTAGATTCTCCGGAAGGGTTAGCATGTGAATGACACCCGTCATGTATTACAGCCCAAGTTGAGTAAGTTTATAAAGAAAATGACGTGGTTTACGATTAAGAGTAAACTGCTGTTTTCTGTACATCGGACCATATTTAAAACGTTAAATTTGTAAAGTAGTCATCACATTCTATTTTGTAATGATAACGGCAATATGGACTTTACTTCATTCTGTGTTTTCAGCAACTTTTATTTATTTTTTTTTTATCGATATTGTTTCAACTTTGTCGATATCGATATTAACATGAGGCACATTTATTTTGCAAACTGGTTATAAAATTCCGAAATAAAGTCGTTGTCAACTGGATATCGTCTATATCGACAATATTCCTTGGTTTTTGTGTCTATATCGACACCAACGATAACGATATTATCGATTATGTTTGAGCCATATCTGTCTTGTGAACTGGTCACAAATACAGTCAATGTCGAATCTATATCGTAACGATGTCGACAACATTCCTTTGTGTTTTTAGCTACATTTTATTTTATTTATTAGATATCGAAACGACACTGTTTCAACATTGTCGATATCGACGATATCGACATCAACATCTCTCGGACATGTTTGGAAGTGTCAATATTTTGATTTTAATCTTACTGGAGTTATGTAGTATCATTTGTGTGATTTTGGGGTATCTGTATTTATTGTACGACTCACCGGATATGTTCACGGCCTTAATGTTGGAAACCGAAACAATAACCCAAATCGTTAAAGAACAAATTCAAATACCAAAATAATCAAACGGATAAAGCCAAAACGCTGTAAGGACAAAGCTATGCACGAAGAAGATATTATTTAGTTTTCAAAAAATTTAACATTTCTGTAACGGTTTATTTCGAGTATCAATTTTACGCTAGCAAATGAGCTGTTGATACCCTAGGAGAGTTGAAGTCCACCATGGTGTATTGAAACAGTGGTAACAATGATATTTTATCTTACCAGATATGTCTACAACGGAAAAGTAACGACCATTAATGTAATAGATCTGTCTTAATTTATTTAAATGTATTTTCTGAAAATTTTAAATTTGTATGGTAATTCATCTGAAAAAGAGAATACCCATATAATTTAGATGCATTGTTATTTTATTTTATTATTATTATTATTTAATAAAAAATGTAAAAACATATTTTTAATATCTGATGTGAGATTGATTTTTATAGAAAAACATATTTTGTTCCTGACATTTAAAGATTGTTAGGCGTAAAGTAATTTAATGTAAATTGGCCATTTATTTATAAACTCTTAGCATTTAATGTTATGGAAATTTCACCATTGAAAATGTGTTTTTTGGCCCAAAATTTGCTCCTGGGCATTAAATTTAAATTTTCAAACTGTAATTCCCAATTATATTATATACCTTTACATGCTCCAAGTTAACAAATTAAGAAAGCTAACGTATAAATCATAACAAAGAAATAACTCTGAAACGTCATAAGCTGTAGACATTGGTATATTACTACCAAGAAAGGGGAAGTACACAAAATTGGAAAGCTAAAATCATCACGTTTGTCAAAAATTTGATTTCAATCGGCCCTTATTATCTATGAATAAGTAAAAATCTATGTATGAATCTGAATATGATGTATTAGTGATCTCTTCAATAGCACCAATTTCATTGGGGTAGATTATCCTGATAGTTCGGATTATAAACTCTCCAGAAAGTTTGTGAAACAAAGCCTCTACAGCCTACCTCCACTGGAAAATAACATGTCCTCTAATAGTCTTGTCTTTCCTTCATCTTAAATACAGTTCATATTTCCACTTCGGAACAACATGTTTCAGTCTGAATTTAGTTTAGTGTAACATTACATTATACATTAACCCTTCTATGTAACCGGGTGTTCTTCTTTTTAGAGGTACGCCTATGATTGTATTGACTTGTTCTACTTAATTACTATGCGTTTTTATTTGAACCTAAGCTTTTGTAGTATAGATTCTATTCCTTGCACTTGCTTCTGAATCTTGCACCTGGATTTTCGGATTTTGATCACTTTTGCAGTCATCAAATTTGAGCTGAACTTACTTATTACCATTTAAAAAAAAATTAATTAGATAACCCTTCGCTAGTCCTGTAAATATATACTAACAGACAGTTTTCAACAGACAATTAGAATTCCTGTTTGGACTTAGACTGAATATCTCATTTGACCGATCTGTTCGTTTGACAACAAACAAGACGGGAATTGGCATCGACATGTATTATACGTCACACTACGTCAGTACTTGGAAAAAATTGGTGTATTTTCACCATATAGATTGCTTCTTAGAAATTTTGCCAAATTTGATGACTCATACCTCATAGAAAAGATCTCTCCTTACATGAAGACGAAGAGAATTTGCACCAGAAAGATCCAGAATTCTTGGAAAAGGTTTATATCTTTAGCCAATCGAATGGTATTGTAAGTCCTTCTTAATGACCATTTCACATTCACAAGGGGAAATGGGCCTGAAAGAAGAACTGTCGTCAGATTCTGTCTTTCCGAAGTAAATTTTCTCACTGGAAAGCACCTATCCAACACAAACTTATATTTTGAATCATAGTTTCTGTGATATACTGGTAATGAGAACATATCGAATATAAGACGCCAAAAAAACGAACATAAATAAAATAATAATAAATAAGTCGTATTAGAGTTACCTCTCTTGAACTGTCGCTTATATTTTATCAAATGAATAAAAAGCCTGAAAAAAGTAGGCTTTTTTATTATTTGCTTTATATTTTTTTAAAAAAATGTTGGTAACTGATTTTCATCTTTTTCAATTTTAGAACATTCTTTAACTGTTAACTAGATTTTCAAGTTGAAAATTATACTTTGTTGATATATAAAATTCAATACACAATAGTTGTTTTTTGTTTCAAAATTTTTATGATATTATAAATTCGTAATAAAGGTTAAATAATGACAAATACCATAAAACATTTTGTTGAGAGCATTGTCCTAAAAGTAGCCCAATGAAGGGACATCTACAAGAAAAATGAATTAGCTACTATAATGCAACGCATTTAAAGTAATCTACGTGAAAAATATCACATGCTCGGAGGTTTATATTCTACGGTTTTATCTTGACATTTACTCTTTTGAAGATCAATGCAGAAACTAATGAAGCGGGTTAATAACACGTGGGTTTAATATTACTACCTACATTGCTTTATGTTTCCGAATATGGCATTTACGTTAAAAAAAACATATGTGATCGTATACATGTATCAGATGTGTCGGACTGGTATGAAAAAATTTCAATTTTAACTAACAGTTTTTTTTTCAACTTTGAGTATTACAGTACTTGATATATGTAGCCATTCTTAGCATTAGCAATATAATAGTCAAAATGTTTTCAGTCACATGATTATTTATTGGTATTTAATACCATTTTGGTTTTTTTTTTAAACTCCAGAATACATTAACTTACAATATATATGACGTGATTACACTATTCGCCGAATATTAGGTTTAACAGGAATTCAATTCCTTTAATTCTATTTTATTGGCCCAACGTTGGAAATTATCCAGGAATATTTCAAAACTTTCCACAACATGGCAAATGTTTTATGGAAAAAACATACCATTTCCTTTTGAATCATTCACGCCAAATGTTTAGTATTTTTATCATAGGAGTTTACAGGAATCACTCTGACTACATGTGTAAAAAATAGATCAAAAGCGTTTTAATATAACTACCAACTTAAACTATAAATCAATAGAATTTAAAGGCAGAATAAACACTTACAAAACCTTAAGTGACACAAATCTGAGAGGGTGCTAAAATCAGGGGGAAAGTTTAAAGCCAAAGACACCCGACACTTTCAAATGTAGCTACGGAATGCTAGCGGAAAAACTAAACACGATGAAAGTTATACCATGGCGTCGGCAGACCAACAGAGCTTTTAACTTGGGAACCCCCAGCATTGAAGGCACCCACAGAGAGTCATATGTCGCTATGTAAATCAATACTCTCCTAGGGTGAATGTTTAAATAAACATATAAAGTTAATGCAGGTCAGTCCTGTGTAGGAGATGGACTAAGTCTGAATATAAAATGTGTCTAAAGGTCAGACGTCTATCTAAAATGTTAAAAGTGAAAGACAATACTTCCACGTTATGTAATTTATACAGATAATCACCGAGACCTCGCATTGTTATACAATGTACAACAACCGTGCTTCAATGTTGGTACATTTCCCATACTGTTTTCATTGTTTACGGTATTTTAATTACAACTATTTATTCAGGGTAACAAAACAAGCAAAAGTCACTAGCTAATTTTCTATTATTTCTGTACTTGAGAACTATATTCTTTTGGCTGTCAATGAGCATTGTGGCAAACATATATTATTTGGATGTTACAAGGAATTGTAAAAGGTCACACGTATCTTGTTAAAAAATCACTCATGCTTTCATCAAACATCTAAAGCAGAAAGACAAAGAAGTTTTTTTAAAAGGGCTCAGGTTTTGATGGATGAAAGTAAAAATGTACAAAATAACCCAGGATTGAACGATAGTGGGATTTTACTAGGTTTGGATATGGACGAAATGCATGTTCCTGGATAGAGCAAGAAAAATCCTCAACCCCCCCCCCCCCCCCCCAAACCAAAAAATTACACTGTTTATCAATTTCAAAGTTTCTGTTTTTTCAATTTTTTAACCTTATATGTACTTTAAAGTATAATCATTGCGTGTGGTGTTTATATTAAACATAATTGAGTAACAGCTTAACCCCCTTCGTTATGTAATTCTAAAGATCTACTAATCGTCACTAATTAGTGTTGAAATTCATTGTATAATGTTAGCAGAGTGTAAGTTTTAAAGTTATACTATTTCAGCAAGTTGTTTTAACTACACGAGGGGATCAGAAGGTATGAACCAATTACCTGTCAATTAATATAGAGTCCAACTTACCTTTAAAAATTAGCATAATTTGCAATTTTCTCAAAGCAGTAGATTTCTGTTTAACAGATATGCTTATTTTTGTATGAAATTTGGTGGTAAACGCGTAAAAAAGATTGTCAATGTTTGATTCGTTTACTACAATTAACATTTTGAAAACGTATAATACAGAAATAGGATACCTACTCTGATGTATCGTATGTTCACAAATTACATCTCATTATAGTCATCGTTCTACAAATACGAAAAACCTAAACGTTACTTAATGTTATACAATTCAAATGCCAGATAATAAAAGAAGCACAGAAATAAACCAATCTTAATGAAGAAACTCTTCAGTTTACTGATCACAAGACCATTCAATTTTTAAAAAAAATACTAAGTCTTCAACAGAAACATCTCATTTTAATATCAGAGTTTTTTTCTCATTGTTCAATCGCCCAGGGTAGTTCGCCCTTTCCTAATTTATTCATTTCGCGGGAAACAATTGAACAAACTTGCTAGAATTTACATATAGTCTTATATATCATATATAGTATTTTATGTTATGTCATGGGGTGATAGTCTATACCTGGGCGATTTGGGTACGTTGGTCACTTTCTTGCCATCGGTCGAGAAATATATGTTGGAGACTGCTAATTTATCTATTTTAATATCTATTTGTCGTTTGAGAATTATCTTTTCGTTTACTTCGAAATGTCACAGATAAAGACACGCTACTGTTTTATAATACTTGTAATCTTTGCTGACAACTACTCTTTTAGCGAATATATACCAAAAATATACCTGCGCCAAACTAGCAGAGAACATTGAAGTTTACTTATAAGGCAAAATGCTTGATTAAGTCAGTTTAATATAGCGTAAGGTTTTGACTCAATTCATAATTTTCTCATAATAAAAAGTCTGAAAACAGTGAGCAGATGTCGGTTTGACGACATATTTTTCCCGCCATTGCTAAATGTCAACATCTGTTGAAAAATATAGTAAGATTTACTCGAATTACATGAAAGTCAATTGAAAGAGAAAATATTTTATACGTTATTCGAACATTTTAATTTGCCAAAATGCAGAATATAGTTCTGATGTCCGAATTCGTGTCAGTTATCATATTCACAGTGTGAAAGAATGATGACGATTTTCGTCATCGAGCCTGTAACCAAAATACGTTGTCATTTTAACAAAACAATGATATGTTATTATTAATAAAACATTGTGTGGAAAATAGTATATTAAATAATTATTAACTTAAAAATCAATGTTTTAACGTATGGATTAAATGAAAAAAAAAACATATATATATATATATATAAATGAAAACTCATCTTTGACACCTTTTTGATGGAATGAATGTGCTCATTTCAACTAATTATATCTCGTGACCATTGTCGAAGGAACTTAAGTTCACCAATAGAGGCTTGACTGTTTATAAAAAGTTTACTTTATAAGCAAAACAAATAACAGAAAGCTTTATTCCAAAAAATTGAGAGTTAAAGTAAAAATTGCATTTTCAGGTACGAAAATGAAAGGATATGGGTAAACGTCAATATTTTCTATTTTTGTATACATGAAGAATGTGGGGGTGTTAAAAATGTTTACTAGTAATCAACCTCTCCTATATATGATACGAATTCATGTTTGATATTACTTATATAACATTCGAAATTATTGGACGCCGGAACAATAACCCAAACTGCTATGGAGCATATTCAACTGCTACAATCACCAAAAAACAGAACCATACAACAAAACATTTAACGATTTATAACAATAAATTTTAAAGCATCATTTATCATGTTGCAATAAAGCCTGATGAAAATTATATATAGATCCAATGAGTATCTTCCTGAGTTGCATCATAAATATTGTATATTTTTTTCTATCATTAGATTAAGATCAATTGTTCAATTTTTAAAACAAGTTTACCTGTGTATACTGAAATTACTTTAAATCAAAAAGCAATCATGAGACTTAAGCTGTTTCCAATGTTTAAAATAAGGTGTGTCTGGGATCGAAGGGTTTTAAACACGTCAGAGGAATGGGTACGTCAGATGTAATTGTACGTCATTTCACCAATCACATTTACACTGCGTTTGGTCAGCCTGATCAACATTAGTAGCAAACACCTATAGTCTGGCTTACCATAATGACAAGACATTTATATATGGACAAAATTTATTTTATAAATGTCCTTATATGATACTACTATTTTCTCTTTGTTGTTTAACATATTATATAACAATTGCATATTATATAACAATTGCATGTTTATATTTATTTATATTTAGTCAATCTCTAGATTGACATTTTCAGTGTTTCCTTATATCAACAGATGTCACGAATAAATTCAATTAATACTTTTATAAATATCAATTCCTTGTTGAAATGTTGTTATACAAGATTATACCGATTTATAACAAAATTATAACTATAAAAATACCAATGGAGAAATGAATCGTTCAAAATTGTATACCAGTAAAAATATCAATTAGTGATATCTGATTTATGCATTTATGCATCATAAATAAGTAGACCAAAGACACGCGTCTCTGTTTTATTTTTTTAAAATCTTAATCACATTCCCATGTTTAAAATACCTTAAACTGTGCATAAAGATTTTTTCTACTGATAGCAGAGACAAATTGTCTTTGCCTCCAGACTCAAAGCAACTTAAAATTCGAATTTTAATATTTACAATTTAATAAGGTAAAATTGCAGTGTCATTTTATTGTTCAGCTCAAAGGGAGTGTAAACGTTTTAGACTAATATATTTTGTTTTGTTATCAGTATGTTTGTACTATATGCATGCATGCTGGGGGTGTTTATTGGAATGTTATATATGTTAATTCCACAAATAATTAGTGATGGAGAAAACCAAAAGACTGGAAAGAAAAGACATTTACAAAATGCAGAAGATTCAAAAACAATTCCAAAATTAAAATCAGATGTATAACCATTAACATAAACCCCTTAAAGACAATCACGACATGGCTATTTCTCTGGTTTACCTCGTGTAGGCAAAAAAAGTTGCTGTAAAAGATGTATATATTCTTGTCCACGAAATTACAAAAAAATCTAAAAGAATAGTGTAATTGTAAAAGTGCATACTAGATGCAAATATTTACTTCTACAAACTTTTAGAGATCATTTGTATTATTACACTACACCATATTTTTCATTGTTTAAAGGAACAGTTCTGCCATTAATTGGTTCTTTCTTTTATCTTTTTAGTCGTGTTGACATGTAAAAATATCTGTACAATGTTCAGATTTTTTGTTTAAAGACATTTTTGGCCAGGTACAATGCACAAGTAATTCAGTACATCAATATTCGAGCCACAAATGTGTATTTCCTGTCAATAAATAACATCGTTTTTTCATTCATTAGATAATCGTCTTTCATTCTACATACATGTACAAATACCAAAATTCATCGAAAAAGAGCTCTTGAATGTAGATCAATTGACCTCACCAAAATATAGCGATTACTATGGAAAGTTTTCAGCTTTTAATGTTATATATACAAATACAAACTTGTGTTATCAGACGTCTTTCTTATAAAAGTGATAGGCACTGAAAGATTTGCAGAATGAATCTTTCTGTAGTTGTCAATTATATATAAATGCAAAGACAGCTGTCGGTTTATCAAAACAGAATATGTATTTCAACATTGCCAGTTCGGCACGGACCATTTGATTTTGTGCGGGGGAAGGGGGGGGGGGGGGTCTTGGATATTTTGAAAAAAATAATCTGGCCTATTCAGTTGCTGAATTTTATAGAATAATATGAATTTTCTGGCTTCATCTTCAGCAAGTATGACATTTATGATGTAAATTTTTTTTTCTCTATCAGTCTGTTGGTTGCAAAGCTATTCTTCAAATTATTGCCAAGGTTGCTTCATTAGAATCTAACTAACCCACAAAAGGGTGAATCTAGAGGTACTGTCATATTGTAGGTATTGACATCCATTATGTAATACATTGTACTAGTAGGATATACTAAATATAATATTTCAGATATTTTCTGTGTGCCACCACTTTAAAACGGCAATGGTGGCCATTTCAACTGTAGTGTCCGCATGAATGAACATTTTATCATTACGATGGACTGAAAGAATACAACTGCAGAGGAACTGGGCTACAGAAAATAGCAAATGGACCAAAGCCGCTGCATGGCTATAGACAAATCATGTTCTTTATGCAAAAGTACCATAAAAAATAAAGCTTATAGATATCATATTCCTTTTTCTTTACGAATGTTGAAAAAAAATCTGGCTTTGAATCGCTAGGAAAAAATATTCTTTCTTGGTTTGCATTGTAGAAAAATTTGGCTTGATATAAAATCCCAATATCACTATCCCACATGATTTGGTTCGTATCCTCCGTTTAATCCAACCGCATTTCATGCATTTAAGGAATTCGCTAATTTTAACCATTTAACCACCTTTTTTCACAAATGCAAGTCATTTTCAATCATTCCAAAAAGGAGATATTTGTTATTTTATGTATTTTTAATATTATCTTTGATGATTAATTTAGTGGTTTATGGTTTGTAGACTATCTGTAAATTTTTCCTTACTTCTAAATTTAGTAACGGTTAACATGAACACAGACATATGCAGAGAGATCAAAGGTGTATTAATTAGTGATGCATTTCATGACGAGCAAAATTGTAGGGCGGGTACCGTCTAGTAATTTGAATTCTTGACCACCAATTTTTTTATGGAAATTTTCGAATTACAAAAAGGACCTCGGTGGCTAAGTTGTCTAGGTAGTTCGTCATGACTACCTGTCAATACTGAGATCGTGAGTTCGAATCTCACCTACGGCGGGATTTGTTCGACTCCGATCTTAATTGACCACGATTGCCAATTTTCCTACCGAAGGTCGGTGGTTCTCTCCGGGTACTCCGGCTTCCTCCACCAATAAAAACTGGCCACCGCGAAATAGCCAAATGTGCTGAAAAAGGCGTAAAACCCCAACTAAACAAAAACGAATTACAAAAATTTTGAAAATAATAACGTTTCATTTTATTTCATTTCAAAAATTGATTTCATATAATCGTTTATTTTAATATATTTTATTATCTTATGGTAAATATCATTTATGTATTTCTTACAAAAATATTAAGGTTTGCTTTTGTTTTCCTTGAACAGTTTTAGATTAAAGTCAAATGGAAGAGAACAGAAGCCAAACTGTGACAATCAGCAAAGCATGTAATTTAAAAGACAATATAACATAAAATTTTCAAAAATTGTGACTTTTAAAGAGTTTTCTCGAATCCGAAATAAATCGCCGATATGATGGTCATAGGACATCCTATTTCCCGGTATTCTATAACTAATACCTTCATGAAAGGCTTGGTTGTGACTATAGATTATTTTGTGGTTATAGGACACTTCGTTAGCTTTGGCCCTATGCTCCAAAGTAAAAGGCATATATTGATTGTGACAGTGAGGATGCGCTAGTATCAAAATACAGACGATTTACCAAAATGTTGCGTTGTTAATCAATCACTGTTTTAATAAACCTTCCATAACAATGTTGATGTACTGTACATGTGTATTTTAACAAATTATATCTCAACAGAGGTGATGAAGTCCAAAAAATTGACTTTGTCATGGAACAGGTTAAAAATAACCAACGACCAATAAAGTTTAAGTTTAAAAACAAGAAAAGGACAGAGCTATGCCTGAATGTATGGGCAAGGAAGATATATTTTGACATTTTTTATTTTGCATTAACCTTTTGGCCACTTTAATTTTGAATTTGAATTTGGTCTTTTATCTTTTGGTTGATTGTTTCGCCTCTCAACGGTTTTGAGCATAATTCGATACATGAACGTCTTGTATATCAGAACTGAGCAGAGGTGATGAAGTCCAAAAATTTGACCTTGTCATGGAACAGGTTCAAAATAACCAACGACCAATAAAGATTATGTTTAAAAACAATAAGAGGACAGAACTTTGCCTGAGTGTATGGGCAAGAAAGATATATTTTGACATTTTTTATTTTGCATTACCTTTTTTTACCTCTATGGATAGATTTTTACTTGTGAAGCATCCTCTTTAGAAAAGTGTCACAAATTATAAAAAAATTCTCTTTTGTGTACCTTCAAATATTAAACTCTAATGGTTAATTTCACAGAAATAAACTTTGATTTCTTATGACGATTAGACAATTTTCTTTATAATGAATTCTGACCTTGTCATTGGTAGACAAATCATACTGTGTTAAAAACCACCCTGAATCTAACAAAAAATTTACAGAGGAATAAATTGTCCTGATGATTGAATTTTTGATCGACAAATTTGGTCAATTTGGAGGACGTGATTTGCAACTGACTATTGTTATTCCCATGGGCCCTTATTGTGCGCCACACCTGGTCGACTTGTTCCTTTACTCATATGAGGCAGACTTCCTTGACGGGCTTCTTAAGGAAATATTAAATTTCAGCTTCCGCTACATAGATGATGTTTTATCACTCAACAATTCACGTTTTGGGAATTTCTTGCATCTCATCTATCCCAATGAGCTAGATATTACGGATACCACAGACACTGCAAAGTGTGCATCTTATCTTGACCTTGTCCTTCACCTCGAATTGACACCAGGGGAAGGCTGAATACAAAACTTTACGACAAACGGGATGACTTTGACTTCCCAATCGTCAACTTCCCATTTTGGAGCGGCAACATTCCAGAAGCGCTGGTGTATGAAGAATATATTTTACAACTCAAACGTTATTCCAGAACTTGTGACATATACAATGACTTCCTGGACAAGCCCGGCTCTTGACAGGAAATTTGCTCGGTCGGGGTATGTTGCTTCAAAGTTGGAGTCATCCTTATTAAAGTTTTATTGACGTCATCGTGACTTGGTTGATAGATATGAAAAAAACAGTTTCCCAAATGAAAATGGACCTTGATGTTGTCCCTTCCTCAACCAGATTTGACATGGGAAGCATGGCGGGTGTCCTGCAGGAAACAGAGACTGCTTACTCTCCCAGGGCACCTGAGTTTACCCCCGATCTTTTGTTTGGGTCCATGTTGTCATATGTTTTTGGTTTTTTTATTGTAGTGCATGCATTGTTTTGGTCTTGTCTTCGTTGTTTCCCCGGAGTTTGTCAGTTTTTCGATTTTCACCTCCCTCGAATATCCCTTTGGTATTTCTTGACTTTACTTTTAACTGGGTCTTTGCTAAAGTGCTAGGGTTTGAATGCCCGGGCTTATTCCAATGACAAATACAGTTATGATGTTAACTATTTAAATGGTTGATGTCATATGAAGCGTTTGGTGGATATGTAACAGATAGTCAGTATAGCAATGGAAGCAATTGTTTACCTCTTTACTCAATGTGATATTCAAGCAGATAGTCAGTATAGCAATAGAAGCAATTGTTTACATCTTTACTCATGTGATATTCAAACAGATAGTCAGTATAGCAATGGAAGCAATTGTTTACCTCTTTACCCATGTGATATTCAAACAGATAGTCAGTATTGCAATGGAAGCAGCTGTTTACCTCTTTACTCATGTGATATTCAAACAGATAGTCAGTATTGCAATGGAAGCAGCTGTTTACCTCTTTACTCATGTGATATTCAAACAGATAGTCAGTATAGCAATGGAAGCAATTGTTTACCTCTTTTCTCATGTGATATTCAAACAGATAGTCAGTATAGCAATGGAAGCAATTGTTTACCTCTTTACTCATTGTTATATTCAAACAGATATTCAGTATAGCAATGGAAGCAATTGTTTACGTCTTTACTCAATGTGATATTCAAACAGATAGTCAGTATAGCAATGGAAGCAACTGTTTACCTCTTTACTCAATATGATATTCAAACAGATAGTCAATATAGCAATGGAAGCAAGTGTTTACCTCTTTACTCAATGTGATATTCAAACAGATAGTCAGTATAGCAATGGAAGCAACTGTTTACCTCTTTACTCAATATGATATTCAAACAGATAGTCAATATAGCAATGGAAGCAATTGTTTACTTCTTTCCTCATGTGATATTCAAACAGATAGTCAGTATAGCAATGGAAGCAATTGTTTACCTCTTTACTCAATGTGATATTCAAACAGATAGTCAGTATAGCAATAGAAGCAATTGTTTACCTCTTTACTCATGTGATATTCAAACAGATAGTCAGTATAGCAATGGAAGCAATTGTTTACCTCTTTACTCAATGTGATATTCAAACAGATAGTCAGTATAGCAATGGAAGCAATTGTTTACCTCTTTACTCAATGTAATATTCAAACAGATAGTCAGTATAGCAATGGAAGCAATTGTTTACATCTTTACTCAATGTGATATTCAAAAAGACAGTCAGTATAGCAATGGAAGCAATTGTTTACCTCTTTAATCATGTGATATTCAAACAGATAGTTAGTATGGCAATGGAAGCAATTGTTTACCATCTCTTTACTTAATGTGATATTAAAACAGATGGTCTCTTGTTCAATTCTTGTTTTATTGAAGTGTGTGTTGTCCAAAGTTTTGATTTTTCAGTGTTTTCATATTTTATTTATTCGTTTATATTCGTGAAATTATCTGTCAACTTTATCAATTCTTTTAGAGTATAGTTGCATTTTTATAATAATAACGTTTGGATAAATGGTATATTTACTATTGCTTCTGATTTGTACAGCGACTTCCTCAGAAGAGCTTCATTATTGTTACATAAACATCTTGGGTTATGTTCAGACTTTACGGTGCTCGAAAGTAACTAGCATACATGTATAATAAATTTTTGAAACGATAATTTGGTGTGTGAATCTGATATTTTCAGGTTTGGATTATTTATTTAACACTGGTTAGAAACAACTTTTGCGTAACTGTAAACAGCGTAATGTAAGGCGATTTCTCAGATTGTCTACGGCAACTGTTCAATTGTAATAACGTTACTTGAAGTCATGTAATTGTACTGCAAAACGTAATTAGATCGCATGGATTTCGGAACTATTTGAAAATCATAACATTAAACGGCTGAAGGATGAAGCATATACTACAAATAGTTCGTTTTGGTAATATTGGACACCAAGTCAGGTCTGATTTAAGTCGAATTAAAAAAAAAAACGAAAGGCAAAACAATGAAAGATAACCAATATAAATCGAAGCTCCTGATTTAAGGGAGGTACAAGACACATAAGGAGTGGCGATCAGTATCTAGTAAAATAGAAAGTAAACTACACCAGAAGACATGTACAAGGTACAGTGTATATAAAAAAACATTGGTATCGGAGTTAATAACTGCAACTAAAGCTACACTATAAAAAGTATACGAGGATACTGTCTACTCAGTATTACACTAAAACAATGTTGTTCAAAATTTGTGAAAATTAAGGGGTATCTCTCTCGAGCACAGCTCTGCACTTAGATTGTTTTAGCTTTCTCCTTTTGATTATATTTGGCATTTTTTAATTTTCTCTTCAACTTTTGGATTGTTGTTTGGTTTTAGGCCTAGAGCACGATTGATGAGTCGTAAATCGACGAATGTGCACATCTTGTTCATCAAAATTGGTATCAAAGAATTTATTATTTTAGGGGGCATAAATTGGCGTCATACTTCCTCCTTTCTAGTATACGGTAGCTCTGTTGTAATTAATAACCAGCGGAAGCAAACTGACTGGGAATATAATATGATTAAAATAATATTTTTATATGGTCTATAAAGTAATATTTTTAATTATATCTTCATTATAATTTAAGAAAATGTATTTTAGAAGTCAGTTCATAGCATGCGTGGTGTTAATTTGAATATTGGTGATCTACAGGTTGTGGATTTTGTCGGTTAAAATTAATTAGCAGCATGTTATTTCCTCGTTAGTGTCTATCAAATGTGCAATTCGACTTGCTTTCAAATTAAAAAAAAATGATTAGATAATTAATTAATCAGCAAGGTGATCATGAAAGATATCGGAGAAATTAATTTACATAATAAATGAAATAAATGTAAAGATAATGTCACGATGACAACTTATTAAACATTAGGGTAAATCAAGGTAAACAAACAAAACAACATTTGATAACCACGGAAATGCATCTATTTTCCTTGTCGAGCTTTTCTCTATGCAGTTTTGTCTCGGTCTCTAAATTTATGACTGTCGGATGGCCCTGCGGATTTTCCCCACCTTGTATGACTTTAGAATTAAGCGCCTGAATCCCAATGTTCTTCGCAATAAATTCCCGAATCCGTATGATTGACTTGAAATAAAAGAAACGAGTAGTGCTGTTTAATATTCTTTCTGAAACAAATATTTTTGGAAATTGAGATAGTCATATTTTAATTTATACCAATTCTGATGCACATTAAGATAAGCATATTTCGTTGAAATATGACTCATATGATAAGTTTTGCTAAAATATGAAAAGTTGAACTAAAAAAAATATGTGTATTAAATTAAGAGACTCAAGTTTTCGCGTGGACGTATGAAAACAAAGGTCGATGTTAGCATAGTGTTGTCATAGGACATCTCCTGCGCATGGTGTCTGCCTTCCAAGTTGATTAGTAACTATAGTGTATGTGGTATACCATCAGCAGTTACTATCTTGTAGTAAGACTTTACCGTCGTATAAACTTCTTGTACAAATCTAGATGTACTACCTTTTTTAATGAAGTAACCTCAAAAACACAATTTAAAGTCACGATTTGTTTATGTAGTTATATCTTCTGCTGTAAGATCTTTGTAGGTCTCTGTGATTTTATTCCATTATTCATCTTTTAACTTTGTTTCTGAAATGTGATCTTTTGGAATCTACCCACTATAACCATATTAGTTTGATATCCTTTTGCCATATTTCAATCAATCATATACATTTATTTTCGAATATACAGAATTTAATTGTACCAATTAAAATCATATATATATATATATATATGGATATCAGCTTTCGATTTTGGCTTTGAGAATAACCTTGGAGAGATGGTCTGTACAATAACCTTGGAGAAATTGTCTGTAGAATGACCTTGGAGAGATGGTCTGTAGAATATCGCCAAAGACGTACCGAAGCGATAATATAGAGAGGAAGTAGGATTAAATTCCAGATACCACGAAAACAGTTACACAGAGAATACTACAAAGATATGACAAAAGAGATAAAATAGGGTAAAACAACGAGAATCAGAACAAGAGATCACAAATCTAAAGAACTTGCAATGTGAACTAAAAAACAGAGTAACTTAAAAGTGCTCCGAATGGCAAGCATGTCTTGCTCCTTTAATGGGACACGTCACATTGTATGTGGGTATGTCGATTCTAGTAATAGGTGAAATTTAACTGAAGATATCAGTTCTTTTTGCTGAAACAAAACCGTCACTTTATGATGCTTCATGCAGAAAAAGCAACAAAAAAAAACAACGTTGATTTCATTGGCTAAAATGAATTTGATATTTTGCAAAGAGTCTGCAGTATTTAAATACCACCTTGCAAGACAGGATGATATTTTCTTTAGAATATCACACTCCCATCCTGTCAATGGAAACAATGTTCAGTAGAATAAAACATACTACCTTTAGTTGAGGGTGTTATGGTATATGACCACACTCAGAAAAAGTAGCACCCTCGACTTCGTCTCGGAATAACATTTTTTTTTCTCGTGTGGTAATCTACCATAACACCTTCAACTTAAGGCAGTATGTTTATAATAATTTCTCTCTGTGGAGAAAGTCGTCGTACATATCACACGAATAAATAGTTACTGTGAAATGTAAAAACCGTACGAGACCTTGCTAAAAAGGTAAAAGTCAGAAGGATTTCATTTGTTATCATGGAGTATTTCCTTGCTACCACGTATTGGAAAGTTCTACCAATGGACTCAAGACCTCGATGGTATCACCATCTTAATTGTTAGAGATTTACTGCTTTTAATGAACTCAAAATGTTCTACTAGTATTTTATAAAACTGATTTTTTTCCTCGTGTCAGCGTGCTAGCCTCGAGTGTTGAAGGTCGCGTGTTCGACCCCCGGATGGGTCCAATCTAGTATTGTATTTGCTGCTTCTCCGCCAAGCATGCGGCATCTAGGAGTAAGAGCAACGGAATGGTCGGTATAGTGTGTCCGATTTGGGTGATATTTCTTCCTGTGGACTGTTAACTTGTGGGCTAGCACGTTACAAATCCGGTCTAGTACAAAGCAGGGTTCATATTCATATAATATTAACATGTTCTCGTCCTGATATGCATTTAATAATTGCAACTGGACGTTAAATAATCGTTCATCCGCCCATCCATCCTTTGGAAAAGTAAGGAGTGTCTCCCTAAGACATAGGTCTTCAGGTGGTTTTTGGCTTTACCTTTGACTTTTTTAAAAAGTTTTTGTTATTGTTTTGTCACATTGATCACTGCTACAAATCATTGTCTGATGTAAAATGCATATGAAAAGCATCAAAATTGGTTTATTAATTATCCCTAATCGCATTTAGCAATGAATAAAAAAATAGCTTGCATGTTTTGTAAGATTTATGAAATAAATAAAATCTTAAACATATCCATGTAAAAAAATATATTTTATTTTTGTTTTATTAATTATTGATTTTTCTATCAATTTATTCTTATATGATGTGCTGCTTTCCCTTTGCAAACAAAAATGTATTAAAATTTCCGATGTATTATGGGTTGCACACGTCATATTCAAAATCACAACGCCATTCTTTTGAATGTCATGAGAAGAACTGTAAGAACGGGGAAATACTACTATTATTCTGACCCTTTTTGCTCCAAAGTACAATAAAATCTAAAGAAAAGTAAATGTTATTGTTATCAAATTATTGGGTTTCCTTTTCTACCGTTTTCGATTTCTTTTTCTGGAGTTCCAAATCAAAATGGCTGTCATATGAAAGACCTTGCAGTACCACTTCATTTGCTTAATTACCGATTTTTGTCATATTACAATCGAAATGATTCATGGGAGCCATATATTCGTATTAGATTTTAATACGGGCAACGTTATTTGCTTAAATCATACCCCTCGCTAACGCTCGGGATAAAATTTTGCTCAAATAACGTTACCCGTATTAAAATCTCCAAAGAATAAATGGCTACCTTGAATTATTTATTAATTTTCTTTTGGAGCAGTATTACTTTTAAAACTTTATGTAAAGATTATGTTTATCTGCATGGTAACTCTGTGGGAATTCAATTACGACTATAAATTTGTTAATTCTTGTGATTAGTTTTATTTCCCATTAAGTAAATAACTGGAATTTTAAAATGGTTTACACCCATCATATAACATAATTCTTTTATATGAAATTGACAATCATCGAATTTAATTTAATTAATAACCTGATTATTGATTCGTGCAATGTTTGTATTGGTAACTTAAAGCAATGCATCCGTTGTCATAATAAAGCATCACTACACCAAAAATTTAATAGCATTTTAAAATTCAAGGTCATCGACACTTTAATACAACCTTGAATGTGTCGCACTTAATTATGACAATTGTCATGAAGACTGCACAGATTTTAAAATTTGTATTTGAATTGTTTCGATTGATTACATATGCAAATTGCCAAAGATATTGAAATTTTGATTAGTGTCATTCACATTCAGATCATAAAACTCAAATTCCCCACTTCGTAGGAGTTTATAAAGTCGTGAAACTGAAACCAACTCTTTGTATACCTTAAAAAAGTTATTAAAGGCAGAAATATTTCATCAGTGTGAATCACTTATATCTGCAGTAAAAGTTTATATATGTTTTGTAAGATTACTTTTTAAATAAAATTGTGAACAGGTATAATTGTTTAGTAGCAAAACTTATGATATCGGTCTTTCATAATATCATATTGCATAATAACCACGCGTCTGACCTTTTACCTTTTCACATTATGCAGCATGTATTCGTTAAAATGATTTGTGTAAAATGTTCGTGTATTGTGTGTGTGTCTGATTACTACCTTGTTTTCTTACACGTATAGTTGAATAAATTGCACGGTGTGTGATATAAATATTGTCTGTGTTTTTTGTACAGTGTTCCTGTAATTATCTTGTACGTGATTGTCTCATGTCCGTCAAATGTAAGATCACTTTATTATTAGTTTTATTTTATGATATATTGATAGACTTCCAGATTAAGTGTCGTGATCCCAAGTCTAAATAGTGTAACAACAGAGCATGATTTGTCTCCCAAAATTATTTTCCGCACGAACCGGGAATCGAACCCATGGAACCCTGAACCATTGGTTCAATAGTCCACCGCTCTACTAACTGAGCTAAAAGGTGGTATTAAAACATGAGGGGAGTATAGTCACAATGCTGTAGTATGTATTTGCTTTTATACTCTTGTACATCTAAGAAAGGAGTTTTTACACCAATAAAACGCGTATGATTAGTTTCTGTACCATTTCATATGTCCTGACTCCCGATGCTTGTTTTGTCTGCTGTTTGTTGTTCTTGTTGTTGTTTTAGTTGGTGGTGGTGGTGTTTTCTTGGGGGGGGGGTGTTGTTAGGATTTCATTGGCTAATTGGTATGTCATTGTTGACCTTTTCTGGTTTCCCTTCTTATTTTTATGTTTTGACGTTATTATGTTCCAGTGTTGCCAGGGTCGGTTCCTCATCTATCCCACATTCATCTATTACGTTGTTCAGATTGTTGAGCACTAATATATTAGGAGAAATGTTTTTCATTTCATGGTTTTCTGGTTTCTGGAACAAAAAAATAAGATATCTATAAAAATGGTTGCATATATTTTTTAATCATAGCTTTATCCGATTTTGTGACCTACCTTAAAATATTAGCAATGCAACAGATACAGCATACTCTTAAGGAAGTGTTACCTTTGCGACTTTCTGTCGTAATCTTTAATATACATAGTAGGACTTTTCATTTCTTTTCTTTTTTTTACAATTCGGTATTGAAGGTATTTAGTCGACTTTGATCACACACTTATAGTTTTCACTACAAGTAATATGTAGTTTTTAAAAGATACAATTTGCTGTCAATAAAAACAACATTTGTTGGAAACATTGTATAATTTAGAGACTGTTTGCCTAAAGTGAAACACCCAAGGAAAGAAACTGTGACGTCATGTATAATTTTCATTGCTAAAACCAAAATTCTGCCTTTCGTAAACATTTTCTTGAATTTTATATAAAATCATTTAGGGTTCATTCCTTGTATTGCACATGGTAGATCTCCTTAGCTGAAATTTGGCTTCCTATTTCGGTATTTTTGGTTGAGTACTTCTTTAATATAAGTTTGGTTTTTGGTCTTCCAAATGTTTCGGTTTTAATGCTGCTGATGAGGGGTAACTCCTTGAAATGCGTCGTATACAGCATAGTATAAATTTACAATATCTAATATTAGTATCTTTGGATTGTTATTTTGAAGATCTGATTCCCTTTAAAGGGCAGTGACTCTAATGGAAAGAGACTATCATGACGTCAAGTGATTATTGTCTTAACGGTATAAGTAGACCAAAATTTTCAAATGTATAAACATGACTATCCGAAATATTTTTGTTGGAATCTTTCGATAAATTATTCAAGAATTTCGTATCCTTGAAGGCCAAATACCTCAATCGACGGAGAATAACATGACGTCATAAATTTAATCTGAACTCAGTACAAGACCTGAAAACGCACGGTGTGTTATGAAATTCATCTTATTTTTATAACATTGCTATAAATTATTTAAAGATATCTTAACTTTAAAATAATCAATCCTTTTATTACCTGTTTACATAGATAAAGAAAAATATAAGTCTATAAAATGTTCTATATTTACTTTTACATAATCGATGGTAGGCGATAAGAAATAGTGATAAGCGGTAAAAGAAATACTTGCAAAGTTTATTAGGAATTTTACCTTGATTAAGCTATACAAAGCTATATAGTACAAACCAAAATCTCCATCTTCTAACACCATTTACTTGTAATCTTCATATTAATAAGGGAGCAACCATTTGATTTTTATGGGAGGAGGGGGCATGGAAGGAATTTGAAAAAAAAAGGCAGGATGCAAAACTTGGTGAAAAAAAAGCAGGACCAAAAATCCTCAGAAATAAAAGACAGTATAGGCAGGATGAAAAATGTAGTCAAAAATAGGCAGGATACATAAAAAAAAAAGGCAGGACAACACCAGGTAGTAAAAAAAGCAGTCTCGAAATTTTGCTGAAAAAAAGGCAGGACTTAAGATTAATTCCATGGTTGCTTCCTAATCTTTTTTGGAAATCTGTCTGCTTATAAGGATAACAAATTTAAAAAATAATTCATAAGGGTATGGATTTATATTGATTTTACCACTGGTTGACCCTTTATGCAAAATATATACCACGAGCGATAGGTATAAAGGGCTAAACCTTTTAGTTAACGGATAACAAAGAATGACATAATCGGTTAATGCCATCCAATCCACAGCCCCTCAAACAAAAAAGAATAACACAAATGAGCACAGACACATTCACAGTGTTACAGGATAGTCCTTTGGTTTGGACACTGAGTAGCGATGGGAGTTAAGCCTATGTTATGGGTACCCCATCTAATTTGACCCCCCCCCCCCCGGTGTATAAAACACACTATAAACGCCAATACAGTATGATTTTCAACAAGGTTACCTCTAACTAGAAAAGTTAAAATTGGTTGGATGTTATTTAATGTATATACCAGGGTCAAAATGTGCTTATTTTAACTGTAAAACTAGTTAAGGCTTTCATAGCCGATGGCCTTATACTGTGGTTCTATTTAACGAAATAGTTAGATAAAGGGGTTGATGATATCACGCAATGGAGATCAAAAGAAATCGACAGTTTTCGTTAGAGGCCAATTTGAAATCTTTAAGTCATTGGGAGAAAGAGCAATTTTTTACAGAATTAAATAAGTTCATATTTATAGCCTGTGCTGTGTAAATGTGAAAAGATCTTTAGTAACTCCCGAATTCCAATTGTTTAGTATGATAAGACGTTCGCGTTTATTCGCTATATTACAATATACACTGGGACGGAAAACCTTTATACAGGTAGACTTTAAGTCCTTGTTATGCATGGAAACATATACAGTACAGAACAGCAAAAGCTAACAAGGCAGAACATCTGGAGATGAGCTTAATTCTAAGAATAATGTTAACGTAGAAAGTTTTTGTGTGGTAATAATTTTACTTTAACAACTTTCCAGGGGTTTTAAAACGTTTTTCATACAAATAAATTCATTTGCCATAAATTACTAACATTTCGGTATTTATAGTATAACTTTTTTCTTAATTTATTTTTTATTGCTGTCATTTTCACATGATTTCTTTAAAGTTATTTCCCTAATAATCTATTCGTGATTTTTTTTTTTAAATATTATTTGATTTAATGGATAAAGTTCAAGAAATTTTCTACTGCAATTATTGAATCATTTCAATACATTTCAAAAAGTTATGATATAGGTGATAATTTAGCACATTTTTCACGACATTTCCAATTCTATTTTCATATAATAATATGCAAAAGATTCTTTTCAAAAGAGTTGTATTTAAATTTGTTGTTGCCTGAAATACCCAAATGTAGGCTATATAAAAAAGTATTGGAAATTTTCATGCATGTGTTTATTATTTTTCCTTAGAATATTTGCTGATGACAAAATATATTTTACTCATTAATAATATCCGTGAAGAAATGCCAAGACGGAACTGGACCTAAGATCTAAATGAAAATCAGAATATTCTGAATGAACCAAATAAAGCTACAAATTTATAAGTTAATTTTTGAATAACCATTTAAACTTGTATATACTGATTTGCAGAAATACTCGGTAGAATGTAAATATATTAGATCAAAGGTTGCAAATATAATGTTTTATGAGTAGTGTCAAAAGGCCGATTCTGCCGCACATGCAGAAATCCTGCATAAAATCCCCAACCCCGACGGCCAAATGCAAACGGACGGTATTCCTATTGAGCATAGGGTAAATACAAGAATTATGTCTTTCGTACAGAGCATACGTCAGGTCACCCCACAGGAAAGTGGGGATAAGGACACCTTAAAGAGAGGTGTGCCCCAGATTGAAATAAATAAAAGGATGGAATCCAATAGTAATAAGATGGATCACTTTCAGGATTTCTTCCTGGAGAATGAGCAAGATTTGGAAGATAGCCCCCCAGCCCCAACCCCCCAAAGGCAGCAGCAGTGCTGCAAAGCCCCCAACCTGACGCAGGTGGATGAGCATACCCAGGCGTGTCAAAATTGCGGTGTGCAGCTTATGAAGCCGCGATTTGAGCATCAGTCCGGGGAGCAGAAAACCACATGCGGCGTCCCACTCAAGAGGAAGAAGGGGCAGTTCTGCAAGAGCAAGCCCGGGAAGGATGGCCTCTGCTGGAGGCATAGCAAGCAACCACGCCAGCAGGAGGAAGAGGTCATCCCAGTTGAGGGTAAGATGGTGGTTAAAGAGACCATGAAGACCCTCCGTCAAATAGCTAAGGATGAGGGTCTTAGGGGGGTCAGTAGGAAGAACAAGGAGGCCTTGGTGAAGCTCATCGAGGAGAAAACCACCCGTAAATTTGCCCGCCAGGAAGTTTTCAGCAAGAAGCAGCTGAAAACGCTGGCAAAGAATCGCGGCCTCACCAAATACTCCCAGCTCAAGAGAGACGATCTGCTCCATCTGGTGGAAGAGAATATCAAAAATGCCCCAGTCGAGGAGGAGATCAAAATCATTGATATGCGGGAAGCTCTGAATGGCGTATTTGGCACGGCCGTCATCAAACCTTTGAAGCCGCATGACGTAGCCACGTTTCTCAAGCTAAGTCAGAGTACGATCTCCACCACCATCTCCGATGCGCTTGCCCAAAAGAGGGGATTGAAGGTCCACTTAGTGCTTTTTGTGGAGATGGTGAAAACGAGCCTCGCGAAAGGGGAGAATATCTACGTCACCACTCCTTTCAGATCACGGACGACAATGCTCATGGAATCTGACGACCTTGATCAGGAGATTGCGATCATGGTGGAGAAGGTTAAGGAAAGTATGGCAAAGTACATGCGCGAAGGGAGCGGATGGACTTTCAGCAGCGTCGAGAAGCTAGAAATCCACCTCGACAAATTCAAGCCTCTTAAGGGGGCTTCCTTCATACCTACCCCATCGGCACTCGCGAAAAAGAAGGCCATTATCAACGTGAAAAACGAGGATCAGGAGTGCTTCAAGTGGACTATCCTCTCCGCGCTTCATCACGAGGAGGTGGATCAGAAGAGTGCCAATCGCCCCAGTCAGTACGTAAAGTGGAGGGACGAGCTAAAATTTGAAGGCATCGACTTCCCGGTCTCGCTCAAGGCGATCGATAAATTCGAGAGGCAGAATCCCACCATCAACGTCAACGTCTATGGCTTCGATGGTGTAAAGAAGGGTGAAGATGAGGAAGAGGATCTTCAGATCTACCCCCTCAGAATATCCAAGAATACGGCTCCCACTCACGTAGATCTTCTTTTCTTGGTCTGCGAAGGCAAGCAGCATTACTGCTGGATCAAGAGCCTTTCACGACTCCTAGGCTCTCAAATTTCAGAGCATGGCCATGAGCTCTTCTTCTGCCGCAGATGCCTCTCCCACTTCTCCAGACAGGATCTCCTTGACGATCACTTGGAATATTGCAGTCAGAAGGATGCCATCAGGATCGAGATGCCGGAGGAAGGATCTGCCATAGCCTTTCACAACCACAAGAAGCAGATGAGAGTCCCATTCGCGATCTATGCGGACTTTGAATGCTTCACGGAGAAGATCGATACTTGCCAGCCCGATCCGACCAAGTCCTACACGAAGCAGTATCAGCAGCACCGACCATCAGGTTTCTGCTATCGCGTGAAGTATGCCCACGGCGACTACAAGGAATCGGTCGTCTACTGCGGGGAAGATGCGGCTAAGAAATTCGTCCAGTGCATCGAAAAGGAAGTGCAGACGATCAGCAAGATATGCAAGGAGAAGAAGTCGATGGTGATGAGCGACGAGGATAAGGAGGGCTTCGAAGCAAGCACGCACTGCCACATTTGCGGGGGTGAATTGGAAGGGGATAAGGTCCGGGATCATGACCATCTCACCGGGAAGTATCGGGGCGCGGCACACAACCAATGCAATCTAGATTTTCAGCTTCCGAAGCACGTGCCCATCCTCTTGCACAATCTGAGTGGGTACGATGCTCATCTTTTCGTGAAGGAATTCAAGGGAGGGAAGATCACCTGCATCCCCAATACGGATGAAAAATATATCAGCTTCTCAAAGCAGCTAGACGATGGTCTGGAAATGAGATTCATCGACTCGTGCAGATTCATGCTCAGCTCCCTCGAAAATCTGGCAAAGAATCTCACACCCGATAAATTCAAGGCGGTTAGGGAATGCTTTGGCGACAGATATGAGCTGATGATTAGGAAGGGGGTCTATCCCTACGATTACGCCGATGGGCCTGCCAAGCTTGAGGAGACCCAGCTCCCACCCAAGGAAGCTTTCTTCAGCACGCTCACCGGTGAGCATATCAGTGATGAGGACTATGCGCACGCTCAGAAGGTCTGGGAGGCCTTCGAGTGCAAGACCCTGAGAGATTATCACAATCTCTACCTAGAATCTGACGTGGCCATACTGGAGGATATCTTCGAGGATTTCAGGGATATCTGCATGGGAAACTATGGGCTCGATCCTGCCCACTACTTCACATCCCCAGGGCTAGCCTACGATGCCGCCCTCAAAACCACCGGCGTCAGATTGGAGCTGCTCTCCGATCCAGACATGCTCCTGATGTTCGAGAGGGCAACCAGAGGGGGCGTCGCCATGATCTCCCATCGCCACGGCAAGGCTAATAATCCCTACATGACCGACTACGATAGCTCCCAACCCACCAAATATCTCACCTACCTCGACGCCAACAATCTCTACGGTTGGGCGATGGCACAGCCCCTTCCCACGGGAGACTTCGAGTGGATGGAGCCGGAGGAGATCGAGAAGGTCTTGGAGTATCCTGACGATCACGAGTACGGAGCCATGGTGGAATGCGATCTGGAATATCCGCAAGATCTTCACGACGCCCACAATGACTATCCCCTCGCACCGGAGAACGTGGAGATCGCCAAAGTCCGCAAGCTCGTGCCTCATCTGGGCAAGCGTGAAAAATATACCCTCCACTATCGAAATCTCAAGATGTATCTGGAGAGGGGAATGAAGCTTACCAAAGTCCATCGCATCATCAGATTCAGCCAATCTCCATGGCTCAAGAAATATATCGACCTAAATACCAATCTCCGCGCCAAGGCCAAGACCGACTCCGAGAAGGACTTCTTCAAGCTGATGAATAATTCGGTCTTCGGCAAGACGATGGAGAATATCCGAAAGCGCGTCGACGTCAGGCTAGTCACAACCGAAAAGCAGGCCCTGAAGCTGGTGGCCAAGCCCAACTTCGATCGTCGAGTCGTCTTCACCGAGAATCTAGCAGCCGTCCATATGAAGAAGACCAAGCTCAAGTTCGATAAGCCCGTCTACCTAGGAGCGTGCATCTTGGATATCTCGAAGCTCCTGATGTACGACTTCCACTACGGATTCGTGAGAAAGACGTACGGCGATAAGGCCCGGCTGCTCTTCACCGACACAGACAGCTTAGCCTACGAAATTCAGACCGCCGACTTCTACAAGGATATCGCACCACACGTCCAGGAAAAATTCGATACGTCCAACTATCCGGCCGTGCATCCCTCCGACATCCCCACTGGCGTGAATAAGAAGATCATCGGAAAATTCAAGGACGAGTGCGGCGGCAAGACCATGACCGAATTCGTGGGGCTCCGGGCAAAACTATACGCCTTCAAGATGGACGACGGTAAGGCTACGAAGAAGGCGAAGGGAGTCACCAAGAGCGTCATCAAGCGCAGCATCGCCTTCGAGGACTACAAGCGCTGCCTCGACACCCAGCAGGAGATCCATCGCCCGATGAATATCATCCGGAGCCATCTCCACCAGATCTACACGGAGCAGATCAACAAGATCGCTCTCTCCGCCAAAGATGACAAGCGCCACATCCTCCCCGATGGCATCAGCACCCTCGCTCACGGACACTATCGAATCACTCACGGCAGCAAGTGAGCTGAGGCACCTCCCCTCCCCTCCGCATTTAGCAGGCTCTGACGGGTGCGGATGCCCATCCCACACTTAGCAGGCTCTGACGGGTGCGGATGCCCATCCCTCCTCATCTGCATTTGGCATATCTAGATAAATGAGCAGCATACGCGTGCACGGCTTCCTCCTCCCCCACAAGCCCCTCTCCAACGTAGAGCTTGAGGAAGCCGCCTCAGCCCTAGGCATCCCTCGATTCAGAGGAATATTCATGCGCGATGCCTTGCCTCCCAGCCCCCAGCCCATCGAATGTGGTATCCTGAATCACGACGATAGCGATGGCCCCGGCACGCACTGGACGTGCTGGCATAAGCGCGAAGGACAAAAAGTATACTTCGATCCTTACGGCCTGCCTCCGCCCGACGAGATGATCGACTATCTGCGGCCGGAGATTCGATATAATACTGATGAGCTCCAGCGGCGCGGCGACGTGGTCTGCGGACACTTTTGCCTGCACGTCCTGAAGCTCTTATCGGAAGGTTGGACGCTCGAGGAGGTGATCTTCGGACTATAGATAAATGGATAAGTTTGGATCTCACTCGAGGAAGCGCATGCCCATCTGGCGGATGCTCCAGGATCTCGATATGAATGATCATCGCATCACCAGCTTGGGGTTGCCCCAGGACAGCTCGGACGCCGTGACGAAGCGCTGGGTCAACCAGGAATTGAAAGATGGTCAGAATGATATCGATGAGCTTGAGGCAGAGGTCGAAAAAGTCTGGAAAGCTTTCGAGGAAAAGGAGAAACGCTTGGAGGACATCGAGAAAGAAGTGGCTAAGTGCTTACCCATGGTGGGCGGCGCGATGAATGGTAATATAGATATGCGGGGCCACTCGATCTTGAATCTCCCAGTGCCGGAGGAGGCGGATGAGCCGGTGACCAAAGGATGGTATGCGAAGAATTGGCAGGATCTCGTCATGAATATCACCAGTAGGATGAACGATCTCGAGCTGAAGAATAAGGGAAGTAGGTCACGGCGCGAGCTAGATGCCGTATCTGAGGAGGAAACATACATTGATAGGGTTAAGGAGCTACTTGGATAATCTAAGCAGCCTTTCCCGTCCTGACCGAGAGGACGAGAAAGCTTGATACTATTGCCAGTCGGACTCCTTGACCCAGGAATTGAAGGTTTTGGGATATCCTCTCCACTTGACGCGGATTTCTTTCTCCCCATTCCGGATGCGTCGGCTCAAGATTTTCTCGATGCGAAAGATATCCTGGTCGGTGCGCTGGAGCTCGGGCTCGTAAAAGGATCCCTGGATTTCCTCACCCTTGTAGTCTTTGAGACGATAGGTGGGCGGCTGCGTCGCTAGGGCCTGGGCGATGGTAAAGATCTCCTCCGTCCAGCGCGGAGTATATCCCTTCTCGAAGATGCCCTTCTTCTTTGTGATTCGGACCTGATCGCCGACTTTGAATCGCTGAGACTGCATGGGCGGAAGGTCTCCGTAGAGATTCCAGAAGACTTTGGCCTCATGCTCTTTCTGGCTGGCGGCGGTGGGGGTCATCTTGATGGATCGATGCTTGGAGGTATTATACTGCCGGACGAGATCGTCCAAGACGGGAAGGTAGGAGCGCGTGGAATTGGCCGAAAAATATTTGAACATCTTCTCCTTCATGGTGCGATTCCAGCGCTCCACGACGCTCGATTTCTCTTCGTTCTCTGTGGAGTAAAGATCGACGTCGTGCTTCCGGAGCAGATCCTTCACCTCGCGATTATAAAATTCCGTGCCCTTATCGGTCCATAGCTTCTCGGGCGTGCGATCCTTGAAGACGGTCTGGAAGGCATCTCGCACCGTGGTGCCTTTCTTATCCTTGAGTGGCACCAACCAGCCGTATTTGGAGAAGACGTCGATGATGCTCAAGAGGTATTTGAAGCCTCGGTTATCGCGAGAGAAGGCGCTCATATCTACGAGATCGACAGCCCAGGTATCATCCACCCCACCTACCACCACGCGGCGCTTCTGAAATTTGCGCCGGACTGGCTTGTGCAGCTCTTCGGCTAGCTCATCCGACCATCGGACTTTTTTTTTCCCCCCACGCCCAGCCCAAATCGTGCTTTGGTGCCGATGATGGGTCTAACGATGCCACGCTCGAGGCGCTCGCGCGCGGTGGGATTGGGGATGGCATCGAGGGAGGCTAGCATCGTCTTATCGCAGATCGAATTGCGTGCGGCCGTATCCTTGTGCTTGGCATAGCAAAGATCGTGCCGATAGGCTGCCTCATCGACTCGATTGATGGGTCTCGACCAAGATTTGGGCGTGCCGTCGGCATTGAGTCGTTGGCTGAGTCTGGTCCCCGGACCGGTGAAATTATGCCCCGGCAGATGCATCTCGACGGGCAGCCGATTGATCATCTTATTCACGAGCCCGGCGCCCTCCTCCGTCTTGATGAATTGCGACTTTCGCGCACCGCACTCGACGCAGGTTCCCACCTTTCGCCGCCGCCGTCCGTCATCGCTCGTGATCACGGCGCGATTATTCGTCTCCGTCTTCTTCTTGCACTTCAAGCAATACATTCCCATTTTATATAGATAAATGGACGTTGAAGACCTTACCTATGATGAGCCTGCCACGAGTCGTCGGCATAATCACTTTCTCCTCCCGCAGCGATCCATCCGAGGTCTGATCATCGGGAAGTCGGACTGCGGCAAGACGACTCTGCTGAATAACCTCCTCCTGCGCGATGGATGGCTCGACTACGATCGACTCTACGTCTTCGGAAAATCACTCCACCAGCCCATCTATCAGCTGCTGCGACAGGCGTTGGGGAAAGGATTTTCGAAAGACGATATCCGCGACCTTCTCTCCATCAAGGATCGCTACCCCCACTCTCTAGTCGACGTGGTGCAGGCGATGAGGCCGTCGCCCAAGCCTAGCGGTATCGAACCCTTCTTCTTCGAGGAGGCGAGCGACGTGCCCGATCCTCGAGAGCTCGACCCCACCCGCAAAAATCTCATGGTCTTCGATGACTTGATGCTGAGCAAGCAGAGCAAGTGTGAAGACTACTACGTGCGCGGTCGTCATAATAACGTTGACTGCTTCTACCTCTGCCAAAATTACTTCAAGCTCCCGCGGCAATCGATCCGGGAGAATGCCAATTTCATCTGCCTCTTCGAGCAGGATGCCAAGAATCGCGATCATATCCGCCGGGATCATTGCGGCGATCTCACCCCGGCTGAATTCGATGCCCTATGCGACTATTGCTGGGTGAAGCCTCGCGGATTCATGACCATCGATCTCACGAGCCCCAAGACGAATGGGAAATATCGATGCAATCTAGATGATTTCTATCGAGTATAAGATAAAGAATGGATTACTTGAAGGAATTTTTCCTTGAGAATCAACGAGACTTGGATCGGGAGTCCCCACTACCACCCCCTAAATGCAAGCACCAGTGGGAGCGTGTGCTTATCAACCATGAGATCCCAGGCTATAGCTGCAGTCGATGCGGTGCTGAAAGATATGCTAGCCGCCTCGATGATCAGGATTTCGAAGGAAGGACCTATAATTCCCACTCCAACCGCAAACCTAAGCCAGCGCCCAGACCCCCGTGCTGCATCAAGACCGTCCGCGGCCATCAGTGCACGTATCCCTCCATATCGGGCAGTGATAAGTGCAAGAGGCATTCAAAGCTTTTCCCCAAGGTATGCTATCGGTGTGGAGCTAAGATTGCCCGCGGTAAGGCTTTGCATAATATCCACGAGGAGGCTATATACGTACCCAAATTTATCACTCTCTGGTCAGGCGTAAAAGCGAGGATGGCGGGGGAGTACGATCTCCTCAAAGGCGTGAAGAGGATCGGTCGTGAGCCTTTCTGCTCCTCCAAATGCATAGAGAGTGCGTAGGAGGGGTAAATCCACGGTTTTTGCATCCCGCTGAGGTAGGAGGCAAAAAGCATGGGAGATGGCTTGAACGCTATGGGACGATCGTTCCAACGCTATGGGGCGTTCGATCCATCGCTTAGGGGCGTTCGTTCCAACGCTATGGGGCGTTCGATCCATCGCTTGGGGGCGTTGGGCGATGCTATAAATAAAATGACGTTTATCAAGATCACCGATCCCAAGCAGCGTGAGGCGCTTGCTAGGGACTTGCATGAGACCAAGCGCAGCATCCAGGCTAGCGATATGCAGCGTCGCCTAGATAATATCGGACTCAGCCGCGATCTCTCCAAGATATTCAAGCCCGTGGTCGAGACGCAAAAGGAGACTGCCTCCCAGATCACCAAAAAGATCGAAGATATCCCACTCGCTCTGCCCGCCCCGGTGCCTGCCCTTCCTCCTCCTCTCCCTGCCGCCGAGGGTGACGACGACCCACTTGCCATCGAGCAAGCTTTGAAAACCAACCTCGGTCCGCGAGCCACCCACTATCTTCAGCTCAGTATGACTCCCCAGGCCGACCATACCTTTGGATTGCGAGTGGAAGACGGTGGCATCATGATCGGGAGTCTGCCCGTCACCTTCGATGGAGACGATATCCTCGTCGATGGCGAGCGCTATGAGGGCACTCCCGGCCTGTGGGAGCTCATGGTCCTGAAGCATCCCAAAGATTTCGAGGTGGAGGACTTGCATACCTATGGCGAAATCCTGCGAGCATCCAATGCCATGTATCAAGGCAATTCTTCGCTCTCGCAGACTCCCAAGGCCAGCAAAAGTCGGAAATGGAAGGAGATCGTCTCGTACATCTATAAGCAAGATAAGTATGGGAGTGGGGTATCGACCGTCTTCCTCCCCACGTGCTTCGACCAATTGCTGGATCGCCTCGATCTTTGCGCTGCCGCCTACCAGGCTGGAAATAATGGGGTGCGGAACGAAATCGTGGCCATCCTCGATGCCATGAGGAAGTCCGGTCATATCAGCAGGAGTGAGTACGAGAAGCTGCATCGGAAGCTCCTCTAAATAAATTTACGATGCCTTTAGTAGTGAATCACGGATATCGTCGAAAGTATGCCGTCGGCGGAAAAGGTCTTTTCGATACGATCGCCAGTCTGGCCGGACGGGTGCTTTCCTCCTCTGCCGCCAAGACGTTGGGAAGCAAGGCCGTGAGCGCCGCCTCCAATGCTGCCCTGAAAGGTGTGGAGAAAGGTGTGAGCAAGGCGGTGGACCACGTCGTCAATCGAGTGACCCGCAAAAAGAAGCCTCGAGCACCACCCACCAAGAGAACCCCACAGCAGCAGACCCGTCTCAATAATCTCATCTCGGGCGGGGGCATCGCCACCATCCACGACTTCGTCCAGCGCTATAGATAAATATATGATGGCCGATATGCTCTCTATCACCGAAGGACTGACTTTCGATGAAAGTCTCCAGGAATATCAGGTTCACGAATACGAACCTCAAGCCGGAGCGCAGCTGAATAATGCCGGCGCAGAGATACGCATCAATATCGAGACTCAGGATCTCTTCCTTCATCCCTCCGAAAGCTATCTCTTGATCGAAGGTCGACTTCAGAAGAATGATGGCACTGCGTATGGCGACGGCGATCTGGTATCGCTCGTCCATAACGGTGTTATGTATCTTTTTCGCAGCATCAGCTACCGACTCTCCGGCCAGCAGATCGAGCATCTCAACGATCCGGGTATCGCAACCACCATGCTAGGGATGCTGACGTATCCCGACGACTTTTCCAAATCGCAAGGCCTCAACCAGCTATGGTTCAAGGACTCCACGGCCGATGCTGAGGCAGATAACGTCGGATTCGCGGCACGCCACGGATATATCATCACCAAGCCAACCAATAAGGGATCCTTTTCCTTCTCCATCCCCCTCAAGCACGTCTTTGGCTTTGCCGAGGACTACGATAAGATCGTCTACGGATTCAAGCACGAGCTCTCCATGGTGCGCGATTCGGATGCTAATGCTATCCTCCGAGCCGCCGCCGTCAACGACGTGGCCAAGATAGTCTTGAGCAAGATTTCCTGGTTCGTCCCCCACGTCATCCCGTCCGACGAAAAGAAGCTGCGGCTCTATAAGACCATCCAGGGCAAGACCAAGATCGATTGCGGATTTCGCATGAGGCAGTGCGACTCCATAGCCGTGCCCCAGACTTCGCAATTTCACTGGCGCCTAGCTGCTAAAAGCGGGCGAGAAAAACCTCGATGGATCATCGTCGCCTTCCAAACGGATAGGAGCAACGATCAGCTGCATAATGCCGCCGTCTTCGACCACTGCCGATTGCGAAATATCCACGTGACCCTCAATGCGGAGCGCTATCCCGCCGTGGATTTCAATGCCGACTTCACCCAATGCAGGGTCGCCAGGGTCTATAAGGAGGCTGCCGAATTCCGTAAGAAATTCCATAGCATGGAAAGTCTGCTCAGCAATGGTGGCATCAATCCCTCCGACTTCATCGATCTCTATCCCCTATTCGTCATCGACGTGAGCCATCAGTCCGAGCGGCTGAAAGAGTCGACGGTGGATATCCAGATCCGTGCCGATTTCGAGCGCAACGTCCCTGCCAATACTCAAGCCTTCGCCCTGGTCATTTCCGACCGAATCCTCCAATTCGAATCCGACGGCCAGAAGATGAGCGTCGTCTTCTGAGGAGGCTTAGATAAATGGATACTTCACTTTTGCGGAAAATCGCCACCAATACCGAGCCCAAGCATGGGTTTTCCTTCATCGTCTCCGGAAACGATAGTCAGATCTTGACTCGCTTCAATCCGCCCCTCCAGCTGCGCGAGGAGAAATCTTACGAGATGGCCCTCGTGAATCTGGAGACCTACTACTCCATCCCCAATATTCATGCGGGAAATAATTCCTTCCGCTATTCTCCCGATGACGGAGCTAGCTGGTTTCCCGTCGGACTGAGCACTGGCTCCTATGGAATCGACGATATCAATGATGAGATCCAACGACAATTGCGGCTCAATAAGCATAAGGCTAAGATCCTTCTCGATGCCAATCGCGCAACGCTGAGAGCGACCCTCACTCTTGCCAGAAATTATCAAGTGGATTTCAACGTGCCCAATAGCATCAGTGCGGTGCTTGGATTCGAGCGTCGGACGTATGCCTACGATCGAAGCACTAATGGCTACACGGAAGGCGAGAACATCGTCAATATCATCAGTATCAATAGCATCCTGGTGAATAGCGATATCATCCACGGAAGCTATGTCAACGGCACGCAGCAGTCCACAATCTATAGCTTCTTTCCCGCCGTCGATCCCGGCATGAAGATCATCCAGACTCCTAAGAATCTTGTCTACTTACCGGTGACTCTGAGAACCATCGATCGCATGCAGACGTATCTAACCGATCAAGACGCTCGCCCCATCGATCTGCGAGGAGAAAATCTCACCATCCGCTTCCATCTGCGTGAGGTATAAATAAATGGATTATCAAGAGTATGGTTTGAACTTGACGAAAGGTCAGGCAGAGAAGATCCAGCGTGCGGCAAAGAACGGTTGCCCCGTGAGCGTCCGATTGTCGCATGCCAACCTATCCGGCGAGCATAAGGTGCTTCTCACTCGCCGCCAGATCCAGCGCATCGCCAAGATATTGCAGAGTGGTAAGGGTGGTATGGTCTTGGAGATGAGTCTGAAGCAGGTGAGACATAACGTGCAGAAAGAAGGTGGATTCCTTCCCATGCTCGCAGGTCTCGCCTCTGCTGCGCTCCCCATGCTAGCCAAAACCGTGCTGCCCGCTTTGGGCGTGGGCGCATTGAGCGGTTTGGGCAGTGCAGCCATCCAAAAGGCCGTGGGATCTGGATTATATCTCAAGAAGGGTGGGAGAGTATGCTGCGTGAAGCCTCAGGGTAGTGGACTATATCTCAGCCCAGGCACTTTGCCCAATACGTACGGCGATGGATTGTACTTGAAGAGCGGACGTCAGATCTACGACGGAAGTGGGCTGATCCTTGGACCTAATAGCCCCTTCAAAAGCATTCCCATCTTGGGCATGCTCCTATAGATATAGATAAATGAGTGATGAAGTGGATGCTACGATCGAGGATTTTCTGGAAGCTGAAATCTGTAAATACGCCCGCCTGCTAAGGATCTATAAGCGACTGGATAAGGCGGTTTCCATCGGACTAGGTGCGTGCTCCGTCGGTAGTCTTTTGCTAACCAGCGGCACCATGGGATCCGCTTTGACTGGTGTAGGCATCCCTGCCTCTCTCCCATTGGGTTCCCTCGCCTGCCTTAGTGCCATCTTGACGCTTGTGCTCTCAGTGACCTCCAAGCGCATCACCAAGAAGGTGAACAAGCATCGTGATACCTTACGATTGGCGAGATCTTATCAGTCCCAGGCCCCCACCCCAGTCATCTGCCTGAAGAATTACTACGATGAAAAAGATCAGTTGCGAAAACCTCCCACCACCACTTTTAGTGAAGACCTTACTACGCATGCGCCGTAGGGAGGATTCTTCCAACGCGCGCCTCGCTCGGCTACGCCTCGCTCACCCCGCTTATTCCAGAATCCTCCGAATCAAAGTTTCAAGTGACAAAAAAAAATTTCCCAATCCAGTTATTTGGATTGAGAAATTTCGAACCCCTACCCCCAGATTTTTTTTTACTTCCTCACCAGATCGTACGAGAGATATTGCTGGTTAGATTTTTTGCTGACCTTGAATCCCGTGCTCCGGACGTAAGCTCCTTGCAAGGAGCCCTTCTCTTTGTTGAGCGTGGGGCATGCCCATACCCTGGTGGTTTCTCCTTCTCGATCCTTCAGGGTGAGGATTTTGCTTTTGCCGAATTTCCCATCCACTTCTACAACCTCCAAGATTTTATAGATCACCCCCGTGGGTAAGTCCTTCCATTTGAGTGCTTCCTGATTCTGGTCCTGCACCTTCTCCTGGAAAGCGTCTTCGCTGATAAAGTCGTCACCCCCATCTTGGGAGATTTCGACGAATCCATTATGTATGAAAGACATAATTCTTGTATTTACCCTATGCTCAATAGGAATACCGTCCGTTTGCATTTGGCCGTCGGGGTTGGGGATTTTATGCAGGATTTCTGCATGTGCGGCAGAATCGGCCTTTTGACACTACTTTTATGGTATTTGTATACTGGTGGGATTTTGTCATATTTACATGAAAAGACTGTAAGCATATAAAAAACTAAGGCTACAACTATTGACCAATAGGGGGATCAGGAAGGAATGATTTAAAACAAAAGGTTACTTCAAAATTTTTGAAGTATTCTAAAAACAAAAATAAGTACCCGCGCGTGCAAAAAAATAAAGACCCATAGTTGCAGGACCACTTCCTTTCGCACTCCCTGAAAAACAATTTAAATTGCTGCTTCATAGCAAAGAAATATATATATAACCAATATTTGTTAAATGCACATTTTCCTTGCGTCTTTATTGGATATCAGATTAACCTACTAAGGGGTGAAATTTGTCTGTTAATGTGCTAGTTCAATCTTTTTTGTGATGTATTTGCTTCAGGGAATTTTAATATATAGTTTTCCTTATAAAGTGTAATTTGCTGAATAATCAAAATATATTTGAAATTCCATATGATGGAATCATCAAGTTATCTTGTTTTACAAGTAACAGTGACATTTACAGCAGTTGTACAAGTTACATTCCAAAATAAAAGGATTTTATGTCATATTTATTTGTTTTTGTAATTCCTTCACACATTTTTATATAAATATTATCTGTCATTTCTACTTAATGTATCGATCTTAAATTCGAATACGATTGTTACTGGCGTCGAAAGGCAAGCAAAGTTGTGAAATTTGTTTTTTTGGTATTTTTATTTCTTGTTGTATCAGATTTTGCATACCTTAAACAAGTTATTATGACGTTTCCTTATTTAAATATTTTCAAAAGGAATTCGATTTTTTTTCATATCGTCGACTATTATTACAATTTTCATAAATTGCATTCTATATATATATAATCAGACTTATGATGTTTTACATCGTAAAACATGCTGAAAATATGCATAAAAATATATCATACCAAAATCGGATGTACCTTATAGCATTTTTCTACATGTCATGTCTCCTCAGTACTGCAGAAGTCCAAACTGTTGGAAAGCTTATTATACCTCATATGAATTGTTGTCTGTAAAACTTACTTGTTAATCGACATGAACAAATTTTCATATTTTCCTCAAACAAATAATAATAGTTCACCCCTCTGGAAATCTTGGTACTTTTCCAGTAATATCAGTAAGAAGGAAATGCCAAGAACAAAATGAATATACAAGTAAAAAAATCATGCTCTGACAAATATTGTATCTATTGTATTTTAGGTATAATTGGTTTGATTCTTTATAGTGAAACATTTAAAGCATGGTGTCGGGCATGATTGAAGAAACATGTGGGTTTATTCGGTAAACAATAAAAATTTAATAGCATGGTAGTGGGTGAAATATTAAAATTAATTTTTAAAAATATCGTCTTCCACTCGGGAATATGATAATTCTTGTGTGAATAAATCTTCATATTCTCCTCACAACCCTACAAATAAATGTATAAAGTCAAAAATATTAAAATGACCAAAAAAGATCTGAAATAAAAAAACCAACAAAGACAGAGTTTTAACGTTTACTTAAATACTCATTATATATGTACTTTCTAGAAATGTAAAACCAATACACAAATTATATGAAAAAAAAATTGCAAACGAATATTTTATGATAAAAATAAATTTTAATGTTTATATTCTTTTTCCTTCGCCAGTTCTATATGAGATAAAACTATCTTGCGTTTTTCTCAAAGCCTTAACTAATAAAAAAAAACATTCAAATTTCTTACTGTAAATCTTTTTTTTTTCGATACAAATTTCGAATCCTAAAAGTACAAAGTTGTTTAAAATCAAGTGCTGTACTGGTATACTGTACTGGTATACTGTACTTACATCGAAATATTTCTGGAATTTGTTTGCTATATCATTGTACACAATATTTTTCCTTTAAATTATTAGAAGATAATCTTTTTATTGAGTATTCTAGTACATTTCTCTTTGAAAAATGACCAATCTTGAGTACAAGTACGACCTACATTTTTATATTTGAATGTTTCTATTTTATAACTGCTTCGTTTTGTCTTATTTATTGGTTAACTGTGTTTATTATTGCGCATAAAGAAAAGAAATGAACAAATAAAACGTCAATAATATATATACTAAGGCATACCTTTCGTATCTTTGCATTTAACATCAAAGTGGAACTTTTCTTCATATGAAAATAATATTTAACATTAAAATCATTTTAAAATTTTCTAAACGACCTTGGCAGACAAAATGTCGTGGGTGGATACAGTAATACCGTAGTACATGTATTTCCCTTCATAATTTGCAAATAAAAATAACTTTTGTAATATTTCTCTCTGTCTGTTTTGTTTATTCTGTCCGAAAAAATTCTATATCATGTAGCGGATTGTATTCTTTTTTATATCTAAATGCATATATTCAAACTTCAAATCTAAACAAATGAATTCACGGTTGCTTTTTTTGTTGTTGCTAAAAATAAAATCATTATAAGAACGACCCATTTTTAAATTGTAATCATTGCTTGATTGGACCTGCATGTCATTTTGCATGAATAGAAGTAAGCTTTCAATATGTTTGGTACAATTATCAATAGAAATGGTTTTACTGCTGTAAATCATTGATGGATAACCCTTGTCGTTTTGTGCATTTAGAAGATTTGGAGTTTGAGTGAGCTTTTTTCATAATTTGCATCACACGTCCATATAAGAGTACTTTTTTTCCGGTGTGCAGAAGTTCCGGGACATGATATATTCTAGCATATTTCATTCCTTTAGGTGTTTATGTTTATTCCGTTTGAAATTAAATTTGAGTGTAAAACAGTCATGGAATTTTTACCTTAGTGTATTTTTTCCAAAAGGAAAAAGTACACTGCCGGAAAGGATCTGCTGTTACCATACTTCAGTAAGACCTTTTTATCCATTAAGCTGATTTGAAGCACCTATGAATTGTCTTCCGAATATCTCCTTTCAGAAATGAGCCAAGTGGTATCAACCTCCGGGAAATAAGACCTCTGTTACACGAAAAAAAAGAAAAAAACCCAATATTCATAGAAAATATTTCAAATCATGACGTTACTTCAATAAGATTATCTGTAGGTCCGATAGTAAAAATAGACACTTTGGAAAAGATTTTTTTTCTAATACTTGCTCTAAAATTATTGGACAAAACTGAGCGATGCAAAACTAAATCACATAGATCTTTTAATATGTGACTGTATAATAATATTTGAATTTGATGTGGTTTCTGGCACGTTGATTCTGGGACATTTCAAACTGTCCGCATTCCATTTGGTTTGTCATATAATTGTTACCTGTACTCCGGTAACCTCATTAAAATGTCTCTATTTGAAGCTTTAGATGCTTTAATTATAGCTTCAAAATATTAAACCCTGTTAAAGTAAGCAATTTTTTAAAATCATGTAATATTTATACACATACATGTAAACATGAACGAATTGCTACCGGAGATCAGACCACGGACAAGGGGTCCTATGAGAACATTCAGCGACAATATCTTTATGAATTTAAATCATAAATGGACATATAACCCCCTGGTGCCTTTGGGTGGATATCAATGAAGATTGAAACCGTTCAGGCATTGATCCATGTCATTCTATTACATTTATTGAGTCATAAATGCACATTCCAGTTTACTGTTAAGTAATAAATAAGATTTTTATAATCATTTATAGTTGAAAAGATCACGATATTATATTGTAATATTGGTATTAGATGAAGATGAGTCAGATTGTAACTTTAAACTACGACTTGAAAAAAGTCGTGCGGCAAAGTTTTACCGATCATTATTGAAAGCAGCAGAAATTTTCGTAGCATCCGCAAGGCAGATTTTTTTTTTGGTGCGCTTTTGCACTGTTTTTTATCCAAAATATATATATTATTTAATTATATGACTTCACTGGGTCAAGATGCAGACAATCCTGCATTTTTTCACCAAATGTTTTATCCGACTTTTTTCAGCAGATTTTCGAGACAATTATTTTTTGTGTTTTGTTATATTCACTTGTTATATTCAATTATATTTACCTGAAGTTCTGGATTATAAGTGTTAACATCTTTTCTTAATTGTGTGCGTTGGTTTGTACAATTTCAAGCAAACAGAAATGGTTAACTTAATGTTTAGTCAAATATGTTTTTTTTTTAAATCACACAAACATATTTGCGGACGATTTTTTATTAATCAAGTGCACCATCAATCATCTCAAATAATTTCAAAACGGTTGCATTAGATTAAGGCGATAATTCCAAAAATCACATTACCGCGACATACTCATTACAGCGACATTCCGTTTTACAGTCCAGCGACATTTATTTGTACACATTACCACGACAGTTTTATCACCTATTCCGTTAGCAAGACTCGTAAGTTTTATCTAAACATTAAGCATCGGTGATAGTTGATCCTAAGACAAGGCTCTGAATCTTTCTGTACCATACTTGTGACAATTGGAACTGACAACCTCAGGCCAGATATGCTTTGCTGCTCGGTGTACGGCTGTTTCAAAGTCAAGATGCAAGCATGTCAAGTTATTACATATATGTCGCGGTATTTCAAGCTTTATTTTATTTGTATATAGAAAATAATGCCACTCTAAGGGAGCAACCATTTGTTTTTTTATAAAGAGGCCAGGATCAAATTTGAAAAAAGGCAGGACCAGAATTTTAGCAAAATAAAAATGCAAGATCACTTTAGGAGTGAAAAAAATGCAGGACCTGTGTCAATCAGGAGGACATTCATTGATTTAAATGAAAATAAGAATTTAGACCGCAAAAGCGGCTGACAAAAGATCCAGGACCAAAATTTCAATGACAAAAAATAACCACCCCCCCCCCCCCCCCAATAAAAATTAAATGGATGCTCCCTAATGCAAACCTAAAATGTACAGGTAATGTGTCGGTAATTTTTATCTGGCCAAGGCCATGTGAGCTTTTGTCATCATAAAAAGAACTCTTCTTCTCTGAAACTGCTTGGCCAAATGGAACGAAACTTGATAGGAAGCATATATGGGAGGTCCTTTATAAAGTTTCCTCATTTCGTCCCGATCGGACTACAAATGTGGCAGCCATGTGCAGTTCTTGTTTCTGATTGGCTGATATAAAGAAAAATCTTCTCTGAAATCGCTTGGCCAAATGGAATGAAACTGGACAGGAAGCATCTGTGGGATGTTCTTTACAAAGTTTTCTCATTTTATCCCGATCAGGCAACAAACATCGCGTCTTGGGCAATTCTTGTTTGTCATTTGTTGATTAAAAAAACATTTTTTTCTCTGAAACTGCTTGGCCAAAACTGTCAGCCAACTTGACAGGAATAATCTATGGAAATTCTTTTATGAAATTAATTTTTGTCATCCTGATTGGACGACAAGCATGGCTGCCATGGCCAATTCTTGTTTCTGATAGGCTGATTAAAAGAAATCTTCTCTGAAACCGCTTGGCCAAATGGAACGAAACTTGTCAGGAAGCATCTGTCGGAGGTTTTTTACAAAGTGTCCTCATTTTGTCCAGATCAGGCGACAAACATGGCCGCCATGGGCAATTCTTGTTTCTGATTGGTTGATTTAAAAAAAAAATTCTCTGAAACTGCTTGGCCAAATAGAGCCAACTTTGACAGAAAATGTATATAACAAAAATCTACAGAACTCCAGTATTAATATATTTCTCATAAGGTACTGACCAAGTGTTGATAATTTGGTGTTAATCCCTCATTCAAGATGGCCACCAGCAAGGGACATAGGTTAACATAAGACCCTGTGGGAAATACATGCAATTATCGTATTTCCCCATGCCTATATCGACCTGCTGAGGCCTTCACAATTTCCCGTATTTCGGCACTGTGACGTCGTAAAGAGTTGACCCGACCCTAATATGAGCTGACCCGAATATATCAGCGACGTCATAATGTTTGACCCAACGTTGACCCGAATATATCAGGAAAACATCCGGTTATAGGCAGATGGCCATTGAAAAGTAAGAAATTCCATTAAGATTGCTAGTTAATAATACGATAAATTTATCATCAAGTTTTCTTCAAACAAATATTGTAAAATATAAGCCGCTCGACACAATATGAAGCTTTTTAGCTCGTTCGCTACGCTCACTCGCCGAAAAAGCTTCACATTGTGTCTCGCGGCTGATATTTTACGATATACGTTTGCAGAAAACCTGATAATATGTACATATCTTCTGGAGAACCACCGAATTTTAGAATATGGTGACCTGTAAGTAGAAGGACCTTGATGAAGAAAAATTTGGTTCCTACAAGGCTTACTACCACACTTCATAATGATAGGGAGAAATGACTTCTCTCTGAGGTCATCAATAAAAACTGCTTTCATGCCAGGTGAGCGATACAGGCTCAGCCCTCTGAGCCTCTGGTTTATAATGTCGCTCTAATGTGGTTCCAGATTATATCAGCAGTTGACTGCACAATAAAAGGCAATCATTTTCCTATTATACATTCAACCAAATCAATCAAAGTAACTAAGTCTTCAAGTTTGTAGACAATGGGCTATGTGATTTTGTATTGTTGTGGTCTGTGTACGGCATACATAGTTTCATCGACATGAATGCATTTCATTCTTTGAATATGCTGACACACAAAACAACTAAAACTGGCCTCTCCCTCCGAGGTCAAGTCAGCCGGGATACTATGTGAAGCAGGTCAAAGAAACCCCGATTCGCAATGTCGACATTAAGAGGTGTATTTAAGAGTTATATTACGCCAATGCATTGAATAATATAAAGAAAAGGTGAGGGGAAAATCTCGTAGATTATTTATCACCGTCAATATAACACATGTGCCATCATGTTTTGGACTCCCGAGAGCGATATTGATTGGTTACGGATGGGCTGCAGATGGAGGTGTCTAACGCTCCGTAGTAAGTAAGTAAGTTTTATTAAACCATAGTCTTAATAATGGAATTGTTTCAGTTATAATACATGATAAAATAGGATGCATATAAAATCAAAATAGGATAAATGCCAGTATATTATTACAACACAGGATTATCCTCTTGTCTTTCTTATTACAGTAATTGATGTTTTCGCAAAGGCCATTAAATTGCAGAAAATAAAATGACAAAGTCATTCTCCAAAAACCATATCCTGATAAAATACAAATTATGGGTGCAACCGCATTAGTTAATGAAGATTCATAGAAATCAATTCACAGGTTTAGTAGAATTTCAAGGTAAAGTGAGACCACGGCGACGTAAGAGGACAAATTTCTATTTGTCAACACTTCTTTGCGGGCCAAACCTAAATTAACATTGCCCAAAATCATTATGAACATCCTATTGTTACAACCTTCTTCCAAATAATAAAAGATTTAAAATGCCACACATACAGTAGCAAAACTTCAAGCATTCTGGTTGTAATTTAACGTCGAAGTGGCCGATTAAAGCACACTTAGCCATATGAAGTCATAGTCCTGGACACTAGAAATAGTTGTTTGCAGGATATAATCTGGAACTGAATTTGACATGTAAAAGTAAATCTGATTATTCTAATTTGAAATTTTGTTTCCACTGTGTTTATAGCAACTGCTCAGCTTAGTATGTAAACAATTAAACTATTGTGGGAGATCTCAAATGTCTATTTTTAAAGTTTGATTTTTATGAATGGGTTTAGTTATAGCAACAACAGCAATATGTTTCTCAGGTATATAAATATTAACGATTCATCCGTTGGATATGCTAATTAAACTAGGGCAACTCATTAATTATAAATAAGTCTTATATAAAGGATATTCCCACGAAGAATGCAGAAAACTCGCTTTCTAAAAGCCTCACCCTGCTCGTCCTTTGTTTGAATAGTTGTCTTGTGCAATCCCTTTAGCTATTTTTATTTGAGGAGAGAATCCACTGTCATTGCAAAAAATAGAAAAATTACCTCATATAATTTAAAACTATGAATATTTATAACTGAACCTATATGGACATTTAAAACTGTCAATCAAGATAATTGAAGTCTTCTTTACGCATCATTTCACTATCTGATGAACAAGTATGAATGGAGTCCTAACACGCTATAGTACGTATCTTATCTGACCTGGACAAAATGATGAAACTGGGATTCCCATATTATTTTAAGCAATATTGGTCATAAGAAGTTGTGAGAATTTGAAATGTTTGGAGAATTTAAAAGCTTCATATACAAAATCTTTGATCTATGCTCGAAATGAGTTTATTCCACTTCATTTTTGTCCTTCGTTATAGCGCTCTCTTAAGTTTTATTACGAGTAGAACAGTGTAAGTTTTTAAGTCGCTTTAAACAAGAAGAATATTTGCTACAATCCTAAAAAGAAAAGTATAATCTCCCTTATAATTATTCTCTTAACATAAATACAATTACGTGTTCGATGATTTTATTTATATCTGTTTACTTTTTTAATGCATCAGCTAATTCCGATTGGAAGGACTGAATTTCAGAAAAAAACCATGATGTCTATTCTTTTATTAGATTTTGTCGTCAATTAAATAATGAGTATCTCCCTCGTGCATATCTCTGTCGGATGGTATTGGCTTTACAGTTTTTTTTTGTCATTTAGACATTTTGGAATTTTCTCTTCAACTTTTTGGATTGTAGTTTTGGTTTTCAACATTATAAACCTTGAGCACAACTGATGAGTCGTAAATCGACGAAATGTGCACATCTTGTTTATCAAAATATAACTGAATATGTATTGCTTACGTGTAAAGTGATGGGTGATGCTTACCTGCACGAATTATCTGTTGTCACTCCTTTTCCCTTTGTTTTATATTGGTTTTATATTGGTTTGATATTGTTTTATATTTTATTTCTTCTTCACTTGCTTCTATCATTATTTTCATTATTTAGTTTACACACGTTGTCGTAATTGTTCCTCGGTTTTTCTGTGATCAAGAGATTATGGCTTTATGGACTATCCTTTATATTATTGTATCGATATCCTCTTGTTTTAATTTAAATTATAAAAAAGATGAACAAGTTAAACATAACAGAAAAAAAAAAACGAACATCGTCTAACATACATGTATAATCAAATGTATATTTGTAGTCAATACATGCGGTTTTAAAATATATTTACACCAAAATAAAAAATAGATAAAAAATGAACAAAGAAGGCGAAGATGTTCCAGTGAATTGGAAAAGAAACATTTCATTATCATAAATAAGATTACATTGTATAAGTCATACTGAATCAATATATTGTATCAACCAGTACTGACAGTATGCAATTCTTCGAGAAATGATTACTCTTGTTACCAAAGTTAGTTATCTAGTGTTTGATAATAAAAAAAAACAGATTGATCAACGACGTCTTTTGGATTGCTTTCTAACATGTAATTGTTGAAAACTGCCAACATCAAATATATTTTGAAGAAGTGGCTATCAATAATTATGTTCAATTTAGGCAGGCGTATTCCCAAAATTTCAAATGCACTTTAAAATTTTAGAATTATTTCCTGACCACCTGACCAAAGTATTTTGATGTTCGCTTTTTGGGGTGTTCTCCCGGATATGTTCGTCTGCTTCCGTTACTTCCAGTCTGATAATTTATCAAAGTTATGCAACAACTACATGTGAAAAATTCTTTTTTCTCCATGCATCTATAGTGTACCTGTTCACTTTATCATTACTGCTGATAAAGTAAAGTAAGAAGGTCATTACATTATAAATCTATAACATAATAATGCGTTCATATAAAAAGATTAAAATTTGGAACGTTAAGTTAATTTTTTCTATGGTTCACCGAATTTATAGACTTCGATATTCAAATTTAGATATGAGGCAATCATGTGAACAGCTATTACACCGATATAATTATCTGTATTAAATTATTGTTTTTTTTAAAAAAAATACATTTATACATATTACATAATTACACAAATTTAATAGTATAAACTTACTGACTTGGTATGAGGAGAATAGTACGTTTATTGGCCCCGGGATACCATCTGTTGTCCAGAGGCATAGTCGAGGGCTATTAGTTGGTATTAAGGAGACAATAAACTTACTATTCTTCGAATATGCCGATAATAAATGTTTTTTTTTACAGACAGACAATTTACCTGTGAAAAGTTTCCAGTACTATTCAACGATGAACAGTATAGACAAACCAATAAAATAAATGTCTTGATTTTTATATAGAAAAAAATACTGAAGTATAATAATAACTGATGATCAGGGCCCAGTTGTTCAAAAGTTAATCACTTTTTTTCACTTTCCATTATTTCGATTGTTAAGTAATATTTATGTACAAAATTTTGCATAGACAAACTAAGTCATAGGATTAACCTATCAGAAAATGTTCAGTCCTTAGGCAAAGAAGCAAAAATTTGAAGTTGAAAATTGTAGTTAACTTTGAACAACTGGGCCCAGGACAATATTACGATATATGGCTGCCTAAAGGTGTATGTATGAACTAGAGAAACTGATACAGCCCACCACTGAACCGACAGAATCTTTTCGCGAAACATCAAATACCATTTGACCTTCGTTTAGCCGATTTCAATTCCTTATTTTTTACTGATATGCAATTTGTTTATGAACACCTAATCTCGGCCAAAGCACGTGAAAATAATAATACCAGGAAAAAGTTCAAAGGACAACTATGGGAATTATCCAGTTATCTCAATGGTACCAGTAAAAACTTCATACGAAACAATTACCTTATATATTGCATTGATATATTTCAGTGTGATTTATTTTAACACAATAAAAGTACAAGAAGACCCCTAGTACAGGTTTTTTTTTTTACTACAAATGACGATGTAACAAAATGTGGTATTAAATGACAGAACTGCAAGGTTAATCAACAATGTAACAAGCATATATTTTGTAAAATTCCAACAAGAGAAAATAGATTTTATACATTTTGCAACCTTAATGTAGTTGAAGACGAAAGACATTTTTTACTAGAATGCCAAAAATATTCTATTTTACGAAAAGACTGTATTCAAAGAGCAAAAACAGAAAATGTGACATTAAATTTTGATAAAATGAATGATAATGAAAACAATTTCTATATTCTTACTCCACCAACATCAAAACAAGTGAAAAATACAAGTTGTTTTATTATAAAGTCATTAGAACCGAGGATAAAAGACATTTGAACATGTTTTTTTTTATCTGTATTCATAAAGTTGTTTTATGTTTCACTTACTATTTGTTATTGTATAAATGTTTTTGTCAAAAGTCAATTGACTTGTATGGCAATAAAATTTTGAATTGAATTGAATTGTTAAAGTCGATGTATTCATCATGGCTGAAAAACATACTAATTGATTTTGCACAAAAATGTAAAACTGCATCGTTAGACTACATATCATAATGTTACGATGAATAAGCAAAATAAGGGTCATTGACAAGTAGTATGTAAACAAACCGTTACCTGAATGAAGTTAAATTTAGATATGACAATATATTATATATTTTTGACTATTTGACACAGTATTAAGTCTGGCAATGACCGTTTATCTCTTCCATCTATATTAAATATATTCATTCATTTAAAATATATTTGGGATTCCCTCTCTACAAGCAAAATTTACTACAATGAATATAACGATATTTAAATATGTTTATGACCTACTGAGGTTAAATACACGAAGATATATTTACCTTTTTTTTAATTTTCTTACCTTTACAAAGTGTGGTTGATCAAACTTGAAAATTAAATCCATATTGCCTATACATTCAGTTTAATATAAAATAACTATTACGTTGAATAAGATTTGATTAATACTTAAATTTGATTTGGAACTGAGATTTTATGATTTTAAAACCAACTTTATTTTCAGTTTGAACTAATAAAATGTTGTATAAGATCGACAAAAATACATACTATACCAACATACTTTTAAGAGGATACAAATTAACTGCCGTACATTCCACTTCATTTGTTTTTCCTGGTCACCAAAAACAAAATTCATATTTAAGATTGCTGTGAAACATATACTTTCTCTTGCTCTTTGTTTGAGTACCCATTAGAGATAGGTATGACTGTAATTATCCAAGACCCTTATGCTTTTTTATTTGCTAATTTGTGTTTGATCTTTGTACACCATCAATATGCCGAGTGTTATCTTAAATGTATATACACTATTTTATAATTAACACTAACTGAATCGTCACTGGAATTGCTGTGCACTGTAAAAATATAGTTTTTTAACAAATCATAAATTACATCATCATTTTGACTTTTTTTAATTTGCTCTTCATCTTTTTGGATTTTTGTTTTGGTTTTCAAGATTTTAGACAATGGGCACAACTGATGAGTCGTAAATCGTCGAAATGTGCACATCTTGTGGATCAGCTGGTACCACAGAATTTTATTTCTTTACAATTCTATATACCCGTGCGAATCATCGACATATGACAAAACTACAATAAAATAGTAAAGGATTTTGATCCTAAGCTGAGTTAACATAATGAAACCCGGTAAAAAATCATTCTGTTATATTCCAAATATTTTATTTTGCAATATGTTTGCCAACACTGAAAGAAATTAAAATAACCATTCGTTTTTGTGACAGAATAAAATGATATTGGTAAGACACGTTGCAAACGATGAAATAGGTATATATATAAATAAAAAAGAATCGGTTTGAAATGGCTAAAATATAATTTATATACATGTTTTTCATGAAATAAAAGCATCAAGTGTTGCATATAAATTTAGGATAAATTGTAAAAGTTTGGAAAAAAGAATAAGGAGTAAACAGATGCAAAAAATTATTAGATCATTAGAAGATAAATATAAAATTTGCGTAGGCATTTCAAATTTTTCTTCTTGAACTACACCAATTTAATAATAAAATTTAAAAAAGGGAGTGATTTTTTCATTCACGCTTTTGAAACGTTTGCTTATTGGTTCTACATTCCACCAAAGCAAGAACGCATGAAATACGGATTACTGACTTTCAATGACTTACAAATAATTTGTTACTAATAAGCATATAAAATACAAATAATGATTAAAACTTATAATGTAAATATGAAAAAGAAATAAAACCTGGATGATATCATTCATATTGATGATGAAAAAATAACGTTTCACATCTTGTTATCCGTATAAGACCTGCATTCAGCCGGAAAGATTTCAAAGTCATCCGGAAACATACCAAGTGAACCGTTTCTTTCTCTGTGGAATTCCAGACAGTGACTAAAATATTAAAAGTGCAGATCTGAATCATTAGATGAAACATATTTCAACATATCTAGGGGATATATCTCAGGAAATGGGCGTATATCGACTATATCAGTGTCTTAATATTGTTTTAGTGCAAAAATGCGATAGCAACATAACTGCCTACAGGCACAAGTTCAGCACTTTTGCTATATGTACACATCTGTGATCAAAATATGAGAAAGCAATAAATCAATAGTACAATATTCGATTTTAAAGTTTTGAAAAGTAAATTTATCCTCTCATTACAATGTTATATTTTATAATGCAGTTAACTGTGAAATACTAACTTGCTGACTCAAAGGGAATATCCAATCCAGTTTAATTGAAGTCCATGATGAATCAATTGGTGCATAATCAATTAACTCAATAACTGGATAATTTATACATATACTAGTTTATTTGTATAAATTATTTATTTGCATCAACCGCTTACTCTTTTTAACAATCTGGGATCACTCATGGTTTATAATAGTTAGTGTTATTTGCAGTTTTGATCATTTTTGTGCCGTCTTGTTTATTTGACTTCTCGGTTTTGTCCGACCATTTGAATAACGTCTTTTGGATTGTACTCAAGTTATTTTTATCCATTACTTATTTTATTTAACAACTGCTGTCACAAATTATTGAACAGTTAATATAAAACAATTTAAACATAGAATATGAAATGGAACTTTTCGTATCCAATCCCATATCAGACCGGGACATCCAAATCGATTCGAGAGCTTTAGCTTCATGGCTTATTGGTCGAGGGTTAATATGGGATTTGATATAAAATTTCCATTTCATATCATCTGTCTATCATATATATGAATGAAAGTAAAAATTATCTTTATTCATGATTACCAATGAAGGTATGCAATTGATAATATTTGCTGGATACTTGTCCTTAGCCAAAGATATACGGATGTGTTTCAACAATTTATGTCTTATTAGCAGAGCTGATGGTCGAAAACCGTGGAAATCGGCAAAACAAAATATAAATCAGATTCAGGTGCCAAAACCAAAGAAAAAAGATATAGAACCAAAAGGTTAGGGCTATGCTTGCGGGAGATGCTCCTTAGTTTCAGACAATCCTTAAGTTTCTAATTTTTAAATATCAGTTCATCGGGTAGCATCGAAATACTACCTGATGATAGACTCGGAGACTGGAGGCATCCAATCAGTCGGAAAAACATTCTCTGATACCAATTTTGATGCCTTATATTTGAAAGAAACATTCAAGACCGAATATTACGTACAAGCAAACATGATTTTCAAGTCTTGGGGGGGGGGGCTAGCCCGAGGAAAAAATCAAGGATCCTGGATCGTTCCTCTCTCATAAAAATGAATGGTTGCATCCTTAGACAAAGAGCTAACACCCGTCCTCGTTCCATAATTACCCCCCCCCCCCCCCCCCCAAAAAAAAAAAAAGTGCAACCTCAGTAAGTACTGTAAAGTATAGTTAAACAAAATAATAATATATTTTCTCCAAATTGTACTATAAATCAACTGTGCTTTTAATACAAGTCAGAATTTCCATTCAAGTATCATGAACGGGTGCTTTAAAAATACTTTAAGCTGCTTTCTGTGAAAATAAATTAAATTTAGTGATCATATCCTTAATCCAAACTGTCAGTTTGACTTAACATGTACATAAGATGGTCGTTGTAGGAGTTCATTTATATATTGAGCACACTTTAGAAAAAGATTATAAATTCTGTCAAAAATCAAATAACGTGTGGTATGGTATATCAAAAATCTTTGGCATGATAAATGGGTTTTCTTTGAAATTCAAAAATACAGATCCTTTGTAAACAGCATCGACGATGTGTAAACAGGTGACTTTTCTTTTCTTTTCCCCTTTTTTAGCTCACCTGACCTGAAGGGTCATGTGAGCTATTCTCATCACTTGGCGTCCGGCGTCCGGCGTCCGTCGTCCGTTAACTTTTACAAAAATCTTCTCCTCTGAAACTACTGGGCCAAATGGAACCAAACTTGGCCACAAGCATCATTAGGGTATCTAGTTTAAAAAATATGTCCGATGACTCCGCCTGCCAACCAACATGGCCGACATGGCTAAAAATAGAACATAGGGGTAAACTGCAGTTTTTGTCTTATATCTCAAAAACTAAAGCAATTAGAGCAAAACTGACATGGGGTAAAAATGTTCATCAAGTCAAGATCTACCTGCCATGAAATTTTCAGACGAATCGGTCAACCATTTGTTGGGTTATTGCCCCTGAATTGTTAATTTTAAGGAACTTTTGCAGTTTTAGGTTATTATCTTGAATATTATTATAGATAAAGACAAATTGTAAACAGCAAAAAAGTTCAACAAAGTAAGATCTACAAATAAGTCATCATGACCAAAATCATTGATTGACCCCTTATAGGAGTTTTTGCCCTTTAAAGACGGCATCCAGCATAACTTTCCTTTAAAGATCTCCTCTCAAACCAAACTTTGGTGGAATTGTCCTTGGGTGGCCCCCTTCCAAAAATATGTCCGGCATCCCGAACTTTCAACTCACATGGCTGCTGTTACTGAAAATAGAAAAAAGGGGGGTGAATTTCAAAAATCTTCTTATATGAAACTACAGGGCCAGTTGGAACCAAAGTTGGCAGTAATGGTTCTTTGGAGGTTTTCTTTCAGAAATATGTCCAATGACCCAGACTGTTAATCAAGATGGCTGCCACAACCGAAATCTTAGTTTAACATAGAGCCTTAGGGGAAAATTCATTGAAAAATCTTTTTGTCTTAAACCACTTGACCAATTGGAACCAGACTTGGCAGCAATGGTCCTTAGACAGAGGTGTGTCCGATGACCCGGACTGTCAGCCAAGATGGCCGCCAAACCCAAACTTAGTTTAACAAAGGGCCCTATGGAAAAATTCATTGAAAAATCTTCTCGTCTGAAATCACTAAGCCAATTAGAATTAGACTTGGTAGCAATGGTCCTTAGATGGTCCTCTTTCAGAATTTTGTGCGATGACCCAGACTGTCGACCAAGATGGCCGCCACACCAAAACTTAGTTTAACATAGGGCCCTATGGAAAAATTCATTGAAAAATCTTCTTGTCTGAAACCACTTGACATATTGGAGCCAGACTTGGCAGCATTGGTCCTTAGGAGGTCCTCTTTCAGAAATGTGTTCGATCACCCGGATTGTCAACCAAGATGGCTGCCACACCTAACTTAGTTAAATATTGGACCCTATAGGAAAATTCATTTAAAAATCTTCTTGTCTGAAACCACTTAGCCAGTTGGAACAATACTTAGCAGAAATGATCCTTAGATGGTTCTCTTTTAGAAATATATCCGTTGACCTGGACTGTCAACCAAGATGACTGCCACAGCTGAAATTAGTTTAACATAGAATCGTATAGAAACACCAGCCAAATTGACTGCAACACTTAAATTTTTAGGTCTGCTCAAGGTGAAAAGTTAAATCCAGGTAAGCGATACAGGCTCTTGAGAGCCTCTAGTTAGTTTTTCTTCTTCTTTTTTTCGCTGTTGTATTTTATTGCGCAACTATTATATTGTGTTTCATTATTGATCTTGGAATCAACTTATCTCAATGCAACACAAAAAACCAAATTACTCTATGTTTTTTTACATTATATCATTGTTTTAAACGATGTACATAAGAAGGGAAAGGATATAATTTCACATTTTTGATCAATAAAAGAATCTAGTATTTATAAAAGGCCATAATTTTCAATATTATATTATAAAATCTATAAATTTTAAAAATTATAACAGAATGTGTAATTAACAGTTGTCATGAATATTTGGCCGATATCGATTTGCGCCAAAAATGCATTCATTTGCGCCAATATTACTGCGCCACTTATATTTTTCAAACCATATGTGTCATTTGCGCCAATAAAATAGACACTCATTATATACTTGTTTTACATGTATTGGGATTGGATCGGCAGTTTTAACACTGGCAGAGTTAAAGTCATTTATTGTAATAATAATTATAAATTAAAACGTTGTACGACAGTCCATTTACAGTTAAAATACAGTTAAACTCGAGTATCTGTACAGTTAAACGAGCTGATATTTATAACTCAAGGTGTAAACATTTTGCTTTCTGCTAATTTCACCTCATAATGGACGCATCTGTAAACACCCTAGCAGAACATGATTTTACTGTGCATCTACATCTAATTTCTCTATTCTTCTTAATGAAGGCCTGGTGGAATTTCTGGTCTTCTACTATAATGACAGGTTTCCCCTATCAGATTCAATTTTCTTGAATTGAATTCTTTACACGTTGAAAACTTTCTTATTACTGAACAATTTATTCGCTTGTGATTATTCTTACATTTGAAAAGTATTCACTGGGACAGATTAATTTTTATACCGAAAGGTTAACTGTTATACATGTATATTGGTAAATTATGTACAGGTAATTTACAGGTAAATATGGATAGTTGAATTTCATTTATTGGCGCAATTAAAACTATGAAAAATATAGACAGTGGCGCACTTTAAATATGCTAATTGGTGCAAATTGATTCCGGCCGAATATTTGAGTTAGATTTTGTCCATAAATGATATTTATTACATTGTAACCGTTGATTTACCGTAGTATCCGAGTGAAAGAAAATCTGGTAAATCACATGTGAAAAGAACAGCCAGTATTTCACTGAGGGAAGTAACGTCACAATTGCCGCGGAGATATATCAAAAGACATAGTCCGTTATATTTCACATTTATTTATGCTAAATTGTTAGATTCTGTACAATGTAATAAAAATTATAACTAATCGCAGAATTAAAATACCAGAAATAAACAACTTGTGACCGAACTAAGCTGTAAATTATTTCGCGCGCGTAATTCAGCGATTAAAAATACTATAAATCTACGTTTGCGCCATTTAGTTATCGTTCATTTGCGCCAATGATACGTTAACGCAATTAAATCTTCTAAATCGCATGCATACATGTTTATCAAATGAGCAAAAATTAAAGGATACATTTGTGAGAATTTGAAATTAATTCATAACAAATAAGCTGTTCAATAATGACTTCACTTCTCTTGGTCAGGCGGCCTCCCCGGCGGTGCCTCGAGTGCGGAAGTTCGTGGGTTCGATCCATGAGAGGGTAAAACCAAAGACATTAAAATTGGTAAAACAGCTTCTCCGCCAAGCACCCGACATCTAGGAGTAAGAGCAAAGGACTTGTCAGTTCGTAGTCAGTATAATGTGAGAGTGGGTTGGAATGTCTTTCTGTGGACTGTTAACTCGTGAGCTAGCACATTAAAAATCCGGCTCGGGGTGTAGGTCTAGTACAAAGCAGGGTTCATATTCACATCACATCAACATCTTCTCGTCCTGGTATTCATGCTATAATTTCCACTGGAGTTAAACAATAATTCATCCATCTTTTGGTCAGTAGGCTTTTATTATAGCCTGGCGGAGTTAGAGTCTTTTTTTTAAAAAAATACTTATCGACTTCACGAGGTTGGACTTAATATTTACAATAAAGAGGTTAATATCCAGATTTTTCTAAAGTTTTTTTTATAATAGAAAAAGATAGCCTGGAATTTAAAAGGGGAAAAACTTGTTCTTGGAATACGGTATCTATATGGCCTGCTAATAGTTAATACACGGCTCAACTTTTCAACACTTTGTTTGACAAAACTGTCAAAATGTAACTAAATTTAGAATTAAATTGATTTCATTTTCCAGAAAAAAAGACAGAAACTTATTTTATAGATAAGGCTGTAAAAGCAACAAGAAAATTTTATAAATTACCCCCGTTTGTTTTCGGTAATTTATAACATTAATGTTTTACTGGTTTTTAGAAAATCTTTTTGAAGATTTAGTTTAGTGACAAAACATTGAGAAAGGTCAAATCAGATTAACATACTTCTAATTTCCATAGTCGCATTGCTGGTTCTCCAAGCCACCTTCTTCCGGGAAAGATGGTTATTTATGACCCTGAACTAAAAATGTCAATATCTTATTTGTAAGCCGAATTATCTTTTTGTTTTAACAAAGATACAATTATAAATATATCTTCTGTTGCATATAAGTATGTAGCCCAGTAGATGCGAACAAAGCATTTCTATTATTAACGTGATAAAATGGCAACAATCAAAGAATCAGTGACGTAAGATTAAAAACATATTTCCTTCATATTACTACTTATTACAAAATACAAGAACCATTTTTTCCATTTAACATTGTACGAGTCCATTATTACCATTATACTTATTTTTGACTCAATTAATTTACATGTACGATTCTAAGCTAAACTTAAGGTCTTTAAAATGATTCCACAATACTGAGTATTGACGTTTACGCCATATCCTTACATTCTAATATCACAATAAAACAAATTTAATTAATGAACTTTCAGCAACGACTGAAAAATAATGATGACAAAGTGAATTTGTCGTGCAGAGGAAAAACACATGACGTGATGCTTTCAAAGACTTCTCCGTAATTAATATGATACGTAATTTTTTTTTTATATCGAGGCAGAAAGCATTGTTTGTAAATATCCAATTACATAGCACATTTGAGCCAGCTGTATAAACTGTCGACATAAAATTATTTGCTTACCAATTTAACGTGAGAATAACAGATGAAATAACAACAAATAAACATGACACCTGCGTCAAAACTATAAGAAACATTGGAGGGTAAATAACATACATGTATCTACAACACAGAGTCCGAGTTAGTGTAGGCACTTATAATGAGTTGGGGTCCTTATAGTTCAACACAGAGTCCGAGTTAGTGTAAGCACTTATGATGAGTTGGGGTCCTTATAGTACAGCAGAGAGTCCGAGTTAGTGTAAGCACTTATGATGAGTTGGGGTCCTTATAGTACAGCAGAGAGTCCGAGTTAGTGTAGGCACTTATGATGAGTTGGGGTCCTTATAGTTCAACACAGAGTCCGAGTTAGTGTAAGCACTTATGATGAGTTGAGGTCCTTATAGTACAACAGAGAGTCCGAGTTAGTGTAAGCACTTATGATGAGTTGGGGTCCTTATAGTACAACACAGAGTCCGAGTTAGTGTAAGCACTTATGATGAGTTGAGGTCCTTATAGTACAACAGAGAGTCCGAGTTAGTGTAGGCACTTATGATGAGTTGGGGTCCTTATAGTACAACAGAGAGTCCGAGTTAGTGTAGGCACTTATGATGAGTTGAGGTCCTTATAGTACAGCAGAGAGTCCGAGTTAGTGTAAGCACTTATGATGAGTTGGGGTCCTTATAGTACAACAGTGAGTCCGATTTAGTGTAGGCACTTATGATGAGTTAGGGTCCTTATAGTACAGCAGAGAGTCCGAGTTAGTGTAGGCACTTATGATGAGTTGAGGTCCTTATAGTTCAACAGAGAGGCTGAGTTAGCGTAGGCACTTATGGTGGGCCCTTATAGTTCAACAGAGAGGCTGAGTTAGTGTAGGCACTTATGATGGGCCCTTATAGTTCAACAGAAAGGCTGAGTTAGTGTAGGCACTTATGATGGGCCCTTATAGTTCAACAGAGAGGCTGAGTTAGTGTAGGCACTTATGATGGGCCCTTATAGTTCAACAAAGAGGCTGAGTTAGTGTAGGCACTTATGATGGGTCCTTATAGTTCAACAGAGAGTCTGAGTTAGTGTAGGCACTTATGATGGGTCCTTATAGTTCAACAGAGAGGCTGAGTTAGTGTAGGCACTTATGATGGGTCCTTATAGTTCAACAGAGAGGCTGAGTTAGTGTAGGCACTTATGATAGGTCCTTATAGTTCAACAGAGAGTTTATCTATCCTGATCCTCAGTTGTGTAAATAAATTTTAAAAACTAATTACAGTATTAAATCCACCAGCTAGTACAATAAAAGATGGAAGGGAAGGTACGACAAGGTCAAATTGTGTTGTTTATATAACTAACTCAGACGATTATAACTGCCGGTTGATATATTTCATCGGAAATAAATATTAAAAAACAAAACAAAACTAACAGATGCAACATGAATACAAAAAAAATAATTCTAATATGATCTGCTTCAAACATCCGTGGTAAAATATGGATATATTGGTTCCAACGTTGAGGAGAGCTACTAGTGGCCTTGTGGCTGTTAGCAATCCTCTATAAATAAATAAAGCATTAAATTAAATATAATTTATAGATTGACTGGACTAATAAAGCAAAAAAAATGAGTGTCACACTTAGTTTAAACAATGGAATAAGATTACTGAAATTAAAATTTTAATTATTTTTTTAATTAATCGAAGTTAAACGGTAAATATATGGTCATACAATGCTTCAGTTATTAAGCCTTATTATCAGATTGCTCTTTCAGAAATTTGATACCATTTTTATGCCAATTTAACATTTCTCCGTTTTCTTATTATTGTTCTTAAATTAATAGTTAACCAATCAGAAACAAGTATTTAATTTGGCTATTGCCGCTATATTAAAATAATAAAATTACCTTGTTAAGTTGAGAATACTATAATACATCCTTCGTATCATATAATATGGGTGATAATAGATAAAACCCATTTGTGGTAAGTAACTGTGAATAATATACGTTATAAACTATAACCAAGTCCTAAATAAAAGACATGCTTATTACAAAAGTTCTTTTTGCTTTGGTGGGTATAATATATTTAGCCTCTGTTTCGGGAATCTTATTTATTTGTACACATTTAGTATGTTTATTGTTGAACCTTAGTGCAGAATAATAATTTTTCATTCCTTTATTGATAGCTCAAGTATGTTTGCAGTAAAATGTCATAAAATAAATTGGTATTTTTTACGATGTCTGAAGAGTTTGTTTTCGACCTTGTGTTCAAAACACTCGTTATAATATTCTGCGCTTAACTTGTAACTTTGATATCTGTAAATTACTTTCCCTAAAATATTTCAAGTCATTCTAGATAGGTACCCCGCAATGAAAATTCACTTTCAGCACCTCCTATAGAGATTTAATATATATATTTTGTAGATAACAGTGAACATGAATACCAAATTTGTTATATGGAGATTAAAGAAATGTCATAAATTATGTAAAGAGTCTTAAAGTAAAAATATTGAGTTTGTATGTATTTCGATAACCTATTTATGCAGTAAATACCCAATAAAGTCTAAGATCTATTCATAAAGCGTTAAGTTTAGATAAGTGTTTTACATATTTGGAATTCAGTGATCACTTAATTTGATGTTATAACCACTAGTTGTGCTGAAAATGTACGTTTAAATGGTTCATTAAAATTACAGTCGATCCCTGCAACGTTAATTTGGATAGAAATTCTACAATACCTTTTACGGACAATATCTGCTTATATATGCTTCGTGATTCATACGTTCAGAAAAAGACATATTTTTGTTATGCATTCCTTTAATTCAAATGTATGTGTAGGCTCGCTTGTATAAAAAAAATAACCAGTTTCTTAACAGTCAAATTTTGACTCCTGAAACTGCAAGCCCCAAGAACTAAAATTTCATATGGAGCTTCAGTTGGGGTTGTCTATGACATTTGCCCAATTTGCTAAAATCGCACCTATAACGTATGGAGGCAATATAAAATGCATGTTTCTGGTGGGTCAAACTGCACGGTCTTATGAACTACAAATTTATATGAAGTATCATTGGGAAGTTTGTTCTGTGATGTTAGTTCATTTCATCCGAGTCAGACCGCTGACATACCATCAATAACCAGTATTTGTTTCTCGTTGTTCAAAACTTGAAAAGGGTTTCCTCTAAAAAGTGTTGGCGAAATGAAATGATACTTCATTTGGAATATCTATTGATTGTCGAAAGTAATGAACGTTGTCCTTGTGATAACGTATGTTAGATTTATAAAAAGCTCCCATTTATGGTGGTTTACTTTTTTTCTGCACAAGGGATTTCGTAACCAAAGATTTGTAGGTCGAGTCTGAATTACATTAGCACAGTTGGAGGCCCTTATTGTGTAGTTCTTCTTTAAATTCACTATGCTTAAGTAGGTTTTTGACTGGAGTTAAGGGATTACAGAATTTGCTTAAAGGAAAAAATCTAGAGAAAGAATTTATAAGTATAGAGTATTGACACATACTTCAACTTATTCTATTTTGTAATATCATTGAAGCATTTGTAACATTGTTCGATGATCGGGGTAAAATGTTGAGAATTCTAAAAATGTATTTCATTTATCTTCATGCATCATAATGTTATAACTAAAGTTTACTGGTTTATTTTATATTTTTACTTTAAATCTATCCTTGATTTTTTTCGATAAGACATTACGTTTTGAAATCTGCAGATTCACTGCCATTGAATCTTTATCATCTTTTACAATTGTACACCGTTTTAATGACCCAGGAATCAACTCCTTACTACTTTAAAGTTTATTTTAATCATCTGACAGAACTATTTCCATGTTATATTGTGATTTCTTTAAAGATTTTGTCCTGATTCCCATAATTTCAAACGACATGTTCTATAAATACAGAATTATAGGGAACAAATTTTAGCTTAGAATTACTAAAGGAGCAACCATCAGATTTTCCCTTCGAATCCCCCCCTGGATGAATATATAAAGATATACTAATGTACATGAAAGGAGGGTTCAAAAGGAACTCTTACCAAATAGACATGTATATGAAACCATTTCTTACTTAAAACTGTGTAACTATAATTGGACGGATTGTTGGGTGCTTTGCAATTACATAATAACAGGCATTACCGTTGTGGCCGGATTAACACTTCCCTAGTACCTTCACTACGACAGTCTCAACCAATCCGTTATTCAGTGAACAACCAACGATAAATAAAAAGTAGAACAAACTTTTACATTATTATTAAAGCGTGCTCTAGATATGTAGAATATTAAGTACAACTGGTTGGGATAATAAGAAGGGGAATTCCAGTTAACAACAGGTAAACAAATTGTATAGACACTAAGGACTTAATATGACAATATATATTATTACTGTATTTTAAATAGCAGGAAGAAAACTGATATATATCCAACAGGTGTAAAAGTACAAATGCTAAATGCTAAATGTAACGGTACATGTTTATATTATTAAAGTTGCAAACCTACGTTTTAGTATTAGTAGGCTATAACTTACAATTACAGTATCAGATATACGGAAGTAAAAATATCGAAGTTTGCATGAACTCCGAACGGAGTGAAACAAGATTCTTTTCCCAATCCTTCCCCCGTCGTGCGATTCATGTCCAATAAAAATGCAATACATAGAACGGCACAAAACAATACAAAGTGAATTGACATCTACAGTTAGATGAGTACCCCAAAAAAAAATGGACAGCATCCCTAACATCTGCATATCCAACTAGTAAAGTACAAAACGAATCATTGATGGCCTCTGTAACACACACATGAATCTTACAGGTCATGGGATTGTAAAATTTCCTGTAAAGTCCTTGAAAAGTCGTATTTTTTTTTTGTACGTAACTGCATAAAAAAATTAAAAAGTGTGGGGGGTATTATTTTTGTATTCAAGTCGGTATGATTGTAGCTATTTTTAAGTCATCAAGCATTACGATAGTATGATGATTTCGCATAACCTCTTATCTGCCTTGCAACATACTTTTTGTTTGATTAACTCCTTATACTTTGAAATTCTGTTCCATATAATATCATGAAAAATTTCAGAATTGTTTTGGAAAATTCAAGAAAATGTCATGAAATGTTTAAAAGAAAAAGTGTTTTAACCCTGCATACATTTGACCCCAGTTAGTTATACACAGAACATCCTCTATACTAACAGTATTTATTACATACACGTCGCTAGTTTGTTAAGTACAAAATCAAATGGACAACCTCTATGACATACACGTCTCTAGTTGTAAAGTGCAAAACTAATGGACAGCCTCTGTGACGTACTAGTACCGGTCTTTAGTTTGTTGAGTGCAAAACAAATTGGCAGCCTCAATAAAATACATATCTTCAGTTTGTTGCGTACAAAACAAATGGACAGCCTCCATGACATACACGTCTCCAATTTGTTTTAAGTACAAAATAACATGGACAGCCTTATTACATACATCTCTTTAGTTTGTTATGTACAAAAAAAAAAGAATATGCATCCTCAATGACATACATGTGTCTTGCTTTTTGAGTGCAAAATCAAATGGACAGCCCGTGTGACACATGTCTAGTTTGTTGGTTGCAACACAAATGGACAACCTCTATGACATACACGTCTCTAATTTCCTATGTATCAAATTAAATGGACAGCCTCTGTGACATACTGGTACATGTCTTTAGTTTGTCGAGTGCAAAATCAAATGTACAGCCGTTATGACATACAAGTCTCTAGTGTCCAAGAAGAAAACATATGACATACATATGTCTGTAGTTAGTTCAGTATAAAACAAAAGGTAAGCCTCAGTGACATAGATTTGTCTGTACGTAGTTCAGATAGAAAACAAAAAGATGGCCTATATCTATAATCATATACTTATAAAACATCGACACTCGGTTCAACCGCCAGTATATGATGGCCTCTTTCCACTTTTAAAAGTACAGTTAGAATTCAAAAGTATTGTATATAATGTTAACTGCTTTATCTTTAGTTTGAGACATATAGAATTGTCATTATATAACATTATATAAGTGAACAAGTCTATCTTTTTTATGCCAAAAAAATCGTTTTAATAATAAATAAGTAATGCCACAAATGTAAGATATGATAAAAATCATGTTTGACCTATATTAGGAAACAACCATTTGGTTGTAATTGAGGCGAAAGGGACAAGAAAAGAATATAACAAAAAACAGTAGCTTTAAAAAGCAGAGTCTTAAATGTGATGAAAAATTTAGTGCTAGATATTCCATGAAACCAGGTGTAAAATTTGGAGAACAAGAAATTGTGAGCGTAAAAAATAACGCGACCCTGTATAATTCGGTAATACGATTTTAAGAAATACGACAGGGGTGTAGCTAACTGTACGTAAATCACAAAACAGAACATTCACTAAAAGTAAGGTTTTTAGCTGACCTCAGCTCAATTTTGTGATAACCGTGCTCCTTTAGATCTAATCGATTTATTAATATTTTGATTTCCAAACGTTTTGGTACTGACAGTACCCGATAAAGGTAAACAAAGGGCAACACTTTATAGAGAACAACGTGATATCTGAGTTAGTATCACTAAACATCCTAATGTCTTTTGTCATGTTTAAAAGTGATGGCTTCCGCATACTTACAAACGAAATCTAGACCATTGTCAGACTTGTAGTTGGTGTGGTTGTTGTTGCGGTTGGCCTTTATACGGTAGTATACATTTTGATAAAAAAAATTCAAGAAGTTCTGAGATGTATTTTAAACGTTCATGAAAAAATATACAGATAGTAACGGTTATCATGTAGTTATTGTTCGTGTTAAACATTCGTTCTGCCCTTTAAACTCAAAAGATCGGTAAGGTAAATTCAGAACCATACTATATAAATAATCTATAAAAATAACATTTTTAAAATATCTATGGCACGAAGTCAAATATTCAGTTACAGTCGAATTGTTTTTTGTTTTGTTTTGGTTTTTTTTCTAATTATAGAATATGTACAGCTTTAAATAGTTCAGCCACTTGTTAGGTTAAACTAAATGGGATATCATTTTATCATTATCCTCTAATCACGATGCATATTTCATGTGACATTGTGTGGTGTCAGCCCACGACATGTCGTATATCACGAAATCACATGGTTCAGTAATTATTATGATGAAACATAAGTTAAATTGAACTGAAGCTTTGATAGTGGTGTGATTATTTGCTGAATAATGCTATGTAGACTTTTTTAACATCGGACTCGGGACATCTTTTGAACTGAGTTTTACTGTGTATATCGCTGTGTGTTTATTTATTCCACATTGGCTAGAGGTATAGGGAGGGGGCGGTTGAGATCTTACAAAACATGTTTAACCCCGCCGCGTTTTTGTGCCTGTCCCCAAGTTAGGAACCTCTAGCCTTTGTTAGTCTTGTGTTTTTTTTAATTTTGGTTCATTTTTATGTTTCGGAGTTAAGTGTGCCGTCCATTTAGCTGAACTAGTATACATTATTGTTTAGGGGCCCGCTGAAGCCCGCCTCCGGGTGCGGGATTTTCTCGCTGCGTTGAAGACCCATTGGTAGCCTTGAGTTTTTTTTCTGCTCTTTGGTCGGGTTGTTGTCTCTTTGACACATTCCCCGTTTCCATTCTCTATTCTATTCCAATATCCGAAGATGAAAGGGGGCATAAAGAAGTCTAAAATCCAAGACCAGCCGAAATCTTATTACAAAACAAAGTCACCTAAGGAACAAATACTACAATATTAACTACAAAGATGACAACACACAACAAACAAATCCATGAATCAGAAAAATGAATAAATAAAAGCATTTGGAATGTAAACTCCCTCAAAAACCAAGGTTGACACCAAGGGCAAATGAAGCATTTCCTGCTATGTTAATGGCACCCATCATAGTCCAATGTGAAAAAAAAATTGTAGCTTAAAAATATGTAAATTTTGACATTTGTGTGATTTCCACATTTTTCTCCAAAGAAATATTTATAAACCTAACATGAATATATAGACCAGTTTTGCATCTGTTTCTATATTTTTTCAGCGAACATATACGAACTCATACTATGACCAAATATCTATATATGTTTTCCACACAAAGTGTGTTTTTTATTCTTTAATTTTTTACATTAAAAAGCAAATAAAATTGACTAATATAATTATTGTTTTCTATTTAGATTGTTCTTCTACTTAAATGTAATTCATTTCTAAATATCCATCAATCTATCTATATATTTATCAATTATTCTTTTAACAATAGTTAACCTTAATTACTTTTTCTTTTTTTTGTGAGGAGGGGGGAGGGGGAGGGGGCAGTTATTTCAGTTTTCGTGTAGGATAATTTATAGATATACAACGTTTTAGATTTTATGTATTAATTTTTAATTTAAGATTTAATGATTCTAGAATATTTCTTGCACTTTTTGTATGATTTAAAGATTTATTTGATGAGGAATTTCAATTTACAAATGCATATTTTAAATTTAGTCTATTCGGTGTTGTTTGAAAATAAAGAATGGAAAGCCGAAACTATAATCCAGAATAGTATAACTATTAATTAAGTACCAAATTAACCTGCATATGATAATATGTTATGTACTTCCTATTATCACGGTAAATAAAATACAAAATACCAGTAGTCTATCTTGGTACATCATACCCAACGGATCAGGAATCCTGTTCGTTTAAAAAATAAAAGTATTAGAACATCGTTACTTTTTCAGTTTATTTATCTCTAAGTGTTATGTTATAAATCAGACTCAAGAAAAAAATGCTTTAAAACGTGTCTGTGCTTATTTTGTATCAAAGAATTGCGTCCATATCCGCTATTGTTTATTAAACCGACATATAACTGTCCCTTGGACGTGGGTGTATATTTATTTAAAATGACCTAAAATTTACCATACCTGTAGAATATTTTTAAAAAAATGCTTGATAAAGTTATGACAATGTAATTTTTTGTTAAAAAAATTTAATTACCTTTTCTATCAACGGTATACAACTATTTGCTGGGTGTTGCCGATTTAGAACGTTCGCCCTCTCGATCGAGTATTACAATTAACATGATTAATATTTAAATTATAAACTCAAATAATTAAAGATGTGAAGTATTGATGTTTAATTGTACATTCTCATCTTTATGTATGAACAATATAAACCACAATATAACATCAAACGAGAAAGTACCAAAGTACAGAAACGGCGAAACCAGTCCCATAATTAATTGGGAAGATATTTGATTTAATCTACGGAAAGTTACGCCTACGTTTTCGGAGTAACAATGTACTACAGAGCCAAAAAAATGTTATATATTTCAAGAAAGCGTGTGCGTGTCGTATCTTCAATTTACTTTATAAATATTTTTGTTTAGACTGAACTTGCCTTCTTTAAAGGGAAAATTTACTATAACCGATAAAGCATCTTATGGTAGGTGTGCAGTAAATCAAACTATGCATTCTTCACATAATTTATCCGTTAAAAATTCCTTTAATACGGAACTACCTCTTACGTATATTAACCTTGAAATTCCATACCGTGATAAAATTCCGTTTGTAGGCTCATTGAACAAAATGATCCACGTTTGAATCTTTTTCCTGTCTAAAAAAAATCATCTTTATGTTTTTTTTTTTCACATAAAATATTGTTGAACCACATAAATTTTAGAGATCCCCGGTAGAATCATTACCTGTACTGATATTCTCTCCATTAAGTAGCCAAAACTTTTCTATAATTTATCTGCAATTTTTCCTTGAATCTACTGTGTACTGTTTTCGGTCATGAAGGCCGCGACATGGTAAAGTGACGCTAATTGCCTCTAGAGTCTGTGTAAAAAAGAATACTAGTAGTTTCACAGTCTTGATAAAATATCTCATTTGCATGTATAATTCTAGGGTGACCCTTTCATGTTTTTACTTGTTTATGGGTTTAATTTTCGGATTTCAAATTGTACATTATTTACATGTCTTGTTTAGTTCGGCAAATGTGAAGCACCGATGAACAGATCTTTTATTTTAGATATTAAGATTTAGTTTGGAATCGTGTCTAATTATACTTGCCTCTTTGTATGTCGATTCCAATTAATTTTTCTAAATAGAAATATGAATATTCATTCTGGTTTTATATTGTTTTAAATTATATAAGGTAAAATATTTTCTGGAAACCCCCTTTGCTGAATGAGATGTATAGCTTATATAACATTATTTCCTAATCTTGATAACTCTGAGACAAAAATGTTCAGTCCATCAATGATGATCAAAAATATATAAATGAGAATGTCCAATTTCGCTCGGATAAATTTTCATAGATATGGACATCTTGAGAAAACGATGTGAATATAATTATCTTTCCGCTAAAAGGCAACACCATAACATTTTTTTTAAAAGGGGGGGGGGGTCCAAAGAAGGATTTTAAAAAATCCAGGCTCTAACATTTAGTGAAAGTCATGAATGTATAATGTTAACTGGCTTGAAATAGAAGAACATTTTGAAAAAAAAAATGAGCGCGCATGACACTATAACTATTTTGACATTAATTGGACGTATAATTTACAGTAACATTACTTCACGTATAAGAAGAAAGTATATAGAATGTTATGGAGATTTATTATAATGTCAATCAATATAGTATTAAATCCTTGTGTTAAATATTTACACTGGCATATTTGATTTTTTGTTGGCTTAGGTTCTTATGCTGAAACTGACACATTTTCTGTTATGTTATTTGAAGTCAAAATAAATTCACTTTGAAATCATTATCTAAGCATTAATAAGAACTATTAAATGCTGTTTGACTATTGATGTAACATATCAAAGAATTTGTACTGTATTATACAAGTCTTTTGGACTGAATTCATTGTGTAAGAGTTACGTAATTTGTTTTTCTTTTTGTTTTTTTTTTCAACTACTTAAAATGGTTATATATTTCATTTGATCCAACAATAATTTTTTCCATATATTTTGAAATATGTTTTTTAATTTAGCTCAAGGCAGACTCTTGTTATATATGCCTGAAAAAGCAGATATATATATATTTTTATAATGTTTATTAAATTGTTAAGAAGGATTAACAAGGAAGCAAATAGTATTAGATCTCCATTAAAAATAAACCGGGCATTCAAAATTTGAAAGACTTCAAAATTAACCAACATAATATACAACTTAAAGAGTCTCTAATGAGTATTTTTGAACTATAAAACCAAAATGATTAACATGTCTAAAGTACATGACATTAGAGAGTTCATAAGAATAAGGTAATTTTTTTCACAGGATTTATTTTATGAATAAATCCAATTTTTTTTTTTACTATAAACCAAATACTAAGGACTTCATTTTAGGTAATGTTCAAATGCTGATTTTTTTTCGCTACATTTTCTTAGAATTCTTTTCTTGCCTCCCCATCAAATTGAAATGGTTTTTCTTTAACTATTGCTAATATTTCTTTATTGTTTTATTTTTTCTATTTGTATTTACTTTTTTATTTATTAATCCTGCTTTTTGTTATTCATTTTTTAAATATATTGTTTGTATTATTTTTTATTCTCAGTTTTATAACAAAAGTATATAAATAACAAGCTTTAGAACACAAGTTGTTGCAGTAATATAAAACCAATTTCGGTATGGAAGAACAACCATTATAACCAGCGAAACTAAGTGCCTTTGAAATCCAACAATGGTTTTTTGAAATACTATGCAAATTAAATAGTAACAATCATATTATGGTATATTTTTGAAAACACAAATCTGGATTCTTACAGATCATCTTTATCATGTTTATGATCCGACAATGCTGTTCTTCAGTCGGAGTTTTATTCGTGTTTTCTTGTTCACATTCAAGTTATTTGTTGTCTGTATTACTATTCTGTTTGTCTTTTTGGTATTTTTTGCCAACATTCTTTATTTGTTACACCAAAGTTCCGTAGATAAGTAGGTATCTCTACAATGTTGCGTTTTATTTCCTCGTTCGGATTGAGTAACTTTTATGGAATTCGTATTAATTATAGATTATTACATGAAATTTTAATTATTCAGACACTCCATATCGAACCGAAGACTTTAGCCGGGTTTCACATAGTAATTCCATACAAACCAGTATGTCATCCCAATATATAGAACCCTAGTTTGAAATCTGACAAGCAAAAGATCGTCAGACATGAAAAAACTATACTAATTTTCCTTTGTATTTTAAGTTATTGCTTTGGCTATCACTATTACTAAAAAACTTGTCTTGTAGAAAAGGGGCACCTGTGACATGGTAATAAGTATTATGGAGGTTCATCTAATATATAATATAGTTAACTTTTATCTTTATGGGGCTTATAATGATAAAGTAACCAATGAGTTCATTATTTAACTCCACGTTAGTCCTACAAAATCTAACCATCTGAATTGTTTGCTTTTTGGGGTTTTGCTCTACTTTCAGTGCATTTTTATAGGTAGAGAATGTCACAGTATCAGGACTACGAGAGTCTCAACGTTTGTCAAGAAAAACGGCCAACCCTTGTCAATATTGAGTTGACTATCAAGTGTTGAAGAACTACCTTGACCGCTCATTAACCGATATACCTTCATTTAAATTGACGCTAAATTTGGTAAATTTGATATTTTGCAATTAGAGAGTATATTTAAATGCAACTGAAAAAGGGGACATTTTTCAAAACACAATGATAATTTCTAATTTCAAAGAATTAGGTATTACTGATAACTTTGTCCAACGTTTAATGCCTGCTGTCATTTAAAATATCTGAAGACTTTAATGTTTGATGTTTAGTAGCGTGCAGCTATGTTTCTGTAAAGAGATACTAAAACGGAAGCACAGTGTGTGTGTATATATATATATATATATATATATATATATATAGTAATTGTGGTAAATCTGAACTTAAAATAAAGTTAAGAAAATATGACATTTGCTTACGAAATTGATATCAATTTGCAGTATTCAAAGATTTCAATTGTTGTGCTTACGATAGTTTTGTAATGATAAGGCAGTACAATTAAAAAAAAAGTTTACATCTTGATTGTTATTTACAATATGTAAATGAATTAGTGGTCTAAACTAATGTCACTAATGCTGAACATTTCTGGTGTTCTGGGGCAACTAACATGAACTAACATGAAGTCTTCGCCAAATAAATACAACCAATAAATAAAATTAACATGTAAAAATGTTCCGCTAAAATGTCCATTGAATTCGCACAGGTAAACAATTTTTCTTCCGCTAAAATGTCCTCTAAAGTTTCCGCTAAAATTTTCATTCACACCATTAGAAAATCCGCTAAAATGACCTGCGCCCAGGCAAGTTTATCGCATCTCTGAACGAACCATTTGATTGTGGGTGGAACAAAGGAAATTATTACTTTATAAAAATGATATGCTAGTTTATATCGCTGTTAACAAATCATATTGTATAATTATACAATTACTATGATTATTGCACACGGCACAACACGGTCTTGTCATGTATGTATTGTTTTGTCTGCATTTTACTGATTACTTCTTTGTACCATTGAAATACATCATAGTTTATAAAAATAAAGTTATCTTCAATATTGAACACATAACGAATGTTCAGTAAGAAATTCATTTTGAATATGCATAATAACAAACGGAGAAGAATGTTCTGTAATTTTTTTAAAAAGATAAACAAAATAACAATAATTTTTTGGTCGCTAAACTTATTTTTCATTCATTTACATTTATCTTCATTTTCAATAACTGATTAAAATGACATCAGCCATTCACCTTTACCATTCAATTAAAAAGATATACCCGAAGGTTGTTTCTTGTTGCCTGTAGTTTTTTAATTATGCAAAGAAATGTTTATTAAGTGTACGAAAACTTTAAGTAAGTTAATAAATAACTGGAATTAAAGGTATATTGTTTTAACACTTGCCCAGATGCTTGAATTCCAGTAATAGCCGTCGTGGCATTTATATTTAAAATTGACTGTTTAAATTTTGGAACATAAGGAATATCTCCCACTTTTAGATGCCAATAGTTGGTTTTCGACTTTACCTTTTTGATCAGTAAGTTTTGTATTACTTAGACTTCCATAGATTCTGTCATGCGAACTACTAACGAGACACCTAATGAGAGAGGACTTTCATAATGTTGTAAAAATTAAATCCGATCCCTTTGCTCATACTAGCAAATAAATATGTTTAAACTAAAGCTGACGAGACATATATAATATGTAGTCCCAGAGTCCCCCATTTTTTTAAGTTGTTTGAGACCCAGCCAATTCTACAAAACAGGCCGTCAGTGGAATCTTGGGCTACCTAATATCTGTAAGATTTTCATAGCTGTATAGAAATACAATGCAGCAGTTCATTTATTCAAAAATTGTTTAACATATCTGTAATAATTACCTACAGGGACATACACATGGGATGTACTTAATACCATTGCTTATAAGCCAAATATTCAAATTCTATCTATAAGAAGCTACGAATATTTTTAAATACCTCTAATAATCATATCGTATACTTAATTGTATAACTATTAAATTCTACTTCCAATTTTCAAAATATTTAAACCAACCACTTGAGTGTGGTGGAAGTAAGTCAAATTTTAGTTCAGACTTATCAATTTTTCTAGAGTAGATTGGGGAACAAGGTATGCCAACTTAGGCCTTATGCTTATTTCTCTCCACATGGCGACATTTTAGACCACTCTTTTTCTATATCTAGAGGGGACTGTTTAACTTGCTTAGGCTGTTGTCCTCCTTTAACACACGACAGGCATTTTTTTGTCCCCATCGAACGAACTATAGTTAAATTTTAGATTTTAAAACGCTCGCGAAAGCTCGCGTGTTGAAAATCGAAAATGTAACTATCTTGGGTGGAGAAATTCCATAACACACTCGTACCTGAAGGAGAATCTATATTTATCTGTTAATATATGCTACTTTCAAAATGTAAGCCTATAGCTGGGATAAATATGAACGATCCATTGTATAGCGTAATGACTCTAGTTGTCATTTACCCTCATCTTACTTTGTAGAAAAAAATGACAATTTTCCTAAGCACATATCTGTTATCCATAATGCTTCGACAGAAATAATATTACCTGCTCTTATGGTATTCAGGGGATATAGACAAAACTGTTTAAGACCCTCTTGTTTTGTAGCATTCCTATTTTACATTTTAAGCAGCACACAGTAATGTGATATTTTTTTTGTTGTCCTTTGATAAATAACGAAGTGATAGTGTTATTGTTTAATTAACACATGTGGAGATCTCACGTAGATTTTAACATTTTAGTTTTGAAATTTCACAACCAACGGAGGGATAGTTATAATGAATACAATTGAAATCTAAATGTCATGAAGGTGTTCGACATATCATGGTCACTGTCATTATTTTTTGTGGGTGTCTGAAAATTGGCAAGATTCGGTGTGATAATTTAATTGTCCCCCGCCGCAACGCGATGCGGGGGATATGGTAATGCCGGGCGTCCGTCCGTCCGTGCTTCCGTCCGTCCACCTTGTAAGCGCTCTAGCAAATTTATTTCTTGACCGATTTGGATAATATTTATACAGTAGCTTTAACTCAATGATACTTTAAGGGAGTTCGAAGATGAGTCATGTTGAAATATTTTTGTAGGAGTTATGCCCCTTAATAACTTAGAAAATTGACAAAATTTTCATGTAAGCGCTCTAGCAAATTTATTTCTTGACCGATTTGGATAATATTTATACAGTAGCTTTAACTCAATGATACCTCAAGGGAGTTCGAAGATGAGTCATGTTGAAATATTTTTGTAGGAGTTATGCCCCTTAATAACTTAGAAAATTGACAAAATTTTCATGTAAGCGCTCTAGCAAATTTATTTCTTGACCGATTTGGATAATATTTATACAGTAGCTTTAACTCAATGATACCTCAAGGGAGTTCGAAGATGAGTCATGTCGAAATATTTTTGTAGGAGTTATGCCCCTTAATAACTTTGAAAATTGACAAAATGTTCATCTAAGTGTTCTAGAAAATTTATATTCTCCTTGCATTGGAATAATATTTATACACTTGGACCTAAAGGGAGGTTTTATACATAAACTCCTATCGAAACTTATAAAATTGAAAAATACTGTCTTTAAGAGTTTGTTAGGCGGAATACTTTTGATCAAAGCATTTCTGTTTATTGAAAAGGAGTAAATGTACATTTGTATAAATTCTCAATACACATGGTAAAATAAGATTTCAACACTATACCCATATTGTATAAATGTCTTCATACCACTCATTAACTTGTAAAAAACTTTAGCAATAACCACAAATTGTTTGTCCTTCTATTCTCTCTCTTTGAGAAAATTTTGTTATGTTTCACTTTTCCAAGGGTTTCTGATGCTCTAGCGGCGGAGGACTTCGGAACGCTGTTCGATTTTTCTCTTTAAAATAACAATCAAAAGATACTTATATTATATATAGCAAATTTATACTATGCTGTATACGACGAATTTCAAGGAGTTATCTCTCACCAGCAGCATTAAAACCGAACCATTTGGAAGACCACAAACCAAACTTATTTTAAATAAGAAGTACTCATAGCGAAAAATACCGAAATAGGAAGCCAAATTTCAGCTAAGGAGATCTACCATGTGCAATAAAAGGAATGAACCCTTAGTATTTCTATTATTTTTTAATTTTGCTAAATACTCGTAATTCCTGTAATAAATCAATGAATAAAGTACAAAATTGAGAAAACATGTTAATGAACATTACATATGATACCAATTTGGACAAAGTCTGAAATTGTGGAAAACCGAAAAAGGTTCAAATGTCATGATTATGAGGATTATAAATTCATTTTCAAGATAATAAAATAATATTGGCCATTTTATACTCAACTGACAATAATGTTCTAAGTTATATTTGAAAGTATCAAAGTTCCATCTGTAATAATATTTTTACTAATTCAAAAACCTTTCCTTTTAGAAACAGTCTTTCGGAATTTTGTCTGAATGAATGAAGTTTTATCTTCCGGTCCACACCTTAGCATTTCAGTATTAAAAATTAGAATGTTGAAATGCTTGATGCTATGATTTATTTCATCACCTAAGCTTCATTCTTCCAGAATATTCGAAATATGTAATACTTAATTGTGACATTGTATTATTTACAATTCCTATTTAAATATACTTAAGAGATTTAAACCAAGTAATAAATATTATGAATGAATTCATTTACTAGAATGTAATGTGTAACACCTGTATGAAGATACTTATGATCGATTCTCAGGTAACACACTGCACGACATTACAAAATGTACACAATTTGCCTGATCACCGGAAGAATCTTATTGACTACAAACTCTCATTGGCTCCTCATCTCATGTCTTGACTACATACCAAACAGTGGGAATCGGTTCACAACAACTCGTGCCTTTTAGGTAATGTGACTTCATATGGGCATGTCTTTTTTACTGATTGGATGATTGAAATTAAAAATAACTGCCAAAGCCCCGCCCAGCACGTGGTCAGAACTGTATATAAAGAGCATAGCTTGGACGTATACTTCAAATCAAACTTTGATTACGAAAGAGAGAAAAGCACACTGAATTAATTTCTTAAACGTTTGTGTACTGTTAATCAACGCCAAAAAGATGTCAATTGTATTACCAAGGGGTTTCAGTTTGGAAGAAGGATCAGGGAATGTTTTGTTCCCAATTGAAGAAAGCCAGTCAGTGATAGGAAGCTTAGTATTATCAACAAATTACCAAACTTTTTACAGTTCATCCATTTCATCGATGGTGTTGCGGAAAGAATATGGACAACTGAAAGAGTGACAATTGTTAAAATTGCACGGAATAGAATAATGATGTACAAAACATCATATTTTGCTTGCCAAAGGAGCTAGATTAAAAGTGAACCAATGAACAGAAGGACAATCTGTCTGATCCTTGTGTTGACCACCCGAGTTGGTGTTGTGTTCATGTTGTGAAATGATGCAAATAGAAGATAAGAATACTTGTGTTTTAAAAGACACAAAACTCATACAAACATAGACTAAGCTATCGCAAACTTTGTGATGCAGAGAAAATCTCATTGTGACGAAGAATGACAGTTGATCAAAGAATCTCGAGCTAATGCCAGAATCTTGCTGTGAATACTTTATATTGTGGACTATTTACAATAAATGACTTATACATGACTATGCTGTGCCAAATAAACTATATATAAACAGAGAGAAACGGAAAAGAAATGGATGTTTTTTTATTATTTAGATGTATATTTGTAAATAACGGGTAATTTATTATTTATTTCTTAAATTCATAATGTTAAAGTGTTCAATTCATAATTTATGTTATATTTATTGTTATTTGTTTTTAAATGTTTTGTTTTAGTAAAACATGATAAATTTAATATATCTTATATTAATCTATGCCCAGTTTAAAATTATCAATCATATTTCCACGTACAGTTGTTACGTATTTAACACGATCGATGAATGAAAATCGTAGTTAGACAGTGAAATGAACTGCAATCAAGTCATTTATCCTTTTCATTCATTGGTTTAATGAATGTCAAATTTGCCTTTTACAGGCAAAGTTCATTTGACATAAAAAAAAATTTCATGAAAATGTTATGGCATTGGTTTGGGTTTTTCTCCTTCATTAGGTCCTTAAAATTTTGCATCTCGTTTGCATCGTGATGTAAGTTATGTGTTAATGAATAGGCACATTAGTTTCATTTTGCAAAATAAAATAGTTATAACAAAACAAGAGAGATGAACAAAATAAGATAGAAGATATCAATTCTCACTTTTATTGAATTGTAACTATTCATTTTTCACCAAACAGCACAAAAAAAAAAACAAAGAGGGACAGAACCTTGTACATGCCAAATGCTGTTTAGAAAAACTATAACGGTGCCTAACGCTTTACAGAAGAAAAAACGAAAACGAAGGAATAATGTACAAAAAATATTTCAAAATTAAATCAAAAGGGGCAACTTCTGCACTATGAAACAAAATGGTTACATTCGCCTCTAACGAAAAAAAAAGCACAGAGGTTGAGAAATATGTATTACAAAACAAAACTTTAAGAAAACTACTTCGCTGTATGAATTTATTACGAAGACGTTAAAATTTTACCAGCCAGATATTAATACAAGAGAGATGGCTAACAATACCCGACACATTATAAAAATGCAAGAAATTTATTTATGCTTCATGAAACTGACAATCTTATTCACGTTCTACGGGTAAAAAAAAACAAAAAAAAAACACAAAATCAGGAGGATACATGTAATATAGAGAAAAATGGTAGTAGGGAATTCTTTACTTTATGAAAGTTTAATTACAAGGTGGTGATGTTGGCAATCTAATAACAATATCATGAACAGAATAATCAAAATACTATGTTCCAAATCTATGAGCAGATAAAACTTGTGACAAAATTGGAACTTAGAAGAAACAAACCTTCATTAAAACATGTGAAACAAGGAAGTTTATAATTGAATCAATATATTCAATATATACTAAAAAGTTAAGAACCACACATTTGTCATTTAAACATGCAGAATGTATTACATGTACTTCTCAAAATTACAACCTCAAAACACAAAAAAAAATTTATAGTCGTACAAAATTTACCATGCACGACTTCATGCACATTTCAACAAAGAAGCTGTGAAATTTCAAATCAAAAACCCATATCCATATACCATAAGTGACGAAAAAAGGTAAATGCATAAGTTATTGTGGAACAGAAATATGGGAGAGTGAAATTTCTACAGCTTTAAGACAGTACATTATTATAAGTATCAATTTCATGCCTGTACAAATGCTTATTACATAGATATCTAGATATGATTTTTAAAGTTGAAAGGCAAATATCCGGGTATGACCGAGTAAAAGAGATTAACATCTTATGCTCTTAAGGCCATCTTTTGGCCGTTGCGTTGTCAGAATTTTTCTCGGGATGGTTTCACATTGAGGTACATGCAATATTCTTACATTTTCACATCAAAATTGTTTTTCCAAGATTGTCAAATCAAATTCAATGAATATTTATAAATATAAAAAATTTATCGGGGTTTTACCGTACTCTCAAACATTTTTTAAAGATATGCATGCATACAAAGCATACAAAGGGGAATAACTGCTTTTAATACTGAAATCTCAAAAATTACCTTAGTGTATGAGTGAACATATAAGCACGTTTAATTAATTTTGGTGATTATCTACATGTCATCTAATGAGCTTGAAATAAAAGATTACGAAATTCTAGATCGTTATGGAATGTCCAATTTCCGGGTGAAATATGATTTCTTCATTTGTCATAGTATTTTTATTTCTCGATGATCGAACATTTTACTTGATCGGATGTCTTAAAAGAGGTTGGAGCATGCAGCTTATCTGTCGCCTAGGTATAGGTATAATTCTAGGTATGAAACTTTAATTTCAAGTCCACTGGGGTAGATAAGACGAAGCGATCTGGAACACCTTATTTCACCCCTGGTTATTTTGGACGGGTCCGTGTTGCTCATCGTTTTTATTATGTGTTTGTCCTTGTCTGTGGATTTATTATAATATTTGGACATGGTACGTCGGATTTTTTGTCGCCCTTCTCCGTGTCGTTTTTGTCCTTGTCTCTGGATTTTATATTATTTTTGGATATGGTACTTCGGATTTTTTGTCTTCCTTCTACATGTCGTTTTTGTCGTTCTTCTCCATCTGGTTATGTCCTTGTCTCTGGATTTATTATTATTTTTGGACATGGTACTTCGGATTTTTTGTCGTCCTTCTCCATCTTGTTTTTGTCCTTGTCTCTGGATTTATTTTTATTTTTGGACATGGTACTTCGGATTTTTTGTCGTCCTTCTCCATCTTGTTTTTGTCCTTGTCTCTGGATTTATTATTATTTTTGGACATGGTACTTCGGATTTTTTGTCGTCCTCCTCCATCTGATTTTTGTCCTTGTCTCTGGATTTATTTTTTTTACATGGTACTCCGGATTTTTTGTCGTCCTTCTTCATTTTTTTTTTTTTTTTTTTGCCCTTGTCGGATTTATTTTTATTTTTGGACATGAAACTCCGTATTTTTTGTCGTCCTTCTTCATCTCGTTTTTGTCCTTGTCTCTGGATTTATTATTATTTTTGCGAAGTTTCTTCGTAGTTTTTGTCGTCCTTCTTCATCTCGTTTTTGTCGTCCTTCTTCATCTCGTTTTTGTCCTTGTCTCTGGACTTATTTATTTTTTACATGGTACTCCGGATTTTTGGCGTCCTTCTTCACTTTTTTTTTGCCCTTGTCGGATTTATTTTTATTTTTGGACATGATACTTCGGATTTTTTGTCGTCCTTCTTCATCTCGTTTTTTATCCCTTGTCTCTGGATTTATTATTATGTTGGACAATGCGACTTGGGATTTTTTGTCATCCTTCTCCATCTGGTTTTTGTCCTTGTCTCTGGATTTATTGTTATTTTTGGACATGGTACTTCGAAGTTTTTGTCGTCCTTCTTCATCTCGTTTTTGTCCTTGTCTCCGGACTTATTTATTTTTTACATGGTACTCCGGATTTTTTGTCGTCCTTCTTCACTTTTTTTCCCCTTGTCGGATTTATTTTTATTTTTGGACATGATACTTCGGGCATTTTTTGTCGTCCTTCTTCATCTCGTTTTTTATCCCTTGTCTCTGGATTTATTATTATGTTGAACAATGGAACTTGGGATTTTATGTCATCCTTCTCCATCTGGTTTTTGTCCTTATCTCTGGATTTATTATTATTTTTGGATTTTTTGTCGTCCTTCTTCATTTTTTTTTGTCCTTGTCTGGATTTATTATTATTTTTGGACATGGTACTTCGGATTTTTTTGTCGTCCTTCTTCGTCTCGTTTTTGTCCTTGTCCCTGGATTTATTATTATTTTTGCACATGGTACTTCGGATTTTCTTCACAATGTATTACAAATATATTACTGCAAAATCGTTGAGATGACTGACATTGATTGTGGCACTGAAGATCAAAATACCCATAAGTCTGACGAAAATTTTAATATGAAATGCATTTCTAATTATGAAATATCTTGATAAAAGATATATGAGCGGAAAGATTTTTAAAATGTAGCATGTGTTCCACATATTGCAGTATCTGATTCTGAAAAAACAAAACTCTAGAACTCAAACAGCTATCAATTACTTCTTTAAAAGTAATATGCTTAATGAAGTCAGATTATGATGCATTGAAATATGTGTCATAGAATATTCATTACTACAGTTAAACTACACACCCAACACTCAAAACAAAAAACTCTAGACAACACTTATTTCTATAACATGAAATAAACTCGGGTATTAATTTCTCGGAAAATATCTCCCTCTCTCTATACTTTTTTCTTTGTCATTTTAGAACAAAAAACTCTAGACAACACTTATTTCTATAACATGAAATAAACTCGGGTATTAATTTCTCGGAAAATATCTCCCTCTCTCTATACTTTTTTCTTTGTCATTTTAGACTCTTGTGTAAACATTTTTGCGGGGTTGCACGTAGTACAAGAGTAGTGGGTATTCACACAAAACAACACAATATTAACTAGTAATAACTAATAATGAACTGTTACGAAGTCTCCCAAACGAAGTAACTGATATCTCGGATGCCTTACATTGTATTCAATAAATTATTTGTTTTTGAATCATATTTTTATAAAATGATCAATTGCAACACAAGATTTTTTTAATTTATGACCAAGCAAATGAAATAATATCAATTATTACATATCATGTCTGATACATTGATGTCTTCTTGTATCAATATTATATTAAATCTACAATATGATATAAGGACAGCAAATTAAAAAAATTATAAAATATATGGTTTTGGGGCAGGGATTTCAATGCTTTAGACATTATTAAATACTAACGATTCGAGGGGGTGGAGATGAACCTTTGGGTAAATGTGGTATATATCAGTTCATCCGTTTTGTCATGGGGAATAAGAACATATACGGTTTAGATATTTTAGATACGGTTTCTTAATTAAAGGGGAATCACGATATTGTTTATAAGCATCGCTTTCAGCGCGCTATTATGCCGTTTCTTTATTATAACGTCGCGCTTGATCGTAGAAAATTTATGAGATAATTGAACATTATTGATTTGATGGGAGTGGTGATAACCCCTGGGGAAGGGAGGTATGTGTCATTTGGTGAGTCTTACCATAGGGAATAAGAAAATATATGGTTTAGGGGTTGGGATTTCAACGGTTTATGAGACAATTGGACATTATTGATTTATATGGGTGAGGATCACCATATTGAAAGAATGAGGTACATGTCATTTAGTGCGTCTTGTTACTGAGAATAATAAAATATATGATTTTAAAGCTATGGATTTTAATTGCATATGCAATTTTTCAAAATTATCGACTTTGGGGGTGGGTATGACAGTCCCTCCCCCTTTAGAGGAACGAGGTATATGTCATTTAAAAGGTGTTGCCACCGTGTATAATAAAATATATGATATGAGATGGTTATTGGTCCCTCTCGTAGAGTTTTTCGACGAAAAAAAGGGTCCTATAGTAAACCCCTAGCCTCTTTGGACTCTTCATTATACGTCTCAGTGACCCCCATCAATAAATGAATAGTATTAGGCACATTTATAGACATTGATCTTTCATCACGAAAAATCTCACATCCATATCTCTGACGGTTATTAAGAACTCGAACGAACAAAATCGGAGAGGAAGAAAAAAAATGCTCGATAAAAATCGCAAATCAAAATCAATAAGTCTCCCACTTCGTTTGGGAGACTTAATAATAATGCATTGCACGTCTTTAATTAAAATGCATTGGATTACAGGTCATTATTTTTGTTCATAAAACATGATAATCCAAAGGGATTTTAAAGATGGAAAATGGGGAAAACATGATATTTCACGATTTCCGATTTTTTGTCACATTGCATATATATTTCATATGTTGAGATCAAAGTATGCGTTCTAGTATCGTACGAGTGGTTTTGTCTTCCTTCTCTTTTCAAAAAAATATACCATTTTGAGGTTGATTCCATCATTCACTTTTCATAAATTTTGTACTGTTATCCTATAGTGTTTTGGTGTTTTTTTTGTGTCTTTTTCTAAATTTAGTATTTTGGGCTTTTTTTTAAGTAGGGCCACTTTCCCGTGTATTTGTTTCACTCATAACCATTGATTTTTTATTTCTAAATATTTATCTACTTTTTATCGTAGACGATTGTATGCAATGCATGTTTATGTCAGTAAACAAAAATATTATGCTTAATCATTAATAAATTCAAGATTTCTACGGGCAAAGGTCGTGTATATAGGCAATTTGGGTAAATTGTCATCACTTTTTGGAATGTTGCCAAGAAGGAAATTCAGAACCAAGTTTCCTTCACTTTGAACAACTGCCTTAAAGACGTCAATTTTGCAAATTTGTGTTAAAACTGTCTCCCAAAGCGATATTGAGCGATATTGAGTTATGTAGAATTTTTAGGTAACTTACTTGTTAGTTATTATTAGCAAATCTAGACCACATACCAGGCTATGCCTCCTTCGATTTTGAAAGGTTTTAACCGACATTTTGAAAATGGCACTAGAACAGAAATAAATGCAAGGGAAAACGACCCTACTTCAAATTTCCACTATAACAACACTTATCTTATAAACGCGATTAATCACTTGAAAATAAACCCTACCTAGTAACAATTACTCCAATTAGCACCTATAATTATAATAATACAAACCCTGCCTGGTAACAATTACTCCGATTAGCACCCATAATTATAATAATATAATAGTTTTCTATAAACTTTTGGCCTGTTTTAGAAATGAATAGAATTAATCAAAATTTTCATCCTTGAGGATGTACTGTGCAATAAAATAAGGATTATTATCTTATACTCAGAAGAACGTGTACATCCAGGAATTTGTGTCTCATGAGCAGTATTTAAATCTCCCAAAAAGATGAAATCTAAAACGATAAACTGAAATATTGTTGAGAACATTCAAATGCAAAATATACAGAAAAGGGTAGAACATAAAAGCAGAACTATGAATGAGGGAGAAAAGTTAAAATACCGAAGCGACATGATAGTGTGAAAAGTAAATAAACTGAAATCAAAAGGCAAAGTAAACTCTTGATAATGCAACATAACAGACATACCACACGGATACATATATAACTAAAATAAAAAACAACAAATAAAACGAACAAAACGGAATTGGAACAAAACAACACAAAAAGTAAAGCACTAGCCATAATATGCTGTTGGCGTGGCCAATGATGCGAGAACAGCAAATAACCCTTTCAAGAAACTCATTTCCAGTATCACGATTCTGACTCTAAAACTATAATTTGAAGCAAGTTACTTACTTCCATCTCCGGCAACGAAACTTTTTCTAGCCTTAGTATGTAGCACAATTAAACGAAGACTTTTCTAAATGACCCGTATGTAGAAAATGCATATGCTCCTATAGCGCTCGCTATAAACTCCCACAAGAATTCATTTTTCATACCAGAAATAAATAACGCGTGATCGAACTACGCAGTAAATCACGAGTGCGCGCAGCACACGAATTATTTACACCAGTAGTTTGGTCACAAGTTGTTATTTTCTAGTATCATGAGTATTTCATTACAAAAAGAGGAGCAATCAAGTGAGTGTTGAGTGTTTATGCGTTGTTGAATAAGACGAAGCGCAGATGCAGGGTTTGTGTACACGAGAAACTTATCTAAAAATGGCTGTATATACATTGGTTTGTTTGTTTAGTTGGGGTTTAACGCCGTTTTCAGCACATTTGGCTATTTCGCGGCGGCCAGTTTTTATTGGTGGAGGAAGCCGGAGTACCCGGAGAGAACCACCTACCTTCGGTAGGAAACTTGGCAATCCTTGTCAATTAAGGTGGGAGTCGAACACACCTCGCCACAGGTGAGATTCGAACTCACAACCGCAGTGTTGACAGGCTAGTGATCATTAGTAGTCATGACGAACTACCTAGACCACTCGGCCACCGAGGCCCCTATATACATTGGTATCTTACTTGTACTGGTACTGTATGGCATCAAAATGGTTGTTTATATGGACATAATCGAGAACATTTTTGATAGTCTAAAATAAAACTTGAATATTATGACCATGTTAATGTGGCAAGTACATCAGCGTATAGAGTTTTTATTTCACAGTTGATCTGTTATACTTCAGGCTTGTATTAATTTACACTTTCTGGATAGATCATTATCAACTTACAAGATTTTTCAATCATGGGTACCATAAACAAACAAAAAATGGTAACGATACTTAGGGAGATAAGTCATCACAAACTGGTTAAATATTATGAACTTGCTACATAACTAATGGTTACATATAAAGCTACATTTAACATAGACATCTACAGAACCATACTAAAACTAACACTTGATTTACAATTGGGCACCTCAACTGATGCGAAGCCAGGGGCATAGTTTCCTGTACGCATAAAAGCAATTGTGTACAAATTGTCACGGCAAAAAAGTATTTATTCTTATATAATTATATATTTCTTATAAATTCCATATTGACAGCATTACATAGTAGGACGTCATACTTCTATACTACGGAATCGTTACCTGCATGTATCAATCAGAGTCCGCTATTATTGTTACATTACAAACCATGCATGTGCAATCTGCATGAACTACACCAAGTTTAACCCTTTCATTTCTGTCGCACATTTTTTAGCTCACCTGGCTATTGCCAGGGTGAGCTTTTGCCATCACTTGGCGTCCGTCGTCCGTCCGTCCGTCGTTAGCTTTTCATTCAAACATCTTCTCCTCAGAAACCATTTGGCCAATTCCAACCAAACTTTGCATGAGGGGTGTATGGAAGGTCCTCAACAAAGTTTCATCATTTAGTTCTGATTGGTCAAGAAACATGACCACCAGAGGCAATTCTTGTTTCTGATTGGCTGATTTTCAAAAATCTTCTCCTCTGAAACGGCTGGGCAGATTGGATCGAGGCTTCATAGGAATGATATATGACATGTCCTCCACAAACGGTCCTCATATTATATTGATCCGATGAAAAACATGGCCACTGTTGCTAAAAATAGAACATAGGGGTAAATTGCCGTTTTTTGCTAATAACTCAAAAACCGTTACAGATATTGAAAATCTGACATGGGGTAAAATTGACAAGATCTACCTACCCTGAAATTCTGAAGGAAATTCCAAAACCCATTTAGGCGTTATTGCCCTTTTTTCGTCAAATTTTCAAAATTTTAACATTTTTTGTCATTTATCTCCAAAACTATTTGAGATAGAAGTGAAATATAAATTTGAAAAATGTTTGCCATGTTGAGATCTACCTACCCTGAAATTTTAAAGGAAATCCCAAAACCCATTTAGGAGTTGTTGCCTTTTTTTGTCAAATTTTCAAAATTTTTTCATTTAAAAATCTTCTCCTCTGAAACCGCTGGGCCGATTGGTTTGAAACTTAATAGGAATGATCTATGACATGTACTCTACAAACGATCCTCAATTTAGTTTGATCTGACATAAAACGTGGCTGTCGTAGCTAAAAATAGAATATAGGGGTGCATGGGTTGTTTTTGGCTTATAACTTAAAAACCGTTACAGATATCAAAAATCTGACATGGGGTAAAATTGATCAGCATGACAAGATCTACCTAACCTGAAATTTTGAAAGAAATCCTAAAACCCATTTAGGAGTTATTGCCCTTTTTTCGTCAAATTTTCAAAATTTAACATTTTTCGCCATTTATCCACAAAACTATTCGAGATAGAAGTGATATGTAAATTTGAAAAATGTTTGCCATGTTGAGATCTACATACCCTGAAATTTTAAAGGAAATCCCAAAACCCATTTAGGAGTTATTGCCCTTTTTTGTCAAATTTTCAAAATTTTTAACATTTTTGCATTTATCTCCAAAACTATTTGAGATAGAAGTGAAATATGAATTTAAAAAATGTTTGCCATGTTGAGATCTACATACCCTGAAATTTTAAAGGAAATCCCAAAACCCATTTAGGAGTTATTGCCCTTTTTGTCAAATTTTCCAAATTTTAACATTTTTACATTTATCTCCAAAACTATTTGAGATAGAAGTGAAATGTAAATTGAAAAATGTTTGCCATGTTGAGATCTACCTACCCTGAAATTTTGAAGGGAATCCCAAATTCTATTTAGGAGTTATTGGTTTGTGTAATTTGAGGTCGGGTTCTGTTACATTTATTTAAGGTTCACCCTTATTCCTGGTCAATTTTATCAACTTCCTGCCAGGACTACCACCATCAGGGAACATATTTTAACATTAAACCTTATGAAAAATAAATCTTCAACAAATTTTCCCTGAACAATTGAACCAATTGCAACAAACTTGGTCAAATAGTTGATTAATTGTCCAATGAAAACCAGACTCCAGGTGAGCGATACAGGCTCTGGTCAGCCTCTTGTTTTAACTGAGAATTTCATTGGTTTATGCTGTCTCGTTAGAAAATTGTATTTCACTTTGATAACTATACGGCCAGATGGAACTACTTTGTTTGTTTTCGAGACCGCCCAGAATCTCTGATTTATGAGATTTTACACCGGGTTGAATACTGAATGTGTGAGTTTTACTTTTTTTAAACGCCAATTGACATTCGTTCTTTGCATATTTGTCAGTTGCTCAAGCTTTTCGTTTTTGTATAGCTCGTGTGCTTCAGTCAATGGTATATCCACCGTATGAATGCGATAGGATTCTTATTTATTGATAGATTATATTTAAAAGATGATGTGGGAACTTTAAACCCAAACCAATACAATTCTAACTCCACCAGCGTGTGGCAGAGATCGCTTATCCTTCTGGTAATTTTGTACATTTACATACAAGTATTGAGTTTTCATTCATCATTATAGACACCGTGAAACCAGGTTTCAAAATATACTGACTCTCTGTTTATGATTGTGTTTTATGCTCTATTATGTTATTATTTTTTTGTTTGTTTGTTATTTCAGTTGAGTCAGTTGATTGATTGGTATGGGATTGTTGACATTTCCTTTTCGTTTTGTTGTTTATTTATCGTTAATCAGCAGTTATGTCAAGAAACAATACCAAATACAGTGAATGGTATAATCACCTTCAAAGACACATATACTAAAATTCAGGAGCCCCTTGGACCCACGTTATTTTTGTCTAGCTACGCCGTTGTATGCTTACTCTTACTGGACACACCTAATATCACCTATAGAAGTTCGCTGTCTATATTTTAGTTTTAAATAGTTGTTTCTAACATTGTTAGGTGTACATTTTGTTTATATTTGGTTTGTCCTTTCTTTTCTTGGCACTTTATTTTTTAAAAAAGCGACTATATATAGTTTCTGTCTATTTTGCCAAAGATTTTCACCTGGCGAAGGAGAGCTGTGTTGACCTTAAGCACTGTTTCTCATTAAAAAAGTTAACAATAAGACTAGAAAACATTTATTTCCTTGAAAATTAAAAATGTATTTCTTGTTTTTTTGGTTTTTTTTTTTTTTTAGGAAACGTGTGAAAATTCCATTATAAAGTCTGTCTTGCAGAAAAAAAATGCTATAAATATATTATATTGATATGTGCTAAAGAAAACTGAAAAAGAATTGAATACGAAATTTTTCAAGTTTTTTTTTATTGATTTTTAACGGGGAAAAAATGTACCAATTTTTATGTTATTTTCGTTAAAAGGCCTATCGATTGGATGTCGTTAGTTAATTGAAAAGTCACTGTTGACCATTTTGACCTTTTCTTTTATCCATTATTTTTATTCGTTTATTCAACAATACTTTTAGTACTTAAAGTTCAATGTTTCTTTCGGTTTATTTCTGTATCGAATTGAAAATGTCAGTTTTCACAAAACCCTACATTAAGCTGCGACTTTCTCAGCATTTGAAGGTCAAATACATGGATAAATAATTTGACCTTCTGCGTTTAACAATTCTCTGTGTTAGGGAGCAACCATTTGATTTTTAGGGTGGGGGGGGGCTGAAATAAAAAGGCAGCACCAGGATTTTGGCAAAACAAAAATACAGTATCACTTTAGGTGTAAAAAAATGTAGGACGGGTGTCAATCAGGAAATTGTTTGGTTTAAATGAAAATGAAAATTTGGCCGCAACAGGGCCGAAAAAAATCCGGGACCAAAATTCGGACGAAAAAATAGGCAGGATCAAATATTTGATTTCTTATTAGTGTTCCAACCCTTATATACGTCAGAACGTTGCTTGTCAAAAGCTTGCCTGTCCGAGTCTAAAGTTATAATTCCCTGCCCAAAGATGAAGGAAGTATACTAAAATGAAACTAAACGGTAAAGTTTCATAAAAGTATAACGCATGGTTTTAAAATTGGCTACTGCCTAAGTTTACAAGAAAAAAAAAAACACCTTTAAACTTAATACTGTGGTTGGTATAAAATATTTAAACTTATATTCAAGTTAAAATATCGTCTCATAAAATTTTAATCTTCATTTAGAGAGAATTTAAATCGTAATCATGTCGATTGTTTTGCCTCATTCAGAAAGATTTTTATTGGTAGAAGTTTCAGTGGATGTTGTAATTCCAGTAATAAAAACTGTATCCAAGATTTGTATTATTCCTCAGAAAACTTCATTGACTACTGTAGAGGAATGTTTAATAATATCATGGCATAAACACATAAAATTAACAGAGTGACTGAAAATACTAGTGCCAAGTAGATAAAGATCAATAACTAAAAGAAAGATTCCAGTTGTCACGAAAAATGTCAGATTCAATGAAACAGGTTGAACGATTGAAAGGTATGATGTTTCCTCAACAAACTCAGCGATAACAATCGATCAAGAATCATCAATCGTTTCAACTGCCTATAATGTAACAGAATATATTTGGAATTTCTTTCGTAAAAAAGTCCTAAAGTAAGGTTACTTTTACTGATTTTTTGTATTTGAACATGTTCAGTTTACTTATTGTATTTTTTCACTTTCATATTACACAATCATGTTAAAATTATCACTAGTATTTTCGAAGACCATTAATGTTACTGTACAATAAAATATCGACATGATATCTATCTGCAATTTTTTGTAGACAACATGTGAAGTCCAATAAAAGGCCTGTAGAAAATTATTTATCTTTTAATGTCTCTTCTTAAATAGATATACCTTATTTACTGATGAAAAGGTTTTAAGAAATGTTGTACTGTTAGTTCCACAGAAACGAGATGAAAGATTTTTTTCGATAAATATTGTTCTCAGGCCGAAAGCTGTTGAAAAACGAAAACAAGAACTCAAAACTTTGAAGAACAGATTCAAATATAAGCCAAAACTATATCTAAGGACAAATTTATGCACGAAGGAGAATGCAAATGTTGGGGACAATTTATACAACAATAGAGGGAGTAGACCTCCAATGTTTCTGTTCATCTTTAGACGTTCTAGTAAAAATCTCAATTTTGTATTGTGTATAACTTAAAATAAATCTTTACCTTAATACTCAGTTAACACATATTTTATTTTTTTAAATGACAGAATTCTTTACAAATTATACTTTTTTGTTCAGTGTTCATTCAAATTTACGATATTTTTCCATTTATAGAAGTACTGTTCAAAAAAAGACGAATCTTTTTATTTCTTATTATGTAATAAATTTTTGATTGATTTTGGCATGTATATTGAAAATTAAATGGCAGAAAAAGGTGGAGTCTTCAACATGTGAGTGCAAAACAACAAAAAATGTACATTTAAAAAAAAATAATTAACAGCTTTTCATTTATTCTTTTGGAAAAAATCAGATGACTGAATTTAAATCGAGTCAGCTTACAAATTATCGTGTAGAAGGATAATGCCAAATATATGATTTGCATGTACATTTATAGCGTTCTGTCTTCAAGTACATTTCATATATTTAGATTTAATACAAGAAAGAATTTAATTAGTTTATTTATAAATGAAAATTTATACGGCATAACAAAACAAAACAAAATATGTAATCTGTTTAACCATAAATACTTTTTTTAATATCCCCTTAACTGTGTGAAGGTTATATTTAATTCGGATTTAAAAACCCATTTCAGAATAATAAAAAATAAATATCGAACTTGCTACCTAACATTCGATGTAAATACACCTATGGAACGCCACAGCTGTCTTATGTTCATTTCCGTAATGTTGTTATGTCCATTTGTTGTTTTATTAAGTCAAATTGTCTGATTGTGTTGTTTTTTCTTATGTTGTTATGTTCAAATATTATTTCATTGAGTTAATTTCTATTTTGTTATGTGCAATTATTATTTCATTCAGTCGAATCAATTTGTTGTGGTGTTAAAAGATCGTTTTGTTGGGTCAATTGATTATATTGTTATGTTAAATCATTATTTTATTACGTTAGATCAACTTATTATCATGTTAAATTATTATTTTATCAAGTCAAATCAACATATTGTTATGTTCAATCATTATTTCGTCTTGTCAGTCTAACTTGTTGTTATGTTCATTTGATGTTTCTTTACGTCCAATTAGTATAATGTTATGTTGCATTTCATCACGTGATGTCAAGTAGCAACTTTATTTCATTGTGTCGAGTTATTATGTTGTAATGTTGAAGTATTATGTTGTAATGTTGAATCGTTATGTTGATCAACGTTATGTTGTTCATTCGGAAATGATCTTCGAGTTACTTCGGTATTAACAGATTAATTTGAGACCACTCCAAATCTGCCATAAATTATTCAACACCTACCCAAGTGTTTCGGGTACCTGTTCAGATAGATTAATAGGTTCAAGGCTATACCCATCATCAGAGCGACTCAAACCCCTGATGTTTTATTATTAGGGATCAACCATTTTTTGAGGGGGGAGGGGGGTAGGATCAATTTTGGAATAAAAAGGCAGGACCAGGATTTTGGCAAATTAAAAAGGCAGGATCACTGTAGGTGTGAACAAAATGCAGGACACTTGCCAATCAGGACATTTTTCGGTGTAAATGAAAATAAAAATGTGGGTCGAAATAGCAGCCAAAAAAAATCCAGGGCAAGATTTCCAGGAAAGAAAATAGGCAGGACCAAACTTTTGATCCTTACCCCCCCCCCCCCCCCCCCCCCCCCCCCCCCCCCTTCATAAAAATCAAATGCTCCCTTAAGACGTATTATCTTTAATTATTTTACAACGTATGTTGAGAAACTGATACATAAAGCGGCGTTTAAATATATAATTTGAAGTATAAATTATATATATTATTGAGAAGTTTAATTTGAATTACTAAGGTTAATATCGCCTTTGGTTTATAATACTAATATGGTATCTACCATTCACTAATACGCAGAAACAAACTTTTTATAATGCTAAATATGTTCGTTTTGGCGTTCAAGATTGAATGAGTCTGTCTTAATTTATAGGTTTTTACATGTATCTCAAATGTGGCTGCTACCTAAATGGCTGCTGGCATTTCAAAATGTCATATTCTTATATAAATATTTGTTTTTTAGACATTTCAAAAAAGTGGCTGCCAGCTTGCGCCTGGTTAAGTACAGACCTAAAAATAAAAACAAAGCGCCACCGATATAGTATTTGCTACAAACAGTTAGGAAGAAATGATTTCACAAATTATATATTCAAACGCCTCTCCTCCCCCGCTGATTGCATAAAAAAAACCACAAAAGTCTTGAAAATTACCTCACCTCGTCTAAAACGAAATAAAAACAGTTTATCTTTCTCAAACGTATCCAATACGTAAATTATAACACAAATTCTCAATTGAAAATAATTTTTGTGCACAATGAGATAAAGACTTAGCATAGATTATTGACCAACAATTTAAAGACCAAACCAACTATTGTTTATACGCACATCTCAGCGCATAAGTATTGTTCCATAAGACGTCTATGACGTTGATAGAAAATCCGCGAAACGGTGTTTCACAATCGCGTTATTTTTGAAAAGCTAAAATGGTGTAACGCTTGAAAGGACGTTTCATTAAAACTAGTGAAAGGAAGCGCCAAAAAGACTGCCGAGAGCAAATGTCTGAAGTTAAAAGGAGGAAAACAGATTTTTATTATCTACAAGAAACTCAAGATGCTAGCAAAATATGGGAAGAAAGGGAAAGAAGAATAATAGAACAAAAGCTACTGACACAGGAACTTATGAGGGGCTGTAATTGGTGTGGGGAGAAACTGAATTTTACTGACATCGTAGAAGAGACACAGAGTGGCCTAGGGTCATTTTTATACGTCTTGTGTTCGTGTGGTGAACTCAACACAGTCAGTTCTGGAAAAGTGCACTACAACAAAGATAAGCGGAGGACAAAACCAATCTTTGACATTAATATTAATGTAATGGTTTTATAACAAAACGTTCCGGACAGTTCCTAGCATAGATGTTGACAAACTTTTTCCAGCACAGAAACTAGTTATGCAACAAACACATAAAAATTGGCAAAATATTCTTGGCTTTCTTGCAAACACTATAAATTTACTTTTTGTCAAAATAAAATTAACTGAGGCACGAACTCGAACTCTTAGGTTAGTGTTGAAGAATCTACAAATGATAAGCGCAGCAACAAGATCAAAAATATTTTACCATATCATTCCAAACAATAACAAAATTGGTTTGAACGAGGCTTACACTATGTACATCGCCGGCGACACGGTGACTTGAAGGGAAAGTTCTTTTTTGCTTATTGTGACGTCATGTTTATTGAGAAAACAAAACTAAGCTTGGCGTAGCTGAATATGTCATTTTTTCGACGTTAAATCCGTTTTATTTTTCTTATGAAGTCGGTGACCTATCATTTTTTTTTGTATTATTCTGACAACAATGAATAACTAAACACAGTATAAAAATTTAAGAAAAAAATCAATTACAGATTTTTCAAAATTAAATAGAATATGCAGTAAAAACTGGCCCACATTTGCGCGGGAAAGACCTTTAGAGCAGAATACGTGGTCATTGCATTATGGGAAACCGTTTTCTTTGTTACAATAAATATATATATATATTCTGGAAGCCAACACAAAAGTCCGTATAAAAATTCGACTTTCACGACGGAAATGGCATCATTCGAAAAATATGCCGTAAATTTAGCATCTGGCTGAATGTAAGCATTTTTTGCGGTACTATAGCAACGAAACGAATTCGGTGACCTATCTTTTTTATTCGCCAATATCGTTCAAAAAACCACCAAGAACGAATATCTTAAGTTTCAAGAAAAAATCAATTACAGAAATGATTAGTTGGTTTGGTCTTTAAGTGTGCGACTCTTTGTGTATCAGTTTCTCAACATACGTTGTAAAATAATTAAAGATAATACGTCTTAAGGGAGCAACCATTTGACTTTTAGAGGGGACTACGATCAAATGTTTGGTCCTGTCCATCTTTTTTCCCTGAAAATTTTGGTCCTGGATTTTATTTTCGGCTGCTATTGCGACCTACATTTTTATTTTCATTTAACCAGAAAATGTCCTTATTGACACATGTCCTGCATTTTTTTTACACCTAAAGTGATCCAGCCTTTTTATTTTGCCAAAATCCTGGCCCTGCCTTTTTATTCCAAAATTAATCCTAGCCCCCCACCCCCCCCCCCACCCCCCACCCGTCCCCGCCCTAAAAAATGGTTGATCCCTAAAAATAAAACATCAGGGGCTTGAGTCGTTTTGATGATGGGTGTAGCCTTGAACCTCTTAATCTATCTGAACAGGTACCCTAAACACTGGGGTAGGTGTTGAATATAGTTTATGGTAGACTGGGAGTGGTCTCAAATTAATCTGTTAATACCGAAGTACCTCGAAGATCATTTCCGAATGAACAACATAACGTTGATCAACATAACGATTCAACATTACAACATAATACTTCAACATTACAACATAATAACTCGACACAATGAAATAAAGTTGCTACTTGACATCACGTGATGAAATGCAACATAACATTATACTAATTGGACGTAAAGAAACATCAAATGAACATAACAACAAGTTAGACTGACAAGACGAAATAATGATTGAACATAACAATATGTTGATTTGACTTGATAAAATAATAATTTAACATGATAATAAGTTGATCTAACGTAATAAAATAATGATTTAACATAACAATATAATCAATTGACCCAACAAAACGATCTTTTAACACCACAACAAATTGATTCGACTGAATGAAATAATAATTGCACATAACAAAATAGAAATTAACTCAATGAAATAATATTTGAACATAACAACATAAGAAAAAACAACACAATCAGACAATTTGACTTAATAAAACAACAAATGGACATAACAACATTATGGAAATGAACATAAGACAGCTGTGGCGTTCCATATACACCAATCTTTTGCGTCGACTATTGCTGCTTTTGATTATAGTGCTATTTAAGAAATGTGAATTTAAACAGAAAATACTAAATATCGTTTTATTGTTGGGTTTTACATAGACATAAGGAAATAGACAGTTAAAGCACATGTCAATATTTCTATGGGTAATTTTTAATTGAAACTGAAGCATCTCATTAATTATGAATTTTCTTCAAACTAAACTATTTTGTACTCGTTTTCAGAAAAAGGGGCCATTTGTTAACTATTGGAGTGTATTAGTGTATACATATACCGGACTAAGTCACCACCAAGTTCACTGCTGGAAATGTAGTCTGAAGAACAATATTATACTATTATAAGGGACGAGATCAAAAGTTCAATGTCGGATAAAAAACTTAATTCAAATAGTTTGGGGGTGGGGGGGGGGGGTAAAAATCACTGGAAGTTTTGTTATCCGACATCGATTTTTGTATACGCCTATATTGGTCAATCAATTTTTCCCAAATTAAGTTAAGAGGGGGGGGGGGTCAGTGAAAAAAACTATGTGAATTAAGTTTTTTATCCGACATTGAACTTTTGATCTCGTCCCTAAAAAAATTGATATCGACCATATTATCCATAAAACAAAATCCAAATATTACAAAGTGATATGATTCAAAGCTAAAATAGTGACCTCGTCGGTTTCATGGCATTATGTTGTGCATAATCACAAAATTTCTCTATCTAGAGCCAAGGAAATTATTTTTAACACTAAATCTACCTAATTCCGTACACTTCTACTGTTATTACCATTTTCAAAAAAATTCACCTCAGTATGGATTTCAGCCGGATTGACCAATTTCAGGTGTCATATGACCAATTTCAGGTGCCATATGAAAATGCATGAAAAGACTACCGAAGCGATAAAACCGTGTCGGACAAAATTTAAAGACAAGGCGAATTCGTGACAACACTAACACCATACAAATTAAAATACAGTTACTAATAATATCAAACCAAACAGAATCAGAACAAGACAGCACAAAAACTATAGAACTTCGGCAATTTAAACACCACAAAACTATCATGGGTGACATCAGGTGCTTAGGAAGAGTAAGAGTGTCCTGCTCCGTTAAAGTTGCAAGTGAGAAAAATGCGGTAGAATGTAGTCCGGTGACGTGTCAATTTCATCTATTCTTATTTGTGAGATAGAAACTTCGTATCAGGTCGTGATGAATATGTGAGACAGAAAATTCGTATCAAGTCGTGATGACGACAGTAATTTCTGGAATGGTGATATTAACATAGCCTTGTCTTAGAAGTTTATGTGACAATAATTTCGTTCTGTCAAAAAATTAAGCATACAAATTATAAATGTGACAGTAACGAATGACGTTGTCATAAAGTTTGGATTTTAGTATATATACAACTAAAATCTAGGTATGAAGCAAACTGAAATGTGACGCTGGTTTCTTTAATTTCAGGTTCACTGGGGTAGATAAGATAATTATGACCTCTTTCTACTGTAGTACTAGTAGCTCTTGGATTAACTTAGCTTCATACGAATATGACATTATTGATAATATATATTGCCTAAAAAATAGAGCTACATCACGAAATAGATTATTTTCTGTCATGCCCAGCATATGCGCAGAAAGGGGGTACAAACAGTAGGTCTAATGATTGAGTACCTATATATAATAAGGTGGTCGTGTAAACATACCAGGAAACATCTAAGGACCCAATAAGCTGATTGTCGTAACTCACACTATGCCATCAAACACGATGCAGATTACTAGAGAGGTAACACAATGAGCTAATATGAAACAATGCTCACTAAAACAAAAACTAATGACTCTACAAACCTATATTTAAATATGTTGTTACATCTCAGTTCTTCCAAGAAACCATTTATCGGAACAAAATCGGAAGAACTAAATTGAAGTAATAACTAAATTTCATGAATCTTCGCAAATCTTTTTCAAGACCTACACAAATTGAATTTGGGACCTCCTGAAACATTTTACCACCCTAATAAATTATTTTGAAAATGGTTTTGTTTCAGGAAATTCTCAATTGTATTTAAAGAGGACCTGAAACAATTATATACCTCCAAAATTCAATATGACAATTCACTTTGCAACCCCACTTACATATACACTACGATACCATATCACTAATCATATTTCTGTTCTATTTTCCTTCGGTATTAGTGTAATTATAAGATACACAAACTTCATAAGTATCCATATAAATAAAGGTACACGGCTAGCTCTGCCAAGTGCACTATCTTACTACTTTACTTACAGCAATTAAGGACGGTCTAAAGAGCTAATGTGATAAGGCCTACTGAATTATATGGAATCTTAATAAGTCTAAAGACTTACAGGAATATCTCTCTTCTAGTCACATTACCTATTGTAATAGCATAAAAAAACCTTTTGATTTTTCTACACTGTAACGACCCTCCCAGATGATAAACTAAAATCTGTTTTTCGTGAGCTAATTTACCAATCATTCCGGACTAAACAAGGATTACAAAAATATGCTTATCTGGTATTAGGTAAGGATATTGCTAATTTTGTTAAACAAACACACACACTGATTCTAACAAAAAGTACTCTGAGGCAGATATTGTTAACATGCTGGAATTTCTCATCGAAATCTTTTTTGAGTTTGGAGGAAATGTTTTTCAACAGACGATCGGTATTCCAATTGGGATAAACAGTGCGCCGCTTTTGGCGATCTGTTGTTGTTTTCATATGAGGCTAAATTTTTACAGAGGCTGCTACAGCGGAAAGAAAAGAAACTAGCCGAGCCGATTTTTGTTATCCGATTTCGAAGATCGGTAACATACCGTACATCTTACACTTCATTCGTTACTGTCGTGCATACGATGGCTTTCCGGGCAGGGCGAGATTGCTGTCATATAAACTGCCAAGACAAGGTTATGTTCAGTCTTTATTACATCACGAATTGATTAGCCGATACGCAGTTTCTATCTCACGTATGAGACTATCTTCAGTAAGATTTCACATCCTTCTTTAATTGACAATTTCTGTGTTGTCTTGTTCTATTTTTGTTTAGTTTATTATGTGATTTCAGAACGCCATGAAACATTTAAGGGGATCTGAGAATGGAGGAATTAAAATATTTCAGAAATGACAGAGTGAAATTATGTAAACTTTAACCTCTATGTTGGCACTAGCTTTCTTGTCATTAATTAGCTCTGTAACCACTATATTAACCAAATATTGTTTTATAAAGAAATACAATCTCATACCGCGAAATTAAAATCTTTAAAAAGAACTTGTCAGGAAAATTGAAATTCCATTACTGTCATCGGTAACAACTGCATACCAAATAAAACCAAATATATACCCCTTTGGTGTCACTTTCAATGTTTACAGTCTACTGGCATTCGAAACAAAAGGCAGCAATGCAGTGATATGTTGACTTACGACTTTGTATTCAAACCTTGATAAACATAAAATTACCCCCTCTGGCCACTTAAAATACAGGTTAAAATAATATTTGTTCAACCGACAACGTCTGAACTTTGTTGAACTTTTAAAAAAAAGATCTTGGATTCCATGTTTATGGACGGTAAGTTGCGGTCCAGATTTACAAAATGTATGTCAAGGAATACGTCAAATACCAACATTATACTAGTAACACTAATATAAACATCATTCACACATATTATAGACTGTTTACGGGTATATTATACCTTCTACTATTTTCCATATCGCGTATTTTAACTCATTATGATAAATTATATATCTAAAAATATTTTGTACGATGTGTATTAACTAGATACGGCAAGAAATTAGTCCAAGTCAATTTTGATATACTTGTTTTGTAACCAGTTACTAAGTGGTGACAATTTATTAGCAAATTAAACGATGAACAGGTAGGCATGAAAGGTATATATCTTATAGAGGTCTTTATTTTATATACTGATTACATTCCAGTTACAAATATTTTCGAGGAGTTCTTATAAAATGGTTACAATCCAGTTACAAATCTTTTTGAGGCTCTCTTATAAAATGGTAACATTCTAGTTACAATAATTTTTTTGTCTTTATTTAATAAACTGGTGACATTCCAGTTACAAATCTTTTCGGGGTTTTCTTATAAAAAGGGTTACATACCAGTTACAAATCTTTTTGAGGCTTTCTTTGAAAATGGTTATGGGGCCTCGGTAGCCGAGTGGTCTAGGTAGTTCGTCATGACTACTAATGATCACTTGCATGTCAACACTGGGGTTGTGAGTTCGAATCTCACCTGTGGCGGGGTGTGTTCGACTCCCACCTTAATTGACAAGGATTGCCAATTTTCCTACCGAAGGTCGGTGGTTCTCTACGGGTACTGCGGCTTCCTCCACCAGTAAAAACTGGCCGCCGCGAAATGGCCAAGTGTGCTGAAAACGGCGTTAAACCCCAACTAAACAAACAATAAAATGGTTACAAACAGATCATATATAATACCTTTCAGTAAATAGCATATAACTATAATAGACTATTTTTTTCAAATTTTCAGTTGTTATCGTTTAATTTGTGTGTGAAATAGTTTCAATTATCCCGAAATATTTCTTTAATTAATATATATATATATTTAGACTTATCACAAATCATTCTTACTTTTTCTACATTTTATAATCTGGCATGTAAAATGTCAGAAATCCGTGTAGGAATAGCAGGAATACATATATAAACATCGGATTAAGTTGTATAAACATCGGTTTAGGTTGTAAAACATCAAATTAATTAACTACGGGTAAAATCTAATAAAATTCTTTTTTATGTGCAATTTTAAACATATTTTTTTAAATCACATAAGAATATATGTTGTTATTTCATTGAAATTGTCCGAACTTATCCTCTTTTCAATTCCTGTTGTGTTTGTTTCATTTTTTTTTTAGTGAAAATGTTTTTTTATTGTGTGAATATATCTTTGAAAATTCCTTAATATTTTTCTTTTATAAAAATACAGGTATTCTTAATAAAGAAATGATAAATCCGTTTATATTTCAAATTCCAATTGATAATAAAATTAACCTATTTCAACCTTAAAACGGTTTTTTATATATCTTTCCTATTATTTATTTTTCTTTTTACACTTTATTTTTTTTAATATACATTGTATTTTTTTTAAATATACATTTCTATCATTTATTTTGCATCTCTTTACCTGTACTTCCCTTATATTAATTAAAATTAAATCGCCAAAACAACAAATTAACTTTTACAAACACCTATTGTTCGTTGTAGGAATAGAAGGAATATGTATTTTTAAAATATAGGAATAGCAGGAAGACACCTCACAAATCATGGACTCTCCATGATTAAAAGAGTCTAAACAGAGAAAAAAGTCTTAATCATGTTATAGAAAAAATAATTAAAAACTAGAAATTGTGTCTGTAAGACACGGATACCCCGCCTAAAATGTAGATCATCATATATGAATGCTCAGTCCTATCCAAGCCACATCCACTGATGAAGTTTCGTTGCTACACTATGCTTAGTTCCAAAGACATAGACCTTAACGCAAAATTTAACCAAAGCCACTGAAGCGTGAAATGTAGGGCATAAAAACGATAGAGAAAACAAATACTTATACGCATAAACATTGTTACGTTGTAAGAATATGGGGAAAATGTGGAGTTAATTTTATACAATTATTGACTTTTCATGAGGTCTACTCATAACTATACGGACATTGGTCGACAGAGGCTGACGGGGCCGAGGTTGACCAATGTCTGACCAGGTCCGTAGATAGTCATGAGTAGACCTTATGAAAAGTCAATAACTGTTTTATTAAATCATAAGGAATTTTACTGTCTTTTAATAATATATCCAACAACTTTCAAATATCAACAATGTTTTAATACAATAATTATGAAATTTCAACATTTCAATTTAGTTTTTTACATTATAATTATAGTTGTGATGGTTGATCAATAGCAAATCCAGAATAGACCTCGAAAGATCCTGACGACGTGTACTCGCTCTGAGGTACGACTCAGAAAAAGCTTTCCAGACAAAAGCAAAATTTCTTATCATTTAATAATCCATTTTGTTGTTTATTGATGTGCATCTCAGTGGTAATAATTGCCATTCGATCATACTCAAATACAAAACACAACAGAACAACGCTTTTCTCTCACGATAAGCCAAAAGCTTGTATCTTACAAAAACTAGAAACGGCCTTTAGCATGATACTATTCCTAGTATCTATAATACTAAATTTACGAATTAGCCGAATAGGCGGCAAAACGCGTGATTCAAAATAAACGATGTATAGTTCAGATTATAAAGGTTATTATCGGATTTGACAATCTGCATTTATAAATTTAAACTACAGTTTTGTTTATGTGCAAATGGAATTTGTATGCACTTTTCCGATATGAATTCTCCCAACGTATCCCTTAGAAGGTTCTCGAAGGCATCATTTTAGCACATTGATTTAAATAAACAAGTATGCACATATTTTTAATGTATTTCTGTTTGAAATTACGGAAGAAGAATACAAAAAATTAAAAACATTCTCCTTCGAGTGGGGTGTTTCCGCTTTATGTATCCAGGATTGTTTTTCTACAATAACGCAATTTCTCCTAACTGTAAAGGTTATGAACTTTGAAGATAATGAAGAAGTAAAGTAAAGTTCAGAGGAATTCCTAACTTAGTTGTTTTTTGGATTGCTCGGATGTTTACCTTGCACAAAGTGATAAAACCAACCATTATCTATTTTTAAATTATTTGTCATGTGACCTGTCTAAATATATCTCTACTGTAAGCCCTAGATAAAAATATTTTTAACAAATGGTCATCTTTATCATTAATGACGAAATTTATCTCGGACATCTTTGATAAATATAAACGTGGACAACACAAGCAGCCACACACTAAAAATGCTTTCACCTTCTGATTATTGGATATATTTGTGAAATTAAGCCTCGCTTGCCCTGCCCATGATGACAATGGAACAATTGGAACAATTATTTTCCAAAAATATGCTCTAACTAACTCACGGCATCTTTTGAAAAATTCATCCGTCACTAAGGAAATGTTTACATCTACAATTTCATTTTCATATTTATTCTGAAGGAAAAAGGTAATGCATTATGAAATGTGTATTTAATGAAAGCTTTTCATCAAGTTCCAGTTCAGAATTAATTATAACAATAAAAATATTGACAATTTATGTGGTTGTGTTTTCGTCATAGATTTTGACTTTGATGGCACCTTAAGGTCCATTTTGGTAATTCTACGTGGCATACAGTCTACTGCATCAGTGGATACATCTTCGGTAGTAACGAACAGCCATATGACAATTGGGTCACGATGACCTACATTTCACGCTTCATTGACTTTGGTTAAAGTCTGCATTAAAATTCATTTCTAAGAATACTACATGCAGCACATATAGACATGAAACTATCAGTTGATACCACCTACTTGACAGGAAAGTTTATGGAAGCCTGCCACATCATCCATATTGAGTTCCTGTTCCATGAATGGCATGGCCGCAACAATTTTTTATAGTCAATATGGCCATCACAAAAAAAGCTTATTTTCCCGCGCTCGCGCGGGTTCAATATCTAGTTCTTATTCTATTCTTATACTCTTGGAGTATATTGATAAATCATGAGATGGAACTATTGGCAAAGTTTTCCTATATAAAAACTATTATCTGTTTTGCCCGACAGTAACCATAAAAATGAGAAACATGAAGTCGGTCACAATGTTCAAAACGTCCTTTGGAAATTTTGAAATAGACATCAAGCAAAGAGTTTTTAAGCAATACAGATTTTTCATGGGTTTTGATCTTGTCATAAGGACTTCTGGCTGATTTACAAGGTTAAACATGAAGTCTGATAGTTTGTATTTTGTCCACGAAACAGCAAACCTAATGTGTTGAGCCTTTAGAAATTCAGTTATTGATCTCATACAAACTTGAATTTCAACTCTGTAGAAATGTTTTCTTATTTCTTCAATACTTTGGAATTTAGTTTTAAACTGTGACAAACTAATTGATTCCCATTTATTTTTTTTAACTTTGCTGTCAATTTGAAGTGCAGACAACATCTTGATAAATTCATCATCTTTAATTGTTCTTATGTTTTTTTCTTGATATTTATGACTTTGACTGCTATTCTCTACACTATCGTCATTTAGTGAGTTATTCTCTATGGGTCTTTGTATCGCAAAAGCTTCATTTATCCGTACATGCGAATCATCATCATGAAAAATATTCATTAATTCAGCAGAAATATCTGTTTGAAACATGTTATCGACTTGCTGTGAAGAGATATCTAGTCCATTTGTTACCTGTTCAAGTATGTCGTTTTCTATAAGGGGCGCAATATTTTCCGGGAGATTATCAAGGAATTCTTTTCTTGAGGTTTCATGTTCCTCAGCTATTTCTTTGTTTTCCACTGTCTTGTCAGTAAGCAACAATGCTGCAACAGTACTTGACGTTTGTAAAAGGTAGGGGGTTTCTTTTTTCTTCCATAATCTAAAGATGGTTGTCTTCACTTCTTTGCCATCAACTATCATTATTTTTTCTTCGACTTGATTGTCTATCAATTCAAATGCTTCTTTCCGGGTATTAAGCTTAGGTACTAAATTAATCTGTTTCATGTGTTTCAACATATCAGATTTCTTCATGCTTCGAGCTTGTTTGTACACATCTTTCATCAGCTGCAGTAGGGTAAGTGGTTCATTGTTTGCTGAACGAACAGCAATTGTGTACCATTGGCCATCAAAAGAAATGACAGGAACATACAATCCTCCGTTATAACATTTTTCAAGTATGTCATTTACCATGTTCCTCATTACATCTGTTGTCATACTGTACCCTTTCATGGCATACCCGATTGGGACAGAATGTTGCCTTTCTGGTATGTGTGATCGGTTGAGATCCGATATAAGATAAACTATCACTTCTGTTGCTATGTGCCGTGTTAATCCATATGATTCTTTGACAGTTTCCATAATTTCATAAACAGTTTTATTTAAATCTGAAACTGTACAACTTTCCATAGATATCGGCTGGGATGATTTATGATGATTATATTTTGCGTCATTTTCATCAGATGACACTTCGTCATGACCACACGATTTAGCAACTACTGAGGGTACTTCTGAAATTAATCGAACATTGTCTTTACAATACTGTTTCATTCTTTCTTGAAATTCCTTTAAATCACTAGGAAGCTTCGTTGGACACTTAGCTGTTTTCCATAACATTGAGTAATTCTTGACATTATCTGATCCCATAAAATACGATCAAAGTCTGCCTCAAAAACTATTGTACTTTCTAAGCTTTAGCAGAGAAAAACGATTGAGTTGGTTTTTAAGACTGACATCTCACTGAGAATCTGAGGAACATAGTAATGCGGCAATTCATAGTAAACCTTAGGTTTGTACACGTTACAAGGGTATGGGCATTTGATCTCTACAGCAAAGCAAGGTTTGTTACCACCAGAATTGGATGATGATCTTAAACTACCATCGGGACTCACAAGAAGCATGAAAGTATTATCAAGATAGTCTACTTTACATCCTTCTTCGAAATATGATTGTGCAGGATAAAAAACAGGAAGCACTTTTGACACAAGAGTCGCTACACAATTTATTTCATTAACAGTACCATGTTGCATGTATTTTTTCACCTCTGGGCCAGGTTCTGTCTTTTCTTTTCCCGAAAATACATAATCAAAATGTTCTTTTTGTTTCTTGAGTCCACCTAAACCCAATGCATCAAAACAAGTACTCCCTGTTACTTTAGCAAATGAACGTATAGTTTTCCATGCTTTAGATTTCTGTTTAATGAATGTTGTATCTAATTTTGACACATCGTCTCTTTTGATTGCATCTTTCTGAATTCCTGTCAAACAGACATAGTTTTGTTGCTCGGACAAATAACATATTTTACCTCTACAGTATAAAAAAGAAACATCATTGATAACTGATAATGCATACCCTAAAGTATCAACTAAGTTTAGTAGTCTATCAATGCATGCACCAATTCTGTAGATGAATGTTCTGATTGCACTAATGGCATATGAATATTTTGCTTTCATTTCCGGAGTTGTGCAGATTTTCTTAATCTTTTCTAATGATATTTCCTTTTTCTGTTTCACTTTACGCAAGGCAGATAATCGTTCACTAATGACTGTTAATACATTTTTCCCGGTTTCAACAATATCGCCCTTGCAAGATTCAGGCACATGAGCTAATTTGTTTATGTTGCGAATATCAAGAGTAGAAATGGCCATTTCTAACAATGATATGCATTTTAAATCATTCTCGAATTTGTTTTCAATATTTTGAAGTGATGGAGGGCCTTCATATCCCCAAAGATTTATGTCTCCATTCTTTTGACCATCGACGCCGGCATTTAACTTCTTTCCATCAAAACAAATTTTGTATGTTTGAAGTTGGTCTTCATCGTTCTCATGTAGCATATCAATCATTTCGCGAAAAATGCTTGGTGTTAAGTTTTTAAGAGTGTCTGATATATCTGATCCATCTAATGATTTACGGTCTGGAACTGCAAAATTAATTGCCGATTCTTCAGGATTCAAATGTCTCTGAACATCTTGACCTTGATTTTTCATGCCACTCATAAATCTCAGAAACCTCCCCTTGAAAAGTTTGAGGCCTACTCTCCAAAACTGTTTCACCTCCGGGGAATAACGCATTTTATGAGAGTCGTCCAACGAATACCAGGAAACCACATCCTTAAATAACAGGTATGCGATATTTTTAAGAGGCAATTTATTCCCGGCTAGAAGCCTATTGAACTTAACGTAAGAGTCAATTTCCCCTTCATTCTTAAGCGTTTGTATTACTGCCGGTAAAAGTTCATATAACTCATGTGAATTATCAGTATCTAAAAGCAGTTCCTCTTGTGTTTCTATTACGTTTTCTTCCTGTTCATCCATCAAATCAGATTGCTTTATAGGTAAATCTTGTATTTGTTCGTGAATAAATTCAGTTGCACTTTCAGAGAGTCCTCTCTCTAAAGATGATTCCATTTTACATCTTTTATTCTCTTGAAAAGGCAACAATAAATCATTATCCTCGGGTAGTCTCGAAACTTTCAAAGTCATTGTCTCTTTATTTGGAATTATCATTTTCCCATTTCTCAAAATTTCGTTTGAAATGATACCATAATTTTTTGTTCTTTCCTTGGTTGCTGTGGGAAAAGTGTTGACGATTTTAATTTTTAACAAAACATCACCATGATTTATAATGTTATGGTCTATTATCTCTCCGAAATCCCGTGTCTTCAATTGACAATACATACATTTAAAAATTTTGTTCCCGTCCATGATGTGTATCCTAGTAAAAGATCGAACACTAAATTGTATTCCATGTAAAACATTATGAAAATTTCTTTGTAAATAAGTCTTATTTGATTGATTGGTGCTTGATTAACGTCCAGTGGCAATTATTTCGTGCATATTCAGGACGGAATATTTATAAGTATAAAGAACTAGCTGTCGCAGAAAACAGAGGGAATCTTGACCTTTTTTTTATTGTGCTTAAAAAGTTGAAATAAATGCAGAAAACTTAAAAGCTTAATTAAAAACTTTGATATAAAAGAATAATGGAATATTCGAAATAATGACTTTTTTATGTGCATTTTGTGCGAGCTTTTTTTTTTATCAGTGATTTATTTTCATTTGTGTTGTACTCTTTTGTCTTGTATACTGATTTTCGATTTTTTGTCTCTCTGGTATAGAAAACTACGTGTACGTTAGAATGGTGTACTTGATAGAAGCTTAATCGGCAAAAAATGACTGAATTTATGTTCACTCTTATTCAAATGTTTAATACATCAATATTATAGTGCAGAAATAGAAAACAATGAAATAAATATGCAATGTATTTTATTATTTTGGCCAAGTGATTGTACAGTAAAGCTCCAAGTGATTGTACAGTAAGCGAGCAAGCGATTGTACAGTCAATAAAATTTTCCAACATTAAGAAAATTAATCAATTTTATTTTCTACTGAGACGATGGTTGTCAAACTTTCAGAGAGGTAAGACTATATATCAGAAAAGGGTCAATTGTAAAAATTGTTGTAGTGACGATTATTTTTTTGCATTCTTTTAGCATTTTTATTCGCTGTTGATGGAGAATTTTGATCGATTTACTCGGAGCTCAACCATTTTAGGGAAAACTTCTGGGTGCATATGTCGTTTTTAGTATTTCATTGGTCTATATATACATGTAGAATGTTTTCGTTACCAAATCTTGAAGCAGAAACTTAATATAGTAACTTGTGCGTTAATCAAACCTTACATTCAGCGACTTGTTGTTTTTTCGAATGTCGGAGCCCCGCTTGACAGTCTCCCGAATGACCAAAACATTAAAAAACCGTACAGTTCCGTTCCCACACTGTGCTAATGATCACTTGCATGTCAACACTGGGGTTGTGAGTTCGAATCTCACCTGTGGCGGGGTGTGTTCGACTCCCACCTTAATTGACAAGGATTGCCAATTTTCCTACCGAAGGTCGGTGGTTCTCTACGGGTACTGCGGCTTCCTCCACCAGTAAAAACTGGCCGCCGCGAAATGGCCAAGTGTGCTGAAAACGGCGTTAAACCCCAACTAAACAAACAATAAAATGGTTACAAACAGATCATATATAATACCTTTCAGTAAATAGCTTATAACTATAATAGACTATTTTTTTCAAATTTTCAGTTGTAATCGTTTAATTTGTGTGTGAAATAGTTTCAATTATCCCGAAATATTTCTTTAATTAATATATATATATATATTTAGACTTATCACAAATCAGTTTATTCTTACTTTTTCTACATTTTATAATCTGGCATGTAAAATGTCAGAAATCCGTGTAGGAATAGCAGGAATACATGTATAAACATCGGATTAAGTTGTATAAACATCGGTTTAGGTTGTAAAACATCAAATTAATTAACTACGGGTAAAATCTAATAAAATTCTTTTTTATGTGCAATTTTAAACATATTTTTTTAAATCACATAAGAATATATGTTGTTATTTCATTGAAATTGTCCGAACTTATCCTCTTTTCAATTCCTGTTGTGTTTGTTTCATTTTTTTTTTTAGTGAAAATGTTTTTTTATTGTGTGAATATATCTTTGAAAATTCCTTAATATTTTTCTTTTGTAAAAATACAGGTATTCTTAATAAAGAAATGATAAATCCGTTTATATTTCAAATTCCAATTGATAATAAAATTAACCTATTTCAACCTTAAAACGGTTTTTTATATATCTTTCCTATTATTTATTTTTCTTTTTACACTTTATTTTTTTTAATATACATTGTATTTTTTTTAAATATACATTTCTATCATTTATTTTGCATCTCTTTACCTGTACTTCCCTGTATATTAATTAAAATTAAATTGCCAAAACAACAAATTAACTTTTACAAACACCTATTGTTCTTTGTAGGAATAGAAGGAATATGTATTTTTAAAATATAGGAATAGCAGGAAGACACCTCACAAATCATGGACTCTCCATGATTAAAAGAGTCTAAACAGAGAAAAAAGTCTTAATCATGTTATAGAAAAAATAATTAAAAACTAGAAATTGTGTCTGTAAGACACGGACACCCCGCCTAAAATGTAGATCATCATATCCAAGCCACATCCACTGATGAAGTTTCGTTGCTACACTATGCTTAGTTCCAAAGACATAGACCTTAACGCAAAATTTAACCAAAGCCACTGAAGCGTGAAATGTAGGGCATAAAAACGAGAGAGAAAACAAATACTTATACGCATAAACATTGTTACGTTGTAAGAATATGGGGAAAATGTGGAGTTAATTTTATACAATTATTGACTTTTCATGAGGTCTACTCATAACTATACGGACATTGGTCGACAGAGGCTGACGGGGCCGAGGTTGACCAATGTCTGACCAGGTCCGTAGATAGTCATGAGTAGACCTTATGAAAAGTCAATAACTGTTTTATTAAATAATAAGGAATTTTACTGTCTTTTAATAATATATCCAACAACTTTCAAATATCAACAATGTTTTAATACAATAATTATGAAATTTCAACATTTCAATTTAGTTTTTTACATTATGATTATAGTTGTGATGGTTGATCAATAGCAAATCCAGAATAGACCTCAAAAGATCCTGACGACGTGTACTCACTCTGAGGTACGACTCAGAAAAAGCTTTCCAGACAAAAGCAAAATTACTTATCATTTAATAATCCATTTTGTTGTTTATTGATGTGCATCTCTGTGGTAATAATTGCCATTCGATCATGCTCAGATACAAAACACAACAGAACAACACTTTTCTCCCACGGTAAGCCAAAAGCTTGCATCTTACAAAAACTAGAAACGGCCTTTGGCATGATACTCTTTTTAGTATTCTTATTCTATTCTTATACCCTTGGAGTATATTGATAAATCATGAGATGGGACTATTGGCAAAGTTTTCCTATATAAAAACTGTTATCTGTTTTGCCCGACAGTAACCATAAAAATGAGAAACATGAAGTCGGTCACAGGGAACTATCAGGATAAAAAAGCTGAGTAAAAGCAATCCGGGGGGAAATGGTTATTAAAAGTGGTCAAGTGCATCCAAAATTGATGAAAGACGATCGGAGCTATCTAGCATTAAAATAGTATTTGTTCAAGGTCTGAACTTCATTGAATTTTTAAAAATAATCTTGGATTCCACGTTTATGGACGGTAAGTTGCGGTCCAGATTTAAGTCAAGGAATACGTCAAATACCAACATTATACTAGTAACACTAATATAAACATCATTCACACATATTATTGACTGATTACGGGGTATATAATACCTTCTACTATTTTCCATATCGCGTATTTTAACTCATTATGATAAATTATATATCTAAAAATATTTTGTACGATGGTGTATTAACCCGGCATATTCGCACAAAGTTTTTAAGTGACAAATAGATCATATATCAAAATAAACGTACTTCTAATTTAACTTTCAGTAAATAGCTTACACTATAATAGACCCTTTTTTTCAAGTGTTCAGTTGGTGTTTGACATAGTTTCAATTATCCCGAAATATTCGTTTATAGTGTGTCTATTAAAAATGCAAGTCGTTTTTTTGGCAATTTCACAAATTTTTCTTAGGGCCTCGGTGGCCGAGTGGTCTAAGTGTTTCGTCATGACTACTAATATAATGATCACTAGCCTACCTGTCAACACTGAGGTTGCGAGTTCGAATCTCACCTGTGGCGACGTGTGCCAAGAATTTCCAATTTTCCTACCGAAGTTCGGTGGTTCTCTTCGGGTACTCGGGCTTCCTCCACCAATAAAAACTGGTCGCCGCGAAATAACCAAATGTTCTGAAAACGGCGTTAAACGCCAACTAAACAAACAAATGTTTCTTTTAAAATTAAATTAAAAAATACAACCATACCTTTTGTTTTCAATAGTCGAAATTAATTATTCTCTTTTCCACTCCTGAAATGCCTCAAATATTTTATGAGAGCGTATTTTACATTTTAATTATGGAATTCATTGATTTTTACTTAAAATATGACGTCACCATAAACAAATGTGACGTTGCTGAATATTTGGAAGTTTGTTTCCAAGAGTTTGATCCATGTTAACTTTAGGACATAACTAAATTTATTTTTAAAATTACAGAATTGTTAAAAGGTACCTATAGTTTTCAGTTGCCGGAGTATATGGGACATATATGGGAAAATGTGGGGTTGACGTGCATGAGAAACTCTAGTGACGACTTAAGCGGCAATAATTGCCATTTAAGTATGCTCTTCAATCATACTGGAGTACAAATAATATAGTCATAACAAAGGTACCGTACTTCAAGATGTATTCAATAGGGGAAAGTCTAAAAACACTGACAAAACCGAAAAGAAGCTCAACCGTATCAACCAGTGGAACAACTGGAAAACAACAGAACAACAGGAAATGATCATTAAAAGTGGTGAAGTGCATCCAAATTGAATAAAGAAGATTGAGCTATCTAGCATTATAACCAGGAATTCTTTCACCAGCAAGAAATCCGTGAGTGTAAGAAAAAGGGGGAGTATACACGTCAACAATGGGACATATTTTACACACGATTGGATGAATGAAACGGGACTTTGGCTAAGGTTATCACAGTAATAATTTTCCATCACCCCCGGCTTAGAATTTGAATATCTTCCTACCAACAATTAAAACTTTGGAAGAATACCACTGTTCAAACGTAAGAAATAAGAAATTACTTCTCTAATACATGACAAATTTTAAAAATCTGATGCATTTTTAAATCAGCTAAAAGAACATAAAATCGAATATTCGAATATTGTCTTAATTAAAATTTCTGTCTGAAGATCATTCATTTATCTATAAAGTTGTAAATAAAACTTTCAATTTATGAGAAGAATTTGTAAATTTACATAAATGCCAATACATTTCGGATGAAATAGAGAACACTATTCTGCATGGCTTAGAATTTCTGGTACTTAAATAGTTAAAAAAAGTTTAAACGGCAAAGATGACACAATTCAACGTTAAACATATTTCAGTTTAATTAACTACTAGAATAGGAGCTGGAGGAAATGGGTACGAGTCGGCAAGGTACGAGTTGGTCAGAATCCAACAGATAAACAGTTGAAATCTATGATACTCTCCCCATTCTATAAATATCTCTACGCAGAAAAGCGACATGTCAGGCGAAGTGGACAGGACAGTTTGGGCTGGGAATTTGTCTGACAAAGTTACAGAGGATATCTTATTTGAACTTTTCTTACAGGTTCAAATTCTCATTTATTACATGAAAGAGCAAAAGAGTAGTCACTCTTGTGATATTTATTCACAATGACTAATGAGTGAGAATTACTCAAATTACTGTCTGGACACCTCAGTTCGTAAAATGGATTTTTCGCTTTTGAAAGTCTAAACGTTAGAATTATTAGACAATCTTTTGTTGGTTAATTTATTGAGTCGTCCAAGAAAACATAAAGAATGTAAAGACTAAAAGTTGTTTATAAAGGTTATGTTTGTTGGGGAATTTCCAAGAGAATAATAAATGCATTTAAAAATTTCAGAAAATTAATTGTAACAGTAGAGCATGATTTGTCTCCCAAAATTACCTACCGCACCAATTGGGGATCGAACCCGGAACCTTTGGTTCAGTAGTCCACCGCTCTACCAACTGAGCTTAAGGAGTACTCCACTAGCACAGCTAATGGAGTGTGGTTATAAACCTGTTACGGTTCTATAACTTCTATATATATTAATCAAGGGAAGCCCGTTACACTTCCCCCACCTCAAGAGTCATCGCCCTACGATGACGATATCCAACTTCAACCCTTTTGCCAACTAGCCCTTTTTGACAATCGTGGTTTTTTAAGTTGGGTGCCAATGTAACAGTAGAGCATGATTTGTCTCCCAAAATTACCTACCGCACCAACCGGGGATCGAACCCAGAACCTTTGGTTCGGTAGTCCACCGCTCTACCAACTGAGCTAAAGAAGTACTCCACTAGTGCAGCTAATGGAGGGTGGTTATGAACCTGTTTTGGTTCTATAACTTCTATATTTATCAAGGGAAGCCCGTTACACTTCCCCCACCTCAAGAGTCATCGTCCTACGATGACGATATCCAACTTCAACCCTTTTGCCAACAAGCCCTTTTTGACAATCGTGGGTTTTTTAGTTGATGTACATTGGTAACAATAATTCCCAAAAAGTTATGTTTATTTAAGGATTGACTAATTTTTTTTTCAGTCTATGAAGAAATAACCTTTAATCACATGGTGCACACTAAATAACCCGTGTAGTGGGTTATTTGAAAGTGTGCACCATGTGCATTGAGGTTATTTCGAATAGACTGAAAACAAAATTACTGTCAATCCTTATAATTTAATTCCAGCGGTTGTTTTGACGTCTAAAACGTTGGGATTCCCTATAATGACGTCATAGTAGAAAAGAAAATTTAGTCTATGATATGATAGATGAAAAAATCGACCAATCAAATGACGTATTACATTCAATATTAAATTATAAATATTTACCAGATAATCGATTGCCTTACGAAATGTATGTGTTATGACATCTGACATGTATGTTACGGAATAGGTATATGTATTATACACAGGTTAAAATCTGCAAATATATTACATTTCATAGCACACAATAAAGGGGACATAGCCATAGTTAGGAATCAGGGGAGATAATAAAAGTTTAGGAACTGTTTTACAACTGATGCACTCATTTTCAACTAGAAAACCTTATATACTTCACTTCTGCCTCCTTAAAAAGTTTTAACTTTATGAAAGATTCCCTAACTAATAAAAAATAATAAATAATAACAACTCCTTGGTAAGGATGATGTACTTGTGTCATCCATTTTTCTTTTGCCTGACCAGAAATGGCAATCTTAACTCAAGGAACAATATTTTTGGAAATAAATATTCAAATGGCCACAGAAGCAAAACATAGGTGGTTTTCTTGGCAGAAAATTAATTTGATATTGACAAATCTTGTAGACTGGATTCTGGCATGCAACATCCCAAGCCAATTGATACAAAGGCCGTTTGATGTCTGAAGTATCTCTGACTAAATAAATAAATAAATGCAGAAGTGAAGTATACGAGGTTTTAATGGCAGAAAATTAATTTGAAATTCGAAAAATATTGATAAATGTAGTATACAGTATTTCCGCAAGTTTTATATACCGGTACATATATCAAGTGTGCTCTCACACTATACTCAGATGTTAGATATGAAATATTTTGGAAAAATTTGTGCTGTACTGGTTGCAATGAAATAGGTAATGTTTAATGTTGTTTTGTGTACACTGTTTTTTGAGCAATATTTGGTCCAATAAGGTCAGTGAGATTACAATCTCATTCTCATGGCACAAATTCATAAGATCTGTTGACAGTAAAACTAAGTTTATAATGAATAGTACAATGATTAGGGTTAAGTAAAAGTGGTGTCTTTCTTGATCTATGACAAATTTATCACTATTGACAAAAGAAAATTTCAACAAAGATACACAGTCACCCATATATCTTGTTGGTTCATTAATCAGTTGTATCAAGTTATAAATAGCGGACGAATTAATAAAATTAAGATTGAGTTCACTATTTTAATGGTTACTGTTCTAAGATACTAACTTATCATTAGAATTACATTTCATTGTATAGAACAAAATGTAAATCAAAATACAAAGTTTTTTGTCTATTTCCTTTCATCAATCAGGAAGTTTTGTTTCATGATTTGAGGTTCATACAGCTATATATATGTATATATATTTTTTTGGTTCAAAGTTATTGGTTAGGGATCCAAGGAGGAGAAAAATTAATTCAATATTATAAATTCATTAAAGTTTTCTTGTTTTACAGGCTGGTCCATTAGAAAAAGTGAAGTTAGCAACAGATAAAGATGGAAGATCTAAAAGATTTGCCTTTATTACATTCAAACATGCCTGCTCTGTTCCTTATACTATAGACTTAATGTCTGGAATACAATTGTTCGGCTATAATTTAAAACTTCAAACAAGAACAGGTAAGGTAAAAAGAGTTAGTGTGTTTCAATAAATTAATTCACCTGGCCAAAGAGTTACAGTAATGATTCCATTTCATTTGTTAATAATCAAAATTATAACTGTTCAAACATATTTATTATGTTGAGAAAAAAGGAAAATAGGAATCTGATTTTTACCACAAATTTGTAATGTGAATTATATCCAACCAGTGATAGTTTTGTTTTATCACTGATGCATACACCATATCCAATTATGTGTATATCACATCATATAGCATTTTGAAAACTTTAAATTTAAGTGTCCATCATTTAAAATAATAGATATTATTCATTTGGACATTTTATTAAATGTTTGAGGTAAGGGAGATAATTCACAGCTAATTGATGAAATTAAAAAAAATCAGTGTTTGGGTTTCTGTGAAATAATCTTTTTGTTTTATTATATCTATATTTCTGCATGTTTTTGTAAGTAGTTAATTATAAGTACATGGATAAATAAATATTATTGATCATTTTGTTTTTAGCTCACCTGACCCAAAGGGTCAAGTGAGCTATTCTCATCACTTGGCATCCGTTGTTGTCCGTTAACTTTTGAAAAAATCTTCTCCTCTGAAACTACTGGGCCAAATTGAACAAAACTTGGCCACAAGCATCATTAGGGTATCTAGTTCAAAAAATATGTCCGATGACCCCGCCTGCCAACCAACATGGCCGACATGGCTAAAAATAGAACATAGGGGTAAACTGCAGTTTTTGTCTTATATCTCAAAAACTAAAGCAATTATATTAAAACTGACGGGGTAAAAATGTTTATCAAGTCAAGATCTACCTGACGTGAAATTTTCAGACGAATCGGTCAACCCTTTGCGCCTGAATTGTTAATTTTAAGGAAATTTTGCAGTTTTAGGTTATTATCTGGAATATTATTATAGATAAAGACAAATTGTAAACAGCAAAAATGTTCAACAAAGTAAGATCTACAAATAAGTCAACATGACCAAAATCATTGATTGACCCCTTATAGGATTGATTGACTGCCCTTTAAAGACGGCATCCAGCGTAAACTTTCCTTTAAAGACCTTTTTTTTCTCAAACCACTGGGCCATTTGAGACCAAACTTTGGTGGAATGGTCCTTGGGTGGCCCCCTTCCAAAATTATGTTCGGCATCCCCGACTTCCAACCGACATGGCTGCTGTTACTAAAAATAGAAAAAAAGGGGGGGGGGGGGGTGGTGAATTTAAAAAATCTTCTTATATGAAACTACAAGGAACCAAAGTTGGTAATGGTTCTGAGGAGGTTCTCTTTCAGAAATATGTCCAATGACCCGGACTGTCAACCAAGATGGCCACCACAACTGAACCTAGTTTAACATAGGGCCCTATGGGAAAATTCATTGAAAAATCTTCTTGTCTTTAACCACTTGACCAATCGGAACCAGACTTGGCAGCAATGGTCCTTAGATGGTCCTCTTATAGAGGTTTGTTGGATGACCCAGACTGTCAACCAAGATGGCCGCCACAACCGAACTTGGTTTAACATAGGGCCCTATAGGAAAATTCATTGAAAAATCTTCTTGTCTGAAACCCCTTGACAAATTAGAGCCGGACTTGGCAGAATTGGTCCTTAGGAGGTCCTTTTTCAGAAATGTGTCTGATTATGTGGACTGTGAACCAAGATGGCCGCCATAGCAGACCTTAGTTTAACATAGGACCCTATGGGAAATTCACTCAAAAATCTTCTCGTCTGAAAACACTAAGCCAATTAGCATTAGACTTGGTAGCAATGGTCCTTAGATGGTCCTCTTTCAGAATTTTTGGATGACCCAGACTGTCAACCAAGATGGCCGCCAAACCCGAACTTAGTTTAACATAGGGCCCTATGGAAAAATTCATTGAAAAATCTTCTCGTCGGAAACCACTTGCAATTGTCATATTGGAGCCAGACTTGGAAGCATTGGTCCTTAAGAGGTCCTCTTTCAGAAATGTGTCCAATCACCCATAGTGTCAACCAAGATGGCTGCCACACTGGACTTAGTTAAATATTGGACCCTATACAAAAATTCATTTAAAAATCTTCTCTGAAACCACTTAGCCAGTTGGAACAAGACTTAGCAGAAATGGTCCTTAGATGGTTCTCTTTTACAAATGTATCCTTTGACCTGGACTGTCAACCAAGATGACTGCCACAGCTGAAATTAGTTTAACATAGAATCCTATAGAAAAACCAGCCAAATTGACTGCAACACTTAAATTTTTAGGTCTGCTCAAGGTGAAAAGTTAAATCCAGATGAGCGATACAGGCTCTTGAGAGCCTCTAGTTAACCAAACTTGGCAGAAATTATCGTTTTGGAGACAAAATCAGTTCATGCTACTTTGGTGCTAACAAACAAACATGGCTGTTTGATTTCAAAAGGAACGTTCTGATTGATTGAAAGTTCTTTTGAAAAACTACTTGACCGTTGGGTTGAAAGTTTTTATGAATCTTTATTGCAAAGTTTTGTAATCTTGATGATGATCAGAAATCCAAGGTATCTGACACTGCAGAATGCAGTTTACCTTGCACATCAGGTGTTTCTCTTCCAGAATTTGGTTCATTGACCCTTAAACTACCAACTTAAAAGGCAAATAAATTCCAGGCAAGCGAATCAGGCTCCTGGGCACCTTTAGTTTTTGCAGTAAAAATGCACTGTCATCAATAAATTGTGTATAATTTTTGGATACTATTTTCAAACAAATGCACACTTTTTTCATCAGTTTGAGAAAGAAAGGATCACCAGTGTCTCCTAATACACTTTAAATGAAGTACATATGATATTATAATTAGATTTGAAAATAATTAGTTAGTCTTTAAAAAGGGGCATTCTAAAATTTTTCTATTAGCTGGAATTAAAATTTAACTTTTAATTAAATTCTTAGCAAAATTATATATATGCAACTCAGGGCAGTACACAGAACTAAATGTTTTTATTTTTTCAGGATCATCTCATAATTCACCAAATCCATTCAGTCAACAATCACCAGCACAAGGAAGTCAAAACAGTCCGCAGTATCAAGGTAACACAAGTCCAATGACCAGAGCCAACACTTGGCATGGTAAAGACCAGAGATATCCTAGACAAAACACTGAAGGATTATATAATCCTAGACAGAGTCCAAGAGAATCTGATCGCTATAACAATCAGTACTATGTTAGTCCTAGCCATTCACCACGAGATATTGACATGTCTCCACTTCAGGGACAATTTCAGGATGGTAACAATCAAAATATGGACCCAATATCAATGCAGATACGAAAGGAAAGAATTTTACAACAACAGCAAGTATCTCTAGACGCTCATCGTCAAAGAAACTATCCCCCACAAAATCCATATGGTAACCGACCTCCCTGGCAGCAGCATCAACAACAAAGAACATATAAAAGATATTAATGTGTTTTATTATTCATTAATTTCATACATGTATTTATTTTCATAGTTCTGAAGAAGAGCTGTTTTTTTTTTATTTGTCACATTTATAAATAATATCTTAAACATGTACTGATTTCCTATATGATATAGACATGATCTTTTGATCAGTTTAATTGAGGTCTGGACCTGGCATGTCAGTAACTGCTAGTAGTCCTTTGTTAATATATATTGATAATTGTCATTTTGCTTAATTTCTTCTGTTACCTTTTTTAATATCAGACTCTGACATCTTTTGAACTGACTTTTACTGTGTGTATCGCTGTGTGTTTGTTTATTCCACATTGGCTAGAGGTATAGGGGAGGGTTGAGATTTCAACATGTTTAACCCAGCCACATTTTTGCTCCTGTCCCAAGTCAGGTACCTCTAGCCTTTGTTAGTCTTGTGTGTTTTTTTAATTTTGGTTCATTTTTATGTTTCGGAGTTTAGTGTGCTGTCCATTTTGCTGAACTAGTATACATTATTGCTTATGGGCCAGCTGAAGCCTGCCTCCGTGTGCAGGATTTTTTTCTCGCTGTGTTGAAGACCCATTGGTAGCCTTGAGCAGTTTTCTGGTCTTTGGTCGGGTTGTTGTCTCTTTGACACATTCCTCATTTCCATTCTCTATTCTACCATTACTGCAAAGTCAGAAATTTAATGGGATGTTTTATTAATATGAAAATTTTGTATTATTATTATTGTTAAATTGTATACCACGCAATTACAGATATAAATGATGACTTCCAAAGATATGTTGTAATGTTTGTATGTCATAATTTTTTAATTTGCAATATTGTGAGACAGAGTAAAATTGGTGCCATGTCAGTCTCGAGTTTTACAGCTGTAAGGTAATAGAATGAACATACAGTTTACTCTCTTATCTCAAACATGCTTGAGTCGAATTGTTTATTTGGTCCCAAATGTTTTACAGTGGAACTGAATGTATTTTGACTCCTTTAGTCAAATTTGCATGAGTTGAGTTAAATTTTGAGTCCCAATTTAAAAAAACAACATAACATCTGTCAAAACATTGCCATGTTCATTAAAAGTCTGCTGATTAATCATTCAGCATTATTCGTTTTATTCTGGTAATTGATGTCTTTTGATTTTTTTGTGCTATTTATTTATTTTAAATTACCTTGATTTGTAAATCAATTGATCTGGAGTATATTAATCAGTGTAGATTTATCTGTTAGGGTTTATAATTAACGTTAATAAACTTAAATGATTTATTTGTCGTCATGCACTTGATGTGTGTGTCAATGGACTCGAATCTTTTTTCTTTCAACTCTTTATTATTTGTCTCAAATTTTTTTGCAGTCCACAGGACTTCGAGATAATGAGAGTGGACTGTATTTCTATTTCTCTGTAGTTCAGAGTTTTATTAGCATTTAGTTTTTCTCTTAGCCTTCATAAATAAAACATTTATACTTTACATTGTAGCTGGACATTTGATTACAATTAATATAGTATTATTGGGTAATGTTTTTCAAATTGGAATATGACTAACCGAGGACCTATAACTATTCCAATATGAAAAACATTAGGCAATAATACAGTTATCAATTAACAGATCTACTATCTTTTCATAGAGGCATGGGATAAGTCAAGAGAATTCCGATACACTCATATTGACATTTGTCGTTCTAATATGGGCCAAATCTCATATTGGTATAGCACGTGCTATATTGGCACAGTTTGTGCTTTTATTGTATTGGCAGTTTTTGTCGAGCCTTCGACTTTTGTCGAAAAAGCGAGACATAGCGATCCTACATTCCGTCGCCGTCGGCGGCGGCGGCGGCGTCCACAAATATTCACCCTGTGGTTAAAGTTTTTGAAATTTTAATAACTTTCTTAAACTATCCTGGATTTCTACCAAACTTGGACAGAGGCTTGTTTATGATCATAAGATAGTATCCAGAAGGAAATTTTGTAAAAAAAAAATTCCAGTTTTTCCGTATTTTACTTATAAATGGACTTAGTTTTTCTGCCAGGAAACATTACATTCACTCTGTGGTTAAAGTTTTTAAAATTTTAATAACTTTCTTAAAATATCCTGGATTTGTACCAAACTTGGACAGAAGCTTGTTTATGATCATAAGATAGTATCCAGAAGTAAATTTTGTAAAATAAAAATTCCAGTTTTTCTGTATATTACTTATAAATGGACTTAGTTTTTCTGCCAGGAAACATTACATTCATTCTGTGGTTAAAGTTTTCAAAATTTTAATAACTTTCTTAAACTATCCTGGATTTGTACCAAACTTGGACAGAAGCTTGTTTATGATCATAATATAGTATCCAGAAGTAAATTTAGTAAAAAAAAAAAAAATTTTTCCGTATTTTACTTATAAATGGACTTAGTTTTTCTGCCAGGAAACATTACATTCACTCTGTGGTTAAAGTTTTTAAAATTTTAATAACTTTCTTAAACTATCCAGGAATTTTACCAAATTTGGACAGAAGCTTGTTTATGATATAAAGATTGTATCCAGGAGAAAATTTTGTAAAATATTTATTTCTGTTTTTCAGTTTTTTACGTATAAATGGACTTAACATTGCATTCACTATGTTGTGAAAGTTTTTAAAAATTTTAATAACTTTATTATTTTTATTAAGTTTGCAGAGAAGTTTCTTCATTATCAAAATAGAGTATCCAGACGATAATTTTGGAATTGATTTCATTATTTCCTATAACCCACAATTTTCTTATTTGTACATATATTCTACTTTTTTAATTAAAGGCTAGATCATTAAGCACTTTAAAATTTGTCTTCTTTAACATTTGTTCATTCAATAAATTTATGTTTCTACTCATTTATAAATCTATATATATATAATTGCATACTATATTAATTTTTTACAACAAAATCTTTTTTCATACATTTCAAATGTTTTATTTCATTAACTGCAAATCTATTATGTGCATTCACCTATCACACTGAAAATATAGACAACATCAAAAGTAGGCGAGACACTGGGTTCCGCGGAACCCTTACGAATTTTTTAGTTATTGAGTTCAATATATCTAAGTTGATTAATAATACATGTTATTTTATAGAAACGTAACATTCCCTGTAGAAGGTAACCAAATAATAGCGTGCAATATCAATGTCTTTGATAGTTTTTCGGGTTATTTCCAGGATCTGGGTGGTATTGCATTACAGTAAAAGGGTTATTGCAGGAAACTGGGAAATATTGTCCCTCGTATAATATTATATAACACTCGCAAGCTCGTGCAATATTACATTCTACTCGAGACAATATTTCCCAGTATTTGTGCAATAACCCTGTATTATAAATAAGCTGAATAGTATGATATCAGTTTAGTTTTTATATGAACCATTAGAGAAATGAAATTTCTTAAGCTGTCTTTTCTCTCTCTCATTTTTTGACAGTTTCACCTTTTGTTGTTGTTATATACCAAACTTTACTTGTACAAAATTTGTATAAGTGAAAGAAATAAGTTTCTTTTATTTTAGAGAAAAAAGTGTGGTCCTTATCCATGTTATCTGTTGTAAAACTCTAACAATATGGCTTGTCTTCTCTACCGGTTAGTTATCTTATAGTTGCAATAATATAAAAAATTTGTGAATGTAAATGTTGTGACAGCATATAAAAAATTTTTGCATGTTGATTTATGTTTTGTCAGTTTAAACTGAAATATTGTATTCTTATAAAAATTATAATACATGTATTATATATTGTAAATATACAGGTTATACCTAAAAAGTTCTTTACAAGATGATACTAAAGTTTTTTTCAGCTCCACTCACAGTTTGATATTTATTACCTTAACAGATTCCTAACTGGTCAGAATAGCTTGTTTAGTGTTGCAATATACATTTTTGTCCCCTGCTGCAATGCGACGGAGGGACTTAGTAATGGTCTGCTCTGTCCCAATAACTTTTTGGACACAACTCGTCTGAAACTACTGTGCAGATTTGGTTTATATTTAACAGGAATGTTACCTATGACATGAAGATGATTACATTATACTGCCATTTTGATTCAGTAATTTTTACAAGAGTTATGGGACTTTGTTGTATTTCTTCACATAGTATCATATGCCTACTTTGTGGATGCAACTCCTCTGAAACTGCTGTGCAGATTTGGTTTATATTTTGCAGGATTGTTACCTATGACATGAAGATGATTACATTATACTGCCATTTTGATTCCATAATTCTTACAAGAGTTATGGGACTTTGTTATTTTTATCACATTGTATCATATGCATACCGGTACCCTGTGGCACAACTCCTCTGAAACTACTTTGCAGATTTGGTTTATATTTTGATGGATTGTTACTTATGATATGAAGATTATCCTCTGTAACCCCTAAGCCAAATAAGCTTAAACTTTGTATGAAGCATCCATGGAAGGACCTTTATACATTTTGCATATTTTGTTCAGGTCAAAGAACTTATATGGCCGCCATGATGAATTCTTATTTCTGATTGGTCAATATTTCAAAAGCAAATATTTCTGAAACCACAAATCCAAATAAGCTGTGACTTGGTATGAAGCATCTGTGGGAGGACCTTTATTTTAAAGTTTGCATATTTCGTCCCGGTCGGACAGCTAATATGACAGGTATGATGAATTCTTATTTTTGATTGGTCAAAATTTCAAAAATCTCCTCCTCTGAAACCATATAGCCAGATTAACTGATACTTGGTATGAAACATCCATGGAAGGTCCATTACAATTTTCACTTGAAATAAAATGGATAGACTGTGGGACTGTCAGGTGAGCTATACAGTCTCAGTTCTCTTGAGTCTGTTGATTATTATATTGGTGAGGACAAATTTTATTTGCAGATTTATTTTTTGTGGCATGGGACAAATGGCTACATGTAGCAGTCATGTTACATTTTCATTAATAATTGCTGATGAATCTGGAATGAAAATAAGTGTTCACCCAGTCTAAAATCTCACCAGTGTGAGAAAAAAAAATCAATTGTGGTAACCAGGTATTGATTAAATTTTATAGCTTGAGTTACTTAATTAAATTTCCTAGAACTAGAATTTAAGTGAAAATGTTTTGTCAAAGTGATATTAAGTTGAAAGTTTTTCGATTGTTGTTTATAAAATAATTGTTTAGTTGGGGTTTTACGCTGTTCTCACACATTTGGCTATTTTGTGGCTTCCAGTTTTTATTGGTGGAGGAGGGAGTAGTACCCAGAGAGAACCACCAACCTTCGCTGGGAAAAAAGGCAATCCTTGTCAATTAAGATCGAAGTCGAACACACCCCGCTACATGTTAGATTCGAACTCACAACCTCTGTGTTTACAGGCTAGTGTCAAAAAATGTCATGGTCTGGACTAATAAATATAAAAAAAAAACAAATAGTCAAATACAGTCAAACATAGACAGCTCAAATGACGATTTCTCAAACACAAATCGATGGCCCCCATGAGAATTAGAATGTCAGTTGGCTAGTGCGATTCTAATTCTGATTTTCCTCCCTGTATGAATATTTTATTACATAATGTCATTTATAGAATAGGTTTTACACATGATTATAGGTAATAATATTACATATCCCATTATACATGAAAATAGTAATCAAGGGAGGTAATAAATGCTAAAAGTGATCAATTCTTTTTATACGACCACAAAATTATGCGGTCGTATATTGGTATGACGTTGTCGTCGTCGTTGTCCGAAGACATTTGGTTTTCGCACTATAACTTTAGTATAAGTTAATAGAAATCTATGAAATTTAAACACAAGGTTTATTACCACAAAAGGAAGGATTAGGATCGATTTTGGGAGTTTTGGTCCCAACAGTTTAAGAATTAGGGGCCAAAAAAGGGCCCAATAAACATTTTTGGTTATTATCTTGGTGTAAGGGAGGTAATCCAAACACATTCAAAGTAAAATGTTGTGTATGATTCGATTACCTCCCTTACAAGTCATAAATTATGTATAAAGAAATGGGGGGGGGGGGTGAAAACAAAATTTATGGGGGGGGGGCTAAATGAGAAATTGGGGGGGGGCAATTTTTTTCTCATTTCTGATATCAGAAATTAAAAAGAAAATTTCAAATTTTTTTTTGCAAAAGGGGGGGTTACAATAATTTTTATTGTTTTTTGTTTTTTTTTGGAGGGGAGGTCAATGTGCAACTTCATAGTGTATTGCACAAAAGCAAAATAAGGGGTAAATTTTTTTTTTTTGGGGGGGGGGGGGTTGGGGTGGGGGCAATTCGCCACAGCATATTGTATTGCACAAAAAACAAAAATTGAATATAAATTCAAATCATATGACCAATTCTAAGTTCTTTGATTACAGTTATTGTGTCAGAAACGTATTATGTGTCAAATATTTAATTACAATCCAAATTCAGACCTGTATCAAGTACGAATACTGTGTCCATTTTTGCCCCAATTGTTCAGGGTTGGAGCTCTGCGGTCGTATCCAGCTGTGCTCAGCGAAGCAATTTATTTATCTCTCTTAGTAGCCAGTTCATATTTCATAAAAACTGTGTGTTGTTCCATTGCCTTACTTAATGACATTGTTACAACATGCTTTTCAGTATGAAAACACACATAATTACATACATACATACATGTACTTAGGTAATGCCTGTGTGTGAATGTTTCTAGTTTGTCATAACAAGATATTTACATGTCAACATAAGACTGTTGATTTATGTGTCTTGGAATGTTTCAAATTTTCTGCCAGTGAGACTGCAATAATGAACATATGCCAATGAAATTTATCTAAATAGCTCAAAACATTTTACGTTAACTTAAGATTGCCTTCACAGATTTTTATGATTTTTATACACAATATTGGACTTGACCAAAGGAAGGTCACTTTCGGTTTTGAGGAAAATCAGAAAACTTAGTTTTTATATGAAAAAATGCATATTTTGAAAATTAACACAATGTTGTATGATAACTTAAGATTGCTTTCACAGATTTTCATAAATTTTTATACACAGTGTTGGACAAGATCAAAGAAAGGTCCCTTTTGAATTTAAGGAAAATTGGGAAACGCTTTTTGGAGGAAAACTTTGTTTTTATATGGAAAAAGGCAAATTTTGAGAATTTAGCTTCATGCTTTTTGATAGATAAAATGAATGTATGAAATCACAAATAGATTTTTTAAAGTGTTTTGATTCCCATGAGTTCAATCACACAAGCCAGCGGGGCCCTTTCTGACATTGTCAGTATTGTACTTATAGGTTAGAAATTAACATCAATGAGTCGTCCAAAAAAAAAACATGAAAAATTTACCATTGTTTATAAAGTGTATATTTTCAACTGCGAATAATATTTGGAATGGGGAATTTACTATTGAAAAATAAATGCACTCAAAAATTGGAAAATTTTTCTATCACTGTGTGCATAATTGGTGTAACACTGGGATGTTATACTTAATTTAATAAAATCATGCAGGAAGAGTTGTCACCCTTTTACATTAGAAATTAAATAGGTGAAACTGAAGACAAGATTGAACAAAATCAGGTAAGTTCAGTTGTTTTACTTATGATTTAGCTTATTGTATCTGTCAGCAAGGTGATTAGACAATTTACATTGGTTAAGTTATTCATATTTTGAAAAATCCATTCCACAGACTGAGGTGTCCAGACAGTAGTTCATCTATGGACATTGTATTAATCTGTAAGATTTTAACGTGTAATGAGATTTTCATAAGACTTTTCTGACCACTTGAAGAAGACATTACTAGTACAATCTTTAAAAATAAAGAACTTTGCTAGGAGCATCATGATACGACTGCATCTTTCAGCCTTTGTATGTTGGAAAAAATAAAAGAAAAAAATAGGACGTAGCTCTAGGTCGAGGTCCAATATAGAGAGGGATTAGGCCATACTAAGTATACTAGTATATCACTTTACTTTTTGCATAACACTGGTTTCACAACAATTGCCAAAACTAGTATAAATAATAAAATGGATAACAGGAAAGGAAAACAAGAGGCTCCCAGGAGCCTGTATCGCTCACCTAGACTATGTCCATCTTGACTGGCAGCCTGGAACATTGCTGTCAAGCCAACTGGCTCACTGGTTTCAATCACAAAGATCATTAGGGGATTTTTAGGCCAGGTGAGCTTTTGCCATCACTGCATCCGTCGTCCATCCCACATTTTCATCTTCTTCTCTGAAACCACCTGTCCAAATTTAACCAAACTTGGCAGGAATGTTAATTGGATTGTTCTGTACAAAACTTCTTTCTTTGGTGCCGACTGGATATTCAACATGGCTACCAGGGGCAGATAATTCATTCTGATTTGACTTATCTTCATAGCTCTTCTTGTCAGAAACTACTGAGCCAATTGAATTGATTTGTTGGATGAACTTCTACAAAAGGTATGTTTTTTGTGCCAAACGGATATTCAAGATGGCTGCCACAGCCGGACTAAGTTTAACATTGGATCCTAAGGGTAATTTTGTACAAAGGACTTGTCAGAAACTACCAAGCCAATTGAAATGTTTTTGATGTGTGAATGATCATTTGATAGACCACTGCAAAATTTGTTTTTTGTGCCACTTGGATATTCAACATGGCTGACGGGCAGATAATTCATTCCGATTGGACTCCTCTTTAAAGCTCTTCTTGTCAGAAACTACTGAGCCAGTTGAATTGATTTGTTACATGAATGATCCTTGGATGAACCTCTACAAAAGATTTTTTTGTGCCGATCAGATATTCAAGATGGTTGCCACAGCCAGACTTAGTTTAATATTGGACCCTATGGGGAAATTTATATAAAGTTCTTTTTGTCAGAAACTACCAAGCCAATTGAAATGTTTTAACATATGAACAAGCATTGGATGAACCTCTACAGAAAGTATGTTCTTTGTGCCACAGCCGGACTAAGTTTAACATTGGAGCCTATGGGGAATTTTGTGCAAAGGTTTTCATGTCAGAAACTATCAAGCCAACTGAAATGTTTTTGATATGTGAATGATCATTTGATAGACCACTACAAAATGTATGTTTTATGTGCCGATCGGAAATTCAATATGGCCGCCACAGCCAGACTTGGTTTAACATTGAACACTATTGGAAATTCGTGAAAAAAGTATTCTTGTCAAAAACTACCAAGCCAATTGAAATATTTTTACGTATGAACAAGCATTGGATGAACCTCTACAATAGTTATGTTTTTTATGCCCATCTGAATTCAAGATGGTCGCCACAGCCAAATTAGTTTTACATTGGACCCTATGGGGAAATTTGTAGAAAGGTCTTCTTGTCAGAAAATACTAAGCAAATTGAAATGTTTTTATTGCATGAAGGTACTTCGATAAATATCTGCTAAAAAAGTTATGCCGATTGGAATCCCAGCTAGCTGCCACAACTGGACTTAGTTTAACATTGGACACTGGAAGAATTCTTTACAAATCTTATCTAGAAGTGCTGGGCACTGTAGAACAATTCCTTACAGATCTTATCTAGAAGTGCTTTGTCAGTTGTGGTCACCTAAAATCAAGGTGAGCAATACAGGCTCCATGGAGCCTATGGTTCCAATTAGGTCCTATGTTAAATATGTTCGGCTTTGGTGGCCATCTTGTAATACGGGTGGGGTCATGGTTATAATTCTGAAAGAAAACCAACTAATTAGGACCATTGCTGCCAAGTTTTGTTCCAATTGGCCTAGTGGTTTCAGACAAGAATATTTTAAACTATGTTTGGCTCTGGTGGCATCTTGGATGGTGGACGGGGTCATCGGATACACTTCTGAAAGAGGACCACCTAAGGACCATTGCTGTTTAGTTTTGTTCCAATAAGTGCTTCATGGTGGTATAATCTCAATGCCCATGTCTATAAACATAGATAACTGATAATGTATCTGCACATTAAGGTTATAAAATGTACCAGCTTTATTCTGTCTGACAATCTGCAGATAAGCGGCCTTGAGACTAGTCTAATACAGGTTCCCATGTACATTGTACATCTTCAGATAAGGATAAAAAAATACCATTTTGTGCTAGGCAAATTATGGTTTCTTTTGTTGACAATTCACTTGAATAGTTTTTGATTTTTTAAACAATTTAATAATTCAACAAACATATTTAATAATGTACAAGTCCAAGTGTATATACATTAAAATATAAATACATTTTTTTACAATGTACAGCTTTTAAAATTGGAAGAATCTAAATTACCGGATTAGGAAGCCCTAATTAATTCTCCAACCTCCTTTTTACACCAAATGGACATACAAGGATTAATGTGGACATGGCATAAAAATCAAAAGAAAATGTAATACAATTTTCTGACATTTTAAACTGATTTGTCATGAACAATGTACATCTCAGTGAAACATACTTGTTATTACAAATAAAGTATTATAAATTACACAATGTTTTTAATTTCTCTTCTTCTGATGAAACGTGACAATTTTTTTGGAAAATCAGATAAATTATATTTTTATGGAAATAAATATACCAAGGCACTTAGGTATATTTTATTAAATACTCTTATCACCCGCTAGTTGTGGGGTTATTGAGAAAAGTCCTTTTTTTTTGGCCATTTTGGGGAAAAAATTGTTAAATAGTCTGCCAATTTTGGGAAATGATTTTATAAAATACTATTTACTGGAAAATGCCGAATGTTTGAAAAATCCATTTAAAATAAAATTTGGAGGATCAAATGACTTCAGAAAATATTTGGTATTAACCAGTACTGACAAATATCTTGTCATAACCAGAAAATCAAAGTTTTGCAAAATTTCAAAGGCAATAACACAATTTTTTTTAAGTACAGTGTATATCAGATCTCAGATCAGTATATTTTTATTGCACAAAAAATCTTGTGTTCGAGTGTTTGGTACAACACTTGTACCATTTGTTTCCAATAATTACTAGTTAAGTGGGAGTCAAATGATGAAGAAGTCAACCCACTGTGGCCACTTATATTTGTAGTAAGCAAGTATATAATATAAGTTAGTGAATTTTACTGCACTAACATCCTACCAATGGACTAACTTCAATTAGAAGAAAAGACAAAACTGTCAAAAAAATTTAAATAAATGAACATGATTTTATTACAGCTCAGCTGATCAGATAAAAATATTTACCTAGAACCGTAGTTGTCTCCCTCGTTACACTAAATGACCATTTTAGAAAATAAAGATAAAGTCAATGTTTTTATACGGAAACCCAAAAATCATTCAGATAAAAATGAAAAGGGGCTGCAAAATGACATAACTGTCTGAAGATTACCTGGATATTTCATGGAAATCCATTCATAGGTTTATTTGAGAACAGAGACACCGACAAGGACAAAGAATGTAAGAAGATGGTACAAATTAATCCTCATGTGTCTCTACCATTACGAAGACGACAAGAGTAAAAAGTACTTCCGTTCAAAAGAACAATAGATTATAGGTAACCAAAATTACTGTGCATTAGGTTTGGCAGTGTATATAAATTGTCTTATTTCAGTTGTAATCAAACAGTATTGACATGTATTTATCTTTACATAAACAAAGACTGCAAGCAAAATGAAGTGACAATCACACACCCTTTATTATGACCATATTTAACCTTGCCTGTAACTATATGTTTATATTTTCATTTTATAAAATTACTCGGGGACAAATAAATAGAAGGTACAAACATTTTTCTACACTGATTCACACATTATATGTTCTTATACAAATGAAGTAAATTGTGTACCAAAATTGACTCTGTCATTAAAAAATATACACAATTTAATTCCATAAAATATATAATTACCATGTACACATTCATATATAAACAGAATAAATAAAAAATAAATCTTTTTTCTTTATCACAGTTCTCATGTGACTAGTTTAAAAAAAAATAATGCTGACCTACATGTACTACAATATAATACAGAACATTATACAATTAAATCTTCCTCTGATTCAGTTGTCAAATCAACTCTTTCTTTGACTCCAGACAACTGTGGTGGTAACAAAGCACAGTTACATTTTCCAACTAATGGAGCAATTCTATCATAATGATTACCATTTGTATGACACAATGTTATATAACAAAGGTCAAAACAATTTACATCAGTCTGTTTGAATCGAGGAGAAAATAACAGCCATCTATATCGCTTCCCTGAAGGATCTGGAGATAAAATGTATAAATCTCTTTGTAGTAAAGTAGCAGCTCCATAAATTTCTGCTTGTGTTCCCCAAGTTCCAGTTTTCCTCATAAATTTAATATGATCATGCAGTGAATTGCCATCGATGAACTGTTCAAAATCTTTTGGATATTTTTCCATGAGGTCTACTACGGCTTGCCTAATTTCTTCATGACAAGATTCTGTGTTGTATATAACTTTACTTAAAGCACGGAAAAAACAATTCCCATCTCCGCGAATATAGTCCACTTGTCTCCCTTCTGGCTGAATCATATCTCTTATAATATTGTATGCAGGGTAACTTGGGGTTGCAGTTATTCCCTCATCTGAATCGCTGCTGTGTCTTGAATCTATTATTTTCTCTTTATCACATGTATTCTTTCCAAATTTTAAATCCTTATCAAGAATCATGTTTTCATCATCAGAAAACGTATAAGCTTGATTAATACCGAAAGCAGAATCCTGGTCATCTTCAATAAGAAAATATTTATCTTTTGATCTATGACGTAATGAACTTGAGGGAAGTGACCCTGTCTTTATTTTGTTACTTCTGGATTCATTTCTCCTTAAAGTATCATGTTCATAGTGTCCTGAATAATGAGGAGCTCCTGAAAGATTATCCTTTTCTTTTCTTTTCCTCTCATGATTATCAAGGTCTGATAAACAAACAATGTCACGATCTTGTGATCTATGCCGAGAACGACCAGGTGATGATGAATGGGGGACAATTGTACAGTCTCTCTCTGGACTTGGACTTTTTCTTCTGTGATCTATAGAATACGGTTCAGAACGTTTGCATGATCTCCTGGTCCTCACATTGTTGTTCAAATTTCTGCTAACAAATGGATAAATATCACAGTCTGACTGATCAGAAAAACTGTCCTCAGATACTTCATCTCCTTCATCTGAGAGGTCTATAAAATCTCTTCTACTTCTAATGTTTTCATTTGGTTGGATAGTCAGAGGAGAAAGTCTTTCAACATACGCATTCCTATTCAAGTCTAAATACTTGTCATCTGGTATTGTTATAACATGTTGAACTGGTATTGGAATCATTCTGTCTCTGGATTCATGTACAACCCTCCTGACAGGTTTAGAAAATTTTCCATTATTTGGTCTAGAATAGGTTTCTGGATATCTACCATCTGACATTCCAGACCTTCGATTGGAGTAAACACCGTGTAATGAATTTCGGTCTTGCACAAATTGTTCTCCATCATATTCATCTTCCAAATGAAGTCCAGAAAGTGCTCCATGTAATCTGGAAGCAGACTGTATATAATCATCACCTGATTGATAAACTCTCTGAGCAGATCTCTGAACTGGTTCCCATACACCTGGTAAGTCATATCGACCTAATGAAGGCCTTGGACAGACTTCGTAAGTATCTCTTGGATAAAAGTAGCCTTTTCGTTCAAGTGGAAACATATCCAATGTTCTCATTATGTTGACCTAAAAATATAAATCAATATATAACATCAGATGAACTCGTAAAAAAAAACAAAAATAGTAAATCCAACTTGTCTGTATTAATAAACATTACATGTAGTTCTTTTCAGTAAATATGGTCAAGAAAGAAGCAACAACAAAAGGTTATAGTATTCAAATTGCAATAAACTATAAATATTTTATTTACAAGGTAAAGTAGAAAATAAAGAACACTTGATGCAATATGTTCTTTAAACTCTATCCACACCATCTTGAAGATAAAGTTACTGATCTGTGAATTTTTGTACAAGGGCCTATTAGTTCATCATTATCAATGCACTTCGAATGAAGTGTTTTGAATTTTGAAATTTGTTTAAGGGGTCCAATTTTCAGACAAAATATGGTCACTCATATTGCTAATTTGGCCTTGTATGCAATTGATTTCTTTACATTATATATTATTACACACAGGTACATAGATGCACCATAAGGTTTTATTTTTTTGATTTTCAAAAATTGGGGTGTGTAGGGGTCAAAAATCGAAAAATTAGGAATTATAAGCTGGTGACCAAAACTCTTCTTCCAGTTTTCATTTTATGCATTTTATTTCTATACAGTATTGTATGCAAATGAGCAGTAAGGTTTTAGAATTTTGATTTTTCAAAATTTGGGCCTGTATTCAAAGATTTGATTACTCTTCTTTCATTTCCACAGATTTGTAAGCGAGAATTAAAATAATGATGAGTTGTTTTTTTGTGCAATTGACACCTCTTATTATTGGAAGAAGCTTAAGTGAACCTATAACAGGAAAACTGGCCATCCTTGCAACTGTCAGTTAAGATATGTTTAACACACTCACTAAAAACTTGTAAACTTTATCAACTGGTTTGTGATATTGCCATTTAGAAGCCCTAAGCATTGTCCATTGTTTTGATATAATGATTCATATATACATACATGTGTACATGTAAATACACATTATTTTATTATAGACTACACATACATTTATATACTTCAATAACCTTGGGACATGCAGCAAAAAATGTGAATTATTCAAGGCACTTTAAGTAGTTTCATACATATATAGTATCAGAAAGTCCATGACCAAAAAATGTCCAACATAGATGAAAATAGTATACTTTATTTAAAAAGGTTAAAAATCATACTTTAAAGTTGGAACCTGAAAAATATTTTCTATTATACAATTTATGGTAAAAATAACAATAGTTGCAGAAAGTCTTTTACTGAAAAACATTTTGATGATTCATCAAATGATGCAGAAAAAATTATATTAAATCCTAGCAGCAATGAAAAGGTGGGATTGCTTGGCTCCTTCATAAAACAGTCATTCGGCAATTGTGCACGATTACTGTCAAAATTAATCGATTATTAATTTAGATAATACAAAGCATTCTCATTATTTGCAGAGTTATTTTGATAAAGCCGATTACAGTGTTTTCTCTGAAAAAAAAAAAATATAACTAGAAAATGTGTCTACAAGATGCCCTAAAAACAATATAGGTTTTGTAATACTGACCTAAATAGGAAAAAAATTGACCTAAACATAAACCTTAAGCAAAGTAATTCAACCATGAAATGTAGGTCAATATGACCCAAATATTGCTGAATAGCATTGTACTATACAAGAGGACTGTAGTGGTGAAAAATCATTGATATATTACCAAAGTTTCTGATTAATTAACCCTAATGTAGTAAAATTAAACCAAAGTCACTGAAGCATCAAATGTACGTCATCGCGACCCAAACAGTCTTCACAGTAAACTTTTTGTTTTGAATCACAGTTCCGAACCATATTTTGGAGAATTTTTTATATAGACATTATTGGCCTTTAAGTGGAATTTTTACCAGCCTCGGACTACTGGTTTATCGGGAATACTGCCAAGTGTTGCTGAACTGCGTTGTACTATACAAGATTACTGTAGTGGTGAAATATCATTGATATATTACTACAGATTTCCGAGAAATGAAAGTAAATGCAAAACTTAACAAAGGCACTGAAGCATGAAATGTAGGTCATAGCACCCCGAGTGTTGCTGAACTGTGTTGTACTATACAAGAGGACTGTAGTGGTGAAATATCATTGATATATTACTATACATTTCTGAGAAATGGAGCTAAACACAAAACTTAACTGAATTGGGATGTACAGAAGTATGGACTGACGGACAAGGGTAAATCTATATGCCCCGACCACATTCATGGTAGGGCATAAAAAAGGGGTAAATAATTTGACCAGCTAGTTTTACAGATTGAAAATTCAATTAATTATTTGTGTGGATTATCACACATTGTTTGGATAATCTCCTTAACAGGTTATAACTATCAATGAAGGTGTCATCCTTATTTTCCCACTTTTAATCCCTTATATAAATATATACTAATCAGGGAAAATTGTGATTGTATGTATAGTTCATTTCTGATAAAGATTACCAGAATTTTGATAATTATAAGTCCTAAAGCATTAAATCTCTTTAACTTAAAGTGAAAATTTTGCTATTTTTAGAGATGGATTTAGACTTTTTGTGTCATATTTTTAACTATCTGAAATTACAAATATGCATTTAAGATTTAAAATTTATTTGAAGGGAGTACATGAATTATGCATATATTTGTTCATCTTTCATGGGCTTTATAACATAATGGAATTGCCCCTCAGAGAGCTTGGTTTTATGGGGGTCATCGTTACTGTGTTTGAATATTAATATTGATGCTGTAATTTTGACTAAATGTTATGTGTAATGCTTGTTTTAATTTTTATGTTTTTGTCAACTGAAAGAAACTCCAAATTTGTTGAACACAAATTATTATGACTCAAGTCATATATTTTTTTACAAAATATGAAGTATAGTCTATAGCTGACTATCCCAGCATATAGGTATTTAATGTACTTTTATTCGTTTAAATAGAACAGACTATAGCATTGCATTGTCTTGATTTCTTTGAAGTTTTAGTTTATGTAATAATTTGTTCAGTCGGTTAATTAAAAGTGGGAGAATCAGGATAAAACCAACAACGAAGTATATTTTATAACCTAGGGCAATGTAATGTAAAGCTGAAACTTAACAAAGATAAATTGAAATCCAAACAAAACCTGCATGCCATTGTTTAAAAGTCTTTTGTAATCTAATCAGTAAAACAAGAATGGACTACAATTAGATTTTTTCTCCACTTAAATTCAAAAACAATATATTTTTTAGTGTAAAAGTGTCATACATCTAAATATAGTAAAATTATGGACAAAATGTGATGTCTGGCACAAATTTATAAACTGTAAATTGACTATATAATTTTAAGACCATTAAGGCATTAAAAAAAATTGCAACACTGGGTTTCTATAACATTGTTACACGTACACCAAAGACTTCAACTTGACTATACCTAAGGCGTATATAATAGTATGAGCATGACAAAACAAGTTGGAAGGTAATTATTTACTTTGGCCGGTAGGGCACTTGAAAACCTCAGACAGCTGAATAGAATAGAGAATGGAAATAGAAAATGTCTCAAAGAGACATCAATCCAACCGAAGAGCAGAAAACAACTCAAGGCTACCAATGGGTCTTCAATTCAGCGAGAAAATCCCACACCTAGAGGCGGGCTTCAGCTGGACTTATGCCAAGTCATGGAGATACATGTTAGCTTACTGTCTGGACACCTCAGTTCATAAAATGGATTTTTAGAATTTTGAAAGTCTAAACGTAAAATTATTATCAGACAATCTTTCGTTGGTTAATTAACCTTATTGAGTCGTCCAAGAAAACATAAAAATTGTAAAGTTGTTTATAAAGGTTATTTCTGTATACCTCACAAATGGTTCTGAATGGGGAATTTTCAATAGAAAAATTAAAGCACTTAAAAATTTCAAAAAATTAATAACATGAACTGATCAACTATCCTAAAATTTGTAAAACTCTTATTTTAAATAGTTTTAATGCACTTTGTGCATATTTCATGAATCACTGGGTTGTAATACTTAATTTTATAAAATCTCATAGGAAGAGTTATCTCCCTTTTATATCGAAAATTCCATACGCGGATGTTTTTTCTTCCTTTAGAAGTCAAAATTGCACAATATCAGGTAAGTTCAATTGTTTCAGTTCCGACTACGTTGTAATTAGCTCATTGCATCTTTCACTCAGGTAACTAGACAATTTACATTAAGGTATTCAAATTTTCAAAAATCCATTTTATGAACTGAGGTGTCCACACAGTAATAGTGCTACCTGAGTTTTTAATGGGCTGCAGGAAATTTTAATATATATAAATTTTACTATTTGATTTTTTTCTTTCTTTTGAACTTAGTCCTGGTTAATATTAAAGAAAATAAAATAATTTGAATGCCGCTGTATTATCAATTCTCACACCCATGAATTCTTTTCTGCGACTGAGGACTCCTACCTACATGTAATTAAATAGAATAAAGAATAGAAACGGGGAATGCGTCAAAGACTTGAGAGACAACAACCCGACCACAGAGCAGAAAACAGCTCAAGGCTAACCCTAGCCCTAAAGAAGTGGGATCCCTAGAGTAAATCAATGCCTTTTTTAAGGTAAAACTTTAATAATACTTGCCTTAATCTCATATATTGTCGATATTATTGAAGCTGCTCTAGCTGTGACTGTGTCTATACAAATAATACTGTTCAGCTGACTGTCACTCTTTTCCGTTGACAGTAACTTTTATGACACCACCCTTGTTGTGACTGACTCATAAGACTGTAAACATTTCAATCGATTCCTTTTAAGTGTATAAGCAGGGTTTGATTTTTCGTGATTCATCAAGAAAGTTCTTGATACATCGCCAAGCGTAAACAGGTAAACATCACGTGAACACTGTTATGATCAACGTGATTTAAATGTTTGACAGTGAACAGGTTAAAAACTGAATCACATTCGGTAATATGAAGTAATACTTCCGAGTTTTTTGTATGTTTTGTTCGCAGGCATGAGGGGCCGGGGACAACAAATTCATAGTATATACCAGTTTTATTTACAGTTAGTAATTTCATAGGAATAAATACACTTTTTACTTTATGCGCATTGCTAAAAAAAATTTCTGATTTCACTTGGTAAGAAAAAAGTAATTTGGTTTGGTTGTAGTCGAAAAAAAAATTGTGTCCATACCTTGAGAAAAAAATAAGTTCAAACCAATATAAAAAACATACCCCCTTGAGGTTAAATGGTTGTCCCCTTAGGTGGGTAGGAGGTAGAAGAGAAGATGGGAGAAAGGGGGTTGGAGGTGAGAGAGAAAAAAATAAATTAAATTGAGAATTTGAGAAGAAAATCGAAGAAAGACTGTCATGTAAAGTGCTTAAGGGCTTTTATATGATTTTTGAAGTCACCTTACATGACAAAACCTACCTATCTAATCCTCTTTGGGCTGGTTCGCCCCTAAAGCCATCACCAAAGTTCGCCAGTGTTCTCTGTTTGGTGCCCAAAGTTACACCTGTCCCAATGTCCAACTTTTCTCTACCATTTCTCTGTTGATTGATCTCCAAGTCTCCTTTGGTCTGCCTCTGTTACTCTTTCCTGTTGGTGTCCATGTAAGTGCAACCCTTGGGATGAAATCGAGTTGAATTCGACAGATGTGACCTATCCACCTCCATCTTCGTTTCTGAATTTCTTGTGATATTAGGATGGTATTTGTTCTCTGGTATAGGTCTTTGTTGGTAATAGTGTTAGGCCAGCGGTGGTAACATGCTGTGCTTAGTGAAGCCTTTTATCGCCTTTAAGCATTTTAGCTCGCATGGCCTATAATGTGAGATTATGTCATCACGTTGTGTCCGTTGTCCGTCGTTCGTAAACTTTTCACATTAACTGCTTTGCACATTGTAACCAAACTTAGTAGGAATGATGTATTGAAGGTCCTCTACAAACGATCAACCATTGGTTTCGGTTAGATGAACAACATGGTTGCTAGAGGCCATCTTTGATTTATAATTGGTCAATTTTAAAAAAATCTTCTCCTCTGAAACTACAATATGAACTGTTTTGAAATTTGCAGGATTGATGAAAATACCTTCTACACACGATGCACTTTTGGTTAAGATTTGTCCGACGGCTGCAGCTGTTCGAAGTTTCCATTGAAACTATATGGGAAAAGACCTTTTTGTCAATTGATCAGGAACTAATGGGAAGATTGTAACCAAAGTTGGCAGGAATGATGTATGGAATAACCTATATCCAAAGATTTAAATCCTTGCTCTATCAAAAGTTCCACCTTTGGTTCGGGATGGATAAACAACATGGCCGCCAGATCTAGGCCAATTTTCAAAAATATTCTCCTCTGAAACTACATTATATGAAATGTTTTTGTAACTTTGCAGGATTGATGACAACAGTAACGTCGACAAACGATCCACTTTTGGTTAAGATTCATTCACTCAACCGACGGATGCGGCTGTTCAAAGTTTCCATTGAAACAATATGGGAAAAGACTGTTATTGTCATTTGCCCAGGAAATAATAGACAGACTGTAACCAAAGCCGGCAGGAATGATGTATGGAAAGTTTCCACCTTTGGTTCCAGATAGAGGCCATCTTTGATTTCTGTTGGCCAATTTTCATTAATCTTCTGCTGCATGTCGAAACCATATGGGAAAAAAAAATTTTTTCCCCATTTGCCCAGGAACTAATTGGCAGACTGTAACCGAAGTTGGCAGGAATCTCACATTGTTAACCTCCGAGTACTCCGGCTTCCTCCACCAATAAAAACTGGCCGCCGCGAAATAGCCAAATGTGCTCAAAACGGCGTAAAACCCCAACTAAACAAACACATTGTTAAATGGACAGATGCAAATCATTCCCCATTGTTTTAGATCAAAAGTCAAATATCAAGGTAACTTTGACATTTTGCGTTTATTTAAAAGCCTTGTGGATATAAAAACAGCTTACATTTTCATATGGCCTAATAAAAGCCAGGTTAGCGATACCGGCTCACCCTAGCCTCTAGTTATTTCTATACAGTATTCATACACTACATTTAGATAAGCAATAAGGTTTTATAATGTTACTTTTCAACTTCAGGCCCCGCACAGGGGTCGACCTTTGAAATAGTGAATTGAGGCTTGTGACCTGAACTCTTTTATTTTTAATTTTATGCATTTTATCTCTATACAATATTGTCATCAAACACTATATTTAGATGTGCATTTAGATTTTAGAAGCTTGAGGCCCTTCAGGTCAAACTTTTAAATTTCGAATTAAGGCTTTTGACCATGAACTCCTCTTTAATTTTTAACTTTATGCATTTTATTTCTATACAGTATTGTCATAAATTGTATGTTGATAAGTTTTTGAATTTCAATTTTAAAAAATCAGGGATGTATAATGTGGTGAGTGCAGGGATAACTGTCGTTTCCAGCTGCCTCCAATTACTTTTAGCTCACCTGGTCTGAAAGGCCATGTGAGCTATTCTCATCACTTTGCGTCCGTCGTCGTCGTCGCCGTATGTCGTCGTCGTAAACTTTTCACATTTTTATCAACTCCTCTGAAACCACTGAACCAATTTAAACCAAACTTAAGTGGAATGGTCCTTAGATGGTCCCCTTTAAAAAGTGTGTTCGGTTTTCCTGGGCGCCATCCAATATGGCTGCCATGGACGGACATAGTTTAACCTTGGACCCTATGGGAATTTTAACATTTTCGTTATCTTCTCCGAGACCATTATGCCAATTTGAACCAAACTTTGGTGGAATGGTCCTTGGGTGGCCCCTTTTAAAATCTCTGTTTGGTTTCCCCGAACGCCATCCAACATGGCCGCCATGGCTGGACTTAGTTTAACATTGAGCCTTTGGGAATTTTACTTTTTCGTCAACTCCCCTGAAACCACTGAGCCAATTTGAACCAAATTTTGGTGGAATGGTCCATGGGTGGCCCCTTTCCAAACTTATGTCCGGCATCCCCGACTTCCAACTGACATGGCTGCTGTTACTAAAAATAGAAAAGGGGGGATGAATTTAAAAAATCTTCTATGAAACTACAAGGCCAGTTGCAACCAAACTTGGCAGTAATGGTTCTTAGAAGTTTCTCTTTCAGAATAATGTCCGATGAACCAGACTGTTAACCAAGATGGCAGCCACAGCCTAACTTAGTTAAACAAAGGACCCTATGGGAAAATTCATTGAAAAATCTTCTTGTCTGAAACCACTTTACCAATTGGAACCAGACTTTGCAGCAATGGTCCTTATATGGTCCTCTTTCAGAATTATGTCCCATGACCTGGACTGTCAACGGAGATAGCTGCCACAACCGAACTTAGTTTAACATAAGGCCCTATGGGAAAATTCATTGAAAAATCTTCTTGTCTGAAGCCACATGACCAATTGGAACCAGACTTTGCAGCAATGGTCCTTAGGAGGTCCTCTTTCAGAATTGTCCGATTTCGTGGAATGTGAACAAAGATGGCCAACACAGCCAAACTTAGTTTAACATAGGACCCTATGGGAAATTCACTCAAAAATCTTCTGGTCTGAAACCAGGAAGCCAATTAGAACTAGACTTGGTAGCAATGGTCCTTAGATGGTTCTCTTTTAGAAGTGTGTCCATTGACCTAGACTGTCAACCATCTTGGCTGCCACAGCTGAACTTAGTTTAACATAGAACTCTATAGAAAAACCAGCCAAATCTTTAGTCCTGCTCAAGATGAAAAGTTCAGTGCAGGTGAGCGATACAGGCTCTTTAGAGCCTCTAGTTCTTAATTTTGAACATTTTTAAGCAAGGATTTTTTTTATATTTTCACTAATGACCATGTTCACTTTTTATCCAAATTTTATTCCAGGAGTACCAGTAGTGTGCAAGTAAAGTATTTAATCCCAAGCAACAAAACTGTAGGGATTTACAACCTATTCATGCACCGTACCTATCAGCATATCCTAATTTAACATGCTATACTGACATCAATCCTTGAAGACTTGTTATATAACTTGATCATTACAAGAAAATGAAGCCTAATCATTTTCAGAGTCAAATAGTATCACTTAATAGAAAAAGTTTGCAGATGCAACAGACGCCAAGTTTTTATAAGAAAATCAAATATGTGTACACATTGTCTATTTTATGCCAAGTATGTAAGCCACTCAGTAAAATGAAAATAAATATACATTTTGTTCTGTTTGTTGTATTTATCCTTCACAGAATGGGGTATAAATTTTCACACACTCATATCTGCATATATTTAATAATTTTGCAAGGACTGCAGTCAGCCAGCCAAGTGCTATATAAATATGGAAAAAATAACAGATACTATAACACATAAAAATATAATATTTATTTTAACAACAGAAAATATATATTTAACATTGGTATACATTATATTACTCCTATGTTTAAGATAAAATTATGATGGGTATGTGTGTATTTTTTTCCTCCTTCCCAATGCTTATAAACTGCAAGCTGAATGTCTTATGAATCAGTTGACAACCTTGTCAATATATATCCTAAGAACTCACACCAGAAAATCAAGTCACTTTAAGTTATCAAAATAAGTCTTAGTTCATTTTGACAAGTACTGATTAGAATTAAATCAATGATGCAAGACTTCTCAAGTTAAGCTGTCCAGTTTTACAGATGTTTCCAAAGACAATATGAATCATTTCTCCCTGTGTTTTTTGTAACTTTATAACTAGACCAATCAGAATCAGTTTCAATTCAAATTTTCTCAGGCTTTTAGAGAATGTTGATAAAAAAAATTGTATTTTGCTTTTAAAGTACATATAATTGATACTTATTATTGAGATAAGATGGTGCAATACACCATATGCATGATAAACTTTAAATTTGTAACATACCATACCATATTTGTGACATTTTATCAGAAAAATTTCATAATTTTTTTCACCTTGATATTTGTATTTCAAGAATTTACAGAATGACAACACTCATTAGAATTAAACAACATTCATTTCATTCAATAGTTTCTCTAAGAGTAAATGTGTCTGATAAATACTATTTTGCTAAGTTTCTTTATGTGGAATTCCTTACATCAAGAATGACCACATGCATGTGGTGTAACCAATAATTCAAGTTATTAAATAGAATTATTTTGTAAATACAAATGTACTGAAAATTAACAAAATTATGAAATTTGATATCCAGGAAATGACAAATTTTCACAAATATAAAAAATCACTAGTCACATCAAGGAATATATTTTGTATAATTTACTGACATGGCAAGCAGCAATATGACAAAGAAAAACAATATTTTATGACAAGGATTCCAGAATTGTCTGTAGTCAACCTGACATTTTTAGCTCAAGTGAGCTTTTGCCATCACTTGGCGTCCGTCGTCTGTTGTCCGTCGCAAACTTTTTCAAAGATCTCCTCCTCTGAAACCACTGAACCAATTATAGCCATACTTAGGCTGAATGATCCTTAGGGTACCTAGAATAAGATTTGTGTTTTATTTTCTTGTCTGTCGAGAAACATGGCCGCCATGGCTAAAAATAGAACATAGGGGGTAAACTAAGATCTACAAATAAGTCAACATGACCAAAATCGTTAATTGACCCCTTTAAAGACATTTTTCACATTTTTTTCGTCATCTTTTTAAACTTTAAAAAATCTCCTCTGAAACTACAGAATCAATTTCAGCCAAACTTACACTGACAGATCCTTCAGGTATGTAGTGTGAATTTTGTGTTTTATTTTCTAGTCGATCGAGAAACTGGGTGCAGTGGCTAAAAATAGAACATAGGAGGTAAACTGCAGTTTTTGGCTTATATCACAAAAACTAAAGCATTTAGAGCAAAACTGACATGATGTAAAAATGTCAGGTCAAGATCTACCTGCTGTGAAATTTTCAGACAAATCGGTCAACCCATTTTTGGGTTATTTCCCCTGAATTGTTAATTTTAAGGAAATTTTGCAGTTTTATGTTAACTTGAATATTATTATAGATAAAGACAAAATGTATACAGCAAAAATGTTCAGCAAAGTAAGATCTACAAATAAGTCACATGACCAAAATTGCCAATTGACCCCTTATAGGAGTTTTTGCCCTTGAAAGATTAGTTACATGTAAACAGAAAATAATGGTCTGACATATTTACACAGATGTTAAGAGCACAACTTGATATAAATTAAATGGCATATATATTTGGGTTAACGACCTTATAATTTACCCGTACAAGTCAAAAAGAAAGGTCAAGAGTCAAGGTCATTGAAAAAGTCCATAGCAACCAATGAAAAAGTCACTAGCAACCATATATATTTGGGTTCAGGACCCTGAAATTTACCTATCTAAGTAAAAATGGAAGTCAAGAGTCAATGCCATTGAAAATGTCTGTAGCGACCGATGAGAAAGTCCCTAGCAACCAGATCTATTAGGGTTCAGGATTCTATATTTCAGCTGTACAGGTCAATATTAAGGAGAAAATTGTGACGGTATACATTAAATAGCAAAAATAATCATTGATGCAAGATCTACACAAAATATAACAGGTGAGCAATTCAAGCTCTTGGAAGCCTCTTGTTTCTTCAAAAAAATTAAAGCTTTACTACTTCTGCAGAAAATGTCTTTAAAAAAAAAAAATGGCTGTTTAGCACAAGTTGATTGGGCCTACAGGTTTTGACATAGAAATTAACAGGTTTATTGTAGAAACAAATGTTATGAAATTTTTTAAATGGTTTCAATACCAAATGATGATTACATAAACAATACATGAGAAAAAGTTTAAAATGTCCTCATTGATAATTTTTCAGCTTGAAATTTTTCACAATAACGACATGCCCAGCAAATATGAACTTTTTGGAATACTTAATTTATGATATGCCTTTAAAATATGTCAGAAACAAAAAAATATTTAAATGCATGAAATAAATAAACAACTGGCCAATGAATGTACATTTCAGACTTGTAGGAAATGTTGACTCTAATATGAAATTAGTAAAACATCCATATATGTGTACCTGACATTGTTTTTTCTTATTTAAAACCAAATAAAATACCCGGTATCAGTTAAACTGACTTAAATTCTCTTTTCCTATAGTACAGATTTTTTGTACACTTTTCTGGGCTTTCTTCTTGCATAAAACATTTAATTTTACATAAGGAAATAAATTACATGTTCTACAAAGAATCATCCAGAGAAATTTAGACTTTCTCCATACAACTTCTGCATACACATCTTATCTGTTGAGGGATAAAAAAAAATGAGAGAAAACAAATGTTTAAAAAAACCTTTTTTTTTTTGGATAAATTAAATGGCAAATTTCAAAACATAATATTTTCTGACATATCTATGTAAACTTTTATACTACCAAATATGGTTTATAAAGACTGAAATGAGGCTACAATAGTTGTAAATGCTGATAGATATGTGTTTAAAATCATCAAAATATTATAAATATATTTTGGCACATTACACTAGGATAAGTTGGTCCCTCAGTCGTCAACTTCAGCATAAAATGACAATTCTTCTATTTATTTATATTGAAATTTACAAAGAAATGTCATACATGAGAGATAACTTAAAGGCAAACTGAAATGAAAGATTTTCATCCCTGTCCGAACCTCAAAAATCAAATACACCTAATTATTAATCTATATAATATCAAATTTCTTTAATGTTAATTTCCAGTAACAGAAATGACAATGTCTTTTATTATAAACTTTATGTTATGTTTTTTTGCTGTTCCTGTATGGTTTTTGCGATAATTAAGACTTTTTTGGGGCATATAAAAACATATAAAAACTCCACTGGACTAAATAAAAAATAATGGCAGCAAATAAGTTTATGGAATGTTTTGATTTACAAGTGTATATGACCTAATGTAAATGCAACAAAGAATATGGCAAGATTATTTAACTGATACCGGGTACTTATAACCTATCATGATGGAATTCTACTAGCAAAAATTAAGAGAGGAATTTATCAAATACATTTTTTTGTAAATTTATATCAAAACCTCTTCCAAACATAGAATGAGATAAAAAGGTGGATGTGAACCTAATTACTTGGATGAAATAATCTGGTCAGTATAAAAATAACTGTGATATTCTTCTTCTAAAGAAACTATAATTAAGTACAACAAATTAAATATAAAGTCATTAATAAAAGATTCATATTATGCCATCATCCAAATTTATATAAAATTTGAGGTAGGTTGCAACAGTATTTCTTATTGTTTACATGAACATTTTTCTGTTTCACGATACAAATTTAAGATTAACTGGAGGCTCAGAGGGCTGAGCCTGTATCGCTCACCTGTCATGACAGCTGTTTTTATTGATGTACCTCAGAGAAGTCACTTCTCCCTACATGTATCATTATGAAGTGTGGTAAGCCTTGTAGGGACCAAATTTTTCTGCATCAAGGTCCTTCTACTTACAGGTCAGCATATTCCAAAATTCAGCAGTTCTCCAGAAGATATTTGCATGTATTTCCCATAGGGTCTTATAATACCCTAAGACCTCTGCTTGTGGCAATCTTGAATTAGGGATTGTACCAAAGTAACAACACTTAATCAGCACCTTATGAGGAACATTCATGCCATGTTTGGTTTCAAGCAATTCTGCAGTTTTGTAGATTTTTGTTATAAGCCATAGACACTTTCTGTCAAGTTTGGCTCTATTTGGCCCAGCAGTTTATGAGAATTTTTTTTTTTTTAAAATCAGCCAATCAAAAACAAAAATTGTCCATGGCGGCCATGTTTCTTGTATGATCTGGACAAAATGAGGAAATTTTGTAAAAAACCTCCCATAGATGCTTCCTGTCAAGTTTCGTTCCATTTGGCCAAGTGGTTTTAGTTAAGATTTCTTTATATCAGCAGATCAGAAACAAGAATTGCCCATGGCAGCCATGCTTGTCATAAAAATCAGAATTAATTTCATAAAAGACTTTCCATACATGCTTCCAATCAAGTTTGGCTGACAGTTTTGGCAAAGCATTTTTTTTTAAATCAACTAATGAAAAACAAGAATTGCCCATGACGGCCATGTTTATTGGCCATTCGGGACGAAATGGGGAATTTGTAAAGAACCTTCAATAGATGCCTCCTGTCAGGTTTTGTTCAATTTAGCCTAGCAATTTCCGTGGAGATATTTTTTATATCAGCCAATCAGAAACAAGAACTGCCCATGGTGGCCATATTTGTATTATGATTTTTGAAAACTCAGCCAATCAGAAACAACAGTTGGTGGCCATGTTTGTTGTCCGATCAAGACGAAATGAGCAAACTTTATAAAGGACCTTACATAGATGCTTCCTGCTAAATTTAATTCCATTTGGCCCAGTGGTTTCAGAGTAGAAGGTTAAAATGTGAGAAGTTAACGGACAGATGATGGACGGACAACAGACGCCAAGTGATGACAAAAGCTCACATGGGAATGCAATAATTAATTTTATTTGCCCTAGAAATATTTCAGTTTTCATTTAGGGATTTTTACCACAAGGACCAAGTCAGGGGTTATGTGTCCACAGATAAATATAGTTCATATATTATGTGCAATTGATTGTGACCACTATTGTCAATTATTCTGCCATGTTCATGCCATGAAGACCCACAAACTAATTAAACTAAACCCTGTTTCTTTACAGTATTTTCCCAGGCAACTTGTTATTTCCAATGGACTTTCAACAGATGGTACTTAATTTGCATATTTATGAGATATCATCTCCGTCATAGCATGACTTTCAATGTCGACAAGTATAATTATTACTTATTAGGAAAATATAAAAGAAATTCACAAAAATAAATCCACAACAGAATTCCAAGTAGGATTAATTGAAGTGATATTTAGAAATATTTGTCACATATTTCCTTGAATCTAATTCACTTGTCATGCTTTTCCATCATTCAGCAGGCCACATTTTTTTACTTATTTTTCCCAAAGGTCAAATGGGGTCCCACCGTGATATGAGAGCCTTTATTTTGAAATTTCACTTGAAAAATTATATTATTAAATTTGTAATGATGAATCAGAAATGGTATGTGATATTTCTGATAAAAAAAGTAACATAATGCCCATAATAATCAACATAAATCTAACATAAAGAATTTCAGCCATTATAATGCCATAAAAAAAAATAACCAGAAATAAATTTAGCAAGCAATGAAGATAAAAAATCTTTCATATAATAAATGAATTATTTTGGTCTCTGATAAAATAAGAATAAACTTTTACGGGTAATAAAGGTTCTATTCAATTTAATAACAATTATGGACTTTTGACAAGGTCAATACTATTTATATGGACCTGGAACAATGATATCAGCATAAAAGGATAAAATTTATTTAACAGGTCAATAAAAAATTTACTGAACGAGTAAAAGTACTTAATTGTTATATTACATATGTCACTGGTTATTTTAACCATGTGGCAGTAAAATCTATTCCGTCCTTACAGATTTTATTCTATAAAATTAAATAAATTATATCAAAGCCTTATAAACGGGTACAAATGCAATGTTTAACAAGCATTTCTCACCTGCTCTTGCAATGAGTACAAATAAACTTTATATTTTCTGACAGTGTATTCGTTTTGTGTTTATCCTCCAACACTAGCTAGCTTGTAATCTGTTTGAGAGAAAATGTATGAAAATGGGACATTTAAAGTATGGATGTTTTTGGTGAGTAATCTAGGAAAATGCGACATCAAAAACACTTTGAATCAGAATGTAATACAACATATCATTGAATGTGAGGACATGTGTACCAGTAGACTTTATTAGGCTACTGAACAAATATCAAAAACAATATTTGGCAGGCTATATTGGTCACCTAAATGCGTCATTGCAGGATGAACAGAAGTTCTGTTTGTTGTCAACATCAATATGAATACAATGAATATGCTGATGACTGATAATGTATATCATACAAAATACTCTGTGACACAGTACAAAATAATGTTGTGACACATGTATATAAATTACTGGCAGAACAGATCTTTTAGAACCATAGCATCTATACTGAACAAAAAAACTAGCCTGCCACACATAGTGATTAAAAGTAGAGACACAATGTTTATACTGTTTAAAAATTGAAAAAATACAGTCTATTTAGTTTCTAAATAGAAACAATGCCTCATTATCACAAAGAAGTATAAAATATATTTCAGAAAAACAAGTGACTGTCTTGGCCAAAATAAAGAAATTATACCAAACATGACTAGAATATGTAACAAACAATAATCCATAAAATAAAAATGAATAACAATATAAGAACAATATAATACTATGTTGTATTAGTTTACTCATGATTCAAATATTATGTAAAAAGACTGATAAAAGAATGATATTATGCTAGAGATATACCAGTGAACAGCAGAAAATGTAAAAATAAATCTTCTCATGAAAATGCTAAGAATTTAAGAAAATATGTATCACAAATATCACAAAAAAGTACAACAATAATAACACATATACTATATAATAATGTATTGAAGTTAACATCAGACTAGTAATTGATATAATCATATCTTTAAGGCCACTAAAAATTTATGTCTGTTTAGAGTTATAAAGATTTCAGAAATAATATAGAAGTTTACATAAAATAAATGTATGGATAATAATAATAAACACAACCTTACTCGGACATTATCAAAACTATTATAGATCATTACAATTGAACAGTGTATTTCTAAAATATATAAATAAAAGTGTAATAGGGAGTGATCTTTTTTTGTCACAATATCTAGTGTGAATAGTGAAACCTTGAACAAAGATAAATTTTTCATTGGCCTAAAGATCTACTCATTAGCTATTTATGATGATTTTTTACATTTGAATTTGATACTGATTTATTACAACAATTAATTTCTTGTAAAGGACTTGATTCTACAGATCTTTATCTATATCAGCATCCATTTGTGATAAATATCCCGTTGGAATCTCTGCCCACTTCTGTCTTTTTCCTGAAGCAAATATTCCAAAAAGGACTGCTCCTATCAGGTAAATACCAGCAGCTATGTAAAACACTATCTGCCATTGACCTACATCCTCCTGTCAGATATAAACAACAAAAGTAAACTAAACCAATGACAATTCTATTGGGTTAGTTCAGTACCTGGGAAAATCTCAAGATTCTGTTAAGATTGAACTGAAATTTGTTTTATATTAATTATGTAATTATGTAAGCAGCAAGTACACAGATTTACTTCTTTGACTAAAAAATAAAGGGTTAAAATTAACTGCTAATGTTTGAAATTATAAAAACTGAAAATGTAAATGAATATAAGTGAATTGCAAGTATTTTACAAATCTTTATGATATAAACCAAGAAAATGGTATTTCAGAAATTATCTGGAAATGGAAAATTATGGTACAATTAAAGAATGTGTTTCATGAACATTGTTGTAGAGTTGCCATCTATTATCTATGAGGGCATGAAATTGTGTTTAATATATTAAATATATGAAAGTGAGATATTATACCCTGCTTACATGAGTTATGATTCCAAAAATCTACTACGTGTGAGGATTTTAGTGGTAAAGTATCACTGATATACTCTGGAATCATTTATCTTTGTAGGTACCAATTTTCATTGATTGGGAATAAGTTATAACTAGAAGATACTTAGTTCCATGGTTTCATTACTTTCTCATATTAATGTAACTAAATAATTGTATTTTGCAAAGTATTTAGAATTGTGATTTACCACGACCCAATGAAATAAACAAACATTGGCATAATGGTACCATGAAAAATGAATCCACAGTACTAAATCCAGTTTCTGAGAAGATTTTGACCTAAACGCTAAATAAACATGAAAGTTTAGGTGCTCTCTGCTGAATTACATCTATATATGACTGTAGTTATGAATTTCATTGATATATCACCAATATCAAAACTAGAAGCTCAGGTGATCCTGTATCGCTCACCTGGCATTTATTAGGCCATTTGAAAATGTTAGCTCTTCTCGTATCCACAAAGCTATGCAAAATGTTCAAGTAACCTTAATATCAGCCGTCGGTTGAAGGGATGAATCTCAACCAAAAGAAGATCGTTTGTATAGGGTATTGTTGTCATCAATCCTGCAAAGTTTCAAAACATTTCATACTGTAGTTTCAGAGGAGATTTTGAAAATTGGCAAAAAAAAATCAAAGATGGCCTCTTGCAGCCATCTTATTCATTGGAACAAATGGTGAATCATTTGTAGAGGTCCTTCCATACATCATTCCTACCAATATTTGTTACAATCCACAAAGTAGTTACAGAGAAGAAGATCAAAATATGAAAAGTTTACGGACGACAACAGACCAAAAAATGCAGGTTGTTGTGCCTCATGCATTGTACTACATAAGATGGTTTATGTGGTGTAATATTATATATTAATACTGTAAATTCAGAAATTATTGCGTGCATTTATTATTGTGATTTTGTAATTTTAGATCAAAATGCGATTTTAATTTTTACGATATTGAGAAAAATCCCGGTTCATTCATATAAAAATTCCAAAATGCGAGTTTAAATTATTGGGATTACAACCCTGTCACAGTTTTCGCAATAATTTCTGAATTTACAGTATAAATTAACACAGAAATGGATCAAAATGCAAAAACCTAACGGAGTCACTCAAGCATGAAATGTAAAATGTAATGATCCAACTGTTGGAGAAATACATTACATAATTTAAGAGCTTTACACTGATGAAGTTTCACTGATAAAACACAAAGGATTCATAATAAATATGAAATTTTCTGTAAACTCAAAAGGGGCAACCAATACTGAAATGGGCATTTTCAAAACAAATCAACCAAAACAGAGCAATATAGCATCAGACATTATCACTAATGTCCTTAGTTTCTTGGTTTAAAAATTTCATCACATGTAATTGGAAAGTTGTCTAATGATTTTCTGCTTCAGTAAAATTGACAAAACATGATTTGTTAAATATGCTAGTACAGTGTATCAATGAATGTTAGCAGACTAAAGAACTACCGTAATTACTCTATTTATTGGACACTAAAATACACCTATTTTTGAGGAAAATTGGAAAATCGTCGAAAAAATAGAGTTTTCATATTTCCATCCACATCGTTGTCATTTTTTGACTCCATATGATCGACCTGCTCAATGTACTTTAAGAATATGCAATCAAAATAATGGTTCATACTTGCACTATTGTTATTTGATTTTGCTTTCATGATTTATCTTTTTGTACTTTCAAATTAAGTTAATTGAATGTTGAAGACGAAAACAGTAGCAAACTTCAAACGACCCACCATGTTGTTGACTAATATGTGGACATCTCAAAATTATTTTTACGATCTGGATTTGGAGCATCTCACAAATGATTTTTACAGCACGTGTTACGTTTGTAGTCTCATCATCTTTTTAGAACATATTATAACTATTACATGTAAATGTCTTATAAACAATGATAAAAGGATTTGTTTTGTAAAAACATTATTCATTTCATTTCAAAGTTTTAAAAATTTATTTCTCTGAGAAATGCGACTACGCAATTCCGTTCCGAACTCGTTTCAGATTTCTTTTCAAAAGTAAACTTCCAGGTAGGAAAAATTCAATAAAATTTGCTTAAAAATCGATCTTGTTTCAATCAAATTTATTAAGATAAATAGTTAAAATGGTTTAGAAAGACAAAATAAACACTCGATGAGGACTGAAAGTAAATAACTTACCGAAGAAGTTAAAATTACTGACTGTCACCAACTGAGAACAACGATCGTAACTTTGACAATTTTGAAATCGTCGAAAAATAGTTTTATAAAAAAATTCAATTTTCCTTGAATTTTCAAAAGTGTCCAATAATTAGGGTTATTACGTTAGTTATCTTTATGCATGCTTGTTGAGGTCTTAGGTCACAATTATTATTTCCGATAATATTACCTTATCATTCACTATAACACCAGTTAATAAAGGGCTAATTATACCAGGAATTGTAGCAAATGTGTTAGAGATTCCCATTATCACACTGGCATACTGCAATATAAGGAACAAATTTGTTAAATACTCAGTATAACACTTCCACACTGCAACACAAATAACATATATTATATCAATGGCAAATTAAATACAAACAAATTAAATAATATGTACAAGTTATCAACTTCTTATTAGACAAACATGGTAAATAAAACTGACCAAATATTTACTTAGGTTGAGAACCTTTTCATAAAGTATGCATGTTTTATAGGTTTGCCATATAAAACTCGACCAGGTCACTCACAAACTGAACATAAAGTCCTTTGGACTTTATTCAGTTTGTGAGTGAACTGGTCTCCTTTATACACCAATAAATAGCTTCAAAACAACTCTTATTACTATAATAATTTTGGTGAAAACTATGTTTACAAAATGCAAGGACTTTTTTTCCTGGACTCTGACATGCATTGTAGTTCTGAGAATGTTTCAAAGAATCAACTTTTCAACAATAATCTCATTTCAAGTCATTTCAATAAAATATTAAATAAATATATCAGAATGTTTCCTAAATATTTTCTACATTACCTGTGGTGCTACATCTAAATGATTTACACTGAATCCAGCCCAAGCAAATCCCCCTAGACCTACTGCTAATATTAAACAAACACAAGCAGCTACAGGCTTCATTATATATCCTGCTGCCACCATAAATATTAGCTGACAAAGGAATGCTAAAAAGTAAAAAATGGAAATAAATAAGTAACTTTTGTTTATATTTTGAAAACATTCAAACTAATATTCCAACAGAATGAAAGACGGCTATTTCATATCCAAAGGAAAATGTTTAAAATGTAATTTATTCAACTTTGCTATGCATTATCAAAATGAATAAGGAGGAGAACTGTAAAAAGATTCATTCCCTTTAGATATATTTTCCTGACTGTTGTTGTAGATATAGTCATGTTTCATTTTACTCCCACATGTAAATGTTTTCCTGACTGTTGTTGTAGATATAGTAATGTTTCATCTTACTGGTACTCCCACATGTAAATGTTTTCCCGACTGTTGTTGTAAATAAAGTAATGTTTCATCTTACCTCCACATTTAAATGTTTTCCCGACTGTTGTTGTAAATAAAGTAATGTTTCATCTTACCCCAACATGTAAATGTTTTCCTAACCGTTGTTGTAGACATAGTATTTTTTCATTTTACTCCCACATGTAAATGTTTTCTTGACTGTTGTTGAAGATGTAGTCATGTTTCTTCTGACCCCCACATGTAAATGTTTTCCCGACTGTTGTTGTAAATAAAGTAATGTTTCATCTTACCTCCACATTTAAATGTTTTCCCGACTGTTGTTGTAAATAAAGTAATGTTTCATCTTACCCCAACATGTAAATGTTTTCCTAACCGTTGTTGTAGACATAGTATTTTTTCATTTTACTCCCACATGTAAATGTTTTCTTGACTGTTGTTGAAGATGTAGTCATGTTTCTTCTGACCCCCACATATAAATGTTTTCCCAACTGTTTTTGTAGATATAGTAATGTTTCATCTTACCCCCACATGTAAATGTTTTCATGACTGTTGTTGTATAGTAATGTTTCATCTTACCCCCACATGTAAATGTTTTCCCAACTGTTGTTGTAGATATAGTAATGTTTCATCTTACCCCCACATGTAAATGTTTTCATGACTGTTGTTGTAGATATAGTAATGTTTCAGCTTACCCTTAACATAAATGTTTTTCTGACTGTTATTGTTGATACAGTAATGTTTTATCTTACCCCACATGTAAATGTTTTCCTGGCTGTTGTTGTAGATATAGAAATGTTTCATTTTACCCCCTAATTAAGATGTTTTCCTGACTGTTGTAGATATAGAAATGTTTCACCTTACCCCCACAAGTAAATGTTTTCCCGACTGTTGTTGTAAATAAAGTAATGTTTCATCTTACCTCCACATGTAAATGTTTTCCTGACTGTTGTTGTAGATACAGAAATGTTTCATCTTACCCCACATGAAAATGTTTTCCTGACCGTTGTTGTAGATATAGTAATGTTTCATCTTACCCCCACATGTAAATGTTTTCAAGACAGTTGTAGATATAATTTTTCATCTTACCCCCACATGTAAATGTTTTCCTGACTGTTGTTGTAGATGTAGTAATGTTTTACCTTACCCCAACATGTAAATATTTCCCTGACTGTTGTCGTAGATAAAGTAATGTTTCACCTTACCCCCACATGTAAATGTTTTCCTGACAGTTGTTGTAGATATGGTTGTCTTTTCTCTTACAAAGTCAGCAAGACAGCCAGAGGTCATTACCACTATACCCATTACTAAGTATGGTAATGCTGCTACAAAACCTGCCTAAATAAAAATAAAACAGGAATGTATAATATATTCACTATCAACATCCCTAAAAATGAATCTTATTTTGCTTCAATCAAAAGGATACATCAATGTACACCATTGTAAATATGCAATATACCAGTAATGTTTTTATTACAATATTTTTTTCCTTTTATACAGCATTACACACAGAATTTTGTTGAATGCCATTTTTTACATATTTTTTGCTTTAATACATTGTTAAGAGGTAGCATTTATGGGTAGTTGTTATGTTTTTGGATTTATGAATGGTAGTGAATGAGATTTATGAAGTTTTCTAACAAATAAACTTTTGTCTTGTTTTTAGTTTTTATCCAGTTTAAAACAAATCTTCCAAAATACATCCTTACCTTATCTATACTAAAATTTAAACCATGTTTCATGAAAGAAGGTAGTTCTGTTAACCATGTATAAAATCCCCAGTTTTCTGCAAAATGTGCTGCTACAATAGCCCATACAGCTGGTGACTTGAATATATCCCTCCATGGAGGAAGTAAATTCTGTAACAGATTGTACACTGCATTTATAATTTAAAATTATTCAAGTTTGTATGAAGATTCTGTAAAATCAAGTGTTGTTGATATGATAAAGCTGATAATCACTAATACAAACGAAACCTTGGGAAATTTGCCTACTTATTGAAGATCTCACAAGATGAAGAACAGCAATATAAGTGTTGTTCACTTGCTTGTTTAATTTTGTCCTAGTATTGATGGGTTGCTTTGATATGTATCTCAACACAAAATTTCTTTTTTACTTTTGGTTGAATATTTTTCGGTGTTTGATGCTCTTTACAGTTTTTTTTTATTACCAATTAAGTTTTATTTTCACCTTTTCTTCAGGTCATGAATTCCAAAAATGTGTTATATACTCTCAACATTATTTTTAACCTCATTTCTAATTACCTTCCATTATTTCTAATTAAAAGTTCTATCTCCTATTATACTAATTTAAACAATTCTTTTTATATTTTGTACATCTTTTTGTACATTTTTTATCTATGTTTGTCAAGTGTCAGGAACAAGTTAAAAGGTGGGTGTATTATCTTTCAATCTGGCTAAACATTATTCACCAATGATTTCGACCAAATTACATATATATGCTAACCTGAGTCTGTTCATCTGTATATCCTATATTAACCTGTATATATTCTAATTCAGCAGTAGTTATTGTGGTATGCTTGGATGGAGTTTCTGAGATAAAATAACACCAGCATACAAACCACAGGACAGCAAGACCTCCTGAAAAAAAATCTATGTACTTACTAAGAGAATCATATAACCATTATACTTATAAATTTTCTGGCTTACCTAGAAATAAATTATGCATATTCATACATTTATGAAAATAAAAGGATGTGAGGTATTCCTAAACAAACCAACATCTCTATTTTGTGTTGTGTAATAAACAGATCAGTAACATTAATAACTACCATACCTCATATTAAAACGTAAATATTAAAATAGGTCACAAACTAAGAATACAAACCAAACAGATAAAATATAGAAGGCCATCCCAATCCAGATTTTAACATGTATCCTGATATCAACATAGATATCACAGTACCAATATAGGAGCCTGAAATAAAAATATGATTTGAATTAAGTTCAATTATTTTTTCATGAATGAAATTAATCTTAAAGATTCACAAAAAATGAAATAATTTGAATGTTAAACAGTTTATACATAGAGGAAAAAAATATATCACTTAAACATTACCTCACAGACTTCATGTCAAAGTTATTATATTAAAATCTCAACTATAAATTTCATTTTGTATGACAAATATTTTTGAATCTACAATAAAATTTCTTTTTTTCTTGCCTTATTACCTGAAAAAGCAACAGTTGCAAGTTTTGTCTTTTCCATAGGTGGTGCCCAGTTGGCCCATATTGCATGAATGGATGGATATGTAACACCCTAAAAATGTAGAAAACATTGATTAAAGCATACACAAGAATAATATGTGAACATGCATGTCCTCTCAAAGTACAACCTCAAAATTTATTGGTCAGTGAGATGTTATTGTCAAGCGTTCTGTCTGTTAATCATCATTGCTTGTATCAATACAGTAAAACTTTGATGGCCTGAACTCCAAGGGACAACAAAATCTGTTCTAATTATTGGTAGTTTGAGTTACTGAAGTTTGTTCAAGTACGAAATATTTCTAGTGCCATAGCGTATTTGTGTAGGTACAACAGATAATTACTTCTTTTTTGCTAAAATTAAACAGGTTAATCACTAATTAACAATAATTATGACCTCTTTATTACAACAATATTTATCTGTTAGACGTATCTATTTTTGATCACACCTGTAAGTATAAACTAACAGCTTGTCCATTTAATTATTGAGTTTGAGTGTTTAATGGTAAAATACACAATTCTATCATTGTTGGGGCCAAACTTTTTGTCAGTCGATTTTTCGAGATATCGGTGTTTGAGAAACTGGGATATTTTTTTAATGTGAAAATAAAGGGGGAATTGACGGGACTTTCAAAATGTGCGAGCCATTTGTGATGTTCAAGAAATCCAAGTTCCCGCCACAGAAATTTGACTGTAATGGTATTTATTCAGAAATCTATAAAATGATCTTCAATCATGCTTTTTACACTTTCCCGTTTATATGTTTAGATAATTAATTCAAAGATATACAGACTTAAAAGGTCACCGTAATTATAAAAGACTGACTTTAAGTAATCTAACATTTGTGCGAGTGAAAATTTTAACATAATAACTATACAAAAGTATTGCTCACTTGTATTTATAAAAACTTAACAGATCTAATATAACATAATTAGGCCAAGAAAAAAATGTAAATTTCTGCAACTTTTCAGACCCTATTTTCTTTGGTTACCAACAACATTTTAATGAAATATTTTAAGAAGCACTATTAACATTAGAATGCCTTCCTTATAGAAATAAGTTAAAGTTTCCAGAAATAGTATTAAAACTACCTATATACCAGATTTTTATAACATGTTAGAAGAATCACTTATATTTTTTTTTCCTTGGCATTATACATACCTCGAATAATCCTTCAAGAACTCTTACAGTCAGGATAACATACACCCCACCTTTGGCTAACAAAGGTGTCAGTATTGTTAATACAGCAGTTATAAATATTCCTCCACCATACAAATATTTTCCTCCAATACGATTGGCTAGAAAACCTGATTATGAAATTTGAAAACATAGGTTATCAAAGATAACAGAGTTTGTTTCCCCCAGAACTGACTCGATAAAAATGATACAAAGAGTATAGTCAGTAAAGTACAAAATTTTGGTCACAGTAGCCTAGAAGAAGATAAAATTATCCTATCTCTTACAGTACCTGAAATATGAGGTTGGACATAACATTAACAGAAGTGTGGATGCATACGTGTACAAGCATATGGAAGTTAGAAAGAGTCCAACTCTTCTTTAGAGAGACCAACTAACAATCAAATGATGCTTATTTAATTTTTAAATGGTAAAAATGTTTACAATTAGTTAAACCAATCGACTGATCTTTAATTACATACATTGTCGTGTTTTTTAAGAGACAGATCATCCAGATGAAATATAAAGTGTTAGGTCCATATGTTTCCCTCTTTACACTTCAACTGGTTCAGCCATTTTATAGGTATATGTATAGCACCTGGTACAGATCATTTCAGTTTAACTGTGCCCCTTTTTAATGTAAAGAAAACCATTTCATTTCTTAATGTTGGGCAGAACAAAAATCAACTGTCTAATTATACAAATGCTGTAATGAGTTTGACAGGTCTTCAAGCATCAAAATATCAACAGAAAATATTATTGGTAAAAACATCAAAATTCACATACCTTGATCAAACCCTGCATACAGTTCTGCAAACCGCGGATAAAGCTGGCACCGCGGTAAGCAATATCCATGTTTACCATTAGAACATGATATAAAATCCATGGATTTCATATCAGTGTAATGGATAAAATGAATATTTCTTACCGCAGAGCCAGATTTATCCGTGGTTTGCAGAACTGTATGCAGGGTGTGTTGATGTCAACCTATTTCATATATCTCAAAAAATTTTGCTGTCAAATTTTCTCTTTTGATTTGACAGCAAAAATTTTGCAGATGGTTAGTTATTTTCAGTATTAAGAATAGAGTAATACTCCTAAGTGATATGAAAGATGTGCATACTTGGTTGGTACTGGCATGATGTGGTGTCATTCATTGCATCTTTTTATGTTTTGACAATCTTGCTAAGCATCTTACCGGGTAGCCATTTTGAAACTTATTTTCTAACTAGCAACTGTTGATGTCCAAGAGATAAACGTTAAAATTTGTAAGCTACAGATGTCAAACAGCATGTAAACAAATATACCAGGGGAATCGTAAAAGAAAAAGAATTCACATCTTGTAAAAATCTAATATTTGTATACCAACTCCCATTACATAATTTCAGTATAATAACAACCTCTCAAGAGGCTAATTTGTTATTATTTTGAAATTAAATAACTATAATTGATATTTTGTAAATTTTTCATATTCAGTTTTCACTCATTGTGAAATCTATAAACAAATTCAATATTTTACCTCCTGGAAGCTGAGTTAATATATAGCCATAGAAAAATGCTGATAAAACCATTCCTTCTTGTTTAGTACTCCAATCAAAGGTTTGGTAATCACCCTGTAAGTAGAGTAAGTCATGTTAACTTTCCTTTTGTCTATTACACCTGTGAATAAATGGTATATTACTGTGTTTAACCATCATAAGATTTTACCATTCCATCAGATCAAACTTTTAAAATACATATATTTATAGTTTTTGTATGTACCTTAAGTAGAAGAAATAACACCAGTAAAAGTATTACTAACTATTGAAATTTTTTAAATTAATGGGATAATTTTTCAAGGCAAGTCTTTGACTTCTGAAATGAAGAAAAATTAAATAATACAATTCCTGTAAGAAAGGTAGAATAGAATAGAAACAGAAAAAATTTTATATTTATAAAAACACCACATTTTAAAACATTCACTCGAATTAGTGTTCATTTTCATTAATGGAATAATTACTTTTTCCTGATAGACTTAATTGATTGCCAAGTGTTTGGAGTTCAAAGACACATTGCAATAATCTGTTGAGTACCTGTTGTTAATAAATTTACTTACCCTACCCAATCTGTATATGTATATACTGTTTTATCAGGGAAAATTTAAATTGCCTGTCTATGCTCCTTGTTTACCTATTATTGATCAATTTGTTCTGGTCCCAACTAATCATGAATTATATGCCACAGTAACCAATCTTGTTGCAAGAGGGATGTTTGATGAACAAAGTTACAATGTATGTATAAAGTATTTAGAACAAAAATTCTCAAAGTTCATCATGACAGTAAAATGAAATTACCTGGTATTTTGCAGTATTATTGTGAGAAACCATGGCAACAATGGCAATACTCAGATTTGCTCTCAAAGCATAAATGTTACCTACAATGGCAATAAAATTACTCAGTTTCATGAAATGTTCTTTCCTTTTGAAATATATGCAATTTTCCACATTATAGTGACTTCTTCAGTCATTTGCTGGAAAGGTAACATCTGAAGTTGTAAATAATTTCTTTTGTTGAATAATACATATAAATTTTCTAAAAATTGATTTTTCAACCATTTAAAACCTCCAAAATCTTAAAATTTTATTTTTTACACCAATATTGTAATAAAAATATGATATAAGCATACTTACAAAAGCCAAGAAAAGCCATAAAAGCTACAATATATCTTTTAGGAAACTTGTGTATTGACAACTTTCTTGGACAAAGTTCATGGTTCTCCATAGCAGGGTTCGTTATTGTTTGTTTTTCTGAAAATTCTTCATATTTTACAGACCCATCTCTGCTACTCATCATTCTGTGAAGCAAATACTATATAATTATATGTAAACAATTTATCTATAACCAACAGTCGAAATCAAAAAAATATTACCTGTATTTAATGGTCTGTTGCAGCAATAAAAATTTCAAAGCATTTGATTACATTGTAAGGGTACAACAATCTTAATTTCTTTTCAAAAACCTTAATTTAACACAGAAATCATAAGTTAGGGTCTTTATGAAAAGTAAGAAAACTAGAGCTTCTCTAGAGCCTGTATCGCTCGCCTGGATTTAACTTTTCACCTTGAGCAGGACTAAACATTTAAGTGTTGCAGTCAATTTGGCTGGTTTTTTTTATGGGGTTCTATGTTAAACAAAGTTTGGCTGTGGCAGCCATCTTGGTTGACAGTCCAGGTCAATGGACACATTTCTTAAAGAGAACCATCTAAGGACCGTTATTGCTAAGTCTTGTTCCAACTGGCTAAGTGGTTTCAGACAAGAAGATTTTTAAATGAATTTTCCTATAGGGTCCTATATTTAACTAAGTTCGGCTGTGGTGGCCATCTTAGCTGACAATCCAGTTGATCAGACAAATTTCTGAAAGAGGACCATCTAAGGACCCATGCTGCAAACTTTAGTTCCAATTGGTTGATTAGTGTGGGCTTTTCTTGCTGCATTGAAGACATATTGGTGGCCTTGGGCTGTTTTCTGCTCTTTTTGTCAGGTTGTTGTTTCTTTGACACATTCCGTGTTTCCATTCTCTATTCTATTTAAAGTTTATTTTTACAAATATATCTTTTTGCTTGCTTAGGGTTTTATCTTTTGCCAAGTACGAGTCGTAATGCCCCTTGTCCTTTGACTTTGTCACATTACCTAAAGCTGAAATAAATAATCAAACATAAATGTCCAAAGTTCACAAAGACGTTATTATATGATAATACAGTTCAGTGCTAGATTTACATGTATTGCTATCTGGGCATTTTGTGAAAGACGATTTTGATTTGCAAATAAATTAGCGTTAGACTTGGTGTTGCAAGTTGGGAAATCATAATTCATAGCCATGGAATTACCAGGAATCCTTGGTGGGGAAATCGTTAATTTCAATGATGGTTGCAAAAAAAAACTCAATCAGTCAATGCTCTATCTAGTTTTTGCTCAGATTAAATTAAATTTTGGACAACATATGTTCACAATCTCTGAGACAGGAAACCAGTCATAAACAAGATTAAAGGGGAGTAACTCTATATTTTGTAATATATATTTTGATTGGATAATTATATTATTTTTTTTTAGGTTTCCAATACTTTGTTTTTTGTCTTCAGTCACGGAAACTGAAGAAAAAAATACAGGAATTTTTAAATGATGCATATTAGAGGGTAAAATCCAACGGAAAAGAATAAAAATGATCATAATTTATTCCTGTTGCATTATCCAATCACATTTGCTGTTTCATCTGCTAATGAATGGATGACGTCATGTCGTGATTGTGACCCCATTCAGACATTTCTAACAGCACATAGGAATATTTACTGAAGAAATTTCATTCAATTCTCCCATGAAAATGGGGCCTTTTAATGGTCAAGCGGTGCTAATAATTATCCTTGCAGTCACCAAGGTCAGTTTTGCATATATTGAGGTAATTTTTGTTTGTTTTTTCTCAATACATCGGTCATCACTATTGTATGATTGAAGTTAATGAAGAACTCTCATTATCTTGACTTGAGTAAAATGGCACAGTGTCAGTGTGTGTTGTAGTTTTTAATTCAAATATTGCGAAACAAGTCATATTTAGAACAATCAAACAGCATGATACCACTTTCTGTGAACAATAGTCAATATATATTCACAGATTGGTTCAAATAAAAAAAATTGTGTAACCAGTGTAGGGTTGGTAGGGAAGCACTAAAATACAGGTGTATTTTTTGGCCTGGGGGTCAAATCCTTAGAACTGATAATTACAAAATTTCATTGGGCACAGATCAGTTATAATCCCCCACTGGCTCCAGCATTTCATTTACCTACATTGTACATTTAATCTTCAGTTAATTAAATAGACAATAAATAATTAATAACATTTTAAACTGAGGCATTGGGTGGATTTTAAGTAATATTGTATTATTCAAAATATTAAAAGGTTTTAATTCTCATTTATTTAATTTGGTATAACTTTAGAAGAAACTGTATGTTAACAATGTACATTGTATTAAGTGCACAATGTATGAAATCTGGTAATTTTGTATAATATCTTTGGTTAGGTACAATTTACCCATTCTTTGGAAACATTTTGAACATTCTACATGAATTATTACCATTTGAATTCAAATTTTTTTTAACTATTTTAAATTCCAATACAAATTGGAGGAAAAATACCCTCCAATGAGGGTCAACTTCTTAGATGTGGACAAATTGCTTTTTCTTAGAGGTACATATTATAAACATTTTTCTTTTTTTTTTTATTAAATAACAAAATTACAAAGAAACTTCATGAGTGGAATAATTTTTCCCAAATAAGATATGTAGACCGAATATTTTTTGAAAAGCTAGCAAATTAGTTGAATGTAGTCTTATTTTAATTTAAATTAAAAAAAAAATGTTAAAACCAATTAAAATTTACTTCCCTTACAATGGTTAATCCATAAGGCAAAAAAAAAATATGTGTGGTTCTGGTTACCCTAACTACCCTATTTTTTTTGCACCTACCTTGAAGGGTTTTTGGAAATTTTTCATGCTCTGGGTTTCATAGAGTCAACACCTTTTTATTTTTATATGTTCATGATGAAGGCCATATTGGTTGAAATATTGGGTAATCTTAACTTTTTAGTTTGGTTGTGTTTTTTTTTACGATTTTGTATTTGGTTTTGTTCGGCTTGTGTATTTTTGTACATTTATATTGTTTTATGTGCTTTTTGCTCATCATTTCAATTTATTTTCATTGTTTTCTATTGTCATATGAGCTGTTTTGCAACCTATTTTGTTTTCAGAATTTCTCAACAAAAATTGTAAAAATAAAAAATATCCTTACCTACCCTATTTGCTTTTTTGATGTAACAGGAACCACACTTATATAATTTTTACTTGGCCTAACTTGTTTACCCTTGATTTGAGGGTTTGTCTTAACCTCTAAAATCCTCATATAAGGAATGACTATTTTAAACTTTTATGAAATGGACCTTATGAGCTTAGTGTTTTTTTTTTTAAATCAGTGTGAAAGGAACAAGTTTAATAAGGTTTTTGACATTTGATTATCACATTTTTCTTCCCACAGGGGTTGAGTTTTCACATTGTCAGTTTAAAAAGGTCAATAAAGCTTTAATGAATAAGATCCTAAAAAATCTTATTGCACATTGACAACAGTAAGCAATCAGTTTTTCAAATGCAGATCAGAAGAATTTGCCTTTCTTGATTAAAAATTGAAAAAAGTGAAGTGTATACATGTATGTACTCTAGTTAACATTTGCAATAGTAGCTATAAAAAATCATTGACATAGTAAATAATGTTCATAGATGAAAATTTAAGGTTAACATAATCTTTGTTTTCAGGCACTTGCAGCTAATGTTGATATACCTGCCTCTAAATTTGTCCCAACAGTGGCTTTCAAATGTGGGCGACCAGCAATGCACAAAACATCCACGGGATGGGAGAAAGATTTGTCAAAGGATTGTGAAGATGATAAATTAGAAATACTCAAATATTGTCAGACGGTATGTTTATCAAACACATTTAGAAAAGATTGCAAAGTAGCAATTTATTTCATAAGAAATCTTTTTAAGCCTGGGAAAAGACTGAAAGGATATTAACAATTAACCCCTTCACCTATGGTTATCCCCACAGGAAAGCAACCCCAGCATGATGGCTTCCGTGACAAGATGGCAGACTTGAGAAGCTACTTTGTAGTTAATGTTGAAGAGCATTTATTTCAGGCCATTTTTTCTTTACTTTACTAAAATTCTCAACACATATTTTCTTTATTATTTTTGTGCATCTTTTCCATTTTTGAACGAAAAATTTTCATGGATGTATATGTTCTTGAATTCTTGAAAAGCCATCAAAATCATTCTGAAAATGCATTTTTGTCGTTAAAATCAGAAAATTCTTTTAAAGAAAATAAATTTCCAATCATTGATATCGATTTCAATCAATTTTGAATAAAATTTGGCATTTCTGATATGAAATACATACAATGTACTTACCATGCATTCAATCTTTCCAAATATTGTCTAAGATTAAATTTCAGAACTTTAAAATCCTTCAATTTCAGTCTTTTTTTTTCATGCTTTTTGTAAAAGATCTGCCATCGTTTTGTTTTTATTCTGTTATCAAATCTAAGAAAGATGAACTCTCAATTTTTAGCTCACCTGGCCAAAGGCCATGTGAGCTTTTGTCATCACTTGACGTCCGTCCGTTAACTTTTCACATTTTAATCTTCTCCTCTGAAACCACTTGACCAGATGGAATTAAATTTGGCAGGAAGCATCTATGTTAGGTCCTTTATAAAGATTGCTCATTTTGTCCCGATCAGACAACAAACATAGCTGCCATGGGGAATTGTTGTTTCTGATTGGCTGAGTTTTCAAAAATCTTCTTCTCTGAAACTGCTAAGCCAAATGGAACAAAACTTGACAGGAAGCTTCTATGGGAGGATCTTTACAAACTTCCCTCATTTCGTCCTGATTGGGCAAAAAACATGGCCACTATATGCAATTCTTGTTTCTCATTGGTTGACTAAAAAAAGTTTTCTCTCTGGAACTGCTTGGCCAAATGGAACAAAACTTGACAGGAAGCATCTATGGGAGGTTCTTTACAAAATTTCTTTATTTCATCCAGATTGGAGTACATATATAGTCACCATTGGCAGTTCTTGTTTCTGATTGGCTAATATAACAGAATCTTCCCCTCTTAAATCGCTTGCGCAGATAGAACGTAACCTGACAGGAAGCATATATGGGAGGTCCTTTATAAAGTTTCCTCATTTTGTTCTGATCGGAATACAAATATGGCGACCATGAGCAGTTCTTGTTTCTGTTTGGCTGATATAAAAAAATCTTCTCCTGAAGTCGCTTGGCCAAATAGAACGAAACTTGACAGAAAGCATCTAATTGTGAGGTTCTATGCAAAGTTTCCTCATTTCATCCTGATCAGGCAACAAACATGGCTGTCAAGGGCAGTTTTTGTCTTTCATCAGTTGATAAACTTCTTCTTTGAAACTGCTTGGCCAAAGGGAACGAGACTTGACAGGAAGAATCTGTTGGAGGTTTTTTTACCAAGTTTCCTCATTTTGTCCAGATCAGGAGACAAACATGGTCGCCATGGGCAATTCTTGTTTCTGATTGGTTGATTTAAAAAAAAATTCTAAGGACTAAATTAAAATATTGTTTGTTTGCTGTTAGCCGACCGACCCAAATAATTTTATTGCCGTTTTTGAAAACATTTTTTTTTATTCCGGAATTTTGCCGGTTGCGGTTTAGAATCGAGTGCTGATTTCCGGGTTACATGCGGTTTTGATTTCCGGTGGTACATTGAAATATTTTTCCAGAAAAAAAATAAAATAATTTACCTACATACCTACCCACATAAAAAATTCTGGGTAGGAGAATGGCAAACAAACAATATTTTAATTTAGGCCTGATAAACTGCTCGGCCAAATATAGCCAAACTTGAGACAAAGTGTCTATGACATATAACAAAAACTACAGAACCTCAGAATTGCTTGAAACCAAACATGGTCTGAATGTTACTCTTAAGGTGCTTACCAAGAGTTGTTACTCTGGTGCCGATCCCTAATTCAGAATGGCCTTCAGCAGAGGACTTAGGTTATGGGAAATACATGCAAAAATGTTCTGGAGAACTGCCAAATTTTAGAATATAATGACCCATAAGTTACATAAGAAGGACCTTGATGAAGAAAAATTTGGGTTCCTACAAGGCTTGATGCACTTCATAATTATAGGGAGAAGTGACTTCTCTCTTTGAGGTACATCAAACGAAAATGGTGATACAGGCTCAGCCCTCTGAGCCTCTAGTTGTTTCTAGAGCAGGAAATATAAAACACTCGTTGACTAAAGGGTTAAATAAAGAAATTGGTTTGTAGGAAGGCGGTCTTAAATAATGCATCCCGTAAATATTGACGTTGAAAGCATTGATGGGTAAAAAAAGAATATTTACAACATAGATAGTTTTTTTACCATTGTTACACTATGTCGGATCGAAAATGGGTGAGTTAGACAGAAATTGACCCTGTGTTAAAATTTCAGCAAAAAATCAGTATAAGCTTAAAGGCCTGTTTTTTGTCTACCAATATGGAAATCTGAGGAATGAATTCATGTAGAGGATCCTAAATGATTCATATTCCCTTATGGTATAACGTAAAGTAAATGGAAAAGAAATTAGCCAGATTAAAACAATGAAAGTTAGAAGAAACAAGTATCTGTTACTACTTGTTTGGACTTTTGATGTATAATTTCTGTTGACAAGAAATATTATACTTGATTGAGCCTTATGGATAAAGGTATAGACTGAAAATAAAACATTCTGTTTACAGAACAATTAACAATTAGATTATATTGATAATACATTTTAATAATGCAGTACATGGCCTGTTTTTCAAGCTTAAGTACTCTTTGCATTTGGATCTATTTTCAAGAAACAGTCATAGCTACATTTTTGTAATCTTTGGTGTTTACCATTAAAGACCTTTAAAACCATTTTACTTAAATTATAGTATCATTTGCAATATTATGGACCTTCATAAAATTTTTAAAAGTTATGCATTTAGGGGCGAGATCAAAAGTTCAGTGTACATTTGTAGGATAAAAAACTTAATTCAAATAGTTTGGGGGGGGGGGGGGGGTAAAAATCGCTGCAAGTTTTGTTATCCAACATTGATTTTCGGATATGCCCATATTGGTCAATCAATTTTCCCCAAATTAAGTTAAGGGGTGAGGGGTCAGTGAAAAAAACTATGTGAATTAGGTATTTTTTATCCCACATTGAACTTTAATTTGATTTCGTTCCTTAGTTAGGGTAAATTTTAAGATGAAAAAAATTCATCATATAAGGCCAAAAAAAATATGTCTGTTTCGGGTTTCCCGACCGACCCTAATTTTTTCTCCCAACCCTAATACAATTTTTCTCAAAAATTAACAAAATCGGTAATTTCCGCCGATTTCCGGTATAATACGGATCATTTCCGGTAAAACCGAAAGTACGTTTAAAACCAAGTCACAATAACGTTTGAATAGGAGACTGATTTATATCATGTAAATCCAAGCGTATTACTGATGATGAGCACAATGGAAGCCACGAGTATCGTGGCCCTAAAATATAATAAATTCTGTCACCAAGAAAGCAATTCTCTCGTGTCAGCGCTTCCAAATAGACTGATTGTACAGTTCTAGAGTGAACTCAGCTGCTCAAGACAGGGTAGCGGTTTCTGCTTGTTGCCACTTATTTTACGGTACCAGACATACATTTGTACATCTATATTATGACATACAGGTCAGAGATTCTTCATACTCAAGGTTTAATAAAACAAATGAATGAAACATTTTGATAACACTTTATTCATATAAATATGCATTTTTCACTTTGTCTTTCAAAAAATACATCAATAAACAGAGAAATTTGTAACTTTTTAAAATATATTTACAGGTAACATTTTACTTATATTTTGTTCAAAATTCTTAAAAAAAATAAGTGCAGGGCTCACCACACTTGAAAATAACAGGGAGACTCAGAGTCTCCCTCAGGGTAGCAACAGGGAGACTTCCAAGTCTACCAGAGAGACTGTGTTTTTCCCCCAATTTGTCCCCTGTCGAGTAAATACCTGTTATTTTGTGTCTTATAGTGTATACTATACATTCCTTTATTGTGTTTTATCCTGTATTGTTTGAGATTTTATCTACATTTACTCCATATCCTTCCATTTTAGTCATAATCTGAGATTTTGTCTCATGTGCATTTAATCAATATCCTTTGAGAATTTTTCATGATGAGTCCTGGGAATCATCATTTTTCAGAATGGTGAGTCCTAGCAGATTTTTATGAGTCCCAGTCCCAGGACTCATCACCACTTTTTTAATGTACATTGCATGCATGATTTTGACCATGGTAGGCCTATTGTACTATTGTTAAAGTTTAATTAAAATCATGTGCTGCCTTAAAATACTGACAAATATAATTTGAAATAAAAAAAAATAAAAAAATGAAATTATGCAGTGGTGCTCCAAACTTGGAAGAAAATTTCTGTTACAGATATGAGCAAAAATATTTGTACCTTTTGACACAACTGATTTATTATTTTTAATATTTATTTATCTATACTCTTTACTATTATTTTTTCTCAAACATACTCTTAAAATCCTCCCATTTACCTTGCTTGAACACCTTAATAATCAATACATGTATTGACAAAATTTCCATTTGTGCATAGATATGTCAAAATCCGCTAAATTTATTTTTAAATAAGGTCTACATATTGTTACCGGTCGGTAAAAAACGCCGTGACCAATGAAAAATCACGAGAATTCCGATTGCCACGATTTTCTAGCTTACTTTTTGTCGTTTCTATCCCCTTCCTCCAAGAAAACAAAAAATGGCGGCTCGAGATTTTTAATGAAAATAACGGTCTTCAGACGCAGCTGATTACGTACATTGTTCGGAGGCGCCTTATCGCCCTAATCGCCCAGTTTGGTGAGCCCTGAAGTGTATTGTAATAAAAGACGTGATTAATAGGTGTGTATGTTAAAAAATTAAACTTTCTACTTAATACCATACACTTTCATGACTTAAACATGATGCTATTTTACAAATATAGGCTCAACTTTAGTCGAGAAAAAATAAAATGAAAAAAAAAAATAAAATGAAAATGCCTACCTACCTACCCTATTTTTGGGAGGAATGTAACCCTAAACAGACATATTTTTTTTTTGGCCTAAGGATGACAGAAAATACTGTGATTATGATAAGAGACATCCACTGAATACATAGGCTTATGTTTTCAGACACTCACAGAATGGGGTGTGTACACACTATATATCATGTATTGACAATTTTTCATTTTACAATTTGATTCTGTAGTTGTTCATAAAAAACAGTACAGTGCATTTGTACATGTACCATATTTTACATACTGCTGTTAAATTATGTCAGCATGTTAAGATACATGTAACACACATATCCCATTTTCCATTTTACCCACCAAGCCAGACAGGCAAAATAGTAAACAAACTTTAGCAATAAAATTAAATAATTGTATGTATCTAGTGAACTTCATTGAATTTTACACACTTGTAAATTATATGTGACATGTATTGTTTATATTCATGATAAGCAAGGACATTATTTATCAATGGATATCCTTCATTAAACATTGAATACCAAGGTATAAAATAAGCCATTTTAATTCATTATAAAGGATAGTCTGTGCCAGGAATTCTATCCTTGAAGGCATATTATGTTATATTTAGTTATGGTTGTTAAGTACATTTACTTTAGTCTTAATAAGATAAAACAAGATAACCTGTGAGTTAATCACATTGATTTATATATGATATATAGCATATGATATATGGCATATAGATTAACCATTGTCTGTCGGTATCTACAATATTATACGACTACAACCCCCTTATAAGACTGAACACAGATGAGCAACATTTGGCATACTTCGACATACATGTACATTTAATGCATGAGTGACTGATAAAGTTTTAACTTTAATTTCATATCGTAGAAATTCATGATGTTTCATGTATACTTAATCTTATAATGCTCTTACATTATATAATACATTTCTCCAACAGTTAGGTTATTATGACCTACATCTCATGCATGAGTGACTGCAATTAGGTCCTTATTGAGACATATCAATGATTTTATACATATTCATTCATCTTATCTAGTACAACAAAAGTCAGCATTAATTAAGTCACCATATACATATTATGCTTGAGAGACATTGGTAAAAATGTTTTCATTTTGGTAAATTTTCAGAGAACATATGATAGTATATATTTATCACATTTCACCAAAAAATCATCTTGTATAGTACATTTGTACAACATAATTTGGCAAAGTTTGTCATCATGACCTACATTATAGGCTTGAGTGACATTAATTAATTAAATTTTTGCATTTAGGTGTATTATTAAAGAACCTATTGTAGTATATTGATAATATTCTACAATTACAATTTCACTAGCCTGTCAGCGCTGGGGTTGTGAGTTCGAATCTCACCTGTGGCGGGGTGTGTTCGACTCCGATCTTAATTGACAAGGATTGCCAATTTTCCTACCGAAGGTCGGTGGTTTTCTCCGGGTACTCCGGCTTCCTCCACCAATAAAAACTGGCCGCCGCGAAATGGCCAAAATGTGCTGAAAACGGCGTTAAACCCCAACTAAACAAACAAACAAACAATTACAATTATCTTAAATAGTATGACACAATACAGCAAAATTTGAGTCACCATGACCTACATGCATACATGTATTTTATGCTTGGTGACTTTGATTAAATTTTTGTATGTAGGTGTATTATTAGAGAACCTATGGTAATATAATAATGATACTTCAAAATTACAGTCATCTTATATAGTACAAGAAAGCTTTGCTATGTTTGAGTCACTGAGTATGACCTATATTTTATAGAAGAGTGACTGATTTATATTTTGCATTTTAGTCTCTTTCTGAAAAAAAGGCTGTGATGATATATCAGTGATTTTTTACAACTACAATCATCTTCTTTAGTTTAACACAGATCACCAACATGTAAATCCACATGGCCTACATTTCATGCTTGAGTGATTCTATTAAATTAGTGTTTGGGTCCCTTATGTCATAAACAGAAAATATGTATTTAAAATGATTCTCAAAACTGTTTCCCATTATAAATAATAAATAGGAATTTGATGTGCAGGAGGACAGGGCAACCAGTCTTACAGACACATAATCTCTAGTTTTTCAAATGTATCCCTTAATAATGATTAAATGAATGTCTAAAATAACTTATAAATATAATGCACCATTGCAAGTCTAAAAATAGCACAGTAGAGGTTTTTGTACATCTGCATTCCAGCCATTATGGCTACATTGTGCATGCATTTATATATACATAAATATATAAGCAAATTTATGTATACTTAAACGCATTAAATTTTCCTGACTTTTGCTAATCTCAGTCTGTTCTTTTAGCTCCTACACTAAAGCCCAAATATGGTAAAATTTGCTCTCAGTAATAATTTACCTCCCTTATGTGACTGGTCTATAAAAATTCCCCTTTTTCTGCTTCAATTTATATTATCATCCCCTGATCTGTATAGTAAAAAATACACCATAACTAGCTCAAGGTCTGTTGCTTGAAATTTTGTGCAGACTTTAATCAGTGGTAGAAATAATTTACAGTCTGTCCAGACAGACAGATTCATGCAAACATCATAGATTATGGGATACATCATGTATTCTGGGTTGATTTGTAATACACATCTTTATGTCATTTACAATAGTGAGTATACCTATTTGGATATTCAGATAAATAAAAACATGGTTGTATATAATCTTCTATAAAGTAATTGGTAGGTAGAGATGGATTGGTATTGATTAGTTTGTCGTCTTTTCCTATAATTGGTCTGCAGCATTTTCATTATCATGGCAGATTGACATGAAGTTTTTCCTACATTTCAGAAATATTTTAATACAAGAGGCCGTTTATTCATAAAAAATTTTATTTATGTTTTACCTATGTTATTTCCAGCTGTGTCAAAATTTCAGGTGTGTTGTTGAAATAATCCAAGTGTAAAAGAATTGATATGTCTACGATTACTTAGATAATGTCAAGGAATATAATAGATTTCATAAATATTGAAACCTTTGATTTTATCTGACACAGATAGGATTTTGCTAAACGACCTGAATATGTGTACCTGGACACCCAATTAACATTTTAATAGTCATAATAAAGAAATAAAAAGAATGAAATTTTAAATCAACATTTGTCTGCAATGAAATTCAGGTATTTAGTCTGTATATGAAGATCAGTGTGTGTTAACTACATATTCGGGACCAGGAGAAAGTGTTACAGTTTTTGTAAGGTGGGGAGGGGGCTTCCCTTTAACATTGACCTTTAATGATAATTTATCATATTAATTAATTATTTTTTCATTTTTTAATCATATAACATTTTGTTTAAAGGTATACAAAAAATTGTCAATAACCAACATTGTAGAAGATCATGAGGTGACAATAAATTGGCCAGATAAATCTGGAAATACAGAAGAAGTTACAGTCGTACCATATAGATGTATTGGTAAGATACAATGAATGTTAAAAATCTAGTTGATGAAAGATAATGTAGAATTATGCAAGTATTTCAACCTTGTTCAGTTGGAATTAGTTAAACTAACCTTAAACAGCATATATTTTGAAGTACTTGACATAAGGGCCTGGGAATATGTATTGTTGTTATTTTACTGAGTGATGGGACAGTTCACAAACTGATTGTTTATATTATAATGTGTTTAAATGCTGATTTTTATTATACCTTGTTTGTTCACCACATCATTATAAAAAATTGTAGATTTAAAGTCTATAAGATACTTGTATCTACTTATTAAAGGTGTGTGGTGTATATTCATCGCATTTCATCTCTTCAGATAAAATATTTCTTTTCTGTGAAGCAGTGTAGAGTATTTCAATTCTGCAATATTTTAATTACTCTTCTTCTAATAGCCAGGTAATACATGTTACTCCCTGTTCACCAGGGGAGGGATGTGGTGTGGAAGTAGGATCTTGAGCAAGATAAATCTTCAGTTTATACTGACATCATTTAAACCCATAAATTCCCGTAGTAAGCGCTAAATCATGCCACAGCACCGCAATTACAGTGATTTTGTTCAGGTTTTTAAAAGCTGCCCCCACCATTTATTAGCTCACCTGGACCAAAGGTCCATGTGAGCTTTTACCATCACTTGGTGTCCGTCGTCGTCGTCGTCGTCGTCGTCGTCGTCTGTCGTCGTTGTCTGTTAACAATTTTTCAAACGTTAACTTGTCCGACACCATAAGTCCAATTGCAACCAAACTTGGTACATTTGTTTAGTGGCATTATGTGTACAAAAATATCGTTCGGATTTTTGATTCGTAAAAAAACATGGCCGCCATGGCTAAAAATAGAACATAGGGGTAAATTGCAGTTTTTTGCAAATAACTCAAAAACCATAACAGATATCAAAATTCTGGCATAGGGTAAAAGTGTTCAGCACCTCAAGATCTACCTGCCCTGAAATTTTGAAGAAGATCCAACGACCCATGTAGGAGTTATTGCCCTTTTTCTGAATTTTTTCCAAATTTTGCACTTATTAAGCTCAATATCTTGGATACTATAAAGGAAATTTGAAAAATTTAAATTTCATATTGTTAGGCACACAAAGATCTACAAAATTTGTAACAGGATCGAAGTTGTAGGTTCATTCCTTTTAGGAGTTATTCCCCTTAGATCATCAAAATTGACCATTTTTGCAGTCTTTATTCATTGTAATAAAATCGTTAACTCCTCTTACACCATAAGTTTAATTGCAACCAAACTTAGTGTAGTTGTTCCTTGGCATGAGTGCTACTAAACTATCGTTTGTATTTTTGATTTGTAAAAAAACATGGCTGCCATGGCTAAAAATAGAACATAGGGGTAAATTGCAGTTTTTTGCAAATAACTCAAAAATGGTGACAGATATCAAAATTCTGATGGGAAGCTAAAGTGTTCAACACCTCAAGATCTACCTGCTTTGAAATTTTGAAGAAGATGTAACCACCCATGTAGGAGTTATTGCCCTTTTTCTTGATTTTTTTTTGAAATTTGTACTTATTAAGTTGTTGTCAATAGAGAAAAGCTGTTGTTTGCTTAAACAATCAGCTCATTGAGCTCTACAAAAGTCTGAATTGGGTCGAAGTTGTCAGATGATCCATTATAGGGGTAATAGCTCATGAAAGACTCCCTTAAAGCTTAAGGACCAGGTGAGCGATTCAGGCTCCTGGGAGCCTCTTGTTTTTTTGAATTTTTTACCGCGTTTTCCTCAGATTGGGAAAATATTTTCATTGAAGTATATTAGACAATAAACCATAATTACAAATGGTAAAATTTTTAATGAATTTGTTTTAATGATAGATCAGAGTCAGTCACAAGACAAGTCTATAGCTTAAGTTTTCTGTCTTTGAGTCCTTTAAATTTAACAACAAGATTGTATAAATCTTGGGAAGATAAAGATTTGTTTCGATGGCAAATCCTCATTGTAGCATCTAAGTTTTTCTCGGTTAGTCTGTTTCGTTTAGCTGTAAGTAGGTTGGACATCAGAGAGAAGCTCAAGAGGGGATGATTGGTATCGGGGATAGAAACGGGTCCTCGTACCGGTGGCGGATCCGCAGCCGAAACCAGAGCAGATCTGGCTACTAGAGAATTATCATAGCAGTGCTCTTATTAAAGGAGGAATATACAGAAGACTGACAGACTGTACAGTCAGCAAACTTGGCTGGGTTTTGACGAAGGAGACTAGGTACGATTTGCCGAAATGAACACGAACCGAAAGTCAACAAAGTCCTGAAACCGAGAAATACCACTTTGGAACATTACACCAGCTTTCTTTTATCTGGTTTTCAATAAATTATCTCTAACAATTGGGAAATTTCCATTGTTTGGGAAAATGTTTGTCAACATTTTGGGAAAACTCTCTAGGGGAAACAGCCGAAATTCGGCTGTGAAATAAGGCTAACAAAATCACTGAATTAAAATGAGTAAGGCTGTTCACCTTTACAGATTTTGCTACCAACTTTTAAAAGTTAAATTTCTGTCAGAATATCTATCATAAATAATAGATTTGTTCCCTTTGTCAGTTTCTGTATGTATAAGTTACATGTTACTTCATAATTGTTTCTTGTGAACTGAGTTCAGGCATTGTACCTTGTATAAAAATACATACATGTAGTGGGAATATTCATGAAAAATAAATAGATGTATACATGTATGATTTGTGGTATTGATTATTTGTTGAGATGAAACATACTCTATTAAAATTTTGTGATATGAAGTGGGCTGCTATAAATTATATGCAAGACCATATACACACATTGCAGGTTAATATGTTTTTCTCTCCCACAAGATACCAGTAAGTTTTATATCTGTAGACAGTATACATGTACTATTATACTGGATATTGTGTTTACTATGTATACCGTATTGTTATTATGGTTTGTCAAATTTTACAAGACAAGGGTACATGTATGTGCCAGATTTCTTCTGATCGGTTTTTTATACACATGCAGATAGTTGTGGTCGTATTATGGTATAAGCCTGTTTTCGCCTGTGGTGTCCATAGACAGTTAGGTACCTGTTTATTTACTTTCGTTCTATTGAATGTATCCTTATATTTTACCACAATGGCCTCTTATAAGAAATAGAGGTTGGGATTGTTGGAAATCTGGCCCCTCCCCATGTGAACTATTGCCATCACTTTTGCGTCGTCGTCGTTAAAATTTAATATTTTGATCATCTCCAGTGAAACTACTAGGCCTATTGGAACCAAAGTTTGCAGGAATGATGTTCTAATGGTCCTCTATAAAAATTCCTCATTTCATATTGATTGGACGAAAAACATGGCGGCCATGGGCAATTCTTGTTTCTGATTGGCAGAAACTTAAAAAATCATCTCCTCTGAAACTCATTTCATATTGATTGGATGAAAAACATAGCCGCCATGGGCGATTCTTGTTTCTGATTGGCTGAAACTATATAATATATAGTAATATATCAATGATATTTCACCACTACAGTCCTCTTGTATAGCAACACAGTTCAGCAACACTTGGGTCGCTATAACTTACATTTCATGCTTCAGTGACATTGGTTAAGTTTTGCGTTTAGGTTCATTTCTCAGAAACCTAAAATTTCTTCTTGTTCAAAACCACCGAGTAAATTTGAACCAAAGTTAGCAGCCATGGTCCTTAGGTGGTGCTCTTTCAGAATTGTGGAATTGTGTCCGATGACTGTCCGCGATCCAAGATGGCCGCCATAGCTGAACTTAGTTTAACATGGAACCCTATTCGGAAATCACAAAATTTTTTCTCGTCCTTAACCACTGAGCCAATTTGAACTAAACTTTGCAGCAACGGTCCTTAGGTTGAAAAAATGGTTTGCCACAAGGATTACAAAAAATGTTATTCAAGGCATTTTTGTATCACTTTTGTCATTGCAGAGATAAAAGGGATTAAAGGGACCAACCGTGAACACTAGCCATTTCGCAGGACACCTAAAATTTTCATTTTTCATCTGATTTTAATGGGGAATTTTTCATTTAAATGATTTCGATGAGTGCTTCCAGTTTTATGTCAAAAGATTTCTTTCTTTTACGGTTTTTGAGGTTTACAGGGTTAGTTAAAGGGCCAAAAAGTGTTTTTGTGGTAGGTCCTATAATTCTTTGTAATGTATTACATGTATTGTAATATCTGACACTTTATTGAGTCAAGCATAATAGTGTGTCCAAACTTGATTTAACTGTTTACCTGTGGACATGTTGCTGTCATATCATGCTGCACTTAGCAAAGCCCTGTTTATTTGTTATATATGAATTTTATTAAATCTGACTCTAACTAGTAATAAGTATATTGCCATTTTCTTTATATTGAACCAGAGTACCATGATGAATACAAAATCTATTGGCATCTGAAGGCATTTCCAAAAAAAAAAAAAATCCCTCTGTCCAGTACCACTAGCTCTGGACCAAATGTCTGCAAATGACCAAATGTCCCATAATGATCATGGTTTATGCACTCCAGAAAATGACTAAATTCTCTGTATAAGTATAGATTTTTCTGAGCTTTTAGATTATATTGAATCAGGTTTTGACAGTTTGAATGAAAAGCTTCTTATTTATCTTGCATTACTTTATGACATGGCTGAGAAAGAATATGTTAAAACTAACGTTCTGAACTTGGGTAATCATTCCAATGGAACAAAAACCAATAACGGAATGTCAGCAAAATATTGACAGGACTGTGAAGAAAAATTGATTTTTATGACTCATTATGAGTCATTAATTCAGTCGACTTGGGCAAGAATTTTGATTCAGAGCACACCTTAACCGAATTAATTATGCATACATGTATATTATAAAACAATTTCATTGGAAAATCACTCAGGCAGCCTACATTGGATTTTTACACAAGTATAAATGATTTTGTATGTAAGCTGCATAAGATAATTCCAAAGGGGTTATATTCTTAAAAATTAGCATGTTATTTTCTATTTGACAGTCACAATCACAATAATTTTATTGATGCAGTGTAGCTCCTGAAGAACAATCTTTACAGACTATAATCTAAAACAAGTCAGATTATTTAAAGTCAGTCTGAATTTGTAAATTAAAGCATAAACAGCGTATTAGGACAAAATATACTGAAGTTTTTGTGGAATATACATTTGAAAACATTCTGCTGTTGCAACTTAAATGTTACTGTCGTAGGCATTCTTAATAAACCATTTTGTTTTGCTCAGCTTCATGTACAATACAAATACCACAAAACTAATAATCCTTGAGAATTGACTTGAACTAATGAAAAGGAAAAGATAAATTAATTTAACTGTACTGGTGGGAAAAGGCCTTATTCAAATTGATTTTCAATTAGCATGTGCTATTTTACAATCTAGCTTTTTTAGAATTCTGAGTAATTTTGTTTACTTTATAGAATACACAAAAAATCATAAATTTATTGTTTAATGATACCGAATTTGTTGCATTTGAAATTTTCTAGTAGTTTTGTACTAAATTCATGGTTTAGCTGCTTCCACATAAATTTTAAAGTAACAAGGACCAAGAAGTAAAATGAAGCCCCTACGAAGAGATCTGTTAGAAGAAACTAATAATATTATAGTCAATTTATTATAGTAGTTCTGTATGAATTAATACAATTCAAAGATAATTATTATTCTGCCAATATTTCTTGTAAGATGATTAATTTGTTGCAAGATTATTGACAAATAAGGTTTATATATGGTGATAATGTATTATTTATATTTTAATGATCTGGTTATATTTATACAGCCAGATCAATTATTAGCTTGACATGGTTGGATTTGTTGATCTTTAATCTCTTTTGGATTATATATAAACAGTAGAAGTCTGTCTGTGATATATATAATATGGCTATACATTTTTGTACTGTCAGTACAAGAAAACATTGAATTGGTTAATATAAACATTTTCTTCCTAAAATATGTCAATTTTGAAATTGAATCACATTATAATCCTTTATTCATTTCTTGTAGCTTTACTCTATACCTGAATAGATTTGATTATTGTCTGGAAGCCTAAATTCATGTAATGGTTTTTTGTAATTTAAGTACTCAAATCAATTTTATTGTTTCATGACATGGCTGTGAGATGCACTTATTCCAGTCATTTGTAACTAAAATAATTTACCTTTCATTACCTGATTTTCTTCAATCATGCATTCAGTGAAAAAGAATGAAAAAAGCTTTACCAGTTTGACATGCTAGGTGTATCCACATCTGAATCTGCACCTGTATAGGGTATTGCATAAGTAAATATGAAAATTGTTTCAATTCAAAGAGCTTGTAATTTGAATTTTAACTTTTTTATGTAAAGCATTTATAACATCCTAGAAATTTTACATTTCAGTTGGTCGATTTGAAAGTGATGCATTATTGGTACCTAGACATTGTGAATTTAAACATGAACATGAGCAAGACTGTAAAGACTACAAATACTGGGCTGATGTTGCTGATAAAAAATGTAAAGAACAAAAGATGAAGAGAAATGATTTTGCCATGTTACTTGACTGTGCTGTCGACAAGTTCAGAGGTGTAGAATATGTCTGCTGCCCAGAGGAACCAGGTGATTTGGAATTAACATATTTATTTCTAATTAAATTTTATTACCTACCCTATTTCTCACTATGCTTGAGAAATGTATTACATATGCAGAGTTTTACCTGTACATCATACTGTATGCAGATAAAACCTACTCTCTAAAATTATATCATGTTAAAATACCCTGCGCAATTAGTAATATCTTGTAAGATAAAAGGGTAAATTTTTATATTAGTCTTTTTAGATTATTGTAAAACATTTATAAGACCAGATAGCATGTTAGAAATCAAGGGAGGTAATAATTGCTCAACTGAAAATGGGTCAAGTTATATCATGTCAAAATACCATGAGTAATTAGTATTATTATATTCATGACTATATTTTTTCTGTTTTCTGATTGGCTCAGAAATGTCTAAAAGGTCTTGAGTACTCACGATAGTAACTGATAAGGATCTGAAATTAGTACAAGAATTCCGCATGCACGGTTTAAGACTAAAATAGATCCTGACGGGTTAAGTGGAATGTGATAATGACTGATTTGTTCTAAAAATAGAAAGTAAAAGTACATTTTTCCCATTCATGTAATAAAACAATTACTGGCTATAAGAATTAATCAACCCTTGTAAATGTATATTCACCCGGTGAATATTAAATTTTCTCGGGTTGCTAAATCCCGATAGCGACGGATTACAAATTCAGTAATTTTATAATATCTTGTAAGGTTAACAGGTAAATTTGTTATTAGTCTTTTTGGGTTATTGTAACACATTTATAAATACCAGATAGCCAGTTAGAAATCAAGAGAGGTAATAATTGCTCCACTGAAAATGGGTCAATTTAAAATTCTTGTCTGTTATACCCTGTCCACGAATGTAGAGGGGGCATGTAGATTTTCCCATGTCCGTCAGCCATATGTGCCTCTGTCTGGCTTTTGAGTTTGTTCCATTTTTCAGAAACCCATGGAGATAAATCAATGATATTATACCACTACAATTTTCTTATGACACTGAACATAGATGAACAAATTTGGGTCACTTTGACCTACATTTAATCATGCATGATTCTGATAAAGTTTCACTTTTATTTTCATATCCTAGGAATCCATGGTATTATCTCAATGATACTTCACACTATAATCCTCTTACATTATATATACTGTGGATTCATTTATTTTCGTGGATAGAGGAAAAAATGCATTTCGTGGGATACCTAAATTCGTGGATTGCTGGCTTAGAAAAAAATATAAAAAGTTGTTGAAATACTTAAATTCGTGGATTGGCACATCAGATATCATGAAAATACTGCGACAAAACGTGTCAATCAGAGATATTGTACATTAAACAGTCTGACAAACAGGTTCTTTAAATTTGTAACGGAACAATTAAAGCTTGTCATGAATTTAACAAGATTAACAAAATCCGTAATTATTTACTTATTATGTTAAACAGGTGTGAAATATATATTGACAAAATTGCAATCACTTGTCACCAAATACCTCGGAGCATATACATACATATTTTTAATCCGATTACGATCAATAATTTCTGCTTTATTATCTTTTGGCAAGATGTTTTTACTGTAATTTATGAGAAAGTCTGTATTGTTTAGGTCTACTTAGGATTAAGATTTTTCTTAAATGTTTGAATTAAAAAAAACCGGAAGTGAATTCCGCGACAATTTACACAGTCAAAATCTTTTTAAAGAAAATTGTTTGAGCGTTTATATGTTACCAAAGACAAAATTACATGAAACACTGTGTCCTCTGTGGATATAGCTAAGTCATCATATGTCAGAATTCAAGTACATGCTGTAAAAACGCAATTGTTCAAAACTCAGTGGTTTCAAACTTCAGTGCATTTAAACAAGAGTAAAAATATTATTTTTCGTTGGATATTTAAATTCGTGGTTTACTGGGACCCACGAAAACCACGAAAATTGGTATACCACGAATATTAATGAATCCACAGTAATACATTTCTCCAACAGTTGGGTCATTAAGATCTATATTTCATGCTTGAGTAACTCGGTTAATTTTTTGTTTAGGTCCATTTTTCAGAAACCTATTGAGATCTATCAATGATGTTGTAACTATTGAGTCATCTTACATAGTACAACAAAATTCAACATTATTTGAGTCACTGTGATCTATATTTTATTCTGGAATGATTTTGGTCAAATGTTTACATTTAGGTTTTTTTTTAAAGAACCTACATATATCGTAGTACAATGTATATTGATGATATTTCACAATTACAGTCATCTTTAGTACAACACAATTCAGCAACATTTGAGTTGCCATGACCTAAATGTTATGCTTGAGTGACTTTGATTAATTTTTTGCATTTAGGTATATTATTAAAGAACCTATGGTAATGTATTAATGATATTTCACAGTTAAAGTCATCTTACATAGTACAACACAACTACATTTGAGTCACTATGACCTTCATTTTATGAAGAGTATCTTTGATTAAATTTTTGCACTTAAGTCTCTAAAAAAACCTTTGTATATATGATTGTTGGTTTAAATATTTTTTAGATGTCAGCATCTTGTTTGTATTTTCTTCTTATACATAAATAGGAGAAAAGTATGTGTTGAGAGGTTTAAAAGTTTGTGACTAAGACAAATTTTTGCATACAATAATCCTAGCTTAATGAATACTGTTCACCTGATTGCTATCAGTTCAACTGAATTCTATAGTCCAATTTATAGGGAATCTTCAATGAAGAAATGTCAGTATGAAATATTGATTTATTAAAGGTCATCAAGTAATTAGATCTGAATCACACAGTTGTCTTTTAAGTGTGTTTTTCTAAATTAAGTGTGATTTTCTATTTTTCTGCCTCTTTATTTAACTGGTGTATGACAGCAGGACACATACCAACATTTGAGAGTTGTAATCTGTCTCTTTTATTTTGAACAGTTGATTAAGTAAATATTTATCATAATTCTATTTTCAAGTTGTAATCTTAGGCCAAAAAAATTTTTGTCTGAAGTTTCTTCCAAATGTAGGGTTGGTAAGTCACAAAAAGGAAATTGATACTTAATGGGCCATTCTAGATTCATTTTTAAACCCTCATTCTCTAATATGCTGTATTTGCCTCACATCCCAATTTTTTTTCTCTGCTTTTCTCAACAAAGGAATATATTTATATTTGAGAATTTATTTCAATTACTACCAGACAACAATTAATGGATTTTTTTTTCTATTTTGAAATAGTTTATACGATATAACCTACTTTGAGGCAGTTTATGGTGCATAAACCATGAATTGATGTATGCTTAAGAATAAGCAGACCAAAGTAGGTTATACAAGTATCAACTGTTCCAAAATTTAAAACAAACCTTATAATTTAATTTTCAAGAATTTTTGGATAAAAAAATGCAGGTTGAATCATTTAAATAACTTGTTTAGCACAAGAATATTTAAATTGTGTCTAAATTGATTGACAAATCAATTTGCTTGTTTCATTTCAGATTAAATATTTTGTTTAATTTTCTTAGATTATCTATAAAAGTAATAATACCCTTGTGTTTGTCATCTGCAGGGTTTTAGCTGGGATTTTGAGACCATTAGTCACTTTTGCGGACAAGCAAAATGGGTACAAATTCTTCATGTTCTATCGATGTAACTTATTCCAGTTCTTTTTTGTACATATATGTCCTGGGACTCATCATTTTTCAGAATGGTGAGTCCCTGCTGATTTTGATGAGTCCCAGGACTCGTTGCCACTTTTTTAACGTATAATCCTTCATGATTTTGACGATGGTAGGCCTATTGTACTATTGTAAAAGTTTAATTAGAATCATGTGCTGCCTCAAAATACTGACGAATATAATTTCCAAAAAAGAAAAAGAAAAAATGAACATACACATGTATGCAGTGGTGCTCCAAACTTGGAAGAAAATTTCTGTTACAGATATGAGCAAAAATCTTTTTGACAACTTATTTAATATTGCCATTTTATTTTTTAATATTTATTTATCTATAATCTTTACTATTATTTTTCCTAAACATACTCTTAAAATCCTTCCATTGACCTTGTTGTAACACCTTAATAATCAATATTGACAAAATTTCCAATTGTAATGTAAGTCAAAGTCCGCTAAATTCATTTTTAAATGAGGTCTACACATATTGTTACCGGTCGGTAAAAAACACTGTGGCCAATGAAATATCACGAGAATTCCGATTGCCATCATTTTCTATCTTAAGGATGCTCGCTGGTCATATTTTGGTCTTTTTGTCAGATTTTCGGAATCCTCGGGTTTCATCCATTTCTTAAACATTAAATTTTTTGCCCATGAACCCCCACTTTTTCTTTTATAATTCAATCATATATGCCTTAAAATGGTATTTGACAAAATTTTATGAAATCCTTTTTATTTTTTCATACATTTTTGAGAGACTGAATTTGCCATGCAAAGACAATGAAAAATCCAGAGAAAGCCTATTTCCTGCAAATTTTCAAGGCTTTATAGCTCTAAAATGAGCACACGAACCTATATTTTTTTCTTGCTTATTTTTTTACTATTCATATGTTCTCTCAAACTAAAACACCTATTTCAAATCCTATTTATTTCCTATTAGACCAGCTATCATCCTTAAATTTTTGTCGTTTCTTTCCCCGTTCCCTTTGATCTCCAAGAAAGCAAAAAATGGCGGCTCGAGATCTTTTATGAAAATTATGGTCTTCGGACGCAGCTGATTAGATTTATATGCGTCCCAGGGACGCATGAGATTGAAGGATGACACGTTCAGTCCAATTTTAGCGCGTCCATGACGCGTGTATGCGCCTTAGTGAATTTTTTTGGGCGATTTTGAAATTTCAAGTGACGAATTGCATACGGAAAACATTCGCCACTTTCAAGAATCATTCGTCAATGGCGAAAGTGACGAGCGCTAGCTAGACCTCTGATCTGCTCAATAGCATGGAGTGTCTGTATAGGTGTAATATAAATTACAATAAATGCCCTACCTTAACTGTTCCTAGAATTTATCTAAGGTCAGTTGACCTTCAAGTCCCAATTGATAAATGTATGAATGACAAGTCTTAACATTTTCACTGTTATTCACAAAAAAAAAAAAAAAAAAACAAAATTGAAAATTAGAAAAATAAGGGATTTTTTTTTAATTGAATGAGAATCGATTCATTTATCATGGCCTTTAGTTACATGGAGAACACAATTATTTTAAAAGTGCATTATCATATTAGGATGAAGTCAAATAAGAAAAAATTGCATCGGCTCAAACTTTACAATATTTCTTTTATTCAGTTTCACTCATAACTGGAAAATACACCAGAATTATAGAAAATTTGACCATTTCTAACGCAAGAAATCACCAAAAATGTCTTGAAGGAGTGTAGTTATCATTCACTTATCCCCTAACATCCTGAAATTGAGTCATTTTGACAGTGACCAAATTACAACTTTTACATATATCTGACAAAAAAAAACTGTTTAAATTAAGTACTGCGATCCATGTGCTTTACAGAAAGTAGGGAAAATTAAAGTGGTAAAAATACACTATAAAATACAGTTCTGTGGACATTGAGTTGATATGCATTAATTGTGGTCTTGGGCCAGTTCTGCTGAAATTTTTTATAGAATAAGCAAATGGTTATAACAACTAATATGTTGATGGAAATTTTATGTGTTGAAGAAGTCTGAGTGATTGGGGATATAGCTTGAACTAGTTGGCTAGTAAAACCCTAAACACATTAACATCAGCAGTATCAAAAAGTTGATCTTATATTTTACACATATTTCATCTCTCAAGATTTAATAATGCTGGTAAATTGAAATTTCAATTGAAATTTGAAAAAAAAGTTGAAATGTTTCATAATGATTTATACAGGATGTTTCCATATATTGATATACATCTATAGTTAATGATTTACAAATAGAATAAGTTTTCTGTATATGTCCTTTATACAAGCAGTGTGTTTTGGTGGTTAAAACCTTTTATGTAAATATGAAGTATATATTTTTCACTCAAAATTTATGGAATTTGTATCAGTTGTATACTACATGATTTCAATTACTATATTTATGAGGAGATTGGTGTAATTAAGTATAAAGTTATCTACTGGTGAATTATATTATTGATTCATAACAGGGCTAGATGTAACCATTGATAAACATTGAACTGTTTGTGTGTCATATTAGCATGAATGCAGTCTTTGGTTTGGTTTAATTGTCTGTTGATAATCCATTTTAAAATTGATACCATCCTCTTATACCCTGATAGAATTTTTTTTAAAAAGTCTGTTTGTTAAGGTTTTTCTATATTCCCGGAAAAGGATCAATTTTTCAGTTACAAAGAACAACCATTTTATTTTTATATTTGAGATTAAAGGGGGACATGTACACGTAGACAGAGTGGTAAGAGATTTTATTCACCATATTAATGGCCTCTATCCCTTTATGTTGATACTACCTAAAGTTTGTTTAATTGATATCATCATGGTTATCTTGCTTTCTCCTATTCTTGACGTGTTTAATCGGTGGAATAAAAATACATAATATGATTAAATTTTTACGTGGGAATTCCCGCAATTTTTTCTACAGTTATATGAATGATAAACTAGAGAAGTCCCAAAATGACGTCAATGTAAACAAACTACATAGCAATGACATTTTCTTGAGGTTTTTGTCGAAAATCATAGGAGAAACAGATTCTCCTTCAATTTACTTGTGAGTTATGGAATTTTAACTATCTCGGGTGGAGAAATTCCATAACTCACTCGTACCTTAAGGAGAATCTATATGTATTAGGTACATATGTTAAGGTTTACTTATCTTGACTTAGTCTGTTCATATATATGTACTTTTTATAAATATTAGAAACACAATATTTCAAGTCTAGCTGCCAATATACTGATGACTGTCACCTTTATCTAGTGGTAAAATTTCATTCTTATTCCTCCACCCCCTTCCTAACTCAGCACTTCACATGTGTAAGCACATTTGGATAGGGTACAATATATTGTAATTACGATTATCACTAATTCTATATCTTAATAGCTTTTTAGAAATACCTGTTCAGCATTAAAACCTACAGTCATTGCAGGTACAGGTTGTGTATTCTTGTTTAAATGCAAAATTAACTTCATACAGAGGAATTAATCATGAGGAAAATTGGCTTTTATATTACAATTTAAATGTTTTTCCCTTGCTTACAATATGTTAGGTAATTGGTCATTTTATATGTATAGTGTGTAATGGGTTTGGCAAATTGTACATTTAAATGGTCATGTTATTCAGTCTACTTTAGTTATGGCAGCCATTCATATTATTATTCTTTTTCAAACAGACCATTGTTTATTTCTATTAAATTGTGTTAACATTTAAGTTATCAAATTCAATATAAAATGCAGTCAACATACAAATACCGTTTCAGAAATCAAAAAGTAAAAATCGTTGCCTTATTTAATTATAAGGTCCTTTCCAAGTGTATTTGGGGGCCTTGGTAGCCGACTGGTCTAGGTAGTTCGTCATGACTACTAATGATCACTAGCCTGTCAACACTGAGGTTGTGAGTTCGAATCTTACCTGTGGCATGGTGTGTTCGACTCTGATCTTAATTGACAAGGATTGCTAATTTTCCAACCAAAGGTCGGTGGTTTTCTCTGGGTACTCTGGCTTAAAAACTGGCCGCCGCTAGAAAATGGTGTAAAACCCCAACTAAACAAACTAACCAAGTGTATTTAATTTTGCTGATTTGTAAAGAAAAATTGCAGTTCAAGTCTTTTCTTATTTCTTAACTTTGAAAAAATTCTTCTCATGATAGAGATACCCGAATTATCCAAAACTTTAGATAACTTTAAAGATCCTCAATAAATTGTTATTTCGGGTAAGATCAGAGATCCAAGAAGGCCACCTGTTTCAGACTTTTTAAACTTTGGATCCTACAGAAAATTTATGTTTTTAAAGAAAGAATAAGTTTTCATCTGAAGTATGAGTAAATAGATTGACACTAAACTTAGTGAAAATGAAACTTATAAGGACCTAAATAATTTTGGGGGTTTGTTTTGCTAACAGACAAGGCAGCAAGGCTTTTCTGAATGTTTAAATTTCCAGGATCCTCTGTGAAACTGCACGACAGATGGATTTGAAATTTCTCATGAATGACCAATGACCAGGCCCAAAAATTAACTGTCACAATATGTTGACTGGCATTTGTTTAAATCATCCCCCTTTTTATTGAAATAAGACTAAATATATTCACGTTTAAAGGATATCCTTTCTAAATTGAGGCCCAGGTTCAATTCGTTCTCGTTTGGTTTGTTTAAACTGTTTCATTAAAACGTCTTTAGTTTTTGTTGAACTATCATTTTATATTCTCCTAATTCATGGCTTATTGCTTGGTATTCTTCTCAGAAACTAACATGCATAAAGAATGAGTCATCATGTTTTATTTACTTCTTGCTTATATGATATATCATGCATAAGTTATACATCATTCAAGGTAAAACAATCAATTTTTTTTTTAGGAAAAAAAAAAAAACATGTACTACTTCAGTGCATTATTTTTACTTTTGTTTTTTCCTTTGAATATATCTGTTTTAAAATAAATTTAGAAATAATAATGTGGCTAGAACAATAGATATTGGTAGGTAACATGAAAGTCCGTGCATACCCTTGATAAGGTAAACCAATTAAACAAAAACTGCCTCTGTAATAAATCAACCGTTATTTACATCCCATACATAATTCAAGAGCCCATTGACACAAATTCGATTCATTTCATGTCTGTTTACTACTTATTTTCTAACATTTTATTTAATCTGATGTAAGCAATCGTTATGGTAACAAAAATGGTCTATAGCCAGTTGGATCAATTCCTCCATTAAATAGTTATAATATATTGATCTTGACTACTTTTGTCCTGGAATTCTTCTGTTTTGGTTTTAGCAGCCATCGTATAGATTCTGTTATCGATTTCTATTAGCATGGCTGATTCATTGCTTTGTCAGAGTAAATAGTTTTTCTGATTATTCCATTTACTGAAGCAGTTATAAAGAAGTTTTGGTTCTTTTCTAATTAAATTATCACAGTGTTTGTCAGTCAAAGGAGACTAATGATATTGCTGCTATTTCCTTTTAAGTAAGCAGAAAACTGATCGAATGGAGGTCTTTTATGAGTACTTGTATGTAAAATATCAGATTTTTTCTGCTAAGAATAACAATTATTTTATCATTACTATTAAATGAAAATGGACGATTTAAAACAGTTACTATACATAAGAAATATAAAAACAAAATTTTAGTTCTTTGTTAATTATTTTTTACATATTGTATAATTGGTATGTATATTTTAAAAGGGCATGATATGATTTGGCTTCTTGAATTAAAGAATAAAAAAGTTATGAAAAACTTACTCTCAGCTATCATCAAGAACTCTTAAAATGTTGCATTTTAAAGAACATGTTTTGTTTTCAATGGGAAATTTCTGTAATAGTTCAATTTTATTAAGCACAATTTATGCCCAATAAAGGGCCAATGGCATACAACACAGTCAAAACATACATAATATTCCTATCAAATGAAACTAAGTGGCAGTATGCTGTCAAAGATTGTTAATTGTGAAGAAATGAATGAAAAACACATTTTTGGAACTTTGAATTAAAAATTTTGATATGAGCAACAGGGTTTGCCTTAAAAGATATTTGACTGAAATGTGTCTTTATGTAAGACAAACTATATTGAAAAATCGTTTTGGGGAAGGCTGTTGCTGATAGGGGTGGTGGTTGTTTTCACCAAAATCTACTATGAAAAAACTCAATTTTCTTGGTTTAGCAGACATTCATGACATAGCTGTTGCATCAGGGGAAGCAATTGTGTACAATGATTGATAGATTGTGGAAGTTCAATAAATATACGATAAAAAGGATACAAATTTGAATCTGAAATCTTAATTTTAATTTTTCTTATCTGACAGATGGGGCCAAATAATGGCTGAAATCATACCAACTTCTTTATTTCAAAAATATGTAATCTTAAATATCTAAGGCCTTTTATTTTTATTTAATTGGTTTACGGATTTTTTTTTTTAAAAATAGGGTCGGTCGGTCGGGAAAAAAAAAAAAAAAAAAAAAGAGGGAAAATCATGTACTTTTGAACAATCTTGGTTATATTGCCAAATGTACAAAGGTTGCAAATGATCAGTTAATTTCCTCTTTTGAAACCCAAATATCAGAACATCTATCTTGAAAGGTGTTGTTCGGTAGACCGTTCCCTTTCTAAGGGACCGACTCGTCAACTACAAGTTGTACAACATTAAATGAGTGGATTCGATATCTTACGGAATCAAGATATTCATACAAAATGAACTTAAAAGTGGCATGGATTCTATTAAGAAATTCGTTTCATAAAACGTGTTTCGGAAATTGGCATCAACTAACGTCTATAAATAGATTTTTTTTGGGGATCATGTTTACAAGTATTTTATTGATGGAAAATCTATTTTTAGACGAATTGGAATATAATCTTGTATGAAATTTTGATGCAAAAAGGATTTTTATTTATTTTTATTTTTGGGATGGCTGATTTCAGAGGGTCGGCGGTAATAAAAAACCAAAATTATCAATTTTATTTTTTTTCTTCAAATCGGCAAAATCGGGTCGGCGGATCCGTAAACCAACTAATTAAAAATAAATGGCCTAAAAAGCATATATGTGTTCATGTGTATAGATTCTTGGATTTTTGAAATTATGGCTGGGCTCCACATTTATAAAGAAAAAATAATTGTGATATTGTTTAACTCATAAACTAAACATAAAGTCAGTTGTATTGCCCATCGGATGGAAAATTCTGGAATTCTGAGTACCGGTATCTACATGTACTTCATGATGTACATTACCAGTCTATACATTTGTATTAATGAAAGAGATACCATTTATTTTGTAATGAGATATTGTGTCCTTAATATGGATTGTTGTTAACAATTTGTGACAATGAACTGTTCTGGAATATGAAATTGTTATCTCACTACGAGTAATGAAACTAATTTAGATAAGAAGTTTAATGTTGTTTGGTTCAACTAAGGGTGATTAATTTACATTTAATCTACTTATGGTCCTCCTTACAACTTAGATTTCTTGTAAGTAATAATAACTGTCTAGAGCTTATACAGAGAATTAAATGTTTATTTTTTGTCCTTTGTGTTAAGCAAGACAACTCTGTTCCCTTATTTATACCCCCAGCAAACAAAGTTTTGGGTGATATATAGGTTTCAGTCTGTCTGTCCATTCGTCCGTCTGTCTGAAATAACATTGTTCGCAACTACTCCTACATTACTTGCATGATTCTCATGAAACTTTATGGAGTGTTTATTTACAAGATGTGCATATTGTCAAGAATTTCTGTTTGGAAAAGAAATGTAAAATATGCAGCTGTTTGGACTTGGGCAATTTTTAACAAAACTTTGTAACATGTGTTGTCCGCAACTCCTCCTACACTACTTGCATGATTCTCATGAAACTTTATGGAGTGTTAGATCACTATATGGATATGTGCATATAGTCAGGAATTTATGTTTTGACAAGAAATGTAAAAGATATGGCTGTTTGGACTTAGGCAATTTTTAACAAAACCTTGTTCCATGTGTTGTCCGCAACTCCCCCTACATTACTTGCATGATTCTCATGAAACTTTATGGAGTGTTAGATCACATTATCGAGATGTAAATATTGTCAAGATTTCTGTTTGCGCAAGTACTTTCAAAAATATGATGATTTGAACTTTGTGTAGGCTTCAAAACAAACATATTGCTGCAGGAGGTATTAGTCCCTTTCAGGACAGTTCTAGTTGAATACAGTTTCATTTGACTATTATCTTTCAATTTAAATAACTTATGTAAGAGTTACATGTATGTGCTTTATTAGACTTTTGAGAAATGTTTTGCTATTTGTCCACAGGTCCATATTCAGTTTGGATCATTGCTGTATTTACCAACCATGGCATTTAAAATATTTGAAAATGGTGGCAATGTAAAAGGATGAAACAAATTAAGTCCAAAAAGATTGATACCAAATAGAATGATCGTTAATTTAATAAAAATGCACACAATTTTAAGTAAGGGCCAAAGAAACAAGAAAGTTTGATCTTTTTATGTAATCAAATTCTGATGAATAAGATACTTGAAAACCACGAATAAAAATTCATGAGGAAAGGGTGGAACAAAATATAAGTACTGTACAGATACAGCAGATACAATATGTCAGTTAGAAATATTACTATTCCAGTCTTGCAGCTAATAGAAAATAGTATATTTATTTGATGGTTCCTGTTAGACAGGTTAGGATATTTATTACTATCTCATGACCACAAAGTTGCTGAATGTTACATAACCAACTGTCATGTATTGATTTATACTTAATAAAATTTCAGACATAGGATGAAATGTTTTATTTAACAGTAATTTATCCTTGTTGAAAAAGTTTTTGGCAGCCTGCTGACTACCTTTTGTTTAGTTTATTGGTACTTTGCCTGCCTTATTTGATGTATGGTGCTAAGGTTGGAGTTGAAAACACCTCATCAGTAAATAGATTCTTTGATACCAATATCAGGGTGTTAAGTGGTCCTTTATTCCTATATTTTTCCTATATTTCCAGGCAATTTTTATATATCCTATATTTCACTGAAAATTCCTATGTTTTCACCATTTTTCCGATATTTTGAAAAAAAAGTTGGAAAAAAATATAAGAAAAAGTATTAATAGTGGAATGAATCACATTATGTATGTAGGCTGTAGTTGGTTTTAGTGCTTATACTTATTGATCATAGTATTAAGCTAACCTTATGCAGCAAAATTATTTGTTGTTTTTATTAATGTAGGATTTTTTATGTAATTATTTTTTTGCATTTCAGTGAATCGCTCACAGAACACAGGTTACTTGACTGCAGAGCATTTGTACTATTTTTACATTATGTTGATAAATACAGAACTTTTTAATAACATTATTAAATGTTTTCCAATTATTGTTTTGTATTTCAACTGACCCTGACTGAGCACTACTGATGATTATTTGTTAGATGAAATATGCATGAACCATGCATCCAAATTGTAATCTTAACATTGTTTCTAAGTACCGGTAGGCTCAAAATGTAAATGAAATCTTAAATAGTAAACTATACACAGATTTATTTTTTCCCTTTTTTATCTTGAAATTACTAAAAATAGTCAAACAATATTGGCATGAGTGCTCTGCAGTTGAGACTGATGGGAGGTACAATATATTGTAATTGAATTTATTGTTTTAGATTGATTTGAATTATTGAACAAGTTTAAAATGCCAAAATCAAAGACTAAGTTTCAGCAAAAGTGGTTTCATTTACAATTTAGTTTGTAACATTTAGTTTAGAACATTTTTTTATAAAAATTGTGTTATTAACTTTTATTATAAGTAAAAAGGATGTGAGGTATGGCTGTAGGGGAGGTGGAGGCCATAAATTAAGAGTGAAATTTGGTAGTAATTGTCCTATATTTACCCTATATTTTCAAATTGAAAAATCCTATTTTCCTATATAGTTTTGGTCCAAAATGGCTTGACACCCTGCAATATTGTTGCTCAAGAAAAGTTAAGCTTTTTTGGAACAGTAAGTTTAAAGTATCAATTTGGGGACTAGTATCAAAATACTAAGCTGAGCTGGTGAATTGAGTGATACCCTCAGGCACTTTGTGGTTTTAATAAATTCTTCAGTACAAATTTTGATGTACAAGATGTGTACATTTCGTCAATTTACGATATATGATTTTTTGTTGACAGGCTAATGATCATTAGTAGTTTCAACAAACAGACGTTATTGGACTGCTGATGTTATGTTTCCCCCTTTCCAGGCGAAGACGAATTGTTTTTGTCCTCTCTGTCTGTTTGTTGCAAAAGTTTGCGAACACAAAATCTAAAGTTTACGGCAGAATGGAATGAAACTTGTCAGAATTGATGCATACCAGGTGTAGTTGTGCAAGACATACATTTTTGTTTGGATCAAATTGATTTTTGGGGATTCCAATACCAAAACATGGACTTTGCCATTTTTATATATGGGGAAGTTTGTGAAGTAGAATCTCCCACAGTTCAGACTTGAATAGAATGAACCTTGACAGGATTGATGCATACCAGGTGTAATTGTGCAAGACATAAAAAAATTTTGGATCAGATTGATTTTTGGGTGTCCCTTACCAAAACATGGACTTTGCCATTTTTGCATATAGGGAAGTTTGTGCAAGACATAAAGGTTTTCCTGATTGGGTTGATTTTTGGAGTTTCCTAAACCAGAACATGGACTTTGCCATTACTATATATGGGGAAGTTTGTTAACACAAAATCTTCTACAGTTAATAAGTTTACATTGAAATGGAATGAAAGTTCATCAACATTGGATGTATTCCACTGTATGCATCTTTCTTCCATTTGATGAAGAATGTTGACAAGAAGAGAGGGGGAAGACATATGTTTTTGCCTCAAAAACAAATTTCAGTTTATTATTTTGCATTGTCTGACAAAATTACCTTTATATACAATACCATTCATTATATCTTGGTATTCTAGAAATTTTGGGTTCTGTATGATCATATTTGTTCAAGACATGTCAGGTAGCAATGTGTTTTGTTAATTCTGACCAGAAATCACATAACTTTCATTACAAACTATAATAGTTCAGATAAGCAGATAAGATTTATTCTGTAGGAATGTGTTAAAACATATTTTTCTAAATGTACTATGAGATTAAACAGGCACATTTTGGCATTTGACAAAAGGAGGGTATGTACTTGCTTCAGTCACCCTATTCCCTCCTGTACAGGCCTTGGACCATTTTCATTGAAGTTAGATAAAAATTTCTCACATATGTGTATGTTTTGTCAACTAAATAGCTTTTATTACCAATATGGGTCTTGATAAAACAAATCTGATTATATATTTGATAGTAAGATAAATTGCAACTTTACAGTCATTACCAAATAAACTTGTACAAGATTTATGGAAATACAAGATTTGAAAAAGGCATTGTTATGTATGTTTTACATAACATATGTACATACAGGAAAAGGAAAGGTTATTAAGTTTACAAATATTTATTGAATAGAATTAATAGATCATTTTTCGTTTGTTTTTTTCTAAAACATTTACCAGTAACAATATATGGTAAAAAATCAGATGCTTAAGTGAAATAAGAAAGGCTTATAATGTGAATTGATTTTCTATTCAATAAATATATGGTGTCGTAATTTAATTTAACTGCAATTAAAAATTATATTTTCAATGTTGTCTACTCTAGAACATTAATGGCTCAAAAATTTGAAAAAAATGGTTAAATGCAAGGTAGTTTTAATAAGTAAAGTTCAATAGAAAATTATTTCCCCTATGAGAGACTGAAAGATAGTTTGAGATACCTATCACAAATATGTATAGTTTATAAGTTTTAGCCACTCTGAAATTAATAGATAAATATTAAATCTGACTGGGAGGTAAAATCATTTAAACATTGTGAATTAAGATGAAGTATAACAATTAAAAAAGTTTTTTCATGTAGGTTTTTTTTGTCAAGAATTGATTTTTGAAAAGCTTATTGAAGGAATGTCTCATTTGAATCTTTGTTTTTTTTTGTTTTCTGTTGACATATTTGCTATACATTAATGTGGTTTTCTTAAACATTGTCATTATATCTTTACATATCACCATGAGTAACATAGGTCATAAGATATAAACAAAATGTAGATGTTACACCCTCTAGTTATTAGTTTTTGAAATCTTGCTGAACTGAAAGTTTTACACCTCTGGCATCCATTACAATGAAGATATCGATTAATTTCCTTTCTATTTGTGTGGTTAGTGACTACATTTTTTGTTTAAAAGGTTTTGCAAAGTCATTTAGTGAAACAACATTCCATTAGATGGAAAACCAGTTAGACTGATAATAGTTTAGGGTTGTTTTCCTGTAGATTTCCTGAGAGTATTTAAATTATATGATTTTATCCCAGGTGAAGTTGTTAGCACAGAGTCTATTTAGATAAGTAAATTTGTAGGAATCCTCTAAGTAAAAATTTTGAAAAGTCTTGAAAATTTCTGAAATTACAAAAAAAAAACGGTTTTGCATTGTAATTACTTTTTATGTTTTTTTTATCATAGAAGAGAAGCCATTGGATATCCCTATAGAATTGACACCAGTAAAGACAAAGCCACAAGAAATACTTCTAGGTGGAGATGACAAGAAAGAAGATGCTTATATTGCATATCTCCGTGGGGATGGAAAGTTTCTCAGTAAATACGAAAATGAACATGAAAAATTCTTGGCAGCAGAAAGTGCTATGGATTCTCATCATCATGAAAGAATTACAAAGGTACATGTAATAACACTAGAATGAAGTTTTCAAAATATCTTTCTTTTAACGCCTGCGATAAATAAATGGGCCTTCTTTGACTTGCATTGACTTTGAGATAAAGAACAGCAATAGAAGTTTTGTTCCTTCACTACATACAAGTAGGCATTTTATGTCAAAATTTAACCCAACATATTAATATTTTGAAGAAAAAATTTGTAAAGATATCTCTTACCATGTTGATATACCAGTATATGTATTGGTTGAAAGGAGATATGCAAAATTAGAAATATTTCCATCTTTCCATACATGGATACTGTCAAACTTGTCTTTAAATGGCACCCAACAGAGCAGAAAAAGGTGCCCTTTATGAGCAGGTAGTCTTTATACAGAGGTTAATTTTACATGCTTTGTTCATGAATGGGACTTTTTCACTGTGTGCTTTATAGACAGTGATTTGCTATATAAAGTTGCCCTTTAAAGCAGGTTTGGTTGTACTTTTTAAAATAGAATGAAACTAAGGTTATGGTTTAAGAAGAGAATATTTATATGCTTGTGAAGAAAATAGATAAGAACAAGTGGAATGACAAATGCATGAAAAGAAAGGTTTTTATAAAACTTTGATTGCTTAGTGTCAAAGAAAATCAGTCATCGCTCGTGGGATTGTATTTCCAAAGACAACTGTGAAAGGAGTTTGCCAGTTTTGTTAAGAAAGTTAGGAAAATCATATTCTTGGTTCAGTGTGTTATAAAGTTTGTATGTTTACATTATAGATGATGAAGGAGTGGCAGGAGGCCAGAGATAATGTAAACAAATTGAAAAAGTCAAATCCTAAGGGAGCAGAAAAACTCAACAAGGATATCATGCAGGTAAATACTGACTTAATCCATAGTTAGTAAAATGTCATAGAGGTTACAAATGCATGACAAAGAGTATTTTTTATAAGTAAATTGGACTTTCATCTGTAACAAACTCCAGATGCTGTTAATCATAAGTTCTGAACTTCTGTTAAGTCTGTTTTCAACATTGAAAATATTGATTGACTTTACTGCTATACAAGTTTATAGTGGAGACTTATGGGTATATCTCCTTATGTTTTTTTTTTTTTTTTGTCCTTGTCTTTTTTTGTCTTTTTAGCATTTTAATCTGCACTATAGCATTCTGGGTTATTTTATTCAGCTTTTTGGCTTTGAGTTTACCTGACAAGTCATGAATTAACAAAATATGCCTTTGTAGTATATCAAAAAGAATGTTGAGATGAAAATTTTTAGTTCTCTAGAATATTCTTACAAGTATATAATCAGTTTTAAAGTGATACTACTGCTACAAATACATGTGTATAGTAAAGCCATTCTTTAGATATCACCTTCTTTTTGGAGGCTGCAGAGGTGTTTACATCTACGATTTTGCCATAGTTTCTACAGATTTTAGTGAAAAAATATGGACTACGATTTTCATTTTAAAATCTACGGTTGTCAATTCACTTGTTCGGAAAATTTTCGTTTTGTTACAAAATGTGTAAAATCGCCTCTGGATCACTTAAATGCTTGAAAGCAGCAGAATATCTATGCTTTAAGGCGCCTTTGAGACAAGCTCAAATAAATCAATATGGCGGCAAGCATGTCCAAGAAGACAGATCAGACAAACTATAGGATGTTCAACTAATGCAAGGCAGAGCTGTATTTCCGGAAGATCCTACAAACAAATGACAATAATAATGTTTCGGGACCAACAGCAGCAAAGAAATCTTGCCAGAGGTTTAGAGTATGTTACAAGGAAACCTTCCTTCTTTGGGGCCTTCAAAGGAGGGTCCTACATTTGTGTATTGCTCTACATGTGAACGTGGTCTTTCTTGTGCACATAGCAGGTTTGTGCCGCTTCGCTGCACTCATTGGACAGTACTACTGAAAACAGGGCAAAACTACTGGCAATTCTATTGACAGGCATCATTCAGGGTAAACAGGTCTGAGACTGTCACAACTCAGTAAAGTTATATCGAGTAAACCTGTTTAAAGTGACCAGCTGTCTTGAAAGACTATTTCATGAGGCATTAAATGTTGTTTCTGAGTATTCCACCATACAATCAAATGATATTTTGCACAACTTGTTCTCAGTTGATATATATATATATATAGATTATAACATGGAATTTTTCATATCACACCTATTATCAGCCCTAGGTTGAGATATCATTTATTTTATGTAAGTATATGATAAAAAATAACAAAAAGTTTTAACAGACAGACATGAATAACTGTCATCAATACTAAAAATATTATTTTCCATGAAATGTTGTAAACCGTTTATTAAAAGTCTGGATATCAGAAATTTCAATTATGAATGCACATTGTCATGATTACTAATTTTAATTAAACAGAGGTTCCAGAGATTGTATAGTGGCTATGAGGAAGCAGACAGAGCTGAAAAGAAACAACTAGTAGCCTTACATATGCAACACAGACAAGCTGAACTTAATAAGAGGAAGCGTATTAATCTTGAGAAATACATGGCAGAGTTACAGAAACAACCCCCACTGGTGAGATAAGAATTCAAACTTGTCCCATGTCTTATTTAAATTGACAAGATTCCTGCTTTCTTGCTAAGATTCATTACTTTTCTTCAGGTACTCATGCACACACTGAAAACTGTCTGACTGACAGCTTTGAAATAATTTCTGTGTTTAATCATTTTTTGAATACAAATGAGAATCCAATATTGAGATGACAGTTATCTTGTCCCAATAATTTTACTTACAAACAAATGAAATATAGCCTAAATTCCTGACTCAGATATACAAGGTTTATTACTTGTATTTAACATTGTCATAATTGTAGTATTATATTATAGGATCAGAAGTAGATGTCACATACAAAAATATAATCTGCTTTGACTGTATACATGTATATTTTGAATTCTATAAAGTTAAATCAAAATCAAAAGAAAAGCTATGTGTTGATATATATTTTATTTCCACTGTTTTCATACATTACAATAGTACTTGATGATATCAAGCATGATATTTTAAACATATTCATTAAAAATTTTCATGTTGACTTTACAGATTCACAAAGTGAAGAAGTTCTTAGAAGCCTACATTAGAGTAGAGGAGAAGGATCGTATGCACACTTTGAACCATTTTACACATGTGAGACGTAACGATCCAGCTGATGCTCAACACATGCAGAAGGATACATCTGAACACCTAAAAGTTATTGATGAAAGAATAAAACAGAGTTTGGACATGTTACACCACTATAAGAAGATCGAGAAGGAGATCTTACCTGATATTAGTAAGCTATAATTTTGAATGTGATTGTTTGATTTTGGAAATCTAATCTAATTCTGTGCCATTTAGACAAGACTTGAGTTCATTCTCAATGTTTTTTTATCACATGTTTACATGAATATGATGCAGTTAAGCATATATTTAATCAATATCCATGCCCAGGGTAGATAACCAATATCTTGTCCTTTGCTAGTGATAATGTCATGTCGATATAAACAATATGGCCAATGTTGACAAACTGAAACAATCATATTTGTCAACAGGATTGAATACTGTTAAACTGAAATTTGTTTCCTTAATTGTTATTGTTAAAATTTTTTATTTGTATTCAGATTTTTTTGTCAGCCCTTTGAAAGATAAGGAAAGAAAGATATCACATGTGTAGTATTGCAATATCTGCTCCAGTTGTCATCTCAGGATGATATCAGGACAGTTTTGGAAATAGGCATGTGTTAATCTATATTTTTGTGTAATTTTGGTTTTATTTTAATCTGTAGTAATGATTTTAAGGTAAATTATCACAATTCTATAAAATTGCAGAAGATTTCTTGTCCCACTACAAATCCTTATCACAGAGTGCTCTGCATGTTATTATGAGACCATTTACACAGGAGGAGCTGAAGAAGTCAAAGAAAGATGATGGATTTGATAATTCAGGTATTTCAAATTCAAATATATAAAAATGTTAAATTTGAAAGTTAAAAAGATTTGGAGTTTATAATTGAATGAGTAATATTGAGTATATGCTTTATTCATTTGACCATTGTCCAGTTCCAGTAAAACCCCACTCAGACCAGTAAGTCTATCATTAGTTCTGGAGTATATGTCTTGGCACTTATACACTCCTTAAAATAATTTTCATTCCCTACAATGAACAAAAATGGACAAAAGTGTTTTAAAAATGTATTAAGTGTGTTTAACCCTAAAATAATTAAAAAAATATAGCTTGCAAAATTTCTTAGGCCATTTAAACCTTGTTTGGTTCAATAAAATTAGTCATGACCTACACTAAAGTAATTCCATTTCTTACCTAAAAACCTTCGTTGATAAGGAAAGAAAATACAGCAAAAAAATCCAAATTTTGGCCAAAATGTCGTAAATTCAATACAGCATTGGAGAACAGAGCAAGACATCATAGTATTAAATGATCTTTATATTGTTACTGTAAAATTTTATGATATATATATATATATATATATATATATATATATATATGTATATATGTATTATGTATATAGAAATGTACATTTTATACAACACACATTTTAATATTAGTGGTTATTTTGTTATGACATTTAGATCATGTGATACACCATTTTATTAAAATGATAAACCAGAAGAGATCATTTTGACAGTGTAATTAAGGATTGAGAGTGACTTCTCAGTTTGCCACATACTCAGGTTGGGCTTTTAGATTTTCTGTTTAAAGGTATTGGAATGTTTTCTACTGAAAGGCTAATTTATACATTGAAATTATACAAATGCAGAAGTCAGGCAAATGAAATTTCTTCCTACATTGCTGAAAAAAAAATTGTGTAACATTCAACTCATTGTGTCATCTGTATTAATTCATTTGTATTGTATTTCATACTTAAACTAAAATCTCATATAAATGTAGAATGCTTATTATTGTGATATTTAACAGATATTTTTTTTTTTATGGATAAAAAGGATATGGTGGATAAATAATTCACATAAAATAAAGGGCCTCGGTGGCTGAGTGGTCCAGGTAGTTCGTCATGACTACTCATGATCACTAGCCTGTCAACACTGTGGTTGTGAGTTCGAATCTCACCTGTGGCAGGGTGTGTTCGACTCCCATCTTAATTGACAAGGATTGCCAATTTTCCTACCGAAGGTCCTGGTTAACTCTGGGTACTCCGGCTTCCTCCACCAATAAAAACTGGCCACCGCGAAATAGCCAAATGTGCTAAAAACAGCATTAAACCCCAACTAAACAAACAAACACATAAAATCCACACATGCACATGATATAAGTTACAGCATTGACAAAGGGAAGAACCCTTTTTAGCACTGTTAGGTGATATCGAGCACATTAAAGCCTTCATTGTAAAAATTTAAATAGCATTCAAACCTACATAAAAACAAAAATTATTGTCAAATACTATTTAGAACTGTACCTTTCCTGTTAAACTGTAAGAACATTTTTTTGAAAATGAAACTAAATGATTTATGTCCCAAAAATAAATGTTTGAGCATAAATTTAATTTATTACATAATTTTTTGCAGAAACCTGGGACAGTCAAAGTAATGAGGTACCAGTTCAGGTCAGTAAAACAGATGTTGTCATTAACAACCAGCCTGTGAGAGAAGACATGTCAGAAGATATGGAAGATGAACACCAGGGATTTGCTGCTCATCATTTGAATGACCAACAGAGTGTACAGCACCAGGTAATTTCAATAGAAATTTTATAAAATGAGTGTTCAAGAAGTAAATTTTCCAAATGGTAATATGTACTGTAATAACCCAAATTATTGGACGGCCTAATTATTGGACACTTTTGAAAATTCAAGGAAAATTGAATTTTTTTATAACTCGATTTTTCGAAGATTTCAAAATTGTCAAAGTTACGACCGTTGTTCTCAGGTGGTGACAGTCAGTAATTTTAACTTCTTAGGTAAGTTAATTACTTTTAGTCCTCATCGAGTGTTTATTTCGTATTTCTATACCATGTTAACTATCTATCTTAATAAATTTGACTGAAACAAGATCGATTTTTAAGTAAATTTTATTGAATTTTTCCTACCTGGAAGTTTATGTTTGAAAAGAAATCTGAGATGAGTTCGGAATGGAATTGCGTATTCACGTTTCTCAGATAAATAAATTTAAAATTTCCAAATGAATTGAATAATGTTTTTACAAAACAAATCCTCTTATCATTGTTTATTAGACATTTAAATGTAATAGTTATAATATGTTCTAAAAAGACAATGAGACTACAAATGTAACATGCGTTGTAAAAATCATTTGTGAGATGCTCCAAATCCAGATCGTAAAAATAATTTGCCAGATGTTCACATAGTCAACAACATGGCGGGTCATTTGAAGTTTGCTACTGTTTTCGTCTTCAACATTAAAATAACTATTAATTTGAAGGTACAAAAAGATAAGTCATGAAAGCAAAATCAAATAACAATACCGCAAGTATGAACCATTATTTTGATTGCCTATTCTTAAAAGTACTTTGACCAGGTCGATCATATGGAGTCAAAAAATGAAATGATGTGGACGGAAATACGAAAACTCTATTTTTTCGACGATTTTCCAATCTTCCTAAAAATACGGTGTGTTTTAGTGTCAAATAAATAGAGTAAGTACGGTACTATCCCTTTTGTTAGGTATATTATAACATGTAATGATATTTTTACTTTATTTTTGGCCATTGGAAACTGCATTTGAAATGATAATTTTGCATTTAGACAAAATTTTTAAAACTTAAATTCTCTTTCAGAGCTTTGTAAAGAATCCTACACACCATGTTGTAAATTCAACAGGAAGTGTTTTCGGCATAGCTATTGGTAGTGTGGCTGTTTTCGTCATTATCATTGTTGCTGTTATTATGCTGAGAAGAAACCGATCACATCGACATCCTGTTACTCATGGCTTTGTAGAGGTTGATCCTGCAGCGTCACCAGAAGAACGACATGTGGCTAACATGCAAATGAATGGATATGAAAATCCAACATACAAATACTTTGAATTGAGTGGTGTTAAAAAATGTTAGTGACACAAATTTATGCAGAAAGACCATCAGGTTAAAGCAGAAAAATTAACCAACGTAATGTGTAAAATAATTTTATCTTATGAAAATTTATAAAAACTTGAAATGATAATTTTAGTAGGGGAGAAAACCGCATCATTCAGATGTTTTATTAATGCAGTTAGGGAAAAATTATCAGAGAAGTAGAGTTCAACTTTTGGCATTAAGTGATGACTTAAAACCATTTTGAAATGACTATAAAAGTGTAAAATGGACATTTTTATTTGAATGCATTTTAACCATAATTTTATGAACAAATATTTACACATTTTTAACCTTATGCTGGATCATTATTTTTCACAACACCATTCCATTATTTTATAAAATTAGCTTTATGAATGTTTTAATTTATGGCCAGACATTTATGAAGAAAGAACCATAACTCTTTACAAAAAATCGTCGAAATTAAATTTAATTCAAAGGTGAAGTGCAATGTAAAAGTATTGAATTATTGGGTTTCTTATTTATTTTTTCCATGTCCAAAAGGCACACTGATTACATCTAAAGAAATAATACAAGTACAAATTAGAGTCTGACCACAAATTAAGTTATGTATATAGAAATGTACATTTTATACAACACATATTTTAATGTAGTGGTTATTTTGTTATGACATTTAGATCATGTGATACACCATTTTATTAAAATGATAAACCAGAAGAGATCATTTTGACAGTGTAATTAAGGATTGAGAGTGACTTCTCAGTTTGCCACATACTCAGGTTGGGCTTTTAGATTTTCTGTTTAAAGGTATTGGAATGTTTTCTACTGAAAGGCTAATTTATACATTGAAATTATACAAATGCAGAAGTCAGGCAAATGAAATTTCTTCCTACATTGCTGAAAAAAATTGTGTATCTAATATTCAACTCATTGTGTCATCTGTATTAATTCATTTGTATTGTCTTTCATACTTAGACTAAAATCTCATATAAATGTAGAATGCTTATTATTGTGATATTTAACAGAATATGTCAGTTAATATATAGTATTTATCAGTTTTTTTTATATACACATGTTTGTATAAGTAAATTTGTTTAAAGCAATAATTATCTAAAACATTTTCTTCCTGTTTCTTTAAAAAAAAATGATCTGAATAAGCAAGAAAAGTAAAAATTATGAAAAATAATTTTATTAAATATAATAAATATTTATTAGTCAAGAAATCCATTATTTTATCGAGGATTTGGTTGTGATTTTTATAGAATTAACGTAAATAATGGTTGTGTTAGCCCTGTCATATTCATGGTTTTATATTGAAATTGAGGTTGAATTAAAAATAAGTTTTTAATAATAACTAAACTGAAAATTTTTTAATTTGGATTTTTATTGTACACAATATTTTAAAATGAATATTTTATAATGTGAAGGCTTTTTCTGAACATTGTGACATCACTTATTTAAGCTATAAAAAGATCGCTTTAGAACATTTTAGCTTCATCATATTTCTCGAATGTTGTATAATGAGTGTACAAGTGAAAATCATGCCTTACAATTTTTACTGTAAAGAGGTATCATTTTTGTTTTTTGATCAGGATTATTATCAGACCAGATTAAGTTAAAACTGAAAAAATTTAAAATAGTGTGCTATGAGAAAGTAATTTTGGTGTAAGATGTTTTCCATAAATCAGTGTTGTAATTTGGAATCTGCTTTGTGTTTCTTCCATAGATTTTTTTAATTAACTTGATTTTTGTTTTTATGGCCAATTTAAGGCTTAGTAAAATTTAAATGATTCTCCGTTTGGTCAGTGTTTCAATAATATTAACTATACAGAGTTTTCACTGCTTGCGTGTTTTTTTCTATATGCATCTTGTTTTTCTCACTCTAACCTACTTTTGTTTACTAGTTGTGTTCACATTCCTTAGCGGCCAGTGCTGTTTTGTTCTACAAAATTTACGTAACAAGATAATTGTTTATTAATAAAACTTGTACACTCTATGAATGTGTTTTTTTTTTTTTTTTGATGCCATCTATGGTCGACACATATCAAAAACCAACAAAGGACCAGAAGAAATGCAATTTGTGCATAGGAGATTGACGAGTTGTAGAAAAACCTTGCAATCCATATCTTTTATTGTAAATACCTTTAGGCTTACATTTTCTTATGGATTTGAACGAAATAAGATTTATTTTATTTAGGTGTTATAAATGATGGCATGGACATGGAGGAAATTTGGAACAAAGGCAGCCTCCAATGTGGTTAAAAAATTGGTTGTACATCTAGAATTTGGAAAACTACCCATATGTCCTTTGGTTACCAGTATATATGCTCATGGATTTACTAAGAAATGATATACCCTTCTTTTTCTTGAATTTCTGTTTTGTTAAAATTCAATTCCATGAGTTTTTTCATGGAACCAACAGTTCTTCAAGAGGTAATTTTTGTCATGCTTAGAATTATAATTGACTAGGGTAAAATTAATGTTTTTAATCAGGATTACTGCATCACCAGTGGTGACCCATATTTCATTACCAATATAAACATTTTGGAGGTCAAGTAGCTCTGTCCATCCATTTGTGAAGGTGTCAAGTTTATTGTGCAGTCTGACACTTGTACAATTCTTTATTATGACAGTTGTTACATCACCTGTTGTTTTTAAAGGATGTACCAAGAAAACAAAATGTATTGAAGATAATACAACATGCAAGATGTCTGATGGACACACTAGTACATGTATATCTAAAACTATGGTATGACACTTTTTTTTTCTATCCAGCTGAAAATGCTGACATTTGGAACTGAGAAATCTTCGCTGGAGGCAAGATGTCTTGCTCTGTTTCAACTGCTTGTCAGTTTGTCCAATTGGTTTCAAAGGAGATTTATGAAAATTTGATTAGCTAAATATTGCTTATTGCTTGTCCAAATGGGATAAAATTTCCAAAGCAGTTTTCAGGCAAATTTAATTTTTGACCAATCAGAAATGAGAATTTGCTGCATAAGCTGCGTTAGTTATCAGTGCAGATGAAATACAAGAGTTCTGCGACACTACCACAGTTGTTTCATATGTAACTTCCCTATAACAGCCATGTTTGACAACTTGTATGAAATATTTTAACTGTATTCTAACCCTTTCATACTTTGTTTGGCCTAACATCACAACAATCTATAGTGATAAGTCTGTGTGTTCATGCATTTGTGCAGAATTGTCTGCTCTGTAACTTGAGAACTATTGGAATTAAATGATACTTTGATATTTCACCACTTGAAGGCCACTCATGGCATTGATATCACCTGGAGTCTAGGTAAACTTTGCAGACCATAGGTCAATGCCCATAAATTGTGTCTGCTCTAAATCAATATTGCTTGGAGTTCAATGATAATATGGTAGATACATGTACTTTTCTTTGGTGGTCATGGTCACAAATTAAATCAACTTTGCAGAACTAGGTCCATGTTCAAAAAGTAGGATGAATATAAGGGGGGTCCTTGAGAGGTGGTTTCTATGTCAAAGATATCTTAATTCATAAGTTTCAATTCAGTTGGCAAAGCATTCAGCAGAGACTTTTGAAGTTTGACTTATCAGAGGCTTCCTGTTATTGCATGTGGCAGTCATGTTGGTTGTCTAAAATAAAATTGTAATATAAATTACTTTTACTTTTGATGTTTTTATGCATTAATTTGCATAAAAAGTGGTGAACAAAAGGCATGGTTAATTATTTGGAATTTTGTTCCATACTTGAGAAATAAGAACAAGAAATCCAACTTGTACCAAAGGGGGAAGTAGAAGGAGATATCTTATAGTACAATATGCCTACTGTAAGCTTAAGCTCCTCCAAATAATATTTATATTACAAAAAATATATATCATGTTTCTTACTTATAACATATTTAAATCAACTCCAACAAGGTATATATAATATATATAAAAACTTTATTATATATAATAAAAAGCCTCCAATAAATGACTCTGATAGAATTACAAGTCATTTGGAGAATATTTTTCAAATCTGACAATTGGAATAAGCATTCCTTGATAGGAATTTTGCTCCATTGCACACTTCAACAAATATGTCAACAGGAGTGCTTAAACCCAGAAATGTGGAAATCTGAAACACAAAACTGATATGGAATTGCTTAATGGGGTCAGGCAAGTTGCCTTACCCAGGCTTAATATTCCAGTGTAATAAACATCCTTCCATAAATGCTTCATACAATCTTTCAGTTCATTTTACTAGAAGATATTTAGAATGTGACCGATCATGGTAGCCATGATTAAATATTGCAAAAAGTGGATTATGCCAACAATTTCATACTTCCATTACATGGAAGTAATTCTTTAATGCTCTGTTAAATGTCAGTGAGGCTGCTGGCATTTGATTTTTGGAAGTTGATAAATTGCTTATGGGCAATGGCAATGCAATAGTTTTGGGATTGTTGATAGTGTGCACATTGTCAATGAAGTTTTTTTTCTATATTTGGATGGTTTGTAGTGTGCACCTAGCCAATCAAGAATTTTTATTTTAAGTTTGTTTGTTGATTGTGTGCACATGACCAATGAAGATTTTTTTTTTTGGTAGTGTGCAATATAGCCAATGTTTTTCTTTGGTTTTTGGACTGTTGATAGTATGCACATAACCAATGACAACAGATGATTAAAGTTCTTTTCAAAGCAAATTATTAAAATCTTAAAATCTGTTCATATACATTTGATTACAAAAGCTTTTTTCTCTGAAGAACTTTTTCATCTTTATGTTCCTTATACATGTATTATGAAAGTACAACATCTTCGTTCAAGACTTATTTTATTTTTTCTAGACTAACAATCACAATGAACCTGTAAGTTCAGGTAGACCATTTAAAACCATAGCTAACATTTTATCAAATGGTTCAGGATTAAAACTGTCATAACGTTTTATGTGATAAATCTCCTCCTCTCTCCATGGCTTTGGTAGATGTTTAAAAAATAATTGATTAGACGAGTCCATCCAAGCTAGATTCTTTATTCCGGATGCTGTGCTAACATTCAAAGTATTTAACTGGAAACAGGTAAAGTTTAAAGATGTTTCATCCATATTAACACACTGAACACTAACTGGCTCTGGTAAGTCCTTCACATCAGCCTAAAAAAAAGGATTCTAATGGTTTATCAAAAAATGCTGCTTTGAATAAATAACATTCCATGATAACAACTTTAATGCACATCTTTTACAGGATACTGATTTTCCAATTGTGCTCAAGACTAAAAATGTCAAAAGTGGAAAAAAAATATATAGCAGATACAAATACCAAAGACTACAAGGGTAAAGTCAATATTATCTAATCATTCCTTTGATATTCATCTAAATCTCAACAGTTCCATTTTGATGTCTCTTGATGCTTTACAGAAATTTTGAAATTTATGTCTTGTAACTATCTGTGTCCAAGAAAAAGGCTTTTCATCATCAAACTAGAGCTTCTCAAGAGCCTGTATCGCTCACCTGAATTTAACTTTTCACCTTGAAAACGGGAGCGATGAGAGATCGGTTTTTAATTCAATTTGGCTGGTTTTTCTCTATAGGGTTTTATGTTAAACTAAGTTTGGCTGTGGCGGCCATCTTGGTTCACAGTCAACAAAATCTGACACATTTCTGAAAGAGGACCTCCTAAGAACCACTGCTGCCAAGTCTGGTTCCAATTGGTCAAGTGGTTTCAGACAAGAAGATTTTTCAATGAACTTTCCAATACGGCCCTATGTTAAACTAAGTTCAGCTGTGGCGGCATCTTGGTTCACAGTCTGGGTCATCTGACACAATTCTGAAAGAGGACCATCTAAGGACCATTGCTACCAAGTCTATTTCTAATTAGCTTAGTAGTTTCAGACAAGAAGATTTTTGAGTGAATTTCCCATACTTTCCTATGTTAAACTAAGTTTGGCTGAGGCGGCCATCTTGGTTCAGAGTCCACAAAATCCGACACATTTCTGAAAGAGGACCTCCTAAGGACCATTGCTGCCTAACCTGGTTCCAATTGGTCAAGTTGTTTCAGACAAGAAGACTTTTCAATGAATTTCCCATAGGGCCCTATAATGTTAAACTAAGTTTGGTTTTTGGTGGCCATACTGGTTGACAGTCCGGGTCATCGGACACAATTCTGAAAGAGGATCATCTAAGGACCATTGATGCCAAGTCAGGTTCCAATTGGTCAAGTGGTTTCAGACATGAAGATTTTTCAATGAATTTTCCCATAGGACCCTATGTTAAACTAAATTCAGCTGTGGCAGCCATCTTGGTTAACAGTCCGGGTCAGCGGACATACTTCTTACAGAGAACCTCCTAAGGACCATTACTGCCAAGTTTGGTTCCTATTGGATTGTAGTTTCATAGGAGAAGAATTTTCAAATTCATCCCCCCTTTTTCTATTTTCAGTAACAGCAGCCATGTTGGTTGGAAGTCGGGAATGCTGGACAATAGTTTTGGAAGGGGACCTCCCAAGGACCATTCCACCAAAGTTTGGTCCCAATTGGCCCAGTGGTTTCAGAGGAAATGATCTTTAAAGGAAAGTTTACCCTGGATGTCGTCTTTAAAGGCCAAAAACTCCTATAAGGGGTCAATCAATGATTTTGGAAATGTCGACTAATTTGTAGATCTTACTTTGTTGAACATTTTTGCGGTTTACAGTTTGCTTTTATCTATTATAATAGTCAAGATAATAACCTAAAACTGCAAAATTTCCTTAAAATTAACAATTCAGGGGCAATAACACAACTAAGGGTTGACCAATTCATCTGAAAATTTCATGGCATGTAGATTTTGACATAATGAACATTTTTATTCCATGTCAGTTTTGCTCTAAATGCACTTTTTTGAGATATAAGCCAAAAACTACAGTTTACCCCTATATTCTATTTTTAGCCATGTCGGCCAGGTTGGTTGGCAGGCAGGGTCATTGGACATATTCTTAAACTAGATACCCTAATGATGCTTTTAGCCAAGTTTGGTTCCATTTGGCCCAGTAGTTTCAGAGGAGAAGATATTTTGAAAAAATTAACGGACGATGACGGATGACGGACCCCAAGTGATGAGAATAGCTCACTTGACCCTTTGGGTCAGGTGACAGGTGAGCTAATAATAGTTATTTTGGTACATAATGTCATATTACTTCAGGCTCCACCTAACAGAAATGACCCAATCAGCTATAAATATGACATTATGTACTGCAGTTTGTGTGATTGAAACATGAATTTAAGGAATCTGGCCATAAATGACCACATGATTTTTCCAAATGTCCAGGATACTCCATACAATCTAACTTGTTATATTGTTGTACTTATTATACCCACAAAAACTAAAATAACCTTAGTTTGCAAACTTGCATACCTTTGCAACTTCTGTGGCAAGGGATATAAAAATTCTGATATTTTTACAGGCCCCATCAAAAATCTGAGATACTTAGAACCTTTGATCAAATTTAAGGTCACCCATCAAGAACTGAAAGTGCTATCTAGGCAACAAGAATAAATATAACATTTTTTAATAAAAAGTCCAGGTCCCAATTTCAGAATTTTTTATTTGTAATTAAAAACATCTGAGGTTTTCATGAGTGGAAAACTTAATTGAAATTCAAAGATATCACATCAAAACTGAAGGCCCTATCAAAATAATTTTAAATCAGTAAGAATTAATGGTATTTTAAAGTTGGTATAATCAACATGCATCAACCTTTCTGTAAATTGAAATATTCCTTTCAAAAGGATGTTCATATGTATTTTGTACAGAATGATAATTCATATTGAAGTTGAAATGAGGCCTTTAACAAGGACAAAAAATGTTCACTGCAAACTAAAGGCTCAACTGGCATCCTTTTCAACATGTCATATTTGTTCATCTAGCTATTCAGTTTCAGAGATGTTATTTTAATTTGACCAATCAAGAATAGGGAATTGTTCAAGGTAGCCTTAAGTCATCTTTTCTGTGAGAAATATGCAAGTTTTATAAAGGTTCTTGCATAGATTTTACCTCTGGTCCTATGTGGAAATATGCAAAATTTATAAAGTTTCTACAGATAAATGCTTCATACCAAGTTTCAGTTCATTTGGCTATATGGTTGTAGATTTTTTTTTAATTTGACCAATGAGAAATAGGATTTGTTCATGACGGCCATGTTAGTTGTCCGATCAAGAAACAAATATAAAGGTCCTTACTTCATACCAAGATTCAAGTTCCTTTTGCTATATGGTTTCAGAGAAGATTTTTTAAATTTGACCAATGAGAAATAGGATATGTTCATGGCAACCATGTTAGTTGTCCACTCAAGAAAAAAATGCAAATTTTATAAAGGTCCTTACATAGATACTTCATACCAAGTTTCAAGTTCATTTTGCTATATGGTTTCAGAGAAGATATTTTAAATTTGACCAATGAGAAATAGGATTTGTTCATGGCAGCTATCGTAGTTGTCCAATCAAGACAAAATATGCAAACCTTATAAAAGTCCTTCCATAGATGCTTCATACCAAGTTTCAGTTCATTTTGCCCCAAAGGGTTTCAGAGGAGAAGACCAAAAAGTTAACAACTGATGGACAGATGCCAAGTGATGATAAAAGCTCACCTTTGGGATTTACAATATCACAATAAAAATTCAAGAACTCAACAAATGTATCATATGGCACATTGAGTATATATATATATATATATATATATATATATATATATATATATATATATATATATATATATATATATATATATATAACTCAACAAATGTATCATATGGCACATTGAGTATATATATATATATATATATATATATATATATATATATATATATATATATAATAGCTTGCCAGTAAAAAGTGTATAAATGTGGAAAATAATACAGAAATAATAAAAAATAAAAGAAGAATGTGTCTGAGGACACAAATGACCCCGCTCAAGCTCTAGAATGGTAACTGACTCACTGCCCAAATTCGAACTCTGTCTGTGTGTTGTGGTTCTTAGCATTGTGTATGAGTCTCATAAAATTTGGATCAGGCAAACTTAAGTTAGAATGCAGAAACAAACAAATATGAAATTTTCCAGGTTATAAAGGGGCATAACTCTAGAACGGTAAATAACAAACTACCCAAATTGGAACTCTGTCTGTGTTTTGTGGTTCTTAGCATTGTGTATGAGTTTCATAAAATTTGGATGAAGCAAACTTTAGTGAGAGTGCAGAAACGAAAAAATTTGCAATTTTCCATGTTATAAAGGACCATAACTCTAGAACGGTAAATGACTTAATGCCCAAATTAGAATTCTATCTGAGTGTTGTGGTTCTTAGCATTGTGTATGAGTTTCATAAAATTTGGATGAGGCAAACTATAGTTAGAGTGCAGAAACCAAAATCAGATGCACGGACAGACAGACAGACAGTCAAGGGTAACACTTTAAGCCCCCTTCGCCTAGTGGCGGGGGCATAAAAAAATATGGAAAAACATTTGTGTGCCAAATAAGAGAGTGCAAACATGTATACACCAATTAGAAGTTATATTAAGAATAAATAAAAACAAACGGGCATACATCTCAAGCACAGAAAAACTTTCTTCCCCACAGCAGAAGTTATAAACTATTATCAACATCATAAGCAGGTTAACAGTAAATGTATTATTACATTTTTGTTGTTGAAACATTTACTTTATATATACTGAATGCAACTGATCTTTTTTTTTCAAACAACATTTGATATTAAACAAAAACATACCCCAAATTTCTCCATTGCTCTAGTCATAGCATAAGCAAAGCAGAACATAAGAGATCTACACTGTCTGTCTATATTCTTCCAGTTGTCATCATTTACCAGGAATATTGTATGTGGTTTACTGAAAGTGTATGGTGACTTGAAACCTGAAATATGTCCATTAAGAAAGACATGTATTTAGACAATTCAGCGGGATAAAATATTTGATAGATATGTAATTGTACTGCAGAAATTTAATTTGCCCCATCAAATTGCATTCTTAATGGATGAGAAGATGCTATATGGTGGACAAATTTTTGATACAAAATGCCTACTTCAATGGGATGAAAGTTTAAGCATAACTTTTTTTTGCTATTTTTCTACTTTTAGTCACAGTTAAACCAACAACATGGAGAAAAACCTTGAACTTCAGTTTTACAGTAGTATCAACATGTTACAAACAAAAACTGACTATGAAATACTGCCATAATTTGCAAAATAATTTCCCAATAAAATACAAAACAAAATAAACCCATAAACAATCAGTAAACAACATATGAATTTCTCTCATATTTTATGTTAATAATAACAGAGCAACAGAAAGATTTAAATTTTTTTCCTAAAAATTAAAACTTTACTGGTTGAAGGGATAATACATATGTTGAATTGATGTGGCCACAGTATTTCAATAACCCTATAAGTACATAAACTTCATAACAATTTTACATATATCAACCTCCAAGTTCAGTATGTTGGAATTTTCATTGTTTTATAAGAAATACATGTATAAGTGTACATTCTACCAGAAAAGGTGCAATCTTACCAGAAATAATATCATCTGTATAAATATGATGCTTAATTAAATCCACAGTAGGTTTTACAGGGCCGAGGTCTGGTAGTATATAATCTGCGGATAATTGTACAATCTGTTGGTCAGCAAATGGTTGTAAGTCTTCACTTGATCCTATTAAATAAGCTGGTTTTCCTCTTATTAGGATTTTCTCACCTAAAAAAATTAATTATTAATCTAAAATCACAAGGTAATATCAGTTAACTTTCCATAATATTTATCATATGTTTAGCATTGATATAGGTAGTTTTGCCCATATGATACATGCCATATCAGACCCAAAATCCATATCAGTGCAAAATATCCATAACAGTATTGTGACATCTTATTTGTTGTGTCATAACATATGCATCGGATTCTTAAACCGAAGTAGTTTTAGTTCTTTACATCGCAAACCCTCTACTCCAATATACACAGATAAAATATTGTAAAGTTTTAATCAAGTAACTGATGATATAAAATCAGAAGGAATATTATTTAACAACTGAGTTATACATGTTCCATTACTGCTTATGACACTATTTATTTTGGAGAGAAAAGTGGGAAAATTGTTTGTTGGTCACTGGCAAAATTCCTTGGTGACATTGATAATATATGATAAACAGTTTATGACACACTATTTCCATATCAGTCCTGATATCATCTCTAGACCCATATCAGCCCCTCGGCAAAGGATATGGAAAATAGGGTGTAGTATATATATATATATATACCCCTAACAGATGAACCGAAATTCCAAAGAAAGCCGTGATTGGTTAAAAAATAGAAAAGGGATAAATATAGTCAATATAGTCAATTATATATTCAAGTAAATTCCACAGACTACATCATATCATCTTGTTTATTTATAAATATTCAAAATAACATTTTTTCATATAAAAGCACAATTAAAGACTCAGAATATTTTCATCATTTTTATAAACACTTGAACATATCGAAAACCAAGTAAAATGTGAAGAGAATATATAAGGTCATACATATTTTGTTCATAAAAACAAACTGATTCATGTAATAAAACAATTACACACTTTGAAATAGGTCACTATCAGATTTATTAACCCTTGAAAATTTTTATTGACATCACCTAAAGGCTCGGTGATGAATTACATTTTCTTGGGCTGATATATCCTGATATCAACCTATTTCAAAGTCAGTAATTCTATAATATTACTTTACACTTGAGACAAATGTTTTGTCATTCCCTGCATTATAAAGGGGCAAAATCAGGAAACACATAGTCAATTTATGTTTTAATTAGATTCTGTGAAAAAAAAACAACAAGTAATATTGTTAGTCAAAATAATTATTATACCATTTAATGTATACTGTGTAGAGATATAAGGATTATTTATCAATCTTCTTCCAGCAATAGCACTTGGGAAATGAGCAGCCATACTCTGACATAAACGAACTAACTCTGTTAACAATATATGTCTACAAAAAAATTAATTCGATCAAAATGATATTTCCTGCAATACGGTGCAGAAGGGTTGTCACTCTTTCACCAAAGAGACTTTAAAAACCAGTTTTAGTTTACACAAATCCTAGCAGTCAAACTTTATAAAAAAAAATGTCCATCACAGAACTTTGAATTTAGTTCAAGAGACATATAATTTTTAAGTAATTCAAGTACACCAAAATTCTGTAGTGGTTAATTTTTTACATTTCAGAAAAGTATAACATGGAGCTGCTTAACCTAAAAATTACATCATTATTTTAGCCATACAACCTTCAATATTTGGTAAACTGTGATAAAAATCACAAATAATCTAAGATTCAAGATGAATTGCATCTCACCATTTTTTTTTGTCCCTAAAATGCTTAAAGTTTTGATAAAAATTAAGTCACATCACCACTGCAATTCTTTAAAATTCTTTGTTAACTTTCAAAATGTTATAAATCCTAACCAGCAAAAATCCCACCACTGACCCCTCTAAACTGATCAGATGTATGCCAATTTTAGTATCAATGGGGTACTTTCCTGATAATAATACATTAACGCTCTAATGGTATATTTGTCAATATCTCTTCCCATTTTGTTGCCTAGTCAGTGTCTTCCTGACAAAGTACATTCAGAAATTTTGGATTCACTTTTCAATTAAAACTCAACCAGAAACTAACCACATCCTGCATACAGTTATTAGGTCCGCGGAGCAGTCTGCAAACCACGGAGCAAGAGATCAAAACAAACAATATGGTAAGAGCTGCAATTTTCTTATTTTGTCAAATATACTGTACACTTTCATTTAAACAACTACACTATCATTTTCAGTAATAATTTCTCTTCTGAACGAGGTAAAAATTTAATTCAAATGTCAATGTAAATGTGGATTTGTTGACCTTTACCACCAAATGAATCATAAAATGATGGATCTTGTGATGAAAAAAGAATTTCTGGCTATGATGAAGGTTGTTACAAAGTTACAAATAAATATAATGGATACTTGCGTTGATTTATGACGTGGTATACCATATTCTCTAGGAATTTTAAATTTTAAATTTTCAAGATCAAATCTTTTTGTCAGCTTTACTCTTGTACTGTCCCATTCTTGTGAATGCATGATATACTGTTGCAATAACTTCTCCTGTAAAATAAATATAACCTTTTAATTTGCATAAGGCCATTTGACTTCATTTTGTGTCTTCAGGACACTCCTATTATAATCATTAATGAACTTATTCAGTAGTGTAGGTTTCGTACAAAAAAAAAAGATGAGAAAATGGCTTATGGTTTAGAAATAATTTAATTTCATGCTATCTCATATGAATATTTTTGCACCTTTGGTTTTGAATACACACATAAAAGATCAATCTCCATCCTGCAGATACATTTATATATGATTATAACTGTCAATGGAATTGTTAGGTAACCTGACACCCCTTAATGAGATTGACTCTCCTGTGATTATTCAACCAATGTAAGCTCCGCCCAATCAGGTGAAAAAAATCGAGTACTACAGTTCCATAATTATAGATTATTACATTCCATTTTCCATATTGGCCCTGGTATCATCCCGAGACTCCCATATCGGACTGAGGGCTTTAGCCTGAGGTCCGATATGGGTCGAGGGATGATACCAGGGCCAACATGGAAAATGCCATGTAATGATCTATTTATCACATATTTAAAAAAAATAAAAATAATTTTAGATTTTTAAAAAATGGAAAAAAAGCAAACAAACAAAAATGTGGATTTTCGAGGGCCAATACAGATTTTCGAGGGCAAATATGGAATTTTATGGGCCAATTTCGATATTTGGCCCCGAAGACAAATAACCAACTCCGACTTCCGGCTATTATTGGACATGCAAAAACCTACATATTAGTACAAAACATGTGATAATTTTCCACACTGACTCAAAAGTGATACTGACAGGCCTTTATAAGGTAACGAAACAATAGTCAATTATACAGAAACGAAAATATTATAGATATTACAATATACTTTAGCATTACCTTCTCCTATAAATTATTACAGTATAGTACTGCATTAGATTCTCCTGTTTGATAAATAAGACATTATAGTTCCGTAAACAAATATCACGTTTTTCTGCTATAATAACTTCTCCTGTATGATAAATAATACAATTTATCATACACTTAGTAATAAATATGATGGTTTTTGCACATGTGTAACAACCGGAGGTGAACAACCCAAATCTGCAAACCCCAGGTAATAACGCATTATTCAATTGCTATTTGAACGTACCCTGGACTATATGGCCATATCAGACTGGTTGAATCACATGGTCAGGCTGATATGGCTATGTCAGACCGGGTGCATTAGGATTAAGTACTAAGGCAGTATATGATAAACAGATTAATACATGACCTAATCCATATCAGACTGGGTATCATCTCTTGACCCATATCGGACCTTAGGCAAGCTCTCAGTCCGATATGGGAGTCTTGGGATGACACCCGGTCTGATATGGATTAGGTCATGTATTAATCTATAAATGCTCCTGTAAACAATTATCACGTTTTCCTGTATGATAAATAATACAATATACTCGGAGGGGGGTCTCTTGTAAACAAATATCATGCTATTTTGCTATAATGAAACTCCTGTAAAATGAATATAATTTTTACCACATCAATCTTTGATTATGACATCTGCTTTAGATAATTGTCCAAATTTAAAATCTGAAGTTTCCTGATTGTACAATTGAAAATATAACTACTGACATTTAGAGTGGATAAATATCACAATCTGTTCAAATGTAAAAGGAAAGACTGTGTCTCTCTGATTACCAAATTAACAATACTAAGTATAATAATATGGAAGAAAATAAGAGAAACAATCTAATAATCATTTGGTTGATTATCGGAAAAGATTTATATCAGCTGCAGAAGTCTGAGTGAAATAGCTAAATTATCTTGTTAGGTAGTGGCAAATACCATAAAATCTTTATTAGCATGTCCTTTCGTGGTATTAAACAATATAACTTCTCATAGTAAAATACTTCACAACTAGGGAACCATATTTTGAAGGGTGTGGATAGCAAAAGCACACCTTTTGGTACTTACTCCCCACTTCCCACAAATAAACTTTGGTAACATCATTCATGTAAACCTCGTCAGCAAATTATTTCTTCTCCCTATAAAATTCAGTTCTCTTTCAAGATTAATTCCATTCAAATCAGATCTCACTTGGTCCTAAGATATTTTTTGAAGGCCTTCATGAAATTGAACAGAATGTATTCAAATAACTACCTATAATTGAATCTTGATCTAATTCAATTACTGAAAAATCATTAGATCTGGATACCATAGAGCGTTTTACAAAGGGATAAATAATATGCACCCCACTTTTTGCCACTGAAATTGGGGGAAAAGGCCTTGTCCTAATGTACAATATGCAAGTCCATTTTGGCACCAAAGTCCAATTCACAGTTGCAATCAGATCTGATTTTTAAAATTGAAATATATTATTTCTATCAAGTCAAATTATACCATATGTATCTTTCTATGTTATTGAAATAAACGGTAAATTCATAAAAATGGGTCAAAGACACAAATGGCCGGGTTGCTGGGTGTTTACTGTAGTGGTGACAAAGGTGATTACAAGATCATATTACACATTGGCAGTCATGAATATTTATATAGACAAAATCAGACATATTGTATGTTGGTGTACGAGCACAGAGGCAGCCATCAATTTAATTAGAAATAGGTGAAGTAAGCAATATTTGATTTGATTACATGTTGATAAACACTTGTTTGGAAAAATGGGAAATAATTCCTGAAATAATTCCATAAAGTGAGGTGCACATCTTCAATATATATAGAAACATTCTATGAAGTTTCAAGGATGTGGGTGAAAAACTGTAGGAGGAGTTGATTTCACAAAATAGGTACCCTCTATTGAAGATGTCAATAAAAAACGACTAAGTTCCAAAGTTTGGAAAAATGGAAAATAATTCCTGAAATAATTCCATAAAGTGAGGTACATATCTTCAATATATATAGAAACATTCAATGAAGTTTCAAGGATGTGGGTGAAAAACTGTAGGAGGAGTTGATTTCACAAAATAGGTACCCTCTATTGAAGATGTCAATGAAAAACGACTAAGTTCCAAAGTTTGGAAAAATGGGAAATAATTCCTGAAATAATTCCATAAAGTGAGGTGCACATCTTCAATATATATACAAACATTCTATAAAGTTTCAAGGATGTGGGTGAAAAAATGTAGGAGAAGTTGATTTCACAAAATAGGTACCCTCTATTGAAGATGTCAATAAAAAACGACTAAGTTCCAAAGTTTGGAAAAATGGGAAATAATTCCTGAAATAATTCCATAAAGTGAGGTGCACATTTTCAATATATATAGAAACATTCTATGAAGTTTCAAGGATGTGGGTGAAAAACTGTAGGAGGAGTTGATTTCACAAAATAGGTACCCTCTATTGAAGATGTCAATAAAAAAATGACTAAGTTCCAAAGTTTGGAAAAATGGGAAATAATTCCTGAAATAACTCCATAAAGTGAGGTGCACATCTTCAATATATATAGAAACATTCTATGAAGTTTCAAGGATGTGGGTGAAAAACTGTAGGAGGAGTTGATTTCACAAAATAGGTACCCTCTATTGAAGATGTTAATAAACTAGAGGCTCTCAAGAGCCTGTATCGCTCACCTGGATTTAACTTTTCACCTTGAGCAGACCTAAAAATTTAAGTGCTGCAGTCAATTTGGCTTGTTTTTCTATAGGATTCTATGTTAAACTAATTTCAGCTGTGGCAGTCATCTTGGTTTAGTCCAGGACAACGGATACATTTCTAAAAGAGAACCATCTAAGGACCATTTCTGCTAAGTCTTGTTCCAACTGGCTAAGCGGTTTCAGGCAAGAAGATTTTTAAATGAATTTTCCTATAGGGTCCAATATTTAACAAAGTTCTGTATGGCAGCCATCTTGGTTGACAATCCGGGTGATAGGACATATTTCTGAAAGAGGACCTCCTAAGGACCAATGCTGCCAAGTCTGGCTCCAATATGTCAAGTGGTTTCAGACAAGAAGATTTTTCAATGAATTTTTCCATAGGGCCCTATGTTAAACTAAGTTTGGGTGTGTCGGCCATCTTGGTTGACAGTCTGGGTCATCGCACAAAATTCTGAAAGAGGACCATCTAAGGACCATTGCTGCCAAGTCTAATTCTAACTAATTCTAACTGGCTTAGTGGTTTCAGACGAGAAGTTTTTTGAGTGAATTTCCCATTGGGTCCTATGTTAAACTAAGTTCTGCTGTGGCAGCCATCTTGGTTCACAGTCCACGAAATCAAACATATTTCTGAAAAAGGACATCCTAAGGACCAATGCCACCAAGTCCTGCTCCAATATGTCAAGTTGTTTCAGACAAGATGATTTTTCAATGAATTTTCCTATACGGCCCTGTGTTAAACTAAGTTCGGTTGTGGCAGCCATCTTGGTTGACAGTCCGGGTCATCGCACAAAATTATGAAAGAGGACCATCTAAGGACCATTGCTGCCAAGTCTAATTCTAATTGGCTAAGTGGTTTCAGACGAGAAGATTTTTGAGAAAATTTCTCATAGGGTCCTATGTTAAACTAAGTTCTGCTGTGGCAGCCATCTTGGTTCACAGTCCACGAAATCGGACATATTTCTGAAAGAGGATCTCCTAAGGACCAATGCTGCCAACTCTGGCTCCAATATGTCAAGTGGTTTCAGACAAGAAGATTTTTCAATGAATTTTTCCATAGGGCCCTATGTTAAACTAAGTTCGGGTGTGTCGGCCATCTTGGTTGACAGTCTGGGTCATCGCACAAAATTCTGAAAGAGGACCATCTAAGGACCATTGCTTCCAAGTCTAATTTTTATTGGCTTAGTGGTTTCAGACAAGAAGATTTTTGAGTGAATTTCCTATAGGGTCCTATGTTAAACTAAGTTCTGCTGTGGCGGCCATCTTGGTTCACAGTCCACGAAATCGGACACATTTCTGAAAAAGGACCTCCTAAGGACCAATGCCGCCAAATCTGGCTCCAATATGTCAAGTGGTTTCGGACAAGAAGATTTTTCAATGAATTTTCCTATTGGGCCCTATGTTAAACTAAGTTCGGGTGTGGCGGCCATCTTGGTTGACAGTCCGGGTCATCAGACACACCTCTGTAAGAGGACCATCTAAGGACCATTGCTGCTAAGTCTGGTTCCGATAGGTCAAGTGGTTCAAGACAAGAAGATTTTTAATGAATTTTCCCATAGGGCCCTATGTTAAACTAAGTTCGGCTGTGGCGGCCATCTTGGTTAACAGTCCGGGTCATTGGACATATTTCTGAAAGAGAACCTCCTAAGAACTATTACTGCCAACTTTGGTTCCAACTGGACTTGTAGTTTCATATAAGAAGATTTTTGAAAGTCACCCCCCTTTTTTTCTATTTTTAGTAACAGCAGCCATCTTGGTTGGAAGTCGGGTATGCCAGACATAAGTTTGGAAGGGGGCCACCCAAGGACCATTCCACCAAAGTTTGGTCTCAATTGGCCCAGTGGTTTGAGAGGAAAAGATCTTTAAAGGAAAGTTTATGCTGGATGCCATCTTTGAAGGGCAAAAACTCCTATAAGGGGTCAATCAATGATTTTGGTCATGTTGACTTATTTGTAGATCTTACTTTGTTGAACATTTTTGCTGTTTACAATTTGTCTTTATCTATAATAACATTCAAGATAATAACCTAAAACGGCAAAATTTCCTAAAAATTAACAATTCAGGGGCAATAACCCAAGAAAGGGTTGACCGATTCGTCTGCAAATTTCATGACAGGTAGATCTTGACCTGATGAACATTTTTACCCCATGCCAGTTTTGCCCTAATTGCTTTAGTTTTTGAGATATAAGACAAAAACTGCAGTTTACCCCTATGTTCTATTTTTAGCCATGTCGGCCATGTTGGTTGGCAGGCGGGGTCATCGGACACATTTTTTAAACTAGATACCCTAATGATGCTTGTGGCCAAGTTTGGTTCAATTTGGCCCAGTAGTTTCAGAGGAGAAGATTTTTGTAAAAGTTAACGGACGACGGACGACGGACGACGACGGACGACGACGGACGACAAGTGATGAGAAAAGCTCACTTGACCCTTCGGGTCAGGTGAGCTAAAAACGACTAAGTTCCAAAGTTTGGAAAAATGGGACATAATTCCTGAAATAACTCCATAGAGTGAGGTGCACATCTTCAATATATATAGAAACATTCAATGAAGTTTCAAGGGTGTGGGTGAAAAACTGTAGGAGGAGTTGATTTCACAAAATAGGTACCCTCTATTGAAGATGTCAATAAAAAACAACTAAGTTCCAAAGTTTGGAAAAATGGGAAATAATTCCTGAAATAATTCCATAAAGTGAGGTGCACATCTTCAATATATATAGAAACATTCTATGAAGTTTCAAGGATGTGGGTGAAAAACTGTAGGAGGAGTTGATTTCACAAAATAGGTACCCATTTTCCCTGCCCACCCGCCGCCTGCCGCCGCCCGCCGCCGCCCGCCCGCCCAACATTCACCATACTATAACCTGGATTTGCACTCTGTGCAACCCGGCCAAAAATACGAAAATCTAAATTCTTTAATTCACATTTAGGGAGGTTTTAGGTAGATGGTATTAAATTACAAATTGACTTCAGAATTGCACAATTCCATTTCACGGTTTAATTACCAACAACAGATCAGTTAAAACAACTTTTGAAATGACTGCTGATATAATTTTCATATTTTAGTCATTAAATCTAATTTTTGATGAAATAAATAGTGGCTAAATATAGTTTGACCAATGAAAGTAAAATCTATCTTTTAATCAGATTGTTATTGTTTTGTCAAACATGGTTGTCAGCAAGGAAACATTACTGGACTAAATTTTCGTAGTCAGATTGTCAACAGTTAGGGTAAATTCCTATGAATAAATGTATTAACAATACCTGAGGTATATAGTAATGTTTCTGTTAGCATCTAATTGTGATGTTATGCAAAATCTTGAGAAATTGGTGGGAAAATTGCTGATATTCATATACTTGTACATAATATACCCCCTCCCCCACCCCCACCCCCATTTCTTGATTTTGATATTAAGAATGAAATAGTGTGTATAATACACAATCAATTACAGAAATAAAATGTACTGACAGCAACTATGTAGAAAGTATTACACATATAGAACACTTCATACCTTATTTGGAACATTCACTTTGTCTATCAGATTTGTTACATTTGGTGGTAATCCATCAAACAGTTGTGATTTCGTAAGGACACAAGCTTGATCCATCTCTGGAAAATGAAATTTATACAATGCATAAGCTTCCTATACAAGAAGTTAGAATTGTATGTTCATGGTCTTGCACAGGATAATTACTTTTCTAGACTCTTTACCATAGTTAACATTTAGGTCTAGAAGTGCTCACTCTTTGAACTAGTTGTCAGTTAACCTCAGTTAACCTTACCTGAGATACATCTGATGTGAATTTTTGTGTTATATATACATAGGGTATACCAGTTGATAAAGGCCACCTATTTCTTAATAGTTGTTTTGACTTGTGAATTTATCTCTAAAATCAATAAAACTGCTGGATGCTTTATTGTGATTATTTCAAATTTTATTAATAAAGGGCTCGCCAAGTGCAGCATGATACGACTGCAACATATCAACATTTAAACAATTTAAGCAAGTGTAAACACATTGTTATGCTGACCTAATAAAGTTTTGGATATTATAATATATATTACAAAGAAATATTGCACCTACCAAATAATAAGATGAAAAACCCTAAAAAATTTTGGAAACCAACCACATTGTTTTTTTAGTCCTTTTAACCCCTTATACCAATTAAAATCAGATAATAAATAACAATTTTACGTGTCCTTTAAAATTGCTAATTTTGGTCCCTTTAATCCCTTTTACCTCTACAATGACAAAAGTAACACATATGATGTACCATTTAAAAAGTGTGTCCCTTTTTTGGCCCCCTTTCATTTATAAAAGGTAAGAGATAGTGAAAAACAGATCTTAAGAAGTTTTTCCATTTTCATCAAGTAACATTAAAAACCAAAAATCATTATATCAGATAAAAATTTAAAAAGCTACACCAGAATTATCAAAAGACCCTAATTATCTATGGATGCCGACGCCTATGACAAGCTCATACCATAATAGGTCTGCAAATATTTGTGGTCATATAAAAATGAGACATAAATATTAACAAAATTTATAAGCTCAGAAGATTGGTAAAGTGAAGAAAAAAACTTACTCTGTATAAATTTAGTTCCATACTCATATGAAAGAGCTGGGTTTTCTCTGTAAAGTGGATGTTCTGTTATAGGTGGAGGCTCGAAGTAACGAGGATCTTCTACAGGTGGGTGCCATTTTTCTGGTTTTGGTTTCATCTCATCTAAAGGGTCCACTATTTCAACACCTTCAAATAAGAAAAAAATAAATACAACACCTGCAATAAAAGTCATGACAAATACATACTTTTTCACTTTGGAGATGGGGTGATGTCTTCATATTTACCCAATGTAATGTTTGACTTCATATTTCTCACTTTGATTATTAAAATTCATCAGAGAAAAAACATGTACACACACAATTAAGGGAGATACTGAATGAAGGCAAATAACATGCATGTATTCCTTGATCCTTTGTGTAAATCTACTATCTTTCATCTGAAAGCAAAGTCTGCAAAAAACAACTGCAACCTTGTCAACAGCTTCTGACATAACTATACACCATCATTTAGCTGTCTTCTGTTATCATGTACATGTAGCTGATCAAACTTACACATGCATAGAATTCCCTATTTTTATAAGTAGTGATAAATGAGCTTTGATTGCTTGGGGTGAGAATTTTCTCAAGGATCAATGAAAGAATCTGAGAAATTTTACAGTGTTACAAAGTTTTGATTTTTACTAAAATGAATATAAACTGTAAAACCCCAAAAAGTACAAAATATATTCCAATGTGCAATCTTTAATCAATATTTGGTGAGTAAGTTCGCATACACCACACCCCCTTATAAATTGTACCAGCCTGTGGTGACTTGTTGGCATACAACATTTTGTGTTTACTTTTTTCCTTCTCTTCTTTATGCAGGATATAAAAATTTGACTTTTTGCAAGTCCCCTTTCCAAAAAGTGGTTTTCAACTTCAAATTTCCTATTGTTAATTTTCCCTTCTTGAGTAGCAATACGAAATACGAAATACGAAATATTTATTTGTTGTAACACATTTACAGTAAATGGTTATAACACATACAATACACATAATATCCATATAATGGTATTTATATGGATGTAGAAATTAAACTAATACTATAATAAACTTATAGACTATAGCTAGATATATGTGAACTTGGAGCGACAGTGGCAAGCTAATATAATTAGTTACAATTTGTAATAAAAATGAATGATAGTAAAATCTCTTATAGTGGTTAACTAGATTCCTGACATTTATTTATGTAATCAATTACTGCTTTCAGTATTATTTTAGAGTTACTGTTTAGAAGATTAACTATATTATTTTCATTTAAAACATTAAAGTTTTTCAAGGTACAATTGACCTTTTGGTTCAGTTCTGTTCTATAATTTCTATAGGAAGGACAATGAATAAAAAAATGCATTTCATCTTCAATTTGGGAAGTACTGCATTTTTTACATATCCTTTCGTTTTTAGGAATATTTTTATACCGTCCTCTTTCTATTGACAGAGGATGAGCACTAATTCTGTATTTACAGATTATAGATCGGTCTGATTGGAATTTACAGATATCTACATAGTGTGGTCTTTGATTAAATTTATAGATATAATTGTAGAAAGACAATTTATTACTATTTGCCAAGCAACTATTTCGATTTTGCAAGGCTTGGTCATATATTCTTTGCTTGAAGTTTCTTATATTTTTGGTAATATTTGTTTCATTAATTGTAACATAGCTGAAACCTAATTCTCCAATCCATTTTTTGGTGGCTGTTATCCATGGATTATTTTGAGGGATGTTATTAAAAAACTTATGGGCTAAACTGTTCTTAGAATTAGAAATATGGTCAAGAAATTTTAGAGTTAATAGTTTTATCTTTTCTCTTAAGGGATATCGGTTGAGTTCAGCTAGATAGGCAACATTTGTAGCTTTGCTATGGACTCCTAGTATTTCTTTAATAAACTTTATATGTAGATGCTCAAAGGTGTCTGTATCCATCAGATTGCAATACGGCCCCCAGACTTCACATCCGTAGAGTGTTATAGGGGCGACTAATGTGTCAAATAGTTTTTCTAATAAGTTGCAAGGATTATTAAGTCCTATAGTTTTCTTTATTTTAAACCATGCTTTACGTCCCTTCTCCATTAATAATTTGGTGGTAAGATTTATGTTACCTGTATGTTTTAACGTTATACCAAGATAACAATATGAATTTACAGTTTCGAGAAAAGTATTATTAATGCTGAAAGAATTTAAGTGAGTTTTACCATTTGAATTAAAAATAATGACTTTTGACTTCTGTTCATTTATCTCCAACTTCCAAGAGGAGCAAAACTGATTTAGAGCATCAAGAGATGTTTGTAATCCATTTTGGGTGCTTGACAATAATATAATATCATCTGCATAAAGAAGAGAATTAATTGAAATGTTTCCGATAGTAATTGGGTCTGTTTGGCAGTTATTCAAATTTGAAACAACATCATTAACATAGAGATTAAATAGGATGGGGCTAAGTACGTCACCTTGTTTTACTCCACATTTTGAAACAAATTTTCGGCTTAAACCGTTTTGGAATTTTATTCTACAGATAGGGTCTTGATACATTGAATATATTATTTTAAAAATCTTTGTTGGGAAATTGTTTACAAATAGTTTGTAAAAGAGACCTTCGCGCCAGACTGTGTCGAATGCCTTCCTTAGATCAATGAAAGCAGCAAATACTTTCTTTTTATTGGCTTTGTATGTGTCAATGATTGATTTGACAGTGAAAATGTGATCAGTGGTTCTGGATTTTTCTTTGAAACCTATTTGATTTTCACAAATGAGATTATTACTATCAGTGAATTTTATGATTCTTGCCAATAAAACCTTGTTGAATAATTTTCCTAGATTGGAGGTTAGTGAGATTCCTCTATAGTTTGATGGATTAGCTTTATCACCTTTTTTATGTATTAATGATATATCTTTCATTCCATAGTTTGGGGAATTGACCTTTTTTAAAGATTAAATTAAAAAGTTTTTGAAGTGGTTCAAGTAACTGATTTGTTCCATATTTAAGCATTTCATTAGAAATTAGATCACTGGCTGTTGATTTTCCATTTTTTAGGATTTTAATAGCTTTAGTAATTTCCTCTTTATTAATGGGTTCGTCATACAAATTCATGTTGTGATCCTCTATCTTATTTAAATTTTCCATATAATTGTTTAATTGAGCTCTTATAGATATGTGGGATTTGCTATCTGGGATATGATCAGAGTGTTTATTGATTTTTTTCAAAGAATTGAACAAACTCTTCTTTATTTGAAATATTTTCTTCATTATTTGTAGTTGATTTATTAAGTTTATTAGCCAAGTTCCAAAATGTTTTTGGGTCATTGTCAATGTTTGAACAAATCTTATCACAAATTTTATTTTTAAATCTTTTTTCTTCTTTTTTACAAGTTCTTCTGTATCTAGAAAGAAAAGAGTAGTATTTTATTCTATATTGTGTGTTATTAGGGTATTTGTTCACTAAAGAGAGGTAACTTTTCACTGTGTTTCTGAGATCATGACAAGAGTCAGAAAACCATTCATTCTTTTTTGTCTTTTTCTTTTTTTGGGGCAATTTTCCCTTAATGAATTTAGCAGACATTGTGGCTGCTTCGTGTAGTACTGAATTGAGTTTTGTTAAGGCCAAATCAATATTTTCATTATTATCATGTAAGAAATCTTCAAGTTTATTTTTTATTGGTTCACTTTGAATGTAAGCTTTATAGTTTTCAATTGCTGTATTGTCCCAGATATATTTTCCTGGAAAGGGGGTCAGATCACTTCTATCTAGTTTATTATAAAAGCAAGTTAGTAGGCAACAGTTAATTAGACAATGGTCAGATATATTTGTTAGATCATTTACTGTAAAACTACAGATGCCTTGTAATAGGCCTGTAGACACAAGAGTATAGTCAACAACACTACTACCATTGTAGGTTGTACAAGTATATTTTCCTTGAATATCTCCAATTGTACGACCATTAAGGATTCTCAAACTTGTTTCTTTGCAAAGATTAAGTAGCTCTTTACCACTTTTATTGGATAGTTTCTTGTCCATGTTATTTCGTGGGGAGGGGGAGTCAATTATATAATTTTGATCATCAAAGTGGGGGTGTTCAGAATCATCGGCAGCAACGAAATCCGGATTTGAGCCTGTGTAGGCGTTGAAATCGCCTTGAACAATTATATCACCTAATGAACTGTAGTGTTCAATATCACTAAGCAGTATTGAGTATAACTCGTTTAGGTCTTGATTGTTACTAGCTGAATTTTCGGGTGAAAAATAAACAATTCCAAGGAAGACATCACGTTTAAGATTGAAGAAAGATTTAAGAAGTTTAATCCAAACAATATCCGTATTTTTAATGGGCAATTTGGATATTCCATTTTTAAGTTCAGATTTGACATATATAGAAATGCCACCAGAAGATCTTCTGGCTTTTTTATGTTTTTTCCTTGTACTATTGGATATTGAAGTAAAACCTGTAATATTAATTTCAGGGTTGTCACTGCCGCACCAAGTTTCGACTAAACTTAACACATGCACTTTACAAACATCTTTAAGAAATGAATCATCAATGGCTTTGTTATTAGAAAATCCATGAACATTCCACAATGCAATATTTAGATTTGCATAATTTTTGTCAATGGTTTAGGCATTTATAGAAAAAATTACCATTTAAGGATGTAAAATGGGTTTGTTAATGAGTGCTTTGGATAGTTTTCACTTTCATATATGAATTATATGTATATTTTGAATTTAATCATTAATTTTTCGTTGGGGGTATAAAATTATTTTAAAGCATGTTTGGCAAAAATTAAAGTTAATTTCCCATTGCTTAATATGTATGGACATGATGGAAAAGTACATTTTGATAATAATATACAGTATACAAATGTATATAGAAGTACACATATAAGTACACATATAATGATAAATGGCTATAGTAAATCATTATATACATGTAGATAATAATTGGAAATTTTTTTTTTTTTTTTTTTTTTTTTTTTTTTATGGTGTACTGATATTAAAAGCATGATTGATTTTTCAATAATGTACAATGCCAAATGTGTTTATTACTTAAATTGTTGAAGAAGTAAAGAAAGTTTATCCAAAACCAGGATTTAGCTGATTCTCTATACAAGTATATATAATCATGTTAGATATAATAAATAATGACTAGAATCGTGTAGCTATAAATGGAATAATTTTTACTATGTGCTGGTGAAGCACGGTTGATTTATAAACTTGATCACGGCCAAAAGTGTTTTATTCTCTATTTCGGTACACCATAAACATGTCAAATACAATACATAATGACTAAATACATATCATATGGAAGGAAGGATAACTCTAATCTCTTATATAGATTTAGTGAGTACCATTTATCTCCATTCGAACTTTTAAAACTAATCCCTCTCTCTAATGGGTCAGTATATGTTTATATATGAAAAAAAAAAAAAAAAAAAAAAAAAAAAAAAAAAAAAAAAACAACAACTTGTAAGTTTAGTATAAAATTATCCCTCCTTATAGGATTTAGAGATGAAACTAATGTTTACATGACCAGTATAAATGATTGATTCTGAATATTAATTTGACAAAAGAATTTAATACAAGGTGTTAATATATGATTGTCGATGCATATTATTGTTCATCGGAGGTGATGTGGTGTACGGATTCGGATTTGGATTCCACAACCATGGGTTTATGTAGTAGGGTATAGGTCCAGGATATACTTGTGGCATTCTCGGAGGCATCATTTGTGGTACAAAAGGTTGAAATGGTGGTGGCGGCGGTGGTGTGGATAGGCTGAATGACTGGCTTTTATTGAACGAGTAATCGTTTTTATGTTTCATACTGCTGTTTGTTACAGATTTCCACTCGTTTGGCTTACTTTGACTTTGCAGTATGTTCAGGGTTGATTTTAGGTGTTTCACCAAGGCTGGAATGCCAGTGTGTGTATTTAGATGGACGTGATCATAGAACATATTGTCAGACGGGTGAAAAGGTTTTATCACATTCACTTTTGTGAACCTAGATGCTGCATTTATGATGATCGAATTTGCCTCCGTTGTGCTCTCCATCTTTATATCTTTCCTCCTCATGAGCGGAAGGATATGTATTTCTGAGTCAGGCCATGTTTTGGTGGCCACTTTAAATAATGTAATGAATTGGTCCAGTACTAGTGCTCCTTTGTTTTGGAGGTCTCGAGCTCCAATATTAATTATGACCTTCTTTGGGTTAAGGTTTTTCCCTTGGGCGACAATATATTCAGTACAGGCTTCAGCCCCACCTTGGATGTATCTCATTAGACTTGTTTCTCTCGGTGAAAATCTTTTTGTTGAGATTCTCCTGAGAATGGAATCACACAAAATGAAGTAATCACAGTATGTACCCTTAGGTTTTGGATCATTTGCATTTAGTGGGGCACTTGGTATTGTTTCCTTGCGGTTGGTATTTGAAGTTGTTGTGGCATTTTGTATTGTTTCCTTGGGGTTGGTATCTTCTACAATAACTGTCTTAGTACCTTCTTTATTTTTCAGTTTCATGTCGTTTTTTGTGAATATCACCTCTTGATATATGATATCAAGTTTTTCTGTTATTTTGTCCTGATTTTTTTCTAGTTTACTTATCTTTTCGTCCATTTCCTGTGTGCTGTTTTCATAATTCATGATTTCTCTGCATTTTTCAAGAATTGCAATATACCAGCATCGCCTGCATATGGCGTCTACGTTTCTCAGCTTATCCGATTTTCAAGGGCATGCATGAGTTACCCTGACTTTCGACAAAGAGGATTACTACTGTCACAAAAGCTTCTTAACCAGTGTTTTATCAGGGATAAGTTGATGTTATCACTTAGGAAATTTTATGGTCGTCATCACGAATTGATTGACCATTACATTGTTCCAATATCTAAGAAGATGTTGGACCTGTTCCCACTGTCGTAACCTTTCATGTGCCTCCACCGATTTGTGACTTCCTCCGGATTGACTTTGTTGAACTTCACGACGGGTGCCGTATACGGAGCAGGAACTGCTTACCATTCCGGAGCACCTGGGTTCACTCCTGGTTTTTATAGGAGTTCGTGTTGTTCATTGTTTTTTAGTTTTCTGTGTTTATTTGTTGTGCTTGTGGTTGTTCATTTGTCTTCCCGGGTTTGTCTGTACAATGGATTACGTTTCTTTGATTGCTCCTTAGGTATATTTGTCCTTTTTTTTTCCATATCAGATTTTTTTGATAATCAAACTCATCCAAGGTATTGATGAATTAAAATTTTCATTCAATAATAAAGATGACTCAAAAAATGAAGGTTCTATTTAGGTAACAGGAATTAAAAGTCTCCCTTCCGAAAATTGGTCCCCCTTTTCAGATTTATCTGGTTATTGAACTCATCTGAAGTATTGATGAGTGGAAAACTTCAAATATAATGTGATATTTTTGTAAGCCCCCTCAGAAAAAATTGGTTCCCAATTTCAGATTTTTATGATTTTCCTGAGAATCAAACTCAACATATAAGGTATTGATGATCAGAAACCTTCATTAAATTTGAAGAGGATCCAACAGAAAATGAAGGTGGTATCCATGTGACAATTAAGTGATGGCAGACAGACAGATGGGTCTAAAACATTATACCCCTACTTTGTTGCAAGTGGGTATAATAAGAGTGTAAATATATGCATGCATGTCAATGATACTACATTTTGTATCTGAAAATATATTTTTTTGTGTAAAACAGACATTCTGAATTCAGATAAAACCACTCACCTAATTTTTGAATTGCAGGAGGAACTTTTAAAATGGGATCTGAAAATTTCATTTTATCTTTCCATAACCTTTTCATCCATCTGGCTCTATAAATTCTATACAGGAACAAAGGAGGTGTAAACTTCATCACAGCAGTTACCTGTAACTATTTGAATATCATCTGTATTTATTATAATGTAGTATTTGAAGATTGTTCAACGGGTCATAGTTTATAACTATTCATTTTCCTGAATTCCTATGAAGAAGACAACAAATTTATCAAATTTTTTTTATTGCAAGATTTCACCAAAACAATTTGATAATCTGTCTGACAAACCGAAAGAAAACATGCTTTTTTGACACCTTTAACCCCCTGAATCTCAGGAACTGTAAAAGATAATAAAAATTTGTTGACATACTACTGAAAGTACTCATCAAGATGAATTAAAAGAAAAAATCTCCAATGAAATTGGATGAAAAATAAGAATTTTATGTTTCCTCCAAAATTGCTAACTATGACCCCCTGTATCTCAGACACAAAAAAAGACAGAAAAAAATTGTTGACATACTAATGAAAGCATTCACAAAGGTGAATTAAGGTAACAGGTACGTAAATGGGCTATCTCACAGATTTGTATGAAATTTTTCAAGCAATTAGAGCATGTGGAACTGCATATGAATATCGAAAAATGAAGTAGTAACTTTTATACTTTCGGATATATAGCAAATTGAATATTTTGTAGAAAGAAGTACAAATGTATAGGATGCGTGTAAATATCACAAAAATTTTGAAAAATTTTACTTTAAATTGCCTTTTCTCAAAAACATGTCCTACGAATTTTTTTTAAAATTGATGTGTTAGCAATACCTAAAAACGTCAAAAATTAAGATTTAGAGCCACGACGTCACGATTATTTTTGTCTTTTCGGCGCTTTTTCCACACTGTACAGCAGATTCAACTATCCATACTCAAAAAACGAATTCGGTGACCCCCTGTAAATTTTATATCAATAAAACGGAAATTCAAGTATCAAAAACATATCAATTTTAAAGAAAATTCATAGGACAGGATTTCGAGAAATGTTAATTTGTAGTCAAAATTGCTGAACTTTTTTTACGATATTTACGTGTATTCTATATATAAGTACTACTATTTTCCGGATATTTAATTTGCTATATCTCAGAAAGTGTAAAAGTTATATATATCATTTTTTCGATGTTCTGGTGCAGTTCCTTATGCTCTTGTTGTATGCAAAATTTCATAAAATTCTGTGAGATTATCCGTTTACGTACCTGTCACCTTAAAAGAACAAAATTCTAAGAATTGGATGAAAAATAAAAAGATTTACATATCAAGGCACATAACTTTTTTGGTCCTTTGAATACCTTATATTTCAAAAACTATAAAAGACAGAAGAAATCTGTGGACAAACAGCTGGAAACACCCATCAAGATGAAGTAAAAAAAAAAATCCCCATTAAAGTTGGATGAAATTTTTTTTTCCTTTAATCCCTTTTATCTCTACGACAACAAAATTTACACCTTTACATTATATCTTAAGAAGAACTGCTTTAAAAAAATCACCAAAATTGGATAAAAAATAAAAAAGTTTAGAAAATTAAGGTGTGTGCCTTTTTTGACCTTTCATATCTCTAAAACGGTAAGAGATGGTGAAAAACAGATCTACAAACGTTTTCCCATATTTATCACGGAACATTATAAACCAAAAATCATAAAAATTTGAAACAAATTTTAGAAGTTACACTAATAATAATAATTAAAAAAAATACTAATAATAAAAAAAACTTAATGACCCCCAAGAAAAAAAATCAATCCCAATCTGTACTTCTTGTGGGGGACCATTGTGGTAAAAAATAATAAGGCTACGTTCTATAGAACAAAACTAAATGAGCGAAAAACTGTCTATGGACGACAACCCGACGACAGGCTCATACCATAATACGACCACAAATACTGGTGATCGTATAAAAATATATGCAACCTTTTATATGATTTGGATGGATGAATTATTGTTTAACGTCCAGTGGCAACCATTAGGTGCATATCAGGACGAGAAAATGTTATGATATGAATATGATCCCTTCCTTGTACTACATGATGTAGACCGACACGCCGAGAAGGATTAAATGTGCTAGCTCATCACGTAAACGTCCCCATGAAGACATATCACCTCACACGGACACATTATACTGACTCAGAGTCGACCAGTCCTTTGCTCTTACTCCTATATGCATTGTGCTTGGCAGAGAAGCAGCAAATACCAGTTTCAATGTCTTTGGTTTGACCCAATCGGGGATCGAACCAGCCACCTTCAGCACTCAAGGCGAGCATACTACCATGCGACCATAGAGGCGGTTTATTTGATTTGGATAAATTCTGTATGTCTGTTGATTTAGAGGTTGATGAAGATTGCCAGTAAAATTTTATATTCAAATAAGGCTCAGAAATGGCAAGGCAAAAATCAAACATTCTTGATTAATATTTGGTGGTAAATTTCTGTACAGGTAGATGTTATATATAGCGAGCGCAGCGATCGCTATAGAAGCATATGCATTTTCTACATATGGTTCATATAGAAAAGTCTTTGTTTAATGGGGGCAGCCATATTGTGCTACATACTAAGGCTAGAAAAGTTTCGTTCGCCAGAAACTGAAGTAAGGGAAATAACTTGCTTCAAATTATAATTTTAGAATCAGAATCTATATACCGGAAATGCGTTTCTGGAAAGGGTTATTGCTTTGCTCACATCATTGGCCACACCAACAGCATATTAAGCATATATTTAAGGATTGACTTTTTTTTTCAGTCTATTAAGATATAACCTCAATCGTGTGGTACACATAATAATCCGAGTATTGGGTTATTTTGAAGTCTGCAACACATGCATTGGGGTTATTTGAACAGACTGAAGATAACATTAAAACAATACTCATAATTTAATACCAATGATTAGTTAAACATCTAAAATGCAGGCGTTCCCCTTTATGATGTCATACGAGAAAAGAAACGTTTTTTGTCAATATGATTGACAAAAAGTTAACCAATCAATATTAAATTTTTCAGTAATGTTCTCATGATTGATTATAGCCTAATTATTAATAGGTCATTTGAGGCATTGAACCAAATAACTGGTACTTAAATTTTTGTGGTAAAAGAGAAGATGTGAATTTCCTGTTAAAAAATAAATAAAGTCACTGTTTTGCCTGTTGGATAAATTGTATCATGTCATATTATATGAATAGTATCAAAAAGATTATATAATTATCTTTATTTCATATATTTGTACTTTATTTGATATTTTATGCAATCACCTAATGTTTATGTTGGTATGAATTTTGTATTCCCCTTCATGCATTTGACAGGCTTTGTGGGCCCCTACGTAATTTGGACCAACAAATTTTTGTAGAAAAAACGAGATGATAACCTCTGTTTATGTCTGTTCTGATCCTTTCAATAATTATATTAGTATACTAAAATGTGTGGGTAAGGAATCTGTCATACTTTAACTGGAACATGAAGTCATTTGAGATTGTCTTCACATGGTTTTTGGTCTTTAGCTGGTTTATTTTTGTTCCGTGTCAATTATTGTTTTGAATCTTTGTAATAATTCACTTTATTCAAACATTTTGATGATTTAAATTGTCTATGTAAGTATAAAACATTTTATGTTTTATTTTCTATGTGAGAATTAAGCCAGCTACTGTTTTTTTCTCAAATCTGTGATTTTTTTTTAGTAATAAATCAAGTTTTCTCCCCAAATTTAGCCCAAACAAGGTAAACATTATGTGTGTTTTAGCTATGACCTATGTCCCATGGTCCCTGTTAGTGTTAGGCCTGTAGAACGGCTGTATCTGAAATATCATCTGCTGATCATTTTAAAACAAAGTTTAAACCAATTACGTTTTCTAACAGCTATGCATTGCTACCCGCAAGACCCATATTGCAGAGCTGTATTCTGCGTGAGCTGAACAGAGAATTAACTAATTTCAACCAAAGGCCCTTTTCAATTTCAGGGCCACCAAGTTCATTCAAAAGGATTGTCATCTGTGATCAAATGTAAAGGGACATAAATGAGGAATAAAGTTTTCGGTTGAGGCGGAGTGGGGGGGGGGGGGCTAATTAAGGCATCATTTCCTATAGAATGGCTACTGGCTACAATTAACCCTTTGGTTTATAGCTACAATTAGAAAACCAAATTACTGGTCACCTCAGTTCATACAATGGATTTTTCAAAATTTTCATTCCTTAATGTGAATTGTTTAGTCACTTTGGTGAAAGATAACTCTTCCTATGAGACTTTATAAAATTAAGTATTACTACCCTGTTTTACATGAAATCTGCACAAAATGCAAATATTTAAGATACAATAGTTCAAATTTTCAAGTGCATAAATTTTACTATTGGAAATTTCCCAGTCAAAATCATTTGTGAGGTTTACAAATATAACCTTTAAAACAACTTTACAATTTTTATGTTTTCTTGGGTGTCTCAAAGATCTAGGCTTAGGCTGTAAGAGTTGATTAAACAAAAATCATGCCCCATATAAAATTGTTGCAAAAAAAGACTAAGTTAAAAGATGGAAAATCTGGTAAAAATTCTGTAAATGACATCATGCAAATCTTCAGCTTGTCCATAGCATTCAACAACATTTTAAATATTTTGGATAAATGCTATATATTACACAAAAATGGTACTCTTCATAGACAATTGTTGCAAAAAATAACTAAATTCCACAACATGGAAAATATGGGATTAATTGTTCAAAATGGCATCATACTCCTTCGTGCACATCGTCAACATGTCCATAAACATGTTACAAAGTTTCAAAGATCTGTAATGAATGAGGCAGAAGTATTGGTATCCTCCATTGACAGTTGTTACAAAAATTACCAAGTTCCACTATTCAAAAATCTGGAAAAAATGACATCATACTCCTTCATGAACATTTTCCATGTGTCCACAACAATTCAGCAAAGTTCAAAGATCTGGGTTAAAAGCAGGATACTACAGATACACAAAAGTCCACTTCATATTAGGATTTGTTTCTTGCAATAGACTATGAGGGACATTTGAAGACAAAACTTTATGACAAACGTAATGACTTCAACTTTCCTATTGTTAATTTTCCCTTCTTGAGTAGCAATATACCAGCATCGTTTCTCAGCTTATCCGATTTTCAAGGGCATGCATGAGTTACCCTGACTTTCGACAAAGAGGATTACTGCTGTCACAAAAGCTTCTTAACCAGGGTTTTGTCAGGGATAAGTTGATGTCATCACTTAGGAAATTGTATGGTCGTCATCACGATTTGATTGACCATTACAGTGTTCCAATATCTAAGATGATGTTGGAAGTGTTCCCACTGTTGTAACATTTCATGTGCCTCCACTGATTTGTGACTTCCACCAAATTGACTTTGTTGAACTGCACGACGGGTGCCATATACAGAGCAGGAACTGCTTACCCTTCCAGAGCACCTGTGTTCACTCCGGGTTTTTATAGGAGTTCATGTTGTTCATTGTTTTTTAGTTTTCTGTGTTTATTTGTTGTGCTTGTGGTTGTTCGTTTGTCTTCCCGGGTTTGTCTGTCCAATGAATTACGTTTTTTTTTATTGCTCCTTAGGTATATTTGTCCTTTTTTTTACACTGTGTGAAACCCTGCTAAAAATGAATAATTAGTGAATTGTTGAAAATAAATTTTTTGATGCACAAGATGTGCACATTTCGTCGATTACAACTCATCAGTTGTGCTCAAGGCCTAAAATACTGAGAAGCAAAATAAAAATCCAAAAGGTTGAACAGCAAATTCAAAAATGCCAAAATGACCAAATGGGGCTATGCCAAACCATCTAATGACAGATATATGCATGAGGGAGATACTCCATAGTATTTGCAAATTTTACATTTTTGTAACGGTAAATTTAAAGTATCAATTTGATGAAAGTGACTATAATATTCCAGACTTGGGACAGGTCCAAGTAAAATGCTAAGGTCATGTCATTATATTTTTCATTCAGAGGTATAAAAATTAACATCAATTTTATTGCTCTAATAAGGGCTCATTTGGGGCATGTATGACAATGAAGATTGATTATTAATTTAATAGACAATTAGTCCAGCCAATCTAGCAAAAATTGACCCAAACCTCAAACTAATTGCAACAGAAGAAATTAATGTTTTTGTGCCAGGAAATATACAAGGATTAACCTAGAAAAAAATCCCCATTTGGAAGCGGATAAAATTACAACTGAAATAATAAGGGAGATAACTCTGTAAAAACTGCTTGAAATTTGGCCTAAACCACAACAAAATAATAATTACTGTTTTTCTTGTACAAAATATTTTGCCAAAGTACACATGTTCAGCATTAAAAAAGGGTAAAACCAATTATTGTAACAGAGTTTTGATATTTTAATTTTTTATGTTTTGAATTAGATTTTCTCTTCCTAAGATCCCTCATTTCCAAAAATAAAGTTTATGAAGACAAATTTTGATGAAATAGTACTTACACTTTTTGTGGTTTTAAAAATTCTTTTAACCTAGTAGAAATTAATTAAGGATTGACTATAATTTTTTTCAGTCTATAAAGAAATAACCCCAATCACGTGGTGCATACTAAATATTGAAAGTATCCACCACATGCATTGAGGTTATTTCAAATAGACTGAAAACAAAATTACTGTCAATCCTTATAATTTAATTCCATTGTTGTTATCACGTCTAAAACGTATAGATTCCCTTTAACCACATCATAGTAGAAAACAAAATTTAATCTGTGATATGATAGATGAAAAAAAATTAATCAATCAAATGACACATTACATCCAATATTAAATTGATATATTATAATAAAAACAGATAATCATCAACAAATATTTTAATTATTTTGTCAAAATCCCCACACGATTCAAAGTAATAATTTTCTGTGATATTAAACATGTCAATAAAATCAAACTACAAATAAAATTATGAATATTCTTGTATCATAAAAAGCAGAATATATAACTAAGTTAAATTAAGCCAATTTAGTATATGGAAGTATCTTTCTTAACAAGCAGAGGAAGAAAATTGTTTAAAAAAAAAGAAGACAAAAACCTAGTTTTTGCAAGAGTTACTTCCCTTGTTCCATTGAAAATCCCATAGGAGATTTGAAAGTATAATTTTGAAGTTTTCCGTAGTCCAATTTTCATTGACTTTTTTCTGTATATATTTAGGAAATACTTAAGCAATTTAGATTCAAAGTATCTTCTGTTGCAATTAGTTTTAAGTCAAATTTTATTTTGACTGGACTAAATGTAGAGTATTTGAAAATGTATTGATTGGTTAATTTTTGTTTGCTTAATGTCCAGTGGCTAAAAAATTTAAGGATGAATGTTTTACCTTAGAACAAATTGTCTGATATAGACAAACTATGTTTGTTGAGAGCAATATTGATCCAAAAACTTTTACCTGCATTCAGACAAAAGATGTATGTAAGCTTGTTGTTGTATATTAAGTCAAATACTTTTATTTGAAATTCCAAACACTGAATTAGCCTTTGTCAGTGATAACAGTTGAATTTTAAAACATTGAAAAAATTGTTCCACAACAACCAAGACAAACACTACAGGTTATCTCCCTTAGACTACTTATTTTATTGAAACATTCAAACGTTTTTTCTGTTATTTTTACGTCTTGTATACTCCAATAATACTAATTTTACTACAAGATTCCCATGTTAACCAAGTTGAAAACAGACCATCAGGGATACCCAGGGGTTGAAATTTTCTTGACACAGGCATTTCGATAATTAAAATTTTCTAACCTGTTAGGTTAATGGTAACACTACAAGAACCTATAGCGTACAGAAATTTACAAGCTAGGGTATATGTAATTGATAAACACCATTATGCCTATTGCTATTTAAAAGTAGCGATCTCTATTCGATTCTGAAATCCTGAGTGACAGATAGCTATAAGCACAAGATGAAAATTAAAAACCCCATCATTAAATATAATAGAGCACTGATAAAAAAAAAACACTTATCCTGGACATAGGGCTAGTGGTATTTTCAACCTCTGGGTACTTTTTTTGAATTTTGAAGTGCTTTTAAAATAATTGGTATACTTTTAATTTTTCAGTTAAAAAGGGCATATTTTAATCTAATTTGTACAAAACTTGCATGTAATTATGTTTATCAAAATGGTCATATGTATGTCAATACTTACTTTTAATGTGCTTAAATCATATAATACTGTGCTTACAAATTATTAATTTTGATCAGAATCATTTTTTATCTCTCTTTATTTTTCAGACAGTTGTGTTCTTTTTTTATGAAAAGGAAGAAACAAGTACGAGATCTGTGCCTATTCGAAAAATGAACCTTTGCCAATTCTGAATTGAAAATTTATGTATCATTTGTAAATAATCAGTTTCCTGTTATATTTAACCATGTTTGTTTCAAAACTTTTGCATAATTACATTAGAAGGGAGCAAAGAGTATCAAATATATATTTTTATATAACATATGCAAAAAATCACAAACTCCCCAAAGATTCATATATTACATCATGGAAGCCCACCAGGACTATACACATGTCATATTGTTATAATGTTATGAGGAAGTACTCAGCCTTCCATCATTCAGTTGATGAAAAAATACCAAATGAAGATTGTAAATCTTCTCAACAGAAAATAGACAACTCTGCCAAAAATGTCTTGAAGGAATGTAAAAAGAAAGATGTGATGATTGCATCTTTAGGAATAGAAAGAATTAGAAAATGTATTCAGTATCTGACAGACATGAAATTACATATCAAAATTGTTGAAGATTTATTAATACAAATACCTCAGATTTTAACTAGTTCAAATTTTGAGGAAAAAGTCAAATTTTTAGGTGAATATGGCTTCTCTATCAAGCAGATAGCTGCTATTTTAAGAAATTTACCGGAAATATTGGATACGGATACAGGTACCATAGCCGATAATTTAGAGTCTTTTCGTAAAAATGGATTTTATGATACTGATCTGATGAAACTTGTGTCAAAGTATCCATCTGTAATGTTTTTAAAAACAGCTGATATAAAAATACGTATTGAAGAACTGAAAGAATTATTTAGAACAAAGAGTGTTATACAATTAATAGTAAAGTCACCTTTTGTCTTGACACAAGAAATGGAAGAGATCGAAACCAAATTTTTTTATGTTTATAATGAGATGGGAATTACTCAAGGACAAATGATGTATACAGATTTATTTTCACATTCCATAATACACATTAAATGTCGACACCAGTTTCTTGTTAGAGCAGGATTATTCAAGAAGGTGGCTAAGGATAAAGGAGAAATCAACAAGAATCCCCTGTTACAAGATATTATAGAAACTGATGACAAAACTTTTGCTGAAAAGAATGGAAACATGACTGAAATGGATTATTGTACATTTAGAAAAATGTTTGAAGAAGAATTACAAGAAGAAGATGATGATGATTACATATAAGACAATAATATATAATTACATTGTATAATTATTTATGAAATATTGCACTGAAAAAAATATATTTTGATTTTGAATATAAAGGTTAGTCCTTTATACTGCCATTGAACACAGTAGACTGCTTAAAATAAATGACCTTTCATATTTGACCAAGAAAATAATAGTTAAACTTGCAGTTATCTCCCTTGTTTTTGTATATTAAACCATAAAACAAGTTATTCTTGATATAATATGAATAAAGTACCCTATATTTTATTCTGAGCGTATTAATTTTTCTTTATACCAAATTTTCAAATGAAGAGTCAGTTCTTATGTTTGGACTTGATGCTGTTTGGACTTGATGGCGTTTGGACTTGATGCGCTGTGTACCTTTGAAAATGAAAGGATAAAGTTATAAGTGAGATAGTATTCAGTAAACCAATCAAGGCAGTTATTTAATCATTGCCTTTATTTGGTGTCCCCCTTCATTGCTCTTTGTCATCTATTAACCTCTAACAATTTCATCAACTCTGAAACAACTGTGACAGTTGCTACAAAACTTTGGTGAACTTTTTTCAAAATTACATGGAGCAGTCCTTGTCCAATACAACAAAAAAATCAGCAAAAAAATTAAGGTTGAAACCTTACATGGTCCTGATTGGTCCAGATCTTCAATGGCTTGTTTTTAGCATCTAACATTTAAAAAAGCAATATTTTCTTGATTTTTGCAACAGATACAAAAACATGAAAGAGAAATTTAAAATAAAATATATGTCAGTAGAATCAAGGAACAATTCAAAATGTGAATATAGTATTATTCACAAATATTTTGAGAAAATAATACTTAAACTTTGAGTTACCTTCCTTACCTCATTTTTTCTCAATTATATTGCACATTATGCAACCTGTCTAGACTAAGGGATATAATATATCAAATCCTTTCAGGTGGGTTAAAAATCTTTTTACACTGATTCTACATGTATGATATAGGCAATTATCTCAATACAATGTATATATATCAAGACTTTTTTGACTTGGGTATGTGACACTTTTTTGTATGAAATGCAGTCTTTCCTTATGCTTTAAATCATTGTAATACATTTAAAAATATATTTTTGGCTTCTTTTCAAATTAAAATTTTCAATAATGGCGTAGTGTTTGTCCTGGCTGTGACGAATGTCACGAAAGGCGAGATATAGGTATTACTTTCTGGTGGTGGCAGCATAAACTTCTTTAAACTTTTTTAATAACTTTGCACACATAATACCTACACTTAAGATACCTGATCCACAGCTACATTATGATATAAATTTTGCAGTAGTATACTTGTCTCATGACCTTGACCTCATTTTCATGGTTCATTGACTTCATTAACATTTGTAAAAATATGTATCCAAGTTTCATGATTATATCAATTTCTCAGCAACTGTAATACTTACAGTAGGCCCACCATATTTGGGATATAGATAGTTCTTGTAGGGTAATGCCAGTCTGACACTGACCTTGACTTCAATTTCATGCTGAGTGACTTGGTGTCCCATTTTGTGGTTAATTCCATTTCTTAGCAACTGTAATACCTAGACACAGCATATATAGTCTATTGATAGTTCTTGGTGGTCACTTGATTACGGACCTTGACCTCAATTTCATGAGTGACTTGATATATATTTTCGTGATTAAGTCTATTTCTTAGCTACTGAAATATCATGTCCCATTATATTTGGTCTATAGATAGTTTTTTTTTTTTTTTTTTTTTTGGGGGGGGGGGGGGGATTCTAGTCTGACACCTTTCACCTGACCTTGGCCTGAATTTCTTGCTAGAATTACTTGCATCATATTTCTCTATTAAGTCCATTTTTAAGCATTTGTAATACATGGACCCATCATATTATATCAATAGATAGTTATGTTGGATATATGCAAGTCTGACACCTGTTACACCAAATTTTGTCCTAAATTTCATGCCTCAGTGATTTGCATTGCATTTTTATGATTAACGCCATTTCTCAGCAACTGAAATACCTATACCCATCATATTTATTCTGTAGATAATTCTTATTGGATACATGACTATCTTACACATGACACCTCACCTTGACCTGAATTTATGCTTGAGTGACTTGCAATACACCGCCATAGTGTGATCGCCTCAAGTGCGGAAGGTCGCGGGTTTGATCCCCCGCTGGGTCAAACCAAAGAAATTAAAATTGGTATTTGCTGCTTCTCCGCCGAGTAGTAAGAGCAAAGGACTGGTCGGCTTGGAATCCATATAATGTGTCCAAGTGGGGTTATATATCTTCCTGTTGGCAGTTACCTCGTGAACTAGCACATTCAAAATCTGGCTCAGCTTGTCGGTCTAGTAAAAGCAGGGATCATATTCATATATCAACATCTTCTCGTCCTGATATGCAACTAATGGCTGCAACTGGAGGTTAAACAATCCATCCATCAATTTTTGCAATTAATACTATTTCTCAGCAACTGTACTAACTAGACCCACACTATTTGGTCGGAGGAGGTTCGTAGTGGGTATATAGCAGTCTTGACAACATTACATTTAACCTCTATTTCACGCTTGAGTGACTTCTGTCATTTTTCAGCATCTTTAATACATAGACCATTGGTCTATAGATAGTTCTTGGTGGGTACATGCCTGTCTAAGGCATTGACCTGAATTTCACACTCGGGTGAATTGTCACATTTTCATGATTAAATCCATTTCTCTACCTATATCCACCATAAATGGTCTGTAGCAAGTAGGTGTTAGTGTGACACATGACTTTGTCCTCAATTTCATGGTACCGCCTCGGTGGTCTCGTGGTAGCGTGCTCGCCTCGTGTGCGGAAGGTTGCGGGTTCGATCCCCGGCCGGGTCAAACCAAAGACATTAAAATTGATATTTGCTGCTTCTCTGCCATGCACGCGGCATCTGGGAGTAAGAGCAAAGACTGGTGGGCTCGGAGTCAGTATAATGTGTCCGAGTGAGGTGATATGTCTTCCTGCGGACAGTTACCTCGTGAGCTAGCACATTAAAAATCCGGCTCAGCGTGTCGGTCTAGTACAAAGCAGGGATCATATTCATTATCATATCAACTTGTTCTCGTCCTGATATGCACCTGGCTGCCACTGGACGTTAAACAACAGTTCACCCATCCATCAATTTCATGGTTGAGTGACTCTCATCAGTGTGACAACTGACCCTGTTCTCAATTTCATGGTTGAGTGACTCTCATCATCATTTTTGGTCTATAGATACTGTTTGGTGGGTACATACCAGTATGACTCCTGTCAACTGACCTTGGACACAATTTTAGGCTTGAGTGATAGCATCAGTTTTTCAGACAAATGTCACCTGACATAACTTTTCTTTTGGTGCATTTTCCTTTCAAAAGTTACAATGTCTGGATTGTTCAACTAACACAATGCGGAGCTGTATTTCCGGAAATTATTTAAAAACTGGGTTAAAAACTATTTATCACCTATCTATAGACGATTTGGGTACCAGATATAATGTTTACAATCGATGTTTCCGCCCAGTGCTGCACTTAGCGTTAACTGAAGATCCTATATCAGATCATTGTTATTCTGTGTCAATTTACATACTGGGGCGAGACATTTAGTGTGTCCACTCTTGTTAAAAATACATTTGGTTTAAAGGAGAAATTCATTTTTTCCAAACAAAATTTGAATGTGGTATGAAAAAAATGAATCAAAATAGGGAAGCTTTTTACCCATGCACAGTCTGCACCTGAAGAGGAATCGTTTAATCTTTTCATAATATTTATTATAGTCAATCTAGCTTCTAATAAATGCCAATGATAGCTCAATAAATCTTAAATTTATGTTTTTTTGAATGAGTTTGATTGTAAATTTATCGGACACTTTAACGTGTGCCACGCTTATTTTCACAAAGCCCATCCCTTACAGAGGTCCATATATTTACAGGGTCAGTTTAAAATGTTCGGACATGTCAAGGTACTCTTAAATGATCATAAAATTTCTACAATAAAAATTTATTTTCTGTGTTAACACTTCTGATAATGGATCATATTATCAGTTTTAGATATCAATGATTTGCTGAAATATAAAAGTCCATACATTATAAACAGTCCCCTGCAAAGAAGTCATCAATTGTTATGTCTTTTTAGTTGTTTATCCAGAACAGAACCCTTTTAAGCGAAGGAAAAATAAATCTTCCGATTTCAATTGGTGTTAAAATTATTTATTGATTTGGCTTGTTTAATGTGATTCAGTACACTGAACATCCATGTAATTATCAGATAATAAATTAAATAAATTGGTTGTTTTCTCTCAGTCACGTTATCCCCCTAAACTATTTTACTTTGTCACTTCAAAGCAAAGATGTAAGGTTAACGTGGTTGAATATTTGATGTCTTTACTAAATGTTTTTTCCTCTTTTAAAGGTATGATTTAAGACCTGAATTAATTTCTTGTTATGATTAATATGTTAATAATATTCCTAATATCTGAATTTTTCGGTGAGTATAAAGTATTAATTATCATGTACCTTTCATACCTGGTGAGGTATGAAAGCTGCCAAAAAACCCATTTTTGTTTTATTACTATCTGAATGAAGCATCTATTTTATGAAAATTTTCATTTTCTAAACATATAGGAATATGTAAAAATTGCATGTGATGTCCAGTATACACATGGCCATGATTTTGCTTCATTAATATAAGAGTTACAAAATACAGATATTAAAGTCAATGACAGAAAATAAAGACAGTATTACCTCATGGCAAACAAATGCAGAATTGTATGCACAGGTAGCTTTATTTTCACTGAAGTAAACAAAATGAGGGGTACATGTCAATGAAACAATATTCTGATATTATAGACCAAATGTGCCTATGGACCAAAACAATATTGTGTCCCATTGACTCATAAAATAGAATTATTAAAATAATGTGATTGAGATGTGACAACTAGATCACATTGACCTAATTCTTGTTGGATGCTTGCCTCGTTCCTTAAGGTGACAGGTACGTAAATGGATAATCTCACTGAATTTTATGAAATTTTGCATACAACTAGAGCATGAGGAACTGCACATGAACATCGAAAAAATGATATATATAACTTTTACACTTTCTGAGATATAGAAAATTAAATATCCGGAAAATAGTAGTACAAATATATAGAATACACGTAAATATCGTAAAAAAGTTCAGCAATTTTGATTACAAATTAACATTTCTCGAAATCCTGTCCTATACGAATTTTCTATAAAGATGATGTTTTTGCTACTGGAATTTCCGTTTTATTGATATAAAATTTGTAGGGGGTCACCGAATTCGTTTTTTGAGTATGGATAGTTGATTCTGCTGTACAGCGTGGAAAAAGCGCCGAAAAGGCAAAATTAATCGTGACGTCGTGGCTCGAAATCTTATTTTTCGACGTTTTTAGGTATTGCACAGACACTTGGATTATTTATACTGCAAAAACGAATTCGGTGACCCCCTATAGCTTTTATATCAATAAAACGGAAATTTTAGTGGCAATAACATATCAATTTTAAAGAAAATTCGTAGGACACGTTTCTGAGAAAAGGCAATTTAAAGTAAAAATTTTCAATATTTTTTGCGATATCTACGTGCATCCTATATATACATTTGTACTTATTTCTACAGAATATTCAATTTGCTATATATCCGAAAGTATAAGAGTTTCTTATATATTTTTTCGATATTCATATGCAGTTCCACATGCTCTAATACACTTGCACCCATCCTTCCGATGCACTCTAAAACACCCGCCTCTCAATCATAGTTGGAACTGTTAAGCCGTTCATTTATTTCCAAGTTAACCTTGATTTTCGTCACATGAACACAGCCTTTGAGTGATTAAATATTGGCAAAAAATACCGAAGCGACAAAAACATTTGGAAAACTCTACAAATTAGAAAAAGACCAAGTCAGGAGAATGTAACACAACAAATAAACGCCACAAGGAAATATGTGAGAAAAACGAAGGAATGAAAAACGTATAATAAACTAAACACAAGAGTGGACACACAAAAATGTCTCGCCTGTCGTGTATTTCTAATGAAAGTAAATGCTATCAGACATATTGCATACAGTATTCGAAAAACAGGTCAAAACACAAAAACTGAACTATAACCACTGAACCATGAAAATGAGGTCAAGGTCAGATGACACCTGCCAGTTGGACATGTACACCTTACAATCCTTCCATACACCAAATATAGTAGACCTATTGCATACAGTATTCGAAAAACAGGCCAAAACACAAAAACTTAACTATAACCACGGAACCATGAAAATGAGGTCAATGTCAGATGACACCTGCCAGTTGGACATGTACACCTTAGAATCTTCACATACACCAAATATACTAGACCTATTGCTTATAGTATCCGAGATATGGACTTTACCACCAAAACTTAACCTTGTTCACTGATCCTCGAAATGGGGTCGAGGTCAATTGAAAACTGTCTGGCGGGGATGAGGACCTTGTAAGGTACGTACATACCAAATATAGTTATCCTATTACTCATAATAAGAGAGAAATAAACATTACAAAAAATCTGAACTTTTTTTTCAAGTAGTCATTGAACCATGAAAATGAGGTCAAGGACAATGTACATATGACAGATGGAAACTTCATAACATAAGGGATCCATTTACAAAGTATAAAGCATCCAAGTCTTCCACCTTCTAAATTATCGTCTTTCCCCATGCCTATATCGACCTGCTGAAGCCTTCACAATTTCCCGTATTTCGGCCCTGTGACGTCGTAATGAGTTGACCCGACCCTAATATGAGCTGACCCGAATATATCAGCGACGTCATAATGTTTGACCCAACGTTGACCCGAATATATCAGGAAAACATCCGGTTATAGGCAGATGGCCATTGAAAAGTAAGAAATTCCATTAAGATTGCTAGTTAACAATACGATAAATTTATCATCAAGTTTTCTTCAAACAAATATGTACATATTATCAGGTTTTCTGCAAACGTATATCGTAAAATATCAGCCGCGAGACACAATGTGAAGCTTTTTCGGCGAGTGAGCGTAGCGAACGAGCTAAAAGCTTAATATTGTGTCGAGCGGCTTATATTTTACAATATTTGTTTGAAGAAAACTTGATGATAAATTTATCGTATTGTTAACTAGCAATCTTAATGGAATTTCTTACTTTTCAATGGCCATCTGCCTATAAACCGGATGTTTTCCTGATATATTCGGGTCAACGTTGGGTCAAACATTATGACGTCGCTGATATATTCGGGTCAGCTCATATTACGGTCGGGTCAACTCTTTACGACGTCACAGTGCCGAAATACGGGAAATTGTGAAGGCCTCAGCAGGTCGATATAGGCATGGGGAAATACGATAATGTAAAATATAAGCCGCTCGACACAATATGAAGCTTTTTAGCTCGTTCGCTACGCTCACTCGCCGAAAAAGCTTCACATTGTGTCTCGCGGCTGATATCTTACGATATACGTTTGCAGAAAACCTGATAATATGTACATATAAAGCTTTTAAGAAGTTTGTTAACGCCGTCGCCGCCGCCGGATCACCATCCCTATGTCGAGCTTTCTGCGACTTAAGTCGCAGGCTCGACAAAAACTAGAACAAGACAGCACAGAAACTGAAGCACTAGCAATGTGAACTCCCATTAAAAACCGGAAGTGACATCAGGTGCTCGGGGAGGGTTAGCTACAATAATGTAGCTAGGGTAGGGTAATCATGTCCTGCTCAATTAACGGCACCCGTCATATTGCCAGTGAGTAAAAGGCAAGTGTCGGGTCTGGTGAGGTGTCAATTCCAGAAGGACGTGAAATCTAACTGAAGATATCTAAATAATATCTTATACTGTTGATGCTATTTTAATAACTAGTTTTAACATGATCTCTGAAATTTTTAATTCTTAAATGAACTTGATAATTCTTATTTGTGAATTATATATATGTTGCCTGGTCAGATTTGATTTTTATCTCACCTGAATTGAAAGAAGATATTCTCTATTGTCGTTCTAAAACCAGCAGCTTTTAACAACAATTCCTTGGTTACACTCGCACTACGGTACAGAGTGAAGACATTATCAATAGTCATATTTCTGTTTTGTCTTCTTTTGTAAGTGACAATAATAACCTGGCCACCCAAACTTTATAAGTGTCCGTACAAACACTTTACACTCTACTTAAAATGTGACTGGTGTAATTAACGAACCTGGACATCAGTTTTGTGGATGTTCAAACTGCGTGCTTTAGTACTTGTGCTGTCTTGTTCTGATTATCTTTAGTTAGCTATGAGTTTTCACTCCTTTGATTGTGTCCTTGTTGTCTTGTATTTGCAGTGTTAGTTTTTCATGAATTCAACTTTTCTTTTGATTTTAGTCTTGTAGAATATTGCTTGATGGTGTCATCTGTTGATCCTCTAACATATTTTATTAAATACTAAAAAAAATTTAATAAAAAAGTTTGTGCTTATGTCATCTGAACATAAATCAATAATAGTTGGTATGCAGTTGCAACTTCATTAATTTGTTGATCAAAGGAAATTTCAGACATGCGTGTATCCTACACCTTGTACATAATTTTGCTGCAAGCAGGTATTTTATGAGGTTGTAATGAATATTTATACAATGTTCATTCTTTGAAATGACAACTGCAGTTTCTGTAAAACACTTCTTATCCTATATGAACGATTTATCATTGACAAGAGGACATCTAGTGCAATCTAGTACCTGCATGAAGATCACTTTTATGTCTACACTATCATGCATGATTTTGTTAACTCAGTCCATTAAACTAAAGTCTATATATTATGTAGATGATTGGGAACCTGTATACAGCATTTTAAGTGCACTCTAAGTGACTTGAAAAACAATTACAATATATTAAATTGATAACTACATATTTATACTGAAATTATGTTATCTGTGTTTTGTACAAGAAACATCTACTAACCAAGTACATATTATTATACATAACAAAGTAACTACTCGAAATGAAAAAAAGGCTTTAAAGGTGATGAACTTTCTTATCAATAAAAAGAGCAAAGAATCCCATATCTACATTATTCAAACAATACCATTTGGAATTTAGGTGGTTTTTCCCTACCCATGAGCATGCAGTTTATTCTTTTTTTAAAATAATTTTTTGGTAAAAAGGTGAACCCAATTATTTTTTCAAAATGTGTACTACTATTTGATTCAAGGTGATATTCAATTCTGCATTATTTCCATTACATTTCTGAGGCTGCCTTTTATTATTAAAAAAATGGATATCAGGAGAGGTCAACAATGACATACCAATCAACCCAACTGACAGATCTCCGGACAAAATATAAATTAAAAGAGCACAAAACACAAACATTAACACAGCAGAGAGTCAGGATAGTCTGAAGCCTGGCTTATTTCTTTCTTTCCTGGACCTATATGCTATAAAATCAAATAGTTGTTCCCTTCACTCGTTTAGTAACCCCCCCCATAAAAACTGTTTATTCCATTTACTTCCCGATGACTTGCTTACTACCTGCAATAAGTTGGATTAAGAACTTATTTAATTTGAGTTGTATCAATCAAATGTTTTTTCCAGTCTGATCAAACAAAATTAATACATATATCAGTCAGTAGGACCAGAATCCTTACTTAATTTCTACAAACATAAATTAAAGTTCACCTGTTGTGTAGTAAGCTTGATAGTAACTTCACCTCTAGAAGTTTAAGAACAGCAATAAAAGCAATGTTCCTTTTGTTAAACTGTTGCTATGACAATGAAAAATTATTCAACTTAACTAGGCAAAATATCATCTATGACTAGAAAAGTTGCATAACAATATCAAGGTCTAAACTCATAAAAAAGCACCATTTTTAATGATAAATTTGCTCTGACTTTACTGAAACTACAAAAAAAACCAATCAGTTATAATAATGGTGACAAAATTCATATTTTGAATTTCCACCACTTGTTTCTTATCAGCCGAAGGGACATCTATTTGGGAGGCAAGAACATTTATTTTATTTAAAAATATAACAGAGTTGCTTTACTGGTATGTATATGATATATTTGATTGATTTTATCTAGTTGTTTCAGAGAAATTGTTTTTTTTAAAAGTGTCCAACCATGTATAAGTATTTGCTTTAGTGGTCAAATTAAATAGCTTTAATTATTGGCTTTAGTGGTCAAATTAAATAGCTTTAAGTATTGGCTTGAGTGGTCAAATTAAATAGCTTTAAGAAAGACTCATCAATCAATGCTTTTGAACTTTCAGTTATTGGTAAGAAAGCAAGAAAGAGGGCATGTTTGGAAATGTCTTAAATGTCTTTTTCCTTAATATTGGGGAACAAACACTACCCCCTGCATCAACAACCTTCTGCGGGAAACCCCAAGAAGAAACTACATGATAGTATAAAATGTGTACCACTTAAAACGTATCTACTTGAAAAATGTCCTGATGCTTGAGATATTGCCCCGTAGATCAGCCATATAAATGAATATATTTAGTAAAATGATTAATGAACAGTTTTTGCAGTTCTTAATAATAAAATGTCCATTATTACAGTGTGTAGGATATCCACTGACAGAAATAACTTTAGCCAATGGAAAGTTATTGTCTAAGGTAAGGAAAGGCAAAAGACCGTACTTTACCTCTGACCAAAATATTTTGTAAAAGGTATAAAAGACACTATTTTTCTGTTTATTTTGATTTCATCAGAGTAATGACATATGCATCAATATAACAAGCAATGAAACAATCAAAGACTGGGTATTACATATCCAACAGTTGCCATTTGAGGTATTTGCCTGCGTTACTGGTGGCCGTAATGTTGTTGATGTGATTTTTTCTAATGTGCTTACAAATAAACATTGTTCAATGTGAACATTATTATTTACAAAGATTGGATTAGCACAGATATAAAATCTGCAATTTGAGGGTAATTTTTCCAAGTTTATATCCTTTGTGAATGGTGGGAGGTATTCTGGCTTGGAATCTTTCAGACACTTTTTGTTGTCATCAACACACTTCACAGACACTGACCAATAGATCTGTCGGCCATTTTTATAAGGCCACGAAAAATGTATGTTATTTTCCATCACACTTATCAAGGTCAAGTTTAAGGTTACATGAACTGGATGTAATAGACTAAATTCTGTTGCAATTTTCAAGGGATTACAATCTAACTGAAGTTCTCTTAAAAATGTTAATCCATTGATTATCTCCCCATGAAATGATTGAAGTTGGTTTTTGTGCAGATTTAACTCTTCCAAACTTTTCAAGCTGGAAAATCCATCGCTATCAATTTGATTTATTAAATTTTTGGCCAAGTTAATTCTTTGTAAATAGATCATTCCACGGAACATTCCTGAGTGAATATGTCTTATCTTGTTATTGTTCAATTTCAGAATGTAAATTGACTGCTGAAAACTATCAAATGCACCACTTGAAATATCAGTAATCTTGTTATGACTTAGATCAAGGGAAACAATTCTCTTAACACTACTGAAATAAGTCTTCCAGATTTGTGTCAAATTGTTTCCTCTTAAAGATAAACTGTCCAGTGATAACAATTCAAATGCAAAGTTTTCAATAACATATATACGATTGTCTGTGAGATCAAGAATTTTTAACTTATTCATTCCTTTGAATACATCATTATTGATCTCAGAAAGTAGGTTATGCGACATATCTAACTCCTGTAGACTTGACCTCACGCCATCCAGGTGAACTTTCTCGATGTGAGATATTTGGTTTCCATGGAGGTTAAGAGTTTTAAGCTGACGAAGGCCATGAAAAGCTTTCTGCGATAAATTTACTATTTCATTATTCTGCAGAAATAATTTCTGCAGGCTTGACAAGCTAGAAAATAAATCATTTGGTAACGATAATAAATTGTTTTCTGACATATCCAGGATTTGTAATGTTGACATTTCATGAAATAAAGTCAATGGCACTGAGACTAAATTGTTTCCCTTCAGGTGTAACTCGTTTAGTTTAGTTAAATTTTGGAATGCATCCACATGGATTGATCCAATATTATTGTTTTCCAGATAAAGATGTTTTAATTTGGTCTGCACTGAAAATATTCCTCTGTCAATCAATTTCAGCCTATTATTTCTAAAATTTAAGACAAGGACTTCATTTAGTGAGTTGAATGTTCCTTCCTCAATATTCTGAATATCATTACTAGCAAAATTCAAATTTTTTAGCTGTTTAAAGCCTGTAAATAAATCTTTATGCAGATTCTGTATTCGATTATGACTGAAGTCAATGTAAGTAGCAGTTTTTGGAATTTCGGCAAGAACTGTTTCCAACTGATCGTCTGATATTGAAGCATTATCGCAGTATATGTAATAGTCTGTGTTACAACGACAAAGCACTGGACATGCGAGCACCTCACTGACACAAATCATCCAGATTAACACAAAATATAGAAAATCCATTTCTGGTGGTATTTTCCTCTTTGAACTTCTCATTGTAATCTAAAAAATAGTTGTATTGTAGTAAGTTATACAATATTGTAGAATAAACAACCCTGTAGGATAGAATGTATTCCTCTAGTTTTCATTACTCAGTGTCAGGTTTTTGCCTTGTACATGCATATCTCTTGAAAAATAAAAAAATGACCATTTTATATATAGGAAAAGAAGGAGCTGACAATAAGTAACTTGTTTGAATTGATGTTACATGTTTTAAGACAAATATCCACTGCACATGTCGCAGTCGGTTGTCCATGTTAAGTACTCCAGATAAAACTCCAAGGTGCAATCCATATGTACTGTGACATTTAAGTAACAACACCATATTTATAATACTGTTTGATGTCACTGCTTCACTAATTAAAACAATATTCGATGGAAAGGTGTGATAATTTTTCAAGTGAATCCAGTATTAATTTGTCTTCCTGTGATTAGCAAATAGAAGTTGTGGCCCTTTATTTAGACCCATTAATTACTGAAATTTTCTTACAGTGTGAAATGCTTTTCTACCATAGGCCTCTGGTGTAATTTAATCCTAAATGTTTAGCACTAAAATCTAGAAATTTGGAAAAGAATTTGCATTCTTTCCATGTAGAATGTCAAAACAAATTTAACTTGGAAACATTTATAACTAGAACCAAATTTTAGTCCTTTCCTTGTGTCCTAACATGAAACTATTATTTTACATGACAACATAACTTTTCAAAATAAATGAAAACATCAATCAATACACTTGTTTGTAAACCAATATAATCAGTATTTACCTTTAATTATTATCTACCTCTAATTCACCTATTGTTCCTTTGGCATCTGAAAAAAAACAATATCTAATTTAAATCTATTTTCATTTAATCACCCCTGACATAGTTTATAATTATTTTATATTAGCATGTGTACTAAAGTTTAAGCAAACAAGGCATAAAATTAATTCAAAAATTCATAAGTTTGATAATGATTCAGTTGGTAAAACCTACCAAAATTAGGTTTTCTCATAGGAAACATAAAGCAAATTTTCAAATATTCATCTGAAAAATTTTCACACCTACTCCATGCATAAAGTTCTCTCCAATGATTTCCAAGTTATTAAAAAAAGAATATTAGAACTTTCTCAGATATTAGGTAAATCAAGATTAGAAAAAAATTGTCAATGACAGACTACTCAAGGCCTGATCTGGTGACAACTCTGTCTATCAAAAACAAACAATCTTACAATAGGTTAAATATTGATCAGAAATATTAAGACTTAGATCTGAAAATACATTAATAATAAAAATTGGAAAGAATCACTCCACAAAAAATTCTTTCTAAAAAAGTAAAAACATGCAATAAAAGTTAAAATTTTGTAAAATGAACTGCATTTTTTGGAAGAAATTTCATAATAAACCACTTACCAAGAGATTCTTGAATAAAAAATTACAACTAGAGTGAAAAAATTTCTCCTGTTTGCCTGACATGCAGACTTTGCACCTCATTCATGTAATTTCACCTGGATTGTAATAGGTCCCCAAGTATAGATGATTATCTGTGAACAATTTAGACTTTTTCTTTCCTCGTTTCAAAAGTTTATGTTGACGTGAGATCAATGCACAATTTTAAAGTCTAATCATAAATCTAAGCTGTCAATTTTTAAAGATATCTTTTGTTATATCATAAAGTTTATACGAAATTTGACAACAAACTGGCTTTGCATGGGTGAGTAGAATAGTTTTACCTGGGATAGACATTGAATGGTCTAGCAATTCCACAAATCCCCTTATTGAAACAATGATTTACTTACAGAATAACATTCATTGAGCAAAAAATTTCAATTAACTTACCATTTCACTAGTTTAAAAAATTCATCCCAAAAAGTAAACCTTAATCCAATTTCATCGTTTAACAAAATAGAACTTTCCACTTTACTGCTAACCTTTTCAGACTGAACCCTTGTAATAAAATTTACTGATTCCCGATTTACAATGAATTGTAAAATTTATAAGGTAGGCTATAATTAAATATCAATATACAAGTTGTTAAGGGCTTCTTGCATAATTCAAAGGTATTGGTCGTAAAAAATATGTCCCCCAATAAAACAGTATCATAAAATATTATCAAAACATTTTATTGCTGTCTCTAAGGGGTTTATGGTCCATTATCAATAAAAAGAGAAAAGTTTATTCAAAATTTACAAAGAAAAAAAGAAATTGGAACATATATTGAACATTACACAATTAATGAAATAATACTTCTAAAATTTTACAACATTCAGTCATCTGTGTATAATTATTAAAAATCAAGCTAATTTTTTAATTAAACTTTATAGAACAGATGGTAGTGCATTTTAAATTTTAGGGCACTATCTTTTTGACAACTAATGGTAGTAAAATACAATACCATTCAATTTTAATATATATATAAATTATACTTCTGGTTTATGTTACTATTTCATTGTTTCAAAATAAGGGTGTGGCATAATACTTAAAGTCACAACAGTAGTTTTGTCAAATACTTTACTAATAAAATAACACTTATGTAAGCTATTTTTATCACAACTTTTTTACTTTGTATTTTTGAATGCCAAGGAAAATGTCCCTACCAGTTGACCCAGATCAAAGTTTCTGATATTGATCAAAAATTTTAATACTAAATCCTAATTCTAAAATCTTTCTATGTCTTAATTGAAAATAGTAGTACCTGTCAATCAATGTTAATTTCAACTATCTTTGATTTCACGGTAAACATCTCCAATGAAAAGAAAATGACTGATCTTTTTATCTATTTACCTTTAAAATAAGGTAGGCTTATAATGATAGCAGAAAGTTAAAAAGTTATTGCACAGACACCTTAGTTTGAAGGTCTTAAAATCTGATAAGAAGTTTAGGTGACAGAAGGGAGGCCAGATATTGATTAAAGTAGACATTTGTGAGAAAAACATTGATTTATGTATTTATGGCCTTCACTTTCTAAGGGAGATAATTTGTCATATTTGCATTTAGTAAATTGTTATTTTCAAACATCTATATCATACAATGACGAAATCTTTAAAGTTTTGATAAAGTGATTCTGAACAACTATTTCTGTTAACCTATTACATTCAAATTCAATATTATACTGGTAGTTTTTTTGTTAAAACATTCTTAAATAATTAATACAAAGATTTGTGTCTTACCAGAATGCCCTTTATGTATTCTCTATTTAATCTTTGACTCCCTGTCAATTTTTCTTATTTTGTTTATATTTTGTTCACAACATGACTTTTCAAGACAAAATCTATTTAAACATAAACTGAAATTGTGTGAAGATTTGATTATTGAATCAACAATTTATTAAATTCAATTTTCAGTATAGTTGTATAATTAAACAGGTACAGACTGCCATTAACTATTGAATAACACATTTAATATTAATTAATTGCAGGCCTATACATAAACCAATGGATTAAATTTACACCTCAAATCAAAAAATGTCATGTCCAGGGACAATTAGATCTCCCTAATAAATCATAATAAATTTAACAGACAGTTTGTCACCCAACTTTATATAATAACACCCTTAAGCTTCTGTGACAAATGAGTGGCTTGTTAAGGCTAATCTGATTGGTCAATTACTGGGCAATATCAGTTATTATCATCAGCTGATTGGGTAATAACACACTATGATAACAACTTCTTTTGTTAGAGGGTAGGTAATTTGTTACTTATCTCCATAATTAAAAAAGATTTATAATGGTGTGATTTCTATCAAGGTGAATATGTCAAATGTCAACATTGAATGGTTAGATGTTTTACCTTTGATAAATGGCATATGAAATTTCACAAAAACATGTAAAATGTTTTTGTAAAGTTTTTATGAGATTTTTGGGGGCTCACGGCAGCCAGATAAAGTACTGAAACATTAGATATTTGTATTATACCAAATTTTAAAAACAAAATGTCAATGATATTAGAAACTTCAAAGGTTAAACCTTTAGTGCCATATACTTTCAAAGTTGTAAAATGTGCGAATTTGTATAATTTAGCAAAACTATTGTGCTACAAAGTGAAATTTCCTGGGACAGTTGTAGTATAAATTTCAATTATTTTTTCTTAATATGCCTATGAAAATAAAAATCTTTAAGAGTCTGCAATGCAGTGTAGGCACACCCTGTGCTTAAGGCTATACTTGAACTTCTTTGTGTAACTTTCTTATTCAGTTTAAGGCCTGTGATCCTTTTTACCCTTTCCCTAATACATTTTACATTCATCCAAAATACAAAATTTTTTCCTTATGTTTACAGTCAATACATGCAAGCTGTTACTTTAAAAAAAGGTTTGAAAAAAATACCTGATCCTTAGTTTTTTAATGGCTGTCTTGGTATTATTACTGATCAGATTATCAAATATTATTGATGACTGGGATTACGGAAAAATATATAGTAAGATAATGTAACATATGCCATAGATAAATTTCTTTCTTACTGTGGACTCCATTGGTTTGCAAAGACATCAATTTTCATTGTTTGGTAAATGATTCAAAAATATGAAATTTTGTAACAATATCTTAACCTAATATGGTAACAATGCATTATGATATTTTTATCATAGTTTTGCTGCACCCACTAAAACTATTAAATTGGTATTTAACAAAATATAACAAATCTGCAGTGTGTCTGTCATTCTGTATTTACTCATGCAATTTTAACCATTGTTAAAACAAGGGAAGCAAGAGGTATCCAAAACTGACCTAATCTCATAATAAAATGGACCATTCTTTTGTAATTTATTTTAATTTTAATTATATGTTTAAAAGAGAATTTATTGTCAAATGAAACTGGTCTTTACCTGACATATTACTTGAGCTAAACTAACTTCACAAGTACTGTTTCTTTTTTAGGTAAATTATGCTTACACAATTCCATAATCATCTTTCAGCATCTTATCTTTATTTTTGTTAATGAATTTATTTTTTAATTGTATGTTAAAAAAAACTGAATATTCTGTTGATGACAAATTCCTCTAGTATGAAGATTTGTAACCAACTAAATTGCCAATGAATGAACACACCACAAAGCCAATAATTTTAAATCCATGTCTCCAATCTGGTTTAATAACCTTTTCTGCATGTGTCATTTTAGCATCAAAATCAAATTACCCTTAGTATTTAATTGAAAAAAATCAAGTATCAAATATTTGGATATATATTTATACAGGACAAAGGATAGTATTTGTTTTTTTTGGAAAATCAATTGAACTAGTTTATTGATCCCCAACATTTAAGTATGTTTGGGTATCAAAGGAGAATTTGAAATGTTTGGTATTTGGTTAATTTTTATTATTGGAAAAATAGATTACCTTTATCAACATCAGATTCCTACACATATTGTTAAAGTGATTTTGAACTGTATTAAGTTTGTTTTTGATATTCTGTCTAAAGGCAAAGGTCTTTTCCAGAAATGGTCTGTACCAGCCCCCATAGCACACTAACGAAGACACTTTTTTTCTGTGGATGATATCAGACTTCCGATTTATTGGGCTTTTAATAACATTTTTGGTTAGACAAGAAGGAATTTCACACTATTTTCTCCAACTTTCCAAATTTATTACTAGGAAAATTTTACACTTCACTTGTCTTCCATGAGTTGGGGGGGGGGGGGGGGGGTGGGGGTGGTTACAGTGTATTTTGGAAAAGCCCAATGCATAACAACAGGTTGATATATATACTTCAGATAAAAATTATCAAATCACAACTTACCCCCTTACTAAAGTAATTGGAAATGTTGTTCCTGTTATCACCAATGTTATCACACTGATCACTACAGATTTTTAAATAACTATCCAGCCAAGTTTCCTGGACCCCAGACAAACACTGTCACATCTGCTTCACTGACCAATCAGTGTTAATTATTAATACTGCAACATCAAAAGATTGAAAATTAGTTTAGTTATAATAAAGTTAAATGTCCATGAATGTTTTATGTGCAAATATCAAACACGAGACTACAGAAAATATGCATGTGATCACACCAAATGTCAAGACTTGGACTTAATTTAAAAGGACAGGGTCAAACTGAATTAATGTACTTTCAGGCATATAAATTGGCTTTATTTTATAAAAGGACTAAGGGTGTTTGATAGAAATTGTTTCGACAATAGTTTTAAAGATACACAGAGACTGCAGAAACGTACTAAAAATCTGTCATTCAAAATGTTTAATTTGTGGAAATCCAAAGTCTCATCAAGTCAATTTAACAATAATTCAACATTTTACTTGTCACCTAAGATTATTTTTATCCAGTATATTGAACATGAACTACACTTTGAATATCAAAATATTTTGAAAGCACTTTTAATTGGTTTTTCTAATACATTTATCTAAGTACAAAAAACAAAACATGTATAAATAAACTCTGGTTAGATTAGAAATATACAGTCTGTACCATTTTGTTCATTGTACATTGTCATATATGTATAGATTGCAGAATTAAGAGGCTGTCAAATTGAGCGATTACTGTGTAAGTTATATATTTGTTGACATTTATTATCAGATCTACGACAGAAATTAAATCCATAGTCTTTATGAGGAACTGTTACATTGGTCTCACATTTTACTGCTAATTTATGTACACCTCATATTGGAATTTAAATACATGTATTTTGAAATGTTTTTCTTCTCTAAATTGTATGAATGTAAATTTGCGACAAAATTTCATTATTACTATTAATGGGAAAAAAATAACAATCCAAAGCTACTAATATTAGATATAGTAAATTTATACTATGCTGTATACGACGCATTTCAAGGAGTTACCTCTCATCAGCAGCATTAAAACCGAAACATTTGGAAGACCTAAAACCAAACTTATATTAAACAAGAAGTACTCAACCAAAAATACCGAAATAGGAAGCCAAATTTCATCTAAGGAGATCTACCATGTGCAATACAAGGAATGAACCCTTAGTATTTCTATTATTTTTGAATTTTGCTAAATACTGGTAATTTCTGTAACAAATCAATGAATAATCATGTCAGACAAGTCTGACGACTGGGGTGGTGAATACCCTCGGGGACCTAGGGTCCACCAGCAGAGGCATCATCCCAGGACTTTCAAAATAACAATCCAAAGATTCTAATATTAGATATAGTAAATTTATACTATGCTGTATACGACACATTTCAAGGAGTTACCTCTCACCAGCAGCATTAAAACCGAAACATTTTTCTATTTTTGTATTTAACTGGCTACACCTTGTAGATGGATAAAATAGTATATGTAATAGCAAGCGTAGCGAGCTCTATTGGAGCATTTACAAAAGTCTTTGTTTAATGGGGGCAGCCATTATGCAATCCGAATTGAATCTATTTGTTAAAGCGAATATGGCCATATTGTGCTACATACTAAGGCTAGAAAAAGTTTAGTTTGCCGGAAACGGAAGTAAAGTAAGGGAAATAACTTGCTTCAAATTACAATTTTAGTCAGAATCATGATACCGCAAATGAGTTTCTGGAAAGGGCTATTGCTGTGCTCACATCATTGGCCATGCCAAAAGCATATTAGCTATTATCGTATACTTAGAACTTGATATGATAGTTTTTTTATATGTGTACTGATGGCCATATCATACAGGGTGTGTTCTGAATAAGTACTTACAGCAGTATATGATAAACAGATTAATATATGACCTAATCCAGGATGAGACCTCAAACAATGACTTGATAACCTGGTTTTTACAAGTAACACAAGAAAATATGTCATTGAAACTGTAATAAAAATCTATTATATATTTGGAGAGAGTATTATTATTATAAATACATGTATACTCACACCAATAGTATATAGCCTAACCACAACTTACTTAGTCCAATGTCTGATAAACCAAATATTAAGCTGCTTTGTCATTCTAACCATTAATTCATATGGAGCAACATAACACATTTTCAATTAATCTTTTCATTAATGATGCATTAAGCAACCAAGATATATTAAAAGCATAAAAAAAACTTTGACGATATTCAATGCTTATATTAAGATTGATGTCTTTTTTCCAGTATAAATGGCCCCGTACAAAGCATTAAAAGTTAATTTCATTCCATCTTTGACAAAAGTGGTATTTCAAATGCAAATTTTCAAGAACGATAAAACGCATCAGAAAATTTGAAGAAGTGACAAATATCATTTGTAAAGGTGTTAATGACCCTTATACCCACCCAAACATTATTTAATGATTCAGACAGAATTTGAGCGAATAAACATGTTATATAAGATAATGACTGACTAGTTTTGTAACCATGAGTTCATACATTTACTTGATCAAATCATCTGAAGAACTTGGTCAAACATGGAAAACCAAAACAACCCCATGAGTCTGCATACAAATTATTTATTCAATAAGTTTAAATCATTCTGTCTAATAGTAAATGCTCTGCATACATAACTAATTTTAGAAATCAAATAATGATAGTGCAGCTGGTTTCTTAATAAAATAGTGTGATTGAATTAATACCTAGAAACAGTATACAAAGGTATCATATTTGTCATTATTTTGAATGTATTCCAGATTGCAGGAATAAAATTGAAAATACCAAAATCTAACCATAAATATACGTACACTGTACTTTGTTTCATCCATCATGTTTACTGAATTTGTTTCATTAAACTAACATTTTGAAAGCATCAACAAAGGCTTACCTTGGAAAACATTTCCTAACTATACATAATATAAACTTGATTTGGAAATGTAACTGAAGGTTTTACTGCTATAAAAGTATAAATTTTGTATTGTTCCAGTATCCCAGGCATAGGCTAGTTTTTCATGAACATTAACCCCACATCTGTTTTTCACCTTTGTGGGTATTGATTTCAACTAAAACCCTAAAATTAGTGCCAGGTTAACTACATCTGTTAGATTAATTATTAGATTAATGGTTTTTTATGCAGATGTCCCCCTGGAAACACAATAATATAAAAAAAAAATCCAATAATAATATTGGTGTCTAACTAGAGAACTACAGATAATATTCCACTAAAACAAAATGCAGGCCCAAAAAATTTACACACATTCACTCCCTCCCCTGTCAAAAAAGGTACAACTTCTGAAAATGAGGTGTATTTTTTTTGAAAAAATCTTTGAGTGTAAATGATTCTCCTAAAACTTTCATATAGACACAAAGATTTTATCACATGTTTTTGCATTTCCTTTTTGATCTAAAACGATATGTCCTTTTTAAGTTGATTGTTCAAAAAAAAAAAGGTTTTAAAACTTTTTAAAGTTGGCAAAATTATAATTTAAATAACATTTGATACACGTCAAAACTTACTATCTGAAAATTCAAACTGAATAAATAATATATTTTCTGGTATTATACAAAATATCTCCATAAAAAACCTAAGGACAGACAGATAAATTTTAATGGCTTTACCAGCAGGAAATATTTTATAACAGGCAATATATCACACTAACCACAGTGCTGGGAGATTTAGTTTACTATCTAATTTTAAATTTTAAAGGATTAAGATATTCACTACAAAAGACTATGTTTTTGTAAACTGACACTTCTTAATAATAAAATATTCATAAATTGTCTGGTAAAAAGGAATAAAGTTACAAATTATAGAAAGATATGAACTGATTGTTTGATACTAAGGACATATATAAAAGGTATCAAGCCAAATATAATAGAAAGAATCTGTTCTATAGGTATATATCAATGTCCGTATAAATAAGATTTGGCATAAATTTAAAGTGAAAATGATTTCTCTAACAAAATGTTGTGTACATCTAAAAAAAAAAAAAAAAAACAGGCAAAATTTAAAAAGACATATATATTTTTTCATTAGTTCATTAGATTTGATTTTTTCAAATTTAGAATTTTAAATTTATTACTGGTGGTACCATAAAGTCATTTATATATGCAAGCAATTACAGTGTAGTTATCTATTTTAATAAACCACCTTGGTGGTCTCGTGGTAGCATGATCGCCCAGAGTGCAGTTTGTCGTGGGTTTGATCCCTGGCCGGTTTAAACCAAAGACATTAAAATCGGTATTTGCTGCTTCTCCGCGAAGCACTAAGGCACATAGGAGTAGGAGCAAAGGACTAGTCAGTATTATGTGTCCGGTTGGTATAATATGTCTTCTTGCAGACTGTTTCCCCATGAGCTAGCACGTTAAAAATCAGGCTCAGCGTGTCAGTCTAGTACAAATCAGGGTTCATATTCATATAATATCAAGATGTTCTTGTCGTGGTATGCATTTAATATTGTCACTGGACATTAAACAATAATTCATCTATCCATCCATCAACTTTAACAAAACATTACATAGCTTTCTAGAACAAAGCCGCTATAATGTGAGCTGCAAACTGAACATGTATAAATTTATATCCCTATACATGTATACCAGGCAAATTCAGAAAATTATCACAATGTTTTATTAATGCAAAAAATGTGACAGGAAGGGCACTGCAATAACTTAAACTCACATTGTACTTTCTAGAACATGAAAATGATTAATTTACTTTCATGTTATTGTTGGTTTTCTGGGATGTGCAATAATATAAAAATTCACAGTACACAAAAACAATCGAAACTCTCTTTCCAAACGCCTTTTTTTACTGAGTGGACAGGACATTTGAAAAGGTGGAGTACACTATCTAAGGGTCAAATGTCAAGAAAGGTTAAGTGGTTGTTAAGTTTTTATTGGACTGGGTAACAATCAGCATGCAAAGACAATAAAATTTACAATAAAAACTACCCCAAATAATTTCTTTACCATTATAGACAAATCTAAAAGGAATACCAGAACTTAGTTCAAAAGCTGATAAATTGCCAGGATATATGAGAATATTAGAATGTTGTTTATTTTTCTACCATTTGATTATATGCATAATTTTGTTTCCTACCAGAAAATATGTGGTGTTGAATTACTGGAATTATATGTATCATTAATGATTAAATCTGAAATTTAAACTATATTATGCACCTTTAATATTGAATTTTTTAATCACTATCTGTTGACGGTCAAATTAGACTTATCACTATGACCAGGCAGAAAAATTTATTATATTGCAATAAAGCACTCCCTTGAAGTATAAAAATTAACTATGCTGTTATCAAAATTGTTTATATATTTTTCTGTTTTCTTTGAGGTTAGGCAGTAATATTCCCTGGTTATATGAAAATGAAATAATATGGCATATGCATCAGTGAGACAACATCCCATCTGATTAATGATGGCAACAGATTGATAACATGTAGGTATCGTCATGAGGCCAACACCACAAGTCAAGCATCAAATAGTCCCTGAAAACAAAGGACAAAGAAAATCCAACCAAAAATTAATCAAACAGTCCATACAGAAAATGTAAGAAACGGGAAAGAAACAAGTATTTAAAATAAAGTGTACATGTTCAAAGACTTGTTTTCAAACAGTTATTAACAAAGAAACATGAGATCTTTGTAAGAAAAATAAATCTGAAAAGGGAATAATATAAGAAATGGATATAAAAGAGTCTTCTATTTGAGTGAAAGCTACTAGGATTGGAAACTTTTAGACAAACCGACTCTATATAACGTCTTCCAAAATATTTCATTTTTAAAAAAAAAATCCTTTTTAAAGGCCAAATTTTATTGAAATTCAAAGTTATTTTTATGATATTTGCTTTATCCTTATATATATGGATGATTTACCTAATTTTATGTGAAATTTACTTGACTGAGGCTTGGTGCAGTCTTCAAGATTAAAGATAGACATTGATATAACATGGTTAATTTGAAGCTTTATGTAAAGATAAACTATAAATCATATAGAAATTGATGTGATGTAACCTAATTAAATCTCCATTACACTCAAAGACTTATGTAACTATGACTAGCTTTGATCTAAAGGATCTATTCTTCATAAGAACTGGTCAACCATAGAGATTTCTGTCAACACTATCAATTAAACTTAAGTTGACTGCCCATCTTCAATCCAAATAATGACAAAAGGATTGAAGTATACCCTCCCTCAGTTTTATTGTAGACAAAGATTCAGATCCAGTCCAAAGATTTAAAATGATACAACTATGTTATATTCAAACATTTAAACTTTTGAGCTCTGGCTGTCCATCTTTTTCACCCCTTAGAAATCCATGAAAAAACTGTTATTCTATTTTTTATCGAGTTGAAATGGCAAAAACCTTTTTTCCAAATCACCTTTCCTTTGATTTGAAATGGCACGTATTGCTGGAATACACATTAAACATGGTTATAGAGACAAAGAAAATGGAATGTTCAACTAAAGTAAGAAAAGTATGTAGGGTTAATCCTGGAAAAACACAATGACATGTATTACCATATAAATTTGTCACTACTTGTTGTAACCATTCATAATATTCATGTATTGCTACGCTCAATACATGACAAAACATATTTTTCCAGCAACTTTGCCTTTGGGATAAACCTTAACATGCTGGAAAATGAAAATGACAGAATATGGGGTATGCATTGTGAATAAAACATCCAATTAGAAAAAATGAGGTCAAAGATTTATAGTCTAATAGTCATCATGTGGCCTTCATTAACAAGCAACAGTCTTGACACCAAATGGCCTCCATACATACTGGCACTAAAATTCAACATATGTCATCAAAAACCTTCACAGATTTCCTAACAGAAATACACTATAAAAAAATCACTGAAAATAAAAGAAGCCTCTTTTACTACTGCTATTGACAAAAATATTTGTTTTTCTTGTCCTCTATATGGATACGTTTAGTTGACAGTTGAAATGTAATAATGGTTTCTTTATAAATATTCTTTTTGATTTACTGAAATATTATTAACCGTTTTCAATTGCACATAAAAAGCTTTTTATCCAAAATGTTGGCACCAAACATGTAATTATGCTGTGGTTTTTAATTCCCCCCAACACTTCAGGAAATAGTCGAAACAATTTAACAGTCTATTCAATATAGAATTGTAAAAACTAATATGTAAAATTTCAATTTGGGATGAAAAGATTAAATAATTGAAATTTTGATGAACTGAACCTATTTGTATATTTAATATTGTAAATGATAACAAATAAATTTAAACATCGCCAAATTATGACATTTTATGGTTAAAAGGCATAAGAATTTATGAATACTTAGCAAAGAGTATTGAATATTTTCATTTTATTTGACAAAGACTATTTGTCAATAAAACCCAAACACGTAAAAATGTCAAAAAGATCAGGTCTCCTTAAAAAATCAATAGACTTATAGAAAAATATTTTAACCTATGTGAGTTTTAACTAAAGTATAGTCATTAAAATGCATGCAAGACAGCAATTAAATTTTCAATATCGACCAAAGGGTACCCGTCAGTGGTATGGTACATGAGATACACACCAGCTAAAAAAAAACAAATATGTATTACATTTTAGAGTTGGTAGACAAATATTATAAACCTTTTTCAATCAGACCCAGATAAATAAATAGTACCTTTCATTTTCACTTACAATAAAGAAATAGTATGCCGCGGTAAACTCCACCCAGAAATTACTTGGTTAATAAATATGGTATTTACTTCTTAATTTTTTCCTTTCAACATTGACATTTACTATGAAATATTTACTAGGTAAGGAAAGGATATGGTGGATAAATTCACAAAATCCACTTAAAAAAATCCAAACCTTAAGCAAAGGGACAGAACTTGTATTTCTAGTCATCATCTTAAAGTTGCACTGATGCATTTAATGCAGAGAAATATCTCACATTCAAGAAATTGGAATAATTTTGAGAATGTTAATCAAATGTCACACCTGTCCAAATGAAGCTTTACATAGATGTAATGTAATATCAATATAAGCTTTCATTTTCTTTTTCTCTTTCTTTTTTTTTTCCTTTTTGACTATTTAGTAAAATGTCATTTTTGTCCGATATTCACATTCACAAAACATTTGAAATTTCTATTTCTTATCTGATCTTTTAAATAAGTCAAAATGGATATAATAATATTGCATAATATTATAAGTACATGTTTTTTATTTAATGGATCCGAATGCTTTGAATAGTCCACTGTAAAAATTACCTGGAAAAAAAAATTTGAAGACTTTTCATTAGTCTTCACATCTAAATCTAAGCTAAAACATGTCACTGAAAGTAACCAATTTTTTGTCCCCAGTGTTCTCTTTTAAAATTTTCAAAGAGTTTCTATATTCTGAATATTGTACGATTTTGTATCCTCTTCATGCTCTTGTAGAAGGACTTTAATGGTATCGGGTAGATATTTTCGGTGAGTTATGTAAAATACATAATCATATTCATGTCTGGAGGTTTATCTCTAAAATCTGAACCTAAATTTATCATGTTATTCAGAGATTAAAATATGATCCTGGTTAAAATCTTGACAAAATTGTTAAAAATATATTAAAACCCTGGAGGTGTGAAATTAGTATACATATTAGATTTCATGTAATAATATTTACAAAATTTGGCCATTAAATTATCATTAACACATTTACTAGTATTTAAATTATGACGTGAATTTCCATGTGTCATATAACTGTAATTTATATGTCACCACTATTCTACAGAGCCCTTTCATAATATTAAAAAATGTTTTGCTTGTTTTTTTTATTCCAAATGGAAATTTGCATTAATATGAAATTAATTTGTCTGATGTCTTGTTTTTCTAAAGAAACTAAGTAACAGTTCTTCAGTAATACAAAAAATTTAAACAGATTTAATTAAAAATATATGCATTTTCAATTCATTTTCACATTTGATGGATTACTTCAATTTGTTCAAATACATGATCACAGTGCTATACCAGCATGGTAATTCTTCCATATAGTCTGGTCTACTATATATATATTTACATTAAAGTTCCAGGGACACTTTTTATTACTCATATAATTGCTAGATGTCTGAAAAATTGTCCAACATCCCAAAAGAAAAAACTTTTTTTAGTTTTTTTTATCTCCCCAAGTGTAAACCATTTGCAACAAACAAACAACAAAATGGATAATATGAAAGGTCAATTTGTTCCTGCATGAGATAACTAATTCCTTGAGGTCTTTGAACATCACATCACTGATAATATGTTATACATATCCTATATACAATAACAGGATTAGGTTTATTGAGTTAATGCCACTTTTAATATTGGATATATGATGACAACCACTTTTTATTACATACTGGAGGAAGTCCAACATTTCTTAAAAAAGATACCATTATTTTATTCCATTCAATATTCAATCTTTGCTTTTTTAACATATTTTTAGCCTGATTTCTTCACCAAATTTTGGATCCTTTTTTTCAAATTCCTTCTATGCCCCCTCCTGCTAAAAAATCAAATGCTTGTACCCTCATTCAGCAGGTATATAATTTTCACTAGTTGAAACTTTCATCATTTTGACAAGGTGCAAGCTGACATATATAAGTATTCTTTTATGTTACCACTAACATATATCACGATGATTAACAGTAAATATTGATTTTACCCCTACTATAGTATCTGAGGTGGTATATTGTACATGTAAATCATAAGGTATACTATGAATACTAAAATAACATATATCCCATTATATAAATCCTGCATTTTTTAACCATTTTTTATCCAGACATTTTATCCTCAAAATTTTAATATAAAGCCTGAAAATTTTTTAGAACATTTTTCTTTCCCTTGCAAGCCCCTGTCCCCATCCACCCATCAACTGTAAACTTAAAATTGTTGTTTCCATCTCAGTGTGATTGACAGAAAATGCATATTTATACAGGATACCGATTCATTTTTATAGCATTGCAATGCCAATCTACAGACATGATCATACAATTATTTGATCTTTGTCATAAGAAAAAAATAAATTAAAAACGGTAAGGAAACATTTCAGGATTATATTTTGAATCTGGAATAATATTATGTACAAATTTTTCTACTGCTTTTCTTATTCTATAACAAAATGTGGATGTATTGTATTGATATTTTGAAACTTAGTTCTTTTTTACCATCAATTATATACATGAAACAAAGATGGAATTTGATATTTAATTAAACCCAGAATAAAATAGTTTTGGCATTTCACTTTATCAAAACTCATACTTCTGATGTGTCCCTAGACTTGCTACAAGTCCCTCTCTAATAATTAATTCGTATTTTTATATATCAGTCTATATCAAGAAGTTGTAGCAAGTCTAATTTGTCCCATATTAATTCGAAAGGCTCTTGTGTTGTTCTTTAATCCGACATTGTGCGTACTTTATCTCTAAAGGTACAGTTCTATCAAATTATTACTGAAGCACAACTAAACCTATGTGCTAATACTTACATTAATATATGTCTTTCTATATATAACACTTCACTTCAAATGTTGTGAGGATTAACATTCTTGAAAATTTCTGTCAAAAAGAAAGCATTATATTAATACAATGATCAAGTCAGTGACTAAAGCTTAATCTCTACAAATATTTACATACATTCTTTGTCCTCAAGACACCACAATTATGAGAGGCTGAATGGGATAAAAATAATAAAAATCCTATACATCTTCAATCATTGTAGTGTTGCAAAAAACATGCGACTTGAATAAATTATGTCACAAAAGGAAGCTCATGGGTGGAGCAGTTTGTCTATGAAAAGTAAATAAATCTATATAAAGTACACTGTACGTAATTATTTTGCATTACTAATTATTTTTGGTATAAAGTAAATAAGAGAACAGTATAATTTGTTAGAAAGCCTTAACTGATCCTTTTGTAGATCACAACTACATTTGAACACAAAGATCATGTAATTGTTGGGAGTATCATAAAGTACAAGAGAATAATGGACCATTTACTGCAGAACAAGTTACCATGGTTCTAGGGATGTAACCATTTTACTTTATATAAATGAAGTTGTCAAAAGGAAGTAATCTTCAATCCTTGACTTTTCTAAATACAATTCCACACATATATATTTTTTTTTCTAATTCAACACCTTTTGATTCCTGCTAATAAGCAGTGATACATTTTTGTTCCATGAATATCTGTCATAAGAACACTTCCATATTAATCAGGACCATTTTAAGTTGTCTTGTAATGTCAAAGAGACTGTAGTGTTTATTTCTATACAGTAATCTACAGATATTACCTGTAATCACTACCTTATATCATACCTCACTGGAATATAGTGACAATTAGATAGATTCTCCAGAAAAGATAATGATGTTTTTATCTGATATATTATACTTTATTAATAATTAAGTACCAATGTAACTTGGATGCAGAAAAATTTTATTTATAATACACAATTTAATATTAAATAGCCCCTCATTTTTCACTTTTTGATACTCAAATTCCCCTATTTACTGCTTTAGAGAATACTTATGTTTTTGCCAAAGTAAAGAAAATATTATGCTCCGACATCTTCCTTGGCTCAATTTTTAAAGTTTTGTTTTTTACGAAATAAATGTTGAAAATGTGGCACACAAAGAAACAACTATCACAAAATGATTTTTTAGACAAAAATATGAAAAGTGTAAAATATTTGTTGCACACTCAGAAAGATAATTTTTAAATTTCAGTTTCGGAAGAACTGTAATTGCTAATGCTCCATTGGTGATTTTTAACTGTCACAAATCTCTCAAAACAGGTATTTACAATAAATCTATGAAAGACTGTTGATACAAAATGGTTATTCCTATTCTAATGATCAATTCTAACCTTCAATTTGTTGTTCAAAATGTTTTTTTGAACATGTTGAAGTGTTGAATCCTGCATGAAATTTTTCAACAGGTAAATTGATTATTTTACCCCATTAAGTTTATGATTTTAACTAACCAGAATCATTGTTACAAACCAAGCACATTAGAATTTATAAATACTGTCAAACCTGTGTATAAAGCGGCCAAAGAAATTTGCCCTTTATGAGCAGGTGCCCTTTATACAGAGGTTAATTTTTCAAGTTTTGTTCATAACAGGAACATGTTCACAGTGCCCTTTATAGGCAGTGATATGCCATATTGAGATATTGAGGTGCCCTTTAAAGCAGGTGTGACTCTACTGGATTGTTTTATCTTCCAAATTTTTTCCACAATCAAGTAAAACTAAAACACTGCAATATTTAATCTTAAAATAAATAATTACATAGTTTATATTGGCAAGTCTCAAGTGCTTTTACAAAAACTTTTTTAGTCATCTTTAAAAACCAAAATGTTCTTAAACATGATGATTTTTAAGTTTGTTTTCCCCAGTTCAAAATGGTAAATTTCAAGTGCATTCTTTTTAACTTTATTTTTGTCTGAAAAAACCAAAACAATCTAATACCCAATAATGCTGATGTTTGCCTCTCTGTATACAGATTAGTATATCTAGCTTTGAAGTAAATTACAGTTCTTACCGTACAAATGTTTACCGAGATCTCGGTTAATGTTAAACATGAGCCTCGTGTCTCCACTTTTCATTGATCTATTGACAAATGTTTAATGTTTCAAAATTTTCTACAAACTGACAATAAAATGTAGCTGCTATTGAAATTTTCAAACGGTGTACAAACAATTCAGTTTCTTATAAATGAAAATCTTCACCACACAATTCATACATTTTTAACTGAACATTTAAATGTAAATGGCTCATTCTGAATAAACTAAAATAGGGTTTACTTTCTTGCACTATATACAATATACTTAGCAACATGAAAAATGCATCACTTCATTATTCAGAATTATCAATACATGTATTTGTGTAAAATGTTTTTAAAATTCATTACCCTCTCCTTACAATTAACACTCATTTGAGAAAAAAAATTTAAATTCGGTAAAAATAATGTTAAAATGTCATATCTGAACATTCTGTAACTATTTTCAAAGAAATATACATTTTAATTTTTAATTCAAAAGAAAAAAGTATACATTTCTTTTGTTTTTGAGTATATATGAAAAGGAATTAAATACCTATTATATCTGAATTTTCATGAACATTTGGTGACCTTTTAAATTACCAAGAATTTTAAAAGACATTTCACTGTGACCAATTTAGTAATTGAATTTCTAACTCAATTCTATAATTGTATCATTAGTTCAAATATTAAATTAAACGGATTCCCTAAAAATAATACATGTACAGACAAATAAAATGTAAAACTCTGCAACTTTGTGCAACCCAGACTGATGAAAATAAGGAATATTGTATAGTATAATACAACATCTGTTACACATGCACAATTGTAATTGTGTTGCATGTTTTTATACATATTATTACTTTTTTTCCGTTGCATAATTTGTAGAAAACCATTACATATATAGCTGTAAATCACTTCCATTAACTAAATAATAAAAATACAGTATTCATAAACTAAGTAATAAAAACTTCGATAAACAGCACTTTTTTTAAAATTCAACAGAATATATTTTTTGTCAAAATGTTACAATTTATTGCACATACTTACAGCTGTTATTATATATTTCCCTCTGTGTCCATATAACGGCACAATAATAGTGAAATATAAATCAAAAAGATAACAAGTAAAAGTGAAACTAAACACCATAGGTACTCACACCTGGTCAGGTAAAAACTTGATTATCTCAAACACAAACATTGAAAACAACGAAAACTAATCTGTTTATCGTTCAATAATAGAATGATCACTTTCAATCTAGCTATTTATCCCACAATGCTTTGGGGCATTAGGATACGAGTCAATTTACACACCTTTTCGTAAGGACCTTAGTTATTGATATAAACTAAAATAAAACAATTTTCACCTTTTACATGGCAGCTAAAAGATAAATATTGAAATTTCTATAAATCAATAAAGTTCATGTGTTATATGGGCATTGTAAAACTCGTTTAAGCTGATATATAGTATTACAGGTGTAAAAACATTAACCTCTGTCTAACCAAACATGCAAACATCTCACATGAAAATTCACCATGCATAAAAGTGTAAATTTCATGTAGAAACTCTGAGCTGTTTTATTATTTATTTTAATGTTATATTTTTCAATTATATATAATGCTGAACAGAACATTAAAACATGAATATAACCAAAGGAAGATCTCATATTATGTCCTTGAAAAACTTTTTTGTAAAATACATTTTTCTGAAAGCAGAAAAGATTCAACCAACCATTTTCTAAAACATTTGAATTAAATTTTTGATCACACACGTAGGTCTATTAATTTTAATACATGTACTGAATTAATCAATAAATGTTATGAATTAATTCAAGTTCTTATTTATCTAATCCAATTTAGGGAAAAAATCATAGAAAATCGGATTAATACAGAATTAAAATGACTCTGATAACTAATATCTTTGATGTTTTGACTCTTTAATATCTAAATTATCCACAAAAATTAAATTTGAAAGTTGTCAAGAAAAGTGTCAAAGAGAATTACTATTATCATGATTTCATGCTAAAATTTAATCATTTTAATTTTTACCTCAAAATTTTAACATAAGTCAACATCAAATTGTTACAAAGACAAAACTTTGAACAAATACCTGTATTTGTATAGACCTGAATTAAAAAGCAGTTTATATGTATTTTATAAGTAGTGTGATGATTGTCTATTTCTTGGTAATTGAATACCTTCTTCATTAAGGAATTTTGCTTACTTTTGAATTTTTGACACTGGTATTTCCACAAGCCTTTTTATAAATGTGACATCTTACACTTTATGGGTTTTTACTTATTATTTTTAGTCCCCAAATTACCTTATTTTTGTGAAATTGTTAAAATCCACCCCCCCCCACCTCCCCCTAAAATTTCTCAATTTCTTTAAGATTCTTTGTTCAGCAATATCTGTTAAACCATAATAAGAGAGTATCTCTTTTCTTTACATGCTACTCTCATTAGTATTGTATATATATTTCTCTCATTATAAGCGGTTGAAGACAAAGTTAACCGGTGTAAGACACTTATGTGGAATATCCTTGCCTTACATAACATGACAACAAACGTCATATCACAGTACATTTTGTCAATGTTATGTCAAAACATCAACTTTCCCAGATTTTGACAAAAAATTTCATAAAGAAAGTGCTTCTAAATTGAAAACTAAAACATTATTTTCATTTTGAATTAAATTTCAAGTTTAATACTTTTATATAAAATGGGTCAAAGACACAAATGGCCGGGTTGCTTTACTGGGTGTTTACTGTAGTGGTGACAAAGGTGATTACAAGATCATATTGCACATTGGCAGTCATGAATATTTATATAGACAAAATCAGACACATTGTATGTTGGTGTACGAGCACAGAGGCAGTCATCAATTTAATTAGAAATAGGTGAAGTAAACAATATTTGATTTGATTACATGTTGATAAACACTTGTTTGGAAAAATGGGAAATAATTCCATAAAGTGAGGTGCACATCTTCAATATGTATTAAAAGATTCTGTGAAGTTTCAATGATGGGGGTGAAAAACTGTAGGAGGAGTTGATTTTGCAAAATAGGTAGCCTCAATTGAAGATGTCAATAAAAAACGACTAAGTTCCAAAGTTTGGAAAAATGGGAAATAATTCCTGAAATAATTCCATAAAGTGAGGTGCACATCTTCAATATATATAGAAACATTCTATGAAGTTTCAAGGATGTGGGTGAAAAAATGTAGGAGGAGTTGATTTCACAAAATAGGTACCTCTATTGAAAATGTCAATAAAAACCGACTAAGTTCCAAAGTTTGGAAAAATGGGAAATAATTCCTGAATTAATTCCATAAAATAAGGTGCACATCTTCAATATATATAGAAACATTCTATGAAGTTTCAAGGATGTGGGTGAAAAACTGTACGAGGAGTTGATTTCACAAAATAGGTACCCTCTATTGAAGATGTCAATAAAAAACAACTAAGTTCCAAAGTTTGGAAAAATGGGAAATAATTCCTGAAATAATTCCATAAAGTGAGGTGCATATCTTCAATATATATAGAAACATTCTATGAAGTTTCAAAGATGTGGGTGAAAAACTGTACGAGGAGTTGATTTCGCAAAATAGGTACCCTCTATTGAAGATGTCAATAAAAAACGACTAAGTTCCAAAGTTTCGAAAATGGGAAATAATTCCTGAAATAACTCCATAAAGTGAGGTGCATATCTTCAATATATATAGAAACATTCTATGAAGTTTCAAGGATGTGGGTGAAAAACTGTAGGAGGAGTTGATTTCACAAAATAGGTACCCGCCCACCCGACATTCACCATACTATAATCCGGATTTGCACTCTGTGCAACCCAGCCAAAAACCAAATTAAGTATGATCTTTCCAATTATCATGTTTGTTTTTCTCTAGAATCCCTCATTTTGTAGAAAGATTTTTTGTCATGGTCGCCATTATCACTTCCAGTATATTTCTTTGAATGAGAGAAAATTTATCATTCATATAGAAAGATGTAGGATAAGGGAATTCCATCCTCAGGATCACATTTTTTATTGTCGGACACTTGGGAAGTCTCATGTCTGACACAAAAATGTTACTTCATGGTTGGAAATCTCCTATCCTACATTAAAGTTATCATTCATACAGAGAGATTATGCTCATACTTCATTATATATATATATAGTTTTTTAAAATCATCTATAATGGAGAAATACTAGATCACTGTCATTTCTATTCTCAAAAATCAAGATCAACTGATCAAAAACATGTTTTTACACAGGTAAAATCAGTTTGCAATTAGACAATGAAGAAACTTGTGCATAATTAAAACAATTGTCACAACCATTCTCAATATTGCAGTATCAAAACATCAATTCATTTTGTGTTATTTTGTATCACTCTAGGTATTTATATGTTTTTACTATGCACTGTAATAATAATTTTATTATTACATAAAAAATAATCTGCCGTCACTCTAAACAAATATAGAAAATCAGAATAAAACACAGTGCAAAGTAGAATTTTGAGAAAAATAGTGTGAGATGAGAGTAAACTGTATAGTTTAAATGTATAGACCTGTAGATACTGGCCTTTTTTAACAATATTATTACATAGCTCAAAGAACAAGTAAAAAATTCTTAATAGTGTTATACAGGCAGTCTAGATGATAGGCAGTTGAATTAGATTTAGTAAATACCATTTCCTTATTTTAGCCCTGCCTTCTTAAATATGTCTTACATAAGTCTGTGATTAGGTTGCTTTAACACGAAATACTTACGTATGTGACAAGCAGATGCATTTCAACAATGAACTATCTCCTGCAGCATATCTTGAAGTCTTCAAGAAAATATGAGATGTCTAAGCTGTGTCCTAAGTTTAATATAAAGACTATAAATAAACAAATAAACAAATGACTGAAATGTAATATTACCTAAAATTTATAACAATAAAAGAGACTGAGAGATTCTTTATTGAAATACAGTCAGAGGTAGGGGGACTTCTTTGTAATAGGAATTCGAGAGGTGTGAAGTTTTGATTAAACAGAAATTTGATACATTTATTCTGTTTCAAAGCTTCATCCCTGGAGGGAAACTTTAATGAAAACACTGTGAATAATTAAAACAGTAATATCTTTGACAATACACTTGAAAAATTTACATATTCTTTAAAGAGAATGTTTTAAATGTCAAAAATAGTATCAATAAGTCAGGAAAAACAAGTTTTTTTCTGACCTCAGTTTAATACAAAACCAGTTTTCAAATTTATACAAAATAGTCTCATACAGAGATTAAATTAGTAAATATAACATTCCTCTTTTATAAACTGGATCTTTCAACAGTCTTCTTATTATTATTTTCATTTTATCAAATTTTCATCTATTAATACATGTATGGCATAAAGTCAATTTCTTGTACATGCTTCAAATGACTTATACTAAATAATTATCGTAAGAAAATTATCCTATTTTTAAACCAGAGACATATAAAACAATATACTCGGCTCCTCCCGGTGATTTGACCAAAGTAATGCAACATGGCATAAAACACCAATCAATCAATCAATCAATCAAACTCATCTCTACACTACACCACTAGTCGCTATTAGAGTAAAGCTTCTCTCCATTACTTTAATAACAAAAATCATTTTGTACTTGTAGTTACGATACAATTTGAATAACAACTTCTTTGTAAGTTGACATTTTTTTTTATCTTATTCTACCCTTCAATGAAAGTGACTGGTACAAATCCTCTTATCCATATCAAAACTTTCCATCAAGATAAAATCAGTCTTTTGACCTGTATACAAAGATCTCTACACACCTGTAAAGATCAAATAAAGAATTCTATTATCAATTATATAACTTTGTCATTAATAGGTAATGTTTGATCTTTTGAAATACATTAGATTAAAAACAAATCTTCAACTAATTAAATATCTTATCATATAAGAGTGTATTCAAGTTCCAACTGATGATACAACAATAGATTAAAGTCTAATCACAGAAAATCAGACTTAATTGGGAATTTCTAAAAATTAAAAGTGTATAAACAGTTTGATTATAAAAAAAAATTCACTGATGGTATTAACAAAATCCTTATTTTAGGATACTTTAATTTTCATAAGAGTTCAGCTTTTTATGCAGATTGTATCAGTCAGAAATTACTACTCCCGAAGCAGCAATCCTTACCATTACTTCTATACGACAGAATTATCAGTTTTTGATTAGAAATTTGTACTCATTTGCATCCTGTAGTAACCATTTTATGATATCTTTATTCAAATTCTTTAGGTGTATTGGTTAGGGTGGCCAAAATACTCCCAATCGGGAATATATAAATAAATGTTAAAAAGTGGTTTTAGATTACTTTTTTTTTTTCCAAACAATGTCCTGGATCAAATCCAATCATTCTATGAAATCATCGAGACTTATAACAACAGAAAAGTTCAGTAAAATGTACTTTAAAACATAATTATCTACTTTAAGAATATATTAAATATTGACATATTTAAACAAAATATAATTCTGATCAGTAAACAAGTAAAGTTATAACATAAGAGGTTTCAATCTGTCATAAATAATTACACAAGTATTACCATAACAGAAATAAGTACTTCAATCACATCTTTTTTCAGATTTATCTACCACAACCATGTTTTTAGTCTGTCTATGCTGAACCTTCCTTGTGGTTAACAGACAAAATCCTCAACAATTTTTTAATAACCGGTACATAAAATCAGAATGATTGATATATTTACAGCTATAGAAATCTATCCCATTAAGCATACTTTTAAAAGCATAATAATTAACTCTCACACTGTAGACCTTTGAACTTCAGTACAAACCTATTTCAAATGTAAAAGGGGAATTTCATGATTATTTATAGCTTTGCTTTTAAAAGTGAAAAATAGCACCAGTTTTTACAGAATTGAATAGGTTTAAATTTAATATTAAATATTAAGATTAAATCTCAGTTTCTCACATAAAAAAAGCAAAATACATTGATATGTAGCAATTATAATGTATTTAACTGGTCAAGTAAAGGGCACAGATGGAGTTGGTAACGGTCCTTTAAAATCTCAAGTACCAGCCGTCAGATTGTTTGTTTTGACAATGTGACAATCGGCAGTGATCAAACGTTTAATATTTGAAGAGTGTAATCATGAATGTCTAATTTAGGAAATTACTTGAAAAGCTGATTCTTAATTTCCATTGAAATATGAGATATTTTTTAGTAAACAGTGTCTCATGTCCCTCAAAGGACAGACATGATAAAAGGAGGGAGTAACTACAGCTTATCATCAGACTTCTACACAATATACATGTTATAATTAATAGGATGGCCACTAATGTTTGTCTTGAAATGTTATATGCCACCCAGCATCAATATTCTGTATGGGTAGAAAAGAAACAGTCACCTGCCCACTTAATCATACAATAACCTATTATTACATAGTTACTGGATACAATTTATTTCCACTTCAAGGTTTACTTTTCATAATTAATTGTTCCCTATGCTAGGTGGACTAAGGATGCATATTTTACTTAAACTATAAAAGTTCATGTAACACAAATTTAAATCAACTGTCATTTCTGTTTACTCAAATTCACTATTGTTTGTGTTCAATATAGAGAAACAACATGTTTTCATTGACAGTTTTAGTTTAGGAGAAAGATTTCCTGAGCTGTTTGAATGTTCCATAGGATTTTTATCTCATGGAAATGCTCTTTCAATGTAGTTGTTAAAGCATTCCAGGACTATAAGGAAAGGTAGAACTCTGCAGCAATAAAGATAATAACAGGCTTGGGGTTACCAAACTAAAAGTTCCTAGAAGCCTGTATCGTTCACCGGGGTTTTATTTACTGACTTAAAGCAGAATAAATTGTTTGAAGATGTTCATCTTGGTTGGCAGTCTAGGCCATAAATATAATTTTTCATTGGAAGAGAACAGTCATTGAATTATATCATGGAGTTCTAGGTTAAAGTAAGTTTACCTGCCATCTTGTACCGCTGCAAGGTCATCATATACAATTCTGATAGAGGACCATTGCTGCCAAATTATTTTCAAATTGGTTCAATGGTTTCAGACAAGTATATTTTCAATTTAATTTTCCCAAAGGGTCCTTTGTTAAACTATGTTTGGCTCTGGTGCCTTCTTTGATGACAGGTGGGATCATCTGATAAGGAGGACCATCTAAGGACCATTGTTGCCAAGTAAGTTTCAAATTTAGCACATGATTTCAAAGGATAAAATCTTTTAAAGAAAAGTTTACAACAATGGTCAACTACAATGAATGCCAAGTGATGGAAACAAAAAAACCAAACAAAAAACAAAAACTGCTTACAGTGACAATTTGTTACTTTGTTTCTTCATATATTTTTACCTATGATATTCATAAATACAGCAAACCACCAAAGATGACACCCATGAAATTAATTAAATAACAGAGTACAAAGAGACTCCTGTAAAACCTGAAAGTTGAAAATTAAAAAAACAACAAGAATATGTGTCCACTATCATTCCCTTTTTTCAATGAACCATGAAATTGGGGTCACAACCCCAATTTTACATGCAATTGAGACAGATCACATAATAACGAACATACGGTATGTACTAAGTTGATTCGACTACTTTATCCTAAACTACCTTCACCAAAAACTTTAACCTGAGAATGAACTGTTTCCACACTTATCATATTTCTATGTTCAGTGAACCATGAAAATGGGGTCAAAACCCTAATTTGGCATGCAAATTGATGTTACTACAACTTCAGCCTAAACTACCTTCATCTAAAACTTTAACCTGATTCGGGATGGACAGACGGATGCACGGACCGAAAAGGCGGGGCATAAAAATGTGAAGTTGATTTTTCTTTTCTCGTTGGCAAAGTGAACGATTATTTTTTTGCCAGTAGTTTTTTCCTCTTTGAAGGTGTTATAATATCACATTGTAATTTTTCCATCTGTCAGGAAATTCATTAGGATTCAGTTATGTCTAATGTCAAAATTTTGCATTTGCCACTTTCTTAAATGAATATAAATAACATTAAAAGGAATGTAATTTTATTTTTATAACCCTACTGTTCTCATGTAACATTATTTTCTCTTAATTTGTCTGCTCGATTTGGTTCATTTTGACACTTTGGTTGGTTGAATTTGACCCTTATTTTATGTTTTGGTCCTACTTGGTCTACTTTTGACCTAGGCATGGCAAAACGGCAAAAAAATATTGTCTCAGTACAATTGGTAACAAGTATGACAGTCAATGTTTTGTCATGGAAATCCAAATCATCCATATTATCAAAGAATTAAAACTACACAATTATAACATAGTATTTTGTCAAGTCTGGATATTTAAATGTAATTTGTAGGTAATCTGGTGTTTACAAACATATATACAAACAGCAAGGAAAAGCTAAAAATCAACTGAATCAAAATGTACAACTAAATATGGTACTAAAGAATTAGCTAAGAAAATTATTTCAAGTTTGATTTTGTTCTTATGTAAACAGTTGTATATTTAATGGAAACAAAGATAAAAAGAACAAAAACAAAATGTCTACCTCTTGGACAGGTTGGTAATATAATGCACTTCTTATATAAAACATCTTGTGTCTTAGAAAACTTGTAGTAATAAGTAAGCTGCATCTTATGTACAATGTTCATATTTTTATTTATAAATGATCTATGGGAGGTAACTCTGTTCAATCTTACTGAGAATCAATGTTTATAGTTCAACAGTTTGGGAAGAAATTTATTACAAGCCTTTGTTTTTAACCATAAATATCACATCAAATTGTCAAAAATGGTCCAGAAGTCTGAAACAGATTTTCACAAAATTAAAAACAAAAACTTCATTCATTTCCAGACAAATTATTTAATGAAAACATTTGTATAGAAGGTAAAATGCATACAGTGAGGTCAAATAAAATACATAATGAAAAACCCAACAATAAAAACTAATTGTATAATAATAATTCAATATAAGATGCAAAGCATCTTTTGATATTGGTGAACATTTTTTAGTTTATCATTCCACATTCTAATTTTTCTTTCTACTGTAATGTCATAAAGAGAAATTCCTCTCTCAGAAAATAATCTGAATTCACTTAATATGTTTTTTAACAGACAAAAATTACAATACAGCTAATCCGTAACATCACTGTAAATACCAAGTATATTCTTCTTCTGATTTATTGATATGCTCCCAAACCCACATGGCAGTTATCATCAGTAAATGGAAAGTACTACTGCCAAAGTAGATACTAAGGGCTACCAATTACCAGCAAGAGCCTCCCAGGAGCCTGAATTGCTCACCTGGTCTTTAAGGTATAAAGGTCTCTCTTTTTAGCAATTACCCATTTAAAGGCCCATTTGTCAACTTCCATCCAATGGAGTGTCTTTTAAAGTTCAACGAGTTGAAGGTTTAAGCAAGCAGCATCTTTTGCTATTTTCATTAATTAGTTTTCATTCTAAAGCCAAAAACATGAAAAACGCTAATTTTTACCTTCAAAGGGCGATAACCCCTAAAATAAATTGACATTTTCAAGGGCAGTAACTCTAACATGGTATGTCTGATTGACCTGAAATTTTGAACATTCATAGATCTTTATTAACTGAGCAACTTTTGTTCTTACATTGATTATCTATCTCTTCTCATTTTCATAATAATAGCCTTGAAAAACGAAATATTGCCAAATTTGACATTTAAAGGGTAACAACTCCTACATCAGTTGTAAGATCGTAACAAAAATTTGCACACTGGTAGATCTCATCGTGCTGAACATTTTGACCCTATGTCAAAATTTTGATATCTGCTTTCGTTTTCAAGTTATTTGCAGAAAACTACTGATGGACCCCTATGTTCTATTTATTGTAACGACAGCCATGTTTTTCGACATTTCAAAAATTTTAAACGATAGAAATTTTCCAGATGCCCTAAAGAACAATTCTGCAAAGTTAGGTTGAAGTCGGTCCAATAGTTTAGGACGAGTTAACGTTTGAAAAAGTTTACAGACGACGACGACGGACGCCAAGTGATGGCAATAGCTCACATGGCCTATGGCCAGGTGAGCTAAAAAGGGAATGGTTTCAGCCTTTGGTTTATTGCTTTAGACCTGACAGTAACATACAAGATGAAGAACAGCAATAAAAGTGGAATGATTAGTTTCTTAATAAAGCTGTATGTACAATAACCTCACATCTCTCTTTCAATTTATTACATGTATAAGGTACTGGAATCATTTTAAACAAGAGTGGACACACTAAATGTCTCACCAGAGTATGCACATGAACACTGAATAAAGATTATCTGACATCCGACATTGTAACTCAAAGAAAAATGAATTACAAGAAATAGCTATGCTCAGGTTACATTTGTCTGAAAAAATCTTATGCATGTCACGCAAGCCTAAAATTGTGTCCATGGCAGCTGACAAGTCTCAGTCTGGTATGTACCCGCCAAACAGTATCTATAGACCAAAAACGATGAGTCTAGTGTACATATAACATTTGTTGAGAAATGGACTTATTTGTTAAAATGTGATGAGAGGCACTCAAACATGAAATTGAGGTCAAGGTCAGGTTTAGACTGACATCTACTTGTCATGAAGTATCTACAGACCATACATTAAGGATATAGATATTACAGCATCAACAGACTTTGCCAAGAAAATGTGACAAAAGTCACTCTGCTCTGAAATTCAGGTCAAGGCATTAGACAGCCAAGTACCCACCAATAACTATCTATTGTCTAGATATGAGAGTTACTGAAAAATAGACATAATCACTCAAATGTGACACAAGTCACCCAGGTGTAAAATAGAGGTCAAAGGTCACATATCAGACTGGTATATACCCATTAAGAACTCTATTGACCAAATACTGTGGGTCTAGTTAGTAACAATTGCTGAGAAATAGACTTAATCACGAAAATGTAACCCAAGTCACTCAAGAATGGAATTTAGGCCAAGGTTGGGTGACAGGTGTCATTCTGGAAACAAGAACTATCTATAGATATAATATGATGGGTCTATGTATTACAAATGCTCAGAAATTGACCAAAAAGAGAAAATGTGATGCAAGTACTTCAAGCATGAAATTCAGGTCAACTTCGGGTGACAGACTGTAATGTACCTATAGACCAAATATACTGGGTCTAGGTATTATAGTTGCTGAGAAATGTACTCAATCATGAAAATGTGATGCAAGTCACCCAAACATTAAATTGAGGTCAAGGTCTGGAAATAGGTGACAAACTGGCATGTACCTTCCAACAACTATCTTTATACCAAATATGGTGGGGCTTAGGCATTACAGTTGCTGAGAAATGGACTTAATCATGAAACTTGCGACACAGATTTTATACATTTTTATGAAAAACAATGAAAACAAGGTCAAGATCAAAAGGTATGTATACTCATGCAAAGTTTATATATAATGTACCAGTAGACTAAAGATCTTAAGTGTAGGTATTATGTGTGCAAAGTTTTTAAGGTTTTAAAAAAGATTACACTGCTGTCGCCGCCACAAAGTAAAACCTATTTCTCGCATTCACGACTTTTGTCACAAATGAGACACAAATTAAATTCTCATACAGTTCTTCCACAAATTATAATAATGAATAGTTGAAATGTGAAAAGATTAATCTACAAAACAATAAGACAAGGCTTAGAATGCTAAACTAACCACTTATACAATATTAATTACATTGTTCAAATAAAGTACTTTGTACATGTATCACTTTGTTTAGTGAATTATTTATGGAGAATCTGTTTAAATTTGTATTCATATGTTTACAAGTACTGACATTTTTTTTAAATAAATAAATTTAAGATGAAAAAACAGACAGAAAAGGTTAACACCTAGCTTGTACACTTTATTGATAGAAAATGCTATTAATCAAAAATTAAGAGCTCTTTTTTTTTTATTACAATGAAGTTGCGAATTAAAAAGTAGAAACAAACACAAGAGATCAATAAAATAACACAGTAACAACAAAACAAAATATGTAATGCAAATAGTAAAACTTGAAATGTGAAAGACAACTGTATAAATTAAGTAGAACCCAAATCTTGTCAACAATTTACAGTTGTATTGCTATATTATGAGGTGGCTGTGTTTGTCCTCTCAAATGATGATATATTGAAGAAATACTTAAAACTGTCACTATGGTTACTGTTATAAATCCTAAAACCTGAAAATAAATGGTGAAAAAATTGAAATATTTATCTTTTTGATCTATATTTATGCCAGAAAAAATATATGATTTTTTCACATTAACACTTCTTTAGCAATTGCAATACTGATGAACATATACTTCTATATTAATTAGTAGTTAATTTGTTATTGATATAAGTATACTTTTTTTCAAGGATGAATTTTCAAACTGGTAAAAAATTCAGAAATTTCTTACTGGAAGGCAAAGTACTTGTATAATAAAGAATCAGTAATGGAAAAATCCTGATGACAAGAAGCACAATTCTGCTAAAAAAACAGAATCATACATGTCTATTTCAGTAAGTGGAGGTCAACATTTACTCACTGTTACTAAAACTTTCACAATACCTAATGATTTAGTTTGGTTAAGAAAAAATTGTACGTGATAAAAAAAACTTACATTACTCAAAACAAGTTTGTTTGTCTTTTTTTTAAATTTTGGTTCAATTGTATGTTACGGAGTTTGGTGTGGCATCCATTTCGCTGAACTAGTATGCATTATTGTTTAGGGGCCAGCTGAAGCCCACTTCCAGGTATGGGATTTTCTCGCTGCATTGAAGACCCATTGGTAGTCTTGGGCTGTTTTCTGCTCTTTGGTCGGGTTGTCTCTTTGATAGATTCCCAATTTCCATTCTCGATTCTAAGTATTTAAAAATTCAAACAAGCCTTTTCAAAGTACATACAACAATTTACCTTTAGAACTGACTGGTACTTTATCCACCATTCTAAAATTTGAACTCTATATAATGCAATACTACAAGGGATATATGCTTCAGTGTGTCTTGAATCTCTGCACCTATAAATATATATCATTGTTGTCTGTGTGAAATGTTTATCCCTTAATAAGAATAATTCTAGAATTTAAGGATTTTGAACTATAATTTATCATATCACATAAAACTAAAACTAGAATTAAGTTCTCATACTTCATATATCCTTCCTAAGAAATAAATAAAAACTTCTTCAAACATGTTACTTAAAATAATCAACATTACATAAAAATGAAAATGAAAACATTTTATTATATATATTAAAGTATCGTAAAACATACTTAGTATAAAGTGTTTTTAAAAGCTCCCCTCTGTTCTTCCTAACATTTAGTGGGATATTCAGTTTCTTCCATACATCTTCATGTATTTTTGCACCTTCTTCAACCATAAAACCAAGATTGAAAATAGCCTAAAGATAAATATAAGATCATTCTCAAATAATCATGAGGTTGGATTATTAACTAGGACGAGAAGTGGGGATTGCCCTCTACTACTCCTGAAGTACAGCATAAATAGAACATTCATACTACTTATTTATACAAACTGATTTAGGAAACAGAAATCCTATTATCAATAGAAGTCACTAATGTAATAAAGTGAGAGTTCAATAATAAGCAATACGGAGATACATTTACAAAAGACTTGTAATAGCGCCATAACAGGTATTGTATTCGAAAATAGTATGACATGTTTTAGCTTGTTCTCTGTCTGAGTTATCTCTCTTCTGTAATACAGTACCAAGTTACCGTTGTGAGTTTTGTTTATCTGCCTACGAATTATTAATACCAGGGCATTTGTATTGTTGTATTTTGATGCATCAACCCTTCGTACCTTTATACAAACTGGCGTGGTGGCAGCAGAGTCAGAATTTACGCCTCTGTGAAGATAAGTGTTTTCGGAGTACAAAGGTTTTGACAAAAACAGTCTGCGTCAATCCGTAAATATAATATTTACTGTGGTACAATCAACGCAATTGTAATATAAACATTAACTCTTACATAATGGCTAATACACACAGAGCGCCTAAACAGTGGTGTCTAAGCAAAATAGAAACAGTAAACTCGTTTGAAAATTGGAGACAAAATTTATTGTACACTTTGTCATTGGATCAAAATTTTGCACCCTTTTTGGTCGACGGTGTAAACTGGCAAAAGAAATCTAGAACTTCTCCAAACCGTGGGTTTTTAGATGATGGGGAAGATGTCGCCGAGGCAAACCGGCATACCCGACAACAGAAAGTCAACATGCTTGAGCTTATGTTAGGCCAAATAGCGAACTATTGTCCTGTTATATCTCGTAATACAATGGTAAAAAATTCAACCTCTATTGAAAATATATGGCAGACTATTCGCCTTCATTATGGCTTTCAGTCAACCGGAGGTCATTTTATTGATTTTTCATCCATTCATTTTGAACCAGACGAAAGACCAGAAGATCTTTATCAGCGACTAATGGCTTTCGTGGAGGACAATCTACTCCATCGAGATTCAGGTATTACGCACAATGGACAAGCTATTGCTGAAGATGAAGAGTTAACACCTACTCTTGAAAATTTTATTGTCCTTACTTGGCTGAGACTCGTTAATCGTGAACTTCCTAAACTTGTGAAACAGAGATATGGGACCGAGCTAAGATCTCGCACCCTTGCATCGATTAAACCTGAAATTTCGCAAGCATTAGAGTCACTTCTTGATGAAATTAAAACCACTGAGGATGCCAAAGCTATGCGTGCAACCGCATCTATAGGATTCAAACCAAAGTCAAAGTTTAAGTATGAAGATAAAACTCAATTTAATAACACCCGTACAACAAAGTCATGTCCTTTGTGCAAGGAAGCCGGACGTCCAGACACACATTTCCTTAGCAAGTGTACATTCTTACCTAGTAGTGACCGAAAGTATATGGTAAAGGCTCGACAAATCTCCGGAATTCTCAACGATTCTGATGACGACACTGAAAACACGGAAACCTCCGCATCACACTATGTATCAACTACTGTTAGCAGAGTTCAGATCCGACAGTCGCCATATTTAGATGTTTTCTATTCACATTTCAACGCCCGATTGACAATAGATAGTGGAGCAACCGGAAATATGATCCGTGCATCAGCTGCAAAACGTATGGGAGTCAACATAACGACAAGCTCTCAATCTGCACACCAAGCTGACGGTTCGTCGCCACTTAAAGTGCTTGGAGAGGTGCATATAACATTTTCACTCGATGAACGAGATTTATATTTTGAAGGACTTGTTGTTGAAACACTTGATGTAGACATTTTAGCCGGCATACCTTTTATGGAAAGGAATGACATCGCTATTCGCCCTGCTAGGCGACAAGTGATTATTGATCAGAACAGTATGTACACTTATGGTTCAAAACAAAAGCCGTCTAATGGTCATTCTGTGCGTCGAGCTCATATATTACGTGCTCCAACTGAACCAACGACAATCTGGCCAGGTGATTTCATCGAAATTGTACTGCCATCAGAGATGTGTACGGATAATGACATTTTTGCAATTGAACCTCGAACAGATCTTCATAGAAGTGAAAATGTAACAAACTCACCAAGTCAAGTAAACTCATGGCCGTCACCTGACCTTGTTGCAAGCGTTTCAGGTAAAATACGCATTCCCAACTTATCGTCAGAACCACAAATATTGAAGCGTAATGAACATTTTTGTCAGATAAGATCAACCTTTGTTCCAGAGTTTGAAAATGAAGTAAACGGAATTTCCTCAAAACCCGCAAGCAACAGCAAACCAAGTACAATTAAATACTCTGAATCAGTAAAACTGGACCCGGACAACTTGTTGTCTCCCGAAATGAAATCTAAATTCAGACAAGCACTAGACACTTATGATGAAGTTTTTAATCCTAATTTTAGTGGTTACAATGGCGCCGTTGGTCCATTTCAGGCAAAAGTTAATATGGGACCTGTTTTACCACCACAACGGAAAGGTCGTGTGCCGCAGTATTCGCGGAATCAACTTGTCGAACTACAGCAGAAATTTGACGATCTTGAACAATTAGGCGTATTCAAACGCCCCGAAGACGTTGGGATCTCTGTAGAATACTTAAATCCGTCTTTTCTCGTAAAAAAACCAAATGGGGGATTTAGATTAGTGACTGCCTTTGCAGATGTAGGTCGCTACAGTAAGCCTCAACCTTCGTCGATGCCTGACGTCGACTCAACGTTAAGACATATCGCACAGTGGAAATATTTGATCGCTACTGATCTCACAAAATCATTTTACCAGATTCCACTCTCCAGAGATTCTATGAAGTATTGTGGAGTTGCAACTCCTTTCCGTGGGGTACGTGTGTATGCCCGTTCAGCGATGGGAATGCCTGGGTCGGAAACAGCCTTGGAGGAGTTAATGTGTCGCGTTTTGGGCGATTTAGTGGAGGAAGGCATAGTTTGTAAAATTGCGGACGATTTGTATTGTGGCCGCGACACACCAGATGAATTACTTCATTCATGGGAAAGACTATTACAATCACTACAAAAGTGTAGTTTGAACTTATCTGCTTCAAAAACAGTTATTACACCTCGTCAAACCACTATACTAGGTTGGATATGGCATTTAGGTAGTATCCACGCTAGTCCACACCGCGTGTCAGCTTTAGCTGTGTGTCCCAAACCTTTGAATGTGTTAGGTTTGAGATCTTTTATTGGTGCGTACAAAGTACTGGCTCGTGTGATTCCAAATTGTGCCACAGTACTTGGCCCTTTAGACGACGTTGTTGCCGGTCGGGACTCGAAAGACCAAATATCATGGTCAGATGAACTCATAGACTCATTTTCAAGCGCACAAAAGGCGCTATCAACAAACCAGTCAATCGTACTTCCTAAACCTGACGATCAAATTTGGATTGTTACAGATGGTGCTGTAAAAAAACATGGACTTGGTGCAACATTGTACGTCTCAAGAAACGACAAAATTCAGCTAGCAGGATTCTTCAGTGCAAAACTTAGAAAACGACAGTTTACGTGGCTACCTTGCGAAATTGAAGCACTTTCTATTGCAACCGCTATCAAACACTTCAGTCCATACATCATACAGTCAAAGACTAACACTTGTGTTCTAACAGACAGTAAGCCTTGTGTTCAAGCATTTGAGAAGCTTTGCCGGGGAGAATTTTCAGCAAGCCCAAGGGTTTCTACATTTCTTTCAATAGCGAGTCGATATCAGGTGTCTATTCGTCATGTTGCCGGTTCCTCTATTCTACCGGCAGATTTTGCAAGCCGTAATGCTCAGGAGTGTGATGATTCAACATGTCAAATATGTACGTTTGTTCAAAATACTGAAGATTCAGTTGTTCGACATGCCTCTGTAAAAGACATTCTCGATGGTACATTGAAACTCCCTTTTACAAGCAGATCTGCCTGGTTGGCAATTCAGTCCGAATGCTCAGACTTAAGACGTACACATGCTCACTTAAAACAGGGGACACGCCCATCAAAACGATTAACGAACGTCAAGGACGTCAAACGGTATCTACATGTTGCAACCATCGGAAAAGATGGACTTTTAGTCGTTAAACGAAACGATCCATTGGCACCTATGAGAGAATGTATTATAGTACCTCGTCAAGTTCTTGATGGATTTCTTACATCACTTCACATCAAGTTAGATCACCCGTCATGTCACCAGTTAAAAACTGTTGTTCACCGGTACTTCTTCGCACTTGACATGGACAAAGCAATTGAATGCGTTTCTAGTAATTGTCATCATTGTGCATCACTCCGAAAAATTCCTCACGTTGTAAAAGAACAGTCGACAGGAGATCCACCACCTACAATTGGATCAATTTTTGCTGCAGATGTAATCAAACGAGAACGACAACTCATTCTTGTTATCCGGGAATATGTTACATCATATACTTTAGCATTGCTTATAGACAATGAACGACATGAAACTTTGCGAGATGCCTTGCTTCGACTTTGTGTTGAATTGCGACCATTAGATGGACCATTTACTGTTGTACGAACAGATCCTGCACCTGGATTTAGTGCTCTAAAAAATGACGAAATGCTATCTCGAAATCGTATTCAAATTGAAATTGGTCGTGCAAAGAATGTAAATAAAAACCCCGTGGCAGAAAAGGCCATACAAGAAGTACAGGACGAAATATTGCGTCAAGATCCAGGAACACGGAGCGTATCGCCTCTAGCACTCTCTTTGGCAGTTGCCCGTTTGAACTCTCGTTTACGTAATCGTGGGTTGTCATCTAGAGAAATGTGGACCCAACGAGACCAGTTTACAAACTTTCAAATTCCGCTCAGTGACTATAATTTTAATTTTGCAACAGCATGAGATACGAATTGCAAATCATGGATACAGTGAACGATCAAAGGCCCCAACTGGAACAAGATCAGAGACTCAATGTTTGGAAATTGGTGATCTTGTGTACCTCTTCAACGATCGCAACAAGTCAAGTGCGCGAGACAGATATCTTGTTGTTTCCGTAGAATATCCTTGGTGCAACATTCGGAAATTCACAGGAAGCCAATTTCGGAGCACTTCATATCGTGTTAAACAGTGTGATTGCTACAAGATCCCTTCACAAACTAAGATGATTCACGATAGTCACGAGACTTTTGATAATGTTGCATGGTCTGATGATGATGAAACCCCGCAGAAGGTATTTTCACCTCCGGTACCTCCCGATATTCCGAATGTAATTTCTGATCCACCTGTACAGTCAAATGAAAATGACATTGATCTGGCAAACGACACTAGTGAAACCGATGTCGCTCAACCAGTCTTTAGTGAAATTGTTGATCCGACATCTAACAACTTAAGACCGACAAGAGAACGTAAAATGCCAAAATTCTTAAAGGATAATTATGTCGTTTACTGAAAGTGTCTTTGATTTACCTTTTTTGTGTGGGACAGAATAATCCCCTATTTGCCTGAGGGAAGTCTACCCTGTGACGGCTAGCCAGAATATTGTGTTTATAGTATGGGGCAGAATAATCCCCTGTTTGCCTGAGGGAAGTCTACCCTGTGACGGCTAACCGAGATATTTTGTTTATATTGTGCAATTTATGTCTATATTATAATTTGGTAAAGTGCATTTAAGAAGCATCTGCAAACATTTAAGTTAAAAAAAGAGAAAAACTGGTAGCGCCATAACAGGCATTGTATTCGAAAATAGTATGACATGTTTTAGCTTGTTCTCTGTCTGAGTTATCTCTCTTCTGTAATACAGTACCAAGTTACCGTTGTGAGTTTTGTTTATCTGCCTACGAATTATTAATACCAGGGCATTTGTATTGTTGTATTTTGATGCATCAACCCTTCGTACCTTTATACAAACTGGCGTAGAGAGATACATTTGTACATTTAAGAAAGATGTGTGTAAAATTATTAACAAAAAGTTACATTGTTATCAGCATGAAAAAGTCATTCTAGTAAGTAAATTATCAACACTATTGTCAACTGAAAATTTTTCATCAAATGTCATGTTGATTCTTTCTTTCTATCAGGAATTTTCATTTTATATATCCTATAATAAGAAAATACTGGTGAGATGAGTTGATTTATGTCAGCTATATATATTTCACAACTGCGATTGGCTAGATTAAGGTCAGCATCTGTATCACTGACTTCGGTATCATGCTACAATAGGGATGCCGAACTATTATTGGCTAAATTATTTTAATTCACAATTCTGATTGGCTAAATCAAGGTCAGTGTCAGTATCAAGATGACTTGTACAATATTAAACCTACATGTGGGTCACCTTTCTGTCCAGCTCCTACGTAGTAATCAGCTGCTTTGTTAATGTTTTGTGTGTGGCCACATCCATACCAATAATAATCACCCATCTTTATTAAAGCTGAAAGGATGCAAATAAAAAAAATAATTACTGTAATTTCTCTATTTTTACATTACTATAAAACACAAATTTTTCAGACAAGAGTGGACACACTGTAATGTCTCATCTGCTTTATTGTTCATAATTGAATCTATCTTGAAAGTAAAAAATATAAGTTTATATAAGCTTTACATTAAATTAACATTTTAATGATGAATGAACATGAAGTCAAGGTGAGATAAACCCTATCAGGCAAACATGTAGGCCGTACAATCATTCCATACACCATGCATCAAATTATACCAATAAATGTATTTTTGTATAAAATTCATTTGAAGGATACTAAGGTATGCACTTTTTGTAAAAGTCAATATGAAACAATTAGACATCTATTTTTTGACTGTCAAGTAACATATGATTTTTGGAATCAATATTTTAATAGCCTGAAAAAATATTATACCAATATAGAAGTGGATAGGGAGTATGTTTTGCTTGGCTATCCAGAAGAATCTCCAGTGCTCAACTTTCTGGTGATTTTTGCAAAAAATTACATCTTCAAGTGCATGTTAAATAAAACATTACCAAATTTAACAGAGCTTAAAAATAAAATATTAAGGTATATGTCACTAAAGAAATATATCAGTTCTAAGGGTGAATTTTGGTCCCCATTACAACAACTTTTTTCAATTGTCAGCATTGTGATTTTTCTTCATTTTCTTTCTTTCTTTGTTTTCCCCAATCAAAATGAGCTAGTCTTTCCAATGTGTTATGTCTATTGTTCACAATTTGAGATTTTTGTATCATAGAGAGGGTCAGAGTGTGTATGGTAGGGATGAGTGAAATAATTGTAAAGTGTATTAAAAGTGTATATACAGTACTTAGAAAAAAGTCTTGATAAAAATTTGGAAATTATGTAAAACCCCAATATGCCCTGGTCAGTTGGTGATGGAGGAGTTATTGTAAAATCCTGACTGAAAAAAAAATAAATAAAAAATAAATTAAAAATTCACAGTTTTTTTTAGGTTTAATGAAAATCATCATTTCAAACATATGATCTGAAGATCTTTTTATTTGATACATATAAAATGTGTAATGAGTTTTATAAAATAGATATTCATATCACCATAGGTAAAATTATCACAGTACAGTAAATGTTAAGACACTAAATATTACTTTTTGTGGTAAGTTGAAAAATTCATTTTTTTTTGGTGGATTCTGAATTGCTTAGTTTTGTAATTTTCTAATCATTATGCATTATGAAATTTTATTTAATTCTTACATTCAGCCTATTGCAAGAAAAGTGTCAAAAATTGATATCAAACAAAATATAATGAATCTGCAATGGCCACATTATCTGTTAAAAGCAAATGCTGCAAGTTTCTTCACTTTCAAAACAAATCCTTATCAGGTGACATAGCATAGTAGATCAGTATTGCAATATAAACTGAAATAATTACAGTAAGAAGTAACAAACTGTGGTTCTCTTTGTGTTGTCAGGTTGTAATTCCTCCATTGACAATCCTTTTTCAGTAATGATGTCATACCATCCTGTAATGTAAATATTTATCATATCTGTATTTATACTAATTTCTATTCCATGACCTGCTTTAAAATTTTTTTTTACGGTAAAGGTTGGTCCATTATTGAAGAGAAATTAAATTAAAAGAAGTAAAACAAATTTAATAACTATGAAAGGAAACATGAGGTAAATATTGACAACAATAACATTGAACGAAATCCAAAAAGAGGTTGTCACATAGCATGTACCATAAGTTCAAAACAAGCTCTTAAAATAAACTAGAGGCTCAGAGGGCTGAGCCTCTATCGCTCACCTGGCATGAAAGCCATTTTTATTGAAGTACTATCATTATGAAGTGTGGTAAGCCTTGTAGGGACCAAATTTTTCTTCATCATGGTCCTTCTACTTACAGGTCAGCATATTGTAAAATTTGGCAGTTCTCTAGAAGATTTTTGCATTTATTTCCCATAGGATCTTATGTCAACCTAAGCCTCTGCTGAAGGCAATTTTGAATTAGGGATCGGCACCAGAGTAACAACACTTGGTGATCACCTTAAGAGGAACATTCACACCATGTTTGGTTTCAAGCAATTCTGCAGTTCTGTAGATTTTTGTTATATGTCATAGACAAATTCTGTCAAGTTTGACTCTATTTGGCCAAGCAGTTTAAGAGAAATTTTTTTTAAACCAACCGATCAGAAACAAGAATTGCCCATGGCTGCCATGTTTGTCGCCTGATCTGGACAGAATCAGGAAACTTTGTAAAAAACCTCCAACAGATGCTTCCTGTCAGGTCTCATTACCTTTGGCCAAGCGGTTTCAAAGAAGAACATTATCAAACGATGAAAGACAAAAACTGCCCATGTCGGCCATGTTAGTTGCCTGATCCGGAAGAAATGAATAAACTTTGTACAGAACCTCCCAAATAGATGCTCTCTGTCAAGTTTTGTTCCATTTGGCCAAGAGACTTCAGAGGAGAATTTTTTTATATCAGTCAATCAGAAACAAGAACTGTTCATGGCGGCCATACTCGTATTCCGATCGGGACAAGATGAGGAAACTTTATAAAGGACATCCCATATATGCTTCCTGTCAGGTTTCGTTCCATTTGGGCAAGCGATTTCAGAGGGGAAGATTCTTTTATATTAGCCAATCAGAAATAAGAACTGCCATTGTCGACCACTCTGAGCGTTATTAAATAAAGTATTTTGTAAAGAACCACCCTTAGATGCTTCATGTTAAGTTTCGTTCCATTTGGCCATGCAGTTCCAGAGAAAAACTAGAAAATGTGTCTATAAGACACAGATGCCCTGCCCTAAACACAATATAGGTGTTGCTGAACTGTGTTGTACTATACAAGAGGACTGTAGTGGTGCAATATCATTGATATATTACTATAGGTTTCTGAGAAATGAACCTAAATGCAAAACTTAACCAAAGTCATTGAAGCATTAAATGTAGGTCATAGTGACCCAAGTGTTGCTGAACTGCGTTGTACTATACAAGAGGAGTGTAGTGGTGAAATACTACTATAGGTTTCTGAGAAATCAACCTAAATGCAAAACTTAACCAAAGTCACCGAACCATGAAATATAGATAGGTCATAGCGATCCAAGTGTTGCTGAACTGCGTTGTACTATACAAGAGGACTGTAGTGGTGAAAATATCATTGATATATTACTATAGCTTTCTGAGAAATGGAGCTAAACACAAAACTTAACCGAATCGTGATGCACGGAGGGACAAAGGTAAATATATATACCACTGCCACATTCATGGCAGGGCATAAAATTTTTTTCTAATCAACCAATGAGAAATAAGAATTGACAATGGCGGTCATGTTTTTTGCCTGATCAAGATCAAATGTGGAAAATTTGTAAAGAACCTCCCATATATGCTTTCTGTCAAGTTTTGTTCCATTTGGACCAGCAGTTTCAGAGGAGATTTCTGAAAACTCTGCCATCAGAAACAACATAGTGGCCATGTTTGTTGTCTGATCAGGACGAAAAGAGCAACCTTTATAAAGGACCTTACACTGATGCTTCCTGCCAAATTTAATTCTATTTGGCACAGTGGTTTCAGAGGAGAAAATTAAAATGTGAAAAGTTAACGGAAAATGGATGACAGACGACGGATGCCAAGTGATAACAAAAGCTCACATGGCCTTTTTATTAAAATTTCAAATATAACTGAAACCACAAGATTTTTGAAATAAAAACTATACTTTAAGATATTTGATTGAATTATTGATTATTGGTTAACATGGCAATTATTATATTCATATCAGCAGAATAACATGGAAATATGTGATATGAATATGAACCTGCTTTGTACTGCCCGACAAACTGAGCCAGATTTTAAATTTACTAGTTAATGAGTTAACAGTCGACAGTAAGACAGGTCACCCCAGCCGGAATAATAATAAATAAAAAGTAAGTCCTCCTGTGGACTGTTACCTTGTGAGCTAGGAGGTTAAAAAATTGGCTGGATTTTTTTTTCTTCTAAAATTTGTCCCAACACTATATTCTGTTGGATGTATCTGCAGACTTAAATCTTATGTATAATTTACCCCAAAATGACGCTTGAAATGATGCCCCAGAAAATGGATGTATCTATACCTAACCAAGATGACAATAAACAATTTCAGCAAGTGTAAACAAATAAATAAGTAAAACATCAGGATTGTCAAGGAATAGTCTCTTGAAACATAGTAAATCACCTACATGATTTTCCTCACATAGATATGCCGTATTAAATGATCCTACTTCAATCCCAGCATCAGCAGCCATCATGTAATAAAATAAAGCTGAATGTCTGTAATGTATATATCATTATGCAAGTCAATGATTGTAAAATTTACAATGTAAGAAATATTAACTTTATACATACAAATAATATATAATTCACCAAGGTAGCACTTCTAGTGTACAAAAAATTATGTTTTACCCTATTCTATATATGTCTATCCCGAGCTAGGGCCTAAATATTAAGTGTTTGTTGACACCATTGTTCCCAGGACCATTCAGTTTAAGACACTGATTCTCTTTGAGTGAGAGATACAACAAACTCCTAGATGTGATAAATCAATTTCCTTGTTATACATAATGTTGTTTCATTGATGATTATTCCATAATCATTTCAATTTAATTGAAGATAAACATGTCTTAATGGACAAAGATTGTAGGTTAGGGTTTAGGGTTATGGTTAGTGTAGGATACCCCATATGGAGTGGGACCCATAAAGTAAATGAAGGCCCAAAAGCCAATAATGTCAAATTCCAATTCAGTGGTCCAAATTTCAAATGATCTGGTGAAACAATTATCAAATAATTGAATGGAAACCTAGATTTAGACTACTTTCCACATTTAAAAGGGGCATGACTCAAAAAAGTTAAATATGTCAAATTCAAATACAATCTGTGTTTAGTGGTCCCTAACAACATTTCCAATTTGCAAATGATTCCAAGGCTTTAGTACAAACATAGGTAAATATGGAAAATGGTCAAACTTAATGCCCCAAAACATATCAGCAAGGCATAAAAATGAACTTACAAATCATGATTTCTGTATGCTTGTATTGCTTTTCTCAGTATAAATCCTAATGCTGGATTTTTCTCTGCTATGAATCTTGCCCATCTACGAAAAAAAAATTATCATAAGTTTCATATTATCATTAAAAATTATTAAAGATTTAAATAAAACTTTACAAAGGGTTTTAAATATATAAACAAAACTTTTTTTTTCAATAAAATGAACATTCTTTTATTTTCAATGATAAATCATATTTTAAATACTTAATTCATAAAAAATAAAATTGTATAATGTATACACAGAAACCATTCAAACATTTAAAATTATTGATGCTTACTGCCAAAAAATCACGGTTTACCTTTATCAAAATCTGAGAATTATATTTTAAAATTTAAATTCATTTAGTTTATCTATTCTAAGATTTCAAGATCTAATGTTTGGGATTGTTTCATCCATATCTTATAAGCCCAACCCTATCCAGTCTTTACTTACTGTAGTCCAATATTAATATTTCTGGTTTGCTTTGGTGTTCCTTTCATATTGAGTGAAGCCACCTGTACTCCAGCATCGATCTGATTTCTAACTCCAGCATAATTAAAGTAATATAATGCCAAATCCTAAAATTATAGAACTGACATTATAAATATTCTACATCTAAATGAACAAATTAAGTCCTTTTCCTTGCATGTCTTATCTCTACATTATACCGTAATAACCCTAATTATTCGACACTTTTGAAAATTCAAGAAAAATTTAATTTTTTTATAACTCTTATTTTTCGACAGTTTCGAAATTATTAATTACTTTCCGTCCTTATTGAGTGTTTATTTTGTCTTTCTAAACCATTAATCTTAATAAATTTGATTGAACAAGATTGATTTTTAAGTAAATTTTACTGAATTTTTCCTACCTAAGTTTACAATTTCATAACAGAATTGCGTATTCGAGTTTATCAGAGAAGTAATTTTCATACTTTCAAATGAAATGAATAATGTTTTGACAAATTCTTTTATCACTGTTTATTAGACATTTAAAAGTTATAGTTATCAGAGCTTCAGATAAGCTGCGTATTTGTGCTATTATGCAATTAAAAATTGATTAAGGTCAAGCATTTGATGACCCATTATATTTGACCAATTATGCAAATAAACAGGGGGTTCATACTTTTTAACCCATTTCTTTTACTTTAATTGGCGTTAAAAAAAAGAGCAATTTTAAAAATCATCAGAAATAAACAAATTAAGACTTTCAGAATCTCTGGGGGCCGACCTTGTGTTCCAAGGTTCAAAACATGTGCTCCGTTGAACGGAGAAATTTTAATTTTAAATATGATTGGATCTGGTTCCCCACTAACCAATTTTTCGTCTCATTATAAATGCCATATGTATCAGTTTAAAAGTTTCATCCCAAAATGGCAAAAGAGTGCACACAACAGTTTTTATTATTACTTTTCATGACATCATGAATTGAAGGAACATACTCAAAAGATTGATAACTGGACAATTGGCTGTATCATATACCCACAGACAACCATATATCAAATAAATCATGTTTCTTCAAGCTTTCACTGTATATAATTTTTTTTACGGAAATCTTTTCCAAATTCTTACCATTACAGAAAGATAACTGACAAAAAATAGGCCTGAAATATTTCAAAAACAGACCAACCTCACAGCATCCTAGCAAGGATTCCTGCGTAATTTAGAGAACTTAGTATATGTGTTTTCCAATGTACACATTCAACTGGTTTCAGCACATGTAATTTCAGGGTACATTCGCCGCCTTTTAAAAATGCTACATGAAGTGGTATAAAAATATGTTTTTTCACCTACCCTATTTTCGGATATTTTCAGAGTAGTCTCCCATTAATAAAACTTCTCTGAAAAAAATTACTTTTTTACATTTCATACATCTTTTTAAACTTAAAATAAAGCCAAGACTCTAATTTAAATAATGAAACCAAAAAACAATCAGAAATCAGTATCTAGAACTTATAAATCCCATACCTATGACATGATATATTTCGGGAAAAACCCATGGAATTTTATACAAAACTGTTGTTTGCATTCAAAATGCCTCAGATAAAGGCGGTGACCTATGTTTTCCACTTCAATTGGTTGGTGGGATTTGGTCTGATCCAATTCCCGTAAAAAAGGTCTAATCATGAATTCACGTCGAAATAAATACTAAATCCCAAATTCGCTACTGGACCACTAATGTATTAAATCCTGAATTTCCGAGCTTACAACCACCCAATCCCAATGTCCTGAAAACAGCCCTGTCGCCCCTCATTATTCTCAACTACTAAAATGCCCCACATTAATTTGTTGCAGAAAAAGGTGAGCTCTGTAATTGATACATTACCTACACATATTTTTACTGACACTGATTTTTTCCTCTATTTCTAATTTTAAAAGGCATGCAAGGGAAAAGTAGAAGAATATAAATTGAAATGAAATAAGCCTGTAAAAAATCAAATGCCAGTACTTTCCAGGGGTTTCTATCCTCTGGTCCCCAGACCCCTCATTTATATACATGCCGCAAACAATTCCTTTATCTGCCCCTGTGAATTTCCCTTACTAGTAATAGATTTTTACTCAAATGCAATATTTAATTTTTTTTTTATTTAGTCTACAAAGAAAATTACAAACAGTTTTATCATACACTTTAAAATTCAGTTTCTGCCAGCAGATAGACCAAAGTATTATATTTATAATTTTTATGCACGTCCCTGATGGTCTAAAAAATGATATTATTATTAATATGAAGGTACAAAATGATAAATTCATGAAAAAAAAATGAAATAACAATACCGCAAGTATGACCCATTATCTTGATTCCATATTCCTAAAGTACATTGTCCAGGTCGATCTTATGAAGTCAAAAAATGACAATGATGTGGACAGAAAGACAAAAACTCTAGTTTTTCAACAATTTTCCAATTTTCATAAAAAAATAGGTGTAATTTATTGTCCAATAATTACTAAGAGTAATTATGGTAACTCATGTACTTATGTTTGGCCAATATATTTGTGATTCATAGCTGTGATGGTTTTCATGATTGCAATACTCCTGTTAAAATGAAATTAATATTGTTGGTCTTTTTCATTTCAGCATAAAGTTTTCTGATAGCCAAAAAAAATTCCTACTTACAGCATCAACTTCTTTATCTGGGAATCCTCCAGTCAGATGTAATATTCCTAGGTTAAATGCTGCATCTGGTGATCCTCGTTTGAACGATTCCTCAAAGTATTCTACAGCCTGTGTGACATTGCGGTCATAATTTAGGGCATACCATCCTAAGGCATTTAATGCTGAGGGATTTTTCTGAAACAAAATATTGTAAAAATTATATGAAAATTGATTCCTCCTACATACTGGCCAAGCAGAAATAGCAAAACTAAAATGTATGAAATTTTCTTCAACTTATTAAAGCATGATTATCATAGCAGCTGCTAATTAAAACATTTAGAAAATCATTACTTCACAGGAGAAATGTTACATGTTGGCCTTATGCTCACTTCACAAGAGAAATGCACCATATGACTAGCATGAAATATAAAGTTGTATTCAGAGTGCAATTCATGCAAAATTTCTTATGAATTTTAGATATTTCCTTCAGGTATTTAAATAATTAACATATAACAATTCATCATATACACTTTTTCTAATTCTGCCTTTTATACAGTGTGATTTGTGTCATCTTTCTATTAAAAATGTCATAATGTTAACTTACCTTTTCAGCTGATTTTTTAAGATGTGTCATTGCCTCTGTTTTGTTTTTGGTCGTACCATGTCCCTAAAAAACAACATAATTCTTCAGACTGCAAGAAATATTTATCTATCACATAAGTATAGGAAAAAGATACACTTCTCCATATGCAATAAGCAAATGGGTGTCTGATTACGTGTGTTGTAGTCATATTAGAAGTAATGTTAAACAAAATTGCTGATGTGGAAGGCTCTCCTAACAGATCACAAAGCTGAAATAATTTTTGAAATGAATTTTCTTAATACCTATAATGATCTGTGGTAAAACTGCTTTCTATTGCATTGCTCCCATGCTATAAAACTGAAATTGTGTTACCTGTTATCATTCATTGTTTTGTTAATTAAATGTTTGTTGTATTCTGATTCTGATTCTTTTATTTCAATCCCTGTGAAATATATGATAAGCAGATAATCACATGCCTATTTCCATATTTGCCCTATAAGCAGATATGGAATTCTCAGGATGATATCAGGACAGATTTGGAAATAGGCATGTTATAATCTATACAAATTAAATTCTATATGCTCTAATCTTCAAGCAATTTAACTGTCTCTCGACCCATTGTGTAAAGACTGATAATCTCACTAGTGACTTTTTTGTTCTTGGATATTGATTGGTTGAAATTAATTGTGACGTCGTCAGGATTTCAGAGAAGCGCCAATAAAATTGATGCACATTAATCTAATGCCTTTGATCACAAATCATAAGATTTCAAAACAAACTGAAAATTCGAGTAACAGCAGCTGTATCTTACATTTTTACTTGTGGGTTATCAGATTTCTCCAATCTCGATAGTTAAATTACAGAATTTAACTATCTTGATTTGAGAAATCCACTCGTAACAATGTAAGAAGCTATTTTTCTCTCATCATTTAATATCTACCTGATCATTTGTGCAAATAATCAAATAGACATTCATAACTAAGTTTTTTTTTAAAAGTCACAATTTCTATCAATTTGTATAAACTATAAGAATAAAAAGACCAAAACAAACCGATGTGTTGTAAATTAAGTAATTAAGTTGACAGTTATCACAATGACGACTGTGTAATATTTGCATATATGACTTTGAGAACTGGGGAAAAAAGAGCAGAAATGATACTTTGGGAGTCATTTTTATATGTACATGTATACATGTAACTAGAGGCTCCAAGGAGTATGTATCACTCACCTGGACTATGCCCATCTTGACTGCTGCCTTATACATTGCTGTCAAGTTCCAACTGGCTCACTGGTTTCAAAAAAGAAGATCTTTCAGTGATTTTTTCAATTAGGTCCTATGTTAAACACTGTCAGCTCTGGTGGCCATTCTGCATGGTGGGGTTATCGTATATATTTCTGAAAGAGGACCAACAAAGGACCATTTTGCTGCCAAGATTTTTTCCAAATGGCCCAGTGGTTTTAGACAAGAAGATCTTTAATTAAATTCCCCATAGGTTACTATGTTTAACAATGTTCGGCTCTGGTAGCCATCTTGGATGGTGGACGTGGTCATCAGTTATAATTCTGAAAGAGGACCGGACCATTGCAGCTAAATTTTGTTCCAATTTTGTTGGCCTAGTGGTTTCAGACAAGAAGATCTTTTAGTTAATTTCCCCAAGGGTCCTATGTTAACTATGTTCAGCTCTGGCAGCTATCTTGGATAACTGGTGGGTTCATCAGATACAATTCTGAAAGAGGACCACCTAAGGACCATTGCTGCTACATTTTGTTTTACCATAGGGTCCTATGTTAAGCTATATTTGGCCATCTTGGATGACGGACGGACGCCAAATGATGGCAATAGCTCACATGGCCCTTTGGGCTAGGTGAGCTAATACAGGAACCGTAATGGAAAAATATAGACTTCCAAAAGCAGAATTCCACTATAAAGCCAAAAAAATTGTGTCTGTAACTGCCAAAAAATTCAAACTAAATCTTTGGGCCATTTCTGACCATTATTTTGTATGATGAGCTGCTATTTATAATAAACTGAAGTTTTATACTAACCCTTAATAGAACAATACCATAATCATACATTGACTGTGGATCTTCAGTTTGAGCTCCCATCCTCAGATATTCCAATGCTGCTCCAACATTACGTTTCAGGCCTTGTGATCCCCAAAATAATGCTCTACCGATATTTTGCTGTAAAGAATAATAATTTTTTTTTAAAGAATCAGGTTCTAACACAAAAACAACAAAAAATAAGATCTGCCAGTCCAAACAAAGACCTGTATTATCCTTGATCTGTATAATTCAAGTGAAAATTCATAAAGTTTAAAGAAGATGGTATAATTTCAGATATTGTTTGGCTCCATCTGACATGAAAATCTAAAAAAGAAAATTGAATCTGTATCATTTTTATCGTATAATGATAAAACTTATATAATCTATCAATCATCATACAAATTTCCATGATGCAACAACCACGTCGTGAACATCTGCTAAATCAAGGATTTGAAGAATATTGATTGTTTTCAAAACAAATTTTGGTCAAAACAACTATGACAAATAACCATGCCATGGTCAAAGTCCCATAACTCCTGTAAAAATCAAAATGGCGATATTATATGATCAACTACATATGATGGCATACCATCCTTCAAAGTTTGAAAGTTTTCTGTCAACCAGTTTCAGAACAATTGTGTTCAGAAAGTTTTTGGATCGGACAGATACTATTACTATATCCCCCGAAACACTCAAGTGTGCAGGAGACAATAATGAGAAAAATTTGATATTTTTCATTGATTTCTTTACAATTAGCACAACTGACAGCATATTGAACTACTACAGAAATATCTTGTTGAAAACAAAACAAGTTCCCTAAAAAATCTAAATTTTAACAGTACTTAATGATAGCTGAAAGTAAATTTTCATTACTTTTTGATTTGGGAATTCCAGGGGCCAAATAATACCATGCCCTTAAATGTATGAGAAACACACTTTTTAAAATTTATTATAAGATCAATCCCGGCTCTAGACCGGTATCACTGATGAGTTAAAAATACCAGGTGATTATATGCAATACGTGTCAAATCAATATGCAAAGTTCAAATAAGGTAGAAGAAATACTTATATGAATTTCAGGTTACAAGCAATAAGTCCTTATAATGACAATGACAAAAGTTACTTCAGGTTACAAGCACTAAGTCCTTATAATGACAATGACAAAAGTTACTTTAGGTTACAAGCACTAAGTCCTTATAAGGACAATGACAAAAGTTACTTCAGGTTACAAGCACTAAGTCCTTATAATGACAATGACAAAAGTTACTTCAGGTTACAAGCACTAAGTCCTTATAATGACAATGACAAAAGTTACTTCAGGTTACAAGCACTAAGTCCTTATAATGACAATGACAAAAGTTACTTCAGGTTACAAGCACTAAGTCCTTATAATGACAATGACAAAAGTTACTTTAGGTTACAAGCACTAAGTCCTTATAATGACAATGACAAAAGTTACTTCAGGTTACAAGCACTAAGTCCTTATAATGACAATGACAAAAGTTACTTTTGGTTACAAGCACTAAGTCCTTATAATGGATGGATGAATTATTGTTTAACATCCAGTGGCAACCAGGTGCATATCAGGACGAGAACATGTTGATATGATAATGAATATGATCCCTGCTTTGTACTAGACCGACACGCTAAGTCGGATTTTTAATGTGCTAGCTCACGAAGTAACTGTTCGCAGGAAGACATATCACCTCACTCGGACACATTATACTGACTCCGAGCCGACCAGTCTTTGCTCTTACTCCTAGATGCCACGTGCTTGGCTGAGAAGCAGCAAATACCAATTTTAATGTCTTTGGTTTGACCCGGCCGGGGATCGAACACGCGACCTTCCGCACTCGGGGCGAGCACGCTACCACGAGACCACCGAGACGGTTCCTTTTAATGACAATGACAAAAGTTACTTCAGGTTACAAGCACTAAGTCCTTATAATGACAATGACAAAAGTTACTTTAGGTTACAAGCATATTCGTGGCGGGGAATAAAAACATATTATTTTTTTTTTAAATAATAGGTGCCCATTATATAATGTATCCAATCAAATAATGAAAAATAAAAACCATTGGAGTCTGAAATTGTATAAACTAGGTACTATTACAGCAAGCAATGACAAAAATTACCATCTTATATGTGCTGTTTATAAACATTTCTGAGCTTAAATTTACTATGCTGATAATACTGCTTTCAGAGCTTGTCTTACCTGTGCCGATAATACACCTTTCTGAGCCTGATGTTTTAACCAATGGAAAACATCTCCATCTTCATCAGTTTGTTGTTGTATTTGTTCCTCGTCAGTCAGTCTGATGGATTCTGTATATACATCGGTATCTTTATGGATCTCCTTATCTTGTCTTGTAGTATCAGCTACATACTTAAAGTATGCTGCATAAAATATTGAAAACAAGACAATTCTTATCACAAACTGTTTTGCTACAATTAAACTGCTTCTTTATTACAAAACAATGGACCATGTAACAGTGAAATTACCAACATCAAAATAACAAGATTGCTATAGAATAGCCAATGTCACCCGTCGATAATAGGTCAACAACATAAATAAGAAGACAAAAAGTTGCAATTTTAATGAAATAAACTCATACAATACAATGCCAGTCTAACCTTTGACATAAATTTGGTTAAAATCTGTTGGGATATGAATTGAAATTATACATTTTTGATTTTAATATATGGTTACTTGGTACTTTTCCCAACATATGAAGGTCAGAGAGTCTTCCAAAATATTTCCCCAAGATGGAATAACAATGTTTGAATTTCAGTTATTCCAAGCAATTGTTGTTTCACACCTAACTAATCTAATATGTTGTTGCTAGGTACTTTTCCAAAAATTTAAAGGTCTAAGAGTCTTCCAGGATATTAACCAAAGATAGAATTGCAATTTTTGAAATCTAATTATTCCATGGTTGCTAGGTACTTTTGCAAAATTTGAAAGGTCTGAGAGTCTTCCAGGATATTTACCAAAGATGGAATGGCAAATGTTTGAAATCAAATTGTTCCAAGCAATTGCTGTTTCACACCTGAATAATTTAACATATATTGCTATAGGATTCCTAGGAACTTTTTCCAAAAATTACAGGTCTGTGAGTCTTCCAGGATACTTACCAAATATGGAATTTGGATAAAAAGGGGGATATCAATAAGCAATTATCCAATTCTCATTAAGCCATGTAAAACCAACGGATTAATAATATGCTAACACACACAAAAAAGTAAAAATTTGAAAGATATTTTCCTGAAAAATAATATAAATTATTACAATGAAAAGATATTATTAAATGAATGGATAAAATCCATTAAATTTATTTATAAGAAATTCCTTACGATAGGCTTGTTCAAAATCTTCAGGTGCACCATCCAAACCATAGACGTGTTTATGTCCTAGTGCTAATGATGACAAACGATGTTTTCCTAAAGAAGCCATCATTAAATAGGCTTGACTCTAAAAAAAATGCATATAAAACTTCAATGCAAGTTTTGATCAATGATTTGAAATAAAAAAATCGTTAAAAATATTTTTTGCCTTCTCTTTGATTAGTTACATGTAAATCTAACATTAGGCTTTTTTTTGTTTGTAATAAAAATTTGAAAGATAATATAATTTATCATTTATATAATGTTATCTTTCATTTGCAGCAAAATTTTAGTTAGTATTATTTACATGATATATATATATATATATATATTAATGATCTCTAATAAAATTTCATACAATAACTTTCCCACAAAATGAAACAACGAATGGTAAAATTTGCATGACTGACAAAAAGGGAAAGTTTTATGATGCTAGTACTGTTACAAGATTTGCACAAACTGTTATGCAGATAGACCCTTCATTTGATCTGCCATCAGAATTTCAGTTGTAATATATATATATATTAATAATCTGATGATTTTCTTTTTTGTTGATTGAATAAACATTTCTGCATGTACTATTACAACGGTAGAAATTAATACTTAAAGGTGACGGTCATTTGGACTGTTTTTGTCATTTCTTTGTGAAAAACTAGTTTACTATTACAACTATTGAATACTATGACCTATATTGTATCACAGGTGACGGTCATTGATGAAAAATAACCAATCAGACGATTGTATGCGAGTTCCGGTAATTTCATTGGCTAAGTGTAATACATTTTCCCACGGCAATTAACTGCAAACAACTTTTTAAAATTGGAGATCTGTTTACGCTTTGTTTTTGTTATTTTACTTCGTCAGTTATAGATTGAAGGAAAAATAAATAAAGTAAAGTAAATAGTATTTACCTCTCGTTTTGTAGTGCGAAAAGACAAATTTACAAACACCTGTTCAGGTAAATATGTATACTCGATTCGTAGTATTAATTATTTTCAAGGTGATGGTCACGGTTACTTAGCATGACGCGTGAACAAACAAATGTGTATATAATGATTGTTTCCCTTTTCCCGGACTCAGTTATTTTGAATATCATTCGGATAACCGGATGATGATTTTTCATTTGTTTTGTGCTGCAAAAGATGTATATAAGTGTTCAATTTTTCTACAAAAATTATGATAATTTTGTGTATTATACTATAAAATACACCAATTTCGTATTAAGAAAATTTTTTCTGTTATAATACTATATTGAAAGAATATCCAGTATATGTCCCTGGAACTATTCCTTACATTTATTGAACATGTTGTATTATTTTTTTGTTTACCTATTTTTCACTATTTTTTCATTTTGTTTTTTATATACCATGTCATGCACCTTAATATATCAAGTGGTGATCATATTTTTTTATTCACTCTCACAAGGCAAGCTCTCTCTTGTTCAGATAGTGCATAGTTCGGGTGTTACATAATGGGTGTTGATGTTTTGACTTTTAGAGAGAGCTCCGGTCGATTTTATTCTCGTGCGCTTACTGTCCAGAAAAAAAATAGATTGTCATTTTTTGATGTAGTGTGTATTTCATTCTTCATAAAATATGGTGTGAATGCTTTTCCACTTACATTAGTATTGTGCTTTATACCTTTGTGTACTAATTTTAAATCGTTAGTGAAAACAGATGAAGTTGAAAGTGTTTATTATAATCCTAATAGTTCTGCTGCTGAATGTGGTAGTATAATTGCTTATTTGTTGTGTGTATTATGTATACTGCTTTTGATATCTGGAATAGAACCCAACCCAGGTCCATTGTCAAGAGACACGGGTAGCGATTCAAGTTTTAATAGTAGCTTTAATGATGTCATAAGCCATACGGTATCATTTGTTCACTTGAACGTTCAGAGTATTCTTACAAAGCTTGACTTGCTAACTGCCGAATATTCTTGTCATGATATTCTTTCATTCACTGAGAGTTGGCTTACTCCGCAAGTAAGCGACGATATTATTAAAATTCCTGGATATAAACCCCCGTTCCGTAGAGACAGAGTGGGAAGGAAAGGGGGTGGTGTTATAGTCTATGTCAGAGATAACATCAATTGTCATGTTAGACCTGACTTACAAGTGGGTAATGTCGAGTGTATTTGGCTTGAATTAAAATTCAAGACCAAAAAATACCTATATGGAACCTTTTATGTCCCACCAAACAGTAATATGCAAATATGGGATGACCTACAACAGTCTATTGACCTTGCTTTGTCATCCAATATAGATATTATAGTCACTGGTGATTTTAATGTTAACCAGCTATGGGGTACCGGGAATGACAAAATCAGTTTGTTAAAAGCCCAATTTAGTTTAAATCAGTTGATTTCCGATCCTACATATATCACTGAGCACAGTCAATCACTACTTGATCTTATTCTTGTTAACAACCCTAGAGATATTTTGCTGTCAGAGGTTGGGGTCCCGTTACTTGACCAAGTCCGTTATCACCTGCCCATTATAGGTGTAATCGATCAACCATGTAAATCTAAGCATTCGTTCAAGCGTAAGGTATATATCTATGATAGGGGTGATTACGAATCTTACCGTGAGCAACTATCAGAAGTAAACTGGGACCCTATTTTTGAAACAAATGACATAGATTCTATTACTAGTTCTGTCACAGAGATACTTATTGATAAGGCTGACAAAACAATACCTAATCGTATCATTACAGTGAGAAAAGATAGTCCTCCTTGGCTAACTACAGAAATTAAGAGACATATACGAAGGAAAACACGACAGCATAAGTTAGCAAAGAGAACAAATACGATAGGTGACTGGGCGAAATTTAGGCTAATTAGAAACAAGTGTAACAAACTTGTCCTGTCTGCAAAACATGAATATTTTGTAAAATTGTCGAACAAAATTACGACTGAATCTCGTGGTAATAGACAATATTGGAAACTTATTAATTCTTTAATGAACTGTGATTCTCCTGATGCCCGATCGATACCCCCTTTACAAGTAAATGACGATCTCATTTGTAACGATAAAGATAAGGCAAAAATTTTTAACGACTTCTTTTGCAGCCAGTCTGATCTTGATGATTTGAATGTACCAGTCCCAGACATACCACAAAGTCAAAATGAGGGACTTGATCACATAATTATTTCTGAGAACGAGGTTGAAGATATATTGAAAACTTTAGATATATCTAAAGCCTCGGGACCAGATTCTGTAAGCCCAAGACTTCTTAAGGAAGCTGCCAATGTTTTAAGTTATCCTCTGTGCAGACTTTTTAACCTATCGCTAACGACATGTATATATCCAAGTGATTGGAAGTGTGCTAATATAAGTCCAGTTTTTAAAAAAGATTCCCGTAGTAACTATCGTAACTATCGACCGATCTCACTATTGAGTGTGATAGGGAAGGTCATGGAACGTTGTGTATATAAACATATTTATAATTTCATCCTGGTAAATAACATAATTACCCCTAATCAGTCAGGTTTTACTCCAGGTGACTCTGCCATTAATCAACTTTTGCATATCACAAACGAATTTGGTAAGGCATTGGATGCAGGAAAAGAAATAAGAGTTATATTCTGCGACATTAGTAAGGCCTTTGATAGAGTTTGGCATAAGGGGTTAATAAAGAAATTAGAAGCAATAGGTATAAAGGGTTCTCTCTTGGTATGGGTAAAAAATTATTTGTCGGACAGAAAACAGAGAGTGGTTATTAACAACGTTTCTTCTGAATGGAGTAATATTAAAGCAGGTGTACCCCAAGGGTCGATCTTAGGGCCTCTATTTTTTATCATATTTATTAACGATATCATTACAGACATTCAGTCTCAAATTAAATTATTTGCAGATGATACTAGTTTATATCTGATAGTAGATGAACCACAACACGCAGCAAACATATTGAACTCTGATTTAGAAAAAATTTACACCTGGTCCATTAATTGGCTAGTATCATTTAATCCTCAAAAAACCGAAACTATGACTATATCACGGCGAGTTGACAAGCCTCATCATCCGAATCTTTACATGAATAACAGTATCATAACTGAAGTTCAAAACCATAAACATCTCGGACTTACTATTTCAAATGACGGGAATTATCATAAACATATCGACGTCATAACAGAGAAAGCTTACCGGAGGTTAAATATTTTGCGAAAATTTAAATTCATTCTAGATAGAAAAACTCTCGAAACTGTATATTTAACTTTTATTAGGCCTCTGTTGGAATATGCCGATGTTGTCTGGGATAATGGTGTTCTTTTCTTGTCGGACAAGATAGAGAAGGTACAGGTAGAGGCTGCTAGGATCGTGACAGGGGGTACACGGCTGACATCCATTCATAATCTATACTTAGAGACCGGGTGGGAAAAATTAAAGGGTCGTCGAGAAGCTCATAGACTTACTTGTTTTTATAAAATGAAAAATTATATGACACCTTCTTATTTGTCAGACTTGGTTCCTGACTCTTTTAGTAATATACACGCTTATAACACTAGAAACCCGTCCATTATCCCTCCCGTTATGGCACGCACCGCTCTTTATACAAACTATTTTTTACCAGCAACCGTCCGTTCATGGAATATGTTACCTGAGCGTGTTAAGTCCAGTACATCACTTACATCATTTAAATCCAGTTTTAAAGATAGATGTGTTAAAAAACCAGATTATTACTATGTCGGTAAAAGGATTGGCCAAATCTTACATTCAAGACTTCGTATGCATTGTAGCGCTTTAAATCAAGATCTATTTTCGAAAAATATTGTCGATTCTCCTTCCTGTCCATGTGGGGCTATAGAAACCGCTTATCACTTCTTGTTGCATTGTCCTCGTTATAACGTTCAGCGACAGCAGTATCTTGACCCTATCATTGTCAATCCTTTAGTCACATATGATAGTCTTATTTTTGGTTCACCTGAACTTACCTTGGAACAAAACAATGAGATATTTTTGGCAGTACAATCCTTTATTTGTGCTAGTAAGCGGTTTGAGAGAAATTAAATTTATGTTCACCACTGCATTACACTTTTTTTTTTCAACATGTGATAAACAAATCAGTGCATGAATCACGTGATATATTCTTATTTATTCTTATGAGGAACACATATTTTATTCTTCATTGTTATTATGATAATAAATTTAAAATAAATTCAGTACATCTTTAAGTAAATTTAGAGTAACTGCTACCCTTAGGGCAATTGTAATACTTGATTTTTTGAAATTTTCATTTTTCATGGAAACGGATTAATAAAAGCTTGCAACAAGCTTGTTTCCGAATCCTTTTATTATTCATGTTATTGCTGATCATTGTGTACATTGTATTGTATGTTTATTTGCTTGAATTATAATAAAATATGTTTACACTAAATGAAACATAGATAAAAAGCAAATAAAGAAGCTCTGAAACACTTTAGATTAACAGGAATTTCAAAGAAGTAATCAAAAAGTAATCTAAAGGTAATTGTGATTACAGGGTAAAATTAATGTAATTGATTAAATTACATTTACTTGTAATCTTAAAAATATGTGATTACAGATTCCATTCGATTACACAAAAAAATGTGATTATAGCTGATTATGATTACCCCATGTCTGGTGGAAACCTAAAGTCCCCTTTAGGCTCTACATCCCTAATATATAAATTGTCTAGTTATGGCAAAAATGTATTAACCTACCTGTATTTCATCAGATTTGACAGCTATTCCATTGTTTAATATTACAGATAACATATACATCGCATCATAGTTCCCAAGACAGGCAGACTGTTTTAATATTGGTACAGCTTTCTTCACTTTCCTCAGACCCCTCTCCTGTAAATAACCATACCACTATTTGAATCTCCACTAAATACTCCAAAGCATGCAATTCTTTCATTCAGTATAATTGAATTTTATAAATCCATTAGTACTTAAAATGTGAAAAATGGAGTACCAGTAACTAAATAATTGATACTTGTCGAAATAGCTGAATGATCTTCGTGAGAGTCAAATTAGGTAGACCCAGGATGGAATGAACAATAACAAATTGGTAAATAATATGTGTAAAGGGTTGAACGATTATAAAAATAATACATGTCTTATTAACAATCCTTGTGCTCTCTCCTTTAACCTTATTGTTTCTTTTATTCCATTCAGTATAAAATAGTGTACTTTTCTAAAATTGGAATGTATTGCACACTTCGCATATTTTTCATATAATCAAGGGCTTAATTTTAAATGTTTAGATTCTCCCTGAATTCCTGTGTACTCAATACCTCTGAGCATGCATGATGTATAGTCTGCGATCTGATTAAAATGCACGACTGCAAACTTGGTCTTAAAAGCTAATTTGTTTATACTTATTTTATTTAAACAATATTTTATTCATAAAAGTTATCATGAATAGGTTTTGGATGCAGGCTGAGCTTATATAAGCCCTCTCCGAAAAACACTAAATAGTCTAAAAAGTTCCTTGGAAAAATGTATACGAACCTGATAAATTGATACAGCCAGGTTTGGGGGAACAAACGATTGTTTATTTTTGTCATACTCAAAAATATTCAAAAATATAACTGTATCAATAACTGCTCAGAACAGTGTATGGTAAATCAGTCACAATAGTACACCTGAGCGTGGGAATTCAAGTGTGTCATGTGACTACTGTTATTGACCATGAACTTGTTTAAATTTTCAACTGGCCTCTGTGACGTAACATCAAATCGTATTAATAGATTAGGGGTTGACTTGACCTATCTTTGAGACATGCTTCCTGGATTGTATAAACATCGAAATTAAAGGCTAATTTAGAGTCGCATTGTTCAAGAATTATACCATTACATCTATTTAAAAAGATGGAGATCAATATGTCCCCAGGTCATGCAAAAGCCTACAACTGAGACTGGTTCGGTCACATCAACAAATATTGAATGTGGACCTGATAATGGAGACTGCACTACTTTCAAATATTTTATCAATACGCAAACAGTAAGCCACGAGGACTCATTTATAAGAAAGAAGTTAGCTGCCCTAACATACACAGTAATACCAGCGTGTCAACAATCTTACGCCCTGCGTCAGCTTGATAAGCAAGCTTATCTTCGCTGCAGCAGCGCTGCAGAAAAACAAAATATTCTCATCCTAAACTAACTTTCACATTATTAGAGAAAACTTACTATAATTTGACCACCTTTTTCATACAATATCTTATTGGCACTTTCTGATAAAAAATTTCTCCTCAGATATGCCTGTTTCTTTATTATCTTTCTCATAACTTTATGATATTTAGATACAGGCTCCTCTGACAATAAACACTGACTACTCATTTCTTTTAATTTTTTACCATTCTGAACAAACTGTACAAAATATTTATGGCAAGATTCTGTAAAATATAATGTGCACTAAATTAAGTAACGCATCTTCAAAAATTCATAATTATTTGGTCAAAAGTGTTTCACTTAACAAATTTCATATAACTTATTAACCAAAAGGAAACAAATATAAAGATATCTACATTATAGTTTGTTGAAAAGCAAAGGAAGGGAAGTAGCTCAACAAAGTAAAAACAAAATGTTGCTTCTCAGCCGATCTACTTTCATTTGAAAGCGCTAGGGCTAAAAAACAATCATCTTGTGCTATCTCATGTATTGTTTTCCTCGCCCTAAATTTTCACCATCATTTGCATTATTCAGGACTACCGTAATAAGAATAATGTTTCGACTTTAAAATACACCTATTTCTGAGGAAAATAGGAAAATTGAGAAAAAAAATTACAGATTTTGTCTTTCTGTACTCATTTTTTTTATTCTATAATATCATCCTTGTCAATGCACTTAAAGAATAGAAAAAAGAAATCATAGGTCATACTTGTGGTATTTTTATTTCATTTTGCTTTCATGAATTTATCTTTTTTGTTCCTTAAAAGAGTTGTTTAAATGTTGAAAACCAAAACAGTAGCAAACTTGGGTTATCTTAAAATTAAGGTTTTGAAAAATTAGATTAATTAACGGTACAACAAATGGATATGGATATGAAAACCACCATGGTAAACATTATAAAAATTCATCATACCTTTCCAATGTTTTATCTGTTTTTGTATACCATACAAAGAAAACATTCTATGAACCCAGTTTATAAATTCTTGACACTTGTCTTCTCTTCTCATCAATTTAAGTTCAAACATTGGATGATATGGACTAGGTAATGGAATCTACAATATACAGCATGCTTTGATTTACGTGTATGGAAAAAACATTTAACTAGGTTATTGTTGAATCTTTAACAAATAATATGACAAAAATAATGCTTTATTTGGCCAATGAAAGAAGAAACATGTATTTATTACATAGAGTGTGGTGAAATACCGGGATTTCAGAGTTAAATAAAATCTGATAATTCACCCAGAGAAATCGAAAGTCATATTTCACTCTAGGAAGTGATGTAACAATAGCCGTGGCCAACTATGTTCTTATCCAAAGGTTGACGCGTAGTCATATAATAACATAATCCCTTGCATTTTCTCATTAAATCTTGTGAATAAATGGAACATTTCAATGTATAAACAGAATAAATAATCTTGAAATGTGAATACCGAAAATCTACAACTTGTGACCGAAAAACACGTGCATTCGTGAATTAATGTGTTGTTTGGTAACTCGTATATTTTTAGGTATTCCCATTTCAAGATTAGTTAATACTATAATTAATGTAAATTCTAGGACAAAATATTATTGTAAACTCCTATCAATACTTATTCTTTAGGATAAAATTCCAGTTTCCTACTTACGAAGACATTTATATTTAAACTTTAATTGAATGTTTAGCTTAATTATAATTATACCTTTTTAAACATTTTTCAATGACCTTTAACTATTCAAGACTTTTTTTATCAACAATTTCTTAATCAGATAATCTAGAGTAGGTATATGTACAGTCCAATCTGAATCTACTATACAATTATATAATTTCCAAACTGGAATAATGTATTTGTCTACTCTTTCATTATCATATTAATGGATCTTTGAATTTTTGATATCAGTTTTTAAAGTTTTTTTAGTGGTCACTTATCAGTTACATTTTCCTTGTGATGCGACCATCTGCTGAAAAGCCAAATTACAATACCTTAATATGTTTGGCCAACTGTTCAAGATTGTTTATGACTTATTGTCTCACCAATAGCCCATATCTTTACTGTTTACTTCCTTGTTTTAAACTGAACCAAGTAAAGACAAACCTGTGATGTATCCAAAGCACTATTTCTATAGAAGGTAAGCTTTCCTATGTATCCATTAAATCCTTCTACATTATCAGATCCTCCTATGACAAACAATCCATCTGTATCATTCATGTATACTGGAGAATCTAACCTGGAATTAAAGCAATGACAGATAGTAAAGTAGGAAATAAAAATGTTTTGACTGTTCTAAATCTTATCAAAACTTTAGAAGACCATCAATATAATTCAAGTTAAAGTACTGAGGCAACAGTAAAATTGGCATCTGAAGGACATTGTCTATTCATACCAGCGATAACATTTTATTCAATATCCATTTAACAATTCTTCTACTACCAAAATACTTTCTTAGCCATTTGTTTATTACATAGAGGTATAAAACTGAAACAAATACAACTTTCTAGCCATATAAAGTCAATAAACAAGTAACCATTCAGTATAAACTTACAATAACAATGTTTCTATGACATAAATTCAGCATTTAGACTTACCAAAAGCTGGTAGATTCTGTTTCATTGAAGTCTTTACCATAGTTCACTGTAAGTGTCCACTGTAATGAATATTAATGAAATGAGTAATCAAACAGACAGCAAACCAGTTTTTCCCTTTATTACTGTTTAGAGGAACTTACCCATCAACTTAATTACTATATCTTTTATGTTGGAAAATCCAGTTGAAAATAATGTTAATATGGGGCCATTTTGAACTTCCAATGTAATGTGAAGTATTTCTCCATGTTGAAAACCTCACTGTAACTTTAATTTGAAGAACAGTAATTAAAGCATTGTTTATTTGCTTGAACTTTTTTACTTGCATGAATGGATTTTGTGTCAAGACTTTATCTAAAACATTCTTTTTCATTCATTATAAATACAGAGCATCTGTACTTAAAAGATTCAGAATTATTCAAAATGGGTAGTTTGACCTTTTTATTTAAATTTCAAATAAAATTATGTCAATATGGTAATAGTATAGCACGGTTTAACCTACAAAATTCAAATGCTTCCAACCAGGTTTAAAACTGCAGCCTTTTACATAGCAGTTGACAGCTTTACCAAATGAGCTCAGGAGAACTACATTGGAACTGCTAATGAAAGACTATAAAAAATCTGTTGTGGTTCAGTTAATAACCTACCACACTAGAAGCCCATAACAATATTATATAATATATAAAAGAGGACTTTTACTGCATTCCTCTGTTTTATTTTTGAACAAGATTTATATAGTTTGTTTCTAAGGTATTTAACTTGCCTGTAACCCAGAGAGGGCCAAGACTATTCTAACCCATTGATGACGTGGTACAATAGAACTGGTTAAACCAGCACTGTCTTCTCCATTCGCTAAAGTCATCTGTATATGGAGATTTCCTACAAAAAGAATGTTATTGAACAGGAATAAATATTTGATATTTCTGCATTACAAGATAGAAAATTCTGTTTTAATATATTGTTATTACTAGATGGTACAAATGTATTCTCATCTTAACCATTTTAGATTGATCACATGAATGAAAAATATTGCTGTACGTGATGTCACACTGTTTAATCCAACAACTCAAACGTATAATATCCTTTACTGAAAAGTAGATATGGATACAGCTATTCTAAAAATTGGTCAAATCAAGTCATTTCTTCGTTATATGACACCTGTATTTATTGAAATATACATGCACAGATTCACTTTTTCTTTATGAACCTGATTTTCTTGAAAATACATATTAATACTTTTATTACTTTGACCTTTTATGGCAAATAAGTATTCTTTTAAAACTAATTACAAACCTTTCGAATTGATAAATATAAGTGGAGTGTAGTATGAGCCATTCCATGTGGCATGATGAAATATGCTGCACAAAGAACGTCCTTTGCAGTAGTCTAATATATACACCCATGCTGACACAGTGAACCTACAGAAAACAATAAAATAATGTTTTAATCACCTATATTGATAAGTTGTAATACATTCAATACAAATAAATGTGGACTATGCATAAGATTTGTTATTATTGAAAAATAGGAGATAAGTTGGAAGATATATGTATTTATAAATATTAACTGGCATTAACTACATTTAAATGCTTACACAGGTAAAGACCTGCTGTCATCTACCAGTAAAATTAAAAAACAAAGATTAAATCCACAAAGTGAACATGGAAAAAGCAATTTACATAATTTTTATCATACAATTTGTCTAGAGCTAAAGCACATACCAAGAAAATTTAACTTATTTCTAAGGGAGAAAAAGTGAATTAGCTCTGATCAATAGAAAGAAGTACAAAATGAAGGGGGTAAGCCCCTAGTATTCTAGACTACATGCAACGAAAAATTTTGTATATTTACTGTGCTAGTCTTCACCCCATTAAAAAATTACAAAGTTTTCCATCAAAATTTCAATTTGTTATGGAGTTTTGATTACTCAGAAAATTATTCTTCATAAAATTATATTCATCTTGCACAAATTCTAGTAAAATGCTGTATATGGTTTCAAGAATGGTATTCGACTTCTTGGAAGTTCTTTACTTGCAGAACTAGAATATGTTCCTACCTTGGTTTGTTTAGAATATTTTTTCTTTGATATTCCAATTCTTCATTGTTATACTTGTCAAATGATCTGTACACACCGTAAGTCAATCCATTCAATGCTAACGGGTAATTAATCAGATCAACGACCTCTGAAAGCAATGTAGAATGTCATTATAAGTAAAGTCAAGAAATACCAAAGGGATATTCGAGGGAGGGAAAAATCGAAATAACTGACAAACTCCGGAGAACAACGAAGACAAGACCAAAACAATAAATGCATTACAATTAAAAACCAAAAACATATGAACAACATGGACCCCACCAAAATGAATAAAGAAAACTGAAAATATCAAAACAGCAGCAGCCTATGTTACTACATGTCAAGGGGAATGTTGGAAATAGCAGTCAAGAATGATTTTTACCAGTGTTTATTGCAAATGTATAAAAAATGTATGTTGTTTTGTGGCTACATAATTATCTTTATTTTAAGCAATAATCACTGACAATTTTGGAAATGACATGGATAAAAATATTCATAAACCTCTATGAAAAATAACTGATTTTTTGTCAAAAATAATTTTTTTTTTTTTTTGGTTAAAGAGAATCAGTTATCAAAAAGTACACTGCAATTAAAGAATACAAGATACACCATAAATAATCAATTTAGGGGACTCAGTCAATGCTTTTTTCAAATGGGAGTATATTATGATATAGTCTTTTAGATATACATGTACTTGGAGGTTTGTATGGGTTTGAAGCCTTAAACTAGATAATAATACATGATTGTCATAAAAGAAGAGGATACAAACTTCACATCCTTTACACTTTCTGTATATAGAGAATATATGTGCCTCTTTCAAATGAGTTTGGGCTTTTTGCCACCTTGCCTCTACAATTTCTGACTGGAAAACTTATTTTTTTATTCATTTGATAAAATGAATTACAGACATATGTCACTTTAAATTCAATATAAAGAAAAGAACATTTAGTGTCACAGTACTTTAATCACAAGGATTTTTAAATGTCATTTCAATATTAAATGTACATGTACTGTAAAATTTTGGAAACAAAACTTTCTCTTCTTAAACAAAAATCAATTTTGTTGTATTAATGCTATATTTTACACAAATATTGATCAATCAAACACAGAAACCAACCAAAAAATCTGGTCTTACGGAAAATTAGAAGCATCTTAGCATATAGGAAAAGACAATCAATACAGCTACAGATACAGTAACAGTTTTATTGAATTTTAAAGATAAATTATTAAAAATACCCAAAAACATGTTTTCACTTTACACAGAACTTAAATGGTATAAAATACTGGAAGAATAAAGTATTCCAACTGATTTGATCGTCATGGGCCAAACTGAACAGAATCTCGTCTAAAGTCAACATTGTACAAATGTTTGGGCATTTCCAAAATCACATTTGTTACACCTTTTGGTCATTTTGACATTTTTGAATTTGCTCTTCGACTTTTTGGATTGTTGTTTTGGTTTTCAACATTTTAGGCCTTGAGCACAATGTGATCAGTTGTAAACAACAAAATGTGCACATCCTGTGCATCAAAATTGGTATCAAAGAATTTATTTTACCACTCTGTCAATGCCGCTGCTGGTGGACTCAAGTCCCCAAGGGTATCTCCCACTCATTTACTAGTATTTCGATACTAGCTCAAAATTAATACTTAAAATTTACTGAAGAGTATTCCCAACATGCATAGCTCTGTCCTTAGATGATTTTGGCTTTACGGCCTTTTGTCATTTTTTTGGATTGTTGTTTGGTTTTCAACATTTTAGGCCTTGATCACAACTGATTATTCATAAATAAATGAGATGTGCACATCTAAATGATCTTTTGTCTTATCTATTCTTAGGCATGCAAGTCCCACATACATGTACATATGAGAATGTCATATGCAATTTACACAGTTAGTAATAAATTAGTGTTGGATTATTTTCTCTTTTTCTGTATGGTCATAAAGTCATTCTGTAAATAACATATTTGTGATCAGCATCACCAAGGATTTAAATCCTTGGCATCAGTGAAATCTCTTGAAGACTTTTGTCAGAGACATATATAACATTGTTATATATGTCTCTGCTTTTGTTTAATTACTACACGGATTTCGTGTGGATTTTAAAACCTCTACCACCATATCATTTAATGAGGTTTTGCGAACAAAACTTTCAAATTCAGCTGATAGAAGATACACCTATTAAATATCACATTCTCACTACAGCAATTATGATTATCAGATTACAAAAGATGAACAGTCGTGCTAACCGGATGTCTTTAAACTAAACATCCAACAATGGACGGATTTGTGATGTTTATAATCCGGAATTTGGGTGATTTTAACCCTCCACCTGTGTGTGTGTAATGTGGTTGTTGGTCACAAGATATAATCCTTTCCAGTATATTTTTTCTATTAATTCCGGTCGAGGTCGCCAGATTGGCGGCGTAGATTGGTGCAAGGGGAAAATTTTGACGGCGGAAATGTCGACCCACGATAAACCGGACAAGTATAAAGTCACATTTTCTATCTTGTCCACGGATTAGTTTCTCGGGTCCTATATGACGGTTTTTACTGAAAATATGCCACACTTTGATACATGTACCAAGAAAGCGTTTTCTTGGCGTTGTTTACTTTGATCCTTAAACATTGAGTGCCTGTTAAAGGAGATGGGTATTGACAATTGAATTGGCAACCCCATTTACAATGCAAGGTTAACAAAGATATGCCTATCTGGTATTAGGTAAGGACAAGGCTTACTTTGTAAAAATAACTACACTAATTCTAACAAAAAGTACTTTGAGAGTGGTGTTGTTAACATGCTGGAATTTCTCATCGATAACATCTTTGTTGAGTTTGAAGGACATGTTTTCCAACGGGGACAAACTGTGTGCCTACTGTAAACTTGAAATTAAAGATATCTAGATTTGTACTTGTACATAGATAATAATGGACGATTAAAATCGAAACTTTAATGACAAACGTGATGATTTTGATTTTCCGATTGTTAACTTTCCCTTTCTTAGCAGTAACATACCAAGGTCACGGCGAGATTGCTGTCACATAAACTTCTAAGACAGGGTTATTTTCAGTCTCTGTTAATTTTATCACTCCAAACGTTCACGAATTGATTGGCCGAAACGAAGTTTCTATCTCGCATATGAGACTAGATATCTTCAGTCAGATGTCACGTCCTTCTGGAATTGACACCTCACTGGCTTTTACTTACTAGCAATATGACAGGTGTCTTTAACGGAGCAGAACATGCTCACCCTTCCGGAACATCTGATGTCATTCAAGGTTTTTAATGGGAGGTTCACATTGCTAGTGCTTTTATTTCTGTGATATCTTGTTCTAGTTTTGTTTAGTTTATTATACTTTTTTTGTTCTTTTAATTATATAGGAATCCTTTCGGCGTTTGCTTGTTGTGTTCCATTCTCCTGACTTTGTCTTTACCTTGGACTTTGAATTTGTGGACTTTTCCCACTGTTTTTTCGCTTCGGTATTCTTTTGCCGATATCTATCTTTTGATCGCCAAAATTGTCAATTTAGACACCACTACAAGTTTCCTTTTATTGGAGACTTGACTGAAAATGACAAACCACTATACTAGGACTTAGAAACTCAACCCCCTTGATCCTCCTTGACCACTCAAAAATTGACCTTGAAACACAAAACTTTCGACGGCGCGGAACACTTCATTTCGTTGGCTTATCCATCTATAAGTTAAAAAATTGAAAATAATTTCACGTATGTTACCAGACATTTTCTAGTTATAATCAATTCATCTTGTCGGCATACTGAGTCAGCATATTGCATTTGTTTGATTTGATTGGTGTTAGATGACTGATCCGTTATTGGTACTTGTTCGTTATTGGCAATTCAAGTGTATATAAAATGTGCTGATAATGGGATGTTTTACTTTTATTCAAAATTTATTTATTGATATAAAACCCCGTACATACTGGCGTGAACGACTATTTTTATAATAGAGTTTCTTACATGATAGGCACATAATAGACCTACACTCTGTCTTTTTTAATCTAAAACTTGATAAACGCATCAAATTGCTTCTAATTTTTTAACACTCTAAAAGCCTTTGGGGTTTTTTAATATACCTTTTGTATAGGAAAAATGACTTTTTGTAAAAACATCTGTTTTGTATCATTAACATCTGGTTAATGCGTATATATACCCCTACAAAATCAAAAGAAGATATTGCTCACCTTTTTCCTTTTGACAAGTTGCTATTCTACTAGTAGATATTATTTCTAATATTTTATATCCCCAGCTCTCACAAGATTTGAAAAATCTTCTGCTTTGTCTTGAATAAGGCGGGGGTATACTGCTTGCATAGAAAACTTTAACTTTAGCTCGTTTATAACCATCACCGGTCTTTTGTACTGTACGCCACAATTCTGCATCTAAAATCCAAGCACGTATCTTAACGCTGTTATCATCCATGAAAACAAATTTTTTGTTTAAAAAATCTGGCCGAACGATAAATTTGTCGTCTATTTTGAGCTTTATGTGACGAATCTTAGACGATCCTTTCGAGCATTTCCAAGATTTATAAAACAATTTTGATTGAAGTAATTTTAAGTTTTCAATAACTAATGCTTCTATTTCAACAAAGACAATCTGTTTTCTTGAACACGAATATTCCACCTTTAAAGTTCTGACATTAGTTAACACAGACGGTGGATTCAGAATCTGTATATGTTCTTGTTCTGACAAAGAATTCTTGTTCACAACTACAGACATTACTTCAGGTGATGACACCGTGACATCAGAAATAATCTACAAAACACATGTTTTAAATTGATATGTTAGCAGAACAAAAAAAGTAGAGTTAGAAACATATTAAACTTATTTTACATAAATGAAAAGAAAAATTGCAGGGGATTCTACAGATCCAATTTGTTTTTAACAAATTGGTGGTACAGACAGAAAATATTTAATTGAAGGTTCTTTGTTTTAGATAATTTTAAGAGTTAATTTAGAACTCAATATAAAGGTATTTACATTTGTAGTTATTTAGCAGTGTCTAAGTTTTCAGAAATAAATATATTTGTTATAGATACATGGGACATGTAACATGTTTATCGTCGAATCGAATTTCATTAAATCTGGTGACAAAATAGTAGTGCTCATTTTTATCTTTTATCCAAGAAATCTGAAAACCTTTGTATAATTATTGATCTCTATGCAACAACTGGAGGTAATAGATCAACTGAACTCACACAGAGGTTCAAAACAGGCTAGATATATAAATTATAAAAGTATCCATTTTAATTATTACGTAGTTTATCTTGTACCAAAATTGAATACATTACCAATACCAATGGCTTTACATGGAGATTTTTTAAATATGTAAATCGTTTGTGATAAAATTGAGAGTCCAGATCTGTTCCTTTCCATATATAATATTATAGTGTAATCTATTTAGAAAGTCATTTATTACAGTTTATATATAAACATCTCCGTGATACATGTGATAAAAAAATACTTGCAACGTGGATGATTATGGGTATAAAACGATTATATTTACGCATATATAGTGCGAACAAAAAATTTATATAGACAATAATGAAAAAAAATAATATAAGTTGTGCTTTCTTAACAATAAAAGTGATTCCTATGGTATCAATGAGCCATATATAGAGGAATGAACTTCACATGTTTTTGTGTTAGTAGTATTTTCTATCATATATCGCACATTATGTCCAGAATACTCTTCTCATCTTATAACTTACTGGAATAAATCGTAATCCAAATCCGTAGAAATACAGTCATGTCATCAAGAAATATTTACAAAGAGATCAAGTTATTAGATTTATTATTAAACTTTAAAGTAAAGAAATATTTATATATGTATATAATAAGAGAAAATGTAATTAGAAATTCCTGTACCTTATTTGCTAAAACAAGAAAAATTAGTTGTTTGTACAAACTGTTTAAATGATATAAATCCATCTTACAAATGACACAGTTCGATTGAATTATCCCCCTTGCAATCAATACAATCAATTTTTCTATAACGTGGACGGCCTAAAAGTATACTTCGATGATCTTCTCCGTCAAAACTTTTGCTTATGTAATGGTATTTACTAGAATTTCAGAAGTTCGGAATTTAATCATCCTTCAAAGGATATTTGAATTATCTAGTTTTTACCAAGTTCCAGATCATTTTTCCCCTTTTTGCGTGGCAAGAAATCACTTTGCGTCTGGGTCTATGTAAAATAATTTTATAAAATAAAATGATTTTGCCTACCTATCTACCCTATTTTATGTCACAATGTAACATTAAATAGACATATATTTTGTTTTGGCCTTATAAGCAGCTCTATTGTTATTATTTCTGTGATGTAAATTCAAATTCATTCAATTATAATATTGGAATTTATAATATAATAATTTAGCCGAGGGTTATGTAAAAACGAACATATCTTCCTAAACTTTTGTTTGTAGGGACATTGTGTAGTTTCTATGATTGAGATCACGTCTAACTGCGACGGCAGAAGTTTTAGATATATTTCTTCTGAAGTAAAATATCGAATGGTCATAATCCTTGATACTGTTATTCATGAAATTGCTAATATTCCAAAGACTAGGCATATATTCCTGTCCTTAGATTATTTCAAACTTACTTTTTAGAAGGACACGCATTGGTACCATGTAATCTTAACTTATGCTAATCTTTCTCCGCTTGAAAGGTGCAAGAGCAGCCCTAGCTGTGACAACATATTAACGTAATCTGTTTGGATAAATATGTGAAGATGTATTTGAATCTGCCCTGCACTACTGGTGGTTATGTTTCGGCCTTCAACTGTTTTTTTGCTTTTAGCGCTTCAGGGTACTGTTTCACCAGAGGTCGAATCGTAAATGCTTTGAATATATATACAAGTAACGACTGATTGTAACTCGTACGACCTTTAGTGAAACAGTACACAGATGAGCTACGATTTGTTAAAATATATACATTGTATATGTTGAGCATTGAATGGTTATTTGTCTGTTTTATTTTTTGGACTATAAAGTCTCCGAGTGTTTCACCAACTCAAGTATTTCACTTTAAAAAAAAAACATCCTTTTTACTGTTAAAATTCCACGAACAGTAATTAAAGAGTCTCCTTGAGGCATAGCTCTCTCCATGAATGGTTTTCTGCTTTGTATTTTTCGACCATTTTGCTTTACAACATGTCTCATCTTTTCACCTTTTCTGGACTTCAGCAATACAGATGGTCTTTTTTAATTGAACTGCATATACCTTTAGTTTTCTATAAATGTTTATTGTAGGAGGACAGAACAAGCTTGATTGTATTGAATGTTATATCATGATCTTCTGCAACAGACTGTACGTAAATCATACTAAAAAGAAGATGCAAATCGTGCATGATGTAGTGAAACATTGTTTGGTTCTTTTTATCTTGTCCTAGTGCGTGTTCCTGAAATAAACGAAAATTAACATGCAAGTTTTGCTTACAAGAATCGACTTGGGGTTAAATATGATACATACCATGTGGAATATAATAACATATTCCTGTAAAAGTAAATCTGTAGATAACACGGATACTCTCCCGGGAATGGGCCGTTGCAATAATATCCACACTGCAGTAAAATTGGTCAACATTGGTAATATTTTAGGAGAGCACTCGTTAAATCTTGTTTACAGTGTGTTTCAAGCTTCACTAAGATTTAACTTGTGCTTTATTTAAGTCACTATCGGGTGAATTAAAATATACATCCATGCGTCAAATACACAAGTTCATTGATTATATACATTAGCTTTCATTTAGCTAGGCATGCTCACTCATACCGTAATCACGAGAAAAAAAATAAAATCGTGAATTAAACATTAGCAGACATTTAAATTCAATAATGTATATGCAAAATTGCATGTCTTGGTTTTTTTATTGTGTATAGTAAATTTCCGTTAAAACCCAAAGGCACTTTTATGGGAGAAATCGAAATACGATTATACTATATATATGACGATTCTGAAATAAATTATGCTGTGCGTTACTGAGAACGTTATTCTAATATAGCGGAACCCACATAGACTTCAATGAATTTACTGTGCCAAAATGTGATCAGATGTGAGGGAAACTTTCCACTCGTTTGTCTGTGCAAGAATTGTCTGGACCACGCAAATCTTTGGAATAACATGGTATAAGATAGTTATTTTAAAATCCCTCTCATGACACCAATTCAAGTAACAGATACTTATTCGAGATACAGGTAGTTTTACAGCAGAATGCCGTTGTGCACGAAAATGTCGGTTATATGAAGCTTAGTTCAAGAGATTATGAGCATCTTGTGCATCGTGCAAAGTTAAGCATGCGATGTTTATTTCTTACAATGTATAGATGCTAAGTCAATAGTACAAAATGTACTTCAATACTTGCACGACAATGACATATCTTTAATTTTACTTTTGTTACAATCCGCGGGAAAGTATTGAATGTCTTTCTGTCGCAAAGCTCTATCCTTCGATGGTTTTGGCTCTACCTTTTTGGCCAAATCATGTGGTTAGCAGTTATTTCCCTACATATTCTACTTCTCCGCTTTTTAACTCGGGCATACCAGAAGATAAGATACAGTGACTACAATATTGTTAAACTTGCCCTTTTTTCAGTATCATGCATTGAGCAATGAACGACTATCATGAAAACATGCTTCAACTATTTTATGCATGTGTACCCCTACAGCGACTACTTGATACAATGCTTCAGTTGCACCCCGACATATATTTGATGACTTTTAACTGAGACTGAATTACGTTTGGTTGAATATATCGCCTTTAAAATATATGAATAGTTCCTTAATATTTCAGAAAGCACCCTCGTGTAAAGTGCGAAATTTTATAGACAAATCTAGGTACTCAATATTGTCACTGTGGAGTTGTCGCGCTTTTAGTATCAAGGTAGATTGTCATGTCAATTCTAAATTACATTAAAAAGATACTTTTGTGTCTTTTTAAAAATTTCTTATTTATATATGGATATATCAATAAGAGAGAACGTGGTGGAGATCAATCCGGAAATGCGCACTGTATGCGGGTGGTTTACGACCATTTAGACGTTTTGGCCACTGGAGTGTACAATAGCACGATTTTTTAAATTTTCTTCTGATAAAGTACGGAATTCGTTAAAATTACCGTCTCAACTGCTCTTTTTTAAAGATAATCCACCAGAGTATAGGTCTGCTTGATTTTACCGCTCATAAGGTTAGGGTGATTTTTTTTTAAAAGTATTGCAAGCTTTTTTTTCAGCTGCAAGAGTACCCGATAAAGGGCTATCCACAAAAGTGATTTTTTTTTATCTCAGTATCATCGCCAGAAACCCACGATCGGTCGCACTTACCGATAAGTGTAGCGAGTTTCCGACGATGCCTCATTATTATAAACTAAAATAAATCCTATATACTACTACACTACAACTCCAAGTTCTGACAAAACGATATTACCTAGGTACAGCACCCGAAAGATACCAACATGTCAGTAAAATATTTCGAGAGTTCCTGTATATTATTATTTTTATAGAATTAAAATTCGTTTAAATTCTGATCACGCTAGCTCCGTTAGTATGAACTTTGCTATCTGATTACACAAGTAACACATTGGATACCCATAAATATTTACGTTGTCGACTGTCAGTTAATAATCTTAATTAGTACACTTCTCTGAACCGTGTACATGATATACATGGGTATGGCAAGCCGTTTTATAATTTATTCTAACTTCAAGATATCTCATATGATATATAAGATATCTTATAAACTTATAAGATATTTTATATAATCTAGTTTTTATAAGATATCTTATAAACTTATAAGATATTTTATATACTTTATAAGATATCTTATAAAGAAAATTATATGAGACATCTTATAAACTTTAGAAGATATCTTATTAACTATATGAGATATCTTATAAACTATATGAGATATCTTATAAACTATATAAGATATCCTATAAATTATATGAGATATAAAGTATATAAGATATCTTATAAACTTTATAAGATATCTTATATGCTTTATAAGATATCTCATAAAGTATATAAGATATCTTATAAAGTTTATAAGATATTTTCTATATAAGATATCTTATATAATTTATATCTCATATAATTTATAAGATATCTTATATAGTTTATAAGATATCTCATATAGTTTATAAGATATCTCATATAGTTAATAAAATATCTCACATAGTTTATAAGATATCTTATATACTTTATATCTCATATAATTTATAAGATATCTTATATAGTTTATAAGATATCTCATATAGTTAATAAGATATCTTATAAAGAAAATTATATGAGATATCTTATAAATTATATGAGATATCTTATAAACTATATACGATATCATATAAACTATATAAGATATCTTATAAACTATATAAGATATCTTATAAACTGTATGAGAAGTTTATCAGATATCTTGAAGTTAGAATAAATAGTAAAACGGCTTGAAATACATGGGGGTATATAATTTCACACATAAACGTTCTCCCTCTTTTCTGAACCATCTAAAATTCAAATATTCCAAACGCCGATCTTTTTTCTCTTACCATCACACGAGTATAGAAGAAGAAGAATACTTTATTTTTCATAAGAATGGGTCCAAAAGGGGCATGTTACAATACACATATAGACAAAGTAGACTATACAATACAAAAGTCAATATATATTTGTATAAATACAAACAAAGAGTAATTAGTATCATCGGTCCCAGACATAGCACAGACGAGGTGTTCCTCTTATAGATGGAAAAAAGGTGAATAAAATACCAGGGGGAGAAAATAGACCCTGCCCCAATATAAATGTCATAAAACAAAATCTTTTTATGATTCTGTGTCCCTTAATGTATTGCATATGGTTAAAGAAAAACATATGGTCGAAACCAGTATTTTCCTTCATATGGAGAGCAAAGGTGGAGTCCTTGAGAAGTCCAATGAGAGGTTCATTTTTGAATGCATATTTTTTTTTAATTCTCAGGGGCGGTCCTGAATCCGCGCGCGACGTATATACCTAACAACGTTCGATAAACAAAATTCTGAAATGGGTGACATGTTCAAAGTTTATATTTTTTTCTGTAATTTGGAGGAGGATAATAAAGGGTTCAATTTAATATTAAGATCATATATATTTGAGTAGATATACATTTCACCTTTAGCATCTTTTTTGCGATGCTGGACGAGAAATTGTTCAGGCCTTCGAATTCTGGAAATTCTGTATTTCATTTCAGAAAATATTTATAAAAATTTCTGTCTCAGTAAAATGCAAAATTGATGGTGCATGTTCAAAAGAAATTCCTTTAGACTGTCACAATGATACTGGTGTATGCAACGTTGTTTTCACGTGTAATTGCAAAAATTAGGTATGAACCCAAGTGTACTTATTACATAAATTACAATATACCTTTGATGAATGTATTGAGTTTAGTTTTCTTTTAAAGTTTAAACAACATTTACGGTTCACTTGCTTATAAATACTGTAATGGAGGACTACATATTTCTATCGTCGGACATTTTGTTATTTTGATTAACAATTAATATAATTTATTGGATTTACCTTTGAAGTGATTAATATTCATAGTTTTTTTATAATAACTAATAGTTAATGAACGATATTTTTCAGTAAAATCAAGGTTGGTCTAATTTGATTAGAAGAAAAAACAACTAGTTCGCAAAATACGGAAATGTGTTGAGAGAATGATTCTTATGTTTAGCAAAACAGAGGAATGACTAAATCGTAGAAAAAAGACGTCAAAAAAGTATCCGGGTTGGAGAATAAGTTCACAATAATGGTCAAAAGAGGTAGGTTTTTAGATAGGTTTATAGAAAAGGCAAGTTCAAGAATAGGGACGATTTAGTGGGTTCGGTCTTCATATTATTGAAGGGTACATTCAGTCATTTTTATTTCAACCATTGCCTTATATTGTCTGCCTTACTGTGTTAAAGATAATCTTAATAATAACACATCGGGTTAAAATTTGCTTCTTTTTAAGAGATTTTTACGCGAATGTACTGAACTAAATATAGATTATGACTGTTCCAGTTTCCCGCCAAGTTTAACAAGAAAATGTATTAAGTCAACTACTCTTTGAATTTTTATTTGGACCGAGGGAGTAGGATGGGGCTAGGAAGGAATTTTAAAAAAAAACAGGCACCTAGATTTTCTTTTCTAAATAAGAGAATATGGTGAAAAAACGCAGGATACCGATAGTAGTAAATTTTGAAAAATAGTAATAATCGATTTCATTTCAGGCATTTATTTTCCAGCAGGTAAAGTATAGCACGTTGGTGACAGAAAAAGATCCACTCCAATCCTCACTAACTTTTAAAAATACTACAGACTGTCTCAAAAAGTTTATTTATATAGATTACTACATGTATTATAGCATAGTCTAGGAAATAATTTTTTGTTGTGAAATATAACTAAAAGTCTTCATTTCATAAAATCCGTCAAAAGGTGGTTAAAATAGGAAGCGCAAAAGTAGATAGTTCAGTACAATACCCGTTAAGTAGCAGATCGCTGTATTATCTCCAAAGAGTAATTGCTTAAGAAAAGGTACCCGCGTAAATACTAGAATACCTGTCAATAATATACCGGAAAAAATAATTTTTATGAAAATACATACCCGAAAAACAGCCATATCGAAAAAGTACACCCGAACACATATTCATGTTTATATACAAATATCTCAGGAATTGAATAGCACTCAAAGTTTGTGTAATTACAACTCGAATAAATATTAGTTTTTCAAAACACACACACCCGAATTAATACCAAAAACATGAAAAACACACCCAAATTTTCCGCAAATCCACGTATAGGTTTATATAGGGGGTTACCCCCTAACCCCCCCGGCCCCCGAGATTTCAATATTCTTGGATCAAATAAACTGAAACTAAGTGTAAATCATTTATGGTAGGTTATGGTAGGTTCTTCACAAAGTTTGCACATTTAATCAGACATGGCAACCTTGAACACTATTTCGGATTTGTTACCTTTTTGTCTGAAACGCCTAGACCGGTGCTTGGACGGTTTTTGTTTAAATTTTATACTTTTTTTTAGGTACGGCTATGTTATCTTTTATCTTATTTTCATCATTAAATGTATTCTAGCTAAGATTCTTTCAATCTTATGTGAGTATTTGCCGCCCCTATACACTTATACAAGATTATTTACCATTTACAGATTCGAAATAAGGTTTTAAAATTTTGATTTTCAAAACGCGGATCGAATTTCGAAAATGGTGAATTTATAAACTTGTGACCTAAACTTTTTTCCTTTTCCATTAGATTTAGTGATTTAGCTTCTTCATAGAATGATTGTATAATATATAATCTTTATTCTCAATAAACCATATAGTACAATGGTACAGAGAAATACAGAGCAATATGTACAATATATACAAAATATTTGAAGGTAGCAAGGTAATCAAGTGGCAGATCCAGAACTTTTGCCAAGGGGGTCCATGTCCTTAATCGCGTGGGTGCCAGGATCATTGTCGATTCTGACAGTAGCTTTCTAGTTTATTATTTTCAAACAAGAAGTTAGTATTTTACAATTTAAGCTGAAGATGATAATTAAATAATGATTAAAGTGCATAATCAATTTAAATTGTAAAGTAGGTCTTGTTGGTATGTTAATTTGCATAAATTAAAGATAAAATAAAATTTCATGAATGTTAATTTGACAATACTTACTAGTTAATGAATGAATGTCTATAACCAACCTGACGTAAAAGGGCATAAAATAAACATTTCTGCATGTCAAGACTTCATCAAGGTACTGAAGATAGTGTGATAAATGATCAGTCACAACAAATATGACATACTCCCCGGGGACATACCGGATTATATATGAAAAAAACTTTTGATTTAAACAAGGGCTTTGTATACAAAAGACTTGTTTATCGTGTAATATTCCCTTGCTTGTTTATTTATAATGTGAATTTAAAAAACTACAGTTTGTGGAAACCCACGATGTAACAGTCGAAATCAATAGTTTTTAAGGACTATAATGAATTTGGACTTTAAACCCTTAAGTATACTGAAATGAAAAACTGCATTCTTGTACCAGGTAAGCTTTCACCATAGTTTGCAAGAAAAATAAATGGAAATGATGAGCTGTCAAAAGGGGCATAAAACGACTAAAATGTATGAAATACACAAGTCGAACAAAACCAAATATAAAATCACGAGCATGTAAAAAATAAAAATAAAAAGATGTTGACTGAAACCCAGAGCAAGACATATCATAGTTTGCTTGAGGCAGAAAAGTTAGACCATACTGTTTTGATTATATCCTTTTGTGAACGAAACTCCATAACTTTAAGGCGAAAAATATTTCACTAGCTATGCTTTAATATTTGTTGTTTTTAACTTTAGTATTGATTTGCGTAACGTTTATTGTTTTCATTTCTTTTTGTATTTCTTTTTTATTTTATTTTCATTGTGTTGTTTTGGTTTGGTTTCAGCTAGTGTACATTAATGATGTCTTGCAAAATTTGTTTATTTCTCCAAATTGATTTCTAGCGATTCCATAATCCTAATCCGATTTTCTTATCGTAGGTGCTGCGAATTATGTTTTAAAACTAGTTAAAAGTCAACCGGTATTGGATCTATAGGCCGGGGGTGTAACTTTCTGGATTTTTGACGGGGGTGTGCGGAAATGGCCTAAGAAAAGTTATCCGAGCAAATACTAGAATACATGTCAATAATATACCGGAAAAAATAATTTGGATGAAAACACCTTCCCGCAAAACACCCATATCGAAAAAGCACAAAGGAACTAATACTGATTGTTATATACAAATATCAAATACAAAAAACAAAGTTTGTGTTAATACAACCCGAATAAATATCCCCCCTGGAGGGTTACAGGCAAATATAAAAATATTGGAATCGTCCATTTTCAGTTTTATTACAGAAGTAAATAAACCGCAAAGAAAAAAAAACAGTTTAAAATTCATTTACAACAGGATTTCACAATTACGTGAAAAATTTCTAACCAGCATGTGACGACAATTAAAACAAAGTAGCACCGATAATTCTTGCACTTTTCCTTTATAATTAGCCAGTAGTAGAATAGGTGTACTTACAATGGTGGTTAATGTCTTAAAAAATCAAAATACTTGGCTGGAGTCGTAGTTGGGGGTACACTGAAGATCACCCAGTACGTAGGCTAGTTCATAATATCTTTTGTTGGTCATTTTTAAATTATGTTGAAGATGAGGCTCATTTTATAGTTGATTCCCCTTTATATAACGAACAAAGGGATATATTATACAGTCAAGTCAACAATACTTGTGCTAATTTGAAAAATCTATCGAATAATGAAAAATTTTTGTGGCTGTTCACAAACGAACATTTACCCACCCTAGTGAGTTTGAGTAATTATAATATTAAATGTATTGAAAAAAGAGCTGTGTGGAAACAATATAAGGTATAAACAGTTTATATACAGTTCCTGGTGGAAATAATAATAATAATAATGTATAAACTATATATGGGCCCAATTTTATTATTTGAAACAGTATTTGTGTTTGACCTGATCCTGTCTATTTTGATGTAACCTTTTGAATTTTTATCCGATTTTTATGATTTTTGGTTTTAAATGTTCTTTGTTGAAAAATGAAAAACTTATGTACTTTATAAGATAAGATAATTTTTATTAACCAATTTAGGGCCCTCTAAGGGACAATAAGTAACAGATTAACAAAAAAAACATTGAGGAGGGTAGACGTTACTTGATTGGTAGAAGATTATAGACAACTGCAGTTTACATGACAGAAAACATTCACTATATAAAATAAATAAACCATGATTATCTAAAATATAACATGTAAAAATTTGACAACAGAATTTAATATATCAGGATCTTTACTACTGAGAATATAATATAACTTTTGTCTATCTGATAAATTTGTGAAGGGAGGAACATTTGAAGATATAAATTTAAATAGTTCTTTTCTCACATTAGTATACTTTTCACACCTGGTTACAAAATGTTCTTCATCTTCAACCTCCCTGTGGAACAATTTTTACACTTTCTTTCATTACTATTTTTTTTGTAACGACCTTTTTCTATCAAAAGTTTAGGTGAACTTGAGATACAAGAAACTTACAGAATGCTTTTCTATATTCAAATTTCTTTAACAAAATCAAATATTTTCCTAAAGTAAAATTACTTTTTATGAAAATATAATATGTAAGTTTACCATCTTTAAAATTATCGCTTGATTTTTTCCAATATGATCCGTTTTTCTTGCCGTTTAAGACATGTAAGGGACCGAAAAAGGGAAACCATAATTGTTGTGAAAATATATTTGGTATTTTTTGTGGGCAAATTTTTTCCCATTAATGTTTTGGTCTGTTTACTCATTTAGACTGGTTAAATTTTGGTGTCTAAAAAGGAGCTGTTTTTATTGGGTAAAAGTTGTTTTCAATGATGAGCCTAGTCTACATACAGGCAAGTATTCCCCCCCCCCCCTTTCACTTGGGCTCTTAGTATAAGAATTTCTAACTAAAGGTAGACATAATATGAAGAAAAATTATAATTCCATTCATCACAAACAGGGAATCCATCCTCTTCTTACCTTTTAATAATTCTGATCTTGTTAAAGTATTTGTTGAAAAAAGGGAAAATATCTGGTGTAGGTGCAACGAGGATTGTGCCATGATATTTTGAATTATATCATAAAAGTACATATTCTATAATTCTTAAATAGAATGAATATATTTTATTTAGAATTAAATGACAAAGTGGACAGTATTTGACCAATATTGAAAACTTTTTTCTGTAACAAATAAATATGAAACACTGAAAGCTGTGTTCTATTGCAATGATATTTAATGAAATGAACTTAAAAATTAAAGTATTTATAGTTTAAAAGACCAAAAGGAGTAAGAAAAACAAAATAAAAAAAGAATATAATATATAGTTTAAAAGACCAAAAGGAGTAAGAAAAACAAAATAAAAAAAGAATATAATACCAAAAATACATTTCCTCCGACTTTTTATTTTCAGCCTATTACACATTATTATGGATATTGACTCTAGTGGGATGTCATCGGCCAGGAAGAGGAGAAACAAAACCTCCCCCAGAAAAACTAACCATAGTGGAACCATTAAATCAAAGTCCATATACAGTAGAAATTGGTGGGGAGATCCGTATCAAATGTATTGCTACTGGCTTCATGAATGAAATTACGGTAAGTTTTTAATGCTGATCAAGGACAAATGAGATCAATTTGCTTTTAATTTTTACCTTCTAGTTAGATTAACCTATTGTTTATTTATACATGTGCCCATTCTCAAAAGTCAGGGATCCCATGGCTCAGTTTGCTGCCATGGAACCGTTGACAAGCTATATAGAAAATTTTACAGGTTTTTGCAGGCAAGCTATGTACCCAGGTAGAAAGAGAAAGTTCTTGCAGTGATGTAGTCAAAAACATTTTACCCAATCATATAAATAGGCTTTGCCTTTTGACTGTTCCAAAGGATAATGGAGGAGACATTTTAAATTTAACATTTACTTGCAAGAAACTTTCTTTAAACAATAAAAAATACAAAACATTTTTGTTAAAGATTAAGTGTATATATATGTGAGAAACTTTAAGCAAAGTAATTACATTTTTATTTTATTGCTGTTAATTATGTTAGGATTGTATGATTTTGGCTAAAAAAAAAAACCTCTGTAATTTTGGAGTTTTTTAATCATTTTCAAGTATGTAATCACTGCAAATCTAAGCATTTGATTAAGGAAAGAACATGTTTTATTTAATAATGTATAAACTTTGAGGTTTTAATATTTACACTTCAATTTTATAATGAATTTCTTTGAATATATAAATATATATTTAGATTATTTATCTCGGTGAATGTGTATGAATCTCATGAATGAGTATTTCTTAGTTAAATCACATTGCATTTTCTATTAGGAAGGTGGAGCTTATTTTGAGTAAATTCAGAATAAAGTAGGGTAATCATTAATTAGTGATAAATTAAACATATTGATTCAAACAATTATACAGAAAGATATTTCAAAATAAATAAAATCTAGCATTTATTAAATTTAAAAAAAAGTTCCTCACTCCCTTCAAATTTTCAAAATATCTGAAAAAGATGCTTTATATTTAATGTCTATACATACCTATAATTTATTCCAAAGATACATTTTTCAGGCATACTGGGAGAAATTTGGTGGTCCAGGGAATGTTAAACCTATAACCAGCTTATATTCACCAGCACCAGAGGAAACTGAAAAATATGAGGTTAACTTTGGTACTTCAGGATTAGCCTTTTCATCTTCAGGAGATGAGATAGTTGATGAGTTTTACCTAACGATTAAGGATATTGCCTATGAGGATGAAGGTGGATATAATTGTTACACATTTTATGGTGGAAAGAAAATTGAAGCTACTCTTCTGTTAAAAGTAGATGGTAAGTTTACTTGTAGGATATTTTGAATACTGTCTGGTCAGTAAGTTGAAGCAGTTGTCTCAGACTCTTATCTCTAACCTTGTATTTAGAAGCTTGCAAGTGCAATCGATTTTTGTTCAGTCCAATATCCACATGAATGATTACAGGATACTCTTGTAAATTTGGAATAGCAGAGTTTAAAAAAAAATGCCCAATCTTTCTATCAGTTGACCTCATGATTCTTGAGTTAAATATTTTAAGCAAACTTTTGGTTGCAATCTAGATAATATATGCAGCTTTATATTAATAAAAATTGAAAAATTATTGGAGGTAATTCTGTTTAGATCAAGTATGGTTGATTAATTGTGTGAGAATTCATATTAAAAATGTGATAGAATTAAGCTGGAGCTATTTGAACTTTGTCATCTGTCATTGCAAGAAATATTAAAATACGTGAAAGAAATAAATGTCTGTTCTTCAATTTTTGGGTTTCAGATTACCATATTTTACACCTTGAGTGCTGTTTATAAGTCTGTACATACAATGCATCAAATTGGTATCAGGAAATGTTTCTTCTGGTCAAATTTACTCCTTTTCCGTGAATTTAGAGCTACTTTTATGATCTATATTGTAGTCCATGAACACAACTGAATTGACAAAATGTACATATCTTGTGTATCAAAATTTGTATTATTGAATATTTCTTCCTTACCAACAGTAATGTATTTAAATTGTAGGTCCTCCTATAGTAAAACTAATTGAATCATTCATCAGTGTTCAGGAGGGTTCAAATGTCAATTTGAGCTGCCATTATTTAGCAAAACCCAGGCCTCTGAACTCATCATACTGGGCATTTAATGGTTTAGAAATACGGACTTTATACAGGTAAATATTCAATGATTTTATTGCAGAATTGAATGGTATAAAAATTAAAAATAAGACAAACATCATTAGAAAATTATCCAAAACTGACAAAATTTTAAAACATTTAAATTAGAGCTTCTCCTGCAATTGCACTATACATTTGTAGTTAATTTCTGTTCATGTATTTATTTTCGGTAGATTTGTACTTTTGGCAAAAAAAAGCCAAAATTTAAATCTCTGGAATGGCCCATCGCTAGAAACACATGGTCGATAATGAATGCTATGTTCATCTGTAGCAAAGTCAGCTATGGGGTTGGTCAGAAGACACATTTTTCATCCAAACCAACAAAGTATATATATTTTTTAAATATGAAAATTAAGCTGCAGTTAATATGGACAATTAACCAGTCAGATATTGATTAGAATACCTACTGACCTCTTGTACATGGAATGGCCTCAACTTTTTACACAAGTAAATTAAGGAACATTTAACCTTTGATTGTGCTGTCTAGTAAATGTTACGTTTGATTTCACCTACATTATAACAAGGTGTTAAATACAAGACATATTTAATGTGTTTACTTAACTGTTGGATGAGATTCTTTTAAGTTAGAATAAAGGTTATTCACTTTATTGCAAATTTACAGTATTTACAAATGTAGCTTGAGTTTATGACTTAATATAGACTTGCTACAAGTCCCTTCCTTTCTTTTTTTCTTTACTTTGTATTTTATAAGATATGTGCTTTCAAAGAGTACATGATATATTGATGGATTAAACTTGCACTCTCTGATAGCACTGGTTTTATTAAATGAAAAAATGGTATAGATTCATATTAAGTCTTCTGTATTTTTTGACACTGTTGGCCCGGGATTATTTCTTTTGATCCCATTCTGCCACAGATGTTGGTAAATTTTGGTTTTTGAAATTACTCATGTTAATATTGTCTATTCTGATATGCAGCCTAAATTCTAATCCGAACTTTATCACATGTATGCTAGAAGTCTAAAATTATGAATTGTGTTTGGTGTTGGCAATTAATATTTGTCTTTCTGTCATTTTTTACATGGCTTTTACCTCATTTTCATGGTCTAGAAAATTTGGACAAGTTTTTGTGCATGGTCCCAGTAATTACACTTGGTGGGTCAGACATAATAGTTGTTTGTTGTTACATATTGATCTGCCATGTCTATTTTTTTAGCAGTCTTCAAGATAAGAAAAAAAAAACCCATTCCCATTAAGAATCAAAAACATGAATAATTCTCAAAATTATCAACCTTCCTCATCAAATTTGCCCCTAAAACTGATGTAATTGGGATTAGAAGAACCATTCCCAAATAACCATGGTAAATATATTTCAGGAAAATATTGAATGGCTTGATCTCATTTTTACAGTCTAACTTCAGTCAAGCTCACAGGAATCAACTGAGTGATTAGTTTGTTGGTTAATAATTTTCAATAGTGACTAAATAATTGGCCAATTGTTCAACATCAGTTATTTCAACCCCAACTACATTTACTAATATTTGCTAATCCAATTTACTGTCAAGTGTTTATTTCAGTAGGCCATTTGTCATTTGTCATTTGAACTTGATTTTGAAAGTTCAGTGACTGTGAGTGTGGTATTCTTACTTAGTTATGTCACAAGAAGTCAACTTAATTTGGTGTGATTGTTAATTATACCCCATGCAACAAAGCTGCACAGGATATAATGCTTTTTACCCGTCCATCCGTAGTCCTATTCTTGTGAGCGCAACTCCTCTGAAACCACACAACAGAATTTCATGAACTAGGAGTTATGCCCCATTGAACTTAGATTTTGCCCAAAATATACTAGTGAAACAGTTTGTGAGCACAACTCTGAAACCACACAACAGAATTTCATGAAACTGTGTAGATAATAAGGACATACTATGTACGGTAGATGTGCATATCGACAGGAGATTTTGATTCAATTTTTTGTCTAGGAGTTATGCCCTTTGAACTTAGAATTTTGGCCTATATTATATATATTATACTACTGCAACAGTTTGTCAGCGCAACTCCTCTGAAACCACACAATAGAATTCCATGAAACTTTGTAGATAATACGAACAAACTATGTTAGATGTGCACATCAATGGGAAATTATGATTCAATGTTTTTTGCTAGGAGTTATGCCCCTTTGAACTTAGAATTTTGGCCTAAATATACTACTGCAACAGTTTGTCAGCACAACTTCTCTGAAACCACACAAAAGAATTTGATGAAACTTAATGTAGATAATGAGGACATACTATGTTAGATGTGCATATCCACAAGAATTTTTTATCAGTTGACTTTTGTAGGAGTTATGAGTGTTTGAACTTAGGAATCTGGTGAGATTTTGATTGCCCAGTGACAAAAGGGGGGGATGGTCATGGTGAGCATGCTCACAAAGGTTCTTTCTTTTTTATATGTCTATTTCACTTATTCATATGCTTTTTAAATGGTCTTGGTCATATGAACACAGTTTTCAATTGATTTAACATTTTGGAGTCCTTTTTAAATGCTTAGACATGTGAAAAACTTCATGGTGTCCACTCTTGTTCAGGAGAAACATTTAAATTTTTTATTGTAGGACAAAATTTAAGTAACGGGGGGTAGTAAAGAAAATTTAGATAATTTTAACTGTTCAAACACTATTTTTCATGAATTTATACATACTTGGAGGTTTTCATTTAATGCACATTAAATCTATTTAAAAGATTTATAACAAAGTTTCATTGAAACTTGATTAAAGAAAATGCTTTAAGAAGGCAATTAAATTATATTGACAAAAAATTTCATTTTAGAATTTAATAGAATTTTTTTTTTTTAAAGAGAATGTACAATGTATTAATAAAGCACGCTGTCAATGAATACTATAGAAATGATTCTTTCTTTAATTATATTTATGTTTGTTCAGATGTAGGTAATAATCTTTTGAGTTAAAAAGGTAGATACAGTGATAATTTAATGTTACATGGTCGTGGGAATGTAATACAAATTCTCCTTGCAAACTGAATGATGTTTAATACACATAATTATGAAAATGCCTTAAGCCAAAACCATTATTTAAGGTGGCTTTTTTTTGTTCTGAAAGTAATAAAATCTGAATTGTCAATTAAATTTTTGTCAGAGCAGTATATCAAATGCATGAGTTTGTAAACTTTTTTTAACCTTGTGTCATGAGAATGTCAACCAATACACAAAAAGCTGTTTTAAACCTTATACATTATTTTATAGTGACTTGTTAGTACAGTAGAAATGCTGGAGGCAGTAAATTTTGATAGATAATATATAGTTTATTTTGTTTATTACATATTACATCCTTATAAAAGTTTAGCTTTTATTTGAAGGGTACCGGGTAATCTTCAATATGCAAATAGTTTTATAAAGTATTTGAAGGGATGGTTAAAAAAACAAGTACATATTGCAGTTTTATGCAAGTAAAATATAATGAACTATAAAGATGAAAATCTTCCATTTTTTAAATTCTTTAGATAAGAACATCTGTAATATACATAAAAATGCACTTTTTCACAAATTTTTAATGTCATAAAAATAGACTATAACTTACCTCACATGAAAATGGACAAATGTCTTGTAAATGCATGCACTTCCCTACAAAGGTTTTGAAGTGACATATCTATTTACATTATAATATCTAACACAGAATTTTGTCATTTTTGTCCCAGAGTTTAATGGATCAGTTCATTTATATAAAGAAATATAAATTTCATCTATATAGTCTTAGTATCCACCAGTTCATGACTATGCTGCACCAGAGGTGACTTTTCATGTGGTGATGGCAAAGGTGTTGGCTTTTTTTGAAATGCCTTATATTTTTGTTGAGGTAACCTTTCTGAAGGGTAGATAAATTTATTTATTTAAAGATTGAACATAATTTTTTTTCAGTCTATGAAGAAATAACCTCAATTACGTGGTGCACACTGAATAACCCGCATAGTGGGTTATTTGAAAGTGTGCAACATGTACATTGAGGTTATTTCAAATAGACTTAAAACAAACTTACAGTCAATCCTTATGACGTGTTACATCCAATATTAAATTATTAAATTTTGTACATTTAGATTAATATTGAAACAGTGTGTTTCCAACTAGTATATATTTTGTGATATTGCACGGTGAACTATTTTTAGTAATAGGTGACTTCCAATTCATGCTCTTTAAAGTGAAATGTAATAAAACAATTATAACACTTCACTATCGTGCCATATCATGTTTTATGGACCACTTAAAGCCATTGGACTTGGTAATATTGCTATTAATAGGGTTATTGCACGATTTCCCAATTTTGTGCAATAACCAAGCAGGTACAATTGACAACCCTCTTAATTGACAAAGATTTAAAGTTTTCTTGCCAAATTTCTTGGTTCTAGCCAATTATTTGGGTGTATCTGACTGTTTCAGCTTCATTTTACAAATGAAAACTGATAGCCATGATATGTCAAATTTTGCTGAGAGCTGTGCCTTATTAAACCTAAATAAAAGAAATAAACAGTGTTGGCTGTTGATAATTTTAAATGACAAAATAAAAAGTTGATTAATCAAAATGTATTTATATTTCTAGTACAAAGTATATTCCATTTTTAAGAAGTATACCAAGTTTCATGATGGGATATGGAGAATTCAGGTTAACAATTAAGTCTGTTGTGACGGCTGATTCTGGAAATTATACATGTGTTGTAGAAAATTATTTTGGTCAAGCATTTGGTACTGTTCATCTTCGAGGTAAGTTTTTATGTTGTTGTACATTTCCAGTGCCCAATTTCATAAAACTTCTCTTAGATTTTCTTAAGGATTATCGCTGGTCTAATAGGAAATAAATAGGATTTGAAATAGGTGTTTTAGTTTGAGAGAACATATGAATAGTAAACAAATAAGCAAGAAAAAAATTTAGGTTCATGTGCTCATTTTAGAGCTATAAGGCTTAAAAAATTGCAGGAAATGGGTTTTCTCTGGATTTTTCCTCGTCTTTGCATTGGCAACTTCAGTCTCTCAAAAATGTATGAAAAAATAAAAAGGATTTCATAAGATTTTATCAATTACCATTTTACGATTTTACGGTATATATGATTGAATTATAAAAGAAAAAGTAGGGGTTCATGGTAAAAAAAAATTCACGTTTAAGAAATGGATAAAACCTGAGGATTTCCAAAATCTGACAAAAAGACCAAAACATGACCAGCGAACATCCTTAAAAACTTTTTCATACATTAATTTTGATTTTCCATTCATAACATTGATGAATATTTGAGTTCAGAATATAATAGATGAAAGTCTCAGATTTGAGATGTTTTATGAAATCTTGTCCAGATGATATATACCTGTACAAATATAGACACCCGTCCATCATCATTGTTAGTTGTAATGTCTGAATACTATGTCTATTTGTCCTTTATAGTTTGTCCTGTCAGCTGTCACATAATTTTACATAATAAGACCAGATAAATTCTTGGTATTTTTGTTTTTTTAAATTTTTCCTTTTATTGTCATTTAGTGTACTTGTGTGAAAAAATTTGACACATTTTCATGAAAAATGTTGATTATTGAATCTATTGGTAAACATTGTCAACATTCCTTTTTAACTAGGAAAAACTTTTAAAAATGTACAAAAATGAATCTATCGATATGATAATTGTTATAAAGGCCATTGGTATGGCTTGTAGCTCATAGTTTAAAGTTAAACAGTGATATCTAGTTGGCGTTTATATGTGAATTAATTTCTAGAAGATGCATAATTTAATACATGTATACTTTTATCAGGAAATGTTGGTTATGAGGACAACCAGAAAACTAATATATATTATATTTGTCATTTCCAGGTTATTTCCCTCGAGCATCAATAATTGATGTTCACAGCCAATACTTTTGAAATATGCTACAGTAAAAAAAGTTGAAATATGAAATCATATTTTAATGGAGAATAAAATTTAGAAATAAGACTTTAGTGATTAAGTACATTTGTAATATAGCAGTGCAGACAAACACGATATAGAAGCAGTATTTCTGACTGCTCTGTTTAATAGTACATATACAACAGTATCTAACCAATAGGATTATACCTACCTATTTTTATAGCAGACAAAACATAATTTGACTATTTTAAGTATGTACTGTCCCCACAGGATATTTTTTGTTGTATTCAATTCTGTATTGGCTTTTAAGGTTTGTTTATACATGTATACACCACAGCATCAGGTTAGATTTGGGTACCCAAAAAATTGGTTTAACCCCACCACTGGTAAGATTCTATACCAAGTCAGATTATTTGTGCTCTCTGTTGTGTTTGAGTTTGGATGAAGGTATATTGTTGTTCATTAAATGTTTATGTTTTTTTTATCTTATTCTTTTCATTAAAATCAAATAAAATCACTTTAAACATAATTTTTGTAATTGCTATATTCTGTTTCAGTAACACAAAGTATGTTGGAGACTGTTACATACCCTGGTTCACCTAGTATAACCCAGACTATAACCAAGTTATACCCAGCTTCAAATTCACTTACCAGTGATCTAAATACAGAGTTCAAAATTATCTGTTCTACTGCAGAATTTGTTGATCAACCCAATGTATGTACATTTAGAAAAAAATAATTGTTTTTATTTTATGATTTATATATTTTTTTTAAAAGGTCTTTTCATTGAAGAAGTGAGAACAATTAATAATCTAGCTTTATTACCAGCTAAATTATGTTTATTTTTTGCACATTTTTCACAATGTCAAAAGCATTAAACAACATTTCAAATTTAAATTGATGTTATAAGTATGTCTAATTAAAACAAATATTTTAATATGAATATATAATTTTATTATGATTTGCATTTTTATGTGTCTGTAAATGAAAGCATATTTAGTATATTTTGCTTTTTTTCAGTTTGAGCAAAAATATACTAGATGAATTTAAAATGAGGTGAAAAAAAGTAAAATATTTTTGTTGTTTTTTGAAAGATGACATGGATTATATTAGGGAAAGCAGGAAACACATTAAACCTGGAGTCTGATGAAGAAGTTATGAACAGTGATGTAACAATAAAAACATTCTCCACCCAGAACAGAACAGGGTGTTTTTATACCCTGTATATTGATCGATTACACTTCAGTAACAGTGGGACTTATGTCTGCAAGGCTACCAACGGTAGAGGTGGCATAGTCCTGGATTATCTCAATCTTACAGTATCAGGTAAGGGTGCTATAAGTAATAATAATAATGCAGTTGTAATAAGAGAGATTTTTAATAATTTTGATATACCACAGTGATTTTTTAGAGCTTGAATAATTGCTGTAGAAGTATCACTGAGTAAATGAATTAATTGTAAATATCTTGGTTGAGTCAGAAATGCAATCAACAAGATGAAATTGTGTTTTACTCTAGGCAATTGAAGCAGTAATTACAGTTGTCATTAACTGTTTTGTCTCTCAAGTCTGATGAACAGTTTGTTTTGTTGCAAATGGAAGTATTAATGTAATCTTGATTGATTTCCTATATAAATTATTGACTTAATACACCAGTTTTAATTGTCTGCTCTGTTAAAAGATTTTATGCACCTCAAGTGCAAATTTAAAAGGTATCTTTGCAGTTTGATTAAATAACATAGAAAACTTAATAAATATTGGGTTTGTACCAGTCAGGTATTGTACTATAATCCTCAATAGTATTCTATTCTATAGCAGTGTCAACTTATATTTATTATTCAGGCAGAAATTTAAATAATATTGAATAGTAACAAGTGATCCAGGTGATTTATCAACGTTGGCAGTATTTTTATAATATTCTGAAATTTGATACAGTAATATGTTTATATTTGGTACAACAGTGATCATGGTTATTTCCCCTGCAGGGATGATGTGACTGTCATATTTTTTATTATAAAAGTCTTACTATCTATTGATTATGTTTCTAGTTGGTAATTACTAAGCCATTATTTTTATTTATTCATAAAACTTACAGTACCTTTAATGTTATCAAGGAATAGAAATACTCTCAAATATTATTTTCAGCAGAAAAAAAGATTAAGTTTTTCTTTAGAGATAAATGATTTTATATTCATTATAGTGTTGTTGAAAATTGGATTTTGGAGAACCTTCTGATAAGAAATACAAATAAACATATATAAATAGTTAACTGAAGTAAAAGATATACTCTGAAGATATCAGCCTGGTAGTGGTATATCAGATTTATACCGTGATACGGTATTCAGTGTAAATAATTATAAGTAACTCAGGAGGGAACTGAGGAAGCTGATTTTATTCTATAATAAATGCAGGATATCTTGTTACAATTGATGTCATTATTATTTGAATATTATTTCATTCCCTGAACAAAACATTTTATTCTAACTCTTAAAATTTCAATCTGATCTCAGGATAGTTATCCTTTATGTACTCTTCTCAAACTTATACAGAAAGTATTCCAAAAAGTATCTACACACTAAATTATACTTATTTGTGGAATATTACTAAGTTCAGGAAGTATTAACTGTATATTAAAATTTTTATTTGTCATTTATTGTCTATTTAGACATAATACAAATGACTCTCTTATGTCAAACTCTTTTATACAAAAATGTGTGATATCTCAAAGTAATATATGATACGAAGTCGAATGCTATACTTTGTACTACAGGCCGAGTACCCTTTCTTGTCACAATTATGATACCCAGTCTTGTCATTTGCCATTTCTACACAGATTTTTTTTTTAAATTTTGAAGAAAATTCTGTTTCACTGTGAAGGTAAATATATGTTAATTTCAAACAATGAATAACATATTAACTGGGAGTTTCAAGTTGACAGAAAAACCCTGATTGGTGAGATTGGGTAGCAAGTTAGTACATTTACTATTGAAATCTCAAAATTTCTCTTATCTCAAATTAATTATTGTAGTCTCTTCAACTTGAGATATCATATTTCAGTTGTAAAAATTCTTTAAGACTTAGACTGAAAAAAAATGTATCATTGAGTTTAAAACTATACTTTACATCCACAGGTACACCAATAGTGGAGTCAACTGACTTTGTATTGAATGCCACACTTGGACAAACTGTATCCATGAAATGTGATATATGGTCATATCCAATGCCTTATCATACAGCATGGTATCTTGAAAACCAGATCCTGTCTTCCAATTCAAGGTAAGCAATACTACCACCCCACACAGCATGGTATCTGGAAGAATAGATTATGTCTTCCAGTTATAGGTATGCTATAATTCTGCACCACACAGCATCATATCTGTAAGACTAGATCCAGTCTTCCAATTCTAGACAAGTAATACTGCTGAAACACACAGCAAAGTATCTGAAAGAGTAGATCCTATCTTTCAGTTCTAGTGCTCAAACGAATATAAACTTCTTATAAATTAAATTCTTATATAAATGATCATAAGTCCACCCATTCATGGTATGGATCATATTTCAACACATAAATAGGAGCAGTCTGCCTACAGCTGTGGCAGCACTTTATTATCAAATTAACAATTTTATTAAATGTCCCAAATTTCTATATACATCCAACACTCATCAACAGTTTTGGCACATACACTACAGACAAAGCTATCTACAAATTAGAAAACCACACATTATTCAATGTTTAAAACAATTTTACCACTATTAATGTTATTGTCATCAGTTGAAATATACAATTTGTACTTTTTTTTAGTAAATAGTGTTGAAACAAATTAGATCCACATGGCTCAAGGTTTGCACTATGGCTCTTTTTGTATTTATTAGTACATGTATTTTTTTTAAGCATATGTGATTGATTCTAACAAACGTATACTAGTATGCAGAAGTAAATAATACATCATACCACAAAACTAATGGGTGGGTGGGTATTTAACATTAATACGAACCACTGCTACACGGGCTGGTAGACAAAACTTTGATAAACTAATGTCATTTTAAAACTGCTTAAATACCACTTGTAAACGGAATGCACGAACTACAGGTACTTAATAATCCATAAAACTTGCATTGTGGCTATATATCATCCAATCATGACAAACATAAACACATACCATTGTGCTTACAGTAAAAGTAAATAGTAATATAACCTCATAAAACCCTAATATTATGATTATTATACTGAATGCCATTTATTTGATATTATTAATGAAATATATATAACATAATAATTTCAACAACTCTTTGTATAGTGTCCACACTAGAAAAACGCTTGTTATTATGGTCCTCTTTTGGTGGCCAAATGGTCTAGGTAGTTCGTCATGACTACTAATGATCAAAAGCCTGTCAACACTAAGGTTGTGAGATCGAATCTCATCTGTGTCGGGGTGTGTTCAATTCCAATCTTAATTGACAAGGATTGCCAATATTCCTACCGAAGATCGTGGTTCTCTCCGGGTAATCTGGCTTCCTCCACCAATAAAAAAACTATGCCAAATGTGCTGAAAACAGCGTAAAACCCCAACTAAACAACTAAACAAACCAATTATATGTAAGTTATACTACTACAACAGACAGCATAGTATCTGGAAGACCAGATCCTGTCTTCCAATTCTAGGTAAGTAATACTGCTACACCAGACAGCATATTATCTGGAAGACCAGATCCTGTCTTCCAATTATAGGTAAGTAATACTGCTACACCTGACAGCATAGTATCTGGAAGACCAGATCCTGTCTTCCAATTCTAGGTAAGTTATACTGCTACACCAGGCAGCATATTATCTGGAAGACCAGATCCTGTCTTCCAATTCTAGGTAAGTAATACTGCTACAACAGACAGCATAGTATCTGGAAGACCAGATTCTGTCTTCCAATTCTAGGTAAGTAATACTGTTACACCAGGCAGCATATTATCTGGAAGACCAGATCCTGTCTTCCAATTCTAGGTAAGTTATACTGCTACACCAGACAGCATATTATCTGGAAGACCAGATCCTGTCTTACAATTCTAGGTAAGTTATACTGCTACACCAGACAGCATAGTATCTGGAATGCAATCACACAATTTAAATTTTGTTACTAATTGTTCCACCACAGTGGGTAAATTAAATCATTAACATTAAAATATTATAATGTCATATATAAATTTTTCTTAACAAAAAAGTTTTAGTTTAAAAAATTAAAGAAGTTATTCAGGTTCACAAATTTCTTGTAATATTTCAGATACAAGACAACAATAGAAATATTGAATCCTATAGAACAGCAAGCTATATTGACAATATCCTCCATACAGGAGAATGATTTTGGAGTTTATGCATGTAGAGCTTTCAATTCAAGAGGATCTGCCATGGCTATACATATAATACAAGGTTTGTCATTTATATAGATTAAAATTGTCAGGGATATTTTTTTGAAAATACTTAGAAAAAATTTTGTTTTTTGGTGACTCCAGCAAATAAAGGAAATTTGGCATATGAAACTACAAAAGTCCCATTTAACTTACAACTTAGCACGTTTTTTACAAACCTCAATACATATAATTATAAACCTCAGTATAAAGTTAATTCGTCATAAGTACTCTTGATCTCAGCCTGGTATTTGTTTGTAGTGAGACGTAACCAACAGGAATTGTCAGTTGATAGATTTTTTCAGGTATTCCATCTGACTACAAAATTTTCTGTTGCCACCCTGGCTTAAACACAGGATTTTTAGCCAGGCAGTCCATTACTACTGTGTTTAAATCTCAGTTCGTGGATTGTTTTTTTCAAAATTTAAGTACCTTATTAACCATGCATTGTGAATTGTCTAATCACTTGGCTGACGGATGGAATTCGCCAAGTCTTAATTAAAACAAATTAACTTACCTGATTTTGTTTGAGGTGTCTTCAAGAAAAACAACATTATGCCTTATGAATTTTTAATGTTAAAGGGAGATAACTTTTCTTATGATATTTTATTAAATTAAGTATTGCATGATATCAACAAGGTTAATTAACCAACAAAACATACATTTTATTTTAATCCTAACATTTAGACTTTTAAAATGTCAAAAATCCATTACATGAACAGAGGTTTAGGTGTATTGTGATTTACATCAAAAATACTTTTTTTCAATCATATATAGAACAATTAAACCACCATTTCACAAAGTACTGCAAAGAAACTAATGCATCATGGGTAATTTTATTTTTTTTATGTACCGAAATCAACACATTCAAATTTTTTGGGATGAAGATCTATTTTCATGACTTTTAACCAGTCGTAACCTTTTCATGAATTATTTTGGAATTATACTAGAATACCAGAGTTGACAGTACTCTCAATCATATACATTTTGACATTGTAAAGGACACCACAATTAAAAAAGTGATTCTTCTGGGACATAATTATGTCTAGTGGAGACAATCTTGGGGTCAAGTGGAGCTAACAATCTACTGTCAATTTGTGTATTGTTTAGGGTCTGCAATGGCAAATATTTTTGAAAGACTAAAGATAACTATTTGTGAAAAACTTGCTTATGAAAAGGGCTGATTTTTAATTTCGAAACACATGATTAGAACTAAATGTTGTTCCGTCAGATTTATTTTATCATGTACCCAAATCAATTAAACGTAAATTTTTAATATACATTTCAGATGTAGATGAATGTAGTTTTAACCCACCATGTAACCATGGCTGTGAAAATAATCTGGGTTCATTTAAATGTTTGTGTGATGTAGGATATACCTTAGCTAATGGAAGTCTTACTTATTGTGAAGGTAAGCTTGGTATCAAGAGGGTTTCATTGTTTTACTGTTAATAAATATTTTGATCAGTTAATAGGATTTGTAGCAAATTTGGGTACCTAGATTTAACTTTATGCTATTTTTCATCAATCTGTCATTTCTAATGGTCAACACAGGAAAAAATCTTGCACTTTATTGCTATACCTGTCAAAATTACTATCATTACTGAAAATAGAAAATATCTAAGTATTTAAAATAAAGTCAATTTATAAAGTAACTCTAAATGCTTAAAATATTTGACATATGAAATGATAAAGGCATACTTATGTTTTATACCTGAAGTATACATATTTGGCATCCCGCATCTCTTTTCATTTATGTTTTTTTTATAGATGCAAATGAGTGTATGCTAGGAACAGCATCATGTGATCAAGTCTGTACCAATGAAAATGGATCATATACATGTTCATGCAAAGATGGATATACAATGGATATGCAGGGAAATTGTAACAGTAAGTCAGTATTGTGAAAAAGCATTGACATATTTTTCTGTTTGTTATTTAATAAGACTGATGAAATAATGTAAATATTGTAATGTATTTCAAATTTTTTTCAAGTTAATTTATAAAATGTTTGTTTGCAAAGTATTAGTGGAGTAACAGTTGTTGAATATTTGCAAAAATATGCAAAAAAACTGTGGCCCTGCTGTAAGTAGGTTTACAAATGCATGGGGAATTGTGGCAAATTTTAACCCTTGTTAAAGTTTTGTTATGTAAGGTCTAGCTGGTATTGCTTTGTAACACTATTACAGTTTTAAAAGCTAGATTTTTCTCACATTTATAAGAACTTTCTTCCATCTATTTTAGATGACATGGATAATAATTCTGGTGAGGATGAAACAAACGATGAAGAATTATCTGTAGAAATATCACCAGAAACTTTATACACAGTAATAGGAGTGTGTGCTGGAGGATTGTTAGCCATTATCCTCCTAATACTGGCAGCTGTATATTGTAGGAAGAAAAGTACCAGAGAGGTAGGTTACATATACTGAATGTAATTCTTTATAGGTACATATATATATTATATAAATAACACATTTCTAAGAGGGTGAAGGAGCATATTGTAACCCCGGGAAACAATGTGAACCAAGGCAAAGCCGAGATTGACAATATTTTCAGAGTGTTTACAATATACTCCGTCACCCTCTTAGAAATTTGTTATTTTATTATACTCAGTCTTGAATTTTACGAGCGGGTGACAGTATAAAAATTGTCACCTGCTGTTTCTTTTCCAGCAGGTGATCGAGTATAATACCACATTCTTGTTAACCAATGAAAATGCATTAAAAGTATATAAATTTACATAAAGTATAATAAATTATATTACTTTATTGATATTTCTCCACCTGAAATAGTTAAATTTAAAAATTTTAAAATTGAGGCTTGGGAAGTGTTTTTAATTAAGTATTGAACTTTAACCATCAAAGTGGTAATATATCTTTAATATCACACAAGATGCCTTTGTAAAATCTATTCTGTGATGATATACAGTCAGTATATAGACAAGAATGACATTCTTTTCTGCAAAAAATGTGTCTTATATCAGCTGGCATTGTTGTCTTGTCACAATAGCAAAATCAGTGAACAGTAAAGCAATCATATGACATAATAAAACTTTAACCAATGAGCTAGTCATTACATATACAAAACAAAGAAGATTGTTATGTATGGAGTCATTGTGGACAGTGATTTATGTATCATACCTAATACACTGGGCATCTTTTTCGGCGTCTTACAAATTTGTACGTAGATATATATTTTCAACGAGCAACTAGTATTTGATAAAATTTAAAATTTATATCTTAAGTTTATTTGTATAAAAAAATTGACAAAAATGAATAAATAGCAAAATTACGAAATTTTATTCTAAAAAGAACCCTTTTCAGGGGGGATAATTGGTGGAAATTTCTCTAATGAAATGTTAAGGAAATTTTATTTTTTTGGAAACAGCAAGAAAAAATGAATGGTGACCCCAATTTTTCTTTTAAGAATATGAAAGCATGTCATATAAGTGTTCTTTTCACAATTTTATAAAAATTCTATCTGCCAGTATTTTTATTGTACGAGAAATTATGATTTCCCCTATATAATCTATATAAAATTTACCAACATTAAGACTCAATTATCTCAAAATCAAAAACGGTGACCTATGTTTTTTAAATTGAAATTTCAAAGTATATCCATCCAACATCCTTTCTGGAAAAATTAGGAAAATCTATCTGCTAAAAATATTAGTATTGATCTACCTGAAGTAGACCATTATTCATTGTACATGTAAGCTCTGTCAGAAAACAGAAATCTTACCCCAGCTTCTGTGTTTCTGAGATTTCTCAACATCTCGGCTTTTCAATCAGGCTACACTCTTATAATTTTATTTGTTGCGTGACATGAACATTTAATAAAGTATAATAGTAAGTGCAGTGTTTGACTGTTTATATTAAAGCAAAGTATTTATTAACAGGAAGAGCTTGGTAACTACAAAGGAGTTTTCAATACAAATGTTGCATATGAACCTAGCATTGAAAAAGATCACAGCAACCTGGTAAGTTTTCAGATTGAATGCACCTATCATATTTCAATATTCCACATGATCAGTTTAGACTGCTTATTTATTTGCATTCTGATATATATTGCACTCTTACATTTAAACTTTTCTGGTATTTTTAGGCAAATTTTAGGGTTTTGGTTACAAAGTTATCTAATCATATCTTTCACTGAGTTGTTCCAGAGGATGCAACAAAAAATTGAGGTTTTGAATCCAAAACATGATCAGCTTAGTAGCAAAATTTTGACATTTAAAGTTTCCTTGTCAAAAATCTAGACTTTTGTCTGGGTACTAAGGTTTTCGTTAGAAAATAAAAACTTGAAATATTGCTGTTCAGACAACAAACAAAAGTGCTTTGGTGGAATCTAGATGAAAATAAACAACCCTCGGTTATCCCCATCTTTAACATAATGACTACACTCAATGAAAACAGCTAGAATTAAGATGTATATGTGAACTGACACAAATTTGTATTTTCAGAACTTATACATGTCTAATTTAAAGAATGCGTCACTGAAGGATGAATTCCAAAGGCAACATTTACAGCTTGGTATTGACCTTGGTCAAGGTCGATTTGGCAAAGTTATGATGGCCAGGGCATTGAACATATCTGGTACTGGTAATTGGGAGATGGTAGCTGTTAAGACATGTAGAGGTATGTATTAATATTTTTGCTCAAACAAGCAAATTTTTTGTTGTTGATGAAATGAATTTGAGAGTTATGCATCATTGACACAATATCTTAGAACACAATATTAATAGGTTTACTTCATAAAATGTTCCTATAGTTTAAAACAGTAAAAGATAAACAACAATACATATGTGAGCTGCATAGTTTTATAGTACTGATGTAAAGATAGATGCTGCTGAACACAGAGGACAAACATCCTCATCATTTGTCTGAAATCAAATTGTTATAAAATTTAGGAAATAGATTTATCATATTTGATTGAGTTATCTCCCTTTGGATCATGCTTTTCTTGCATTTTTAACCGGATTTTCATAGGAAAATATCGGTTATTAAATTGGTGATGTACGGCGGGCGGGCGGACGGGCGGCTGCCAAACAGTGTCCGTTCAATAACTTATGAACTGTTCAACCAAAGCTTTTCAAATTTTAATATGTTGTTACTGATGACAAAATGGAGGTCAAGTTCGATATTGACGATTTTCACTTTCACCGTTCAAGAGTTATGGTTCTTGAAAGATTGAAAAATGGCTTTTCCAGTGGTGTCCGTGTGATAACTTATGAACTGTTCAACCAAAGCTTTTCAAATTTTAATATGTTGTTACTGATGACAAAATGGAGGTCAAGTTCGATATTGACGATTTTCACTTTCACCGTTCAAGAGTTATGGTTCTTGAAAGATTGAAAAATGGCTTTTCCAGTGGTGTCTGTGTGATAACTTATGAACTGTTCAACCAAAGCTTTTCAAATTTTAATATGTTGTTACTGATGACAAAATGGAGGTCAAGTTCATATTCATTACCTGTATAAATATGTACATATAAACTTGAGCTTTGTATGTCTATAGTTGTGTTATAAAGTCTTTGGAAAAATAATGGTCATACATCTGCAGAAAAGACACTTGACTTATGAAATACAACCTGTTTACTTATGTAATTTATTTGAACATTTATAACATTACAGTATAAACACAGTACACATAGATTCAAATATAAAATTCCTTTGTACTTCCTATGAAACAGGAGAGAAAGTGTCACATTTCAAAGCTAATAAAACAAATTTATATCTTAAGAAAATTTGCATATATTATTTTAATATTTATATTGTTTTTGTCTTTCTTACAGATTCCGCTTCAGACTGTGAAAAAGAAGATCTTATTCAAGAGTTGGATATTATGAGAAAAATACCAAAACATAAAAATATTGTTGCTTACTTAGGCTGCTGCACAAAACAAGGTCTGTCAGTTTTTTGAGTAATGACACTTCACCAATAATAGTTATATCAAAAAGTAGTGGAGGCATGAATTTTTTCATAGATTTTCAAGCCTATCTGGCCTTTTGTTTTTTGGGCAGAAAAAGGGGTTTTTGTTTTTGGCTAATATATCTATTTTTATATTCTTTAAATGTGATAAAATAAAATAGATTTGGCCATGTTATTTCATTTTTCAAAAAAATTGATTAGGATTTTAGAATTGCCTTATTGGCAGCACAAACATATAATTATGTTGTTCCAAATTGCAGTTAAAGCAATTTTCTTTATACACTTTCATAGTAATTTGTATTTAATTTAGAATGATCTTTTCTCTTTACATTTATTTTTTGGTCTGATTGCTCAGAATGAAGCACTAATGTAAATTTAAACATTCATACAAATGGTTATTACAGTTCCAGTTTACATACTAATGGAGTATGTCAAGGGAGGTAACCTACAGGTCTACTTGCGCAAGTGTCGCCCAAGTCAACAAGCTACAACCAGTGAAGAGATAACACCACCCAATGCTAAAGATTTAAAAATGATAGCAGTACAGATAGCCAGAGGCATGAGTCACATCCATACTTGTGGTGTAAGTTTTTACCAAAATAAACATACACTTGAAACAATTTTTGTATTGTAAAAATAGGAAAAGATTTTTTTGTTGAATGTTGATTGTGACATTGCTGACCAAACATTATAAAATTAATGATCATTTATTTTATTACATTTTAAAAATATTTTCAAATATGTCTAGTATTTGCTATTTAATTGATTGAGAAAATCATTTAAAAAAAGTAAAAAAAAAATTTATCTTTAGATTATTCATAGAGATTTGTCTGCAAGGAACATTTTGATGACACCAAACTTTTCATGTAAAATCTGTGATTTTGGACTCAGTAGAGATGTGGAAGGCTGTGATGTGTATGAGAGATCTTCAAAGGTAATCTATCAATGGAGGAAAACCCTAAATGAATCACTTAGTCACTCTGTATGTCAATCTATTTGTCGCTACACCTATCTGTGAATCTTTTAAGCACAACCCCTTCTAAACCCTCGATGGAATTTAATACATTGGTTGTACACCATATGAATATATGCACAGTTCTGGTAATGCTTATTTATGAGGAGTTGGACTTTTATTTGAGCATTTATTTGATTCATCATATGGTATTGAAGTTGTAAGAACAAATCCTCCTAAATGGTCAGACAGACATCAGTCATCTACACACAAAGGTAGTACATGATATGAAGATGTGTACAAAGCAATACAATTCCATTCTGATGTCTGATGGATGAGAAATAATTAAACTTAAGAATCATTATATGGTATTGACCTTGTAAGTGCGACTACTCTTTTTGATTTCAATAAAAAGTCAATCAAAGGTAGTGCACAATATACTGGTAAATATATGTATAAAGCAACATAATAAAAATATTTTGGAGAGGGGAATATTTTATAAGCTTGATCACAATACTTATAGTTGGTATCTAAATAGACCATTTATTTCTGTTAACAGGGAATGCTTTGTTTGGTACAAACATTTCATATTTACTTGTTTCCTTAGTTTTATTATTCTGTTTTAATTACATCCTGTGGCTTATTCCACAGAATGTTGTGGATAGAAATGAAGAAGCTGTTAATAATAACAACAAAAAGATTCTATATAAACTTTATTCAGCTACACTGTTTACATTAGAAATGTTTATTTCCTTGTTTTACCAGAAGAGAGAAACCTGCTGCTAATTATTCCAATATTGTTTTTCAATTATTCGAATTAATTCACAATTATTGTAAAAATTCTTACAAGTTATCTAAAAATCAACAGGTTCCTTTTTTCTCTGTATTATTGTCATCTTGTTTACTTATTTAGGGACCACTTCCAATACGATGGATGTCACCAGAATCTCTAGCTGATCAGATGTTCACTAAGAAAAGTGATATATGGTCATATGGTGTACTATTGTGGGAAATTGTTACACTAGGTAATAAATTTGTCAAGTTCTTATGAAATACTGAAATTTATTCTTTCAACTTTCTTGAAACTAGTCAAATATCTTGCTGGCTCCTACGTGTTTAACTGATCAAGTGTCAATTGTACTTTTATAGTAGTGTACCTAAAAATAATACTTAAACCATAAAGTAGTGAAAAAGTTCAGAAAATAGTTATGAACACACACTTTATGAATGCTTAAAAACCTGAAAAACATAATTTTACCTGCAGGTGCCACACCTTATCCTGGTATGGCAGCAAGGGAAGTAATCCAGGATGTCACAATGGGAAAGTGGTTACAGAAACCATTACATTGTAAACAAGAATTGTGAGTAGTTTACCAGAATTAATTTGCTGTTTGCGTGGCCAATGATGTGAGCCAGCAATATTAGCCTTTCCAGAAACTCATTTCCGGTATCACGATTCCAACTCTAAAATTATAATTTCAAGCAAGTTATTTCCCTTACTTTACTTACTTCTGGCGAAAGAAATTTTTCTAGCCTTAGTATGTAGCACAATATGGCTGCCCCCATTAAACAAAGACTTTTCTAAATCACCCATATGTAGGAAATGCATATGCTCCTATAGCAATCGCTGGGCTAGCTATAAAACATCTGCTTATTAGTTTTGTGATGTACAGTGGGGCAGTTGTTCAGGAGGGCTGTACCAAACAGTGACAAAATAAAATCTGGATTGCTGTCAATTTGCTCATTTCTTGTAGTATTGTATATTGTTACTATGTTGGATATTAGTAAAATTGAGAAAAATCCAATCTAGAATTTATTTTGGTAAAAATTTCAGCCCCATGAAGGCATTTCCAGAGAAATAAAACTTGCAAGGTAATAAAATGGCACCTATTTCTTTTAAAGGCAAAATGTTAAGAATGTTAACTAGCAATAATCTGGCTGCCAGAGAAAAAATTCCTATACACTGTGTAATGACAGAGGCAGCAAAAAATGTAACAGAGTCAGATTTGTTACTTAAAGTTACATCCTCAGTATTGATGAGATAGTACTTTTATAATATGTATAAAAATTGCATGTTGTCAGAAAGGCTATGTTGAATATATTATCAAATGGTAGATTTTGAAAAATATCCTTTTATCTAGAAGTAATATGGATTCAAATGGCAAACATTTGTTTATAAAGTTAATGAACTCAGATGAGAGAACTGTGCCACACTTTAAACTTGAAACTTATTGTTTATGTATTTCAAATACAAAAGATTTTACAAAATTACTTTCATATATCAGCTTGATGAAAAATAGCTGTTATAAAATTTTTCAAGTATTTTTAAAGAAGTAATTTAAAATGTTTATATATATATATATATATATATACAGATACCTGATGATGACCCGGTGTTGGGGTTTTGAGGCATCCATTCGTCCGTCTTTCAAAGAAATTGTCTGTGATATGGAAGCATTGATTTCACAGGAGGCAGAATACATAGAATTCAACACATATCAGGAGGACAAATATAATGTTTTAGAAAACACATCCGATGAACGTGTGTAAAGAATTTTTCTGAAAATTGATTCAGTGCACATATTAAAGAATTTTTTTAAACACAATATGTGACATTTTTTGTCAAATTTAATAAATTGAATACTAGTATTGTTCATAATGGATGCAGTGTATTTTGCTAATGTAGAAAATGTGACTCAGAATCTAATTTCTTGCAGCTTTCCAAAATTCTTTTATTTTGTATTATTTTGCACTAACATGTTTGTGGTAATGTAATAATTACAAAAAAATCATGGAATATTCACTGAAAATTACAAATTATGCTTTCATAGAATATTTTAGCCACCTAAGCATTGAACATATTTTTATTTATATTAAAATGTCATTTTTGTAAAATTCATGAAAAAACCAGTTCTAATTTACTGCATTGAATGAACGTCTGTATAATTTTTACCACGTATTGGTTCTTAATGAAATCTGTAACTGGTGTACAAACTGAGCAAATATGAAATATTTCTAATATGGTATTTATCAGACATTTTAAGGCAGAAACAGCTTCATACAAATTAGAATGTAGAGACTGTTTGCCCATCATATTTGTTTTATCTAGCATAAATAAATGATAAAAAAAATATTGGTAGCTTTAAATATCATATTTGTGTAATGCATAATAAAAAATTCCATGACATTTTTTTTTAAATACTCAAGATTTTTTATTGGATATTTATAAATGTTTATTGAAAGTTATCATTGATATCATATCATTAATATTTTTTATCACACAGACACTCCTATATACATAACCAATGTTATGAACAAATTGTATGTGTGAGTAGGTTTAGAAGTCTGGAAAGGGCATTTTCTAGATTATTAAGCACCATTCCCTTTATGTATTTATGAATGATCTGAATGTTAAATGCAGATATATATTGATTTTCATTATCTTTGTTGGTTATAATCTTGAAGAGTTGTGAATAAGTACTGTATGTCTGTTATCCTATTGTTTGTCATTTGTTATACATATTGCAAACCTTCGTATTTTCATTTGATCATCACATTATAAAATGAAGCTTGTTTTACATTTTACACAATTTAAAGATTCCTTGTACAATGGCTTCTACTGACTCTTTATCGCAAGCAAGTTAGACTGGTATAATGATCTGTACATCCCATCCTAGATTTTATTTTTTCAGAAACATTTTTTTTATTACACTTGTTTTTGTATTCATATTTTCATCTGATCATCACATTATAAAATGAAGCTTGTTTTACATTTTACACAATTTAAAGATTCCTTGTACAATGGCTTCTACTGACTCTTTATCACAAGCAAGTTAAGACTGGTATAATGATCTGTACATCCCATCCTAGATTTTATTTTTTCAGAAACATTTTTTTTATTACACTTGTTTTTGTATTGTTCTTTGAGGATTTTGTACAATATTGTTAGATTTTTCTAATAAAGGAATTTAAATTCAATTGTTTTTTAGTTATCTGATTTGTAAATGAATCAGCTAAAAAATCAGGATTTCTGATTTAAGAAACACTAGCATTTTGCCGTATATATTTGGTTGAAAACTAAACATAACCATAGGTGAAAAAACTATTTATTGAAAAATCTATTCCCATAACCAAATATAACAATTTCCCAGAAATAACTAACAATTTATAAATATAAATTTGAAATGGCTATAATATGCTATAACAGAATGTTACAATGATAACATTCAGTTCCAATATTATTACTCTTGTTGACAGAAACAGTATACAGTTATTTAACAGTATTGAGGTATATAGCCATTTTATTTGTCCCAAGACACTCTATTTTTCTGACGTGTAGCAGAGGGAAATAGAGGGGACAAATAAAGTGGCTATATCCTGAAATGACTGTTAAATAACTGTTCTATTTTACCAAAAATTGCCAGGAAAAATATTAAAAATGCTTTTTCTTTAAGATCGCGTGCAACAGGGCTACATCAACGTGATTACAGATGTCATTCATTCTAACTTGACAAGCCCATTACCGTGATGTTGTTGAATGAAAGTTGCCGCTGAAAAGTCCACAAAATATCATTGCAGTGCTATTCACTGGTGAATAGTAATTTTCAGATAGTTTGAATAAAATAGTATTTTTATGAAAATGAATTTAACAAAGCAAAACAAGAGGCTCTTAAGAGCCTGTATCGCTCACCTAGATTTAACTTTTCACCTTGAGCAGGACTAAAAATTTAAGTGTTGCAGTAAATTTGGCTGGTTTTTCTATAGGGTTCTATGTTAAACTAAGTTCAGCTGTGGCAGCCATCTTGGTTGACAGTCTAGGTCAATGGACACATTTTAAAATTTTGGTTGACAATCCAGGTGATCTGACATCATTCTGAAAGAGGACCATCTAAGGACCAATGCTGCCAACTTTAGTTCCAATGGGCTCAGTAGTTTCAGACTAAAACATTTTTGAGTGAATTTCCCATAGGGTCCTGAGTTAAACTAAGTTTGGCTGTCACAGCCATCTTAGTTCAAAGTCCACAAAATCCGACACATTTCTGAAAGAGGACCTCCTAAGAACTACTGCTGCCAAGTCTGGTTCCAATATGTCAAGTGGTTTCAGACAAGAAGATTTTTCAATGAATTTCCCATAGGGCCCCATGTTAAACTAAGTTTGGCTGTGGCGGCCATCTTGGTTAGAAGTCCGGGTCATCGGACATATTTATGAAAGAGAACCTCCTAAGGACCATTGCTACCAAGTCTAATTCTAATTGGCTTAGTAGTTTCAGACAAGAAGATTTTTGAGTGAATTTCTCATAGGGTCCTATGTTAAACTAAGTTCAGCGGTAGCGGCCGTCTTGGTTAACAGTCCACAAAATCCGACATATTTCTGAAAGAGGACCTCCTAAGGACCATTACTGCCTAGTCTGGTTCCAATTGGTCAAGTTGTTTCAGACAAGAAGATTTTTCAAAGAATTTCCCATAGGGCACTATGTTAAACTAAGTTCGGCCGTGGCGGCCATCTTGGTTAACAGTCCGAGTCATCGGACATATTTCTGAAAGAGAACCTCCTAAGGACCATTACAGCCAAGTTTAGTTCCAATTGGCCTTGTAGTTTCATAGAAGAAGATTTCTGAAATACATCCCCCTTTTTTCTATTTTTAGTAACAGCAGCCATGTCGGTTGGAAGTCGGGAATGCCGGATATAGTTTTGGAAGGGGACCACCCAAGGACCATTCCATCAAAGTTTGGTCCCAATTGGCCCAGTGGTTTCAGAGGAAATGATCTTTAAAGGAAAGTTTACGTTGGATGCCGTCTTTAAAGGGCAAAAACTCCTATAAGGGGTCAATCAATGATTTTTGTCATGTTGACTAATTTGTAGATCTTACTTTGTTGAACATTTTTGCTGTTTACAGTTTGGCTTTATCTATAATAATATTCAAGATAATAACCTAAAACTGCAAAATTTCCTTAAAATTAATAATTCAGGGGCAATAACCCAACTAAGGGTTGACCGATTCGTCTGAAAATTTCATGGTAAGTAGATCTTGACCTGATGAACATTTTTATCCCATGTCAGTTTTGCTCTAAATGCTTTAGTTTTTGAGATATAAGCCAAAAACTACAGTTTACCTCTATGTTCTATTTTTAGCCATGTCGGCCATGTTTGTTGGCAGGCGGGGTCTTCGGACATATTTTTTAAACTAGATACCCCAATGCTGCTTTGGGCCAAGTTTGGTTCCATTTGGCCCAGTAGTTTCAGAGGAGAAGATTTTTGTAAAAGTTAACAGACGACGGATGATGGACGCAGGACGATGGACGACAGACGCCAAGTGATGAGAATAGCTCACTTAACCCTTTGGGTCAGGTGAGCTAAAAAAAGAAAGGTATATTAACATGATATATACAACAATCCACCCAAAATTAGAAGGGGACTGTACTTATATTGTCTTGTCTATCCTTTAATCAGTATTTAACTCAATATGGAGAAAAATGCATTTACTGTCCAAGTTCTGGGATGCATCAATCCACATGTGTACGTTAAACAAATTTTAAAAATTTAACAGATAATTTCAGGCTTTACAAACTGTTGATTCAGCCGTGTAGATTTATTAAAAACTTGAAAATATCATCATAAACATAATTATATGTTGTTTTCTCATGCAAAAAGAACAGGCCTAACAATACTTCAAATACCTTAAATTTGAGAATAGAAAAATTTTACGAATCGAAAAAGAATTGCATACAGTTGTTCTATGAACTGTAATACCATAATCAGATACCTTTTTATTTTTAACCAGTTAATGAAGCTATTCAGAGCCAGCACAACTGATAGGAAAACTGGCAATCCTTGTCAGTTAACAATGCATCATGTCCTCAGTGGTGAAAGGCTATACCAAGACATCTGTGGCACCAAAGTTTAACATTAGCATTTGAAAAATCAGACAGTGTCAGAATATGTAATTTTGAACACTTTTTCTGAACACATTGAAGATTTGCACCACCGCTTTTAGAGTGATTTGAGAAAAAAACTTTCAAATTTATCATTTGTTGAACTTAGTAATTTTTAGGCACATCAGGTTTAACACCTTTCACCTAGCATTTCTGAAATTTTGCAGTTATTCTAACCACATTGTAGATTTTCACCTCCCCTTTTAGGGGTAATTTGAGAAAAACTAGAACTGTGAATGACCTTACTGAGTGATACCCCCGCTTGCAATACTAGGAGTTGGGCTTACAAGCTTTAACATTGTAAAGCCCTAAAGTTGGATTATCTCCCTTTAAAAGCATCCGGCAATAATTACCTTGCTTCATGCACATCTATATATGATGCCCAACTTTCGTTTAAAGTTTCATCAAAATCCATTGAACGCTTTAGGAGGAGTTGCACTTACAAGGTACATGGACAGTAACTCACAGATGGACAGGGTGATTCCTATATACCCCCCAAAATTCTGTTTTCAGGGGCTATAAAAACGTCAAATTTATCATTTGTTGAACTTTGTCATTTTTTTGCAGTGGATGCTTAAAATTCTCTTATTCTTATGCAGGTCCAAACATCTAATTGGTCTTGTCTTCAATCAAGCAATATTTGCATCCCTCAAAATGAACCTAACTTTAACCATTTTTAACTAGATTTTCTAATGGAAAAAGTATGGTTATTAGTTTGGCAAGTTATGGCAGGCAGAGGTTGGATTGCTCCAATAGTAGCAAAGGTAAAATCTGGTTTGCTGTAAGCTTATTTCTTGTATATACATGTGGTTTTTTCTACATTATATCTAATAGTAGGAAGGTAAAATGAACATGTACAAATTATAAAACAGAATAAAAAACATTAAATTCATATTATAAAATGATAAATATAATATATTAAATTTTTACATTGATATATATATCAACTAAGAGGTAATCCTGTTTTTTGTACGATGATTAAACGATCCTTCTTATCCATTATTTAAACACTGTTTCCTTAGCACATGTGTAAATCTGATTCTTTTCTACAGAAACATGTACACAATGAGTTGTAATATAGTAAATATTCATGTCATCATTTTGGTCTTCCATAATCAATTCTTTTGTCATATTCAATTATAAAAGGTCATTCAATGGGGAGAATGACTGATCTGAGGCCAAAAAAAATGTACGTCTGTTTATGGTTTCATCATCAAAAAATAAAATGCTCCGCTGGGCGCAGCTAGATACGACCGCAGATGTCGAACCCTGAATAGTTGGGGCAATTATGAACACAACATTCAAGCTTGATACAATACTGAATTTGGATTGTGAATAAATATTTGACACAGCATAGGTTTCTGACACAGAATGAATGTTGTCTAAGAACTTAAAATTTTTTAATTTACCTATTCAAACCATATCAGTATTATTTGGTTTTATATATAAATCAGAAATAACAAATTTAAAATTGGGCACACATATCAATTTCTTGCTATTGCGCAATACTGTGCAATTGAAAATTTCTTCAAATATTTGACACATAATAGGTTTCTGACACAGAATAACTGAAATCAAAGAACTTAGAATTGGTCATATGATTTGAATTTATATTCAATTTTTTGCTTCTTGTGCAATACAATATGCTGTGGAGAATTGCCCCCCCCCCAAAAAAAAATAATAATTTACCCCTTTTTTTAGCTTTTGTGCAATACACTATGAAGTTGCACACTGACCCCCCACCCTCCCCAAAAAAAAACAAAAAACAATAAAATTTATTGTAACCCCCCCTTTTTTTGCTAAAAAAATTTGAAATTTTCTTTTTAATTTATGAAATATGAAATGAGAAAAAAATTACCCCCTCCCCAATTTCTCATTTACCCCCCCCTCTAAATTTTGTTTTCACCCCCCCCCCCCCCCCCCCATTTCTTTATACTTTGCAACCATAACAGCCCATTTAAATACACCATAACATATTAAAATAGAAAATGACATCATAGTCATGGAATTTGTTAATAATAAGGTTTTGATAACAGGGCACACATATCAATTTCTTGCTATTGCACAATACTGTGCAATTGAAAATTTCTTCAAATATTTGACACATAATAGGTTTCTGACACAGAATAACTGAAATAAAGAACTTAGAATTGGTCATATGATTTGAATTTATATTCAATTTTTTGCTTCTTGTGCAATACAATATGCTGTGGAGAATTGCCCCCCCCCCCCCAAAAAAAAAATAATTTACCTCTTTGTTAGCTTTAATTTTGGACCCCGATTTGGACCAACTTGAAAACTGGGCCCATAATAAAAAAACTAAGTACATGTTTAGATTCAGCATATTAAAGAACCCCAAGAATTCAATTTTTGTTAAAATCAAACTAAGTTTAATTTTGGACCCTTTGGACCTTAATGTAGACCAATTTGAAAACAGGACCAAAAATTAAGAATCTAAATGCACGGTTAGATTTGGCATATCAAAGAACCCCAATAGTTCAATTTTCGATGAAATCAAACAAAGATTAATTTTGGACCCCGATTTGGACCAACTTGAAAACTCGGCCCATAATAAAAAAACTAAGTACATGTTTAGATTCAGCATATCAAAGAACCCCAAGAATTCAATTTTTGTTAAAATCAAACTAAGTTTAATTTTGGACCCTTTGGACCTTAATGTAGACCAATTTGAAAACGGGACCAAAAATTAAGAATCTAAATGCACAGTTAGATTCGGCATATCAAAGAACCCCAATAGTTCAATTTTCGATGAAATCAAACAAAGTTTAATTTTGGACCCCGATTTGGACCAACTTGAAAACTGGGCCCATAATAAAAAAACTAAGTACATGTTTAGTTTCAGCATATTAAAGAACCCAAAGAATTCAATTTTTGTTAAAATCAAACTAAGTTTAATTTTGGACCCTTTGGACCTTAATGTAGACCAATTTGAAAACGGGACCAAAAATTAAGAATCTAAAAGCACGGTTAGATTCGGCATATCAAAGAATCCCAATAGTTCAATTTTCGATGAAATCAAACAAAGTTTAATTTTGGACCCTTTTGGCCCCTAATTCTTAAACTTTTGGGACCAAAACTCCCAAAAACAATCCCAACCTTCCTTTTGTGGTCATAAACCTTGTGTTTAAATTTCGTAGATTTCTATTAACTTATACTACATTTATAGTGCGAAAACCAAATGTCTACAGACTCCGACGGACGACAGACGACGACGACGACGACGACGACGACGCCAACGTCATACCAATATACGACCGCAAAAATTTTGCGGTCGTATAAAAAGGGTAGGTAGGTTGGTATTTTCATTTTTTTTTCCATTTTATATTTTTTGACATGATTTTGAGTCATGTGGTCCATCTTGGCATGGTCTGAGTTGTCCATGGGCCGAGTTTACCCGTATTTGTAATGATAGGATATTGGTTATTGGTTGGAAAAAAAATGTTGGCAAAATTTTTATTTCCCGAGTCGCGGGTTTCTTAAAACAGCTGTCATATTCGCGATTGTGAACACTGTGATGTATCAGGCAATTGAATTAATTTATTGGCAACTCTAACATTGCGGTTTTGACATGAGTTTAGTTAATATTTCAGTTACGACAGAAATAAAATGGCTTAGGGTCGGTCAGGAAACCGTAAACAGACATACTTTTTTTTGGCCTAAGCATACGGCATGAACCTGAATGATTGACTGGCTGATCTACCTTGACCATAAAAGCTCCCATACTATTTTGATTATACAAAGTCTGATTATTACATTATTTACATATCATTTACAAAATAAAACATATATAAATACAATTTTCAACAGCTTATTTGAGCATATTTAAAGACAAACATTTGCCATTTCTTTAACAATTACTATATATAACCATACTTATTTTATCATTACTATCACAGAAGAGACATTTGATATAAATAATACTGCATAGATGTATAATAAAGGCACTAAAATAAAATCACAGACTTATGTGTTATTATCAAAGTACTCCAGATTGGCATCTGCAGTTTACTGAAAATTTTTTGTTTCAAAAATATAAAATTTTGCACTATATAAATATTGGTCATTGTAACATGAATACCTCAAGCACCTCCCATCAACAAACCTCCTATTCTTCAGGAGTTTAATTACTTTAAGTTAAATCTATCAACCAAACTGTTTTTGTTAGTTAATTGGGTATTTTTTGGGGCACAAAAACCAGACAATTTTATTACCAGTGAAAGAAATTATAAAGTACTGTCAAACTTGTGTATAAAGGGCACAGTGAAAGAGATGAGAAAAAGTAATTTTAATGAGATAGTGCCCTTTATACAGAGCTTATTTTTAACAAGCTTTAACTATGTCCATTATAGGCAATGATTTAATATACAGAAGAGCCCTTTAAAGCAGGTTGTTTATTGACTACTTGTTAATAATAGATAAAAATTTTCCAATTGAGGCTTCACGTTTAAAAGATGGAGTTTGAATAGAGAATCCTTTAATTTCAGTAGGAAAAATTCAAAAGGATCTCAGCAAATCTCTGGCATCAACAAAAGAGAAATAAATTTGTATTGAAAAAAAAATATAGTTCAATTGGATTTAAACCTAGAGCATTTATATAGGCTTTTCACCTAACTACAGCTTCTCAAGTTTCAGGACGAAACAATGTAAACAATCAATGGTGTGGTTTCCAAATTGTCCTACCTTGCACAGGGAAAATTAGAAATGAAACTATTGGTCATGGATCTCGTCAAACAGAAACTTAACAATTTATATTTCTCGATTAAAACTTTTTGCTACTTCATTTCTTGCCTTAAAAAGTAATCCTAATTGTTCTCACATTTGCTAAAATTATCATATGTCTCAGTTATTTCCCGAAATGCATTGCTACCTATAATTAGTTGATATGCCTACTGTATTGTATATCTAGGTTATACTCTACTGCAAAATATATTTGTATGGTTCATAAATCAAAACTAGAAAATGGTGCCATCAGAAACGATGTCAATCTCTGCACTGCACAAGTAAAAAAACAATTACCAGTGAAAAATTAGCAATTTAACAATATCAGTCTGTAAATTGGAACTCTGAATCAAATTTCAAAATTGAAAATCTTATTGCATATCTACACATAGTAAGGAATAATATTATACACAAATGAAACCACTGAAACAAAAAATGAATGAGTATTTCCAGAGACAAAGCAAAATTAGCAATTTCACCATTTTTGGTCCCAAAATTTGATCCCTTAGTATATCTTCAAAATTAAAAACCGTTTCGCATATCTACAGAAAATAAAGAACAATATTATATATATACAAATAAATTTGTTAAATCTAAAGGAAAATGAAAGAGGAGTTTAAGCTTAAATTCACTATTTCCAAAATAAACCCCTGTGGGCCTCAAGTTGTCAAAATCAAAATTCTAAAACCTTATTGTGCATCTACATACAGTATGTGACAATATTGTATAGAAATTAAAAGCATAAAATGAAAAATTAATAAGCAGTTTAGTTTATATTTCCAGTTTTCGAAATTCGACCCCTGTGGGGCCCTATTTTTGAAAATCAAAATTCTAAAACCTTATTGCCCATCTACATATAGTATGTGACAATATGATATAGAAATTAAATTCATGACATGAAAAATGAATGAGGAGTTTAGGTCACAAGCTTAAATTCCAATTTTCGAAATTCGACCCCTGTGGGCCCATATTTTTGAAAATCAAAATTCTAAAACCTGATTGCGCATCTACATACAGTTTGTGACAATACTGTATAGAAATTAAATGCATGAAGTTAAAAATGAACGAGGAGTTCTGGAAACAAGATTATCTAACAGACGGACGGACAAACGGACCGATTACAAATATCCCCAAACTTCATTTGAAGTGCAAGGATAATAATACCAGCATGTTATTGCAGGTAAAGAAAAAAACAAATTAATAAAAAATCATGATATAAATGCATTTTGAGTATTTAACATGTTTTAATACAATCGTTAAAAAAAAACAATAAAAAAATATGACCATTTATTTAGAATATGATACTGATATGAAACTACAGGTTCAACATCTGAAAGATCTGAACCTTCATCACTCACATGGTAGTCCTAACAATCTATACATTTTGGACACCAATAATGTTTTAGAATATTTGTTGAGGACTTTTTGACTAGAATTAATACATACGTATATTATGCCAACCATGCTACTTGTCAGATTATGATAAAATATTCAAAAGTTGTGCTATCATCCAAAGGAAGCTCAATACCAACTTTAGCATTCATTTGGTCAAGCAGTTTCAGAAGATTTATCATTTATATAGGTCCTAACATGCATGCTTCATACCTAGTTTCAGTTCATTTGGTAATGCAGTTTCAGTGGAGAAGATTTTTTAATTCTGACAAATCAGAATTAAGGAATTTTACATAGCTGCTATGTTAGTTGTCTGACTGGGATGAAATATGTAAACATTATATTGTCCTCCCATGGATTGACAGTCCAGGTCATTGGACACAAATCTGAAAGAGGACTATCTAAGGACCATTGCTACAAAGTCTAGTTCTAATTGACTCAGTGGTTTCAGATTTTTTTAAATTAATTTTTCCATCAGGTCCCAAGTTAATCTATGTTCAGCTGTGGCAGCCATCTTGGCTAAAAGTCCAGGTCATCGGACATAATTTTAAAAGAGAACCTCCTAAGGACCATTACTGCCAAACACAATGTTGGAAGGTGGCCACCCAAGGACCATTTCACCAAAGTTTGTCCCAAATTTCCCAGTGGTTTCAGAGGACAAGATCTTTAAAGGAAAAGTTTACACTGGACGACGGATGACTAGTGATGGCAATAGCACAGCAATAGCCCTTTTCAGAAACTCATTTCAGGTATCACGATTCTGACTCTAAAATTAGAATTTGAAGCAAGTTATTTCCCTTACTTAAGTTTACGGCAAACAAAATTTTTCTAGCCTTTGTATGTAGCACAATATGGCTGCCCCCATTAAACAAAGACTTTTCTAAATGACCCATATGTAGAAAATGAATATGCTCCTATAGCGCTCGCTACGCTCTCTATAAAATATTGAATATGTATTGTTTGTTCTGACACAATAGGTCAGTTTAGACAAGTTTCCAGTTTTACACAGGGTTTTACAGAATTTATTGACTGAGACACTATAAACAAATTGATAGTCCTAACTGTTGTCGTAAACTTTTTACTGATAGGTTACACTGATGAGCACCTGTTTAATGACAGTTATTACAGTCAGGATGACAAGGTGAACCATTCACTCTACAACAACATCCTCCAGTAACATCACCTGGTCCCTGAAAAGTAAATTTGATAGATTATAACTGATATTACAGCTTCAACAACAAAAATGTGTTGCCTGCGGATTTCAATTTTTACAAAAGATATTAAAATTTTCTAATAAAATGCTCCGCTGGGCACAGCTAGATACGACCGCAAATGTCGAACCCTGAATAGTTGGGGCAATTATGAACACAACATTCAAGCTTGATACAATACTGAATTTGGATTGTGAATAAATATTTGACACAGCATAGGTTTCTGACACAGAATGAATGTTGTCTAAGAACTTAAAAATTTTTAATTTACCTATTCAAACCATATCAGTATTATTTGTTTTTATATATAAATCAGAAATAACCAATTTAAAATTTAAAATTGGGCACACATATCAATTTCTTGCTATTGCGCAATACTGTGTAATTGAAAATTTCTTCAAATATTTGACACATAATAGGTTTCTGACACAGAATAACTGAAATCAAAGAACTTAAAATTGGTCATATGATTTGAATTTATATTCAATTTTTTGCTTCTTGTGCAATACAATATGCTGTGGAGAATTGCCCCCCCCCCCCAAAAAAAAAATAATACTTTACCCCTTTTTTTAGCTTTTGTGCAATACACTGTGAAGTTGCACATTGACCCCCCCTCCCAAAAAAAAAAACAAAAAACAATAAAATTTATTGTAACCCCCCCCCCCCCCCCTTTTTTTGCTAAAAAAAAAATTGAAATTTTCTTTTTAATTTATGAAATATGAAATGAGAAAAAATTACCCCCTCCCCAATTTCTCATTTACCCCCCCCCCCCCCCCAAATTTTGTTTTCAACCCCCCCCCCCCATTTCTTTATACTTTGCAACCATAACAGCCCATTTAAATACACCATAACATATTAAAATAGAAAATGACATCATAGTCATGGATGGCAAATTTTAAATATACATAATTAGATAAGATAAACAAAAAAGCTTCATCAGCACATTTTATATTGGCAAATTTCCAATGGAATTTGTTAATAAAGTTTTGATAACAGGGCACACATATTAATTTCTTGCTATTGCGCAATACTGTGCAATTGAAAATTTCTTCAAATATTTGACACATAATAGGTTTCTGACACAGAATAACTGAAATAAAGAACTTAGAATTGGTCATATGATTTGAATTTATATTCAAATTTTTGCTTTTGGGTAATACAATATGCTGTGGAGAATTGCCCCCCCCCCCCAAAAAAAAAATAATTTACCCCCTTTTTAGCTTTAATTTTGGACCCCGATTTGGACCAACTTGAAAACTGGGCCCATAATAAAAAAACTAAGTACATGTTTAGATTCAGCATATCAAAGAACCCCAAGAATTCAATTTTTGTTAAAATCAAACTAAGTTTAATTTTGGACCCTTTGGACCTTAATGTAGACCAATTTGAAAACGGGACCAAAAATTAAGAATCTAAATGCACGGTTAGATTCGGCATATCAAAGAACCCCAATAGTTCAATTTTCGATGAAATCAAACAAAGTTTAATTTTGGACCCTTTTGGCCCCTAATTCCTAAACTGTTGGGACCAAAACTCCAAAAATCAATCCCAACCTTCCTTTTGTGGTCATAAACCTTGTGTTTAAATTTCATAGATTTCTATTAACTTATACTAAAGTTATAGTGCGAAAACCAAATGTCTTCGGACGACGACGCAGACGACGACGACAACGACGCCAACGAGGATAGAAGAAAAGTGTGACAACGCAAGACGCAAGACAACAGAGTGATCCCTATGTCGACCATGCGTTCCGCAGGCGATACAATTAAAATATCTTGTTATATTTCTTCAGATGTTTTAATGTTCAATATTTCAAAATAATGTATGAATGTGTTCTTGGGATATAAATGTCCCAAATATAGGTATATAGGAGCTGAAAGCTAAAATTTAGCTATTTTCAGGACTTTCAAGGGACATAACTCAGAGATGACCAATATGTAATAATATTACTTAGATATAACAAAACATTCCCATATTCAAAACAGGCTGGTTATGAACAGATGATGTTACTGCATTATAAATACAGAGGATCCATCGAAAGACATACAGACAACAAAGGTTTTAAATATGTGGCATCATGCAAAGCAAATATTGGTCAATATTAAATGTTTAGATACAAAAAACAAACAAAGCAAAACAAATTATTCATAATAATTTTGCTTGAAATAAAGTTGCTTAAGACACAAGAAATACTGTGGAACTATAAATTTAATAATTAAGGCAATAATCTGCAATTTGACCCAGGGATATAATTCTATCAATTTAGGGGGAGATAATTTAACTGAATACTATAGATCAATACCAAGAAATCATGGACAGGTACCTATCTTTTTATCTTTATTCAATATTTCACCACAATTTATACAATTCTATCAATAACCCTTTTATAAATGAAAAATTAGATTTTGCTTATCTAAGGTACATAATGGAATTAATTTTAACAAATTTTGTAACTATATATACTAATGTTGAAATAAATTTTTTAAATTAAAATTCAATTGTAAATTCTTTCATGTATCAATATAAGTCTGTCTACCTTAAATGTTATATCTCAAAAAAATATATAGATGCAATGACATATTAGTATTTAGTAATTATTTGTTTCTGCATAAAACATCCTTTACAGAGGATCCAACTGAGCTAAATTTGCAATTGGAAAAAATTCATAAAAATAACCCCCTAACAGAGAATAAAACAGTAAAATTTCATGAAAGGAATTCAAATGTTTTTCATATAAAGATTTTAAGGTATCCGGACCATAAATGACCACGTGATTATTTAAAAGTTCCCGGATGTTCCATACAACGCAATTGAAATGACTTCGGTAATTATCGGCAAACTTCGGAAATGCCAATATAACTAACTTATTTTTACAGACTCTGCATATAAGCAACAAAGTGTGTTTCAACTTGAGAAAAATATATATATACAAAATTCCAGCTTTAAACTGTTTGGTTCAGCTATTCACTGTCAAAAAGAGAAACAATTTTCGATCATTATCTATTATGGTCCGGATACCTTAAAAAATTCATAAACTTACATGTGGACCCCATCTTGGGCCTTTTGTCACCCAACAAATTTCTGTTTTACAGATAGAACATTTTATCCAATCACAGCCATCCTTTTTCTGTAATATGACTTTACACTGAGGACAATGCATTGCATCACCTTTCTTTACCATATCCTAAAAAATGACCATTTGTATAACACTTTTCAATTAATGTTAAATAATATATTTAAGATATTTCAAAATTGAAATAAAACTAATATGAAAAGTATCTTAACATTGTTTTGTTTCTTAATGCTGAAATTATTAGTGCAATTCCTGCTTTTATCAGGTTTCTTATTAGAACTGTCAATTTATCACCCAAAGGCTGTAAAATAAGTTTAGTGAATAAACAGCATATTCTCATGAACAGATTTATTTGAAATATGTATTGGTTTTATAAGTGCCTTAAAGTTATATTTTACGTTCAGGACCTTTCTGCCTCTAAAAAATTCACTTATCATGTACAATTAAAAAAAGACAGGGGTTAATTTATTTGGTTCTAATGTCTGTATAAGGCCAAGAACAAGATTAATGACATACATAATTAACAAAATATTCATAGCAATATAACTGACCTCTAACATTTGTCTGGTCCTCCTAGCTGCAACGTTATTATTGGCCTGTGCCTGTAAATCATCCTGATATTTTTTACAGTTCACTCCTTCATGTATTGCCTTACAAGTCAAACAATTCTCTTTATTACAAACTGGACATTTAAAAAAGTTAACATCGTCTTCATAAATACACCATCCTTGACAATCTGGTGTTTTACAATGGAAACTGTTCATTTCCTGACTCTCTGCTGTAGATAAACTTTTCTGTAAATACCTCTCATATACTTCTTCTGGAACTAACTGTAAGAAAAAATATAAAATGTCAATGTGTTAACTGATCATTGGAGGGATTAGGTTGTCAGAATCTTAAGCTATTAAACCTTAATAAGGAAGTGTCTTTTTGAAAATCCAACTTAGTGGTAATTCTTCCAGGGAAGACATGTGTCACCTGCATACTTATCCATATTAATGCTCTGTACCAAATATCAGGGAGCTAACCTGTGTGTTCCTGAGAAAAATGTGACAGAAATTTTTCTATCTCAAAAATATTGTCAAACAGGAAGTGGACATGCGACAGAATTGAAAGTGCTTTACACAATACAATTCTCCATACTGATGCTCTATGCCAGATATCAGGAAGCTGGCCAGTGTTGTTCCTGAGAAAAATTATTTTGTGACGCCGACAATGACAAAAGACAATGGATAGTGGTCCCTATATGTCGCCTCTGCGTAACGCAGGCAACACAATAAAGATTTACTGGAAGAATAGTAGTTAATTGCTTGTTTTTGAATGAACAATCATGTTGTTTTCTATATATATCTATAAATTTGTTGTATCTTTGCTTGAACTTAAGTCACATGCATGTAATAGGATATCGTGCATATATTTGAATGTGCAGTAGACAAATTATTACAGTACCTTTAACTTGGTAGACTTCTTTGCCAGTTATTACTTATAATCTGTTTACAGTATCTCACAACTTTCTTTTTTGTTGGGGGAGGGAGTTAAATATATAAATTAGTTATAACCTTGGAGATTTATCACATCCCTTCAAGTATGAGGAAGCAAAGAGGTGGAGGGGATTGAGGTGGTAGGCCCTAAACCAAATCCCTCCTTCAAAAGACTTTGGGGTAAATATGGATCCTTAAATTGGGCATGACTGCAAAAACAAAACACTTACTGGGGTCAATTCTAATGTGCTATGATCTAGGAGATTATCCTAATACACACATCCTAAAAAGTCTAAAATGAAATGGTGTTTATTTTTTGTGACAAATTCTATTTTATAAATATTTTATCTCTCCAATATCTCTTACTGTTTGTTTAAGTATGATACACTGTCACGACAGAATTATTTTTGGGGAAATGACATGTCAATATTGTTTACAAATAATATACATACAGCTTTGATTTCTCTGTCTTGCAGTGAGGCATTACATGAATAACTTTCATCATGGAATGGACATTTAAGGAATGCTTCTTCATTGTGTTGTATAGCTCCTTTCAAACAATCTCTGAAAATGAAAATAAGTAATGAAAATAAAATAAAATTTTCGGCTGAATTTATATAAACTCAAGTATGGATTCCACTCAGTTTCATCTCATTTAATCACTTCACACTTGCATTCAGAAGTTACGCATACAGTATTTCAGAATATCCTTGAGTGAGGACGAAATTGTCAAACCCTACCTACAAAAATGTTGCATCATTATTATTATATTAACTATAAGAATCAAATGGGTCCAAACTGAATTTTTATCCCTGCACTTCGAATGAAGTTCGAGGATATTTGTAATCGGTCCGTCTGTCTGTCCATCCGTCCGTTAGATAATCTTATCTCCAGAACTCCTCGTTCATTTTTCATGTCATGCATTTAATTTCTATATAGTATTGTCACAAACTGTATGTAGATGCGCAATAAGGTTGACAATTTACATTTTCAAAAATTGGGGCACACAGGAGTCAATTTAGAAAATTGGAAATTTAAACTTGTGACATAAACTCCTCATACTTTTTTCATTTTATGCTTTTAAATTCTATACTGTATGTAGATGTGCAATAAGGTTTTAGAATTTTGATTTTCAAAAATTGGTGTCCATAGGGATGGCTTGAACTCCTCTTTCATTTTTCATTAGATTTAGCAAATTTATTTGTATCTTATATTGTTCCTTATTATCTGTAGATTTCTTAAAGGGCTTTGAATTTTTGAAATCTATTAAGGGTTCCATTTTGGGACCAAAAATGGTGAAATTGCTTATTTTGCCTTGTCTCTTGAAATACTCATTCATTTTTTGTATCAGTGGTTTTATTTGTTTATAATATTGTTCTTCACTATGTGTAGATGTGCAATAAGGTTTGCAATTTTGAAATTTGTTTCAGGGTTCCAATTTTTAGACTGAAATTGTGTAATTGCTAATTTTTCACTGTTTGTGCAGTGCGGGGATGGACATCGTTTATGATGGCACCAATTTCTAGTTATAATACTTGTATCTACTCCATTAAAAGTGTGCATATATTAAGAAACTATTCCTTTCATATTCATAAACTTGGCAAAGATTCTTTAAGAACCCATTCTATGTAGATATTAACTATAGATTCTAGCTTGTCTGGTTGTCAAACTTTGTTATACAGAAGACTCCTTCTAATTGCATACCCTTTTTGTCAGAATAAGTTATGCAATTAACAGGCATATGTAAGCATACTTTTCTTCCGGTGTGCAGAAAATCCTAGAATACTTCTTCCCTTAACTATTTATTTTTATTCCGTTCTAGCGTAAAACAGTCATGGAATTTTTAACCTATTGTATTTTTTCCAAAAGGAAAAAGTACACTGCCAAAAAGGATCCACTGTTACACATATACCAATAACTGGAATTCTTTATTTTCATGTAAAAACACAACATGTGTCATTTCTATTGTCACTAATTGTGAATTACTATATAAAAATGTGTATTATACACTTTGTAAAAAATATTTTAATTAATTTGATCTAAAAAGCCGTTAAATTATGTTTTAATAATCTTTATAAAATATTTTCAGTAAGTGTATCATTACTATCACATTTTGGCAAAACATGATTTACGTTAAAAACACGATGCAATTATCAGGAGTAATTAACATAGACTTTATAGTAAATGGTTTGATTTTTCAAAATTTTATGCGAATAAAAGGAATACATGTATTCGATTAACAGACTGTAATTCAAGGAAAAAATCCTGTAAAGACCAAATTGTTTAAAGACAAATCCTACTATTGTTTTCTGTGCATATTGCTTTTGAATATCATTGGTTCACAATTTGTCTATGACGTTGTACGATATTCCACGAAACACCCATTTCAGGTAGTCATCATGCAAGGGTTGCCCCTATCCACCACTAGTAAAAGTGGTCTGACCTGAACATCTTGTTAAATATGGACAGACTCCCGACCATTGAATTATTTAGAGTTTTTCATAAAAGATAAGTGTGATGGAAATTAATAAAATGCGAGAAAAAAGAAACTCATTATACAAACAGATTTGAAATGAAAAGTTTCCAACAACCAAAAAACAAAAAACGTGCAATTTTTTCCTGCCATTTTTATATTCACTACCCGTTTCAGGAAATATCTTTTCCCCTGACATGGTGACCATATTTTTTTATATTCTTAATATGAAGAATAGGCAAGTCTCCATATCCGTATTAATTTAATTATACATATTATTATTGATCAAATTTTTGTGATTAGCGATTTTGCGTACTTTGAGTCCCCAACAAAAATGGCAGGAAGTTATTAATACCACTTTGTGCCTACACCATGCATTTCATTTATTTCATTGTGACATATTTTTGTTACATGAGTAAACAATCTGTGTTTTCCCCAAAAAACAATCTTAAAAAAAAATATAGGCCAAATAATACATAAGCGGTAGAATCAAAACAAGGTAATAAAGATGAAGTCATAACTCTATAAATTGGTCGGTGACCCGATATAATTATTAGCTTAATTGAAAGATGATACCATTAAGAGATAACCATTTCTTTTCACAGGCTAAGCTTGTGAGAACACTATATAGGTGATGTTCGCAAAATATACTATCAAATATCCCCCTAAGAGGAAATCCTTATTTTCTCTTCTACTTGGACTGAATCTGTCAATAATCATCTGCAGCAGTTATGTAAACACTAGTACTCTCATTAAACTAGACTAAGTCTGTCGACACTTACTTGCAGAAGGCATGTAAACATTCTCTTAACACTAACCATGGTCTCATGGGTCTATCAATATTTACCGACAGAAGCTATGTAAACATTCTCTTAAAACTACTGGGGTAGCCCCCGTCCTGAACTGAGTCTATCAACACTTACCTGCAAAAGGTATGTAAACATTCTCTTAACGCTAACCATCATCTCAGACTGGGTCTATCAATATTTACCTACAGAAGTCATGTAAACATTCTCTTCAAACTACATGGGTACCCCCTGTCTTGGACTGAGTCTGTCAACACTTACCTGCAGAAGCTATGTAAACATTCTCTTAAAACTACCCCTTGTCCTGGCCGGAATCTATCAAAGCAGATAGGACAATCAAAAGTTTCTGTGTTTGGCACTAGATTCTGTTCATCAGTTCTGAGTAATTGCTGAAAATTTTGTATACTCTGCTCCTCCTCCAATCTACGTCTCTCCATTTCCAACTATGTACAAAAAAAAAAGTTAAACATTTCAAGTTAGACAAGTTATACTCCTACTCTTACTGGAAATTTTAGTTGAGTTTTTTATGTATGCTATTTGAAATGTTCAGGAAAACTTTCCTAGGACTAATACTGTTATATTTGGTTAAAATTCCTTAAAAACAAATCAACATATCAAATATTGTTGACCTGATACTGAAACTTACTACTGGGACCTGAAAATGAAGTTAAGTGCATAAGACAGTGACATGTACATAAAGTGTTATCATGAGCAACTTGTATACAAATAGTGGTTATGCATGGTCGGAAACATAGCTAGCAGTACCTGCATCTTGCCTTATGCACATTACCTAAACAGAAGCATGCCCAACCTCTCTCCCTACTTTTACACTGTTGTGCACTTACACATTTGCTGTGTCTGTCAGAAATCTATAATACCATGCAAGTTCTTCAGTGTATTGGGTCCTATTTTGTATATGGATGAACAAGAAAAGTGTAGGCACAACAGAAAAATACAAAGGTTGTTTACTGTTACTTTGTAAAAAATTAACAAAAAATCCGGAAAATGTGTAAATCTTCAAGATCTGAAAAAATTTCAATATTAATAAAAACTTTCTTATTTGAAAAATGTAGAATAACCTATTTAAACAAACCATATACCTGGCTGATATTTTACTGAGAAAAGGTTCAAAAATCGATAATTTTGTGAAAAAAATATGATAGGAGTATTCCGAAAGTATTGCTGGGCAATACATTGTGTCCCGTACCGGCTTGAGCTGTGAGAAAACACGCAAAATCTGCTTGAGTATGTGAATCAGACGAAGGTGAATGGACAAAGTGACTCCTACAAATACTGAAACTATGTTTGCAAGGGGTACACAATAATTACCCATCAGCATTATAACCTCAGCTACCGAAAATAAGATTATTTGGTAAAAGCATTTGCTAAAAAAGTCCGGAAAACTAATATTTTGGCAACAATTCCTATTTTCAAGGGCCATAACTCTCACAATAATTATCCGGTCAGCGTGAAACTCAAACTTGGTCTGTAACTCATCATTATTAAATCACATACCAAAAATAATTTCAGTTGGTTAAACGGTTTATGAAAAGACTGGAAAACTATTATTTTGGCAATATTTCCTATTTCCAAGAGGAATAACTCTAACAATTATATTTTTTACATGCTCAGTTGCTCACTAGGTAAAAGTCCACAGGAAGATATGTCACCCCATTTCAACATAAAATTCCAACTTTGCTCTTGTCTTTGCTGTCTGCCACATGATTATCAGAGAAGAAGAAAATACCCAGCAGTAATCAAACCAGCTACCTCCTACACTCAAGGTGAACATGCTACCACAAGTCCACAAGGCACCTGAAGCAGTTCTTAAATTGTTTGTATACACGTGTAAATGCATAATATGCTTTTAGGATTTTGATATCAAAAGGATCAATTCTCTCAATCCTTTTTACTTTTACCTTTGGAATTTTGGCTTTGATTTTTTCATAGAATCATTATATACAATGAAAAAATGTGCAAGTATTCAAAATATGGAAATTTTCTAATTTTAGTAAATTTTAATTTTTTTTTTTATCTAAGATAAAATATGGATGTGGAGATAATATATATGAGAAACTTGTGGATGCTGGAACATAATAAAAATAGCCAGTAAACTGTGCTTTTATTGCTGTTCTTCATCTTGAAAGTTTCCACCAATGAGGCAAATGCTCATACTTTACAGCACTATCAAAAGCATTCACTCAGTAAGCAGTACTTTATTTCTGATAACAGGTTCATAAGCTGCTTCACTTTTGACAATTGTATAATTGTATCTTCTTTACTTACCATATTTACTTTTTTAGATGGCAAATGCTGTATTTCAGAAGATCTGATGAGTATAATACTACAAACCAGAAATCTATGACTACAAAGTTCAACTCGTTCCCCCACTAATTTTGGTGTGTGGCTGTGTAGCTCCCAGAAATGCACCCGTACAGCAAGTTATATGATTTTAGGTCGCTTGGTACTGGAGAACTGAACTCGGATGTAAAACTTAAACTAAGTCCATGAAGTGCAATAAGTAGGTCAGTGTCTTCAACGTGCACCTGCACACAAAAATATATGACTCTATGTCAACTAGTACCTGAGAACTGGCTGTGGACGTGCACGAGGATAGCCATGGACGCCGGGGGTACTCCATTAGTCCCCTTCGACTTTGTTGAGGCGAACTACTGAAAACTGGTAAATGCCAACAGCCTAACATTTTTTTACATATTACAGAAATCTGCATCCCAAAATCTATTTACAATTTATATTTTCAAAAATTGGGAATTTAAGCTTGTGACCTAAATTCCTCTCATTTTTCATTTTATCCATTTTATTTCTATACATTATTGTCACAAAATGTAAGTAGATGTGCAATAAGGTTTTAGAAATTTGATTTGAAAACTTTGAGGCCCAAAATGACCAAAGTCTGATGTTGTGAATTTAAGCTTGTGTCCTAAATTAATTTTTCATCTTATGCATTTAATTTTTTACAGTATTGTCACACACTATCTATATGTGCAATAAGGTTTTAGAATTTTGATTTCCAAAAATTGGGGCCACAGGGGTCGAATTTCAAAAACTGTAAATACGGGCATATAATAAAAATGACATGGCAGTCACTTAGATTTCACACTATACTCAAACTATGTTTTTAAAGAATTACCCAAAAGTTTAATAGTAATTAAATTTCAGCTAAGGAAAAACCAATGTTTTGTGTTGGGCATGAATTTTTAGGACATGTTTTTTTTATTTACTTGCTCATTTAACTTAAATGAATGGAATATCAAATTAATACCAGTTACTCTTCAAAGCAGGATTTTTTGTAGATATTTGGTGTTCGCATTATTTAATTCTTGCATTTCCATTGATTGATCTGTTACTATTTCAAATTTCTGAATGATTTCCTTTATGTGTTGTGTTAATATTTTCAAAAATTGGTTCAATATCCAAATGAGTATCTCTACATAAGAATACATGTAGTATTTGTAACTTCTTCTTAACCAAGTTTTCCATTCATATAAAAATAGATAACATTTGAATATTTGTTGAAAAGATCATAGGATTATTTTTGCAAAAGTTTTTGTTGCACCAGTTTTCCAGAAAAGAACCATTGCAAACCAATCCAATTTTAATTTTTACTATACTCAGACATAAATGACATTTAAAATGAAAAACATATCATTAAATTGTTACTCTCCTTAATATAATTTATCCTTTAACTGTCAATGCTGCAAACCTTTCCATACAAATAAAACTTCAAGCCAAATTGCACACATGAAACTTGGTGTAACCAGGATCAGAAAATGGTCAAACTGATGAATATGTATATGAAAGCTTGTAAAAGAAATTTAGTGCTGGTTTCTGGTTATTTTTTATTACTGTAAGAACACTGGACATCTGTTTATAGATATTTGATGATTCTATATTGAATTCAACAATTTATCAATTTCCATGAAAGACAACACAATTTCTTGAGCTTTGTTTATATAAAATTAAATGTCTTTCAATCTAATTTTAGCTATGAAAAGCCCAGCTTTCTTTGCATCACTAACACCAGGAACAATCCAGTTAACATCTATATATGATAAAGTCAAGTTTGATAAAGCCTGGACCAATGTACAAAATGGATATGATCCTAAAGGTGTAATTTTCACTGTGCCAAGGGAAGGATTGTACTATTTCTCCAGCAGTCATGACAGTAGGGAATAAAAAACTTTCTGTGCAGCTGAACAGGAATCATGACATACTAGTGTAAGGATATGCAACTGATAAAAATGGGGCTACACACACCATGACAGCCATAGTTGAATTGAAGAGAGGTGATCAAGTGTTTGTCAAACATAGAGATTCGATAACAGAGAGCATGTATGGAGGTTATCATACCAACTTTTCTGGATATATGATACAATAGGATTTACTCTTCAAATAAAACCCTTTACAATTTACAATTGTTTTTATTCTTACATTTCTTTCTTTTAAACACCTATATACAGTCTTCCAAACAGAATGATTAACAGTTTGCTGACAAGATATCTATGAAATGAACTTTGTTACAAAGTAATTGAACTGATGAGCATTGAGTTATTGTACATAAATCCAACAATAAGTATATAGACATATAAATGTAAAATAACAAATAAACATACACTTATTCTAACAATTACTGACAAACTATTGACCAAAATTATTTCTGTTTGTTCACTTATTGTTTACAAAACAGATATTTTTTCATTTGATTTTTAATTGCTCATTTTTATTTAGGTGTTATATTAAAACCCTTTTATTTTAAAAATGTGATTTATCTTTTTTTAAATCTTGGTGTTTCATAGTTCAATTGTTCATGATACTGTTAAAAAGTTCTGTAGTAAAATTTAGGTCAAAATCCCCCCCCCCCCTTTTAAATGTTTTCAGCTGACATTTGAGATTATCTGACTGAAAGCTATGTACAATAAGCATAATAAATATAAAAAAAGACAACAAACAACATTCAGACTACACAGAAGGAAATTATGGTAAAAAAAATTCTGGTTTTAGGTACCGTAAGATCATCAATCAATGGATTCTTTCTTTTAGGGATTTCATAACATGCCTTTACACATTTAGCCTTTAATGTAACATTATTATTAATATTCCATATTCTTTTTTTTTAAATATATTTTTCCGACCTCCTCCTTCTCCCTCTGAAAAAGACAAGCCCCCCCAACAAAAAATGGGAGTTTGTGTCTATAAGGCATAGATATCCTGTCCTCCTGAACATATCCCATACCTCAAATTCGTTTAGTTTTTTGTACTTTAAATCATGACTGTAGTTTTTAAATATCATTAACATATAACGGCAAAGCATTCACTAATACACCCAAATGCAAAATTTTTACCAAAGTCACTCAAGCATAAAATGTAGATTATGGTAACTCAAATTTGCTTAGTTGTGTTGTACTTTATAAGATGACTATAGTTGTGTAATATCATTACTGTATCACTACAAAACCTTCACTAATATTCTAATACACCTAAAGGCAAAAATTTAACCAAAGTCACTCAAACATGAGATGTATGTCATGGTGACTCAAAGGTTATTGATTTTTGTTGTACTATAAAAGATGACTGAAGTGATGTATTTATATCATGGATATCAATCATTAGGTTTATGATTGAATATTGTTTAACGCCGTGTGGGCGACATTTAAGCCATATCACGGCGACATTAGGTTTATGAGAAACATATCTAAAAGCAAAAACTTAACAGAGTCACTCAAGCATAAAATGTAGGTCATAATGATCCAATTGTTATAATATATAAGAGGATTATTTTATAGTGATTAATATGAAATTAAATGCAAAACTTTAAAAGAGTCACTCGTTCATTAAATATAGGTCAAGTGACCGAAAAGTTATTAAACTGTGTTCAGTGTATAAGGGGATTCTACTGATATAATATCATTAGATTTATCTCCATGGGTTTCTGGGAATTTTCATGGGTTTCATGGATTCTGCATAAAAATTGCAATATAATCAACAAAAACAAAACACAGAAAAATATGAAAAACAAAAAATGTTTGATGCCAAAAAAATTACAATTTTCTGAGGATATCATTTTATAAAAATTGCAATATAATAAACATAAACAAAACACTGAAAATTTGAAAAAGAAAAAAATGTTGATGCCAAAAAAGGTACCATTTTCTAAGGATATCATAATGATTTTGAGAATGGCTTTGAAACTTTTTTTTTATAAGAAATAAGGTTTTAAATGATATGATTTTTAAAAAGGTCATATAAGTCAACACAATATCAATTTTTCATTTTGTTGAAATTTTAGAAATAAAGCAACATATTATAAAACATTAAAAAATACTTTCATTCTTAACATATTAAATAAACTTATATAATATTTTCTGTTCATTACACTAACTTCCTCATCAAACATCTTACATTTAATGTAATGAGAAAAACATTTAAAACCATTTCTGTAAAACATGTAATATTAAACATAGGCAATGTGAGCAAGCTACAAAATGACATCTCTCAGTGCAAAATATACTGTTGCCCAAGTCAAATTATCTCCCCTATAAGATGTCTGATAGTAATTATTTTGCTTCCTACATATCTTCATATGATGTACTTTTTTTGAGTTCCATTAGACAGTTTAGGAGCAGTTGCACGATTCATGGACAGAAAGAAGATGATGATTCCTATATAACCCCCAAACCTTGTTTACAGGGGTATAATAAACAAATAACAAGATGGATGGATGGATGAATGAATTATTGTTTAACGTCCAGTGGCCGCCAGGTGCATATCAGGACAAGAAGATGTTGGTATGATAATGAATATGATCCCTGCAATGTACTAGACCGACACGCTGAGCCGGATTTTTAATGTGCTAAGTCACGAGGTAACTTTCCACAGGAAGAAATATCACCCCATTCGGACTCATTATACTGACTCTGAGCCGACCAGTCAATCTTTGCTCTTATTCCTAGATGCCATGTGCTTGGTGGAGATGCAGCAAATACAAATTTTAATGTCTTTGGTTTGACCCGGCAGAGGATCGAACCCGCGACCTTCCGCACTCAAGGCGAGCACGCTACACTGAGACCACCGATTCGGTAAATAACAAAAGAAAATACAAATTAATAATATACCTTAATGCAGTAAATACCATTTTTTGTAACATTTCCCACCTTTCCACCCTTATAAATTTATCCTAATTTTCAGAACTTCTGTTTAATGATATATTTACAAATTAGATTCCACTGACAACCACAAAATTAGAGAGTAATAGTCTAAGTGGTTTCAGACAAGAAGATTTTTAAATGAACTTCAACATACGGTCCTTTGTTAAAGTTTGGCTATCGGGTCATAGGACATAATTCTGAAAGAGGACCATCTAAAGACCATTGCTGCCAAGTCTGGTTCTTAATGGTCAAGTAGTTTCAGACAAGATGATTTTTAAATAAATTCAACATAGGGTCCTATGTTAAAATAAGTTCGTCTGTGGTGGCAATCTTAGTTTCTTGTCCGGGTCATCAGAAAACAATTCTGAAAGAGAGCCATCTAATGACCATTGCTGCCAAATCTGGTTCTAAATGGCCAAGTAGTTTCAGAAAATATGATTTTTAAATAAATTTCCTATAGGGTCATATGTTAAAAAATAAGTTGGTTTGTGATGGCCATCTTAGTTGACAGTCCAGGTCATTGGACGCTATTCTGTAAGAGGATCATCTAAGGGCCATTGTTCCCAATTTTGGTTCTTTCTGGAAATGTAGTTTCATAGATTTTAAAATTTCATACCCCTTTTTTCTATTTTTAGTAATAAGAGCCATGTTAGTTGGAAGCCAGGGTGGCTGACACAATTTTTGTGAGGGGGCCACCCAATGACCATTCTAATGTTTAGTTCCAATTGGCCCAGTGATTTCAGGATAGAAGATCTTAAAGGGAAGTTTATAATGATTGATGGAATACAAATGCAAAGTGATGGCAATAGCTCACATGGCTCTATTAGCTAATAAATAAAACATTAACAAATCATTAGATGATAACTCAAGATGCATACCCTTTAAAAAACCAATATTCTGAAGTTTTAAACTTAACTGGGAAAATGAAAATATCATAAACATAATCCATCAATATAACCAAATTTCTTGTAAAAAAAATAACAATGTACCCAATATTAATAAAATCTGACTTCTGAAAAAAATGTATTATCTAGGCATAATGTTGTTGAAATATTAATGTTATTGAATTGAGTCATTACTTATTCAAAATTAAGTTTGCATCTTTCTTATCTTAATTTAGAATTAATGTTATTTTTATCATATTTTTCTTTCTAAAGCAATATCCATTATCAATCAGATTCATCATTTTCATCATTAAAGTCAAGATTTTGATCAGGCTGGAGTGTAAATTGGAGATTTTCTAAATTTTCTGTCTGCTGGACTGGTCCTCTAGGTAACTGAACAACTTCATTAGACTCATGTTCTTGTGCTCCAGCCTGACGTGATTGTAAGATTTGTTGCTGCATTTGGTCGTTAAGTGTGAGAAGTTGGTGGATTTCTTCTTCCGTCATTTGGTTGTATATGTTTTCATCAGGTTTCCTCTGTCTCCGACGTTCCTCGGCAGCCTGAAAAGTCGTCAGAAGAGAAAAACTGATGAAAACATAATTAAGGGGTACTACTTGTTTTATATAAACTAAATTAACTTCAATAATTTGTAAACTGGAATTTCTCAAATTCCAGTTACATCTATCAGCAGTAAGTTTGATATATATTACAGATTATTTAGTGTCTATCTTGTAAGCTGAAAATTGTACATTACTGAACACATGAAGGCCACAAATAAGTATTGTCAATAGTTTTCCTTGTTTAGTCTGATGGGATACTTCACATATTACTACTTATTTTTTCAAAGTTGAATATAATTTGGGCTGTCTAGACAATGAATTTGTTGAACTGTAAATTCGGAAAATTACAACAATGTTTTTATTAATGTGGCAGGATGAGCATCTCAATGATTCCATCTCACATAATTTTCTTCCTAGTTATATAGTACTAGAACATATAGTACATGAATTAAATTAATATTAATCTAACATTATTTTTTTATGAGGAATTCAAACAAAAACCCCAAAAACAAAACTAACCAAAAAAGAAAAAGAAGAAAAACAGAATGTTTCATGGGAAACAGATACTCCTACTTATTAGGTCTATATTATAAAAGGGGTATAACTCAATAATGACAAGAGTGTCAAATTCCAACTCAACTTGTGTTTAGCAGTCCAAAACAACACTTCCAAATTTCAAATGATTTGGTGAAACAATACTCAAGTACTTTATCTGAAACCTGAGTTTTGGCTTTACTCATATTAAAAATGGACACATTTCAGAATGACAATAGGGAAATATGTCAAATTAGAACTCGGAACAAAAAATGTGAAATAATTTAAATTCGAACTTAATCTGTGTCTAGTTGTTCCTTATATTTTTTCAAATTTAAATGATTTGGTGAAACAATATTCAACAGAAATCTCAATCAATTTTTTTCTATTTATAAAAGGTTGTAAATCTGGAATTATAAAAGGCACCACACCCAAATTTGAACTGGCATATTGTGGTAATAAACATTGTGTATAAGTTTCAAAACATCTGATCATGGCAAATTAAAATTTGAGTGCAGAAAGTACAAAATTCCAAATTTTTCCATTTATAAAGGAGCTTAACTCTGCAATGGTAAAAGGAATGTTACCTAAAATTGAACTTGATCTGCATATTGGGGTAGTAAGCATTGTGACCCTGGCAAACTCAGTTAAAGTATGGGGAAAAAACAAACTTCACAATTCTTCCATTCATAAAGGGGCATAACTCCAGAACTGTACAAGGCTCTCAAGAGCCTGTATCGCTCACCTGGATTTAACTTTTCAAAGAGGACAATCTAAGGACCAATGCTGTCAATTTTAGTTCCAATTGGCTCAGTAGTTTCAAACGAGAAGATTTTGGAGTGAATTTCCCATAGGGTCCTATGTTAAACTAAGTTCAGCTGTGGCAGCCGTCTTGGTTCACAGTCCATGAAATCAGACATATTTCTGAAAGAGGACCTCCTAGGGAACATTGCTGCCAAGTCTGGTTTCAGTTGGTCAAGTGGTTTCAGACAAGAAGATTTTTCAATGAATTTTTCCTATGTTAAACTAAGTTTGGATGTGGCGGCCATCTTGTTTAACATTTCAGTTCATCGGACACAATTCTGAAAGAGGATCGTCTAAGGACCATTGCTACCAAGTCTACTTCTAATTGGCTTAGTAGTTTCAGACAAGATTTTTATATGAATTCTCCTATAGGGTCCTATGTTAAACTAAGTTCGGCTGTGGCGGCCATCTTGGTTAAGGAGTCTGGGGCCTCAGACATATTTCTGAAGAAAACCTCTTAAGAACCATTACTGCCAAGTTTGGTTCCAATTGGCTCAGTAGTTAAATAGAAGAAGATTTTTTAAATTCATTCCCCTTTTTTCTATTTTTAGTAACAGCAGCCATGTCGGTTGGAAGTCGGAGATGCCAGACATACTTTAGGAAATGGACCACCCAAGGACCATTCCATCAAAGTTTGGCCCCAATTTGCCCAGTGGTTTCAGAGATCTTTAAAGGAAAGTTTACGCCAGATGCCTTCTTTAAATGGCAAAAACTCCTATAAGGGGTCAATCAATGATTTTGGTCATGTTGACTTATTTGTAGATCTAACTTTGTTGAACATTTTTGCTGATTACAGTTTGTCTTTATAATAATATTCAAGATAACCTAAAAATGCAAAATTTTATTAAAATTAACAATTCAGGGGCAATTACCCAACAAAGGGTTGACTAATTTGTCTGGTAGATCTTGACCTGATAAACATTTCTACCTCTTGTCAGTTTTGCTCTAAATGCTTTAGTTTTTGAGATATAAGACAAAAACTGCTGTTTACCCCTATGTTCTATTTTTAGCCATGTCGGCCATGTTATTTGGCAGGTGGGATCATAGGACACATTTTTTTAAACTAGATACCCTAATGATGCTTGTGGCTAAGTTTGGTTACATTTGGCCCAGTAGTTTCAGAGGAGAAGATTTTTGTAAAAGTTAACAGATGACGACGACAGACGACAGACGCCAAGTGATGAGCATAGCTCTTACCATTTATAAAGGGGCATAACTCTGGAATGGTTAAAGGTGTGATACCCATATTGTGGTAATAGGCATTGCATATAAGTGTCAAAATATTTGGCCAAGACAAACTCAAGTTAGAGTATGGAAACCGATGTGTGATGGATGGATGGATGTGGGTAACAGTCAATGTCTCTGTCGCCTATGGCTGGACATTATTTACAGTATATTGTAAACTTACCCTCTGTGCTTTTCGATCATCCTCTTGTTCTCTTTGTAACCTCTCTTGTTCTTCCTTTGACACTACATAGTTTTCTGGTATCTTGTAATCTTTAGGACGTGGATGAGCACACATTTCACATCCAGGACGAGTTGGTAGGTTCAGATAAGTACATTGCTGACAATGCCAACCAACCTAAAAATCAATCTTAAAATGTAAAAATTTTCTAATAAAACAATATCGCCACAAGACATCATTCAAGTATGAGCATCTGGTCCATGACAGATTTACTACAGATGCCAAGTATGGTTAAAACTCTTTCTAACCCCCAGGAAAAAAAAATGAGGGGTTCAGATTTCCAAAAATCAATCCCAACCTATATTTCTTATGAGGGACCATTGTGGTAAAATATAATAAGGCTATTTTTAAGATTTTTCAATGAATTTTCCAATAGGGCCCTATGTTTAAGTTTGGATGTGGTGGCCATCTTGTTTGACATTTTGGTTCATTGGACACAATTCTGAAAGAAAAAGAATAAATCAGGGAAACCCATCTTTCTACAGATGCCCATGCCGATATTTACATAACATGACTGCAAATATTTGCTGTAATATAAAAAATAATACACATTATACTAGAATTAATCAAAATGTTTTGAAATGCAATTTTTTTAAATGCCTGCAATCCATATTAATCTTCTGATTGTTCTTCTATTTTTTGTTTTGAGAAGTATAATGCTCTGTCAAGAGTTAAGTTAGGAGAGGGTTATTCAAAAAATTTACAATCAAGAACACCCAAGTGCAGACCAGTTTACCCGGTGTGAAAGTCATCATAGTTTACCTCCTTTGGTGTCAATGTTTTGCATTAATTTTTTATGCCACTATAACAACACAGTAAACCTAAATTTATTATATTAACAAAACTTCCACTCTGAAATGTAATTGCTGGTTTGGCTTTCATAATTAGTCATCTTATTTGGCAGTAAATTTCTGCTATTTTTTGTGATTTTCTCAAGCGAAGGCAAAACCTCGCTAGCTTACCAAAAATGGAAAAGCACTTTGAGATTTTTTAAAGCAAAAGGATCATACTTACAGTGTTTAATAATTATATATTGTCACTGATTATTATTTCAGATATAGAAAGAACTTGGATTCACCAAAAATGGTAGATTTTCAACCCCTTGCCATTAAAGGCAATTTTCGATGCAAAATCAGTGTAAAATATGGACGATCCATCAGAATAATCTAGAGTCATACTGCTGTATGTTTAATTTCCTTCTATTAATTCAATATGTTGTGCATTTATTGAAATTTTACTACTCGTAATAACCATGAAACTAAAATAAACAAGTATATATATATATGATGTATTTAGTAAATAGAATTACATTTGTATCTTGTTGACTTTGAAGGCTCTAACAATAGGGTAAATGAAATACTATCTCTCAGTACTTCATGAAAAATTATCTTCAACCTGAACCTTAACCTGGATTCTAATATGGAAATTCTATAAAGAAATTCAAAGTCGATGACCCATGACCACAAGATCACAGCATCCGTTTTGCATCAAAATGCTGCTGTTCATACCATAGGCAATACATGTACAAAGTTTCATGATGATACCATAACTCTTTCATGAAAAACTACCTTAAACCTGAACCAAAACCTTGTATGGAGACCGAAGAACTATATGCCCAGCTGCCTTTACAGACGGGGCATAAAAAGACTGACAGCAAACTAAACATGTTAATTTTCAAACCTGTTTGTTGTCTGTTGTACCAGGCTTGTTCTGACTACCCTCTGGATCCTTTCTTATATCTGGTATTTGATTCAGAGGAAAATTCTCCACTTGAGCTTGAGGTTCTATTCTAGTTGGTTCTATCACTTGTTTCTGTTTTTGTTTCTCTGCAGTAGGTGGTTTACTTAGTTCGTTCATTGGTTGAGGAAGAGGATGAGATGTAGGAGGTATAACCTGAGGTATCCCTTGATCACTCACATTCATTTCAGTATAACCTGTGAAATATTAACAACTACATGTAGCTAGGAGATTCCTTGATCACTCATCATCATTTCAGTTTAATCTATGAAATATAAACAACTGAGGGTACAACCAGAGCTAAGGGTATTATCAAGAGGTTAATCCTTGAACACTCATCATCACCATTTTGAAATAACCTGTGAAATACAAACAACTAGGAGGTATAACCTGAGATATCCCTTGATCACTTATCATCATTTCGATATAACTTGTGAAATATAAACAACTAGGAGGTATAACCTGAGGTATTCCTTGATCACTCATCATTTGGATATAACTTGTGAAATAGAAACAACAAGGAGGTATAACCTGAGGTACAACCTGAGGTATTCCTTGATCACTCATCATCATTTGGATATAACTTGTGAAATATAAACAACTAGGAGGTATAACCTGAGGTATTCCTTGATCACTCATCATCATTTGGATATAACCTGTGAAATATAAACAACTAGGAGGTATAACCTGAGGTACAACCTGAGGTATTCCTTGATCACTCATCATCATTTCGATATAACCTGTGAAATATAAACAACTAGGAGGTACAACCTGAGGTATTCCTTGATCACTCATCATCATTTGGATATAACCTGTGAAATATAAACAACAAAGAGGTATAATCTGAGGTACAACCTGAGGTATTCCTTGATCACTCATCATCATTTGGATATAACCTGTGAAATATAAACAACTAGGAGGTACAACCTGAGGTATTCCTTGATCACACATCATCATTTGGATATAACCTGTGAAATATAAACAACAAAGAGGTATAATCTGAGGTACAACCTGAGGTATTCCTTGATCACTCATCATCATTTGGATATAACCTGTGAAATATAAACAACTAGGAGGTATAACCTGAGGTACAACCTGAGGTATTCCTTGATCACCCATCATCATTTCGATATAACCTGTGAAATATAAACAACTAGGAGGTATAACCTAAGTTATTCCTTGATCACTCATCATCATTTGGATATAACCTGTGAAATATAAACAACTACGAGGTATAACCTGAGGTACAACCTGAGGTATTCCTTGATCACTCATCATCATTTGGATATAACCTGTGAAATATAAACAACTAGGAGGTATAACCTGAGTTACAACCTGAGGTATTCCTTGATCACTCATCATCATTTGGATATAACTTGTGAAATATAAACAACTAGGAGGTATAACCTGAGGTACAACCTGAGGTATTCCTTGATCACTCATCATCATTTGGATATAAGTTGTGAAATATAAACAACTAGGAGGTATAACCTAAGGTACAACCTGAGGTATTCCTTGATCACTCATCATCATTTCGATATAACCTGTGAAATATAAACAACTAGGATGTATAACCTGAGGTATTCCTTGATCGCTCATCATCATTTCAATATAACCTGTGAAATAGAAACAACTGGGACTTATAACCTGAGGTATTTATTCATCTCCTATCATCATATCTGTATAACCTGTTCAAAAACACATGTAATAACCAGGAGATATAACCTGATGGATTCCTTAATCTCTATTATTATTGAGTATGACCTGATAATATACCTGTTATCAACTAGCACAACTAGTATGACCAGATTATACATATTTTAACATGTTCAGAAAATTAGTGAGACAGTATAACTGTTAAGAAAATTATAAAAATGAAAGAACCTTTGTGAGCACGCTCAAATACCCCATGCTGCAACATTGTCATTGGGCATATAAAATCTCACCAGATTCCTAAGTTCAAAGACTAATAAATCCTACAAAAGTCAACTGATAAAAAATTCTTGTGGATATGCACGTCTACATAATATGCACTCATCATCAACAAAGTTTCATGAAATTCTGTAGTGTGGTTTCAGACAAGTTGTGCTGACAAACTGTTGCAGTATTATATTTAGGCCAAAATTCTAAGTTCAAAGGGGCATAAATCTTAGAAAAAACATTAAACCAAAATCTACTGTCAATATGCACATCTACATAGTATGTCCTTATTAACTACAAAGTTTCATGAAGTTCTGTTATGTGGTTTCAGGGGAGTTGCACTCGCAAACTGTTCCTGTTTCCTGTCGATATGCACATCTACATAGTATGTCCTTATTATCTACAAAGTTTCATGAAATTCTGTTGAGTTGCGCTCACAATAGGATTGACAGATGGACGGACGGACGATACGACCGATGGGTCAAAAACATAGCCTCCGCAACTTCGTCGTTGCGTGGGGTATAATAAATCACATAAATTTTATTAGAAGCTCTCAAGAGCCTGTTTTGCTCAACTGGATTTAACTTCTCCACCTTGAGCGGGACTGAAAAGTTAAGTATACCAGTTATCTTGGCTGCTTTTCCCATAGGGTACTATGTTAAACTAAGTTTGGCTGTGGTGGCCATATTAGCTGACAGTCTGGATTATCAAACATAATTATGAAAGAGGACCATATAAGGGCCATTGCTGCCAAGTCTGCTTCCAAATGATAACGTTTAAGGTATGAAGATCTGCAAATTAAATTTTCCCATTGGGTCCTATATTAAACTAAGTTTAGTTTTGTTTGTCATCTTGGTTGACAGTCAGGGTCATATGACATGATTTTGAAAGAGGGTCATCTAAGGACCATTGCTGCCAAATCTGGTTCCAATTGGCCAAGTGGTTTGAGATAAGATTTTATATGAATTTTCCAAAATGGGCCTATAGTTAAACTTAGTTTTGCTGTGGTGGCCATCTTGGATGACAAATCATATTCTGAAACCATTGCTGCCAAAGCGTGTTCCAACAGGCTCAGTGGTTTCAGACAAGAATATTTTTAAACAAATTCTCCCATAGGGTCCTACATGCATGTTAAACTAAGTTCGACTGTGGCAGCCATCCTGGTTGATAGTCTGGATCATTGGAACAATTCAAGGGCCATTGCTGCCATTTCTGGTTCCTATTGGCTCAGTGGTTTCAGGCAACAAGATTTTTAAATGTATTTTCCCATAGGGTCCTATGTTAAACTAAGTTCAGCTGTGGCGGCTATCTTGGTTGACAGTCCGGGTCTGAAAGTGGATCGCCTAAGGACCATTGGCATCAACTTTGGTTCCATTTGGCTATGTAGTTTCAAAGATTTTTTTGTATTTTTTGTAACAGCAGCTGTGTCAGTTGGAAGTCAGGAAATCCAGACACACTCTTTGAAAGGGGCCACCCAAGGACAATTCCACCATAATTTGGTCCCAATTGGCCCAGTGGTATCAGAGGAGAAGATCTAAAGAAAGTTTACGCTGGATGATGGAGGCCACACAAGGGACGTCAAGTGATGGCAAAAGCTCACACAGCCCTTTAGGCCAGGTGAGCTAAAATTGTCCTGCTTTATTGCTTTCCAAACACTTTTTAAAGATCAATTATTTGAGCATCACTAAGCATTGACTGAACATCTATCTATTTGAATATTTTACTGATTGGTAATATTATGTCTTTCCATGTTCCATGTGGCCCTGTCAGTCCAAGCTAAAGACAATTTTCAAGAAAGGATATACCCAATTTCCATTCAACCAACTTTGGACCTGATTTTCAGAGCAGTCTTGGAGATTGCTGTTGAATACTCTGTTATAAGCAAGGGCAAAAACTGGTCAAACATCAGGACAGCTGGACACAAATTTGAAAGAAAACAATAAACCAAAGGACCATTCCAACAAAGTTTGATTTAAATTAGCAAAGTGGGTTTCAGGAGTTTTTTGTAATTTAGTATGGAAATACAACAGACAGAGTGTTGGCAAAATCTAACATGGCTTTTTCATCTTATTAATCGTTTAATTACTGAAATTAATTGTGATCAATTATCTTGAATTGAAATTTTGATTGTGTATACTTTAAACTCTTGTATTTTATTATATATCTTGCTTTGCTTTTATTATGAATGTGCTTTGTATGTATATATATGTACTGTCTATATGTGTATCTGATGTTACTACATAAGTCTTGTAATGTAATTATATATTAGTCAGTTAAACAGCTCTAAAGACCTCATGTTCTATGTTATCTGTATAATATGTAACCCGATATTTGATGTTACTACATGTGTCTTGTTAGGTTTATATATATCAGTCAGTTAAAGAGCTCTAAAGACCTCATGTTCTATGTTATCTGTATATATGTAAACTGATATTTGATGTTACTACATGTGTCTTGTAATGTTATTATATCATGTATATATCAGTGAGTTAAAGAGCTCTAAAGACCTCATGTTCTATGTTATCTGTATATATGTAAACTGATATTTGATGTTACTACATGTGTCTTGTAATGTTATTATATATCAGTGAGTTAAAGAGCTCTAAAGACCTCATGTTCTATGTTATCTGTATATAAGTAAACTGATATTTGATGTTACTACATGTGTCTTGTAATTTTATTATATATCAGTCAGTTAAAGAGCTCTAAAGACCTAATGTTCTATGTTATCTGTATATATGTAACCTGATATTTGATGTTACTACATGTGTCTTGTAATGTTATTATATATCAGTCAGTTAAAGAGCTCTAAAGACCTCATGTTCTATGTTATGTGTATATATGTAAACTGATATTTGATGTTACTACATGTGTCTTGTAATGTTATTATATATAAGTGAGTTAAAGAGCTCTACAGACCTCATGTTCTATGTTATCTGTATATATGTAAACTGATATTTGATGTTACTGCATGTGTCTTGTAATGTTATTATATATCAGTCAGTTAAAGAGCTCTACAGACCTCATGTTCTATGTTATCTGTATAACATGTAACCCGATATTTGATGTTACTACATGTGTCTTGTTATGTTATTATATATCAGTCAGTTAAAGAGCTCCAAAGACCTCATGTTCTATGTTATCTGTATATATGTAAACTGATATTTGATGCTACTACATGTGTCTTGTTATGTTATTATATATCAGTCAGTTAAAGAGCTCCAAAGACCTCATGTTCTATGTTATCTGTATATATGTAAACTGATATTTGATGCTACTACATGTGTCTTGTTATGTTATTATATATCAGTCAGTTAAAGAGCTCTAAAGACCTCATGTTCTATGTTATCTGTATATATGTAACCTGATATTTGATGTTACTACATGTGTCTTGTAATGTTATTATATATCAGTCAGTTAAAGAGCTCCAAAGACCTCATGTTCTATGTTATCTGTATATATGTAAACTGATATTTGATGTTATTACATGTGTCTTGTAATGTTATTATATATCAGTCAGTTAAAGAGCTGTAAAGACCTCATGTTCTATGTTATCTGTATATATGTAAACTGATATTTGATGTTACTACATGTGTCTTGTTATGTTATTATATATCAGTCAGTTAAAGAGCTCTAAAGACCTCATGTTCTATGTTATCTGTATATATGTAAACTGATATTTGATGTTACTGCATGTGTCTTGTAATGTTATTATATATCAGTCAGTTAAAGAGCTCTAAAGACCTCATGTTCTATGTTATCTGTATATATGTAACCTGATATTTGATGTTACTACATGTGTCTTGTAATGTTATTATATATCAGTTAGTTAAAGAACTCTAAAGACCTCGTGTTATCTTTATATATGTAAGCAGATATCTGATGTTAATACATGCGACTTGTAATGTTATTATGTATCAGTCAGTTAAAGAACTCTAAAGACCTCAAGTTCTATGTTATCTTCATATATGTAAACTGACTGTATGAATATTACTGTTTATATACTTTAATCCACCTGGCTTCAAGTTTTTTCTGTGCCAAAGATACTGAAAATTCATAAATGTTTGCATGCATTTATAAGTATTATTGCAACTCTTTGATAACACACAATATTACAAGATTAGTCAATCTGATTGAATTACTTTTTGCAATAAATTGTAAAATTGCTAAAATCAAAATCAGAGTTTTTATTATTGTGATCTATATCCTATTGCATTTTTAGCAATTGAAAAAATGTCTGAGTTTAGAGTAAGTTGAAAGTTCCTGTAAAGTGTAACTACATAAATATCTGCATATGATGGGCTGACACTTTACAACATTTATATGCATCTAAATAAATCTATCAAAGGAACTAAAATGACAAAGTTTCTGTTTATAAGGCCTTAATTCTGGAACAACCTATCCATATCAAATCTTTACATGAAGGTTTGACAATTGACAATATATAAATCATATTAGAGGATTTGCAATAACAAAGTGTCAACTGGAAATGTTTTAAGCTTCTGTACGTAAGGCTTAAATCTTGAACAACACAGCCACATACAGCACATAAGGATCACATTGCATACAGATTCAATGGCTTCAATCTGTGTTAGAAATATTGTCATGATAAGTTTTATACTTGACATACTTGATAGGATCAAGTATATTTAAAGGAACATAACTGTGAAAAGAACATCAAATCTAATATGAGGTTTGTACTTCTGTACCAGAGTTTCATTATGATTGAAAAATGGGCAAAAAAACCACCGTCTCCTATTTGACAAGGTTGGGGAGGAATATTAAAATAGTTTTACCTGCAGATGCTGCCATATATTGCTGTCTGTCTAGCCCTACAGATTTGGCTGATACCAGATACAGGAACACAGTCTGACCATTAGTAACTCTAAGCTTTTTTAATGTTTCTTCATCCTTTGGTATTCTTTTACCCACAATCCATTTCTGTACCTCAACTGGGAATTTATGCTTGAAAAACATCTGCAATACACAAGTCAAGTCTTATCTTATTTCCTTGGTTGTACATTAGTTTATCCCTTTTTTTTTTTTAATTTTTAATTATTTTATTATTTTTAAAGGACAATAGTTACCGGTAGTAAAGATATGAAGAGGAAGAGAATTTGTACTAGTTATGTCACTTTTATCATAGGACTTTAGCTAAGTTTGGGTATTATTTGTAGTCTGTCTGTTTGTTTGTTAGATAAACCACATATCTGGAACTCCTTTTTTCCTCAGTATCTGAATATGTGCTCTAAGCTTATGCTTAAGCTCTAAAATTTGCTGAAGGGGACCAATTTCAGACAGTAAATTGCTAATTTCTCATAGTCTCTAGAATTCATTTATTTTTCATCAAATTACTAATTTTAAATTGATAATTCAGTTTTCTCCTAGATATATATTGAAGTTGCAGGGATAGCTATCATTAATATAGGCAGCAATTCTACTTTCTACTTGCCAAAAAACTACAAATGCATATTTCAACCACTTTTCTATGCAGGTCTGATTCAGATTACTAAATATACTACCAGTATATTGCCAAAGAGTTTCAGTTATATACATATTACTATTTTTGACTTAAGATATCTTTCATGGAGATACTATAGATAATTTCTCTATTTTTGTATGTACAATATATATATAACTTATGTTCTGCTCTTAACATTTTTGTTAACTGATATTTTCTGTCAAGTAATTTGATTAATTCTATATCCAGAAAGTTGGTTCGAGCATTACTGTTTTATTTTTTACTTCTATTGTAAAAGTTAATTTCCTTCCCCGTTCTGAAAAATTCTCTCCCATGTAATGTCACAGACAAACAATTTATAAGAAAATTCAATCCCTTTGAAAGGCATGGTGTAACTTTTAACCCCAAAAATGTGTAGAATTATGAAATATTATAGCATTTATTGATCTAAAGTTGTCCATTTTCTTGTTATTTTGGTCAAGTTAATGTGAATTTATGGTAAACCTGATACAGAGAAAACACTCGTAGCATAATATGTTTTATACATACTGAAAACAAACCAAACAATGTGAACTAAGGGTATGATAATACACTAGATTATGGCATTTCTATTTTTTGTAATACATGTATTTCAGTAACTGACTCTGCATTTTGTAAATAAACTTACCAACTAGATTGTGGTGTTTGCATTTCTTGGTTAACTGGACTTAACAACTAACCTTTGCTTTTAGATCTCCTATTGTATCGGTGACTTTTACATTAAGAGTCAAACTCGCCCCTGTACTTTCTTTGTCTTCAACACATACTTTAATCCTTTAGATATGATAAAGAATATACATTAGAATTGTACATGTAAAATTGATGCATAACCTTAGCAATGTAACATGTATACACTTTTTAACATTCATCAGAAACCAGAATACATATAGTTAAAGTTTAAATCCCCATAAATACAGAGATAAGATGGATTTGAATTTGAATTAAGATTTGGAATAAGAAAATATACGGTATGTTTTCAACTTAATTAAATTGAATTTAGCAAAAGTTTACAAAAAAATGTTAACTTTTGTTTACTGCCCCAACCTTTGAACTACATGTATTTTGGCTTTTTGCAGCATTACAATGGCCATATACATTTTAACTCAGTAACAAGAAAAGTGGAATATGTCAAATTCAACCTCAACATGCATACAATCAATTTTACAAATTTTTAATTGGAAGTTCTTTTTCAAATCTAAATTTGGCTTTTCCTTTTTTCTTTGCATCTATGTTTAGGACATAACTCAGAAACAACAATTAAGTAAATATTCTAGTTTGAACCTGTTCTGATTTTTAAGGTTTCTTATAACAATAAAAAAATTTAAATAATTTCAGAGTAATTGAATATTATAAACCAATCTCAGATGTGTATATGTATATACAGTGATGGAGACTGGACGATAACAAAAATGTAATGCCCAGCTTGACTTTCACCATAGTAATTCTGATTTTAAATTTCTTTTACATTAAAAGATCCCCAGCATTACATGGATACCCGTATCATCTAGGAAGGGCTTGTTATGTATTATAACTATGGTTTGGATTCTCGTATTTTTAAAACAATTTTCAGAACGACCGACTAAATCACGCTGGCCAGAAAGCTTGAGTACCCTGAGAACATCATTGATCTTCGGCAGGAAAACTGACAATCCTCATTAATAAAGATCATAGTCAAACTCTCCTCATTACCAGCAGGATTTGAATTCACAAACTCAGTGTTAATTGGCTTAGTGAGCATAACCTTGTAATTAATACAACAAACTAACTAAACACTCAGTAATATAAAACCATGCAGTGTGGGAATGTCATATTTTGAAGGCTCATTTTATTCATTTTTTAATTCATTTCATGGCTGTTTTCTAATCAAAATAACTCTATACATGTATTATATATATCTACTTTTATTTCTATAAAAAGTTTTGACATATGAATACTTCCGAGATTGTTATCATCACAAGTGGACATAAGAGGAAAAACTTGAAAAGGATAGGCTGAAATGCAATTCTAGGAAAAAATGAAATGGTCTACAAGTTTTTTTACTAATTTAAACATGCACATTGTATATGACTTCATCAACCCTTTTTTTTAAATAATTTAAGGTTGACGAGATCATGATCACTGTATACCTGACTAGAAGTAAATTTAGGTACAACGTTTTATTCACAGTGTTCTATGATCCTAAAAGTTTCTTTATACAGTATACCTAGTATAAACAATTATATAAGGAAGTTATATATATGAGTGAGTGATTTAATTGTACAGTTTATATTAAAGAGTGCACTTGAATGACAAGACAAATATACTATAATATTAAAGTCCTCTTTATCTCAAGCATGACATAAAACCTTCATTGCTGACTTTTATCAACCGTCTTCGGTTTCATACCAATTTACATGTAGATACAATGTTTATATTATAAAAGAAGGGATATGATAGAGTAATCCCTAAATATAATATACACATGTACATGGATGTAACAAAAGTAGAAACAAAGTAACAGTAATTTTAACACTGTACTTAAGAGTTTAGTAAGGCCTTTAAGAATGGGAAATTAACATGTATCCTGACTGTAAGTTCATGATGGTCAAAGCAGTTTGATCCAAATTCTTTGCAAAATATTGATTAAATAACAGCTATGTTATTGAAGGTCATAGCTGAAAGGTTAATTAACAAATTACTTATAAAAATAGTTTGCATATTTCAACAATTTCTATTTCAACACCAGTGTTTAGGGAGATTGAAATATGTAATTTCTATGTAACCATCAATGTGTGTATACTTTTAGGGTAGTTATATAGCATGTTTGTTTGGGTAGATAAAGTTAACAGGAAGTGTGTAGTATTTACGTTGGAATTTCTACTTGAACTTGATGCTCCAAAGTAAAAAATGACTAACTCACCAAATAACTAGATATTGTGTCTGTGAGACATGGATGCCTCACCTAAAATGTAGGTCATCATGTATTATGCTCAGTACTATCCAAAGCACATCCACTGAAGAAGTTTCGTTGATGCACTATGCTTAGTTCCAAAGAAATGAACCTAAATGCAAAACTTAACCAGAGGCGCTCAAGCATAAAATGTAGGTCATAATGACCCAATTATTATATGACTGCTCATTACTAACCTAGGCACATCCACTGATGAAGTTTCATTGATATAGTATGCTTATTTCTAATGAAATGAACCTAAACACAAAACTTACCCAAAGTCGCTCAAGAATAAAATGTAGGTCATAATGACCCAATTATTGTATTACTGCTCAGTACTACCCAAGGCTCATCCATTGATGAAGTACATTATGCTTACTTCCAAAGAAATGAACCTAAACGCAAAACCTAACCACATAGTTCAGACGTACAGACAGACAAGGGTAACTCTAGATGCCCCATCCACATTCGTGGGCGGGATATAAAAAATTTAACCACATGCTTAGCAGTCACTTCTAACATAAAAAAGAGTACATTGTAGATGTAAATATGATTATTTCAAATCATGTCCCTCACCCCATACACACGTCATTTACATTCACCTTTATAGAATTACCCTTGTCCGTCCATACGTCCGTCCGTACATCGGTCCGTCTGTACGTCCGAACTATGTGGTTAAGTTTTGTGTTTAGATTAATTTCTTTGCTTGATCAACTCTTGTTAAGTTTTGTGTTTAGGTTCATTTCTTTGGAACTAAGCATAGTGTATCAACGAAACTTCATCAGTGGATGTGCCTTGGATATTACTGAGCATTCGTATATGATGACCTACATTTTAGGCGGGGCATCCGTGTCTTACAGACACAATTTCTACTTTTTTTCATAATTCCATATAGTATTTAAAAACTTAATCTTAATCCAAAGCTCAACACTAAACGGAATTGTATTTTCACTATCAAAGGCAGAAATGATTTTTACTAATAAAAGATTTTTTCCAGTGGAAGATAGAAAAAAACAATTCCACATTTACTGAAAATTTTCTATCACTGTATATTTATACATTGTAATTATGTCTAACCAATTTATGACAATGTATATGCATCAGATATACCTGATTTATACCATACATGTACGTACATGAATTCTATATGATCATATATCTACATTAACTGATAATTTAGATCTTATTCTATAACAAAGAATTATAGATATCATAATAACCAATAAAAACAGATTAAATTGAAAACTAACGCTGTAACCTGGTTTAAAAATTAATTTTGAATATACATTATTTTTGGATACTCATATTTGAAGAAAGATCTAGGCTCCTAAGGACGTTCCTACAGTGCTTATTTTCAAAAGTTTTCTAAAACTTAAATACCTTAAGCAGTGATAATTAATACCTAAAATGAACTTAAGTCATATAACAGAGGCAGTACATGTAAAAATGCTTTAACTAATTAATACAATAGAACTTACTTGATATCCTGATCATTTCCTTCAGCCTTTAAACTATTTTCATCTACTGTTACTGTGACTTTAACTTTACTCGCTGCCAAGGCCTCTGCATACTGCCGTGCATTTTCCTGGTCACCGTCATTTATAGCTGCCTGTAATAAGTTGGCATATTGTTTTATCTGATTCTGCTGTGCTTTCATTGTTAGATCTCCAGTTTTGTCTAAATCACTATCATCATCATCTTCATCTTTTTCTTTTAAAGTGCTTTCAAAATCACTATTAGAACTACCACCAAAATCTTGACTATGGTTTTCTTTTATTGTTTCATCCTTTTCAATATCAGTTTGGTTAATACATATACTAGGAATAAATTCTAAGCCTTTATTGTCAATATGTGTGATAGAAACACTCTGAAGGTATTCAGTATTTGTTTCTGTTCTCTTACTGCCAAATCTTAGTCGACTTATATCAACAGTTTGATCCAAGTCAATCTGAGTTTGATCCAAGTCAATCTGTGTTATATCTAGACTCTGGAGTAATTCCCAGCTTCTTGGGTTACTATCTTCTCCTGTTTCAAAATTTTGTTTACAAAATTTCAATGTTTTTTCAGAATCTTTTTCTATATCTAAAACTGTCCATGTTGAATCTTCAGTAGAAGTTAATATAGAATTACCACTAGGTGGTGCTTGTAGCGACCCGAGTATCTCTTCCTGATAACGTTCTATGGGGGGCTTTCTAGTTGACTTTTTTGTTGATTGTTCCCTACTAAGTGCTTCTTCTAAACCCGTGACTCTATTGAGAGAGACATAAGGTTTTGGCGAGAAAGGTGCTGTTAGGCAAATATTTTCTGACTGAACATTCACCACCTGTTCCGAAGTGTCTGAGGAAAAAGATAATCCACTCTGTCTGTTTTCAGAACATGCTGATATGTCACTCAATCTGCTTTCTAAACCAGCATCAAGACATTCTTCGATAATATCTTCTGAGTCTTCCTCTTTTTTAAATCCAACTAATAAATATTCTAAAAGAATATCAAAACCATAAACTTTTTGAACAGGAAAATTGTCATCTTTTCATGATTATTATAAATGCATCTTTTTAAGTACACTTTTCCTAGAGTTCTATATATGCATTTTAATAAAGTCAACAAAACTTTCCAGCTTTAAATACACATGTAATGTCTGAATTCACATATAAAAAATGTATTTTTATAATTAAAAAGTCATTTGTTCAGAGAACAAATGTGAGGTCTTTCCCTGTCTCTAGTTAGTGTTATGGTGTCCTATACAAATACTTAAGACAATTGAGTCATTTTGTTTACAATAAAATGTTGCCAATAGTTATCATATAGGTTCCAGAATAAAGATCAAAGGGCCTAGTGTCAGAAAAAGTATGGTTGTTAAGGACTTTGTCGGTTGCTATGGACAGGTCACTTCCGGTTATAAAACTTAATTCTAAACTCAGAAGGTAGTGTTGGTTAAGAATACATATGGTTGCTATGGACTTTTCATTAACGTTACCTTGTTGCTAGGGAATGACCTTGACCCATGACCTTTGACCTTTGACTCAAATTGTAGGTCTTTGCATACTGATTCATTTAAGTATACATGTTTACTATACTATCTAATACGGTTTTCAAGTTATAAGCAAAAAACCAGTTTTAACATACAAATCAAGTGCAATAACTCAAAAACGACAAGTTTTACGGTTTCGGTCCTGAGACTTTTTTGTAGATTTCGACGTGACGAACAATTTTCCCATGTATTGTCTGCTTCAATTTTGTACGGTTTACGTGCTTTTCCACAAAAACTGTTTACAGTGTCGGCCATTTTGAAAATGGCCGCCATTAGCCAATCAAGTTTGATTTTAAATTGAAGGGAATAAGTTGACGGTCACCAATAACCCATATGTTTACTATGTTATCTCCAACCATTTTCAAGTTATAGGCCAAAAACCATTTAGCCGAAACGCGTTAAGGGCTATAACTCGAAAACTGTTTGTCGTACAGGGTTCGACCCTTATATCAAATAAAGGTCTAAATGAGACAAGTATTTTCCCCATTACATGTCTGCTTAAATTTTGTATGGTTTTTGAGTTAACCTGATAACAAGGTGTACCATGACCTCTGACCTTGAGATTTGACCTTTGACCTTGACATTTTTGAATGCAACATATGTCATCCAGGATGATTGGTGAAGGTCCCAAGTCTCTAGGACTTACCGTTTTGAAGAAAAAAAATTTAACGTGTCGCGACACTTTTCGGGTCAAAAACGCATAACCAGGAAGTCGATCAGAACATTTTTTTTCGCATGACGAATCATGTCCAGGAGTTGAGCAACATTTTCCCCACTTCAGATTTTTGATAACAGTTACGGTTTTTGAATTAATCTGCACACAAGGTTTTACGGTCTGGGGCAGATAACTCCGTTACTAAAAATAGATCGGTTTCGCAGGCCGACTCAAGTCGAGCCCAAGTAGTGTCGTTTAATAGTACTAAGTTTCGTAATGATAGGTCGCGACACTTTTTTGACATCTGCGGCAGAAAAAAAAAAATAATAATAATAATAATAATAATCATAAGAAATACAGTAAGGTCTTTCCTTCTGCAAAGGGAAAGACCTTAATTACAGGTATGAGAGATACATGTACATGTAGCTTTTGTTGAAATAAAGAAAAATGATTATGTCAGTTTATATGAATCTTCATAAGTTTCTGTTAAAAACTGATACTTTTAAATTTGATTTCTTGAGAAAATATATAAATATTATTAAGAGAAGTTATCTATTTGCCTATCAAAAACTAACTCACTTTTATCAACAGTTGCTTTTCCTGCTCTACAGTTTTCTAAAAGTTTAATAACATCCTTCAGTTTCTTATGAAACTCATCAAATTCTTGACCTTTTTGAAACTGTAATACAAATGATCTCTTTTTGCCGTTGTCATTAAGATGAAATTCCTGCCAGACTTTGGAATCTTTTACAATGTACTTCAATGACTTATCAATGATTCGGTTCAGGCTAATATTTAGTGTGGGTGTCTAAAAAAAATAAACATTGCATCTAAATCATCAATTAACTTAGTGGTAAGTCTTCCAGGAAACATGTGTCGCCTGCGTACTCCTCCATAATGATGCTCAGTGCCAAATATCAGGAAGCTAACCTGTGTGATTCCTGTGTAAAATGTGACAGAAATTTTTCTATCTCAAAAATATTCTAAGTTCCTTTAAACAGAAGGTGGACAGGCGACAGATTTGAAACTGCCTTACAAGATACAGTTCTCCATACCGATGCTCTATGGCAAATATCAGGAAGCTAGCAAGTGTGGTTCCTGATAAAAATGTGACAGAAATTATTTTGTGATGCCGACGCCAAAGACAACAACACAAGACAATGGATTATATGTCACCTGTGCGTAACACAGGCAACACAAAAATCATCCCTTCTCAAACTTGAAAGTAACAATACTTTATATCACAAGCTATGTTTAGGAAATTACATGTAATCCTTAAAACAAAATCCCTAAATGTATGTGATTAAAGTTCAGACAAAAAAATAGAACTTAAAATAACCGTTATGACTTAACAATGTAGAAAATTTGTGAAAAAATGTGAAAAAACTGTAAGTTTATGATTAAATATTCTGATGTGAACTTCATTTGTAGTCATATTTATTGGCAAATAAAGATTATTACTTTGACTTCTATAGTGTTTAATTTGGTTACATGACCCTATGTTTGTTATCTCTTAATACAGGATAGGTAAAATCTCTCATAATGCAATTTTGTTTGGAATTCCAAATTTGGAAATTTAGGTAATGTTAAGTTTTGCTGCTGTGGATATTAGGCACATTTGTTTTACTAACTGACTGTTAATTCAGAATTAGTAATGCACTTCTAAGATCTGAATAAAAATGGACTTAGGTTAAGATTTTTTTCTTTTTGATTTACACAAAACTGGTACAAATAATTAATTGAAAAAATACTCTCACAATTTATCTTTTACAATCTGGTTTTTGCTTTTAGTCATAACAAGAAAACACTTCCTGTTTTCTTATAAAATGTTATTGATTTATTATTGGAAAGGGATGAACTCCAGTTACATGTATACTGGATAACTCAGTTAACGAAAGGTCAAAGTTTATAGAAATGACTGATAATCTTCACTTTCTTTTTTTTCTATATAAACAATGATAGCTAATTCAAATATGTATACATAAGTAAATGTTATGTAAAATTATTTCTTTCTCAAACATTGAAATGATATGACAAACTGTAGCCATCTGTTTTCTCCAAATTTGTGAAAATAAGTCTAATAACTTAAAAGGACAATTTTTCAAACATTTTTCCTGAAGTTATATTTTTTTCTGATTTTAATGAAATTTGTGTTGGTGGGCAGATAATATCTATAATAACAAAATATAATAATATTTTTTTGTTTTTTAAAATCTACAATTTATTAAATATGAATTTCAATTTTCAATATTTTCAGCATTAAACCTATGTAAGTTTGACACACTTCAAATCTTATTTGTGTTAAATAAGGATTTCTCCAAAATTTGGAATCACAGAAAATTTTCAAAACTATCTAAAGAAATTTTAAATATTTCTGAGATTGATGGTAAAATTCATAATACATGTAATAGGATAAGTAATAACATCAAGACAGTATTTTGAAAACTAGAGGCTCACCTAATCCTGTTTCACTCAAATGGCTTCTATTAGCCTAAGGCTTTTAAAGAAACAAAAAATGTCAAAGTGACCTTAACATTTAACCTTTGACCTAAAAATGGTAGATCATTTGCATCTGTCCTTCCATATGAGATTCCTGCAGACATCAGTTACAATCTGCGCATTTGCGCCTTATCAAATTACAAATAGTCATTTCCCATATGGTTTCCATGGAAACTTTGAGCAACCACAGCCATTGGGCGAGCAGATAAATCTCAACCAAAAGTGGATCTGTGTAGAGGGTATTGCTGTCATCAATCCTGCAAAGTTTTATAATTCAGGGTCAGAGGAGAAGATTTGTCCAACCAAACTGTTGGCCATGTTGTTCATCCAATCAGAACCATTTGTAGAAGTCCTTCCATACATCATTCCTACCAAGTTTGGTTACAATCTGCCAAGCAGTTTCAGAGGCGAAGATCAAAATGTGAAAAGTTAATGGATGACAGATGATGGATGTTGAACACCGGACATAAAGTGATGACAAAAGCTCACATGGCCTATAGGTCTTTTTCATAGCAGTGGACTCTTGTCAAAAATTGTGGTTACACATGTGTATACAATTTTGAACAGAGAACACTTATGATTCATATCCCTCCCCCCTTAAAAACCAACTGTTGGCCAATAGCTAAATAGGACATACACCACCAGTGTTCCAGCTAGAATTTAAGGGCAGAGGGGCACTTTAACATGCTTCCAGATCTGGAAAAGTGCAAACAAGATCAAGTCAACTAAGAAATATCAATTATTCACTGAACTAATGCACTTTTTAGAGTTCTACTAGTTTCTCTGTACTCTTTAATTCATTTTCAATCAATTCAGTATTGTTTATGTGTATTAAAAAGTCATTTGTTGTATTTATCATTATTGTCGAGCCTGCGACTTTTGTCAAAGAAGCGAGACATAGCATTCCTACATTCAGTCAGCGGTATCAACATTTACATTCACCCTGTGGATAAAGTTTTTTAAGCATTAATAACCTTCTTAAATCATCCTGGATTTTTTCCAAAATTGGATAGAAGCTTGCTCATGATCAAAAGATAGTATCCAGAGGAAAATTTTGTAATAATTTTTTGCCCATTTTTCTGTATTTTACTTGTAAATGGACTTATTTTTTCACCACGTTAACATTACATACAGTCTGCAGTTTTTTAAAACATTATTTACTTTCTTAACCATCCTGGATTTTTACCAAACTTGGATAGAAGCTTCTTCATGATCAATAAATTAGATACAGTTCTCCATACCGATGCTCTATGGCAAATATCAGGAAGCTAGCAAGTGTGGTTCCTGATAAAAATGTGACAGAAATTATTTTGTGATGCCGACGCCAAAGACAACAACACAAGACAATGGATTATATGTCACCTGTGCGTAACGCAGGCAACACAAAAATCATCCCTTCTCAAACTTGAAAGTAACAATATTTTATATCACAAGCTATGTTTAGGAAATTACATGTAATCCTTAAAACAAAATCCCTAAATGTATGTGATTAAAGTTCAGACAAAAAAATAGAACTTAAAATAACCGTTATGACTTAACAATGTAGAAAATTTGTGAAAAAATGTGAAAAAACTGTAAGTTTATGATTAAATATTCTGATGTGAACTTCATTTGTAGTCATATTTATTGGCAAATAAAGATTATTACTTTGACTTCTATAGTGTTTAATTTGGTTACATGACCCTATGTTTGTTATCTCTTAATACAGGATAGGTAAAATCTCTCATAATGCAATTTTGTTTGGAATTCCAAATTTGGAAATTTAGGTAATGTTAAGTTTTGCTGCTGTGGATATTAGGCACATTTGTTTTACTAACTGACTGTTAATTCAGAATTAGTAATGCACTTCTAAGATCTGAATAAAAATGGACTTAGGTTAAGATTTTTTTCTTTTTGATTTACACAAAACTGGTACAAATAATTAATTGAAAAAATACTCTCACAATTTATCTTTTACAATCTGGTTTTTGCTTTTAGTCATAACAAGAAAACACTTCCTGTTTTCTTATAAAATGTTATTGATTTATTATTGGAAAGGGATGAACTCCAGTTACATGTATACTGGATAACTCAGTTAACGAAAGGTCAAAGTTTATAGAAATGACTGATAATCTTCACTTTCTTTTTTTTCTATATAAACAATGATAGCTAATTCAAATATGTATACATAAGTAAATGTTATGTAAAATTATTTCTTTCTCAAACATTGAAATGATATGACAAACTGTAGCCATCTGTTTTCTCCAAATTTGTGAAAATAAGTCTAATAACTTAAAAGGACAATTTTTCAAACATTTTTCCTGAAGTTATATTTTTTTCTGATGCACTTTTTAGAGATATACTAGTTTCTCTGTACTCTTTAATTCATTTTCAATCAATTCAGTATTGTTTATGTGTATTAAAAAGTCATTTGTTGTATTTATCATTATTGTCGAGCCTGCGACTTTTGTCAAAGAAGCGAGACATAGCATTCCTACATTCAGTCAGCGGTATCAACATTTACATTCACCCTGTGGATAAAGTTTTTTAAGCATTAATAACCTTCTTAAATCATCCTGGATTTTTTCCAAAATTGGATAGAAGCTTGCACATGATCAAAAGATAGTATCCAGAGGAAAATTTTGTAATAATTTTTTTCGCATTTTTCTGTATTTTACTTGTAAATGGACTTATTTTTTCACCACGTTAACATTACATACAGTCTGCAGTTTTTTAAAACATTATTTACTTTCTTAACCATCCTGGATTTTTACCAAACTTGGATAGAAGCTTCTTCATGATCAATAAATTAGATGTGGAGAAAAATTATGTACATTCCACTAATACATTGAAAACATAGAAAACAGCAAAAGCAGGCAAGACTCTGAATTTTTCTTATTGCAGAGAGCAAAGGGGAGCACTGAAAGAGAAGGGTGTTGCATCTCTCTATTTTAAGCTAGTACTTGGAACACTGACCACCTTTAAAGGTAATTTTGTAAAGTTTCTCTACATCAATGATATCCTCCTCATTTTCACAAAAGCCCAAAAACATTAAGAGAAAAACCTGAAAAAATTCTTTCCGTTAAAAGGATGTGTATTTTAAGGAAACACTAAATATATCAATGATCAAATTATAATAGAGATCATTAAATGTTTTCTTACCAAAAGCAAGAAATAAAACCACATAAATCTAATCCCTAAATCGCTGTTTCTACTGAAAATAATACCTTATTATCAGATTCTGAAAAGTTGATATGTCCTTCACATGAAGGATCTTCCAAAAGTAAGATTGTACAATATCCAAATGAATGTAAAGTCTGTTCAGATTTCTTCCTTCGGAAAATATTTATCTTATTTTGTTTCTTATTATATACAATGTTTGGAATAGGAACTAACACAACACATTCAGCACATCTAGCTATTTCTGGTAATTCACCGATGAAATATACACTAGACCGTCTCCGTGTCACTTTCTCCAAAGAATCAACTTCAACCTTCAAATTCACTTCACTCATGACATTAATTTTTCTAAATTTTACTATGTAGAATCAGATTTACAGAATTGGTAAATCAAAATGCATTGAAGTGTTTACAAACATGTACACCTGACAATTGATCTTTATGTAATGAGGAAATTTTCAGGGTAAAAATATAATCCCTTCCTGGTAGTATTTATTATTAGACACTCTCTTATAGAAACACATATATTAATTCTATAGTTAAATGAAACAGGTTAACATTTAAACTATATATATATATATATACCATATAATACTGGAACTAAATCTACCTCTGTCTAACTATATATTAATGAAAAAACTTTTATGTATAAGAATAAAAATAAATGACCTCAATCCCAAATATTTGTAAACAATGGTGTAAAGTACCAATGAATGAAACTTGATAATTATAACAATGACTAAATATCTACATGTACTTATTTAAAATCCACCTCACTGAACAAACAACATTTATTTTGTTGGATGAATTATTGTCATTTAACCTAAATTTAACTTTTTCCTGGTTTTTAATATATTAACATAACTGAATGACTATCCTTTTTTACATTTCAAGTGATGAAAAGTTTCATTCAAATGGGCAAAAACTTCATGTAAAATTCTCCACAATATTTGTACCTAAACTAAATAAAATGCTCCGCTGGGCGCAGCTAGATACGACCGCAGATGTCGAACCCTGAATAGTTGGGGCAATTATGAACACAACATTCAAGCTTGATACAATACTGAATTTGGATTGTGAATAAATATTTGACACAGCATAGGTTTCTGACACAGAATGAATGTTGTCTAAGAACTTAAAAATTTTTAATTTACCTATTCAAACCATATCAGTATTATTTGTTTTTATATATAAATCAGAAATAACCAATTTAAAATTTAAAATTGGGCACACATATCAATTTCTTGCTATTGCGCAATACTGTGTAATTGAAAATTTCTTCAAATATTTGACACATAATAGGTTTCTGACACAGAACTGAAATCAAAGAACTTAAAATTGGTCATATGATTTGAATTTATATTCAATTTTTTGCTTTTGTGTAATACAATATGCTGTGGAGAATTGCCCCCCCCCCAAAAAAAAAAATAATTTACCCCTTTTTTTAGCTTTTGTGCAATACACTATGAAGTTGCACATTGACCCCCCTCCCAAAAAAAAAAACAAAAAACAATAAAATTTATTGTAACCCCCCCCCCCCCCTTTTTTTTGCTAAAAAAAATTTGAAATTTTCTTTTTAATTTATGAAATATGAAATGAGAAAAAATTACCCCCTCCCCAATTTCTCATTTACCCCCCCCCCCAAATTTTGTTTTCAACCCCCCCCCCCCCCCATTTCTTTATACTTTGCAACCATAACAGCCCATTTAAATACACCATAACATATTAAAATAGAAAATGACATCATAGTCATGGATGGCAAATTTTAAATATACATATTAAAAGCAGTTTAGATAAGATAAACAAAAAAGCTTCATCAGCACATTTTATATTGGCAAATTTCCAATGGAATTTGTTAATAATAAAGTTTTGATAACAGGGCACACATATCAATTTCTTGCTATTGCGCAATACTGTGCAATGGAAAATTTCTTCAAATATTTGACACATAATAGGTTTCTGACACAGAATATCTGAAATAAAGAACTTAGAATTGGTCATATGATTTGAATTTATATTCAGTTTTTTGCTTTTGTGTAATACAATATGCTGTGGAGAATTGCCCCCCCCCCAAAAAAAAAAAAAATTTACCCCCTTTTTAGCTTTAATTTTGGACCCCGATTTGGACCAACTTGAAAACTCGGCCCATAATAAAAAAAACTAAGTACATGTTTAGATTCAGCATATCAAAGAACCCCAAGAAACTAAGTTTAATTTTGGACCCTTTGGACCTTAATGTAGACCAATTTGAAAACGGGACCAAAAATTAAGAATCTAAATGCACGGTTAGATTCGGCATATCAAAGAACCCCAATAGTTCAATTTTCGATGAAATCAAACAAAGTTTAATTTTGGACCCCGATTTGGACCAACTTGAAAACTGGGCCCATAATAAAAAAACTAAGTACATGTTTAGATTCAGCATATCAAAGAACCCAAAGAATTAAATTTTTGTTAAAATCAAACTAAGTTTAATTTTGGACACTTTGGACCTTAATGTAGACCAATTTGAAAACGGGACCAAAAATTAAGATCCTAAATGCACGGTTAGATTCGGCATATCAAAGAACCCCAATAGTTAAATTTTCAATGAAATCAAACAAAGTTTAATTTTGGACCCTTTTGGCCCCTAATTCCTAAACTGTTGGGACCAAAACTCCAAAAATCAATCCCAACCTTCATTTTGTGGTCATAACTTATACTAAAGTTATAGTGCGAAAACCAAATGTCTTCGGACGACGCCGCAGACGACGGACGACGACGACAACGACGACGACGACGACGACGACGACGACGCCAACGTCATACCAATATACGACCGCAAAAATTTTGCAGTCGTATAAAAAGACACAACATATCCTTGAAATTACTATATTTACACCAAAATTATATATACATGTATATATATATTGTACATTTCTGGAGCTTTTGACCACTAAACCGGTATTCTTCAGCAGTACTTTTATTTGGTACATTTTGTACATCTACATATAGGTACATGTACCCAAAATGAGCCTTTTCTCAATCATATATATGTATTATATATTATATATCTTAGCACGATTGCTGCCAATTCTGGTACCAACTGGCCAAGTGGTTTCAGACAAGGTTTTTAAATAAATTTTCCCATAGAGTCCTATGTTAATCCAAGTTCCAACGAATTTTCCCATAAGGACCTATGTTAAACTAAGTTCGGGTGTATTGGCAATCTTGGTTGATTGTCTTGGTCATCTGAAATATTTCCGAAAGAGCAGCACCTAAGAACCATAGCTGGAAAGTTTGGTTTTATCTTACCATGTAGTTTCATAGAAGATTTTTAAAATTTGTCTCCTTTTTTTCTATTTTTAGTAACAGCATCAAGGACACTCTTCTGGAAGGGGGCCCCTTGGACCAGGTGAACTACATGTAAAAACCCTTTTCTGAAACTGCTTGGGCAATTGAGACCAAACTTTGATGGAATGATCCTCGAGTATTCCCTTTTCAAAAGTTTGTCTGGAGGTATGGACATCTGACAATATTGCCTCCATTAGCATTGGTACTAAAAATAGAAAAATCAGCATACAGTAGAATCTCGTTGGTTCGAACTTGGATCGCTTGAACACCATGGATTTCTTGAACCTTTTCAAAGTCTGGTTATCTTTTCCATTATGTCTATGTAATTTACACTCGGTTTTTCTGACACCAATTTCTCGAATTCTCGTACTAATTTCTGGTCCGTACAACAGTTATATAATGCAATTTGGTCTCAATAACTTGAAGACTAGTTTTAAATGGCGTACATGACAAATACATCGTTCAGTGTGAAAAACCAGATATCAGATCTATGATTGACAAGTAGGTGATTACAGGTAATCTGCTTGATGTTTATCAGTTCATTTAATAATAAAATGGCAGAAATCAATATACATACACAAATTGTTTTATTCCAAAAAATTGGTAACTGTAACCTGTGGGTTACAAAAGTCTCCCAAACGAAGGCCACAATATACAAATACCTTTGATGAACAATTTAAAAAAAAAACAAATTTGGCAGGGGTTCACCAAGAGATACATATTGAATATATCCTGAAGTTTAATAAGTTATGAACATGTTGCTGAAAAAGTTTTTTTCCCCATAGGTTTCATATGAAAAAAAAAATGAAAATAACTGGTATGGGTTTTAAAATGTATGTTTTCTTTAAGCTGAAGTAATTCTTATCCCCATAACTTATCCCATCATTTTGTTTGAACAGAAAAATTTTAAAAAAACTTTTTATACTCTTAAATGCATTTATTTTTTAATTTCAAGTGAATTATATTCCCAATTATCTTCTGCTTCTATCCCGGCTGGGTCTGGGGGGTATTCACCCATTTCTAAATTGTTGAAAACAAAGCATTTGTTTCATTTTGAAGTGAATTGTATCCCCTCTTAGGCCCCAAATTAAATTCTGAACACCTTTATGGACCCCTTTTAAAAAAAAAATTAAGCAGGGGTTCGCCTAGAGATACATATTGAATATATCCTAAAGTTTGATAAGTTATGAACATTTTGCTGAAAAGTTTTTTTCCCCATAGGTTTCTATAGTAAGCTCCACCCCTATTTGGAACCCCCAAATATAACCTTAATGGACCCCCAGAATTTTTTTTATTATTGACTGCAAATCTAAAGATGCATATCTAACATATCCCTAAGTTTCATCGATTTTGGACTTATGGTATCTGAGAAACGCGTCGGACTGAATAATAATAATAACTAGATTTGCAATTGCGAGCAATAGCAGATGTCGCCCATGGCGGGCATTCTGGAAATTTTTATATTTCAATGAAATGCATCTTGTTCGTCATCCCAAACTTATCCTAGATATCAATTTTTGTTGAAATAGGACAATGTCCAGTTTTTCGTTATTTTTACATCATTTATCAAAATGGTCGCCAAAGGTCTCCAACCGATCGCGATTTTTTTTTATGAACATGTTCTACTAATCATACTTTACAAAAGAAAAAAGTTTCATGAAATTCTATGGTGCAGTTTTTGAGATATGAAAGTTTCCAAAAATGTTCATACTTTTTTAGTTTCCATTGCAACGGTGGCCATTTTGGAAATATTGCACATCTAGACTTGGCGATCATCATTACTGTGAAGTTTCACAAAGATTGTTCAAGCCATCTCTAAGAACTCGTAGGACAAAATTAGGTGGAACAAGAAAAAATCAAAGTGCTGGAAATCACCACTGGAAAGATTGCAACGGTAGTTGTGTATAATTTCAAATGGAATTCTATCACAGATTTTTTCTCTGCTATGTGAGATCAATTACAATGAATGTATTCCCTGTTTCCTGAAATATTGAGTATTTTTTTTAAATTTAAAATCGATGTAGATTCCGGGGTACAAAGAGAATTTTCAATAAGAGTTCAATGTGTTTAAATTATAAATTTTACTAAAATATTTGTTATTGGATCGTAATTAAGTCTCCCAAACGAAGTTTGGAGACTTATTGTTTTTATTCCGTTTCTTATTATTATTTTTCCGTCTTTTTTTTCTTCCGCTTTCCATTTCAACTTGTCCGAAGCAGATCTTGAACACGACTCAACGGACTGACATGAAACTTACTGGGGTGATAGACCCCAATGCCTAGTTGTGCAAGAATGTTTAAAAATTTTCAAAATGGCCGCTATTTTCAAGATGGTCGCCAAAAACCAAAAACCTTCGACCTCAATTTTCTCAAAAACTGCCCGGCAGAATTTCACCAAACTTAGTATAAATGTTCAGTAGCATGAGTGGAAAATTTTTATTAAAGAAAAACGGAAACGATATGTCGGCCATTTTCAAAATGGCCGCCAATAGTGGAAAAAAGTTAACTTGCTTGGATTTCAACGATTTTTGGTTTAAATAGTAAACATGATATCCCGAGTTGAATGGCGATAACGCAAATGTTCTACCGGAAGCCATTTTCAAAATGGCCACCATTTTCCCGCCAAATTTTTAACATTCTTCAATTTCAATGCAATTTGGCACAAAGGGTAAACATGATATCCCTAGTTGAATGGCATTAAAGAAAATGTTTTACGGGCAGCTATTTTCAAAATGGCCACCATTTTCCCGCGTTTTCAACGATTTTAGATTTATTCAGTAAACATGATATCTGGAGTTGAATGGCGATAACGCAAATGTTCTACGGGCAGCCATTTTCAAAATGGCCGACATTTTCCCGCCAAAATTTCAACATTCTTCAATTTCAATGCAATTTGGTATAAAGGGTAAACATGATATCCCGAGTTGACCTGAGTTAAAGAAAATGTTTAATGGGCAGCCCTTTTCAAAATGGCCGCCATTTTCCCAACAAAATTTCAACCTTGTTCCATTTCAATGAAATTATTTCAACCTTGTAACGGGTTAGCCAGGTCTAGTGGAACCCCTGCTCTATTTTTTCGTTTGGGAGACTTCATGATCTTTGATCATAAATTTTAATTTTACTTGACATGACTTAAAATATTTAGATTCACGTGCATGTCTGCGTTAACAGATTTTTCTCGAATAACGGGTCCATTAAAAGAAATAATCGTCACATTAGTGAATGCACAATTAATTTTGACAATAAATTAATTTAAAAGTAATGTTCCCAAGAACGGATGATAACTCGCTACCCTATTATACATGAATGGAACAGAAGATAAACAATCAAAATGGCTGTATTTTCAACACATGGATGGAAATGTGTCAAAAATGTTAGTTTTAATGTTTGGGACCAGGGCTCAGCCTACTTCAGGATGACAGGGAGAAATTACTTTTCTCTCTTAAGCTAACAAGGAGAAGTGGAAGTGGACAGGGAGAAGTCATTACATGGCGTTCCAAAGCACCAATCGGCACTGATTATGTTTTTATTTGAAGAGCTAGTCTTATTCTAAAGTTTTTTTTCAAAGAGATTAAGACTCATTCTCTGATTTACAGTTCAACTGGGTTAAGGCAAATGCCTTCTTGCATGCCTTCAAAGCCAGTGTACAAAATGTGTACAACAGAGTCAACATAAAGAAGTTCACACAATCGAATCATTACTTCATTCACAACATCTTTCTCATTGTTTTTAAATTATTGTTATTCCGGTGCGACTTACCGTGGTCCGAGTTGTCAGCGGGCCTAGTAAATTTACCAATATTTTCCTTATTGGATTATTTCCCTTTGATTATAAATTGAAAACTAGAACTGTCCTGAAAGGGACTAATACCCCCCACAGCAACTTGTCTGTTTTGAAGCCTACACAAAGTTAAAATCATCATATTTTTCAAACTACTCGCTCAAACAGAAATTCCTGACAATATGCACATCTATATATAGTGATCTAACACTCCATAAATTTTCATGAAAATCATTCAAATAATGTTGGGGGAGTTGCGGACAACACATGGAACGAAGTTTTGTTAAAAATTGCCTAAGTCCAAACAGCTGTATCTTTTACATTTCTTGTCCAAACATGCACATTTCCATATAGTGATCTAACACTCCATTAAGTTTCATGAGAATCATGCAAGTAATGAAGGAGGAGTTGCGGACAACGTTATTTTGGAGATGGACGGGCAGATGAACGACAGACAGACACCTATATACCCCCCCAAACTTTGCTGGAAAGCAGTGGTGGAAAGATTGTAACTGTAGTTATGTATAATTTCAAATTGAATTTTATCACAGATTTGTTCTTTTTTATGTGAGATCAATTTCAGTGAATGTATTCCTTTTTTTTCATAAAATATTGAGGTTTTTTTTTCACAATCGATGTACATTCTGTGGTATGGAAACCAGGACATCATTTTCAGTAAGAGTTCAATGTGTATTAAAACTTAGCTTTTAGCAACAGTCAAGTTTTAGTTTCAATATTCGAAATCTATTTGGAGGTGTTCAAATATGACTGAAGTGTGAAATTCAGGTGAAGGTCTCAGACAGCCACCGAGGACTATCTATAGACCAAATACAGTTTGTCTATGTATTGCAATTGCTGAGAAATGTGCATTATCCCAAAACACCGAACAAGTCACTCAAGCATGAAATTGCAGTCATGGTCAAAAGGCAGTTGCCATACAGACTTGTACCCACTAAGAACCATCTATTGACCAAATATGGTGGGTCTAGGTATTACATGGCTGAGAAATGGACTTAATCTTGAAAATGTGACCAAGTCAGTCAAGCATGAAATTGAAGTCAAGGTCCAGAGACAGGTGTCAGACTGCATTGTGCAAAAATTGTATTCAACAAACATTTTTTTATTTCGAAAAAAAATATAATTGAGAGTAATTGTTGATTCCTGCTACAGTTTGTCTTGAACATTGTACAGATGGTCAACAAACAAAATAAAGTCAAACTAGCAAATCCTACAGTACAAATGAACGTACGAATAAACAAATATCATCCACACTAAATTTGCAACAGAAATTAAAGAAAATCACCACAAGGATAGGACAACTATTCGAACTTTCTTGTCACCAACACTTTTTGTTATTAAATCATAATTTTACTTCGCATGACATAAAAGTAATTTACATTAAAGGTGTCTGTTCTTTTATTACGCTTAAATATAATTACTGAACACCTTATGACCTGTCAACAATTTCCAAAGTTCAATATCGAGGTCATTCACCAATGACGATCATTCAGGCATTTTGCACACCTTTCTGCTTTCAAATTGAAAAAATCCATTACAGGGTACGTATCGCACGATCTACATGTAACAGTTCACAATCATAAACTTGAGAAGATTAGAAATGACTTGGTTACCAATGGTAGATTTAACTCGGTAAAACTTGAAGATTTCCACATTGTTGCGATTGTTTGCATGTGTAGTTTAGTAAATAATCGATTGAGCGTGCGTGAATCTTTGTAGTTAAATATGAAAAAGGAATAAAAATTTCATCTTTTGGGAAGACTTTCATAGACTGATTTAAAAGTATTTGAACTTGAATTTATTTTATTCATTTATTTAATTCATTCTACGTCGTTGTGTGGTCCATTTTTCTATTGATCATGTTGATCTATTTATAAACCTATAACATCGAAATTATCATTCTATTCTATTCAATACACAAACAACGCCGCACAGAATGTTAAAGAGTTGATACACATGACATTTATTTCAGGTCTTACCCAAAACATTAATAAATCGTGCATAACAACATTTGTATCAAATAAGATCGTATGTTGAAATTGCTAAAAAGAGTTAAAACTGACGATTCATGTCTATCAAAAAATGTCTGACAGCGGCTGTTGAAAATTTCCGATCCCTGCATAAAACATTTAGATTCCAAAAACGAATGTCCGAGTTATATTAATAGATAATCTTCAAATATTTTTTTCTCAAATAATGGGTAATAATCGTCAAATTTGTAAATGCTCAATTAGTTTTGACAATGAATTAATTTAAAAAGTAAATACGGGAAGGTGTTTCTCGTAGATTCGTTATGCTAGATAAATTCACCCGCCGTCTGCATTGACTTCATTTTAATTCCTTGGTAATTTTGGTAAACGATAAAGTTTTATGTAAGTTAAAAACTACATTTTATGTACTAATGTCCGATGGCATCAATGAGGTCTTACTTTCAGTTTTGGAGGCCGATGGCAAAAACGATTTGCAATCTTTCCAAAAATGGCAGCATGGATTTTATTTTCACTACATGAGTCTGAGTTTCCTTAAAATAACGGCTGTCATATTCATGATTTGGACCACTGAAATGGATCAGACAAGTAATTAAATTTATAGTCAACTCAAACTTCACTTTTGACACAAGTTCAGGCGACATCAACTTCGCTTTTGATAAGAGTCAGGGCAAAGTGAAACACTATGTACAAGGCGACTTCTTTGCCCAAATCAACCTCAAGATTGAGCCAATTGGGACAATATAAGTATGTTATACATAGAGAAAAGATTAAACATTCATTCTTGCTTTTCAAATTTCAACTCCAAAAAATCCAACTTCCAAGTTTATCTAGATAAACGATTTTTATGCAAATCACACACGTGGAAGTTTTTCTACACCTTGCCAATGTGCATATATGGGGATTCCCGAAATAACTCTATTCATTCTACTATATAAATTCTTGATCCATTTCACTGTCAATAATTCGTCCAAATCGAAGTATGTTGAATTATTTCTCAATTTGGTGGCTATTTTGAAAAATCTGAAACCTTTAGGCACAACTAGGCTTTGTATCAAGTTTAATTAAGTTCGCTTGAATGGTTTTTGAGATTCGCTTCTGACAAGTTCCTGGCTCACCAGAAGAAGAAGAACGGAAAAGAATAACAATAAAAAAAATTTTAAAAATAGGTGGAACCGTTTTTGTCACAAAAGCTTCTTAACCAGGGTTTTATCAGGGATAAGTTGATGTCATCACTTAAGAAATTTTACGGTCGTCATCATGAATTGATTGACCATTACAGTGTTCCAATATCTAAGATGATGTTGGACCTGTTTCCACTGTCGTAACCTTTCATGTGCCTCCACCGATTTGTGACTTCCACCGGATTTACTTTGTTGAACTTCACGACAGGTGCCGTATACGGAGCAGGAACTGCTTACCCTTCCGGAGCACCTGGGTTCACTCCTGGTTTTTATAGGAGTTCGTGCTGTTCATTGTTTTTAGTTTTCAGTGTTTATTTGTTGTGCTTGTGGTTGTTCGTTTGTCTTCCCGGGTTTGTCTGTCCAATGGATTACGTTTTTTGATTGCTCCTTAGGTATATTTGTCCCTTTGTAAACCAAAACATATGTCTCCCCTTCATTTTATTCTAGATCAATCTTATCTACCTCTAAGATAAAAATAAACATAACCTATGCATGAAATATTAGACCCCACCCCCCTAGGTTTTACACATATACTTCATTCAACTTTAATTTTAGTCATGATTTGTCCTTGAGGTCAAAACTGAAGGTCACATGGAGGTCATTATGGTAGACACACTGCCTCATGGTTATACACCTACATACCAAAGGATATCAGCTTAAGTCAGAAGAAAAAAAATTACATCCCGGACAAGGAAATACATGTACTTTTACTTTAGTATGAGTTGACCTTGACATCAAAGGTCACTGCCTAATGGTGTTGTACCAATTCAATATATGAAAGGGTATAAGTTTTATGTCAAAAGACAAAACGTTGCAACCCAGACAAGGAAATGCTATAATTTTAATCATAATTTGACCTTGAGGTCAAAGGTCAAGGTCAAATGAAGGTCATAATGGTACGCGACACACATCCTAATGATTTGGTTTTCAGCAAATTTGGCTATTTCACGGCACGCAGTTTTTATTCATGGAGGAAGCCGGAGTACCCGGAGAGAACCACCGACCTTCAGTAGGAAAATTAGCAATCCTTGTCAATTTAGGTCAGAGTCAAACACACCCCGCCACAGAAGAGATTCGAACTCGCAACCTCAGTGTTGACAGGCTAGTGATCATTAGTAGTCATGATGAACTACCACCGAGGCCCACCACCCTCATGGTAATACACCTACATACTAAAGTGTATAAGACTTGGTCAAAAGACAAAAAAGTTACAACCCAGACAACGAAATACCATAATTTGACCTCTAGGTCAATGGTCAAGGTCAAATGAAGGTCATAATGGTACACGACATACCACCTCATGGTGATACACCAACACACCAAAGGGGCAAGGAAATACTATAATTTTAGTCCTAATTTTACCTTAAGGTCAAAGTCAAATGGAGGTCAAGATGGTACGGACATACCACTTCATGGTGATACACCAAGGTACCAAAGGGGATAAGCCTAGGTCAAAAGACAAAAAAGTTATAACCCGGACAAGGAAATACTATAATATTAGTCATTATTTGACCTTGAGATCAAAGGTCAAGGTCAAATGAAGGTAATAATGGTACGTGACACACACCCTCATAGAAATACACATACATGTGTACAAATTGCTTTCGGTTGTCTCGGATTTGATCGATCTCTTTCAGGTATGTTACAGATATTATGGAATGTAAAAGCTTACAAACTAAACTTTTTACGTCCTTTTGCCGTCCTATCCAGAGACAAAAGTCGCTGTTATTGAGAATGAATCGTGGTGAAAGTACTGAGATATTGATCGAAGGCAAAAGTTTCATCGATATCGTTACAGACTTTAGTTGTTATTACGCCGTAGAGTGACATTTATTTCATCGGGAGCTGTATAATTGCGCTATATTTTTCCATTTTGCTTTTGGAATATGTTTATCCCTTGGATGCATACTATATGAATGGCTATTCGTAGAGACTAAAGCAGCTTTTATATCTTTATAAAATAGAGCATATTTCATGTCCTAACAAGTATATACTTCATTGGCCAACAATTGACAATGCACTACAGTAAACATATTGATTGTCAACAGGTCAAACGGTTCACTTAGTAGTTCTTCTGGCTTGGGAAAATGGTAGTCTTTTCGACTTTTAGATTAATTATCGTCAATAATAGGCACATGTCTAATATTTGTTATGCAACAACTTAAATCAATTTTAACAGATCTACAAATTAAATGTTTGTTTTAAAAAAAAAAAATTTTAAAAGCACTTTTTTAAAATAAATATATATATGGTGTAAAAATTTAAGACAACCCTATCAGTATCCCATTGAATTTTGACTGAAACTTCACAAATGAAACAGCGGCTGAAACGACTTTTATTATACAGAAACGACCAAGGCCGAACTGGTAGTAAGGCAGAAACATCCTGCTTATGAAAATGGTGCCCCCTGGAATTCTTTTAAATTAAACCCTCTCTGGGATCTCATTTCTGTAAAAATAAGTTATCTTGCTTTGTTTTGTTTAGTTTACTGCATGTACATTTTGTAATAATTAATTGTCCAAGTTAAGGAATTAAAGGTATTACATAGCAACTGATAATTATAGAAAATGTTTTATCTATTAGAATTTACTTCATGCCTGTGACAGAGAAACATTTATGCATACTGAAATTCACTTGGACAAATTACCATGCCTTCACAAACACTACTACAGTCATTACGGGTAATTCTGTGCATCGACACAGGGATCACGCTGGCACTCAAAAAACTTTTCGCCAGAAAATCTCCAAAGCATTTTTGTCACCAGTTTCAAAATTTGCTTGCCGACAACACCCCTGGCTTTTGGAAGCATTCTGCCATACATGATTGTTCTTTTATTCATTACTATTTGAAATAACATGACTTGAAAAGTATTTTTGATGAAATAAATTTAATGACAGTTAACTTTCACCTGAAATTACCTTTATTTTGATGGCAAGCCTAATAATACATTGATTGTTCCACATGTGTTTATTTATGTCAAACTGGAAGTGACATCACAATCTTTGCAGATTGGAAATTTTATAATATTATGCTTTTAAACACCTTTTAAAGGTGTTAAAAAGCATGCATATTTAATTTCATGACTAATAAAACTTTGGATAATATAAATATTACCTTTGTGTATACATGGTATCGATTGAGCAGTCAAGTGTAAACGATCTCAGCATGTGCAAGTTATTGATTATTTGTTTGTTTACTGTTGAAACCAGTCCTACTAAAAGAAGCCTGCCAAGGTATTTAAAGCCTGCAGAAGCCTGCAAAAGCCTGCAGGCTAATGGCTATAGGTACGTGGAATATTTTTAGATATTATGCTAGATGATAGTATATAATTTGAAAATATTGAAAAAAGAATTGATTTTGATATGTTTTTTGGCTCTTAATCGATGATTTTCTATTGTCGTATTTGAAGCCTGCAAGAATGTGATGCCATCTTGTTTTACCTGAGATTAGAGTTGACATGTATAGTTAATTAGCCAGTGTATATTGTAGAATAAACAATTTTAAATAAATAATCACATATTAACATTGTTATATAATTATTAAAAGAAATAACTATACTTATATAAACTAAAAACAACCTGAAGTATTCTCACTTAAATCAACAATTTAATTAATATAATTTTATCACAGAATCATAGCTTTGAACTAAACTGGGTAGTAAACTGGTTTCACTTATTAGGATTAATTATCATTTTAATGTTTTCATTATGTTTTAATTACAGCTCGTCACGGGCTATATGATAATAAGATATTTAATAAAACAAAAATTTTATGAAGCCATAAATTGACAGCTTGTCTCCCAATCACAGTTTAAAGAAATAATTGTGTATATAATTTGTTTAATATTCTGTATTTTTCATATTTTTTTTTTTTTTTTATTGCTTTAAAATGTCTTCATTCCCTTGTTGTGGAACTTGTTTTTTAGAGTGTGATGGGGATAAGAACATTGCATGTGATAACTTGCAATAAGTGGTTTCATCAGAATTGTGAAAATCTCACATAAAAAAAACACGCATTTTTAATTTTTGAGAAAGTCTTCACTTTCATTCATTTGTCTAGGCTGCTGTTCAGATAGCTTTGGAAATTTTATTTTTTTAACAGGTTTAAAGAGGTTAAATAATAATGGAAATTCTGTTGAAGCTGCCAAATTGGAGCTTATTCTGTCAAAAACACTGTCTCCACAATCTTTAGAGGTAAATAGATCTTTGGCTATAGATTCAGTAGGAACTTCACATTTGGGCAAAAATTCGATATATTGGGCAGTGGAGACGACTGGAGATGGCAATTGTCTTTTTAATGCCATCCCCATCGGAATTCAAGATTCAGAAATTCTTTCTGTAGACAGATTTTTTATCTAAAATTTGTTCTGCTTTTGGTTTCCACATCCCCGAGGACAAAATTGTTTTCGCCACAGATGAGGAAATGGCTTTGGTAAATGCAAACAAGACAACTTTTCCAGCCTCCGAACATATTTTATGTACATGACATTTGAAGGAAAATGCCCAGAAACAAAATTATTTCTATGATATTTGGCAATTCCGGGCTTCTATTTTCTGATTTACGTGTTTCATATTTAGAACGGGAATCAGAAATTTTGGAACAATTAGGGCACGTCGGGGCAAATATCTTAGAGATAAATTGCTCCCTACATTAAAAGAAAAAAATTTCTCCCGAGCCAAAACAATGGTAATATACCAAACGATTGGAAAAATAATAATTGTGAGTCAATGAACCACAAAATCAAAAACTTGGGAGACTAGAAGGTGTCGAAAATTCCTGATCTGATTCCAGATTAAAGGACATTCACGAGTCCCAACTTATTGAGATAAGGGCCATTTTTAAGGGGTGCAATTCATGGGAGGGGTTGTTTGGAATTGTCAGAACAGTCAAGGCATTTGAGGGTGACTCATGATATTTGGATTGACTTGACGGACAAGCAATGCTGCAAAATTTATTTAAAATTTATACATTTTAGACCGTATTCAAATCGGTTGGTGTCTACAGACGGAAAATTGACAGTACCCGTAACTGCTCGACTTGCCAAGAAACCTGGTCAAGTCAAGCGGGTACGGAATGCAAAGACAACATCCGTCAGCAAGCGCCCTAAATTATACAATACTTTTTATTCAATTATGGTTTTATATATGGTAATATATTCAGTTATGAATATGGCAGAGAGTTCTACATTTTTATTACATTCGATTAACATTAAACGTAATAAAATTGTTTATTTTACAATATACACTGGCTAATTAACTATACATGTAAACTCTAATCTCAGGTAAAACAAGATGGCGTCACATTCTTGCAGGCTTCAAATACGACAATAGAAAAACATATCAAAATCAATTCTTTTTTCGATATTTTCAAATTATATACTATCATCTAGCATAATACCTAAAAATATTCCACGTACCTATAGCCATTAATCTGCAGGCTTTTGCAGGCTTCTGCAGGCTTTAAATACCTTGGCAGGCTTCTTTTAGTAAATATTTGATGAAGCAAAGTGTTTTGTCAGTACACAGTATAAATTTTGTGGTATGAAAACAGACAACTGTTTGACATTGTTTATAAACCTTAAAAATTAAATAAGCGTGTGGCTTTGAATCCCAAAATAACGAAAAGACATATAATACTTTGTACATAAGGTAAGCATTCTAACAGTATATATAATTTATAAATAGAGTTTATGCTGTCGTACCTGACAAAAGGCAAAAACACTTCAAAAGTCTCAGCTTTACTGGTTCCTACTCGGGTTGTTAATCGCAAATCTGAGATGTCACAACAGGAATCCAGTTATATTATTCTAAATGTAGAGACGATAAACGTCTGTATTTTCCGAAATTCCCATTCGAGTGGGACGCACATTTACCTTTTGTAATTTTTTATGTGAAATTTAAACAAATATTTATTTCATTATGCTTGCCTCTTTTTTTTAGTGGACTTCCAGAATGACACGGATAAAGAATTAATTAGCGTAATGGTGATGTTAAGATGGTTCGCGTTACAGTTAATATTGTAATGCTGCATTTTATTCCAATTTCGTCGGGACAACAAACGAAGGGCTAACAATAGACAGAGAAGTGATATTTATACCCGCATTGAGGGTATATTGTCGTTGTCTCCGTCTGTCCGCCCGTCACACTTTCTTGTGACATCAACTCCTCATTTCAGCATTTTAATTCCCTTCAAGTAGTGTTCCATAATTATATCCTGTAGATGCGCAATAAGGTTTTACAATTTTTGATTTCGCTCAACGGGTGAAATGTGGGACCGAAAACGAGCGAATTATCATAATATGCTTGTGACAAGAGCTCCTCATTCATTATCAATTTTAGACCCATGGCACATAGACAGTATTATAATTATCAAAATATGCTGTTGATTTTTTTCCATTTAAAACCAAAATGTAAATAAATTTTCTGACCTCATCAAATCTGCCAGCACCCCACACCCCTTCCCTCAAATTCAAATGGTCATCCCCTTATTGGGTGGGTTATGTGGGATGGACTGAAATGGTTTTTGCTAAAAAAAAATTAATTAAAACAGCGTAATGCAGATGTGGCACTGGGTTCTGTGCAATTTCTTTTTGGAATTGTTATTTAAAAAATGTTTTAAAACTAGTTTCTTATTTTAAAAAATTTAAATATGTCTACAGACTAGAGGAATTGAACCTCAAACTGGCATAGATTATACGAGTCCACCAGGTTACTGGTTTTTTTATATTTTTTTTTTATAAATATTTTTATATATTTGTATATATTTTTATATTTACATATTTTAACAATTTACGTTGATCCCAGCTCTATTGAGACACAAGAATCAAAACTGTTAGTTAATCTTTTATTTTTTTTTACTTCAAACAGTTAATCCCTTTAATTTATAATTAAAGACATTGATCCCAGGTCTACTTAGACATTGTTAGTTTATCACTTTATTTTTTTTAAAAGATGTTGGTCCCAGCTATATTGAGACACATGAGTCCACTTCGTTAGTATATCAGAAAATCTTTAATTTAAGATGTTGATCAACTAAAGAATGTCGGGGATTTACATAAAGATCTTTGATCCTAAAAAAACTTTGCATGGTTTATTTTAACTCGGGGTAAGTTTTGTCCTTAACACTAAATTTGCATCAAAATCTTTACTTGGATGAAACAAATGTGGGGTTGCGGGTATAACTGTCGTCTGCGACAGTACTCTACTTTCAAGTTATTTCAATACAAATTCTTTGATTTCGAAAGTGACCAGACTGCAACTACGGGGTTTGATTTATTATTAGTTTGTATCGCTAAGGCCATAGTTGTTTTATTTTTAACGGGAAAAATCTTGAAAAATGTAAGGTAGAGGGACATAAAAAATAGTAAAAGTAACAATATTGCTCAGTCAATATACCAAAAAAAAAAAAGAAAAAAAAGAAAACCAGTTCCAGAGTTATATTATGTATCAGTTTCGGGCTTGAATGAAAGACAAAGTATTCTGTATGTAATTCTTTGACAAGCCCAAAGGATATTAAACCACTTGAATATTATCTTAAAATGAGAAGAAAGCTGTAAAAAAACAATTTTATAACACACTGAACATAAAGTATAGTAATTAAGGTCTATATCAGAACACATTCTCATGATACAAATTTTAATATATGGGTTTGTTTTATCAGGACAATTAACTGGAGAACTATTTTACTGTTTATTTTCAAACTTTTATCTACATTTTTCTTTGCCACTTTTATTTTTTGTGATAAAAACAATGGGGAGATAAAACAAATCGAACTGTTAATTTACTTTTATTTTTTTAAGTAGGCTCTCCCATTAAATAAACAAAAGATAAAATCTGGTCGGTGTAGGAGTTTCAGTGATAAGGCATCAAAATTTAATGTAAATCAAAACTGGAAAGCTGGACTGTCGCAATCGACAGTTATCTCCTCACCCATGCAATTAGTTGGGGCATCTATCCAATTGCAGAAATCTAAAACCCTGTGCCCATTTAAAGATGTTACATAATCATCCTATGAAGAAATCACAAATGAGAAAAAAAAATATGTCACAAACTTAAATTGACAATTTTTGAAATCTGACCCTTGTATGCCCCAAGTTTAGATAATTAAAATTCCAAAACCGTATTGTACATCTATATATATTGTGCATGACACTACTGTATAGATATGAAATGCATAAATTGAAAGATGATAAAGACGTTTACGTCACAAGCTTAAATTGACAATATTCGAAATTCGACCCCTGTGGGCCCGAATTTTAGAAAATAACACTTCTAAAACCTTGTTGCACATCTACATATTGTGCATGACACTACTATATAGAAAAAAATGCATAAATTAAACAAGTTGTTTTCTTTAAGAAAAGAAAAGCAATACGTGAACACTAGATTGTTGACTGATCAGAAAACGATTGTTTTGTTTCATTTATTATTATATGTAATGAAATATGTGACTTAGAATCAACCATTCTGAATGCAAATTTTAAAGTACGTGATCTCAAACATATATCTAAATAAATTGTAATCGCAATGTTCGCATAGGAACACTACAAAATATAAAATACAAATCACCAATTTTATTTAGATCATTGGTTTTAGCGATTTAAATTTGAGTGCTTATAAAATGAATACAAAAAATATTTGTATCATTCTTTTATGTCTGACAGTTTTTGTTTTTCTGCTGTTTCATTGTCTAATCCATAATGAAACATTGTCCATAATTATAGTAAAATACCGTCAAAATAGTTTACGTATGAAAAACAGAGACGGTTGATCCTAGAGATATTTTCACCAATGTTTCGGTGTAGGTTTTACATTTGCAGATTTTGCAATTATTCAGCTCGTCAGTGGTAAAAAAAACGTGAAACGCAGATGCAGACTGGTTTAATATTTCTATTGACATATTTATTTTTTGCACACTTATGCCTATTTTCATGACCACTTATTTCAAAAGCGCGACTTCACACGGATGTCCTATAACATTCTGTATCTAAAAAGTGCGTTTTTAGTGTTTTTAAATGACATTTTCTGATTTACGAACGCCTTGGTTCTTGATATCCTTTGTACAAGGTTAGTGTGCCGGTCACGAAAAGAAAACATGTCATGTTTCAATTAACTGGCATTTTTACTTTTCGCCAAAACAATTTCTGTCCAGGGCTAACAACACATGACAGTTTTAATTTTTGTCAAAAGTGTAAACTTGTCAAACATTATATATGTACTGTTTAAATAACTTTTCTAACCTGTTGAAAAAAAAACGCAGACTTTTGTTTTAAAGATATGATATGATTAAATAACTTTAGTATATTTATGCATAACCCGTTTCGTAACCTCTACATTCACCTTGTGATAACGTAATTTTATACAGTGATCTGGGTTACAGAAGATAGGGGATAATTTTACAACTTTAAATTAAATAGTCGGCTATAAATAGATTTCTAGCTATCATTAAATAAATTTATTGAGTGAAGAATTTTACAACTTTCAATTAAATTAATAACTTTCCTAACCTGTTGAAAGAAGCAGACATATGAGCTAACATTGAATAAATTTATGAAACGCAAAAAAAAACTAGAAATCTGGACTTTCACATTGAAAGTGATCCCCGCACTCCCGGTAGGTAGTTGGGCCACATACATGTATCCTATAGTCAAAAATATAATACCTTATTACCATCCAAAATAGTATGCAGTCATTCTATAAAGAAATTAAATCAATAAACCTAATGAAAAAAGAAAAAAAACCCTAGTTCACAAGCTTAAACCGACAATTTTTGAAATTTGGCCTGTGTGAGCCCCCGTATCAAATCGATATTCTAAATCCGTATTGTGCAACTAAATATAGTGTAGAACAATACTATATATAAGCAAACTGAAAGAGAAGTTAAGGTCACAAGCTTAAATTAAAATTTTCAAATTTCTACCCATGTGGAGTCCAATTTTAGAAAATTAAAATTCTAAAACCTTATTGCACACCTGCATATGGTGTTTGACAATACTGTATAGAAATAAAATGCATAAATTGGAAAACTAAAAAACTAAAGACAAGTTTATGTCACAAGCTGAAATTGATAATTTTTCACAATTCGACCCCTTGTTTAGAAAATCAAAATTCTAAAACCTTATTGCGCATCTGCATATAGTGTATATGACAATGCCGTATAGAAATAATATGCATGAATTGTAAAATTAAAGAGATTAGGTCACAAGCTTAATTTGACAGTTTTTCGAAATTCAACCCCTGTGGACCCTAAATTTTGAAAATCAAAATTCTAAAACATTATTGCGCATCTGCATACGGTACCTGGCAATACTGTATAGAAATAAGATGCATAAATTGAAAAATGAAAGACGAGATTAGGTCACAAGCTTGAATTCCAAATTTTCGAAGTTCAACCCCTTGATTATAAAACCTTATTGCGCATCTACACGTGTTTTGCAACCATTCTATATAGAAATTAAATTCCTAAACCTAAAAGTGAAGGAGGAGTTGATGTCACAAGAAAGTTTGACGGACGGACGGACGGAGGGGGACAATTTTCTTCGAAAGTGCAGGGATAATAAAACTGTATTTGTAGCTCGAATTATATAGGATTCCTTCAAGTTATTCCATTAATCAGAATCAAATCCGTTTTGTGCATAGAAAATTATCCTTGTCCAAATTTTAATATTTTCCACAAATTTCTGGAGCATGAGGCATTCGTACGACACATGTTATTCATACTTTTTAAGCCAATTTGATAACTGACTTGTGTTTGTCGTTTTATATAACACGACACAACTTCCTGACCGATCTGTTGGTTATATATTTGTGCGTGCCGTGGTCGTTGAATCATTACGTCATTCCAATGTATTACAAAACTGACTGGAAGAAGAGTAGGTCTCCTCGAGCACCTCTAGCTTTTGTGATCGTACATGTTGTACCAGAATGATACCTGCCAGTGAACGGAAAATTTTTGCAAGGATTTTACTTGCATGCATCTACGATATGAGACTAACATAACATAACAGATTGTCCGATTTTATTTTGTTAAATGGTTTTCTACCGGCTGTTAAGCCATATAATAAAATAGGCTTTATTGTGTGGTCATATAGGTGTAATAAAGTTGAGAGACTTGGATTTGATGAAGACAAGCAACGCTGCAATTTAAAACAGGCCTTAGGAGATTTTTTTATATAATTCATCTTTACACTGCTTAAATTTTCCACTTGACATAAATGTGATACCTAGATATTTATATATGTTAGTACTCTCAATGTTTTCTGTTCCAAGTTGTAATGGACATCTAATTAACTTTCCTGGTTTGTTAAAAACTAGGGCATGTTAACTTTCAAGCATCACTTTGAACAGTATAAATTCAGCATATCCATTCTCATCGTATATAAAAATATTAACGTTTTGTTCTATTAATAACGGTATCCATCATTCACAGGCAGTTACCAAACACGCTGATCAACAAATGTACACAATGACCAAATAAAGTCATTGTAGGCGGTTAAGGAAATGTCCAGCGACCTTCGTCTTGAGCCGAATCTAGGTCAAAGCATTGTTTACTGTTTGTTAGGTTGGTCCCGCTATAATATTCAGTATGAGCTAGGTCATATACAAATATTGTCAATCTTGTAAAATAAAACGGACGGTTACCAGTCTAACGGTTTGTCTATTAATTCTTATAGAAATATTGCTTCGAAAATCACACAACAATTTTGTCCGCCCTCTAAATTTCCATGTTACTACAGACACTGGGTCATAACTTATATGGTGGGAACATGTGAATTTTCCCATAGCATTCTATGTTTAGCTAAGATCTGCTTTGGCAGCAGTCATCTTGGTTGGAGCATAGATCATTGGATAGTTTTGAAAGAGGACCATCTACAAACCATTTCTGTGATGCACATTTCCAATGGCCGCCAAGTTTGGTTGTGGTTTCTGATAAAATCTTTGTAAGTGTTTATCTGATTTTTCACTATTTTTAGTAATAAAGGCTATACTACTTGGTGGTCTGGACCACACAGATGAAAGTTGAAAGGTGACTCCAAGCACCATTCCACCAAACTTTTGTTTCAATTGATCCAGTGAATTTCAGAGAAAATTAATGCTAATGGACAACAGATGGCAATAGCTCATTGTTAACCTCTGGTCCAAGTGAGCTAAAAAGGAATAAAACCCTGTCAAGAGTATGGTGGTGTAGTGGTTAGCATAACAAACTGTAACATGGTTCAATTCTCATCCAGGATAAAGAATTCTGGTATTAAAATTGCAATGCTCTGTTGGCACAATATACAAACATGGTCTTGACAAACAATGCTAGTCTGTCAGATGGGAACAAAATATGGTTGTGGAGTGTTAAGTGTTATGGAAGAGTAGCATCCTTAGCACTTTAAGGACTGAAGGTATAGACCTATTGACAATAGAACTTCAGCTCCACCTGACCTAATGACGTCGTAGAACAGTTACTTTTTTAAATGTGATGTCATACCTTTTCTTTGTGATGTAAAAAAACTACGGGAATTTGTATGAATTTTAGCAATGGCGGATGCTACTGTCAACTCAGGTATACAAAAAGTATAGTCTAAAATGCCTGTACAGGGGAACTCTCTCTTGCACAAGCCAAGTGGAGAGGGATTAGAATATGCTGCTGTATCTTCTTTCTCTATTATAAATAAATAAGTTTAAAGAAAATCTAAACAAAGCATTTGAACTTTTTTATTTTAGCAATGATTGCCTCAAACATATCATAATACAATACATGCTCATAAAATGTCCTACATAAGTTTAATAAAACAATTAACTAATTTAAAAAATGCTCTTCCACCATAAAATTTGTTGAAAATTTATTCTGAAATTTAATAATTACCAGTAATCTAATAAACTGCTGTGTTTTATGCGCATGATACGCCCATAGGAAAACATTGATTTTCTTTTAGCAAATTAAGTGTCATGTTGCTTTTTCAACGGCTTAACATATCTAAATCGTAACACTGTAAAAACAAACTAAATACCATCTTAGTGTAAGCAGGAAATTTTATAATTGTAAAAAATTGCTTATATTTGGACGATCTAAGTCCCATAACTCCGGAACGACAAAAGTGAAAATTGTCAAAGAGTAAACAGACCCTCAGACCCCCATTTCTAAGAATGTGTAAAAGTTTGAAAAAAATTAGTCAAGGTGTATCCAGGGTTAGTTTGCGACATGTGAAAAATTGCTTATATTTGGACAATCTAAGTCCCATAATTCTAGAACGACAAAATTGAAAATTGTCAAATAGCATACAGACCCTCAGACGACCATTTGTAATAAAGTGCTAAAGTTTGAAGAAAATCAGTCAAGGAGTACTTGAGATAGTGTGGGACATGTGAAACAGTTGTTTTTTAATGGACAATCTAAGTCCCATAACTCTGGAACGACAAAAGTGAAAATTGAAAAACAAGTATACAGACCCTCAGACCCTCAGACCACCATTTATAATAAGTTGTTAAAGTTTGAAGAAAATTAGTCAAGGTGTACTCGAGTTTGTGCGTGACATGTGAAAAATTGCTAATATTTGGACAATCTAAGACCCATAACTCTGAAACGACAAAAATTAAAATTGTCAAAAAGTATACAGACCCTCAGACCATCTTTGTAATACTGTGTTCAAGTTTGAAGAAAATCAGTCAAGGCATGCTCGAGTTGGTGCCCGTCATGTGAAAAACTGCTTATATTTGAACAATCTAAGTCCCACAACTCCTGAATGACAAAATCAAAAGGGAGCTTTCTTCTGTCAATCCTAATGTTTTGTTAAAATTTGATAAGAATTGAAGCAAATATGAGTTATGGTACGATGTGATGACGGACGGACGGACATTGGTATATCATAATACATTCCGTCTAAAAATGACAATATTTATCAAAAAAACAATATAGTTATTATTTTTCTAGTAAATACTGCTTGTATAAAAGTTCTTGTTTTTTACTGTCAAATTTTGGAACAAAGTTTATCTTCACTATTTCTGTGAATCCCTCTTTTAACCCTGGTTCCTTCCATTTATTCCTAAAAATAAAACAAATAAAATGTTTCTTATAGTCTGGCCATAAAAGGGGCAATCCAAAACTTGTGGATTAGTAGTAACCACATGCCTTTATATCTTACTTTAGGGAGACTCTGAATATGTGGTCTTATTAATAAATCCCATTGTTGACCACAATTAATGAAAAAAGTTACCTTTATACTGAGGTTAAGTTTACAAGAATTGTTCAAAACTGAAACAATTTTCAGTGTTCCAAGTTAGTGTAAATTAAATACATCAATTATCTTTGATATATTTGTAGTTTAAAAGTACATAGTTGTGGATGTGTACTTCATAAATATTTCCTTAAACATCACATTTCATTCTAATTGTTTAATTATTCTAATTCTAGTTCAAATAGTATATTTTTCTCCATTTCAGCCGTTGTGTAAATAATTTTGAAACTTGAGTGAAGATGACAAATATGCTTCATCCAATCAACAGGCACAAAAAAAGGATAATTTAAGGGCTATTTCTGTGATCCACTGATTTATGTTAGGAAGGTTGAAACATAATAGAAGTTTATAAATGATGCAATGAACTAATACTGCATATGCATATTTAGGATATTTTTGTAACACCAATAACTATTTTTACATATCTTACTTGAAACTGTTCATTATCATTGTATTGATAGGCTTGTGTGTTTTGTCTGTCATCTCTCTAAACTGTAAATAAAAATCTGTTCACCTTGAATTTCACAGTTAAACAGTATTTACTTAAACGGGAATATTTGATGTAGTTTCTACTTAAATGGACATCTGAAATTTTTTTTAAAATATTCTACCTGTTTCATTTTCTATAATTAAAGAAAGTGTGTCTTTCAGTTCAAAAAGAACTCACTTGTTCTGGACACAATAATTTGTAATAGGGAATATATGCTGTCAATTTAATTGGTTGTTATAATCTTTCTGTTTGTAATACTAAGAATTCCAAAAGGATTTTTTTTTTTATTTCTGGGGCCTGAAATTAGTCATATACAGTCAAACCTGCTTTAAATGGCACCTCTATATAGCACTGTCTATAAAGGGTAAAGTGAAAAAGTCCCATTCATGAACAAAGCATGTAAAATTAATCTTTGTATAGAAGGCATCTGCTCATAAAGGAAACTTTTTCCAGTCCCTTACTGTTGTCCAAAATAATTATTACACATGTATAAATGTAATTTCATGTTCTTTCCCCTTTTTAATTCTAAGATGGAATATCATACTTCATTAGTTAATCAGTTTATTTCCTTCTTTTATCAAAATGAATTAAATTTTAGACTGATCTAATACACAAAGCACAGATTACTGAAAAGGCATTATAGTATACATATCATTTTGAACTTTTCTGTGCTTAGGACAAAACTCTGTGCCAAATAATTTGGCACTAAAACTGCAATTAGAGATGTAAGATGAGGACTACTGTACCAAAACATTTGATCTTACTCCATTTTGACAGTGGGATTACATGTATGAAAAATTTAGTGCAGTATTTTTTCAAACTATCAGAATTATCAAACACAGCAAATGCTAAATTCTAGTACCGAAAGAACCATTTTAAACACTTTGCCAATGAACCCCAGTTTTATGTATGTATATACCTGGATTCCTGTATCCAACAGTTGATAACAAGTCATAGTACCGGTAATTGGGACTAAAAACTGTTTGAAACTTGATTCTATGGTGTCTTCCCATATAGCCAAAATTTTAAAATTTCTATTCCCATCTAGCCAAAATTGTTATTTTCTTACCTGAGTGGTTACCTGGCTATAGAATGTATTTAAAAAATATATAAATAAGATAATTTGTCTTATATTTTTTAATTAATTAAGTTCAATTGTTTAGGTATTTTTTTATAAAAAAAATTGTTAGATGAGACAATTTTTAATTGTCTTTTTACTTAGTAGTTTAATAATATTAAATGAAAGGACACTCAAATTGTTTTTGTTGTAAAATTAAAAAAAAAAATAATTGAGGCACTCAATCTGCTTTGAAAGTCTCATAAAACAAATGATTATATTAATTAAAATATTCCTAGAAAAAATTTTGTTGAATAATTATTTAGAAGCTTAAACAAAAACCTCTGATCTGTCGAAAGTCTACAATTTTTAATGAAATGACTAAAGCCAGGATTTTTTGAAAGGTTTCAGAAGAAATAAGCATTAACCAGACCAAATAGCCAAATAATATTTACAGAGTTAAAGTATCTTAAAGGTACATAACTAACATAAAATATACTTTTGGTACTCGCAGTTTCTTTCAAATTTTTAATAAAACCATCCAAAATTTCAGATTTAATGCATTTTTAAAGTTCTGCTGAAAATGGCTAACTATACAATAACACAGGACAGCAACAAAGGTTTTTGTGATAGTTCAAGAATTACTGTATGACATTAAGATGAGGGATTGCCCTCAACCCTAATGATGTCATTTGGCAATATTTCTGGCCAAAACAATAGGCATTATCATACCTCCTCATTTTGACTGCTTTACAAATTTATTAGTCAAATTGTTTTTTGCACTTTTGACTCATATCAACAGTGGGCAGCAGAGAATAGCCTGGAAAATTTGAACCAAATACAGGCATCAATATGATATTTAACGTTGAGAGCAGAATAAATTTAATTCCCAGCTTATAAATAAGAACAAAAGTATCTTTTTAAAATCAGACAAAGTAAATGCATATCCAAAATTAATTCATAGAAGAGGTTAAAAATAATCAAAGTGATGGAAATCACCATTGGAAAGATTGCAACTATAGTTGTGTATAATTTCAAATGGAACTAGGTGGAACTGTTTTGCAAACAAAACCATATGTCTCCCCTTCACTTTATTCTAGATCAATCTTTACCTCTAGGTTAAAAATAATAATTTTGTGACCTTGAGGTCAAAGGTCAAAGGTCAAGGTCAAATGATGGTCATAATGGTACGCGAAACACACTCTCATGGTAATACACCTATATACCCAAGGGTATAGGTCAAAAGACAAAAAAGTTGCAACCCGGACAAGGAAATACTATAATTCTAGTCATAATTTGACCTTGAGGTCAAAGGTCAGGGTCGAATGAAGGTCATAATGTTGCGAAACACACCCCTCATGGTAATACACCCACATGCCAAAGGGTATAAGCCTAGGTCAAAAGACAAAAAAAGTAATGACTCGGACACGCTTCGCTGAGAATAAGATGAAGAACTACAATTTCAATTGCGGCCATTTTGAAAATTTTGTATTTTGATGATTGCATCTTGTTCGCCACCCCACATTTAGCCTAGATATTAATTTTCATTGAAATCGGACAATGTTCATTTTTCCAACATTTTTCAAAATGGCCGCCAAACGTATCAAACCGATCGCATTTTTTTTCCATGAACATGTTCTACTACTCATACTTTAGAGAAGTACAAAGTTTCATGAAATTCTATGGTGCAGTTTTGAGATATGAAAGACTTCAAAAATTTTCATACTTTTTCCGTTTCCATGGCAACGGCGGCCATTTTAAAAATTTTTAATGTTACATGCACAACTAGACTTGGTGATCATTATTATTGTGAAGTTTCATAAAGATTGTTCCAGTCATCTCTGAAAACTCGTGCGGACAGAATTAGATGGAAGAAAAAAACCAAAGAAACAGAACAATAACAATCTGTCATCCCGACTACTTCTGGGGCGACATAATTACTACAAAAATAATATGTCTCCCTTCTACGAAGAGGAGACATAATTTTATCACAGATATTATCTTTGCTATATGGGGTATGGGCCCATTAAAGAAATAATCGTCATATTAGTAAATTCACAATTAATTTTGACATGTTCTCAAGAACAGATGATTACTCGCTACCCTATTATACGTGAATGGAACGGATGGAAATGTGTTCAAAATGTTAAGTTTTAATGTATTTGCGATCAGGGCTCAGCGGCCTAGCTACTTCAGGTTGACAGGAGAAATGACTTTTTCCCTGAACAATGCTGAAGCTAACAAGAAGTGGAGGGAAACAGGGAGGTCATTATGTGACGTTCCAAAGCACCAATCGGCACTGATTATGTTTTTATTTGAAGAGCTAGTCTTATTCTAATGTTTTTAAAGAAATTAAGAGTCATTCTCTGATTTACAGTTCAACTAGGTAAAGGCAAATTTTACTTGTATGCCTTCTAAGCTTCTAAGCCAGTTTACAAAATCTGTACAACAGTCAACATAAAGAAGTTCATAAAATCGAATCATTACTTGATACACAGTATCTCTCTTATTGTTATTCCGGTCCGACTTACCGTGGTCCGAGTTGTCAGCGGGTCGAGTAAATTTACCCATGTTTTTTATTGGATTATTTCCCTTTAATTACCGATTGAAAAAAAATGGCGGCATGGATTTTATTTTCACTACACGATTCGGACTTTCGTTAAAATATCGTCTGTCATATTCGCGATTTGGACCATTGAAATGGATCAGGCGAGTAATTAAATATATATGGTCAACTCAAACTTCGCTTTTGTAGTTTTGACGAAAGTTTTATTTGAGATTGACTTCGTCGCCCTCCAGGTTGACAATAAAAGTCTGTTAATGACTGTTATAGAGAAAAGATTAAACATTCATTCTTGCTTTTCAAATTTCAACTCCAAATAATCCAACTCCCAAGTTTATCTAGATAAACGATTAGGTAAATCACTCACATGGAAGTTTTTCTACACCTTGTCAATGCGCACGTACGGGGATTCCCGGAGTTATTTTTGGGTTCCCGAAATAACTATATATCCATTCTTGATCCATTTCACCGTCAATATTTTGAAATTGTGGTACACACAACTATCAATGGAAATTTAACCAGAGATTTGTCAGATTGATTTTTTATAATAAACAATTCAATTGAGTAACTTAAATGCACACAGCACGTTTCTCAGACCGAAATACAAAATGGCTGAAAGTTCAAAACATGCATAATTTAAAAGGGTCAATCCTAAAAGAATATTAGTTAACATTTATAAAAGCAACATAATACTTTTTATTAATCGATAATCTTTAAAATAAAACTATGAATGTAAAAGCCTTCTATATCTGTATTTACATCTATGCACCCAGTGGAAATATAACTGGAAACTGTATCTGCGTAGATTTGTTTTGATATAATCATGCGCCGCACGTCATGTCTTCGAAATAATGTTTGGAAATTCATTTTATTTTATTGGAAATTTAGGTAAATAACAAAGATTAAGTTAATTAAAAATATTAGTTCAGATATTATCAATAAGAATAAAGTACTCGTAATTTAAAAAAAAATGCTGTCATCATTGGAACTACATTTTATGTACTAATGTCCGATGGTATCGAAAAGGCCACTTCCGGTTTTGCCGGCCGATGGCATAGGAAGATTTGCAATCTTTCCAAAAACCCAAATGCAATAAAGGTTTATTGATACTAAAATTGATGCATCAATCCTTCATATGGATTTGCTAAGGTAGCCATTGTTATGGAGGGACTTTCTGCTAGACTCTATTGGCGAAAGGGTTAACAACAAACACACACAATACACTTCTTACCCTTTCATTGTGCATAGCTTGTTCCTGTGTGGCTGTAAAACGAAAACATCTACACGGCACTCCAGCTTTCTTTGCGACATCAATATATCTAATCAAATAAATGAAACCTTTTATCATATGTCTTCAATTCTCTGTCATGTTACTCTGAATTACGTCAAAAGAAATTTGTGAATAATTCATCATAATCCCTTACAATTCACTTTTATGTATATCTAAATTTAAATTTCATGCATTTTTTTATGGTCATACGATATGTAATCCTCCATCCCCTCCTTACCTGGCTCTAGTGTCAGGATCTGGGTTTGTGTTGTCCACCATGACACTTTTTCCCTCCTTCAGTGACTTTGCTGTCACAGCAACACATTTCTGCCATGTACCAAGTGTGTCCTTCAATAGAAAATGTAACACTTAGTGAATTTTCTATAATGTATATATACATATCAAATTATATGCCATTCCATGTTACAATATATATGTAAATGTAAAAAAAAAACTTTCCTTTAAGTTCAGAAATTAATGATATTTTATTCATGTTAAAAAATTTAACAAGGTGAAGATTTTAATAATTAAACCTCACATTGTAATATTGTACTTCAAAGTGAACATGAAACGCATTAGTTAATCTTCAAATTATTGTCAATATGTTCCAGATTCGCAAAATAAGTTGATGCAATGATTTTTCTTTAAAATAACTTTACAACAGGGCCCGCACTCTATTCTGGACTTTTCCAAGTATTTTTTGAGGAATTGTTTTAGTTTTCAAGGATTATTTTGCAGAATATGCCATAGTGTCCTCGTCAATGACTAATGCCAAATCATAAATTAAAACCAATCATCTGTAAGTGCAAGAAAGATATTAATGATTTATACTTTTATGTTAATTCGCCACACAAGCAAGTCATCACACTATATTTTTTACTTTTTAACTGTTGCAACTATCAGACCATATGATAGGGATGAAACCACCGGAAAGAAAGGGGAATAATCCAATTTCAAAATTAACTTCCGGATTGCAAAATTCAAGGTTTTTCCCCAGATTTTTTCCATTTTATGTTTAATCGAGAACATTTTCTGGCGAGGAGCACCCCCTTTCCTGGAAGCGTGGGAACTCTGTTACAAGTTGCTTGTTGATTCAATGTTCTTTTATAAATTTTCAATTTTTTTTTATGCATAATATCTCCCTTCTACCACTTCTTCCTTAGTTGTTCTTGTTAAAATTAGGAATGAACATATATCCTTTAACAAGCCAATGTATTGGTCAAGAATTTACTTACCCTATTCACATACACGTACCCTTTTGGTTCAAGGTAAGTTTTACCAAAGAAGGACTTTCCAGCTGAAAAGAAATTTTTGACAAAATTAACCTTAATATTCTACATAAACAAAATAGGTATCTGAAGGTATTGTAAGTATATAAATTGAATAAAACTACATATAAATATTATGTATTTTCTTACTGTATGCATATAAAATCTGACTGATCTCAATTTAATTTTGACAATTTGTTCAAACAGTGAAATATTTATCAAAACAAAACACTATATTTTTTATTAATAAAATTTGACCTTCTGAGAGAGAACTACTAGATTACAAAAGTTACAAAGTTTTGTTGATATTGCCTATTAAGTTACAATAAGATTTATTATGAAGGTATAGATATAATTCAGTGCAGATGCATTTTACAAAGGTAGAGTTTTTCCAGTAAATCCTGATTATAAAAATATACTTACAAGCTGGAAATCCAGCAAATAAAATAACCTGAAATGTAATGAAAAAATATGCAATTTCAAAACCTTTAATATATATTTCTTTTAAGTAATTGAATTAATAACAAAATAATCAAAAGAGATATGACAAATTACAAATACATGTGTAAAGATAAAGCAAGTTAAATAATACAAAGACTGACCAAGATAACCGATTCTAAATATCTTCAAGATAAAGGCAAATTTAATTGAAGATATTGTGAGAAAGTATAAAGCTGCATTAACATATGTAGCCATTTTAATTTTTATTATCAAAATTGAATTGATCCGAGACAGTTTGTTTAGTATAAGAACATCAAATTAGAATTCACCTTGGATTCAAATATACATAATAAAGTCTACCATTTATTGAAGTACATTAAATACATGCTACTTTGATTTGCAATATTGAATATATATACCTTGTGTGTACTGGATAATTTGTATTAGCTAATATATATTTGGTAAATGGTAGACATGTGAACACAATCATTTTATAAAGAATTCAAATTCATATTCTATACATATTAAATGCTTGTTTGAATATAGATTTACACTGATATATCAGAGATTTTGAGACAATAAAAGTAAGCTGTACATGTTATATACAGTCAAACCTGCTTGAAAGGGCACCTCTATATAGTAAATCACTGTCTATAAAGGGCATGTGAAAAAGTCTCATTTATGAACAAAGCATGTAAAATTAACCTCTATATAGAGGGCATCTGCTCATAAAGGGCACTTTTTCTAGTCCCTTGGGTGTCCTTTATTGAAAGGTTTGACTGTACATTTATATTTCTAACAAATAGGAAATAAAGAGATAAGAAAACAAAGCAGTCATTATTACAACAGATTGGATGTAGTGTATAGGAAAATTATTGGACTCTCAGCCATTTCCAGTAAAATATCCCTACTATTTTAGTAATTACAGACCAGATGTCCAGAAATGATCCTTGCGATGCCAGGTATACATGCCTGGGAATGAGCAAAATGAACAAAAATGCAAAATCTGTTTTAAAAATATATTATGTGTATTTAATCCAAAAATATTTTGCCTATGGTACTGAGTGGTGATAATACAATATTCCACTATGCTTATGATACTATGGTAGCTCTGGTGGACAGCCCTATGTGGTATTGCAAAGGATGTTACTAACAACATTGTTACAAATTCATTTCTGACCAATCAGTGCTTCAAATCTGATAATGCTCTCAATAAAAACATGCTAAGAATTGAGGAATGAAAACGTCCATTTGCATTTTTAAAACTGCATTTTTTTACATAAAAAACTTCTTACCTCTTGTTTATCAGATACAATTTTAGCATCAGGAGGATCACATAATGTATCAGATGACTTCAATTTTCTCTACAATGGATTGTAGTTCATTAAACCTATGCATGGCAAGTTTCTGTACATGTCAAAAAATCTATTTAAAATTAAACTTATACATTATTGATTAAACTTTTTTTCTGTCTCTTCATTTCCATTAAAGATATATTAATTCCATTTAAAAATGGAAGCAGTAGCTGATCTAAAGTTTGTGTTATTTCAGGATGTAAATTATATGCTACATACAGGATCAAATTCTGGCAGGCCGTAAGGGGCAGGTTTCTTATCCAGGAAATACTCCTCAGGTGTATAAAACTTTATTCCAATGTTCAAAGCAAACTGCAAATACAATGGATTTTTCTTTAACAGAATCTGATATTAACAGCCTAAATCCTTGATCACTTTTAATTATTCAGACTGTGATTGAACTTGAATGGAAACTCTTGAATTTCAGATATAGGCTTGAGTGTTCAAAACTTTCAGTTGTTACAGATAAATATTATCCAGAAGAAATATTTAGAAACTCATCAAATAAATTAATCATATTACAAAATTAATCAATTTATGCAACACATATAAATTGTACTACATTGGTTTTTAAATGGATAAAAGGGGTGAAGACAATAAAAAATTGTGAAATTATGGTAAATGTCAAATAAGTTATATATCTCGCTATAAGATATACCAATCTGTCACTGCAGGAGAAATCCTTTTTCCTCTTTGGCTGCCATTTCTCTGGTCTACCTGCACCATCTGCAATATTAACAAAATCACAGTAACTTTAATTCAAGTAAATTATATTTATTTGTTTTAGTAAGTGTCTTAAATTGATTCATTTTAATTCATGAAAATTATATATATAATATGTTGGTTAAAAAAGAAAAAGATGAAGAATATAAATAAAAGCTGCTATCAACTTGGTTTTAAGGCCCAACATGCTTTGTGAGGTTTTCTCATCACGTAGTGCCCATCTACAATTACTTCTTCTCCTCTGAAACTATTTGACCAATTTGATCCTAACTTGGCAGCATAGGAACAAATATGAAAAATTCACTGAAATATCTTCGTCTGAAACCAGTGAACCAATTAACACCCAAACTGGCAGCAATACCCCTAAGATGGTCTTCTATCATAATTGCAACTAATGACTCCACCTGCCATCGAACATGGCCCGCAGAATCAAACATAGTATAACAAAGGACCCTACAGGAAAATTCACAGACAATCTGAACCCAACTTGACAATGTGTCACAGATGGTCCTCTATCAAAGTATAACCAATGACCTCCCACATCCAAGATGGCCACTAAACCAAAACATAAAAATGTCCCCATGGAAAAATTCACTTAAAAATCTGTGTGAAACCACTCAACCAATTGGAACCCAACTTGGCAGTAATGGTCTTTAGGTGGTACTCTATCAGAATTGTGTCTGATGACCCAAGAAGGCGGCCAAAGGCAGTCTTAGTTTAATATAAGACTCTGTGGGAAAATACTTAAAACATGTTCTTGTCTGACACCACTTTGGCAACTGAAACCGATGTTGCTAGCAATGTTTTTTTAGAATTGTATCCATGACCAAGAGAGCCAACCAAGAGTGACATAGTCTAACAATTTATTCTTCTTTTAGTCTGCAAATAATATCCAGATCAGTGATACAGGCTCCTGGCAGCCTCTTGTCTGATTTCAACAGTATTTCTCCATTTATGGGTACTGTACTGTACTGTATGCTGTGTAAATTCTGCACCAAATCAACACATACATGACAAAAGTTAAAGCATAGAAAATTTGCTTTTATTATTCACCTCATAGTTGCAAAAGGGTCACAGATACAAATCTTTCACACCATGAAGTTAATGACAGCCCTTAGTTTTACTCCTTACTGACCATAACAGTATTTCCAAAAACAATTTACAACGAATTGCAAATCTGTTGTACTTTTTAATAAGTGTCAACAGTTGTAAATCTTCTGTTTAACCATTAATATTATACAAACAAAATAAACAAACCTCCCACATAAAAGCTGGATTCTTTATCTACCATTATTTTGTCATTCCCCTGAAAAAAAATATTTTGCATTTTTGCTTGAACTATTCATGAATGTTCATTTATACATAAAACAAGCATGTTTTAGCCTTCAAAAAATAAGGTGTGTATTTTAATGTTTGTTTCTTGTCTACAGTATGTTCATTACATAAAACAAGCATGTTCTAGACTTAAAAAAATCAGGTGTATTTTAACATTTGTTGCTTGTCTACTGTAAATTTTTTTTATGTATGTACATGTAATGCTGTGTTTATCTCAGAAGTTAATTTCACAACCCTTGTTCAGGAGTTACATTTTCCTTTTTTAGACAACGATTTGCTATACAGCAGGTTTGACTGTACTCCACCTTCTGTGCAAGTATACAAACTCTTCAGAACTCACTGCCATTGCCAACTGATTTAGTTGGTTAAAAAAACAGCCTTTTTTACAAATCATCTCGTTCATGGGTAATATAGGACAACACATTTATAATTAAATATATCAAGGCTATATAAATTCTCTTCTCGCTGTCAAATTAGCTGTGTATTATAATGAAATCATACATGTATCTAATTTGAATAGGAAGGTTTTTAGTATGTAATAGTTTTTTTGTCGTTTGTGACTAAAAATTTAAACAAAATACACAATAAACTTCATGATTTTATTTATCAATGAATGTCCTGTCTGGTCAAATTTTAAACAAAAGCTGATGTATAACTGAAGAGTTACCATATTAAAATGTAAATACCTTTTCCTGTAAATAATAAAACATGCCTTGAGCTGGTTTCCTGTACATACCACCTCCAGTTGATATCAAAATCTGAAATAACCATAACAATATATGGAAACTACTTCTCACGGTACAAAACTTTGTACATTTGTCATAAAAAAAAATAAACCTCTAAAATTGAAAAATCAATTTATATAGAAAACATACAACATCTATAATACAGTAATAATTGCTTCTTCCTTTTTAAAAACTTCTGGTTTAGCCCGCTTCACTCACCCACAGCTAGAGTACAAATCTCAAAGTCATTATTAGGTTTATGTTCATATTGCATGTATCAAATTTATTCAATTTAAATATGTTTTCTTTAAACTATGTTACATTTATATGAAGATATAACTAAAATGTACCATATATTGGAACAAAATAAGGTAATAATAAATATTTCTTTCTTGTAGACAGAGTGAACAGATCAATTCTCATGATCAATAATTGCCATTAATATATAAACAGCTCATTAAACCTGTTATTGTCCATACCTGTACAGGTACTCCTAACTTATCACATATTGATGTAAATTTTGTTTTCAGTTCCTCTATAGTTGTCTTTCCTCTTGCTACACCCAGCTGCAAATGTATCAAAACATTAAGCAAAAAAGAAGGGGCTATAACAAAACTATTATGTCAGCTTTCAATGTTTGATCTGGAGCACCACTAAATAAATATTTAATTTATTTTTACTATTAGCACTTTTAAAGACTCTCTACTATTGTAACAGTGTAACATTGATAGTTTTCCTATTAAAAATGTATACCAATCGGGTAGAAAGGACCTGGAAATAAAATTAATACAAGCCATGTATCAAAATAATTGTTCGTCCGTTATCCATCTTAACTGCTTTTAACAACTCAATCACTCAATCACAGTGTACCTTTCAAACATAATAGGTCTGTGATACAGATATCTTGGTATATTTGCTCCTATTTCCCAGCATATCATTTTATTTTGGTTCCCCCCCCCCCCAGAACAGTTAGGTAATGAATATTTACAGCAGGTAATGTAGACTTTTTTTGTAAAGTATAACATCATATGTAATGAAATTTTCATTTATTTTTAGACTGCTTTGAAAATAATAAATATAAAAATAGATAAAACATAAAAATACCTGATTTGTGAAGAAAACTACTTTATATCCATCTGCATGTAATTGTTTCAGTTTCTTAGGAATTTCAGGATAATGAATTCTGTGAAAAGAAATTAACAGAATTTGCTTATATGCATAAACTGTTTATTCTGAGTGTACATTAAAATGTATTACAAAACTACTGATATCATAAAACAACAATGGAAACCCATATAACAAAAGAGAAATTTTGTCACTTAATTCTATAGTTAATCCCAATAAATATATCAATAACCCCACTGTAAGTAGCATGTTTCAGAATATATACACATCCTTTTTAACAACTCAAATGATTTTGTCAGTTCTGATTATTAACTGAAATAAGCAATTCATTTTAACTATCAGGGCATATGTTTGAATATCTCTAACATATACTGGTCTCAATGATTTAAATATATTTGTAAATTTTGTTTAACCAGTGTTTAATTTGTATCATGTAAAACAAATCTGACCTCCAATCTCCAGCATGTTTTGGAAAAACATTTCCTGACTGTGTGACAATCAGGGTGCCATCTATGTCAAATCCAGCTATCTGTAAAAGAATAAAACAAACTGTGTAACTATGTATCACTATCATCCACCACTTCTATTAAACAGGGGTTGACAAATTTTTCCTAAGTATATCCAAGCAAAGGCTTTTCTAAATTTTACTTAACCTCAGAATTTATATTAAATGTCCCAGGTTTATATGTGCTTTAGTGATTGATGAAAAAGTATTGCTGAAAAATAAATTTTCATATCATAAAATTTAATATTCAAAACAAGTTTTTAAATTTGATTTCAGAAATTACTATTCAAATTATAATGACAGAATGTTTTTTTTATTTGGCCAATATATTATACAGCAAAACATGAAACAATCAAATCTTAATTTTAAAACAAACAAACCAAAGAGTTTTTTCAAACAAAAATTTAAGTTCAAAAATTCTAAAATTCAAAGCCCCAGACTTCAGATTAAATAAAATTTTTAGCCCTAGACAACCTTATTAATTTTGCTACCATATTATGTTACACATTTAACAAGATGGCAATAATGTTTATTGAATTCAGAGAAATCAACTACTCAGAATCTCAATGTTTACTTTCTAATTATTTTTTTCTGGAACTGATCATGTTTTACAGAGACTGTACAGGAATTTGTGTTTCTCAACCACTGAAAATTACTTTCAATTTTTTTTCAAAGAGGTAAAATCTTATTGTGTGGGCTGTAGGTCATTGTTAAAGACCAGATGATGATTGCCTTGATGTTATAAATTTTTACTTCTCACTGATGCTGATACACACTCCAAATCATTTCAACAGCCAAAAAAAAAATGATTTAAAGTGATGAAAACAAATCACATGCTGGAAAGACACATGAAAATAAAATGCTCCGCTGGGCGCAGCTAGATACGACCGCAGATGTCAAACCATGAATAGTTGGGGCAATTATGAACACAACATTCAAGCTTGATACAATACTGAATTTGGATTGTGAATAAATATTTGACACAGCATAGGTTTCTGACACAGAATGAATGTTGTCTAAGAACTTAAAAATTTTTAATTTACCTATTCAAACCATATCAGTATTATTTGTTTTTATATATAAATCAGAAATAACCAATTTAAAATTTAAAATTGGGCACACATATCAATTTCTTGCTATTGCGCAATACTGTGTAATTGAAAATTTCTTCAAATATTTGACACATAATAGGTTTCTGACACAGAATAACTGAAATCAAAGAACTTAAAATTGGTCATATGATTTGAATTTATATTCAATTTTTTGCTTCTTGTGCAATACAATATGCTGTGGAGAATTGCCCCCTCCAAAAAAAAAAATAATAATTTACCCCTTTTTTAGCTTTTGTGCAATACACTATGAAGTTGCACATTGACCCCTCCTCCCAAAAAAAAAACAAAAAACAATAAAATTTATTGTAACCCCCCCCCTTTTTTTGCTAAAAAAAATTTGAAATTTTCTTTTTAATTTATGAAATATGAAATGAGAAAAAATTACCCCTCCCCAATTTCTCATTTACCCCCCCAAATTTTGTTTTCAACCCCCCCCCCCCCCCCCCATTTCTTTATACTTTGCAACCATAACAGCCCATTTAAATACACCATAACATATTAAAATAGAAAATGACATCATAGTCATGGATGGCAAACTTTAAATATACATAATTTAAAAGCAGTTTAGATAAGATAAACAAAAAAGCTTCATCAGCACATTTTATATTGGCAAATTTCCAATGGAATTTGTTAATAATAAAGTTTTGATAACAGCGCACACATATCAATTTCTTGCTATTGCGCAATACTGTGCAATTGAAAATTTCTTCAAATATTTGACACATAATAGGTTTCTGACACAGAATAACTGAAATAAAGAACTTAGAATTGGTCATATGATTTGAATTTATATTCAATTTTTTGCTTCTTGTGTAATACAATATGCTGTGGAGAATTGCCCCCCCCCCCAAAAAAAAAAAAATTTACCCCCTTTTTAGCTTTAATTTTGGACCCCGATTTGGACCAACTTGAAAACTGGGCCCATAATAAAAAAACTAAGTACATGTTTAGATTCAGCATATCAAAGAACCCCAAGAATTCAATTTTTGTTAAAATCAATCTAAGTTTAATTTTGGACCCTTTGGACCTTAATGTAGACCAATTTGAAAACGGGACCAAAAATTAAGAATCTAAATGCACGGTTAGATTCGGCATATCAAAGAACCCCAATAGTTCAATTTTCGATGAAATCAAACAAAGTTTAATTTTGGACCCCGATTTGGACCAACTTGAAAACTGGGCCCATAATAAAAAACTAAGTACATGTTTAGATTCAGCATATCAAAGAACCCAAAAAATTCAATTTTTGTTAAAATCAAACTAAGTTTAATTTTGGACCCTTTGGACCTTAATGTAGACCAATTTGAAAACGGGACCAAAAATTAAGAATCTAAATGCACGGTTAGATTCGGCATATCAAAGAACCCCAATAGTTAAATTTTCAATGAAATTAAACAAAGTTTAATTTTGGACCCTTTTGGCCCCTAATTCCTAAACTGTTGGGACCAAAACTCCAAAAATCAATCCCAACCTTCCTTTTGTGGTCATAAACCTTGTGTTTAAATTTCATAGATTTCTATTTATTTATACTAAAGTTATTGTGCAAAAACCAAGAAAAATGCTTATTTTGGCCCTTTTTTAGCCCCTAATTCCTAAACTGTTGGGACCAAAACTCCCAAAAACAATCCCAACCTTCCTTTTGTGGTCATAAACCTTGTGTTAAAATTTCATAGATTTCTATTTACTTATACTAGAGTTATTGTGCGAAAACCAAGAAAAATGCTTATTGGGCCCTTTTTTGGCCCCTGATTCTTAAACTGTTGGGACCAAAACTCCCAAAATCAATCCCAACCTTCCTTTTGTGGTCATAAACCTTGTGTTTAAATTTCATAGATTTCTATTAACTTATACTAAAGTTATAGTGCGAAAACCAAATGTCTTCAGACGACGACGCCAACGTCATACCAATATACGACCGCAAAAATTTTGCGGTCGTATAAAAAACCTTTTTCTCATAAAAATACTAAAATATGAGTAACTGATTAGATTCAGGGGATTAAATTTAGCAATGTACTAACTATGATAAAATATCTTATGACCTACTGATGTAGCAGGGGTACATACCAAAACTTACCTTTGATCTGGAACAAACACCTTTCCTTGTACATATAACTAGTTTATCAAACTGTTCCCACTTTGTTTCAGGGGCTGGTTCACCTTCCTTTCTATCACTAAATTTCATTTCTGTATTCTGTGTTTTCTTATTGATTGGTGCATTTTCTAACATTTCTTTTTTCTCTTTGCTTTTAACATAATCTTTTTTCATCTTTTTAAGTTTTTCCTCTACATCTTTGATATTTTCATCTTCATCTGATTCAGACCTTTTGTCACCTTCTTCCTCTATTTTCTGCTTTTTTGATGGTGGTGATAATTTATTCTGCAATGGGTCTTCTTTTGGTGATGGTCTCTTTTTATCATTTTTAACCATCAATGTTTTTGCACTATTGTTTTTATTATCTTTTACCAATATGTCAGTTTTTTTCTCATCTTTCTGTTTTTTGGGAGATGGTTGTCTTGTGACCTCAACCTTGTGTGGATATAAACCAGCTAATATATATAGCATAGATGACAGCTGTAATTTCACCACTCTGTCCTTCTCAAGTTCTACACCATCAATAGAAGATGAATTACTTCCTACTTGTTTCACAGTTACTTCTTCTGTCTTCCAATTTGCTGTTATTTCTACTGAATAAGAAAGAATGCAAAACTATATTTCTGTTTGTTTAGTTTAGTTCGGGTTTTACAATTTTCAGCACATTCGGCTATTTCGCGGCGACCAGTTTTTATTGGTGGAGGAAGCCGGAGTACCCGGAGAGAACCACGACCTTCGGTAGGAAAATTGGCAATCCTTGTCAATTAAGATCAGAGTCGAACACACCCCGCCACAGGTGAGATTCGAACTCACAACCTCAGCTTTGACAGGCTAGTGATCATTAGTAGTCATGACGAACTACCTAGACCACTCGGCCACCGAGGCACCACTATATTTCTGAGTTGAATGTATGATGAAATGAACAGTAATGACTAATAACAAAAACATGCATTTATATGTACCTCCAATGATATAAATCATTTGTAATTGATTGCTTGCTCTTAATGGGCCCTTAATTGGAAATAAAAATTCTTCTTCTTCTATACAAATATATCCCCCTGACTTCCATAGGTTTTAAGTATGGTAATATGAAGTAGGGTTATCTAAATAACAAATAGAATAGAGAAAGGAAACGGTGAATAGCTAAGAATAAAGATAGGCTGATTAAAAAAATGTCAAAAACAAACAAATTGTTATATATTATATACCATAACATCTGATATATTTTTCAACTGCAGTGGAGGGAATTCATGAATTTATGTAAAAAAACCTCAACAGCTATTTAATAAGAAATTTAAACATTCCACAAATAATATTGAATTTTACGGAAAAATGTTTTGAACCGAGAAACATATGTCACAACATGGAACCAATTACTGGAAGAATTTATATCACATAAAAAATATTTTAGTAACACTGTTTTTGCAAAGACAAAATTTGATTGACATATAATGCAAATCTGTTTTGTTCGAAAAAAAAACTTGCAACAGAAAATGGAAAATTCATAAGGCCATCATGTACATTTTTCAACCTAATTTTTAAGTTTCAATGAAAGTCTATCAGAATCCAAAAAGAGGTCATTGTAAGTCTTCATGTCAGGAACAAGTTCTCCAGTGTTTGGAAAAATATTCCAAAGTATTTCTTTCTGTTAAAAGTTATAAGGACTTCTGTGATAAGACCAATAGACCTCCAATCTGTTAATTTGGACCAATGGATCTTCAGAGTGAGACTATAGAACATTCAGACTTATTTTCAGGCATTCTTATAACTACTGAACACTATTTTTCTGTCACTTTTTGTAATGAAAAAGCTTTTAATAAATCTCAAAAAATAAACTATGGATTTTTTCCTTTGCAAGCGTATTATACAATTATGGCCCTCTGATGACGGAGGTATCCAAATTGGTTTACCCTATTAAAGGTTATTTCCCCAAGAGGAATAACCTTTAACACTAAAATGGTTGACAGTTTTGGATATATCCCGACTCATAGGGCTGTAACTGTTTTATCATACTGCACAAATACTGGTGTTCAATTTGACCTCTGGAAAAAGAAAATAAAAATGAAAAAGCAGTATTTACATGTATATAATTAAAACAAATAATGGGTTATTCACTGGTGATGAATAATAGGTTTATTCACTGGACAATGCAATTTGTTAAGGTTATTCACCACTGGCGAATAATAGGCTTTTTCACTGGACGATGCAACTTTTGAAGTTATTCACAGGCACCACTGATTTGGAAGAAATTATCCGAATTACTTCACACCAAGTGAACTTTTATTAGCCAATAGATTTATTCTATTATACTCTACATAGTCTATTATGAATTTTTTTCCCAATTGATCACTAAAATAAAACACAGAGGATCTTACGCTGGTGTCTTGAACAAGACAGATCAATAATGCGTGTATCTTTACTACGACCGACCACCACAGGTTGTTCATCTGGCAGAGGAATCGGATCATGTGTATTATTTGGACAAATCAAATCGCATGCGATGAACATCTTTCTAGCAAAATTGAATATTATTTGATAAGTTTTTATAAAGCACTGGTTCCTACATATTGCTACGATATTGTGGACATGAAACATTTATAAAAATTTGGTCAATTAATTTGGCGCCATATTTTTTAGCAACATTTCAACCTCTTATCTGAAGACCTATTACCGGTGAACATAAAAATTGCCCCGACTGTCAATCAACATTCTAAACGTATCTGAAATTTATAAAAATTCAGAACACACAGAATCAAAGTCTTATGAACTTTTATTCATTTAAAAACCTTTAAAAAAAACACAATTTTAATTTCACAGAAGTCTTATCTATACACGTATAAGGACAATATTTCCCGGGGGTTATAATCCTTCAGTTGTTCAAAGAATATATAAAATATACACTTAGTGGACATAAATAAATTCCCACTTGTAAATGTCCCTATACAATTCATATAAAACTACTCCAGATCAAAATATTGTCTTGATTTTATTTCTTATCCTATAATTATGAATTTTTTATTTTAAAAAAATCTCAGAAACATTTAGTTTCTTTACAGATTATTTTCATTTTTTCTGTCATTTTGAATTTTGGAAAAATCATTATTTTAATTTAATTAAGATTTTATGCATGTCAAATGTTGTTAAGTTAATTTTTGTATTTCAACTATGGATTTAAAAAAAGTTATAATATTTTGATATTATCTGTATAAATTATAGATATTTCTCTGCTCATCAATACAAATCATTAAAATATGACAAAAAATAACTTCATGACAACATTTTGAAAAATTGTAGGTTTATATGTCATATATAGGACAATTTCCAAATGGGAACTCATTTATGTCCACTGACTGTACAAAAAATATCGCAAAACAATTCGTATTACGTTTATTTACGGCTTTTTGAGCCGGTTTGATAACTCGCTGACGTGACCCTCCAACATTTGTTTATAAAATGATACAGTTGCGCTGCCTCATTAGTCAACACCTCGATGTCAACACCGTCTTAATATTCACAATAGTTCATCACAAAGAACATGAAGAATAAGAAAAAAGGTTCAATTAAACACAAACCTGGTATTACTTTTGAAATCTGTTACCACGTGAAACAGTTAATTTGCGATAATTAAGTCTCAGTCAATTAAATCCTCTTAATGACTGGGGTGAAAATTTACGGGTTAGGATATATTCATTTAGCGTTATTTAAAAATCTAAATAAAATTGGATATTTCGGACCGAAAATGGGTGACTTTGAAAATATATCCAGGCTATATGAAGCCGACAACTCCTGCCTTATTTTTGGGTTTATTGCTTTGATTTCATCACACAGTGATCGCATACCGTCTGAAGTTGCGCAATGGGGTTTTATATTTTTGACTTTAGGCAAGTGTCCCAAATTTCGGAACAAAAATGGACGAATTTGAAATGAAGGGTTGTTACTTCAACCTTTTATATCATCTTAGAATGAGTGCATACCTACTGTAGATGTGCAATAAGATTTTAGGTTTTGAACTTCTGTCAGGGTCCCAAATTTCAGACCCAAAATGGATGAATTTACAAAATAGGCTTGTGACATAACCTCTTATTAGTTTTTTGTTTGAGGATTGTTGACAATAAATTTCTTGGAGTGCGGGGACTCTAATTTCTTGGCGTGCGGGGACTATACTTTTCAATCCGACAGTAGCGTTTTATTCATTCACTTAAGTTGCTATCTCAGTAATTATATATAACTCATGTAACTGGTTCGATATCTTATACCAAAAATAGTGGGAGGGATGGGGGGTCTCAGCTATAATACCTCATTCAGTCTTAACATCAACAGACGCATTTCTTCTGCACTACATGATTATGTTCAATATTGTCACTTTTTAACATACGAGAATACATTTAAAGTATGTGATAAAACTGGCTGGCTAATAGATAGCATACTTTAAAAGGAGTTAACAGGATGTATCCACTATGACTATCATATCAAGGAAAAGCAATGTACATAAGTACGGGATATAATTAATGTTATAACACTCACTATCGAGGAATAAATTCTCGGTAAGGTAATTTGGAGCTGGAATCATATTGTATGAAGTTTTGAACAACCAATTCCCAGCAAATTAAAGAGGGCATCGAAATCTTTCAAACACACCATTCTTTTAGCTGATGTTACCTTATATCTTAATATAGGTAAAGTATTACTCCAAAAATGTTATCCAAAAATTACACATGGTAGATCATTGTATGGGATATTTTAATTTTGTACATAAGAAAGTATATTTATATAGAGTTAGGCCAAACGACAATTATAATCCTTTGTTTCAAACTTAATTACTGATAAAAATAATGTCGTCTCGGGAATGTAAATCAGTTACCGATAAATCAGCTAAGTTTGAATTAATAGTACCTTGAATATAATACTTCAGAGCACAAGAGAAGAAAATTGACCAGGACATAAACTTTCGCGGATACCGGATCTTAACAATAAGGAGTAGCCATGCAGAATCTGATTGGTCTTCCAATATCTTATATTTATTCAATTTGATACCTAGTATAATCATTTAAAACGTATACCAGTACTAACCGGATAACCATTCAGGAATGTGTTGTAGAACTGTTAACATTATCCATAATAGTCATACTTTATCTTAGTTCTAATTGTACAAGTACATTCTCTTCAATACTAAAAAATGTCGAAGTTAGAGAAAAAAACAGGCATTTTTGCTACAGAAGAAAGCAGAGAAAGTCCCGTAAAATTAGTTTCTGTTACTGGACATGAAAATAAAGCGTACGTTACAGACTTAGATAATATTTCGGACAGTAGTGGAGTGTCTAGCATAGGAGAGACCAAGAGTGATACAAAAGATTATAAAAGAAACCAGGGAGTGGAAATTGAGCGAAAAGACGCACACAAAGATGTTCAGATGAAAAAGTCGTTAAATCTAATGCATTGTATTGCAATAATGATAGCAGTAACAGGCCACTCCTCTGTTTTTATATCTCCGACGGCCATATTGAAATCATCGGGTTCCGTTGGAGCATCTTTAATCGTGTGGTTTATAGGTGGAATTATAAACATGATGTTGGCTTTATGCTTTGCTGAATTAGGCACAATGCTACCAAAGGCTGGAGGACCATATGCTTATGTTATGAAGACATTCGGGCCACTACCGGGGTTTTTGATTTTGTGGGGTTATGTAGTTTTAATTGCAGGGCCATTCTGGGCATTCCTAGCATATACAGCAGCCTTGTACATCTTACAACCATTCTTTTCAGACTGCAATGCTCCGGATAACGCAGTGAAAATTTTAGCAGGATGGATTATGAGTAAGCAATCTGTTGAAATTTAATTGATTTATAGAACAATTGATACTTTTATTCCTACATTTTCAACGTGTAGTTTTAATACATATATTGCCTGAGACAACTATATTATCCAATCACAGCAATGATAATAATATTAACCTTGTCATAATAATTTAAAAAAAAAGCGTTTTTCCGTAGTTTTCCATGATGCAAACATACTCAAGGTATTCAGGATGTTTCCATTCGATTTGTTGAAATAAAATTTAATTTAGTCTGATTTTTTTTTCGATATCTAAAGGTATTTAATTCCATGTACCCGGGAACAACCAGACTTCTCGTCAGTGACGCATAGTTCACATTATTTTTTCCGAACCTTTTTTACTTGAAAGTTGTTCTAATTTGTATTTCAGTTACATTCGTTGTCATAAACTGTGTATACATGAAATATGTCACAAAAGTACAGACACTCTTATCCAGCACTAAAGTTCTGGCTCTCCTGATAATAATAGTGTCAGGAATAATAAACTTAACTAAAGGTAAGAATTCCTTGTTTTTACTTATGAAATATTCGCTAACTGATCTAGTTTATACCATTGTGCTATGTTCTAAAGGAAAAAAAATCAACTAGAAATGGACAGTCTTCAACAAAAACTATTACAGGAAATAGTAGTACTGATCGTTTTGAAAGACAAAGAAAAATGAATAAATACATTTATTTACAAATAAAATATTCTTTTTAAATATCTTTTAAAACAAATTAAAATACAAATGAGACTTTCTGAAGTAGTCATTAATCTTTTGATAATGTTCTTTTATTAATGGGAATGTTTTTAAAGTATAACGTACATTTGATTGCAGGTGAAACACAAAGTTTCCAGAATATATTTGAAGGTACAACAGAAGAACCAGGAGAATTTGCAGTTGCGGTCTTTTATTCTATTTTTTCCTATGGCGGCTGGTAAGTACAACATTCAGTAATCTCAATCCCTTTACACAATTTTTACATAATTTTCCATTGAAAAAATAATAAGGCAACACCCATACATATGAAAATGAAAGAATATGGAATACCCGTTTTTGAAATATTTTATTTTTAATTACCTTCTATCTTTACAGGCAAGTAATGACAAGTCTTATGGAAGAAGTGAAACAACCAGAAAAGTAAGTACATGGTATATACATGTTACATTCCAAAATTTATAACACCAAAATATTTCTTCTAAAAGAAACAGTGGTCCTTGTTACAAATTAACCTACCCCAAACTGTTGATCCTTGATATTCAATCTAGAGGCGCAACTATTTTAGCATTAACTGACGACTGTTTATTTTTACAGAGACTTGCCTCGTTCAGTGTATGTAGCTATGATTGCAGTTATTGCCAAGTACGTGATGACAAACGTAGCTTATTTTACACTGATGTCTCCTACAGAACTAATATCTTCTAACGCTGTGGCATTGGTAAGTGAACAATTATTGTAGATTCAGTTGTACAAGTGATTATAGTCGTCTCTTATAAAAAAAAAGGGAAAAATCCAACATAAATCAACATAAAATTGCAAAATAACACAGATAACAAAACTATAGCAAGCCTTCGTTTAATTCGGCTGTACACCAGTCATGCAGCGACAAAAAATATTCTAATTTTTTATTTGGATATGTATATCACTTTAATAAATGAGCTTACTGGACAAAAGCCAATGGATATGGGATTTGTGGTAACGTCGATATGTGTGCTTTTAATTTTTCAGGGGTATATATGTGATATATATGGATAATGTATTGTATTGTGATATTATGGTGTGAATCCCCAACAAGGCTTGACAATATTGTTAGATTTCTATAGCCACTGATTTTACAAACAAACGGTCATTTATACATTTGATCATATTCACATGATTTAATTATCAGCCATGTATATATTTACATAACTATATTTCATATTGCAGACATATATCAACAGATTTTATCAGCCCTTGTCAGCAGTAATATCCGTCTTTGTAGCACTGACGTCCATTGGTGCACTTAATGCCTCTATAATGGGCCACTCAAGGTAAGACCGGACGTAAAAGTTTAAATACACGAAGGTGACACCAATAATACCGCGAAGTCCGGATCTGCCTGTTAAAAAACAGGACATTAGGTGGATACACGGAAGAATGACTATGAATAAATCAAAAGTTTGATCAAACTTTAATATCAATATAAGATAAAAAGATATAAAAAAAACAGAATATAAATTTAACACAAAATTCTCGGAAAAGGATGTCACCGAGTGTTTAGGTCATCAAGATACAATTTGTAAAAGTCACCCCATAAAAGGAAGAAAGAAAACAATAAAGTTTACATGTGAAAATCGAAAACATTTGATTGATCTGTTGTTACTTCTTAATGTCCAGCGGAAAATAAACTCGGAGACGTAAATTCCCTGTGTACACTGCACACGTCTGGAAAAACGTTCATCAAGTACGCTCTTGACCAAAAACATTGGAGAGCCAAAACAATAAATACCAAAATCATTGCGAGTAGAACAATCAAACTGCCTAAACATTTAGCCAAATTCTTTGTACGGTAAACTTTGACTGAGAGTTGAAACCCTGCTTTCATAATTCAACAGAATTTTAAAATTGATCAACTGAAAATTTGAACGCAGGTATCTTGCAACTAAAAATATCTCGACTTTTGAATATTTATTTATTTTTTATTTAATTTTTTTGGTCTTATTTCGTGAATACTTTTAATAGATATCTACCATAACAACGAAAAATGGATAGTATAGCACATTGTAACATCATTTAAAGGTTTAACGAAGTATATATATGAACTAAACACTTTTTCGAAATCTACGGACTGTTGCGACCATTTTGACCGTTTTGTGTGATGAATTCAGAAACTAGCGTGTCTACCAACAAATTGTAATGTAAATTGTTTACTACTGTTTTATTCCTTGGTATCTGGGTATTTATTTTGAATACTTGTCTCTCATTGTGGTAGTACATGATAAGTAAATGTTTCAATGCTGGCTGCGTGAAAAGGGGACCTAAATTGAAATCAGTCCCCATTTTCCTGATAAAAAACACTCAGGGGTAATTAAAATTGAATTATAATTCCATTATCTTGTAGAAAAAATCCGATGTTAACTGATACATTAGATTTGTGATATTTCACTTCTTAGCCGTCAAAAATATAGAAAATCATTGATTTCGCAGGGCGGCATCAATGTAAGTTTTTACCCGTGATATTGAGCCTTTTTACAAATATAAATTCTTTTGCTTGAAAAATTTGTACAGATTTATAAAGAAAACCGAAGATCATTTTGGGTGCCATTAACGGAGCAGGACATGTTGAACCTTCCGGATCACCAGATGTCAGTCCGATGTTTGTTGGAAAGGGGGTTCACATTACAAGTGCTTTTTTGCACTTTCTTGTCTGATTCTTTTTGGTTTGTTATGTTTTTTAGCTCACCTGGCCAAAGGCCAGGTGAGCTATTGCCATCACTTGGCGTCCGTCGTCGTCGTCGTCGTTAACAATTATACAAAACTCTTCTCCTCTGAAACTACTTGACTAATTAGAACCAAACTTGGTATGAATATTCCTTGGGGTACCCTGCAGAGAACTGATGTGGAGATTTTTGATTCGTCGAAAAACATGGCCGCTGTTACTAAAAATAGAACATAGGGGTCAAACAACAGTTTTTCGCAAATATCTCAAAAATCATTAGGTTACGGCAAATTCTGGCAGGTTGAAAGTGTTCAGCATGACGAGAGCTACCTGTGTGTTGATTTTCGTTAAAATCTGTCAACTGATATTAGAGTTATTGCCCTTTTTGACATTTTTGGCTTTTTTTATGTTATTATTTCAAAAATCTTCTTCTCTGAAACTACTATTCAAAATCAAATGAAACTTGGTAAGATAGTTCCTTGGGGTACCCTGCATAGAACTGATGTGGGGATTTTTGATTCGTCGAAAAACATAGCCGCTGTTACTAAAATAGAACATAGGGGTCAAACAACAGTTTTTCGCAAATATCTAAAAAATCATTAGGTTACGGCAAATTCTGGCAAGTTGAAAGTGTTCAGCATGATGAGAGCTACCTGTGTGCTCATTTTCGTGAAAATCTGTCAACTGATGTTAGAGTTATTGCCCTTTTTTGACATTTTTGGCTTTTTTTATGTTATTATTTAAAAAATCTTCTTCTCTGAAACTACTATTCAAAATCAAATGAAACTTGTTAAGATTGTTCTTTAGGGTTTGCTGCAAAAAGTTGATGCTTGGATTTTTGATCGGTCGAAAAACATGTCCGCCCTTACTAAAAATAGAACATAGGGGTCAAAATGCTGTTTTTTGCTATTTTTTCCTGAATTATAGAAAGAAAATGAAGATGAAAGCTACTTTCAAGGTAAACATGGTATCCCGAGTTGAATGGTGATGATGAAAGTTTGTTTTGGACGGCCATTTTCCCGCCATTTTTTACACTTGCTCAGATTTCAACAATATTTGGTTTTTAAAGTAAACATGGTATCCTTAGTGAATAGTGATGATGAGATTTTTTGTATGGAGCATCTATGGAAGGTCCTTTAGGAATTTTGCATAAATCTTCCCGGTCCGTGAAAAAATATGGCCGTCATGAGCATTTACATGTTCTGATTGGTCAAAATTTTAAAGTTCTCATTTGAAACCGTAAAGCCAAATGAACTGATTTTTTGTATGGAGCATCTATGGAAGGTCCTTTACAAACTTTGCATAAATCTTTCTAGTCCGTGAAACAAAATTGCCACCAGAAACCTTTATATGTTCTGATCGGTCAAAATTTAAAACTTCTCCTCTGAAACCGTTTAGCCAATGAACTTATACTTGGTATGAAGCATTTATAGAAGATCATTTACAAAGTTTCCAGAAATCAATCTAGTCTGTCAAATCAAAAGTTTGTCACAGCCAGGTGAGCGATACAGGCTCAGCCTCTTGTTTTTACTCCTTTCGTTCGGTCTCTGTAGTATTTGTTCGTCTTGTAAGAGTTTCACGAATTCGCCTAGTTTTTGAATTTTGGTATTGAGGAATTTTCCCACTGCCTTTGCTTCAGTATTCTAATTTGTGGAGTGCTTGCCGGGCGAATCATTCGCATTCCACGGCTTGTAGTGGGGTAAGGGAACGTATATTATTGTTTTTGTATTTAGGTTGATATTTGCTGGAGCACGTGTTGGCCATATGCCTACCATATTAGGAATGATACACAAAAGATATTTAACACCATGGCCTGCAATACTGATCTTGGTATGTATGAAATTAAGCGGGTGTATCGTTACGCACTGGAAAATTATCTGTCATGTGTAGCTTTTTGTTCAATATTTATTTTATAATAAAATTATGTTTTATGTTGTTTTAAGTAAAACTAAAAGAATATGCATTGAAAAATCATTTCATAAAACATTCAGAGAATAATGAAATGAACTCGCATACTAAATGTATTGAATCCTGCTCTTTTCTGGACAAACTATTTAATACGATCGTGACCAAAGTTGTACAAAGCTAAACAAGGTGAAATAGGGTAGTCAAAGTCCTGATAAATGCAATACCCACTTTGCATAAAGGGATTGTGACCTTACTTTATATTGATAATATTTTTAATACCAATTATTAAAGTACTTATGTCTTACATAATGAAAATAGAGGACTGAAAAATACAACATAGCAATAAAACAAAAAACAAAACTTATATTCTAAGATTTGACATTTATGAACTTTTCAGTTGGCCTGGGGTTTAGCCATGTTATACACTGGGGGTGTTGTTGATATGATGGAGTTTATCAGTTTATTTTCTACAATTATGGGGATTGCTGTTGTAGCAGCTTTACTATACTTCAGATGGACAAATCCAAACGAAACCAGACCATACAAGGTGGGTTTGTTAGTTTGTCTACAGTTGTTATACTAGTGTTCTAAATTCTGAGTTCCTCAGAGTGGAAAACCAAAAGCTGAGGCAAAGTCTGCCAAATCACAGTAAAACGGGATAAATAGTCAATATCTGTTATGTATTAACTTTACAGTATCTAAATGGCTTAGTCCAAAGGAAGTTTTATAATATGACATGGGTTTATTAATAATTTTGTCTGATAAATATTGAAAATTCATAATAGTAAAGGAATTCAGAAAAAGACTTTGTTAAATTGCTTTACAGTAAAAGCTTCAGTGTATATCAGACAAGCAAAACCAAAGAACAAACAAAACTATATAGTTATTGTCTACAGCCACAGTATTTTGTACTGTAAAATAACTTTCAAACAAGGAAACCACATAAAATAACTTTATTAGATATTTTTATAATTTAATTATATTTAGTCTGTAGCCATGCAATGGCTTTAACCCCTCCTCCCCAAATACACACATTACACCTTGTACTCAGGAACTTTTTTGCCTTTGTTGTAGACCATGTTCTTTGTACCAGTATCTATGTTTATTGTAAACATAGCTCTACTAGTTCTAGCTATTTATCAGAAGCCACACAAGATGGGTATAGGACTTGCTATCCTCTTCGCTGGTATACCTATATACTGGTTTGGTGTACTTTGGAATCCTAAACCAAAACCTTTTAAGGAATTCATTGGTAAGTTGATTTTTTTTTCAAAATGAGTAACTCAATCATTACCTTCTTAATAGTCCTAGCATACTAATGAAATAGTGCTTAAAGATTTAAACTGCTGTATGACAGTGAATTTTTAAGTTATTTTTTCCTATATTTTTGTGATAATTTCATCATATTCATACTTTTTACAGGAAAAGTACTAAGTTTAGAGGCTAAATGTTTTTTGCCTTTGTCAGAGAAGACAAGAAGAGCTATGTAGAACCCTTAATCAACAAAAACATCTGAATGAATATTCTGATATCATTTCTTCAATAAGATGACTACTTTGAAAATGTTTACATGATCTCATTTATTTTTCAGAGGGATGGACTATTGTAGCCCAGAAGATACTTTTGATTGAGAAGACATCATGAGAAGCTATAAAATTTAACTTTTGTTGATTTTTTCTGTGGCATACAATACTACTAAAGGTGTAACAAAAATTATAGCCAGTCGACTAGGAACAACGAAGAGAATAAGGCCTTCGTCATATAAATGTTATGCACATGTCCAAATATTTACCCTGTATTTGAATGTTTTGTGCGTAAGGCTGTAGAATGTAAGACTTACTGTTTATATCATCACTATTATTTACTATACTGAATTGAGAAATTATTGTGTCCACTTATTGAGGATTTTCAACAATAGACACGAATGTGAATGGGAAATAATGTGATTCCCAAACATGTTGTAGAGAATATTACAAGCAGAAATCAAAATGAGAGGATTAATTATCTTTATCCTGTTGCATTATTTGCATTAATAAAAACATCACACTAAATTCTGAATTCACAGTATATTACATGTATCTACTCGGGTGCATGTGTTTTGGTGGATTTATGCCATTTTCAGATGTTTAAGATTTGTACTTTTTACTGACTACCCACAAAACATCACTGATATTAGGCTGGAAAACTAAAAAGGCCTGTTGATTATAGGAGTTTCAAGCTGAACCCATATTGTAAAAAGAAAGAATATAATTGAAACCATGATGAATTATTAGACCTTTTCTCTATGTATAAACTCCATATATAGATATGTGTGTTAAAGGTATTATTACATTTTTACATACAAGTAGACTCAGTATTGTGTAGTATTTAATCCATCAGTGTTTTAGTTATCATATTTTTATACCTCTTGTGAATGTACATATCTTTGAAGGAAAATTATATTAACTTTCAAACTGATATATTTTAATGCCCGATGTCTTTCATATTTGTATCAAGATTTTTCCTAAAAGAAACAAGATTACTAATTTTATATTTTTATTTGTTGAATTGTTACTTTTATTATAAATACATTTTATTTGATTTTACGTGTGTTTATTTATGGCATGCCTTTTAAGTAAAAAATTCAACAAAATGAAGTCTGATGTTTTATAATTGTAAATAATATGATAAAACATTAAAAGCATACAAGCTTAAAATGACATAAAAAATTATAAAAACACAACAAGATTTAGATTGGTCCTCACTGATTTCACAGAAAAAACAAAATTTAAAAAATTACAAAGTTCTTTCATGCTTTTGAATAAAATAATTGTATTCCCCCACTCTTGCCAAAAAAGAAATTTCGAAACAATGATCATATAAACAACAGTCATTTGTCTTCTTTATGTAAGTTTACTTTTGTACATTAAAATAAAACTTCATTAAACATAAATAAGCACAAGTTACAACACAAACAGAATTCAAATGGAAATCAAATTCCAGAGCAATTTATCAGTATATTTTATCTAACTTTTGAAGACAAATAATTTTAAATCACAGTGTTCAACAACATAATTTGTCATTATTAAACCTAACTCATCCAGAGAAATTCATTTATAAAATTCCTATTATAAGACAATTAAAATTCCCCACTTCATTTCAGTACATATTTTTTTCTGTTTTACCATAAATAGCACCAAAAAGTTAATGGCATCACAGTTCAATGATAAATACAAATAAAAAAATACTGTTGTCAATATTGCACACTTAACGAGCATCCACAAAAACATACTAAAGAGATTTCTTTTTCCGTTTACTTGCACTGTCAGGTGAATCTTTCATTTTCAGTCTCTCTGTAGCATTGAATAACATCCCTTTAAGTTCCTCCTATAAAAAGAAAATTAACTGTCTAAAACTAACAACATAAATAGCCTACATTGTATTTCTTCACATAAATGCCTTGTTGGCTTAGATAATTTACATAAGGCTTAAATTAGATTTTCAGGTTGCTATTTAGTTTTTTGTCCCCCTCTGAGGCCGCTGATTGGATTTTGTTCAAATTTTGTAGGATTGTTTGTCAACTTTTGTACTTGATCCTATCGCACTGCCATTTTGATTCGATAAATTTTAGAGGAGTTATGGGACTTTAATAACTTTTTTCTGCATTCGACACTATAGGAAAACTTTGTGGACGCAAGTCCTCTGAGACCGCTGATTGGATTGTTACTCACCACATGTACTTGATCCCATAACACTGCAATTTGATTCGACAAATTTTAGGGGAGTTATGGGACTTTAATTTTTTCCTGAATTTGACACTATAAGGACACTTTGTGGACACAACTCCTCTGAGACCGCTGATGAGATTTTGGTCAAATTTTGTAGGATTGTTACTCAACATATGTACTTGATCCTATCGCACCACGAATTTGATTCGACAAATTTTACGGGAGTTATGGGACTTTAACGTTTCTGTGCACTTTGTGGATGCAAATATTTTTTTGTATTGTACTGAAATATTTTTCATTATTTGTTGTCATCCATACTGTGCCACCATTTCAATACATATTTTGTATATCCAATTTCAATACACATTTTGTATATCTTGTGGGGTTTCGACTTTTCTCTGCGGTGGGGGACATATGGCAAGGTGTAGCAATCTTGTTCTTGTGGTGTTGGCTGTTGATCGACATGCAGATTACATGTCAACTAATAGATGTTATGTTACTTCTCCATGTTAAACCTATCAGGATGTTGTCGTGTTAACACATATCCTAACATCTGTATTATATAATAAACAACTTACACTACTGTGACGATACATAAATACACAGGATTTAATGTTTCTTTTCTTCTGGATATGTTGCAGGCCATATTCAGGTCTAAATGCTAGGTCATCTGCTTCATTTAGCACCTAGGAAACATAAAATACACCAATATAAAAAAGAAATCTATAATAAAATGTATGTATATGATGCAATTAAATGTTGACCTAGTGTCTGGACACCACAATTAGTGGATTGGATTTTTGGCATTTTGAAAGTCTAAATGTTAAAATTATAAAACCATTTCGGGCTCAAGCACTTGAAAAGTTCAAAAAAATATTTAAAATTGAAATGACTAACTCTTACCTATCATAAAATTTGTAAACCCATTATTTCAAATATTTTTTCAGGCAAATATTGTGTATTTGATACAAATCAGGGATGCAATACTTAATTTGATAAATTCTCATATAAAGAGTTATCTTCCTTTAACATTGTAAATACCATAGGAGAAATGTTTTTTTTTTGTTTCTCTTGGAGACATGATTGAACAAAATCGGGTAATTTCAATTTTTTTAGTTATGACTTAACAATTGCATCTGTCAGCCAAGTGATAAGACCATTCAAATTGATTAAGGTATTTAAATTCTAAAAAATCTCTTTTACAGACTTAGGTTTACAGACAGTAATGATAGTTATGTGTCCTTGAACATGAAGTCAATACAATGACCTGACAATAAATATATCAAATATAGTTAACCTGCATATGACCCTGAATTTAATACAAACTAATATATACATGTCTTAATGATTCACCAAATAGCTGACCCATTGTGATTTGGTACTGAAAAAACTGAATTGCACCCTTGATGCAAGATTTAAAAAAAATCTTGACTTTCCAAAACTGAGAACAAGTTTATCCCGAGTTTAAGAACTATTTTTCTTCAGTCTGATACCATAAAAATATGTTGTCTATAAATATAAACATGATTAGAGCACTTCTTCAGTTTAATGCCAAATACAAAATAAAAATTTATGCCTGCAGACAATAATTGTACATGTTTATTGTCTTTATCCTGCAATTTAAAAAAAAAACTTGAAAAATGGTATGAAAAGGCAATTTACAGTAGTCACTTTGGTCACAGCAACATCACAGACTTTCCAAACGAATTCACTGTGACATCATATACAAGACTATAGGTTTTGGCCTATGACCAAATAACATTGTCTTATATAAGCTCACAAAAACACATGATTGCTGGATAAATATCAAAATTTCACCTTACCATAGAGAGATAACACACTTTCTTTGATGTTTCACAAAATGTGACAATTTCTTCTACATCATCCATACATCGACTGGTACCTCCAGGAGAAGTTTTTATCTGCCCAAGGCTAGTATACATTCTCCGTGACATCTTTAGTCCGGCCTCCAGCAACTGTGATCGTAGTAAAAGTTCTTTATCACTATTTAAAAAAATAATAATACAATTTTAAAATAAATACTCAACATGATTTAGCTGTTGTATCTCCAATATATGCCTGATAGAATAACTTTAACATGGAAATAGTACACATGTGAATATGGGTAGTAAGTAGGTACACAGGTGAATATGGGACACCTTCTTACAAATATCTTTCATATTATTTCTTCATTCCAGTATGATTACATGTATTTGGGCAGATACTTGGTATATATTGAGATGCAGCTTGCTATTTTTTTGTCTTTGTTATCATCTCTGGAACTTAAACAAAGTTAAAGATTATATCTGTATTTTGCCTCATGTATGTGAAAAACTAGAAATTGTGTCTGTAAGACACTGATGCCCTGCCTAAAATGTAGGTCATCATGTATAAATGCTCAGTACTATTCAAGGCACATCCACTAATGAAGTTTCATTTATACACTATGCTTAGTTCCAAAGAAATGAATCTAAACGCAAAACTTAACCAGAGTCGCTCAAGCATAAAATGTAGGTCATAATGACCCAATTATTGTATGACTGCTCAGTACTTCCAAAGGCACATCCACTGATGATGTTTCATTGATACACTATGCTTAGTTCCAAAGAAATGAACCTAAACGCAAAACTTAACCAAAGTCACTGAAGCATGAAATGTAGGTCATAGCGACCCAAGTGTTGCTGAACGGTGTTGTACTATACAAGAGGACTGTAGTGGTGAAATATCATTGATTATTACTATGTTTCTCAGAAATGGAGCTAAACACAAAACAACCAAATTGGGACCTACGTACGAACGGACGGACGGACAAGAGTAAATCTATATGCCCCAGCCACATTCGTGTTTTTAATTGTTGTTGTTTGTAAATATGAACTGATTATGAAAAAATAATCCTGGTCTTTCCAATTCAGATGTTTAAGCTGACAGTTGGAAATATTTCTTAAATGTGATTATCAAAGTATCACTTTTTTAAATTTGGAATAATCTGACCAAAGAAAAAAGGGATAATTGACCTACAATATCATTTAACTATATGGTAAATTTACCAAATGTGTAGTAATTCTTATTTCAACTTCTTAAGACTAATATAAATTATCAGCAGACTTACACAATTTGTTGAAACACAGGTATAGCATGTGACAACAGTTCCTTTGAAGCATTTTGATCCTCTATGATTTTACACAACAACTCGTCCATACTGAATGTCTCCTTTCCAACACCATCAAATTTTTGCTAAAGATAAAATGTGAATTAAATATTTTCTACAAAATAAACACATGAGAAAATTACTGACAGTAATGACTTCTAACCCTTTTGTATAGGTAATATAAATTAATATAAAATCTTGTTTATAATTTATTAAGTTATAAGAAAGTTCAAATTGCTTTAGAAAATTTAACAGGACTAAAATTTATCTATGCACTTTCAATTACAACTCTGAGCTCAACCAGATAAAAAGTTATTGACCAAATGGCAATATTTTCAAGGACCATTTTATTAAAGACTGATATTGAACGGCCCAGACTTTTTAGGGTACAATTTTTTATAGGAGAGTTTACTACAACAACAAAGGACAACAAATATAAAGTGATGGTGTTAGCTTACTTGGCACTTTGGGCTAACAACTATACATCTTTATTTTGTTTTATTTATTATCATTTTGTTAAGTCACAGTACTCAATGTATGTACACTTACACTGGATTCTAGTCCAGCAGATAACCAATCAGGAAGAGCATAACAAACTGATTCAGCTATCATGTTACCACAGCACACATTGGAGGCGATGCATTTGGGGAATACCACCACAAACTCCCTTGCTTTCTGTACACATCTTCCCACAGACATACCCTGCTTTACAAGTTCTGATGGTGGAATCTGAATATAACATGAACAAATTTTATATATCATGGACTGAAAATAAAAATTAAATCAAAGAAAAAAAATCTGTGTTTGCCTGAAAATAAAAATTAAATCAAAGAAAAAAGATCTGTGTTTGCCTGAAAATTATAATTTCATCTACAAATATGAAACATCTACCTTTTTTCATTTTCAAGAAAAATTCAATACATACAAGAAGCCTCAAGAAGCCTTTAAATATTTTTATATCACAGCTATGCAATTCAAGGGCTACACGTAAATAACATAACAACTTACCATACAAGAATTAGGTTTCAGATGACCATCGTCATTTAGGTAGGATTTAACAGCTGTATAGAATTTATTACTTTCTTGTACAGGTACAGAATACCTGTGAAAATATGACAAAAACATTTATTTTTAATACTATGTGCTGCTCATCCTATCATTATTTGGATCAATTTATTCAAATGTTCATATAAAACTTGAATATTCATCAGATTTTTACTTCGTTTTAAATTTGTAATTTTTTTTTTGAATTTTGATAAATCCCAGAAATTTGATTGGCTGAAAAGAATCACCTGATTTGAATGAACACTTTTCATTACTCATTTAAAGACACCAGCTACAACACCATGGTAATACTTATAACGTTACAATGCAGAATTTGAATTAAAACCAAAAATCCCTACTAAATAATTTGAATACCCGAAAAGTTTAACGTAAAAATGCAGTCAGCTGTAATTCAGTGAATGCTTCTTTTAGATGTTTCATAGGTTTGTAAAAGCATTGACTGTGCTTCATACCAAATGTGCTTATGTCAATGCTTTTACATTAAAATGAAACTACATGTACAAGAAGAAGCATTCAATTCTTAATTAAAATCGATCTTGTTTTTTGTCTTCATGTTGAGTTGAGTACTCACCATATAACATCAGATCCAGTGTGTAAATACTGTACATATGGCAGGAACTGTGTGGATGTTGACCAACAGGAAGTAGTGAACAACATACCCATGTGTAAAATTGGTAAAGTCACACCTATTGTAAACAAAGCAATAATAAATTAAATCATTTTTAAATCACAAAGAATATATATTTTTACTGGATTATTATTGTATATTTATTTTTTTAATAATTTTTCATAATTCTACTTTTTATAATCAGCATTATTCATATACTTGAATAAATGATTTATTTACAAACATTTTCAAATATTTATTTGTATTTTAATGTCAAGGTACTGATATAAATCAGCCTAAGTACCTGTTATAAAAAAGAAACATTTCAATGGACATTTATGACCTGACATATAAACTAATATGATTACTGAAATTTATTGAGCATCTTAGTATTTACAGTGTCACTGTTAATGTCCAAATGTTGTTCATTTATTTTTAACAAGAGTTGACACACAAAAATGTCTCGCCTGTCGTGCATTTCTAATGAAAGTAAATGCTATCAGACATATTGCATACAGTATTCGAAAAACAGGCCAAAACACAAAAACTTTACTATAACCACTGAACCATGAAAATGAGGTCAAGGTCAGATGACACCTGCCAGTTGGACATGTACACTTTACAATCCTTCCATACACCAAATATAGTAGACCTATTGCATACAGTATTCGAAAAACAGGTCAAAACACAAAAACTTAACTATAACCACTGAACCATGAAAATGAGGTCAAGGTCAGATGACACCTGCCAGTTGGACATGTACACCTTACAATCCTTCCATACACCAAATATAGTAGACCTATTGCATACAGTATTCGAAAAACAGGCCAAAACACAAAAACTTAACTATAACCACTGAACCATGAAAATGAGGTCAAGGTCAGATGACACCTGCCAGTTGGACATGTACACTTTACAATCCTTCCATACACCAAATATAGTAGACCTATTGCATACAGTATTCGAAAAACAGGCCAAAACACAAAAACTTAACTATAACCACTGAACCATGAAAATGAGGTCAAGGTCAGATGACACCTACCAGTTGGACATGTACACCTTACAATCCTTCCATACACCAAATATACTAGACCTATTGCTTATAGTATCTGAGATATGGACTTGACCACCAAAACTTAACCTTGTTCACTGATCCTTGAAATTGGGTCGAGGTCAATTGAAAACTGTCTGACGGGGATGAGGACCTTGTAAGGTACGCACATACCAAATATAATTATCCTATTACTCATAATAAGAGAGAAATTAACATTACAAAAAATCTGAATTTTTTTTTCAAGTAGTCACTGAACCATGAAAATGAGGTCAAGGACAATGTACATATGACAGACGGAAACTTCGTAACATAAGGCATCTATATACAAAGTATAAAGCATCCAGGTCTTCCACCTTCTAAAATATAAAGCTTTTAAGAAGTGAGTTAACGCCGCCGCCGCCGCCGCCGCCGGATCACTATCCCTATGTCGAGCTTTCTGCGACTAAAGTCGCAGGCTCGACAAAAATTGTGCCTTTATAAAAATATATAATATAGGAAAAATTAAGTAGCAAAAAAACACATATTGGAAAAAAATCTTTGTTTGATAATGAATACATGAATAAAAATGTATATTGATGCAAAACATACCAAAATCTGGAATTGGCATATTTTTGACAAATGTCATAAAATGAAATATATATACCTTGTAATGACCCTAAATACTGTAGGACAGACCCTGGCTTCTGATGTAATTTGTTTAACTTATTCAAATTCCATGGGTTCCTGCAATATACAGAAACACAATTATTTCAACATGTTTTCATTTCAAATAACCAAATCTTTATTAGATTTATAACATGTCAGGTCTATACGATTGTATTAATTAATTAATTACAACTGCTTTATATTAGTCACTGAAAACACTAAATGTCTAAAACACCATTTGCACATTCATTTATCAACATACAGTAACATTTTGACTTACTTTAAAAATTTGATCTCCAAGACTTAATGTAGGTAAAACTGATATGGTGGATAACTTCTTCACACGAAATCCACAAATGATAAATTAAGCAACCAATAAGAATAAAGACTTACTTTGAGTCTTTTTTGGCTGAGAATCCACTACAGTGATATTTATGTGTATCCAGACTACCAGAATGTACTACTGTGTGTTTGTCTCTATCTTCAAGTATATCCCAGTACTGTTTCTATAATAACAAAACAAGATTACTACATGTAGCCATATGTCCCCCGCCTCAGAGAAAAGTCGAAGCCCCATAAGATATACAAAATGTGTATTATTGAAATGGTGGCATAGGATCAAATACACATGGTGAGTAACAATCCTACAAAATTTGAATGAAATCTAATTAGCAGTCTCAGAGGAGCTGCGTCCACAAACTGTTCCTATAGTGTCAAATACAGAAAAAAGTTAAAGTCCCATAACTCCTGTAAAATTTTTCGAATCAAAATGGCGGTGTGATAGGAGCAAGAACATATGGTGACTAACTGTCCTACAAAATTTTAACGAAATCTGATCAGCGATCTCAGAGGAGATGCGTCCACAAGTAATTGTGACGGATGGATGGACGGACAGACGCAGACCATTACTAAGTCCATCCATTGCATTGCGGCGGGGGACAATTAACAAGTATATCCCAGTACTGCCACTATAATAACAATATTAACAAGTATATCCCAGTACTGTCTCTATAATAACAATATTAACAAGTACAGCTCAAAGTGCAAGGGACTATGGGATTGGATTTGAGATAGCCGAAGTTCGACTAAAAAGGAGCTGGAAATTCTCGCGTTTTGGACAAGGGAGATAAACATTAAATGACTTCTATATTCCTTTCAATGTGTTCATTGATAATTTTTACTTGTTAGCGAAATCAAATAATTTTGATTAATGATGATTGTCTCATAAATTCTTATTGTTTCTTAATTACAATTTTTTGTTGTTTGAAATCACAAATTGATAATCCTTTCATGTTGACCAATATTTTATAAATTCTTTTTTGACAAGTCAAGCCTTATTAACATAATCCGAATTCTATAACGACCGTATGTGTGAATAAATAGGATGATCACATACTGTAAGAAAACTTTGATTTATTGATGTAAAATTTATTTTCATCATTAAATCCGATATATTGTTTAATTATAAAATATAATAAATTATTTTAGTCTTAACAAGATTGTTATCAAAACATAATTTTCCTCCATACTGTTTGAAAGTAAAAATTTGGTTCATCTGTACAGATGATTAATAAATTTGACATAACGAGTTTATGTTTGCATTAATTATATTTCCTTTGTACATAATGACTTTGACACAACCAACATTTTGACTCATTGAATTTTGAGATAAAAGGAACTAAAATACATAAATTATACTGCTGGCTGGTCAGGGCCAGAAAACCAAAATTTCGACTCAAGCAATTTTGAGATAACAAGATTCAACTGTATATCCTAGTACTGTCTATATAAATAACAATATTGACAATTATTTTAAGTATAAACAAAATGTTGTTGATAAATGTTATCTACAACAGCTTTCATATATCTTAAAGTAATTTGTATGTCCAAGAATAAAAATTTGTATTAAATGTAATAAAAGGCATGAGGAGATAGCGATTCTACTGTTTATGAACTGAATTTTTTCCATGTTGATATGGCATTGAATTAGATAAAACCTTCATTTTGAACATTTAAGTCAAGCAAAGAAACTTTTGATAAAATATACCTCAATCTTCTCTATAGGCAGATTCTCTTCAGATAAATATGCAGTTTCCATGTTCTTTGATGTTTTATTGAATGCAGAAAGTGTCATGTTTTTTCCCTGAAATACATATATATGTTTATACTCACAACTGTAATTTTCAATTAGTTTTTTAGCTAGATTGATTACAGATAGAGATAAATACTGGAAACTTGCATAGCCTGTAAAAAAATGAAATATAAAACAATAAAAAATATATCAAATTTTCATTTATATATTACAGCTGTCTCTGGATGAATTAAGTGTAACTAACACATATAATCATATGGATCCTCTATATACTTATTTATGAATATCTATTGTAAATCAAAGACAATAAGTACCTTAACACAACAATGATCATCTTTTGTCTTCTTCAACATAATTTCTTTGGCTTTGTCCTCTAATTGTTGTTTCTCAAGGTCAGACATGGTGTCAAAGGTCACAAGAAACTTACAATAAGCTTCATATAACTTAGTACCTCTTTCAGGGATCTGTAACAAACATAATTTTTAAACCAGAGGCTCCATGGAGCCTGAATCGTTCATCTGGATTTTAGGTGACAACTGACAAAGCATAAAAAAGATACATTTTGTAGAGGTTCATCCAATGCTTGTTCATACATAAAAACAATTCAATTGGCTTGGTAGTTTCTGACAAGAAGACCTTTATATAAATTTCCTCATAGTGTCCAATGTTAAACTTAGTGTGGCTGTTGCGGCAACCTTGAATTTCCGATCGGTACAAAAAACATAAGTTTTGTATATGGCAGGCTGTTGTTATATTTATTCAATTTCGAGATATCTTATTTAGTTAAATAAGATATCTTATAAACTAATTGAGATATCTTAATAATAAAATGAGATATCTTATATATTAAATAAGATATCTTATTAAAATGTTTATAAAGATATCTTATTAAATATATAAGATATCTTATTTAAAATATAAGATATCTCTATTAATTCATAAGATATCTTATTAACTATATAAGATATCTCTATTAATTTATAAGATATCTTATTAACTATATAAGATATCTCTATTAATTTATAAGATATCTTATTAACTATATAAGATATCTTTTATATAGTTAATAATAGAGATATCTTATTTACTTAATAAGATATCTTATAAACTAAATGAGATATCTTATTAACTAATAGAGATATCTTATAAACTTATAGAGATATCTTATTAAATATATAAGATATCTCTATAAGTCAATAAGATATCTCTATTAGTTTATAAGATATCTTATAAACTTTATAAGATATCTCTATAAGTTAATAAGATATCTCTATTAGTTTATAAGATATCTTATAAACTTTATAAGATATCTAATAAAGTATGTGTTTAAAAGATATCTTTATAAAGAAGTAAGATATCTTATATACTTTATAAGATATCTTATTAACTAATAGAGATATCTTATTTACTTAATAAGATATCTTATAAACTAAATGATATAAATTATAAAAATTAAAGATATCTTAATACTTGATAAGATATCTTGTTAAATAAATAAGATATCTTGGAATTTGAATAAATATAACAAGAGTAAACACACAAAAATGTCTCGCCTGTCGTGTATTTCTAATGAAAGTAAATGCTATCAGACACATTGCATACAGTATTCGAAAAACAGGCCAAAACACAAAAACTTAACTATAATCACTGAACCATGAAAATGAGGTCAAGGTCAGATGACACCTGCCAGTTGGACATGTACACCTTACAATCCTTCCATACACCAAATATAGTAGACCTATTGCATACAGTATTCGAAAAACAGGCCAAAACACAATGAAACGCAGCAATCGGAGATTGCACATCCCCCCGCTCCCAGCAAAGTCGGAATGCACAAAGTCTGAACCCCTCATAATTTCAAATTGCATAAATAGAGAAAAAGTTTGACACTGATCTTTGGATATCAAGAAACAACACAGAAATATGAAATTGGACTTCTACTGCTCGGACAAAGTCGAATGCAAAAGTTTTAAGATGGATAAAATTGAAATGGCCTACATCAAATGAATGTAAGTCTTAACTTGTCATGTCCATTAAATATATATATTGTTTAGGGGTGGGGATCTCAACTGTTTTTGAGATAACTTGTAATTTTGTAAATGAGGGGGGTGGGGCCGACCCCCCGGGGATGACCATTCAACTGGTCTTGTCATGCCCACTAAGAATATATATGGTTTAGGGGTGGGGATCTCAACTGTTTTAGAGATAACTTGTAATTTTCTAAATTAGGGGGGTGGGGCCGACCCCCGGGGATGACCATTAAACTTGTCTTGTCATGCCCACTAAGAATATATATGGTTTAGGGGTGGGGATCTCAACTGTTTTAGAGATAACTTGTAATTTTCTAAATTAGGGGGGTGGGGCCGACCCCCGGGGATGACCATTAAACTTGTCTTGTCATGCCCACTAAGAATATATATGGTTTAGGGGTGGGGATCTTAACTGTTTTTGAGATATCTTGTAATTTTCCAAATGAGGGGGGTGGGGCTGACCCCCGGGGGTGACCATGTAACTCGTCTTTAAATGTGGAATAAAAATATATATGGTTAAGGGGTGGGGATATGAACTGATCTTACCATATTTTGAGATTTTACATATTAGGGTGTAGCCCCACCCCCCGGGCAAAAATCAAAATTCCGAAACCTTTGGCACAGACAACTCTTCAAGTGTTACTAGTGTACCTAATTTCATGTTTCTATCTTCTACGGTGTAGGAGGAGTTCTTGGACAATCGTTTTTAGACATTTTTTAACTCCTTAGGGCATTGCCCCTAGGGGCGGGACCAAAATTTTGATACCCTCTTTCAACTTGGGAAAGGCAATATAAGTAGTGACATAAGTTCCAATATCCTAGCTTTAACACTTTTGGAGATATCTCCATTTATTGGATATCGCGAAATTCGTTTTTCGCTCATAATTTGGCCCCAAGGGGTCGAATTCCAATTTTAAGGGGTCTATCCCCTAGTGGGTCATATACTCTTCCATGATGCCAAATTTCAAGTTTCTATCTTTTACCGTTTCAGAGATATGCCTTGCCACTACAGACGTACGTACGTACGTACGTACGGACGGACTGTATTACATGATCCCCCCGCTTAGCGAAAAAAACTTAAAAACTTAACTATAACCACTGAACCATGAAAATGAGGTCAAGGTCTGATGACACCTGCCAGTTGGACATGTACACCTTACAATCCTTCCATACACCAAATATAGTAGACCTATTGCATACAGTATTCGAAAAACAGGTCAAAACACAAAAACTTAACTATAACAACTGAACCATGAAAATGAGGTCAAGGTCAGATGACACCTGCCAGTTGGACATGTACACCTTACAATCCTTCCATACACCAAATATAGTAGACCTATTGCATACAGTATTCGAAAAACAGGCCAAAACACAAAAACTTAACTATAACAACTGAACCATGAAAATGAGGTCAAGGTCAGATGACACCTGCCAGTTGGACATGTACACCTTACAATCCGTCCATACACCAAATATAGTAGACCTATTGCATACAGTATTCGAAAAACAGGCCAAAACACAAAAACTTAACTATAACCACTGAACCATGAAAATGAGGTCAAGATCAGATGACACCTGCCAGTTGGACATGTACACTTTACAATCCTTCCATACACCAAATATAGTAGACCTATTGCATACAGTATTCGAAAAATAGGCCAAAACACAAAAACTTAACTATAACCACTGAACCATGAAAATGAGGTCAAGGTCAGATGACACCTGCCACTTGGACATGTACACCTTACAATCCTTCCATACACCAAATATAGTAGACCTATTGCATACAGTATTCGAAAAACAGGCCAAAACACAAAAACTTAACTATAACCACTGAACCATGAAAATGAGGTCAAGGTCAGATGACACCTGCCAGTTGGACATGTACACCTTACAATCCTTCCATACACCAAATATAGTAGACCTATTGCATACAGTATTCGAAAAACAGGCCAAAACACAAAAACTTAACTATAACCACTGAACCATGAAAATGAGGTCAAGGTCAGATGACACCTGCCAGTTGGACATGTACACCTTACAATCCTTCCATACACCAAATATAGTAGACCTATTGCATACAGTATTCGAAAAACAGGCCAAAACACAAAAACTTAACTATAACCACTGAACCATGAAAATGAGGTCAAGGTCAGATGACACCTACCAGTTGGACATGTACACCTTACAATCCTTCCATACACCAAATATACTAGACCTATTGCTTATAGTATCTGAGATATGGACTTGACCACCAAAACTTAACCTTGTTCACTGATCCTTGAAATTGGGTCGAGGTCAATTGAAAACTGTCTGATGGGGATGAGGACCTTGTAAGGCACGCACATACCAAATATAGTTATCCTATTACTCATAATAAGAGAGAAATTAACATTACAAAAAATCTGAATTTTTTTTTCAAGTAGTCACTGAACCATGAAAATGAGGTCAAGGACAATGTACATATGACAGACGGAAACTTCGTAACATAAGGCATCTATATACAAAGTATAAAGCATCTAGGTCTTCCACCTTCTAAAATATAAAGCTTTTAAGAAGTGAGTTAACGCCGCCGCCGGATCACTATCCCTATGTCGAGCTTTCTGCAACTAAAGTCGCAGGCTCGACAAAAACGGCGTGCCATATTTGTAGAGGTTAATCCAAGGATAATTCATGCAATAAATCAATTCAATTGGCTCACTAGTTTCTGACAAGAAGAGCTTTGAAGACAAGTCCAATCAGAATGAATTATCTGCCCTTGGTAGCCATGTTGAATATCCAATCGGCACAAAAAACATGAGCATCCAATTAACATTCTTGCCAAGTTTGGTTAAATTTGGACAGGTGGTTTCAGAGAAGAAGATGAAAATGTGAAATGTTGACAGACAACTGATGGAAAGTGATGGCCAAAACCTCACATGGCCTTTTAGGCCAGGTGAGCTAAAAAAAATCTGAAGTGTTAAAAGACATTAGTTATATAATGTTTTGTTGTAAGAACAACTACTGGTCAGAAGCACTGTTTAACTATTTCTTCATTTTACATTGGAATATCATCGTCGGAAACCTACAGCTGGTTGCGCTTACGCTTGCTTCCACTTACCGACTGTGTGTCAATTCATTCTGACATTTTTTCTCATTTTCATGAATATTCATGAATCAAATTGACCATTGAAATTACTGCTAACAATAATGGAATTCTGCACTTTGGAGATTTTAACAATAGTGACATTCTCCACTTTGGAGATTCAAAAGTTCTTTGGAAAGTAAAACGGTGCCCACATGCATAATGCATTTGATGAATTTTTGTTGTGTAGTCATTTTTTCACGTGGGGAGGAATGTATTCTCTTTGAAAGTATGAAAACTTGTTTACTTTGCTAGAAAACTATATCGAAGATACACTGGAATTGCGTACCGGTGATGACATATATCTTGACCCAAAGCTTGTCTTTTAACTTCACTTGATTGGCTGTATTCCCATGACAGAATCTTAAGGAAACCAATCAAAAGGAGAACGAGAAAAAAATGAATGAATTGACACACGGTTGGTAAGTGGAAGCAAAGCGTAAGCGCGACCGGCCATGGGTTTCCGATGATGTTAGAATATATACATATATTGAAGCAAATCTGTGATTCCATTCTGAAATATCATTTCATAATGAAACCCTCCCCTCTAAAATTCCTAAGGTCTAAGTAAAATTTAAGTAAAATGTGATTTTGTATTGTTTAACAACAAACCGTGTAAAACAGTCCTGTATGGGTTTCACAAGAGACATATTAGAAAAATTTGTACAGGTTTATCTTATACATATCACCAAGTTACTTTCGTTTGGCTATGTAGATTCAGAAGAGATTTATAAAATATATGACCAATAGCAATAAGAACTTCTATATAGGATATTCAAACAGAAGGGAATAAAGGTACAACCATAGATTGTTTATGTGAAGTTATGTCCAAGTAGTGTCAGGTCATCTGAACAAATTCATTCATGAACTGTAATGTGAAATTTGTGTATCTTTTAAGACTGTGAGCCATAAAATTATTTTCTTACAATTTTTGGTATCCCCATGATATCTGCCACTTTCTGCCATTTCTTTTTGTCAGTAACATTCTGCATACCACCCATCTGTTTGATTACTGATGACAACTTTCCCAAATCCAATTCAACACCTCCTATCTGTAAGAAAAAATTCCAACATAACAATTTTTACTTTTATTATTACATTTTCAGGTAAAAAATCACAATAATTTGTTTAAAAGTTGCAGAAAAGAAATCTAAATCAAGAGTAGACACTCTATATGTTTTACCTGAGTATGCACATGGACCAAAGATCTCAAGTGTAGGTATTATTTGTACAAAGTTATTAAGGTTTTTAAAAACTTTATGCTGTGGTCGGCTGTGGCAGAAAGTAATACCTAAATCATCTCAAGCAGTCTTTTTTTACTGGACATTAATCAGGAGAAAAAAAAATTTTTTTTTTTTTATTTAAACAGAACAGTGAAGTAAAGTGTTTCTGAAGCTAACCATTTAATTTTAGTGTAGTAAAGCTATATATTATTAAATACTGAATAACTCACCACTGGTACTTGTTCTATTATGCCATGTGATTCTAAATGATGCTGAACACATTCCATTTTATGTGCACTTGGTCCAAACCTGAAATGAGAGTAAAACAAAAACATTCAGTTTTAATAAAATTCTCCCCATCATAGGAGTTACTTCTGTTTTCTCAAGGAGATATGGAGTAAATATTGATGACTCAACCCTGAAATTTAAATTAAAAAAATACAGAGGATGTCTAACAGCTTTCAACAAGAGGCATGTGTACAAGTTGTATAACAACTATATTAAATAAACAACAAAACGGATAACAGAAAAGGTCAACAATGACATACCAATCAATCAAAGCAACCCTACTGACAGAACCACGGACAAAAAATAACACAAAAGAGCTCAAAAAACAAACATGAACACAACAGAGAGTCAGGATAGTCTAACTTTGTACAGACACTGAATAGTAGTGAGGTTAAACTGGTCTTATGGGTCCCCCTATCTATCCTGACACTCTGGTGTATACAACACACTATAAAAACCAATACAGTATGATAAAGCTTTGTAAATGGACAAATTATTACAAAAAAGTCTGAAAATGATTGAAATAAATATTAAGAAAAAGATGTTCACAAAATGGAAAAGCTTTATTCTTCAGGTGCAGACCTCAGACAGCACATCCAAAACATTGCATGTTACCTATTTCAATATTGTTTTTATACACTGTAGCAGATTTCCATTACAGTCAAACCTGCTTTAAAGGGCACCTCTATATAGCAAATCACTGTCTATAAAGGGCATAGTGAAAAAGTCCCATTCATGAACAAATAATATAAAATTAACCTCTGTATAAAGGGCACCTGGTCATAAAGGAGTTTAAAATATTCCTAACACCCAAGTTTCCATTCTGATTTTCAGACATGGTGATCAGAAGTTTGAATGACCATCTAAGTACAATTGTTGTAATGTGTGCAGTGGTTTCAGAGAAGATATTCAGTAATGAAAATAGCCCTAATGAATCTTTTGTTCAGATGAACTAACTTTTAACATAACTTCTAGACCATAAAATGAGGTCAAGGACACTTCTTACTCTTTTTCTATAGTCAACTTGTGATTGGAAATAAAATGGGTATCAATTGTTTTGCCATAATGCCAAAGACATAATACCTTTGATATAATTTATTGGTGATCTGTTTCTGTGTTACAAATCTTATATCCTCATTGATCTTCCCTTCAACCTTCACAAAAATAAAATAATTTCTAATTACTAATATATACATATTATCTGTATTTTTCTTTTCATTTAGTGTGTTTGTTTTCTAATCCACTAATATTCTTATCTTTGATGACAAGTGAACACTGTTCTAAAGCAAATTTGCAAAGTTTTCTTTAGAAAACATGTATTGTAATTTGACGGAAAAAATTGTTACCAGGCTTAAAATGAAATATCATTTGTTGCTGTTGCCGGGATATTTCGTGCAACTCAAAATACATATATTCGGTCCCTTCCAGTTTTATTTTTCCTTTTTGGTCATTGGTTATAATGGAAATGTGCGTCAAATTTATTCAAGTGCTTATTTCACAGTAATTTTTCATTTAACAAGTTACCATTGATCCAATCATACTAGCAGTATATTTTTAAATATATATCCCTTTAGGAGACAAGAAAGATGATGACCCCATAACATGGAATCAAAACTAGAACTATGAGTGACCTAAATGAGTGATATCCCCTGCTTGGAATAACATGGTAAACCCTGAAGTTGGATTATCTCCCTTTGCAAGCATCCAGTGATAATTATCTTGCTTCATTCACATCTACATATGATGCCCAACCTTCATATAAAGTTTCATCAAAATCCATTGAAAGGTTCAGGTAGAGTTGCACTTACAAAGTACATGGACAGACAGACAAGGTGATTCCTATATTCACCCCAAACTTTGTTTGCAAGGGATATAATGATATTAAAAACTCAATTGTTTGAACTCAAATAACTTAAGGTATCCGGACCATAAATGACCACGTGATTATTCAAAAGTTCCCGGATGTTCCACACAACGCAATTGAAATGACCTCGGTAAGTATCGGCAAACTTCAGAAATGCCAATATAACTAACTTATTTTTACCGACTCTGCATATAAGCTACACAGTGTGTTTCAACTTGAGAAAAATATATATACAAAATTCCAGCTTTAAATTGTTTGGTTCAGCCATTCACGGTCAAAAAGAGATTTAATTTTCTATCATGATCTATTATGGTCCGGATACCTTAACACTATGTCACATGAATTTTTGAATCAGATTTCCAAACAGAAAAATGAAGTTATTAGTTGGTGAATTACAGCTGACAGGTAGCTTTGATGAAGGAAAATCTGGTTTGCTGTTATTTGTTGGTGAAGTACAGTTGGAAGGTAACTCTGATGAAGGAAAATCTGGTTTGCTGTTATTTGTTGGTGTGTACAGTTGGCAGGTAGCTCTGATGAAGGAAAATCTGGTTTGCTGTCAGTTAGACAGCTCTATGTTATTTTTTAGAACATTATTAAATGCTATACAATGCCATTATTATCAGTCACCTGCATGCATGAGCAACCATTGTTCAACTGTATTTAGGAATACATGTACAACTTTAACAATGTTACCTTCCAGTTTTCAGGTGGTACAATTTTACACATGCCATAAGATGCAGCCAGGGGAGCAATGGTCTGAAGATATCTCATTGGATTAGAGAATTCTTCCTCTGTCGGACAATATGTTGGAACTTCTACTATTGAAGCAATATCAGATCTGTCTGGAAAAGGTTCCAGTTTTGGCAAAATTGTAGATTCACCTTTTTCATCAATTGGTCTTTTAGCTGTTAAAAAATAACTGTATAAAGTATTCCTATAATTCTATATTCCAATTGCTTACTGATGCAAGGTATTGTACGACTTTTGGTCTGGATTGTATCTGATACATTTTTATCCAGAAATGCACACAGGACTACTAGGAATTTAACATCAGATTTTATTTTAATACATATCAATCTTATATAAATATAATATTTTTAAATGTGGAAATAAAATTTCATGAGGTCAGAAAAAGTCACTTTTTTACCATGGTTTTTACCTTATGAATTTGATTTCAATCTTACTACTGGATGAGTGTCATAAAAGCAAAACCAAAAGAACTGAATTGCTAATTATGTCGTTATCAAAAACCATAATAAAAAACAATATAATTCTACGTAAACTAGGTGAACTACATTTAACAATGCAAACTGCTTACCACTTTTTTGTAAGAAAACTGTAAAAATGATTCAGGTTTAACACTGTTAGTTGATTTATTTGACATTTTATTACAAACTCTAAATCTGATGATATACTTACATGGACTTCTTCCTTTTTTTCTTACCACCTGTGTGTCTTCTTGTGTGATTTCTGATACTTTGCTTTCTGAACCATGCTTATTAACTTTACTTTCAACAAATGGTGTGATCCCCTCCGTAACCATATTTGAAATACCTGGATTCACAATTTCCTGTTTGTCCTTTCGTTCTTTTTTTCTGACATTTACTTCAGTAATATTTTTCTTCTTTCGTTCCTTCTTCATGTGCTTCAATTGTTTAAGCTTTTCTAGTTTTTTTGCCACAAAGAAATCAGATGAAAGACTAGATTCCGGTTGTTGTCGTGACGATGCCCTAGTGCTTATGCGAGACTTACTACTACTATTTTTGTACCCATTAGTACTTTCTGTATTTATTTTCATTTTTGTTATTCTATGCCCCTTTTTAATATTTTCCTTTAACTTTGGTTTTTTGGATTTCACATCTGTTTTAAACAGTCTGCTCTGTTTGATTGGTACTTTTAGACTTATTTCATCATCCACGTCAATTCTACTTTCAAATTTACGCTTTCTTTTTTCTGGTTCAAAAACAGGTGTCGGTGACTTTGATTCTAAACTATCATCTAAGTCTTCTGTTTCAATGTAAAGACAGAAATCACTTTGTTTTGCTTTTCTTGGTGGCAATCTTGAAGCAATAAAATCTTCACTTTTTTTCCGGCTTTTGACATTAGATGCTTCTCTTTTCAGGCAACGTCTAAGTTTTGTTGTTGTTAGTAACTGGTCACTAGGTATTTTCTGATAAACAATACATAATACTTTAAAGAGGGTAAATTAAAAGCAGTAATCTTGGGGAAAAGCAATATATATATATTCTTTGAAAGGTGAATTATTTTCTTTCAAAGTTGAAATTCATCATTAAAAACCTTTTTGTAAACAATTCTTTATATCTTGATTTCTATATTACAAAGTATAAAATTGTGAATTATATTGTGACAGAATATTCTAATTTGCTATTCCATCTTAATGCATTTCAAGTACTTTTGTACTATAATCAGATTGTCACCTTTATGTATGTTTCTTTTTGAGGAGATATTTATTCAAAAATTCAAATGATGTGGAAGTCCTGTAATAAAGTATACACTGGCTGATCTATACTTGCAACTTGAAAGAAAAACTGCAAATAAATTTGTTACAAATCTTTTATCAAAGACTATAGAAAATAAATGGGTTTTTCACAAAATGAATATATAACACTTAAATATGAAAATAATCTGTAAACATATAGCTATGTAAGTTATCTGAGATCCTCATCCATCCATGTATCAGTGTTTTCTTTTGTTAGAGCCAAAAATAGTTGGGATTTAAATTTTGATAATTATAAAACAAATTTCAGATATAACATGTCAAATCCAACCAACATATTTTCAAAAAGTGATGAAAATTTAAGGTTTTCCTTATACTTATATAAATGTTTGCATTTTATATGTCAGGCAAAACATGGACTAACACCACACAAGCATTAAATATGTAAGTTAGAAAAACAAAAAATTATTTATAAATTATATATTCTGCCAGAAAAAACAAACAAAAAGTAATAAACCATTCATTAATTTAGTATATACAAATGTTAGACAAAAAAAGCAAAGCATATGTTCATTCAAAAACAAGCTAATATACATATTTGCTCTTTTTAACATAAAATAGACAGAAAGTGCAAAAATATTATACAAAATAAACAATACTAAATAGTAGGAAAATACATCAGTACAGGGTACCCCACAATGCAAAATAGAAGCAATAATTAAGGTATCATATATTTAAAGCCTTAGTACTAAAGAATAAATCTATCTTATAAAATTGAAGTAGGGCATATATTCATGAATCTATCAGTAGAAATGTCATGATAAATATATTTCCATGAAATATCAAATGGGAGATGCTATACAATTTTTTAATGATTTTTTTTTACAAGTAGCAAATTTAACAAGCATTCTGAAAGTATGGACAATACAATTTCACCTACCTGCTTGAGCTGTGAGAAAACACACCAAATCTCCTTGACTACATGTATGTGAATCGGACGAAGACGTATGATCAGAGTGACTCCTAAAAATCCTACAACTATGTTTGCAAGGAGTACACAATAATTACCCTTTAAGCCTGAAACACAAACTTGATCTGTAGCTCAACATACCAAAAACTAGAAATACTGTGAGCAAAGCTCACTACTTGATACCCCCGCCTTACATAAGATACATGAAAGGAAAAGTCAATATTTTGGATAAGAAACTCCAAAAGCAGTGAGATGAAATTTTTAAAAAGCTGTGAGTAATGCTCACTTAATGATACCCCTATAGACAGTGGTTTAGGAGGAGTTGCAGATGGCATCATGGTACCCCCCTATCACATTGAAAGTCAAAGTCCATGTTTTTCTATGGGAAACCCCAAAATTGGCCCCATCAAATTCTAAAATAGGAGGTGCACAATGCCATCATGGGATGAAGATTCTCTAAAAGTTTCATCAAATTCCATTCTATAGTTTAGGAGGAGTTGCGGATACAAAGGTCGGACGAACGGACGGACGGATACAACGAATACTATATAGCCGGCTTCAAAAGCGGGGGTATAGTAAGATTATTTGGTAAAAGCGATTGCTAAAATAGTCTGGAAAACTATTATTTCGGCTGTAATTCCTATTTCCAAGGGCCATAACTCTCACAATAATTATCCTTTCAGTGTCAAACTCAACTTGATCTGCATCTCATCATTATTAGCTCACATACCAAAAATAAGATCCGTTGGTAAAAGGGTTTGCGAAAACAACCCAGAAAATTATTATTTTGGCAATAACTCTCACAATAATCACTGATTAGTGTGAAACTCAACCTTGATCTGTAACTCATCATTATAAGCTCATATACCAAAAATAAAATCAGTTGGTTAAACAGTTTCTGTAAAAAGTCTGGAAAACTTTGACTGACGGACTGACAGAGTGCAGACCTATAGTCCCCCTCGGCATTGCCTTTAGGGGACTAAAAACAGTTTTGTGAAATGTTATACATGTACCTAGGGCTAAGACTAAAGATAAATTTCTTAAAAAATGTGTGAGTCTTCCAATGAAGACATGTGTCGTCTGCGGACGTCAATTTTTACAAAATTTTTTTAAAGTTTTCTAAAAATGAAATATATATGCACACCCTTGCATTAAGGTTAATGCACAGAGAAAGTTTCATCAAATTCCTTTGAGCGGTTATGGAGTAGTTGAGGATAGAAGTTTTGAACCCCACCCTTTTTTTTCAAAAATGTCAATTTTTACAAAAAAAAATTTTTAATTTTTAAAAATAAAATATATATGCACACCTGTGCATTAAGGTTAATGCACAGAGAAAGTTTCATCAAATTCCTTTGAGCGGTTTACGAGCAGTTGAGGATAGAAGAAAAGTGTGACGACGCAAGACGACAGAAAGTGATCCCTATGTGTCGACCATGCGTTCCGCAGGCAACACAACAAAAACAAAAATGAAAATTTTCTTTTTAAAATATGAAACTCTGAGATGAACTTTTACTGATCACTTTAGTTGAGGATAAAATACTCTGAATGGGTTGCTTAGAATTACTGTATAAATCTACTGCATATGGGTTGACATTAGACATGAAGGAAGGGGATACAATGACAATCTTTTCTTATTATCAACAGAACCTCTTTTATGATTTTCTAGCTGATTGTTAATATTATTGTTAGTATCACTATGTACTACATTGTCATTACAGTTATTAGTGCTAGATATGTTACTATCCCCAAGACTACAGGTAGTGCTACCATTATTGTTATTACTACTATCACTATGACAACAGATGTGTCTATGGTAACAAATGCTGTGGTTGCAAGGTCTGGATGGAGAACTCTGTCCTTCATCAAGCTCACGCATAGCTTTGATCAAAGAGTATGGAGGAGCAGGTTTAGGAACAATGCTTGTACTCGCTCTAATTGGGAAATCTGAACACTTGAAATGCAAAGGTTTGGCTGCAACATTTCTTGTTGCAGTTCTGAGTTGTCCAATATTCTCTGCCTTTTGATCAATTTGGAAAATTCCTTCAACAGGCATTTTGAAGTTATTATTTTCATCATCAAGTGCTATGATCTTATCATTATTTACACTATTTCTAAAATTAAACTTTTCACCAATGTTCTTGGACCTCTTTTCACCAAAAAATTTATTTTCACTGGTATCTATTTTGGTAGTCTTATTGTTAGCAAGTACCATCTCATTTTCTATGTAGATCTGTTTCTCTCCATCTGTCATTGTTTGGTTAGCACTTTTTGAAATTTCAAAAGAATGTTCTAAATGTTTGGAATCAAATCTGGTTGTCATAGCAATATCTGAAGCAGTTTTACAAGGGTTACATGCAATACATTCAGGCATATCACATGAGCAGACATTTGAGCCCGTAAAAACTACATCAACATCAGGAGAAAACTTTACCTTTTTCATAAGAGATTCTTGTGTTGATTCAGTACTAAATAAATTTTTCTTTCTGGACCTTTTTTCTAATGTTGTCAAAGTAGCGACTGCTTTCTTTTTCATTCTGATTCTGTCAAATTTCTGCATTTTTGTTGGACTAGCATTTGGAGATTTTGTTGGGGATTTTCTTTTTACTGGTGATGTTCCTTTAATAGGGGTTACATCTAAGGTTTTACCAAAAGCTGTTCTCAGTGAGTTCTTTGTATGCCTAGTCCTTGTTGCAAATCCTCTTGCTATTTCTGGGGTACCAGCACTAGCCCTGGCTGCCTTTTTGATTGGTGTCATTAAACTTTTCATCTGAAATATCATAAAATTATTTGATTCTATTGTCAAAGTAAATACTTATCTTAAAAATTATTCAAGGTCATCTGTTCACAGAAATACAAAAAATCTTACACTTCAGAACTGTTTAAGTATTCCACTTGATCTTATGAACTTTGAAGTGTAAGTTTTTACTTAATTTTGTGAATTTTGTCTCTCAAAACAAATTTTGTATTCATTAAAACTGATTCACAAGTTAATGTTCTAAATAATAAGAGAAAATAACTTTAAACAAGATTGTTTGATCTTCTGTAATTTAATTAACACGAAAATAATGTACAGATTCAACACTGAAATATTGTTCTTGTATTTGTAAATTTATTTTTTGCATTCAACAGTTAAAGAAGAATTAAAATCTGGACTGCATGTTTTTTTATGATCACTTTACACAAAACAAGTTATATAATTATCTTCCATCAGAAAAACAAATAAAAATTGAAAACATGTTGCAAAGAATAATAAAATTTGAAAGAGCTTCCATACCTGTAAATCAACAGTATAAAATAATTACTAAGTTTTCAGAGTATGTGGATTACTTGCCGGAGAGATTGGACAAAACCCTTCATCTTGACTAACACTGGTACTTGATGATGAAGGTGAACTTTCACGTACAGAAGATCCAGGACGTCTACCATTTGAAGGAGTTGCTGGGTAACTAGAGTCACCACCATTAGAATCATCACGAGAATAATTGTACATGTCTAAGTGGGGTGGCAAGGCATGTGTACCTACAAACAGTATGAAATTAATTGTATTCTTCAGCATATTTGTAATCTTTCAAGAAATTACATGCATTCAAAGTGAGCTCCAAGCTTTTAAAGGTATTAATTTCCTATAAAATATAAAATCAGACTATTAATTATATTGGTGAATTTCTCAACCAACCAATTTTACATAATCATCAGAATACCACTACCCTTATAAGAAGTGATTTGCTATGCAGAAATGTCCTTAACAACAGATACGACTGTAAATTTGAAAAGCTGCCTACAAATCCAATGGCTGTACCTTTATCCTGGTAAACAAGTAAATTATTCATATGCATGTATACACCACCACAAACTTGAATGTAACAACCTGTGCTTACAATAAGACTCAGACAAAAATCTACCTGTATTACATTTCTCAAATGTATCAAAAGTTACCTCTTAAACAGAGGAAAGTAAGAAAGTCCTCCGTTTTAGCTCTCTTTGGGAAGACTTTGACAGGAGATGTCCTACACATTGTAGTTCCTGATACTGTCTGTTTGACTGGTGTTGATGCAGGTGTGTAACTGTAACCATAGCCAAAGCCATGCATCTGGGCAAATTTTCTTTGAGCACGATACTTTCTGAAAAAATTTCAATTAATAAAAAAATCAGTCTGTTGCTTTAACCATTTATTCTGATGTATTAAATTATTGTTCTTTAACTATGCATATCAAAATTTCATCATGATATATTAACATTAAAAGGGCATTTTTTCATAAGTTAAATTTAATACCTACATTAGATAAAAGTCTCTCCTGAAGGAATCAATATGATATAGTTGAGATTTTCAGTCTTATGTAGACCATTTATAACATTATTTCTTTGGTTATAAACCTCAATATTGAAAAATTTATTACAATTTTTTCCCCTCAAAACATGACACTATATTTATAATACTCAAGAAAGCCAAAATGAGTTATATTAATGAACATACATTTGTGTATCTAAAACATATAAATGTAATGGTCTATTGAAATAGGTAGTCAAGTTTCAGCTGTATCTAATTTCTTTCATTTTTTACATTATAATTGGTTTAAATAAAGTTTTTGAATATACTTTTTGCTCCACTCAACTTATATTACATGTATAATGTTATTGTAAGTATTGATAATTATTTATCTACTTCCCATTGCTCAAGATTACCACAAACCAGTACTTATATTTGTAAAAGGAAAGAATTGAATTCAAATTTAACATTTTAGAGTACATAAAATTCATCTTTTCAGAAATTAATTTGGAAAAATTACAAAACCTATCAGGTGTGATTTGTAATTGTCACTATAATTATTACCGTTTAGTTTCTTGGCCTGTTGAATTAGAAGTAGACGAGTTGACCGAGTCTTTACTTGTTTCATCTGTAAATGAACTAGTTTGAGAGTCCAGTTTGGTGGGTCTACTGGTACTGGGGCTAGATAATCTGGTTCTGCTTCTCAATTCCCTCTCCTCAGAAATTCCCTTCCCATTTTTCTGATTTAATGAACCAGTAGAAGCAGAACTATGTCTTCTTTTTTCAACAGATTGAGATTTTGGAGTAATGTTATCCTGGCTTACAGATCTAGTTTTTTTATACTGAGGTGTAGTTTCTCTACTTTTTCTTGTTTCCTTCGAATTAGTTTTTATTTCGGAACTTAGTTCTCCAAGATCTGATGGTTGTCTTTTGACCTCTTGGAGTGATGCATACAGTGCTTTCTTAAGTTCTTGTTCCTCTCTCCATGATAAAACAGATGAATTATCCTATTAAAAAGAGTAAGCTGTGAAAAAAAATCTATGTCAAAGGCTACTATCCAGAGATAAAAACAGACATAAAGAAATTGCTAAAAACAATAAAAGAAATATTAAATTGAGCATTCAATAAAGCTCAAATTAAAGGAGTACAGTTATTAATTATACTTATAATTAACCATCCTAACCAAATGATCACAACACCCAATGCTCTCAAAGCTTACGTGAAAGACACTTTTATGTCAAGAACTCTTTGTATTTAAAACATACCCAACTTTTTGGTGAAATATTTCTCTTTGGTCTATTTGCTAATGCTGGTTCAGCAATCACCGGTGATTTTTTACCAGCTTGAGAAGTCTTCTTGCTAACCATTGTTAAAATCTGGGGAAAAAAAATACATATCAAATCTAAGTAAAAAACTTTGGTTTTCCTTCTAGAAAATAAATGGAAAAATGGAAAAACAGATATGTGCTGATTCTAGACAGAATGAAAGTAATATGGTTGGATTCGCCTCAGGAACAAACTATTATTAGTAATTATCACTCCTGCTTGTGTTAGGCAAAATAATATCACATTTAATTTTGAGCCTTGGGCTAGTATATTTAGTGTTGATATATTTTATCAAATTGTGAAAAAATAAATTTTTGAAAAGTATCTCTTCATACTCTCCATGATATAAGGAGTTTGTATGGCAAGCCGTTTTACTATTTATTCTAACTTCAAGATATCTCATATAATATATAAGATATCTTATATAATCTAGTTTTTATAAGATATCTTATATAAAATTATCAGTTTATATTAACATTGTAGTTATTTTTGACACTCGTTCTCCATTTGACCCCGTTTTAAACTTTTTCAGTGTTTCATGATTGCATTAATGAATTAAAATATCTAAATTTTTTCAAGTTTCAGTCAGACATTTGGAGGAAATCCATTTCAAATGTAAACTTTCTTTATCTCTGTAAAACATTTAAGTAATTGGCTTGGTTGATAAAAAAATATTTGAAACAATTTGAAAAAAAATAAGGTGAAAAAGTCATAAATGGCTCAATAAATAATCAATATTTAACAAGGATCAGGCATATACTGGAAACAAAACTCATGAACATTCAAAAGCATCACACTGTATATGGTGATGTCATATATTCTGGACTTGCAGAAATAATTTGGGACTCATCAAAAAATGTGGGACTCACCAATTTCAAAAGTGTTGAGTCCAGAGGTTCATCCAATGCTTGTTCATACATACAAATATTCCAATTGGATTGGTACTTTATGAAAAGAAGACCTTTGTACAAATTTCCCCATAGGATCCAATGTTAAACTAAGTCTGGTTGTGGCAACCATTTTGAATTTCTGATTTGCACAAAAAACATAACTTTGTAAGGATTCATCCAATGCTTGTTCATACATAAAAATATTTCAATTGAATAGGTAGTTTCTGAAAACAGGACCTTTGTACAAATTTCCTATAGGTTTCAATGTTAAACCAAGTCTGGCCGTGGCGGCCATATTGAATTTCCGATCGGTACATAAAATACAAATTTTATAGTGTCTATCAAATGATCATTCACACATCAAAAAGATTTCAATTGACTTGGTAGTTTCTGACAAGAAAACCTTTGTACAAAATTCACCATAGGCTCCAAAGTTAAATTAAGTCGGACTGTGGCGGCCATCTTGAATTTCCACTCTGCACAAAAACATAAATTTTGTAAAGGTTCATCCAATGCTTGTTCATACATAAAAAAAAACATTTCAATTGGCTTGGTAGTTTCTGACAAGAAGAACTTTATATAAATTTCCCCATAGGGTCCAATGTTAAACTTAGTCTGGCTGTGGCGGCCATCTTGAATTTCTGATCGACACAAAAAACATATTTTTGAGGAGGTTCATCCAAGGATCATTCATACAACAGATCAATACAATTGGCTCAGTAGTTTCTGACAAGAAGAGCTTTAAAGATGAGTCCAATCAGAATGAATTATCTGTCCCTGGTAGCCATATTGAATATCCAAGCGGCACAAAAAACAAAAATATTGTAATGGTCTATCAAATGATCATTCATACATCAAAAACATTTCAATTGGCTTGGTAGTTTCTGACAAGAAGACCTTTGTACAAAATTCCCCACAGGCTCCAATGTTAAATGGCTGTGGCGGCCATCTTGAATTTCCGATCGGCACAAAAACATATCTTTTGTAGAGGTTCATCCAAGCAACAAATCAATTCAATTGGCTCAGTAGTTTCTGACAAAAAGAGCTTTCAAGATAAGTCCAATCAGGATGAATTATCTGCCATTGGTAGCCATGTTGAATATTCAATCGGCAAAAAAAAAAAACACAACTTATGTACAGAACCATCCAATTAACATTCCTGCCAAGTTTGGTTCAATTTGGACTGGTGATTTCAGAGAAGAAGATGAAAATGTGAAATGTGGACGGATGACGGACGCAAAGTAATGGCAAAAGCTCACATGGCCTTTTAGGCCAGGTGAGCTAAAAAGTTTAGGTAAGTCCATCAATAACTTATCTTTTTCAAGATAATCTCTATTCACGTCAGAAGCAATTGCGGATGAGATTTGGCATTAATGCCGCCATGTTGTTTAAACATTTTAGCCGGCATAGTAGTAGGAATAATTCGATTGCCATCTCTACCTTAAAAAGCGAGCTTTGCTCGCTTATCAATGATAGAAACCATTACAAGCAATTGTGCTAAAGAGGCGACAAAAACAGTAGTGAATGCCTTCCAAGTATTGATGGCCAGTGGTAGAGGACTTGTGCCAAATAAAACTAAAAGATGGGTTGAAATGAAAGGAAAACAACTCTGTCCATTGCTTTTTAGACTGACATGGTGTGTGATTCATGTTCATATATACATGTAAATGAATCTGTCCAAGCACCATGTTTAATACTTCTTTTTTTTGTTTATGCTCTCTTGGGCCATACATTTATGAGACGGCTGATTCTTTTTTGGTCCTGTTTATATTTATGTTTTTCTTTTGAGTGAATGTTTCCGAATATTTTGTAAAATATTGTTGCTAAAAATTTTAATATTTGCAAATCAAACTGTCACCCCCCCCCCCCCTCCTGACACGCTCTTCAATAGCTTGTATAGATTTCCAAGCTTTTAAAATCAGACTTGGTTGTCTACATTTAGATATTGTTAATAAATAATTTGATATAAAATATTCTTTCTAGCAGAACCAGCTAAAGCTGGCCACTGTATTAATACTTGATCAGGGTCCTTGATACCCTGAAAATTCAATTTTTATGTGTTTTATACAAACATGTACCAGGCTAGTAAATCAGCCTTCAAAATTACACCCCCCCAAAACCCAACCATACCTGCCAAATGTCCCTATTTGCGGGGGATTTCCCCAGTGAAAGCTCCCAAATAGAAATTTTGAAAGAGCACTTTTGTCTACTATTTAAAACAAAACAATCAATTTACCATGGCTATAGGTTTGTAAAAGGATGAAGAAGCCAAAAACCAATATTAAAATAAATTTGAAGACCCCTTTACTGGTTTTGTAGGATTATGAGAGCCATCTCACACATAAAACCCCAATGAATACTTTCTTGTTCAAATAATAGGTTGGTAGGTATAAATGTGAGTACTTGCTGTAGAGAGTACAGATGTAGAGTACATACATTTCCAGTTTGACCACTAACCATTTTTCGGAAAGACAAGAAAATAATTTTTCAAAATATAATGTTTTCCTACCTACCTACCCTATCTTATTTTGGGCATGTAACCAGAAACACACATATATTATTTTGGCCTTATCCTACATCTTTCTGTATGAATGATAAATTTTCTCTCATTACAGACAGTCAAAACTTAAAGAAATAGATTGAAACTAGAAAATGTGTCTGTAAGACACAGATGCCCAGCCCTAAAAACATCCCAAGTGTTGATGAACTGCATTTTGCTATACAAGAGGACTGTAGTGGTGAAATATCATTGATATATTACAATAGGTTTCTGAGAAATGAACCTAAATGAAAAACTTAACCATGAAAATCTATATGCACCAGTCACATTCGCGGCGAGGCATAAAAAGAATGGCCAGCATGACGGAAAAAATCCTGCTACAGAACGAGGGATTCTAAGAGTTTGTTATTTGTTAGTTGGGGTTTTACGCCGTTTTCAGCACATTTGGCTATTTCGCGGCGGCCAGTTTTTATTGGTGGAGGAAGCCGGAGTACCCGGAGAGAACCACCGACCTTTGGTAGGAAAATTGGCAATCCTTGTCAATTTAGATCGGAGTCCAACACACCCCGCCGCAGGTGAGATTCGAACTCGCAACCTCAGTGTTGACAGGCTAGTGATCATAAGTAGTCATGACAAACTACCTAGACCACTCGGCCACCGAGGCCCCGGGGATTCTAAGAGAAAAACTAATATCATAATACCAAAGATCATACACAATTTTGTTTTATACCACACCTATAAAACTTGAAATTAAATTCTAAATGAGAATCATGTATTAGTTTTCTTTTATAAGAAATTTCTTTTTAAAATTTTCCGTCCAAATCCTGGAAGGTTAATGTTTTCTTGATATTTTGGCATCACCGAAATGTACTGTGACGTTACGTGATGTAAGACAAGGATATTCCACACGGGTGTCTTACACCGCCAAACATTATCCTCAACTGCTTGTTATGAGAGAAGAACCTATGCTCTACTTTCATATCTATTCTCAGTTTTCTAAATGTAGTTTGCTCATGATCAGACATCCATGACCCATTCCAGCACTTTTCAATTTATCATTTATTACTTCCCCCAGCTTCTACATGTAACTACAGCTATCAGGCCTATTTGAATATATTCTTTCCATAAAATAATTAAACTTAGCGGCTCAGATGTTCAACTAACGCCAGGCGGAGCTGCTTTTCAAGAAGTTATTTAAAAACTGGGTTAAAAAATATTTATCACCCATCTACAGACGACCTTTTGAACCCCCCCTCAAATGATGGAATAAATAAAGATATACATGAAGGGGGGTTCAAATAGAAGTCTTACCAATTTATGTACCTGATATATCGTCAGGTGCCATGTTTGTTAGAGATTGACCTATTTTCAATCCTTTATTTCATCTATTTCTATTGCACATGTGTATACTATGATGAGTTTTCTGGTTTTTATTATTAGAAAAACAACAAATCTGCACACTACTCAAGACTTTGACATGTTCAAAGTTGCTTTCAAAGACTTAAATACAAATTTTATTAATTGTACCTGTTTGGCCATGTTTTTCTAATGTCATAAATATGCATCACTTGAATGCTTGTTTACAAAATATCCTGAAGGGTTACATAAAATACAGCTATGTTGTCTGCATCTCAGAAACCTGATCGCCAGGACACTTGACTGTCATGTGGTTCTACATTGTACTTGTTACAAACAAGCGAGATGAAATCAACATGGTTCTTATATAAAATGAGCATCTGGGATATATGTATTCAATATACTATTTAAAATATTTGATATAACCTTTATTCAAAGAGATGACAAACAGTCTGAGACAAGATTAATACTTGAAGCCATATGTTCCCCGCCAGAGAGAAAAGTCGAAGCCCCACAAGATATATACAAAATGTATATTATTGAAATGGTGGCAAAGTATGGACGTCAACACATAATAAAAAAAATGTAGTACAATACAAATAATAATTTGTGTCCACAAAGTATTCCTGTGGTGTCACATGCACAAAAACATTAAAGTCCCATAACTCAAGTAAAATTTGTCGAATCAAAATTGCAGTGCGATACGATCAAGTACATGTGTTGATGAACAATCCTACAAAATTTGAACAAAATCCGATCAGTGGTCTAAGAGGAGTTGCGTCCACAAAGCGTTCCTATAGTGGCACATGCACAAACACGTTAAAGTCGCACAACTCCCGCAAAATTTGTCAAATCAGAATCCGGGTGTGATAGGATCAAGTACATATGGTGACTAACCAGTGATCTTTCTACATATGAATTAGAGCCAAAAATCGTTTGTTTCCCCATGGCAAAAAGGCAATAATTTCCCCAAAATCCTCCAATATGACAGGCAGAGTTTACCCATTGAGAGCCTCAAGTCAATCGAAAATCCCTGCCCTTAACTTAACCATGTAAAGAAAGTTTGATGTTGTTCCGATTGTCCCAAGGTACTGACAATCCCTAAAATGCTTTAATATATCGTGTCGTTTGTTACCTCGAAAAGCGTCTAAATGACAATTATTGAATAACAAAAGCATTGCATGTCCCACATCTCAGTAACTGATTTCTCAATAAAAAAACTACTGAGATTATTACAATTCATTTTAAATTACGATATATCCCAAAAGTCGACATGGTTCATACTTTTAGAAACGAAACTGGTATATATTCAATTCACATTTGTTTGTGGTAACATCATACTTTACGACAAAATCAACAAATTTCACTCAATATATGTATAATCGGACATTTAAACGATGAAAAGATAATAATTAATTACTAATTGGAAACAAAATGTTTAGGTATATTTTTTTACTTTCATTTTAATGAAATATTTGAGATATTCAAAAACGACTTTCAGTTAAAAAAAAAAGACACATAGAACATCCTCTGTCAGAAAAAAAGAATAATCATAACTCAAAACATGAGAAACCAATCATCATAGAACATTATCAGACACCGATAAAGACAAACTTGTGGACATATTTAAGGGACAGAGAAACAGAAAACTTGTGCCGTTAAAGTGAAATAAAATTGTTTTACAAATTTCCCAATTTGTTAATTACTTCGATAGTTTTTCCCAAATGGAAAGGCACAGGCACCTTTGAAACAAAGTTGAAAAATCACTGCTAACAGTCCTACAAAATTTTAACAAAATTCGATCAGCAGTCTCAGAGGAGTTGCACTGACAAAGTGTAACTATAGTGTCGAATGCAGAAAAAAGTCCCATAACTCCCATAAAACTTCTCAAATAAAAATGGCCGTGCGATAGGATATAGTAGATATGGTGACTAACAGTCCTACAAAATTTGAACAGATGCAGACCATTACTGGGTCCCTCCATCGGGTTGCGGAAGGGGACAATTTTTACAAGCTTTAAACATGTAAAACCTTGAAGTTGGATAATCTCCTTTTGCAAGAATCTGGCGATAATTATCTTTTGCTTCATGCATATCTACATGTGATGACCAACCTTCATATTAATTTTCATCAAATTCCATTGAACAGTTTAGGAGTTGCACTTACAAGCTTTAAATATGTAAAACCCTTATGTTGAATTATCTCCCTTTGCAAGCATCCGGCGATAATCATCTTGCTTCATGCACATCTACATATGATGTACAACCTTCATATACAATGTAAAGTTTCATCAAATTCCACTGAATGGTTTAGGAGGAGTTGCACTTACAAGCTTAAGCTATGTAAAACCCTTCAGTTGGATTATCTCCCTTTACAAGCATCTGGCAATAATTATCTTGCTTCATGCACATCTAAATATGATGACCAACCTTCATATAAAGTTTCATCAAAATCCATTGAACAGTTAAGGAGTTGCGCTTACAAGACATATGCACAGACAGACAGGGTGATTCATACATAACACCCCAAAAACTGTTTGCAGGAGGTAAAACGATACATATATGTATATTGTAGAATCCCTGTGCCAGAAGGCAAAGATATAAGCAATACTCGCTCACTTCATAGAACATCAACCCAAAGTTGTAAGATTTGTTTTTAACAACCGAAAACTATAAAATATTCATTTTTATTATTTAATGTAATCGCCAGAACCACGATCCTTGAAAACACTAATTTCTGAATATGAGAGTAATCTCCTGTCTGTGTAATGGGTCGAATTTTACTGGGCTCGAAAACAGGTAATACATTTTAATGACAAGAGTAAATCGGAAACATAAAAAAAAACGCAGAAACTCATGACAGGTAAATCTAGGAACTTTAAAACATTGAAAAGGACATTCTTTTTGAATTCCAGTATTTACATGCATAAAAAATAGGCAGTGAAAATTGCTATTAGGTTGAAAACCGATCACACATAGATAATGTTTACAATTGATGTTTCCACCTACCGTTAACTGAAGATCCTACTTAGCCTCTATGACAAGTTGGGTTGTAGTTTATGATAAATAAGAACTTGTAATTTCTTTGTAAATCAACAATTAGCTCCGGAATTTGGGCAGAAATGTATGTAAGCGTACTTTTATTCCGGCGTGTAGATTTTCCGATGAGTAATTTTACACTAGTCATTTGTTAGTGTTGTCTTTCCGTAAATAGTGCGAAACAGAACAAACAGACAGTCAAGTTTTGTTTATTTTGATTATCACAGGTATTTATAAACACGATTCTGGGTTTCTTATTGTTGTCACCCGTGCGTTTTATTTTTAGGTAGGGTTATCGTTCTTGAATTAAAATAAAATTTAATTCTTTATTTCAAAGTTTATTTATTTACTTTTTGCTCAAATTTAATTCAAGTTTTAAAAATGTATTCATTGTTTAAAGTTTTAAATTAGCTTATGCTAATTTGGCATAATACTTGTATTTTCATAAATTGAATGTAACTTTTTTATATCATAAAGAGTATTTTTGTATAAACATTTGGCTTGTCAAGATTTCTTTACCTCCTGCAAAGTTAACCCAGTCCTTTAATATAGGATTGTTATTGTTAATAAGATTGTCCCATATAGAATTATGCATAGATAAATGTAATTTAAAATTATGTTTATACAACTGTTGATGATTTGATGGATTTGTAGAAATTGCCTTTATAAATTATATTCGTTTAATAAAGTTTTCTTTTCTTTTAGAAGCCTGATTAGTTAGCTATATATATATAAGGTTTAAATGGTCGAAATCTACTTTAAAATATCTTCACATTAGTTAATCCCGAAGTTCCGATTACATATTAAATGACAATTTGTCAATTTATGCTAATATTATAATGATAAAGATTATACATGTATTATATATATGGAGCAGAGGAATATGAGGCGATTTTGAATTACCTGAACGACAAATAGTACAACCAAACATTTCAATGAAGAATAATTGCACTAGGTAATTTTTTCCAGGAAAAATTACACTAGAATATAATTTCCACATGACAATGTATTTCTAAAATTATGTTGGCTTTGATATTTTTACCCCCCCCCCAAAACGCCCTATTTTATTAAATAGTCCCCCAAAAAATCCCTTTTCAGAGTGTTTTGGATACACAACTAAACAAAGGACAATTTACACTAAGCATGGAAAAAGTAAACTAGTGCATTAATTCCTCTGGAAATTATACACTAGTGTAACTTGTCCTCTGGAAAAAATACACTAGTGGAACGAATACACTGTTACATGTACACAAAGAAACGGTCGGTCATGATGAAGGGGCGAAAACTCTTGTTCAACATTTTGGTAAGTGATGAAATTACTTGATATCCGACTCAATATTTACGATTTTGTATTTATTGTGATTTGTTCGAATTTACATCGCCTCTAATTATTTATCAGCTCTAACCTGCTAACCGCCGAGGGACTACTCTTCGGCGGAAATGTAAACAATAGCATGTGCTTCCGCTTCCGGAGTGAATATTAAGATCCACTGTTTAAAATAATAATTAAATATTTTCTAAATAAAAAAATCAATTCAGGTATACAGTAATTAAAATAAAACTGAACATTATCGGATCATAATTTTAAAATGTTCAATACACAGGAATATAATATTTTATTGCTCTAACAAATAACCCAAAAGTCTGCATACAACATATCACCATCACCTGATCAATGTCATATAATTCGGCAACACCTCAAATAACAGTGAAGTTATACCCAATTACGTAACAGAAAGATATGGCAAGCCGTTTTACTATTTATTCTAACTTCAATATATCTCATATACTTTATAAGATATCTCATATATTTTATAAGATATCTTATATAGTTTATAAGATATCTCATATAATTTATAAGATATCTTAGAAAGAAAATTATATAAGATATCTTATAAATTATATGAGATGTCTTATAAACTATATAATTAATAATAAAATAAAGTAAAGTAACTGTCAAAAAAATAATAATAATAATAAAAAAAATAATAATAATATTAATAAAATAACTGTAATAATAATATCAAAAGAATAAGCCACTTTAAGAGAAAATACAAATCACTTTGGAAGCTACACTATATGTCTTATTCAATTAAAAATAAAATTAGTACACTTTTAATAACGTGCACCACCACGGCTGCCTCTGTAATTGCCCCTTCGATTGTAGGCACCTCGACCTCCTCTGCCTCTGTATCCTGTGGAGGTATTTCTGTACGGTGTTCTTTTTGGAAGATTAAGCACATGATCAACACTGTCCCTGATATCTGATATCTGATGCCAATACTGATACTACATTTTTTGATAGATGAAAACCATCTGTTGTGGCGATATCGTTCATAATAGGTTCTCCTTTATATGCTAAATTGCTGTTGTCACATAAAGAATACCATATTATCATCTTTAAATTCTTCTTTCAACATAGCACTGACATGAAAAGCTTTGTTATTCAAAGTAGACCAATCGGATCTTGGTGTTGGTAATGAAAAGAAGACTTTAGTATATGGATAAAAACTGTGAACAATACTAATAATATTGCTCGTTTTGGCGAAACAGTCCTAAACTCGAGTTGTGAGACAAATAAGTCTAAGTTGCAAGAATTATCTAATAAATAAACAACAATTAATAAATAGATAACAGGAAAGGTCAGCAATGCTATACCAATCAATGAACGCTACCCTAACTGCCTAAGTATACTTTAAAAAGTTACAAGTTGTCTCGTATTGCATTTCAAGTGAAAATAAGAAGCAGAAATTTGCATGAATATCAAGATAATCAAGAATTCAGTATGTAGTATATATTTGCTTTTCTGCTATGAAGTCTTCCACTTTCTGGACTGACAACGTTATACTTAAGAAACTCCGATATTTGAAAGCTAAGCCCATACCTATGGCGCCGTGGTTAGCCCATCGGACTAAGAAGCCAAAGGTTCCTGTTTCGATTCCCGTTCGGGATGAACATTTCAGGGATCGTGCAAAGAACAAGGGTCTTTTTTCCTGATACTGTTTCATTCGGTTAGTTTACCTGTGTAGGTTTAATTCTAAATGTTTTGATACTATATTTATATGGATAATTGCGTCACACCTTGCCAACAATCAAGGCCACGCTAATATATATATATATATATATATATATATATATATATATATATATATTAGTTTATTAACACTTGATGATGAAAAAACTAATGAAATTATAACTGAGCTATTGATTTTGCGATACCGTGCAGTGAATCATTGTCGGTGTTACAGTAAGTCTTACTGGCATTATGTTTTAAACAAAACGAATTGAAGTATAAAATGGACAATGACATTTCGAAATGTCTACAAACTTGTACGCCAGAGAAACTAACATAATAATGTGTTGGAATCTTTTGAAAGTTGGACCCTGTTGTAGAAACCTACAGTTTTAAGGTTTTAATTAAAGTGATGGTGCAATAATGGTCAGGGCATACTAATCACAATCAGGTATCCATTTTAATATTTAACATAAGTTTAAACAGGTTGGAAACGGTTCAGTAAGAAAATACTATACAGACTTATCAGATTTGAAGAATCTCTGCCTGCATACATCACATATATTGTCACTGTGCTTAGGGACTTTAAAGTGTTCAAGTTGTGCCTTAGAAATGTTTTGTTTAGACATTGATTTGCAGCACACACAACACAATGGCTTCATCTTCGTTATTTACACGCGCTTCTTTACATGATTATGATATAAGATGAGTGATGTTATAAATAAAAAAAAAGCTATAGTCCACTTCAATACCATTTACTCGTGTAAGCACAGCAATATAATCAAACTTGGGAAGGAAGTCGCACAAAGGAACGAGGGAATCTTGAATTGATTTTGTGCTAAACATTTAGTGATAATTAAACATTTTAGGTAGGGAAAATTAAGAAAGAAAGCTTTAGAGGTTTTAAAAAATATGACAAGAATGCGAATTTTTCAAGAAACGAAAAAAATAGCTCTCTCCGAGATTCGAACGCATATACAGTATAATAATTATTTAACCAAAAACAGTACCGACCGAGCTATGTCGAACATACATTTAATCGGTAATTTAAAGGTATATGTATCTTAACTAAAGTTTTGAATTGATCTTTAGAAGAAAAGTTCCATTTTCGGCAAAAAGCACATTAAGAACCAATACAGGAAACATACAAATTTTGGCTATTAGTGCAGTCCTTCAGGAAAACGTTTTTATTTATTTAGTTCTGGAGGTGCTTGTCAGGGAATTCCTACTTAAAAGGTGTGAAACCACCCCCCCCCCCCCCCCGAAATGACAAAAATGCGTTTTCAACGTTTTTTAGAGAGGCAACACATAAAATATTTTTACTATGAGAAAAAGATAAATTTCACAGATGATAACTACTTTCAGAAAATGGCCCTCTGAGTGAAACTTTTTCTCGCCTTATTGGCCCAACCTCTTTGTCGCGACGCACTATCGACACCATTTGCGAGGATGGTCTCGATGAAAGATAGTAGTCTGTCGGATGGGGACGAAAAATGTCTGTCTTACCATGATTATTTTGTCTGTCCCATGTTAAGGGAAAGCAACGCCCTTAGCACTTTAAAGACTCCTCTATAGATGTCGAATAAGAGTAGCTAGCTAAAATGCCGCTATATGGACCGTTCTCGCATCCGCCAAGCGACGTCGCGGTGTAAAATGTATGGTTTTTAGTGCTTAGATTTACAGACAAGACATATAGTTGAATGACTTTCACGGCGAAAATGAAGCTGGTGATCCATTATTTAGTATCAATAAAACTAAAACATTGACATCAATAACATAATAATTCTAAGGATTTGTTTTTTTTATATATATTTATCTATTTTAAGGATTTTAAATCAACCTTTCAAAGTTTTCAATATTTATATTAAGTTTAGACTATTCTTGCTGCGTGTAAAATTTCATAAAAATCTCCTATCTTTAATTATTTGAACTATCTGTCTTTGCATGCCATACGTGTGCGTCCTTTCGTGTAGCCGTGTTTTTGTATCATATAATGCATCCGTTTTCGTATATGACCGTATATGTGTGTGTCAAACTTACCATGATTATTTGTTTCATTCCATTTAGCATATGCCCGTCCCACGCCAGGATCTGCAATTACACTTGTTTATTTTATGGAACTATATGTTTATTTAGAATTTGTGGTTGTTTTTTCGAAGTTTTGCCTTTTGTTGAAAAACACTGAATGTAGACAATGTTTTTAGGTTTTCATCCTTTGGAATGTTGTCTCAGTGACGTTTTCCCCATATCCTTAGACGTTCATAAATTATCATCATTTCAAGTTCGCGACAAGAATATCACTCTAAGCATTGCAGGCAGTATTTGACAATTTTGACTTTATGTTTCAACTATTAAACTCCCAATACACCTTGAGGGATGAGTAAAGAAAATATGATAATTCATCTCGGAGTCGTATCACAACCTGCATAAAGTTATGCAAATCGCGGATAAATCTGGCTCCGCGGTAAGAAATATCCATTTTATCCATTACATATCGATTATAACATGGCATTTTTCATATATTACACCTTTTATCAGCCCAAGGTCAAGATATCAGCCCGAGAGCCCCCAGGCTCGTGGGGTGATTTTGACCATGGGCTGATAATGGGTCTGATATGAATAATGACATGTTATGATATTTTTATCATATACTTCAACATTGTTGTTTATAGATCTCCATGAAAATTCTTATCTCAATCATTTCAGTTTCATTGTCGTATTATCGAATATCCTCAAGGCGCTGCAAATCGTCATTGTACCTCATGCGTATCCATTTAGTCAAAATGTTTTGTCACTTAATGTTTTTTCTATTCAAACCGAAAAATCTAACAATGAGACATGTGATCAAAAATTAATGAATAAGATAAACACAGTTGAGCACGAAAACTCAAACCTGAAAATGACAATCCAAGAACTCAAGCATACTACCGAAATAGACAAATTAAAATTAAAATCCAAACTTGATGAGCAAACAATTCAACAGGACCTGCAAAAACAAAGTCATATCAAATCTATTAAGCAACTTGAGACTGAGACAGCTTCACTAGGATCAAAAATGAGTGATAAAGACGATAAACTTAGAACTTTAGAGAGCTCTTGTGACACATTAAAAGCTAAGCTCGAGGAAAAAGATGGTGAGATTTACAGTCTTAAACAACATAATTGTAGAAGCGATGACAACTCTGAATTCCAAGAGGTATCAAGAAGGCGACACTCTGTACCTAATGAAAAACCGCACGTGATATTGATCGGGACGTCAAATATTGATAGGATCGATGAGTCTAAATTATCTTCAAAATATACAGTAGAAAAAAGAGTTGCATATAAATTTTCTGATACTGAGAGGAGCCTACGTGGCATTGAGCGTGCACCAGAAGTGATTGCGTTCCATTCATTAACGAATGAATTATGTGAAAATTCAGCGGAATTTTGTGTCAATAAAATGAAAGAAATTATAGCATTAGCCCATGATTTGTTCCCATCATCTAAAATCCTCTTATCTGCACCTACGCCAAGAGCCGATAGTGAAAACCTCAATGCTAGAGGCCAGTTAATAAGTGCGTTATTAAAACAAGAATACTTAGAATCTGAAAAAGTATATTTCTGTGAGCATGGAAATCTAGCAAACAAAGGCCGCGCAATCTCGAGATTTATCAGTGCTGGGGATAAATATCATTTATCAGAGCAAGGTGCTAACGTATTTGCCGCGAATCTCCGCGATTCTATCGATACAGCATTAAATCTACCTAAACGACAAATGTACCACGACAGTGATGGTCAAAATAATCGAGGTGGATATCGTGGACGTGGATACCATGGATTTCGTGGACATAGTGGATTTCGTGGACGAGGATATAGAGGTTACCAAGGTCGGGGCCGTGTATATTAGCAGCAGTAATTGTTTATGTATAGATTGTTTTTGATTACAGTCAAACAACTTTTTCAAAATTACTGAAAAGTTACTGCATTATATTGTTATCTTGTGGGCTATTTGAGTTGCTTGTTGATAGAAGTTGAAATTGTAATCGCATAGAACGACAAAGTTCTTACCTTATTTTATTTTATTTTTAGCTTCAGTTAGGTGGTGCGATATATTTTTTTCTGTTTTTTTTTTGTTTTTGGAAAAAGAGAATAAGAAATTTGGAAAGTTCAAAATCATATTACCAACCCAAAAGCTGACTGCTAATTCTTGAATAATTGATTAACTGATTGTAATAGAAAGAATAATTTTATATTGAAAACAATACATGCAATATGGGATATCAAAATATTGAAAATAAACACAATTTCATTCATAATATCACCTTTTGTGTTTGGAATATAGGAGGTCTCATTTCAAAGCACCAAGATAAAACAAAAGATCCCTTTTTTCTTCAAGAGATAAAATCATATGATGTTGTTTTATTAACAGAGACCCATGTTGGATATAGCGCATTAATCAATATTGATGGTTTCAATTACTATCCAATTTGTAGACAACAGTCAGCTAATAGTAGATACTATGGGGGCCTTGGTATTTTGATTAAATCTCAAATTCGCAAGGGCATCAAGATATTAAAAAATACAAGTAAAGACTATCAGTGGCTGAAATTTGATAAAAGTTATTTTAATCTGAAATCAGATATATTTCTCTGTTTGGCATATATTATACCAGTTACTTCATTTTATGCTGATCAGTCAGAAGATGATATTCTTGAAAATATAGAAAAAGATATTATAAGTTATAGTCGCCAAGGTAGTATTGTATTGTGTGGTGATCTGAATGCAAGGACAGGATCAGAGCCGGATTTCATTATAAATGATGTTAATGATACACATTTACCAATGTATGATGATTATTGTTGTGATGTTATACAAGAACAAAGATATAGTTATGATACAAAAGTAGATTCAAGGGGTAAACAGCTTCTGGACTTGTGCATTGCATCCAAATTACGAATACTAAATGGTAGAATATGGGGTGATTTGAATGGTAAATATACATGTATTAAACCAATAGGGAATAGTGTAGTTGACTATGTTATAATGTCAGAAAATTTACTTGAAGATACTTTATTTTTTCATGTGAATGACTTTTTATCAACTTTATCTGACTGTCATTGTAAATTGACATTTGGCCTTTTAGTAAAATATATAGCTACAGAAGAAAATAAAGATACATGTAGTAATTCTTTATTTCCGGGAAAGTATATATGGTCAGAAACATCCACACAAATATTTCAGGATACTCTATGCCAGCCTGATATTAAAAACAGTATCAGTAACTTTCTAGACACAAAATTTGAACTGTCAGAGAACAATATCGAAAAAGCAGCTAATGAATGTTTAGATATAATAGATTCAGCTGCCAGTAAATGCTTAACATTTCGAAAAAATAACAAGAAACGAAAAAGTAAACCCAAACACAAAAAATGGTATGACAATGACCTCGTGCAAAAACGCAAAAGTCTTATTTCTAAGGGTGAACTTTTATCAAAATTTCCATGGGATCCTATTGTAAAAGGATCTTATTATAAATGCTATAGGGAATATAATAAGCTTCGTAAATATAAACAAAGAAATTTCAAACAAAAAATTCTCCAAAATCTTGATAGTTTAAGAGAAAATAATCCCAAAAGTTACTGGAACCTTATAAAAGAACTGAAAGAGGACAATTCAGAGGGCCCAGAACATTCTATTGAGAGTAATGTATGGTATACATATTTTCAAGCATTAAATGTTAATGCAGACAAACATAAAAATAGATTAGAAGAAATAAATAAAAAAGTATTAGATTTAGAAAAAAGTTCAACTTTTTGTGAACTAGACTACAAAATAACAGTTAAAGAAATTTGTGATGCTATAAGCAAGTTAAAGAACAATAAGGCTTCAGGAATAGATGGTATTCCTAATGAGATACTCAAGTCAGGGAGTAATGTATTGGCTCCAGTATTGCATAAACTTTTTAATTTAATATTCTGTTCTGGGACTTACCCTCGTAAATGGTCATGGTCTTATATTTGTCCAATTTTTAAAGCTGGTAATCCTGGCAAACCTGAGAATTACAGAGGCATCGCCATCAGTTCTTGTATTGGCAAATTATTTAATAGTGTTCTTAATAGGAGACTTGATTCTCATCTTGAAAAAAATAGCATTATTCATCCTCACCAAATTGGCTTTTGCAAAAAGAGTAGAACATCTGATCATATGTTTGTTCTAAAAACTATATTAGACAAATATACCAACAAAAAAGGAGGGAAAATCTATGCATGTTTTGTGGACTTTAAAAAGGCCTTTGATAGGGTAATTCATTCTGGTATCCAATACAAATTATTAAAGAATCATATTGCTGGAAAATTTTATACAATTTTGAAAGATATATATAAAAAAAAATGAAATGTCAGTGAAAGTGGGTAATATATTAACCCCATCATTTATGTCACAAGTAGGAGTTAGACAGGGGGATGTTATGAGCCCAAACCTATTTAAAATTTTTATCAACGACTTGCCTCCAAAGCTTGAATCAAGTCCAGATGCTGTTGATATAAATGGTCGACGAGTTGACTGTCTAATGTATGCCGATGACATTGTTTTGTTATCAAATAGTAAACAAGGTCTTCAAAATCGAATTGATATATTGCATAATTATTGTATTGATTGGTGTCTAGATGTGAATTTGTCAAAAACAAAAGTTTTGATTTTTAATAAGGCTGGTAGATTTTTGAAAGAGACATTTTGTCTAAATGGGGAAGCTATAGGATGTGTAAATAGATACAAATATTTAGGAATATCCCTTACGTCTAGTGGTCTATTTCAATATGGGAAAGAAGAATTATATAAAAAATCACTGAAAGCAATTTTCAAACTACAAAAATCTATGTCAACCTGTAATCCAAGCATCGCTACTTCGATCCATTTATACGACCACACAATAAAGCCAATTTTGATGTATTGCAGTGAAGTATGGGGTATGTTTAAAACTAACTCTGCAGCTTGTAAGAAAACAAACGACTATTTGTTTGAATTGATTTATATTAATGATTATTTGGATAAATCACATTTTAGATACTTAAAATATATTTTGGGTGTAAATAAAAAGGCCTCTAACTTGGCTGTGTTATCAGAAGTTGCTAGATTCCCCCTTTATTTTTCAGTTATCCTATCCATGATTAAATATTTACACAGGCTTGACAAATTGGAAGATGGGTTACTATATGATGCTTATATTTGTAATAAATTATTAGACACAGAAAATATTAACTGTTGGTTTTCATCAATTAGATATATACTACAGTCACTTAATATAAACAATTTTAATGTAAAAAAAGACACATTGATCAAGTTGGTAAAATCTAAACTTTGTGAGAGTTTCAAAAAATTTTGGTTAACTAAAAGATTAGATATATTATCAAAAGGTGAAAGCAAATTGGAAAATTATTTTAGCTTAAAGTCAGATTTCGTGCAGGAGGCTTATTTATCAATTAAAGATTTCCGTATCAGAAGAGCTATTTGTAAAATGAGAATCAGTGCTCATGATCTAAGAATAGAAAAAGATAGATATAGCAAAAAATATATAGAAAGGTCACAAAGAATATGTCGATATTGCTTAGCTAATGATATAAATGCTATTGAAGATGAAGCACATTTTATAGTTAACTGTCCATTATATACAAAAGAAAGAAAATTATTATTTGATAAAGTCGATACCTTTTGTACTAATTTTAAACAACTACCAAATGAGTCTAAATATTTTTGGCTCCTCACAAATGAACACTTGCCAACTCTCACACACTTAGGTAATTTTATTGTTGATAGCTTAGAAAATAGATCCAGCTGGAAACAAAATAAATAACACCTGAGTGAAGTTGTGCTATGTAACTGATTTTGATATGAAATATTTATATAAATGTTATTAGACATGTCTGCTCTGGTCCTGTCCTTCTTGTATTTTCTTATTGTTCTATATATGTATGTACAATCACATTCATTATTGTCTTGTAATATGATGCCCTTTATGGGTTCTTGATTAGTATAATAAATTTCTTATTCTTATTCTTATTCTCTTATTTACATTTTTAAACGAATTAATACAATGTATAATCCATAGTTTCGTCCCGAAAACGTTTGCCCTGTTTCTATTTCTAGTAAGTTTAGAATCGATTACGGAAACGACTGATTTATAACGCGATTATAGGGGTGTGATATGAAACGGAAGAAGTTGGTATAAACCGGAAAGTCATATCAGCCCGCTAAGCCAATTCTTAGAAGATTTGGGCAGAAATATGTACAATTTCCAATTTTATTCGGTATACGGCAATGAAACTGAAATCATTGAGATAAGAATTTTCATGGCGACCCATAAAACACCAATGTCTCGGGCTGAAAATAGGTGTGATATGAAAAATGCCATGTTATAATTTATATGTAAACACGATATTTAGGACAGAGATTTTAACGTAATTTGCCTTCTTATGGTGAGAACAATTATCGCAGTAACAATATTTAACTGATTAGCTGTATTGAAGAAAGAGAGCGTTCTCGATATGTAAACATAGCCTTGAACTTCAAAGCACATATTTCAAAACCATCATATAAACCTTATTGTGGAGGGAATTAATTAATATACTGTGGTCTGCAAAGTTTTACCAGAGTTCTAAGTAGCTTCACGTATAGAAGAGTAGCATTCTTCCCCCCCCCCCCCCCGCCCCCCCCCCTTACAATTCATATCTCTGCCCATTATTTTAATAAAATATAGTAAAAGACGTTTTTATACAAATTAACAATAATGAAAATGAAGAGATAAACATATTCGGTGTGAGTTTAGTCCGAGATTTTTCATCTAGCTGGACACTCCTTTCAATTGTTCGTATCTCCAACTTAGAAGAGAAAAACGCCGGTTCCACTAATATCAATTATAAAAAGATTGAAAGAGATTGGCAGAAGAAATCTTTATTTATATAAGAAACAGAATTTGCTACAGAATCGAACATACTGCAAAGTAATGTATAATAAAGGCAGGTATACGTGGTAAAATGAGTGTACATGTATATGAACGAGATTGCAAATCTTATCAGACTATACGGAAATCACACAAGACAATAATAAAAGTGAAAAATGAAGAATATAGTTGTCTAACAAACTAAAATATTATAATGTTAATTTATGATTTAAGGAAGATTAAGCAAACACGGTTTCATTCTAGTGGATATTTAAGCAAGCATGTTGGAAAGAAATGTTTCAACAGAAGTATCAAGCCTTGAGACATTGATTACAACTTTTCAAAGTCTGGAGGGTCGCCTTCTTCAAACGCGGTGTTGGTTATTTTTTTAATTTCCCCAGAGGACTCGACAAATGTTATAGTCTTATACTTAATAAGTCCCTTTGTTAAACCGATTGAATTCACATAGAATTCATCGCCAGTTTTGGGATACAGCTCAAAATCAGCGTATCCATACTTCAATCTAATCTTGGCCTCTCCTGTGGTAGTTTCTAAAACTTCAAGATTTCCATACGCTGGGTTAAAATAGACTCCGACATAATCCTGTACATCTCTGTTTAAAGGTGCCCCTTTGTCCACATTTGGTTCAGATGGAGAAGAGTACTCCCCAGGAAAATTACATATTTCATCTGCCGTCAAACTAGTCAATCCTTCAAGGAAAAGGTCAGCCAGAATATTCTGAAGATTTGTTCTGTAGATTTCTCTGTAATCTGGACCTGTCATGGACACAAATATACCAAGCTTTTCTTTGGGGTATAGGACAGTAATGGCGCTGACACCCATCCCGGTTCCAGTATGGCTAATTAGTTCGCGACCTGGAACATAATAATGTAATCACAAATTAATCAACAGCTTCCGATTCATTAAGGTATAACTTAGCGTGCATTGCAGTGGGTTTAATTGGTTTTAACGTCTAGCAGGCTAATTATAGACTTTTTGACCACATTCTGGAATTTCACTATGACTTATTGGAAAAAAAATTATCATACTTCATCGGAATTATTTTGTTCCGTTAAACTGGACTGATTTGGGGTAATATCAAGTTACACAATCAAAATTGATTTCAAACTCGATTGACCGATCACAAGTCGTCTGATAATCCACGTGTACACATCAGCTTAAGTAATATATTTCCCCATGTAGATAAATAATATTAATAAGTTTTAGTTGTCATGAAAAGTTGAATTGTTTGTGACATGAAAAATGAAAATAAATAAATAAATAAATAAAAATAAACAATAAACACAAAAATATAATAATTACACTCATACTCAGTTCTAATGGCCGCTTCAAAAAGTAGCCAATGATATTAATTATGCTAAAAATTCGTCATAGTTTTATTAGTTTTTCTTGCTAATAAACAATAGGAAGAGTTCAGAGTAAGAATTTAGGTAGTCAAATACATTTTCCATCATGCTATATTATTTATATTACAATCCAATAGAAAGTGTTCTTCTTTTTCAATTACATTAAAAAATCTTCTCTTGAAATCTTGATCACTAATACGTAACATAAATTCTTTTTCGTTCACAATTTTTCAAGTAAAATTAATATGCAAGTCAATATTTGAAATAAAGATAAAATTTGACTTTCAATACAGTCTTATCTATGTCCTTTGTGTACTATAGTTGGACATTACGTTTTGCAAATAGAGTTCCCTTAAAATTAAGACTGGCCCACAACTAATTGGCTTTTCAGTTTAACTGACAGAAAAATTAGGCATTTTTATGAAGAACAAAAAAAAAAAAAAAAAAAAAATAAACTGAAAAATTGCAGGGTCCTATCTATTATATGGCAATTAAAATTTAATGGATTATCCGTTTAAATTATTAGCAGCAGAAAAAAACTATAATAACAGTTACAAAACCCCTGCCTATAAAAATCAAATTACTCTTAAAGTACAGAAAATAAGTACGATCAGCATGATTAACAGAACCTTACCTCTGTAGGCCCCCAGTGTCCAACCCATAGCATATGAATGGATGTTAAAAGCATGCTCGTTTTCTGGCCTCTCAAACCACTTGTTAACATCTCTTTCTATGGCCAGCTCTGGTTCGTGTGTCATTTCTAACAGACCTGAATCCATTACTGTGTTTCCATTTTCGTCTTTACCACCATTAAGCTGAAATATCATCCATTTCGCCATGTCATTTGCAGTACTCATAATAGAGCCGGATCCACTTAACAGTCCCCATTTCCTTCAGATTAAAACAATGAAAATTAGTTTTATCATTCAAATGTTGCGAACAGTTCTAACATGTCCAAAAATTGTCAGACAACGACTATAAACTGTTATAGAGCAGCTCTAATTTATTCTAGTCAAGAGACATTAGGGACAGAACATATCTTTAACAAAATCGAAACAATTATCCTTTTATAGCTATTGTTAATCTATAGTCTAAACTGAAATTAAATACATGTACATGTACATGTATTTCTGTGCTATAAGAATAGAACTGTAGCATATATATAGAGCTGTCAAAAAATGTTAAAGAGCAATTTTGTTCATAACTGCTGTTCTATCGTATAGCATCAGTTAACGTTAAGAACTGTTCTAGCGTATAGCTTCAATTAAAGTAAAGAACTGTTCTAGCGTATAGCTTCAATTAAAGTAAAGAACTGTTCTAGCGTATAGCTTCAATTAAAGTAAAGAACTGTTCTATAGCGTATAGCTTCAATTAAAGTAAAGAACTGTTTTAGCGTATGGCTTCAATTAAAGTAAAGAACTGTTCTATAGCGTATAGCACCAATTAAAGTAAAGAACTGTTCTAGCGTATAGCTTCAATTAAAGTAAAGAACAGTTCTAGCGTATAGCTTCAATTAAAGTAAAGAACTGTTTTAGCGTATAGCTTCAATTAAAGTAAAGAACTGTTCTAGCGTATAGCTTCAATTAACGTAAAGAACTGTTTTAGCGTATAGCTTCAATTAAAGTAAAGAACAGTTCTAGCGTATACCTGCAATTAAAGTAAAGAACTGTTTTAGCGTATAGCTTCAATTAAAGTAAAGAACTGTTTTAGCGTATAGCTTCAATTAAAGTAAAGAACTGTTTTAGCTTATAGCTTCAATTAAAGTAAAGAACTGTTCTAGCGTATACCTTCAATTAAAGTAAAGAACTGTTTTAGCGTATAACTTCAATTAAAGTAAAGAACAGTTCTAGCGTATAGCTTCAATTAAAGTAAAGAACAGTTCTAGCGTATAGCTTCAATTAAAGTAAAGAAATGTTCTAGTGTATAGATTTAACTAAAGTAAAGAACTATGCTAGTGTATGGCTTCAATTAAAGTAAAGAACTTTTCTAGCGTATACCTTCAATTAAAGTAAAGAACAGTTCTAGCGTATACCTTTAATTAAAGTAAAGAAATGTTCTAGTGTATGGCTTCAATTAAAGTAAAGAACTGTTCTAGCTTATAGCTTCAATTAAAGTAAAGAACAGTTCTAGTGTATACCTTTAATTAACGTAAAGAAATGTTCTTGTGTATGGCTTCAATTAAAGTAAAGAACTGTTCTAGCTTATAGCTTCAATTAAAGTAAAGAACAGTTCTAGCGTATACCTTCAATTAAAATAAAGAAATGTTCTAGTGTATGGCTTCAATTAAAGTAAAGAACTTTTGCAGCGTATAGCTTCAATTCAACTATAGAACTGTTCAAGCGTATAGCTTTAGTTAAAGTAAAGATCTGTTCTAGAATATAGAGATGCTGCATATTGTCGATATTCCATTTAACACTGACGGAGTATGCTGGCTTACAACTTTTCATATCTGAACGAGAATAGAATTAAATGAAAAATTATCTGAGTTGAAACCACTAGCTGGAAAATGAAACAATTTACTGATCTTGAAGTTGGTAATACCTAAATCTCGAATAATTTGACATGACATCGATGCTGATGTTTAATACTTAGAAAAGCCACACCAATAAAACAATGATATGACCATTCTCCTACAAACAACACTTTCTGTGAAGAGTTAAAAATTTTCATATCTGTATGATAAAAAAGGGTCTTTTGAAACCACTGGTTGGGAAATGAACTGCTTTACTGATTTTCATGTTGGTAATATAAAAAATAGACTGACAAACAAATAGACAATATCATACAGTAAAAGACAGTCAACAAAATAAATTGGCATGGGATCGATGCTGACGCCTGATGTTTTGCAAAAATATAAATGTGGTAGGGATATGATATACCTTGTGAAATTCAACGGAATCGCATGCATGTTTCCGTAGATATCCCAGTAACCTTTGGCTCTTTTAAGATTTGGATTTACAGTAGTTGCAAATGTTGATGATGTCATTCCAAGTGGATTAAATATTTCCGAGTTTACAAGGTTCTCCCAATTAGATCCACATGGACCAAGCTTCTCTGCCAGATGTGTCAGCATGCCGTAGTTCAGATTGCTGTAGTAAAAGCTATCCCGATAACGTCCTTTAACTTTGAAATATTGAAGTCGGCTGGAAAAAAGGAAGAAATATGTAAACATTGTTCTTTTATCTCTGGTACTGCATTATTTTTATTCCCGCAAAAGGTTATTAATTATCTATAAATATATACAGCTGTATTGTAATGCTGTATATTTTTAAATATAACATATATATTTAGCTGTTGATAGAATTTTGAGCCCCAAACTTTCTGAGCTTTATTTGCGCGTAGATTTATTAATGCAAAATACCTCTACATCAAAACTAAAGCTCAGAAATTGCATACACACAGCAGCTTAAAAAATCATTAGAAAACGAAAAAAAAGTACATAATACTCTTAACAACTACTTACAGTGACGTAGCTTGCTTCTTTCTAAAGTTGAGGCAAATCTTTCCTTCGACCTTCATACAGGACAGATTTTTAGGATTTTGTTTGATTTCAGATTATTTAGTGTCTCTTTTATTATCAAACATTCTCCCGAGATTGGTACATATATATATATAGCCTAGCAGAGCCTGATGAATCCAGTATCAAACAAAACTCACTATCATTCACCGTGTGATCACAAAGGACAGTTTTTGCGTTAATTGCATGATTGTAACAAATTTTGTTCGAATGTAAATTAACATTGCACAGCCTTATCTTTACGTGTCTTTTAAAAAGTTTCTTTAATACATATAAGTCAGTTTGGCTTTGTAAATCAATTTTGACGATTATTCAATTTTGATGGATAGTGGTCAATTTAGAAATGCTTATCGATATCTCGACACTATCAAATGGGCATATTAACTTTAAGAACTGGAATTAAAAATATATATATTTTTTCATACAATAATTAAGAATTTCTATTATATCTGATATAAGACAAATTTTATACATGTAACTGTATTTGTGTAACTTTAAAGTTTTTCTTTGACAATTTTTAAATTTTCCTAAATTTTAGGTGAGGCAACTGCCTCACTGCCTAAATAGAAGCTACTCCACTGTACTTACTCTATAAGATTTTCACGTGTAAGACTTTCATCTAATCGAATGTAGTTATGTTTTGCCTGACCAATCCTATGTGCAATCAAGTCACGAACTGTTGCGTAATCTGAAAGGAGGGTTCGTTTCCAATTGTTTCTTCCAAATATATCCTTTTTGAAGACCCGTTGTAGCCGAGAGTTAACTGACCTCCTGCAATAGAATTTAGTCAGTCTAGATAATCAGTAAAATTTTCTAAGGAAACGCAATTAATTATATGTATATAAAGTAGCATACAAGGAGAATTTCGGGTTCATTTAAAACACTTTGCACAGAAAGCGATTATTTTTTCGACAGAGCACAAGAAGTTTTATTACATGCAACATGTGTAGATAATATATAATTACAGAATTTCTGTGGAATCATTTTAATCTCATTGTAATTCAGTACATCCGAGAGTATTTCTTGACACTATTTAGAAATTTCAAATATCCACATATATAACAAAATCTAATAATGTGGCCTTAATTGACAGGGAAAACCGTACTTCGTGGAAATATTCCCCAAATATATATGACATGGATAATTAATCGTAGTTAGTCATTCACGAATTAGCATTTTGCATTTTATATAACTTTTGACTTATGATCGGACAAGTTATTGTACCATATGTCCTTCAGAATGAATGTTCGAAAATGCAATACACCGAGAATTTGCAATACGCAATTGCGTAACAAAATCGATCGTAAAAAAACCATAATACCCAAGTGATCTTGTCAGTGATGTGTAAAATATGCAATGGGCACAGAACTGACGTTAAAACTGATGCCCCAGGTGCACATTGCGAAAATAATATTTCCACAGTAACAGCAAAAATGGCTTGAAATGTTATAGAATAGACACTCTAAATTTCTGTTTTTGGTCGTTGTATTGTTATATTCAGTTATATACGAATCTTAATTTTCACCTACTGAACAAAGCAAGATATCAACCAAAGACGTTTTTTCAGAAGATAAAAAATAACATCATTTTCATCCACTTACATAATTATATAATTGACAACGGCAATGGTGTCACCATATTCAATCGTCTTTAAGGTCAAAAATCGGAACTATACCGACGGCTAACAAAATTATAGCACAAATTTATGGATGGGGACAAAGCAATTGATGGGGAGATACACCGTTTTACCCACAATATATTTTGCTAAAAAGTATATAAAGTTGAGGACAGAATGCATATAAATGTCTCTATGAAGTACAAGTAAAGAAAACTAAGAATAATGAAAAGACTGATTCTGAAGTAATGACATGGACCGTTCAATATTTATCAGAGGGATGGGCCGGTGCATTCTTAATATTGTTCCATTAAAAAAGATGATGCCCATCCTTTTAAATTCTGCAAAAAAGTGCTTGCCCATCTAAAAAATTCTATGAAAAAAGTGCTTGCCCCTCTAAAACTTAAAGACAATCAATAATGATTTAGGTTCTTTTTCTATTTTAATGTTTGCATGTTTATGTCTGGAAATCAAAGAATAGACTTATATATATGTGTGTATGTGTGTGTGTGTGTGTAAGAATCATAAATTTTATTATTGTTTAAATCCAGTATGAATATACATGCATAAATTTGATTTTATAAGTGTAGCCTGATACAATATACATATAAACATCACAATTACATCCCAATACATAAGTAATAGTATACTATATCAGCCAGCCTTTAATAGAGGCTTAAGAAGTGCTAACAATATTCATACAAGTCATAAACATATGAAGAAATATTAACCATACTATTAAATGTACTAAGTTTATATTTATTCTGAAATCTGAGGTCATTTTAAATTTGAAACAGTTTCCTTTTTTAAGTAATTAAATAATTGCTTAAGTGGTAGTTTTTAATGTTAAAAGCAGAATTCTCATTTAAAAGTAGCAATGTCTGTAATATATCATACATTGTATAGTCATGTATAATTTCCTGTTACATTATTTAATTATTTCTAAAATACATTAAAATCATATTAAAATTGTTATTTATGTTTTTATTATGTTTTGTGTGCCTGCAAAAGAAATTTCCTACACACCGACAAAATTTATAGCAAAATTTTTTCCTATAAAATAAGTTCTTGCCGATCCACTATACATATTAAAAAAATATCTCGTCCATCTAAATATTTACACAAAAAAGTGCTTGCCCCGCCCCATTTTGCACCGGACCATCAATCTGATAAATATTGAAAGGTCCCTTATAAACGTTAAAATCCTCGGTATATTAAAGGCATGATATTCAATCGTTTTACTTAATGAAAATAGCTGAAGCAATTTAACTTGTTCTTTTACCTAAGAAACTTTCATTAAATTTAAATAAATCCTAATAATATCAAAATATTACTTTAGAAAGTAGAATCTGCTCATGTTGTAAAAATAACAGAAGTTTAATATCATTTTGTCATGAAACGTAAAAGTTAGAACCGCTCAGAAATAGACTTTTTTCTAATATTACTGTTGTTTTGTCGGTTTTAGAGATCTATCAGATATGGAAAAATGTTGATGAAAAAAAAAATAATTGAGAAATTTTGTTATATAGCTGTATTGTATAAATGTAAATTTGGTTTAAATATAGTGTAGATGATGTCTTTAAAACTTACCTTTTTCCGTTCAATTTATATTTATCAAGAAGTTTGACTACCAACGTGGAAGCAAAGGCTTTTGTACATGATGCAATTCCAATCAGTGTATCTGCATCAACATCAGTGGGTCCTCCATAAGTGGTCGATCCAAAACCGTTACTGTAAATGACGCTACCATTCTTTACAACAGATACAACCATTGCAGATTTCGGTCTTTTCTGGCAGTTGAAAGAGTCTTGAAGTATCTGTGTAACTACAGCAGGATTTGGATTCTGACAAAGAACACATCTGACTAAAACCGCGATCCAACAGATGCTAATCGCTACCAGTATACGAATCATTGTCGAAAATCAGTGAATATAGTTGTACGTGTTTGCCGTGTAATACTCATCTGATCAATAATTCACAGATACATGTATTTATAATAATTTATACAGGATGTTTTGAAGTGTTTATTATTTATTTGACTCATTTGTGTCTATGTTTCTTAGTTTGTTTTCGGTATTTTTCGGATGGAGGTAGAAGATTATACAAAATAAACATAGTAAGCAATTATTTCACGTAACTAGAGTTACAGCCTCATTTGTTCCGTCAGTAGGCAAACAGGATGTTGTTGAAAATTATATATTTTTTGTTATTGTAACATTTGTTGTTTTATTATGACTGTGCAGATTTCTGTGTGGATAAAATCTTTAAATTTTACTTCATCAATCGGTTTATTGATTTCATTAATTAAGATCTTATAGGACCTTGATTTTTATAATTATATATATGGATTGCCAAATTTTATCCCGATACTTACTAAATGGTTTATTTCTGGGATATTTTTTAATGAATAAACTTTTAAATTTGATATATAATGATAATCATTTTACTTTACTGTTAACCTTTGTTTCATGTCCATAAAAGCATAAAGACCAGATTAACATCATATATTCAATATGTAAATCTTGTATCATGCTCTGATTCAGTGCTTTAATAATAAAAACCAAATTCTTTCCACAACTGATGTATACATTTTGAAATATTTACTACATCGTCAGTCCTTGACGAGATTTCTCTGAAATCAACTGTTTTTCGTTGTATTGACTGTGGACTTTAGAAAACAAATTGTTTGGCAAATTTCAAACCAGATACCTTTGATATTGAAACCATATTTTCAGGCCAATTTATATGTTTCCTATTTTGAGAATTTTAACTTAGTGTTTTCAACAGTCATTAAATGTAGAAATCCATCTAATTTTAATGAATAGAAATACGTATGCTTAAGTCATAAATCCTTTTTGACTCTCTGATTATATTGCAACATACTTTCAAAGAGTGGAGAAATGGGATAGATAAAAGCTTTAAATACGTGAACAATTAAGTCTAATATGATAAGGACAGTTTATTTTATACCACGAAAACAATATATGCTTGACTTCTATGTTTAAAGTTTTTCGTAGCAGAAAATTAATATGGAATTCGAAAACGTTGATAAACTTGTTTTGCAATATTTCTAAGTTTTATGTATTGAATGTGCTCTGACGTCCACGGCCCATATCAATTCTTTTGAAGTCGTGAGGAATCTCAGAAGAGAAGCAATCCCGTTGAGAGATCGATCGGATATTGAATTTTGGATTGTAAATAAACTTGATTTTACAACGTTTAAAATCTAGAATAGTAAATATTTTTGATAGGAAGTAGAATTCAAAATATTTTTTTATTTTAAAATAAGAATTTATGTTTGTTTTACGTTAAAAAAATTATAAATAAAAATAATATATATTGATTTAAAACTTATTTGTCGTGTACCAAGAGATTATCATTTTACATATTTCACCCGTGTTCCGTGACCGTCTCTAAGCGAAAATAATAATATATTCAACTGTCCCAACTAAACGATCTTTTAACACCACAACAAATTGATTAGACTGAATGAAATAATAATTGTACATAACAAAATAGAAATTAACTCAATGAAATAATATTTGAACAGAACAACATATGAACAAACAAAACAATCAGACAAATTGACTTAATAAAACAACAAATGGACATAACAACATTTTGAAAATGAACATAAGACAGCTGTGGCGTTCCATAGCTCCAGTTTTGTTGGCTTGAATAATGGAAGCGAACCCTCCATAATTATTGTAAATTCTGAATGTACATATCTTGTTTGCAGAATTCGAAACAATTCATTTATTATTAAAAGCCTCAAAGAAATGTAGATCAATCAATCACTCATGCATAATCTGTCAGACGGAATTAACTTATGTAATATTGTTTTTTTATGTTAAAATACGTAACATGCCTTAAATCAAATCCCCTAACCTATCCGGAGGTCAACCATTAAACCATTTTTAAGTAGTTTTCTAGGATGAAAAATTCGACCGATGAGAATCAAGAATTGCCCATGTTGGCTAAGTTTGTTGCCCGGTCGGGACGAAATGAGGAAACTTTGTAAATAACCTCCCATAGATGTTTCCTGTCAGGTTTCGTTCCATTTTGCCAAGCGACTTCAGAGGAGAGGATAGTTTTATATCAGCCTATCAAAAAAAAAAAATAAAATGAACTGCCCATGGCATCCATATTTGTAGTCCAATCGGGACGAAATGAGGAAATTTTATAAAGGATCTCCCATATATGCGTCTTGTCAAGTTTCGTTCCATTTGGCCCAGTGATTTCAGAAACAAGAACTGCCCATGGTGGCAATATTTGTAGTCCGATCGGAACAAAATGAGGAGACTTTGTACAGAACCTCCCATAGATGCTTTCTGTCAGGTTTCATTCCATTTGGCCAAGTTCCAGAATTATCTTTTTTGATCAACCAATGAGAAACAAGAATTGTCCACGACGGCCATGTTTGTTGCCCGATCTGGACGAAATGATGAAACTTTGTAAACAACCTCCCACATATGCTTCCTGCGAAGTTTAGTTCTATTTGGCCAAGCAATTTCAGAGGAGAAGATTTTTTTTATATCAGCCAAGCAGAAACAAGAACTGCCCATGGCGGCCATATTTGTAGCCCGGTTGGGGCGAAATGAGGAAACTTTATAAAGGACCTCCCATATATGCTTCCTGTCAAGATTTGTTCCATTTGGTTCAGCAGTTTCAGAGGAGAAAATTTTTGAAAACTCAGGCAATCAAAACCAACAATTGCCCATGGCGGCCATGTTTGTTGTCCGGTCGGGACGAAATGAGCAAACTTTGTTAAGGATCTTACATACAATGTAGATGCTTCTTGGCAACTTTAATTTCATTTTGCCCAGTGGTTTCAGAGGAGAAGATTAAAATGTGAAAAGTAAACGGGCGGACCCCAAATGATGACAAGATCTCACATGGCCTTTGTCCAGGTGAGCTAAAAAAGTGACAAAAAGAGGTCACCAGTGAACACCATGTCCGTTAAATCAATGCGAAAACAAACTTCGAACATGATCAAAGCGGAACTAAAGTCCACAAAAACGAAATTAAACCCAATTAGAAACATTTTATTTTTTTCCCCTTTTGCATGGGGCCCAATAAGCAAAGTGAGTCACCGGTCACTGTTCTCTAACTAATCCATACTTTGAATTTATGGGGGGAAATGGAACATTTTATTTTCAGATTTATCAAACGCAGGTATTGCTACAAATGATGCAACATTGAATATCGTAACAGAAGCTGGCATACACAATGGAGCGGGCGACACGTCTGGAAATGAAAGCGTTTTGTGTACACCTCATGTTGCCAAAAAAAGGAAATCTGCATCAGTGACTTAGGATATGCTTATGCAAAAGCAGAATGACGTTTTGATTGTGCAGGAAGAAAAATTCAAATTTGAAATAGAAAAATTTATGCTTGAAAATGAATATTGAAACTTGAAACCCGTGGACTGACACACTGGGAAATTCAGGAAAATGACGCCATGTTGAATTTGGACGCCTTAAACGTTTAATGAGAGCTTGTTCTTTGTAATACCCGCATTGCGGGTATATTGTCGTTATCTCCGTCTGTCCGTCTGTCTGTCCGTCCGTCACGTCTGTCGCGCCGTCCGTCACACTTTCTTGTGACATCAACTCCTCATTCAGTTTGGGGTATAGCATGTTAATTCCTTCACAGTAGTGTTGCATATATTCTGTAGATGCGCAATAAGGCAAATTTTTGATTTCGCTCAACGGGTGAAATGTGGGACCGAAAACGAGCGAATTGTCATAATATGCTTGTGACATCAACTCCTCATTCATTATTGATGTAAGACTTAGATAAATTCATTATAGAATGATTTTACATATGATGTAGATATGCAATAAGGTTTTAAAATTTTGATTTCATTCGTGGAGCGAAATTTGGGACCGAATGAGCGAATTTTCTAAATATGCTTAAACATCAATTTTTGAAGCGTTTTTTATTCTAGGCTTCTAGTTTCTTTATAGATAAATTGTGTATGGTGTAAAGATGGAAAGATAGGTTTCAAAATTTTAATTTTCGCATAATGGACGAAATCAACAAACTGTCAAAATATGAATGCGACATCAACTCCTTATTATACCCCACGCAACGAGTTGCGGAGGGTATAATGTTTTTGACCCGTCCGTCCGTCCGTCAGTGAGTCAGTCCTGTTTCTTGTCATCGCAACTCCTCTCAAACCACACAACAGAATTTCACGAAACCTTTTTAGATAATAAGGACATACTATGTAGTTGTGCATATCGACAGGAAATTGCGATTCAATTTTTTTCTAGGAGTTACGTCCCTTTGAACTTATTTACTTTAATGTACTACTGCAACAGTTTGTCATCGCAACTCCTCTCAAACCACACAACAGAATTTCATGAAACCTTTTCAGATAATAAGGACATACTACTTAGAAGTGCATATCGACAGGGAATTACGATTCAATTTTTTTCCAGGAGTTACGCCCCTTTGAACATATTTGCCTCTGCACTATACTATTACTGTTCACTCCTATCGCTTGGAATTTAAATTTCCCAACATGCTGCCATTCAAATTAGGATAAATATGTGAAGGTAAGCATTTGGTTGTGTTCATTTTACTTGTGAAGTGAGATTTTGTTTCTCCAGTGACAATATGAAGACGTGGGGTAGGTGAGCGTGCTCACAAAGGTTCTTTAATTAATTATTGATGCTGGGCTTCTACTTTGATTATAGAATGATTGTACATATGATGTAGATTCGCAATAAGGTTTTAAAAATTTGATTTCATTCATGGAGCGAAAATTTGGACCGAAAATGAGCGAATTTTCAAAATATATTTAAAACATTAATTTCTTAGGCATTTTTTATGCTAGGCTTCTGGTTTCTTCATAGGTAGATTGTCCATGATGGACACATGCAAAAATAAGATGCTCAACACACAATTTTAGACCCATGGCATATAGGAAGTATTATAATTATCGTAACATGATGTTGATTTTTTTCCATTTAAAGCAAAAATGTAAATAAATATTCTGACCTCATCAAATTTGCCGCAACTCACACCCCCTTCCCTCAAATTCAAATGGTCATCCCCTTATTGGGTTATGTGGGCTGGACTGAAATGGTTTTTTTTGTATTTTAACTAGGGGTAAGTTTTGTCCTTAACACTAAATTTGCATCAAAATCATCACTTGGATGAAACAAACTTGGGGGTGCGGGTATAACTGTCGTCTCCGACAGTTCTCTAGTTTGATATGTTCTGATTGTAAGACTGAAATACATGTATATAGCCGTTTGATAAACATTTTATTATACAATTATTACAGGTCTACGAGAAAAATGTCCTTGCAATATGGTCGCGCACTATCCTTGAACCGTCATCTGGTCACCGAAAACAATGTTGATATCATCAAAATTAGCATGGACATCTTCATAATTATCCATGGGTTCATTCATGTCAATTGCCATGTTATGTAAGACTGTGCATTATTATAGTGCATACTTTCTCTGAGTGCATTCTTATACCCTGTTGCAAACAGTTAAACCTGTTCTTCCACCAACCGAATGTTCTTTCAATGCAGCATCTTGTCTTGGTATGTGCCTTGTTGAATCTTCTGTGGGCCTGAGATAAGGTGTCATTAAAAAAACTTTTGCACGCATAACCGCTGTCACCAAGGATCAATCCATCTTGAACAGATTTGTGGTTTTCCTCTAAGTGCCTAGATACTAGGGAACATCTCATAATGTGACTGTCGTGCACACTTCCAGGCCACCTAGCTACAATGTTTATAAATCTACCTAAAACATATTAAAGAAACATTAGGTACCGACCATTAACCTAAACGAAAGACAAATTCAAGAGTTTTTACAATGTACACCGTGTACAGGCAAATCGTACGGAGGGAAAGCAGTAAAATTGAAAAAGTTGTTTCAACCCTTCAACCAAAATAAAGCATCAAAGAAAGAATTTAGATGACCCACGGACACTCTTTCTTTTGGTAATAAACACTTTTTTGTGGACTTTTTAGTTTTCACAAACACCATAACACTTTGTGTTTTACACCCCACCCCCCTAAATTCGCCAAAAACAAAGTGTCGAGGTGTTTGATCATACATTACATGTTTATTACCAAAAGAGAGATTATTTTTCACTGACTTCCATTGCTCATCCATTTCCTTTCTCTGATGCTTTATTTTGATATGAAACAATCCTTTTCCCATTCTATTGCCCCCCCCCCCTAAGAATCCACCTTGGAATCCAGTCTCTCGCTTGTGCCCATGAATAAATTGGAATATAATAGAGAATAGAACAAGGAAATGCGTCACAGAGACAACAACCCGACCAAAGAGCAGAAAACATCAGAAGTTGTTCCGCATTGGCCGTAATTTTTCCCTCTAGTGGAAAAATATCTTTATCATATCAATATATCATAGTAATAAAGGTTATTTTGAAGGAATTTATCAATGTGTAAACTCAGGCGATTCACTCACATACTAAATCAAGTCTGAAAGACTTTATTCAAAGTTGGTGAGTGATAATACCGAGTTTACACATTGATAAATTCCGTAAAATACTGAAAACCTTTATTACTTATAATTCCAAAGTAATGCAGAAAAATGACGTTTTCCATTTCAAATTAAAATTTTCCTCATGCACTTTATTGCAGATGTACGTATTCATACGCACGACGCCATGAAAGGAATTTATAAAGTTATAAACTTTTTAACGGAAGTTGCTGTTAGCCAATGAAATTACTGCATTAAACATGTATTGAAAACAACATTGAAATTATTGTGTATTGTCTATGTTCGTCATTATACAATTATTGAACAGTGTTGAGGGGTATAGCAAAAATAGTCTCGAGACATTGACTATTTTCCGGACGCGCTAGCGGGGGGAAATAGCCCATGTGTCGAGGGACTAATAAAATTGCTATATTCCTAAACAGCTGTTCAATAACTGTTTTATTATACCGAAAATTGCACTCAAATTTCTCCGAAATGTCGAAAAACCTGTGTTTACTTACTGTAACGGACAAAATCGAAACCATTAACATGTCATTGACACGCCCACTATCATGACGTTACATCCAAAACACGCCCACTATCGTGACGTTGTCCAATCAAATTTGTCTGCGAAGTAGGCGAACGGACCCGGGGAGAACAGGTATCTGGTTTACCTGTTTCCGAGGTCATCTATGAAATATGGGCTAGATAGCCCCTGGGAGAACGTATGAATAATGTTGAAATATTAGATCTGGACCATTATCAAAATTTATCATATATTTGGTACTAAATACAGGAGTTTTGAATATACGATAAAGCCCATGATGTTGGTCCGTATTTGACGTCTATCACGTCATACCCTTTATCGCATGGCTTACCCTTTATCAAATAGTTTTTTTTCAATTTTTTTTCAATTTTATTTTTTTTGTATTTTTTTGGGGGGAGTCAAATTTCAAAAAACATATGTTCATTTTTTTTCCGATTATTTGACTGTTTTCACACACCCCATATTTTTTAATTTTTTTTTCACAAAATATTTTCCCCAATCAATTTCATTTGTGCCAGTAGTCTTTAATTTGGAAAAATTGAAGTCCTCTGTTTAAATATATGATAAAGTGTATATACCTTTTAAAATCTGTATCACATGCTGCATCAGCCTCGACCAATATCAGCCCTCGGGCCAAGGCCCTCTGGCTGATATTGGTTTCTCGGGTTGATACAGCATGTGATTCAGATTTTACCATGTATTATTCTCTATTTATCAATATTTAAGGAAAGCTGCAACATATTTTTATAATTTCATTTGTTGACCTGTCAAAAGTTTTTTAATTTGGTATAAACTATATTTTTATTTCTAGTAAAATGTTATCGGCATTTGGTACTTTTTAATTCTTTGTTTTATTATAGTGTTCATCGGTATACAGATTGACCTTGGTGCGGTACTGCTTTGTGTAAAGGTGGCGTCTTCCAAAACAAGTTTCCCGTGGTTTCGTTTGGTTTTCTGTTTGTTTATCGTTGTGTGCACTGTTAAGACTGTACATACTACAGAAAAAAATGTATTCAATGAAGAGCTTTTCATCAAACCATTCAGCAGTGGCCATGAACTCTTCTTTTTTCAGTTTACTACTGTTTGCCCGATCCACGCCAGGATCTGCACTGACACTTGTTTATTTTATGGAACTATATGTTTATTTAGAATTTGTGGCTGTGTTTTCCAAGTTTTGCCTTTTGTTAAAAAACACTGAATGTAGACAATCTTTTTAGGTTTTCATCCTTTGGAACGTTGTCTCAGTGACGTTTTCCCCATATCCTTAGACGTTCATAAATTATCATCATTTCAAGTTCGTGACAAGAATATCACTCTAAGCATTGCAGACAGTAATTGACAATTTTGACTTTAGGTTTCAACTAAACTCCCAATACACCTTGAGGGATGAGTAAACAAAATATGATAATTCATCTCCGAGTCGTATCACACCTTGCATACAGGTATGCAAATCGCGGATAAATCTAGCTCCGCGTAAAGAAATATCCATTTTATCCATTATATATCGATTATAACATGGCATTTTTCATATATTACACCTATTATCAGCCCAAGATAAAGATATCAACCCGAGAGCCCCCAGGCTCGTGGGGGTGATTTTGACCATGGGGTGATAATGGGTCTGATATGAATAATGACATGTTATGATATTTTTATCATATACTTCAAAATTGTTGTTTATAGATCTCCATGAAAATTCTTATCTCAATCATTTCAGTTTCATTGTCGTATTATCGAATATCCTCAAGGCGCTGCAAATCGTCATTGTACCTCATCCGTATCCATTTAGTCAAAATGTTTTCTCACTTAATGTTTTTTCTGATTGTATTTACATTTTTAAGCGAATTAATACAATGTATAATCCACAGTTTCGTCCCGAAATCGTTTGCCCTGTTTCTATTTCTAGTAAGTTTAGAATCGATTACGGAAACGATTGATTTATAACGCGATTATAGGGGTGTGATATGAAACGGAAGAAGTTGGTATAAACCGGAAAGTCATATCAGCCCGCTAAGCCAATTCTTAGAAGGTTTGGGCAGAAATATGTACAATTTCCAATTTTATTCGGTAATACGGCAATGAAACTGAAATCATTGAGATAAGAATTTTCATGGCGACCCATAAAACACCAATGTCTCGGGCTGAAAGTAGGTGTGATATGAAAAATGCCATGTTATAATTTATATGTAAACACGATATTCAGGACAGAGATTTTAACGTAATTTGCCTTCTAATACTGAGAACAATTATCGCAGTAACAATATTTAACTATTAGCTGTATTGAAGAAAGAAAGCGTTCTCGATATGTGAACATAACCTTGAACTTCAAAGCACATATTTCAAAACCATCATATAAACCTTATTGTGGAGGAAATTAATTAATATACTGTGGTCAGCAAAGTTTTACCAGAGTTCTAAGTAGCTTCACGTATAGAAGAGTAGCATTCTCCCCCCCCCCCCCCCCTTACAATTCATATCTCTGTCCATTATTTTAATAAAATATAGTAAAAGACGTTTTTATACAAATTAACAATAATGAAAATGAAGAGATAAACATATTCGGTGTGCGTTTAGTCCGAGATTTTTCATCTAGCTGGACACTCCTTTCAATTGTTCGTATTTCCAACTTAGAAGAGAAAAACGCCGGTTCCACTAATATCAATTATAAAAAGATTGAAAGAGATTGGCAGAAGAAATCTTTATTTATATAAGAAACAGAATTTGCTACAGAATCGAACATACTGCAAAGTAATGTATAATAAAGGCAGGTATACGTGGTAAAATGAGTGTACATGTATATGAACGAGATTGCAAATCTTATCAGACTATACGGAAATCACACAAGACAATAATAAAAGTGAAAAAAGAAGAAATATAGTTGTCTAACAAACTAAAATATTATAATGTTAATTTATGATTTAAGGAACATTAAGCAAACACGGTTTCATTCTAGTGGATATTTAAGCAAGCATGTTGGAAAGAAATGTTTCAACAGAAGTATCAAGCCTTGAGACATTGATTACAACTTTTCAAAGACTGGAGGGTCGCCTTCTTCAAACGCGGTGTTGATTATTTCTTTAATTTCCCCAGAGGACTCGACAAATGTTATAGTCTTATACTTAATAAGTCCCTTTGTTAAACCGATTGAATTCACATAGAATTCATCGCCATTTTTGGGATACAGCTCAAAATCAGCGTATCCATACTTCAATCTAATCTTGGCTTCTCCTGTGGTAGTTTCTAAAACTTCAAGATTTCCATACGCTGGGTTAAAATAGACTCCGACATAGTCCTGTACATCTCTGTTTAAAGGTGCCCCTTTGTCCACATTTGGTTCAGATGGAGAAGAGTACTCCCCAGGAAAATTACATATTTCATCTGCCGTCAAACTTGTCAATCCTTCAAGGAAAAGGTCAGCCAGAATATTCTGAAGATTTGTTCTGTAGATTTCTCTGTAATCTGGACCTGTCATGGACACAAATATACCAAGCTTTTCTTTGGGGTATAGGACAGTAATGGCGCTGACACCCATTCCGGTTCCAGTATGGCTAATTAGTTCGCGACCTGGAACATAATAATGTAATCACAAATTAATCAACAGCTTCCGATTCATTAAGGTATAACTTAGCGTGCATTGCAGTGGGTTTAATTGGTTTTAACGTCTAGCAGGCTAATTATAGACTTTTTGACCCCATTCTGGAATTTCACTATGACTTATTGGAAAAAAAATTATCATACTTCATCGGAATTATTTTGTTCCGTTAAACTGGACTGGTTTGGGGTAATATCAAATTACACAATCAAAATTGATTTCAAACTCGATTGACCGATCACAAGTCGTCTGATTATCCACGTGTACACATCAGCTTAAGTAATATATTTCCCCATGCAGATAAATAATATTAATAAGTTTTAGTTGTCATGAAACGTTGAATTGTTTGTGACATGAAAAATGAAAATAAATAAATAAATAAATAAAAATAAACAATCAAACACAAAAATATAATAATTACACTCATACTCAGTTCTAATGGCCGCTTCAAAAAGTAGCCAATGATATTAATTATGCTAAAAATTCGTCATAGTTTTATTAGTTTTTCTTGCTAATAAACAATAGGAGGAGTTCAGAGTAAGAATTTAGGTAGTCAAATACATTTTCCATCATGCTATATTATTTATATTACAATCCAATAGAAAGTGTTCTTCTTTTTCAATTACATTAAAAAATCTTCTCTTGAAATCTTGATCACTAATACGTAACATAAATTCTTTTTCGTTCATAATTTTTCAAGTAAAATGAATATGCAAGTCAATATTTGAAATAAAGATAAAATTCGACTTTCAATACAGTCTTATCCATGTCCTTTGTGTACTATAGTTTGACATTACGTTTTGCAAATAGAGTTCCCTTAAAATTAAGACTGGCCCACAACTAATTGGCTTTTCAGTTTAACTGACAGAAAAATTAGGCATTTTTATGAAGAACAAAAAAAATAAAAATAAATAAACTGAAAAATTGCAGGGTCCTATCTATTATATGGCAATTAAAATTTAATGGATTATCCGTTCAAATTATTAGCAGCAGAAAAAACCTATAATAACAGTTACAAAACCCCTGCCTATAAAAATCAAATTACTCTTAAAGTACAGAAAATAAGTACGATCAGCATGATTAACAGAACCTTACCTCTGTAGGCCCCCAGTGTCCAACCCATAGCATATGAATGGATGTTAAAAGCATGCTCGTTTTCTGGCCTCCCAAACCACTTGTTTACATCTCTTTCTATGGCCAGCTCTGGTTCGTGTGTCATTTCTAACAGACCCGAATCTATTACTGTGTTTCCATTTTCGTCTTTACCACCATTAAGCTGAAATATCATCCATTTCGCCATGTCATTTGCAGTACTCATAATAGAGCCGGATCCACTTAACAGTCCCCATTTCCTTCAGATTAAAACAATGAAAATTAGTTTTATCATTCATATGTTGCGAACAGTTCTAACATGTCCAAAAATTGTCAGACAACGACTATAAACTGTTATAGAGCAGCTCTAATTTATTCTAGTCAAGAGACATATCTTTAAAAAAAATCGAAACAATTATCCTTTTATAGCTATTGTTAATCTATAATCTAAACTGAAATTAAATACATGTACATGTATTTCTGTGCTATAAGAATAGAACTGTAGCATATATATAGAGCTGTCAAAAAAGAGCAATTTTGTTCAGAACTGCTGTTCTAGCATATAGCTTCAGTTAACGTTAAGAACTGTTCTAGCGTATAGCTTCAATTAAAGTATAGAACTGTTCTAGCGTATAGCTTCAATTAAAGTAAAGAACTGTTCTAGCGTATAGCTTCAATTAAAGTAAAGAACTGTTCTATAGCGTATAACTTCCATTAAAGTAAAGAACTGTTTTAGCGTATAGCTTCAATTAAAGTAAAGAACTGTTCTATAGCGTATAGCTTCAATTAAAGTAAAGAACTGTTCTAGCGTATAGCTTCAATTAAAGAAAAGAACAGTTCTAGCGTATAGCTTCAATTAAAGTAAAGAACTGTTTTACCGTATAGCTTCAATTAAAGTAAAGAACTGTTCTAGCGTATAGCTTCAATTAACGTAAAGAACTGTTTTAGCGTATAGCTTCAATTAAAGTAAAGAACTGTTTTAGCTTATAGCTTCAATTAAAGTAAAGAACTGTTCTAGCGTATACCTTCAATTAAAGTAAAGAAATGTTCTAGTGTATGGCTTCAATTAAAGTAAAGAACTGTTCTAGCTTATAGCTTCAATTAAAGTAAAGAACAGTTCTAGCGTATACCTTCAATTAAAGTAAAGAACTGTTTTAGCTTATAGCTTCAATTAAAGTAAAGAACAGTTCTAGCGTATACCTTCAATTAAAGTAAAGAACTGTTTTAGCGTATAGCTTCAATTAAAGTAAAGAACTGTTTTAGCGTATAGCTTCAATTAAAGTAAAGAACTGTTTTAGCTTATAGCTTCAATTAAAGTAAAGAACAGTTCTAGCGTATACCTTCAATTAAAGTAAAGAACTGTTTTAGCGTATAGCTTCAATTAAAGTAAAGAACTGTTTTAGCGTATAGCTTCAATTAAAGTAAAGAACTGTTTTAGCTTATAGCTCCAATTAAAGTAAAGAACAGTTCTAGCGTATACCTTCAATTAAAGTAAAGAACTGTTTTAGCTTATAGCTTCAATTAAAGTAAAGAACAGTTCTAGCGTATACCTTCAATTAAAGTAAAGAACTGTTTTAGCGTATAGCTTCAATTAAAGTAAAGAACTGTTTTAGCGTATAGCTTCAATTAAAGTAAAGAACTGTTTTAGCTTATAGCTTCAATTAAAGTAAAGAACAGTTCTAGCGTATACCTTCAATTAAAGTAAAGAAATGTTCTAGTGTATGGCTTCAATTAAAAGTAAAGAACTGTTCTAGTGTATGGCTTCAATTAACGTAAAGAACTGTTTTAGCGTATAGCTTCAATTAAAGTAAAGAACAGTTCTAGCGTATAGCTTCAATTAAAGTAAAGAAATGTTCTAGTGTATGGCTTCAATTAAAGTAAAGAACTGTTCTAGTGTATGGCTTCAATTAAAGTAAAGAACTGTTCTAGCGTATAGCTTCAATTCAACTATAGAACTGTTCAAGCGTATAGCTTTAATTAAAGTAGAGATCTGTTCTAGAATATAGAGATGCTGCATATTGTCGATATTCCATTTAACACTGACGGAGTATGCTGGCTTACAACTTTTCATATCTGAACGAGAATAGAATTAAATGAAAAATTATCTGAGTTGAAACCACTAGCTGGAAAATGAAACAATTTACTGATCTTGAAGTTGGTAATACCTAAATCTCGAATAATTTGTTATGACATCGATGCTGATGTTTAATACTTAGAAAAGCCACACCAATAAAGCAATAATATGACCATTCTCTTACAAACAACACTTTCTGTGAAGAGTTAAAAATTTTCATATCTTTATGATAAAAAAGGTCTTTTGAAACCACTGGTTGGGAAATGAACTGCTTTACTGATTTTCATGTTGGTAATATAAAAAAATAGACTGACAAACAAATAGACAATATCATACCGTAAAAGACCGTCAACAAAATAAATTGACATGGGATCGATGCTGACGCCTGATGTTTTGCAAAAATATAAATGTTGTAGGGATATGATATACCTTGTGAAATTCAACGGAATCGCATGCATGTTTCCGTAGATATCCCAGTAACCTTTTGCTCTTTTAAGATTTGGATTTACAGTAGTTGCAAATGTTGATGATGTCATTCCAAGTGGATTAAATATTTCCGAGTTTACCAGGTTCTCCCAATTAGATCCACCAAGCTCCTCTGCCAGATGAGTTAGCATGCCGTAGTTCAGATTGCTGTAGTAAAAGCTATCCCGATAACGTCCTTTAACTTTGAAATATTGAAGTCGGCTGGAAAAAAGGAAGAAATATGTAAACATTGTTCTTTTATCTCTGGTACTGCATTATTTTTATTCCCGCAAAAGGTTATTAATTATCTATAAATATATACAGCTGTATTGTAATGCTGTATATTTTTAAATTTAACATATATATTTAGCTGTTGTTAGAATTTTGAGCCCCAAACTTTCTGAGCTTTATTTGCGCGTAGATTTATTTATGCAAAATACCTCTACATCAAAACTAAAGCTCAGAAATTGCATACACACAGCAGCTTAAAAAATCATTAGAAAGCGAAAAAAAAGTAGATAATACTCTTAATAACTACTTACAGTGACGTAGCTTGCTTCTTTCTAAAGTTGAGGCAAATCTTTCCTTCGACCTTCATACAGGACAGATTTTTAGGATTTTGTTTGATTTCAGATTATTTAGTGTCTCTTTTATTATCAAACATTCTCCCGAGATTGGTACATATATATATAGCCTAGCAGAGCCTGATGAATCCAGTATCAAACAAAACTCACTATCATTCACCGTGTGATCACAAAGGACAGTTTTTGCGTTAATTGCATGATTGTAACAAATTTTGTTCGAATGTAAATTAACATTGCACAGCCTTATCTTTACGTGTCTTTTAAAAAGTTTCTTTAATACATATAAGTCAGTTTGGCTTTTTAAATCAATTTTGACGATTATTCAATTTGATGGATAGTGGTCAATTTAGAAATGCTTATCGATATCTCGACACTATCAAATGGGCATATTAACTTTAAGAACTGGAATTAAAAATATATATTTTTTTCTTACAATAATTAAGAATTTCTATTATATCTGATATAAGACAAATTTTATACATGTAACTGTATTTGTGTAACTTTAAAGTTTTTCTTGGATAATTTTAAAATTTTCCTAAATTTTAGGTGAGGCAACTGCCTCACTGCCTAAATAGAAGTTACTCCACTGTACTTACTCTATAAGATTTTCACGTGTAAGACTTTCATCTAATCGAATGTAGTTATGTTTTGCCTGACCAATCCTATGTGCAATCAAGTCACGAACTGTTGCGTAATCTGAAAGGAGGGTTCGTTTCCAATTGTTTCTTCCAAATATATCCTTTTTGAAGACCCATTGTAGCCGAGAGTTAACTGACCTCCTGCAATAGAATTTAGTCAGTCTAGATAATCAGTAAAATTTTCTAAGGAAACGCAATTAATTATATGTATATAAAGTAGCATACAAGGAGAATTTCGGGCTCAATTAATACACGATTATTTTTACGACAACGCACAAGAAGTTTTATTACATGCAACATGTGTAGATAATATATAATTACAGAATTTCTGTGGAATCATTTTAATCTCATTTTAATTCAGTACATCCGAGAGTATTTCTTGACACTATTTAGAAATTTCAAATATCCACATATATAACAAAATCTAATAATGTGGCCTTAATTGACAGGGAAAACCGTACTTCGTGGAAATATATGACATGGATACTTAATTAACAAATAGTTCATGACATTGAGGGTCATATGGCAGTATATGGACCGGTTGGTCGCCCGACAAAAATTATACGGACCGAAGCGAAGCTGAGGTCCATATAACTTTTGGAGGGCGACCAACCGGTCCATATACTGACATTTGACCCGAAGTGTCATGAACTAATTGTTATATTATACTTTTCTGGGATTTAATGGAATTTAATCGATTTTGCCAAAACGAGGCGGTCCATATAATGTACAGCCGGTCCATATAGCATTATATGGACCGGCTTAGATAACACAGATAAATAGAGTAGTAAAAATGTAAAAGTGTAATATTCGTAGTTAGTCATTCACGAATTAGCATTTTGCATTTTATATAACTTTTGACTTATGATCGGACAAGTTATTGTACCATATGTCCTTCAGAATGAATGTTCGAAAATGCAGTACACCGAGAATTTGCAATACGCAATTGGGTAACAAAATCGATCGTTTAAAAAACCATAATACCCAACTGATCATGCCAGTGATGTGTAAAATACGCAATGTGCACAGAACTGACGTTAAAACTGATGCCCCAGGTGCACATTGCGAAAATAATATTTCCACAGTAACAGCAAAAATAGCTTGAAATGTTATAGAATAGACACTCTAAATTTCTGTTTTTGGTCGTTGTATTGTTATATTCAGTTATATACGAATCTTAATTTTCACCTACTGAACAAAGCAAGATATCAACCAAAGACATTTTTTTCAGAAGATAAAAAATAACATCATTTTCATCCACTTACATAATATATAATTGACAACGCCAATGATGTCACTATATTCAAGCGTCTATAAGGTCAAATCGGAACTATACCGACTGCTGACAAAATTATAGCACAAATTTATGGATGAGGACAAAGCAATTGATGGGGAGATACACCGTTTTACCAACAATATATTTTGCTAAAAAGTATAAAGTTGAGGACAGAATGCATATAAATGCCTCTATGAAGTACAAGTAAAGAAAACTAAGAATAATGAAAAAACTGATTCTGAAGTAATGACGTGGTCCACGTCATTACTTCAGAATCAGTTTTTTCATTATTCTTAGTTTTAATATTTATCAGAGGGATGGGCCGGTGCATTCTTATATTGTTCCATTAAAAAAGTTAAATTCTGCAAAAAAGTGCTTGCCCATCTCAAAAATTCTATGAAAAAAGTGCTTGTCCCTCAAAAACTTAAAGACAATCAATAATGATTTAGGTTCTTTTTCTATTTTAATGTTTGCATGTTTATGTCTGGGAATCAAAGAATAGACTTTGGTGTAATACAAAATACAAAATGTGCTTGTTAATTCCATATATGTATATATATATATATAGAGATTTGATTTTATAAGTGTAGCCTGATACAGTATACATATAAACATCATAACTACATCTCAATACATAAGTAATAGTATACTATATCATTCAGCCTTTAATAGAGGCTTAAGAAATGCTAACAATATTCATACAAGTCATAAACATATGAAGAAATATTAACCGTACTATTAAATGTACTACGTTTATATTTATTCTGAACTCTGAGGTCATTTTAAATTTGAAAACAGTTTAATGTATCTCTTTTTAAGTATTAAATAATTGCATAAGTGGTAGTTTTTAATGTTAAAAGCAGAATTCTCATTTAAAAGTAGCAATGTCTGTAATATATCATACATTGTATAGTCATGTATAATTTCGTGTTACATTATTGAATTATTTCTAAAATACATTAAAATCATATTAAAATTGTTATTTTTTGTTTTTATTATGTTTTGTGTGCCTGCAAAAGAAATTTCCTATACACCGACAAAATTTATAGCAAAATTTTTTCCTATAAAATAAGTTCTTGCCGATCCACTATACATATTAAAAAATTATCTCGTCCATCTAAATATTTACACAAAAAAGTGCTTGCCCCGCCCCATTTTGCACCGGACCATCCATCTGATAAATATTGAAAGGTCCCTTATAAACGTTAAAATCCTCGGTATATTAAAGGCATGATATTCAATCGTTTTACTTAATGAAAATAGCTGAAGCAATTTAACTTGTTCTTTTACCTAAGAAACTTTCATTAAATTTAAATAAATCCTAATAATATCAAAATATTACTTTAGAAAGTAGAATCTGCTCATGTTGTAAAAATAACAGAAGTTGAATATCATTTTGTCATGAAACGTAAGAGTTAGAACCGCTCAGAAATAAACTTTTTTCTAATATTACTGTTGTTTTGTCGGTTTTAGAGATCTATCAGATATGGAAAAATGTTTATGAGAAAAAAATAATTGAGAAAGTTTGTTATATTGCTGTATTGTATAAATGTAAATTTGGTTTAAATATAGTGTAGATGATGTCTTTAAAACTTACCTTTTTCCTTTCAATTCATATTTATCAAGCAGTTTGACTACCAACGTGGAAGCAAAGGCTTTTGTACATGATGCAATTCCAATCAGTGTATCTGCATCAACATCAGTGGGTCCTCCATAAGTGGTCGATCCAAAACCGTTACTGTAAATGACGCTACCATCTCTTACAACAGATACAACCATTGCAGATTTCGGTCTTTTCTGGCAGTTGAAAGAGTCTTGAAGTATCTGTGTAACTACAGCAGGATTTGGATTCTGACAAAGAACGCATCTGACTAAAACCGCGATCCAACAGATGCTAATCGCTACCAGTATACGAATCATTGTCGAAAATCAGTGAATATAGTTGTACGTGTTTGCCGTGTAATATATACTCATCTGATCAATAATTCACAGATACATGTATTTATAATCATTTATACAGGATGTTTTGAAGTGTTTATTATTTATTTGACTCATTTGTGTCTATGTTTCTTAGTTTGTTTTCGATATTTTTTCGGAGGGAGGTAGATGAATTATACAAAATAAACATAGTAAGCAATTATTTCACGTAACTAGAGTTACAGCCTCATTTGTTCCGTCAGTAGGCAAACAGGATGTTGTTGAAAATTATATATTTTTTGTTATTGTAACATTTGTTGTTTTATTATGACTGTGCAGATTTCTGTGTGAATAAAATCTTTAAATTTTACTTCATCAATCGGTTTATTGATTTCAGTAATTAAGATCTTATAGGACCTTGATTTTTATAATTATATATATGGATTGCCAAATTTTATCCCGATACTTACTAAATGGTTTATTTCTGGGATATTTTTTAATGAATAAACTTTTAAATTTGATATATAATGATAATCATTTTACTTTACTGTTAACCTTTGTTTCATGTCCATAAAAGCATAAAGACCAGATTAACATCATATATTCAATATATAAATCTTGTATCATGCTCTGATTCAGTGCTTTAATAATAAAAACCAAATTCTTTCCACAACTGATGTATACATTTTGAAATATTTACTACATCGTCAGTCATTGACGAGATTTCTCTGAAATCAAACAGTCTTTCGTTGTATTGACTGATGACTTTAGAAAACAAATTGTTTGGCAAATTTCAAACCAGATACCTTTGATATTGAAACCATATTTTCAGGCCAATTTATATGTTTCATATTTTGAGAATTTTAACTTAGTGTTTTCAACAGTCATTAAATGTAGAAATCCATCTAATTTTAATGAATAGAAATACGTATGCTTAAGTCATAAATCCTTTCTGACGCTCTGATTATATTGCGACATACTTTCAAAGACTGGTGAAATGGGATAGATAAAACCTTTAAATACGCGAACAATTTAAGATAATTTGGTAAGGACTTAGTTTATATTCTACCACGAAAACAGTATCTGCTTGACTTCTATGTTTAAAGTTTTTCAAAGCAGAAAATTAATATGGAATTCGAAAACGTTGATAAACTTGTTTTGCAATGTTTCCAAGTTATATGTTTTGAATGTGCTCTGACGTCCACGGCCCATATCAATTCTAAATAATTTGAAGTCGGCTGAATCTCAGAAGAGAAGCAATCCCGTTGAGAGCTCGATCGGATATTGAAAAATCTAGAAAAGTAAATATTTTTGATAGGGAATAGAAGTCTAATACTTTTTTTATTTTAAAATAAGAAGTAAGGTTTGTTTTACGTAAAAAAATATAAATAAATAAATAAATAAAAGGAATACATTTTGTTTTAAACCTTATTTATCGTGTACCAAGAGATTATCAATTTACATATTTCACCCGTGTTCCGTGACCGTCTCTAAGCGAACAAATTATTTCTGTTTTGGTAACCAAGCTGTTAATGTCACCTCCTATCTCCTAATTAAGTTCAATTACTCCAAACATTGGATTTTTTATATAGAATATTAGATTTTAATAGTAAAGTTATGGGCTAAGATCACAAAGACTTGCTTCCCGCTTCTAAAAAAATAACGTTCACATCGACTGCAAATAATTTGTATTTTGAAGAGACTGCCTATGGAATAGCGTGCTCGCCTCGGGTGTGTTATTTTTTATGAACTAACCATTTGATTTGAATGGGGGGGGGAATTCATTTTGAAACAAAAAGGCAGGACCAGGATTTGGGAAAAACGAAAAGGCGTGATAGTTGTTAATAACAAGGCAGGACGTGTGTAATTCAGGATTTTTTTCGGTTTAACTGAAAATAAAAAAAAACAGGAACAAAATTTCGCCGATAAAAATAGGCAGCATCAAACCTTAATTGATCCTAACCCTCCCCCCACCCCCATAAAAATCAATTGGTTGCTCCTTTAAGACATATCATCTTTAATTATTTTACAACGTATATTGAGAAACTGATACACAATGAGTCCGTCACTTGGTGGTTAATATAGTCTGCTTTTCTGTTTAAGTTTTTCTTAAAATTTTGTAGCAAATACTAGCGGTGGCGCTTTGTTTTTATTTTTAGGCCTGTGTTTAATCAGACACAAGCTACATTTTGTAGCAGCCATTCGCTAGCAGTCAAACATATATAATAATCAATTGCTACAAAATTTAACCCCTGTTTCAAACAGTTAGGAAGAATTATTAGAAAACACTGGAATATTATTGAAAGGAAAGATGAAATAAATTATATATTCAAACGCCCGCCACTGATTGCGTACAAAAAAACATAAAAAATTAAGCGTTGGAAATAACCTCACCTCGGCTAAAACAAAATAAAAATAGTATATCTTTGTCAAACGTATCCGAAAACGAGCGAATTATCATAATATGCCTCTGACATCAACTCCTCATTCATTATTGATGTAAGACTTCTACATTCATTATAGATTGATTGTACATATGATGTATTGCGCAATAAGGTTTTAGAATTTTAATTTCATTCGTGGAGCGAAATTTGGGACCGAAAATGAGCGAATTTTCTAAATATGCTTAAACATCAATTTTTGAAGCATTTTTTATTCTAGGTTTCTGGATTCTTTATAGATAAATTGTCCATGGTGTAAAGATGGAAAGACAGGTTTCAAAATTTTAATTTTCGCTTAATGGACGAAATCAACAAATTGTCAAAATATGAATGTGACATCAACTCCTTATTGATTATTGATGCTGGGCTTCTACTTTGATTATAAAATGATTGTACATATGATGTAGATGCGCAATAAGGTTTTAAAATTTTTGATTTCATTCATGGAGCGAAAATTGGGACCGAAAGTGAGCGAATTTATTTCTGAGGTATTTTTTATGCTAGGCTTCTGGTTTCTTCATAGGTAGATTGTCCATGATGGACAGATGCAAAAAAAAAGATGCTCAACACACAATTTTAGACCCATGGCATATAGGAAGTATTATAATGATCAAAATATGCTGTTGATTTTTTTTTCCATTTAAAGCAAAAATAAAAAAAAATTCTGATCCCATGTAATTTGCCAACACCAAACACCCCCTCCCCTCAAATTCAAATGGTCATCCCCTTATTGGGTTATGTGGGGTGGACTGAAATGGTTTTTTTTTTAATTTTAACTCGGGGTAAGTTTTGTCCTTAACACTAAATTTGCATCAAAATCATCACTTGGATGAAACAAATGTGGGGGTGCTGGTATAACTGTCGTCTCCGACAGTACTCTAGTTTGATATATTTTGATTGTCAGACTGAAATACATGTATATGGCCGTTTGATAAACATTTTATTATACAATTATTACAGGTCTACGAGAAAAATGTCCTTGCAATATGGTCGCGCACTACCCTTGAACCGTCATCTGGTCCCCGAAAAACAATGCTGATATCATCAAAATTAACATGGACATCTTCATAATCATCCATGGGTTCATTCATATCAATTGCCATGTTATGTAAGACTGCGCATGCCATTATTATAGTGCATACTTTCTCTGGGTGCAAACAGTTAAACATTCTTCCACCAACCGAATGTTCTTTCAATGCAGCATCTTGTCTTGGTATGTGCCTTGTTGAATCTTTTGTGATACGGTTCTGTGGGCCTGAGATAAGGTGTCATTAAAAAACTTTTGCACACATAACCGCTGTCACCAGGGATCAACCCATCATTACACTCCCCTCCCCCCTTCGCCAAATTCAAAGTGTCGTGGTGTTTGGTCATACATTACGTGTATATTACCAAAAGAGAGAGTATTTTTCACTGAGTTCCATTGCCCATCTATTTGCTTTCTCTGATGCTTTATTTTGATATGAAACAATTTTTTCTCATTCTACTGCCACCCACCCCCCCCCCCCCCCCCACCTCCCCTTCTCCCGCGCGAGGGTATCCACGTTGGAGTCCAGTCCCTCGCTTGTGCCCATGAATGAATAGGAATATAATAGAGAATAGAACAGGGAAATGCGTCACAGAGACAACAACCCGACCAAAGAGCAGAAAACAGCAGAAGTTGTTCCGCATTGTGCGTCATAAACACATTTATTTATGCCTAGGCATAAATCGATTTAAGGCTAACCATAAGTATTTATGCCTATACCGCGTCATATTTATTACTTATAATTCCAAAGTAATGCAGAAACATGACGTTTTCCATTTGAAATTAAAATTTTCCTCATGCACTTTATTGCAGGCGTACGTATTCATACACACGATGCCATGAAAGGAATTTATAAAGTTATAAACTTTTTACCGGAACTTGGTTGCTGTTAGCCAATAAAATTACTGCATTTAATATGTATTGAAAACAACATTGAAATTATTGTGTATTGTCTATGTTCGCCATTTTACAATTATTGAACAGTGTTGAGGGATATAGAAATTTTATTAGTCTCGAGACATTGACTATTTCCCGACGCGTTAGCGGGGGGGGGGATAGTCAATATGTCGAGAGACTAATAAAATTGCTATATTCCGAAACAGCTGTTCAATAACTGTTTTCTTATACCGAAAATTGCATTAATTTCTCCTAAATATCGAAAAACCTGTGTTTAATTACTGTAACGGACAAAATCGAAACCATTAACATGTCATCGACACGCCCACTACCATGACGTTACATCCAAAACACGGCCACTATCGTGACATTGTCCAATAAAATTTGTCTGCGAAAAGAACTATTGCCAGGGGTAATAGTTCAAAAACTATTACCACGGGCAATAGTTCTTCCAACCCGAAAAGCGATGGAACAGTTACTTTTCTGGATAAAGGTTTACATAGTAAAAACTTACTGAGGTATAATAAAACCATTTATTGTAAATTTGTTTGAGCAAATAAATATTGTCTATAGTCTATAACTGCATACTCCGACTATAATGAATACAAAACTTTTTCGTTATTTTCAGAGTCGACATTTCATCAAAATATCACAATATCTAAAAGTAGACGAACGGACCCGGGGAGAAACGCCGAGGTTAGCTATGAAACATTGTTATAATCATTTTCTTGAAAATTCTATGCAAGTCGAATAATTTGTTTTCTTTCTTTTGTTGTAAGAATAAGAAAATTTAATCAAAACTTTACCAATTATTGCCATTTATTGCCATTTGTATGTTTGAATGATTGAATTGTGTATATACTAGTAATATATATTGTATTTTAATGTATGAATGTTAACTGTATACATGTATTTTGTTTGAGGGCCTCAATGAAATTAGACTACTTCTAATTGAGTTACCCACTTTAAATAAAGAATTTATTATTATTATTATTATTATTATTATTATTATAAATATGGGCTAGATAGCCCCTGGGAGAACGTTTGAATACTGTTGAAATACTAGATCTGGACTGAGACTACTATAACATGTGTTATAGTAGTATCAGATCTGGATCATTATCAAAATTTATCAATATTTAAGGAAAACTGCAACATATTTTTATAATTTTATTTGTTGACCTGTCAAAAGTTTTTTAATTTGGTAAACTATATTTTTATTTCTAGTAAAATGTTATCGGCATTTGGTACTTTTTAATACTATATTTTATTATAGTGTTAATCGTTGTACAGATTGACCTTTGTGCGGTACTGCTTTGTGTAAAGATGGCGTCTTCGCAAACAAGTTTCCCGTGGTTTCTTTTGGTTTTCTATTTGTTTATTGTTGTGTGCACTGTTAAGACTGCACATACTACAGAAAAAGATGTATTCAATGAAGAGCTTTTCGTCAAACCATTTAGCAGTGGCCACGAACTCTTCTTTTTTCAGTTTACTACTGTTTGGACTACGAAGAACCCGTGTAAGCACAGGGGCTCGGGAATCTTATTTGAAAACGTAATATGCTCTATACCTAGTGAAAACACTAGGAAAAAACAAAATCGCAATTTCAAACATTTTTTTCCAATGATACATTACTTGCCAGACAGCAAAATGTCACAAATTGAAGAAATTTCCTAAATATTTAGTCCTTGTATGGCTTGATAGCAGACAGGTTTTTATGGGGGAAAATCTGGATCAGTTGAACTTGGTGATCGCAACACTGGTATACCAGTATTGTTAAATTACTAGTACAAGAATAATCACCAGTATTGTTGTTTTTATATTTAAGTATTGTGGTAGTTTTGTAGTGTCACTTAGTTATATAAACAAACTTTAAATAAAGCTCATGAATATGTAAATAAAGATTTTTATTTTTTTATTATTTTTCAAGAAAATATATATTTTAAGTACTATTATATTTAAGAATAAGGATTTATAAAGAGCACCATGAAATCTCAGAAATTAAATTATTTAAAGTTAAGATAACTGTCCATAAAAAAGGACAGCTGCCAGGGATCTTCTGCATTTTGAACATCTCCGTCTTCATCTTCTCAAGGACGTATAACTAACAAGGATTCGTGTCTTGCGATATCACGTTAAAATATCGCGTATCGTGAGACTTGTATTTACTCACTACTACAATTATGCGCGCTTCAAGTAAATATTTCCGGTTAGTTACGATAATGTAAACAACTAGAACTCCTATAGTCTCGATCATCATGACAGAAATTCCCTCATTTGTTTTTAACATAAAAAAATTTGTTTATTATTTTCGATATTCAAAAACCAAAGAAACAAATATAAAAAAAAAAATTTCTATCAAATATGTCTTACAGGGCCGTTAAAATCGTATAAATTACAAAGTTATAACATTTTTATTATTGAATAGTAAATGTCTTCTAGAAACAATGATTAATTTGATTAAAACCTTATTTAGTTTGAGCATTTACCTATGCATTCCTAATTCCTGTGATGATTTATAATTAATTATAATAAAAAATAAATTATTCCTGATTGTATGTTGTTCATTTGATGAGCTTGTGCGGTTTCCTTTCTACTTTTTGACAGATTGTAAGTTGTTTATTTAATGAGCTTTTGTAGTTTCCTTTCTACTATTCAATTTAGAAAGGCTATGACCGAAGCTACACTAAAAGAGTCATTGTCTACTTTCAAAATGACCAAAGCTGATTTGAGAAAATTAATCTTGAGAAATATACAAGAATATGTCATAAAAAAGAACGATTTGCAAAATCTGCTATTTACTTTTTGATTTGAACTCTATTAACATGTCAGATTTTTTATCTTGGGACACTGATCTTGATTTGGAACTATTGCTAGGGGAATATACAGAAAAAAAATCATGCAATATGTGATTGTGTAGCATATATTCAACAAGATAGCTGCAAAATAGCATCTCTGCTCTGATTGATAAATATTTGACAAAAAAGATGGAGGGGGCTTCAATAACTTCAATATTTGACTAACCTCTTAACAAATAAAGTTGAAACTTGCTATGCAAACGTTAAAATATAAAAGGAAAGGGACTCATTCAGTTATGAAGCGTCTTTTCACACCAAAAATGCACATTTAACTGCAAAATACAAGGCCATTCTCCATGGAAGTCGCATTTTTGTTTACCAAAAAGGGCTGGTTTATATGTTATATTATGTGAAATACACAACAAAAGACGCTCTATTTTCATAATCAAACGTAAATATTATCTAAAACTTGTAATCAAATACTTTTATACAAGTAAATGCAATAAAGTTTAAAAAAATTAATGCAACATGACGGGTCATGCCATCTCGGTCCCAGCATCATGGACAGCATCTGGCATCCTAACTTATGATCACTTATTGTGATATTTATAAGGGTTTGATGTTGTTTTTAAAGTGAAAAATCATTTAATACCATAAAATAACTTCTACTAAATATGTTTTTAATTATTCATATAATGTCTTTATACTTAAAGATTGATGTAGAAATCTCAAAGCGGCGATTCCCGCTGAAGCTTTCTGCAGATCTCGTGTTCTCTCGTGATTCGCGGTATTTCTCGGATATTATCAAGGCTATATCGGGAGTTTCCTATCCTTCTAAAATATGTCCTTGATCTTCTTGATATTCATTATTTCTACTAGTGTTGTTACTAATTCTGCTTCTTTATTGTCTTTCTGTTTCATCATCTTGTCTTTTTCTTTTTACTTGGTGGCATTTTCCAGTGACTGATGGGACCTTGACTGCTCTTCTGTCGTCCTATTGATCTGAGTGCTGCCTACATGTCTTGTGATGCCTGTCCAACATATCTTGATGAAAGAATGTGGCAAGGCAGATGTGGAAAGTCCACAGAAGCCTACTTGAACATCTGTCAGCATATTGCAGAGCAATACCCAGTTTCATGCATGAACGTTTATTTTAATAAAATTTTATTTTCTAAGTTCTATTGATATTTTAGGGCCAGCCTTAAAAATATTTCAGTTTGTCCAAACCCGACCCACGGCTGTTGGGTATGGGTAGGTAGGTAGGCAATTTTTTTTTTTAACAGAAATATTAATAGATATTTAACATGTCAAAACAAAATCATAGTGTCAGACAGTCATAGTGCCTATCAAATAAATCTAAAGTATCATTTTTTAAGGAAAAGGGCATTTATAGCTGCCAGGTTAATCATTGTGAGTTTTATTCTTTAGGTCTTAAAGAGTATAGAAGTGTGAAAGTGACAGGTTTGTCCACATAAAAAATGGGTTTATGTGCCTGTATTAGGTCAGATTTTCTGGACCTGGCATGTGTTGTTCACAGTGTTTTAATATTGTCTTTGATTAAGCATGTTCTTATGGAGGAGGTGTGGGTTAGTAAAGTATATTAATGAGACCAATCCCAATCCGTCTAACTAAATATGACCAACCAAAGTGTTTTAGGGTACCTATTTAGATCAGAGAATAAGTATTAAGAATAAACATTCTTTATTTTGATCAAGGCCGTACCCTCATCAGCGACTCAAGCCTGTGAAGTTAAAATTGGAATAAGTGTAAGGTGTAGTTGAGTGACTATTTCAATTCTATTTTTAATTAATTTAATGAACTGTGATACTGATATTCAAGCAGTCGTACACTCGGTAAATTCTTTAAACTCTTGTGTTTTTTGTATGCTATAATTGGTGGTCTAGGAAATAATTTATTTGCTGTCTTATCTTTTTCAATATAATGCCAGTGTTTTCTGAGAATTTTAGCAAGTTGTTTGAAGCAAGGTTATATTTTGTTGCAAAATTACAAAGGAGGTTACTTATTATTGAAGTGCTGTGTTTCTGTTTAAATTTCTAGCAGTAATTATTAATTGATCTAATTCTGTGAGTTTGCAGCCTTGCTTTAATAAGGTGTAGTGAAATAGTTGAATTTGGGATTCTAAATTTTCTTTATTGTTAGTGCAACAAATGAATCGTATTATTTCCCCAATAATAAATCTAAATGTTCTCGGTAGATATCGATAGTTTTATGTATATACGGACATCTAGCACATGTAAGCTGTCTAGTCTCTACATATATTTCGAATGTAAATTTCAAAAATGGATATATTTGCTGTTTGCTATGTTGAAGAAAGTACACAGCTCGTCTTTATATCCAGAAAATTTTATGAAACCATGATCTCTATAAATTGACATATGTAAAATATATTAATGAGACCACTCCCAATCCATCTAACTAAATATGACCAACGAAATTGTAAAAAAAAAATGTCCGCAATGTTTTAAATTTCGCAAATAATTTAATCAGAATCACAAAAACGCTTTTTAACAAGTATTCTTTACAGACGAAGAAAGCGCGGAAGCGATTTCCTTTGTAAAACTAGCATCCGGAATGGAACCAACAGACACGTTGAAAATCTCGAAATAAAAAAAAGATCGAGATTTGGTACAAAAGAAAAAATTTGACTCGGCGGGATTTTTTGGGGTCGGTCGTGTTTGGGCAAACAAACCTATTTTTTATTCTGGCCTAGTGCTTAAATATATATATATTTATTTTGTATTTCAGTGTTTCTTGAAAAATAAAATTTTTTTTTTATTTTTAAAAATTTTTTAATTATTAAATTATAATGAGCTTAAAACATTGTTTATATAGCTAACTGACACCACAATACTATCACAATACTTAATTATAAAATAAACAATACTTATAATTATTTTTATACTAGTATTGTTAACAATACTGGTATACTAAACAATTCTAATTCATGCATGTGTAAAATGTTTTCTGTAGTTCATATGAAAATCTATTTTCAGACAAAAATTACAGATTATTTCCTAAATCTCTTGGGGATGTCTTATCAACATACGACGTACAGGAACTTCACTTGACACAGACACAAGGATTGTGGAGATATCACAAATGGGGATATCCTCCTGAAGATGCACCTCCAGGTGCAGAATTATGGGTTTGGTTTAAGCCTGGATCAGCACAGTAAGCACATATGTATTCCCAGTGGTTCAGCTAGCATAAAATAGAGAGACACATAGATACCATTAGACATTAGTACATAAAATGTAATTCCAATGATGACAGCATTTTTAGCTCACCTGGCAAAGCCATGTGAGCTATTGCCATCACTTTGCGCCCTTTGTCCGTCTGTCCATCGTCGTTTACATTTCAGATTTTTATCATCTCCTCTGAAACTACTTGGCCAATTGGAACCAAACTTTGCAGGAATGATGTACTAAAGGTCCTCTCTGAAAATTCCTCATTTTATTTTGGTTGGACGAAAAACATGGCCGCCATGGGTAATTCTTGTTATACCCCCCCGAAAACAGAGGTTATCAGAGGTTAATGAAACTTTGCATACTGTTAGATCCTAGTACGTAGATGTGCTCATGCGGTTTATGGAAGGATTGTAAGGTGTACATGTCCAACTGGCAGGTGTCATCTGACCTTGACCTCATTTTAATGGTTCAGTGGTTATAGTTAAGTTTTTGTGTTTTGGCCTGTTTTTCGAATACTGTATGCAATATGTCTGATAGCATTTACTTTCATTAGAAATGCACGACAGGTGAGACATTTTTGTGTGTCAACTCTTGTATGTCATATCAAGTAAAATGATTTAATAACAAAAAGTTTTGGTGACAAGAAAGTTTGAAGGGTTGTCATATCCTTGTGGTGTTTTTTTTTAGTTTCTGTTGCGAATTTAGTGTGGATGATATTTGTTAATTCGTACCTTCATTTGTAGCATTTGCGAGTTTGACTTTATTTAATTTGTTTACATTCTGTACAATATTGTAGCAGGAATCAATAATTACTCTCCATTATATTTTTTTTTAAATAAAAAAAATGTTTGTTGAATAAATCTGTGGTCTCCCTGCAACGAAGTCGCGAAGGCGAGATATAGGTATTACTTTCGGGCAGCGACAGTGGTGTAAACTTTTTAAAAACTTTAATAACTTTGCACACATAATGCCTACAATTAAGATTTTGGTCGACCGATACCTTATCATATAAAGTATTGCCACAATGTACTTGTTTGGTGACCATGACCTTGTTTCATGGTTCACTGACTTCATAAACATAAATGTAAAATCTGCGTCTAAGTTTCGTGGTCAAATCCATTTCTCAGCAACTGTAATATCTAGGCCTACCATATTTGGTCCATATATAGTTCCTAACGAGTACATGCCAGTCTGACACCTGGCTTGGCGTCAATTTGATGGTTGAGTGACTTTCATCCAAGTTTCTTGATTAAGTCCATTTTCCAGTAACTATAATACATACATACATACATACATATCCTATCTGGGCCCTATGGACTCGTGAGGCCTGTCAACATCTGTCGCCATCTTAGCCGGTCTATGGCCACTGCTTCGGCTCTCTGCCATGTATTCCACCCCAGCTGGTTTCTCTCATTCTCCGCAGTTCTCCGCCAGGTGTTTCTTGGCCTCCCTGCTTTCCTCTTTCCCTCGGGTTTCCAAGTGAGTGCAGTTTTGATGTTTGTTCTGTTGTCTCTCGGCAGGACATGGCCTATCCATCTCCATCTTCTGACTTTAATGATGTTTGACAATGGTGTGGTCTTTGTCAGCGTGTGTAGTTCTTCATTTGATATTTTGTCTGGCCAGTATATGTTGAGTATCCTACGGAGACATTTCCTTTGAAATGTGTCTAGACGGTCTTCGTCTTTCTTTGTAGTTCTCCATAGGTCTGCGCAGTATAGTAGAACAGATATCACATTGGTGTTAAAGATGCGTAATTTTGTTTTCGTCTTTATCTTTGATGATTTCCATATTCTGCTAAGTGAGCAGAAGGCTGATCTAGCTAGCCCAAGTCTTCTACTTATATCTGCTTCGGTGCCTCCTGTTTTGTCCATAGTAGCTCCCAGGTATAAAAAGGAGTCAGTATCATCCACCTCTATGTTCTCGATGTTGATCTTTTGGTTGTTTCTGCAATTCATCCTCATTGTCATGGTTTTCTTTGCATTGATGTTAAGGCCGGTGTATTTGGCTACGCTATGCAATCTTTCAGTTTTCTCTTGTAGGTCTGTAAATCTACTGGATAACAAGGCAAGGTCATCAGCGTAGTCTAGGTCTTCGAGTCTACTGGTAAACTTCCATCTGATTCCCCTGTTTTTGTTGTTTGTATTCCTCATTATCCAGTCTACAATGACGATGAAAAGGAAGCCTGACATGACACAGCCTTGCTTTACTCCAGATTTTACTTCAAACCAATCTGATGTTTTACCATCCTCTAGAACACAGCATTTACTTCCTTCGTACATATTCTTAATAATGGAAATAAGTTTCTCTGGTATACCATAATGGCTGAGTATCATCCACATTTTCTGTTGTACTATACTATCAAACGCCTTTCTAAAATCTATGAAGTTGATGTAGAGCGGGGCATTCCATTCCTGACATTGTTCTAGGATGTTTCGTAGTATAAATACTAGTTCGGTGGTACCACGTCCACTTCGAAAGGCAGCCTGTTCGTCCCTTAGTTGTTGTTCGACTCCATCCCTTATTCTGTCAATTATGATTCTAAACTATAATACATGAACCCGCCGTATTTGGTCTATTGATAGTTCTTAGTGGGTACATGCCAGTCTGACACTTGTCTCTGGACCTTGACCTCAGTTTCATGGTTGAGTGACTTTCATCCAAGTTCCTTGATTAAGTCCAATTTTAAGCAACTATAATACCTAGACCCAGGGTGTTTGGTCTATGGATAGTTCTTAGTGGGTACATGCAAGTCTGACACCTGTCTCTTGACTTTGACCTCAATTTCATTCTTGAGCGACTTTGTCACATTTTCAAGATTTCTCAGCAACTTTTCTAGACCCACCATATTTGGCCAATGGATAGTTCTTAGTGGGTACATGTCGGTATGACACCTGCCTTTAGACCGTGACCTCAATTTCATGGGTGAGTGACCTGTGTCACATTTTCGCGATTAAGTCCATTTCTTAGCAACTGTAATACCTAAGCCAACCATATATGGTCAATAGATAGTTCTTAGTGGGTACATGCCAGTCTGACACCGGTCTCTTAACCTTGACCTTAATTTCATGCTTGAGTGACTTGTGTAACATTTTTTAAATTAAGTCCATTTCTCAGCAACTGTACTACCTAGGCCCATCATATTTGGTCTGTAGATAGTTCTTAGTGGATATATGCCAGTCATAACCTGTCAGCTGAACTTGACCTGAATTTCATTTTTGAGTGACTTAATATACATTTTCATGATTTAGTCTATTTGTCAGTAACTGTACTACATTTGTAACTAGACCCACAGTATTATTTGGTTGATAGAAGTTCTTAGTGGGTATATACCACTTTAATATCTGACACCTTACATCTGACCTCTATTTCATCCTTGACTGACTTGTTTCTTATTTTGGGTTAATATCCATTTTTCAGCAACTGCAATACTGGTGGGTACATGGCTGCCTGAGACCTTGACTTGAATTTCAAACTTGAGTCAAATTTTCATGATTAAGTCCATTTTTGTGTAGCTGTAATACCTATATACAAATGTATATCCAAATTGACCTCAATTTTAGGTTTGAGTGACTCTTGTCCCATTTTTACAAATAAGTCCATTTCTCAACAAATGTTATAAATGACAGTAAAATGTATTATATAGACCCACCATTTTTGGTGTGTACATTACCAGTCTGAGACCTGTCGCCTTGGACACAGTTTTAGTCTTGAATGACATCTATGAGATTTTTCATACAAATTATCGCCTTACCATTACTATTTCTTTTAACGCATTTTCCTTTGACTTGCAATGTCAGATAATCTTTATTCTGTTTCCATGTGCATATCCAGGCGAGACATTTAGTGTGTCCACTCATGTTTGATAATTTTGGGGTAACTCTTTATGATTTTTGGTTTTTAGTGTTCCTTGATGAAAATGGAAAATTTTATTTAGGATCTGTTTTTCACTATCACTTACCGTTTTTGAGATATAAGGGACCAAAAAAGGAACATGCCTTAATATTCGAAACTTTTTTATTTGTGATACGATTTTGATAATTTTTATCCCCCCGCTTAGCGAAAGCGGGGGGATCATGTAATACAGTCCGTCCGTACGTACGTACGTCTGTAGTGGCAAGGCATATCTCTGAAACGGTAAAAGATAGAAACTTGAAATTTGGCATCATGGAAGAGTATATGACCCACTAGGGAATAGACCCCTTAAAATTGGAATTCGACCCCTTGGGGCCAAATTATGAGCGAAAAACGAATTTCGCGATATCCAATAAATGGAGATATCTCCAAAAGTGTTAAAGCTAGGATATTGGAACTTATGTCACTACTTATATTGCCTTTCCCAAGTTGAAAGAGGGTATCAAAATTTTGGTCCCGCCCCTAGGGGCAATGCCCTAAGGAGTTAAAAAATGTCTAAAAACGATTGTCCAAGAACTCCTCCTACACCGTAGAAGATAGAAACATGAAATTAGGTACACTAGTAACACTTGAAGAGTTGTCTGTGCCAAAGGTTTCGGAATTTTGATTTTTGCCCGGGGGGTGGGGCTACACCCTAATATGTAAAATCTCAAAATATGGTAAGATCAGTTCATATCCCCACCCCTTAACCATATATATTTTTATTCCACATTTAAAGACGAGTTACATGGTCACCCCCGGGGGTCAGCCCCACCCCCCTCATTTGGAAAATTACAAGATATCTCAAAAACAGTTAAGATCCCCACCCCTAAACCATATATATTCTTAGTGGGCATGACAAGACAAGTTTAATGGTCATCCCCGGGGGTCGGCCCCACCCCCCTAATTTAGAAAATTACAAGTTATCTCTAAAACAGTTGAGATCCCCACCCCTAAACCATATATATTCTTAGTGGGCATGACAAGACCAGTTGAATGGTCATCCCCGGGGGGTCGGCCCCACCCCCCTCATTTACAAAATTACAAGTTATCTCAAAAACAGTTGAGATCCCCACCCCTAAACCATATATATTCTTAGTGGACATGACAAGACCAGTTGAATGGTCATCCCCGGGGGTCGGCCCCACCCCCCTCATTTACAAAATTACAAGTTATCTCAAAAACAGTTGAGATCCCCACCCCTAAACCATATATATTCTTAGTGGGCATGACAAGACCAGTTTAATGGTCATCCCGGGGGTCGGCCCCACCCCACTTATTTAGAAAATTACAAGTTATCTCTAAATGAGATGCCCAACCCTTAACCATAGCTACTTGTATTCGTTATTAAAAGATCAGTTCAGATATTTTAAAATGTTTAATATTGGTGTTGTGTATTTTGTGAAATCTATAGTAAACATTTATATTTTTTCCAGCTCTTTTCTTCAGGAACCAAACTGATACCAATAAATTGGAAGCAAGTTTTCTCACAAACATTTTAGATCCCCACCCCTAAACAATATATATATTTAATGGACATGACAAGTTAAGACTTACATTCATTTGATGTAGGCCATTTCAATTTTATCCATCTTAAAACTTTTGCATTCGACTTTGTCCGAGCAGTAGAAGTCCAATTTCATATTTCTGTGTTGTTTCTTGATATCCAAAGATCAGTGTCAAACTTTTTCTCTATTTATGCAATTTGAAATTATGAGGAGTTCAGACTTTGTGCATTCCGACTTTGCTGGGAGCGGGGGGATGTGCAATCTCTGATTGCTGCGTTTCATTTTTAATGGTTTGTCATAAGAAATGCAGTTAAGTTTATCCAGAAATGTTTGTGTAACTTTTGTCATTGCAGAGTTAAAAGGGATTAAAGGGGCCAAAATTAGCCAATTTTATTTTTCATCCAATTTTAATGGAGATTTTTTCTTTTAATTCATATTGATGAGCACTTTCAGTAGTATGGCAACAGATTTTTCCTATCTTTTACAATTTTTAGCTCACCTGTCCTAAACTTTTTCAAAGATCTTCTCCTCTGAAACCACTGAACCAATTACAGCCATGCTTAGTCTGAATGATCCTTAGGGTATCTAGAATAAAGTTTATGTTTTATTTTTTTGTCTGTCAAGAAACATGGCCACCATGGCTAAAAATAGAACATAGAGGATAAACTGCAGTTTTTATAACAATAAATACGTTACCACTATAAATTCTGAGATAGTCCCTAAGCGACTTAACCAGCAGGAAAGAAAACAAAAAACTCTTGAGATGACCCCCTGCCAGCCTCGAACCAACTTCCCTTATAATTATCCATTCAATTTCCTGCTGCGACGGAAACCGCACATGTTTTTTGGTTTAGAAGAAATTGACACAGAGAAAATGATTTTTTTTTGTTACTAAGTATATTTTATATAGAGTATTAATAGACAACAGGTAATAATGGACAATTTAAATAATATTTCTAGTCCATTTTATCCCGTTTCTGGAAATGGTGATACTTTCTGGGACGGTACATTACGTAACCCCTTTGAAGTGGTCCCCGTCTCCAGTGTTCCTCCAGACAACTTGTTCACTCATATGTCACCTGAGAACTCCCCCGTAGTTGCAGGTCCGAGTAACACGTCTAGGGTGGACCTTGTCCAAGCTAGACAGGAGGTCCCTGTTTCGGGTTTCACCACTGTCACTCACAGTTCTTCAGGGGTTACACATACATATACCAGACCTGTTGATACAGTTGTCTCTACAGTTTTTCCTCCCTCGTTTGTAACTGGAGCTAATGCTGTCTCGAGACCCGTTCAGGCCCCTGCCGCCTCGTTTGGTCAGTTTCCTATCACATGGTCTCGTCCTCAGTGGTCGTTTCCAGCTCCACCCTTTGGAAACTTTGACCCTTCTTATTTTTGGGGTTTTTCTGGTTTTCCTCCTAGAGTTAGTACAGATACCCCTGTGACAGTCCCTCAGTCACAACCGGTGTCTCAATCTTCAGTTGTTTCTGAGGTGAAGGATATGTTAGGTTCGTTTAAGGAGGCTATTAGTAAGGACCTCGGTTCTTTTTTTACCAGAGTTGAGGCTCTTGAAAAGGCTTATCAAGAGTCCTCCAAGTCTCACCCTCCTTCTCTTTCAAGTACTCCTGTTTGTGCTGTTGTTCAAGAGTCTCATGCTGTTCAGGATGATGAGGACTCAGTGTCTGTTGCACCTGACAGTGCAGAAGGTTCTTTTTTGGTGGAGGAGGAAACCCCTGAAAGCAGACCAGCTGCATTGGTCAGCCAATCTGCTGTAGGGGAGGGTTCTGAGTCTGAATCGGAGCCCAATCATGAGGATGTTGGTGTGTCTAAAGATCAACTCAAGGCTAAAGTCTACTCGCTACTGAGAGACAAGGCTAAGGTTTCCTTATCCTCTCCTCCCAGGGTTAAGAAATCCCTGTCAACTTTTGAGGCATCTTGTGGTTTTTCACAAGAATCTTCTACGTCTTACAAGTCTTTTCCAGAGTCTAAGCATGTTACCTCTGCTCTTCAGGTCATTAAGGAAGGTTTGTCTTCTCCTTCAAGTCGGTCTTCTTCTGGGAAATTCCAAGATTTGGTGCAAATTCTATCCCAGGCAGGTTTAGGAGCAAGGATTATGAAACCCACCAATCCTCGATTGGTAAAACTGCTCCTACTTGTGACAAGACTTTAGCCGCTACCATAGGCTCCAAGACCACTGATGGTCTTAGGCTTTCTCAGTCAGTTTGGCATAAATCTGAAAACTTACTTAGGAGTACGTCTCATGTCCTTGGCAATGCCGAACACTTTCTGTCAGCGGCTGGTACCCTTCTCCAGAGTAAGGAGGGTGAAGAGTTCTCTGAACTTAAATCCTTTCTTCTTCAAGTTCTCTCAACTTCTTTTGATGGGTACTCTTTGTAATTTCACCCTTTCTAAAAGGAGTGAAATTTTGGAGAAATCAACAATTCCATCCTCCTTACAGGATTCTCTTTTGTTTTCTCCTTTGACTGACAAAATTTTTGGACTCTCACTTAAAGAGGTTCAGGAGGAACTTCAGAAGCTACCTCAACCTGTCAAGGTTAATGTACAGCTCTCTCAGGGCAAGCTTTCTGTAGTTTTTACTCCTGTTTCTTCCTCTTCTGCTCCTTCATACTCAGCTCCCAAAAAGAGGAAAGTTGCCCGAGTCAACCGACTCTTCTTCTTATAGGCCTCCTAAATTTTCTCACAAGAAAAAAGGTGGCAAGAAGCAAGGGAAACGAGTTTAGCAATCTGCCCCCTCGTTCGTTACTGACAACCCCCTTGGGAGAGGAACAGTTTCCTGTCCCACATCCAGTTTCCTGTAGGGGGAGGCTTACCCATTTTTTGAGTCAGTGGGAAGAAATAACCCAGGATTCTTGGGTTTTGTCAGTAATTCGGGGGGGTCTTCATCTCAAGTTTCTGAACGATCCTCCTCTGTCGGTGGATCCACTGTTTTTGTCTCACACTTCCAACCCAGAGAAGGTTCTGTTGATGTCAGAAGAGGTTCAGACCTTGCTACGCAAGGAAGCTATAGAGATTGTTCACAATCCTTCGGCCATTCCAGGTTTCTATTCTCGCCTTTTCTTAGTACCGAAGAAAACAGGTGGAATGCGCCCAGTTTTCGATCTCTCGATCTTGAATACTTTTCTTATTATCCCTCATTTCAAGATGGAAACCAATCGTTCCATCAGGGGTTGTATTCGCCCTGGTATGTGGACTACCAGTTTAGACCTTACGGATGCATATTTCCATATTCACATATCTTCTCAGTTCAGGAAGTACCTTCGTTTTGTATGGGGCGGGACAGTATATCAGTTTCGAGCGCTCCCATTCGGCATCTCTGTTGCGCCTCTGACATTCACCAGAATTTTTTCAAACAGTAGTTGCCCATCTTCATACGTTGTCGATCCAGATTCACGCCTATCTAGACGATTCTCTGATCAGGAATTTTTGTCATCTAAATCTGGTTTCCCAAACCAGGGTGGTCATCCAGTTGTATCAGAGGTTAGGTTTTCTAATCTCATGGAAGAAGTCGGAACTTCATCCTTCTCTAGATTTTCAGTTTCAAGGGGAACATTACAGAACAGATCTGGGACTTGTTTCTCCTCCGGAGGAAAAGTTTCTTTCTCTAGTCCAGAGAATTGCTCTTATTCAGAATTTCCAGTCTGTGACAGCAAGGCAATTTTCTCAACTTCTGGGTTTTCTAAATTCTCTGGCAGATGTGGTTCCCTTGGGTCGTCTGTTCATACATCCTCTTCAGTTTCATCTTCTCCAGCACTGGTGTCCTGCCTCTCAGGATTGGGAAGCTCCAGTTCCTATTCTCCCAACTTTAATTCCTCACCTTCATTGGTGGTGTCAGCGGGAGAATGTTCTGAAGGGAGTGTCTCTGTCAGTTCCAGTTCCTTCCCTCACACTCTACACAGATGCAAGCCAACTAGGTTGGGGAGCTTATCTGGAAGGCAAGTCAATTTCGGGTCTGTGGTCTCCTACTCAACAGCAGGAACACATCAACCTCTTAGAGTTGAGAGCAGTTCTCTTGGCTGTATCTCATTTTCTGGACCTTATTCCCCTAAAGACTCTGGTGGTAGCCACAGACAACACTACAGTAGTGGCTTACCTCCAGAATCAAGGAGGAACTCACAGTCACAGTCTGTTCTTGCTTTGCAAGGAAGTTCTTCTATGTTTCGAGAACCAGATCAAGTTAGTAGTACGTCACATTCCAGGTCACCTCAATGTGCTAGCAGACGGACTAAGCCGTTCACTAGCACCAGTGAACACGGCGTGGGAATTACTACAAGTGATTTTCGAGGCCATCACTCTCCATTGGGGTCATCCTCTTTTAGATCTGTTTGCCACAACTCTGAATCACAAACTGGACACTTTCGTTTCTCCAGTTCCAGACCCTCTGGCATACGCAGTCGATGCTATGTCTCTATCTTGGGAGGGAATGTTCGCCTACGCTTTCCCTCCATTCAGATTCCTGTCTCAAGTTCTTCAGAAGATTCATCAGGAATCATGCAAGATCATTCTTATTGCACCAGCTTGGCCCAGACAAGCCTGGTTCTCAGATCTTCTGCTTCTGTCGTGTGCCAATCCCCTTCTTCTTCCTCTCAAAACAGACCTCCTGTCTCAGTTCAAAGGAAGAGTTTTGCATCCTTATCCGGAGAATCTTCATCTGCACACTTGGCTACTCTCCGGAAAGGTCTCAGACAGAAAGGATTTTCTGCTGGGGCTTCCAGACACATCTCTAAGGCTGTCCGACAGTCTACAGAGAAAGTATACGATGCAAAATGGGGAATCTTCTGTCATTGGTGTGCTGAAAGGGAAATTGATCCAATCAAAATCTCTGTTCAGCAACTAGCTGATTTTCTAGTTTTTCTCTTTGAAGTTAAGGAACTGTCTCCTTCTACTATCAAAGGATATAAATCAGCTATTTCTCGCACTATTTATATCTCGGGTGGCCCAGACTTAAGTAAATAATGAACACTTGTCTTTGCTCACTCGGAATTTTGACATTGAAAGGTCTAAACAGAAGAGATTGGTTCCCCAATGGGATTTGAGTCTGGTCCTATCAGCTCTCAAAATTTCACCCTTTGAACCAATCTCCGAAGCAGATCTGAAATTTGTTTCTTACAAATGCTGTTTTTTATTAGCTTTAGCTTCAGCAGCAGAAGGAGCGAGATTCATGCCTTATCTGTGTCGGAATCTTGTCTTCGTTTTTCCAGAGATGAATCCTCTGTTACCTTGTTAACGGATCCATCCTTTCTCGGAAAAAATCAAATTCCTGATAAAGGTGCAGTTCCTATTGTTATACCTGCATTACCTTCAGATTCTCCTGACTTGATGCTTTGTCCTGTCAGAACACTAAAACTGTACCTGAATAGGACCAAACAGCTTAGATCTGCCTCTAATTCCAGACTTTTTCTTCCTTTGAAGAAAGGAGTGTCTGATTTATCTGCTAAGTCCATCTCCAGATGGATTTGTGATACTATTTTTATGGCATATAAAGCTTCAGGTGACGAAACTTTATCTCGTCATTCGGTTAAGGCTCATGAGGTAAGAGCCATTGCCTCTTCATGGGCTCTTTTTAATTCCGCTTCTATTTCTGAAGTCTTGATGGCAGGTTATTGAAGGTGTCAAAACTCTTTTACTGATCATTACCTGCGTTCCTTGGCTTCTTTTGCTGATAATCTTTTCTCATTGGGACCTATTGTAGCTGCTCAAAGGATTAATTTCCACCCTGCAACTTCTTCTTCAGGGGATTCAGCTATGTGTTAGATTCTGTAATTCTCAGAATTTATAGTGTTACGTATTTATTGTTATAAAATTGTAAATTTTTGAAGTAAAATCAATTTTTATTAAATAAATACTTACCACTATAAATTATAGGCCCCGCCCATTCTTTTTGCTCCCCTTCATCCCCTGTTTTGTGGGAGTTTTTATTGTTTTGAGGAAATTGAATGGATAATTATAAGGGAAGTTGGTTCGAGGTTGGCAGGTGGCCATCTCAAGAGTTTTTTGTTTTCTTTCCTGCTGGTTAAGTCGCTTAGGGACTATCTCAGAATTTATAGTGGTAAGTATTTATTTAATAAAAATTAATTTTACTTCAAAAATTTACAATTTTGGCTTATATCTCAAAAACTAAATCATTTGGAGCAAAACTGACATACAGTAAAAATGTTCATCAGGTCAAGATCTACCTGCTATGAAATTTTCAGACGAATCGGTCAACCCTTTGTTGGGTTTTTGCCCCTGAATTGTAAATTTTAAGGAAATTTGCCAGTTTTAGGTTATTAGCTTGAATATTTTTGTCGAGCCTGCGACTTTAGTCGCAGAAAGCTCGACATAGGGATGGTGATCCGGCGGCGGCGGCGGCGGCGTTAACTCACTTCTTAAAAGCTTTATATTTTAGAAGGTAGAAGACCTGGATGCTTTATAATTTGTATATAGATGCCTTATGTTACGAACTTTCCGTCTGTCATATGTACATTGTCCTTGACCTCATTTTCATGGTTCAGTGACTAATTGAAAAAAAAGTTAAGATTTTTTGTAATGTTAATTTCTCTCTTATTATGAGTAATAGGATAACTATATTTGGTATGTGCGTACCTTACAAGGTCCTCATCCCCGTCAGACAGTTTTCAATTGACCTCGACCCAATTTCAAGGATCAGTGAACAAGGTTAAGTTTTGGTGGTCAAGTCCATATCTCAGATACTATAAGCAATAGGTCTAGTATATTTGGTGTATGGAAGGATTGTAAGGTGTACATGTCCAACTGGTAGGTGTCATCTGACCTTGACCTCATTTTCATGGTTCAGTGGTTGTAGTTAAGTTTTTGTGTTTTGGCCTGTTTTTCGAATACTGTATGCAATAGGTCTACTATATTTGGTGTATGGAAGGATTGTAAGGTGTACATGTCCAACTGGCTAGTGTCATCTGACCTTGACCTCATTTTCATGGTTCAGTGGTTATAGTTAAGTTTTTGTGTTTTGGCCTGTTTTTCGAATACTATATGCAATAGGTCTACTATATTTGGTGTATGGAAGGATTGTAAGGTGTACATGTCCAACTGGCAAGTGTCATCTGAGCTTGACCTCATTTTCATGGTTCAGTGGTGTGTTTTGGCCTGTTTTTCGAATACTGTATGCAATAGGTCTACTATATTTGGTGTTTGGAAGGACTGTCAGGTGTACATGTCCAACTGGCAGGTGTCATCTGACCTTGACCTCATTTTCATGGTTCATTGGTTATAGTTAAGTTTTTGTGTTTTGGCCTGTTTTTCGAATACTATATGTAATAGGTCTACTATATTTGGTGTATGGGAGGATTGTAAGGTGTACATGTCCAACTGGCAGGTGTCATCTGACCATGACCTCATTTTCATGGTTCAGTGGTGTGTTTTGGCTTGTTTTTCGAATACTGTATGCAATAGGTCTACTATATTTGGTGTATGGAAGGATTGTAAGGTGTATATGTCCAACTGGCAGGTGTCATCTGACCTTGACCTCATTTTCATGGTTCAGTAGTTATAGTTAAGTTTTTGTGTTTTGGCCTGTTTTTCGAATACTGTATGCAATATGTCTGATAGCATTTACTTTCATTAGAAATACACGACAGGCGAGACATTTTTGTGTGTCAACTCTTGTTATAAAGACAAACTGTAAATAACAAAAATGTTCAGCAAAGTAAGATCTACAAATAAGTCTACATGACCAACATCGTCAATTGACCCCTTATAAGAGTTTTTGCCCTTTAAAGATTATTTACATTGTACATAAACAGAAAATAATGGTCCGACATTGTCACAGATATTTAGGGCATTACTTGAAATAAATTAAATGGTAGCTGGACAAGTAAAATGGAGCGTCAAGGTCATTGAAAAATTCCATAGCAACCGATGAATAAGTCCCTACCAACTGATGAAAAAGTCCCTAGCAACCATATATATTTAGGTTAATGACCTTATAACTTACCTGTAAAAGTCAAAAAGAAAGATCATTGGTCAAGGTCATTGAAAATGTCCATAGCAACTGATGAAAAGTCCCTAGCAAACATATCTATTTGGGTTCAGGATTCTATATTTTGTCTGTACAGGTCAATATTAAGGAGAAAATTGTGACATTATACATTAAATAGCAAAAATAATCATTGATTCAAGATCTACCGGTACACAAAATATAACAGGTGAGCGATTCAGGCTCTCAGGAGCCCTTTGTTGAGATATTGGTGGTTAAAGAGGCCAATAAAGCAAGGTAGCTGAAATTCTAAATTTTTTTTGTTTTTCATATGGTCTTTGTGGAAGGTCCAATATTTCTGTGTAATGTACTATATTATATTATCAAAAACTTTATTGGGTAGAGCTTAATATATGTCCACATTTACATTAATTCTTTACCTGTCGACATGTTGTGGTCATATCATGCTGCACTTAGTGAAGCCCTTTATTTGACAAATGTCAGAAGGCCAGATATATAAGTATGATAACAAGGTTTTTTAGGATATAGAAGATCACCCTGTCCGTGTATTGACCTTGTAAGCACAACTCTTCTTAAACTGTATGTTGGAATTCTATGAAACTTTACACAAAGACAATACAGCACATGAACCTCTTGATAAGGAGATAATTTGAATAAGGCATTAATTTGAATTATAATATTGTATTGTAATTCCTTCTGAATGGTTGGATGGAATTAATTGAAATTTCACACAAAGGCAGTAAATTTGTATATACATGTAATATGAAAATATGCGTAAAGCAAACTAATAATGTCTAAAATGTTGAATTGAACATTAAATGTGACTAAAAGCATTTACTTGATTCATCATATTGTATTGATCTTGTATATATATACAGTCTGATCAATTTCATTAAAGCATCACACAAAGGTAGTGCACTTTATAAAGAGATGCGTTAACTAACATAATTCTGGTCCAAAATTTTGGAACAGGTATCATTTCGTGAGCTTGCTCACAGTAACTCTTACATGTATTTTCGACTGCCTCGGTGGTCTCGTGGTAGCATGCTCGCCCCGAGTGCGGAAGGTCGCGGGTTAGATCCCCGGCCGGGTCAAACCAAAGACATTAAAATTGGTATTTGCTGCTTCTCCGCCAAGCACGCGGCATCTAGGAGTAAGAGCAAAGACTGGTCGGCTCGGAGTCAGTATAATGTGTCCGAGTGAAGTGATATGTCTTCCTGCGGACGGTTACCTCGTGAGCTAGCACATTAAAAATCCGACTAGTACAAAGCAAGGATCATATTCATTATCATATCAACATGTTCTCGTCCTGATATCAACCTGGTTGATATTGGACGTTAAACAATAATTCATCCATCCATCAAACATGTATTTTCAATTTATTGTTTTTTGTTTTTTGAGTCTTAGATTCATTCATTTTGAATAATTGATTTCAGAATTGATCAGAAGTGGGCAGACCTTGTCAATGCCTTAGGTGGATTATTTTGTTCATCACTTAACTTCATGGATGAAAAATCAACAGTTAGTCCTCGATGGTCCTTCAGACCTCATGGTGCAGCACCAGATGGTTATAGCATGAAGTCATTATATCTAAGATATGCTGCATTACCAAGAGAAATTGTCTGTACAGAAAATCTGACTCCATGGAGGAAATTACTACCATGTGATAAGGTAACTACATGTAGATAAATGTACAGCTTGTAGAAAAATATGTGATACTAAAATTTTAATAGACCTTTACTTCAGAGAATAATTAATGTATATAAATTATTATTATTCAATTAAAATGCCCAAGATTTACTGATAATTAAAATTATTCTGCTGATTAGAACTTTATAAATTTTCAAGAAATATTCCTTTTCCTTCTAATTAGTCTGTTGGATCAAAACAGTTTGATTGATTAAGATCAATGAAGGATTAATGTATACGAGAAATTAACCAGAAAGCAAAAGAAAAGTGTGTTTAATGCTGTTCTTCAATCATTTTGATAGTACATGTAACATCTTCCCAATGAATAAAAAGCATATGTTTACATTTATGTGTAAGAGCAACATGCCTACATTAAAATCAGCTTAAGTTGTACATGTACATGTATTACCTACTGTAAGTAGTTATGAAATATATGTACATCCAATATTTGATATCTATTAGGTACAGTTTAGATATTCTATTGTTTTATTATAGGTGGGATTAGCAACTTTATTTAACACAGCTAAGCTTTATGACTCGCCGTACCATTCAATAGGAGTCCATGTCCGACCTATATGTTTAGTAAGTAGATCGATTCAGAAAAATATTACAGATTCATGCTTCAGTAAATTATACATGTAGTTTATATGAAAATGTAAGGACCAGCAGTCGGACCGCCAAGTGCCATTTTGACCGTTACGCTAGTGCATTCTATTTACAGAGAAACAGGTGGAGATAATTTCAGAATTTTTTACACTAGATGGCGCTTTTAGTCCCGCCTCGAATTTTTGATTGACATGACGTGTGTGAAATGTGTATATATCGTTGTGCTAGTTTTTGACTTTCAAATAAAATGGATGGAAATATGTGTAAAAATTATTTCGTTAACACCCTGGCCTATTGGATTCACCTGACACTGAAAATTATGAACGTATGAGACATCAAAAGTGAGTATTTTTGTGCACCTCAAAATGGCCGGCAACACACGTTGCCACTTTTTAGCCAATGAACAGATCTCGCTCGTTTACCGTTTCACTGGGAGGAGCCTATAATGTTTTGTTTTGCAAATTGATATAGTATCAGGTCTTTCATTTGCAAGTTAAAAAGGCTGTCCCGAGACTCCGTTACATAGTTCTTACGCAATATCCAGGGGTATCAAAATATGCAAAGAAATGAAGTGTGTTTTTTCTTGTTTTCACAAAATGACACGTTTGAAGTATTTTTTACGTTGGATATTCAATTTTCTGCATAAAATTGTAGAGGAGTGTCTATTTTCAAAGATCAGTCACCTGGAAAGGCCCCTTCCTATTTTTTTGGTTGATCATACACGTTTTTTTTTAAATTTTACTCAGGTTCATCTAATAGGTTATATTATGGACAGAAAAAAAATCCATGATGAGATGATTTTTAAAAAAAAAAATAAGATTAAAAATTAAAGAAAAAACAGATTCACTGACAATATTTGAATAAATAGTATTAGAACACTTTTAGTCTTTACAATATTGTGAAATTAGGCATAAATACTCAACCTATAAGCCACCAGTTTTATTTATTATCATTGGCAATGTACAGGAAAACTATTAGTAAATAAATTGTAAATCAAAATATATATTTTATGTGTATTTGTTTTACTTTGGATGGAAAATATAGTATGATTTTCATATGTCTCTATGTGTATAATTTCTTAATTTTTTGTCAAAAGAGTAATCTTGTAATATCTACAACTTCAAATTTTATAACCACTTGTAAGTAAGGTTCCTTTATGATTTAAATTTTTCTACCCTCTGGTGTCATCTGGACTATTTAGTTAGAATAGTCTATATGATTCAATCAAGTAATAGTTTTATTATATTTTGGTTGTGTTCTCTTATTCAAAGAATATTCATTACATTCACATGAATTTCACCATGCTATGTACATGTATAGAGCATTAATCATGTTAATAGACTTATTAACTTAAATTCTGTTGAAAATTTCTAATTTTTGTGCTTTGCCTTCAATTTCAAAATCCAGTATCTTCCATATTACAGTTTTTCTTATATAAATGATTTTATTTTATTATTTCATGATTTTTAATTCATGTTCATGTCCAGATTTTTACTTTTTTACATGGAAAGTCAGCAAATTTCAATAATAATCATGAGAAATTGGTCTATAAAATCACATGTATATTTTTGTTTTACCACTTTTGGCACTACAGGAGGTGAAATAGGTGAAATACACAAAAAAGCAATAATAATTATTCTTAATCAATACAATAAATATTAATTCATGAAAAACAAGATTGAGAAGGCATAACTTAATGTACAAATGTAAAATTTCCTTTTGTTGAAAAGAATATGCATGATTCATGTGATTTGCTGGCAAAAATAAATCTGTCCATGTCAGATCCTTACAGTTTTTCACAATTGAGTAATGGATAAAGGTAATTTTAATTTTAATAAAATTTTCTTTTTTTTTCCAATGCTTTTTTTTTGGTAATTTGTTACTTTTTAACCCAAAACTCACAATTTAGGTCCTGATAAAGACAAAAATCCATTATTTAATAGCTTCCACATTGCAAAATGCACAAACCATTTAAATAAAAATTGGAGCAAGTAATTTTTTTTTGAAAATTAAAGTGAAAAAAAATTCTTCAGTACTGTTTTTGAAAAAAACCAACATTTGTCATTACTCAAATAGACCTATAGCAGTACTTCAGCTACTCCCCAGGCTTTCAGTTGTTAATTTATATGGAAAATAATTTTAAATTCATTTGTGCACATTCTACCATTCAACAGAAAGATCCTGAATCCCTCCACAAGAAAATGATAGAAGTAAGTGGAAGCACCTGCCTGATCACCCCCCCCCTTTTTCCCCTGGTACATTATTTATTCTTAAATATGGTTTGTTTAATGTTTATTGACACATATTTATTATATCATTTAACAACCAAGTGTGAAACTTATTTATATTTCCTTTTTTTATCGATCGTTACCGCCATACCTTCTTTGTTTATACATTTTATTGACAACGTCAACGCTGATTATCCCCCTTTATCACGTAATTTTCACAGAAAAAGCTCGCTCGAATTGCGTTTCACTCGGTTTTGCGGAGAAATATTTGAACTGTTCGTCAGAAAAGTAACAGTACACCTTTTCCGATTTAAAAATCTCCGTCCCGAGAACTGACTATGAAGAAATTGTCCTTTTTCTGACCAAAGGTGACGAAATCGTCGGCATCATTGCCAACTTTGATTGTAAAATTTTGTACGAAAAGCACGCTAAAAATATCTATTTTTAAGTAATATGAAAAGAAAATATTCTCAGAAACCGTTTAGTACCATCCCCTAGACCCAACTGAAACCATACGTCATGTATGGCCAAAAAAACCGGCAGGTGATTGACGTTACTAAAAATGACCCATTTTCAAATGAAAAGTCACGTGACTCTGTAAATAAAAACGACGCCATTGTTGACTTGGCGGTCCGACTGCAGTGAAACTCATTATGACCCCAAAGGATTATACACCGGAAAACATTTATTACATCTAGGGGTCATTCTGTGGTCTTCAGCAAGGACTAACAGTCCAAACCAGACACATACAATTCAAGTAGGCACATATAAAATGTTAAGTGTTTAGGAGAGGGAATTGAGTTCTAATGTTAAACACTTAACATTTTATATTCAATTCCCTCTCCTAAATACTTTATCAGTGACTGAACAAGACAGACAAACAATAAAAATCAGTCCAAATAAATACTTTAACCAGTATGTGTGGTACTCTAACAAACCTTTTCACAATGAAACAAAAAAGCGGTTGAAAAAGTACACTCCTTAGAATGCTCATTGTTCACTGAGAATTACTGGGTGATAAAAGACCACTTCCTTCTAGATTAGAGTATCAGCTGTTGTACTTCAAAATTTATTTCATACCAAGTCTTAAATTTATATGTCTGATAGACAGTATTATCTTAAAAATTACAGTGATAAATTTAAGTATTTTATTTGTGATGAATACCAAATTACCAAAAAGTGTTATTGGAATAATCTTAATAAAAAGTTTTAGGTTACAGAATGTCCTCAATTTATTTCAAGGAAGTTAAAGGAAAAATTGGAAAAGTGTTACTTTTAAATTGGTAGAAAAGCTCAGTTGTTGAAAGTTTCTTTACTACATGTACATGTATAATAGTATCTTTGTTTTAGGATGAAAAATGTACAACAACATCTATAGAACTGAAGCAGACATTAAGTGTAGTATTTGATACTTCATATTCCAAAAATGGAAAACAAGGTTTGTAAGATAGCAGTTCTGTCAATATGGTATGAAGAAGCAATCACTTAGTGGTTTTAGGCCAAAAAAGGTGTTCAAACCAAACCAAGCTTCTGTATTGGGCAAAACAAATGTCTCAAAATGTGATAAAACAATTGCATGACAAAATCCTAAGCCCATTTAATATTGTTTAGGGCTAGTAAAAATCTAACACCATTGCTGAATGTCTTTTTTTTTTAACTCAAGTAGTTCTTCAGGAATATCTCAAATATTTCTTTAAAGTGAAAGAGGAGAATTTTTTTTTCGTTTTGTTTCCAATATTTGTAATTAATAGTTTTCTTTTAAACTGCTGAAATGCATCAAATATTTAACAAAGGGGATTTACATTTTTTTTTAACATTTCATTGAGTCAAAATTTTGAGAAAAATTTGACATCACTACAAAAAAAATGTGATGTTGCTTAATATTTGCAAGTTTTGTTTCTAAAAGTGTTAACTGTGTTGACTTTCAGGACATACCTAATGGATATTTGAAATGTACAGAATTATAATAAATTCAGGAGCTTTTCAAAAGATCAGTTTCCAAAGTATGAGGGACATACTGTAATCTTCATGGCCAATATAAATTTATTGCATTGGAGTTTTTCTTTCTACCAACAGTATTACATGACAGATATGTTTTTTACTCTCTGTTTACTTACATTTCAGACTGGAGTTTTAGGAAAACATTAGGCCAGCCACTTTATTCTCAGTGTCCTTTGGCTACTGAAAGTAAGATCTATGTTGATGTGACAACTCAGCAAGTAAGTATGTTTTACTATTTCCTTTTCAGCTTTATTATCCAATTTTGGTTTACATTTTTGGTTGTTTTGAATTTTGTCTAAAGCACTGTAAGGTGTTGTGTCAGTTTGTCAAAATATGCATGTAAAGGGCATATCTAAAGGTAGCTTAGAATTTCTATTGCTCAAACTCTACCTTTAGATATTGCATATCTAAAGGTAGCTTAGAATTTCTATTGCTCAAACAGGAGGGATAATGGAGTAAAAGGTTTTATTTCAGTTCAATAATACGTAATTACATAGAATGTAAACATATATGCAGGATTAACAGTAACAACAATTTTATGTTAACAATAACACGAAGAAAATGTAAAAAAGGATTTTTAAAACCTTTATGTAAATAAACTAAGTTGTAAGTAGTATATGCATGTAGTTTAATCTTAACATGAATAGATGTGGTTTTCTCATTTTCTAAGTTTCTTGCAACACATGAACTGACATGCATCACTAAAATGGAGAATTTATAATTTTTCAAATTATACTGCCACCAGGATTTGGTTTCTGTTGTGCCTTTATTTCAGAATATAGTCAAATTTTTTTTTTAATGATTTATATTTAGATATTATGTCTTACACTTCGAATCAATTTAGACTGCTACCATCTGGTCTATTAAATATAACATATTTGTAGAATCCTAAGATGACATTGAAGCCAGATCCAGATGAGACCATGCAGATAATCCGTGGTGGTGAAAAGAGACTGTATTCAGTGTATGATTTGTCTAAACAATTACCACAGAGTTATCATTCCTTTAACTTACAAGGCAATTATGATGGGACAATCCAATATAATGATGTTGCCTCACCATCGGTGAATGCTTACCGATATATAACAGGTATATATATAGTACTTATATATCATATGTACTGTAATGTGTTTTGTTAATATATTTAGTTTATACTCATATTTATTTATGGAAGGTATTAGTAGTTTATTATACAATTACCAATTTTTTTATTTGTTAAATATTGTATTCAGAATGTCTTGGAGGGTCATTATGTGATGCCCATTAAGTGGATATTGACACAAGCTCAGTTGAAAAACCTCATGTAACAGTGCTGTAGCTAGGGTTTTAAAGAAGAGTGGAGTTCTTGAGCCTAATGAGTCTTTCTTTTAATCATATGGATGTTAATAGTCTGAATAAGACAAAGCTTTTACCATCACAGGACATGTAATAACAAACAATAATAAATGAAGTTGTATGATAGATTTTCACATTCAGTTGAAATTAATTATAAATATATATAAATTGCCTATTTCCCTTGTCCAAAAAATGAGTTCAAGCTTTGTTGTATAATTTATCCTTTAAATATAAGAGTGCATTTCTGAAGGAGTGGCATTATATTTATCGTGTGGTATCTTTTGTTTTCAGAAAATGAAATAATTGTAAATTGGAGTGTTGTAAGCACTTGAACTTTGATCTATCATGCTTATTGATCTTATAAAGAGACCAGCAATAAATTAAATATATTAAAAATAAGTACTGGTATATGATAAGATACAGTATAATTTCTTTTTCATCCACCTTTAGACTGCCTCAGTGGTCTCGTGGTAGCGTGCTCGTCCCGAGTGCGGAAGGTCGCTGGTTTGATCCCCGGCCAGGTCAAACCAAAGACATTAAAATTGGTATTTGCTGCCTCTCCGCCAAGCACGCGGCATCTAGGAGTAAGAGCAAAGACTGGTCGGCTCGGAGTCGGTATAATGTGTCCGAGTGAGGTGATATGTTTTCCTGCGGACAGTTATCTGGTGAGCTAGCACATTAAAAATCTGACTTAGCGCTTAGCGTGTCGGTCTAGTACAATGCAGGGATCATATTCATTATCATATCAACATGTTCTCGTCCTGATATCAACCTGGTTGCCACTGGACGTTAAACAATAATTCATCCATCCATCATCATCCACCTTTATTTTAATTACTGTAAATTCAGAAATTATTGTGATGTTTTTATTATTGTGAAAAATGTGACAGGGTTGTAATCGCAATAATTTAAAGCGCATTTTGGAATTTTTTTGTATGAATGAAGCAGGATTTTTGTCAATATCGCGAAAATTATAACGCATTTTAGGCTTAAATGACAAAATCACAATAATTTCTGAATTTACAGTACTCTGTATTTAGAAGAACTGTGGTAGGTTTTTCCCCTTTTTCTTGAACATTTTAGAATATATCAGAACTCCTTACAACTTAATTGTTGCTTGTTTTCAGAAAAAAACTTAATACCTTTGCTTGATATCACCATTTCACATTGGGCACTTGTTCATCTGACAGAAACTAAAGTTATAGGATAGTTTAAGTAATTATAAGTTCCAAAGAATTGAAATTTCTAAAAATAAGACTTAAAAAAGAAATTTTATATACCCATGATGTTTATTTTAACCAAGATTTTAGTTAAGTTAACAGAACAATTTTACCTTCTTTTTTCAGGCTTTGGTATGCAGAAAGGGGGAATAACCTGTCAGATTTACAACACATTGGCTGAAAATGTAACAGTCATTTACATGGAAACAATACCTTGGTTTATAAAAGTGTATTTTAATTCACTGACTATACAAAATGATAAAAAATTGATAAAACCATGTAAGTATGGGTAAACTACCTTCTGAAATGCTGATATGTAATAAAGAAGTTTCGTGTTATATCCATCACCGGAAAAGTTCGTCAATTATGCACGCCTTTATGACGTCATTTACCAGATTGTGGGGTACGTCTGTATCCCTACACTATTAAAGTTCCATCAAGCGTCTTCGTGATCGTCATTATGCAGGATGATCTAGAAATATATTTTGCTCCGTAGGTACTTTATCACAATTCCTTCATGACTGCGGACGACGACGGACTTATAAGAATTTAATTTGCCAAATATTTCATGCAACATAGCATCATTTTTTTTTCAACCGTTCGCTCAACACGGAGACGGAAGTGACGATGCCCGTAAACGCACTAAAGACGTTCACTAAAACCAGAGTTTTTGACGGAATTGCAACGAACTCGAAAGTGGCGTATTGAAAGATTACAATCAGTTATTAGGAGGTTAGGCAAATATATATATGTGTGATCCTTGGCAAAAAATCATTTTTTGATTAGTGTGTACATTTAATTGTTTATAATACAATGAACATAACAGACTTTAATGTTGCTTGAAGAAAATGGTTGCAATTAATTTTTAGTTCACCTCAACAACTAACTAAGGATGAACTATTGGAGTACCCTTGGCATCTGCATCCATTTCCTCATATGCAGCCAGATCTCGGAAACTAATTGACCTACATTGCCTAACTTGTTTTACAGATGCATCTGAAGGTGTCTTACTTTCTTACCAAAAATGGAGGTCACAAGATCCAATTTGATGGTTCATTATCTTTTGTTAAGTTTAACATCCAGGGCCCAGATGTTTAACTTGTTTAACACAAGGTTAAATTTAACTGAGGGTTAAATTATATAAAAAGTCACTATGTTTAATCTGTCCTTGGTTACACGAGTAAAACAAACGTGCACAGGTGTAGTTTTCTTGTACTGTGATATAGTTGTATGGAGATGGATCTGTGGGCGTCTGACTGCATCCCATCCAAAGTATCACTTTGTCCTACATTTATGCTTCACTGACATTCTTCAGTTGTAGGCATATGTGTGGGAACAAGGCTGACTTTGTAATGTAGATTGCCCTATGTTTATTTCTAAGCTTAAAGACATTGCAGATATGAAGAAAGGATATGGTAGATAAATTCTCGACACAAAATCCCCACATGTGCATGAAAAAAGTTTAAGCAAAAAGAAAAATGCTTTTTATAACTGTTCTTCAGGAGGCCGTCACTAGAAACATATTGCAAATAGAAATTAGAAAATGGCCCCTAGCTCCATTTGAGCAGATTGTTTTGTTAAAGTACATTTGATGGTCTGCAGGTCCAAATTTTATTATGTGTGATAACTAAAGAAAGACTTGACCAAATGCTGTAATGTAAAATTTTGAAATTGTGTTCAGAGAAGGGGGACAACAATTTTCATTTGGAGTTAGTTTCCATGCATAAATTTGGTAATCCTTGAATAAATAATTTGAGATTTGGCAGTGTTATTAGTAGACATTTAACACATGTTCAATTCAAACATTTTTTTTCCGGAATTAAGAAACCGATAACATTGTCTTAATGACTGATTTAAACTAGATCTTTATTCAGATATATATTATAAACTCCCCTTAGAAAGTAATTTATATTCTATATATAGTGTAAAAAGGGTAAAATTTTGGTATTTTGTTACATTCATATTAACAATTAGTATTGTTTAATTCATTTAGTCAAGATACATTACAGACCAGGAAAAGATAGGAGTAGACCCTATCATCTTGAAGTTGTGTTCAGATTGCGTGCTAAGTCTGTAACCAAGATAGATCTATCTTTTGAGAGGACATTTTTAAAGTGGACAGAATATCCGCCAGATGCTAACCATGGATTTTATATAAATTCAGCAGTTCTAACTACAGTGTTGCCCACTGCAAATGATTATACTTCTATACCTCAGAATGCTTCTACTTTTAAACAGAGGTTGGTATATAATGTGACATTTATATTAAGTGTGTTGAGATAAAGTCAAAGAAGGAAAACGAATAAGGGGCCTCGGTGGCCGAGTGGTCTATGTAGTTCGTCATGACTACTACTGATCACTAGCCTGTCAATGCTGGGGTTGTGAGTTCGAATCTCACCTGTGTCGGGTTGTGTTCGACTCCGATCTTAATTGACAAGGATTGTCAATTTTCCTACCAAAGGTCGGTGGTTCTCTCCGGGTACACCGGCTTCCTCCACCAATAAAAACTGGCCGCCACGAAATGACCAAAATGTGCTGAAAACGGCGTAAACCCCAACTAAACAAACAAACAAAAGAAAACAAATAATTATGAACAGAAACAAACACTATCAGGATTAGGGCAAAGAACAAACAAAAAACTCAAAAAGTGGATAAGACCCCACATGGATTACGTGCTTCAGAAGGGAAGCAGTTCCTGCCTCTCTAAATACTTATTGTATAACTTATCCCTGAATTCAAATACCAGAAATAAACAACGCGTGACAGAACTACACAGTAAACCACAAGTCCGCTGCCCGCACGAGTTATTTACAGCTGTAGTTCAGTCACAAGTTGTTTATTATCTGGTATTTAATTCAGCAATTAGTAACTTTTTATTGCATTGTACAGAATCCAGCAATTAAGCAGGAATAAATTGAAATAAAACGTTGCGTCATTTGATATTTCTCATCAGCAATTGTGACGTAACTTCGTAGAGTGAAATACCGGCTGTTCCATGTGATTTACCAGATTTTCTTTCACTCGGATACTACGGTAAATAAACGGTTACAAGGTAATAGAATTAATGTGTTGCCCATTGTTGTATAAAATGAAAAAAAGACATAAACAAATACAAGATACATTAATTATAAGTATAAAATTTTTGGGAAGATTTTAATTTTTGATGCCAACAGATTGGTCTCTACTTTAGTAATATTTCCAGTTTATTTGGTAATTATTAGCTGATAATTATGCATATTTATTTATTAATCTTTCAGCTTTGATGACAAATCATCACAGTTTTTTCTGAGAATACACACAGAGTCTCTATTGGTATCACTGCCAACACCTGACTTTAGTATGCCTTACAATGTTATATGTCTAGCCTGTACTGTGGTTGCCATAGCTTTTGGTTCACTTCATAATCTAACGACTAGACAGTTCAAAGCCATTGATCCTAATGAAAAGAAGGGATTAATACAAAAAATCAAAGACTTCATCAAACGAAAGAGAAATAGCAATGAGAAAAAGGAAGATTCAAATATTTCCAAGGATAGTGATAAAAAAGATGATCAAAATGATAGTAAAGAAAAAAAATTGTAGCCGCCTTTATAGATATGAATTTCACGTATTAAACAATCAGAACCTGAAATGAACTGAAATTGCAGATTTTAATGATTGATCTGACTTAAAAGAATGCTGATAGTGTGTGAAGATGTCAGATAATTCTGTGATACTTATTCAGTTAACTACAAATGGATTTTTATACTCTACAAGAGTATTATGTAAACTGTTATCGTTGAGTTCTAGGAATCATGATAATTATTTTTTACCTGGCACAAATGGCCAACTGATCATAAATCATCACTGTGTGTCTGTTGGCCATCATTTTCATCTTTCTTCTTGTAACTTTTTCTTTAAAAATATTTTGCTCTAAATTTCCATGAAGTTGAAAATTGAAAAATGTTTGACAAAACACTGCAGATATATGCTGTAACTTATAGGTCAATTTGGACCAGACTTACTTTAATGATCCTGGAGTGGTGTTATTCAAATTATTGTCTGTTGTCCAAACATACCTCAGTGAATACATAATACAGAAAACTAGTAAGAAAAATATTTAATAATGAAATAATAATAATAATAATAATAATAATAATAATAATAATAATAAAAGCTTTATTTCAAGAGGGTAACACAGTTAGTTACAAAACTAATCTTCCCTGAGGCCCTCAATAGTAACACATATAAAACATTTTATACATTTTCACATATAGTATGAAATAAAGGTACAGGAGTAAACACATATAGATATAATCAAAATACAAACTAGAAAAACAATTCATCACTTTGTGAGGTATCAGTTACAGAGTTTTGTTGAATATATTTCTTTATATTATCTTTAAAAGAATTAACAGAAGGTGAATTTCTTATATTATTTGGCAAGTCATTCCATAAAACTGCTCCTGAATAAGAAAACGATTTTTTGTAAAGCTCAGTTTTAGGTTTGGGGACTTTTAAATTACCATTAACAGCATTTCGTAGAGAATAGGGATTTTCATTAGAAATTAATTGAAATTTGTTGATTAGATATGATGGGGCTTCTGTTCTAAGGCTTTTATATACCAAGAGGTACTTATGATATTTTATTCTATCTTCAACTTTCATCCATCCAAGCTTTTTAAATAAAGGGTTTGAAGGTGAAAGAGGGTCCATATCTAGTATTAACCGTGCTGCCCTTTTTTGAAGTTTAAGAATTCGACTTAAGTCAGTATTACTACAATTTCCCCAAATAACACAACAGTAATCAATAAGTGGCAAAATATATCCATTATAAAAAAGCTTTCTTGATTCAATATTCAAGAATTTTTTTATTTTGGAAAGTAGGTATACACGAGACGAAATTTTGGAGCATACCTGATCAATCTGATTTGTCCAGCATAAGTTGGGATCTATTTTAACTCCTAGTATTTTTTCATTTATTGAATATTGTATAATACTTTCATTAATATTAAGAGAAACTTCACTGATTAGTGAAGAAGTCTTCTGTCTCGTACCAATTACCATACACTTTGATTTTGCATAATTTATGAACATACAGTTATCAGAGCACCATTTTTCAACTTGCAGTAAGTCATCTTGAGCTTTACCCAGAATTTCATTTAACTTTTTTCCAGAAATATGTATTGTTGAATCATCTGCATACATATCTGTATCACAGTCTTTAATATACAAAGGTAGATCATTTATATACAAAATAAATAATAAAGGCCCAAGTATCGACCCTTGAGGAACACCATACTTAATATAAGATTGTTCCGACTTAATATTTCCAATCTGTACCTGTTGAGTTCGATCCTTTAAGTAAGAAATGAAAAAATTAACAGCAATTTCATGAAAACCATAAATTTCAAGTTTTTTACACATGATATCATGGTCAACAACATCAAAAGCTTTCCTCAAATCAAGAAGAATAGCTAAATTTATATTTCCATCATTCATTTCCTGCAACCATTTATCAATTAGATTAATAAGAGCTGTTTGACATGAATGAAAAGGTCTAAAGCCTGATTGTGCTGGATGCAGTAGGTTATTTTTGGATAAAAATTCATATATATGTTTAGCCACATGCTTTTCAATTAACTTTGATATTGTTGGTAAGACAGAGATGGGCCTATAATTAGTAGGAAGAAACTTATCTCCAGCCTTATAGGTGTACAGGTGACAGGTGAGCATGGCAGGCCTGTAGTCTTGGATTTAATACTAATACTGTAATAAAGTACCCGGTATGTATGTTCATGATCTAAGTTATCAACCATATAGTATTCAGTTTTTACAGGAGTGCATTTGTAAGAAACATTCCATAAATTTTTAATCTAACTAGTCATGTCTGTAGCAATCTTTGTTCAGTGTTGGATTTTTTTTGCACAGCATTTAAGTGTATAACAATGCTCTTAAGCAATATGGTTCTTATAACAAAATTAAGTTTGTTTGCTTTCTTTATGTTTATTTCATAGTAAGATTGACCTTTATGATCTAGAAAAGTTTTGTTTTGTTGTAGCAGTAGCAACTGTGTCTACATGTATATTCTATTTTATTTTGAAAGTAACCAAATTTGTTTCTGAATTTTTTAGAAGCAGTTTATCTTTTGTACCCTTTTAAAATGACTTTTCAATATTTATTGATAGCAAGGAATGAAAGTATTCAAAAATATTTTTCCAAAAAGTCTTCAAAAATCTCAAACCATAAAAATGTAAGAATAACTCCAAGCTGAAAATTATAAACTAGAAACCAAATACCACTGATAATGTGATTTTTTAATGTGTTCTCAATAAATATTTCTTGTTACATGCAATGGGAATTCTTATTGCAAGAGAAATGATACTATCAGACATCATTTTTTTCTCATTTTTAAACTGAATACCAGTCTTGCAATCCAGATTAGTCCATTACTGTTTTTGGTTGTCGAGTCTTAGACAGAAGCTTGTTCATGATCAAAAAATAGTATCTAGTGGAAAATTTTGTAAAACTTTTTTCCCTATTTTTCCGTATTTTACTTATAAATGTTAAAATTACATACAGTCTGCAGTTAAAGTTTTTAAAACATTAATTACTTTCTTAAACCATCCTTGATTTTTCCAAATTGGGACAATTTCTAAATGATCTGTAAATTACATGCGGAGAAAAATTATGTACATTCCATTATTACACTGAAAACATAGACAACAGCGAAAGCAGGTGAGACACTGGGTTCCACGGAACCCTTACGTATTTTTTGGTTTTTAACCGGATTTTCATAGGAAAATATCGGTTATTAAATTGGTGATGTACGGCGGGCGGGCGGGCGGCCGGGCGGGCGGACGGGCGGCTGCCAAACAGTGTCCGTGCAATAACTTATGAACTGTTCAACCAAAGCTTTTCAAATTTTATTATGTTGTTACTGATGACAAAATGGAGGTCAAGTTCGATATTGACGATTTTCACTTTCACCGTTCAAGAGTTATGGTTCTTGAAAGATTGAAAAATGGCTTTTCCAGTGGTGTCCGTGTGATAACTTATGAACTGTTCAACCAAAGCTTTTCAAATTTTAATATGTTGTTACTGATGACAAAATGGAGGTCAAGTTCGATATTGACGATTTTCACTTTCACCGTTCAAGAGTTATGGTTCTTGAAAGATTGAAAAATGGCTTTTCCGGTGGTGTCCGTGTGATAACATATGAACTGTTCAACCAAAGCTTTTTAAATTTTAATATGTTGTTACTGATGACAAAATGGAGGTCAAGTTCGATATTGCCGGTTTTCACTTTCACCGTTCAGGAGTTATTGTTCTTGAAAGATTGAAAAATGGCTTTCCCAGTGGTGTCCGTGTGATAACTTATGAACTGTTCAACCAAAGCTTTTCAAATTTTAATATGTTGTTACTGATGACAAAATGGAGGTCAAGTTCGATATTGACGATTTTCACTTTCACCGTTCAAGAGTTATGGTTCTTGAAAGATTGAAAAATGGCTTTTCCAGTGGTGTCCGTGTGATAACTTATGAACTGTTCAACCAAAGCTTTTCAAATTTTAATATGTTGTTACTGATGACAAAATGGAGGTCAAGTTCGATATTGTCGGTTTTCACTTTCACCGTTCAGGAGTTATTGTTCTTGAAAGATTGAAAAATGGCTTTCCCAGTGGTGTCCGTGTGATAACTTATGAACTGTTCAACCAAAGCTTTTCAAATTTTAATATGTTGTTACTGATGACAAAATGGAGGTCAAGTTCGATATTGACGATTTTCACTTTCACCGTTCAAGAGTTATGGTTCTTGAAAGATTGAAAAATGGCTTTTCCAGTGGTGTCCGTGTGATAACTTATGAACTGTTCAACCAAAGCTTTTCAAATTTTAATATGTTGTTACTGATGACAAAATGGAGGTCAAGTTCGATATTGACGATTTTCACTTTCACCGTTCAGGAGTTATTGTTCTTGAAAGATTGAAAAATGGCTTTCCCAGTGGTGTCCGTGTGATAACTTATGAACTGTTCAACCAAAGCTTTTCAAATTTTAATATGTTGTTACTGATGACAAAATGGAGGTCAAGTTCGATATTGACGATTTCCACTTTCACCGTTCCGATATTGACGATTTTCACTTTCACCCTTCAGGAGTTATGGTTCTAAAAAATTGAAAAAAGGCAGTTCAAGTCTCAAAAATTCCAATATTTGTCACTTACTATAAATAGGAGGTCAAGATTGATTTTTGCCTTTCCATTTCTGAACCCTACAAAACCCTACAAAAATTCATTTATATTTCTTTACTTCATCCTGTTTGGGAATCCAGATTTGCAAACATCATTTCCATGCAGGAAAATCCGGTTTGCTGTCATTCGACAGCCTCTTGTTATTACCTCACCTGGCCAAAAGGGCCATGTGAGCCTTCGTCATCACTCTTGTGTGGATTGTCTGTCTCTCCTTCCTTCTGAATTTTCACATTTTGATATTTTCCTCTTAAACCCTTGGGTCAAGTGAACTGAAACTTGCTGTGAGGCATCTATGGAAGGACCTTCATTTTGTCCCAATTTGACAACTAACATGGCCATCATGAACAAATCATATTTCTCATTGGTCAGATTTTAAAAATTTTAATGAAACTGTATAGCCAAATTAACTGAAGTTTGAAATGATGCATCAGTGGAAGAACCTTTATAAAGTTTGTATTTTTTGTCTCGATCTGACCACTAACATGACCACTAACATGGGTAACATGAACAAATCTTATTTCTCTTTGGTCAAATTTTAAAAATCTTCTCTGAAACCGTAAAGCCAAAAGAACCCAACCTGTGTGAAGCATCTATGGAAGGATCTTTATAAAGTTTGCATATTATGTTCTGATCAGATGACTTACATAGCCAACATGAACAAATCTTATTCCTCGTGTCAAATTTTAAAAACATCTGACAAGATGGCCACCAGAGCGGAACATGTTTAACATAATTTACTAGTCTGAAACATCTGGGCCAAATGGAACAAAACTTGGCAGCAATGGTCCTTTGTTGGTCCTCTTTCAGAACTGTATCTGATGATCCTGTCATTGAAGTTGGATGCCAGAAGGGAACATAGTTCAACATGATCTAATGGGAAAATTCACTGAAAGATCTTCTTGTTTGAAACCAGTGAGCCAGCTGGAACTTGACAGCAATGTTCCAGGCTGCCTTTCAAGATGAACATAGTCCAGGTGAGCGATACAGGCTTCTGGGAGCCTCTAGTTTAATTGATAATTTGTTTTCAAATTTTCTGCTCTGAAACTGTATGGCCAAATGAACTCAAGCATCTGTTTAAGGACCTTCCGTGTAGTTTATATATTTTGTACTGGTTAGACTAATAACTAATATTGCAGCCAGGAATAATTTTTTTATTTCTGATTACTGTGATAAGAAAAATCTTCACCTCTGAAAATGCAGAGCCAGCTGAACTGGAACTTGCTATTAAGCATCTATAGAGGGACCTTCATACAATTTGCATAATGTGTCCCAGTCAGACGACTAATATGTCACCATAGGACCAGAGATAAAATCTATGCAATGATCTTATAATATTTGGATACTTCAGTTGGACAACTACTGGCCCCCATGAACAATTCCTTATTTCGGATTGGTTAAGGTGGTACCTAACACTACAGGGAGATAACTCTGTAAAATCAGCTAAACGTTTTAATAACATTGTGTTGTTAAGGGAATATTAAGCTTTTCAATGATCAATATTAGTATTTGTCAAACTGCTATACAATCAGTGTAATTTTTCTGGTGAATTGGTTGGTTCAAATGTTTTGAAATTTTAAAATTTTTGTCAATGGGTCAAAGTTAATACTTTTTCAAAATTTTATGAAAATTAAACGAGCCAAATTAATTTTAGTGAAAGTGTTGGGTACCACCTTAAATTCAAAATAATTCTGAAACATCCCAATGATCACATATGATAAGTTGAAAAGGATAACAAGTGAGCAATACAGGCTCACCACTGGAGCCTTTTAGACTTTTTATAATGATAATAGAGTGCATAGTTATTTGGATTCCAGAAATGCATTTTTGCTCTTTTTCTTGTTAGCAAAATCATCCCTGCATTGTATACAAAGACTAAATATTAGATTTTTGACATCAAAAAGTTTATTCATTTATCATTTAACATTAAAACAAAAAGTGCACTTAAACAAGTACTCCTTAGATGATAAAAATCAGCAAAAGAATTGCTCACAAAAAAATGTAATCTTATGATGGCCAATTCAAAAGTATAAGTTCAAGCAGTTTAGGATGGATTGATTTGTTCTAGACCAACATACCAGATTTTTAACTTGCTAGCTAAAGAGTTATCATTCCACAGAAAGTTTTGTGACCCCACCGAACACATTATTCTAACTCCCGAGTCTACTAGTCTGCTCTTATTCCTAAAATTCTGAATGTCGCTTCATGATTAAGCAGCAAATACCAATGTAAAGTCTGGTTTGATCTGACTGGATATCAAACCCTCACCCTCTGTGTTTGAGCCAAGCATGCTACCATAAGACCACCGTGGCGTAGCAGTCGAGAAGTTTAGAATGTTGGTAATAAATGAACTTAAGATTACTGAACATTTATGAATATGTAAAAATAAATAAATATATTTTAATAAATATGAAAAACTTAAAATAGTGCCATATCAATTAATCAGAGTTCACATAGGTCACTGAATCCTTGAAAAGTCATGGAAATTTATTTTTGCTAAAAAAGGCATTGAAAATTCAATAAAATTTTGTGTTGGATCACTACTGACAACAAATTTAAAAAATATAACAGTTCTCATTGTCATTAAGATAATAGCATATTGTATTATCAACATTAATACTGATTGAAAAACCTTGGGTAGAACTGACTACTTAAAATTTGATACTGTATCACAAGGTCATGGAAAATTTTTAATTAGTCCTGGAAAAGCCATGAAGAAAAAAGTGTGGGAACCCTGATTAATGCAATTTAAACACCTGGTAAATACACTATTATTCAGCAAAAATTAAATTGTGAGGTTTTTTTTTAGGTATCCTATTGCATTTTTGCATTAATTTCTGAATTTACGGTAGTTTACATTGGATTAGAAATATGTTGTCCTAACAATATCCGAGACAAATTGAATATGATAAAAAGAGCATGTGTTAACAATCATAAAATAGTTATTCACTACTAAATCTTTGTTACATGCATTTGTTTAATGATATAATGTACTTAATAAGTTCTTTATACAGTTGACATGGTTTTGCATTTTTTTATTATGATTATGTGCAATAATTTCAGTTTAGTGCATTTTTATGGTAAAATTTTTAAAGAATTAAATTTGAAAACAGTTGGTTTTTCTTATGAATCGTTTTTATGCTTTTTATACGACCACAAATATTTGTAGTCATGTTAAGCTATGTCAGTGACTGTATTGGCATCCTTAGACAGTTAGGTTTCCGCTCATTTAGTTTTGTTCTACTAAATATATCCTTTATACGGTCCCCCGTTGGATTGATTTGGTCAGTAAGGGTTTTTTTTTTTGATAATTTTGGTGTAATATGAGAATTACAAAACATTTAGCACAGACAGCTCTTAATCTGCTAATTCTCATGATGCTATCACACATAGTGTAAAAGGAGTAGGAAGACAATAGATTTTTTGCTTTTTTTTGGCCCCTGAATAAAAGAATATGCCCCCAAGGGTCGCATGAAAATTTCAACGCTATTGGTCAAGTTGACATATATTGTGAGTTGTGATTCAAGCTTTTTAAGATTTCACTTATTATTGGATAACTGGAAATAACATTTCCAAATCTTTTGCGCAGACAACTTTTATAGTCCTATCATTACATACCAATGTGGCAATTTTCATATAGTGTAAGTTAGAGGAGTTCCGAAGACAATTGATTGAGCCTCCGGAATATGTCCAGTGAAAATTCCGACGCCATTAAGTATACTAAAATTTAAAGAAAAAATCGATGGAGGATTTTTTTCCACAAGCATCTAAAGTTATTATAAATATTCCTTATTTGACTTAAATTTGCATAATTTCCTAGTTAGATTATCAATCTTTTCATCAGTTATTTATTAGAAGACAATGTCTATGTAGTTTGGATATTTTACAAAACATCTGGTGAATTTATCTTTTTTTGTTAAAAGGTTAGTCTTTTTTGTGACACTCTTGAAAAATGAAACAAGAGGCTCACCAGAGCCTGTATCGTTCACCTGGAGTCTGGTTTTCATTGGACAATTAATCAACTATTTGACCAAGTTTGTTGTAATTGGTTCAATTGTTCAGGGAAAATTTGTTGAAGATTTATTTTTCATAAGGTTTAATGTTAAAATATGTTCCCTGATGGTGGTAGTCCTGGTTGGAGTGCTGACATGCTGGACAGTATTCTTCAAGGGATCACCTAAAGACTATTGCAACTTTGGTTCAGTGGTTTCTGAGTTTTTTATGAATTCCATGTGGATGTTTATATGTTGGTATTATTTTTGGTCCTTTTGTTGGGCAACGGATGACAGTGCAAAAATGTTAAAATTTTGAAAATTTGACAAAGAAGGGCAATAACTCCTAAATGGGTTTTGGGATTTCCTTTAAAATTTCAGGGTATGTAGATCCCAACATGGCAAACATTTTTCAAATTTACATTTCACTTCTATCTCAAATAGTTTTGGAGATAAATGATGAAAAATGTTAAATTTTGAAAATTTGACAAAAAAAGGGCAATAACTCCTAAATGGGTTTTGGAATTTCCTTCAAAATTTCGGGGTAAGTAGATCTTGTCATGCTGATCAATTTTACCTTAGTCAGATTTTCGATATCTGTAACGGTTTTTCAGTTATTAGCAAAAAACAGCAATTTTCCCCTATGTTCTATTTTTAGCAACAGTGGCCATGTTTTTCATCGGATCAATATAAAATGAGGATCGTTTGTGGAGGACATGTCATATATCATTCCTATGAAGTCTCGATCCAATCTGCCCAACCATTTCAGAGGAGAAGATTTTTGAAAAAGTTAACGACGGACGACGACGGACGCCAAGTGATGGCAAAAGCTCACATGGCCTTTTAGGCCAGGTGAGCTAAAAATCAGGGTTTTTGGCTCAAATATACCAAAATCAGGATTGATTATCTTAAAAACTAAGTAATGAAGGAATGTTTTTTTTACACATTTGAAAAGTATACATAAAAATTTACCATCTGGAAAATTTTCAGCAAAAATTCAGTGGGGGAACCTTGTTGTATCGTAATCCCTTAACCTGACAAGGTGTTTATATATCATATACACCTGAGACTACTATAACACTGCCGTATAGTAATCTGACCTCCCCCCTAATATTAGTATACCATGTGACATACATACGATTAATTTAATTAACATTTAACTAACCGAAATTTTATCCCTGTACCGAAAAGACAATTATAGAACCTGTATTTGATAAAGAAAATGCTCGTGAAATTTCTCGCCAAAAAAGCGTTCGGAAGACCTCTCGGAGTTTTACATTGTCATTTGAGAAAAAGATTCTAACGTCGGGGAACCCAAATCGCCCAGTCCGAAGATGGTTTTTAAACTGCCGCAGAAAAACTTGCATTACAAAATCATCAATAATTATTATTTGACAAATAGACAAGTCGGTTGTTCTCCACGCATAAATTTTATACATGTAATCTTTGTAATTATTTATAGCAGACACCTAGATCGACGTGTCGTTATCATATCTGGAATGACGTGGAGGGAACCCAAATCGCCCAGTCAGTAATCTGCGTCCTAATAAAATGAACTGCATTGTATAATACAGCGTATATTTGTGTTTTAACAATTTTCGACTTTTGGATGATGTTTTGCCACTTTAACTCTCATTTCTTCAAATAAGAAGATAGATAACCTCGTATATACTAGTTGTCTCCCTAAAATTAAGCACGTTTCAGTTGTCACCGTGATACTTTTATAATCGAAAAGATTCAGTAGGAATTTGGATTTTTTGTATCTTTTACTCTTTTAATATGTGATAAACGTTTGACGTATATATTTTTTTTAACAGTTATTGATCTAAGTCAGTTTTTGAAACATGGAAAAAGTTTTATTGGGCTTTTTTTGCTTTTTATTCGCTCACCTGGCTATTGCCAGGGTGAGCTTTTGCCATGACTTGGCGTCCGTCGTCCGTCCGTCCGTCGTTAGCTTTTCATTCAAACATCTTCTCCTCAGAAACCATTTGGCCAATTCCAACCAAACTTTGCATGAGTGGTGTATGGAAGGTCATCAACAAAATTTCCTCATTTAGTTCTGATTGGTCAAGAAACATGGCCACCAGAGGCAATTCTTGTTTCTGATTGGCTGATTTTCAAAAATCTTCTCCTCTGAAACCGCTGGGCTGATTGGTTTGAAACTTAATAGGAATGATCTATGACATGTCCTCTACAAACGATCCTCAGTTTATTTTGATCTGACATAAAACATGGCTGTCGTAGCTAAAAATAGAATATAGGGGTGCATGTGTTGTTTTTGGCTTATAACTTAAAAACCGTTACAGATATCAAAAATCTGACATGGGGTAAAATTGATCAGCATGACAGGATCTACCTACCCTGAAATTTTGAAGGAAATCCCAAAACCCATTTAGGAGTTATTGCCCTTTTTTGTCAAATTTTCAAAATTTAACATTTTTCGTCATTTATCTCCAAAACTATTTGAGATAGAAGTGAAATGTAAATTTGAAAAATGTTTGCCATGTTGAGGTCTACATACCCTGAAATTTTAAAGGAAATCCCAAAACCCATTTAGGAGTTGTTGCCCTTTTTTGTCAAATTTTCAAAATATTTTCATTCAAAAATCTTCTCCTCTGAAACCACTGGGGCGATTGGTTTGAAACTTGATAGGAATGATCTATGACATGTCCTCTACAAACGATCCTCAATTTATTTTGATCTGACATAAAACATGGCTGTCGTAGCCAAAAATAGAATATAGGGGTGCATGTGTTGTTTTTGGCTTATAACTTAAAAACCGTTACAGATATCAAAAATCTGACATGGGGTAAAATTGATCAGCATGACAAGATCTACCTACCCTGAAATTTTGAAGGAAATCTCGAAAACTATATGAGATGATTGCCATGTTGAGGTCTACATACCCTGAAATTTTAAAGGAAATCCCAAACCCATTTAGGAGTTATTGCCCTTTTTTGTCAAATAAATTTTCCCTGAACAATTGAACCAATTGCAACAAACTTGGTCAAATAGTTGATTAATTGTCCAATGAAAACCAGACTCCAGGTGAGCGATACAGGCTCTGATGACCCTCTTGTTTTATTTTACTTTATTGTTATTTTTGTTTTAGCTATTTTGTTTTATTTCATCTATTCTTCTTTCATTTAATTTGAAATTTCTGGATAAATGAGCTATAGGATTAACAAAACGCGAAAGGGGACAAAAGGATAAAGCTTTCAGAGTACATGAAAGTAAAGTGAGTCGAGAGGTTGTGCAATTTTGTAAATTTCGGTCTTTCTTGCCTTGTGTCTTACAAAGTCTAGGTACGGCACATATTGACATCAAGTTTTACTATCTTAGCAAGAATACGTTAAATGAAAGGGGGCTAATGAAATAAAACAGAATAGCTAAGAAAATAATTATAATAATAAAATAAACAAATTATAAATTGGCATGAGGAAATAGATGCGATATATACATATATGCACAATAACAATTAAAGAAAGTGTTTCTATATGCCTTAAGACTATATAACTTTATTGTCTTTTTCCAAAATATCCAATATATAAGTGTGTCTAATACAAGATAACGTGAACCAACGTAACCAAAAGTTAAAAATGTTTTCCATGTTTAATGACCCCAAAACATGTTCTCACATTGACGATTGGAAAGTCAAAGTCATCCGGTTTGTCGTAAAGTTTTGTATTCAACCTTCCTCTGGTGTCAATTTCGAGGTGAAGGTCAAGATAAGATGCAGACTTGGCAGTGTCTGTGGTATCCTTAATTTCGAGCTCATTGGGATGAGATGTAAGAAATTCCCAAAACGTGAATTGTTAAGTGATAAAACGTGAGTAAGCACGTTCAAACAAGACATAAAAATTCTTAATATATCTGACATTAGAGAAGAGGTAAAGTTATAAATTTGAAAACATAGATCTATGAATGGCTTTTAAAGAGTTGAAATTGGTCCGTCGCACAAACTTTGATAGTGACATATCCGTTTCATCCTAACTTCTTACCCATATTTTGCAATCATCTGATTAATTTGTCATTTTCATTTTATACCTAAAAGTTGTAACTGTTTGCGAATATTACGAAAAGTGCAAATTTGTTTTCTTACTCGCGGAAGCAAATTTTCCAGCAGTATTTTAGATGCGGTTTGGCGATCTGGGTACACTGGGCGATTTGGGTTCCACGATTTAATTATCTAGAGTTGGTAAATTTCATAATCAACTGGTCATCGTTGTAGAATCTATATATATATATGTATTAAGCCCAAATATTTTCAAAATTTTTATAAATGACCTTCCAGACCATTTTATATCATGCCCTGATCATGTAGAGGTTAATAACCGAAGAATAGATTGTCTAATGTATGCGGATGATATTGTTATATTTTCTGAAACACAAGTAGGTTTGCAGAAGAGAATGGATATGCTGAATTTATACTGTTCAAAGTGGTGCTTGAAAGTTAACATAAATAAAACCAAAGCCCTAGTTTTTAACAAACCAGGAAAGTTATTTAAATGTCCATTACAACTTGGAACAGAAAACATTGAGAGTACTAACATATATAAATATCTAGGCATCACATTTACATCAAGTGGAAAATTTAAGCAATGTAAAGATGAATTATATAAAAAATCTCTTAAGGCCTGTTTTAAACTACAGCGTTGCTTGTCTTCATCAAATCCAAGTGTCTCAACTTTATTACACCTATATGACCACACAATAAAGCCTATTGTATTATATGGTAGTGAAATTTGGGGGCTGTTTTCCCCTGAGTCTTCTGCTTGCAAGAAAAATAATGATTATATATTAGAAAAGGTATTTTCAGGTGATATTTCTGAGAAATCACAAATAAAATTTTTGAAATATATCCTTGGTGTTAATAAAAAATCCAGTAATATAGCAGTTATGTCTGAGCTTGGCAGAATCCCTGTATATTTTACTATTATTTTGTCAATGTTGAAATATTATCATAGATTAGAAAATGTAAAGGAAGGTCTATTGTATGATGCCTTTTTATGTAACAGGCAATTACATTCTTGTAAAGTTAATACTTGGTATTCTAGTATTATGTTTATATTGAAAGAGATAGACTTACCAATATCAAATTTAAAGGAACTAAAATTAGGTCGTTTATGCAAAATTGTTAAAAATAAACTATCAAAAAGTTTCCTCAATTTTTGGGATGGCTTTAGAGAAAGTAGTTTAAATTCCGACAAAGGGAAATTATTAACATACTTCACTGTCAAACGATGTTTTGAAAGAGAAAAATATCTTGATTTAAAGGATTTTAAAATTAGACAATCAATTTGTAAAATTAGAGTTAGTGCTCATTGTTTAAAAATAGAAACTGATAGATATGCAAAAAATTATATTGAACGTTCACAAAGACTATGTACTAAGTGCATACTCAGAGAGGTTGAAGACGAGGAACACTTTTTAGCTCAATGTCCATTGTATGAAAATGAAAGAAAAGTATTTTATGAAAATATATCTTTATTTTGTAATAATTTTGGGAACCTGAATAAAACAGCAAAGTTTATTTGGCTATTGACTAATGAAAATATTAATGTCCTAAAAACATTGGGTATATTTATAAATAAGTGTTTAGAAATAAGAAATTTTATATAATAACATGCAAATATTTTAATTGATATATTATGATAATATAGATATTGTGCATATAGTATGGCTCTGACCTGACTGCGGTTATTGTGGGTTTAAATAAATATATACATGTTGTATATATGTAAACTGTATATGTACCTCCAATTATATAAATCACTTGTATTTGATTGCTTGCTCTTAATGGGCCCTTAATTGGAAATAAAAAAATTCTTATATTACATTTTCTGAATGATTCCGGAATTTTCCAGTCATACCCGTCTTTGGTTATTTGTTATTTACGTGACAGTAAACGTACTAGATTTTGACACGACACGAAACTATATATTCCTAGAAATATAAAAAATGATATATTGATACCAAAGCGGTCATGAAACCAGCCGTTGTGAAGATTTTTGTTATTTTTGGATTATTTTTTGCAACATTACTCTTAGGAGTAATCCCAATCAAATTTGTAGCATATGTGAAGAAGAAAAGGGAGAATAGAAGAATTTATAAGAGGGTTATAAGTGTGTTGAGTTGTTATGCTGCAGGAGTATTCCTTGGAACGTGCTTGTTAGATTTACTTCCTAGTGTAAGGAAAGATTTAGAAGTTATATTAACGAAAATGAAATTGATTTCTGGATTTCCAGTATCAGAATTTGTGATGGTATTTGGTCTGTTTTTAATTCTTGTTATCGAACAAATTATCCTTACGTGGAAGGAAAACCAATTAAATTCCCAAAGATTGCAATCAGAAAAAGATACCAGACCGTTACTTTCAGACAAAGATGATCTGTTAGAATCCACTCGGTCATCTCTGAGTGAGCATTCAATAAGTGGTATAAGTGATGAACCTGTACATGTAACTAATTCAAAGGTGAAACGTCTTTCAACATGCTCTCATTTGTCAGAAGAAGTTCATAGTGATGTAGATGAGACAGGTAGTTATTCGCAAGAAAACCATGAATTTGTAGGTGAAGACTTTCAACACAATCATTCAACGTTACGATCGATTCTGTTGTTGATAGCTTTGTCCTTGCATTCAGTCTTTGAAGGACTTGCAGTTGGACTACAGAGAAAAACGGTTCAGATAATTGGAGTATTTGCTGGACTGTTTCTTCACAAGATGATCCTAAGCTTCAGTCTGGGAATGAGTTTAGTACAAAGTAAATTATCATACAGATCCATGTTAAAATCAGTAATTCTCTTTTCCATATCATCACCATTTGGTATTGGCCTTGGTTTGTTGATAATAGATTTATGGGATTCTAGAATTTCTGTTTTGATCCAAGGACTTTTGCAAGGTATTGCATGTGGAACATTTCTCTATGTGACATTTTTTGAGATATTACCACATGAACTGAATTCCAGTGATATTCGATTGATAAAAGTTATATTTCTCATTTTGGGATTCAGTACTGTTACAGCTGTGGTATTTATTAATGATGGTAGTTGAGAATCATGTGTATCCATAGTGCATATATCTGCTTTATTTTAGTCTGAAAAATTGTATAACCCTTTTCAGAAACTCATTTCAGGTATCACGATACTGATTCTAAAATTATAATTATTTCCATTGCTGGGACGTAGTAGTGGTTCGATGCAGTGCAGATCAACCAGTAGGAAGTAAATAGAAATTATCATCAAGTTTGATTACAAGTACGTTTGAAGCAAAAAGATTGTAAATAGTTCCCAAATTTATATAAATCAAACATTATGTACAAATTAATAAGTTTTAAAAACAGTTAATCCTTTACTCTTCATTGCAGGGAACCAGTACTACGTCCCTGCAAGGGAATTAACTTGCTTTAAATTATAATTTTAGAGTCAGAATCGTGATTCTGGAAAAGAGTTTCTGAAAAGGGCTATAAGATTTATTGTTCTTTATTTACTCTATATATTTAAGTTGTAAAGTTCATAATATTTATTTTACAAAAGTTTTAATTGTTGTATATTCCTTCATATTTATTTTACAAAATATGAAACCGAACATTTTTTAGAACTTGATGTTTTTTCAATGGACAATATTTTAAGAACAAGGTAATAACGAAACCAACAAATGTTAAAATATTAGTAATTTTAAGATGATTTCATGTCGCAGTAGTCTAAGGAATAATCCCAATCAGTACAGTTCTACATGTATGTAGGGAGAATCGGACAGACCCTTCCACATGGAAGACAGTCTGCAAAGCCCTAAGATATTATCAAGCATATTAAATATTGTGAAAAAGAAATATATTGTCTGATTTAAAAGGTGCAGATTTTGTATTTGGCATACACTGTTATACACTGACAAAAAAATACAGTCAAAATGCATGTAAATTTTACAAGTATGTTTATTTTTCCCAACTGTAAAATTCATTCTTTTTTTTTAAATAAAATATCAGTGAAAGTTAGATTTTTGTATCAGAACCACCCCAAATGCATTTTGTAGATACATTTGAACATGTGCACTTGTTGCCAATCTAACTTTGAAATACATGCATGATGTACTTTAATAATTCCAAAAATAACCAGACCTCTCATGAATTGCACTTGGATGCATAAGATAATTAATGGGCCCTCTAAGGGACAATAAGTAACTGAGTAACAAAAAACATTGAAGAGGGAAGGAGTTACATGGTTGAAAGTAAATTGTAGATGGTTACATATAAGAAAACTGTTAACATTTGAAATAAAGATTCATAGCATATTATCATGTAAACATATGCCAACATTTGCCAACAGAGCTATAATCAACTCACAAATAATATGCATTTTTTTTAATAGCAAGTTCACACTAACATTGAGTATTTTCATTTGCAGAAACTAACATTTCATACTTATAACAAGTAAATTTATATATGCTAAAGCTCATCTTTTCTCATGTTTCTAAAGCTCGCCCAAATAAATTTTATGTTTTGCAACAATGACTATGTATTGTATATATTTCTCTCTATGAAGATTTTAATAGAATATTGTCAGAGATACAGATTTTTTTCTTGACTACTGATGTACCATACATGCAGTTTGGGCATTTTAGCATCAGTTACTGCCATAGAAAGAATCGATACAGTCATCTTGTTTTTCAAAATTTTCATAATACTATAATTCTTTTATGTTGTTTTATATAAATTTACTTGTTATAAGTATGAAATGTTAGTTTCTGCAAATGCAAATACTCAATGTTAGTGTGAACTTGCTATTAAAAAAAATGCATATTATTTGTGAGTTGATTATAATTTCGTACATGTATTGTTTAATCAACTCAAAAATGAAGCTCAAGTTGCATTGATTTTACTGATAAAGTTTTATAATCTTGTGAATCTCTTTTTTTTTAAATGCAGTGTAACTTTTTGGAAAGAATCTTCTGAATGTTTTTTTTTTATATATTGTCCTTTAATTTCTTTTTTTTTCTCATGGACATAACAAAAACTATTACATATACATATATTAATATATATATATATATATGTGTGTGTGTGTATATTTTCATTTTTCTACAACAAATCTATTAAATGAATACATGTATACTTTATTGAAATAAATGTTAGGAATATCTGCAGTTATATTTTACTGTCTTGATCATATTTCTTACCATATGAAACACAGAAATTTTTATATGGTATTTCTCTGTATTCTTTAATTCAAAGTTTCTGTGATTCATATTTTTTTGAGAAATGATTTGAACATGCCAAAACATTCTCAGATTTCAAAACTACATACAGATAGGATTAATGGGAAAAATGTTCTTAGAGTTAAAATTTTGTGGTTTATATATAAATAAAACATAAAAATATGATGGAATTGTGCATAGAAATTCCAGATATTTTTCGCTTGACAGTGAAAAATTTTAAAACCAAAAATATTTAGAATGTTTCATTAAAAAATCAAATCTCAAAAGTTGCTCCTCTTTTTCATATAGTTGTTTTCATGAGACTCATCAGAGCTATGACATACATTGTAATACATGAAAACAAGTAACCAGTAAGAGATCTAATTTTAATTACCCAGTAGTATGGCATTTATATAAAAGATTCATAGTTGGAATTCATTTATGGTCATAGAATGTGCATGCTTTAACATAGTTGATTAATCAAGTGGTAATCATACATTTAATTGAAGCAGATAATATAATTTTTTAACAGTTTTATATGAAACAGTAATTATGAAAAATATTTCAACTATGCAAAATTTCCACAAGTTTGAATTATTACTTCATATGGGCATGGTACCGGTATGCCTAGAAATATTGTAAGTACTCTGTAAGTAAGGCAAAATGTACATAGGTAATAATTTTTTCATACTTATTCATGCTAGTCACCTATCCCAGTCATTACATGTACATACATTATTAGCTTAAAATTGTTGGTTATTTTTGATGAGTCAGTATTGTTTTATAGTTATTTCTTCTGTATATTTACATAATATATACATACATGTACATGAAATAAATATATTATTGAAATTTGTTGGATCTAATTATATGACCATAATCCTTTAATTGAAAAGGGAAGACATTTAAAATTGCCAAGGGAAAATAGATTATGTTCATATTGTAATAGTATTGAGGATGAAAAAATTTTTCTTATTGATTGTAATAAATACTCTAACTTGCGTGACAATTTTTTTCCAGTAATATTTAAAGATTGTTCTCACAGTATTGATCAGTATTAATGATCTACTTGATAGAGAGAAGTTACAATTTATGCTTAGCCCATCAACACCTAAGCATGTATAAAAAATAGGTTCCTTCATTAAACAGTTGCAAGATCTGAGGGCAGGGGACTACTGTAGACAATATTTTTCATAATTGTATTTTTGTTTTTATTTGTTTTTGTCACAGATCACTTATGTTTTTAAGACAATGAAAGTTGGAATTTGAATATACGCACGTTTCAATATTTTTTTTCATATTTCCTAAATGAAAGATAAAAGCTATTAATCGGATATCCTAAGGGAACTACCATAATGATAAACAAGAAAATGGATAACAGGAAAGGCCAGCAATGACATATTAACCAATGAAGGTCACCCAACAGACAGAAGCTTGTACAAAAACAATATAAAAAACACAAACAGAAGTCAGGATCGTCTGACTTAGTACAGACACTGAACAGTGGTGGGGTTTAACTGCTTTTATGGGTATCCAACCCCCCCCCCCCCCCCCCCCCCATTACCTATCCTGACATTCTGGTGTATAAAACATTCTTATAATAGCCAGTACCGTATGATTACCTATAAGGTCACCGCTTCTAGAACCACAAAATTGGACGGTAGTACACAATTTAGATAGCACGGTCAGAATGTAATCATTTTAACTGTAAAACTGGCTGAGGCTTCCTTAGCTGCTAGTCAGATACTGTTGCTCTGTCAGAATCAGCGTCTGGATTACAAAACAGTTTAGATTCATTGTCTGATTACTGCAACAAATGGCAATTAACAGTGAACACCAAAAGGACCAAAACTATGATAATACAAAATCATGCCTACAATAAAACTAATTTCATTAGGTATAAGGGCCAAGTACTAGAAAATGTAAATGAATATAAGTATTTAGGCTGTATCATTTCAAGTAATGGAAGTTTAGTAAATTGTAGTTTGGATCTGGCAAATAAAGCTCGCCTTATTTGCAATTAAAAGTTACACATCAAATTTCAGTCAAATTCCTGTTAAAGTGGCTTGCAATTTATTTCAAACATTAGTACGGCCTATATTAACTTATATTTCTGAAATATGTTTTATCGACTCTTACTTAAAAGTTTTTAGAGCAAATATGAGATGTAGCAAAAGCAACTCTAATACTGATATTTTAAGTTTTGCTGACAAAACTCCAATTGACAAAATACAGCTTAATTTCATAAAAAAGTACTCTGGGCGCAAAACAAATTATAGTTATCAGAGAAGAGTTAAACATTCTTCCTGTTGACAGGTTGAGTCCTTTATAAAAACTCAAACTATAATGTATTTATCAAGACTAAATAATGATGAAATTAACCCTATCCTTGAGCTTTTCTCCTTACAAAAAAATTAGATAACGTGGTACACTTATGCAGTTAATGTAGTAAAGAAAACTGAAAATGATTTAAATCAAATTTCAAATTGTAAAACTCTAATAGAATCAAATAAATTAAAAGATAAAATTAACCCATCTGTTAAAGACCATTATCAAAAACTTGCAAAATTAAAATATCTACTCTAAATGAAAGTAATAAGAATTATTTATATAAATACTTAAAAAGTGAAACTAAAGAAAATTTGCATTTTTTATCTCACCCAAATAAAGAGAAATGTAAAATAATAACAAATTCAGAATTTCTGATCATGAGTTGTTGATTGAAACTTTGTAAGGACAGTAATATTTTAGATTATGAATCACATTTTTTCTTCAATTGTAAGATTAATACATAATTGATAGAAACTTTTTTAAATAGTTATATAGGAAATTATCCTAATTTCACTTCCAATAATTATATAGAAAAATCGAAAACTATTTTGAATCCATCGACACCTGATGATATTAAGACAGTACCCAAGCGTCTTTTATACAACAGTCATTAGAACTGACGAAAGGAGACACTTAAACTGTATTAATATACATATTTTTCCGTTTTGTGTTATATATGTATATCTGTCTGTAGATTTGTATGATATGTCTGTATTGCTATGGACCAAATGGTCTTTTTGTTCGCAATAAAGTTGAATTGAATTAAACAAAATATCAGAAATAACACTCCCATAATATGGAAGGGAATATCCGCCATAATTGTACATTTCTTCATTTGTAAAATGCAATTTCTTCATTTTTAAAATATAATTTCTTAATTTGTAACATGTATTTTTGCCATCCGTTACATGAATTTATACATTTCTTGATTTGTGAAATGTAACTTCTTAATGTGTAAATGCAATTTCTTAATTTGTTAACGTATTTTCTTCGTTGGTTACATGAAATTCTACATATCTTAATTTGTGAAATGATATTTCTTTATTTGTTTCGGGTAGGTATTTTCATAAAAATTATTTTTTCCGGTATTTTATTGACAGATATTCTAGTATTTGCTCGGGTACCTTTTCTTAAGCCATTTCCGCACACCCTCGTCAAAAATCCAGAGAGCCCCCCCCCCCCCCCCCCGGATTATAATAATATAATATTGTACTGTTCTGTTGGATTAATTGAAGATATGGCATAAACAATGTAGACCACCTATTCATCACGACTTGTAAAATTCAAAACAAAATATGTAAGTGGTGAATTGATTGTCTACATTGTTTATGTCATACCTTCAATTAATCCAACAGAACAGTACAATATTATATTATTATAACATTGGATATATATATATGATGGATCCATGGTTCTGTAACGATAAAAGCGCCCTAGTGCGAAAAATTGTGGAGCTATTTCATTCCTGATTTGTAACTTGTAGTTTTTCTTGAGTAACGGAACTTCTCATTGGCTGTCAACGGTAACAATTACATTGACAAGATTCTCCATTGAGGCACACGGGCTCGTGAATCTTATTTGAGAACGAAATATGCTCTATACCCAATGAAAACATTTTCCTAGTATTTTCATTGGGTATAGACCATATTACCTTCTCAAATAAGATTTTTTCCCTAGTGTTTTCATTATGTATTGAGCATATTACGTTCTCAAATAAGATTCACGAACCCAATGATTGAAAAATGTGATGATGAACAATTTAATAGGATGGTGTGGAACTTGGTGGAATTGATACTTATGAGGAGTTGGGCATAGATAATTTTTTAATAATGTGTTTGGGTACGAAAACAAAAGTCCCTAAAACTGCGGCCATTTCGAAAATTCTGAAAGCTTTATGCACAACTAGGCATAGCCACCTACTTTTGTACCAAGTTTCACGGAGTTCGCTTAAATGGTTTTTGGCATTCGCTTCGGACAAGTTCACGGCTCAGAGGAAAGGAAAAGAATAATAATTAAAAAGAAAAGAAAAAAATTATAAGAAACGGAGCAGAAGCAATAAGTTTCCCAAACTTTGTTTTGGGGACATAATAATGTTTCATACATTGTCTTGAAGGAACAAAATTCCTTGGCTTTTTATGGTATGGACAAAAATAACCATTCATATTATGAAATTCCCTAACGATGTAGATGATTTGCAATAATTAATTCGTTACTTTGTAGGTCTTTTTATAACGGTAATCGAAGACTTATTAAGATAGCTGCTCTGTATAGTTAATTGTCAATAGTTAAACTGTCGCAAGTAATTTTTCCAACCTTTATATATATATATTTTTCAGGGTGTATTTTTTTCAAAATACGCCTTGTCAGTTGTTGTTATAATCTGAACTATTTAAATGGAAAAACTACTCAAAATATTGCCGAGTGGTCTAGGTAGTTCGTCATGACTACTAATGATCACTAGCCTGTCAACACTGCGGTTGTGAGTTTTAATCTCACCTGTTGCGAGTTGTGTTCGACTCCCACCTTAATTGACAAGGACTGTCAATTTTCCTACCGAAGATCGGTGGTTCTCTCCGGGTACTCCGGCTTCCTCCGCCAATAAAAACTGGTTGCCGCGAAATAGCCAAATGTGTTGAAAACGGCCTAAAACTCCAACTAAATAAACTAAATAAATAAATATGTTGCAGCAATCGTACTTTTGACACTTTCATTGGATACAGTCTACCAGTCGAAAGAATACAGTATTCTGAGATAACGATTTTGATCCAAAAATGTATGTGTATAAGTATCGGCAAAAGAATATCGAAGCAAAACAAGTTGGAAAAAAACACAAATTAGAAGTCCAAGGAAAAGACAAAGTCGGGAATTGAACACAACAAACTCCACCAGAATATATGTATAATTAAACGAATAATAAAAACTTATAATAAACTAAACAAAACTAGAATAAGACAGCACAGAAACTAAAGCATTAGCGATATGAACTCCCATTAAAAACCGAAAGGGATATCAAGTGCTCCGGAATGGTCAGCATGTCCTGTTACATTAACTGCACCCGTCACATTGCCAGTGAAGTGTCATGTCCGGTGAGGTGAAATCTAACTGAAGATATCTAGTCTCATACGGGAGATAGATACTTCGCATCGACCGATCAATTCGTGATGACGACCGTAAAACTTTTGGAGTGATGAAATTAACAGAGACTGAACATAACCCTGTCTTAGAGGTTTATGTGACAGCAATCTCGCCCTACCGAGAAAGTGGCCGCGTATTAATCACACGCGCGGCAGCAACGAATCAACTGTGAAATTTATATCCCATAGGCTAGAGACCTCAGTATGTTACTGTTAAGAAAGGGAAAAATTGTGTAGTATATTCACTTTCGGTACTGTGTTAATTTTTACTAAATAGATGAATTGGAAATCTGAAAATGAATTGGATGTGTTGATCAGATTTTGAGCAATGTACATAGACGAGTTACAATATTTTAACTCTATAGATTTCTCATAAGTTACAATATATATTGGATTATTTAGATGAGATACAATATCAATAGAAGTATTGTCTCTGAAATCGTGACAATGTTTTAAAATAACATATTCAAGTTTGTTTCTTGAGAGTGTATACGAGTTACAAACTACGTATTTTGGTCAGTTTGTGGACTATGTAGATGTGTTATTATATCATCAGATGTATTGTCTCTGTATATTTGACATCTTGTCAAAGCATCTGATGATTTCTTTCGTTTTCGTTTCATCTTTTTACCTGAAGCAGAAAAGAAGATTATACTTGGACGTAATGTGACAAAAAAAGAAAGTACCCCTGAGTTTTCAATTTCAAGAGAAAAAACAGGATTTCAAAAGGAATTGATTTAGTTTTTAAACGCTAAGAAATTCTAACTTAACTTTAGGCACGAATGAACATTCCATGATCTTTAAACAAACTTGGGTTCAGTTTGGTGGACGTATACTGATCATCTCACCTAATTATCACGACCAATGATCTATGACGAAAAAACTTTAGTATGGGGTTTCCATTGAATCACTTCGGAGTAGAACCTTTACAATTCGGGGTACTAGTAATTTGTTTATAACAACTATAAATACAAAATGTATATCTATCACGTATCTCTTAAATAGTTTTTCGATTCTTTACCTTATGGGGTCATTTTGACATTTTAATTTTTCCCTTCATAATTGTGGGCTATATTGTCGGCCTTAATTGACGGTCACTACTGGTGAGACACAAATATCAAAATATAAAAAATCTGTGACTAAAATGTGTATCATAAAATATAATTCACTGCCACCACAACAAGAATGCCTATTATATGTACCTAGTCAAGAAGATTGTAGCCAATGAGATCTGTAAATACTCATTTCAGCCTTATCCTGTCTTACTCATTATGATAACAAAACAGATAAAAAGTAACTATATATTTGTTTGGCAGGCATACGTTATTTAATAAAACATGACTTAGTAACCAATTAAGGAAAAAAACTCCTTTGCGTGACATACATACCTAATTTGATAAAGAAACAAACAGAAATAAAGGAAACTATAAACAAGGCACAAATTGTGATAGCTATGGAGGTGCTACCAATCTCTGCTTTATCTGAAAAAAAAACCAATAAGGAAAATTAGTGAGTTATCTCATAAATATCCAGAGAGCACGATACGATTACCCCCCTTTAGCAATAAGGACTAAAGGAATATTACAATGATATCCCTTGGTTTTGGGTGGTAAGGTTCTGACTAACGTTTCTCTGTATGCTTCCTTTTTAGCTCACCTGGCCTAAAAGACCATGTGATCTATTGCCGTCACTTGACGTCCGTCGTCGTCCGGCGTAAACTTTTCCCTTAAAGACCTTACCCTTTGAAAGCACTTGGCCAATTGGAACTAAACTTTGCAGGAATGATGTTTGTTAGGTCCTCTCAGGAAAAAAAACATGGCCGGCATTGGCAATTGTTTCTGATTGGCGGAGTTTTAAAAAATATTCTCTGAAACTGATTGGCCAAATGGAACAAAACTTGACATGAAGCATTTATGGAAGGTCTTTAATAAAGTTTCCTCATTTCGTAACGATCGGACTACAGATATGGCCGCCATGGGCACTTATTGTTTCTGATTGGCTGACATAAAAAAATCTTCTCCTCTGAAATCGCTTTGCCAAATCGAACGAAACTTGACAGGAAGCATCTATGGGAGGCTCTTTACACGATTTCCTCATTTTGTCCCGAACGGCCAACAAATATGGCCGCTATGGGCAATTCTTGTTCTCATTGGTTGGTTAAATGTTTTTATTATCTGGAACTGCTTGGCCAAATAGAACGAAACTTGACAGGAAGCATCTTTGGAAGGTTCTTTACAAACTTTCCTCATGTCGTCCCGATCGGAATACAAATGTGGGCAGATCCTGTCTCTGATAGGCTTTTATAAAAAAAAATCTTCTTCTCTGAAATAGCTTGGCCAAATGGAACTAAACTTGACAGGAACCATATATGGGAGGTCCTTTATAAAGTTTCCTCATTTGGTACTGATCGGACAACAAATGTGGCCGCCATGGGCAGTTCTTTTTTTCTGATTGGCTGATATAAAACAATGTTTTTCTCTGAAACCGCTTGGCAAAATGGAACGAAACTTGACAGGAAGCATTTGTGGGAGATATTTTACAAACTGTCCTTATTATGTCACAAACATCTGATTGGTTGATAAAAAATAGAACATAGGTGTAAAATGCACTTTTTGACTCATATCTCAAAAAGTAAAGCAGTTACAGCAAAACTGAGAATTTCTAAAAATGTTTAAGATCTACCTGCCAATAAATTTTCAGACGAATCGGTCAACTCATTTTCTGGTCATTGGCCCTGAATTGTTAAATTTGGCTGTTTTAGGTTATTAACTTGAATATCATTATTTAAAGACAAGCTATAAACAGCAAAAATGTTCAGGATAACTTGAAATAAATTAAATGGTAGCTGTACAAGAAAATGAATGGTTAAGGTCATTGAAAATGTCCCTAGCAACCGATGAAAAAGTCCATAGCAACCATATATATTTGGGTTTAGGATCCTTTAATTTACTTGTACAAGTCAAATAGAAATGCCAAGAGTCAATGTCATTGAAAAAGTCCATAGCAACCGATGAAAAAGTCCTTTGCAACCATATGTGTTTAGATTCAGAACCCTACAATATAGCTCTTCAAGACAATATGGAGTCTCAATGTGAAAGCCAAGGAAAAAATCCGTAGCAACTGATGGAAAAGTCTCTAGCAACCAGATATATTTGGGTTCAGGATTATTTATTTTAGCTGTACAGGTCAATATTAAGGCGAAAAATGCGACGGTATACATTAAATAGCAAAAATAATCATTGGTGCAAGATCTACACAAAAAATAACAGGTGAGTGATTCGGGCTCCTAGGAGCCTCTCGTTCTTTTTCGTTTGTTTTGTTTTTTTCAATCAACTCCGTATAGTCTAAGATTCCTCTGACGGTACGTACCATTGTTGCCGTGGGGCGTCAGATCTCATTTCGTCGGGGAAATATTGCAAAATACATTTATCAATGTTTCCACAGTGGCAAGCAGTCGTCAGAGGAATACCGGATTTTATATATCGATCATGATTATAAATCATTAGTTTTAATTGCAAATGTATTGCTGACAAATAAATGCCATAGAGGTAAAAAAATTTCATCTCCACACGCATATACACATGCACCATGTTCATCCCAAGATTCACCTCGGTCACTGCATGAATATATATTTTTATATAGCGGACTTGGCCGAGTGGTATAGGGCCCTGGACATGGTGCTAGGCGAACATGTGCCATAGTGACTCAACGGTGGACAAAAATTTGACAGTATTAAAATTTGAACAGTGTTGGGTTAGTATTTAGGCGTATATAGCACAAGAAGTAAACGATATGTAGTGTTTCCTATAATATCAATCGGTTTACCTTTGTTCTTATCGTATTCGTCTTCCAAATTAATCCATTTCTTCCTATCACATTTCTCGATGTTCCATGTAAGAAAGGTTTTATCATTAATATTTGTCAAACACGTGTGAAGATCTACAGCTAGACTCCATGATGACGTGCATTTGTCTGAAATATTTCATTCATAAAGAAAGAAAAAAAGCTACTTTAATTTGTGAAGGCGTAGTATTTATTTTCCGATTTATAAAAAAAATCAAATACTTAAAACTGAAAATTATTTTTGTATATGTTTGCCAACATGTCAATTCACATCCTTTTATTTTTAACTTATCCAAATTCCCCTGAAAATTCCGACCCTACCTTCACTTATATAATCGTATTATCCTAATCGATTTTAAGTAAGTATACTCGATATTTCTTTATTCCTTTTCTTACTTTAATAAATAGCGAACCTTATCGGCAAAAAGAATATTGAATTCAAACTTCATAAAATATTCTTTTCACGGTTATTTGTAAACAATCTTGAGACTCAATTCAATGCCAAGAGGTTTTTCAATGACTATAAATCTAATATTTATGAAATTTAAAATGTAAATACAAACGCAGTAAGAACAGATGATTAATACAAAATAATTAACATTGTAACAACAGAATTTCTGTTTTTAAACCTTTTTATTTTACGACTAGACTATTTCTTAATGAAAACTTAATAAACCACTTTAGATTATAATTCAATATGTAAAGGATACCCGAGTTGTGTCAAGACGAAAAGAAGAGATATAAAAGATTAAGAAATAAAAATAGCCATTCTTACGAGAGCAAAAACTAAATTATATTAGAAATGAATATAACAGTCGCAGACTGAAGTGCAGAATGATGAATGAACAATTTTAATGGTATGTAAAGCATTATTAAAATTCAGGGAAAATAATGTATTTTGTACAAAAATACAACTCCTGCTGTTATGCAAACAACATTTACTTGAAACTCGAACAAATATTTACATTCCCGTTATCTTTACAAATTTAATTTACTTCCGATATAATTATCAAAAATGTAAGGGTTAGCAATAACCCAAAATCCATTCTTTTGTTCTTAGCAAATTGTCAAAGTGGCTAAAAAATTATGACACAGAACTTTTACATTTCCAGCACTTCACATATGTCGGTGGAGACATTACATTTTACCCACATATCACGCACCACAAATGGAGGCATTCAAGTATTAGAATACTAGTATACAATAATCTATTACGACTAAAGAAAACAAAATTTATAGTAAAAGTTTTATTGGTATTTTTTTATTTGAGATTCGGGATATCCTCGAAAAACTAGCTGCAGTTCAGTTGAAGACACAGTAATCTCTTGATTTAGGTATACAATATAATGTTTTTCCCCTTTATCTCATTTAATTATTTTGCAAATAATTTACATTAACAAATATTTAATACTCGTAGTAAGACCATTTTAAAGTGTGTACAGGTTTGATTTTTTTAGTATTTCAAACATTGTTTTTTTCAGGAAACGTATTAGTCAATAGTACCCCTATACCATGATATTTAAATAGAAATAATTCTGTTGGATTGTGTTTTATTTATACACAGAAGTCTATGAGTCGTCTTAACGCATTCTCTGGTTCTATAAATCGTGAGACCAGTGACATTTCAATAATGGTTGATCAGATTAATTTCAAAAGGTCAGGAAATTTAATTCTGATGAAGAAATAAGCTACTTGACCAAGGGCAAAATTATTATTGCAAGAAACTTTAATCCCCTATACATATATTTTAATTATCTCTAGAGTAAATAAAGTCGTGTTTACTGTAATCCAGGAAAACTTATTTTTATAAAAACCTTTGCGTTCATCGCTTCCGTCTTTACAATGAGAAAAACCATCGCAGATATACCAGTATGGTTTACCCCAGTTGTAATCATAACGTGGTAATGTCGGGAATATGCAGTCACCATCATCACAAAGGAAACAGCTGTCAAAACTATCTGAAATACACAACAACCATAATAAGATCATACCAGTTTCGATGCACAAGCTGTGTGTGTGTATTTTAACAAAGTATAGTCACATAGTTAAAAACCAAAACAATAACTACAATAATTTTTGGAATAATATATTAGATTAGAATCCATAATTTCCCAAACTAGATGCTCCGTGGAGCCTGTATCGGTCATCTGGCTTTTATGCATAACTCTTGAATCGGTAAGCAACAAAGAAAAAATCCAAGTAAATACATTACAAGGAACCTTCAAGCAATATTTAGGTTCAACTGGTTCAGCAGTTTTCAAGATGATCTTTCTACATATTTTTCGTAAGGTTCAATGTAAAACTAAATCATCAATTGGCAGCCAGATTGGTTAACTGATCGTCAAAAAGTAACAACTCTTGGTCAGAACCTCAAAGGGAACCTTCAAGCAGTATTTGGTTTCAATTGGTTCAGTGGTTCTCAATAAGATTTTTCTATATATCTCACAATAGTATCTAAAACTTAAATCCCCGCTGGCAGCCATGTTGGTTGGCTAATTGCCAGAAAATAACAATTCTCAATTGGTACCTCACAAGGAACCTTCAAGCCATATTTGGTTTCAATTGGTACAGACGTTTTCAAGAAGATTTTTCTATACATTTCCTATAGGGTCCAATGTAAAACTAAGTCCACAATGGCGGCTATATTGGATGGCCGATCGGCAACAAAGTAACAACACATAGTAAGTATTACACACGGAAGCTTCCTGTTACATTTGATTTTGATTGCTTTAGTCGTTCACCAGTAGAATAATTTTATTGATTTCTACTCAAAGGCGGTGGCGGCCATGTTTGGTGGTTGTTGCCGACAAGTCGGCTGGTCGCAGGTATCACCAGGATGATTAAGGGCGAGTTTAATTTCAATTGGCTCAGTGGTTTTAAAGAAGATCTTTGAAAAAGTTCGCGGACGACAGCTGTCGTATCTATAATACTAAATTTACGAATTAGCCGAATAGGCGGCAAAACGCGTGGTTCAAAATAAACGATGTATGGTTCAGATTATAAAGGTTATTATCGGATTTGACAATCTGCATTTATAAATTTATACTGCAGCTTTGTTTAAGTGCAAATGGAATTTGTATGCATTTTTCCAATATGAATTCTCCCAACATATCCCTTAGAAGGTTCTCGAATGCATCATTTTAACACATTGATTTAAATAAACAAGTATACACATATTTTTAATGTATTTCTGTTTGCAATTACGGAAGAAGAAGAATAAAACAAATTAAAAACATTCTCCTTCGAGTGGGATGTTTCCGCTTCATGTATTCAGGATTGTTTTTCTACTATAACGCAGTTTCTCCTAACTGTAAAGGTTATGAACTTTGAAGATTATGAAGAAGGAAGGTAAAGGTCAGAGGAATTCCTAACTTAGTTGTGTTTTGGATTGCTCGGATGTTTACCTTGCACAAAGTGATAAAACCAAGCATTATCTATTTTTACATTATTTGTCATATGACCTGTCTAAATATATCTCTTCCATACCCTAGATAAAAATATTTTTAACAAATGGTCATCTTTATCATTGATGACGAAATTTATCTCGGGCATTTTTGATAATTATAAACGTGGACAACACACGCAGCCACACACTAAAACTGCTTTTTATCGTCTGATTATTGGATATATTTGTGAAATTAAGCTTCGCTAGCCCTGACCATGATGACAATGGAACAATAGGAACAATTATTTTCCAAAAATATGCTCTACCTAACTCACGGCACTAAGGAAATGTTTACATCTACAATTTCATTTTCATATATATTCTGAAGGGAAAAGGTAATGCATTATGGAATGTGTATTTAATGAAAGCTTTTCATCAAGTTCCAGTTCAGAATTAATTGTAACAATGAAAATATTGACAATTTATGTGGTTGTGTTTTCGTCATATGGACTTTGATGGACCCTGAAGTTCCATTTTGGTAATTCTACGTGGCATACAGTCTACTTCATCAGTGGATACATCTTCGGTAGTAGCCAACAGCCATATGACAATTGGGTCACGCTGACCTACATTTCACGCTTCATTGACTTCTGTTAAAATTTGCATTAACATCCATTTCTGGAATACTACTGCATATATATACATGAAACTATCAGATGATACCACCTACTTGACAGGAAAGTTTATGGGAAGCCTGCCACAACAACCATATTGAGTTCCTGTTCCATGAATGACATGGCCGCAACAACTTTTTATAGTCAATATGGCCACCACAAAAAACATTTTTATTGAACCCGCGCTCGCGCGGGTTCAGTGTCTAGTGACTTAAAAATTAAATAAAAGGGAAAGTAAAACATCTAAGGACAGGGTTATGCATAGAACAGATGCTCCGGGAATATACAAAATAAGGTTATACAATTATGGTTACACTTTGTATGTGATCTATATAATCAACATTTTAAGAAATTGTATTAATAAAAATTGTGTACAATATGATGCATGTTTTCCCTGATATGTAAATACAGTTTCAATTGCAATTTTTTTTAATTCTTGATAAAACATTATAATTTGTCTTTGAATTACCAGATATATGACATGGAAGTTTCGAATAATAAAGGATATGTTCCAAATCTCATTATAACTTCTGACTGATGAGTTTGGAGATTCAATACTCCAATTATTTGCAATTTTTATCTTGCATCATTATGTATAATTTTTTCAATAAAAGTGTATTGTATCTTTAGTTGGCCTTGAACGAGAACAATAACTAAAAATGTACGCAGGGAGGGACTAATACCTCCACCTCAGGGAAACTTAATCTCAAGTAGATATGAATGTAACCTGCATGTGGAAATGGGCGTTTGCTAAAGATTCTACAATGTTAAAGAAATCGTAGTGACAATATACCCACGAAATGTAAAACTCAAAGGACTGGACTATCCTACTCGCATGCACATCTGCACATACGAATCTAACAATGTATCAAGTTTCATATGTATATAACAAACTTTCAATCAACTATACTTGATTTTGTCAGAGGATTTGCGGTGACAAGGTCAAAAATTTCAAAGTCCAAATGGCCATAATTCGGGCCAAACTCAACTACTGTACCAAAGGTTCCGCGTTCGATCCCAAGTTGGTGCGGTAGGTTATTTTGTGAGACATATCATGTAACTGTTACACATCCTAGCCACATGAACATCTCCACCATGCACAGTGGTTTTAGAAAAAAAAAGAAAACGAATGTTCAGATAGGGTTCTATGTTCGGTTGTGGTCAGCATCTTTTGTGTCACTTCGGGACATCGGACACTTTCTGAAAGAGGACCATTGCCGTCAGGTTTGGCCTTAATTGGCTCAGTGGTTTTAATAATAACAATAATAATAATATTACATACTTTATTTAAAGAGGGTAACAATATTTAGTATACAATACTAATCTCCCCTGTGGCCCTCGATACAACAAATTAACTCAGTATTAAATATTTACAACATAAATATAAAATATCTTATATACAAAACAAATTATAGTTAGTCTATACAATTACATTATGAACAAGTAAATTTCTTGTTGGTTAAAATAAGAACATTTACTAGAAAATTTTTCGATTAATTTTCCCATAGATTCCTATGTCAACCTAGGTTTGGCAGTGGCTGCAATCGTTATTGACATTCCGGGTCATCGGACTCAATTCTAAAAGAGGGCCATCTAAGGCTCAGTTGTTTCAGACTGAAAGATTTTTCAGTAACTTTTCCCATAGGGTCCTTTGTTGAACTATAAGTTCGGCTGTGGCAGTCATTTTCTTTGGCAGTCCAGGTTATCGGTGAGACATAATTTGCCACAAAAATAAACATCAAATACCTTACATATTGGTACCGAAAATATTTATTATATACAACGCATCTACTTCTGAAAATGAATACTTATACTTGATTATTTTTCTAAAACTGTATATAAATTTTTATACATTTATATTTGTGATTTTACAATAAGATATATTCAAACTGTTTTGCGCGTAGTAAAATTTTCTATATTTATTCCAGACTGGTCATATGCGCTTCGGGCCATGAACTACAATATTTCTGTCTGTTTATCCGATAGTCTGTGATTTCTCCGATGTTATAAACACTTCTTTTTAGAACGAAAAGGTGAAGGATATAATATTTTCTTGGAATAAAAATTGAAGTAAGACACTGGACAAACTGATTCCCATTTTCATAGGACGTCCCACAGCCCCAGTCTATTCTAAAACAAGGAATTTTATTACAGAGGAATTTCTTACTACCTATCCGTGTGTTAGTATGACTTTCTGATGAATATAAAATGAACAAGTTATACCAGGGTTTACCAGATACTAGTATACAATGCTATAAATTCAATATATGAAATAATGTTTAATTTTTCCCCTGTATTAACACCCAACAATTTTTTTACTTATTTATCGCAAAATTGAATTTATTTCGCTGAACGAAAATTGTGGGAGTTTCATGTAAATGATCAGGAACTGTTAACCCTTTCGGAGCACCTGTGTTCTCTTACGGTGAAATATACTTGTGTACATGTATCCGTTTTTGTGATGTGTTTTATATTTAAATATTTGTCTTCCCCTATGTTGTATTTGGATGTCTATAGGGATCTTCCATATAAAGTATTATTTGTTCACAACACAGAAGCGGAAAGATGCCTTTTCCCAATTTTGTTTTTGGATTCCGTTTGGCGCAGTTTTTATTCCACATTATGAAATGCTTAAAAAGACTTTCAATCCTCCTATAACATTTCGTTTTGAGCATAGTAACTATAAAGCTGTAACTTTCAGCGTGTTTAAACATATCACTGTGTTCTTGAAAATAAAAAAATACCTCCAAAGAAAGACACGCAAAAACGTTCTCCTGTCTCTTAAATTATCATTAATATCGCAGTCAATTACGCCTCTTCATTAGTATCTTTATTTTATTTTGTCCACCGAATAAATCGTAGGAGTATTTTAACCATGATGATAAATAGGACACAATCACACTATATTACAACGAATTACTCAATATGTCCTGATTGAAAAAAAACAAAATCCGCCAAATTAATTCAGATTAATCTTTGACAATGTCTGTTAATCGCAACCGAAGTCAGCAGAATTAGATTACAATTGTCAATGTAGAAAATATATAACGACAATAGTATGCATAAGTAATAGTTAAAGAGGCTTAAACCTAAAATCAATTGTTAAATTAAAGAAATGCAACAAATAACAAAGAAATGCACAAAACAAGACAATACATAGAACTTTAAAACCCAACAGTTAGTCTTATTTGTGAGATGAAAACCTCAAATATGATGCATAAAGACCGTAAAAATTCTGAATAAATCATATTAGGCCACACCATATTGATTTTTGGTTCTTTGGATTTCGCCGCTACGAATTTCAGAGGTGTCTTCTCAATAAGCCTACATTTTAAAATTTTCCTAATTACAGGTACATTTTTATGAGAATATGTGAAATGTAGTTTATTGTTTATAAATATAGCAATTAAATTAGGGAGTCCAAATAATTGGCAATTAGGACTATAGTCTGTTTAGTTATGGTATGGTACTAAATATCACGATTCACAAATAGATGGACTGCATTAATAAGTGTAAAACAGACTAAAAATATATGCAAGTAATATTTATTGTATGTCATCTTCACATGTAGTATGACTCATAAAAAACATCATATAGAGATTATGCACTATTGTATTATTGGATTAAAGTTCACGAGGCAGTATAATCTAAATTAAATTAAAATTTCGCCCGCTCCCACCTATTTTTGCCATCAAAAATCCAAAGAACTAAAAATCAATTTGATGTGGCCTTAACGGAGACTGGACATAGCCCTGATCAAGACGTTTAAACAAATGTAATTTGGGTATGTTTAGGAATATTTAAGGTTTTTCCTTTCCATAGACTTTATTTGGACAATAGGTAGATCTCATCATGAAGTCTTACCAGATGACCCTGCTTAGGATTGCATCATGCCCTTTAAGGGTTTTATCCCCTTGAAACAATTTTTTTTATTTGCATATATTTTAAAAACTGTTACAGATAAAATCGATTTGAAAATGGCAACATATACATGAACAGATGGCGATGTGAATAAACATTAACATTTATTTTGTTATTAACCCTTATAAGAGTTATATCCCTTGAATTATTTTACAAAATTTTTGAAAAATTCTATTTCGAGAACCGGAAGTCGTAGAGACATGGGACCTTCACCAATAATCTTAAGTTCATGTGACCTTTCATTTGCACCCAAGATCAAAGGTCACCGAGTGCAAAAAAGTTTTTACCCTTAAATTTCAAGCTTGAATATCAAGAAAACGATAAGAGATAGCTGCATACATAGAGCGTATGAAATTTCCCTCTTGAAGAGCTCTACATTTTATACATTAGGCCCAAAACTGTCCGAGTGACCGTTCAAAAGTTACAATGAGATAATCCTTAAAAGTGTAGTATTTTGTGTATATCTTTGAAACGGTAACATATCAACCTACTATAAATTGCAAAAATGATAAGTATTTCAAGACCTTCAATTTGAGGTCAATGTCGAGGTCATGATGAATTTTCTCCCTGACCTTCAAAGGGAACTATGACCTTGACCTTGTGACCTTTTGACAGAACAAGTGGTTCTGAGTTGAATGGTGGTAGTTCCATGTCTCTACGACTTCCGGTTCCTAAGTTGGGTATTGCATCATATATTTAATTATTCAATGTGCCCTGAATGAACTATGGAATTGTCCAATTTTTTGTGAACATTTTGTACTTCATCTGCAGATCATTTTACACTTAGCAGATTTGAGGTAACTGTTGTCGTTTTAAAGATATTGCAGTTAGAAATTCTGTGAGGGGGGCATTTATTTCTGAATCAACAACAGCTAGCCGCCTGAAATTTTCAGAAATTGAAGAGTTTAACATTGTTATATGTTTGACTTAATAGCAAAAACATTCGAAGTAAAATTCCCAAAAAAAGCAATTTAAAACTGACTTTGTGAGTTTCATAAGTTTTATTTATACAATTGATATTGCATCATTTTTTGGACTCTGTCAAATGGGGTCATTTGATATATCAAATTAAACGTCTATATGAGCTCTACTCAAAATGAAATTGGAAACCCTCTTTTTCATCCCAGTGAGAAGGGTTGTGTCATTAAGTGCAAAAATTAAAACTTCTAAGATGGTAAGGTTGTCGCATGTCAAATGAAAGTCCATAAAGCGTACATTTCAAATATCAAATTTTTGTCCGCTAAAAATGGGTAGGATAGAGTCATTGAGTGCAAAAAATAAATTGTCTTAGAAGGTAAGGTTGCCGCATATCAATTGAAAGGTGGTAATGTGTACATTTCAAATATCGAATTCCTGTCCCCCAAAAATGAGTTGGATAGGGTTATCAAGTGCACAAAATCAAACTTCTTAGATAGTGGCGTTGTCGCATATCAAATGAAAGGTCATCAAGTCTACAATACAAATATCATACTTCCGGTCTCGAAAAATGAGTTGGATCAGATCTTAAGTGCGAAAAGTGAAAAGTTTAAGAAGGTGTGCATGTTTCATATCAAATGAAAGGCCGTAATGAGTACATTACAAATATCAGACTTTTAAGGGAAACCCTTTCAACTGTTTTACAAACAATTTAGATACTAGTTATATATCACAGTACGACAGTAGCGAACAAACTATGAAAGGTATTCAAATTAGGTTACTGCTTAGAAATGGAATTTTTCAAAACTTTTCTTCGAATATTGTTATATCAATCCTATATATTACAAAGAATTGTGCAATATATCAATGTAATCTTCATCAATATTTCAAAACATGGGGGTGGGGGAAGGCTCGGTGGTCGAGTGATCTAGGTAGTTCGTCGTGACTACTAATGATGACTAGCCTGTCAACACTGAGGTTGTGAGTTCGAATCTCACATGTGGCGGGGTGTGTTCGACTCCAATCTTAATTGACAAGGATTGCCAATTTACCTACCGAAGGTCGATGATTCTCCCAAGGTACTCCGGCTTCCTCCACCAATAAAAACTGGCCCCCGCGATATAGCCAAATGTGCTGAAAACGGCGTAAAACCCCGAGTAAACAAACAAACAAACATCAAAACGCGGACTTATATTACTAGTAAACAAAGTCTGGAGGAATCTTTATTACGGGACAAATAAAATTTTATATACATGTCTCTGGTTATAATAAAGTATAAATATGATTAATGAAATAAGAATAAAAACTTTTCTTCAAATATTGTTATATCAATCTTGTATAATACAGAGAATTGTGCAAGATATCAAATTTTAAAGCAGACATATTTTCCTAGCAAAATTGGTGTCCGACTTTTAAAACCAGGAAAACTTTAATCTTCATCAATAATTAATTTTGATTAAATAGTTTAATTTCAAAAGCCATGCCAGGTTATATTTTCTTTTCTTTATTTTACTGGTTTGGTTTTTAAAATTATTTCCTTGTAAATAACAACCCATACTAAGTCCAAAAAACAATTTTCCTAGGAAAATTTGTGCCGCACATATATTACTAATTATGGACTCGTTTTCCTTGGAAAATTAATCCTGGGGCTAAGTTTTCTAGTCAAATTAAAAACAGGGATTTTCTAAACCAGAAAACAAAGTCCGGGGGGGGGGGTATTTTAATAAGGGACGAAATTTACGGTTACACATGTAAGGTATAAGACGTGCTGAAGTGGATGCGTCGGTATAGTCTCTTTATTTGTATATTCACTGGAGGACTAATTGATGCATTTAACTGAAATCTACGGAAAAGTCTAGCTCCTTTTCCTTCTTTCCTCCTCTGCAGTAAATAAACAAATCCTGGTTCTTTATACTTCATTGCATAAACTTTAAAAAAAAAAAAAAAACTTACTTACTGCAATATTCATCTCTCCCGTTATCACAATCCTTCACACTGTTACACAGGGAGGTCATGGAAACACATTGTAATGGAGAACATTCAAACTGTGAAGCATTACACGAAACTGAAATTAATAATATTATTAAAATGAGAATATTTACCTTTATGCGTCCTTTTAAAAGTAAAAAGATTCATTTACATTCTTTCAAGTGTTTTTCTTTTTCTTTCTAGTTTTGTAAATATGAGAAGGAAAGGGAAGGATATGGAGCTTTCCAATAAATGGAACATGACGTCTAGTGATCACAATCACTCACAGGGCTAAACAGTCCTCTAAACATACCAAATTCAGCAAAAATTACCATGAATCGCCAATAAACGCATTTGTTATATGAAAAAAATAAATTAAAAATATAAAAATAGTATAGAGAAGATAATAACACTGAAAACACAGAGTCCTGATTTTGGAAAGCACATTTAGGGTGTTGCGGGGTTAAACATGATTTACAAAGTACTCGTCTCCACTATAAATCCCGTTGTTGTTAAAAAAAAGTCAGGAAAGCAATAAAATTAGTCCCGGTAAGTATTCAATTCAACAAGTCAAGAGTTTGCATTAACAATACAGAGGGAAGAAAAAGTGTCATTCTTAGAAGGCTAAGTACTAAGTGGGTGAAAAATATCTTAATCACAACTGAATAGAATATCACCGAATTTCAAAGATTCAAAGGTCAAACGCTAAAACATATTTATTTTCAATTGGAAGGCAACATGTATATAAGTCTTGTAATATTTAGTCAGACGCTCAATGTGACATTCAAAAGAAATATAAAGAGTAAGATAAATAAGTCCATCAGATCAAAATACAAAGACAAGGGAAATTCGTGAGAAAATCAATACAACAAACAAATAAAATATTACGACCGTATTAATAATGAAAAAAGAAAGAAAAAAACGCAGAGCCAACCATGCAAGTCATATTGACTAAATTTAGAAATTTTCGCAGAGTTACCTGATGGAAAAATCCTTCAAATGAAAATGCTCTGTCCCGATTCCCAACAGTTAAATTTCTGTTTTATATATTCTATGGAACTTTTTATAGATAGAATGTCATGAATTTGAAAACACCAAACTTTAGACATTGTTAAAATGCGTGCATATAAAATAATGAGTATATAGGGTAAATGTCAATGAGTCAGCAACACAGAGTCCAAAAAGTACAAAGATTGGTCGTCATACAACCTTGTATAATGTTCCTTTAAAATCTTTGGAGAAATTCAATCGAAAGAACATTTAATGTCTGAAATAAAAACTAAATTAAAAAATTCATAAATAAAACATAAAAACATTATAGCCACTTACAAAGGCTCCAGACAAAAAGGGACATACAGTACAAATCAATAGGAAATGTTAAAAATTCCTATGAATGCACAGGCTTCCATTGTAACTCATCGTCTACTGTAGTTTTTTGTTAGAATATTTCTGCCTATAGATATGTCAATTCCATAATGCAGTGTTATTGAAATGACATATCTTTTCATATGCCTGCAGTTAGATATTTATTATTGATTTAAAAGTCGTATTACATGCATTTGATTCTAAAACATTAATAAATTTTCATTATATGTCTACAGCCGTAGTAAAAATCGAAGAAATATCACACAGATTTTATTTTTAACTGAAAAGGCAATTTTTCAAACCATTTAATTTACTACACTATTTTTATTACTTATTTTTTTCATACCTAACATGAACATTAAAAGTCATAATTACTTCAACAATAAAAAATATTTAATTGAATGTTCTTGGTGCACATGTTACCTGTCCATCGTGTCCTTATTGCAGCTTTTATTAATTCGTCAAGATGAACATTATACAGGAGTCGGCGCGTGCCATGTAAAATGTAAATAACTCTTTTTGGACTAAATATATAAAGTCCAAAATTGAAACCAATGTTATTTATTCAATACTATAAAAATATCATACTGATAGACTTTTGTGCTTATATGAATATCCCATCACGGGCTTAATGCAGTTTTAAAATTTTTTAAGAGCTTAGTGCACTAAGGGGGCCTTGGTGGTGTTTAGACGCACCCCTAAAAGAGTATTTTTCAAGTAGCTTTTACCTGGTTTTCGAGACTCAATTGTGATTTCTCCGTCCACTTTCTTATCAAATTGTCGTTTGCTCATAATCCATAGTACATTTGATCGAGATATTATTTCCACATCGTCAACGCTGTCACAAAATTGATATGACGTTAACGAAACTTCATCTGGACGGTGGTTATCGTTTCCAATTCTCAAATAATTGTTTTGGCAACCTGTTTTCTTTGGATGGTACCGTATTTTAGCAGCTATCCGATGACCAGGATATGTTTCGAACATTTTACATGAAGACGAAAACTGATGTTGAAACGACTCCCCACCAAACGTTCGAGTTGTAAATGTTATCCTAAATGACCTTTCATCTGTAACAAAGTCTTTTTCTTTGCACGATTTATACAGAACTGAAATTTAAACAATATATATGCTGAATTTTTCAAAGAATACACCTGAATGTGGAAGTCAAAAAGTTTGAGATTACGGGAGGAAGTAGGGCCATTTCCCCTGCATTTATATTAATTCTAGGGCTATATTCAAAAAGTCGCGTAAAATCTTTCAAAATATCTGGTGGCGTAGCCTGGGTATGTAACAATTTTTTTTTATATACTTGAATATCGCTTTGGGAGACAGTTTTAACATACCAAATTAACGTCTTTAAGACAGTTTTGCTATAAGTAAGTTTATGTATTTCCTTTCATAGGACAGTATAATGGATTTGATCCTTCTTGCCAAATTCTAAAAAGTGATGCAAATTGACCCACATCGCCTATATACGCTTCCTTTGTGGGTAGAAAACTCGAACTCATTAATACTCAGTTTATTTGCAAAAATAAATTACCCATATGGGTCAAGAAAATACAAACATATAAAATGGGTAAATGACAATATATAACAAAAATAATGCATAGAGGATATTGCAATTTTATAGCAATAACAAGAAGTGACTGCACCTTTGACCAACGTTGATCCTAATTTCGCAATTCAATAGAATGCTTTAAAAAGTCCAACATAGCTGACAAAACTTTAGTATTCAGGTTTAAAGTATGTGTTCACTTTACGAGTGAATGAGTTTTTGAAAAGTCTGAATTTAGTTTTGATATTTCCGTAAATAAAGAATTTTTCGGGCAATTTAGTATGTGACATGAGTTTAATTGTCAATTTCTTTTAAATTACAGTATCTGCAGGTTCTCTCTTCCCGAGGTATATTCTTATATCTTCCAAGTTCAATGCTAAGGTTATGGTCACTGAGCCTAAATTTGGTTATTAATTGCCGAATTTTACAAGATGTAATTTTTATCCCCGCCTCTCAGCGAAGCGCGAGGATTATGTTTTGCTGTTCGGCGTACGTACGTTAGTAATGTCCAGGATAATCTCAGTAACCACTGGATGTAGAAAGATGAAACTTGGGTCATTGATTGCCATATGTGTGGGGAACTGTGCCAAAGGTTTCGGAATGTGAATAGTGCCCCCTGGGGCCGGCTACTAAGGGAGCCTAAGGGTACATTAATCCTTTATCACACAACTTCTCTCGTGTTATTTGGAATATGTAACTGAAATTTGGCTCAGTAATTGCCCTGTCAATGTAGATTGTGCCAAATGTTTCGGAATTTTAATTATAGCGCCCCTGGGGGACGGGCTAGATAGGTAGCCTAAGGATACATTATTCCTTTGTCATAAATTTCCTGAAAATCTCAAAGACAATTATTTTTTAAAATTTTTGACATGAAACCATGTATTTTCTGGATCATATCAGCAGTAACACATATTGGGCTAGATGTCAAAAATATGTGATTCCAACTTTGGTAAATTTCCTGAAAGTGTCTAAGACTATTATTTTTGGAATTTTACTCAGCAATTATAGAATTTATTTTTTATCATATTAACTTTAAGACTTATCAGAATCATTCGGATTTCAAAAATATGTGATTCTAATTTTGGTAAATTTCCTGAAAGACTCAAAGACTATTTTATTTGTGATTTCTACTTAGCAACCGTATATATTTGGAATCATTATAACAACAACACTGACTAGTTTGAACTTTATGGATTTCAAAAAATATGTGATTCCAATTTCGGTAAGTATTTAAGACTATTATTTTTGGAATTTTACTTATCAACTATAGATTTGTTTTGGTCATTAGATTTAAGACTAATCTACATCAGTTGAATTTCAAAATATGTAATTCCAATTTTAGGAAATTTCCTGAAAAACTACTTTATTTGTGATTTCTACTTAGCAACCATATATATTTGAAATTCCTATAGCAACAGCACTAGTTTGGATTGTATGGATTTCAAAAACACAAGAGTAGCGCGGGGATATGCAGCTGGGCTGCTTCGACTAGTTTATGAATAATCTTCTGCTGTGATCTCGGATTTCAATTTACTGTAAATAAAAAGCTTAGAGCTTTCATCATACGAGGAAATTATTGCTTACCTTTGTCAAAGTATAATTGGCAGATAGCCTTTTTAATGTTATTCTTTAAAGAATGTTTATTTATTGAGAAGAGTTTATCAACTATTTTTTTTTTCTATAATCAGCAATGTCAAGATTTAACAGGATGAAAATATTACTGATAAAACTATACCAAGTGTAGCACAGATTTATTAAGTGACATTGCATAATAGAGAATCGCATGAATTTTAAAAAATGAACTAAGTGGTATCATACGAAGTTCCGATTTAGCTGTTTTTCTAAGACCTAAAACAGATTTAAAAATTCTATTATGTATTTAAAAAAAATCTTCAAGTGACAGAATATTGAGAAGAGTTTATCAACTATTTTTTTTTTCTATAATCAGCAATGTCAAGATTTAACAGGATGAAAATATTACTGATAAAACTATACCAAGTGTAGCACAGATTTATTAAGTGACATTGCATAATAGAGAATCGCATGAATTTTAAAAAATGAACTAAGTGGTATCATACGAAGTTCCGATTTAGCTGTTTTTCTAAGACCTAAAACAGATTTAAAAATTCTATTATGTATTTAAAAAAAATCTTCAAGTGACAGAATATCACAGACAGATACTGTCTGTTCTGAACAGATTGTTGCTAATCCGTAAACCAAATTTCACAGTGATATATAAGAACATACCTAATTAATACATCTAAAAGTTTACAAGAAGATTAGTTGATATTGACTGAGCTCAGCTCTTGTACAGCTCTTTTAAGATTCACTTTAAAATTAACTAGATGTACTGTGAGTAAAGCTCACAAAGGATACCCCCGCTTTGAAGTCCAATTATCTCCCTTGTGTGATATCGGAAAGCAAAGATTTTTCTTCATGCACATCTTTGGATGATGTACTTCCTTTCTGTAAAGTTTCGTTGAAATACATTGAGCGGTTTAGGAGGAGTTGCGATTACGAAGTTCATATATAATGTATAAGCCAAAAAAAAAAATAGAAATCCAATTATCTCCCTTGTGTGATATCAGAAAGCAAAGATTTTTCTTCATGTACATCTTTGGATGATGTACTTCCTTTCTGTAAAGTTTCGTTGAAAATCCATTGAGCGGTCTAGGAGGAGTTGCGCTTACGAGGTTTATATATAATGTATAAGCAAAAAAATAGAAGTCCAATTATCTCCCTTGTATGATATCGGAAAGCAAAGATTTTTCTTCATGCACATCTTTGGATGATGTACTTCCTTTCTGTAAAGTTTCGTTGAAAATCCATTGAGCGGTCTAGGAGGAGTTGCGCTTACAAGATATATGGACAGACGGATAGACAGATAGACAGACGGACGGACAAGGTGATTCCTATATACCCCCGAGCCCCCCCCCCCAAAAAAAAAAACTGTGTTTGCAGGGGGTATCATAATTATATTTCCCAAGAAATTATATTTTTTAGTCTCACAAAGTGGGATTTTCTGAAAATGTATGATGGGTGAGGGAGGGTAACAATTTTGAAAAGTCATAATTGATGATTTAACATAAAATTGTGTTTGTTAACATAAAATTGCATATCATAAAAAGTAGGTAAATATTTAAGATTAAAAACGCAATGGTTTTGAATGAAACAAATACAAGGGAAAGTGGTCCTAATCCATAATTTTTTTAATTATCAGAAATAAATGTAATAAAGAGCTTTCGGAACCTACAAATAACTTTGAGATATCAGGAATTTCGAGATAAAAAGTGTCAACCGTTTAAATATATCTATTCAAAATTCATATATTTAACAGGCAACAAGTTAACTCTTATGAGGTAGAAGTTTTGTAAGAATTACAAAAAATATGAAAATGTAATCGTTTCCTCAATTTTAGTATTTGATATGTAGTAAATATAAATAAACCTCGAATGTGTGAAACATTTTACCGATGCACAAATAAGACAAATACGAATATATAATGGTGAGGGGTTGATGTAGACGAGAAACTAATTCTTACAAATATATACATAAAAAGAATGAATCTTCGAAACTTAAAAGAACTCAAAATTTGTAGTTTAAATGAAACAATCCCTAAATTTATAAAAGGGAAATATTACTATCAGATTCTGATGTTTACACTAAATATTTTTTAGTACCTTTCGACCACTGAAACTTAAATACTACGTAGTTTATAAATCGCTATAACCATCAGACTATTAAGTGATATTCCCTACTGTATCAGATGTCAGACAACTTCATTAAAGATCAATATAGCTTTAGGATTTCATTTTTTTAAATATCATTATAGCAAACAAACGCTTCACTTATGTCACCTGTACTTTCAAAGGCAATTTACATATATTATAAAAATGAAGGAAAATATTGGGGTAAAGGTCAATTGGCCAACAACCCTGAAGCGGACCGAACACATACAACTATTATACCTCTCTTAGTATGTTACCCTCCAACAAAGGGACACACAACGACTCTTAGATATTATACATTTTATGTCAATCTAATCCAATACGAAATAGTTTCATTTACTTATTATACCCAATATCCTTTAAATTTCTTATTGAATTTCTAGTTTTAACATAACTAGTTTAGTGACGCGGTTTGATATAAAGGTTTGCGTTTTAGAGTTATAAAAAACCGTACTTTTACATTGAAGTTTTTACTAATAAAAAACATAACGGACGGTAAGATATTTTTGTTTTTTATTCTTTTTATTTACCATATTTTTTCTCTTATTTACCTCCTAAGAAACTTACCAGTTCGATCAAAAGTCATGATAACACCATCAATAAGAAGAATCCATAACGCTACAACAGAAAATAAAACTGTCATATCACCAAAACTGTAAATTCCGCAAGCAATGTTATCCCTAATCCAATCATCAGTTTCTAAGCATGTATGTCCACAAGCCGATATCTTCTGTCAACGCAAGATCATCATACAATGTTCTGATAAGTCCAACCAGTCATTAATAAAGTACTCCGTAAGGCAAATTATAATGTGTAAATCTTGTTATCACAGTTCTACGGAGAGGCAGGCAAACTTAAATAAAGCGAATGACGATTCTGTTCATTTAGTGAATAAAGTTGGAATTGATTTAATCATACCGCTTAAAATCCTAGTTAAAATTCATAATTGCATGTGGGTGTATCGAATTTACAGCTACTAGGATCATGACTTCGAGATTTGTGTCTGATTCTTAACTTGTTTGCGTGGTTTACAAATTGCGTAATGCCATCAACACTGTTTATGGTAACGTAAAGAAGAATTATTCCAGATAATTCAAATATGGTGTACTCATTTTCAGAAATTGGGATGTTATGATTGTTGTTACCACAAGAAGTCATACGAGATCAGTGTTATATTATTATTTTATATTGCATTGACTCATACGGATGTAATTTGCCAATAAGTAAATATTAAATTAATACATAAACTTTATATCATTCTACCAGACTTAGCAAAGGATGTATTGAATCTCTAAAGGGATTATAATAATCAGTCATGGTCTAAGATGTGAGAATTCCACCCGAGGGTTCACATTTTCAAATCAGAAACGAGGCTTGGCGAGTTTCTGATGATAGAAAATGTGAACCTGAGGGTTTAATTGTCTATTTTTCTCACATTTCTCAGCTGAAAATTACAGGTAATAAACATAGCCGCCATGACACGAAAATGTGCTCTATTAAACTAGGCAACCTAGTGCAAAATAAATTACATATGTAAAAAGATCGTATGCGTTTTGGTTTTGTACCAAAGGTACAAAACTTTAATAAGATATCTTTTAGGTTAAGCTGCAGGGGTTTTCAAATTGAAGCGATGATAATTTCGACGTTGTGATGCGAGATGTATGAATCTCACACCGGTGTCTCACACGGAATATAACTATCCCCAACACATAGAAATGTGACGGAATATAATAATCAGTCATGGTCTAAGATGTGAGACTGGACAATTTTGACGAGAAAAAATTTGAACCCGAGGGTTGAATGGTCCAATCTCACATTTTTGACCATGACTGATTATTTTTTTCACATTTCTCCGCTGAAAATTAAAGGTGATAAATATGGCCGCCATGACACAAAATGAGTTCTCTTAAACTAGGCGACCTAGTGCAAAAGTTCTAGCATTGTGACGTGACGTTTTTTTTTGCATTTTTAGTCAAGGTAGGTTATGTGATGTGAGATGCATGAATCTCACACTGGTGTCTCATACACGATTATAATAATCAGTCATGGTCTAAGATGTGAGATGGAGCAATTCCATCCGAGGGTTCACATTTTCCAGTCAGAAACGAGGCTTGTCGAGTTTCTGATGATATAAAACGTGAACCCGAGGGTGGAATTGTCCAGTCTCACATTTTTTACCGTGACTGATTATTTTTCTCACATTTCTCAGGCCGAATATTTAAAGAAACATGACCGCCGTGACACGAAAATGCGCTCTATTAAACTAGGCAAACTAGTGCAAATAAATTACATATTTAAAAAGACAAAACTTTAAAAAGATATCTTTTATGTTGCGCTTCAGGGGTTTTCAAATTGAAGCGATGTTAATTTCGACGTTGTACCATTTGTGCGAAGATGTGTGTTTTCTGACGTTCTAGCATTGTGACGTGACGTTTTTTTGCATTGTTACGTCAAGGTTGGTCATGTGATGTGAGACGCATGAATCTCACACTGGTGTCTCACACGGAATATAACTGTCCCAAACACAGAGAAATGTGAGAAATAGTACTCCTTTAGAGAATTTTTTTTGTCCAGTATGACTCTTGAAATCAAGGTCGTTCTTTTTCTTTTTAATTAATTTAAACAAGTACAATTATATACAGACGAGAGTTCGATTTTAACAATGGCATCTGTTCAGCTGGGCAAAGCAACATTTGCCTGCAGAATATTTCGAATGAACTCGAAACACATTGTGACGGGAGCAATATCTGCCATCATCATTCTGACATTGTTGCAGACAACGATTGTCATCATTTGGCGTCCGCCGTCCTTCGTCGTCCGTCGTCGTTGTCGTAAACTTTCCTTTAAAGATCAACTCCTCTGAAACCACTTGGCCAATTGGAACAAAACTTGGCAGCAATGGTCCATAGGTGATCCTCTTTCGGAATTATATCCGAGGACCCGGCCCGTCATCCAAGATGGCCGCCAGAGCCGAACTTAGTTTAACATAGGACCCTATGGGAAATTTACTTAAAGATCTTCTTGTCTGAAATAACTTGACCAATCGGAACAAAACTTTGCAGCAATGGTTCATAGTTGGTCCTCTTTTAGAATTATATCCGATGACCCTGTCCACCATTCAAGATGGCTGCCAGAGCATAACTTAGTTTAACATATGACCTTATGAGAAAGTTCACGGAATGGTCTTCTTGTTTGAAACCAGTAGGATAATTGGAACTTGACAGCAATGTTCCAGGCTGCAAGTCAAGATGGCCATAGTCCAGGTGAGCGATACAGGCTACTGGGAGCCTCTAGTTAAGAGTATTGTCATACATGTAGAATTAAATTCATTATTTTATAGCTTAAGTATATTTGACATACCTCTTATGGTTGCATTAAACTTGGCGTATTTATCCGAAAGACCCGAATGTTTCCCTCTCTAACCTAATTCTATTATTTGGGAATTTCTTAATGTATGTGTCTTAAAATGTTCTGTATTATATACCAAATTACATAGAATGTATGGGTCTATTTGGAAGCAAAGAAAATTTATGTGTGAAATATAAAGTAGGATTTTATTTTCAAATATCAATTTAGATTGATTGCAGACGTTTCGAAATGTCATACTTTTGAAACTTCGACATTAAAGTGCAGACATTGAATATCGGTGCGCGAGGAAAATAATATATACGAATATATGAAAATAATCAAAATATAAAAGGTATTATTTTTGCTCTAGATGCCATACCAATTGCCGACAATATTGTTCAAATAAAAGCTTAACAATGTGATATTGGAGGCTTTGCAATATACAGTTAATTTTCTATATGTAATTATCCCGTCTTCGACAAATTCAATATTGACTTGCCAAATATTAAAAAAAAATGTTGGATTCATCATGTCCCAGTGAATTTTGAAATACACATAAAATTTCTAAAATATTAGTTTATGATATAATACAAGAAATTAAATGATATCAAAAATGATATGGTGCGTACGGTTATCGTTTCTGTACTGAATTTCCTAGGGTTTGCTTATAATCCAAATGTCCTAAAAACAAATATGAAACATTTAAGAACAGAAGGACCGTAAAACAGATATGAATAATCTTTTGCATATACACATGGTATATATGCAACCTGATTTTGTATGTACATGTAAATTCCACAAAGCAATATAAGTTCATAATTCGGGTCACATGAAAATATGCGGGGGAATGCTGAATTATCACGACTCTATGTAGTGCAATACAGTTTTAAATTGGTACTCGACCAATGAAAATGACCGTTCCATTTCATATTCATCGCAAACAGTTTTGTCATATTATTGTGTCGAACATCCTTTTACTCAGCTGGAGTGCATTTAAGTGTATTGCTGTCAGTGATACCGAGCTCGGAGTGGGCCTTAATTTAGCCAATCGCAATTGTGAAATATATATAGCTGACCTAAATCACTCGTCTCACCGGTATTTTCTTATTATATTTTCTTACAAGTAATAGCTTTTCTAAAAAGCTAGCCGTTTCTTAGCTTTTTATTATTAAAGAGTATTATTTTTTATGTATTATTAAATGTTCCTAATGTCATCACATTAAACTTTCACTTATTATACCTTTCAATAGATATATTACTACATATTTTTTTTAATGTCTATGTTTTGATGGCTTCTTTTGGGCTGCCTTTTTTTACTAAAGGATATTCAAAGATTTTAATTTTTTATACTTGATTTTTTTTTAATTGCCATACAGATATATGTAATAGCCTTTATCTTTTAAAGTTAACTTCCGAAACGTAAGGGGTGACATTGGGCGATATCTATGACAATATTTATGTTGTGAAATGTATGATTGTGGTAAAATTTGTAAAATTTAACAATCATACATGTAAATACAATAAGGCTATTAATAAAAAGTACAAAGACTACTATACATGTACTGAACTTTAAATCAAGTTTTCAGCTCTTTCACATGAAAGACAAACCAGTGACCTTCCCCTCGTTGGGTTAGCAAATCAGATCTATAGTTATTCTTATTCCAAATGAATGAATATTTTATTGCTCTAGACATAATGAAATCGTGTTAATTGAGTCAAATTCTGTGGAAATGAAGAAAGAACTAAAATAAAGAGTCCAAATCCGATACCTTGGGGGATTAGAAGACATTTACTAGGTTTCAATTTTCTAAACCAATCAACGTACTTGATTCATCTTCAGTCGGTATTATCTTCCAATCAGGTAGAAGATAGCATTCATTACGCAGATTGTCCACCATTCAACTCTTAATACCGTCTCCTCGGAGACGGTAATAATTAAAAAAAAATATACGCTACTTTACAGATATAGTTGCAGGTGAATGACAAAAATGGATTTTTTTATAAATTAAAGTAGTTGGCGGACCCGAAGTATCCCGCATCTTGTCCTTGCATGTACCTAATTTGCTATTGTTGCTAGAAAATCTTAAATTTTTCTCAATAATAGAAACATCAGTCATATATTCGCAAGAGTGTACTTTTACTAAATAATTTTTAGTTTTGTCTTGTGTTTAATATTAGTGTTTTGTATCGCTTCAGTTTGTTATTTGTTTTATCTCCATAAGTGCAACTTTTATACTATGTTTTCCTTGTATTCGCTGTTTTTAATTTTCTTTGGTTATACATTTATATCGCTGTTCCAAGGTATTCCAAATTTGTCTTGAATGGTGGAGTTAAACATTACCTTTTTTAAGATCAAATACGAAACTCATTGTTATTTTCTTGGATTATTTTCTTTAACTTCTTTCTGGTATTTGGGAATATCTGACTATGCTGAAAATGAAAGCACAATTTTCAATGTTGTTTTCACCCCTCCCCCCCCCCCCCACATCAAAGACGCCTCTAAGAGAGACTAATTAAACTTTGTATTGACTTCTTGGTCGCTTGATGACAATAAAAGATCCATACGTGGGCTGAATTATTTGATCTCGATTTAAATAAGTTATCATTAGAATAGCTATGTCTCTCATTACTGTTTTGATAAATAAATATCTCATCTTTCAACGTGAAATATAAATATCAATAGATAAAGCACGAACTATTGGTACTTCAGGGGGGTTTAGTATATAAATAACGCAAATATGTCAGCTTTAGTCTATTTTAATCTTTTTAATGCATGTTTATTAAATGGCAAAACGAACTAAAACTCCTGTGCGATTTATAAAAAATACGCTTTATGATTACTAATATATGTATACAATAAGGTAAAAAAGGAAAACCACAATCAAGTTAACCACAAAACAATAACAAGATAAACCCAGCAACAGCTGTAGAAAAAATACAAAAACAACATGCTAGCTGAAACATAGTTATCTTAGAAACGGGCAGTTGACTACATACAGAATGTAAAAGCGAAAATCGAAGTTGAAAGGTTTCACCAAAATCAAAATATCTTTCATTAGCTAGAACTTCAGCACTGAAACACAACAAGCAGTATACAAGTAATGTATGTATTACAATACTTTAATCATCAAAAAGTTTATGCCCTTTTATTTTAAGGCAGTTATTTAGTAACAACCTCTTGGTATACATGTTGTATATGTGTACAATCAACACACACAACATCTATACCAAGAATTTATTCTCACTTTGCACGAATAAAACCGCAATCTAAAGTTAAGGAAAACAATTTTTGGAGATTCCAATACTTATAGAAGCGAAACATATAATGTTTTCTCGACATAAAATTAATTTGAAATTCGAAAAGCATTGATAAATGTTGTTTGACAAAGTTCCCGGTGTTCTCTGACGTCCAAGCCAATACAAAAAACTGTAAATTTGACGCTATAGGAATATCGGAATACATGCCTGAATGTTGCTATACATTTTAAAGTCATCCGACTTTTTACAATGATGAATTGAAGCGGCTACTTGAAGTAAGAAAAAATTAAGAACGAAGAAATTAAGGAAATAAACAAATACTATAGGATTCATTTGAAACTTACCTTGACAATTCACAATGTCCGAATAGGAAGATGAAAATTATTATTTATGTCACATTTATATCAGCCTCTGATAACATATATGTTTATTTGCCATACTTTATATTAGTTTAAGATAAAAAGAAAAATCTATCTTAGTTTAGATAGAAGAATATATCTAAGATTGTACGCTGACTGACTCATGTAAACATTGCAACCAATAGAGTAGACATTTATCTAATAATAACATGGTATTTAGAAATTTAGGTTTTGGGATTCTTTTAAAAGTGGGGTTTCAATTCATTCAATCAAAGTCGACCTTCGAAAGTTTTTTGCCAGCCTAAATTAATGTGGTTAGCTATCGTAGCTGAAAAGCTTTTTGAGAGCCTGTCATTTGCCAGCTTTGTCGAGAAGAAAAACAACGTAAGTTCACCTGATGATATCCAAATATAACTGACACACTGCCTTACTATAAAAAAAAGATAATGGAATTGTTGTAGTGAAAAGAATGTCCGGGAGATATACAGCATTACAAAGATACAACAGAACTGTCAACATTGACGGTTTCTAAAGCAAATAGAAATGTGTGAAACCGAATAAATATTTGGAAAATATACTTTCACACCGGGTATCATACATTTTTGTGCATGAGTGTCGCCGTTTAAAATCACAAATATTCATGAACATTCTAAAAATAATATTTAGTGTACAGATAAATAGAATTTTTTTTTAAATATAGTAAAAAATGATAAAATAAAAATATTTTTTAATGTTATTAATCAAATTTCTTATATTTTATTTATTTTTTTTTTGTTGTTGTTGTTTTGGTAAAAACCTACAAAATACATATTTCGTTTCGTAAAATATAGAATTTGAAACATATTATAAAAGCTTTTTAGAGTAGCTATTATCCGTATTCTTATATAAATTTTTGGTTTTTAGACATTTCCAAAAAGTGGCTGCTAGCGAATGGCTGCTAGAAAGTGGCTGCTAGCTTGAGTCTGGTTGTCTGCGTTCAAAGCTTTTGTCTTTCAAACAAGCTGGAGAGAATTCAAAATGGACTGTCAATTTGAGTTGTTGAAACCAAATATAGAATTCAAACCTTAATCAAAGTTAAATCATGAATTGGTGCCATAATTCAGTATCTGAATTTGTATTTGTTCTTTGCTGTGAATTTTTAAAAATTTTTTTTTATTCTTCAGTTTTTTTGCAAATCATTGTTGAAATATAATAATTTACCAAATGCCCCTCTACGTCATCGGCGTGACGGCCACGTTTTCTGGAAGTAGACAAGTCGGCTTCTGAAACAAACGTCGTTTGAGGAAGAATTTCGTCTTGTTATTACAATACTGAAACTGACCCGTTGAATGGCGTTTACACTTTTTTATTATATAAAAAAATAGATAAGTCATTACAATTCATTGTACAACCCAAATTGAATAGACCATATAAAATTAGGACATGGTCTTCCATGCTTCAATGCTCTTCATATTTGGATATATAACTCTTAAATGCACAGAAATGATGATTTAACCTATATATATTTTCAAAGTATATACTGATATTCTTCACTTAGATAAAAGAACTCATCATTAATTTTGCCAATAAAGTACATGAAAATAGTAACGTTAATGTTATTTTGATTGTAAAAAAATCGTTGAAAGTTTAAAATGAATTACCATTTATAAAAGCCCTGGCTTTATCTACCGTTTAAGTTATTGCTTTTCAAGGCTTTAAATTATTATACTGATGAATGTCATTTTGAAGGAATTTATCAATGTGTACACACCATGCATGGAGACCTTGCTATGTTACTGCTGGGAAAGGGGAAGTTCACGATCGGAAATTAGAATCACATCGTTTGCCATAGTTTTGACAAGGCTATAATCTATTCTTTATTCCCGGCCGTGAATTTCCATTTTGCTGTAACTCTATCGTATGGAGTCCAGGTATCCCCCGTTAGTTCGCTTTGCTCGCAACACTGAAGATTTAAACGAACAAAATTTTCTTATTAGGGGACGACCATTTGATATTCTGGGGGGGGGGGGGACAGGAGGATTTGTTTTGGATGGGTTATTTATTTTTGTGGAAAATAAAGACAGATTATTTATTTTCTGCACCGTTGAAGCATGATTTTTCATTTTCAGTAAAACAAGGGACTGATAATTTATTTTCACAATTATATTTATAATATTTGAAAATACAGAATTTTTAAATTCATGTTTTTATTCTTAAATAAATAACATAGTCAAGGTTGTATCTGTTCGGAATTTTGGCTGTTCCACCTTGCAGTCTCAGTCCCTGTCCAGCACTGTGGTATTCTTTAAGACCATCATAAAGATACTATGTGTTATTGTGTTTGATGCAAGAACAAAAATGGCCACCATTGCCATAAATCTGTGCACCCAGTTCATAACAGCAAAATCAAGAAACTGAATTGTAGGTGCAAATAGAAATATGCAATGTTTATAATGCATGCTTGTACATTCATGTTGTATTGTGCATTGCTCTGTTTAAAGTAAAGGAGAAAGGAAAATGAGGGGCGTTTCCAGGATATTTGAAAGGGGAGGCGTATAATAAAAATTTGGCCGAGCGGAGCGAGGCAAAAAATTTTTGGGACTTTTTTTTGCTAAAAAACATAAAATAATTGTGAAATGCACTAATGTAACGGTTCCTGACTTGGAGCATGTATATTTTATAGTTAAATTGTCAGGGTTTGATATTTTTTATGCTGAATTCTCTCCATTAATTGTCTATGGTATATTAAAATGATTGGATGGATCTTAACATCAGTAGACCAATAACGAGAAATTCCAAATTCTAGGGTATAAGGCGTTACTTAATATTTCAATAGTCTTTTAAAGAAATCAGATTATGTGTTGAATTAATGAATATGATAAATTGCCATATTCAATACAATGTAAGCAGATTACGATAGTTTTTTTTTTTTTTTTGGAAAAAGGGGGGGGCGTACGCCCATTACGCCCTCACCTGGACCCGCCCATGTAAATGGAATGCAGATATATATTTCTGAAGTTTAAGTTAAATATACCAGTATGTTGCATATTTATATATATAGGTTGAAATGGGAAAAGGTATTAAAGTGAGGTAAATGTTCATGAGATAATATACCTCAAGTGAAATGAAACCCATTTTCAGACATTTCAAAAACATTAATATTTATATATGGTGTAGTTTATATATTATTAAAAGGTTTGGAAAGTTTGTCCCGAAAAAAATATGAAAAAAGACGAATTTTGGTAGAATCTGGTGCCATCTCATGCTTTAAAACATGCATTTATAAAATGGTTTAAAAGACCTGCCGAGTTATTTATTTTCAATACGTTGTAGGTGAGGTTATTTATTTTCAAACTACCACAGAAGAAACCATTTATTTTTGTTATTATCAACACTGAGTTATTTATTTTCAAAATCCTCCTGGCCCCCACCAGAATATCAAATGGTCGTCCCCTTACAAATAAATATATAATTGAAGACATTTACAAAGTTTTATCAGAGTTTTTTTTTTCTTTATTGAAGTTTGATGCCATTTGTTCATGGATTTTCTATCCAATTTTATATGGTAAAACTGTTTATGAGACGTGTTAAGAAGTGTTATTTGAGACTTTTTCGTTGAATAGAGCGATAGTATTGGAAACTTAGCTAGTTTTACAATTAAAAAGAGCACTTTCTGGCCTTGCTATCTAAATTATGCACCGTCCAACCCATATTTACACTTTTAGCAAGCGGTCACCTTGTTGGTAATCATTCTGCATTCTGCAATACCGTTTTAACCCAACTACACCAAGTCACACTACCCTGGTTCTCTGTTGTGTTTGTGTTTTTTTTTTGGTGCTCGGTTAGTTTTTGTTTGGGGTCTGTTTGTTGGGTGGCGTTGATTGATTGGTATGTCATTGTTGACATTTCGTTGGTTGTTGGTTCCTGTCTATCACCTTATTCGAAAAGGGTACAATTATAATATTTTTATAAAACATAGGAATCTTGTGTTTCCCTCGATCAGAACATCAATTCCCTTCATATGTCATTGATAGTAAAAAAAATGCTGGTTATTTTTTGTTTTTTGTGTTTTGTTTATATTATTGCCGGTGTACATGTAAAGAACTGCCTGTTGATGAATATGGACTAGTAGTAGATTATTATATTTCCAGACTTCTTTATAACGTTAACTAACTTGATTATATTGTACTCTGCTTGCGTACTTAACAATTTTCCTCCTACAGTCGTTTTATAGTATTCAATAAATACAGTAGTAATGGATTATAAAAATAAAATATCCCATTATTTATTTCCTGAGATGTCAGACATTCGATCTGACAGAAGACATCACGACCATTCTGTCGGAAACAATAGATCCTCATTGATTATAAGCATTATTCGTATGTCACTTTGGGATCGTGAAAAATATGATTAGGCCACACTATTAAAATTGATTGTTAGTTCTTTGGATTTTTAGATGGCAAAATAGCGAAATTTTTATTTTTTTATTTTTTCTTCAGGACTATTTTTTTTCGGGCGATGATCAAATTAACGTGCGGCACAAAATATTGCAAAAAATGGTAGAAAGTGACAATTTTTACAAAATGTTAGGATCGGGCGAACAGTTTTTATTTTTGATTTCTTGAAAAATGAAAACTTGGGGCGCATTTTCAGAATTTTTGCAAAATGAAGCGGAAAATTTTTTTGTCTTAAAATTTACATACTTCAAAAATTAGAGCTGCGAAATCCAAAGAGCTAAAGATCAATTTGGTGTTGCGTTAATAAACCATTCCTTTATGTGAATAACTTTGTACCAAGTAAAGGCTGTAATTTTTCTCATCCATCACTCTTAGACTGTAAAACACTATTTATTTTTGGTGCAATACTTTCTTGACAAACGGCAATAAATCAATAAGTCTAAAATTAAATGGTTTATTTTTTTTTATCTATTAAAGCAAAGATAAAAATGCATATCAGTGGAGTAGCTTGGCTCTCTTTCTAAAGCCGAGACAAACATTCCCCCTCTCTCAAAAATTACCCGGATAAAGACTGATTTTCAAATTAGGTTATTAGTTTAGTTTGCTGTCATTTGACAGTTCGTTTGTTGTTTTTAGACTTTGCCTGATTTCATATTATATAACGTCCCCTATGCAGTCTTAGCCTTAAATGGGTGTCAAGCTTAAAACCTTTATAATGGCCATACTAAAATTAGTTTCGCGTTATTACATTTTGAAGATAAATAATTTGATTCCAATTTTGTAGAAACGTTAGCTCTCATTACACAAATAGATAAGTGAATATCAAAAGCCTCTTTGACTCAGGTTTCAGAAAGTAATGTCTATTTTTATGGAGGCACAGATTAATCACTAACGCTAACATCACAGCCTCCTTTGGTTACTCTCAACAGAAGCAGATAATTTGTTGGGAAAAGATAAGGCAAAAAAAAATCATTTTGTGCATAAGGATTTTTGTCAGTTCAATTATTTGTTCTCACATAGCTAATTGTTATATTGGAAAAAAGATGAACAATATATGATATAGATATTTCCAGCTAATTAAATTGTTTGATTGTGGCCAATTAGGATGGATGGATGAATTATTGTTTAACGTCCAGTGGCAACCAGGTGCATATCAGGACGAGAACATGTTGATATGATAATGAATATGATCCCTGCTTTGTACTAGACCGACACGCTAAGTCGGATTTTTAATGTGCTAGCTCACCAGGAAGACATATTACCTCACTCAGACACATAAAACGGACTCCGAGCCGACCAGTTTTTGCTCTTACTCCTAGATGCAGCGTGCTTGGCGGAGAAGCAGCAAATACCAATTTTAATGTCTTTGGTTTGACCCGGCCGGGGATCGAACCCGCAACCTTCCCCACTCGGGGCGAGCACGCTACCACGACACCAAGGGGGCGGTCGTGACCAATTAGGATGTACGTATTACGATGATTAAAGTCCTAATCTTGAAATTTCTATGAAACTGAGCCTTTTTTATAATTTGTCTATATTATTTCTATAGTATTATGAAAATCTTTGCTCGCTTCTACTTAAATGGGAGAAATCAAGCACAACAGGGACAGATTTCGGCTTGTTTTGTCCTCTAGATTTGGCCCGGATATTTCATTTTGACCCGGGAGTCAAGTCCAGCGATCAATGTAAATATCTATTACATCGACGAAAGCACTGGTTAAAAATTAACGTGATAAAATACTATTTTTTAAGGCTAATTTTAAACTACGAATTGTAGTGACACCACTGCATAAAATAATCGGACAGAAATCCAAGATATACGTAAATAATGAGGACAGGCAAACCGGAGAATTTATATGAACATTTAATAGAGGTATGTTCTCTCGTTTACTTTTAGCGATATGGTGTTTGGTATATAACTTTCTTCCATGTTGCGTTCTTGAAATGTTCTTGACATGTTCTTTCTATACAACACAAGTGGAGAAAAAATAATCACTGAAAAAAGTGAAAACTATAGATAACAAGGAACTCCACGGGGGAATGATGCGGAGGTGCGAGGCACAGTTCGAAATATGTATGACATGGGTCATCCTGCATGTAGTCAATTTGGTAGTAGTAAAAAACAGTACCGGCCGCAGGGGAAACCTCCAACGATAAATATTCGATTTTTTCCCTTGACTTTAAATTAAAAGTATTGACATTGTCAATTTATCGGATAACTGTATTGTATTTTAATATTTTCGGGCACCATATGTTGCAAATTGACGACTGTCGACACATTAATCTAGAAAGGAAAATTGCTGCCAAGTGTGGTTCCAACTGTCGCAATGGTTCCAGACAAGAGGATTTTAAAATAAATTTTCTCATAGGGTCCTATATATATCTTAAATTAAATTTGATTGTGGACATTCATGACTGTAAGACTGAGGCAGATATAAATAAAGTGGGATAGAACTGGAACCACATGGAGAGGAAAGCGCAGGACACAGATGTCTGGAGCACTATGACAAACATCAAACTACTTAATATGACACGACACGGATACAATGTTTTACAGAGCCGGTAATTAAATAATGGAATACCATCTCCGCTGGCACAATACTATTTAACAATCATATTAGGTAGGTGACATTGCTAACGAAGTTGAAATTTGTTCTCATATCGGGAAGATAAATGTAAGATGCTGTTGTCAGTGCAACGGTTACAACCGCTGAATGTTCTGTTTATTATAAAATAAAATTATTAGATTGATTCTCTGGAACAACTGTTATCGATCTTATCTTTTTCATATCCACATTAAGCGACTGCGTCTCTTTTTTTTTTCTTTTTTTTTGGACAGCACAGAATGCAATAGGATTGTGTTGTATAGTAAAACTTTGTGAATACATTTTGACTAGTGTTTTGAAATCGCACTCATCCTGAATTTGCTCCTTCATCCAAAGTTGGCTGAAATATGCCATAAAGGTGGGGTAGAAGTGTGTGTTCGACTTTGATCTTAATTGACAAGGATTGCCAATTTTCCTACCGAAGGCCGGTGGTTCTCTCCGGGTATTCCGGCTTCCTCCATCAATAAAAAGGCCGCGGCGAAAAACATGTTGAAATTTGTAAATAATTCTATACTTACATAAAAAAGTTATGACTCGGAGTTTAAAAAAAAAGACTAATTTTCTTAGTTTTTAAATTTACCTAAAAATGCTTAATACAAAATAATATCAATTGACAGATAGCTTAAACTAATTTTCTCTTGATCAAAAATAACTTCAGCAAATAAATATCTTTAATCAGTTTTAACTTATCCAAAATAACTTCAACTGACAAATACCTTAACCCAATTTTTACTGAATAAAAAAAAACTTCAATTGACATATGCCTTAAATCATTTTCCTATTATCTTTGTGTTTATTGTATTTGGGATTAAGGGACCATTTTAATCAAAATTCAAAATGCAGTCATTAATCTCAATAACTTCCTGGAAACATTTAAATCAATATTGCTTGCATTATAGGTTACAACTCAAGTGCTTTCCAATATCCAATTTTTAATAGTCCTTACAATAAAATTCTTTAATATCTATTCAATACTTGTTGAAAAAATTAATTTAATTTTCAATGTTAAATGAATTCCATGGAAAATGTTGTATGTCATCAGTTAGGAAATTTTACGGTCGTCATCACGAATTGATTGACCGTTACAGTGTTCCAATATCTAAGATGATTTTGGACCTGTTTCCACTGTCGTAACCTTTCATGTGCCTCCACCGATTTGTGACTTCCACCGGATTGACTTGGTTGAATTTCACGACGGGTGCCGTATACGGAGCAGGAACTGCTTACCCTTCCGGAGCACCTGGGTTCACTCCTGGTTTTTATAGGAGTTCGTGTTGTTCATTGATTTTTAGTTTTCTGTGTTTATTTGTTGTGCTTGTGGTTGTTCATTTGTCTTCCCGGGTTTGTCTGTCCAATGGATTACGTTTGTTTTGATTGCTCCTTAGGTATATTTGTCCTTTTTTGTAACTGAAAAGAGCAAACCGTACCTTGTCTTAACCCATTCAAGCACTTAAACACAAGAGCAAACCGTACCTTGTCTTAACCCATTCAAGCACTTAAACACTTTTAATAAAATAAATACACACATATTGTTTCTCCAAGTTTTTTAATCTCAGTCTACGTATTTTGTTCTCTGTATACTTCTTTTAAATATCGGGATACCTCTACACTGAGCGTAATAACTTATTTTATTTTTATCTATCATTACTGTTGGAAATCCTAACTACCTGATAATATTATGATCTTAGGTGCTGTTAAATCTGTATAACTGCTTATCGCAGTGTTATAAACTTTTATGACTTACCAGCACCTATATTAAACATTCATTAATATTTTATTCTCCATTCAAATTTTATTACTTGAACATAAACCATTTCTATTTAACATAGAATAACTGGTAAGAACGTCCTATGTACAGAAATACAAAACATATGTAAGACACTTTAAAGCAAGGAAGTTAATGTCATTTCACAAGGTAAAACACAATTCTGTAAAGAGAAATAACGAACTAGAAAATATACAAAACTATTTAACTGTCAAGTAACAATGCAAAAGTTATTCATTAACATATTGTTTTCAGGATCATATTACTGTAATCCTTTTATGGACGATAAAAATATACAAAGCTTGGAAATGTAAATAAAAATCCCATAGTATCAGAGGTAGATCACATAGGTAGGAGGTATGAATAGTGGAATAACGAAAAATAAGAATACAATTCCGTGGTGGTTTAATTAACAAAGACATTTCAAGAAAAGTTGTGATTCAATCTACTTTACTACACTATATTCTTTTTATTTTTGCATGTATCCTTGTTCCTTTTTTAATAAATTAATTTTTTTACTCTTTCATATTATGATTGATTGACTAATTTATATAATGCAGACTCGACATTACTGCAATACATTCTTAAAATTCTGACATGGTGGATACAACACATCTAGTACGTGAATTCATTATAAGTACTATAGGCAACGATTTTCATTGTATTTGTCCATTCAAACTTACTCACCACTATATCATAGATATAAATATTACATAAATATGTACGTTCTAACATCTTGTTCAATATTTAGAGTAGCACCAACACTGGCAAGGTCCTGAATTTTGAAATATATATGTAGTATATTTCTAGGTTTTAACTTCAATGTCATTTGGACTTTCAGTTTTTATTTCAATTTTTTCATTTTCTTCATCAAGGTAGTTGTATAATGGGAACTCGCAGCAGCAGAGACATTTTAGAAAACCTGGACATGCTCCATAACACGGTGGTACAGACAGAACCAAGGGACTTGTTCTATTCTTATAGTCAAGATACTGCTCATTCCTAGAAAAAAAAATGCCGAATATGACCAATAAAAATTACAATGTACAAACGCAGTACATATGAATTGAAAAAGAAACATTTATACCTTTTCCAGTTTTCTATTCAGACCAAATATACTGTTTGTTATATTGAAGAGAAATAATGTTTTGTTGAAGAAATATACCAAAATCTTAATCTTTACTACCTAATATAATATGAAAACTTATAAACAAAACTATTCCGTTCCATAAATTATGAAAAAACTTACTTTCTATATCTTTCATCAGCTTTCTTTTCCAACAGAGGTATTCCACTGAGGAATAACAGAATAGCCATAGTAAAGAGAGGACTTAGTACAGCTGCCCATTGACCATATGTTAGTATACTGGTACTGATGATAAAAACTCCCCACCATATAGTTATTTCTCCAAAATAATTTGGATGTCTACTGTACTTCCAAAGGCCTATAAATGAATTTCACTAATGTTCAAACAAATAATTTCTCCTCGATCATGCTAGAAACCAAATATGTGAAAAGTAAAGCAATGTCTCAGTAGAAATATATTCCAAAGGACCAAGAAAACGGTTAAAACAAAACAATTTATTTAAGATAGTGTTATGTGTGATAGAAATAAATGATCTTTAGTGTTGGAAACCACACAAAAAGTATGAATTTCATGCTGGCTCTGAAGTATCTATAATGATGATGTTCAGACCATTAAGCCAAGAACAGATGGATATGAGGACAATACTACTGTATAGACTCTGACAGCAAAGGATCTTATATAAATAATAATATTCTTGAAATAACTGTAATAAAAGATTTAAGTATACTGACCTACGTCACACCATTTTCCTTTATTGGCTGGATTATTACGAAAGTTGAATTTTTGGATGTCTGCAAAGGCTTCACAAAGCAATCCGACCACAAAGAAGATAGATCCTACTATATCTTGCGGAGTCCAGTCATCATCTGGGTTCAACTTCGTTGCACTTAATGGAGCATTTACGAAAATTACCGGTAAGCTCACCGTAAAGACCCAGAATGCCTACAATGAGGAAAGGTTTTGTCAGATAACACCTTTTTCTATAAGCTATAAGACACAAAACTAATAAAGGTGTTGTTCAGTATTCACGATCAGTACCAGTACAGGATAAATTGTTCAGGCAAACGATAGGAAAACTTATAAGACAGCAAATATCAAAGACATTTGTGGGTACTCTTTATTAAATAAATATTTTTATTCTAAATTTGACACATTTAAAGTGACCGCTGACATAGTAGTATATCACCTTATTTGACAACAAAGTTCTTTCTCTGCGAATAAAACGACACAAAATGCATGTTATTACAAGAAAATTTGCATTACCTGGAAGGTCCAAAATCCCGCAAAAGCTAAACAATTTTCTCTCTTATCATCGAACCTTTTGTCTTCTCCAATCTTAACGATCCTGTATAATAGATAGCCTGATAGTCTCAAACCCCACACTACAATAAAGGCTGTAACCATAATCTGTCTCCAGTTCCATGTCTGACGAAAATATTTAAAAAGATACCATATCAACACAGCTTCTCAATTACTATAAACTGTCTAACCCGCCCCTCTCCTCTCACAAATGCTGTAAGCTGATAAATGTGCTTGGGGGCAGTTGTAACTCATTTATAGGAATTCATTGTTTTGAATGGTAAGAAAACAATATGTTAATCCCTTACTAAGAACATGTTTTACATTCATTCTTCACAATTAAGAAACATCAAATCTTATATTTTTACTTTCAAAATAAATTCAATTATGAACACTAAAGGTCATGCGATACATTTCAGTGTGCCCACTCTTGTTTGCTTATTTCCGGCTTTCCACACCTGAAAGTTCTGTTTCAATGCAATTTGATATATACAAAGCTATGCTTGTGGTACAGACTATTGATACAATTAGATCTACTTCAAATTGAATCCCACCTGCGACCAATACAGTTTTCTTTAGACAATTAATTCTCAGTGTTGCAATGAGATCAATAATTCATTAACTACCTTTCCTCCTTAAAATCCAAAGTATACGAAATTCGGAGCCATGATAATGTGGTGTACTAGACAAAGACTTATCCTTGAGGGCTTGATAATCAATTATTTTATACTGAATTCCTGTTCTCTTCCATTACGCTTCATTTCTGGAATTGTTATGTATTTCATTGTTTGTTATCGGGTGAGATTTATTTGCTACCTCTAAACCTATCACAATTTGGTATACTCTCAACTAAGCTTAGAATATAGTTTGTAAGAGAATGCTAACCCCTTTCTTCGCTAACGCTGGTACTTAATCGTGAAGAAAGGGGTTATCATTCTCTTATATATACTTTACATTAAATTAACATTTAATAATGAATGAACATGAAGTCAATTAATCTTTATGAAGGGACTGGAGTGAACTGTATTCTATGTTAAACATTAATGCATGAGTGACTTTATTTTAATATTTTCACACCTTCCAATGTTTTTGTTAATTACTGTTTAGTAAAGATCCCTTAAAAGTTTTTATTATTTATTATCATTATTAATGTTATTTAAAGATTTTTATAAAATAATGAGTCAATATAAGTAATCAGCAGATAAATAATAAAATACATTCCATACAGCAAATATAGTTGACCTATAACATATATTATCTGAGAAGAGGACCAAATAAGAGAAACTTAACATTGACCAATGAACCATGAAAATGAGGTCAAGGTCAGATGAAACCTGTCAGACAGACATGCACACCTTACAATCATTCCATACATCACATATAGCTGACCTGTAACTTATAGTATCTGAGAAGAGGACCAAACAATAGAAACTTAACATTGACCAATGAACCATGAAAATGGGGTCAAGGACAAATGATACCAGCCAGACAGACATGCACACCTTACAATAATTCCATACACCAAATATAGTTGACCTATTGCTTATGGTATTTGAAAAACAGACAAAAAACACAAAAGTGTAACTTTAACCTTGATCACTGATCCATGAAATGAGGTCGAGATCAGATGAACCCGGTCTGACGGACATTCACACATTGTAAGGAACCTATATACCAAATATAGCTATCCTATTACTCATAATAAGTGAGAAATTCACAAGACAAAAAAAATATACATTTTTTTCAAGCAGTCGCTAAACCATGAAAAAATGTGTGAGTCTTCCAAGGAAGACATGTGTCGCCTGCGGACGTCAATTTTCACAAAAGATATTAAAATTTTCTAAAAATGAAATCTATATGAACACCTGTGCATTAAGGTTAATGCACAGAGAACGTTTCATCAAATTCCTTTGAGCGGCTATGGAGTAGTTGGGGATAGAAGTTTTGACCCCCCCCCCTTTTTTTTTAAAAGTCAATTATTACAAAAAAAAATTTAAATTTTCTAAAAATGAAATATATATGCACACCTGTGCATTAAGGTTAATGCAGAGAAAGTTTCATCAAATTCCTTTGAGCGGTTATGGAGTAGTTGAGGATAGACATTTTGACCCCCCCCCCTTTTTTTTAAAAATGTCAATTTTTACAAAAAAAAATTTAAATTTTCTAAAAATGAAATATATATGCACATCTGTGCATTAAGGTTAATGCACAGAGAAAGTTTCATCAAATTCCCTTGAGCGGTTATGGAGTAGTTGAGGATAGAAGTTTTGACCCCCCATTTTTTTTTTAAAAATGTCAAATTTTACAAATTTTCTAAAAAAGAAATATATATGCACACCTGTGCATTAAGGTTAATGCACACAGAAAGTTTCATCAAATTCCTTTCAGCGGTTTACGAGTAGTTGAGGATAGAAGAAAAGTGTGACGACGCAAGACGACGCAATACGACAGATAGTGATCCCTATGTGTCGACCATGCGTTCCGCAATGAGGTCAAGGACAATGGACATATGACAGACGGAAAGTTCATAACATAAGGTATCTGCATACAAGGTATGAAGCATCCAGGCCTTCTACCTTCTGAAATATAAAGCTTTATACAAATAGTTTACGCCGCTGCCGCCGCCGGATAGTAATACCTATGTCTCACTCTGCAACGAAAGTCGCAGGCGAGACAAAAATAACGTTGAAAATAATTCTTTCTGAAAGATATTATCAACAATTTGATGTAACTGTGAGAATTGCTTTGGCAGAACAGAAATTTTAACGATTTTATTTAAAATCATTTACTGGGGATATACGATTATAGGATATTTCCAAAGAATGGAATATCTTTTATGTCTTTATAAAACCTACAGATTGTAATATTCAAATAAATATGTAAACTTACTGTTGCCAAACAAAATGTCAACACCGCTAAAACTACAAAATTAGTCCCTCCAGCAAAGTCTGTCACTTTATCAAATTTACAAGAGCATGCAACCAAAAAGAAAATGAACTGCATTGCTACAGTAACTATGGCACAAATTGCCAAGTTGTTCTCATCTGCATCAAATATCAACGCCATGATCTATCTGAAAGTTAAAAATATATAACAATAATCGTACAATGTCACGTTAAAAGTCAATTCTCCAATAATTTAATACAAATTCACAACACAAAAGAATCTTCATGTAATAGCTGTGTACAACATAAAGTATGACTGTAGTAAATATGTAGGAAAAGTGTAATACATTTCATGATTTAAATAGAGCTTGTAGTATAGATAAGATAAGATATTTTATTTTCCAAATTAGGTCCCCAGGGGGGCATACACACATAACAAATATAATCGTTACAACACACAGTATTTTACATGACATTCATATAATACACCTAAAATTGATATAAAGTTATACAGGCTATTATATGTTAAAAAAAAAATTTTAAAAAGTATTTAAGAGTTGCTACTCCAGAGATGTGGCAAATGTTCTCTCACTTGATTTATTTGCAGTTGTTTTTATTTTATAATATTTTTGCTGGAAATGTATAAATATAATTGATTGTTTAGCTGCAACAGGTACCAAGGGACGATGCTCTAGGATTGTGAGCTTAAAAGCTCTAACAAGCCTCCTCGTATCTGATGCAGAGAAACAAACATAAATGTAACAAAATTTCAAGTTTATTCACAGCAAATAAAATATACTGCAGGAATAGGTATTGAGAATAGTGTAGGTTTCCCTACTGCAACAGACACCAAGGGGCGGTGCTCAAGGAGCTGTGTTATTTACACAGTCCTCCTCGTGTCTGAAGCAGACAAGAAAGCCACATAATTAACAATTTTTAGAAATAAATTTACCAACAGCAGTGAGAATTGACTTATCTTCTGTGTTCATAAGCCATATCATTTTATCCCTTGAGTTAAGAGTTAAAAAATTGGGGCAACTTTTAGTTATTTCTTGAAATAGATGAATGCGGTCATCATTAAATTTAACACATTGAAATAGAAAATGATATTCATCCTCCACATCTCCGGAGTTACAACGAGTACAAGTTCTGTCATTTAGGAGAGTACCCTGATACCTTCCGACCTCAATTCTTAAGTGGTGTGATGAAATTCTGAGCTTTGTTAAGCTTCGTCTCTGTTCATAATTCCCCATAATGGAAAGATATTTTTCTCTTCCAAAATTTGATTTAAATGTTACATAAGTTCTAAGTTTACCATCTGAATACTTTATCAGTTCAGTGTGCCATACGTCTATAAAATATGATTTTAAAATTTTTTTCACATTAGCTTTGAAGCTTTTAATTTTTGGTAATGATAAAGATATATGATTGATGTCTGGGATCATTTGAAGAACTGACTTCATAGAGCCATACCAAGACGGTTTTTTTGAATGAAAAAGATTTTGTGATGTTACATAAGCGTCTTTGAGAAGAGAAAATCTGGTATCAAGATTTTCCAAGCGATACCAGTAATTTAACATAGATTTAATTATATCATAATATAATGGGAATCGGCCTAGCTCGGATAGAATTCCAAAATTTGTGGATTTTTTTGAACACCTAAAACAAGTTTACTAAATTTGATGTGTAGTCGCTCACATTTTAAACTGGAATAGACTTTATCAAATGGTAAAGTTCCATTTCTGAATCTTGCTGAAAAGGGGTTAAAAGTTCCCCATATTTCAGACCCATATAGGAGTATTGGTTTTATGGTATGATCAAACACATGTAAACTGGTACTTATGCTTGGATTAAGTGATAATAAATTCTTATACAATTTATAATAAGCCTTCAAAGACTTTTTATACAGTTCAGTCTGAGCATATGAAAATGACCCTGATGCACTAAAGTGCAAACCAAGATATTTATAATTATTAACACTATCAACCAACTTATTTTCATAAGTAAATTTTTCACAAATGTGTCTGCCTGCTTTGTTGAATATCAGAACCTATGTTTTGGTGGGATTTACACTTAAACACCAATCTTTACAATATTTTTCCAGGATGTTTAGTCTTGTTTGCAATCCTTTAGCAGATGTTGATAAAAGGACCAAATCGTCTGCATACAATAAGCAATTAACTGGTTTATCGTTAAGTATAACTGGGTCTTCACTTTCTTGTAAATACTCTGGCAAGTCATTTATAAATAACTTAAATAGATTGGGACTTGTTTAACTCCAAGTTTTATCGGGAAAAAATCTGTTACTCTAGATAGAATCTTAACACAAGATGTACTTGATTCATACATGTGTTTAATAACATTATAAAATGAAGTACCTACTCCGGCAGACAGTAATTTTAACTTGATACCGGTATGAATGACAGTGTCAAAAGCTTTCTGAAAATCCACAAAGCAGGCATAAACCTTTCCATCCTTTGAATTACAATATTTATCAAAAATACATTTAATAATAAACATGTGATCTGAAACATGTGATCTGAAGTATATATCATGCATTAGCATAACTGTATTGTTATTCTTGGAGAAGGCACGGGTCAATTTAAATTCAAAATAATTTTTCTTTTGTGTTTATTATGTATAAAATGTAATTGTTTATATTCCAATAAAATTTATATTCTGCAGTAATCGCTTCAGATAGTTGTTTATTAAAAAATCAACGTGAAAACTCCTATAACTGTGAAAATATGGTGATTAGAATCAACAAGAAATACTCCATAGCCTGAAGGCCAAAAAAAGCTAATACAGGTAATATAACATTGCATTAGGCCCACCACATCGCCTCGAAAGCAATTGTGTCAAAAGCTCAACAAAGCAACAACAAAAAACACTACATAATACGTATACAAGAGACAATCACTGAAAATACAGGATCCTGGTTTGGGATGCCATAAATAGATAGAATACTGTGGGGTTAAACATGTCTAAAATAAGTATTAAACCCTCCCTAAATCCTAGTTCAGTGGCTAAACAAGTTTGAAAAATAATGATAAAGGGCTTCGATACGACCGCAATATGTCGACAGGTAAACGATTAAAGTAAGTGTGGACACACTATTATACGCGACCCAATGAAGTGTTGGATATTATAATATACATTACCAAGAAATATTGGTCCTACCACAAAAACTAGTTGAAAAACCAAAATATTTTCAGAAATCCAGCCACGCTGCTTTTTTTGGCCCCTTTATCTCAAAAACTGTAAAATGTAGGGAAAATATGTTGAGATACTGAAAGGCGGCACTCATCAACTTGGATGAATTAAAAGAAAAAGTCTCCACTGAAATCAGATGAAAAATTTAAAAAATATGTTTCCTCCAAAATTGCTAACTTTGGCCCCTTGTATCTCGAAACAATAAAAGGTAGAAACAAATTACTGACATACTAATGAAAGCACTCATCAAGGTGAATATGAAGAAAAAATCCCCATAAGAATTGGATGAACAACAAAAAAACTTGCATATCAACCCAAATTGTTTTTAACCCCTTATATATCAAAACCATAAAAGAATCTGTTGACATACTACTGGAATGAATTAATATAAAAATTCCCCAATAAAATCGGATGAAAAAAAAATATTTTAGGTGTCCTGCAAAATGATCGATTTTGGCCCCTTTAATCCCTTTTATCTCTGCAACGACAAAAATAAACACAAAAATGTCTAGAGTAACTTTCAATTTTATTTTTTATGACAAGGACGTATATTAGTTATACGTCCTTGTTTATGACGAGCTCTTTAAAAAATCATCAAAATCGGATAAGAAATAAAAAGTTACAAAAATTACGGTTTGTCCCCTTTTCAGATCCACATATCTCTAAAATGGTAAGAGATGGTGAAAACCGGATCTACATGTAGCAGTGTATTATCAATTAAATATCCCCCAAAAGTCATCAATATTCCGTCAGAAAAAAAACAATCCTGATACTACAACTTTTTCATGAATAGTTTTGTGTATGTGTATGCAAATTCAATGTTCATTTCAGTTTGTATTGCTGTTGATGAAAATCCTTTGTTGAATTTTAAACTACTAATAAAATTGAATTTGATTAAAAGATTTACACCAATCTTATGATTGTAACATTTTCGAATTAATTTATTACCAGGGAATCAGAAATTTTGAATGACATGTCTTTTAGACAATAATACCGATAAATTACATGTAGGTATAACAATTCCCTCAAGTTTGACCATTAAAGACCTGTACCAGTTTCTCCAAACTTCCATAGTCAGATGAAAATAACAAATAATGGTATATCCTTATTTGTTAAACAGTTCGTTGAACTTTATACTCATGAAAGTATGAATTCAGAACAAAATGTTTACATTTAAATTCTAGAATAAAATACATTCCAAATCAGACATAAAGGTAACAGATGGAAGACATGCTGGTCTCACAAAATTTACCAAAGCCCCCCCCCCCCCCCCAAACATTTTCCAACTTTTAATCAGAACGTTTATCAAACACATTTTTTAGCCTATCCACTGCATTTGCCAATATCACACTTACTACTGTAGTAGTTTACTACCAAGTTATCTAACGTAACGTCGGGGTACCCATTTCGCCCAGTTCTTATGGTAGTTTCCGACCATTGCGGAAAAACTTACAAAAACATTGTTGATTTTTATGTTTGAACAAGTAGACTACACAAGTGTTTTCAACACACACATTTGGCGTGTATACACTTGTTGATTTTCAGCCAGCAGCGGCTCAAAGGTCGCGTGGTTCCTTGATTTTGGAGTTGAACCCAAATCTCCCAGGTAGTGAATAGATCCAACGAAACTTCAGTGCACAAAATTCGTTCCTGGCTGTTAAAGCTACAAAACTTTTCTCTCATCCGCACAAGAAAATTTTCCATTAGTGTTTACAGTGACAAAATAAAAGGAGGTGGGCGATCTATTAGTCCTATAACATGTGACTGCGCATTCTTTTTCCATTTTTAATGTTTTCATGCTGATTTTTTCATTTTTTATTTTTTTGGAAAGCGAAGTCCTCGGGGCGGCACATTGATAAACAGAAAATAGAAAATGAAAAATAATAATAAGCAAAATAAGTAAAAAGAAAATATCAGAAAACAAATATGAAAAGACAAATATCCCCCCCCCCCCCCCCCAGGTCATATGTTATAGGACTAGACCTTCATTGTGAGATTGTCTAAGCTTCCTTCTATGATACCAATTTAAATGCTCTACACATTTCAATATTTTTGTCTTACAACAAGCTCACTTCATGGACAGCTCGAGGCAAACATATCCCAAGAATATAATAAAAAATCGTGTTCTCCAAGGTCAATTTGAACTAGCATAAACATTATTTACTCTTACCTTAATATCTGCTTATACAACTCTGTAAAAGGTTTCATAATATAGTAGCCAGCACGTGACATAAAGCATGACAATATTTACAAATTTGAGTGTTTTCCGTCAACAAATCCGCATGTTGGTCCTTCATCAAAGAAAATCCAAACATAAATATTGTTTAGGTATTGGGAACCAGTTGTTTTACATAAATGTCCCTTTTATTGACCCGGTTTTTTTTCCCAACGATTTCACTAATCACCGCTGGACGAAGAAATAAACAACGGACTTGTGTGATTGAAATGTACCGGAAAAATCTCTGTTTTATTTACCTGTGCCTGTCTTTTTGATCCACCCGACCAGTTTGTATATATCCTTAACGCCATGTAGATAATGAACTCTTTAAAATAAGTTAGTCAGAATAAATATCAATAAGATGTTCTTTCAATCACCTGTCCATTCAATTCGGGGAAGGGGGTTGAGGGGTACAGATTACAAATTTGCTCAGGTTAGACTATTTATTAATCAGTGGCAGCCAGATTATTTTACATTCGGTAATAGACTGAATATTTATTTTAGTTTAATTATAGAACAGAATTGAATAGATTTTCTTATTCCAAATCATAAAGGGCATATATAATCAAAGTGATTTTAATGATTCACATAATAATAATAATAAAAAAAATTATGACATAATACAGTCATTGTAGAGTCAAGTCCTAATTCCATTTTTAACCCCCCAAAAATATAAGAAACTGTGTCAGAGATACACTATATATATATATATATATATATATATATATATATGTTTTCTCGGGATTACAATATACTCCGACCCTCTTATAAATGTGTTCTTTATATAATGTTACACTATTTTTCTGGTTTCAAAACAATTTTGAATATAACCAGAGGCTCCATGAAGCCTCAATCGCTCACCTTGATTTTAGGTGACCACAACTGACAAAGAGCTTGTAGATAAGATCTGTAAGGAATTGTTCTACAGTGTCCAGCACTTCTAGATAAGGGACGAGATAAAAAGTTCAATGTAGGATAAAAAACTTAATTCACATAGTTTTTTCACTGACCCCCCACCCCCCCCCCCCCCTCTTAACTTAATTTGGGAAAAATTGATTGACCAATATGGCCATATGTTTTGAGAGTATGCTTTTTGTATCATGGGTTCTGTTTTTCCTCAACAATGTATGTATGATGGCTTTTATTTGCTTTAAAAGTCCAAAGATATGTTAGGGCCGAACTTGAATCCATATTTTTCAATCCAAAAATCGATATCGGATAACAAAACTTTGAGCAATTTTTAACCCCCAAACTATTTGAATTAAGTTTTTTATCCTACATTAGACTTTTGATCTCGTCCCTAAGATATGTAAAGAATTCTTCCAGTGTCCAAGGTTAAAAATGTTACACTTAGTCCAGCTTTGGCGGCTAGAGTGGATTCCGATCGGCACAAAAACATAACTTTCGTAGCAGACATTTATCCAAGAATCTTTATGCAACAAAAACATTTCAATTGGCTTTGTATTTTCTGACAAGTAGACCTTTTTACAAATTTCCCCATAGGGTCCAATGTAAAACTAATCAGGCTATGGTGACCATCTTGAATTTCAGATCGGCATAAAATATAACTATTGAAGAGATTCATCCAATGCTTGTTCATACATAAAAATATTTAAATTGGCTTGGTAGTTTCTGAAAGGAAGACTTTTGTACAAATTTCCCATAGCGTTCAATGTTAAACTAAGTCTGGCTGCAGCGGCCATATTGAATTTCCAATCCGTACAAAAAATATAACATTTGTAGAGGTTCTTCCAATGCGTGTTCATACATAAACATATTTCAATTGGCTTGGTAGTTTCTGACAAGAAGACTTTTGTACAAATTTCCCCATAGGATCCAATGTTAAACTAAAACCAGTTGTGGCAACCATCTTGAATTTTCGATCGGCACAAAAAAGATAAATGTTGTAGTGGTCTATAAAATGACCATTCACACATCAAAAACATTTGAATTGGCATGGTAGTTTCTGACAAGACCTTTATATAAATTTCTCACAGGGTCCAATGTTGAACCAAGTCTGGCTGTGGCGCCCATATTGAATTTCCAATCGGTACATAAAACCTAAATGTTGTAGTGGTCTATAAAATGACCATTCACACATCAAAAACATTTGAATTGGCATGGTAGTTTCTGACAAGACCTTTATATAAATTTCTCACAGGGTCCAATGTTGAACCAAGTCTGGCTGTGGCGCCCATATTGAATTTCCAATCGGTACATAAAACATAAATGTTGTAGTGGTCTATAAAATGATCATTCACACATCAAAAACATTTGAATTGGCTCGGTAGTTTCTGACAAGACCTTAGTACAAAATTCCCCATAGGCACCAATGTTAAACTAAGTCCGGCTGTGGCAGCCACCTTGAATTCCCGAACGGCACAAAAAACATGTTTTGTAGAGGTTCATCCAATGCTTGTTCATACATAAAATATTTCAATTGGATTGGTATTTTCTGACAATTTACCATGGACTGATTTAAATTACATATCGAAACTGACCAAGTAATAAGCTATACAATGAGGGGTTGGATGGTGTCCAACACGCGATAACAAATAAGTTATGGGCATTTAATTAACAAGTCCCATTGATTTGTATTGATAAATTGACAGCCATTATTTGCCACCTATGTACTACCAGAGGTCACGTGATGACCGAGATAGCTGGATATGATAATTTTTTTAGAGGTTCATCCAAGGATCATTCTTGCAACAAATCAATTCAATTGGCTCAGTAGTTTCTGACAAGAAGAGCTTTGAAGATAAGTCCAATCAGAATGAATTATCTGTCCCTGGTAGCCATGTTGAATATCCAATCGGCACAAAAAACATAACTTTTGTACAGAACCATCCAATTAACATTCCTGCCAAGTTCGTTCAATTTGGACCGGTGGTTTCAGAGAAAATTAAAATGTGAAATGTGACGGACGACGGACGCAAAGTGATGGCAAAAGCTCACATGGCATTTTATGCCAGGTGATCTAAAAACCAAGACTTTTAAGAAGTTTAACGTTTTCATTTGTCAAAAGCCATACGAATTTTGCTTTATTGCATCTAGTTTCATAAAATTTTCATACTTAAATTGTGTTGATTTAAAAATAGTTTTCTGAAACTATCGTAAAGATTACAGCTAACAACAAAATGGTGTTTAGCTTCAATTTTATCAGAACAGTGTTTGTAATTATATAAAGGTGAGGTATCTATAAACAGAGTCTGGTGGAAAATATCAGAATAAATACATGTTTGGTAAAATCGTCTTCCAATTTCTTCAATTTATACATCACTAAACAGATATTCATATTTTGGGGAATTTTATTTTTATTTTAGTTTTGGTTTTATGGATTTGAAAAGATAATTTAAATATTTAAAAATCCGGCTAAGTGTGTTGGTCTAGTAGAATGATCAATCTAACATTTTATACAAGTTACGGAATGAGAGATATTTCACGTCCTTCTGGAATTGACACCTCAAAAGACTTTACACTTAACTTGATTTTACTCATTGGCAATGAGATGGGTGCGGTTAACGGAGTAGGACATGCTTAACCTTTTTAATTCACATTGCTAGTGCTTTAATAGTTTCCGTGTGTCGTTTATTTTTTTTTATTGTCCCACCGCAAAGCGTAGTTGCTTGCCATATCTACGGGGGATATGGAAATGCTGATTTCCGTTCCGTAAGCACTCTCAAATCTACATTTCTAAACAGATTTTAATAAAAAAAAATATGTCAAAGGTTTATACCGGCATTCCTCGGACGATTTCGAAAAGCAGCAGAAATGGCTTGATTTTCTTATTGCCCTTCAACGGTAAAAATATGATACGGACAGATATGCAAGCGCTCTCGCGTCTACATTTCTTAACAAATTTTAATTAATTTTTGTCAAAGGTTTAGATTAGAATTCTTTCAGCACCGACGGATTAATTTTCTAATAGTTATTTCCCTTTGAACAGTAAAATTATGGAAAATTGATTTTGTAAGTGCTCTAATATCTAGATTTCTGAAAATATTTTAATGAAATTTATGTCAGGGTTAATGTTATCATTCTCCTGGACGGGTTGAAAAATCAGCACTGACGGATTGTTTTTTGTTTGAGTTATTACCCTTTGAACATTACAAATAAGGAAAATAGACTTTGTAATCACTTTCACATCTATATGTCTCTACAAGTTTTAAAGCAAATACGTTGCAACCATATATTAAAGTAATCAATTCTGAAATAAATATCCTGGAAGATTCTAATTACACCTTTACATTTTCGGAAAAGTTCCTAGCAACCATAATTTTAACAAGTCAGGTGTGAAACAGCAATTGCTTGGAACAGTTGCATTTCAAACATTGAAATTCAATATTTTACAAATATCCTGGGACTCTCAGACCTTTATTTTATGGGAAAATAACCTTGCAACCATATAGTAAAGTAGTCAGGTGCGAAATAGAAATTGATTGGAACGATTGAATTTCAAACATTGGAATTCCTTCTTTGGTAAATATCCTGGAAGACTATCATACCTTTATATTTTGGGAAAAGTACCTAGCAAGCATATATTAATGTAAATATTTGTGAAACTTCAATTCATATTTCCACAAATTTTAATAAAATTTATTTCAAAGGTTTAGATCAGCATTGTATCGTATGAGTTTAGTTCGTTAATTTTGCAACTTTCTGTCTTGTTATTTTTGATATTGTGCTATTATTAGCGGGGGACATTGGCTACTGTATAGCAATTTTGATCTTTTAGTTATATATATATATATCTTTGTGACATTTGTTTCTTATGTTCCATTCTCCATGTTTGTCTTGCCTTGGGATTTAGATTTTACAGACTTTTCCCATTGTTTTCTTTTGCCAATATTTAAATTGTGGGCATCTCCTTCATTACATGAATATCCTTGAATGGTCATTCCTATAATTTTGCCATTTATTTTTGTACAAAGGATTTTAGGTTATTGTTTTGGCTTTAAAGGGAAGATTTAATTCTGTTAAATATTGAACAAATCTATTGCAGCCACACTTAATTTTATTGGAACAAAACGACATTCTGATATCTACAGTAATAACGTCATGTCTCTGACAAATAAATGTTGTGACATAAATTGTCAATACATCTGGTGCAAATAATTTGATACCATAAACCATTTTCTACTAATACTAAGAAGCTAAATTAAACTGGCCTGCCAATTTCAGACGTGTTTTGTAAAATGGACCAACAACCAGTTTCAGACGAAAAAATTTCTATTATTTGGTAATACATGTAAGCTCAAAGTTGTGGGATATAATTTTTATGTTCTCTTGATGAATTTTCTGGTTTTAATTAGAGCAGAATTGGTCAGCCTGGCATTTCTTGAAAGGGTAAATCCCATTTCCTCTACAGCCACAACTGACCTAGTTGTTCCCATTCATATTGTTTTATTTTGTTTTTTGTTGATAAGAGGTAATGTCTGAACCACAATGCTGGTATCATCCAGACAAAATCCATTCTAGCTTGACAATATTGTAAATGTAAACCATTTTAAAAAGGAATAAATAGCAACCAGTTGACGCTAATAGCCAACATGAACTAACAATAGAAACATTTTGGAGGAATAAAGATCTGAGGCTCTGTAATGAAAATGCATAAACCATAAATCACACTGAAATGACAGAACAGAAAAAAGACACTGGCATACAATTATACATTGACAAAAAACTATCCCATTAACAGAACAAATGCAGAGGATTTAAGCATTTATTGCAGTTTTGCTTTCTCATAATGTCACAAAGCTAAAGAACACAGAAATTAGAATGGAGATTGGACATTCAGAAATGTCTCGCCTGATTAATGATATACCCTGATATTACAGATTTATCTGGCAACAACTCCGAGGAGCAAATATAGTGCAGTTTAATCATTTTTTTTCCAAACTATCTGAGAAACTAATCTTATAAGAAAACATAAATTGATCAATAAATTCTTACAAATAGTCCAAAGCCAGGTCAGAAGAACATACTGGTAAATCTAACAAATTTACAGAAAAAAAAGGTGTTGATAAACTAATTTCCTAAATTGCCATTAAAAACTGAATATATTCAGGTGAGATGACCACCGGTAAGGCCTTAACACAAAAACTTACATGAAATGAAGTTGACATATTATATATATATCGAGAAGTAAAACGAGAGAAATAAACAGCTGCACCATGAGCGCGTAATATGCCTGTCGTCCAGTAAATTAAATTTCACGAATTAACATATAGACCCTTTGATTTTGTTCCTTATTTTTGATGAATAAGTCACATCCACTCTGGAACAGAAAATTTAAATTTCACCAAAAAGTATAAAGACCTTTAGACTATAACAACAAACATCCGTGTAAAATAAAAGACCATGCGTTCTTAAGATACAGGCGACATGTGAAAAATTCCCGCTTTTTTAATGAACAAAGTTCCATAACTCCAAAATTTGAACTAATAAAATTCCATAACCATCCAAAGTGTGAAAAATTTATAGTTTTCTACAATTTTTCAACGAATAAAGTTCCATAACACTGAAATGTCATATCGGAAATTTATAAAACATAGCACACAGTGCTTTTGTCAAGCACTGATGCTAACATCCTACTTTAACGGGCATTATTTAGTTAATTTGTAAAGAGGATTTTTAAAAGGAGGAATCAAATTTTTTACTGATTTTTAAAAAATAGATGTAAATGGATCATGTCTGGCATACTTTTTAGCAATTGATTTTGAACTAGTACAAACAGATGCACAATTGTTTACTGGGTCCTTCATGAAATTAAACTAGAGGCTCCCAGGAGCCTGTATCGCTCACCTGGACTTTGTTCATCTTGACTGGCAGCCTGGAACATTGCTGTCAAGCCAACTGGCTCACTGCTTTCCAACAAGAAGAATTTGACTGATTTTTCCCATTAGGTCCTATGTTAAACTATGTAAGGCTTTGGTGACATTCTTGGATCATGGGATATACTTCTGAAAAAGGACCAACTAAGAACCATTGCTGCCAACATTTGTTAAAATTGGCCCAGCAGTTTCAGAGAAGATCTTTAAAGGAAAGTTTACGACAACAACGGATGCCAAGCGATGACAATAGCTCACCTAAAAATTCTTTACCATTTTGTGTAATGTAAGAAGATACTAAAAGTACTGCAACTAAAATTCACAAAGGATACTCTAAATTTATATATGGTTATAGGGTGGGAATCTCAATGTTTTCAAATTTATATAGACAAATCAATTTCGAGGTGCAGGGCATAGGCAGTGTACCCCCTAGGAACCCGCCATATACATCAATGATTGCATCTTCTCATAAGGAGAAAGAAAATAAATGTTTACAGAGTTGATATCTCAACCATTTCATAGTTATTTGATGAAAATTGCTCAAAGAAGTTTTGAGTTATAGTCCAGAATCTGGAAAATCCCCCCTTTTTTATGAATAAAGTCCCATAACTCCGAAACTTAAAACCGGAAATTTACAAAAATCGAAAGGGAATTTGCATCAATAGAAACAAACTATTCTCTTAAGTTTCATGAAAATTGCTCAAAGCATTTTTGAGTTATAGTCCGAAAACTGGAAAATCCCCCCTCTTTTATGAATAAAGTCCCATAACTCCGAAATGTAAAATTGGAAATTTATCAAAATTGAAAGGGAGCTTACATCAATAGATATACAACTCACAAAAGTTTCATGAAAATTGGTGAAAGCATTTTTGAGTTATTGTCCGAAGTGTGGATGACAGACGGACAACGGTATACCATAATACGTCCCGTCTTTAAAGACGGGCATATAAAAACCGACATATGGTAAATCATTTCTCAATAAAATCTGCCATTCGACATGTGACATAGGTGACAAAATATACAATCTAGTTGATTTATGAATTATTGCAATTCGAAAATGACCAAAACAACAAATCTTGTCAATGAACCATGGCAATGATACAAGTAGATTTGGAAAGGTGTGCCTCATAGCAGTTCTTGGATTATGCAAAAAGCTGAACTAAACAGGAAACTTAAGGATAATCACTGAGCACTTAAGACAAATATACCTTATAGTCAAACCTGTCTATAAAGGGCACAAAAGGGACCAGAAAAAAATGCCATTTATGAGCAAGTACCCTTTATACACAGGTTAATGCTACAAGCTTTGTTCATGACTGGGACATTTTCATGGTGCCCTTTATAGACAGTGATTTGCTATATAGATGTGCCCTTTAAAGCTGGTTTGACTGTATATACATACATATCTGATGGATATCTTATACCATAAACAATCTATACCTGACAAATAAGTTTGTCTAGACAATAAAAAGTCAACTTAGCTGCCCCCACTGCATGCTTGGCATATGTATGTTTCACTTTCAGTAGGTTTGATGCAGGCAAGACAAAAATGGATAGATACCCATTGGCTTAGTTAATGTGACAAAGGCATGTTACAAAAGCTTGCCTAAGACTTAATACAGCATAACAATTACCAACATATCCTTGTAACAAATTATCTCAAACACCTGCACTAAACACATGATATTTACAATAATGTTTCATGTGAAAAAAACATAATAGATGAAATATTTCAAGCTGATACTTGGAAAGAAAAGGTTTCTATTTCATTTATACCTCTTTACAAATACATTTGTACTCAAAACAAAACAACTTTATAAATGTTAAACATTACTTGACATATAATATATTGGCTATAAATGTATTTCCTATTACCAGTATAAAATAAGAGATATATAAATTATACTTATCATGTCCTTATAACTATTGGTTAACTATTTACACATTAACTATCCTTACCATGATTTAAAAGAAGAAGAGAAAAAAAAATCCCACATAATCATTGTTACAATGATTTTAAAATAAAAAGTTCAGTAAATATCCTACCAGATACATGTATACCCTGTCTGGATATATGTAACCAAGTTTTCTTGGTAATAAATGGTAGCCAATGTTAAAAATTTTTAAATGATGTCTGAATTGTGTGTTCAAACCTAACTCTTGGTCATTCCAAGGACTGCCAGTTTTCCTAAAAAAAGGCTAATGTCTCTGAATACTCAGGTTTATTCCATTATTCAGAACTTGATAACACAGATTATATGTCACTGAAGTGAATAAATAGGTTAAAGTTACTAAGTCTTGCACTTTTATTTTACACATCTGGTGAATATTCTAACAAGAAATAAGCTGTAAAACTTACACAAAACCTGATTTTCATTCATTTTTTTTAGCTGTCTGTTGGCATACATGACAAAAATAATAACTGGATCTTTTACATTGGAAAATCATGCTAAAATGTTTTTTGAAACAGGTAATCATTTTAAATGGTGTGAGGTTTGCATCTATTAAGGGGATATACTTAAAATTAAAAAAAATTCTAGGACAAATACTTGTGAGCATAATCCCTAAAAATGTGTGACTTACATTTCTGCTAACATTCTATCAATATGCTTTTTAACTTTATTAAATACAGCATACTAAATCAATCATTTGAGATATTCTTTAAAACCTGCATTACTACATTCCAAACAACCTCATTTTTTAAAATGTTTTTTTACATAAAATAACTTAAACAAAAACTGAACCCAAAATCATTTCATAACATTTTTTACCGTGTGCATGTTTCTGCATTTCAACTATCAGGATATCATTAATGCTGACAAACAAACAAATATACAATTCAACATAAAAAATCAAACAACCTATTTGACTAGACTTAAAATCAACTTGTAACAAATATTCAAATCAATTAAAGTGGTTTGAATTTCATGCTATTATTATGCAATAGGTATGTAATAAAGTATTTTGAGTTCTTCATTCATTTATATAAATTAATCTCAGAAACTTTTTTTTTTTTTAAAAGCTCATTTCTGGATCCATTTTATTCCGTAGTCATGGAAACTTTTGAAAAAAAACATGAATCCAATAGTAGAACTTTGGTTAGTTCTACTTTATGACTTATTGCTTTAGGACAGTTACAAGTGGAATGGATGATTATTTATATATATACATGTGTATGTAAACTTATTATACATGCCAATATATATGTTATGACTGCTAATTCTGACAAAGTATTTGGGAGACAAACACTACCATGGTCTACAAAAAACTTTACATAGGAAAAATGGTTGAACAATAAATCTTATATTCCTGATCTGGTTTTCAGTCAGAAAATTGTGATGAAAATGTCAATAATTGATCATGAAGTGTAATTAAGCATAACATCCACTAATAAACAGCTGTGCCACGAGTGCATGATACGCCTGTTGTCTTGTGAAAAAAACATAATAAATGTTTTTGGAATCCTCGTTTATTTAGTGGAGCTGCTGGTGGGATGTATATGGAAACCTGGCAAAACATAAGCGTGTAAACTTTTAAGCAATAGAGATACGGTGCGAAATGTGACAAAAAAAGACTACCTTTTTTACCAAAAAGCTCAATAAAAATTCAACAACTCAAAAATAAAATATAGAATCAACACGAAAAAATATACACATCTTCAGATTAATATAACTAAGAAGTGTGTAAAGTTTTATGCAACAATCATAAATCGTTTTTGAGATACGGTGTGACATGTGAAAACCCCCCCCTTTTTTTTCCAAAAAACTCAATAACTCTAAAATAAATTTTGAATCATCACCAAAAAGTATACAGATCTTTAGATTAATATAACTAAGAAGTGTATAAAGTTTTAAGCAATAATCATAAATCGTTTTTGAGATACGGCGCACCATGTGAAACCCCCCCCCCCTCCCCCCATTTTTTTACAAAAAAACTCAAAAACTCTAAAATAAAAGTTTGAATCATCACCAAAAAGTACACAGATCTTTGGATTAATATAACTAAGAAGTGTGTAAAGTTTTAAGCAATAATCATAAATCGTTTTTGAGATACGGCGTGACAAGTGAAAAAAAACACACTTCTGTTTTAGTTACAAAGTCCTGTAACTCAAAAAGTTTTAATCTTATTTTCACCAAAAAGTATACAGATCATTTGACCATCATAAGAAACAACTATACTATGTTAAGTTTTGTGAAAATTGGATGAGTCATTCTCAAGTTAAGACGGACAGATGGACGTCGGACATTTGTATACAATAATATGTCTGTTAAAATTTTGACAGGCGTATAAAAAGCTATCCTTACTATCAAATTCATATTTCAAGACCATATTCACGGTTTATATGAAGAAAAACTGACATAAAATACTATGACTGATTTCCTGAAGTGAGGTATCCAATCATAGTAGCAAAACTATATTGTCGAAATAATACTTAAGTTTCTAAATTTTGTGTTAGAAGTACATAAGTCATAGAACTTGTAAATACTTATACCGACAATTTCTATAATAAGATCTTAATAACAAATTAAATTGGTTAAAACTAAATTACATGTTGTCAGATCATATTACAGAAATAATACTAATAATCCGCTTTTTCCAGCGGAAAATCTGGTAAAAAAGCAGTTTTAAAAGTAAATGCATAATTAATAATGTCATCATTTAAACTTTTAAATGCAATGTGTTCTTCACAAAAAATATATACAGTTGCCTTAAAAATAAATAACTTATTAAGCAAACACTAACACGGTATTTGTTAAAACAAATGCATGTAAATTTTAGCTTGCTCCATTGGTCATGTGCAGACAGGAATCTAATTTAGACATATTTTCTGCAGGTAAAGTATTCCTAACTGTCTGATAATCATCTGGGTGATTTATAGATACATCTTTTACGAACTGGATCAGTGTGTTCTGAAACTCTGAAAAAAAGACATAACTCAATCAGAATGACATGAAACTCTTAATATTAAAGCAGGGCATACTAATATTATAACTCAATTAAGATAAATAAATGTAAAATGATAGTTCCTAGCTCATGTTATCACGGACAAAAGCTTTGTTTTTCACTCTAATTTTCTTGCTCATTTAATTTAACAAAACATGCAAATAAAAAAGATACAATTCAAATCTTAACCGCATAAAAATTAAACAAAATCAAACAGACCATAATATGTTGTTTAAGTCATGTCAAATTTATATATTGACACTTTTTCATTTGGCTCATTTCTTTCATTAATATTAAAATTTTCAAGAAGAGAAACAGTTTGTCTAGGAATACTGGCAAAAAGTCTTTGCAAAGCAAACTATTATCATGAACACAGCATTACCTTTTTGTGCATATTGTACTATATAAAATGGGTAAAAAAATCAAATAGTTGGGTTACATTACTTAACAGTGAATAAGGAGTGGAAATTTGTAAATGTTATTGTAATTGACGAAATGAAGACTATAAGAATATGTAATGTTACATCAACTGGGAATTCTGCTAAAGTTTTCCTAATTTATCAATAATAGTATGCACATATGTCCAATATATAGATATACAAACATTCTACTTAGTTTGAAGACTTTGGATTGAAAACTGTAAGAACAGTTGATTACACAAAATAGGTACCCTACTTTCCCCACCTGCCCACGTGGCATTCACCATACTATAACCCGGATTTCAATCCGTGTAACCCGGCCAAAAATAAAAGCATTGAATCCCAAACCAAATGTAATTTTTGTATTTTAGTGTTTTTTTAAAAACACTAAGAGACCATATTTCTTTCTACCTGTTCAAAAGTACTCCTGTATAAAAAGGTTTACTGGCATAACTATTGGTGCATCTAAAATGAAGTGTTATGGCAAAGAACTATAAAATCATTACAATTTTTTTATTAATACACAAAAATACGTATTATACCTACCAGGTTTTATTTGATCTGTTCCTAAAACATGTGATAATGAACCTAACATTCTTGGAATATAAGCTTTCACCTAAAATTTTAAAAAAAATGTAAGCAATGTGTACAACAATGTTAGTATATCAAAAATTAAAAAGAATTGGTTTTAGTCAATGGTCTTTTAAAGTTTTATAAAGTGTGGATATCAAATAATATCTCCTATGTTAATAAACTATGTTGAAATTCTGTAAGATCTTTGTGAAATTTTTAATTTTGTATACAAAAAGAACACATTGCAGTCTCATAACAGACAAACAGCATGTACACTATACAATGATTTATGAAGCCAAATATTGTTAATAAAGGCCCAATCTGGAAAACTTTACCTGAACAGTAGCCAAATAAGATGTCAGAGACATATAATCATTACAAAAATTAACATACCAAATATTGTTGCACTGTCAAGCATAGTTTCTGAAAACTTAATATGACCACTGAGGCATTAAAATGAGGCCATCTGTCATATGTCGGACAGATACATACTCCTTTTAACAAATCTACATAGCAAATATTGTTGACATTTCATTTGTAATTAGTGAAGAATAAAAGTAATCGTAAAAATCCTGAAAAATTATGACTTTGCCATTATCATTGCCTGACAGACAAATGCTTCTAAGGAATCCAAATCAAATGTTGACCTATCATGCAAAAGGTACAGACTTAATCCTGAAAAATAACCTGAAATACTGAAGCATGAATATGAGGTCAAGTGCATACAACAATGATTGGATGATAAAGTCAACCAAAAGTGGTTAAAGAAGATTTTTTGCAATTAGGGGTGAAACCTAGAAAAATTAAAAATTATTCAAAATTCTAAGGTGTGAAATTTCATTTTACCAAAAATTAAAGTACTTTTTAAAACAAGAGGGAGTGAGTTTTTCAGTGTATCATATGTATGCATAACAAACCTTTATACAATTTTTTTTTATCCTAAAATTTGATTTTGGCTGTCCAAGTCATTGGATAAAAATTTGAAAGAGGACCACTGCTGCAAAGAATAGTTCCAATTGACTCTGTGGTTTCATACAAGATCTTTAAAATAATTTTTCCATTAGGAACTTCATTCAGCTTAGATCAAAATCATCAGAGACAATTTTGAGTTTCAACTGACCAGTTGTTTCAGAGAGAGAAGATCTTTGAATATTTTTTTACTGATTTTTCTATTTTTTGTAACAGCAGCCATTCTGGTTTGAGTTCCAAACCCTGGAATAGATTGTACAAAGTTAGTTCATTTAACAAAGACCATTCCACCAATGTTAATTTTCAATTAGACCAGTGGTTTTAGAGTAGATTTTTTTAAGCAAAGTTTACATCAGAGATAAATGACAACAATGGACAGCCAAGTGATGGCAATAGCTAACATGGCCATTTGGGTCAGATGAGCCAAAAAATATTTTCAAAAAGGTTTTACCATTTGTATGTCTGTACTGTACAGGTGAAGTAAACAGTTATAAACAGTTTCATTTTCTTCAAAATCTTCTTTTAATGGTAAACATTGCATAATAACTGGTAACACCTTTTAAAAACAAAAGCATTTTGTCAGTAAAATAATATACAACCAATGGCCTAGATAATGTGATATAATTTATTGATGAGAATTGAAATACTGTTTTCATTCACGTTGTCATTTGTATTTGTTAAAGTTGTTACTTGTTGAAAGTGAAAAATTTTTTTTTAAAAAATTGAACTTTTTATTTTGTAAGCCCAAATTTTGAAAAAGTAAAGAACAAATCTGACAAATCGCATTGGATTCCAAATATTTAACATATATATAATTTTTTTCACTCTTTCTCCCATTGATAAACATTTACAATGTAGGTTCAGGATGCAATATCAGGATATACAGACTGCTCGAGGGTCATGTTATGGACCGGGAAACTGATATGGCCGAAGCCATTCATGCATTCATATACCTCCTATACGACCCTTTTTAATACTTATTACTTTCAGAAAGAAAAATTAGTTCATTTAACTAACATTTGTTGTTTTTACTTTTGAAAGTATATGTTCATATGCTATTTTTTTTCAGATTAAAAAAATAAACTATGTCAGCTTCCGGTGACAGTTATTTTAATTGTCTGGAATAGACCTAATAATTTAAGATATATGACAATTTTACCTGTTCTAATGGTATGGCTGATTTATTAGCTACCACCATTCTACATGTAGCAGCACATATATTATCTAATACTCTAACATTACTCTCCTTATTTAGTATACCAAACAATGTCTTTAATACTTCAGTGTAATGTCTGGTATTTATTAAGGAACATTTTACAAATATGCTAAAAATAACAATCCAAAGATACTAATATTAGATATAGTAAATTTATACTATGCTGTATACGATGCATTTCAAGGAGTTACCTCTCATCAGCAGCATTAAAACCGAAACATTTGGAAGACCAAAAACCAAACTTATTTTAAACAAGAAGTACTCATAACCAAAAATACTGAAATAGGAAGCCAAATTACAGCTAAGGAGATCTACCATGTGCAATACAAGGAATGAACCCTTAGTATTTCTATTATTTTAGAATTTTGCTAAATACTGGTAATTTCTGTAACAAATCAATGGATAATCATGTCAGACAAGTCTGACGACTGGGTTGGCGAATACCCTCGGGGACCTAGGTTCCACCATGCAGAGGCATCGTCTCAGGAGTTTCAAAATTACAATCCAAAGATACTAATATTAGATATAGTAAATTTATACTATGCTGTATACGACGCATTTCAAGGAGTTACCTCTCATCAGTAGCATTAAAACCGAAACATTTGGAAGACCAAAAACCAAACTTATTTTAAACAAGAAGTACTCATAACCAAAAATACCGAAATAGGAAGCCAAATTTCAGCTAAGGAGATCTACCATGTGCAATACAAGGAATGAATCATTAGTATTTCTATTATTTTTGAATTTTGCTAAATACTGGTAATTTCTGTAACAAATCAATGAATAATCATGTCAGACAAATATACTAAGGCCAAATAAAAAAATACATGTGTTTAGGGTAACACACTGACAAAAGTTAGGTAGGGTAGGTAGGGAAATTTTTTTTTTACATTAATTTTTTTAGTTAGGTTGTATACTAGGGTCACCTTGACTTTAACAGTGCTTGTTGAAGAAAGGTTATAAAAAATTTAGAGTAGGCACTAAAAATTAGGTAGGGTCGGGTTACCCTAAACACAACTATATTTTTTTTAGTCCTAATTCTTTTTTCAAAGGAGAAGAAGATGCACAATCCTCATATTTTTTTTTTAAATATTACAAAAATTGACACAAATGCAGCAAGAGGTTGTGGGGCTTGTTTTAACCAAATCCCCAGAATAAGTTTTGCTCTCCTTTACATTTTAATTATATTTTGCACTATGAAAACTGATCAGATATATACACAAATAGCAGTTTTCTACAAATAACATTGCCCTGCAGTCGAAATTTTCTATGAAAGGATACGAAAATAATTTATTGCCACTATTGGCTAGAAGAACACCGAGTGCAAAAATGGAGTTACTTCGGACTTCTTCATCTTCATCCTTGACCATCTTCATAAATAGTGGATATAGTGGGTCTACAAAGTTTATGGAAACGTCTCCACAAGCCAAAAGGGTTTCTGCTAATGTACCTACTGCAAATGATTTCTCTGCTATGGAACTAGTTTCTTTCTGTTAACAAAAGCAAATATTATAAAAAATTTTTAAAGAATCTATCCTCTAACTGCTACATGTATGTAAAACACAAAATTTTATCAATAAAATACAGTTGACTCGACATCTCGAACACATTTAAGTCAAAATTCCTGGTAACTCGAATTATCTGTTTGGACCCTCAACAGCGTACTATACAGATTTACTCCTATTATTTTGAATTTTCGCTTAAGTCGAACTAGATTTTCAGGTCCCAATGGATTCGACATAACGAGAATTGACTGTATTATAAATTTACAGTTCTATATATTTATTTGTTCCATACTCCAAAGTGTTCTACTAATAAAAAATATCTGAAAGTTCATAGATACAAAAGATACTTACTAATCTCTTTAATAAATCCACAAGAAAACTTCTAAAGAATGGTAAGAACATTTCTCCACCTAACAGTTTTGCCATCACAGGAAGGACATCTCCAGCTGATTCTATCAACATTCCATCAAACTCAGCCTGTTCATCATCATCTTCTGTTGTATCATCATCCTGACATGCTAACTGTATAATAAACAAGTGAATATGAATACGAATACCTTATTTATCCAATCAACAGCCCTTAGAGGGCATGTTACATAGGTTTATTTATAAATACAACAAATATAAAAATAAGTCAACTAACAATAATTAAATGTTAAAGTGTGAATAACCTTGCTAAATGGCCAATTTATCAGAACAAATGTGTGGCATTATTAAAATTGTAATACTTTCATATGTACATGTATTTACCTACTTCATACCATGATGCAACTAGATCCCTGAATTTCATATTTTCTAACAGATTAAGATAAAAACTCTTTCTGAATTCTGTAAGCCAACCATTCTGACCGGAGCATAACATCATGGAATTAATCTTATATTCTTTATCAAACTAAGAAGGTAATCATTATGGACATATTCAATTAGTTAAATCAGCTCTACTTCTTTAATAGCTGAGTTATAGTACAAGGGTGTCAAACAAGATTGATAAAAAGGCCTTCCTAATACAACTACATTTCTTTACAATAAATTATCAAGGCTTTAACATTAAACTATATCAAATTGTACTTACTTTATGTGTAAAAGCTTCCTTCATTCTGGCAAGTATTGCACCAGTTGAACCTTGAACTTGTAAAACAGGTTTTCCAATTTTTTCTAACAGTTCAAACAAAGAATCAATGGCTGCCATGACAGAAGTTCTATCAGTATCCTCTTTTATGATCTCCAGATACTTTGTAACAACAGACTGTAACATGGTGGTTAACACTGCAAAAAATATATGTGTTCATGAAGTAAAATCTGAAATTTTGCTGACACATTAATAAATTACTTAAAATTATATACAGAATATTTACATAAATTAAATTTTATCTGTCAAAAATTTTAGCTGATTTCAAAATATTCTTGTCACAGATATAAAAATAACGGTTGCCCAGTCGGCCAGGACGATTTCATGTTTTCAAACCTTCCAGAAACATTGCCATAACTGGTTGATTTTGTCACATACTTTTACCCTTTCAATAGCTATCTACATGTAGGTATCAAAACAAGACACTTAACATCATGGACTACATTCTTCAATAATCAAATCATTTCTTCGTCTTTTAGGACCATGTATTGGTACACAGGGAGTTAAAGAGGCAACGAATGTTGATAAATTCATGTTTCTTTTTAGCTAGTTCTTTCTGAAACAAATTTGTTCAAGATTTGAATAAGTACACTAAAAAATTATGAAAGTTTATACTGGGCTCCTCAATTATGGAGTGGGAGCTTAAATAATGAAAACTAGAGCCCAGTCTTTATCCCTGTTGTCATACAGAAAAAAAGGACATTAACAATTTCATCAACATGAAATTTTTTGTATCGATAGCCTAAAAGTTGTAGAGTTCTTACTTCTGTAAATACAATGGATAATATTCAACCAAATATATTATACTTCTTTTTATTGTATCATTCAAAAGTAGAGGCTATATCTCACTTGGATTCAATTTACCAATCAACAGCCATCAAAGCAGTAAATGAAATGCTACTTGGTTGGTGATTGGGATCAAAGGACCATTGCTGCCAAGTCTTGTTCCAACTGGCCAAGTTGTTTCAGGGAAGAAGATTTTTAAATGAATTTCCATAGGGTACTGTGTTAAACTAAGTTCGACTGTGATGGCCATCTTGGATGACAGTCTGGGTCATCAGATATAATTATGAAAGAGGACCATCTAAAGACCATTGCTGTCAAGTCTGGTTCCAATTGGCCAAGTTGTTTCAGTAAAGAAGATTTTTAAATGAATTTTCCCATAGGGTCCTATGTTTAACTTCGGCTGTGGTGGCCAAAATGAAGGCAATAGCTCACCTGTGAGCTAAAAAGTATATCTGACTTGTAAAAAGATCTGGTTTGTTCAATCAAAACAGCAATCATAAAATGTAACATTTTCATGACAATGAAATGTTTTCTTTATAATGCTGCAACATAAATTTTTCTGTTAGTATCCTTAACTGAACAGATTTTTATAGATATTGTCGTATAAATACACTATTTTTGTTTGACCAAAACTTTAAATTGTATATGGGTAATCTAAGGTATTACCTGTTGCTGTTTCTTGTGAGGGAGTCTCTTCATTAGCTTTGTGAACACATACACACATATTTCCTATAGCTACAATGGCAGCCTTTTTAACACCAGGAGTGGGGTAATCAGCCATTTCTAACACTATAGCAAAACTTTGTTCCAGATATGGGAAAAATAGCGATCTGTTAAAGAATAAAATAAGTCTACTAATAATTGTTACATTTCATTGATATATTTCCTGCTTAAATGTTAACCAAGAAATAAGAAGTTCATGTTTGTCAAGCAAAACTTTTCTTTACATTATCTATTGATCATGTATTCTACTTGATTTTTTTCTGAATTTCTTTGATGAATATCCATTATGAGCAATTAAAAGTAATTATACAATATTGATTTCTTTGATATAAGATTTCCATTGTAGCTATGACATTATTGAACTATATGCTACAGTACTTACCCAGCATTTCCAGCCAGCTCTCCTAAAGCACAACAAGCATCTTCTTTCTCATCTAAATAAGCATTCTCAACACTTATTCTGAAATAAAAATTCATCACTTTAACATTGAACAGAAAGTGAAGATTTGTTTATAATGATTGTTTTAAGTGTTTATTTATTATATTAATTAGCTTCATTTAACCATATAACAAAATATATATCCAACTTATGTAACACTGAAAAAGTAGGAAGAGACATGACACTTTACACATAAATATGTGCATACTAACAAAAGTGTAAGAAAAATTTATTCCTGTTCCTCCCACTACATTACCGATGATCTTCTATGCTATCTTGAGAGGTGTTCACTTACAATGTCACTATCTCAACACATGTCTGGCATCACCAACCAAGATATACATGTACATTATACTATAGAAATAAACTGTATACCCATGAATATTAGAGTCTTCCTCTTCATCATCTTCATCTGCCTCTAAATCTTCCTCATCACAAATTTCAGCTTCATTAAACACACTTACTTGTTCTGATTCATCTTTATAATGTGTCTGAAATTACATTTGTTCATACAATTTGGTGTAAATTTAGGATTGTTCTGTTATAATAGCTTTCTACCAAATATACATACTTGTATTACAAAATTAGATTTTCTGTTAATGATTTATGAAATTAAGACCACACAATTTTACTTTTAATTCTTTTACTTGAGGACTTTTTTTTTGCATAGATCAAATTTATGTGCAGCACACATTTTTTAAAATAAAATAGTGCAAAAAAGGGAAAAATCCCAAATTTTACTAAATTTTAGCAGTGGGTGAACAATTTTTATTTCTAATTTATTGAAATATGAAAAATTTGGGGTGTATTTTCAGCATTTTTGCAAAATGAAGTGGCAAAATTTTTTTTCTTGAAATTTACATAGTTCAAAAATTGGAGCGGCGAAATCCAAAAAACTAAAGATCAATTTGATATGGCCTCACCAAGTCTGAGATTGTGAAATATTATTACAGAATTATAACATAATGTAAAACAAAGGTACATCAATTATAATTCTGGGGACATATCAAGGAATTACCAGAATAAAACTAACCTTGACCCCTTCTGTTGACTTGATCGAGTTAATCATGTAAGTGACTAATTTTTCCATATATGGAACCATTTCCTGTTTCAGTAATGAAGACAGTGCAGCCAGCAAAGAATATCTAAAAAAATTTACACTGACAGTTAGTAATAATGCTTTTACTAATTAAACAAAATTTCTTTGTTTGATTTCAAACAATTTGGATTTAAAAATTAATGTAAATTTTGGACTTGAACAGAAAATTTATCAAGTACTAAGTTAATTTACATGTCAACAAGACAGTAAAGTGGTTTTTTTTAATAAAATACATTTTTTCTACTAAAATTAAAAACGTAGTGTGTTACAGTGTTTTCCTTTTCACATCTTATGCATTTTCAGAAAAAAGGGTTATGAAGAGCTCGTGAAAGCAAGTTTTTTATTTTTCTTCCTGTCTTGCATACAGGTCAGGAAGCATAGAAACAGTTCTTGACATTACATATGTTAATAGTATCAGTTATGAAATTAGTACACACTTGTATCAATCAGGACAAGTCCAAACTCTCTTAGGCAAATCATGTAATATGGAAAGGTCTTCTCTGTGACCAGTATAATACTTACACACATCTTCTAAGATCTGGATCATCAACAGTTTCTAACAAACTGATACCTAAAACAGCACAATCCTGGGCTAAAGGCATAAAAGTTTCATGTCCTATAGAGCTGGCTATAACTGCTAGTGTATCTGAAATGATATGTCATACCTAATTATATTTTGATAGGTATAAAACTAAAATTGTAACACTCTGGTGTTATTGTGGTTGAAATAAATTCTGAACAAACAGCAAGAAGAATTGCTATAATTAATTCTGGTTAACTTAGCTAATAAAATCAATAAGAGAAATCAAAGTCAACTTTGAAACAAACAAAAAAAGAGGAAAAAAAACTTGACATAAAGTACAAAAATTGCTGTGAACTGTCATAACCATGTCAACTTTGCAACAATTATTAATTTTAACTGATTGACTGGTGTTGAATACTATGTTGGTTGTATTGTAGCTACATCATGACAGTATCCTGTACAAATCTATTTACCATACCTAAAACCTGAATCTGTAATTTTCTTAACGTTTCATCATCACCAGCAGATAAGTATCCTTTAAACTGCTCTATGATATCTGAGAAGTATGGCTTCATTAATGTCTTGGCTGCATTTGCTGTTTAAATACAAAATGCATGAATAATTTATGCAGAATATAACATATACTATCATCTCCTTTCACTGCAAATGGGTTAACAAGGTATAAGTTTTTTGTAAAGTATTTGCAGTTCAAATTTTATATGATTTTGGCTTAAAATGGCTTTAAGTTTTTTTTTTTCAAAAGGTAAATTTTGTCCGCTTGATTATCCTCCACCACTTTTTGAAACCAAAAGCCCACCTAGCTACCCACTCGACACTGCTGTTGGAAAATCAAGATAAAAATGCAACATGCAGATGTTCATTCTGAACGACTACTTTTTATTCCTGTTCACCCATACACATATGTCCCTCCTCCTTTCATGGCCTTCCCTTAAAATGTTATAAAATACTGAACAATTTCCAGTTTAAAATTTCTGTTCCTGAAATAATACTGCTGTTTGGATTTACTGCCTAGTACAAATAAATGTCCTTTATTTTGTACAAAAAACTTATGTAATCCTTTTCACCTGTAGCTCCTATTGCACTGATAGCTAACTGTTTCTGTTTGACTGATGTGGATGGTGTCTTTAGAACAGTCAAAAGGTGGTCCATTAGAGGCTGTAAGTATGGCTGTATACCCTCTCCTAAAAAATAGAAACATTAATAAGTTTTTAAATATGGTTTTCTCTGAAAAAAGAATATAGAATCATCCCAATGATTGTTAACATATACACTCTTCTCTGACATTTTTATCAGAAAATTTTTGAAGTTCATCTTACACCTGTACTAAGGAATGATCAGGATAGCATGTAATAAATGTCATCTTTGTAGTGAAAAGAAAATACTGTGTCTACAGATAAAAGAGGTTCACAGCTATATTTACCTGAACTTTTTAGGATACAAACTGAAGCTATTTTCTTCAAATCTTTTTTTACATGTATTATAATACTTGCCTAAGTTTTCACAGAACATTTCCAGAGCATAGTAACTTTTAACAAGTCCTTTTGGGTTTTTATCTATTTCATTGGCAGCCCTTCCCAAGTATTGGAATATCAAAGGTAAAATCTCAGAGGCATATTTACTGATATCCGGCTGAAAAGATATATGATGTAAATAATCTATGTTCATTAAATTGACAGAAGCCTGTTCATACAAATAAATATTATCATGACTTTGTTCTGTGCTTCAGAAATATTGATAATATGATGAAAAAAAAGCAATCTCTAAGTAAGTAATTAAAACTTTATTTTGATTCGGCTTTGAAATATAAACAAAATAACACAAGCTGTAATGTCAGAGTTGTTTACCAAATACATGTATAATCGTTCAGTTATAAATTTCTTATGATATTTTTTGGGAGGAATATTATTTGGTCTCCTTTCACTCTAATCATCTATACTCTGAATTTTTTCTACAAAACTGCTATCAACATGCATGAAAAAAGATCTACATAGAGAAAACTAACACAACACTGTGTAACAGTGGTTGAATTACCACTAACTTTAACCATGTTTGGTTTTTGGTCTTCCAAATGTTTCGGTTTTAATGCTGCTGATGAAAGGTAACTCCTTGAAATGTGTCGTATACAGCATAGTATAAATTTACTATATCTAATATTAGTATCTTTGGATTGTTATTTTGAAACTCCTGGGATGATACCTCTGCCGGTGGACCCTAGGTCCCCAAGGGTATTCGCCAACCCTGTCGTCAGACTTGTCTGACATGATTATTCATTGATTTGTTACAGAAATTACCAGTATTAGCAAAATTCAAAAATAATAGAAATACTAAGGGTTCATTCCTTGTATTGCACATGGAGGATCTCCTTAGCTGAAATTTGGCTTCCTGTTTCGGTATTTTTGGTTGAGTACTTCTTGTTTAATATAAGTTTGGTTTTTGGTCTTCCAAATGTTTCGGTTTTAATGCTGCTGATGAAAGGTAACTCCTTGAAATGCATCGTATACAGCATAGTATAAATTTACTATATCTAATATTAGTATCTTTGGATTGTTATTTTATTAAGAAAAGTTAAAACTGTATAACAAACCTGTAAGTGCTCTGAGAATTGTCCCATAGCAAATAACGCAGCATTTCTTACACCTTGATCTGAATCATTCAACCCTGTCACAACACAGTGTAATAATGGTTGTAAATGTCTGTAATACAAGTTTAATATTCCTATTAAATACAGAACATAAAAACTGTCTGCCTTGAATAAAACTTAAGGTTCCCAGGAGTTTATATCTCTCACTCAAATCTATCATTTAAAATTTAGTTCTATAGATAAAAATCTATGTCCCAGGAGACTGTATCTCTCACTCAAACATGTCATTTAAAATTTAGTTCTATAGATCAAAATCTTGTAAAATTTCGTCTTAATGTAACAATCCTCAAATTTATCCACTTTTTTTTGATTTTGTCACAAAAATAATATTATTTCAATTATCAAGGAAAATAAATCACTTGTTAAAATATCTGATGTATTTTTAATTGAAACAAATTAAAACTAAATCATCCCAAAAATATTAATAAAACATTTCTGGTAAAAATTTAAAACAGGATTAAGAAGCAGTAAATAAGTGTATATACTCACTTTTTGATAATATAATCAGCACATCCTTCTGCTACAACAGCTAATGTCACAAAACATGCCCGTCTCACCAAAGGTTTATCACTGGATATTAGTGGCTCTACCATCTTTATCTGAAATAATGGCACATACTGTTAAATGACAATAAATTACTATGTGTATCATGTCTTTTTTCAAATTCTTATCTAAAAAGAATACTATGCTACTCAATAACTAGAGGCTCTCAAGAGCCTGTGTCCCTCACCTGTATCTAATGTGATTTTGGAAATTATGTAAAATTATATAATGATTGAGACCAAGATTGGTTTAATTTGACACAGTATTTAAAATTAAAAACAGGTCATCTTAGTGTAGTCTTACAATAGCTACTGAAGACATCTTATCATTATTATTTTTGAATATGTGGTCAAGTTGTGACCATTCAGAATTTTTTTTACAATTTTCTGATAGACTTCTAAACATCTTGGATGATGGATCGGCAACAAAGTAACAACACTTGGTCAGCACCTCATAAGGAACATTCATGATATGTTTTGTTACATTCCATTCAGTGGTTCTCTAAAAGAAGTCATTTGTATGCATTTCCCATAGGGTCCAATGTTAAACTTAGTCCCCCGCTGGCGGCCATCTTGGATGATGGATCGGCTACAAAGTAACAACACTTGGTCAGCACTTCATAAGGAATATTCATGCCATGTTTGGTTTCATTCCATTAAGTGGGTCACTAAAAGAAGTCATTTGTATGCATTTCCCACAGGATTCTATGTTAAACTAAGTCCCCCGCTGGCGGCCATCTTGGATTATGGATCAGCTACAAAGTAACAACACTTGGTCAGCACCTCATAAGGAACATTCATGCCATGTTTGGTTTAATTCCATTAAGTGGTTCTCTAAAAGAAGTCATTTGTATGCATTTCCCATAGGGTCCTATGTTAAACTAATTTCCCCGCTTGCGGCCATCTTGGATGATGGATCAGCTACAAAGTAACAACACTTGGTCAGCACCTCATAAGGAACACTCATGCCATGTTTGGTTTCATTCCATTCAACGGTTCTCTAAAAGAAGTCATTTGTATGCATTTCCCATAGGGTCCTATGTTAAACTAATTCCCCCTCTGGCGGCCATCTTGGATGATGGATCTGCTACAAAGTAACAACACTTGGTCAGCACCTCATAAGGAATATTCATGCCAGATTTAGTTTCATTCCATTAAGTGGTTCTCTAAAAGAAGTCATTTGTATGCATTTCCCATAGGGTCCTATGTTAAACTAAGTTCCCCGCTGGCGGCCATCTTGGATGATGGATCAGCTACAAAGTAACAACACTTGGTCAGCACTTCATAAGGAATATTCATGCCATGTTTGGTTTCATTCCATTAAGTGGGTCACTAAAAGAAGTCATTTGTATGCATTTCCCACAGGGTTCTATGTTAAACTAAGTCCCCCGCTGGCGGCCATCTTGGATTATGGATCGGCTACAAAGTAACAACACTTGGTCAGCACCTCATAAGGAACATTCATGCCATGTTTGGTTTCATTCCATTCAGTGGTTCTCTAAAAGAAGTCATTTGTATGCATTTCCCATAGGGTCCTATGTTAAACTAAGTTCCCCGCTGGCGGCCATCTTGGATGATGGATCAGCTACAAAGTAACAACACTTGGTCAGCACCTCATAAGGAACATTCATGCCATGTTTGGTTTCATTCCATTCAACGGTTCTCTAAAAGAAGTCATTTGTATGCATTTCCCATAGGGTCCTATGTTAAACTAATTCCCCCTCTGGCAGCCATCTTGGATGATGGATCTGCTACAAAGTAACAACACTTGGTCAGCACCTCATAAGGAACATTCATGCCAGATTTAGTTTCATTCCATTCAGTGGTTCTCTAAAAGAAGTCATTTGTATGCATTTCTCATAGGGTTCTCTGTTAAACTAACTCCCCCGCTGGCGACCATCTTGGATGATGGATCAGCTACAAAGTAACAACACTTGGTCAGCACTTCATAAGGAATATTCATGCCATGTTTGGTTTCATTCCATTAAGTGGGTCACTAAAAGAAGTCATTTGTATGCATTTCCCATAGGGTTCTATGTTAAACTAAGTTCCCCGCTGGCGGCCATCTTGGATTATGGATCGGTTACAAAGTAACAACACTTTGTCAGCACCTCATAAGGAACATTCATGCCATGTTTGGTTTCATTCCATTCGACGGTTCTCTAAAAGAAGTCATTTGTATGCATTTCCCATAGGGTCCTATGTTAAACTAAGTCCCCCTCTGGCGCCCATCTTGGATGATGGATCGGCTACAAAGTAACAACACTTGGTCAGCACTTCATAAGGAATATTCATGCCATGTTTGGTTTCATTCCATTAAGTGGGTCACTAAAAGAAGTCATTTGTATGCATTTCCCATAGGGTTCTATGTTAAACTAAGTCCCCCGCTGGCGACCATCTTGGATTATGGATCGGCTACAAAGTAACAACACTTGGTCAGCACCTCATAAGGAACATTCATGCCATGTTTGGTTTCATTCCATTCAGTGGTTCTCTAAAAGAAGTCATTTGTATGCATTTCCCATAGGGTCCTATGTTAAACTAAGTTCCCTGCTGGCGGCCATCTTGGATGATGGATCAGCTACAAAGTAACAACTCTTGGTCAGCACCTCATAAGGAACATTCATGCCATGTTTGGTTTCATTCCATTCGACGGTTCTCTAAAAGAAGTCATTTGTATGCATTTCCCATAGGGTCCTATGTTAAACTAATTCCCCTCTGGCGGCCATCTTGGATGATGGATCTGCTACAAAGTAACAACACTTGGTCAGCACCTCATAAGGAACATTCATGCCAGATTTAGTTTCATTCCATTAAGTGGTTCTCTAAAAGAAGTCATTTGTATGCATTTCCCATAGGGTCCTATGTTAAACTAAGTTCCCCGCTGGCGGCCATCTTGGATGATGGATCAGCTACAAAGTAACAACACTTGGTCAGCACTTCATAAGGAATATTCATGCCATGTTTGGTTTCATTCCATTAAGTGGGTCACTAAAAGAAGTCATTTGTATGCATTTCCCATAGGGTTCTATGTTAAACTAAGTCCCCCGCTGGCGGCCATCTTGGATTATGGATCGGCTACAAAGTAACAACACTTGGTCAGCACCTCATAAGGAACATTCATGCCATGTTTGGTTTCATTCCATTCAACGGTTCTCTAAAAGAAGTCATTTGTATACATTTCCCATAGGGTCCTATGTTAAACTAAGTCCCCCTCTGGCGCCCATCTTGGATGATGGATCGGCTACAAAGTAACAACACTTGGTCAGCACCTCATAAGGAACATTCATGCCATGTTTGGTTTCATTCCATTCAGCGGTTCTCTAAAAGAAGTCATTTGTATGCATTTCCCATAGGGTCCTATGTTAAACTAAGTCCCCCTCTGGCGCCCATCTTGGATGATGAATCGGCTACAAAGTAACAACACTTGGTCAGCACCTCATAAGGAACATTCATGCCAGATTTAGTTTCATTCCATTCAGTGGTTCTCTAAAAGAAGTCATTTGTATGCATTTCCCATAGGGTCCTATGTTAAACTAAGTTCCCTGCTGGTGGCCATCTTGGATGATGGATCAGCTACAAAGTAACAACACTTGGTCAGCACCTCATAAGGAACATTCATGCCATGTTTGGTTTCATTCCATTCAACGGTTCTCTAAAAGAAGTCATTTGTATGCATTTCCCATAGGGTCCTATGTTAAACTAATTCCCCTCTGGCGGCCATCTTGGATGATGGATCTGCTACAAAGTAACAACACTTGGTCAGCACCTCATAAGGAACATTCATGCCATGTTTGGTTTCATTCCATTCAACGGTTCTCTAAAAGAAGTCATTTGTATGCATTTCCCATAGGGTCCTATGTTAAACTAAGTCCCCCTCTGGCGCCCATCTTGGATGATGGATCGGCTACAAAGTAACAACACTTGGTCAGCACCTCATAAGGAACATTCATGCCAGATTTAGTTTCATTCCATTCAGTGGTTCTCTAAAAGAAGTCATTTGTATGCATTTCCCATAGGGTCCTATGTTAAACTAAGTTCCCCGCTGGCGGCCATCTTGGATGATGGATCAGCTACAAAGTAACAACACTTGTCAGCACTTCATAAGGAATATTCATGCCATGTTTGGTTTCATTCCATTAAGTGGGTCACTAAAAGAAGTCATTTGTATGCATTTCTCATAGGGTTCTCTGTTAAACTAACTCCCCCGCTGGCGACCATCTTGGATTATGGATCGGCTACAAAGTAACAACACTTGGTCAGCACCTCATAAGGAACATTCATGCCATGTTTGGTTTCATTCCATTCGACGGTTCTCTAAAAGAAGTCATTTGTATGCATTTCCCATAGGGTCCTATGTTAAACTAAGTCCCCCTCTGGTGCCCATCTTGGATGATGGATCGGCTACAAAGTAACAACACTTGGTCAGCACCTCATAAGGAACATTCATGCCAGATTTAGTTTCATTCCATTCAGTGGTTCTCTAAAAGAAGTCATTTGTATGCATTTCCCATAGGGTCCTATGTTAAACTAAGTTCCCCGCTGGCGGCCATCTTGGATGATGGATCGGCTACAAAGTAACAACACTTGGTCAGCACCTCATAAGGAACATTCATGCCAGATTTAGTTTCATTCCATTCAGTGGTTCTCTAAAAGAAGTCATTTGTATGCATTTCCCATAGGGTCCTATGTTAAACTAAGTTCCCTGCTGGCGGCCATCTTGGATGATGGATCAGCTACAAAGTAACAATACTTGGTCAGCACCTCATAAGGAACATTCATGCCATGTTTGGTTTCATTCCATTCAGTGGTTCTCTAGAAGAAGTTCAAAATGTAAAATGTTAACGACGACGCCGGACGACGCAGACGACAGACGACGGACGCCAAGTGATGAGAAAAGCTCACTTGACCCTTTGGGTCAGGTGAGCTAAAAACTCCTCCACTTGTAATAGAATTCTCAGCTCTACTAAAAGCTATTTGTTATACATTCCTGTTTACTGTTTCACTCTGTTTTTTCCCTATGTAAACAAAACAAGTGTCAGCTTTGTACAAGTTTTTCGTAGAGATGATTCACATATGAGAAAGTTTTTAAAATATTCCTAGGAAGATCACATAAGACATCTACACATAGGAATGTATCTGGCAATTAATTTCTAGTTTTGAAAAAGAAATGAAACTAGAGGCTCCCACAAGACTGTATAATTCACCTGGAAATCATTTGCAGAATAAAATGTCTGACTATGTCCATCTTGACTGATTTTGCCAAATTGTTCATTGGTTTCAAACAAGATCTTTCAGTGAACTTTCCCATAAGGTTCTATGTTACACTATGATAGGCTCTGGCATCCTGGATGGCGGGCAGGGTCATCAGATACAATTCTGAAAGAAGACCACCTAAGGACCATTTGGCCATGTGGTTTGAGTCAAGAATATAAGTAAATTTCACATAGGGTCCTATGTTAAACTATGATCAGCTCTGGTGACCATCTTAGGGTCATCAATTCTGAAAGAGGACCACCTAAGAACCATTGCTCCAAAATTTTGTTCCAAATGACCCATTGGTTTCAGAGGAGAAGATCTTTAAAGGAAAGTTTTAGATGATGATGGGTGCAAAGTGATGGCAATAGCTCACATGGGACTTTCTAAAATGAATTCTTAGCACTCAAAAAATGGTTATATTACCATATATATATAAAAGAATAAAGCACAAAGAATGGGAGAGCTATGATATCATTTACTGAGATATTAAACATGTACAGATCTTTGATAAATTAAAGCAACATTATAATAAATTCTATCAATTTACATGTGTTTTCAGACTATTACCTGACTAAAACATAACAAAAAAGCACTGTTTGGAGATAACACAAGGCTTTTTCTAACTTTTTTAAAATGAGGCACAGGCCCATATTGGGAATTTTTTGTTACAACATTCCAAAATTGGGAATTTTAATAACATGCATTTATTTGTAATTTTTATTGAATATTTCAATAAATTGAATCTTTAATTCAACTTTTTATTTTTTGGGGCAATACTACTAGATTCACCATAAATATTCTCATCCCAAGAAATATTAGAGTCTACAACAGCATCAAGACAATCATCAATTATCTACAGTTTCATTGGATAAGTTAACCTCCTGAACTTTATTAAACTCATTTTTTTATTCAGAAATTCAGTATCAAATTGGGAATTTTAGACTTTACATTTGGAATGAGGCCGAATATCATCCCAAAGTGGGCTGTAGAACATTGCCAAACCAATAACTGGATATTTTCCATTGGAAAATCTGATTAAAAACTTGTAAGAGATAGTAAAAACAACATTAATTAGCTTCATAATTCTACAATGTCCAATGAAGGAAAACACATGTACTTACCACATTAGGTATGAGTTTGTCAGGAGGTAAATGTAACCCCATACTATCAATCACCTACAATATATATATATAATATATTGTATACAGTAATATTTATTAGAGTACACCCAAAATTAACATTATATATTGCACATAAAAACTTTTGCCTTGTATATAGAAGCAGATACTGGTAATCATCATATTTCCCTAGATTATTGTCTATAAGTTTATAACTACCTCTAAGTCTCTTTTAGTTACTTAACCTTATCCTTATGGAACATACTAAGTATGTTTATATTTATCTACAGAGTATATCAAAAATGGCATATAACATAATGGTTACATGCAAAACATATTATATAATTTTCACCTGTGGAGCATACTGAGCAGGTTTATATGTCTCCAGATCTTCCTCTTCATCGTCTTCTTCCTCCTCCTCCTCCTCTCCTGCAGAACACATTACAGTAAACAAAACATTCAGCACAGGATCAACCAACTTCATCTTCATGAAGGCCTAAATTCAAAATAAATACAATAAAAAAATGGGATAATGTGCTCTTTATTTGTAATAAAATTGAACTACAGGCCCAGAGGGCTGAGCCTGTATCACTCATCTGGCGTGAAAGCCAGTCATTTCTCCCTATCATTATGAAGTGTTGTAAGCCTTGTAGCAACCAAATTTTTGTTCATCAGGGTCCTTCTACATACAGGTTTAAAATTTGGCAGTTCTCCAGAAGATTTTTTGTATGTATTTCCAATACGGTTTTATGTTAACCTAAGTCCTCTGCTGGTGGTCATCTTGAAGAAGGGATTGGCACCAACACTTCGTCAGCAACTTGTAACATTCAGGCCATGTTTGGTTTCAATCGATTCTGGGGTTTTGTAGATTTTTGTTATAAGCCATAGACACTTTCTGTCAAGTTTGGCTCTAATTTGGCAAGCAGTTTCAGACAATAATTTTTATATCAGCCAATCAGAAACAAGAGGTGCCCATGGCAGCCATATTTGTAGTCCAATCGGGACAAAGTGAGGAAAATTTATAAAGGAGCTCCCATATATGCTTCGTATCAAGTTTCGTTCCATTTGGCCAAGCAATTTCAGAGGAGAAGATTTTTTTATAGCAGCCAATCAGAAACTACAACTGCCCATTGTGGCAATATTTGCATTCCAATCAAGACGAAATGAGAAACTTTATAAAGGACCCCTCATATATGCTTCCTGTCAAGTTTTGTTCCATTTGCCAAGCAGTTTCAGCAGAGAAGATTTTTGAAAATTCAGTCAATCAGAAACAACAATTGCCCATGGTCGCAAAGTTTGATTTCTATCGGGACGAAATGAGGAAACTTTATAAAAGACCTTACACTGATGCTTCCTGCCAAGTTTTATTCCATTTGGCCCAATGGTTTTAGAGCAGAAGATTAAAATGTGAAAAGTTAACAGCCGGACAAAGGACACCAAGTGATGATAAAAGCTCACATGGCACTTGGCCAGGTGAACTAATAAGGAAATACAGTCCTCCTGCACATAAAAATTCCCATCTATTATCTAGAACAGGAAATCATTTCAAGAATTATTTATTAAATATATGAAAGATTCATAATATACCCAAACACTGAAATCTAATGGAATCACAAAATGTGAGATGTAGGTCATGCAGACTTAGATGTTGGTGATTTCTGTTGAACTAAAGAAGATGACTGAAGTTGTAAAATATCATTGATATATTAACACGTTTTTGTAGAAATAGACTAAAATGCCAAAATTTAATCAAAGTCACTCTATCCTAAAATGTTGGTTATAGTGACCCAAATGTAGCTGAGCTGTGTTGTCCTATATAAGATGACTTTAATAGTGAAATACCATTAATACATAGGTCGTGGTCGCTCAAATGTTGCTAGGTTATGTTGTACTACATGTAGTTATGAGATGACTGTAGTTGTGAAATATTATCAATATACTACCACAGGTTACCAAAGTCATGCAAGCATAAAATATAGGTCATGGTGAATCGGATGTTACTGATTTTTGTTCTACTTATAAGTACAATATCATTGATACTTCTCTTAAGGTTTCTGAGAAATGGACCCAAACACAAAAACTTAACCAAGCCATACATGCATATGAATGTACAGACAGACGGACAGACAAGGGTAAATCTATATGCCCCTTCCACATTTGTGGACAGGGCATACAAAATATTTCACTAATATTTCTCCACTACCACCTTTTTTCTTTAACAAATATTTTTTCTCCTGATTTTAAAATTTTTTTTATTCTTAAGGCCATCTAAACTTAATTATCTGGTTCTCTGACACTGCCGCCCCACTTAAAAATATGCAGACGAAACCAGTTTTATTTGAATTTCCCCCAAAAAAATCGCCGTCGTTCCAGTATTCTTCCATAAAAAATAAAATTAGAAATTTGGTGCCAAAAGTACTTTTCAAACATCTAAAGGATTCAAGCATTACATTGACAATGATCAAGTCAAAAAGAAAGTAAATAAACAACTGATGAACGATCATGGCAGTGAGTTTAACTTGAATATTCACTCCAAACAATTCATTACATGGACTACACTGCCTGTTCAGTCTACAATTACCGTGGAACAACTCTCCAGAAGAGTATTTGCAGGAGAAATGGAGAAAATTCGAGGCATTTGAAGCAGATAACCCATTTGTAAAATAAAAAGGTCATAGAAGTGAATGGATTCCAAATAGATAGTATGTCACCAAAATAAACACCCAAACTTAAAATCCCTTCACTCTTTTGACAGGAAATAAACTACAAAAATAAATTCCCTACCTACCTTGCCATTTTTTGTAAAATCAATTGTCTGAGAATCAGAGAATTAATTTTAGGTGGCCTGACTTATTCCAGTTTATTAAAACCAACTGTGACCTTGACTTTTAGCCTTGTGACCCTAAAATAAAATCTTTCCCACCATATCTCAAAGTACAGTTTTATTTAGAAAGGATTGAAGTTGCCCAACCTCTTGACAAGCAGGTTATATATTTATGACCCCTAGAACGTCAACACATGTCAATACTGTGAATGTTAGAACCTGTCTAGAACGGTGATATTAAATGAGAGAAGTACAAATGTACAATGTTGGTCTAAATATACTAGCTTTACCCACCAATTTCTGGCTGCAATATCATTTCAACAGAAAATTACAATTAATAAACAAACATTTTCAATTTAAAAAATGATATTTTCTTACCTTTTTCTTCAGTTTTATTAAAGTAGCAATAAATAACATTCCCTTTACCCTCACTTTGTCTTCTAGATTAGTGTTAGCTGCAAGCTGAAATTTAAATGTTACAAAATTTACTACACCGATAATATTCTGCATTTTTTAAATTCATTTTTTACCCAGGTTATTTTAGCCATGATCTGAGTATCTCTGATTTGTAACCTCTTTCTTTGGTCTATTTAAACATACAGAATATAACACTGCTGGATACCTGGTATAAGATATCATATGTTTTAGAGTACTAAACTTTCACAGTGAGAGAAAATTGAATCTGACCCTAGGACTTTGAGATTTCTTGTTCTTTGGCATTTGATTCTTTTTTTTTTTACATAGTCAAAAATTCATTTCTTGTGAGTTACTTCCCTTTTAACACCATGCTTTTTTACACAAAATGAGTTACAATACAATTTCCAATGAAAAAAATTTGGCTTTTAAATGTTTTCATGATCCATAAAAACAAGTTAGTCTTTTCCTATTTAAAAGCAAACTATTTTTTTGCGGGAAATCGGTGATTAAGCTATCTTACACCTCCTCTACCTCCAAATTCAAGGTAATTATTAACTTAGTTATGCCAAAAGCCAATTATAGTTTTGCTTTATATTTTAATGTAATCAATCACATCAAATTTTGGATTACTATTTAAAAAGTTAATGTTCAAATACCTCAAGACAGAAATCTACAACTGTTTTCATGTGTGGAACAAGAATAGCAACCTCACATTCCAACATTTCATCAAATACTTCTAAAACTTCACAAGCTTGGTCCTACAAAAAATAATCACTTAGATGTATAATTGCTACAAATGACATTGTTAACTACATGTATATTGCCTTCAAAAACACACATTGGCCTTGATAATTCAATGATCTAGCTAGTAAATGCCTTGAATAAAGATGTAAGTGGCCACTAAAACCTTGGTGAAAAAACCATTTACAGAGTACAGTGGAACCTCTGTAAACCGAACAGCTGTGGGACCGGAGAAATCGGCCGGTTTTCAGAGGGTCCGGTTTTAGGAGGTTCCGGAAAAGACGTATCTGATCCGGAGAGTGAAACCAGAAGTGTATTATAACGGTGTCGTAAAATTGTACCACGCGCATATTATTTTAATCCAATTAATTGTTTTTAATTTCAATCCGACCTTTTTATTGATGCCTGATTATTGTTTGAATTACGACTTTCACACCTTTATTTAAAATGGTTATTTAGTTTAATGATGTCAATCATCGATCGATTAAGCATTTAAGGATGACATATATTACGTTTCACTGATTTTCCAGGTAATACATTAATACGGCCGGTTTCTGGAGGTTAATTTGACAAGAATATATATGTTTTGTACCGGAAAGTACGGCCGGTGTTCGGAATTCAGAGGGTCAGGTTTTCAGAGGATTTTTTTACTTGAATATATAGACAAAAATTCCGGACCGAAATTTAAAGTTCGGTTTTCAGAGGGGCCGGTTTTCGGGGGTTCCACTGTATCATTATACATATTGTACATGTGTTTTGTTCTCTATATATTCAATATAATACTGTTATACAATGTTACTATTCATACCTCATCAATAGGAATAAGTAGTTTAGCCACTTCTATTATCCTGGGTACCATACCTTGAATGTATTTCTGCAAAGAAAAAAATTATATGATTTATTTGTTGATCTAATTTTACTCATTTAGCTACTTAACCTAGGTTTTTAAGGGCTTTTATCTCAAAGATTTCGCAAAGAGACTGTCAGAAAAACATACAAAGTTTGTTTAACCAAATTCTATTTTGCAGTACTAAATAATGATAAGTCTTTAACAGAGTATTAATCACTTATATAAAGGAATGGTATGCATATCAATTTGAGCTTTATAAGTCTAATACATATATAAAATCTTCTGGTTCCCTGATTTTTAAAATGCGAAAAATCCATTTTATGAACTAACGTGTCCGGATAGTAGTTGTAGTAATCCTATAGGAATTGGTAAATTTTGCAATATATGTTGTTCAAATATCATTAAAATATTTACATTAACAAATTTAGCAAACCATGATAAATCCTTACTTTGTCAGGCATGCTTATATACAAAATAACAGTAATATCTTTAATTTTTCGTCACTAAAACACAGCCAACCAAGCACTATCTATAGACAAAATATGATTGGTCTATGTATTGCAGTTGTTGAGAAATGGCTATTATCCCGAAACGTGAAACAGATCACTCAAGCATGAAATACAGGTCAAAGGTATGGTGTCAGATGTTAAAGTGGTATATACCCACTGAAAACTTCTATCAACCAAATACTGTGTGTAGTACAGTTGCTGAGAAATAGAATTAATCAAGAAAATGTATATTAAGTCACACAAGCATGAAATTCAGGTCAAGTTCAACAGACATGTGTTAGACTGGCATGTATCCACTAAGAACTATCTAAAGATCATATATGATGGGCTTAGGTAATACAGTTGCTGAGAAATGGATTTAATCTAAAAAATGTAGCACAAGTCACTCAAGCATGAAAATGAGGTCTCAAGGTCCAGAGACAGGTGTCAGACTGGCATGTACCCATTAAGAACTATTTATTGACCAGATATGGTTGGCTTAGGTATAAAAGTTGCTTAGAAATTGACTTACTTGTGAAAATACGACACAGGTCAATCACCCATGAAATTGAAGTCAACGTCAAAAGGCAGGTGTCATACCCACATGTACCCAATAAGAATTATCTATTGATCAAATATGGTAGGCCTAGGTATTACAGTTACTGAGAAATGGACCTAATCTCGAAAATGACAAAGTCACTCAAGCATGATATTTAGGTCAAAGTCAAGAGACAGGTGTCATACTTGCATTTACCCACTAAGAACTATCTATAGACCAAACAAGGTGGGTCTAGGTATTACAGTTGCTGAGAAATGGATTAAACAACAAAACTTGGATGCAGGTTTTACATTTGCTTATTAAGTCAGTGAATCATGAAAATGAGGTCAGGGTCAAAAGACAAGTATACTGCGGCAAACCTTATATGATAAGCTATCTGTGGACCATAAAACTTAATTGTAGGTATTATATGGGCAAAGTTATTAAATTATTAAAAAAGTTTACGCCGGCATCACCGGAAAGTAATACCTATATCTCGCGAAAAGTCGCAGGCGAGACAAAAATGAAGGTTTTATTCTAAATTTTGAAAATTTACATTTTGAGTGGATAAAATTAAAAACCAATGGTTTTAACAGAATCTGTTTCTCCATGACTTTATTAATATATCTGCTTTAAAGAAAGAAACAAAATTAAAAACAAAACATGAATGATGAAATAAAGAACGCTGACAAAATATTAACATTAACAAAAAATAATTACTCTGTCTTCAATATTGTGCTGAAATTTCAAAAAGCACATGTATCAAAATTTTACACTTTATGTAAACTTATAAACATGAAAAGAAATTATTTCAATATACCATGGATGTTTTTTTTTTCAAAAATTTTAAATATTGCTTTATTATGGTTTATTATCAGTTCTTGGTTTGACCATTGTCCAAGATGATAATTTCAAGAGTCAAATTTGTGGTGTCCTATTGGTTTTTTAACAAAATGCTACTACTAAGTAGGCTGTATAGTGTTAAGAGGGAGTACAACCTTAGCACATGACTATATAATGTGTCTATAAGACAACGATGCCCCGCCCTAAAAACAATATAGGTGTTGCTTAACTGCATTGTACTACAGAAGAGGACTGTAGTGTTGAAATATCATTGATATATTACTATAGATTTCTGAGAAATGAACCCTAAACGCAAAACTTAACCAAAGTCACTGAATCATGAAATGTAGGTCATCGTGACCCAAGTGTTGCTGAACTTTGTTGTACTATACAAGAGGACTGTAGTGGTGAAATATCATTGATATGTTACTATAGGTTTCTGAGAAATGAACCTAAATGCAAAACTTAACCAAAGTCACTGAAGCATGAAATGTAGGTCGTAGCGACCCAAGTGTTGCTGAACTGCGTTGTACTATACAAGAGGACTGTAGTCGTGAAATATTATTGATATATTACTATAGGTTTCTGAGAAATGGAGCTAAACGCAAAACTTAACTGATTGGGGACGAATGTACGGACATTTGGACAAGGGTAACTCTATATGCCCCAGCCACATCCATGGCGGGGCATAATAAAAAGACTCCTTGGTTGATATCAAGGAAAAGTTATCTAAAATGCTCCTACAAGGGCAGCTCTCACACAGGCAAAGTGGCATGTGGTTAGTTTCCAATCCACTATATTTACAAGAAAAATAAATGGAAATGGTGAGCTGTCAAAAGGGGTGTAAGACAACTAAAATGTATAAAATACACCAGTCGAATAAAACCAAATACAAAATCGTAAAAAACAACAAACTAAAAAGTAAAAAGTAAAAAATACTCAACGTTTCGACCAATATGGTCTTGATCACGAGTGTGAAAATAAAAAATAAAAAAAAATAGATGTTGACTCTTTGAAACCCAGAGCAAGACAGAGTCCGTACATAAAATGTAAAAAAAAACAAAAAAATATTTGACGTTGGTGTCTTCAGTAAACGTACTTCATAGAAAATACATAAATGGCAAGGTAGATAGTAAAACTGTATAGTAAAAATTCGTAAGGGTTCCGCGGAACCCAGTGTCTCGCCTACTTTTGATGTTGTCTATATTTTCAGTGTGATAGGTGAATGCACATAATAGATTTGCAGTTAATGAAATAAAACATTTGAAATGTATGAAAAAAGATTTTGTTGTAAAAAATTAATATAGTATGCAATTATATATATATAGATTTATAAATGAGTAGAAACATAAATTTATTAATGAACAAATGTTAAAGAAGACAAATTTTAAAGTGCTTAATGATCTAGCCTTTAATTAAAAAAGTAGAATATATGTACAAATAAGAAAATTGTGGGTTATAGGAAATTTGCATTTTTTTCTCATAAACTACATTTTTACTAAATTTACTTCTGGATACTATATTATGATCATAAACAAGCTTCTGTCCAAGTTTGGTACAAATCCAGGATAGTTTAAGAAAGTTATTAAAATTTTGAAAACTTTAACCACAGAATGAATGTAATGTTTCCTGGCAGAAAAACTAAGTCCATTTATAAGTAATATACAGAAAAACTGGAATTTTTATTTTACAAAATTTACTTCTGGATACTATCTTATGATCATAAACAAGTTTCTGTCCAAGTTTGGTACAAATCCAGGATATTTTAAGAAAGTTATTAAAATTTTAAAAACTTTAACCACAGAGTGAATGTAATGTTTCCTGGCAGAAAAACTAAGTCCATTTATAAGTAAAATACGGAAAAACTGGAATTTTTTTTTTACAAAATTTCCTTCTGGATACTATCTTATGATCATAAACAAGCCTCTGTCCAAGTTTGGTAGAAATCCAGGATAGTTTAAGAAAGTTATTAAAATTTCAAAAACTTTAACCACAGGGTGAATATTTGTGGACGCCGCTGCCGCCGCCGCCGCCGCCGCCGACGACGACGGAATGTAGGATCGCTATGTCTCGCTTTTTCGACAAAAGTCGAAGGCTCGACAAAAATGAGTAAAATAATATATTGGACGTTGTGATGTATAGAAAAAGTACCATATATAAGATAACTGTACCGCAAAAAGTTAGTGTGCATACTAGGTAAATGAATAGAAATTAAGAATTTTTTACATTGATTCCATGGGGTCGAAGTGTCCCTAGGCTAAAAATTATTTTCTGCTCAAGGCGTTGTCTGTACTGTCTTCCTCCGTTAACTGTCCTTAAAACGGTTACGCGGACGTCTGACGAGCTGTGACCAGGCAATCGAAAGTGATTGCCAACTGGACAATCAGTTCCATTCTTTATAGAACGCAAGTGTTCTGCAAAGCGGTCACCAAGGCAAAGACATGTCTCTCCGATGTAAACCTTATCACAATTCGTACAGACGATTGCGTAAACCAAATTATTATCGGTACAGATATACCCATTTTGAATTATGTATTTGTTGTCAGGGCCCAAGATCTCTTTAGTATCCATGGTGTAGGGGCATGTCACACATCTGGACCTTTTACATGGCCTGGTTCCCCGGTAGTCAGTTTTTTCTGAGGTAATGTTCGACTTGATCGAACTACTGACTAAGTGGTTTTTTAGACTTTTCCCCTTACGGTAAGCAGTGATGGGAACAGCCTCAAAAATTTCGCACATCAAAGGATCTTTCATCACTATGTTGTTAAAATTGTTCATTAGGATGTTACGGATGGCGACATTATGGGGATGATAAGTAAGGACCAGTGGAACACGTTTGTTGTTAGATTTCTGACCAGACTTTAATGCGTTGGGTCTTGTCACATTGGAAACAGATTCAAATGCCCTGTCAATGACCGTTTGGGGATAACCTCTCCATCTTGTCACACTGCTGTCTGAAATCCTCTTCATTGCTGCACATGCGTCTAAGTCTAAGAAACTGAGATTTAGGAATGGCATCTTTGCAAGACTTAGGATGACAAGAGAAATAGGTCAGGTAGCAGTGTGCGTCGATAGGTTTATAAAAGACCGAAGTTTCGATGCTGCTGTTAACCAATTTGCATTTCAAGTCAAAGACGACAATTCCGTTTCACTAACAGAGAATGTGTATTTAATTGATGGATGGTAAGACGAAACGAAATTGATGAAAGACTGGAGTTCCTTGTCGGAGTCATCAGACACTCCGAAGACATCATCTATATACCTTTTAAATAGACGAGGAATGGGTCCATCAAATTTCGTAAACATCTTTTCCTCCAGATAGCCAACAAACAGACAAGCAAAACTCGGGTCCCATTTTTGTACTCATTGCCACCCCTCCCGTCTGTGAGAAGTAATCTCCATTGAATTGGAAAGTGTTGAGTTTGAGTACCAATTCAGTCAGCCTCAGAATTATATCAGTATTTACATATGGATTGGGTCTTTTGTCCAAAAAGTGTTTAACAGCAATAATGGCATTGTTATTAGGGATGCTGGTGTATAAAGCTGTTATATCCATGGTGAACATTTTCGGATGTGGGGAGACAACTTTATAGTTATCGAAAATATTGAGTGCATGAGTAGTGTCCTTGACATATGTAGGTAGATTCTCCACAATGGGCATAAATATTTCATGCAGAAAGCTAGAAATATTTTCTGTAGGACAGCTACATGCAGAAACTATGGGTCTTCCTGGGTTCTCTGCTTTATGAATTTTAGGTGACATATAAAACCTTGAAGTGGGTGGTTCAGACGTGATGAGATTTTTGGCCAACGACGGTAGGATTCCTGCATCGATAGACGAGGATATAATGCCCTTTACATGTTTTTGATTATCCTTAGTGTTGTCAGAAGGTATTTTTTGATAGAAAGTATCATTAAATAGCTGAAACTCTCCTTCTCTAACATAAGTGTTGGCGTCCCAGGCAACCACAACACACCCCCTTATCAGCTGGCTTAATGACAATGTCACGACAGAGCTTAAGCTGTTTGAGGGCTGTTTGTTCTTCTGGGTTGAGGTTAAGAGGACGAGTTTTGAGATTTTTTATCTGGCCCAAAGAAGTAGTGATGTAATGGTCAAGAGTAGGAAACCAGGAAGACTTAGGTGTAAAACTTGAATGACTCTTGTGAAATTTCGCAAGGAGTCCGTCAACTTCATCAGGAGTTGACGATAGGTCACGTTGGCTATCCTTTCCAAAGAAAAATGCTTTCAGTAGAAGTCAACGGAAAAATGCCTCTACCTCTGAAAACGGTCGGCAGTAGAGGTTGTAGGTACAAAATTTAAACCTTTGGACAAAAGACTTTTTTCAGCATGGGAAAGGTTGACGTAGATGGCACACATCGGACAGTTTCTTCAGTAAGTGAACTGGATTCGGATGTATTAGGAATAACTGGCTGGTTACACACAGGCGATGCTGGTTTATGCGAAACCAGGGACTGGCTTTTTTTACTTTTATTTTGATTCAAAAATATGAAAAGTTCTGAATTTAAAGAGCGGATGTAGGATATAGTCATTAGCGATGTAGTGAATGCAAGAGGAAAACAGTTTCTTCTTGTAAAATAACTTGTTCTGTTGAAATATATTCAACTTGGTTTGTAAAGCCTGAACCGTAAGCCGTACCAGTGAGAGGGAATATTTTGAAGATATTTTATCCATTTGAGACAGAAATTTCTGTTGGTTAGAAACACGATGTATGGGATTGAACTTGTGCTGGAACCCTTTTGGAACTACATGTTGCCGAAGGCAGAGTCTCAAAAAGTTGAGATGACTGTTATATCTAGTGATTGCAATGGTAGTCTTGAACAATTGAAGGGAGTAAGTATGGACATAATCAAGGTGGGTTGAAACAAATTCCGTTAAATTTTTGAACAATTTAGATGTCAGTAATTTTAGAGAGGGCATGGTCGCAACTTGTAGGGAATGAACAAAAAACTAAGTATGTTGCGAAACAGCTCATGCGATAATAGATAACAAGAAAAATAAATGGAAATGGTGAGCTGTCAAAAGGGGCGTAAGACGACTAAAATGTATAAAATACACCAGTCATAAAGAATGGAACTGATTGTCCAGTTGGCAATCAACTTCGATTGCCTGGTCACAGCTTGTCAGATGTCCGCGTAACCGTTTTAAGGACAGTTAACGGAGGAAGACAATACAGACAACGCCTTGAGCAGAAAATATTTAGCCTGGGGACACTCTGACCCCATGGAATCAATGTAAAAAAATTCTTAATTTCTATTCATTTAGTACCTAGTATGCACACTAACTTTTTGCGGTACAGTTATCTTATATATGGTACTTTTTCTATACATCACAACGTCCAATATATTATTTTACTCATTTTTACTATACAGTTTTATTATCTACCTTGCCATTTATGTATTTTCTATGAAGTACGTTTACTGAAGACACCAACGTCAAATATTTTTTTGTTTTTGTTTACATTTTATGTACGGACTCTGTCTTGCTCTGGGTTTCAAAGAGTCAACATCTATTTATTTTTATTTTTTATTTTCACACTCATGATCAAGACCATATTGGTCGAAACGTTGAGTATTTTTTACTTTTTACTTTTTAGTTTGTTGTTTTTTACGATTTTATATTTGGTTTTATTCGACTGGTGTATTTTATACATTTTAGTCGTCTTACGCCCCTTTTGACAGCTCACCTTTTCCATTTATTTTTCTTGTTATCTATTATTGCATGAGCTGTTTCGCAACATACTTAGTTTTTTGTTCACTATATTTACATGTAAAATGGTTGTAACAACTATTATGGTTTACATGTACATGTTCTACTAAATACATCTGTATCAAATCATACAGTATAAAAATACTTACCACTTCATCATCTCCAATAAAAAATATAAGTTCTGTTACTGTTCTGAAAGTACAATACAATAAGATTATGTGAAGAGTCCTTTGAGACTGAGAATAACCATACATGTATATCAACTGAAAAACCAAACACATGGGATTTTAACTACATGTCTATTGGTCAAAGTAGAAATTGTCAATAGCCTGTATATAAAGAGCATCCAGGTAATGAAAAAAAGATAAATGGATAACCTTTATATCTATGTTAATTCAGCATATTTAGTTCATAGTTCTAAATCAAATATAAAGAGTGCTATCTTGACGAGAAGAATTAATATGTAATTTTTTTACAAGTCTCCCTCCTGTTAAAAATGATACAGGTTTGGTGTATACAATCATAAATATTTAATCACAAATACTCACTTAACAGCATAATATGGTACAGCTTGATTCTCGTTATCATTGATAACCTCAGACAACAACTGCAGCAGTGAAACTAAGTGTGGTTTTAATTGTTCTGCAGCAGACGATGATACAGTGTAAAGTACAAATAATCCAGTCTAAAAACAAAAAAAATGAAAATTTCAAGCTAAAAGACAGTAATGGGTAACAAGAGGCTCACCAGAGCCTGTATCGCTCACCTGGAGTCTCGTTTTCATTGGACAATTAATCAACTATTTGACCAAGTTTGTTGCAATTGGTTCAATTGTTCAGGGAAAATTTGTTGAAGATTTATTTTTCATAAAGTTTAATGTTAAAATATGTTCCCTGATGGTGGTAGTCCTGGCAGGAAGTTGATAAAATTGACCAGGAATAAGGGTGAACCTTAAATAAATGTAACAGAACCCGACCTCAAATTACACAAACCAATAACTCCTAAATAGAATTTGGGATTCCCTTCAAAATTTCAGGGTAGGTAGATCTCAACATGGCAAACATTTTTCAATTTACATTTCACTTCTATCTCAAATACTTTTGGAGATAAATGCAAAAATGTTAAAATTTTAAAAATTTGACAAAAAAAGGGCAATAACTCCTAAATGGGTTTTGGGATTTCCTTTAAAATTTCAGGGTATGTAGATCTCAACATGGCAAACATTTTTCAAATTTACATATCACTTCTATCTCAAATAGTTTTGGGGATAAATGACGAAAAATGTTAAAATTTCAAAATTTGACAAAAAAAGGACAATAACTCCTAAATGGGTTTTAGCATTTCTTTCGAAATTTAAGGTTAGGCAGATCTTGTCATGCTGATCAATTTTATCCCATGTCAGATTTTTGATATCTGTAACGGTTTTTAAGTTATAAGCCAAAAACAACACATGCACCCCTATATTCTATTTTTAGCTACGACAGCCATGTTTTACGTCAGATCAAAATAAACTGAGGATCGTTTGTAGAGGACATGTCATAGATCATTCCTATTAAGTTTCAAACCAATCGGCCCAGCGGTTTCAGAGGAGAAGATTTTTGAATGAAAAAATTTTGAAAATTTGACAAAAAAAGGGCAACAACTCCTAAATGGGTTTTGGGATTTCCTTTAAAATTTCAGAGTAGGTGGATCTCAACATGGCAAAGATTTTTCAAATTTACATTTCACTTCTATCTCAAATAGTTTTAGAGATAAATGACAAAAAATGTTAAAATTTTGAAAATTTGACGAAAAAAGGGCAATAACTCCTAAAAGGGTTTTGGAATTTCCTTCAAAATTTCAGGGTAGGTAGATCTTGTCATGCTGATGACATGTTTTTCATCGGATCAATATAAAATGAGGATCGTTTGTGGAGGACATGTCATATATCATTCCTATAAAGCCTTGATCCAATCCGCCCAGCCGTTTCAGAGGAGAAGATTTTTGAAAATCAGCCAATCAGAAACAAGAAATGCCTCTGGTGGCCATGTTTCTTGACCAATCAGAACTAAATGAGGAAACTTTGTTGAGGACCTTTCATACACCACTCATGCAAAGTTTGGTTGGAATTGGCCAAATGGTTTCTGAGAAGATGTTTGAATGAAAAGTTTACGACGGACGGACGGCACGACGGACGAAAAGTGATGCCAAAACCTCACATGGCCTTTGGCCAGGTGAGCTAAAAAGTAAGATCACTGTTTGGCCAAAAAGAAATATCAATACACAATGAATTAATGTCTTTTAAACAGTGTTCATCATATTTTACTCAGAATTCTGTGTTTTCTAAGAAAAATAAAGCAGGTTACTTGTAAAAACAAGTACATATATGTGTCCAATGGACACTATATTCCCCACCAATGATTAAGTATTTAGTAAATAGAATTACACATGTATATTGTTGACTCTGAAGTCCCTTACGATAGGGTAGATGAAACAAGAGGCTCACCAGAGCCTGTATCGCTCACCTGGAGTCTGGTTTTCATTGGACAATTAATCAACTATTTGACCAAGTTTGTTGCAATTGGTTTAATTGTTCAGGGAAAATTTGTTGAAGATTTATTTTTCATAAGGTTTAATGTTAAAATATGTTCCCTGATGGTGGTAGCGCTGGCAGGAAGTTGATAAAATTGACCAGGAATAAGGGTGAACCTTAAATAGCTGTAACAGAACCTGACCTCAAATTACACAAACCAATAACTCCTAAATAGAATTTGGGATTCCCTTCAAAATTTCATGGTAGGTAGATCTCAACATGGCAAACATTTTTCAATTTACATTTCACTTCTATCTCAAATAGTTTTGGAGATAAATGCAAAAATGTTAAAATTTTGAAAATTTGACAAAAAAAGGACAATAACTCCTTAATGGGTTTTGGGATTTCCATTAAAATTTCAGGGTATGTAGATCTCAAGATGGCAAACATTTTTCAAATTTACATTTCACTTCTATCTCAAATAGTTTTGGAGAGAAATGAGGAAAAATGTTAAATGTTGAAAATTTGACAAAAAAAGGGCAATAACTCCTAAATGTGTTTTAGGATATCCTTCAAAATTTCAGGTTAGGTAGATCTTGTCATGCTGATCAATTTTACCCCAGTCAGATTTTTGATATCTGTAACCGTTTTTAAGTTATAAGCCAAAAACAACACATGCACCGCTATATTCTACTTTTAGCTACGACTGCCATGTTTTATGTAACATCAAAATAAATTAAGGATCATTTGTAGAGGATCATTCCTATTAAGTTTCAAACCAATAAGCCCAGTGGTTTCAGAGGAGAAGATTTTTTAATGAAAAAATTTTGAAAATTTGACAAAAAAAGGGCAATAACTCCTAAATGGGTTTTGGAATTTGCTTCAAAATTTCAGGGTAGGTAGATCTTGTCATGCTGATCAATTTTACCCCAGTCTGATTTTCGATATCTGTAACGGTTTTTGAGTTATTAGCAAAAAACAGCAATTTACCCCTATGTTCTATTTTTGGCAACAGTGGCCATGTTTTTCATCAGATCAATATAAAATGAGGATCGTTTGTGGAGGACATGTCATATATCATTCCTATGAAGCCTCGATCCAATCTGCCCAGCCGTTTCAGAGGAGATTTTTGAAAAAGTTAACGACGGACGCCAAGTGATGGCAAAAGCTCACATGGCCTTTTAGGCCAGGTGAGCTAATAATATCTCTAAGTACTTCATAAAAAACTACCTTCAACCTTAACCTTAACCTGGATTCTAATATTGAAATTCTATAAAGAAATTCAAGGTTGCAGCATCCGTTTTGCATCAAAATGCTGCTATTCATATCACAAGCTATCTATGTACAAAGTTTCAGGATGATACCATAACTCCTTCATGAAAAACTACCTTAATCCTGAACCTTAACCTGAATTCTAATATTGAAATTCCATGACCCATGACATCAACGTCAAAGCATCCGTTTCGCATCAAAATGCTGCTGTTCATATCACAAGCTATCCATGTACAAAGTTTCATGATACCATAACTCCTTCATGAAAAACCTTAAACCTGAACCTTAACCTCGTACGGACAGACGGACAGACAGATGGATGCACAGACCAAACAACTATATGCCATAAAAACAATGTATGCTGGTAAAATTTCTTTGCTGCTTAAAAGCCAGCTATAGCTGTTTTTTTTATTATAAGCTATTAAAATGCTTTCAGTGGTACTATATTAGACAGACAACCCCATAAAAATTACCTGCTATACAGTTTAACTCTATACATCTCATTAACTTAAAAGATTTTATAAATACTGTTTGTCATAAAATTTAAGACTTAACACATTTTTTTAAGAGGTTTCAACAGTGGTATATAAAAGAATTCATGAAAGCTAAACATCCTAAATATATAAAAGTTTTTGTGTGTCATAAATAAACAAGAGGCTGTCGAATGACAGCAAACCGGATTTTCCTGCATGGAAATGATGTTTGCAAATCTGGATTCCCAAATAGGATGAAGTAAAGAAATATAAATGAATTTTTGTAGGGTTTTGTAGGGTTCAGAAATGGAAAGGCAAAAATCAATCTTGACCTCCTATTTATAGTAAGTGACAAATATTGGAATTTTTGAGAGTATATAAGTACACACACATTTGTTAAGCAGGGGTTGGTAGGCAGAAATCATGAAGTCAATAATGAAAGAAATACGCCAATGAGATTATAACCTTATTTTATATGAATCGAAAGAATCTTGTGGTCACTCCAATAACTTTCCAGATTCCCACTTTCAAACAGTTGTTGTCTTGTAATATATGTATGGTCGATGGAAGAAGGATAGTCTGTGGTTTCATCGTAATGAGCTTGGCCTAAATCAAGTGCATGCATTGTACTTTCAAGTTTTTTCAACTGCTCATTTTGTTTGAACTGGTCAATATTGATATCTCCAAGAAGAACTGTGGAATAATTGGGTGTCACGACAGAATGTATTGTATCACAAATGTTGTCCACATTGGTTGATGGGTGACAGTATACTGATGTCAGACAATAATGATTATCAGATGATGACACTATCAACTGTATTCCCTCTATCCCTTCCTCCTCAATGAATGTTATTGAATCAACCTGTAGTCCTTCTTTTACATACGCAAAGATGCCACAATGAGGTCTGTGTAAATGTGTTGCATGTGGATAAAAGTCAATGAGATTAAAACTTTTTTACATATAATGATCTAATGAATCTGACTGTTTAGCCCAAGTTTCTAGTATGAATATTACATCATTCTGAGATATACGCCTTTTTTCAATTTTTTAGAACCATAACTCCTGAACGGTGTGTTATAATATTGTATTATTATATTTATTTTGTTATGATATTGTAATTATTATATTATTTATCTTGGCCTAATTTGTTTTGTGTGGCCTTATAACATGTATAATATGTTTACATAATACTTATAGTTGTTTACCAAATAATGTTTTAACTGCGCAGTTTAGAAATCACTGGAACGATAATAGATACTGATGGAATGACTAGAACTTTCTATTTGACTTACGTAATAATTCTGGTGTAATTCAAACTTCTACCGTATTCCAGAAGTTTCCGTTCTACAGTATATAAACGGACAAGAAAGTTAGACTTTCAGATCAGAACCAGACATTCTTGTGTTCTCAGCTGTTGGATTTATTTACGTTTCACACATCGTACTTGACAGACTTTTATTTTCATTACATCATACTAGATTGTGACTTATTGGATATAATATTCCGTTTGGATTCCCGCAACACTGACGAGAAGAATTCAGGATTAGGAAAAGACGAAGGATTTTGAACAGTTAAGTTGACATTTTATTTTGTGTATAATATTTTTTTTGTAAACTTGTATATACCGGTAATAAATCTTGTTAAATTTTATTATTGATTTGTGTCTTTTGTTGGCTACAATTTAAAAGGTGATTTCGGCCGTAACAGGTGAAAGTGAAAATCGTCAATATCGGAACGGTGAAAGTGGAAATCGTCAATATCGAACTTGACCTCCATTTTGTCATCAGTAACAACATATTAAAATTTGAAAAGCTTTGGTTGAACAGTTCATAAGTTATCACACGGACACCACTGGAAAAGCCATTTTTCAATCTTTCAAGAACCATAACTCCTGAACGGTGAAAGTGAAAATCGTCAATATCGAACTTGACCTCCATTTTGTCATCAGTAACAACATATTAAAATTTGAAAAGCTTTGGTTGAACAGTTCATATGTTATTACCCGGACACCACTGGAAAAGCCATTTTTCAATCTTTCAAGAACCATAACTCTTGAACGGTGAAAGTGAAAATCGTCAATATCGAACTTGACCTCCATTTTGTCATCAGTAATAACATATTAAAATTTGAAAAGCTTTGGTTGAACAGTTCATAAGTTATTGCACGGACACTGTTTGGCAGCCGGCCGCCCGTCCGCCCGCCCGCCGTACATCACCAAATTAATAACCGATATTTTCCTATGAAAATCTGGTTAATGAATAAAATGAATACCTCTCTTTCTGCTGAATTCTGACTTTTTGTGTAAGCTGTAAGAAATTGGAAAAGTTGTGGCCAATGATTCTTGGGTAAATCATGTTTTGCCACAGTGGCAACAACTTGTGCTATAGCATTTCTGGCACTCTTTCTGAAAAAAAAAATATCATATAAAGAGAATATTGGTATTTTCTTTTAATTCCTTATATCCTCTTACAAATAAAAAAGTTAAATTGTTTGCAGTTAATCAATTATGTTTCAACATTAATACTTTCATTATATTAACAGGGCTTTATTTCTGTGTCCCAACAACATTGATAAAATTTTATCAGAAAAACAAATACTGAAAAAAATAAGGTTTAAAATATTTTCTCAAAAGATTAAAATCCTTTGCGTATGTGCATTTCTTAATATATATATATTTAATTATTAAACTGATAATTGTTTTAATCATGTACTTTTCTTTGTCTTTTTTAAACAGCCTGAGTAATAAAATAAAGAAATGTCAGTGGTTTCTAACCTATTATCTAAATGAGAATGAAAATGATAAAAAATGTTATGAACATTGTAAATCCCAACCAAAAATAAGCTGTCAAAATTACAGTAATCCAGATTTTTTTCATCACTGTTGGAGATGCTTGCCGAATTGTTTGCCCACAGTTCATTGTCAAAATATTTACCAGCCTTTTATAATAGAAAGATTTGATTGAAAATGATGCAGTGTCTTTCTCAAAGGTAAAAGAAATTTTTCATCTGAAAACAACAGAAAACTACAAATTGTTTAGGAGAAGTGCTTATAAGGTCCAATTACCTCTTGTAGAAATTAGATCATGTACTACCTTTGTGTGAAGTTTCACTGATTTTCTTCAGCCCACTTTGGAGGAGCTGTGCTTACAAGATCAATACATTATGATGAATAAAACTAGAGGCTCAATTTGCCAATCAACAGCCATAAAAGCAGTAACTGAAAGGCTGCTTGGTTGGTTATTGGGACAATTGGACATTTTTATGCCCCAACACGAATGTGGCTGGGGCATACAGATTTACCCTTGTCCGTCTGTCAGTACGTCCCGATTCGGTTAAGTTTTGCGTTTAGCTCCATTTCTCAGAAACCTATAGTAATATATCATTATTTCACCACTACAGTCCTCTTGTATAGTACAATGCAGTTCAGCAACACTTGGGTCGCTATGACCTACATTTCATGCTTCAGTGACTTTAGTTAATTTTGCATTTAGGTTCATTTCTCAGAAACCTACAGTAATATATCAATGATATTTCACCACTCCAGTCCTCTTGTATTGTACAACGCAGTTCAGCAACACTATTACTATTTAAAACTGATTTCAGTTTTTTTGGTATTGCAAAGTTTATTTGAAAAGTTGTCAAACAGAACCTGCCAGAAAATTATATTTTTGCACACCTATCCCCCTATTTCAGTTATTTCTTCTGCTCATTAAAATCATCCCTGTCCCCCTCCAATTAAACATTTAAATCCTTTTTTATTTCATTGTGACTACATAATTTTTGTATGTGAAGAATGGTTCTGCATCTTGTATTTAAAATTCAATTTTCGTCATAAATGCCAAGATGTCAAAAATAATTTGCAAATATTCCATGTTTAAAAAAAAAACACCAGATTTTCATGTCGGGGGAATTTTATCAACTTGTTTTGACGTCTATTCTACATGCAAAATGTGTGTGTATAAACAACTGCAGGGCTTTTCCAGTCAAATGTGTCAACATATGTTTTCATATTTGAAATTATTTTATTCTGGATGACAGTATGCAGATATATAGGTACGACTGCGTGTTTATTTACAGTGCATCGGATCGTTTTGACATGTGAAAGGGTGATTTCCCATTTCCGATCACTTGTTTAAATTTTTGACAACAGCCATTCACGATGGTTTTATAGCTGAATCCCAAAAACTTACACAAGCGCAATTATTTCATAAAGCCCAAAGCACCATATATTGCTGGGGAGAACGCTGGGTTAGTGCAAGAATATAATTTTGTAAAAACATGTCAAAAAACCAAATTTTCATAAAATCTTGTTTTAAACTAGTGTTCTCAATCTATTAAAAATATTTACACTTTAAAATAACTTAAATCTTTATTTAATGAAATAAACTTACTCTGGTTCCTGAAGTAAAATCTGTAAAATATTTTCTCTTATGCTGAAAATAAGAAAATACACATGTAAACAAAAAGTAAATGATAAAGTAATATATATTTGAATCAATATCGGTCTAAATTTTATTTTCTCACAAGTTTCTTAAACATTTAAATGACCACTAACATCAATTCAAAGTATACAACATGACAAAATAAGGGTATGAGGTAAGCATCAACGGGCATAATCCCTTAAGATTGAACACAGGAGAAAACCTATTACATCTTCAGGTGTTGTATCTCCTTCAACAATATAAGCATTAGGACAATTCAATTTAACTGGTAGATTTATATCATCCCAAATGCCCCAATTTTTTGTTTTTTCTGGAAAGCAATTTTTGGAAGTTTTTCACTACAAAAGGTTTTTTCAGGTAGAATCAATGACAATTTCATGGCCTTCATTTCCAGTCCATGAAAAATAAAGGGTCTTAACTATCATTGGCCAAAATCAGTGAATGGGATGGAATGCATAAAATTTGATAATACAAAACAATATTTGACATATACTTCAGAGTCTTGAATAATAGCTTGCCCGACTGCAGAGATAAAAAATTAAATTGCCTGCTCAGTGGTCGGGCAGACATGAACAGTTGTTTTGGAGGTTCTCCCTTTAAAAAAATATCATATTAAGACTCAGCGCTCACCACACTTTAAAATTTTATGGAGAAGTGACTTCTCCCTTGCAACCAAAGAGGGAGAAGTGAGGACCTTACAGGGAGACTTGAGAGAAGTCAGGAATTGTTGCAATGTTTTTGTGCCTTCACATATATATGTAATTTTGACCCTTATTTAAGTTTTTATAGCAATGTAAGTAAACACTAGGGGCGCCACTGGGCGGAAACCAGAGTTTGTTTACAGTATACCGGTCCCAAAATAGGCTGGAAAAGGTTGTAAAGAAGCGGAATCCAGTTTTCAAATAACTTCCGCCAAAACAGCTCCACCTGGCATTTACTGACATTGCTAGTTCTTACTTTATTCCATGTCATAGTGTGGTTCGAATTATATGATAGGGGTGTACTAGCTAAATAAAATGCGATGAAATAGGAACTGTATTGGAATATGCTTTAATTAAAAATTTGGTCTTATTTTTCAAGACCTACAAAAAATTGAGTAATTATAATATGATGAGATAGAATTATTAAATTTGTTTTAAAAACTGATTTTTTTATAGGTGCAAGATGAAAGTGACATAAATTTGTTTATCTATTGAAAGGTACATGTAGCTGAAAATTTTTGAGATGTTGAGCTAAAAATATCTGAAGAGTTATTTTTTCATTCTTTATTTCTTTCCATTTTTCTTTATAATCTTTTTTAAGAATTATTCTTTATATTTATAATAGGGGCATTATTCTGTATTCTTTTCACCCCATCCAATTACCCTCATCAAAAGTCTAAGAAATTTTAATGCCCATATGGTGAAGCCTTTCATTCCTTTTATCTGTTCTATTTTGTATAGTTTACAATTATCTCTTTCAAATCAATTTTTTTGGTTAAATTATTGCATGTTGTCAGTTGACACCTACCTGTCAAGTAATTAGACAAAGTGGGACAAATCAAATTTAAAAGACAAATTATCTCTCTTTGTGACAAAATGCCGCGATAGTAGAAAATGTTTCTGATTTTGCAACTTCTTGCTAATAAAATGACAAATTGATGAATTAATTTCACTTCCAGCTTTGTAGAATTACTGATGTTGTTACAAAATCAAAGTTTTTGATCATTTCATCACAAGATTATCCTTTACCCTGTGACATTTTAACGAAAATCTAAACCCAGAACTAAGACAAGTCAGAAATGATAGGGCAATTTCAACTTTGCTTTTGGCGTATCCTTGGGGTATTTCGTTTTTTAAAGGGTGAGTTTTTTGCCACTTCACCCAGTTTGGTAAGCCTTGAAGACTATATTTATTTTATTGTTGTAACAAATCTAATACACAGCACAACTGAAAGTTCTAAAAAATTCACAGGACTGGCAAGTTTCATAAACCTCTGACTTTGTAAGTGGCCAAATCGACCGCAAGTCTCCTTTTCAAGACAGCAATTATTTCCACACACATTGGGCCTTGAAAAATAAACAACCTGCCCCACATTTTTGAGAAGGGGTGGATGATTATCTATCAATTAACTTGTATTGGCCTTATTGACATCGGTAGCAATGTTGTTAAAAAATCAACGAAAGAAAATCATAAATCCTAAATAAACTCTGTATTTAAGAAACAACATTCAAAGTGATTTTAACAGGTTCAAGATAATTTATATAATGAGAGGTCAGACACATACATTGTGATAGAAACTTAGAATTCAAGTAGCATAACTTGTACTGAATATTCATAACAACACTGCCCAGGAAAAAATAGTACTATGGTAGACTTTTGAACACAAAAATTTATATATATAGAATAACCAATCATTTTTCTTACTTCTGTTGAATTTCTGCAGATTGTGCTGACCAGTGTCTGCCTTTCTGTATCTTCCTTCTCAGCAATACAGCTGCATATTGCCTTACCTGTCAATTTTATACACAAAAGAATTTAAGCATTTCTGACACCAAACTGCTCAACAAAAACAATTATGGTATAACTAATCTTGAAATTCGATTACCAGTACCTTAAATCTAGAAGTTACTGAACAAAACATTAATTCATGAAGGAGCATAACACATGAATGCAGTATCGGTGTTGTTTGGTCATGATTTGTAGATTTTTGGTATTGTAACTTCAGGATTAGTTAAATGATAAGATTTAATTAGAAAATAAAAGCCTTTATTTCTCATATTGAAAAGCAAGTTCTTATACACAAGGTGTTCAATTTAAATTTTCTATGGGACAAAAATAAATATTTCATCTCACTGATAAAGTTATATTTTTAGTACTGGAGGAAAGTCAAAAGGGAGAATAATCATGAAATTTGAAAGATGGGCATAACACATTTCTACCTGTATATAGTATTTTAAGAAAGTTCAAAATAATGATTGGGCCTCTGTGCACAACATACAAGCAAGATGTCTTTTTGCATGATTAAACAATTAAAACTGCTGAAAACTCAGCTGTCAGTTTATATGTTTCAAAGCTCATTACGGTTAATGCAAACAATGAATGATGGCTCATTTCTCATTGATATTCTAAATAAGGTATTGTATTAGCATTTAAAGTACTCCTCTCTCTGGAAAAAATAATCTATTTTCAGAAAGGTACAGTAAAATTTACATGAAAGCTTTAAAAAAAATAACCCATTACATATGTAAAAGTTTCATCTGCGGAATAAACATTGTTCTATAATGAACATGTAAATACTCAATTCATCATTTCTTATATGGAACACTGACCCTAGTACACAAGATAAAACTATGCACAAACCATAAGTTGCTTTTGGGATTCATCAGCCTGATGCAATCTTCAAAACTATTTATAATTATTATACCTCAGTATGTATATTTTATATCAAAATTAGTTAAGATAAATTTGCCACTTTTTGAAGAATACAATGAGTATCAAAATAGTTTGTTTCTTTAAAATATTCTTTTTAAACATCATGCATTTTCCCGCAAACTGCCTTTTGAATACATCTAGTTTTATCTCATTGTACGGTAATAATCAGAGAACATTCAATATATTGATTTGTCAGACGACAATGGCCGTCTCCAGTGGGGAGCCATTTGCTTCCCTATCCAAGTAGGATAAACAAGATAAATTAGATGGCAGCGATGCAAAAAAAACACCAAATATGTATAAGGCATCAGTAAATTATCTTTCGGTATAATAAAACACTTACTAACTGCATATTCAAGGAATAGTAAGTTTACTGTCCCCTAGATACTAACTATTGCCCTTGGCTACACCTCGGGGCAATAGCTGGTACAGTGCAACCTCTGTAAACCGAACAGCTATGTGATGTAGAAATTGGCCAGTTTTCGGAGGTGCGGGTTTTAAGAGGTTCCGGACTGTAATGAAATCTGACCAAAGTAAATTGATTAAAATATGGAAACGCATGAAAATTACATATTTATGACATTTGCATTGTTTCTTCTTTGATACTAAATCTTAGTCGCTAAGCTTGTTTGTTATTTTTTGGTAGAATGGCAACTTAAAATCTTTTATTGGAACAAAGTATTTCCTGTACACATCACTGAGTCTTTGTTTTAAACATGTAAATTAAAATACGCTACTGATTGAAGAGAATGAATGTTCAGCCTGTTTTTAGAGGTGTATTTCACGTGAATATTTTATGTTTTGGACTGGAAATTATCTCCGGTATTCGGAATTCAGAGGGGCCGGTTTTTGGAGGATTTATGACCAAAGCAAAGTGTTCGGTTTGCGGGGAAATCCGGTTTTCAGAGAGGCCGGTTTAGGGGAGTTCCACAGTATCTATAATTATTACCATTCCTCTCATACCCAGTCAATAAGTATATAATACCATGAATACTGCTTATGTTAAGTACACATATATGAACAAAATACAAATTTTAAACAAACCTGAGGGACCTGGGAAGACCCCAATACTTGACATAATCCTGGTACAATATTAGGATCTTTGAACAATTCTTTCAACTGCTGTGTTGCCTGGCAATGAAAAATTCAAAAGAAAAATCACTTTACCTTTAAACAAAATTATCAACTAAGTTAACTTCATGAAATACGAACTAATCAATCTCATTTCATCCAAATGTATTTAATATGATCACTTTGTTATTGTCAGTAAAATGTTTAAAGATTTTTTTTAAATTACTTTGTCTTGTGGTATGAGTATTGCATCTTCAAATTCTGCTTTTTGGCAAACATTTTATTTCATTCACACAGCCATGTTTAAAAAATTATTTGTTAGACATTTGTCTACCCACTCCTAAAAGGGATGATTCTGTCAGAAGTTATTTTTTTTGTTTGATTAATGCATCATTTAATATATCTTCCTATTAACTTCTACCTCAGCTAGCTTCGTTTTAACATAATCCCTTTTTATTCATTTAATTTGAGTTCAGTCATGCCATACATATGGAAAACACTTGTCAACAGGGTAAAAAAAATACACTGAAAATTACCATAAAAGAAATGAGCCAGCACAATTCAGGGCTTTTGGTAACATGTCTAGGAGTGTCTCTTTGCACTTCGAAAGAGAGATTTTATTTTGCATTTTTTCATCAGATGATGCCTACTACAATTGTGGGAATCAACAACCTCCTTAATCATGTTATTGATCGATTTCTAAATTGGTTACTGTTTGTTGACCTTTTTGTTCTTTTTCACCTTCAAAGCTATGATGATTATCAATGGGACTGATACTGGCACTGGACAATATGTGACCTTGTTATGTTTATTATTTTATTATTGACTTCCTTTATGATAAAGGTACCATATTTGATACACACTGTTGTCCATCTTCTTGGAAATTGCATTATTTCAAATTAAACTACTTTCATTTCTAACAAGGCATCTATTGTAACATGTTACTGAAATGAGTCTAAGTAACATATCAACAATTTTTCAAGAACAGACCTACTGACGATGTCAATCCCCATGAAAACATATGTCCCCGTACAGGAAAAAAAATCCCCTAAACTGAATTTGGAAGTAATCTTCAGTTTGGTTTTGGTAAACATACCATTTGAGACATTATCCGCTTCATAAATATTTAAATTCTGGACTGTCATTTTCAAATTTGACTTACCAAATAATCTGGTAGTCATCATTTTCAAATTTGGTGAATCCTGGACTCATAAAAAAATGCCTACCAAAACCCCTGACAATTTAAACTGAATTGGTGAATTGGTCAGCAACTGCCAACAAACCATTTCTTAATATCAGTTAATGGTCTGAGTTGTACATACATGTACAACATTAATCATTCCTGTTTTTTTTTTTAATAGCCTATTACAGCAATGACAGACAAAGCTGTTTTGGACTGGGCTTAAGGTAAAATTTTTATACAACATTAAACTCATTAATTTGAGAAGGGAAGTCAAAAGTTACTATACTTTACATCAAAAGCATTCTTCCTAGCTAGTGTACAATTACTTATCAAAGGGAGGCACTTCTGACTCACGTTGACTAAAGTACAGAACGTCGCTTTCAACTCAAAATATGAAAACATTTACTTTGCTTGTCAAATTAATGAGTTTACAGACATACATGTACATGTATCATGGTAAAATTATTCACGTTTAAGGAGATTAAGTGGAGATATGAGATAAATTGTCACAGGGAAGTATTTTTAAGTATTAATCAGGCCTCTACAATAACAATTTTTTTAACTTGTCCCTTTGGACAAGTGCTTTCTTAAATCAACTTGTCCGGAAGGATTTGACACTTGTCCGAAAATTGAGTGGCTGTGTCAGGAGGGGGGCCTTCAATGACTTCATATACAACGCCTGAAAATTCTTCAATCCAGTTGGATTGAAAAGTTCTCTCTCTTTTTCTTTCATACTCTTTTTTTCTCTCTTTTGTCTCTAAATCATCTTTCTTTTTCTTTTTGGCCGTATTTGAACATGTAAACCGGAATTTTGACAGATCCATTTATGGCAATTTATTTACATTAACTCCGCTCACTGTTAATTGTAACATGCAATTAAATTCATATTTATTCTGCCAGATAAAATGTTTACGCGAATCAGATTAAATAGAAGAACAGTGAAATTCATTCACCGGTATATATTTCTCCCTCGAAAGTGAAATCGAAAATAAAATAATTTTGTCATCCATATGCATGTAAGGTTTACAGATAATTCTCACTACCATAACCTGAATTTCAAATTAAAAATTGGAAGGTTTCCGATGAACATTTTTATTTCTAAGTCCTTCTTTCAGAATGTTTTTACTTGTCCCATCAGACAAGTACGAAGTCAAAGTTGATTGTCCGATGGAAATTTTCAGCTGGTACCGGACAATCGGACAAGCGTTATTGTCGAGCCCTGTTAATTTAAATATAGTATATAGCCCGCTGATAATAAATGCATTGATATTTATGTATATGGTAGATATTTATTTTACAAAAAGTGTGATATCAGTGTCAGAGAAAAAAAAAATAACCAGATGTTGGGCCCCTGATGATGAACAGACAGACTTTTACAAAGACATCCTAGCAATCTGGAAAAAATCAATTACAAACATCATCTTTCAATGAGAAATTATTTCTTTAGACTCCCACTGTGCTCCAGCCAACCCTCTTCCCCTCCCCCCAAAGTGAATAAAATACATTGTCATTGAAGTGTAAGCATTGCCTGTACTTAAGACAGTAAATTTGTAATAAATCTACAATGTAATGAAGTAAATCTGTCTTGCTTTACATAAATTTCTATAAAAGCAGACGAATTGGCTCTCAAACCATAAAGGCTGAACCTGAGAGTGAAAAGTGAAGCACGTGGGCATTCTTTACATTTCTCAGATTTATGTTCACTGTTTTCTTAGTAATTGCTTGAGTTAAATTTTAACCTGTTGGATTGTATTATTATCTGGTACTAAAAGCTTTCCTAAAGTTTCTTCTAGTTGCTGAGCCATTATTGCTAATCAAAATCGTCTACAAATTAGTAAACAAAACCTTTCCCTCCAGAACTTCAACTTGGTGGTTGTCTCCCTTTTGCCTCTTCTTGCATGGGACACCTTTTTTGGTTTTGTTTTCATTAAAAGTTTATGTGACAAATGGGAATATTCTCCATTTTTCCTTTATAAAATAAATTAGATTTGATAAACATAATTTACTGATTAGCAGATCATATTCATTAAAGTTCGTCTGGCAAATTTCATCCGGAAAATCACCTTTTCCGAACCGCTTTTCTTGTAAGTTAAAACACGGGAATGATGCAGAATATTTGACAAGTTGGAAATTTTTAGCAGACAAACTAAAGTTTTAAAAACAGATTTAGTCATCAGAATGAATGAATCACAACAAAGACGTGTCAAGGAAGCTCAGGAGCACATAAGCAAGGCTGAAAAATGGTACAAAAATGAAAATATTTTATGTTAATTACACCTGTATTATTGAGCACACACCCAGAACCATATAAATTTGGGGGCAAGGTGGACGAGTGGTTAAGGCGCTGGCCTTTAAACCATGAGGTCGACACTGCTGTAGGTTCGAACCTCACATGTGTCAAGGTTTCCAGGCACCTACCTTAGCTCGGGGGTTTCACCGATTTTCCGACCTGGAATATTGGGCTTTCCTCCCCCACAAACCTGGCGACCATGCGAGAACACCATATCTACCACCCGGTCGTAAATCTCGCCGTCGGTAAAAAAGCTCTACAGAGCTTATGTTGATTGTTGACTTGTACACACCGACGTTAAATAAAACTTACCTTTACCTATTTTTTTTAAGACCGCAAAATTTTTGCGGTCTTATATTGGTATGGCGTCGTCGTCGTCCGAAGACATTTGGTTTTCGCACTATAACTTTAGTATAAGTTAATAGAAATCTATGAAATTTAAACACAAGGTTTATGACCACAAAAGGAAGGTTGGGATTGATTTTGGGAGTTTTGGTCCCAACAGTTTAAGAATTAGGGGCCAAAAAAGGGCCCAATAAGCATTTTTCTTGGTTTTTGCACAATAACTCTAGTATAAGTAAATAGAAATCTATGAAATTGTAACACAAGGTTTATAACCATTTTTGGGAGTTTTGATCCCAACAGTTTAGGAATTAGGGGCTAAAAAAGGGCCCAAATAAGTATTTTTCTTGGTTTTTGCACAATAACTTTAGTATAAGTAAATAGAAATCTATGATATTATCTTGGTATAAGGGAGGTAATCCAAACACATTTAAAGTAAAATATTGTGTATGATTCAATTATGTATAAAGAAATGTAGATTGTCTTGGGGTGATTTATAGCTGTCAATTTATTTTTAGAAGTTACTATTAATTAATATTAATTTTAGCCATATGTCATTTTCTATTTTAAGACTTCAATGATGTATTTAAATGGGTAATTATGTTTGCAAACTCCATGAGAAATTTGAATAGGGATTATGACCTTTATCTTGAGAGAAAGAATTTTTTTTAGGGGGGGGGGTCAATACGCAATAGCATAGTGTATTGCACAAAAGTGAAAAAAGCGGTAAAATTTAATTTATTTTTTGGGGGAGGGGGTTCAATTTGCAACAGCATATTGTATTGCACAAATAGCAAAAAATTGAATATAAATTCAAATCATATGACCAATTCTAAGTTCTTTGACTACAGTTATTCTGTGTCAGAAACCTATTATGTGTCAAATATTTAATTACAATCAATTTCAGACCTGTATCAAGCGCAAATATTGTGTCCATTTTTGCCCCAACTGTTCAGGGTTGGACCTCTGCGGTCGTATCCAGCTGTGCTCAGCGAAGCAATTTATTTAAGTAAATTTTGCTACGTTGGCCAACAGAAAATCTGTATGATTAAATATTGATGAATCCCGTGTCATATCGCTCTGATTCCCATTCACCCCGACATTTATACATGTACATTCCATTCTCAGTGACAGTTGGCACGACTTTTCACCTCAACACACACTATATTTGCAAGCAAACGGAGAAATTCTATACTTGCATCATACATCGTGTCATCCACAACAATGTTTCAAATCCTTCATTAAAGGTGAAGGAATAAGAATTCTCCAGAATACAAGTGATGGACAAAATTAAAACGAGAGATTAGAACTCTTTGTCAAAAAGCTTGTAAAGAGAGGTTATAATAAAAACCATGTATAGGAAATCTTAAATACCATAAACTATGAGCAGAGAAACATAAGAATTAAAAGAAAATATCGAAAACAGAATTATAATAATATGTTGATAACCTCATATAATCCAAAAGGTGATATTTTACAATGACTTATGACTAAATTTTGGTGCTTATTACACACGCCATATTTAAGTCTACACCATATGTGGCTTTCAAAGGGGGAAGAAGTATCAAAGATGTATAAACAAATAGTTGACAAGTAGATTAAGAAATGTCGGCAATTAACAAATACATTGTGAATCAATGCCACACAATAATGATAATATGTCTGCGCAGCTGGACGATAGATATATTGAAGGCATTATCTAATGTGACCATATTTATTATTATGCATAAAAAAATGCTGATGGCCGAACTTAGACAACAATGAATAACATATTATTATTATATCGGTGGTACACATTACCCAGTCAACGTTAAGACGAAATGATTGACAGCATATAGTCTTGTACAGACAGTAAAATAAATTGACTTCATTGCAGACAAAAATAGTCGCAACAAAACATGCAATTTAATAAAAAGCAATAGCTAAAGCATGCTAAGTATACATGAAATATTCACAACTGAATAGATGTATAATAATTAGTGACATATAATTATGCATTTAAATAAAGGGGTGTGATCTCCCTAATTGTCAAAATATACTGAGTGCCAATGAAAACGCAACACTTAGTTTTTTTATAATATCTTTTGGAAAATATTTTATATCTTTTTGAAACAATTATAAATTGGTTTAAAAATGAATAAAGCATCTATCAACAATTTTACGGACTGCAAGCGCCATCAGGTTTTGGGCACAATTCAAGGAGGCATGTCCGAGCATGAAATTGCTCGTCGGTGCAGTGTTCACCTTCAACCAGCACACTTTTGTCCCAACGACATCAACAAACTGGTACGTTGAATGACAGACCGCGTCCAGGTAGGCAATGAGTGACAGCACCCCAACAGGATCGTTACATTTGTCTACAGCATCTACGAGATTGACTCCAAACTGCCATTTATACTTCACGGGATACAGTAGTTCATGGCAGACAAATTGGAGCCAATACAGTGCAACGACATTCTTGACATAACAGTCTGAGAGCAAGACTGCCATTCCGCAGAAACATGTTGATGCCCCAGCCACGCCGAAAGCGTCTTGTATGGACTCAGCTATGTCAGCAATAGGCACACAGGCAGTGGTCATCTGTATTGTGGTCCGATGAGTCACGTTTCCACTTGCGTCATAGTGACGGCGGGACATGTGTGTGGCAGCGAAGAGGAGAGTGTTATGTGGATCCATGCGTTCAAGAGACTGACCGTTGGAATGGCGGCAGCGTTATGGTATGGGACGGGGGGGTGGGGGGGCATATCATTGAATCATCGGACTCTCATTTTAGTCATCAATGGGAATTTAACATCTCAACGCTACATTGATGAAGTGCTACGCCCTACTGTTATTCCGTTCCTTCTTACACACCAGGAACAAGATAATGCCTGTGTTTTTTGTGGGTAGTACTTCGTTTGCGTTGTGGTTTATGAAAAGAAGACGTCTTTGAACATGAAAGTATCCCACGTTGTGTGCGGCAATGCGTTAGGGTTCATGTAATTATCCTGCGTTAACTAAAAGTCTATAATCCTCAACACTTCCATGGCCAGCGTTTTCTCCAGATTTAAGCCCGATACAGCACCTTTGTGATCAACTTTGACAGGCTGTCAGAAGACGCCAACCAATGCCAATAATGCTATGCCAGCTTGAAAATGCACTGCAAGTGGAATGGAATAACATGCCACAAGACCGTATTTGACTTTTGATTTGTACAATGCTGAGGCGATGCAGAGCATGCGTCGCTCCAAATGGAGGACACATTCGCTATTGAAAATGCGAGTTCGTAAAGTGATAATTGTACATTCAACGTTAAATTTTAGTGTCAAAAGACAAAGTTGACTTTCCATGCCTGATATCGATTTGTTGTTACTGTTATAAAATTTTCAAAATATAAATTGTTGCCATAGCATTATTTTTCATATAAATTTTATCTATGTTAATACTGGTGTTGTGTTTTCATTGGCGCTCAGTATATTAACATATAATAATAGAGATTCTGTATGGAAGGGGATCACTGCCACTATTCTAAGTTCTAAGTTCTAAATTTTATATTCCAATTCCCATATTCTATATTCTAATTTCATTATTCTTAATTCTGTATTCTTAAACTTGTTAATTTTAATGCCCATTTTGCAACTTGCATTATGCTTACCAGTAAATTACAACTTCCATAATTCATAATGTTGCATTTTTAAAATTATATTTTTATAACTTCCTAATTCTATGTTTCCAAATTAGTTAATTTTGATTTTGGTCTTTCCAAATTCCAACTTTTATTTTCTTCTTTCAAACTTTCAACTTCTAACTTCTGTTTTAATATTTGAAACTAAGTTATATTACAAATTACAAATCTAGCTTGGTGGCGGACACACCACGTATACAATTATAACAACAGATAGCGCTGTGTATCTCTGTCGGTATCAGAATATGCTGAAACGGATTGGACATGGAATAGTGATGTTCCCACCATGCCATGATGCATAAATGATAAATCATGGAAAAGAATCCCTTCATCATGTATGACAGGTTGGGAACAACCCCTCAAATGAGGGATAACTCCTGAATGTAGTGACTACCCCTTTTATGAGGAGTTGAATTCAAGTGATAAAAAATAATTTTTTTAAAACCACTTCTTAGTATAAAAGGGCACATGGTTATATTATTTGTAGAAACTTTGTCCAAAGAACAATATATCTATCTTGTATTATATTGACAAAACATGTCCATGAATTTTGGAATATTCATGGACTTCAATCTTCTTTATTTTTGAAAATAAGAGGACCCCTATTTTAGAAAAGTTTTCCCAAATATAATGAATTTTCTCCCTTTTCTGGTTAAAAGGTTAAGTTATTCTACTACAGCAAAATAACCCCTTGTCTGAGGGACAGTCCCTCATTTAAGGGATATACCTCATTTGAAGGGTCATTCCCAACCTGTATGAGGGGGGGTCAGACCTTTATCGGGACTCCGGGATTGGATGTTTTTAAGCTTGGGATTTCGAGATTGATCCTTTTGGAATCCAGGAATTCCCATTTCGGGATGTCAAATCAAATTTGTGACTGCCAGGTGAGCGATTCAGGCTCTTGTATGGAACATTTTGCCACCTGCCCGTCTCTATTGGTACATGTGGTATGGAAGCTCTTAGTTTTTTAATCCAAATTCTGCTTTTTTCACTTAATCTTCTTAAATAATTTTCAAGTCCAAATTTTTTCTTGAATAAACAATAAAATTGTCCTCTTGACGAGTTTGATATTTCACTAAATCAAGATATAATAAACTGATCAAATAAAATTCTTTTAAGATAGTTCTTATCACAAAAACCTGTCTAGTCTACAAAAACATATTCCAGTCCAGCATGATTTAATGTCTTTTGAAGAAATGTGCCAGTATTTATGGACCTTCCACTTAAATTTATTATATGTAAAATGCATGACTTGTGCTATTTCTTAGTACTTTTGATTCATTGTGTGCTTCTTATTGTTTATAATTTGTTATGTATAGTGCTGAAATAAATGACAGTCATAAACCACCCTACAAATCTCATTCACATTCCGAATTGTCTTCATTAACAGCTAATTTCTGCATAGAGTTGTCATCATAGTTGGTCTGAATTGTCTTTATAGTCGGTCCAAATTGTCTTTATAATCAGTCCGAATTGCCTTTATAGTCAGTCCGAATTGTCTTTATACACGGTCCGAATTGTCTTCTGTCAGAATTTTCTTGCACCCATTTGTACATATCACACCAGAGAAAACTTAGAATTCCTATGATTTGTCACGAAAATGGTTTTTTTCCAGTAGAATTGACCCGTGATGAAAATTGTCCAAATTCATACAATCTGTCAAAAATCGCAACACAAGACTTTTTGCAGTCACGACATGAGACTCTTGAGGTACTGTGGGATGTATAATTTCAGCAGCAGGGGAAAGTAAAAAATATGATAGAAATAGAAATTTAACTTTAAAATGTAGAATTAAAAAATCCCACATGAAATTTTAAATATTTAATGATGTTTTTTTTTACTATTTGGGGTAAAAAGTTTTCTTCACTCGTTACATCATTTGATTTCCTCACTTTTGTGAGAGAATTTAATCTGTTTTATTTTTCTTTCTTTCTATTAAAAAATTTTTGTGGATCATTTGCTTATGGCTTTGGATATGTGAAGACAATAATTAAGTACATTCTCAAATTTGGCAAACTTGTTAAATGTTGATGTAAAAGTGAAAATGGTTGCCGAGGACTATGCAAATGTGTAAAAGCAGCATTAAGTTGTACTGCTCTGTGTAAATGTAGAGGACAATGTGATATGGAATACATTGTAGACATGACACAAGATTCAGAATTATGTCAGATGTCCTAGAATGTCAACCAAGATGGCTGCCATAGTCAAACTTAGTTTGCGAAAATTCATTAAAAAATCTTCTTGTCTGTAACCACTAAGCCAATTGGAACCCTACTTGGCAGAAATGGTCTTAAGTTGGTCCTCTTTCAGAATAATATCAGATGACCCTGAATGTCAACCAAGAAGGCCAGCACAGCTGAACTTAGTTTGACATAGGACCCTATATATGGGAAAATTAATTTTAAAATCTTGTTTTCTGAAACCATTGAGCCAGTTGGAACCAAACTTGGCAGAAATGGTCCTTTGGTGGTCCTCTTCCAAAATTTTGTCAGATGAAAAAATATTCTTGTCTGAAAGGACTTGGGCATTTGGAACCAGACTTTGCAGCCATGGTGATTAGATTTGAAAGAATTATGTCCAATATTACAGACTTTTGTTTCATAGGTGCTTTTACTCAATGTAATGGCTGTTGATTGGCAAATTGAATCCAGGTGAGCGAAACAGGCTCCGGGGAGCCTCTAGTTTTACTTGACCTTACTGTATTGATATGGGGTTAATATTGTGCTTTCAGATATATTAGTTATAAATGTCACTTTGTTTTGTTTTCAGTATGAAGACATCTTTGTTAAAATGGTCACCAGATTTAGATGGAGCTGCCTCAGAATATACACAAGCAGGTAATGATCACAGTTATTTAGATAGTCTAATCTAACCTTTTATATATTGTTGTTGTGTACTTTACAATTTTAAAGAATATTTATTATCCCAATTGAACCTTTTTTTTTAGTTTACATCTTGGATAGGCCATAAATATTGTAGTATATTTCTTTAAATAAGACATTTCCAGTCTTAGATATATTCTTCAAAACACTTTGCCTAAAACTTTCTAGTACATGTATTGGGTTACAGGATATCAGATCTCATATAGCAGTTGTTAATGAAATAATTTTTTTTCAAATATTTTTAAATCTCTGAAGTAAATACTTTAGTGATTGGCACAGGATTTTGGTGGAATGATCCAGAATGCCAATAGGACCACCTTAAGTAGTAGAAAAAATCAGCAAAAAGTATTTAAATTAATTTCTATGAAACACTTGACCAAATTGAACATATCATTGATTTATTAGTCTGTATTTGGTCTACTTTAGAGGTTGTGTCACAAGATCAATATGGTTGGTATTACTAAAATATAGAAAAGTAACAAAAAAAGGACACATATACTAGTACATGTACCTGTATCTATCTTTCAGATCTGTGATGAATATGAAATTTAAATCTGTTAAAAGGCTAAAATTAGATTACATCAGCATTAATTGTACTACTTTCCAGCATTTTTAACACACATAAATCATTCATGTAATTTATCGTTTAAATTCTTTATATTTTTAGCTACATGTTACAGAAATGCCAAAATGTTAACAGAAGCAAAGAATGCTTACATCAAAACAGCAGAATTACAGTCCAGAATGAATTCGTATCTTTTTTAATTAGATTTACATGTATTTTTGTTGCTGATCACATCATTGTTAGTCAGTGGTTCTAAGTCCACATTCATTGATCAAACTAGTCTGAACTGATTTTGGAGGATAATATTAACATATATTTTATAATTTTATAGACAGAACATTAACTAAGCTAGATCTTGAAATATTCAGTTTTAATGCAAAAACATTGATTTCTTTAACTAGGCATCAGACCATTTCATGCTGGAAAGTAAGTATATGTTTTATAGAAAAAAATTCCAGCAAACATATACAATGTGAATCGTACTGTGTCAGGAAATTTAATCTTTGATATAAATGCCCTTTCAAAATTATGGTCAGATAATATCGGCCATGCACCAAATTGGTCACCAATACGTTAATAGAAAAATCCAATAAAAATGAAATTACACTTATAATTCATCTCATAAACCATGTTACCAGTTTACACTAGACTGTTATTTCGATGTATATTTTTTTTTTTGCTCTTTTTTGTCATTTTTTGTCTGAAGGTTGAGGGTTCGAAAATAGCACTAGCCCAATGCCCGGGACTAGTGATTTTTATCAAGTGGCTATCATTTTTAGTGATAATTAAAGCCTGATGGGCTAATAAATTTTCGCCTAGGATTTCAGAATAAAATGGATTTGTTACTTTTTGACGGCTAATATAATTTCAGCAATAGGGATAATGGTTTTTATCAATTGCATATATCCAAGCTGGTAAATTTCTACAAGTTCTTGGCTAGTTCTTTGACATATTGGACTAGTTAGTACTGAAAATCCATTGTGAGTGTGTCCAGAAAATTTCAGTTGCATTGTTTATTCATATTACGTAAACCAATTGTGTTATCCTTTTTAGCTTACCTGGCCCAAAGGGTCAAGTGAGCTATTCTCATCACTTTGGGTTTGTTGTCGTACGTCTTCTGTGAACTTTTTACAAAAATCTTCTCCTCTGAAACAACTGGGCCAAATGGAACCAAACTTGGCCACAAGCATCATTAGAGTATCTGGTTTTAAAATTTGTCCGATGACCCCGCCTGCTAACCAACATGGCCGACATGGCTAAAAATAGAACATAGGAATAAAATGCAGTTTTTGTCTTATATCTAAAAAACTAAAGCATTTAGAGCAAAACTGAAATTGAGTAAAAATGTTCATCAGGTCAAGATCTACCTGCTATGAAATTTTCAGACGAATCGGTCAATCCTTGTTGGGTTATTGCCCCTGAATTGTTTATTTTAAGGAAATTTTGCAGTTTTAGGTTATTATCTTCAATGTTATTATAGATAAAGACAAACTGTAAACAGCAAAAATGTTCAACAAAGTAAGATCTACAAATAAGTCAACATGACCAAAATCGTTTAATTGACCCCTTATAGGAGTTTTTGTCCTTTAAAGATGTAAACTTTCCTTTAAAAATCTTCTTCTCTGAAATCACTTCGCCAATTGGGTTCACTGGAATGGTCTTTGGGTGGCACCCTTTCGGCATCCCCGACTTCCATCGCATATGGCTGCTGTGACTAAAAATAGAAAAAAAGGCGGGATGAATTTTAAAATTCTTGAATTCTTCTATGAAACTACATGGCCAATTGGAACCAGGCTTGGCAGCAATCGTCCTGAAGGGGTCCTCTTTCAGAATTTTGCCTGACTGTCAACCAAGATCGCCGCCACAGCCATTCTTAGTTTAACATAGGACCCTATGGGAAAATTCATTTAAAAATCCTCTTGTCTGAAACCACTGAGTCAATTGGAACTCAACTTAGCAGCAATGGTCCTTACATGTTCCTCTTTCAGAAGTATAACTAGAAGTCCTATAACCTGGACTGTCAACCAAGATAGCCACCACAGCTGAACTAGTTTAACATAGGATCCTATGGGAAAATTCATTTAAAAATCTTCTTTTCTGAAACCACTGAGCCAATTGGAACTCATCCTGGCAGCAATAGTCTTTATATGGTCCTCTTTTAGAAGTGTGTCCGATGACTCGGACTGTCAACCAAGATGGCTGCCACAGCCGAACTTTGTTTAACATAGGACGCAATGGGAAAATTTATTTAAAAGTTTTCTTGTATGAAACCACTGAGCAAATTGGAACTAAACTTGGCAGCAGTAGTCCTTGCATAGTCCTCTTTCAGAAATGTGTCTGATGACCCGGACTGTCAACCAAGATGACCACCACAGCCAAAATTAATTTATCTTAGGACCCTACAGGAAAATTGATTTAAAAATCTTTTTGTCTGAAACCTGTGGAACCACACTTGGCAGAAATGGTCCTTAGATAGTCCTCTTTCAGAATTTTGTCCGATGACCAAGACTGTCAACCAAGACAACTGGCACAGCCGAACTTAGTTTAACATAGGACAAAACGGAAAAACCGGACACTTGGATTTTTAGTCATGCTTAAGATGGACAAGTTAAATTCAGGTCAGCGATAAAGGCTCTTATGAGCCTCTAGTTACATTAACATATTTCTTGCTGCAGACCAAACATGGCAGATATATTGAAAATAAAAATATCATTCAAAAATCAGTTCTTCAGAAATCATTCCCTATTATGAACTCCGTGAAAACTTACTTTGTTTAGGTTTAGAAAATGGTGATAGCATGGTTGCTATTAGTTTTGGTTGTCAGACTTTCATTAGGGCAGTTTATAAAATTGAAACATTAAAATTATATACTGAGGATTAAGTATTAGAAGGTTAGCAATTTCTTTTGCAAAAGCTTTCATTAATGGGCTTCTAATTTATTATAGATCTTATGAACAAGCTGGGTTGATAGCCAAAGAAAACAAGGATTTAGAAGGGTGTGTTAACTTTTTAACAAAAGCAGCTAGGATGTTCCAGGAAAATGGTACTCCAGACACGGCTGCTCTTACTTTAGAAAGGGCTGCAAAGTAAGTGTAATTCATGTAACTAGATTAAATCTACCTTGTCTCTGAAGTGTTGCATAAGTTGTAAATATAGATTCTCTTTGTTATAAATCTGCAAGATTAAGCAGTAAAGTTTGGTTATTTGCCAAATTATCAAGTTCCAATCGAAAACATGTACATAATTTCCATGAGTGTGCCCATTGTTGTCTGTTATTGTAAGGTTTCCTTTAAAAATATTTCTCCAGCCACACGGCCAGTTTTGACCAAATTTCAGTGGAATGGTCTTTGGTTGGTTTGATTCCAAAATTAGGAGCAGAGGTCTTTACATTACTTTAGTCCCATAAGGACAATGTTAAAAAAATATTTAAAAAGTAGAATTCTTTTTGTATGAAAATACTAGATCAGATGTTGGGGCAATGGTCTGTGGGTGATTCCCTTTCAAATTTGGATCTCAGACCTCGTACGGCAGTCCTTATTGAAAATAAACAAAAAATTATATATGGTATACAATCTTCTCGTCAGTAAATACTTCGACAGTGGGCACTATGGTGCAATAATCTCAGTTCAATAGACACACTATTAATAATAGTAAAATTAGTAAAAAATATTTGAAATCTTTCCTATGAAAAAAGGCCAAATGGAACTGTTTGTTTATTAGTGTGTCTGTGGTCCCCAGATCAATATGACTGTTATTACTATTGCTGTTATGATAGTAATATATTAAATATAAATTATAAGCAACATTTGAATCAGTTTAAAGCATCTTGAATTCCTTCTAAAGGTCATAATTGTTTTCATGGTGTTATTATTAGACAAATTTACATAAATCTTCCAGGAAAATTCTGGTTACATTTAGTACTACATACAGTTTTCATGGTTCATTGATTTTATAAACATTTGTAAAATCTGCATCATAGTTTCGTGATTTAGTCCATTTCTCAGCAACTGTAATACCATGGCCCATCATATTTGGTCTATAGATAGTTCTTGGTGAGAACATGCCAGTCTGAAACCTGTCTTCCGACGTTGACCTCAATTTCATGCTTGAATGACTTGTATATCATTTTCCTGGTTAAGTCCATTTCTCAGTAATTGTAATAACGAGACCCACCATATTTTGTCAGTAGATGATAGTTCTTGGTGAGTAAGACATGTTAAGTCTCACACCTGCCACTCAACCTTGACCACATTTCAAGCTTGAGTAACTTGTTTCACATTTTCGCGATGAAGTCCATTTCTTAACAGCTGTAATACTTACACCCATTATATTTGGTTAATCGATAGTTCTGGGTAGGTACATGCCAGTCTGACACATTTCACTTGACCTTGACCTCAAATTTTATTCTTTAGTGACTTGGGGTCTCATTTTTGTGATAAAGTCAACTGTAATACCAAGTCCCACCATATTTGGTCTATAGATAGTTCTTAGGGGTACATGTCAGTCTGATACCTGTTACCCGACCTTGACCTCAATTTTATGTATGAGTGACTGGTGTCACATATTCACAAATTAGTCTATTTCTCATCACATGTAATAACCTAATTCACCTATATTTGGTCTACAAAAGTTCTTAGTGGGTATTTGACAGTCTGAATCTGTCACCTGACCTTGACCATGTTTTTCGCACTTAAGTGACTTACATCACATTTGCATTTTCATTTTCAACATTCTCTGTAGGTATACACACCATATTTGATTTTTAGATAATTCTTGGTCAGCAAATGTCTGTCTGTCACTTGACCTTTACCTAAAATTTCACACTTGATTGAGTCTTTGTCACATTTTCACAAAGAAGTCCTTTTCTCAGCAAAGTTAGACCCTGGGATGTAGACCAAGTAAATTATGTCTATAAAAACTTCTTTGTGGGTACTTGTCAGCTGACCTTGAACACAATCTTAGGATTTAGTTACTTGTGTAAGATTTCTCAGAGAAATGTTACATGACCATAACTATTTCTTCAATGAATTCCTTTTGAGAATGCCTGATATCAGATAATATTTTTTCTATATCACGTGCTTACTCAGGTGAGACATGAAGTGTCCACTCTTGTAATAATAGAATGTATAGACAAAAAATAGGGGTACCAATGGTTGCTCCAATCTCTCCTAGTCTTACTGATATACGTAAGTTTGAAATAATAACGCATATGTGTGTATCGCTGTGTTTGATTATTCCACATCGGCTAGAGGTATGGGGGAGGGTTGAGATCTCATAAAACATGTTTAACCCACCGCATTTTTGCACCTGTCCCAAGTCAGGAACCTCTAGCCTTTGTTAGTCTTGTGTGTTTTTTTAAAATTTTGGTCCATTGTACGTTTTGGAGTTTGGGTGCCGTCCATTTTGCTGAACTAGTATACAGTATTGTTTAGGGGCCAGCTGAAGCCCACCTCCAGGTGCAGGATTTTCCCGCTGCATTGAAGACCAATTGGTAGCCTTGAGCTGTTTTCTGCTCTTTGGTAGGGTTGCTATTCTCTTTTCTATTCAAAATACGCATACTTTAGATTTAACGTTATGTAGAAAACCTACAGAAAACTTTCAGTACTTACATAGATCATCCGCTCACCCCTCTTCCGTGTTTAAAGGATTTATATTGGGAGAAATAACTAGATTGATTAGACTGAAAGACCTCATATCTCAATTTGAAATATTTATTATAAATCTATTCAAATGGGGTTATAAACGATGCAAAATTGAACCTTTAATAATGCAAAAAACTTAACCTTGCCAGAGAAAGAACAATTCAATACAAAAAACAAATCTATTTATTACTGCATATAAAATACATAAGAATGTAAAAGATTATCTCACAGCAGCTACACTTAAATAAATTATCTATATAAAATTAAAATTCTTTTAAATGAAATAAATGCAAGACATTTTTTAATGGAATGAGACCACCAGTGTCGTACCCCATTCCTCTTCAATTAAAATATAAGTTTTGTGATCGGCAGCAACACTTTTTCATGTCATCTTTATAAACAAAAGGCTAGAGGTGCCTGATGAGGATAGGCCTTGGTTCATATAACCTAAGCCGAAACACTGAACAACTACGAGATGATTTTCTCGACTAGTAGCTTTGGAATTAAAAATTATAAATGATACAATTGGTAGTGGACACATATTTAACTAACAATTTTGATGTCATGCTGGACTAAGCAGGGAAACAAACATTATAGCATTAGGTCTTGTTCATGGTCTTGGAAATTAAAAATAATGTAAAATTCTGTTGAACAAAAAAAAAAACTTTTGACCTACCCACCTACCCTCCTCTGAAATGTAGGGTCGGGAGAGGGGAAACAAACATCTTTTTAAATGTGGCCCTATAGTAATATATCAATGATATTTCACCACTACAGTCCTCTTGTAACGCTATTCAGCAATAATTGGGTCACATTGACCTAGATTTCATGGTCAAATGACTTTGCTTAAGGTTTATGTTTAGGTCCATTTCCTCATATTTCTTACATTTGAAAATTTTTATTTTTTTTAAAAAATCTGTTCATTAGAACATATAATAAAAGAAATCAAATTCATACTGACATAGCTCCATATCTTAGAAATCCTGTTGTCAATGATACTTAAACAAAACAATTTTGGTCTCTTAAAGTACAACACAGTTCTTTACCATATAATTGCTCCATTATAAACATCATTTTTCAATTTCATAACTGGATATTTCTTTCCTATTTACTGGTAGGTCAATATTACAAAACATATATTGTTTTTAAGGCAGGGCATCAGTGTCTTATGGACACATTTTCTAGTTTAATTATTAAGGCCACACGCATATTTTTACCATACCTAACTAAAATATTGCAAAAAGGGGGGAAAATCCAAATTTAAACAGAATTTTAGGAGCAGTTGAACAATTTTTATTTTTTATTTCTTGAAAATGAAGAATTTTGGGAGAATTTCGAGCATTTTTGCAAAATGAGGTGACAAAGTTAAAAAAAAAAATTTACATAGTCCAAAAATCACTGAAGAAATCCAAAGAATTAAAGATCAATTTGGTGGTTCATTATATAGTGTATGTAGAATTGCTTGTTATTTTGCTATATGTATTATCCTGTACTGGGAGATATCCCCACAGATTTATCTTATTTCTGTTATAGAGCTGTTGAAATTTCCCATCCAAATAAAGCAGCAGAACTTTACAGACATGCTTGTGAAGTTGCAGAGGTAAGTTGCTTTCTGTTAGAAAGTTATACATGTGTATTGCAACATGCATATAAATGTATGTCTCATCCTTTTTACAGTTGATTCTTAAACCTGCTTTGCAGAAAAAGTCATCTGATACTTTTCCATGATAAATTTCAATCAAATTAAACAAAATGTTTTATTAGTCTGAGTGCATGATGATATATTCATTGTTTTATAAAGAAGTTTTGAAGTTTACCGTATTTTCCTGCCTATGGGTCGAGACTTTTTTACTTCAAAATGACAATTTTACCATTAAAAGTCTATGAAGAAAGTATTAATTAGACCTATAGTCCACATAGACTTATAGTCCAGAAAATACAGTATATCAAAGGTTATTTTTCTTCGCTGAATTGATTTATGAAAAAATTCTAGCCCAACTTCTAGATTCAATATATACTTTCATCATTACCATTTTTAGCTGGAAGATAATCCAAGAAGATGTGCAGAATTTATAGGAAAATCAGCATTACTATTATTGAAACAGCAAAGGTAAATTTTAACAATTTTTATGCAAATACATATTTTGTTTTTAAATTTACTACTGGTATAGTTTAACTGTTCAAGTTTTGACATTCTTAAAAGAAGTAAAGAATGCACTGGAAAACTGACCAGAAGGGAAGAAAACTCATAATAGTGCAGTCGACTTATGTTATTTTGATTTTATCTGAACCAGAGAAAACATTTGAGATAAGTGTAGTTGAACTCATCAGCAGAAAGAAGTGGATTTTGTAAACCAAATGGACATAACTCAAGACTATCAGAAAAGGGCTAAATCATATATTAGGACATCTGTAATTGTATAATTATTTATTGGTAATTTGAACATTATTCCTTTGATTTGTGGTGACCGATAAAGTTATGGTCAACGTACTGGACCATATCAGAAACTTAGCGGGTCAGTACACAAGTTGACATGCGCTAACTGCCGTGGAAAGATCTACCATGTCAACCATATCTATCATCAAAATGACACAACGTCAGCGTTAGAACGGGAAGTAATTTACAAATCGCAGTTGTTTACAATAATAATGTCCAATTAAAAGTAATAATTCAATCGAAATAAATATATTTTTAAAAATTAGATTAGTCCCAATTTACAATATAAAATATTTGTGACATTTCAATCAGGAAATCGTTTGCTAAAATAAATAAACAAACAAACAAACCAATGGACCTCTGCACTGGCTATACAGTGCAATCTTAAACGATCATGACATCGATTTACCAACCTTTGATGTTCAATGTACCGTACCATCATTTTGTAACTCTTAAATTATTCAAAATATTTGAGGAACAAATGAATTTCACATTTACACTCTGTCGACCATTACTGAAGTGAAGCGTGCGCTTTCCTTGAATGAATGTTTTACTTCTCAGACATGCCAAAAAAGGTAGTTCCACAAAAAAATCACTTATTTAACGAACAAATAACATTTTTATGTGACCCTTTCTATTTGTTTAGTGTAAATAACTGATAAACAAAATAAAGGTCTTTTTGTTATTCTATATATATGTTTAGTCATTATACTCCCACTTGACAAAGACCGCCTCGGTGGTCTCGTGGTAGCGTGCTCGCCCCGAGTGCGGAAGGTCGCGGGTTCGATCCCCGGCCGGGTCAAACCAAAGACATTAAAATTGGTATTTGCTGCTTCTCCGCCAAGCACGCGACATCTAGGAGTAAGAGCAAAGACTGGTCGGCTCGGAGTCAGTATAATGTGTCCGAGTGAGGTGATATGTCTTCCTGCGGACAGTTACCTCGTGAACTAGCACATTAAAATCCGACTTAGCGTGTCGGTCTAGTACAAAGCAGGGATCATATTCATTATCATATCAACATGTTCTCGTCCTGATATGCACCTGGTTGCCACTGGACGTTAAACAATAATTCATCCATCCATCCCACTTGACAAGTGGTGGATCTACTAGAAAAAAATATATAAATATGTCTGTTTGTCCCTTTGTTCATTTGCCAATTTGCTCAAGCATCTCTTGTTTATTCAACTTTCATTCATCTTTTGGCAGATTTTGTACCTGCTTAAAGTATTTGTTGGCCATGATCTGAACGTGCACACATATTATACAGAATTTATGGTTGTTTGATTTTTAGCCCTTTTTACATCCATTATCTGAATATTTTGTGTATATTACTTAAATTTATCTATTGGAGGATTGTAGGTATATTAAATTTGACCTGTAAACACTGATATTATAGTGATTTAATAGTCTTGCTAGAGTTATGCCCTGTTCATGTCCTGTTTGAATATTTTGTATACACAACTATTCATTCATCTTTTGGTACTAAGATTGTGTTCATTTTTGGTATCTTTGTTGGGCTCGACTTGGACATGAGTATATTATTCCAATTTTATGGTTGGTTGTTTTTTTAAGAGTTATAACCCTTTTCATCTCTGTTGTTCAAATTTCATGTGAATACCATAATTCATTCATCTTTTGGAATATTTTTAATCATATGTGGTATTATGGTTGGACATGATCTGACCATGTCAATATTATACTAATTTTGTTTGATTGATTAATTGATTGATTGATTGTTGTTTAACGCTGTGCTGGCGGTATTGCAGCCAATATCACGGCAAAATTTTTTGTTTGAAACCTAAAAAATAAGGAAAATCGTATTATCAAATCCACCATACAATGTTTTTATTTTGGTTTATGATCAAATCAATTGGTATAATCATATAATACTTGTTAATTAATAAGCTTAAAAAAATTTCCATATCAAATTGAAAATGTGGCTAAGACCATTGAACAGAGTAACCACATTTTCATTATGGATTCATATGACTATATCAGTAAGGATCTGACAAGTACATGATTAAGTGTTCCAACCAAATGTGCACATCTTTCTATACTGGAATGTACACTGTATTAAACATGAGCCTGTCATTGTCCGTGGCTGCGTCCATAGACAGATTTATTTTTAAATGGTTTGTCATGAAAAATACATAAAAGTTACTCCAAGCATTTTTGTGTATCTTATGTCATTGCAGAGATTATAGGGATTAAAGGGTCCAAAATTAGCCATTTCACTGGGCACCTAAAATTTTGATTTTTTTTCATCCGATTTCAATATGGGTTTTTTCTTTGAATTCATCTTGTCATTAATTTCTGTGGTATGTCAACAGACTTCTTTTATCTTTTACTGTTTTCGAGATACTTATAACAAATTAAAGGGACCAAAATAGCAATATGGTTTGATATGTAATTTTTTAATTTTTCACCTGATTCATATGGGTTTTTTCCTTTTAATTCATCTTGATGAATGTTTTCTTCAGTATTTTACAGATTTTCTTCTATCTTTTATCGTTTCCAAGATAAAAAGGGTCATATGGGTCAAAATCAGCTATTTGGAGGAAAAGTAAAAATTTTTATTTTTCATCCAATTTCAATGGAGATTTATTCTTTTAATACATCTGGATGAGTGCTTTCAAATGTACTTGACATGTAAATTTTTATATTCTTTTTTTCATTTGGTTTTGGTGGTAGGTCCAATATATTACTGTGTAATGTATATTGATACATGTATATCCAACACTTTATTAGGTCAAGCATAATAGAGTGTCCTCACCCATTTCAGTTGTTCACCTGTCAACATGTTGTGGTTGTACCATGCTGCACACAGCAAAGCCCTTTATTAAAATGTCTTGAGAATCTCTACCAGTCTTTTGTGGCTGACATTTTTGGTTCAAACATATTACCATATTTCATTTTATTTAATTGTAGATATGATGAAGCATTAGAAGCTTTGAAAAAAGAAATAGATTTCCATGCTCAGAGTGAAAATTATGCTAAAATAAACAGATGTGCTGTGGGCGTAGTACTGGTTTACTTACACAATGGGGATCCAGTAGAGGCAGGAAAATTTTATCAACAGTCTATGAGGTCAGATCGAAGATCCCAATATAAGTATTTTTAACTGTTCATATATATGGCATATTTTGTCTAATTGATGTTCATTATTCTTTTTATGTCATTCTCTGCAGCATCAGTAAAGCAAATGGGATAAGTATATGCAAAAAATCCAAGGATGCCGGATTGAGAAATTTCTCACTTTGAGTCACTATTTCATTTTAAAGTTATCTGCCAGAAATGCTCAAATGATAATTAAATAGTTTATAATTTATAAATAATGGCCTTGTGTCTGAATGTCATATTATTAAGACCCAGTTTTACCTTCTTATTGAATAAAATGTTGAAAATCGGTTTTCTATTGATATTAAAGCAAAACCACATTGTCAGAAGGATTGGGTATCTTTACATAAAATTTGCTAGAGTTAACTAACAAATTATTCACATTTATTACATTTCCAGTTTTGGTATGACAGGTCTGTTATGCATCAGCTAATGCTTAGGCTTCCTGATTTAACTATTTCTCATTTAGTGTAATGATTTGTAAATTTTATTTCAATTGAAGTCCAAATGACAAATGTCATTAATTACTTACCATTTATCAGCAGGTTATATGATCTTTCACTTATGCCTGCCCAGTATCCTTAAATTTCCATAGAGATATATTTTGAAACATTTGATTTGTTTTCAGCCATGGAACATTCGGGGCCTCTGAAGAGGCAGGAATAATAGATGATTTATTGACAGCTTACAATGATGGTGATGAAGAAACTGCTGTAGCAGTGTTAGCTAGACCTTATATCAAATTTATGGACAATGCAGTAAGTAGACAATAAAGTCAATTAAAAGGTGACTTCATACTCAACAGCAATAAGAATCCTCAATTTTTGTTGTTACATATAATTTTTTTTTTACTGTATCCACAATATCAAGTCTTTATCTTCATTCAAGAGATATAGATTTTTTCCCTATATATCTGTCCGTAACCAAATTTGACATTTTATCTTAAAAAGAAATATAATATGCAAGTTATCTTCACCAATATCTAATTTTACATCAAAACAATCTATTGTCAGTTCGTATTTTCACTTGAGTTACTACAGTATGAATACATAGATTCTATAGTATCAGTAATATATGAAATAAACCTCTGCATTATTTGTGGTTATTTATTTGGTCTTTAATATTTTTTTCAGTTTGCAAAAATAGCCAAGTGTTTGGTTATACCAGGTGGTATTGGCAAGAAGAAGGGAGGTACTGGTACTATAGACGCACAAGAAGGAACTAAATCTAGAGTACAGTTAGATGATGATGAAGATTTTGATGATGGACTTACATAAAGAATTGTTTTAACTTAGATCCTTAGTTGTGCAATATCATTCCATAATGTGTTTTGTATTTATAAAATTTGTAGATATTTTCTATAAACTAAATGTTACAAAATATTCTCTTATGTGAAAATAAATTTTATGAGAGTAATACAAGATTCATAATTTTTTTTTATGATAATGAACTTGATTTGAAAGTAATATTGTGTTCCTGACATCTTTTTAGAATGCAATTGCAGAGAATTTTTGAAGTTTGATATACATATTTATGGTTTTATTCTGACAGCTACATTTGTGACTATATACTATATATGTACAATGGCAGAATATATACAGTTTATTTGTATCACCCTGAGAAGAAGGTAGAATTGTGTGAAGTCAGCCAATCATTTCTCACCTGTTTCCAGCTCATACAAATAAACTATATTTTCTGACAAATGGGAATTATGTTTTTATCCTGCGATGATAAATTGTAATCTTTTATTTGGAAAAGTTGTGAAAATTTCACATTTCTAGCCTATATTAAGAAAGATTTTTGTAGTCTTACTTAGAGATAACATGACAGCTTTACTCTCTGAACTCAAAAAATACAAATTTTCATTGCAAGTAGAGACAAGGGTATCAGGAGATAATATGTTACTGGCAGAATATCTAAATAAAAATATTCGACACCATTTATTTGGCTAATAAGTATGCCAGTTGCAGGTTAATTATCTGAAAGTGTAATAAGTATGTGAAAAATTTTTGCATGGAAAAATTTGTTTTTCGTTTACAGTTCGATAATTAAAAGATGAATATCTACCTTTAACAAGCGCATGTATCAGATAAATGATCATATTACATTCTTAATTTTTCTAAATCTAATATAAGCAGGGTTTAGCAGAAAGATATCTCTCGATGTACTGAATACAAGGTCTCATTCTTCTTTCAAATTAAATTCACTGTACTTTTGTTTAGTTTAAACAAATTGCAGAAAAATTTGTATCTCAGCTGAAGAATTAATTATGCTAGTTTTTATATCACCATGGACAAAAGTCCCGAAAGACGAGATATAGGCATAATAACTTTGCACACATAATACCTACAATTAATTTCTTTGGTCCACAAATACATTTCGATATAAACTTTGCCACAGTATTCTTGTATTGTGAAGTTGACCTTGTTTTCATGGTTCATTGACTTTATAAACATTTGTAAAATCTGTGTCCATGTTTCATGATTTAAGTCCATTTCTTTGCCACTATAATACGTAAGTCAGCAGTATTTGGTCAATAGATAGATCTTAGTGGGTACATGCCAGTCTGAGACCTGTCTCCCTATCTTGACCTCAATTTCATGCTTGAGTGAATTGTGTTACAATTTCGTAATTAAGTCAATTTCTCAGCAACTGTAATACCTAGACCAATCATATTTCAGCTATTTATAGTTCTTGGGGAGGGGGGTACATGCCAGTTTGACCCCTGTCTCTGGACCTTGTCGTCAATTTCAAGGTTGAGTGACTTGTGTTACATTTTCCAGATGAAGTACATTTCTCAGCAACTATAATACCTAAGCCCATTATATATGGTCTAAAGATAGTTTTTGTTGGTTGAATACATGCAAATCTATTACCTAGACTAATCATATTTCAGCTATTTATAGTTCTTGGGGAGGGGGGTACATGCCAGTTTGACCCCTGTCTCTGGACCTTGTCGTCAATTTCAAGGTTGAGTGACTTGTGTTACATTTTCCAGATGAAGTACATTTCTCAGCAACTATAATACCTAAGCCCATTATATATGGTCTAAAGATAGTTTTTGTTGGTTGAATACATGCAAATCTAATACCTGCCACCTAACCATGACCTGAATTTCATGCTTGAGTGACTTGTGTCACATTTTTGTGATTAAGTCAATTTCTTAGCAATTGTAATACCTAAACCCACCATATCTGGTGAATAGATAGTTCTTAGTGGGTACATGCCAGTCTGACACCTGTCTCTGGACCTTGACCTCAATTTCATGCTAGAGTGATTTGTGTTACATTTTCGAGATTGTCCATTTCTCAGCAACTGTAATATTTGGTATGTAGATAGTTGTTAGTGGATACATGCCAGTGTAACACCTGTCAGCTGAATTTCACACTTAAGTGACTTGAAACAAATTTTCATGGTTAAGTCCATTTCTCTGTAGCTGTTATACCTATATCCACCACATACTTCTTGGCAAGAAGGTGTCAGTCTAACACTGACCTTGACCTCAATTTCATTCTTTTGTGACTCTCATCACATTTTTACAAACAGTTCCATTTCTCAACAATTGTTATACATGTTTGTAGACCCACCATTTTTAGTCTATAGATACTTTTTGGTCTGAGATGGACATGCATGAGATTTATCAGACAAATGTCACCTGACCATTACTATTTCTTTAAATGCATTTTCCTTTGAGTTACAATGTCTGGTATCTGTCTGTGTAAATGTGTCCATATGTGAACTCGGGCAAGACATTTAGGGTGTCCACTCTTGTTTAATTATTATAATTGTGATATATGTATTTTGTGTTGTGATAATGTTACTGATATTCAAATGTTCATGTTTGTATTTATTTAGAGAATTATGCAAATTCAAAGACTGTCTTAAAATAATTTGTTTGTATAGTCTGACTAGAAGTATAATATACAATTAGGGTGTTGCCAAATCTTAATGTCTACCTCAAATGAGAGGCGTAATTGTTTTATTTTTTCCACAGGAGCAAGACATAATTTGACTCTCTTAACTTTTAATGCAGATGAATTATGCAGTTGTCTCCCTTGCGAGGGAAAATTGAGATGTTTGGAGGTGAACAATAGGGTTGTTTCCTGCGATTACGCAGTTGTCTTCCTTTGTGTTGGAAAATTGGGATAATTGGAGGTGAACAATAGGGTTGTTTCCCTCGATTACGCAGTTGTGTCCCTTGCAGGGGAAAATTGAGATGTTTGGAGGTGAACAATAGGGTTATTTCCCACAATATTCAATTTTTGTAAAAACATTCAATTTATTTTAATCACAAGACAGTTTTCATCCACTGAGAGTATTTTAAAATATTTAAAAAATAATAATGACTCTTAACAATAGTAATAGTTAAAATCATAATCATTGTATTTAAATGATGAATGGTTTTCATTAGACCAGTGTTAAAGATAGATTTATGTTGCAGTCTTAAATTTAAAATAAATTCAATTTAATACCTGTGTACATTATGGACACCTCAAATAATAAACAAGTATGACCCTGATAATTCAGGATTTGTTCTTTGAAAAATTCTGTATGTTAATATATACCATTTGTTTTTTTTTTAAATTGACTGTCATAAAATTTATAAACTTTGGGATTTTAAAGGTTATCTCCCCGAAGCATATCTGTCCTCTGGATTTGTTTGGGTTTTTGTTCAATCGGCACTAATCCATTTAATTTATTGTTTTGAATTTTAAATTTCCAACATTACACATGATTTAACAAAATACAGCCAAAATGGTATTATAGAATGTTTTGGTTGCCCATATTTTGTACAACCATCAAATTAATTTGTAAACTAGAGGCCCCCAAGAGCCTGTATTGCTCACCTGGATTTAACTCATCCACCTTGAGCAGTACTGAAAACTTATGTGTAGCAGTTATCTTAGGTTGTTTTTCCATAGGGCCATTGCTGCCATGTCTGGTTTGTATTAGCCAAGGACCATTTCACCAAAGTTTGGTGCATTGGATTCGGAGAAAATCTTTAAAGAAAAGTTTATGCGGATGACGCACTCCAAATGATGCCAATAGCTCACATGGCCCTGTAGGTATGGTACTTATGATACTTATAAAAGTAATGTTATTTTCCAGATTTTCCAATAAATATGATTATTAGTTTTGTGATAAAAATCAGGCATCTGGGTGCTCATCTTGGGGTCATTTGAATCTTCTCCGCACCACTAGGTTGCTTTTTTACCTTACCATAGTTACGGCCTTATTAAGTATTAAAGAGGCAAAATCTGTTGAAATTTGCACATGCATTGCTATTGATATCATATGTCTGTTGCTACTACTGTTAGTGACTCCACAAGTATACTGCTAGTTGCTAATATTTTGGTACTTGAAATTTGCATGAAATATTTACTCATTTTATCATTATATTCATATTGAAAATTTTAAGAAACCAATGGGTATCTGTCTCATTGTTGTCCTTTCCTTACAATATTTTTTGGGACTATTTTGTATTGAATCTACTCTACAGTATTTTGAGTTGTTGCTTTGACTTTATGAATTTTCAGCCTTGAGCATTACCTCATTAGGTTAGAGTTTGTTATTGCCATGTGACTGGAGTTTTGGGATACTGCAGTTATACTGTTATGTAGTGAGGACCAGTCTACACTTTCGAGATGCCAAGTTAACAAACATGACGATGGAAACAATAGAAATGGTTTTGCATCATTCTTGCATATTCTTGCCCAACTTGGAAGAAAAATAAAAGTCTCGAAGGTATAGCAATAAATCCTTGAAAGAATTATTTCGTATCTAGAATTGGATACTAAAGTTGTAGTTTGTAAAACACTTATTTTGTCCAACCACATACACACAATCTAACAGTAAGTGACTAAGTACACCAAAAAGTTATTTTATCTCGATCTCTTCCATTTGTCGTAGTCAGGTTTTTCTACCACCAAAACTGGCATTTTACTGGACTTGACATTAGCAACATGACGGGTGTCTTATAAGAGCTAGAAAGTGTTTGCTCACCCGCACCAACAGCTTTTTGCATGATTGTGGATGGCCCTTTGGATTTTCTTCTGCTTGATTTGAATTTTCAAACTTCAAAGACGATATCAAAATATACCCGATAGTGCATAATATAAAATTGCAGGAAGCAATGACTACACAGAGTTCATAGGTTTCCAGTTTATTGATGCGGTTCTGAAAAACGATGTTGTGGGGAGGGGGGGGGGGCAGTTGGACCGAGCTCTTATTAAGCTTGTCCTTCGGTCGTATTATGTGGGTCAAAGTTGTTTGCGACGCTGATGAGAAGACGTTAAAATATCCCGCATCTATAGCCTTGTGCAGTGCAGAATATCAGATTTTCAAAGTATAAGTTGAAGATCCTCCTTAAAGATCTCCAGCTAGAAAGTTTAAGATTAAACGAACTAGAAAAACCTTGGTGTAATTCAGACTATGAACCCACGAATTCATATGAATATGCTCGATCGATATATACAAACTTGTACGCGGGGGTTTCATTACAAAATTTGACTTCAAAGAAGCATTCTAACCAGATGCATATCAACCTAAATTCTCTGAATCATGGCAAAGTGTCACTATATTAGATATGGAATCCGCATTTTGCTCTGTGTGTGTTTTTTTTCTTTTCTTTTTTTTTTTTTTTTTTTGGGGGGGGGGGGGGGTATTTTCAAAGGCATGAAATTGTATGAAACTTTCCTTTGTGCGCTATGTGTCTTGACAGTTTCGAATTGGTTGGCTGGGTATGCGATGCAGACAATAGCTTTACGAATTACACGAGTTAATTTGAATATTTTCTGAATTTGAGCTTATAGTGCGTTCAGTTGTATCAGAAGCAAAGTCTCAATAGCCAAACTGTTCCACTGAACGATATGAACGATCAATCTTGGTTCATAGCGTATAGACTGCTCTTGTGGACGACATGATTTTTGTCCAGCTTTGATACCACGGACCTATGTTCTAAGTTTTGGCTTAGTAGCCAACTGTAAAATAGAGGAGGGTTGGAGCTCCACGAAACTGGTTTAACTCATGCGCCTGTCCCGGGTCAGATACGTATGGTGATGAAAGTCTCTGTCTTGGTTAACATTTTAGTTTATTTATTGGTATTCTGACATGACATTGTACCACTTGACATAACTAGTGGGGCCATTCAGGGCTTGCGACATGGTGTGGTTTTCCCCCACTGAAGACTATGTAATCTCTGGATGTTTCTTGTATACTAGTACTTGTGATTTTGCTTTCTTTGTCCGTTTTTCCTCGTATTTTCGGATCATACAGCTCAACTTCTCTCAATGTTTTAAAGACCCTCGGTGCTTCCAGTTTTCTGGCAGTTTATGGGAGTGTTACTTCTGATTATTTCGTCTCACAGAGAAACATTATCCGACAACAGCTATTAGGCATTAGCTAGTTTAACAGTTTTTAAAAAAAAAAAAAAAAGAGAGAGAGCATTCTGAGTGACATAGCTTATCTAAATTATGTACCGTCCAAGCAATTTTTACAGTTCTAGCGAGTTGTCATCTTGTTTGCAATCATACTGTATTTGCTTTCATATTCCTTAAGGTCGTAAAACAGAATCAAACTTTCCACAGAATCTGAGTGGAAATAAATTGCATTAAAAAAATGTAAACGAGAAGTTTAGGTCACAAACTTGAGTTAATTTTCTGTCTTAAATTCAATTGACCCCTGTGGACCCCTATTTTTGGAAATCAAAATTCTAAAACATTGAGTGCACCGAAAATAGTTCTCTAAACAAATCAAAGGCTGACACGAAAATATGTCTCGCCTGTCGCTAATCTCTCTTAGATTCAGACCGGTACAAGTCAGACATAACTCTGTTCACCTAAAAATGATTCAGACCGGTACAAGTCAGACATTACTGTGTTCACCTAAAAATGATTCTTATACCACATATCACTGATCTACCACGTATTCTGAACAATTAGCATGAAATGTGAAATTAAGGGAAGGTCGGTGACATGTCAGGCTGGCATATAAACCTAACAATGACTGCACAGAGTCAAATATTTTCACTATCATGTATAATTACGAAAACCGAGCTAATCACAAAAACTTAAACTAAGTCATTGAAGCGTGAAATTAAGGTCAAGGTCATGTAACATGTGTCGGACAGAGGTGTGCACTTAATTTTTTTTTTCATGATACCAAATATGTAAAATTACCGAGAAACTGAGCTAATCACAAAAACTTAAGCAAAGTAAATGAAGCCAGGAACTGAGGCCAAGGTTAGTCGACATATGTCAGATTGACATGTAAACTCAACAGTTATAATTACACGTAGTAAATATTGTTGACCTGCCATGTATACTTTCTGAGCAACTGAGCTAATCTCCCCAAAAAGTAAAGCAAATTATTGTATAAGATTGCAAAATAAATGAACAGTGAAAATGAGGTCAAGGTCCGTTGATATATCGTTTGACTCACTGACAAGTTTATATCACATTTTAATTGTGTTCAAGTCAATTTGTCTTATGTCGGAAGGTTTCAAGATTCAAGATTCGTTATTCCCTTTTCACCATAGCATAACAAAAAGGGACTGGGAAGTTTATACACTCAATATCTAACATTCAAACATGTAACAAATAAAATTATATTTAAAAGAATCATAATAAAATCATATTACTTTAAAGAAGGAAAATACTTATCATTATCAATAATTCTTATAAATTGACAAGGTTTCCTCGACAAAACTTCTATTTTTACACTTAATTTAAGTACTATTTAAAATATTCTGAATGGCATTAATCGAAGGTGACTTACAGTTTTGTAAATATTTAAAAAAAAAAGATGAAAATCTGTATATAATATTATATAGTTTGATCTCCTTGCCAGTTACTAGATTTGCCCAAAAGTTGACCATACGATTTTGAACATAAATAGACAGGATAACATCCTCGTTCTCGATAAATTATATAACCTGGTATGGATTTTTTCAGGTTCAGTAATATCTTACAAAATTTGATATGTGACCGTTCAAATTACTTAATCCCCATATTTCACAAGCATACAATAAAATTGGCTTTAGTATTTTGTCAAACAAATCATACTGGTATAGCTAATCGACAAATGATACAATCGACCCTTTCTAAAGACATCATACATTGCTTTTGTTGCTTTATTAATATTTTGCCTCATAGCACCAGTATAAGTTCCATTCTTAGAAAATTTAAATCCTAAATACGTTCTTTGACTATTTCTTTTGGCTTTCCATCATATAAAATCGGGAATATACTGGTTAGTATTAGACAACAAAATTACTACATGTGTATTTTAGTTGTATTTATACATTGTATTAACATTGAGTTTTCAGTCGTTACAGTACTCGTGGAAAATATCAAATTGATGTTGTCATTCTTATTTTCATTCCCCAAGCAAAACAGTATTATCTGCTTACAATAACTAACATAATTTAACTTTTCTGTTTCATCGGAAATTCATTCAAACCACTTACAATGTTTTACAAAATATTCTTCCCAATCATTAAAAAATAAACTAGAAAATGTGTCTACAAGACACGGATGCCCCGCCCTAAAAACAATATAGGTTTTGAAATATTTACCTAAATAGGAAAGAAATATCCAGTTATGAAAGCGAAAAATGAAGTTTATAATTGAGCAGATATATGGTACAGAACTGTGTTGTACTTTAAAAGACCAATTGAAAATTGTTTTTTTTAAGTATCATTAACAACAAATTCAAATTCAAATTCAAATTCAAATACTTTATTGGTATAAATTCCAAGATAAAGGAACATCACCAGTTACAATACAAAAATGAACAACACAAATTACATGAAACTTACACAAACAACGGGAACATGAGATAAAAGTTTACATTATCAATTATAAAATTAAATTATATATCATCCAAATAACTGCAGAAGAGATTATCACACACATAAATTATCCTGACCATTATTTAAACATTTTTTAGTTCAAGGTTCAGTTTGTACATATTATATACCCCAGTTATACATATGGAACATAAATCTAAATCAGTCACTGTAAAAATGTAATTAAATCTATCAAGAGGGTTCATATATTTAAAGGAAGGGACAACTTCTATTAGTTTATTAAAAAATTCTTCTCTAGGATTTAATAAAGCTTTACATTTAATTAAGAAATGGAATTCATCTCCAGTTCCTTCTTTACATATAGGACAAATTCTTTGATCAAATTGCAACCCTTGGTAACGACCTCTTTCTACTTGGAGGTAACTATTGGAAATTCTAATTTTAGTGAAGACTGATATTTGTTCTTTGTCATTATCAATTAAAAGATATTTTTCAAAGTCATAGGATTTTTTAATTTTTCTATAAGTTCTTAATTTATTACCTACATGTACATGCTTATTGATATTTTGGGTATTCTCCTCTAGAGCTTCATTCCACCATAAAATATAGTTTTCTTCTAATTTCTTAGAAATTGCATGAACAAGTTTATTCTTTGATAAAGTACACTGATTATTCCAAACATGTCCAAAATTTAGTCTTGTTAATAAATCTTCAAATTTACCGCAAAAGCTATCTTTAATTTGGAGATTTTCCAAATAAGATATCTTTGCAAGGCAATTTTCTTTTAATTTAATCAAATGATCCCAGAAGCCAACAGTGGCTTTAATTGCAGCTATTGATAATGGAAATAGTCCAAGTTCAGATAACACTGCATTATTAGTTGCATTTCTTGAGACACCTAGAATATATTTAGCATTTTTTACTTGTAGATGGTTTGGAACAAATTGTTTGTTTCGCATTTCAAAAGACTGGTTATGTTTTATTAAGCTGTCTAAACACCAAATTTCTGAACAATATAAAAGAATAGGTTTAATGCATATGTCAAAAAGTTTTAAATGTACCAAAGCATTAATCTTGTTTGAAAAAAGAGTTTTTCTGATGCAAAATAGGGCTTTACTTGCCTTTTTTGATAATTGATTTATAGCAGTTGAAAAAATACCAGAAGGTTGAAAAATAATTCCTAGATATTTATATTCATTACACTGTTGAACAATATTTCTGTCATAATAAAATCTGTACCCTTTTAAGGTTTTTCCAGATTTGTTAAAGATCATGATATTGGATTTATCAATATTTACTTTAAGGTTCCATTTATTACAATAATTATAAAGGTTATTTAATGCATTTTGTAAACCATTTGAGGAGTTCGACAATAAAACTAAATCATCAGCATATAATAAACATGACAGTTTAACATCACCTAGAGTTACTGGGTCACAAGAAACATCAAAGACATCTACAATATCATTAATATACATTGAAAATAAAGTAGGGCTTAGTACACATCCCTGTTTAACTCCAACATTAGACATAAATGACTGTGTTATCCCATCTGGAAGTTTTACAGAAAAGTTAACTTCTTGATACATTTCTTTAATAATATTGAAAAAATTACCTTTAATATTGTAACAACATAGTTTATATAGTAAACCTTGTCTATTTATTGTATCGAAAGCCTTGCGTAAATCGATGAAACAAGTAAATAAATATTTCGATTTTCTGAAAAATTTATCAATTAAAGTTTTTAGGGTGAAAATATGATCACTAGGTCTAAATCCTTTCCTAAACCCAATTTGTTCAGACTTTATTATATTATTAGTTTCAAGATAATTGTCCAGTCTGTTATAAAGAATTCTTGAAAAAAATTTACTCAGGCAGCTGGATACAGCTATACCTCTATAGCATGATGGATCATTTGCACAACCCCCTTTGAACAATGGCTTTATATAGTTCAACCTCCAGATGGAAGGAAATACACTAGTACTTAAAATCATATTAAATAACTTGACATAAATATCATAATTTTCAAAGAATGATATCTTAATCATCTCATTAGTATATAATACCATCAAATCCACTAGATTTTTTATTTTTTAGTACATTAACAGCCTTAATCATCTCCTCTACAGTTATAGGTGAATTAAGAGATTCAGAACAACAATCAACATATTTACAAGCAGATTCCATGTCAAAGTTATTGTGATATCCTGGACTCATTAGGTTTTTAAAATAATCTACCCTTTCACTTGGTGATATATTAGAGCAAGGGTCATTTTGCTTAGCTTCTTTTAACAAATTTACATTTTTCCAGAACTCATTAGGGTTATCATGAGAAGCTTCTACAAGTTTACTAAGAAGTTTAGCTTTAAATAATCTATGCTTTTTTCTAGTCATTTTATTATATAATTTCTTCTCATTAAATATCTTTTGTTTTAGGTGTTTGTCCCAGGGACAGTCACCTAAGTTTCTAGACAGATTTCTAATGTGTCGACGTTTGATGTTACATTCATCATCATGCCATGTTTTTTTCTTATTTTTATTTTTACATGGTTTAGGTTTAGTTTTTAAGCTATTATTATTACTATTAAGACCTCCAGCAGCATTTCTTATTGTCTCTGAGAATTCATTAATTACTGTGTTAACTTCATTGTCTTTTGAACATTTAGTACTGTACTCTGTTGATTTGAGTGATTCAATCTTTTTATTTAAGGATTCAAAATTGATAGATTTAATGTTGGTTTTGAACTTTTCTTCTATAATTTTAGACCATTTCACCTTCTTTGGTAATGGTTTTAGGTTATCATTTGAATAATTCGTTAAATAATAGTATGATTGAATTTCTACAGTAATGGGACAATGATCAGAAATAAGAGGCTGAAATTCTTCAACCTTAAAACTTTTTATATTGTTTAAGAAAGTGGCACTACTAATGCAATAGTCAACTATTGAAGACCCATTACTATTTAAAAATGTAACTTTTCCACCCGAATCACCAATGGTTCTGCCGTTTAAAATTCTTAATTGGGAATCAATACATGATTTCTAAGTTATGGAAATATGGCAGTATGAATTCTAATGAGCAGATTAAAAAAAGACTTTTTCAAATGTAAAAAATATGAGGAAATGGACCTAAACATAAACCTTAAGCAAAGTCATTCTACCATGAAATGTAGGTCAATGTGACCCAAATATTGCTGAATAGCGTAGTACTATACAAGAGGACTGTGAAAAACCATTAATATACCATAAGATTCTGATTAATTGACCCTAATGTAGTAAAATTAAACCAAAGTCACTGAAGCATGAAATGTATGTCATAGCGACCCAAGTGTTGCTGAACTGCGTTGTACTATACAAGAGGACTGCAGTGGTGAAATATCATTGATATATTACTATAGGTTTCTGAAAATGGAGCTAAACGCAAAACTTAACCGAATCGGGACGTACGTACGGACGGTATCAGGACAACTCGGACCAAAGACAACTCGGACCAAGATAACTCGGACCAGTTTTAAGACAACTTTCACCTTGTCGTACACCTACACTCTGATAAGTTTCCATTGAAACATATTCTTGACTTTATACCACTACACAAATTATAAATTACGCGATACAATTTACCATTTATGTTGCTAAATAGCATTTTATTCCAAAGACCTTGTCTCCACACCTTATCAAACGCTTTTCAAAATGAACAATAACAGTATATTTATTCTTTCTTAATTTCATAAAATTAGCTAATGAATGTAAAACAAATATATTATCCATTGTAGAATATTAAAGTCGGAATCCATCTTGATTCAGTCTCACAGGTAATGTGAAAATTTTGAGAGAAATCAATAAATCTGTTGTCCAGAATAGAAAAACAACTGACAAAGGTAATTGGTCTGAAGTCCACAGGATAACTTTTATCACCTTTGTTTTTATAAACTGGGATCATATTACCAAGAATCCATCTTCCAGAAACACTTCCAGTTTCAAAAATAAAATTGATTAATTTAACGTACACTTCAGACATAATAGGTAAATTTGAAGTCTCATTTATAACTTGATGATCACCAGGTGCTTAATTGTGATTTTTTCAAACCTCTAACAGCTCTATATGCACATCCTTTTCAGTTATTGGTTTATTAATAATTTCATTTAGATATTGAAATTCAGGGAGAATATGCGGATATGTATTTTTGATCTACTGATGTTACATCATAATAATGTTTTAAAATGGTTAAATAGTATATCAGGAACATTATTTCCTCCTGCCACTGTTAATAATCTTCCAATATTCCTTAGAATTGTTGATTTCATGTTATCAATAGTTTTTTAAATTGTTTTCTATTTTGTCTCATAGACTTATCCATAACCTGTTAATGATTTTTATATCAGCACTTTCAAATGAAAGTTCGGGTATATTGTCGTTGTGGTCGTCCGTCTGTCCGTCCGTCCGTACGCCTGTCCACTTTCTTGTGACGCAAACTCCTCCTTCACTTTTGAATTTTTATCAATTTTTTTGGTGCCATATTGTTTTTTACTAACTGTAGAAGCCCAATAAGGTTTTGGAATTCCCAATTTTTAAAAGAGTGCCTTGGAGGGACTAAAAAGGGCAAAGTACAAAGTGTTCGAATGTATTGCGCATTTTTGGGCCAAGCTTAAAGTAGATGAACTAACCGAACTAATTTTATTGTAGTAGAAAAGGTGTACTGGTGACCTTTTTATCAGTAATTTCCTATTTTTAAGTTTTGAATATTTATAATATTTGTTTTTTTCTGGAAACACCCCAGCGATCCATATCCGTTTATCTACTCATATCCATTCGGCTTAGGGGTTTACGCCACGTCATTTACGCGCTTTTTGAAATGTATTTTACACTTTGTTTTAACGCGAAATGAAGATCAATTTGACATAGATTGAATATGCGGCGAAATCGATTTTGAGTTTTGGACAGATTTATCAATATGTAACCAAAATTTCAGCCAATAATGGCATCTTTTAATTTAGAAGCAGAACAGCTAGACCGAATGAAGGCAAGGTTTGATGCTTTGCGATCAGAGGTACTATCACAAATTTGAGTGAACAAATTTAAAGTGTTTCCATACGGCATACCCCCCTTCCCCCTTGGCTTTGGCCTTGCCATGCTTGTCCGTACCCTAGATTTTTTATGGTATTAACTGTAAATGGCATCCTTTAATTCAGAGGCAATTGAGTTTCGGACCCCCCTTTTTTTTACCAAAACGGCCCTTCCTATGATACCGGATTGGATCTTAAGACTTGAGCTGAAAGTACCACTTTTGACCATTTTATTGATGTTTAACAGCATTTTGTATTAACCTTTGTTTCTAGGACCAGCTGCCATTTACTGAAAAAGGCTTAAGAAAAGCATTATATAATTGCTCAAAATACCAAAGGGAAACCCCCACTTGAACTTAAAAATTCTACCCTAACCTGCTCCACTTCAGAGTGTCGCCTATCCTCCATTTATCCCTATTCACTTTTTATCCTTCGAAAACTAATATTTATAAACAAAATCTATCTTTTGTCTTCTGGAGACAGCTCATTTTTCACAAGTTATATCAATTCAGGAGGTCGACTGAGGTCAACTGAGAAATTTTGTTGTCCAAGCGACGGCCAATATAATCATGCGAAACAAAGCGGTTGTTGCTTACCCTTTGGTTTTTGTAGTAAATGGCAGTTGGACCTAGAAACAAAAGATAATACAATGACATAAAAAAATGTGTGTTTCCTATTACATCAGTTTTGAAAATAGGGTAGGTAGGTGGGGTTTTTTTTTGTTTGCGGGGGGAAGGGGGGTAACAAAATAGGCTGTGACGAGTGGCCATAGGTTATATTTATCTTTGCTTGATATCTGTTTTTGATACATTGCCATAGAGTATACCTTTTTCCAGATTTTACAAAGGGTATACATTTTGGAAGTCCTTTTCAGAAATCTGATCCTTTTCGTTTCATTCAAACACATTTCTGTCAGTTCATGTGGATGAGTTGAAAGAGCAAAATTTAATTTAGTACATCTGAATTGTGTAGAAAAAAAACAAGTATAATCTCAAAAACGATTTCTTTTCTTGAAAGAAACGTGTTCTCTAAAACCATCCAGATGTACTGAAAGAAATGTATTTCATTAACTACCCTACAGTCTGAAAGAATTGTGTTTACATTCAAATACTTTTCCATTTCTGATTAAACTGCAACTGAATTAAACATGGTATGGTAAGAAGAGGTTAATTGTACTTTCTTGTTTGCAAGAAACACCAAAATACCAGCAAACACTTCACATTTTGATATTTAAGTTACTAGTAATAGAAAACAAAATATATTTTTCATTGAATGTTCAATTTTTTTTTCAGTATCAAGTCTGCAAAAGGAAATTAGATAGCAAATGTCAGGCATTACTAATCTTAAGCAAAGAACTAGACCAATGTCGTAGTGAAAGGGACCAGTTTAAACTTATGGCTGAACAGTTACAAGAGAGGTATCAGAATATAAAGAGACAACTTGGACAGGTACTTTTGTACATTGGTCTGCAAAAAGTACATATAATGAATGAACCACAGTGGTAAAGTTTTCATTTTGAAAAAGAGATGCTTTATGTTAATCTAGAAACTTTGAGCAAGAATATTATGTAATTTTATTTATGGGATAAACAGACTATCAAATGCATTTTATTGTATCATCAATTTGTAGTGTTAACATTTATAAGGTTAAAAAAGTCTGAATAACAGAGAACTTTAATGTTTGGATCACTGATGAAATGTTTACATGATTTGTAGTGTTGAAAGATTACATGCATAAATCACTATACTAACATTCTACTTTCAGCCTTGTTATTCAGTTACCTTAGAAGATGACACAAAATCCACAGGAACTTCTAGTACTAAGGTATATTCATCCAGAAAAAAAACTGTTTGCAACATCTGTACATAGGTGTTTCACATTAAAGTCAGTTATCTTGAAGAAGACAAAACATTTGCTAAAAATAATCCTGGCAAACATTAAAGTTTGAAGTTTTTCTATATCATTTATGCTTTACAGATCCTATACACATAGTTGATGAAAAAAAGGCAACTTAGATGACCAATGTTTTATATCACATTGTTTTCATTCTTTACAGAATCTTGGCAGTCTTCTTTTTGAATGCAGAGAGCATAATAAATCACTCCAGTTTGAAGTCGAAGACTTGAAACAAAAACTACAAGATGCAAATGGCGATATTAAGGTAAATATATCGTCAATAAAAAAGGGCTTTCTCAAATGTTTCAAGTGAAAAGTTTTTTGAAATATTTGGTTACTCTTTTAGAAATACATGTATAAATCTTTTAAATTTCAAATTAGTGGGGATTTTAATGAGATATTTTGTTAAAACATTCAGGAGCAATTCAAATGTACGTTGTATTTGAGAAAAATTTTATTAAGTAAAGAATTTGAGAAAAACATTTTTTGTTATGTTAGGACTTTTTTCCTGCTTTTAGAACTGACATTGTGTTCAGTTTCATGCCACAACAATAGATAGATAACCATCTTATCCTATGTAGAATTCAGTTTTCTCCTAATACATGTATTTCACTTCATTTCTCAGCTTCTGAGGGAACAAATAGCCCGACAAAGGGTTGGTACTGCAGATGAAGGAATAAACATTAGACATTTTCCTGCGTATGAGAGAGAAGACCTTGTCAAGCAGTTGGAAGCCTCTAGAGAAGAAGTATTGTATAATTTTTGGTTATTTTACACATAAGCTGGAATTTATTTCTTTGTTTTGTAGAAACATGATTAATACAATAAGTTTACAAATATTAGGAACTAAACATAAAGTCAGAAAAATATACAAATAGAGAAATAAATTATTATTTATAAGATAATTAAAAAAAGAAAAAAGGATGTACAGATGATAATAAAAACTAGTCGAAGCAGCCCCGCTGCATATCCCTGCGCTACTCTGGTGTTTTTGAAATCCATACAATCCAAACTAGTGCTGTTGCTATAGTGTATTTCTTTACTAAAATCAAAAACATCATTGTAATCGTTAATATGGTTATCAGATATATATTTAGATTTTCACATGGGGAGGATATCTTAGTTGTATTTTGTGTGCCCGCCAACATTTTCGGTCTTTGTTTCCATCCGTTCGTTCGTCTGTTCATTTGTCTGTCCCTTCTTAGGTTAAATTTGTATTGAAGCTTTTTTTCTATCAAGATGGGGTCATATCTTCATGAAACTTGGTGCACATTAAGGTTTGCATTGAAGCTTTTTTTCTATGGAGGTGGGGTCACATCTTTATGAAACTTAATTGAACATAGGAAATGAAATGCTGCTGACTCAGATTAAAGTTTTAGAGCTTATTTTCTGTGAAAATGGGGTCTCATCATGATGAAAATTGGTACACAGGTACATCATGATATGAACTTTCTGAAATATATGTCTTTTCATGATTATGACTTCAAAGCCGGTACATTAGTGCCATCATGAAAAATAATCTTGTTTGTTTATAATTTCAGGTCAATCAACTAGAAAGGGATTTGCAACAAGTAATAGATGAAAAAGAAGACTTAGTTACAGAGAGAGTGGCCTACAAAAGCAAATATGATCGTCTTAACCAAGAACTAAATTACATATTAAAGGGTGATGAGAAAAGGATTGTTGATATAGATGCTTTGTCTATGGAAAATAAGTAAGAACATAGTACAGCTAATTTGCAATGCAAAATAGATGACTCCTTGTCAGTGTAAACGTAGGAAGAAAGTAAAACAGATGTTTATGGAAAATATAATAGATTCTTTTTTAAAAGAAAATAAATAGGAAAATAATAATAATATAGACTCACTTTTAATTGAAAATGAGTAAGAAATGCCATTTTATAGAATGGTGAGTACTAGCTTATTTTTTCTTAGTCCAAGGACTCATAATTTTTTGGAACATCATTCATGTGTGATTTAACATTAACATAATTGTGTTAAAGTTTAACAAAAATCTCACCTTTAAAATGTATTAATTTTAGTTTAGAATATCTACTGTTGGTTGTTGTAGATATTTACAAGAAAGACTGAAACAAATGGAAGAAGAAAAATCAATGGCAATGGCCACTGTGTCTAAATACAAGGTAAAACCAGGGTAAAATTTGTCTTTGTTCACTCAAATGGTCTAGTACTTTAACTGTACTGATACACACTGTTATGGAGAAGTGAAAAGTATATACATGTACATAAGGCAAAAACTCTTGGTCAAGATATTCATGGTTTGAAAGACATTCATAGTATAACATGGGAAGCAACATTTATTTGATTTTGGTAAATTGTAAACAAACAAAAATGGCTTCAATCAAAGTTTTGTTCTGTCATTTCATTGTTTCGGATTTGATAAATAGTTCAGATGAAGACATGCTATAAACGATGCTTACATACATAACTAACTTTTATATTGTCTTTATAAGAATATTTCAATAGGACATAATGAGTGATGAAACAATCCCATTCTTGATTGATTTAATTCAGTGATAAAAATAGATATTGACTATTGTGGCTTATAAACATGCATAATTTGACCATGTCTTCAGCATGATAATGGGCATAACACACCCAAACCAAAATAAAAAGCAAAGTTTCTTCAAAACAGATTTTAAAAACAAGAAAAAGTACAGATGAAATTGTCTCACAAAAGCCTGGAATGAAATTAATTTTTCAAATTTGAAACCCAAAAGTCTTGTGGTTTTTTCCTCACATATTTGAAATACATTCTAAAACATGTAGCTTTACTGTGTTTGTTCAATTGCTATTTCAGACATTATTAGAAAGAAAGAAAACAAAAAATTCTTCATTAAAGCTAGGTCAGAGTAGAAGTGGTGGTCTAGTTATATCACAAAAACAAGGTAATTGTATGATAGATGATAAAATGGCAATTATATGTTACAGACAAGATTAAATATCAAATTTTTCTGTTATTTGGATCTCATCATAAATGGTGTTATAGAGGCTGTTGGGAATGCTGATAAAATAATAGGTTATTTTCATTCGAATGTGCACTTATTTATTTAGAAAATTTTTTTTGTGTTTGTTAAAAAAACAGATGAAAGCATTAAATTAAAACATTAAGTCATAAAGGATTATAATAACAGCACAACAATATTTCCATCTCCATTTGGTCTGTTTAAAATACAACCAAATTTTGAAATAAATGTAGCTTTCAGTTACAATGTGTATGCGCAAACAAAATATAAAAAAGCATGAGCTGTTTCCCAAATGTACAATACAAAAATTTATGACTTCCAGTTGTACAGTATGGAAAAAATATATCTTCTGATTATACACACAGAAAAATATTTTGTTCTCATGTGTCTATAAAATATATTTTGAAACCTATAATTTTATGTTTACAGTCCATCAGATATTAGAAGATCATTCACAAATGGCTGCCACACCCCAAGCCATGGCAGATCTCCAGGCATTAGCTTCCGCTTTGTTAGAAACAGTAAATGATAAAAACTTGGCTTTGTCACACCAAAGAAAAACAAACAAGTAGGTTCATTATGTAAACTAAGGAATTTAAAGATCAGTAGCCTAGCCAGCCTGACCAAAATATCATGAAACTTTAATTCACAAAATGCCTATAGAAGCAATTGTAACACTTAATATTTTGGCAAGATGTTGGGATACTTCTTGTTACTGGTAGTAAACATGTGTTCTCCGTTAAGATTTGATCTAATGTTTTCTAAAGGAGATACAATTTCTGAGAAGCTTTCAAAAGACAAACAATGTAGCAAAACTGAGAAAGTATGCCTGGAAATGTTTTTAAGCAAGTTTAAAACTTTTTAATGGTTGTGTTTGAAGTATTACTGTAAGTTACAGGGGTCGCGCTGACATTCAAAAACTTGTCGCCAAAAAAATCACCAAAGCATCATTTTTGTCGCCAGTTTCAAAATTTGTTCACCAAGTCACCCTCCCCCTTTTGGAAGCATTCTGCCGTACATGATTGTTCTTTTATTCATTACTATTTGAAATAACATGGCCTGAAAAGTATTTTTGATGAAATAGTTTTAACAACAGTTATATTTCATCTGAAATGACCTTTATTTTGATAGTAAGCCTAATAAAACATCGATTGTACCACATGTGTATGTTGATGTTAAACCGGAAGTGACATGACAATCTTTGCAAGTTGGAAATTTTATGATATAACGCTTTTAAACACCTTTTAAAGATGTTAAAAAGCATGCATATTTAATTTCATGACTAATAAAATTACCTAATAAAATTTGGATAATATAAAATACTATCTTAGTGTATAAATTGAATTGTCCTCAGAGTGGTCATTCAATTGAGCAGTTAAGTGTAAACGATCTCAGCACATGCGAGTTATTGATTGTGTTTGTTTACTTTTGAAACACCTGCTGTGTTTATTGGCCTGATGTAAACTGTTCAATTATCATAGATAATTATATAAAACTTACAAATGATGTTTCTTAGTGACCATTTAAAAATGTTTTCACATAAGTCCCAGGTTTATAAAAAAAAAAAAAAAAGATCGAAAAATTCTGTCGCCAGAAATATCGCCAACTATAAAATTCTGTCGCCAGATTGAATTAAAAATCGCATCTGGCAACATTTGCGAAGCCCAGCGCGGTCCCTGAGTTATCACATTCACAAGTATCAGACAAACATGCAATCCCAGTTTAGTCACTTTTACATACATTTTTAATGTAGAGTTTACTTATATGATGCATAAAAATATTTTATTTCAGTTAACGGGAGCAAAACAATAAAATAAAATGAGTGAAATTGGGAGCAATTAAAAAACTTGAGTGTCTAGATAAATTGACTAGTCAGTTTAATTCAAGCTGTAGATGAGAATCATATATGCAAGGATATTCTTCTTAGTGGCCATTCTTCTTATGACAATCCTTTGAAGCTCCTTTCACAACTTCATTTGGAACATATATAATAGAAAATAAGGCCACCATACTTATACATGTACATGTATAAGTAATACAAGTGCATGTATAAGTAATACATGTGCATGTATAAGTAGGTCTTCAGAATGAGACATTTTTTCCTGAAAAATTTGGTATAACCAAGTTAATTGTGTCTATTTGTCCAGCTCTTAGATTTTTGTCATTAAGGTAGTAGGAATAACACATGTATTTGTCTTTATCAGGATATTGGGAAACAGAGTGTATGAATTGGAGAAGAAAATTAAGACATTAGAAGTAGCAGGACTTTGGAATGTACCGAGTAAGTGTAAAGATATCATACATTTAAATGTGAAAGAACGTACATAATTTTTAGATTATACTACTGTGTGTCATGCATACTTTAGAAACTGATTCCTTGATGAAGAAGTTGCATCTTTACTAAAAGTCTGTGCATTTCAAAAAACAAAAAGTTGTGTCATAGAATTTAATGCGATTCAGAATTTTAAAAAAAAATCGCCCCTATCCTACATATTGACATTCATGTTTGATAACACATATCAAATAGAAAATATGTCTTGGTAGAAAAATATATGCATCTAAGCAGTCATTGTGGAAACAGTTGATAACATCTCATTGAAACAGTTTGTGTCTTAACTGTGGCAGAAATCAGGTTTTATTGATATTATAGAGAAAGATTTGAGATTTTTTCTAAAAATAACTTTCTGGTTTATGTTTGATGCACAGTAGTCAACAGCTCATATCCCACCATATCCAATAACTAACAATTTTTCTGTATCATGGAAAATGTGAAACAAACTTGATCATTACAGTTTTTCCTTTCCTCAAATAACATACAGTAACAAACTTCCATTACTATTAATTTGGAAACTACTGTGATTATTTATTATTGTATAGAAAATTAACAAGAATATGAGACTAATTAATGCAAATCATTGTCAGGTTATAATAGAATATACTAGGAAAAATTAACAATATGGGTTTAAATTGTTGCAATGTTTTCCCAGTCAAATTTTTGGCATTAATTAAAAATATTGCATTTATTTCTACAAGTAAATTTACTGTATTATAGCTATAAAATTATTGTTTTCAAATATCCTGTGATAAAAGTTGGGTCAATAAATCTATGGAAATTACCAATCACAACATTTAACATTGTACATTTAAATTTCAGGTAATCTTCCAAATCTAGAAAAATTGAGAGAGGAATGTGAAGAGGTAAAGACATTAATTCCACAGATATCTCAATCTAGTGATGATACTGTACAGGATGATCAAATTCACAAGTTAGAGAATGACCTAGATCCTGACCTCTGTAGTCCAGGAAGCAGTTCAGTAACTAGTCCTTCTCATTCTGCTTCCAGTAATTTGGTCAACAGTCATGATAACAGCCCAACACATAGTAACAGTATTCATGATCATAATGAAGTTCATCAAAGATCACATGATGATAGTAATGAACAGTCACATGACCCATCAGCTGATCCTGATAATATTACAAGTACCGGTACTGCCAATTTGATGAATGATGCATCTACTGTGAATAATATTGTATCCATGGATGATCTTGATCTTCTTCCAACAAAAGAGGAAATAGTTAAATGTACAGACTTTAGTGATGATTTATGTAAGTAAAACTTCTGACAAAAATATATGTAATTGCAGATCAAAATATACAGACTTGCCATTTATGGCTACTTTAAATCTGATACATTTTGATGATACTTTGCATATTAAAACCAATTTTTTGTTCATTTGTTAGCAAATAAAAATCAACTTTGTCAATACTGGAAAAGGATATTGTAACTCACTTAATTCTTTTCCTTAGCTAAAAGAAATTTGGAATGGCTCTTTGAAATACGTATAATTTTTTTGTGTTTTTGTAATGTAAGGAAAAGGAACTGTTGTAGCCCAGGCTAAAACTTAATATAAACCACTATAGTGAAAAAAGACAATTTTTCAGTCATGTAACTGTTTCAGGGGTGAATTTTGACCTCATTAGTTTGACAAAACCAGTACAATGTGTTAAAATTTATTATTTGGCCGCAAGAGTGATTAAAGTATTCTTATTTCATTTACTCATACGTTATTAATGACAACAAATATCACAAACTTTTTACAGCATCAAGCTTACCATTGAGCCAACATACCAAAGATAAATCAGATGAGAGTGAAAATATTACTGAAGATAAAATCAAAACATTAATGGATGATATGACAAATAAAATGGTGGAATTTTCACACAAAACAAAAAGCAGGGGACATTTTCTGGTACAGATGAATGTTGATCATATCCAAGAGACAGATGATTGTAAAACTGATGTTAGTGTTAGGTCAAAAAATCATGAAGAAAAGGAAAGTCGACCATCAACTCCAACATGTAGTGATTCGCTGATATCAGAGGTTACAAATCACACATCAAAAGATAACGAGTGCTGCTGAGATCAATTAATAATTATCACATACTGTTACTGTAAATTCAGAAATAAATGTGATGTATTCATTAATGCAAGAAAAAAATGGAACTAATGGTAGTATTTGGAATATAATGATATTATTTTGCCCATATTATTTCCAAACCATTATCTGTCAGTGTCACATTAATAAATTTAAGTTTTTGAACTTGCATTAATATATACACACACATTTACCTCCAAATGTACAGTAATTTATATATCAAGGGTAAAAATTCATATACCTGTGGGTTATTTGTTGAGTCTATGTATTTCAGGTATGCACATATGTCATTTCAATTTAAATGGGAATTAATTTGTAAGAGATGTGATTTAATCACTAAAAAAATAGATTTAAGTAATATTTGAAATTTGAATATGTTAAACATGTTAAGTTAATTTATGTTTTTTTCCAACCAAATCAATGTTTAATGTGGTTGTTACAAGAGTTTTACTTATGTTATGATATTTTTTCCATTTTTTATGTCTCTAAATACATCACAGAGATCTTAGCATGATTTTTTCATTGAATCTCAGTACATTAAACTGTGATATTTATTGTTGCGATATGTTTATTACGTTAATTGTAAGTCATCCCATGTTGTTTATTAAGGGAAAATCTTTTTAAAGATTCATAAATCCATTTTACAATACTTCATGAATTGTCTGTTTTGGTAATTAGGAACTTCAAAATGCTGAAAAGATTCCCAAAAATATTTATGTATTTTATATACAAAACTCAGATATGGAATTGAATGTGTACAGATCAAAGTATACATTATATGTATATGAACAAGCAGATATAAACAAAGGTCTTCAATACTGTACTTATGTTTTCTGTCACAATATTCATTTTTATTTTTGCATTTTTTTTAATTTTTAACAAACATTTCTTTGATATTTTATTTTTTTTTCAATATCACATGCATGTATTTTTAATGCATGGCAAGAAACTGATTAAAGATATTCCAAAAACCTTTTAGTCAATCTTTGAATATAAAAAAACCATAATATAATTATGTTTCCTTGTAAGATAGAAAACACTTGGTAAGACTTTATCCACACACAGCATAGGTAACAAAAATACATATTTTATTTGTCTGCTATAAACTATGATTTAATGGTATTTCGTTACAGTGTCTTCACATCTATGTAGTTTGTTTTTATGTGTTCATTATATTATAATATGATACCATTAACAATTACCAAGGGCAATCATTCTGTTATACTATACTTTATGCAAAAATCTTGATTTCTCTTGTTGACAGAGATGTGGTATTTCAATCCACCTGAAACTTGGCTCCACCCTTCTCGACGACGGGTGGTATTCCCACCTTAGTGACAGGAATACCACATGGGAGAATATATCACTCTTGCCGGGATACCAACCTCCGTACCAGAAATGAGTTTTATCCTCTCTGTATGTGGAGATAATTGGCATTCAGTATAATATAACTCATACTGCCTTCAGTTGAGAATGGTATGGCAGATTACCAAACTCAAAACTAAATTTCACCCTCGACTAAGTCTCAGGCCATATTTTATCTTTGTGTGGTAATCTGGCATACCACCCTCAACTGAAGACAGTATGTGTATACTATCATTTCTTGATGAAAAACTTGCTTTACTATTATCCTGTACATTTTAAAACAACAGTCGGGTATATCCTAAACTTAAACACAGTTCAGACTTTTGGAAACAAAGCTTGCATATATCCAAAACATTGCATTTGTTTTTAGTGTCTTCATATAAAAGTCAATGAATAACACACAAAAATATACAATCTGCTGAGACATTTAATCACTTGAAAAGGCAAAAATGGATAACCCCTGCAAAAACAGGAGGCATGAAGCTAAATTATCCCAAAGAGCTGATAATTGTATTTAAGTATTTTTTTGATTCATCATAAGCTCAATTCCTCCTGATTTGATGAAATTTAATTAAAACTTCACAAGTTATCCGTCTGTCTCAGTGTCTCTGCGTCCATCGTCCACACTTTGTACAATAAATCAAAAAATCTTTCACCAGTTTTCATGAAACTTTGATGAATTGTTTGTATCTATTGATGTAAGCTCCCTTTCAATTTTTATAAATTTCTGATTTTAATTTTCGGAGTAATGGAACATTATTCATAAAAAAGGGTGGATTTTACAGTTTTCGGACTATAACTCAAAAATGCTTTAAGCAATTTTCATGAAACTTTGGTAAATTGTTTATATCTAGTGACATAAGTTCCCTTTCGATTTTTAAAAATTTCCGATTTAACGTTTTGGAGTAATGGACGTTATTCATAAAAAAAAGGGGGGTGCATATTCATAAAAAAAAGGGGGGTGCATTTTCCAGTTTTTGGACAATAATTCAAAAATGCATTGAGCAATTTTCATGAAACTTTGGTGACTTGTTTATATCTATTGATGTAAGCTTCCTTTTGTTTTTTTTAAAAATAAATTTCCGTTATGAGATTTCGGAGTTCTGGAACTTTAATCCCTGATACATCATCGAAAACTGTCAATTTTTTACACTTTGGATGGTTATGGAATTTTATTTGTTCAAATTTCGGAGTTATGGAACTTTGTTCATTAAAAAAGGGGGAATTTTCACATGTCACGCTATATCTTAAGAATGCATTGTCCAATTTACTTCAAACTGTACACACTTGTTTGTTGTGATAGTCTAAAGATCTTTGTACTTTTTGGTGAAATTTTTTCTCTTCCAGAATGGGATGTTACTTAAAAAATAGGAAACAAAATCAAATGGTCTATATGTTAATTCAAGTTTTTACTACAGTGCCTGTGAGGGTAGAAACATAAAATTAATATCTGTATGAATTTATATAGTTTCTGTTTTACTTGTTTTACACATTTTAAAAAATTCATTACTTTGTGAAAATATTCATTTATTATCTTTCTGATTTTATATACCAGTAGATTTTTTATTGTAAGATATTCTTGAGTCAAATAAACCCTGACATTTGTTCAAGATTGAACATTCCTATTTCACTGCAGATATTGACTGAGTATAATTAACATTTATAGATGTAAGAGTAATTGTATATTATAGTGTTAAAAATGGATGTATATAATGGTATGTATTTCATTAATAAAAGATTAAATAAAGTTAATATATTTGCAAAATGTATTTTACAGTTTGCAAGATAATTTATTTATATTAGAGTAATAAAAATTTCATGGGAATAAGTTCCTGCTGTCCTGTTAGACCCTTTTTGTTTTAAAGTTTGACTGTATGTCTAACGATATTATAGCCAGTGCAGAACATTATTCATATATTACATGTTCTACTATCAAAATTAAACTTAGTTCTTGTCTTTGCCACTTACAGAAAAAGATCTGCATTTTAGGTTGTGAAATATTCAATGTTGGGTTCTTTGGGTAGTTTTATTTCAAAGGGCAAATAAATTCACATGTTTTGTTTTTTAAGCCAATTGTGTTAGTTTCAGATATCCAATAACAGATTTTTGTAAAATCTTTTGAATTTTTTTACAGTTGTTAAAAATAATGATTATATTGAACTAAATTGTTCAGATTATAAGGATATGCCAAGCAACAATCTAATTAAAAACCGATCTCTCCTCGCTCCTGTTTTCTGATATGTCGCGTGGGAGATCTAACGAAATCCGCTTTGAGGTCACATGTGAGTGAGCTGGAACTTATGAATTTATAATGAAATGCAAATGAGTTGACTTCCTATCATTAAGCCAATCAAAAAAGTTTATGAATTCTGGGGACTGACGATTTCTTCGTTAATAAAATAAGTTACATCCATTTACCACACGATCAACTTACAAGATCGCCTAAGCCACAATTTCATTGGTCGAACAGGACACACCTACGAGGTCACTCACATGTGACCTCAAAGCGGGTTTCGTTAGATCTCCCACGCGACATATCAGAAAACGGGAGCGATGAGAGATCGGTTTTTAATTAGATTGGCCAAGCAATTGTTTAATTTGTACATTGTTGACATTTATGTTGTTAAATTTTATGTTTACATATATAGTGCAATAAAAGTTTTCACAGTCTTTGTAGCCTTTTATATAATAAACTTCTGAAGTTAAATTGCTACATCCGTTTTATATTAACTTTTTTTTCACAAATTAGGACACTGAAGCTATAATTTGAAGCAAGTTATTACCCTTTACAGAGAGATTGAAATTGGACAATGAATAGTTGAAAGAATAGTCTTCTGATCATCCCCGGTTATTTGTATATTTTATATTATATTAGGTTGTGGAATTATATTTTTAGCTCACCCTACAAAGGGTCATGTGAGCTTTTGCAATCACTAGGCAACCGTCTACCGTCATCCGTTGTCATCTGTCATACAGCGTTCTCGTTAACTTTTTTACGTAATGATCTTCTTCTTGAGAACCACTGAACAGAATGAAACCCCTATAAGGTCCTTTCCAAGTGTTGTAACTTTGCTTTTAATTTGTCGAAAAACATAATCGCCAGGGTGTTTTCTAATTTCTAATTGGCTGAATTTTTAAAAAACTTCTTCTGAAGAACGGCTTAACTGATTGAAAATAAACTTTATAGTTATGTTCCTATGAAGGTGTAGACCAAGTGTTGTTACTTTGATACCAATCCGTCACCCAAGATGGATTCGAGCGGTGCACTTAGTTTAACATAGAATCCTATGGGAAATACAGAAAAATCTTCTTTTAGAGAAGCACTGAATGGATTGAAACCAAACATGGCATGAATGTTCCTTATGATGTTCTGACCAAGAGTTGTTACTTTGGTGCCAATCCCTCATTCAAGATAGCTACCAGCGGAAGACTTAGTTTAACATAGGACCCTATGGGAATAACATACAAATGGCTTCTTCTTGAATATCAATGAATGGAATTGAAGCAAACATGGCATGGATGTTAATCTCAAACTCCTTTACCTACCTACCTAGTCCTTGTTATGCCCGGAGGCACATAGGGCAAGGACTAGTGATCTCCAATCTTCTCTGTTGTGTGCTCTTCTCCAGTTCACCCCAGCTAGTTCCAAATTCTTTTATCTCTGCCTCTACAGTTCTTCTCCATGTGATCTTTGGCCTTCCCTGCTTTCTCTTCCCTTCCGGTGTCCACCTTAAAGCTACTTTGGCAAGGTCGTCATTTTTTCTTCTTAATACATGGCCGATCCATCTCCATCGTTTTTTCTTTAATAGAGTTGTTATGTCCTCAGATTCTGTTCTTTCATGTAACTGTTTATTGGTGATCTTATGTGGCCAAAATATCTTGAGGATCTTTCTCAAGCATCTATTGTGAAAGCTGGAGAGCTTGTTCAGGTCATGTACAGTCATTCTCCAGCATTCTGCTCCATATAACAGAACAGATAGGACACAGCTATTATATATCTTCATTTTCGTTCTTTTACTGATGTTTGAAGATTTCCATATGTTCCCAAGTTTTATAAACGCACATCTTGCTTTCCCTATTCTTGATCTTATGTCTCTATCTGCACCACCATCAGATGTTACGATGCTACCTAGGTATGTAAAAGATGACACACTTTCCAGATGTGCTCCATTTACTGTAATGTCAGGAGGTACTCTGCAGTTTAGGGCCATCACCTCTGTTTTCTTTTTGTTGATGTTCAGGCCTACTGATGCTGCATTCTGATGCAGTTTTGTTGTCTTGTCCTGAATGTGGTTCTCAAGATGCGACAGCAAGGCGAGATCATCGGCATAGTCAAGATCCTCTAGATGTGTGAACAAGGTCCATCTTATACCTGTACTTCCATCATTTAGGCTGGATCTCATTATCCAATCAACTGCCATGATGAAGAGGATGGATGACATCACACACCCTTGTCTTAATCCAGATTTTATAAGGAAACTTGTGTCAGAAGAGTTTCCAACAGAGCACTTGAAATCTGAGTAAAACATTTGGATAATTTGGACTATTTTTATCGGAATTCCGTAGTTTCTTAGAATTTTCCACAAGCTGTTTCTGTGTATGGAATCAAATGCTTTCTCAAAATCTATGAAATTTATGATTAGTTGCCTTTGCCATTCTGTACATTGTTCTATGATGTTTCGGAGAATAAAAATTTGATCACAGCAGCTCTTTCCCTTCCTGAAACCAGTTTGTTCTTTCCTGAGTTGTTTGTCTACAGCAGTCTTTATTCTGTCAATTAATATTTTACTGAATATTTTGCTGGGTATTGATAGTAAGGTGATTCCTCGCCAGTTGTTGCAGTTGGACAGATCACCTTTTTTCGGTAGCTTGATGATATTTCCTTCAGTCCATGATCTTGGGATGGTGTGACTCTGCCAAATCTTTTGAAATAGTGGAAGTAACAGATCAGCAGACATTGATGGATTTGTTTTGAAAATTTCTGCTGGTAGTTGGTCTTTTCCTGGTGCTTTGTTGTTTTTAAGACTTGTAATTGCTGTTAGTATTTCTTGCTTTGTTAGTGGTTCGATGTTTATATCGAGGTCAACTTCTGCTTCAATTATGTCAGGTGCTGTTTCTGGATCAGGTCTATTCAATACCTCTTTAAAGTGTTCTGCCCATCTTTCCTCTTGTTCCTTTTCTGATGTTAACAGTTTGCCTTGCTTGTTTCTTACAGGTATATTGACATTGTTTTTCTTTCCACATAGTTTCTTAGTTATTTGATAGACATCACCCATTCGTTGATCTGAAGCTGCTTTTTCTGCTTCTTTAGCCATAGACTCAACAAAACTCTGCCGATCTTTCTTCGTGGCTTTCTTTATCTCTTTGTTTCTCTCAGCATACTCTGCCCACAGTCTGTCTTTAAGCCTTTCTGAGTGAGTGTTACTTATCTTATTCTTTACTTCTTTTCTCTTATCTATCAATTTCCATGTTGATGGTGTGATCCACTCTTTGTGTACTTGGCGTCTGTATCCAAAGACCTTCTCGCTTGTTTTGCTGTACAGCTCTTCTACCTGATTCCAGCATTCCTGTACTGATTCTTGGTCATCTCCATTGCTATTTTCTAATAGTTGGAATCGGTTTCGTAGTTCTACATTAAATTCACTGTTGGTTTTTCTATCCTTCAGCTTACCAATGTCAAACCTCTTCACTGTGTTTGGAGTTGATGCTTTTTGTAGTTTCAATCTTATGTAAGCTGAGACAAGATGATGGTCACTTCCGACATCGGCACCTCGCCTTACTCTGACATCCTGGAGAGACCTTCTCCACTTTCCGTTAATCAAAAGATGGTCAATTTGATTTGACACTCTACCTCCAGGTGATACCCATGTAAGTTTATGTATGTCTTTGTGAGGAAAAAGTGTACCTCCAATGACTAGGTTGTTCATGCCACAAAATTCAACAAGGTGTTCTCCATTTTCATTTATATTGCCACATCCATGCTTTCCCATAACTCACTCGATTCCGTTGTTATTTCTGCCTACTTTTGCATTGAAATCCCCCATGATGATAGTGAGGTCATGTTTTGGCGTCTTCTCTACTTCTGCTTGTAACATTTCATAAAATTGCAATTTAACTTCATCTTCTGCTTCGTTAGTCGGTGAGTAGACCTGTATGATGGTTATTTTAACAGGCTTGGTGTTCAATCTTACTCTAATAATTCTTTCATTGATTGGATGGTACTCTATGATTGCCTTTACAGCTTGTTTGCTGAAAATGATGGCCACTCCTTCTTGATGTTTATCATCATTTCTGCCTGAGTAAATGATAGTTTCTCCTGTGCTTGTTATGTTCTTTCCAAAACCAGTCCATCTGCATTCACTGATACCTAGTATGTGCAGCTTGTTGTCCTTCATTTCCCGTATTACTTGGGCTTGCTTTCCTGTCTCATACATAGTACGAACATTCCAGAAGCCTAATCTGAGTTTTGTTGTCGTACTCAGAATACTTCTCGTGAGATCAGTTTCCGGCTGGCTTTCACTGTTCTCAGTCATACTTGCAAAATTCTGCGGGTATTCCGATGCATTGAGAACATTAGAGTTTCTTCTAGTCCTTGTTTCCGTAATCAATATTTTTTAAGAGAAGGAGATATTACCCCCTTGCTCAACCTCCAACCTGGTGGACCAGGGACTTTGTGTATGGTTTCCTTCCACTAGATAGTTGCCTACCCGGGCTTACGAACTCTATCTGTCCGTTGATTTGATTTTAGAGTTTTCGTCTCTTAGAAAAGTTGCCTTAGCCTGGCTGTGACTCTCTTCTAGCCTTGTTTTCTGTCTGGGTTTCTCCCATAGCCTTTCGCTTTCCAAAGCTTTCCACAAGGCAGTGGAGCTATTTGACCCATAGCTGGGGTAAGGTTGATGAGTGCTAGGGCATATCCACACGCCGGTGGGCCTACACACTGCATCTCTGGGGTCCTTACTTCTCCGAGATCTTCTTCAAATTAGCCCGGGATGCTAGACCCCAGTTACCTTGCATTGCCACGAGGAGGCATTGAAGAAGTCTTAGTAGTGTAGAGGCTATGTACTGGCAGGGCAAGATTTACGCATTCTACTTCCCTTTCACCTACAAGTAGGCTAGCCAGCGACAACAGAGATCTAGAGACGTTCGATCTCTACCGTACTAGACGCATATCACTACCCTGTGGTGTCAACACCACCAACGCACTTTAGCAATGAACAAATGGAAACATCAGATGAGCGATACAGGCTCCTGGGAGCCTCTGGTATTATATACAAGTTGGTGGTTCTGACCCCAAGATGATTATGTTTTAATTTTCTTTTATTGTTTTGGGGTATACTAGGAATCAGTCTGTCTGTCTGTCCATCTGTCCAGACCAACTTACCTCAATCCTCATGAAACTTGACAGAATAATTTACCATGATGTGCTAAATTGATATTTATAAGGATGTTTTGGTCCTGAATTGTGGCCCTTTGAACTTGGAAATTTATTTAAACAAGCCTTGTCATCCCAACTTGTTATGTATATATAAGTTAGTGCATTGTTGGATCCTACTTTGCAAATGTGTGTAGGATTTTCCATCCTATTGAGTTTTTCCCAAGTTATGACCCTTTGCAATTCTAAATTTTTGAAAACTGTATGGTAAACACCTTTTTATTGCACAAATCCACAGGGCCAATTGGGACCAAACTCTGGTTGAATGGTCTTTGGGTGGCCCCTTTTCAGTATTGTGTTCATTGTCCTGGACTCCTTATTAACATGGCTGCTGTTAGTAAATATATAAAAAACCAAGGGATGAACTTTAACTATCTTCTATGAAACTTCACGGCCAGATGGAACCAAACTTTGCTGAAATGGTCCCTGTGGGGGTTGTATTTTAAAAATTATATACAATAACCTGGACTATCACAGCTAAACTTAGTTTAACATAGGGCCCTATGGGAAAATTTATTGAAAAATATTCTAGTCTGGAACTAAACTTGACAGCAATGGGCCTTATTTGATGGTTCTCTTTCACAGGTTTCTCCAATCACCAAGACTGTCAACAAAAATGGCCTCCAAGGCCAATTTTAGGTTGACATATGACTCTGTGGGTAAATTTATTAAAATATCTTCTAGTCTAAAACAGCTGAGCCAATTAGAATCAAACTTCGCAAAATGATTCTCTTTCAGAATGTGTCCAATGACTTGAAAATTGACGACAAAGATGAAAACCTCAGCTGAACTCACTTGAACATAGGACCCTATGGAAAAATTCTTTAAAAAATCTTGTCTAAAACCACTGAGCCAATTGGAACCAAACTTGGTGCATTTGTTCTATATGCAGTGTTAGATCCTAGTGTGCGGTTGTGCAGGTGTGCATGTGATTAGGATTGCTGGGGTAGCATTTTCTGATCCATTGAGTTTTTCCCAATTTATGACCATTTGGACTTTGAAACTATTGACATTGTATGCTATGCACCTTTTTAGCTCACCCTACCCATTTAGACTAGCGTGAGATATTTCCATCACTTGGCATCCGTCATCCTTTGTCCGTTAACTTTTCATAAGATGTTTTACTTGAGAACCACAAAACAGAACTTAATCATAAATGGCAGATATGTTCCTATCAATGTCCTTTCTAAGTGTTGTAGGGTCCTCGGTGGCCGAGTGGTCTAGGTAGTTCGTCATGACTACTAATGATCACTAGCCTGTCAACACGAATATCACCTGTGGCGGTGTGTTTGACTCCGATCTAAATTGACAAGGATTGCCAATTTTCCTACCGAAGGTCGGTGCATGGTTCTCTCCGGGTACTCCGGCTTCCTCCACCAATAAAAACTGGCCGCTGCAAAATAGGCAAATGTGCTGAAAACGGCATAAAACCCCAACTAAACAAACAAAAATTAAGTGTTGTAACTTTGTTGCTGATTGGTATACAAACATGGCCACCATAGCTGATTGGCTGAACTTTGAAAAACTTTTTCTCATAGAACCACTCAAGGGATTGAAACAAAACTTAGTAGATATGTTCCTATCAAGGTTCTGAACAAGCATTGTTTCTTTGGTCCCAATCGAAATTCAGAATGGCTGCCACGGAAGGTCGATCGAAGTCTGCATAGAAACCCTGTGGAAAATTATATTTTGTTTTATTTTTCAATTTATAATTATGTTAGGTGCAAACAATTTATGCAGAAATTATCATTAGAAGGCTCTTATATAATATTAGTGTTTTAGTCTTGTTAGCAGGTCTGTTAGCATGTCTGATAAGGCCTCAAGGGGGCCCGAATGGGTCAATTTGGTAAAAATTTCAATGATCATTTATTTGAGAACAGCATCATGGATTTAAACCATGCAAACATACCAAATATATTCCTTTCAAGGTTTTGAACATGACTTTTAACTTTGGTGCATATCGGATATTCAAAATGTCTGCCACGGAGTATTAGCATTTATACATCAAACTATTTATAATATTTAGATGACATATATTTCTACATTCATGGGCTTGAATCATAATTGAGCTATAATTGAAAACCTTGTGTTGTACTGCCTCAAAAACAATAAGATGATAGATGGAGGTGGAGGTAATATACATAGAAAAACAACCCATTCAATACTGTAACATAATACAAATAGAAAATGAACTTTTATTGCAGTTCTTCATCTTGAAAGCTGCTGGGAGGTCTTAAACAATGAGCTAAATGCTCACATCAGGGTTGATTAAGGCCGTAGTACTTGTCATTTACCAATAATGGCTACAATTAATACCTCAGTTTTATTATTGAAAATGAGGCCATACCAAATTGATCTTTAGTTCTTTGGATTTTGCTGCTCCAAATTTTGCATGATGTAAATTTTAAGAAAAAAAAAATTTTGCCACTTCTTTTTGTAAAAATGCTGAAAATTCGCCCCAAATTTTTCAATTTGAAATCAATAAATTGAAAATAAAAATTGTTGGCCCGCTCTTAAAATTTGGTAAAAATTGAGATTTTCCCCATTTTTTGCAATATTTCATTTTTAAAAATGTGTGCTGCACGTAAATTTTATCTGCACTGGAAAAAAGCAAGTCCTCAAGAAAAAAAAAATTAAATTTAAAATTTCATCCGCTCACACCAATTTTTGCCATCCAAAAATCCAAAGAACGAAAAAATAATTTGGTGTGGCCTAAACTCTTGAAATCTAAAAATTTTGGAAATTTTTTAAGGGTTGTTTCAAAAAGTGAAGACTGATGAGAATTGTGTTTCCATGTAATTTGAAGCTTAATTCACATAACTATAGGAAAAAGAAGTTTATAAGACTAACGAAAGTTAAAAAACAAACAAACAAAATAATGAAATATAAGAAAAGGGTTTATTAAAAATTCAGTGAAAAAAGAACACTACAGTATAGAAAAAGTAAAAAAGATAGAGAAAAGTAATCATTTTGTTTAAGCTATATTCTTAATTAGTTATTTTTAAGAATTAATGACCTAGACAAGAAATGATATTTCATTGTTGCTAATATGTTCAGTGGTAATACTTCAAATGGTAATAGGTATTTCACTATATAAACTGAATGTATCTTTAATAGTAAATAGAATTTTTATGTTGAAAGTTTCCAAATTCTTTTTTGTCATGAAGACGTTTAAGAAACAGTTTTAAAATATATCTTAAAAAGAAATTTCCACAAAATAGATTCTTTCAGGGATCATATAATACTAACTTCATATACAGTTCCTGATTCTTTTTAAACCCATAAAAATTTAAATTTTATGCCATATAATTATACAGACAGAGACATATATATGTCTCTGATACAGATGTAAATATATTAATAATATCATGCATTACAATAGAGATATTTTTGATAATTCAGACATGTTTTGTGATATATGTAAAATATTATACTCACATATATATAAATTATTTAGCAAAGAATATTTGTTCGTGTTTCATGTGTTTCTCGTCACTTTAAAAATTCGGATTTGTTGGTCCGTGTCCGGAACTGGGTTATTTTTAATATCTCCAAACCATTCCGATCCCGACCTGACGGAAATGGCAAGTCAAAACAAACCAAAGGTATCAAAAGCTGATTACAAATATGTATTCTGCTGGTAGAAAATATATTTATAATCCTTTACTTGTAGCTAATTACAAACTAACACAGCATAGTTAATCTCTCTTGTTATTTCAGTCCCCTGAAAAGGGGGGGGGGGGGGGGTGATTAAAACATCAGCAAATTGCATACAATTCTGGTATTCCAGTAACTACCAGAATCTTCCAGAATCTGTAATTCTGGAAGATTCTGGTAGTAATTCTGGAACATAAATTTTATACCAGAATTGTACTGGTACTACCAGAATCTAGATCATATTCTTCACTTTATCCCAAATAATCATATTACGATACAGTTTTAATAATCAATGCTCAAAATATTGTCCAGGTGGGGTTTCATCAAGCACAGTGACCCCCCAACCCACCCCCCCCCCCCAAAAAAAAAAAAAATTAAAAAAACATGTATCCAGGCTCTATAGTAAAAGATGCATAAATAGGTATAATAATGAACAAATATAGATATATTAATATGTCTCTCTGTTTGATAATAAATATTCTCTTGTGCTGTTTAGTGTGTATATTAGAGAACATAATTGTTTAATAACATGTTTATCGTCACATGATATGAGGCAAATGATTTTAGATTTATTATCAATATTTTTAGCCGATCTAGTCGAACTTGCAAAACCGAGTATACTCTCAAAAGCGAGTTTTCTTTCCCAGCATTCAATGTTTTTGATGAAATCTCCAGTGCTGAGGCTGGAATAGTATTTCACCAGATTTTCGTATATTTTGTAAATGTACATGTACAAAAATCACAATAGAAATGCAAAATATTTGTGAATATATCTTCAATAATTGTTATAAAATAAAAATAATAAATAAAAAACAACTAAAGAACTACTGAAACTTTTTGAACATCTTTAGTTTCGTATTAAGAAGTGACTTTCGGTTATGTATTTTCTAAAAATAAACGTTAACAAGTCATAAAAAATTCAGTTTGTACCTTGTTCAACAGACGTAGTGTCCTTTTATGTTAGATTAAGTCACAAAAATAGATGAAATGTGTCTGTTATCTATGCCAAAAACATCCAAAAGATCACTCAACTTCCGGTCAACTTTGACCTTTATTTTCTCAATAATTGCACGTTAGATTTTAAATTTGCTCTGTAGAAATGTTCAAAAATGTGTAAAGAAAATATTCCCTAATTTACAGGTATGACAGATTACACGCTTACATTACAGGTGAAAGAATATACAAGCAGGTGAAGTAACTCGCATTTGCGAGTAAATTGATTATATCATACTCGCAAAAGTGAGGTTAATTTCACCGTTCAGCTATACTCGCATTTGCAAGTTTGACCAGACCTGCTTAAGATTAGGATATTGGTTTTCCAAATCACAAAGTAAATTTTTTTTATAATTTTGTAGTGTTTCACACTGTAGCAGAGAATGAATTTCATCTTCCACATATTTTTTACATACCTCGCAAATTCTATTTTCTGCTTTTATACCTTGATATCTACCTATTTCAATTTCCAGTTTATGGGCACTTATTCTAAATTTTGTGACTAAATTTCTTTCCTTGGGTATACCATGGGACATATATTTTTCAATTGAACCATTAAAATCATTTTTAAAGACTCTGTATGTTCTTAGTTTATTGCCTTGTGTTTTGTTTCTGTTGTCATAAAAAATGTCTTTTTTTTCATTATGTGTTTTTTTGGGAACATTGCAAACATTTATTATAAATAAAAGTAAAAAGTATTACACTACCTTTTGTTTCCAATAGTCCTCTGCCAAAATGTCCCATGTTTTGTACGAGAGCTTATATTCAAATTTTTGTGTGCATTTCATTGATTTTTGCATCATATATGATGTCACCACAAACAAATGTGACATTTCAGAATATGTGCAAGTTCTGTTATCGAAAATTTGATCCATGCTGACTTTTAAGACATACTGAGTTGTTATTTTAAATTTACAAAATACATGTAGTAATGAATTACACAGTTTTTAGCTCACCTGGCCAAAGGCCATGTGAGGTTTTGCCATCACTTTTCGTCCGTCGTCCGTCCGTCCGTCTGTCTGTCGTAAACTTTTCTTTAAAAATCTTCTCCTCTGAAACCGCTGGGCCGATTGGTTTGAAACTTAATGGGAATGTTCTATGACATGTCCTCCACAAACGATCCTCATTTTATATTGATTCGATGAAAAACATGGCCACTGTTGCTAAAAATAGAACATAGGGGTAAATTGCTCTTTTTTGCTAATAACTCAAAAACCGTTACAGATATCGAAAATCTGACATGGGGTAAAATTGATCAGCATGACGAGATCTACCTACCCTGAAATTTTGAAGGAAATTCCAAAACCCGTTTAGGAGTTATTGCCCTTTTTTCGTCAAATTTTCAAAATTTTAACATTCAAAAATCTTCTCCTCTGAAACCGCTGGGCCGATTGGTTTAAAACTTAATAGGAATGATCTATGACATGTCCTCTACAAACGATCCTCAATTTATATTGATCCGTTGAAAAACATGGCCACTGTTGCTAAAAATAGAACATAGGGGTAAATTGCTGTTTTTTGCTAATAACTCAAAAACCGTTACAGATATCGAAAAATCTGACATGGGGTAAAATTGATCAGCATGACGAGATCTACCTACCCTGAAATTTTGAAGGAATTTCCAAAACCCATTTAGGAGTTATTGCCCTTTTTTCATCAAATTTTCAAAATTTTAACATTCAAAAATCTTCTCCTCTGAAACTGCTGGGCCGATTGGTTTGAAACTTAATAGGAATGAACTATAACATGTCCTCTACAAATGATCCTCAATTTATATTGATCCGATGAAAAATATGGCCACTGTTGCTAAAAATAGAACATAGGGGTAAATTGCTGTTTTTTGCTAATAACTCTAAAACCGTTACAGATATCGAAAATCTGACATGGGGTAAAATTGATCAGCATGACGAGATCTACCTACCCTGAAATTCTGAAGGAAATTCCAAAACCTATTTAGGAGTTATTGCCCTTTTTTCATCAAATTTTCAAAATTTTAACATTCACAAATCTTCTCCTCTGAAACCGCTGGGCCGATTGGTTTGAAACTTAATAGGAATGAACTATGACATTTCCTCTACAAACGATCCTCAATTTATTTTGATCTGACGTAAAACATGGCTGTCGTAGCTAAAAATAGAATATAGGGGTGGATGTGTTGTTTTTGGCTTATAACTTAAAAACCGTTACAGATATCGAAAATCTGGCATGGGATAAAATTGTTCAGCATGACGAGATCTACCTACCCTGAAATTTTGAAGGAAATTCCACAACCCGTTTAGGAGTTATTGCCCTTTTTTCGTCAAATTTTCAAAATTTAACATTTTTCGTCATTTATCTCCAAAACTATTTGAGATAGAAGTGAAATGTAAATTTGAAAAATGTTTGCCATGTTGAGATCTACATACCCTGAAATTTTAAAGGAAATCTCAAAACCCATTTAGGAGTTATTGCCCTTTTTTTGTCAAATTTTCCAAATTTTAACATTTTTGCATTTATCTCCAAAACTATTTGAGATAGAAGTGAAATGTAAATTGAAAAATGTTTGCCATGTTGAGATCTACATACCCTGAAATTTTGAAGGGATTCCCAAATTCTATTTAGGAGTTATTGGTTTGTGTAATTTGAGGTCGGGTTCTGTTACATTTATTTAAGGTTCACCCTTATTCCTGGTCAATTTTATCAACTTCCTGCCAGGACTACCACCATCAGGGAACATATTTTAACATTAAACCTTATGAAAAGTAAATCTTAAACAAATTTTCCCTGGACAATTGAACCAATTGCAACAAACTTGGTCAAATAGTTGATTAATTGTCCAATGAAAACCACACTCCAGGTGAGCGATACAGGCTCTGGTGAGCCTCTTGTTAGTCAAGAAATCAGTTGCCAAACTATGTGAGACACCCAAGTAAGCCTCATTGAATGCTGAGAAAAGTTCAATTTAAGGTAATGTAACTGGATTTTTCAACAGGAAAAATTGAGTTTTTAGTTTAGGGATGGATGTTGGGCAGGTTGGGCCTTTCAACATTGATTTAGAAAAGTTAAATTTGCTGTCACTAAGAAAGCAACTTGTATGGTAATATTGCGGTTTTGAGAAAAAAAATAAAATTAAGATATAATTTATCTGTAACCTTTAGCAAATTTTGGTTACTAAAAAGGTTATAGAATATCTTGACAGATCTTGAAACTACATTGTACAACATCAAGCAAACTTTTTCAGAATTTTCAGGGGCCATAATACATCATTGCAGTCCATATATAAAATTGGGAAATGTGTCAGCTCCTCTCAGAATCTGCACTTATCGGTGTTTTATAACTAAAATGTTTATATTATACCAAGAAAACCTTACATTGTATATACTTTACTTTTATAGCTATTTAGTTTTTCAAAATATTTTTTTGGATTTATGAAATCTCCCTTAGATATTAAGAAATTTATAAATAACTAAAGTTCTTGGATGATGTATTTGTGTTGTTTATTTTATTTTGCCTGGCCAGACATGACAAATTTTAAATCAAAGAACAACATTTTTTTAAAAAATAACCAGAATTTATTAACAGAAAATTAATTTGAAATTTGAAAAAAATTGGCAATTATCCATCAAAAAATTTCCCAGTTTATTGAAACAATTCCTTAGGTTATATTAAACAATGCATAAAAATAAAACAAATATTGCTTTATAATCTTATTCTCAAAAAACCTCTGGCAAGAGATAAGTGTGCTGTCCATTTCGCTGAACTATTATACATTATTGTTTAGGTGCCGGCTGAAGCCCCCTCCGGGTTTAGGATTTTCTCTGCATTGAAGACCCATTGGTAGCGTTGAGCTGTTTTCTGCTCTTTGGTCGGGTTGTTGTCTCTTTAAATTGACACATTCTCCGTTTCCATTTTCTATTCTGTTATAAACATGTAATTCTGCGGACATTTGATAAAATTATATTAAATTTTATAAAAAACAGCATTTCAGCTCGACGGGAATCAAAGTGAATTAAAAAAATCTGATAAATAAATAAAAAGTGAGTAAAATAAAAAAAAGTTTTAAAGCGAAAAAAATATATTTTACATGACCCCATGTATAAACATTCAGAAAAATCTCTGTAAAAAAAATTTGAATCCAATTTCTATTCTTCACTGTCATTGTTAGGTATCACAGCACATTTCATGAAATATGAAAAATAGAACCAATCCTTTACTGCAATTTGTTGTAGGATAAAGATATAAGAGTCACATATGAAGACCAACAAAAGATTAACAAATTTGCGAGGAATAATGCCAGGTTACAAGATCTTAAAGAAGAAGTGAAGAATAAACAGGTCAGTATTAGATATAACGGTGGACAATGTCCCATCATAACATATTTAAACCTAAATCAAAATTGTTTTATATACAACATGTTCTTCAATTTTGAACAAAAGTACAAATAAGACAAACATTAATGTTTCAAAAAGTTTAAAATTTATTAAAGATCACCAAATATAAAACAGAACAGTAAGGAGACATTAAAATTTTACAGTTATGAATATGTCAAGCTGTTCTAAATGTAGAATAACCAATATTAATTCGTGAATAAACTGCCCATTTTGTAGCATTGAATTCCATCATGGATTATGTCAACTGTAAAATAAATGTTCATTTAAAATAGAATTTGCACTAGATATACATGTTAACCGTAAACACCAGAGCCACATGGAATTTTGAAGTCAAGATTCCAGCATGTTGATTTTAACCTATATCTAGCCAGACATAACAAGCTATATGCTAAGGGTAAAATAAAAAAAATTGCATTTTTCTAAGAACCATTATAAAGTGTTATAAGGTTTTTCCACTATGGTAGGCATTCCTATTATGAATGTGGTATTCTTTACAGAAAGAACTTCAGAATGTAGAAGATGCTGAAAATGAATTGTTAATGAAAGAAGATGACACTGAACCAGTTCCATATCCTTTTTACAATAACTGAAATTAGTTGTACATTGTAGATGTACATTAAATCAGTTGTATATTGATGATATTTACAACTACAATCATCTTATATAGTACAACACAATTCAGCAAAATTTGAATCACCTTAACCCACATTTTATGCTTGAGTGGCTTTGATCAAATTTTTGCATTTAGGTATATTATTAAATAACCTATGGTAGTATATTGATGATATATTACAACTACACTTATCTTATATAGTACAAAACATTTCAGAAACACTTGAGTCACCATGACCTACATTTTATGCCCGAGTGACTTTGATTAAATTTTTGCATTTAGGTGTATTACTAAAGAACCTATTGTCATGTTTTACTGATATTTCAAAATAACAGTCAACACAGCTTTGCCACTGTTGAGTCACTATGACCTACAGTTTAATAAAAAGTGACTTTGGTTTAATTTTTGCATTTTAGTCTCTTTTTTGAAAAAGCCTGTGATAATATATAAATTTATTTTACAACTACAATCAACTTGTGTGACTCCAATAAATTTTAGTGTTTGGGTCCTTATGTCATAAACAGAATTACTGTGGATCCATTTATTTTTAATTGGTAAAAGTTAATGTAATCAGGATATATTTAGAGTGCACACAACAGTTTTTCTTAGTACTTTTCATGACGTCATGAAGGAACATACTCAAAAGATTGCTAGCTGGGAAATTGGCTGTATCATATACCCATAGACAACCACATATCAAATAAAACATATTTCTTCAAGCTTTCAATGTATATAAGTATTTTTAAGGAATTCCTTTCCAAATTCTTACCATTATAGAAAGATAAGTGACAAAAAATAGGCCTCCCCCCTTCAAATATTTCAAAAAACAGACCAACATCAGAGCATCCTAGGAAGGATTCCTGCGTAATTTAGAGAACTGAGTATATGTGTTTCCCAAGTACACATTCAACTGGTTTCAGCACATGTAGTTTCAGGGTACATTCACCGCCTTTTAAAATTGCTACATGAAGTGGTAAAAAATGTTGTTTTCACCTACGCTATTTTTGGATGTTTTCAGAGTAGTCTCCCATTAATAAAACTTTTCTGACAAAAATTACTTTTTTACATTTCATGCCTTTTTTTAAACTTAAATAAACCGAAGACTCTAATTTAAATAATGAAACCAAAAAACAATCAGAAATCAATATCTAGAACTTAAAAATAGAGAGAATTTCATACCTATGACAGAATATATTTAGGGAAAAATCACTGGAATTTTATATGAAACTGTTGTTTGCATTCTTAGAATAATTTTAAAAACTATATTCCATTATAAATAATAGATGGGAATTCGATGTGCAGGGGACGGGGCATCTCTGTCTTACAGACACACATTCTCTAGTTTCTATTGTACGTATCCTTATAATATTTTACTACAATGTTTCGTTGAAGGTTTTCCAGTCTTCACTTGGAACATGTTTAAGAACCTATTAATCTTTTACCGTTTTAGAGATAAAAGGGGCCAAAAAAGGGACACACCTTAATTTTTGATTTTTTTTAATTTCTAAATTTTTCTAAATTTTTAAATGGTTCATCATAAGAAATTTAATAAATAAAAGTTACTCCTTGTATTTTTATGAAACTTTTTCATTGTAGAGATAAAAGGGATTAAAGGAGCCTATTTTGCAGTACACCTAAAATTTTTATTTATCATCTGATTTTAATGGATAGTTTTTGTTTTAATTCATCTTGATGAATGCTAGTAAGTTTTCAACAGATTTCTTCTTATTTAGGTTCATTTCTCAGAAACCTATAGTAATATATCAATGATATTTCACCACTACAGTTCTCTTGTATCGTACAATGCAGTTCAGCAACACTTGGGATGATATGACCTACATTTCATGTTTCAGTGACTGGTTTAATTTTACTACATTAGGGTCAGTTATTCAGTTGTGAATCATTGACTCTATGTCCAATATTTTAACTAAAAGTATAGGGAGAATTCCTAAATTTGAAGTAGACCTTAACATATGTTACTTATCAGATTGGAGAAGTATTTGTTAGTTTTTCCTCAGAAGAAGCCAGTGTAATGTTAGAGAAAGCTAAAAGCAATTTAGAAGATGAAATGAAAAGCTTAGAAAGTCAGTGTGAAGATTATAAGAAAATTTTACAAGAACTGAAAGTAGAACTTTATGCAAAGTTTGGAAATGAAATTAATTTAGAAGCTGAAGATGAGTCATAATCAATGTGTTCATAATAAAATATTCATACACATTTCAGTGGTGTCAGTTATTAAATATAGTCTTTGGAACAGGAATGATACATTTTATCAGAGATACAAATTTGTTTGAGCCTAAAGTATAAAATTTACAGGTGGTTAGAGGATAATATGGATGTTAAGCTGTGTTCCAAAGTTTCATCAAATGAAACTTTATAATGTCCATCCATGTTAAAAGGTTATGATGCTAGGTGAGGTATCTTGGGAAAACCTAATTCAAGGATAGTGTTGATTTTAAAACAATTATTACCAGAGATGTGAATCTTTTTATACTTCACATTTGTTAAATGAAAAGTGAGATTGAAGCTAGGTATGGTTTAAGGGTTGAATCTTGTTAATTCCCCCCTTTAAACTTTAAATACTGGTATGGTAAAGTCTTGGTTTTATGATTATAACTTGAAAATGAAAGGTCAGGTTGAAAATAGATTTGGTATCTGGTATATCAAAGCTGTTAAGTCTTGCAGATTATTGGTATTTCACACAGATTATATATTGAATATATGATTTTACAACAAGGGGTTTAAAATCTGCAGATGTTTGCAAATACAGAAATTGAGTCCATTCTGAGGGCTCAAATTATTCAATCAAATTGTGTAGCCCTATTTGTTTATAATAGCTTGGTCTAAAGTGAATGTTTGAATTTCTTAATAGGTTCATCTACCGGTAAATTGTTCAAAAGAATTCCAGCAATGTATGTACACTATCATTTAACAGGTTTAGGCCAAACTTACAGCTTTGGCCAACCTGTCATTTAATTACCCACATTGCAATTCAGTAGAAATGGATGTCTGCTAATTAAATCAACTGTCTGACTCCATGAGGTCGGACAATAAATATGAACACCATTTGCCAAAACATGAATCACATTTTGACATCAATCGACATGAAAAGGGCTATAACCCTTGCAAAAATAAATTACGGTATCCATATAATGCATCTATACAGATGATCCCTAACCACACAATCAAATACAAAGTTTATATTATAAACATCATTCCCCAAAATGATGAATGACTAATTGGATGCACAAGATATTTAAACTAGAGGCTCTCAAGAGCCTGTATCGCTCACCTGGATTTAACTTTTCACCTTGAGCAGACCTAAAAATTTAAGTGTTGCAGTCAATTTGGCTGGTTTTTCTATAGGATTCTATGTTAAACTAATTTCAGCTGTGGCAGTCATCTTGGTTTAGTCCAGGTCAACGGATACATTTCTAAAAGAGAACCATCTAAGGACCATTTCTGCTAAGTCTTGTTCCAACTGGCTAAGCGGTTTCAGACAAGAAGATTTTTAAATGAATTTTCCTATAGGGTCCAATATTTAACAAAGTTCGGTGTGGCAGACATCTTGGTTGACAATCCGGGTGATCGGACATATTTCTGAAAGAGGACCTCCTAAGGGCCAATGCTGCCAAGTCTGGCTCCAATATGTCAAGTGGTTTCAGACAAGAAGATTTTTCAATGAATTTTTCCATATGGCCCTATGTTAAACTAAGTTTGGGTGTGGTGGCCATCTTGGTTGACAGTCTGGGTCATCGCACAAAATTCTGAAAGAGGACCATCTAAGGACCATTGCTGCCAAGTCTAATTCTAACTGGCTTAGTGGTTTCAGACGAGAAGATTTTTGAGTGAATTTCCATTAGGGTCCTATGTTAAACTAAGTTCTGCTGTGGTAGCCATCTTCGTTCAAAGTCCACGAAATCAAACATATTTCTGAAAAAGGACATCCTAACGACCAATGCCACCAAGTCCTGCTCCAATATGTCAAGTTGTTTCAGACAAGAAGATTTTTTAATGAATTTTCCTATAGGGCCCTGTGTTAAACTAAGTTCGGTTGTGGCAGCCATCTTGGTTGACAGTCCGGGTCATCGCACAAAATTATGAAAGAGGACCATCTAAGGACCATTGCTGCCAAGTCTAATTCTAATTGGCTTAGTGGTTTCAGACGAGAAGATTTCTGAGTGAATTTCCCATAGGGTCCTATCTTAAACTAAGTTCTGCTGTGGTGGCTATCTTGGTTCACAGTCCATGAAATCGGACACATTTCTGAAATAGGACCTCCTAAGCACCAATGCTGCCAACTCTGGCTCCAATATGTCAAGTGGTTTCAGACAAGAAGATTTTTCAAAGAATTTTTCCATAGGGCCCTATGTTAAACTAAGTTTGGATGTGGCGGCCATCTTGGTTGACAGTCTGGGTCATTGCACAAAATTCTGAAAGAGGACCATCTAAGGACCATTGCTGCCAAGTCTGGTTCCAATTGGTCAAGTGGTTTAAGACAAGAAGATTTTCAATCAATTTTCCCATAGGGCCCTATGTTAAACTAAGTTCGGCTGTGGCGGCCATCTTGGTTAACAGTCCGGGTCATTGGACATATTTCTGAAAGAGAACCTCCTAAGAACTATTACTGCCAACTTTGGTTCCAACTGGACTTGTAGTTTCATATAAGAAGATTTTTGAAAGTCACCCCCCCCCCCCTTTTTTTCTATTTTTAGTAACAGCAGCCATCTCGGTTGGAAGTCGGGGATGCCAGACATAATTTTGGAAGGGGGCCACCCAAGGACCATTCCACCAAAGTTTGGTCTCAATTGGCCCAGTGGTTTGAGAGGAAAAGATCTTTAAAGGAAAGTTTATGCTGGATGCCGTCTTTAAAGGGCAAAAACTCCTATAAGGGGTCAATCAATGATTTTGGTCATGTTGACTTATTTGTAGATCCTACTTTATTGAACATTTTTGCTGTTTACAATTTGTCTTTATCTATAATAATATACAAGATAATAACCTAAAACTGCAAAATTTCCTAAAAATTAACAATTCAGGGGCAATAACCCAACAAAGGGTTGACCGATTCGTCTGAAAATTTCATGACAGGTAGATCTTGACCTGATGAACATTTTTACCCCATGTCAGTTTTGCCCTAATTGCTTTAGTTTTTGAGATATAATACAAAAACTGCAGTTTACCCCTATGTTCTATTTTTAGCCATGTCGGCCATGTTGGTTGGCAGGCGGGGTCATCGGACACATTTTTTAAACTAGATACCCTAATGATGCTTGTGGCCAAGTTTGGTTCAATTTGGCCCAGTAGTTTCAGAGGAGAAGATTTTTGTAAAAGTTAACAGACGACGACGACGGACGACGGACGCCAAGTGATGAGAAAAGCTCACTTGACCCTTCGGGTCAGGTGAGCTAAAAAATGGTAGACATGGAAATGGCTTTTTAAAAAAGTTTTTTTTTTTAAAATTAACCAACCATAAAATCAGTATATGCACATTATCAAATTATGCAAAATCCATATACTAAATATGAACAAAATGTGTTAAAAAATGAATTACTACATGTATTTGTATAATCAAGATACCGGTATTCAGACAACTCTCATGAAAATGGCTATAACTCTTGCTAAAATCAACCAACCATGAACTCCTGATAATATGTACATTCATGTATTCAGATGATTCCCAACCAAGATACCAAATATGAACATTGAGGGTGGGGATGCAGAAAATACAAGGTGAAATTCTTTCTATCGAAAAGGCCATAGATAATGTGGAAAAACTAACAGGAACAGATTCTAACCAATGTGAAGTCTGCACATCATAATCCATTAATCAGAATTATTTTGTGGATATTGGACTAAGGACAGTGGAGTTGGGACTGATTATTATACTAATCTTCTAACCAGACTTTCTCTTGGCATATAACAATCTCTGAAAACCATCAGCTGAAATGAATTTGACGTGAGATATAAAATTTACACACATCGGTAACCTTTACACAAGGCTTTCATGAGAAATATTCTATAAATCTGCAAACTTCCTTGGACATCCAACATCACTGTCATGTTCAAATTTAAAACTAACATATGTTTAAACATATCGCCAAATAAACTGAAACTCAAGTAGAAGATATTCATTTTCCATTTTGCATAGATTTCCATTTTTAAATCACCTCTCCTATAGTCTATCTGTAAACTTTTCACATTTTATCTTCTCCTCTGAAACTACTTGGCAGACTGTAACCTCACCAGGTAAGAATGATGTATGGAAGGATTTTTATGAACGATTGTTCTGGTTGGATGAACAACATGACTGCCAGCTTTGATTTTTATTACCAATTTTCAAAAATCATCTCTGAAACTAAACTATGAAATGTTTTTAAACTTTGCAGGATTGATGACAGCAGTACCCTCTACAAATGATTCACATTTGGTTGAGATTCATCCAAACACCCAACGACTGCAGCTGCTCAGTTTCCCTGGAAACCATATATATAGGAAATGACTTTATTGTCTTTTGCTCAGGAACTAATGGGCAGATTGTAACTTATGTTGGCAGGAATCTCATATGAATGATATCTACCTTTTTTAGTACCAAAAGTCAAACAGATTTTCTTTTACATAACAAAGTTTGCAGTTTGAGACATATTAAACATTGCCCCAGCAGGGAACAGTGCCCTGCTCCTCTTCCAATGCACCCATCTGTATCTACGTGATATAAAAATAACAGTAAAACAATTGAATTGAAAATGCAATACAGAGTTGAAAGAAACTAAAAGAACTTTTACAAGGGCATAAGTTAATCAAGTTTGTCCTTTTCAGACCTTAAACCACATTTAAGTGTCCAATATCTTCAAAATATGCCCTCTGCCATTAAATCCTAGCTGTTAAACACTGTTAACATCTTTGAATCTGATTATCATCAATGTAGGTTTATACCAGAGATTATTTTTTTACACTTATACATGTACCCTCATTTAAAAAAAATCTTTTAATATAAATTTGCTATAACAATGACCTCAATACCTGTACATTTATATAGGAACCTTGAACAGAAAAAAGATACATGTAATACATGACAACAATGTGACTATAGTGGCATTCATGAAAAGTGTCATGAGATAAATCCAAATAATACACAAAATGATGAAAATTCATGATTTATTTAAAGCATTAATCTTGGCACGAGTCATGCAGCTATTTGAATATCTACATAGTTGTATATAATACAATATATGAATAATTTTAAATATTTGCATATTTTCATCTCAAACTGAACTTCTGGCAGGTAGATACTGAAAATTTCTCTTGAAAGAAAAATAGTTAAAGGTGTGCTTCTATGATTTTCAAATACCATATATCCTCCTTTAAAATTCTTAAAGTTTAGGAATCCTACACCCATTTCTATTTCTGTGTAAGGTTAACAAAATATGCATACATGTACATTCTTTGTAATAGGTAATAGCAGTTTCAATATCTGCATTATTAAATATACAGTCATTCGGAGAAAAATTACATTATATAACGAATACGTGTAATTATCAACTAGAGGCTCAAGTGAGCCTGAATCACTTACCTGGAAAATGAAGCAGATGATATAGGCTTCAATTTATATTTTGTGTCACCATAGGCAGCAATGTATGCTACTCAATTACAGCCAAATGAGGAATTTTTGTAGATGGTTTCCCAACCATTATTCCTATAAATTTTGAAAAGATTTGGTATTGTAGTTTTAGATTAAAACAAGAGGCTCCCAGGAGCCTGAATCGCTCACCTGGTCCTTAAGCTTTAAGGGAGTCTTTCATGAGCTATTACCCCTATAATGGATCATCTGACAACTTCGACCCAATTCAGACTTTTGTAGAGCTCAATGAGCTGATTGTTTAAGCAAACAACAGCTTTTCTCTATCGACAATAGTTTTCATTCTATAGGGCAAAAACAAGAGAAAACGCTATTTTTGACATTTAAAGGGTCATCTATAAGGCATCAACAGTTATTTTGACATTTAAGGGACAAAACTTTAACTCCTAAAGGGCTCATTTAAACATTTTGCAAACTAAGGGAAATGCCGTGAAAATGGTCAATTTTGATGTTCTAAGGGGAATAACTCCTAAAAGGAATGATCATACAACTTAATAAGTACAAATTCAAAAAAAAAAATCAAGAAAAAGGGCAATAACTCCTACATGGGTGGTTACATCTTCTTCAAAATTTCAAAGCAGGTAGATCTTGAGGTGTTGAACACTTTAGCTTCCCATCAGAATTTTGATATCTGTCACCATTTTTGAGTTATTTGCAAAAAACTGCAATTTACCCCTATGTTCTATTTTTAGCCATGGCAGCCATGTTTTTTTACAAATCAAAAATCCAAACGATAGTTTAGTAGCACTCATGCCAAGGAACAACTACACTAAGTTTGGTTGCAATTAAACTTATGGTGTAAGAGGAGTTAACGATTTTATTACAATGAATAAAGACTGCAAAAATGGTCAATTTTGACAATCTAAGGGGAATAACTCCTAAAAGGAACGAACCTACAACTTCGATCCTGTTACAAATTTTGTAGATCTTTGTGTGCCTAACAATATGAAATTTAAATTTTTCAAATTTCCTTTATAGTATCCAAGATATTGAGCTTAATAAGTGCAAAATTTGGAAAAAATGCAGAAAAAGGGCAATAACTCCTACATGGGTCGTTGGATCTTCTTCAAAATTTCAGGGCAGGTAGATCTTGAGGTGCTGAACACTTTTACCCTCTGCCAGAATTTTGATATCTGTTATGGTTTTTGAGTTATTTGCTAAAAACTGCAATTTACCCCTATGTTCTATTTTTAGCCATGGCGGCTATGTTTTTTTACGAATCAAAAATCCAAAAGATAGTTTTGTAGCACATATACCAATAAACAACTGTACGAAGTTTGGTTGCAATTGGACTTATGGTGTCGGACGAGTTAACGTTTGAAAAATTGTTAACAGACGACGACGACGACGACGGACGCCAAGTGATGGTAAAAGCTCACATGGACCTTTGGTCCAGGTGAGCTAATAATTTGAAAATTTGACCAATCAGAATCAAGAATTGTCCGTGGCTGCCATGTTTTTCATCCAATTCCAAAGGAAATGAGCAATCTTTATAAAGGACCCTTAAATATATTATTCCTGCTTAGTTTAGTTATTACTGGCCTTGAAGTTTCAAAAGAGATGATAAATAGTGATTTGCCAAAGGCTTCAATGCAAACCTATGTGCCACCGTAGCCATCACGTACAAATGTTTGCAACCTACACCAAACGAGGAATCGTTGCAGAGGGTATCCCAATCATCATTTCTATGAAGTTTCAAAAAATTTGCATTGTAGTTTTAGAGAATTTGACCAATCAGAATCCTGCAAACTTTGGTTCAAATCTCTAGCACCTACATTTGTACTATTATGCTGACATTTAAATTTAATATTCATATATTTTGCCAACTAATGCAGCAGGGTTGTATATATAAATACAGTCAACTTTAAAAACAAATGCAAGATCGACTAAAAGTAGCAGACAAATTTTCTTAGTTACAAAGGGGAAGTTAATCTCTGGAGTAAAAACATTAGTTTACAGGTACTATCGAGATCCCTTTCAAATTCTACTAAACACTTGTCAAAATACATATTATATCTGCACTGTAAAACATTTGGGACCATACAATTTTTTTGTATGATTGTATCAAACTAGTTTATAATTAATGGGAGTTAACTTTATTATCATATCCAAAGAGTGCCCCATATTAACAAATTATTTTAATAATAAATTGTCATATATCGTCTTTCAATGTTGTCACTTTAATCAATGAGGAGTCACCATCAGAATTATCTACTCTTTGTAGAACAATATTTCCATAGTCAATCTGTGGGATTATAATAGTTCGTCCTTCCTCTGATCCCATTAAGGCTACATTAGAAATGTCTGTAAGCTGATAGTTCAAAGCATTTCCATCTGAATCAGTTGTAATTACCAACTGGCCACCAGGAACAGAATCCTGCATACAGCCATCCTCTGTCGTTGTTTCAACTACAACATTAACAGATGACATTTCTTCACCATTTTTAATGGTATCAATGTCTTCTACTAGATTGGTTTTATGATTTTTTACACCTGAATGCATGCGTGCCTCGTGTCTCTTTACATGATGTTTGTGACGGAATGCATATCCACAGTAGAAACATTTGAACTTTCCTTCTGTATCATGATTTCGTTCATGTGCACGGCACATGACTTCTGTCAAAAATCGCCATGTGCATCCAGGGTAGTTACACTGATACGGACGATTTGGATCATGAACGCGTTTATGTTTAGTTAAAGTAGATTTGTCTGAATAAGCATTCCCACAAATGTCACATAACACACATCCATCATTATGCTGCTGTCTATGAAGTCGAATTAATGAAGTATTGGAGGATGTGAAGTTACACTGTTCACATTTAAAACATCGCTTAGCATGAGAACGATGGTGAATCATAAGGTATGTTTTGGTCTTGAAGGATTTACCACAAAAATCACACAGGTAAGACTTGTCTGGTTTATGCAGTTCTATATGCTTTTTCAGATAGCGTATTCTTGTGAAAACTTTATCACATTTTATGCATCTATATTCCCCTGCTAGATCCTGTGTTTCTGTACTTCGTGTTTTTTTAGTGGATTCTAATTTGCGTTGACAGCAGAGTTTTTTGTATTCAGAAAATTTTATCAACTTAACATCTTCATCAGTGACTTGCAGTGCAGTTTCATCAAAAACATTCATGTTGTCTTGATGGTGATTACACATATGTTGAAATAAATTTGCTAAGAACATGTCTTTGAAATTACAGTAAATGCAGTGCAGGTCCTGTCTCCCATATTCAATAGTCTTCCCAATATGAACATCATTCTTAATGTAGAAATAAAAGTCTAATTCTTCTGTTTTTTCATCATGCATGTGTTCATCATACTCCTCTTGTTCTTGTGCATTATCATCTATATGAAGATTGCTACTGGGTTCATCCAGACTAATTATTTCTACATTACAGGTCAATAGGCTATTTTCCTCCTGAGTACTATGTACAAGGTTGTTTTCATGAATGAGCTCTTCATTACTATTTACAACCATAGGATTACTGTAGCATAATGTCAAATCATTATTGGCCTTCACTTCTAGAAATCCTATTCCTACAGGGTTTGTATTAGCTTGACCTTCAGGAGTAACAATACTTGATGGAGAAATTTCATTTCCATTTTCCGTATCATTATGATGAAATATTTCTGCATTATGTAATTTTAATGCATCTTCATTTTCATTCTTCTCATAGTCATGGTCAATGGTAATACTTTTATCTGCAGCAGTATCATCAAATGACAACATGTCAACATTTATATTTTCTGCATCATCAATATCAGAATTGTCTATCCTTTGCACAGACTCTTCATTCGCAACTAGGTTTGTCTCCCTTTGTATGAATTTCCTGGCATTGTATAACCGAACTCTATGCTTTTCTTTATAATGTTGTTTAAGAGTTGATTCCTTGGTATAAGATACTGAACATAGTTGACAGACGTAACTTTTTCCTGGACCCATGTCTAAAAAAAATAAATGCAATAATTTAACATATTAAATTTATATCTTTGTCTGTATTTCAATTAATTACTAAAAGTGAGGTGGTTGACATATCATAAAGAATTTTTGATACATTATATCAGTATACTATTATGAACAATTACCATATAAGTTACTTGTATAACAGCTTCCTTTGGACATTGCTTTTACTAAAGTTAACATGCACCTCATTAAAAGCTGTATGGCACCTTCCGGATGTCAGCAACCTTTTGCCATGTTTGGTGATGTATAATCTCACCTTGTTGCCACATATTCCTCCTTATTTCATTTAATTACAGGAGCATGCTTGTCTTTAAGCCCCCTTTACACTGAACGAAAACTGCACTACGACCATAAAAAATGTTTTGATCGTGGAACATCTTAGTGGGGTCGTACTGAGGTCTTCAAGTAGCGTAGTGTGGTCGGCATTGCGTGTGATAGGTCATAGTAGAATCTCCAGGTTCCACGACTGTTTTGAACATGCTCAAAATTTACGTAGCGAGGTCGTCGGCACTTTTGACCGTACACACATCGTACCGCTGTCGTAGAGGAAACTCAGAGACATCGTAGTGAGATCGTAGTGAGACATCGTATATACGTTCAAGCAAGAAATTGTCCTTTTATATAGTTTATTTGCTGGTCGTAGAGGAAGCGCAGAGACATCGTAGTGACATCGTAGTGAGACATCGTAGGGAGAACTAATATACATTCAAGCAAGAAATTGTCCTTTTATATAGTTTATTTGCTGATCGTGGCTAGATCGTGAGAACAACGTAGCAAGTTCGTAATACTCGTGGTAGCAGCGGAGTGACAACGTATTACGATCGTCAAGCACGTATCGATGTAGTGTCACAATCGTGAGAGGTCGTACAACATCGGCCTAGGGGCGTCGTGTGATTGTGTTATTGCCGTAGCTTGAACGTACCACAAACGCAGGCATCGTAGCGAAAACGTAGGAGAGCGTAGTAGCAACGTGAAAGATTATCGAAAAAATGTATTTTGATCGTATGGTAAGCGTAGGGGTGTCGTGAATACCTTTACACTGAAGATGGTTTTCCAATTTTCCACGACCCTGCTGCGATCTTCGACCAGTGTAAAGGGGGCTTTAAAGACAGCATTTTGCTACTTTTCCCATGAATATATTTGTAACTTTAACTATTACATGTATTGTGATTGAACATAGAACTCTGCTAATACTTAATTCTCTCACCAGATAGACATGATATATATGTATAATTCTAAAGACTATTTCCCTTCAATAGAAAGCATGACATTGTAAAATTGATATTTGCTTGTTGTATGTAGGGTTGTCTGAAGGCCCTGTCATCTGCATCATCTGTTTTCTAAACACCTGGTAGTGATTTAATATCGATGATTCTGATTCTGTTTTTAGACATAGTATTTCCAATTAATACAATGCAACAGGTAATGAATTCACTCGTAAGAAAATATCGAAAAGATTGTAATTTATAAATTTGCAGAAAATTGAAATGATTTTGTCTAATCAAAAGACAGTATTATTATATATATTATATTTATATTATTATAAGGAGGAATTATATTCAAAATCACATTAATTAGATCATATATTTTAAAAACAAAGAATTATCTATCAAAATTTCACCAGAATAAATACAAATTTATCATTTCTTTTTCTTTATTTAATCTATTGTTTCAAGAACTGAATGCATTTTCCAGTAGTTAAATAGGATTTTAAAAACAATGACTGACCAAATAAAATATTTGTTATAAAGGTACAGAATCAAAGAATTCACACTCACTGGTATCTTAAAAAGAAGATGCTGTAACATCATGTACTTAATTTGTTTGTTTGTTATTTACCTATATGATGAGCAAAATGTAATAGGATCAACACTGCAATAATTTAAACTCACAAAATATAAAAGAATCCCATTGATTTATCTTGCATGAATGCTTGTTGAATATTTGCAATAAAATCTGCACATATTATTTTCTGTTTAAAACTTATTCTTGAGGCATTGTTGGTTGAGTGGTTTAGGTAGATGCATTGCAACTACTAGAGATTGTACTGGCTTGTTAATTTTAGGGTTTGTTCACCTCCAACCTAATTCAAAAAGATAAGACATGTTTGCTGTTGTAGTATAGTGCTTCTTCAATGATACTTTGGTTTTCTCCATCAATAAAAACTGACTGCCAGAATATTATTACAGTTGATTATGCTGAATAAACAAATTTTATACTTACGCTGTAACTTGTGCTTTAAAAATTCTATTAAGTTATCTTCATTTTTTCCACAAACACCACAAGTGAAAATATCTGCATTTTGTACCATTTCTGGAAAAAAAAAGTTAATAAAGTTACACGAATTTGCTATATAATTTTTCACGGACAATCTTCCAAACTTCCAATAGTCTAAACACATACATGTTTCCTCCAGATGTATGAAAGTAGTCTGCTTTGTTTAACTAAAGGGAAGATTTTTCTGATTCCATGTTCCACATAGAATTAATAAAAAATAACAGGACATGGAAAAAGGGAATTTATGCTCATATTTTTATTGTTACATGCTATTCATACCTAAGATAACCTCTAACATTATTATTGTATACGAATACAACATTTTATCTCTGTAGAAATGTGGGATTAAGATATATCAACATTAAAATATTTTCAGTAAGCTAGCCACATTTTATTTGTACCGGTACTTATATTACGTAGTAGCGATTTACCATAATAGGTTTGCTTTTGTTGTAGAGCATGCTTTTTACTTTACATGTAACAAGTTTGAACGAGTAACAAGACACTTTAGCACGAGGACAAATCAGCATCAGAACCAAGACAAATGGGCACCCATTTAAGAGGATAGTCCAGTACCAGGACAAATTGGCACTGCAAAAAAAAACAAAAATTCAAGATTATTTGAATAAAATTAAAAAATAAATCCAATAACAAAGTTGTCTGTTTCAAGATATTGATTCTTTCATTAAAAATGAAAGTAATCATAAAAAAATATAATCAATACACAATGCAGGTGTGCTTATATGAAACAATTTTAAAAGAATCAACTATAATGTACTGAAAACCTAATGATAGTTTTGATTGTATGATCTTTAAAATTTAACGAATATTTATTATTTTAAGATAATTACGACTAAAATTCCAGAAACAACATAAAATGGTTGGAAAAGAAAAATTAAGTATATTGTAATTGAATTATTCTATTATGAGAAAAAGAACATTTAAAGTAAGGGTACCAGTGCCAATTTACAGTATGTTCACACAGCATTAAGCAGAACAGACATACCACTCCCCCTGAAAATGGTAACAGGGCAAGCTTTTGACTCTTTGGGACCAGTACTGCAATAACACTTTATCAGTTTCAAGGCTTCCGATTTGTCTTGGTGCCAATTTGTCTAGAATTAGTTTGACCATTGTACAGGTCTTCTCAAAATAAAATACTCTGACAATAAGCCTTTAATAGAAAATTTCACTGACCTTAAGTTAAATTTTTCTACATTACTCCTGTACACTTTTGCAGAATTATTATTTCCTTGCCCTCTCTGTTCAGATTTTTGTACAGTTTGTTTGGGGATACAACTATGATGTCTCTGTGTTTATGGGCAAGACAAAAATACTTGCAAAACCAAACATCAGCAACATACCGAAAGTTAAAAGTATGACAGTAAAATGCTTGTTTTGTGACACATGCTACTAACCATACTTTTTTCAAGACTTGATTACTCACTTGTGTTATATATCAGTCAAACAAACGATAGTAAAAAGCAAAAACATTTTACAGAATGTGGATAAATTGTTGGTTTCAGTTCTGGAAAACTCCAAATTCATTAACATATCCAAATTTATTAATGGTTAACATTTTCATTAACCCTTAAAATTTACCAAATTTGTGAACTTTTTAGATGTTTTGGTTAAATTTGGCATTTCAATATGCGACTTGGCATCCTGACATCTCTACTACACGAATAATAAATCACATTAGAATTTTCAGTCTGGTAAAAATAGAGTCCACCTGGGAAGTAAAAAATTACAGTAATCCAAAAGACAAAATTTCATATGTACATACTTCAGTGGAGAAATTATATCTTCACTTTGGACTTCACTGTTCAAGAATATGTTAATTCTATTATAAGATAACTATAAGTACAAACTTAATTGATTTTTACCACCAGCAAAATTTCAATTCCTTCCAAGATATATTTTACAAAGTTAACAAATTCGTTAACTTACAGAGAATTATGCATCATGAATTGATATCTGCCTAAAAAAAGATTTATCTGACAAAAAGTCAAAAACTCAGGCTATTAGTAGTTGTTACATGTACAGGAGAGTTTATATTTAATCTGTACTACATATTTACCTAATTAAAGACATTGTTCTGCTGCTAATTATTGTAGTTTCCCTGTACAAAATGGATTGAAGGGCAATAACCCATGAGACAGAGATCTGACAATTTTGGGCAAATTGACCATGTAGATCCTGTTTTACTGATCAGAATTGGTGATTACATGTTTTCTCTATCCTAAAGTCTTGAAATTTAAAAATAAAACTGTTGAAATAAACACCAAACATTGAACATTTAATTGTAATTATAACATTGGTATAGTATTATTATTGGATGATAGAGTTATTGCAGTTTGTACATACAAAACTTGTACAATCACTATCTCTTCCAAAAAGAAAATGTAGATCTATGGGTTTGATATTGAACATGATGAAAAGTCATAAGAGGCCTGAGTAAAAATTTACTGAATTTGTTAATCAGTTACCAAATTAGGTAATATTAACCAATTCTGAGTTTTCCAGAATCGGTATTTCTTTTTTTTCATAATATACATTCTTTGATACCAAGTTTGATGCAAAATATCAGCAAAAGAATACCAAAGCATTGAAACAGTGGAAAAAGTCCACAAATTCGAAGTCCAAGGAAAAGACTAAGTCAGGAGTATGGCATACAACAGACAAACACCACAAGGATACATGTATTACTAAAACATAAAAAACATATATTAAATTAAACAAAACTAGAAAAACACAGAAACTAAAACACTAGCAATGTGAACTCCCACTAAAAGTTGGGAGTGACATCAGGTGCTACAGAAGGGTAAGTATGTCCTGCCTGTTAACGGCACTCACCACACATTGCCATTGAGTTAAAGCCAGACAAGATTGAATGAATTAATTCCTTTATTGTTGTTAATTTTGTTGAATTTTAACACAATTGTTTCCAGGGCCATTTTACAGTGTGGAGAGTTCTGTAATCCCTACTTTTGGAATTTGTGCAAGGAGCTATTTTACAGTTGTCATTACGAAATGATTGACCATTACAGTGTTCCATTATCTAAGATGATACATATCATGTACCTCCACCGATTTGTGACTACAACCGGATTGACTTGTTGACTTACCCTTCCGGAGCAGATCCTGGCTTGTGTGGTTTTTTTTTTTAGTTTTCGGTATTTATTTGTTGTGCTTGTGGTTGTTCATTTGTCTACCCAGGTTTGTCTGTCTAACAGATAAGGTTTTTTGGTTTGCTCCGTAGGAAAATTTGTCCTTTTTCTGACTACTGTCTGGACACCTGAGTTCATAAAATGGATTTTTCAGAATTTGAGTACCTTAGTCAATGTGCATTTGTAAGCCATAATATCATCCGGGTTTAATTTCATCCGACGGCGAATATTTGATATGTTAAAGTTTCCGCCGGCAAAAATCAAATTATCATATTATTTCCGGGCTTATTAAAATTATTCCTTAGAGTGGAAGATTTTTAATGGACGTATCATTAGATTAATTCCGAGTACTTGTCAGTTATTGATCATGAGTGATGCATTCGGCAAAGGACGTTTTTTAATGGGCGTGTCGTGAAATTCATTCCGAGGGCATGTTAGTATCGATCATGACTGGTGCATTCCGAATAAATGCATTCGGAACCCGGAAAGTATTAAATGAATGGACATTATAACTATATTAAAAATCCGGATAAAATTAAATGGACAGGTAAGTTGTTTTTTACAGGTGAGTAATTTCATATACTATTTAAAAAATGGTTCTAACTATTATAATAATAATCAGTTAAAATTACTGGACAATGGAGGTAGACGAATACAATCGGATTATTACATATATAACGGATCTTAACTATAAACCCTTTGCATTCTGATTATTATTTACTCACTTTAGCTATTTAACTATATAGAGTAAAATGTACATGACATAGACATAAAAAAAACTCCAGGTAGATTAAATAATTTCTACAACAAAATATTTGAACGGTGTTTTATTAGTTTTTCCTTATTTACCAGTCACTACAGGGTTTTAACAATGAGCAGATTATTTCTGTTATATTATTATTGTTGTACATAATGGTTGCTAGGTTTTTATAAATGTGTACTTGCTTGAAGTCGGTTTCAAACTTATTTTTGGAAAGTTTAAAAGGCATTGTTCATCGTATGGGAACGACACCGGATATTGATACTGAGACTTCTAGCACAAAGGGAGAAAAATATTGAATTGTTATATTAAACTTGTACCAATTTAGTGTACGACACTTTTTTAACAGTAACAGTTTAATTGTTTTCTCCCTTTGTGGTATAGGGCCTAGTACCAATATCCGCAGTCGCTTATGTTGCGTTCATTTCCATAATTAAGCTGGATATTATTTTATGGTGTATTTTTCCTTACCTTCAAAAGCACAATTTTGCCACCCGGAAAGTATTTCATACATGAGGACAATATTCGATAGACAATAGTATCCTGTGGATAATATTACATATTAAATTTTTTCCGCCGGAAAATATTCCACACAGGACAAAATTTAATTTTACACATTGTCTTGTTACTCCGGTGAAAGATGCAGTGAGCTAAGTCGTAACTGAAACAAGTGAACTTACCTGATTTTGTTCAATCATGTTTCTAAAAGAAACAAAAAACTTCCGCCTATGGAATTTTCAGTGTAAAAGGGAGATAACTCTTCCTATGAGATTTTATAAGATTAAGTATTACAACACCCTGATTCGTGAAATATGCACAAAGTGCATTAAAGATATTGAAAATAAGAGTTTTACAAATTTTAGGATAGGTCTGAGTTGATAAGTTCAGGTTATTCATTTTTCAAAATTTTTAAGTGCTTTAATTTTTCTATTGGAAATTCCCCATTCAGAACCATTTGTGAGGTATACAAACATAACCTTTATAAACAAGTTTACAATTTTTATGTTTTCTTGGACGACTCAATAAGGTTAATTAACCAACAAAAGATTGTCTAATAATAGACTTTCAAAATGCTAAAAATCCATTTTATGAAAACTGAAGTGTCCAGACAGGCTATTAGGTGGGCGGCCATTCAGAAAATATATCAGGACACATAATCCCAAAAGGCATTAGTGGGTTCTGTTGCTCCTTTTTGAGAAACTCAACTTATGAATTGCTAAAAGTGTTGCCATTAATTATTATAAATTTACTTATGCCTAAGTTGCAGGTGAAATTTTTCAGATTGTACCGGATGTTGAGAAAGTAAATACAAAAACCCATGACGGTATGGACAGAGAATAGAGAATGGAATAGCTGTATATTAAAGATGTGATTATCAAGAGGAAAAGTTTTGGAAAATAGAAATGAGACAAAGATGCTTCATATAAAAGATTTATAACAATATTTTTAGATGTCGCCCATCCGGATATATTTTTCTTCCGTCATTGTTCCCTTGTATTTATTTTATAACACCGCTATGTATTTCCTGTCAACTGTAAACAAAATAATGGAAATTTAGACAGAAATATCTTTCCTAAAAAACTTTGTTGTGTCTTGCTATGGCATCTAATCAAAACCACAGAAAACAGTTGGTCAAATACTTAACTGATAAACAGAATTCTTCAAGGTTAATAGACAGAAACACATTTTTCCTTTCTTGTACATAGGACATGTAAAAACGCCTTTTTAGCTCACCTGCCCCAAAGAAGGTGAGCTATTGCCATCACTTGGCGTCCATCATCCTCTTTTAGAATTGTATCCGATAACCCGTCCCGTCATCCAAGATGGCCACCAGAGCCGAACATAGTTTAACGTAGGACCCTATGGGAATTTACTTAAAGATCTTCTTGTCTGAAACCACTTGGCCAATTGGAACAAAATTTAGCAGCAATGGTCCTTAGGTGGTCCTCTTTCAGAATTATATCCGATGACCCCTCCCGTCATCCAAGATGGCCACCAGAGCCGAACATAGTTTAACATAAGACCCTATGGGAAATTTAAAGATCTTCTTGTCTGAAACCACTTGGCCAATTAGAACAACACGTAGCAGCAATGGTCCTTCGGTGGTCCTCTTTCAGAATTGCATCCGGTGACCACATCCACCATCCAAGATGGCCGCCATAGCCAAACATAGTTTAACATAGGACCCTATTGGGAATTTAATTAAAGATCTTCTTGTCTGAAACCACTTGGCCAATTGGAACAAAACTTGACAGCAATGGTCCTTAGATGTCCCTCTTTCAGAATTATATCCATCGGGTCATCACTCGGCCAATCATCCAAGATGGCCGCCAGAGCCGAACATAGTTTAACATAGGACCTTATGGGAAATTTAATTAAAGATCTTCTTGTCTAAAACCACTTGGTCAATTGGAACAAAACTTGACAGCAATGGTCCTTAGGTGGTCCTCTTTCAGAAGTATATCTGATGACCTGGCCCATCATACAAGATGGCCACCAGAGCCAAACATTTTAACATAAGACTCTATGGGACATTTACTTAAAGATCTTCTTGTCGGAACCACTTGGCCAATTGGAACAAAACTTAGCAGCAATGGTCCTTAGGTGGTCCTCTTTTAGAATTATATCTGACGACCACATCCACCGTCCAAGATGGCCGCCATAGCCGAACATATTTTAACATAGGACCCTATGGAGAATTTAATTAAAGATCTTCTTGTCTGAAACCACTTCGCCAATTGGAACAAAACTTGACAGCAATGGTCCTTAGGTGGTCCTCTTTCAGAATTATATCCTATGACCCCACCCGTCATCCAAGATGGCCACCAAAGCCGAACAGTGTTTAACATAGGACCTAAGTGGAAAAATCACTGAAAGATCTTCTTGTTTGAAACCAGTGAGCCAGTTGGAACTTGACAGGTTGCCAGTCAAGATGGACATAGTCCAGGTGAGCGATACAGGCTCCTGGGAGCCTCTAGTTCTCAATGGTGTTGATAGGGCGTAGCAAAGTTGATCCCTGAAATTTTCCTCCGGAACTGAAATCCAACCAGGGGCCTTTGGTTTCATAGTCCGGTGAGCTAACCACTACACTACATCTCCCTTAAAAACTTGGAGGTAGTTACACCATTGTATAGTGGTACTTATTTTTTCAAGATGGCACCAAAATTATGTTGAAATAACATTGGAATCGGGATACAGTGAGAACAGAGATAACCCCTTGATTAAAAAAAAATATCTTGGGCTCTGTGGCCTAAGTTAATACTGCTTAATAAAGTATATTCTACACAGCATTAGTAATTGGGTTATCAGTATGTCTCTTTTGATTTCCCTCAAATAGCTGCATTCATGCAGAGGTTCAATTAATTAAGTGATAAAATAGTCATCACAGTTGCATTTTTTTTTTTATCCCTGCTTGTAACAAGAAATTCTGAGGCATAAGCAGTCAACATGGTATTTTTATATATCCTGTCTTAAGCCAGGAATTTATTTCACCTATAAACATATGTATACACGTCTCATAATCCAAGAAATATTGATATTTTTCTGTAAATCTGAATATATAAAATATTTATATCCTATGTTTCAGTAACATAGCCAAAAAATAGAGTTGATAGGTCATTTTTTTTTTGTCTTCAATAAAACTAGCTGCTGCTTTTGCGAGTAAATTTTGTACCACTATCTTTGAGAGCACTTGTATTTTCTTAATGCAAGCTATTCCTGGAGACATAAATGGCTGCAATTCCAGATGTTCTGCTTATTTTTTTTATTTTAGTCCCTCCAAAAAATTAGGTTTGACACTGGAAAAATAGGGTTGGTATGGTTACTTGAATCATGATGTTGTTTTATGCTTTAACTTAAAGAAAATTTATCAAATTTTAATTTAAATTCTAATGTTTCATCAAACATTGCAGGGAATCATCAAAAAGCAGGAAAGTACCATCAGTTATAAACTTACCACCAAGAAAAGGAAAGGCAACAATATACAAGTGAGTTTCAACATTACTACCCTTCTGAGATGACATAACCTCTATAAAGATATCCAAAGGATTTCACAGTGTTTCCTGAGAACAAAAAATTCTTGGAAACATTTTTTATGTTAAAGGGTTTTAATTGCTTCTATTTTCCAAATTTTTTACCAGCTTTATTTAATCTCAGTGAAATATTGATCGAATTTTTCTTAAAGGACATATTAGTTTACTTTTTTTAATTAGATAGTCAAATGTAGAGTACAAATTGTTTGGCTTAATTTACAAGTGAAATTAATAACAAAAAAAACAGCATGAACATAAACAAAGACCAATATTTCTGTAATCTTCACAAACAAACACACAATATTTTTTTTTTGCAGCTTTATGCTGTAAGTAAGAACTTAACATTTTATTGAAATTGACTTAAATCAAGAAGATTGTAATTTCAATATATGATATCCTTGTATTCAGAAATCAAAGTGTAACAGGAATCAGACAGCATTTATAATTACTTCACTTAACCAGTGTATTAGACTTTATTGTTTATTGTTTACATTAATCACCAATGTTTCGTAATATTAAGTTTACATTAATTTCAGAAGGATGTACAGTTTTTGTTTTGTGCTTGCTTAAATGTTGCAAATTATATATTATTTTATGATTTTAGTGAAGAAGATATCCCAATTTTATTGTAACTGTAATTAGTATAAGGAAGGGAAATGCTTTGAAGTTTTTCCTTTAAGTGCCATGATGATGGTCAGTTTAACTTGTTACTTTTAAATGTTTGTTTATTTCTTGCTATACAAATGAATTAAAAGTCCATTTATACAGTTAATATTTGTTTTCTAGCATACCAGATGAAATTATGCTGAAGATATTTGGATATTTGTCTATGGGAGATCTCTTGTCTGTAGCTCAAGTCTGTCATCTGTGGCATCAGTTATCATCAGACAAGTAAGATTTGCATATCATAAAAAGTTGATTGGTGGATATTTAAAATCAACAGTTTTCATAGAAAAGTAAAAAAAAAAAATTTGTAAAAGTAGGAAATGGGATGGGATTAAAATTCTCTTCGTTATAAGCCTGATTTTGTTATAAGCCTGATTGTGTTATAAAAATTTATAATAAGCCTACAGAATTGCACTGTTTAAATAGCAGTGGGACCAGGGATTTATCTTCACTTTGTTATAAGCCTGATTTTCTTAAAATAAGCTTTTTCTCATATTAATTGATTGAAAGTTTATTCTCTAACTTATTTAATTTTTTTAGTTTACTTTGGAAACAGTTGCTTCAGAAATGTGCCCCAACACAACCAAAACAGGAGGTACAATATGACATGAAGACATCAAACCTAAAATCTAGCTTTATGCAGAGGTATGTTTTTATACTGGTAGTTACATGTATTTTGTGTATAAAAAAAGGTAACTAACAACACTGTTACCCATAATAAATTTTTAAGTTGAGTCCCAGCAAAGTTGTCTTAAATCCAAACAATACATTCTAATATAGATTTGAAAAAATTTGAAGACTCCTACATATACAGCAAACAAATAAGATTTATGTGTTAGAAGGATATTTGGACTGTATGTTTTGTGATGCTATGTTTGAAATGGAATACGTAATACCTCATAAACTTTATTTTGGAATTAAACAAAGGCAAAGAAAGAAAAATGTATTTTTGAAATGACCTTTTTTAATTCCCTAAAACATTGTCATGTTTAGTACTATAGGATAATTTTTTTTTTGTCTTTGGCCGAAAGGCGATAGAGGGACTTAGTAATGGCCTCAATCTATGCATCTGTCCGTCTGTGCATGCGTACGTCAGTCCCAAAAACTTTGTGGACACAACTCATCCAAAACTACAGGGCAGATTTGGTTTATATTTTGCAGACATGTTACCTTTAACATGAAGATGATCTCATTGTACTGCCATTTTTACTTGAGTTATGTGACTTTGTTGTATTTTTTCACATAGTATCATATGCATACGTGGTGGATGCAACCCCTCAGAAACTAATGGGCAGAATTAGGGTATATTTTGCAGGATTGTTACCTATATGTGAAGATTATCATACTATAACTTCGTTTTGATTTAATGATTACTATAGGAGTTATGGGACTCAGTTTATTATCACTATGTAACATATGCATACCTTGTGGACACAACTCCTCTGAAACTACTGATCAGACTTTGATTGTATTTGGCAGGATTGTTGCTTTTGATATGAAGTTGATTATATAACTTCATATGAATTCAGATATATTGATTTTTAGAGGACATAGTAATGCTCGTCCATCTGTGATGCTTTATGAACACTACTCCTCCAAGACTGTTTGTTGGATTGCTTTCATATTTTGTGGGATTGTCGGTCATGATGTGTAGTTGACCACCAAACTTGATTTAACAGATTTTATTAGGAGATATCGGACTTAGATAATTTACTGCCCTTTTATAACTTAATAACATCATGCAAATTCTACCCCTTCTAAAACCGTTTGCATTTTATTATTACCATTTTACCTTGTCTTAATTCTAACCAAGCATGCCCATGAGTGATTTAAAAATGACCTTACCCTCCTGTGGTGGCAGCAGGGGTCATATGGCTACATGTAGAAATCTTGTTTTGAATTTGGATATTTGACTTGGTTCATAGATGTACATTAAATTAGAAGAAATTAAGATGGAATGCATACATTACAGTGTATGTCACATAAAATTCCATTTTGATTGATTTGATGTATGTATATAATTTGATAAGAGTTTGACATTGACCATTGTCATTGACACAAACTATTTCATTTTCCGAAGAAAAGTTAAAGGAGATATTGTGTAAAAAAAGAGATAACAACCTGGAAACATATATTTGAAAACTTGAAAAAAAAGATACCCCGGTTGTGATTGGGACTTTTAACATGAAATATGTACCCATACCTCTCTACACTGCCTCACAGATGTGAAGAATGTGAAGAAATTCACCAAAACCACAAAATGTAAATAAATAAATAACATCAAGAATCATAAAATCAGTAAGAAAGGCTTCTAAGCTTATTTTTCAGAAAAAAACCAGAAAGTACATGTATGAAAGTCAATAAAGGTTATGGGTTCTAGTTCTAAATACATGTATTATTGATGGACATCATTTTGTCAATAGTAAATCAGTGGGTTTAACAGTAGTGAAGCATTTTTATTTGAAATTTGAAATGGTAAAGATCAATCATTAAGGTTTTATATATGTTTATTATATCTGCACTGTTTTAGATGCATTGAAATGAGAAACAAAAGAGTTTTAAGAATTTTGAAGAAAAAGAATCCTTATACAGGCATTATTCATTGTAAAGATGTAGAGAATGCAATCAAGTAGGTGTAGTATTGTATCTTTATTGCAGCTTTATTTTTATACCTAACTTTGAAATCATTTTGTCCATAGTAAAGTTCATGATGTGAAATTTCGAGAAAAAAAATATTATAATCTCAATTCAAACTACTTTCAGTTTAAAAATAAGTACAATGTAGCTGCATTTATTTTTTTTTCAAATCCTTGACATCTGAGCAAATTCAGCATTTAAAAAGTAGCTAGTATTTAAAACTACAAGCAGCATAGACACAGTTTTAATTGTAGGCTTGTAAATGTAATGCATTTGTATTCAACTTGAACATCTACATTTTCCTACAGACGATTGAGATTGGTAAACAAAGTTTTTATTCCATAGTATACACCAGTAAATGAAGCATTACTTCACAATAATTATACAGTTTAAAATTCAGAAATGAATGCATTTTTTATGTCCCGCCAACTAATGTTGGAAAACATATAGATTTCCATCTGTCTGTCTGTTCTGCCTCAGGTTAAGGTTTGTTTGAAGCTTTTTTTCTATGAAGATTGGGTCACATCATCATGAAACATGGTACACATGTACATCATGATATGGGCTTTCTAAAATATATGCCATTTTAAGGTTTTGACCTAAATTTCACGTCTCATTGAACATTGGAAATGATATGGTGAATCATCAAGTTAATGTTTGCGTTAAAGCTTTTTTTTTATGAAAATTGGGTCACATCATCATGAAACTTGATACGTGACATGAGTTTTAATTCATCTTTTTATATGGTTTTAACCTAGGTTTCAAGGTTCATTGAACATAGGTTAAGGTTTGCATTAAAGCTTATTTTCTATGAAGATGGGGTCACATCATGATGAAAATTGGTACACATGTACATTATGATATGAAATTTCTAAACTTGATATGAATAATATGCTGTTGGCATGGCCAATGATGCGAGCACAGCAATAACCCTTTCCAGAAACTCATTTCCGGTATGACGATTCTGACTCTAAAATTATAATTTGAAGCAAATTATTTCCCTTACTTTACTAACTTCCATTTCCGGCAAATGAAACTTTTTCTAGCTTTAGTATGTAGCAGAATATGGATGCCCCATTAAGCAAAGACTTTTCTTAATGACCTATATGTAGAAAATGCATATGCTCCTAGAGCGCTTGCTATTAATTGTGCCTTTTCATGACTTTTGATTCCCAGTTCTTTGTACATAGGAAATGTAAAAGTGATATGAAAGATAATTCTTAATTATGGGAGATAATTCTAATTGCAGCAAAAAGGGAACAAAAGGTTAAATTCTTCTATGTGTTATTCAGTTACATGACTATCATAATGGTAATCAATTTTAGGCAACTATTCCAAAGGCGAGACATTAGTGTCATCCTGACACATGTTCTTGTTTTATTATTAAAATAAATCAGGATGAAAATCTCAATAATTAAATTTAAAATTAAAAATTAAATTTATTTTTCTAGTAATGTTCTATTACAAATTTATCTTGAATTTTTACAGGTATTCTGGATTGTCATGGCAGATAGTACTTACAGACAACAGTGGAAATGAACATACACTACAGCACCAGGATGTCACATACCACTTACTGTCAGTTTCTGTCAGGTGGTACTCACTGACTATGATAGCTGTCAGTAATGTGAAGAAAATTTGTGTATATTCCTGTAATCCATTGTTCTTTGATACAAGTACAGGAAAAGTTATTATTAATGGGTAAATATTGAAAGGCATTAGATTGTCTTTCATCAGAATTTATTTGTTATATTTAAGCCATTAAATAATGTAACTAGTTTTATCCTGCAATTATCCTATCTAGTAGACAAATAGAGGGTGTCAAATATTTTTTTTTAGTATTTGTCTAGTAGGCAAATATCATCTCCTGCTACCCTTGTCTTCAATTGCAATGAAAGTTTATATTGTGCGTTGGTTCATAGTGTTTTTGATGTCATGTTATTTCTAGATTACACACCAAAAATTGCCTTCTGAAAATAGGCTAGAAATTTTTCACAATAAAAGATAATTTAATTATAATGGCAGGATAAAAACAATAAGTGTACATTGTCGTTACATATTTTATTTATTTGTCCTTGTTGTGAAACAGGTGTGAAATGCTCAGTAAACCTTATATTTTTATACGCCCGTCAAAATTTTGACGGGACATATTATGGTATACAAATGTCCGGTGTCCATCTGTCCGTCGTAAACATGTCACACAGTAACTTGAGAACAACTTATCCAAATTTCATGAAACTTAACATAGTTGTTTCTTATGATGGTCAAACGATCTGTATACTTTTTGGTGAAAATAATATTAAAACTTTTTGAGTTACTGGACTTTGTAACTAAAACATCAATATAATGGAACCTACATTTAATTGTTGCTGTATGTTTAATCTCATTGTTCATATGCACATTGTCATTATGTAAACCATACATTTCTTTGCGTCAACATGTGTTGGTTCTTTTTTCTCTTTTATCTATTAAGTAATCAAAGAAAGAAAAATAATAACAAAAGTACAATAATTTTTTCAGACCATATCAAAGATCTTTGCTATGTAATATGGATACAAGACTAAGCTTAGTGTTAGATCAGTTAAAACCAGTGGGATCTGATGAAAATTTGAAAGTTTATGCAATTGGAAATGGTCTCGTTATGGGTGTTTGGAAGGTAAAATTTCTTTAATGAAATAAATGGATATCATAAAGTTAAGTAGCTGTGGTCTGTAAATCTCAGTTTAAGGAACAGATTTTCATAATTTATAAGTATTTTAAGCAATTTGAATTTTCGTTACCACTTGCCTTCAAACTGAAATTAGCCTGGTTGTAACTAAAACAATTGTTCTTCCCTGATTTAGTTCAATCATGTCTTCCAGACAAACAATAATTTTTGGCTTAAGGAATTATTACTATGAAAGGGAGATAACTTTTCTTCTGAAATTTTCTTAAATTAGATAATGCATTCATAGGTTGCACTGAATATGCTCAAAGAGAATAAAAAATATCTGAAATGGTGGTTTTACAGATTTTAAGGTAGATAAGAGTTAGTCATTTGACTCATTTCTTGTTTTTAATACTTTCAATTTTCCAAAACCATTTATTTTTGTATAGGAAATTCCTTAATGTACAAACAAAGGTAAACTAGGTTTTCTTGGGTGACTTAACAAACAAAATTTTGCTTATTATTCTAACATTTAGAATTTCATAATGGCAATAATTCACTCCACAAACTGAGGTTTCCAGATAGTAGAATTAGAGATATATGTATCTGATAACAATTTTATTAATGTAACATTCCAGTTTTAAGGATATACAGTTTTTCTTTGATCCAAAAAACTATAAGACAAAGATTTAAATTTTTAATTGTCAGTAAGGAGGGAGCCTGAATGGAGATTATTTTCCATTAGATAAAAAAAGAACTGTCAGTTTCATAGTAGCGCAAATGTATTAAAATATGGAAGTCTGTTATTTAAGCAAGTACCGGTATTGAAAACACATTTCTAAGCTAGTTTAAATTTGGTAATCATTTGAAAATTTAACAAATTTAAGACAATTTTTTTTATCAAAAGATCATTAAAAAGCAATAAATATAGAATTATTTTGTCTGAATATTTTATTTCTCACATGTTTATTCAAATGTAAAGTTACCATTCAAATTCTGAATTAAGATAATGAATTGTTTTATACTATCATGGATGCTGTTTTTATTAATTTACAAAAACCTTTTGTGTACAGGATGGTGGAGAGATTGCATTCATCACAATGTCTTTTGCACTACCTAACCTGGTGAAAAGATGTTTAATGGGATCTTCATCTAGGTGAGGTTTTATATTTTTATGTTTATGATTAATAAATTTGATTCCATTTTATATGATCAATTACTTTGAATTCATTGTATTTTATTACATATCATTTTTCTATGGTTTTCCTTAATTTGCAAAAACACAAATTTAAATATTGAAAGATACATATTTCATAATATATTATAACTTGACAAACCTTAAAATCAGAATCCTCTATTAAACTTAATTTCACTGAATCACCAAAATTGATACCAACAACAATAAATGAATTCTTATTATATTCTTTATTACCCTTTGGAATATAAATAAGAATTCATTTAATTCATGAATTCTCAAACCTGTCTACAGATTTTGAATAGACTGAAATTTTCAAATATTTTTAGTGTAACTTATAATCTTGAATAAATTTTAAAGGTTAAATGCAAAAAAAAAAAAAAATTTCAAAGAAAATTTGAATTTCACTTGACATGTAATTGCATCAACTATCATATATAAGTAAAATGTTTTATTATTTTTCTTTTATTTTTTCAGTTTGTACGAAACACAAAAAGAGAAAGTACCATCATTACTCACAGAATCATCTTTCGGTATGTTAAAATTATATATCTCATTATTAACACAAACAAGGTATGCAATTTTGTAATGTAAAAATCTGTAACACATTAAATGTCTGATAATAAATTTTGAATATTTGAAATAGAAGAGAAATGCAGTTCAGGAAAGGAAATGAGATATGTTTCAATGAGAGACCATCCTATCAGAATGAACATGGCAAAAAATTTGTTACTTTAAAAATTTTTATAATGAATTTAGTATGATAAAAAGACAAATGTTCGAATATTTAGCAAATAATGATGTAACAGAGATTACCCATGCTACATTCAACAAAATTTATCATCTCACCAATAAATCAGTATCCATGTACGTAACATTCGATGAGTTTTGTTTATGCAGTGAAACTTGATTATAACAAACACAAACAAAATGAATTTAGATGTATAACAAACTTTTCTTTATTAAATACCCAGCCAGATTGTTTACTATTGGATAGCAATAGGCCCACATACATTGTATAATTAGTTTTCTTACATCAAAGTTTCAGAGAGGATTTTTAACTGGATTTTCCCTCAGAACAAGTAAATTTATTAGTTTGATGAAGTATGACTGCCAGGTTTTAGCTCCAAACAGTGATGAAGGAAATATTTTTTTGGGATCCCCTTCCTGTTTTAAATTGCCATAATCAATAATGCATTATCTGTTATCTACGTTTATAGCCATGGGCATTGAGATTGTACCACCTGGGAGCACTCCTGCGCAGACTGATGCGGACGACTATAAACATAGCTGACGGATTTATCCCCGATTTGACCTTTTATGTGGTAAAAATATATGATTTTCGGTCAAAAAGCAGAGAAAGATTTGACATCAATTTGTTACACATTTAAACAGATATCAAATTTATTTAGAAAATGCCCTCCTTTCCATGTCGAGGATGTTACCTATGGTAAAAACCTCAGAGTTTTGTGTTTTTATTTAATTTTTATTACCAAATGGGTCGTATGGCATTATTTCAATTTTTCCGCGAAATGGTACGTTTTTACGCTCTGACGTCAGTGGAAAGCAATTTGTCTCCTCTGTCTTGAGCAAAATAATGTAAACATGTATAAATATGTATTTACTAAAGCTTAGAGAATACAAATAAGACATTTTAATGTGGTAACCAGGGTCCTCAATGACTAGACGTGGGCATTAGTTTTTGACAGATCAACAGCCAACATTTATTCCAATCCAGGGATAATGATAGATGCATAATTGGAAGTTTAAATGGCGTGCAAGTTATATTCAATAAAAAATTCAACAAACTTCAATTGGCAAAAATTAAGAGATATGATTTGTTTTGGCAGACATGTTAATAACTACAATGGTACAGTTTAGTGACCCACTTTCTGATCAGTATAAAAGTTACCTTTGACACAAAGAATCACGCAAACTGGAATAATGGTCTTACAATCCTACCTTAAACCATAATCAAGGATGATTTGGTTCAAATTTTTTATGAAATTCTGCTTTTTTAAAATTTGGATTAGTCATTATTTCTTTTCAACGTGTAGTAAAATAGCTTGTGCCATAGCATTTCTGATTTTTGGCCGGGTTGCACAGAGTGCAAATCCAGGTTATAGTATGGTGAATGTCGGGCGGGCGGGCGGCGGGCAGCGGCGGCGGCGGCGGCGGGTGGGCGGGGAAAATGGGTACCTATTTTGTGAAATCAACTCCTCCTACAGTTTTTCACCCACATCCTTGAAACTTCATAGAATGTTTCTATATATATTGAAGATGTGCACCTCACTTTATGGAAGTATTTCAGGAATTATTTCCCATTTTTCCAAACTTTGGAACTTAGTTGTTTTTTTATTGACATCTTCAATAGAGGGTACCTATTTTGTGAAATCAACTCCTCCTACAGTTTTTCACCCACATCCTTGAAACTTCATGGAATGTTTCTATATATATTGAAGATGTGCACCTCACTTTATGGAAGTATTTCAGGAATTATTTCCCATTTTTCCAAACTTTGGAACTTAGTCGTTTTTTATTGACATCTTCAATAGAGGGTACCTATTTTGTGAAATCAACTCCTCCTACAGTTTTTCACCCACATCCTTGAAACTTCATGGAATGTTTCTATATATATTGAAGATGTGCACCTCACTTTATGGAAGTATTTCAGGAATTATTTCCCATTTTTCCAAACTTTGGAACTTAGTCGTTTTTTATTGACATCTTCAATAGAGGGTACCTTTTTTGTGAAATCAACTCCTCCTACAGTTTTTCACCCACATCCTTGAAACTTCATGGAATGTTTCTATATATATTGAAGATGTGCACCTCACTTTATGGAAGTATTTCAGGAATTATTTCTCATTTTTCCAAACTTTGGAACTTAGTCGTTTTTTATTGACATCTTCAATAGAGGGTACCTATTTTGTGAAATCAACTCCTCCTACAGTTTTTCACCCACATCCTTGAAACTTCATAGAATGTTTCTATATATATTGAAGATGTGCACCTCACTTTATGGAGTTATTTCAGGAATTATTTCCCATTTTCCCAAACTTTGGAACTTAGTTGTTTTTTTATTGACATCTTCAATAGAGGGTACCTATTTTGTGAAATCAACTCCTCCTACAGTTTTCCACCCACATCCTTGAAACTTCATAGAATGTTTCTATATATATTGAAGATGTGCACCTCACTTTATGGAATTATTTCAGAAATTATTTCCCATTTTTCCAAACTTTTCAACTTAGTCGTTTTTTATTGATATCTTCAATAGAGGGTACCTATTTTGTGAAATCAACTCCTCCTACAGTTTTTCACCTCTGTGCTCGTACACCAACATACAATGTGTCTGATTTTGTCTATATAAATATTCATGACTGCCAATGTGCAATATGATCTTGTTATCACCTTTGTCACCACTACAATAAACACCCAGCAACCCGGCCATTTGTGTCTTTGACCCATTTTTTTTGTACTGCCTGGCAAAATCACCACTGATAATGACTTTGTTATATTGTATAGTAAATGAAATTTATTCCATGTATTTCAATACGACATATTATGAATGTATTATATTTACATAATATTAGGCATTTTGCATATAACTGCCACAAGACCCCAATATTGTGATTATTATACTTCATGCTAAGAATTCATCTAATTTAAAATTAATTCACATTTCTCATGTAAAAAGGCTCATCTCTGACTGAGACATTTCTTACTGTAAATATTCATGAAAAGCACTCTTTTTTGTAACAGTAAATGTACACAAAAACTCATGCTACATATAAAGCCGCAAGTGGACATATCACTGTAGTTCATATGCCATATTTGACGGACAGGTTGGAATTAATATGCAAATTATTAATGTACCAAATATCACAGGAGTTTCTGGCATGAAGTATAATGGTAAATAATATGATAACTGAGTTTAACTATGTTATGTTTTGTATAGGGTTGTATGGATATAGTTGTACTATACAGCTAAGAACTATGAAACAAGAACTGTGGGACCAGCAGTTTATTAATGTGGAATGTCCAAACTCAGATATCAGTAAGTTGATGAAATTCAAGATAAATTTGTTAAAGCTAGATAAAATGTAACTTTTCTCCTTGAAATTTTTGCTCACCTGGCTCAAAGGGTCAAGTGAGCTATTCTCATCACATGGCGTCTGGCGTCGTCCGTTAACTTTTACAAAAATGGTCTCCCTGAATTGTTAATTTTATGGAAATTTTGCAGTTTTAGGTTATTATCTTGAATATTATTATAGGTAAAGACAAACTGTAAACAGCAAAAATTTTCAACAAAGTAAGATCTACAAATAAGTCAACATCATTGATTCACCCCTTATAGGAGTTTTGACCTTGAAAGACAGCATACAGCGTAAACTTTCCTTTAAAGATCTTTTCCTCTGAAACCACTGGGCCAATTGAGACCAAAGTTTGGTGGAATGGTCTTTGGATGGCCCCCTTCCAAATATTTGTCCTGCATCCCCGACTTCCAGCCAACATGGCTGCTGTAACTAGATATAGAAAAAAAAGGGGTGGTTGAATTTCAAAAATCTTCTTCTATGAAACTACAAGGCCAATTGGAACCAATGTTGGCAGTAATGGTCCTTAGGAGGTTCTCTTTCAGATATATGTCCAATGACTCGGACTGTTAACCAAGATGGCCGCCACAGCCGAACTTAGTTTAACATAGGGCTCTGTGGGAAAATTCATTTAAAATTCTTGTTGTCTGAAACCACTTTGCCAGTTTGAACAAGACTTAGCAGAAATGGTCCTTAGATGGTTCTCTTGAGAGCCTCTAGTTTAATAAAGCCAATTTCACCACTTAAACCGTTATATTGTAAAGAAATTGGAATGCATTAATGTGTCACAGTCTACACATTTAGGTACTAAGAGTATCTACATGTATACATTTGTACATATCAAAATGTTGACATTTATGATAACTTTTTTTTCTTTTTTGTTACAGTAACTATGATACCAGTTATATGTGCCAAGTGAGCAAGTTATTTTCTACTTTGTGGAAAGGGGAGTAATCCATAAGAATGGGAGACAAACTTGGGAATAATAAATGAATTAATTCTGAACACAATATAAAAACACTGACAACTATAACAGTTGACATAAGTTTATGTGATTGAATTTATTTGAAGAAATAAGAATTGTCCTATTAATATATTATTATTATACATTTATACATTCCGTATTGTTTTTGTAGAGAGTGGATTTGCACATTTTCAGTTAATAAGGGAAAATGGAAGACAATTACTTCAAAAAGAACTTGTATTTCCATGGAAGACAGATGCTTTTAAAGGAAAAGTTAAGGTTTGATATTTTTATATCATTTTTTTTGTCTCGCCTGCGACAAATAGTCACAGAGGAGAGATATAGATGTTACTTTCGGGCGGCGACTACAGCGGCGGCGATGGGGGCGTAACCTTTTTTGAAACTTTAATAACTTTACACATCTAATACCTACAATTAAGATTTATGGTCAAGAAGATAGCTTATCATATCAGGTTTGCCGCAGTATAGTCGTCTTGAACCTGACCTCATTTTCATGGTTCACTGACTTCATAAACATGAATTTAAAATCTGCGTCCAAGTTTTGTGGTTAAATCCATTTCTCAGCAACTGTAATACAATGTACCTAGGCCAACCATGTTTGGTCTATAGATAGTTCTTAGTGGGTACATGTCAGTCTGACACCTGACTTGGGACCTTGACCTCAATTTCATGCTCGAGTGACTTTGTCACTTTTTCATGGTTAAGTCCATTTCTCAGAAACTGTAATACCTAGGCCAACCATATTTGGTCTATAGATAGTTCTTGTTGGGTACATTCCAATCTGACACCTGGCTTGGGATCTTGACCTCAATTTCATCTTTGAGTGACTTTGTCACATTTTCATGGTTAAGTCAATTTCTCAGCAACTAGAGTAGGTAGACCCACCATATTTTGTCATTAGATAGTTCTTGGTGGGTACATGTCAGTCACCTGGTTTGGGACCTTGACCTCAATTTCATGCTTGAGTGACTTTGTCACTTTTTCGTGGTTTAGTCCTTTTTTCAGCAACTGTAATACCTAGACCCATCCCTGTTTGGTCTATAGATAGTTCTTAGTGGGTACATGCAAGTCTGACACCTGTCTCTGGACTTTGACCTTAATTGCATGCTTGAGTGACTTTTGTCACAATTTCGAGATTAGGTCCATTTCTCAGCAACTTTAATACATAGACCCACCATATTTGGTCAATAGATACTTCTTAGTGGATATATGTTGGTATGACACCTGCCTTTTGACCTTGACCTCAATTTATTTTAACGCATTTTCCTTTGACTTGCAAAATGCCGTGTATCAGATAATCATTATTCTATTTCCATGTGCATACTCAGGCAAGACATGTAGTGTGTCCACTCTTGTTTAAATATAAAGATTTATAATTTTGTTTTTTAATAACACTGTAATGCATTCAACAAACAAGTATACTATTAAATGTACAAACTTTTCCATATATGTATGCGAAAGGAAACAAAATGGAGTGTGATAGCTCAAAAGTAGTATTATTTCATGGTCCTTGGCAATACCAGGGATGACTGTCTTCTGGATGACAAATTTTTACATTAGTATAATGAAATTTTATAGAAGAAACAAATTCTCTTTCCACCTGCTCATGAATTATGATATTTTAATTTTAGATTTTAATGTTTTGATATTTTATTACAGTAACTCACAGCAAAAGGAGGAGGTATTTAATATACTACAATGTTACACTTGATTGGTTGTTGTTTCATTGCTTAAATTCCTCTGATTTTTTAATATGATAAGTACATGTACCAGTAATTCTTTTTATGTCAAATCTTAAATGATTTATTGATTTCATTTAGAATGTGTGCTGTTTAGACACAGTTTTAACCAACAATGAAGGACAAGTAGTTTGGTTTTGTAGGTAAGATGTAAGATGAATGTTTCTATAGCCATAGGTATTAATTTCAAACATTTAGGCTAAGGACGAGGATTGTTGAGAGCTTTATACCTTTTAACACCCAATGGAACAACAAAAGCCATGTGAAGCCATAAATGTTTTAGTAATTAGAATGATTAACTTGATTAGACTAAAATTAGTTTCAAAAACCATAGCTTTTTGATTTATTTTATTTTGGATGAAGGAGATTCCACTGCCTCTGTTTGACTATTATTTCCATACATCTTAATAATTCAGAAATTGACTTATCTGAAATTTTGAATGAATGATCTCAATACATCAAGAGTAACAATAACTGAAAATACAATATCTTGTAGGTTGATGTTTTAAATCATTAAGGATTATATATTTTGATGTATTTTTTTTAGCTCTGCTGTTAGTGTGAAGAAAGATTGTAGTAGAAAGTACACATTTGACAGTAAGTAAAAACTTGTACGGTGCATTTACAGTCCTTGGTCTGCAGTAAAGATACAAACTGTAAAAATGTTTCATTTCTTAATTTTCAGCAACACTGCTGTAGTGTAGATAAGTTTTTCAAATGTGGGAAAGTCATTTTAAATATCAATTTCCATATTATTCTGTATTCATGCTGAGTTGTCCTCAGAGCAGGACAAACCTGGGTCTAAGTTGTTTGTGATCCAAAATTTTTGTTATCCCATTTTATACAAACAAAAAGCTTACCTGGCACCTGTGCATGAAATCGTTTAACTTTCATATCCAATGGACTTTCATTTTAGAGAACATGAATATCGAACGAGATATGTTCTTTGCTAATTGATAAACTTGGTATTCCATGTATATTTATGTATGCTTGTTGGTTATAGCTTTTTTCTTCTTTGAGTTAGACTCATGATATTTGGTATGTAGATGTATCGTGCTGAGTATAACATATCATTGTGACCAACATATAATAGGCATTTTTGGACAATATGAATTGTCTTGCTGAGTATAACATATCATATCGTGGCCATAATTGTTTTGTCCTTTGAGATAGACTCATGGTATTGGCATGTAGTTGTGTCTTTATGAGGCGGTGTGTTGCGTATCATCATGATCACCAATATACCTTGACTTTTGACCTCAAGGTCAAATAATAGGCTTTTAAGGGCAATATGTTTATCCATGCCATAACTTTTTTGTTCTTTGAGATAAACATATCATATTCAGAAGGAAGATATTTCTTGATAAGACGAAGTGTTGCATATCATTATCTTCAATTGACCTTGACCCTTAATCCTTGACCTCAAGGTAAAAACATAAGCTTTTTGGTGAAATATCCTTGTCCAGACCATAACCTTTTTGTGAAGATGCAAATTATTCTTATATTTGAAGGGGAGACCTATGTTTTAGTTCCTACTTGTACAATTTTATTATATTATGCATCTTGCAATAAAAACATTACAGTAATGAATTCAGAGATTTCCAGAAATGGAATAGTCCAAATAATGTATACTTTACTAATTGGTTGTTGTTCTATATTACAGTGGACTTTGATTACTGTAGAGAACAGTCCAGATGTATAGAATACTCTGATGATAAAGGGAAAATTTTCATACAGATTGATCAGGTATTGGATTATTGTACAAAGAGAAAATATAATAAATATTACTTCTTTTTACATTTTATTTTGTGTTTAAAAGTACAGTTAAACCTGTCTTTAACTTTGGACAGTATTTTTTATTTAATTTAGCTTTAATGATAATTCAGTTCTGTCATGAACATGCATGCAATTTATAAAAATACTTTAAACAGTTACCTCCCTTTTTAATCTTAACTATTTGAGACTTAATTTCAAAATATTTATAAGTATCAAAATGTTTGGAGTAAAGGGAGATTCAGTGGAAAATTTAGGCTTTCCATTGAGATCAAGAAAAAAATTGAACTGAAAACTATTTAATTACAGGCATTATAAACAAACATTTTTTAGAAATTTCTGTTGACCCCTTCATTAATCTTTTCAAGACCTATCCCTTCTTGATTATATTGATAGATTCTGTGTGTCTGGTGATCTGTTAGTTTTTTTGGCTAAAACATTCATTTGTCATATGAAAGAAGATGAATTCAATTTTAATTATAATTGTATAAACTAATTGTAATTTCTTTCATTACAGGATGAAGACACTACTTATATAACTTATGCTACGTTATTACTTTCTGTGGATGTACTGACAGGAAAGGAACAACGCACTTCCAATAAATCATCTGAAACAGCTACACAGGGATGCAAAATTTAAGATACATGTACATTCACCCTTTCCATATCATTGTGATATTCATGACACATATCCAGTGATAATTTCCATTTATTCTGTGATATATTCATTGATGCAATATTTTATTGTTTGGTTTCTAATAAAAATTTCTATTATAGAAATTGATTTGGTGTCATTGTGTCAAACTATGATGCAAAATGAGTTTGATGCATGTTTCTTTCACACTGATACATATATTACCATGGTGATTAGTCAGGCCCTCTTTGTTAATTGACTGAACATTGTGCATACATCAATTCTTGCAAGCGGTTATATTTTTTAATTTACACTACCTGTATTAGTAAACATGTCATTTCTTTCCAGTTGATGCAGTGTTTACAAAACGTAAAATAACATGCAGGTAAAGTAAGAATTTATAATTAACTGATTATTCAAACAAATGTCTTTAAAATTTTATTACATCAAAATCAGAATAACAGGGCAGTATACAATATTGCACAACTCAAAACATACATAATCAATATGTAAACCTTTAGATTTTGTAATAAGTTCAGAAAATAAATGTATGAGAATTTCCATTTTCATAATTAGCTTATACTATTTGGCAATGCAAATTCTTACAATTATAACATAATATAATAGTAAACTTTCTCATACAAACATACTACTCAAATAGATTAAATTTGCCATTCAAAGGCTATGGACAGGAACTTAAACAACATTCTTATAGACAAAGCTTAGTGACTTTTGGCTATTATTTTTTCTAAAGTGTTATTGCATACGGACTGGCTGGTTTTATTAGCAGAGGAAGCCATAGTACCTGGAACAAACAACTAACTTTAGACAGGAAAACTGAAAATGCTTGTCAATTAAGATCAAGTCCATCACACTTTATCACAAGTTTGAATCAAAGTTACAACTTCATTGTAGACAGGATTGTGATCCTAAGTAGTAAGGACAAGCTATTTAGATCATTTGGCCATTGAGGACCCGTATAATAATTAGATTTTGTCATGATGTGTTGCTAAGTAATTAAGATATATTATTAATATTAAAATATTATATATTTTAATAAAAACTAGAATTACTGTGAGCAAAGCTCACTACTTGATACCCCCGCCTTACATAAGATACATGAAAGGAAATGTCAATATTTTGGATAGGAAAACTCCAACAGCAGTGAGATGAAATTTTTAAAAAGCTATGAGTAATGCTTACTTAATGATACCCCTACTTGCAAGATAAAAGACAGCCTCTTTAGTCTCATGGTTAGCGTGCTTCCCTCGTGTGCTAAAGGTCGTGGGTTAGATCCCTGGCCGGGTCAAACCAATGACTTTAAAATTTGTATTTGCTGCTTCTCCACCAAGGAGAAGGCAATAAAAAGTAAGAGACTTGTTAGCTTGGAGTCAGAATAATGTGTCCGAGTAAGGTGGTAGGTCTTCCTGTGGACTGCTACCTTGTGAGCTAGCATATTAAAAATCTGGCTCAGAATGTCAGTCTATTACAATTCAGGGTTCATTTAACACACATTTACATGCTCTCATCCTGAATATGCACATAAATTTGCCACTGGATGTTAAGCTACAATCAATCACTCACTCCAAGATAAAAAAAATAACTACTTTATGCAAAGAAGTTGCAATTAATATAACTGTTTTGCTACAAAAATGTGTTAGTAAAGTACCTTCTTGAATTCATACCACATGCATTATATGACATCTATGTCAATTAAAGTTCTTCTTGGATTGGTATCACCTGATAAATTTCTTTCCTGGACTGATATGACAATTCATCTGAGGTATGTTCATTCCTGAATTGAAACTGCATGACATCTGACATAAAACTCAGCTTCACTTAATTCTTTGACATCCTTTCAAACCTTATATTCTTAATTTCATCCACAATGGGGAAGCCTAAATTTATGTGGCAGCAATTTTGAAATAAGCACCATTTTGCAAATTTTGACATATGTCTTTGTTTGCAATCCTTTAAAACATTTTAAAGAGTTGCAGATGGCATAGTGGTACCCCTATCAAATTTAATGACAAAGTCTATGTTTTGCTTTGGGAAACTCCTAAGTTGGTCAGGCAAAAATCTAATACAGGAAGTGCACAGTGGCAACACGTAATAAAGATTCTCTGAAAGTTTCATAAAATTATCCCAATTAGTTTAGGAGGAGTTGTAGATGACATAGTGGTACCCCTATCACAATGAATGACAAATTCTATGATTTGCTATAAGAGACCCCAACAGTTGGTCAGATCAAAATCTAAAATAGGAGGTGCACTATGGCATAATGTAATAGCGATTCTCTGAAAGGTTCAGCAAATTTCCCCTTGTAGTTTAGGAGGAGTTCCAGATGACATAGTAGTAGCCCTATCAGAATGAAAAACAAAGTCCATGTTTTGCTATGTGAGACCCCAAAAATTGGTCAGATCAAAATCTAAAATAGGAGGTGCACTATGTCATCATGTGATAAAGATTCTCTGAAAGTTTCATCAAAATCCATTCGGTGGTTTAGGAGGAGTTGCAGATGGCATACTGGTACCCCCTATCACAAGGAATGGCAAAGTCAATGTTCTGCTATAGAAAACCCAAAACATTGGTCAGATCAAAATCTAAAATAGGAGGTGCACTATGACATCATGTGATAAAGATTCTCTGAAAGTCTCATGGAATTCCCTTTAGTGGTTTGGGGGAGTTGCTGATGGCATACTGGAACCCCCTATCACACTGAATGGCAAAGTCCATGTGTTGGTATGAGAAACCCCAAATGTTGGTCAGATCAAAATGTAAAGTAGGAGGTGCACTGCAGCATCATGTAATATAGATCCTCTGAAAGTTTCATCAAATTCCATTCAGTGGTTTAGGAGGAGCTGCAGATGGCATCATGGTACCCCCTATCACATTGAAAGTCAAAGTCCATGTTGTTTTATGGGAAACCCCAAAAATTGGTCTGATCAAATTCTAAAACAGGAGGTGCACAATGCCATCATGGGATAACGATTCTCTGAAAGTTTCATCAAATTCCATTCAGTAGTTTAGGAGGAGTTGTGGATTGAAAAAGCGGGGGTATAAAAAATAACTGTAAATTCCATATTCAGCCTTCTAAACTATAATGCCAACCAGAAGATCCAAACCATTCCAGCAAATAAGTTAAATAAAATTTTCAGATTGAAAGATTAGTAATAACATTTGTGTCAGATACTTCAAAAATCTAAATGACCATGATTAAGTTATGCAAAACTCTATTGTTAAATCAATTCTGACATTTGATAGATGTATGGCATAATTCAAACCCCCAGCATTCATACAGTCTATCAAATCTAATAATAGCATATGCTACATATTTGCTCTGTAACCTTAATCTTTTAACTGTCTTTTAATCTATTTTTTTAATGAATATAACTTTGGGTTATGTTACACCATAAATCTATCTTTGTTCTGATCTTTGACAAAGAATTTCAATATTTATCTTTTGTTATTGATAAATATGAAAACAATTATTGCAATACTTTCATTGCAATCAGTACCTTTTACATGCATATCCTTGTTACACAGATTAAATTTATATCCTTGCGCGAAAAACCATTGAAAAATAACAAGGATATATTTTAATGTTCCATAGATGACATCATGAAAATTTTCTGTTTAACAAAGGCAGCCATCCTATTTCTGTAAAGTAAACAACTGATGGGAAATGTTCTATTTCGATGACATTGTTGAATAAACCATTAATACAATTTATTATCTACAATTCAACCTTATTATGCTGGTAAAAATACTTTAGAATCTTCTTAATTTAACAAGAACCAATGCATTTATATTCCCATAGTATTTGAAATTTATATATATATATATATATATACCATGAATTCATTTGTTTTACTTGACATCAATTTTCGGGGAAAAAGTGCTACCGATACCTTTACATCTACTTCCAAAGTGAAAGCGGCACACCATATTAGAATCAGTGTTTAATTCAATTTATACATGTATAGTTTCATTCAGGGCTTAATAATTTAATATTGTCAGAAAAATTGGTATATCGTTAGGTTCCTAAATTCATGGATTAATCTGTCCACAAAATCTATGAAAATTGGTGTATCACAAATAATAAATATTTAATAGTATTTAATTAAACTTCCACATTTGTCTACATTTGAGCTAATTACCAATTCTCTTGCTGCCATCGGTTGAAATATTATGCTAGTAGTTAATCTACAGACATGATTTTATGAACCATTGATTATCTTACACAATTCTTTTTTGTTCATCCTGAAGAAGTCAACATTCCTTATGGAACTTTTCAATTCTAATCAGAATTACATTTTTAGAACAAAATTACAATTTTTATTTTTTTAGTGATCTATTAACTAGTTAATGTTGTCAGTGAATAGATGAATAATGAATTTTCGTTTACTTTTATATGTATTAAACATATAAACTAAATAAAATTAATATTCAAAGTAATAAAAAAGAAAAGCTGTCCAAGGACAGAAAGTGTACAGAACAATGTAAAGATGTTTTTTTTTTGGCATGGTGCCTTGCAAAGAATTTTTCTGTAATGAAAAAAATTTAAAAAGCTTTAAAAAATACCTTTTGCCTCTACAATATTCTTCTACCATTTAAAGAAAATCTAATAATACTCTTTATTTCCATTTACAACCAAAGAAAAATATATCACAACTATGGTAGGCTTAAACAAGGAATGTATGAAAGACTAGATTATCATATTACATCAGTCAAATATACCACAACCCATGAAAGAATTAGGGCTAAAAATATCCTCCTCCATTACAGCAACATGGTAATTTCTTATAAAAATAAATGCCAATAAATGAATTGTTATACTACCCATAATTACTATCTATGTGTAAAATATAAAGATGACATAAAATAATTTAGACTACAAAAATTAATGTACTAAGTATGGGGTTTTTATATTTACAGACAATTATCTCCCCTAAAAAAATTTTATTATTATATTCTACTGATTAAAAATGCAATTAAATTTATAAGATTTGATTTTCAACCCAATAATTCTATTTTATTATTCTGATAATTAAATGCAATAAATGTTTAATATTGACCTAGGTGCTGATGATTTTATTCTCTGTGCTTGCAAAATTCTGTTTTGAAAATTTTGTGCTCTTACCATTCATTATTTCAATTTTTTATTATTTTAAATTGTTATAAACATGAATCAGAAATTAATTTTATACTTTTATGAAATTTTGCAATAGTATCTGTTAATGAAGCCTTTAAATCATGAGATAACTGTATTGTATTTTAATATTTACTGCAATCAATTGTGGATTTAATAGTTGCAAATTGAATTTACTGGTAACACATTAGCAGGGCCACTTAACAGATATTTGCAACAATCAAATCATAAATTGATGCGGGCAAATACTCTTTTTTCCCTTCTAATGTAAATGAAAATATTTTAAGCAAAAACAGTATTTTTGAAATCTGGCAATGACATTTTGCATGTGCTGTCAATTTTGAAGATATCAATTACAGAACTGATGACATCCAATGAAAATCAATCTTATATCCACCATTGCATTTGAATAATAAAAGCACACCAAAATTTCTGAATTTACAGTATACAATAAAAAGCCAAACTATTAAATTACAGGTGATGAATCTTGGATTGTGGTATGTCTGAACCATAAAGCTATAACATTAATAAACCTACTATTCTACAACATCAATTAAAGTCTCTATATGTATTAATGATTGACCACATACCAGCAGTCAGTAATGCAATAAATGTCCACAATGTCACTTTGACCAGTATATTAGAACCATTCAGTGTAAATAACTTAGATATAGGATATCTTTTGGCCTTTATTTGTTGTTTCTGATACTGTGCCCTTCTACCCTTCAATGCATCACTGAAATGTAATAAACGGACCAGTTTAAAACTAAAAAATATTAAAACTAAATAAAACATAGTTTAAAGCTTAACTGGTAAATCTTCTACAAATTACAAAATTTTAAAATTAAATTCAGGAAATACCAATAATATTTCAGTCGTTAAGCACAAACTTACATACATTTACATTTACAAATATACAACAATATTGGCTAAAAGCAAACTATTTTTAAAACAAAAAGTTCACAAAAATTGTTAGAATCAACTGCTGTTGAGTAAATCTGTTTTTCCTTGCAGTGTAGTAAAACTTGTTAAAAGGCAACTCTATAAACAGAGAATTGGACTTAATCCATCAATTCAAATGTAATATATCATTTGATGATATATAGGACGTCATATTAGAATGACAACATTTAGACTTTCAAAATTCCAATTATTCCATTTATGAACTGATGTTTACAGACAGTAATTTAATCTTGTAAACAGTCCTTAGACAATTTAAATAACACACAATTAGTTGTAATCATCTTACTGATCATTTATTGATGAGGAAATAAAAAGATTCTTGTTCAAGACTTTTTTTGCCTATTAATGCTGAATATACATGTAAATACAGAATTTAATCAATTGCTCAACATAAAACCAGACAATGAGATTGCCACGAATACATAAATGAAGTTCACCAATAAAGATTTTCCTCCAAAATGATATAAACCACAAATTCTCATACAGTAGTCCCCCTCTTATAAGACAACCTAAGGGACACCATGAAAGTGGTCTTATAACGGGGGTGGTCTTTCTTGAGGGGATAGCTCTGAATTACGTCAATTTGTAGTATACAATTAACAACTAAAGTGTAGCCATTTGACAAAAAAAGATGCATGGAAACTGATAAAATATAATATTAAAATGTTCAATTGTCTTGTCTTTATATTGCAATAAATTGTTAAAACACCACAAAACATTAAAAATGTCCCGTCTAAACATGTTAATTGCATGTAAAAAAGTGTGTATGGTGATTTGTTTTTGTGCCTTTTTCTTGTCCTGTTTAAGGATTTCTTGAACTTTATTCAATATTTCAACAAGTTCAACATTGTTTGTGATAAGACCATAAGCTTTAATTTTATCACTATTATTCCATGAATCACTGAGTGTGTATTGTGTTAGATCTTCTTGTTCACTTTCATTTTCATTATAATTGTCTGTTTATTCCACAAATTCATGCCTATTTCTAATGTCATGCATTTTCTGGCCTTAATTATTTTCCATCCTCCATCAACACCATTCTCCCACTGATTTAATATCTCCGTTTTGTTTCTTATGAATTTGTGTCTTCCCCACACCATAATTGGAAGCTATCACCTTTTTCGTTCATCCTGATCACTTTTATTTTTTCATGGAGTGTCAAAATTGTCCTCTTCCTAAACGACATCTTTGATTGTGTTTGTATTAGATACTGAACACTGTTCAATTGATCCTTAAAACTGGTTGACTTTGTCTATGATTTACAAACACCTGTGTAACCGCAGGATTATAAAAGATAATATCAGCACTTCCGGTTTGTGTCAAAATTAAGATCGATCATTCTTTGGCCGTATCAGAGGGGTTTGTATTAATTTTTCGGCCACAAAATGGTAGTCGTTGGTCGTGTTGGAGGGGTGGTCGTTTGCGAGAGGTAATTTTCTTAAAAAAAGAGTTGGGGATTACAGTTTATGCTCGTAAAACATGGGTGGTTGTTCGTAAGGAGAGTCGAGTGACAAATTTAGTACCAGTTGCCATATGAAATTATCAACTCTTCACGTAATAAATTATTTCTAGGAAAACAAGAGTGGACACACAAAAATGTCTCGCCTGTCGTGTATTTCTAATGAAAGTAAATGCTATCAGTATTCGAAAAACAGAGCAAAACAAAACTTTATAACAACTGAAACATGAAAATGAGGTCAAGGTCAGATGACACATGTCAGTTGGACATGGACACCTTACAATCCTTCCATACACCAAATATAGTAGACCTATTGCATACAGTATTCGAAGAACAGGCCAAAACACAAAAACTTAACTATAACCACTGAAACATGAAAATGAGGTCAAGGTCAGATGACACCTGCCAGTTGGACATGTACACCTTACAATCCTTCCATACACCAAATATACTAGACCTATTGCTTATAGTATCTGAGATATGGACTTGACCACCAAAACTTAACCTTGTTCACTGATCCTTGGGGTCGAGGTCAATTGAAAACTGTCTGACGGGGATGAGAACCATGTAAGGTACGCACATACCAAATATAGTAATCCTATTACTCATAATAAGAGAGAAATTAACATTACAAAAAATCTTAACTTTTTTTTCAAGTAGTCACTGAACCATGAAAATGAGGTCAAGGACAATGTACATATGATAGACGAAACTTCGTAACATAAGGCATCTATATACAAAGTATAAAGCATCCAGGTCTTCCATCTTCTAAAATATAAAGCTTTTAAGAAGTTAGTTAATGCCGCCGATGGATCACTATCCCTATGTCGAGCTTTCTGCGACTTAAGTCGCAGGCTCGACAAAAACCAAAAATAATATATATGAATGTATTTCCAAAGATATCCTGTTTGATATAGAATATGTGATATTTTTTTAATCTAAAAAAAACATCTTATAATAAAGTTTAAAAACAATTTCAACCTACTTTTTCTTTTTAAATGCCATTAAAGCTTCATTAGCTAACTGAGCTGGTGGGTACTGTAGGAACAAATCTCCAGCATCACTGATTAGTTTCTCATATGGCAAGTTATCAGGTATCTTTGATAATAAGCAGTGTAGAATACACATTTCACATTCACTGGCAAGAATCTCATCTTTTCGATATAGTACTATCTGCAATATATAAATTCAACAATGATGCATGAACATTCTATAAGTGATTTATTATAAAGAGATTGAAAATACAACAACACATAGGATGATCTTGTGTTCAAAAACTACTTCTGCTTAAGTAGATTTTACTAAAATAAATATACATTACTATGATACAGAAAATCACTAGATGCTCATGTTGGGATGTTGTCACATTAATGCTAAGCCAATATCTTTACATTTTCATTTTAAACTAAAGAATCTTTAGTGAGCTAGTGAATATTCAATCAAATTTACAGAGATTCTTATAAAAAAATATAGATTTCATGTATGTAAGACACGGATGCCCTGTCCTCCTGAACAATAGAATTCCCATCTATTATTAATGATGGTAAATCATTTTGAGAATTATTTTAGATATATGAAAGTATCACATTATATTCTACTTAGATCAAATGCTATCACATGAAAAATAATATACGCAGAGTTACTGTGGCTTAAATTCAATGGAGTCACTCAAGCATGTTGCTGATCTGTAGTGAACTAAAAAGAAAACTGTTGTTGTAAAATATCATGTCATATGTTCATATGTTTTTCATGCCTGCTTATTATCTCTGTCCTGCAAAACAATTGATAATGTTAAATGTTTACATTATCCTGCTTTTATTTAAACAAGACCAAAATGGGTCTGGACCTGCGTCAAAGCATGCACTTCAGATCCAAAAATTGCTTACACACTAAAACTCAATATTATGAAGCTGCAGACAAAATATAAAATCACTCCCTTCTGTAGAAGCCAAGAAAACTTTCACAGAAATTTTTCTAGTGTTTTGAGTATTGTTGAATTTTAAACTATCGGCAAACAGGATGTGGCTGCTACCAGATCCAAAAATTGCTTACATGCTACAACTCAACATTATGAAGCTTCAGGCAAAATATAAAATCATTCCCTTCTGTAGAAGCCAAGAAAACTTTGCCGAAAGTTTCCTACCAATGGCCTTTCGTACGGATGGATGGATGGACTGAGTCATGCAGTTACTAGATCTGCTTTTAGCATTGGTGACCCAGGTGAAAATCCAAGAATGTGATTCAGTGTAATATTATTTTCTTAAAGTATGTGTTCAATTCTACTTAATTATTCACAAGTATTGCCCCATAAATGTGCTCTGAACTAATTTCAATCTCCTTCATAGCCAATCTTTGTTTGAAACAGATTTCTCAATTATTATTGTGTGTATAAAATGGAGATATACACACATATCAAATAGGGACAATTTTATCAAATCACATTCCCCAAATTTTGAAATTAATGAGCATATTGTAAATTTAGAAATGGAATAAATTGCAAAAATTTAACAAAAGTCACTCAAGCATAAAATAGAGGTTATGGAGACTCAAATATTGCTAAATTGTGTTGTACTTTCAAAGATGATTGTAGTTGTGAAATATCATTAACATAAATATTACCACAAGTTCTTTAATAATACAGCTAAATGCAACAATTTAACCAAAGTCACTAAAGCATAAAAGTTAGGAAGTGTTGATTCAAAAGTTTCTTTTTCTGTTGTAATATATGAGATGAATGAAGTGGTGTAATATTGTTGATACATCTGAATAGGTTTCTAGAAATGGACCTAAACTTAAAAACTTAACTGAGTCACTCAAGCATGAAATATAAGTAATAATGATGCAATTGTTGGAGAAATCTACAATGTATTTAAGGATTAACTGTATTCTTTTTGATCTATGAATAGAATAACCTCAATCACGTGGTGCACACTAAATAACCCACATAGCAGGTTATTTAAAAGTGTGCACCCTGTATATTTAGGTTATTTCCAATAGACTGAAAACAAAATTACTGTCAATTCTTATAATTTAATTTCAACGGTTGATTTGACGTGTAAAACGTCTGGATTCCCTTTAATGACGTCATATTAGAAAAGAAAATTTAGTCTATGATATGATAGACGAAAAAAATTTGACCAATTAAATGACACGTTACATCCAATATTAAATTATTGTACAATGTAAGAGTATTGTAGTGATTAATTATCACTGATATACCTCCATGTATTCCCAAAATATGAAATCTAAATGTAAAACTAAACAAGAGTAACTTTTGCTTTAAATGTAGGTCACAGTGACCCACATGTTAATAAACTGTGTTTAGTTTTATTAAATGATTGTAGTGATATATTATCATTGTTGTATCTGAGAAATGGACCTAAATAAATCAAACTGGATGGACAAAGGGACAAAGAAGGGTATATCTATATGTCCTAATCACATTCGTGGATGGGGCATAAAAATGAAGGTGCTATCCAAATGGCAACTAATGATAGACAGATGAATAAATGGATGGATGGATGTATGGATGGACTAATAGAAAAGGGGGGGATTATAACATAGGCTTTAATTTTGACATTGCTATAAATCTGAAACTTACTGCAGCAGCCAGATATATTGGCATTAGATTGTGACTTGCTATGAAGAAATCATATAATCGCACTATGTGTTTGATATCATCTAACACATGGCCAAACCATGTGATTAACCAACTCAAACTAAACACTGTACCAACTTCTGACCTAAAAATGGAATTCAGTTTATTTGTATTTACAGTAATATTCATTCTCAGTAGTTTTAGATATAAAACAATTATTACGAATTCCTAATAGTTGTGGATTCAATTTCTATTTTGGGTTTCAAAGAACACATTTATAAGGAATGTCACAAATATAAAGGAAAATGTAAAACAAAACAATGCAAAAGTTCGGTAACTTTTAGTTTTGTCCTCTGAATGAAATATGAATTCATAATCTAAAATTTGATTTTAGTAATAATTATCTTAACTGTTCCATAAAATACAGAAGTCAGTTCTAAAAATAGAAGTTCAATCAACTTTCACTTACTTCTTGTTTACTGAATTACAATGTATATATTCATGGTTTATTTTTAATTTATGGACATCATCTGTGCCAAGTCAAGACTATCCTGACTGGTCACTCTCTGTTGTTTCTAAGTTTGTGTTTTGTGTTCTTTATATATTGATTTGTATGAAGGTCTTCCATTGGATGGCATAAACTGATTTGTTTGTCATTGTTGACGTTAATTTTCTGTTATCAATTATATTGTCTATATTGAAACTGGATGATATCTGTATCTGTGTTTTTGGCTGTATACCTACCTTTCCATAAAATCTCTCAATTCAGGGTTGGCTCTCCCAACAACAGGATAAAGGTAGTTTAACATATGTTTTGTTCTGTCCATGTTGGAATCCATGAAATCTCTGTAACAGAATCTCAATTCATACCATTCATTTAGATACTTGTAGTACAATGTATTATTTTAGCACATAGAATGGACTTTTAATAGATTTGTGCTATTTAACTATTCAAAATTAAATAATTATGAATTAAACATCAAAGCAGACTTACATATTAAAATATATTTCTGTAATAAAAACTTTTTTATCTTACTTATTTCAAAAATATATTCACCCTTCTTTTATGATTAATATCCAATAAAGGTGTCTCAAACTTATTATAAGAACTCGTGTGCTTTAAGTTGTTTACTTCAAACAAATATCGAGCAGTTAGCATACAATAATGCTAAATATATGTTCTGTTTAAACATGTGGTTTCTATCCCTGGCTGGGTCAAACCAAAGACATTTAAAATGCTTCTTCAAAATGCATGCAGCATCTAGGAGGAAGATCAAAGAATGGTCGACTCAGAGTCAGTCAAGTAGAAAGCAGGGTTTATATTCATGATGAATCAGATCAGTGTTGTAGAAAGCAGAGTTTATATTCATGACTCAGAGTCAATCTAATAGAAAGCAGGGTTTATATTCATGACTCAGAGTAGGTCTTGTAGAAAGCACAGTTTATATTCAGGACTCAGAGACGGTCTAGTAGAAAGCAGGGTTTATATTCATGACTCAGAGTCAGTCTTGTAGAAAGCAGGGTTTATATTCATGACTCAGAGTTGGTCTTGTAGAAAGCAGGGTTTATATTCATGACTCAGAGTCGGTCTTGTAGAAAGCAGGGTTTATATTCACCACTCAGAGTAGGTCTTGTAGAAAGCACGGTTTATATTCCTGACTCAGAGTCGGTCTTGTAGAAAGCACGGTTTATATTCAAGACCCAAGAGTCGGTCTTGTAGAAAGCAGGGTTTATATTCAAGACCCAAGAGTCGGTCTTGTAGAAAGCAGGGTTTATATTCATGACTCAGAGTCGGTCTAGTAGAAAGCAGGGTTTATATTCATGACTCAGAGTCGGTCTTGTAGAAAGCAGGGTTTATATTCATGACTCAGAGTCAGTCTTGTAGAAAGCAAGGTTTATATTCATGACTCAGAGTCAGTCTTGTAGAAAGCAGGGTTTATATTCATATCACATTAACATGTTCTCAACAACTTTAAAGAATATCCATTAATCCATCTGTTTAAACATGGAATCTCACAATCTGTCCTTTGGTTTAACTTATGATGAATTCAAGATGCAAGTGAGAGCTAGTTTTGTCTATATACATGTAGATATAGATCTTGGAAGTCTATTAATTTTACCTGAGATGATTTAAGGACAAGATATCCATTAATGCAAATCCTAGATCTTCTCCTAGTACAAGTAATACTGTCACACAAATATCATGGTAACCCTACAAATAATGTAGATTCATTTTCTGAAATTTTTATGATGACCATTGCCTTTTTCTTGCACAACATTTATTTAATACCTCAAAGTTGCATTGATGTCAATGGTAACAACTTAGAGCAGTTGTATAACTTTGTTTTGGCTGGATTTCTGAATTGTTTATTTTGAAGTCATTAGGTAGTGTTTTATTGCAACCATCTCAATATAATTCTTGTTTTGCAAAATTAAATGGCCTTTGCCAAAACTGTGTCAGCTATAGTTATGCCATAGGAATGTTTCATATTATTATAGAAAAAGGTTTCATAATCTTTATGTTTTTTTTTATGTCATTTCATAAGTTATTTTAACATTTCATTCTCTATCCATTTTGATGTTTCATAACATGAAACAAATGGAAAAAATTACTACCACAGAACTCACAAGATGTTCTATCCACAATGGAAAAGCTAAGAACTTAATTCTTATAAATATAATCAAAAATGAATTCAAGGGGACCTCTATCTATAACAGGCACTGTAAAAATGTCACTGTCACTGGTATAAAGCTTGTAAAATTAACCTTTATACAAAGACACCTGTTCATAAAATACACTATGTTCATATATAAATCTGACTAATTATTACCTGATAGTAATGTAATTCCTCATGATTCACAAGAACTCTAACAATTAAATCAATTAACTGATCTTGTAGAGCAAGTCTAACATCTTCATCCATACCTATAATCACATAAATATTCTTTTTACAACAATCTGAATAAACATTTCTACACCATTCTAACAGTTTTGTCATATATTACATTTTAACTTTCCTTGGAGATTTCAATCACCAAAAGATTTTCAACTTGTTTATACATGTATTTCCATGTTTCATTCAAAAATATGCCATGTGAGCCAAACACATTTTCCAGAGAGGGAATTAATTATATCAACATGCATACAATTAATATTTTTATTTTGCTTATTAAAATCTAAAGAATGAAATACGTTTGTAAGTGATTCATGATTTCTAGTTATAGTAAAGAAAAAAACGTACCCGGAGGAAATCTCTTCAAAGTTCTATTCACATCCATCACAACCTGATTATAATCTCTGTGTCCCTGTAGTACAGAGCTATCTGTAAGAAAACAATGAACATCTATACTCAGTGAAAGATTAAAATGACTCAAATAGTAAAACAGAACAAGGAAAAATATAATTGATATATAACTGCAAATAAGATTTTACTCAATTTGAAACTAAAAAGCATTTTGATTGTTCATTTAAGAAAGGAACAACCTGACTGATAAGATGTCATTTATAAGCTGATGTTGCAAAATTGAATAATTAGGTGAAATCATTTTTCAATAGTGAAATTCTATTCTCTCATAAATATTGTGTAAGTGTCTGTATACTCTGTGTTGTACAGTCAACCCTCTTTACAGCAACTATGTTTGTTTCAGCCCAACATTGAAGTTAAACTGAATATGCTGTAATAATGAATATGTCCATCTTCAGATTTTGTCGACAGCAATATAACTATTTGAAACCATTACATGTACAATGTATCTACAATGTATGTGTGGCTTATTTGTTACACAATGTATGATGACAACTCTTTTTGTATAACTTTATTTATGTTAGTTCATGGGTATTATACATTTTTCGTCACTTTTTAATTTCGTGGGAAAATGAACTATTTAAAATCGCTAATTTTCGTCATTTACAAATCACGACCGTCAAGTCGGCATTTTCAACATTATTCCAGAACAGAATTAGTTCTAGTCATCATCAAGTGTTTAATTCCTTTGTACAAATAAGATTACTCATCCAAAACATAAAAATAAATGCCATAAAAATAAAATTTTTAAACAATTTAATCAATTTTATCCACCTCATGCACCTGGAAAGTTTGGTTCTGATAGTAACAACAAAATCAAGTTCGGTATAATTACGCTTCCGATTTCTTTTCTTTAACCAATAAATGGAATTGACTTTGATCTTTTATAAAGACAAAAGAAACAAACATCAGATGACCGACAAATGATTAAAATTACATAACATATAACATTTGTGTTACCGGAACCGACTGTTGGATAGCAAATATTCCGTTATATTGTGTATAATTTACATTTCTTCCAAACAGATTCATGTCGGAAACTGAATATTCTGTTGTAATGAAGGTCGCTATAACGCAGGCTGACTGTATTTTGTGTTTGTTCATAGAACTTTGTACCTTGTTAGAAAAGGGCTTATATAGGCTCAGCCTGCTGCCCAATCCTATTCAATTTCTTGAATAAAATAATGTTTAAACTAACTTGACTGAATTAAATAGAAAAGTACCATTACCCTCAATCAAATTCCAACATGCTTTAAATATATTTTTTTACCTCTTCATTCTATTTTACCTGGTTTTGGAGGAATATTTGATATGTTTGCCTCCAGTAGTTTTGGCCAAACTTCCTTCCTGATATCATTATTAACAAGGCCTCCGTAACTTATGGCAAACTTTTGAAATTCTGTCACATCAGTGTTGTCATTCTTCAATGCTCTCTTTATCAGTTTAGCTTTTTTACTTAGCCCTATGACAAACAGAAAAAAAAATTTAGTTTAATTTTTTTACCAGGAATGGGCTCATTTCTCCTTAACAAAAAAAACTACCAAATAGGTTATTGAAAAGGAGATGTGGGCAATGGATTAACTTGCCCTTAATTCTTGTACAAAAGTTTATTTAAAGTTGCATTCCTCTGCCTATTTCTCTATATTCTCTTCTTGTTCTTGTATTTAAACAAAGTTTATTTTGCCTCTAATGCAAATCTAGTCATTATGGCAGCTTCTAAATTCTTTATAAAATCCACTGGTTTCCCTATTTTTAAATTCTCTGTAAGCTCTTTTTTTCTGGTAGTTGTATAAATAATATCAAATCTTCTACACATAAATTTATTTGGTCTAATGTATGTTGGTGAACTTGGTCTATCATGTCTATGGAAAAGATTGTCAATATATATCACCAGCTAAATAGAGCATATCATCTCTGTCATTCTGCATTAGATATGGATCATCAACACCAAAGAGATCAATGATGGTTTTAAATTTATGATAGCCAAAACAGGTAGAAAATCAGTATTGGGTCCGTTCGCCCTAATAACATATTCGCCCTGGGTTGGCATTTGCCCATAGAGTCCATTCATCCTATAAATATATATAGTATAGAGATGAGAGTAGAAAGTGTTCATGGAAAATTAATATAAAATTATTATGTTTTTAAATTACAATGTATAAAATTTTTATTTATAAAATATTTATTTATTAAATTTTTGAAAATGAAAAAATGATATTCATCACAAATAAAGATAAAATTTAATAGCTATAAAAACTAAGTGACATTTTTACAATCTATTTATGAATCAATTAATGATTAGAACTAATGATTGTTGATACTGCAATAGACAGTGTTTATTGTATGCCTTTGTTATAATTGATTATTTTAATAAATGGCTTGATTGGAATAGATAAGAAAATAACAACTGTAAATTGTAGATGTAATACTCAACTTAGATTTAATATAAACAATTTTTGATAATAAACATTATATTATCTATCATTAATCCAAAAACTATGGTGCAGTATTTATGTATTTATATATTTCTTGTGACTTGGAGGTTATGTCTCACCAGCATATATGCTGTTTTCTGTAACATTTGTGCTCTGTTCCATGAGACAAATATCAATGTAACAAAAAATTGCCACTGGAATCAAAAATATCTTTCAATTCAAATATATAAGTCGTATTTTACCATTAAGCATTCCTTTACATATTAATATAATAATACAGGGCGAACAGGCAATAGGGCAAACATGAATTAGGATGAACAAACCCAGATTCTGAAACTGGTCTTTCTCATCAGTGCTTCTGATATTCTACCTTGGGTGCACAAATTAGAAGGGTTAGGAAAAGTGCAAATATAATTTACAAAGTACCCCCCCCCATTTTTATTAATCCAGAGAAATACTGTACCATGTACATGCATACTGGTCTTTCCGAATTTAAAAAAAAAATGTGTGTGTAACAGTTACATTATTCCACATTTACAAGGTTAAGTGTACAAGAAATAAATAAATAGTACCATCTGGAATCTCGCAATCGGTCTTCGATTTTTCGGTCTTCATCCCTTTTTCTGAATGTCACTTGTAACATCAACAAAAACGATTTTTTTTTCCAGATTTGACATTTATCTTATAGGGGCTATTGTATACACATATTCCCGAACAATTTAAAATTATGAATAAGAAAAAAGTTATTGCATTGAAATGACAATATAAAGTTGTATATAATTAGGTATGGTATAAACGGCATTAACTCGAGTGAAAAATGGCATCAAAAAGTCCACAAAAATCTGCCCGGCTACGCCGGACTATAAGCATGAATAAAGTTGAAGACATTCAGAAAGAAGAATTTACAGACAGAAGAAGTTATCCAGATAAACCGTGAGTTCTCAAAATTTTGGGATCTTTCATTAAAAACTCCTAGTACCGAGCTCTTCCCTTTCCTGTCTGAAATGACATTGACCCTAATCATGACCACTGTTTGTGCACCCACGTAGTTCAGATATAAATAGAGTTAAGCCCCAGTGACTGTATAATGCAAAACAAATGCTTTCATAGTTTTGACTTCACTCACAGCATAATTGTCCTTCAGAATGCAATATTAATTTAAATATTTTAAGTATTTTAAGTATTTTAAGTGTTAGTGTTACCCCAGTAGTCAAAATACTTTCAGAATGTTGATTGAGGAGGAGTGCCTTTCTTCTCTCCCTTCAGCATCAGCTGCTATTGTTAGTGATGCTAACAATAGTGATTCTGTCAGGTGCAGAAAGCAAAATGCGACTGTGTGTAACAGTAAAACCAGTGACAGTGTTGAACATTGTTTGTCATATGAAAAAAAGCAAAGTGTTTCTATTAAGAAAGAAAGACAAAGACGTAGAAGTTCTTTATTGGAAGGAATTGAGTGGTGTAGAAAAGCATATAATGAGCCTGAGTATATAATGCATGGAAATAATGACAAGATATCTGGGGAGTAAGTTTTGTCTTGACTTATAGTGTCTGTTGTATTATACATGTGTACATGATTTCAGAGACACCATATAACCATGTACTTAATTGGTTGCAATTCCTTAATAACTTTCAAAAATTTGTTACTATATAGACAGGAGTTTGTTTGGGTGTTAATAAATAACCTTTTTCTTCTTTTTAAATTTAAACCTCATATTAATGTTAATTGATTTTAAACATTTACCTGAAAAACTTAATAATTAAGCTATTTGAAAATGTAACTTGAATACAAATTACTACATAAATATGTTTATACAAAAAACTAATTAAAACAGCTGAAAAAATTATTTTAAACTGGTATTGTTATTATACTTATACAATGCACTTGTTTGTAGTTGTTAACTTTAGCAACATTTATGTGGTTATTTTATATACCATACATTTTTCATACATGTTTGTTTTATATATGTAACTCAATCATATTTGTTTTTGTACTATGCCTTCCATGGGTCCATTAATTGGTTAATAATAAAATCTTCTTCTGTATATTAATCTATATTGATAATAACAACTTTGATTTTAAATAGCTGTAGCTCTTGAAGAAACATCGACTGAAAATCTTTAATATTTTTTTTATTATATTTTCATTGTAGATTACATAAACATGCAGACTCTCTTTTAAGCACAGCTAGTGGTTTTACAAACTACAGAGGATTATTGAATTTGTGCATTTTGCTACTAGTAAGTTTCTTAAATGTATATATTATTATTTTCATACATTCGGAGAATTACTAAATATTAACATAAACAAGTATAAATAAATATATACATTGGAACAACACTGCCTAGCTCATAAAAGATGCCAATTAAATATTTTGTTGGAGTGTTTTCTCATTGATTATTGAGATTCAATAATAACAACACACTTATCTTACTTACTTCAATTCCCTTTCTTTGAGTTTCTAAAGAATTTCTTAATAAAATATGTGAAAAATGGCATAACTATATTGACAGCACATTGATATTGAATACCACATGGATGTTTGACAGCAAAAATTTTGAAATGGGTTAAAAATATTTACAAAGGACTTGTTCTTTATGTACAGATACAAAGGTTTTCAACTTGAGGAATTGGAGAAAACTCCTTTTAGGATTACTAAATCTGTAATTTTTGGTCTTCAGGAGAAATCAGGTCTCCCTTCTATTTTATTTTGAATTTTATGTTTTAAGCTTTGGTTGTATTTGACATCATTACATGTATTTTATCCTGTTTTATCACAAAAAAAAGAAATAAATCTAAAATACTACATGCTGATTCTGTGTAAGTTAGGATGGACATACATGAAAAAAACCCCTATTTGATCAATTGTTTATATCAGTATATAACTGATCGAAACAGATTATCTGAAAATTTTTCATTAATATTTTGTGTCAGCATATAAATATTCATTATATGTTTTGTTTGTTTATATATTTTATAATGTTGGTTGTTTTTCTACTTATTTATTTCACATTTGTGTATTAATTACTAGTCTTTATTCAAATATATACATGTGTTGGAAAATTCCCAGCTGCTTTGCTATAAACTTAATAATCCCAATACGGTTAACTGAGTCATCATTTTTTCCCTTGTATGTTAAATTGGTATATAAAATACAAGTAATGACTGTATAGTTATTTAGATTATACAAAAATTCCAGGATTACAGGATTATAACCTAAGATAATCTCTGATTTGTTATACCGGTATATATATATTACTATAAGTATAGGGATTAATTTTTATACCTAACAGATTATTATACAGGATATATGTATATAGATAAATTTTATATATTGTTGTATAATATATTTTTAATTTCAAGATAAAAAGATGGTTTTGATAAGTTGCCACATGTGGTTGAGAAAAAATAAAAGACCCTTAAAGAATAAACATACAGTACATTACATGTTTTTGAACAAAGGGCATTTGATGAATTTGTTCAGAATAAAAGATTAAACATATTACTCTTATAGATCTGACAAAAGAAAAGTGTTGTAAATTTTTTAGTATATATTTTGGACAAGAAATTCTCATCAAATAAAATATATAGTGTAAAATGAAGACTGGCTTTTAGTAGAAAAAAAAACATAGATTTAATTTGGTTGAGAAGTATTGTCTTTTTGACATCTTTGTCATTGGGATGTAAGTAATGTGGCAATCTGTACACATTCCTGTGTTTATTTTACTAATTTATTTATAAACACAGTCACAAGACATATTTTTCATATTTCATCAGCTGTCGAGAGAGATATTGTATTGAGTTTTGAAATTTCTCTCTAGTACTATGACTTTAAAATGAAGAACAGTATTCAGAGCCTTGTTCCTTTGCTTGTAAAAAGATATTTGTGTCAGTATGTTCCTTCTGTTCTTAACATGCAGGAAACTATAATGAGTTGGATTTATATTAAGTATGTCTGAATTTGATTTATTTATAGGAGCTTTAAGATAATAGGATTCTTAGAATAGTACATAGTACAAACTTGTATGTTTTATAAGTATGTTTTCTTCCTTGTAAATACAAGGAAATTAAAAAAAATATATGCCTGAAGTCAGTTACCCAAACTCAAATGAGTAACACACTCTTGGTATTATAACTACTTTTATACTATGACTATGGGTTGAATGTATCTTATTAGTTCAGTTGGTGTTCAGGTGTACCAACTTCTATTGTATATATATTCTTATATGGGTGGGGGAGAGTGGTAGGGCATGCAAGGTAGAAAATATCAGAAACAATGTATGCTGAAAATGTTTTGAAAAAGACAGGATTGGATATTACCTTGATTCAAATAATGATTTCATTGTAAATATGTATAAAATGACTTGTGTGCAAAAAAGGCAAACTTGTGGTTGCTGCCAAAAAAACAACCACAAAAAAATCTTCATGATCCATGGTCATTCGCTTGCCCCTCTCATAAATATTAAATGGCTGCTCCTTAATGTGAAAATTGTTCATTGAATATTGATTATTTTGTTTACAGGCATTGGCAAATACCAGGCTTTTTCTGGAAAATTTATTGAAGTAAGTTTATATTAAAATTTGATTCTTGTTTTTTCCCATATAACATTATCAGGGGCGTTTCCAGGATATTTGTAAGGGGGGCGTATAATAAAATTTTTTTTGGACCTCTTTTTTGCTAAAAAACATAGGATAATTGTAAATTGCCATATTCAATACAATATAAACAGATGACGATAGTTTTTTTTTTTTTTTTTTTTTTTTTTTTTTGAAAAGGGCATACACCCATTATGCCCTCAACTGGACCCACCCCTGATTATTCCCTTGCTGGGTTTTGATCATGTCGAACAACAATGAAAGGTTTGATAGAAAAAAACATAATAGTTTATTGAACACAAATTTTTACAACCATGTTTATTTACATAAATGTTGGAAACAAAAATATCAGTAAGTATGTTTGTTCTTAAATAAAATACATTGTACATGTATTAAGAAGAAATTAATAGCAATTAAATTGTAGCATGTATAAGTCTTCATTTCTGAAAGTAATACTGTCCAGGGAAATAACTTATTGAAAATTGTAGTTTTGGGTCTCATTTTTGAAACCTGAATGAGTTATAATCAAGGCTGCAAGAATTTGATTGTTTTTTTTTCCCACTTTTCTGTAATTTATGACATCATAGGTTTATATTTAGCCACCCCTTTTAGATAAGAGTACATACGCAATGTGTGTGCACTGCGCAATAATAGAAACCAAACATACACTGCAAGATCAAGATTCGATCACAAGTACAAATGTAGTTTTTGAAGACCCACTGGTAGCCTTGAGCTATTTTCTGCTCTTTTGTTGGGTTGTTGTCTCTTTGACACATTTCCCGTTTCCATTCTCTATTCTATTTTGTTATATTATCAAAATTGATATTTTTTGGTAATATTTCCTTGTTTTTTCATCTAGATTACGCATTGCATAAATAAAATAGGTTGTAAAAAAATAATAAAACTTTGGTCCCATTTAATCATCAGTAAAATTTGTAGAATACAAGAATTTATTTAATATGATATATTTTTAGGTATGGTATTTTGATAGATCCTATAAAAGTTATACAACTCCTATTGTCTGAACCCTACAGCTGGCCAAATGTACTTCTAGTTGCTGGTAAGTAATACGAAAAAAATAATAAAATTACAGTATTTATCAAAGATATAAGGATGATTTTGTAAACAGGACATCTTCATTTCAAAAGCCCCAGGCCAAATAAGTTTATCAAATATTTTTAATGTGTAAGCATTATTTTTTGTATGGATTAAATTTCATGTAGATGTAGTTCATTCATGAATTAATTTTGATAAAGTTTATATGAGAAGTTTATGACAAAAACATTTTGATCCAGAGAAAAAATAAATACCAACAGAAAATTATTTTAGAAGTTAAGGCACTTGTAAATACAATTACTTTTGATTAATTGATAGGATATATTTTGATCAAATTTAGGTAATTTGTTTATATAGAAAATATCTTCATCAAGTGCAAGAAATGAATTTGTATGGAAGTTATTACCTTGGAAATATAAAGTATGCAAATAGTTGCCTTAAAAGTACTCTTAACCAAACAGTTCAGTATGGATTCTGATAAAAAAAAATTTTTTTTTATAAAAGTTTATCTGAACAATATCTCAGTCAAATTAAAAATGAGTGCAGATAGAAATTTTTTGTATCAGTTACCTCCCCTGGAAAAATACATAATTGCCTTGTATTGACTTTCAGCGAAACCAGTTTAATCTTAATGGAAATATTTAAGGATTTACCATAATTTTTTTTCAGTCTATGAAGAAATAACTTCAATCACGTGATGCACACTAAATAACCCACGTAGCACCATGTGCATTGAGGTTATTTCGAATAGACTGAAAATAAAATTACAGTAAATCCTTAATTTAATTCCAAAGGTTGTTTTGACATCTAAAACGTTGGGATTCCCTTTAATGATGTCACAGTGAAAACGAAAATTTAGTCTATGATATGATAGACAAGAAAAATTGACCAATCAAATGATGCATTATATCCAATATTAAATTATATAGAATTGTATTACTTGATTACATTTTAGTTTAATGTCCATAACATACACCTGCTGTCTTTGAAGCCATTTCCATGTATTTATTACATTATTCATTTTAGTTTTTGCATGTATCAATATAGGTTATATTATACATTGTACCAGTGAATAGAGATTTATTGTAGAATTTATGTTTTAGTATCCAATGTGTTTGCTCTGGTTGCCTTATACACAGAGAAGCTATTAGCCAAAGTATGTAAAAATTTTCTCAATTTAATACCGTAAATTCAGAAACATTTGCCTATGCTTGCATTTATTATTACAATTGAGAGATTAGTTGATGCAGTTTTTGGTGTATGGTTTGAAATGAAATATGACTAACAAATACAAAATACAAATTTTAATTATTGTGACCTGGATCCTTTCAAAATAATAAAAACACCGTGTCAATTTCAGAATGAAGAGTACTCTAATAAGTGAAGTTTTTGACAACAAAAATTAGTATGAAAGTAATGCAGTTCCAATACATGAAGATGATTGAAAAAATATAAGTTTTTATTATTGCAATTTTAATAAAACATCATTAGAATTGATATTTCAATTATCTCGTTCTATCTGTCTTATCTGTAACCATGTATTTATTTTACTTCAATAACCAAAGTCCGTAATCTGCTTAAATAACCTTTCTATATCTGACATGTCAAAGATGAAGGTTAATCTAGTGCATATGCATATATCTAGATGTAGATGTCAGTTATGATATGGATAAGGTCAAGGACTATTATGAGACATGTCTGGTTTGCATATGTACTATTAGCATTTTACTGAATGATTTTGTTTGGATGATTGGATGTTTGAGTTAGATAGTATATAGTGATGTGTGTCCTTGATTGAATGTTTATTTGGATAAACGAGATTTGCGACATTGATATTCCTATTTTGTTTACTGTAACATACAGTATACTAGTACATGAAGTTTCATACTGAAAATAGACATGTATCAATATATACATGTACTGTGTCTTGCTATGAAAATAGGATGCGAGCAGTGGTTTTTGTCTTTATTGTTTTTACTTTTATGACCGTGACATCTTTAAACAGTATACAATGTAGAAGCCACACACATCACTTTAAGAATTCGAATATTTTTCCACTGAGAGAGATTTGACAAGCAATTTCTACGTGTTTTTTAATGAAAATATGGCAATAGTCCCATACTGACATACTGTGTAGGTTAGTTACAGGCATTGCCAATCTTGTTGCCATGAGAAGTTTTACAGTTCTTATGGGCCAATCATGTAAAAATGTAGACATAAAAATACATTCAACAAATTATTTAATGATATGAATTATATCTTTAATCAGAACATAAGTTAAACTTATAAAATTTAATTGAAATACCAATAAACAAGATTCCTGTCACATTTAACCATATGCTACAGTGGAAACTCTGACCCATGGAAGGGAAATGGCAGGCTTTATAATCAAGGTTAGAGTCGAACAAACCTGGTCGTAAGTTGGATTAATTCTATTTTGACAGGCTAGTGATCATTAGTAGTTATAATAAACTACATGTACTTTGACTATTCAGCCCAAAAAAGTTCTTATGAATTGTTTTTTTGTTTTTTTTTTAATTGTTTTATTAAGGCTTATATATGGTAAGAAACTTAACATGACATATTATAATAATTTGCATCTTGTAAGATTAAAAATTATCTTTGTACTCATTCTTACTTACATTTAATTCTACCAATATTTAAGCAAAATTGTTCAGAGATGGAAACTCATGACCTTGAACATTGCAGTGCTGTTGATAAATAAATACTCTTTGTAAAAGCAATAATTTTTTTTTCTACAGCGCTGCTGCAGCGAAGATAAGCTTGCTTATCAAGCTGATGCAGGGCGTAAGATTGTTGACACGCTGGTATTACTGTGTATTTTAGGGCAGCTAACTTCTTTCTTATAAATGGGTCCATGTGGCTTACTGTTTGCGTATTGATACAATATTTGAAAGTAGTGCAGTCCCCATTATCGGGGCAATGTTCAACATTTGTTGATGTCCCTGAACCAGTCTCAATTGTAGGCTTTTGCATGACCTGGGAAAATTTTTACCTCCATCTTTTTAAATAGATGTAATGATATAATTCTTGAACAATGCGACTCTAAATTAGCCTTTAATTTTGATGAAGCGTTATCAAAGATAGGTCAATTCAACCCCTAATCTATTTATACGATTTGATGCTACATCACAGCGGCCAGTTGAAAATTTAAACAAGTTCATGGTCAATATCAGTAGTCACATAACACACATGAATTGCCACTCAAGTGTGCTGTTGTGACTGCTTTACCATACACTGTTCTGAGCAGTTATTGTTACGTTTATATTTTGAATATTTTTGCGTATGACCAAAAAATAAAAAATCGTTTGTTCCCTCAAACCTGGCTGTATCCATTTATCAGGTTGGTATACATTTTTCCAAGGAACTTTTTAGACTATTAATTGTTTTTCAGAGAGGGCTTATATAGGCTTAGCCTGCAGCCAAAACCTATTCATGATAACTTTTATGATAAAGTATTGTTTAAATAAAAAATTATTAACAAATTCATCTTTAAGACAGTTTGCAGGCATGTTTTTAATCATATCGCAGACTAAACATCAGGGAGAATCTCAAAATATAAATTCTCATTATATGAAAAATGAAAGTGTGGAGTACATTCTAGTTTTAGAAGGGTACACTATCTTATACAGAATGGAATAAAAGAAACAATAAGGTTAAAGGAGAGATCACCAGAATTGTTAATAAAACACATGTATTATTTTTATAATCAACCCTTTACACATTATTTACAAATTTATTTTTGTTGATTCCATCCCATCCTGAAATTGACTCCTTGGAGCCTCTGATTTATTTAATTGCACATGCAATGTTTTGGATGCCTCTTTCTGTTAATATCTTTTACTTTTGTACACACAGAACAAAAATACAACTGTATAAAAATTATTTTCAAATTAATTTAATTATCTATGTTAATTCTTTGTTTTACATGCTTACAAGATATTATGAATTTGGAACACTAGAAATTTTGGATGATTTCTTTTCATAAAAGTATCTCCCTTATGCAGAGATTTGTCCTTCGATGGTTTTGGCATAACCCCTTTTGGTCATTTTGGTGATTTTGATTTGCTCTTCAACCTTTTATATAATTGTTTAGGCCTTGAGCACAACTGATGAGTTGTAAATCGACGATATGTGTACATCTTTTGCATCAAAATAAGTATCAAAGAATTGTATCTCTGATGATTCATAAGTAAAAAAGTTACTGTAGAATATGTTATGTTGTACGATAGTTTATCTGTTATTGGCCTTTGTTTTACCTGTTTTATTAGAACAAAATATTGAACTTAGTCTTTATTACTTGTTAGATGTCTTAACAGTTATACGAGTTATTTTAGTGAACTAATGACTAAATGGAAATGGTCAGAATGGACCATTTGTATATTATAACCCCTACAAACACAGTTTTTCTTTTGGTGTATAGAGGAATTGTCCGTCCATTCATCTGTCAACGTACATTGTAAGCCAAACTCCTAAACCGTTAAATGGATTTTGATGAGACTTTATATGAAGGTTGGGCATCATTATGTAGATGTGCATGAAGCAAGATAATTATTGCCGGATGCTTACAATCCAACTTACAGGTTTTACAAGTTTAAAGCTAAACCATTCAATGCATTTTGATGAAACTTTATATGAAGGTTGGGCATCGTATGTACATGTGTATGAAGCAAGAGAATTATTTCCGGATGCTTGTAAAGGGATATAATTCAACTTAAGGGTTTTAAAAGTTTAAAGCGTGTCAGTGCAACTCCTAAACCGTTAAATGGATTTTGGGTTGGGCTTCTGTAACTGTGTTTATATATGAACTGATTTAAAAAATAAAGGATAAAGCAGACTTAATTACAATTGATAGGGGAAATATCAATATTTGTTCAATTTTATCATCTGCTACAAATATCAAGGGTGATTTTAAATACAAAATAAACATAATCAATACAATTTTTTTCTTTCAAGATAAAATGTATACTACCTAACAAATGATAAGATAAAAAGTATATTGTATAACTGGTAATGTCTGATCTTTTGTAGATATTGAATATTGGTATGTTAAAATTATTTGAAAAGATGAGAAGTAGAAATTATATGCCGAAAACATTAATTGTAACTTTTGCTCAGTTAACCAGCAGTCAATCAAACATAAAAGAGACAAGTAGATAACTTAAGGTTTATAGGTCATTAAAAGCCACCAAAGTTACACTGTATAAATAATCAGAAAATGTAGATTAAATATATGTACAAATAATTGATTGTCTTTAAAGCAGAAAGAAGTTTACTAGAACTTTTTATGCTACTTATCCATGAAGTTAATTATTTAATAAAAGAGTCATTGTGCCATATAATTTTTGAAGGCAGAACTGTTCATTATTGAATAATTATTAAAACAATTTTCCAGGCATACATGTAACAACATTTCTTAATATTTTTCTTTAAAGTCAAGTAAAGTTTTCTCGTTTTCCTTGTTTTTAAATTTGTATATCTGTATGTAGTAAATGTATATAAAAATAGTTTCAAGGACTCATCTATTTTTCAATTCAAGGACAGACTCATTGTTTTTATTTGATAAGTGTATATGTACTTTCAGGTTCATGGTCATTATCATTTATGGAAATTTTATTATCTTTTTTTGCTCAGTTAACCAGCAGTCAATAAAAAAAAAAAAGAGACAAGCTCAAGACCTGTTTTAGATAACTTAGGGTTTATAGGTCATTAAAAGCCACCAAAGTTACACTGTATAAATAATCAGAAAATGTACTTTAAATATATGTACAAATAATTGATTGTCTTTAAAGCAGAAAGAAGTTTACCAGAACTTTTTATGCTACTTATCCATGAAGTTACTTATTTAATAAAAGAGTCATTGTGCCATAGAACTTTTGAAGGAAGAACTGTTCATTATTGAATATTTATTAAAAACAATTTTCCAGGCATAACAACATTAATATTTTTTTTAAAATCAAGTAAATTTTTCTTGTTATAACCCCGCTTTTTGAAGAAAGCGGGGTATATAGTATTCGTTGTATCCGTCATGCCGTTGTGCTGTCCGTCCGTTTGTCCGACCTTTGTATCTGCAACTCCTCCTAAACTACTTAATGGAATTTGATGAAACTTTCAGAGAAACTTCATCCCATGATGGCATTGTGCACCTCCTATTTTAGAATTTGATCGGACCAATTTTAGGGTTTCCCATAGAAAAACATGGACTTTGACTTTCAGTGTGATAGGGGGGGAACCATGATGCCATCCGCAACTCCTCCTAAACCACTAAATGGAATTTGATGAAACTTTCAGAGGATCTTTATTACATGATGCTATAGTGCACCTCCTATTTTAAATTTTGATCTGTCCAACATTTGGGGTTTCCCATACAAACACATGGACTTTGCAATTCATTGCGATAGGGGAACCATGATGCTATCCGCAACTCCTCCTAGAACACTGAATGGAATTTGATGAAACTTTCAGAGGATCTTTATTACATGGTGCCATAGTGCATCTCCTATTTTAGATTTTGATCTGATGAATATTTGGGGTTACCCATACCAAAACATGGACTCTGACTTTCAATGTGATAGGGGGTACCATGATGCCATCCGCAACTCCTCCTAAACCACTAAATGGAATTTGATGAAACTTTCAGAGGATCTTTATTACATGATGCTATAGTGCACCTCCTATTTTAGATTTTGATCTGACCAACATTTGGGGTTTCCCATACCAACACATGGACTTTGCAATTCATTGCGATAGGGGAACCATGATGTCATCCGCAACTCCTCCTAGAACACTGAATGGAATTTGATGAAACTTTCAGAGGATCTTTATTACATGGTGCCATAGTGCACCTCCTATTTTAGATTTTGATCTGATGAATATTTGGGGTTACCCATACCAAAACATGGACTTTGACATTCATTGTGATAGGGGTACCATGATGCCGTCCGCAACTCCTCCTAAACCACTAAATGGAATTTGATGAAACTTTCAGAGAATCTTTATTACATGATGCTATAGTGCACCTCCTATTTTAGATTTTGATCTGATGAATATTTGGGGTTACCCATACCAAAACATGGACTTTGACATTCATTGTGATAGGGGTACCTTGATGCCGTCCGCAACTCCTCCTAAACCACTAAATGGAATTTGATGAAACTTTCAGAGGATCTTTATTACATGATGCTATAGTGCACCTCCTATTTTAGATTTTGATCTGACCAACATTTGGCGTTTCCCATACCAACACATAGACTTTGCAATTCATTGTGATAGGGAGTTCCAGTATGCCATCTGCAACTCCTCCTAAACCACTGAATGGAATTTGATGAAACTCATCTCACTACTTTTGGAGTTTTCCTATCCAAAATATTGACATTTCCGTTCATGTATCTTATGTAAGGCAGGGGTATCAAGTAGTGAGCTTTTGTAAGCGTACTTTTATTCCGGCGTGTAGATTTTCCGATGAGTAATTTTACACAAGTGTTATCATTCCGTAAATAGTGCGAAACAGAACAAACAGACAGTCAAGTTTTGTTTATTTTGATTATCACAGGTATTTATAAACACGAATCTGGGTTTCTTATTGCTGTCACCCGTGCGTTTTATTTCTAGGTAGGGTTATCGTTCTTGAATTAAATAAAAATTTAATTCTTTATTTCAAAGTTTATTTATTTACTTTTTGCTCAAATTTTATTTGAAGTTTTAAAAATGTATTCATTGTTTAAAGTTTTAAATTAGCTTATGCTAATTTGGCATAATCTTTGTATTTTCATAAATTGAATGTTACCTTTTTATATCATAAAGAGTATTTTTGTATAAACATTTGGCTTGGCAAGATTTCTTTACCTCCTGCAATGTTAACTCAATCTTTTAATATAGGACTGTTATTGTTAATAAGATTGTTCCATATAGAATTATGCATAGATAAATGATAATTTAGAATTACATTTATACAACTGTTGATGATTTGATGAATTTGTAGAAATTGCCTTTATAAATTATATTTGTTTAATGAAGCTTTCTTATTTTTAGAAGCCTGATTAGTTAGCTATATACATATAAGGTTTAAATAGTCGAAATCTACTTTAAAATATCTTCACATTAGTAAATCCCGAACTTCCGATTACATATTAAATGACATTTTGTCAATTTCTGCTAATATTATAATGATAAAGATTATACATGTATTACTAAATATGGAGCAGAGGAATATCAGACGATTTTGAATTACCTGAACGACAAATCTTACAACCAAACATTTCAATGAAGAATAATTGCACTAGGTAATTTTTTCCAGGATAAATTACACTAGTGTATAATTTCCACATGACAATTTATTTCTAAATGCTGGCTTTGATATTTTTATCCCCCACCAAAAAAAACCAAAAACCCATGGCCCATTTTATTTAATAGTCCCCCTAAAAAATCCTTTTTAAGAGTGTTTTGGAAACACAGCTGAAAAAAGGATAATTTACACTAAGCATGGAAAAAGTAACCTAGTGCAATAATTCCTCTGGAAATTATACACTAGTGTAGCGTGTCCTCTGGAAAGAATACACTGTTACACTTTGCTCACAGTAATTCTAGTTTTCCTTGTTTTTAAATTTGTATATCGGTATGTAATAAATGTATATAAAAATAATTTCAGGGACTCATCTATCTTTCAATTCAAGGACAGACTCAGGTTCATTGTCATTATCATTTATGGAAGTTTTATTATCTTTTTTTGTTAAAGACCACAGTCAGTTTGTTTATCCTTGCATTTTTCTGAAAATATTCATTGAGACATTTAGGACACGAAGAGTATGAGGAATTGAGTAGAAAACATAAGTGTGTTAATGATGACGTTTATACTACTGTGCTTCATTACATTGGAATCAGTGTGTATTGATAAGTGTTAAAAGCACAGTGTTTGTCCCAATCTTCAAGCAGTTTATGTCCTTTAAAGTTTACAAGTTCATTTTCCCTAACACAGTAAGGCTAGTTCTTGTTTAACCTTTGATGAAGATTCCTAGTAAGCTTACAGCAGTTCAGATTGCTCAGATTATTAAAAAAAATATATTTCTTTCAAATTGTCCTTGCATTTTCATTATTATTTAAGGTAGTTCTGTAAAAAACTTTTTTGTTTCTTGGATGGAAGTCGACTTAAATTGAAGGTTTTTAAAAGTTGTCATGTAGATAGTAGGTGAATAAGAATCAGATAGTAGGTGAATAAGAATCAAAAGTTAAATTGGTATGAAATTCATATACAATTCATTCATGTAACTGTTTATAAATGTTGAGGTATTTTTCCAAGAGATAGTGTAATTACCTAGATGGTCTCGTGGTAGTATGCTAGCCTCAAGTGCAGAAGGTTTGGTCCCCGGCCGTGTCAAACCAAAGATATTAAAATTGGTATTTGCTGCTTCTCTGCCAAACATGCAGCTTATAGGAGTAAGAGCAAAGGAGTGGTCAGCATGGAGTCATTGTAATGTGTCTGGGTTGGGTTATATGTCTTCTTACTGACTGTTGCCTTCTGAGCTAGTGCGTTAAAAATCTGGCTCAGCATGTCGGTCTAGTACAAAGCATGGTTCATATTCATATCATATCAACATGTTCTTGTTCTGATGTGCATTAAGTACATATCATATCAACATGTTCTTGTCCTGATGTGCATTAAGTATATATCATATCAACATGTTCTTGTCCTGATGTGCATTAAGTATATATCATATCAACATGTTCTTGTCCTGATGTGCATTAAGTATATATCATATCAACATGTTCTTGTCCTGATATGCATTAAGTACATATCATATCAACATGTTCTTGTCCTGATGTGCATTAAGTATATATCATATCAACATGTTCTTGTCGTGATGTGCATTAAGTATATATCATATCAACATGTTCTTGTCTTGATGTGCATTAAGTAATTGCCAATGGAGGTAAAACAATAAATAATCCATCCAATAGGTTGTACAAATACTGAATATTGTTTGTGCCTGACTCAATATTTTTTGTGCCTGTTGATAATTGTTGCCACTTGCATGTAGTATCTTTTCATATTCTTTAGTTTCTACCGGTAAAGTTTAAACCCAATTTATTAAATCAATATAATAATGTTTTTTTGACTGATTTTTTTCATTTGGTTATCTTTTCTAGAACACTCCCTGAAGATCATGTGGTGAACAATAGATGTCTATTTTGGTCTGTTTAATTCAGAGATGGGATATTCTTGACATTTACTCCATTTCTGATCTTTCGCACATATATTTATGTATGTGAATATGAATTGATAAATTAATAAATACAGTCCCAGAGGAGCAAATGTATGTTATTTATTACTGCATGCATATTGTTTTTGTTTTAACAGGAATGGATATCTGAACGATTTGGATTCATTATTTCAGTATGTAACCTGATATTGTGCCTTCTTGTTCCAAGTGCAGTCATATTATATCTTCACCCTAATCCAAGTAAGAAATCCTTATATCATTAATTTCAGTACATGTATTTGAAATAAATGAAGTTTATCTAGACAGGTGATGCAATTTTTCCAAACCACTTGGTTTCTCAAATTGTCCTAGATCCTGGGCAGAAGATGTGTGTGTTTTTTAATACAAATTTGAAATACATGTATTTAACTGTTTAAATGGGATCCTGTTGTTATACATGTATGAGTTGTCTCAGTTTTCATTTGGCAATCTTTTTTGTTTCATTTTTATCAGACCAATATCAAAGTATGATACAGTAGACTTCATGTAATAGGATATCTGATACATGTAATGGAATATATCGGGAAATTCGATATAATATCAAAACACCAAAACATTTCTTAGTTAATCTTTGTTAAATTTATTGGATATTTGCATACCTGATAATAGAATACTCCTTCTAATTGCATAGTTTTCATCTTACATTGATGACAATGTCATTATAATAGAATATTGTTGTTTCTTTGTACAAGAAATGACTTCTTGAGTCAACACATTTTCTTTCAAGAAGACAAATTTCATTATATTTGATTGATTGATTAAATATTGTTTAACGCAGATTTGGCGATATTGCAGCCAATATCACAGCAACATTATATTTGAACATATTTATTTGGTCAAATGACCCAGTTCGCCTTAAAATAGATTGAAATATGCCACAAGATAGGACACTACATGTATATGCACATAAAATACATGTATATAAAAATGAAATTAAATGGCTGATTTTTGTCAGAATTGATGTTTCTGTCTAATTGAATATCCTGGATAACGGGATATTTTTTGTTGACATTTTTGATATCCAATTAGCAGGAGTCTACTGCAGTAAATTTTGTGCTTTTTATAAAAATCAAATATAAGCATAGGCACCAATGCACATAAATCACTTCCAACAAGAATCCTAGAAATAACACTAGAAATACAGCTACCGGTACATGGATATTTGGCACAAAACATCAATTGAACCTGTCTTGGATATATTGTCAGAATTGCATCTGATAGTCCTTACTGTCAAAATTGGCATCTTCGGCTAAAATAGAAAATTAGATGAATTGATGGGTTTATATTGTAATAAAACAAATAGAGTCTTTGATACAGGCTGAATATAACTTTGAATTACTGAAAAGTACCCTGGCATACATTCAACAGTGGTTCAGCTATAAGTAACATTTTAACTAATAATATTATGGTTTTAATTGTAGTATTTTCCTGTATAACATGTGGAATATATACCATGTTATTCTTGAAGCTGGTCTCCTATAACAGTGTAAACAGATGGTGCCGACAATCAAAAGAAGAAGACAAAAAAGTTAAAAGAAGAAAATCCATGAGTCATTCTGAAATGAGTAAGATATTAACTTCTGTTTTCTTAGGAAATCTGGCCAAAATACAAAAATAGATTGTCGTTTTGTTAGATATGAAACAACACAACAAACTAGTTTTATACTGAATAGTTATTGTATTTAATATCTAAACTCTTACGCAATAATTGATGCTTAATTTCTAACTGGATTTTCCAAAGGAAAATATCTGGTTATAAGTCTGTTGATGTACAGCGAGTGGATGGTTGAGCGGGTCTCAGCTCCAAACAGTGATTTGCTGTCAGTTAGACAGGGTCTTGTTTTCTATTGTTTAAAAGCTGATAATACTTTTGTTGTGTATCATCAAGGGAATTATAAGGATATTAAAACCAAGTTGAAGTTGTGTTTTTTTTTGTAGGTCTGTTAGTTACATTTTGTTTTGTATTAAATGAAATACATTTGTATAGTGATATGATTAAATGTTGACTCCTAGTCAGTTTGAAGCCTTTCCAAATTAGAATTGCTTCTTTATGATAGGAATTCAAAATTACAGTGCAGTTGAAAGACTAATATAAGAATGCATGAAAAAAAAAGAATGTTAAAATTTAACATTCCTGCTTTTCATTGTCTCGGATTTTCCTTTTATTAGCTTGAGTTTTTGCCGTCACTTTGCGTCTGTCGTCCGTTTACATTTCACATTTTCATCTTCTTCTCTGAAACCACCTGTCCAAATTGAACCAAACTTGGCAGGAATGTTAATTGGATGGTTCTGTACAAAATTTGTGTTTTTTGTGCCGATTGGATATTCAACATGGCTACCAGCGGCAGATAATTCATTCTGATTGGACTTATCTTTAAAGCTCTTCTTGTCAGAAACTACCAAGCCAATTGAATTGGTTTGTTGCAAGAATGATCCTTGGATGAACCTCTACAAAATTTGTTTTTTGTGTCGATCTGAAATTCAAGATGGTCGCCACAGCTGGACTAAGTTTTAACATTGGACCCTATCGGGAAATTTGTAAAAAGGTCTTCTTGTCAGAAACTACCAAGCCAATTGAAATGTTTTTATGTATGAACAAGCATTGGATGAACCTCTACCAAACGTATGTTTTTTGTTCCAATCAGAAATTTAAGATGGCCGTCACAGCCAGACTTAGTTTAACATTGAAGCCTATGGGTAATTTTGTACAAAGGTCTTCTTATCAGAAACTACCAAGCCAATTGAAATGTTTTTGATGTGTGAATGATCATTTGATAGACCACTACAAAAGTTGTGTATTTTGTGCCGATTGGATATTCAACATGGCTACCAGGGGCAGATAATTCTTTCTGATTGGACATATCTTTGAAGCTCTTCTGGTCAGAAATTACTCAGCCAATTGAATTGATATGTTGGATGAACCTCTACAAACATTTTTTTGTGTCGATCGGAAAATAAAGATGGCCGCCACAGCTGGACTAAGTTTAACATTGGACCCTATGGGGAAATTTGTATAAAGGTCTTCTTGTCAGAAACTATCAAGCCAATTGAAATGTTTTATGTATGAACAAGCATCTAATGAACCTCTACAAAAATTATGTTTTTTGTGCCGATTAAAAATTAAAGATGGCCGCAACAGCCGAACTTAGTTTAACATGGGAGCCTATGGGGAAATTTTGTACAAAGGTCTTCTTGTCAGAAACTACCAAGCCATTGAAATATTTTTATGTGTGAACAAGCATTCGATGAACCTCTACAAAAGTTATGTTTTTTGTGCCGATCAGAAATTCAATATGGCCGCCACAGCCAGACTTAGTTTAACATTGAATGCTGGCGGAATTTTGTACAAAAGTCTTCTTGTCAGAAAGTACCAAACCAATTGAAATATTTTTATATATAAACAATCATTGGATGAACCTCCACAATAGTTCTGTGTTTTTTTTTGTTTTTTTTTTTTTGATGCCGATCTGAAATTCAAGATGGTTGCCACAGCCTCATGAGTTTTACATTGGTCCCTATGGGGAAATTTGTACAAAGGTCTTCTTGTGAGAAAATACTAAGCCAATGGAAATGTTTTTGTTGCGTCAAGATCCTTGGATAAATATCTGCTGCAACAGTTATGTTTTCATGCCAAATTGGAATCCAAGCTAGCTGCCACAGCTGGACTTAGTTTAACATTTTTAACATTGGACACTGGAAGAATTCTTTACATATCTTATCTAGAAATGCTGGACACTGTAGACCAATTCCTTACAGATCTTAGATAGAAGCGCTTTGTCAGTTGTCACCTAAAATTCAGGTGAGCGATAGAGGATCCATGGAGCCTCTGGTTTTAATGTAACACATATGTTAAAATTTAACACTCCTGCTTTTCAGTGCTCTCTGATTTTCCTATTATTTTAATGTTATACATAAAAGTAATGAAATAATAATAATTGAATACTATTTCAATAATATATATTTCAACTATATAATAAATTTTATTTTACCAGAATTTTGAGAAAACCCTGGTAGGGATAAACGACAATTAGAAGATTATTTCCCTTCTATATAAAAACAAACTTCCCTTGTAGAAAAGTGGAATGGAAGGTATACAGATATTGGATATGCAAAACTTGATAATATTCAGTGTGAATTTCCTACAAAGCATTTCAGTTTCATGTGGGTATATAACCGCTAAACAAGTGGGTCAAAATTCACTTTTCCATTGGTTAGGTGGGAAATTGGAATTTTAGAGCCCTGCTTTCCCTTCTTATTACTTAACACTGATTTCTCTGATACTTATTTTGTTACAGAGAATGCAGAGGCAAATGGTGAAGTTGAAACAGTTTTAGTTCATTATCCAGATAATCTTACTTATTCAGGTAAATTTTGACCCAAGGTTAAACATTCTCCCGTGGATTTTATTTCTTTATTAGATCAATTAATCAATTATTGATATTCTGATAGTTAACAAATAATTATGAAAAATAATTTTATATCTTTGAAATAAGATTGTCAAAAAACTGTCCGTATAGGACTAACACACAGGTAAAAGAACTGTCAGTGTGTTAGCATTCTTACTGTTTGATTATATTTTCCTATTTAAAATTAATATGCTTATATTTTTCAGACCTTTATTATTTCCTTTTTGCTCCAACCTTATGTTATGAGTTGAATTTTCCAAGATCTATGAGGATAAGAAAAAGGTTCCTTTTAAAAAGAGCAATTGAAGTGGTAAGTTGCTATATTTGTAATGTGGGATGTTGAATTCATATGGAAAATATGTACTGGTAAATCAACTCATTGTAATGTACCAATACATTTCCAAGTTAATAAGCCATTAATTAGATTAAGTTTAAAAAAAAATGTTATAATGTATTTGAGAGATTTGAACATTCTATAGAAATAAAACATGATTGATGAATTTTTCCTTAGACATATAATGATGATGATGATGATATTTAAGAAATAATTCATGAGGGTTATATAATTGAAGACATTACACATGGGCTGTACCTTTATATTCGGATATTTTATACCAAGCGATAGTGAGGTATAAAATACAAATATGAAGGCTAAGACCATGTATACATGACTTCAACTCTATAACCCCCATGATTTATTTCTACTCTAATATGACAAATACGCTAATTTTGCTCATTTCAGTTGTCCTATATGTATATTACATTGGTTCGGTTGTTCCATTTCCCTTGCAATTAATAAGATGCAATCTGTCCTTTAAAGGGCATATTTTCATACAATAACCATTTGCAGAGTCAGGTTATGTAATTCATCATTTAAACAAGAAAAATTAATGAAATGTGTCCCAGACATCCATAACCGTCGCTTTGTTCAAAAATCAAGATTTTACTACCTAAGTAAATGTCATAATTGTTGTACACAACGGTTGTGGTTGTATCGCATGTTTTCTTTGTAAAGATAAACAATTTTGTGTGGAAAAAGATACTTTTTCTTGTTAAAATTGACATAATTCGTGTTTACATAAAAGCCTCCATACCCATGTGCTAAAAGTGGATATATCGGGTAATATATCGTTTGATGATGCAAGATGTCTGAAACAATCCAGTATACTCTCTTAATTTGATTTATACAGATAGAATATGAATTGCATGTAAATATGGCTGAAAACTTTGTTCAAATAACAATACAATGTGTACTGATATCTTTCACTTCTATAAATATGACATTGTAATACAATATATTTTGAAATATTAAACAGTTTCTTTCTGTTTCAGATTTTCTTAAGCCAGCTTATTATATCTTTAATACAACAGGTAAGTATTGTCCTTAAAAACTGAAAATTAACAAAGGGCATGCTTAATACATATATGTATAAACTGTAGTAAAACCAGATCTTTGGCGTTATTAAACAAAGGGCATTCTTAATACATATATGTATCAGAAAATCGTCTTAAATTATCAGATGTACTTTCAGTGTCTTAGAAAACAAGTTCATGAATTTGTTAAAAACAACCACCCTTCTTGTGAACATCAGATATGTACTCTGTTGAGAAATCCTGTAGATCTGAAGGTCTTGGGGATGGACGTCCCCATTTATAATTCCTTTACCTTGATAAGAGCAGGTGACACAAAGACTCCATAGAACACTCAAACCTTTAGTTTTCATTGTTTTACATATGGTACAATTAATGTAGTGTTCAAACAAAAGAAATGGGATGTTTTTTCTTATTTCAGTGGATTATTCCAACAGTAAATAATTCATTAAAACCATTAAGTGAATTAGCATTCCCTAGGATGATGGAGAGATTATTAAAATTAGCAGTAAGTGATATACTGAATATGAAAAGAAGAAATTTTGGATATTAATAAGATCACATGACATTAAATTACAGATGAAGATGAGTTGATAATGTTTACTTCTGAATTTGCTTTAAAATAATGATAAAACCCTAACTGTACCATTTATTTCTATAGCTGTAATTAATTATTCTCACTTTGAGTGCTGAAATGCTTCCAATTTTCAACAGTATTTGATATCAATGTGTTATTCATTGATTTTCCTTTAAGAAGTTTTTTCGTGAAGTTTAAAGTAAAACACCTTTCATTTAAGAATGTTAAATTAGCTTTATCTAAGAAATATATAAAGGTTAAACATTTTTCAATATTCAGATGCAGTTTAAAATATTGTAGTTCATGCGAAATTTCATCTAAATCTTCCTATTTTATTGGTACGTCATATGTTAATGTGTGCTTGCAATGAAATGTTCATATAGCTGTAGTCACATTTATTATATCTATTTCTTACATAAATACTTGCATACAGTTATTGATTATTTTTCTCTGGCAGTGAGATATAATGCACTTTGACTCTGAATCAGATGAAATTTTGAAAAGTATTTAAAGTATAAATTAGGCCAGATAAACTTAATTTGTATATTTTCATCAACCCTGTTAGAAATAAGTTTAATTTTCACAGCCAAAAGCAAGGAACCTTGATAGGAAGTTTTAAAAAATGTATTTTCATTGATTCTGGAACAAACCTGAAAAAATAGCTGAAATCGTAATTTACTGTTATTGAAAAATTTAGGCATAATGATTTTTGAGGTGCAGGCTAGAAAGAAAATCTGTCAGTTAATTGTAATTAGCTCAATTTTGTGCACTTCTATTGGTTTTCAATCTGAAGTGTTCTTTTTACAGGAAGAAATATTTATTAAAGGGTTATTTTTTTTTCAGGTACCAAACCATATTATTTGGTTAATATTTTTCTATTGCTTTTTCCACTCATCTTTAAATGTAGTTGCTGAAATTTTACGATTTGGAGATAGAGAATTTTATAAAGATTGGTGGTGAGTTTTATATGACTGATAACAACAAACTGCATCAGTCGCATGTAGTCTTTGTTACTAATTTAAAGAGGATTTTCTTTCCTTTGATTTAAATATATGATAAACCGAAATTTTCATATAATATCACATATGAAGGCCTCAAGCTAAAGCTTTTGGGTTGATACAGGATGTGCTAAGAAAAACAACATATAATATTCTATAAAAATCAAACACTCTATAAAAGAAATTTGGTTTTAGAGTTTGTAGACATATTTGAGGAACATGTAAGTTTATTTTTTAATTCTAAATCAAATGATAAAAGACAACAATTTTGACTGACGCTGTACAGACAAAATACATAAGTTCTTGGGTCATTAAAAAAATGGATGAAGGAGGAAGAATAGTTATTAATGCTGGAATAGTACAGTTGCGTAATCATTGGAAAAGTCAAAGATAACATTCCATTGTATCAAAACTTTGCCACAGATAGAAATTTGAATTAACATCAGAACCATTTTGCTATTTTACCTTCATTGTTTCTCCATTAATAATTCTACCATTTATTCAAGTTCTTGGGTCAAGTATTTGTAAAATCAGGAATGTACAAATAAAAACCACCAATTCTGGAATATTTTAGGTACATGTATTATCAGGGCTTAAGAATATAGCATTTTTAGCTCACCTGGCCGAAGGCCATGTGAGCTATTGCCATCACTTGGCGTCCGTCGTCCGTCGTCGTCTGTCGTCGTCCGTCGTCGTCCGTCGTCGTCGTTAACAATTTTTCAAAACTATTCTCCTCTGAAACTACTTGAGCAATTGGAACCATACTTGGTATGAATGTTCTTTGGGGTATCCTGCATAGAACTGATGTGGGGATTTTTGATCCATCGAAAAACATGGCCGCTGTTACTAAAAATAGAACATAGGGGTCAGACAACAGTTTTTCACAAAATCTCAAAAATCATTAGGTTATGGCAAATTCTGGCAGGTTGAAAGTGTTCAGCAAGATGAGAGCTACCTGTATGCTGATTTTCGTGAAAACCTGTCAACTGATGTTAGAGTTATTGCCCTTTTTTGACATTTTTGGCTTTTTTTTATGTTATTATTTCAAAAATCTTCTCCTCTGAAACTACTTGACTAATTAGAATCAAACTTGGTATGAATGTTCCTTGGGGTACCCTGCATAGAACTGATGTGGGGATTTTTGATTCGTCGAAAAACATGGCCGCTGTTACTAAAAATAGAACATAGGGGTAAATTGCTGTTTTTTGCTAATAACTCAAAAACCATTACAGATACCGAAAATCTGATGGGGGTAAAATTGATCAGCATGACAAGATCTACCTGCCCTGAAATTTTGAAGGAAATTCCAAAACCCATTTAGGAGTTATTGCCCTTTTTTGTCAAATTTTCAAAATTTTAACATTTTTCGTCATTTATCTCCAAAATTATTTGAGATAGAAGTGAAATGTAAATTTGAAAAATGTTTGCCATGTTGAGATCTACCTACCCTGAAATTTTAAAGGAAATCCCAAAACCCATTTAGGAGTTGTTGCCCTTTTTTTGTCAAATTTTCAAAATTTTTTTATTAAAAAATCTTCTTCTCTGAAACTGCTGGGCCGATTGGTTTGAAACGTAATAGGAATGATCTATGACATGTCCTCTACAAACGATCATCAATTTATTTTGATCTGACATTAAACATGGCTGTCGTAGCTAAAAATAGAATATAGGGGTGCATGTGTTGTTTTTGGCTTATAACTTAAAAACTGTTACAGATATCAAAAATCTGACATGGGGTAAAATTGATCAGCATGACAAGATCTACCTAACCTGAAATTTTGAAGGAAATCGTAAAACCCATTTAGGAGTTATTGCCCTTTTTTCGTCAAATTTTCATAATTTAACATTTTTCGTCATTTATCTCCAAAACTATTTGAGATAGAAGTGAAATCTACATTTGAAAAATGTTTGCCATGTTGAGATCTACATACCCTGAAATTTTAAAGAAAATCCCAAAACCCATTTAGGAGTTATTGCCCTTTTTTTGTCAAATTTTCAAAATTTTAACATTTTTGAATATCTCCAAAACTATTTGAGATAGAAGTGAAATATAAATTGAAAAATGTTTGCCATGTTGAGATCTACCTACACTGAAATTTTGAAGGGAATCCCAAATTCTATTTAGGAGTTATTGGTTTGTATAATTTGAGGTTGGGTTCTGTTACATTTATTTAAGGTTCACCCTTATTCCTGGTCAATTTTGTCAACTTCCTGCCAGGACTACCACCACCAGGGAACATATTTTAACATTAAACCTTATGAAAAATAAATCTTCAACAAATTTTCCCTGAACAATTGAACCAATTGCAACAAACTTGGTCAAATAGTTGAAACAGACTCTAGGTGAGCGATACAGGCTCTGGTGAGCCTCTTGTTTAAGATTCTATTTTGTTCTGCCTTTGAATGAATGCATTAAATGAAATATACATTGTTAATTTATTAATAGGAATTCTGAAAGTGTAGATGTATTTTGGAAAACATGGAATGTACCAGTACACAGGTGGTGTGTCAGGTAAGGGAAATAACTCATGAATTCTAGGGTAAATATCAATATTTGACAACAGTATATTAGGAGACCTTGTATGGCTTATTGTTAATTAAGGTTACACAATGACTTCTAATTGTTTTTATCTAATAAATTGTTGGGAAGCTATGTCACTGATGCATATCCAACAGGGACTAATCTAGATGGCGAATTGGAGATTTAAGTTGCCAAACATTTTCAAAAACTCCCATCATATTCTCTGCTCAGCATTTTTAAATCGAATTATGTGGCAGATAAAGTTTTGTCAAAGAGAATCACCTCTTACTCAACTTTTGACAAGTAAACAAACAAAAAGGCAGTAATTATGTCATTTTGTTGATTCAAATTTGATAGATACCCCAGATTCAAACGAAGTATTTGCTAAAAATAATTTTAATGGAGATATAACTTTAATAATGCCTTCAACATAAAATTTCAAGAGAACATTAGTTATGGAGAATGTCAGTAAGTGAAATGAACATGATCATGTAAGTTTGAGTGGGAAAACTGGTTCTGTGAAAAATGTATCCTTCCTTGATTACCTTAATTAAATTATAAATACTGAGATAATCACAGCTACAGTCCTGGGTCATTTGGCTTAGTGCTTCATGCTCCAAACAAATGTAGTCTACAAAACATAGTATGAAAAAAGAGATAACAGATTAGACTCAAGTATTGGGTCAAGAAAGGTTGATCTTATTTTGGCAAGTAATTTAACCAAATTTCTTTTATGATAATTTAGACAAAATGTTTGGACAGTTTCTCAGCTCATTTGGAATTTTTAAAGGATAAACATTTGTTTTGATTTTTTAGCTTAAAAAAACCAGCGTTGGTAGGGGAAGTGTTAACTATATAAATTTGTTAGCTGAACAATACAATACTGAAGTTTAAGCAAACTATAACATTCACATTAAATTTATGTATACATGTAATACAGGAATGCCTTGTTATATTTCAGACACTTATTTAAACCACTAGTTAAAAGAGGTTATTCTAAAATGTTTGCCTCAGTTGCTGTATTTGCAATGTCAGCATTTTTCCATGAAGTAAGTATTCCCTGTAGATAATATATGATTGATCCTTTAAAATTTATTAATTCCCTTGGTAACAAGTATGGCTTGATTGGTTGCTTGCTTGTTAGGCCATTTCAGGGTTTAAGTTACATCTTCATTAGGAACTTTTATGTTTATTTCAGTAATGAAAAATATACCCATTTGATTATTCAATGTGATTGTGTAGGAAAGTTTTTATATTTTTATTGGTCAACAATTTTGCTACATAATGGGGCCATATTTGAAAGCCATCTTTGCGTAGTAATATTTGACGTCACAGAGAAATGAATGATAAGATTTCCAGCGGCACGAACACCAAATCATCAACCAATATTCCTGAAGAACCATAAGAGAAATAGGTTAATAACTCGTAAAAATTCGATACTGCTTGATATCAACTCACGGTTTTTAATTTGAATTGGATAATAAACTCGCCAAAAGGCTTGTTTAATATTATACCCAAATTAAAAACTTGAGATATCCAATTCTCACTCATTGTTAAACCTATAAATATCTTTTTGATGACTTTATTTTCAGTTTTTGGTCAGTGTACCATTAAGAATGTTCAGGATATGGGCTTTTTCAGCCATGTTTGGTCAGGTGAGTTACTGTGAAAATTTACTATCTGTTCTTAATTTATATTAATCATAAAAATCTTTTGAGGTGGGTTTGAAATAGAATCCCATTAGCGTTAATGATATGTATTCTTAAGTTGCCACAAATTTAATGATATGTCACATTGTCTTTACAATCAGAGAGTTCTAAATTAAAAGGTCAAATGTTATCAGACATAATATTAAATTCTTATTTATGCTTCCAGAAATTGTGTTTCGGTCCTTGTAAATAGGACCTGGGTTGCTTCATAGAACATTTTAGGATATCTAAGACTAATTTTTACTGTTTAGAAATTCAATTACCCACTCTATCTGTCAGTTTAGAGTGTTTTTGTGGTTCCTTTTGGTGTTTCTACGACCAAAATTTTCTGTTTGTTCATTTGTTCTGTCTTCGTGGTCATCACTCAGTGTAATATACAGTTATAGAAGCATTATCATAGCTTCAAATCATTTTTTAATTAACAGTAAATAATTCATCAATTTTGTTCATTTACATACAAATCTGCTTGAAAGTACACCTCTGTGTAGCAAATAACTGTCTGTAAATTGCACTAAAATTAACCTCAGTACAAAGGGTACCTGTTCAAAAGGGGAACATACTGGGGACTTCTTTTCCATTAACTGTACATTTATATATGTTTGACCTATTATGATGGTAGTATTAAGTCAAATTTTAAAAATTTTATTAGAATTAATACTTTCTGCTAATGGGTACATTTAGACATTTTCCAGATTGTGAAATAGTTAGATTTTATTATTCAGAAAAGTATTTTTTAAAGATGATTTAAAGTTTAAAGAGATATGGTAACATCCAGTAATTTGAACAATGTTGTCCTGGTGCTTTGGACAAGGAGTTCAAGACAAGCATAACAATGGCCCTTAAACGATGGTGTCCAAAATTCAACAAAAGTAACCATTTATCTCAAATAAACAAAGTATAACTTTACGAGGTAATACTGAAAATTAATGATCCTGGTCTGGAACATGCACATGTGGAAGGATATGTTTACACTTATTTGACACCCCACCCCTCTTATTCCTGGGTCATTGGTAACAAAATTCTACCCCAATAATACTTAATTCAGTGAGTCCTGCACTTATAACAGAATACAAAAAATACAATGAAAAAAAGCAATAGGATGGACACATAAAGGTCTCTCTAAAAAACAATATTTTATATCCCTCTTATGATCATAAGATGTTTGACTAGCTTCCCCAGAGCTATTCTCTATGACCATAAAGAATATTAGTCTGTACCATGCATTAAATGATTTACTATCTTCTTCCAAATACAGAACATAATCAGACATTCTAATATGACATCTCTGTAATCGGCATATGAACAAAACCATGGTAGAATATGCAGTCAAACTATGCTCTTGCAACCGTCTATTTTTGTTACTTTGTTGTTGCTGTTTATCTCCCCAGTAAAAGCAAATTATGTGTATGTAATTTCCGGTTTGTCTGCATTCATAATATTTTAGCTACAGCATGTTAAACAAAGAGGAGCAGCAGCAATGTGAAGACTGACACTTACTGCCTTCGGTCATGTTCGAGAAAAAAATTGGGACATACATTTAATACAGAAAATCAAATGTTCGTTTGTTTGTTGTCTATTTTCGCTAATCTCAGAACTGTCAAGGGGCCTCGGTGGCCGAGTGGTCTAGGTAGTACGTCATGACTACTACTGATCACTAGCCTGTCAACGCTGGGGTTGCGAGTTCGAATCTCACCTGTGGCGGGGTGTGTTCGACTCCGATCTTAATTGACAAGGATTGCCAATTTTCCTACCGAAGGTCTGTGGTTCTCTCCGGGTACTCCGGCTTCCTCCACCAATAAAAACTGGCCGCCGCGAAATGGCCAAAATGTGCTGAAAACGGCGTTAAACCCCAACTAAACAAACAAACAAACAGAACTGTCAAATAAATCACTATTTTCATTCAAGGTTTGTTTTCAGAGCAAAGGTGCTATTAACAAAAAATGGCAATTTTTCACATCAGCAGAGGAAGTGGTACTCATTTGAGAGAACAGCCAAAACACTGATATCTTTACTATATGGTCTAGATTAAAATACCATATTTGACCTATTAGAATGGAAATAAATCATGGTATACTGTGGTTTTTTTTATATTTTACCACAAGTGTGCCTTATTTTTGTAAATTTTACCCCTCAGTCTGCTGCGCTATGCTCAGAGTAAAATTTTTACAAAAATAAGTCCCACCCATGGTAAAATCACCCCCAACAAACCACAGTATGCCATGAATTATTTCTTAAATCTGTATCTCTCAAAATATATTAAAGACAATTGATTTTGAAAGATAATAATAGGTTTTCATTGAAAATTTTTTAAATTTTTTATAATAATTGACGATACGAGCATCAGTGTGTCAGTGTTATCATTTAATGCTTTTTTTTAAACATTTTTTTTTTCAGGTTCCATTTTCCATACTAGTCAACAAATACTTACATGGGAAGTATGGTAATATGGCAGTGTGGTTATCATTGATACTGGGACAACCTATTGCTATTTTTGCTTACGTTCATGACTATTATATCATTCATCATTATAACAATGAAACAATGTTTCTGAACCTTACAAGACAGGCTTTGTAAACTGTGATATACCAAAAACAAATGTCCAGTTAAATGCCAGTAGATAACAAATGAAATAGAGTTCTTACAGTGGTTTATGGTGGAATTTTATATCACATTGAAACTTGAGTCATAAATTAAGAGTAACTCGAACAACTTGGTTATCTTGTGATGCTTTTCATAACTTTCACTGAGATTTATACTACGTATTGTTTTAATTACTTTAATTGGAGTTCTTTATATCCTTCAGCGATTTCATCTACTGAAGTTCATCTGCAATTATATTGAGAATGTTTTCTGATATGCACTTATAAAAGATGAAAGTTAGAAATATTACGATAATTTCAAATTTTTCAATTGTTGTACTAGAGAATTTATATCTTAAAAAATAAACCAATTGTATGATCCAGTTAACTATGCAAAACTCACTATAAATGTTCTAAAATGAATAAATCGAAAATTGGGTTTTAGAGTCTCTGCAAAGTTTAGGCTCGCGGAAATAAGTAATGGACAATCTAAAGGTTTTAACTTGCACTGTTATTCTAATACTGCTGTTAAAAGAGATCAGAAAATTGGATCATTTTTAAATAACGACTACTGGAAATTTTAAGAAAATATTTATTATGGCAGCCAAACAGTTATTTCTGTTATTTTCTTCTATGAATACCTCACTTCATCTGGGCAGAACTTTTATGATACTGTTGTCACATATAAATAATTATTTTAACAAATACTAAAGTATTACATTTTTTATCAGTCATGGTTTTATTTTTAAAATGTACAAGGTATGATGTTTTCTTTTAAATGTACAAGGTATGATCAGGTCATATTTCTGGAAAATGTTGAAACTTTCACACAATTACAATGTAAATGTCAGAACTTTTAGAAAACAATATTAGTTTTATTATTATTCACCTGAATTTCTATGTAATATAATTGTAGAAATTACAAATGCAGGTGGAGCATATTTACCTTTGTCTGGTTTGTTTAAGTTTTTGGTGTCCATTTCTCAGAAACCCATTGAGATACATAAATGATATTATGACACTAAAATCTCCTTATAACAATGAACAATAACATTAAGGTCACTTTGACGCACATTTAACAGCTGAGTGTCTCTTATAAAGTTTTACATTTAATATCATATCCTAGGAATCCATGGTGTTTTGTAAATAATTACTTATTACTTATTCCTTACATTATACAATGGATTTATCCAACAATTGGGTCATTATGACCTACATTTCATGGTTGAGTGAAACATTTAAGTTTTTGTGTTTAGGTCCATTTCTCAGAAACCTATTGAGATATATCAATGGACATTACATCATTTCGTTTATCTCATATACTGAATCAAAAATCGACAACATTTGAGTACCCATAACCTATATTTTTAGTGACTTTGGTTAAATATTTGCATTAGATGTATTTTTAAAGAGCCTATGGTAATACATTAATGTTATTTTACAGCTACAATCAACTTATATAGTACTTAACAAGTTTGTCATTATGACCTACATTTTATGCTTGAGTGACATTGGTTAAATTTTTGCATTTAGTTGTATTGTTAAGAACTTGTCATAATATATTAATGATATTTCACAACTACATGTACAATCATCTTATAAAGTACAACACAACTTAGCAATGTTTGAATCACCATCACCTACATTTTAACCTTGAGTGACTCGGTTAAATTTTGCATTTGTCTGTTTCTCAGAAACTTATGATGATATGTTACAAGGACACGTGTCTATTTGAGTTCAACACAGATCAGCAAAATATGAGCCAACAGATGAGTGATTCCATTTAATTTAAGCCAGCCTCCGTAACAGTGCATTCATTATTTTTTCATGTGATATCAATATACATTTGTAAGCAGGATATAATGTAAAAATTTCATATATCTAAACTCTTTGTCAAAATGATTTTCATCATAAATAATAGAAGGAAATTCTATGTTCAGTAGGACAGGCATCGATGTCTTATAGAAATAATCTCTAATTTCTATTTACATTATTGGGTACAAATGCTCATATAATTAATCAAAAAATAACCAGCTTTTTTCCACCTAAACCCAGTGACCCATGATTATTATCCCCATGAATAAAACTAATTTGCATAAAAGATTAGAAAATAATTTCCATTGATTAAACTAAATTTTTTATTCCTCGGAATATAAAAAATTGTCATTTGTGAAGAAAGAATGCACAAAATCATACCTTGTACATTTAGACATTGTCTCTTGAATATTTATGTCATATATTTTTGAAATTGATCTTTTTACAATCATTTACATGCTTTGTAATTCATTTTTAGATAAACTATTTTCTGCAGTGATTAGGTCTATTTTTTATTGTCATTTTATTTAAATTTCATAATTAGTACATAATTGAAAAGTATATTACATAATGTGAAGCTGTGAGTCTTTAATTTTGAGAGAATCGTTGTATCATGTGTCTATAATGTCTGATAAGAATTTTGTAATTAGTATAATTTTCAGAATACTTGGCAAAGCATGTATATATTTTAGCATACCAAAAGACTGATAAATTTGTTAATTCCATTGTTTATTTGTAGCATTTATTTTATATTTGTATGATCCAAGTGTATAGAATTATTATATAATAAATTTTCATTTGATCTTCACTTTTTGAGGTAGAAATTTTGACCATTGTGCTGAAAAAACTTTTTTCTAAGCTATTTAGCTATAAAAATTCAGCTATATCAGGCTGGTGTAATGATATCGGGACTTGTATACCAACTCGTTGATCTATGTTTTTTTTAATTTAGTCTTAAGAGTTTTATTACATGAATTTAGACATTGTTTTTTAATTTATATTTTTATTATTCTGTGATAAGATGTTCTGATTGAACTTTCATAATTTTGTTCATACCTCTTAGTATAGTCCTTGAACAGTTGAAGTACCATTATTATTTTTTCTGTATAATGACAGAAGATGTCTTCTTTTGCATGCACAGTTGAAACTAGAGAATTTGATGACAAGAGTATGTGGACACACTGTACAAAACTATTCTGAAATACTGATTTTAGTCTACTTTGTTATCTAAGAACTCCTGATACCTGAAAGGAATTTCTTGTCCCAAGATAATGATTTGTATTATTATACTTTACTATAGCAACTACTGGTAAAATAACTACCTTGTTTTTAGTGTGCAAATCAAATAACTCCAGTTTTTCTCTGCCAGCGATTCTTGTCGATTCACGAGATAATCAATGAGAGCAAAATAACTCTCTCACGAGAATCAACGAGAGTGTAATAACTGATATTTTGTCCAGGAGTTTAGTTCAGTATAATAACGTTATGGCCTTCAGAAGGCAGTAATATCCATAATTATTATATCTGGAAAGGGTTATTTTTCCTCGATTTAATAATTATGTTTATTATACCTCAATATTTTTCTATATAAAAATTAAGCAAAAATTTTACTATTTTGTCTGTTTTGAAACTTGAAACTATTGATCGGTCAATAGTTTCCCCTACTATTGACCGGTGAAGTGATCTCGGTATAATAAAACACTTACTGACTGCATATTTGGGGAAAAGTAAGTTTATTATCCCCTCGATACCAACTATTGCCCTTGGCTACACCTTGCCTATTAACTTACTATTCCCCTCATACCCAGTCAATAAGTATATAATATTACCTTCTCCTGAAGGCCATAATTGTATATTATGTTTACCCCAGATTATCTCAAATTCTTTCATACAAACTGTTTTTGATGGTCCACTCAACTAAGATAATCTGAGACAACTAGTTCTTCTGTAAGAAAAACTGAAATTCATGCAAGATCTTATACCAGTAAATAACAAATTGATTACATCAGTGCTGTAGGATGGATGTAAACTTGTATTGTTTGTCTGGATATTTAAATCACTCAGGAGCACTATTACCATGTAACACTTGATGGATTTTCTTCACTCCAAGTATTTAATAATATGGAATAGTCATAGTCTGTATGTAGCACTAAATCACAGTATGTTTTTACTTGATGTATAGATAAAAGTTTCTTGGTATTAATTTGATTCAATTTATGGAATGATTTATGTTTTCTATGAATAAATATTTTAATACATATTATTTGGTAATTTTCAACTTAGTTTTATATTACATTTATTTCTGCAATTTTTGGCCAATTTGCACCTACCTTATAGTATGGTGAATGTTAGGCATGTGGGTAAAATAGGTACAAATTTTGTGTTATCAACCCCTCCTGCAGCTTTTAACCCAGACCTTTGAAAATTTGCAGAATGTTTATGGACATATTGAAGAAGTGCATGAAGTATGATGTCATTTGAAGAATTCTTTCCAGATTTTCCATGTTAGTCATTTTTAAAAAAAAATATGTATGAAGGGTACCAATTTTGTGTCCTACATCTCTTAACCATGATAAACTAAAAGAACTGTCCTAAAAGGGACTAATCCCCCCCCCAACATGTATTGCTGACAATATGCACATCTCCATAAAGTTTCATTAGAATCATGCATGTAATGTAGGAGTAGTTGTGGACAACATATGGAACGAAGTTTTGTTAAAAAATGCCTAAGTCCAAACAGCCATATCTTTTACATTTCTTGTTCAAATAGAAATTCCTAACAATTTGCACATCTCCATATAGTGATCTAACACTACAATAAGTTTCATGAGAATCTTGCAAGTAATGTAGTAGGAATTGCAGACAACACATGTAATGAAGTTTTGTTAAAAAATGCCTAAGTCCAAACAGCCATATCTTTTACAACAGAAATTCCTGACAATATGCACATCTCCATATGCATGTAGTGATCTAACACTCTATTAAGTTTCATGAGAATCATATAAGTAATGTAGGAGGAGTTGCGGACAGACAGACGGACAGACAAACCTATATACCCCCCCCCCCCCCCCCCCCCCCCCCCCCCCCAAAAAAAAACTTTGTTTGCTGAGAGTATAGAGGGGAATTCTATGTTCAGGAGGACAGGGCATCCGTGTCTTATATACAAAATCTCTAGTTTAAATTTTTATTACTGGTCATCATAAATCTACATGTGGTGTGGGATGGATATTACAAGTCGTCTTTGACACATTTTCATATATTTTCATATATTTTGTTTGAATATCGTGTGTATGCAAATAGTCTTTTGCCGATTATCTTCACATCTGGTATTGCCAGAACTTGTACATATTGTGCAGTTGATAAATTTTTGCAAGACTTGTAGTCCTTTCCATATCTTATCTGAATATTTTGATTGAGGAAGTAGTTATTCATCTTTTTGGCAGATTTTATTCATAATTGGTATCATACTTGGGCATGATGTATGCTTTATATTATACAGCGAGTAAGGTAAAGGTAAAAGGTAAAATTTATTTAGGAATAGATAAGTAGGGGTATAGCAGCATGACAACTATTTTTATTAAGTCAATTTGGGGTTTTATTGTCTAAAAAACCCATCCTAAATCTCGACCAGGATTTATGACATAAAACCTTGTAATTCTGACCCATTTTTTGAAACTCGATGGTAGAAAATACATGTATTTTGGTGAATTTTTGGGACTGTTGTGATTATGCAAATACAACTGAAATTTGTTGAACATTTCAGATTTGTATTCATCCTGTGTTAAGTCTACTGAAACACTTTGCTATTCATCCCAGTTTTACAAATAATGTCATCTGTATATTAAAATCTGTATTGTCATCATCTGGTAAATTATAAACACTGTTGATTGTGCAGCTAGTCAAATATATTTGTAAGAGAAATGCAACAGTAGTAAAAAATCATTTTATAATCATATGATGCCTTATTTAAAACTTTGTTCAACAAGTCAGGGTACATAAGCAAACAAACAACATATTATGTCGATTCAAAATAAAATGAAAATATAACCAAACACATTACATGGAAACCTGAAAAAAAAAATCATTCCTAAATACGTAATTACCATCTTTTGGTGTGTATTAAACGCACCCCCTTTTTGGCCCTTGAAAATGGAGAAAAAAAATCTTCACATTCAAACTTCAAAACCAACAAGGTTCCCAATGGAACGTGATTTTTTCAGCTGCAAATTGAAATCAGTCGTGGTTTGACTAGAAAATGTGTTCCACAATAATTCTTAAAATTTTAATAAATATTCACGTACAACAAACACGTTTTGATGAACAGGAAGCATGAACAGTGCATTAATTTAAAATGTAGTCAGAATACTGCAGACCTGAAAAGGACTCCAATATCAATAAATAAAGAAATAAAAATTTAACTAGAGGCTCTCAAGAGCCTGTATCGCTCACCTGGATTGAACTTTTCACATTGAGCAGACCTAAAAATTTAAGTGTTGCAGTCAATTTGGCTGGTTTTTCTATAGGATTCTATGTTAAACTAATTTCATCTGTGGCAGTCATCTTGGTTTAGTCCAGGTCAACGGATACATTTTTAAATGAATTTTCCTATAGGGTCCAATATTTAACAAAGGTCGGTGTGGCAGCAATCTTGGTTGACAATCCGGGTGATCGGACAAATTTCTGAAAGAGGACCTTCTAAGGACCAATGCTGCTAAGTCTGGCCCCAATATGTCAAGTGGTTTCAGACAAGAAGATTTTTCAATGAATTTTTCCATAGGGCCCTATGTTAAACTAAGTGGCGGCCATCTTGGTTGACAGTCTAGGTCATCGCACAAAATCCTGAAAGAGGACCATCTAAGGACCATTGCTACCATGTCTAATTCTAATTGGCTTAGTGGTTTCAGATGAGAAGATTTTTGAGTGAATTTTCCATAGGGTCCTATGTTAAACTAAGTTCTGCTGTGGCGGCCATCTTGGTTCACAGTCCACAAAATTAGACACATTTCTGAAAAAGGACCTCCTAAGGACTAATGCCGCCAAGTCCTGCTCCAATATGTTAAGTGGTTTCAGACAAGAAGATTTTTCAATGTATTTTCCTATAGGGCCCTATGTTAAACTAAGTTCGGTTGTGGTGGCCATCTTGGTTGACAGTCCGGATCATCGCACAAAATGCTGAAAGAAGACCATCTAAGGACCATTGCTACCAAGTCTAATTCTAATTGGCTTAGTGGTTTCAGACGAGAAGATTTTTGAGTGATTTTCCCTTAGGGTCCTATGTTAAACTAAGTTCTGCTGTGGTGGCCATCTTGGTTCACAGTCGACGAAATCAGACACATTTCTGAAAAAAGACCTCTTAAGGACCAATGCAGCAATGTCTGGCTCCAATATGTCAAGTGGTTTCAGACAAGAAGATTTTTCAATGAATTTTCCTATAGGGCCCTATGTTAAACTAAGTTCAGTTGTGGCGGCAATCTTGGTTGACACTCCGGGTCATCGGACACACCTCTGTAAGAGGACCATCTAAGGACCATTGCTGCTAAGTCTGGTCCCAATTGGTCAAGTGGTTTAAGACAAAAAGATTTTTCAATGAATTTTCCCATACGGCCCTATGTTAAATTAAGTTCGGCTGTGGCGGCCATCTTGGTTAACAGTCCGGGTCATTGGACATATTTCTGAAAGAGAACCTCCTAAGAACTATTACTGCCAACTTTGGTTGCAACTGGACTTGTAGTTTTCATATAAGAAGATTTTTGAAAGTCATCCCCCCTTTTTTTCTATTTTTAGTAACAGCAGCCATCTCGGTTGGAAGTTGGGGATGACAGACATAATTTTGGAAGGGGGCCACCCAAGGACCATTCCACCAAAGTTTGGTCTCATTTGGCCCAGTGGTTTGAGAGGAAAAGATCTTTAAAGGAAAATTTACGCTGGATGCCATCTTTAAAGGGCAAAAACTCCTATAAGGGGTCAATCAACGATTTTGGTCATGTTGACTTATTTGTAGATCTTACTTTGTTGAACAATTTTGCTGTTTACAATTGGTCTTTATCTATAATAATATTCAAGATAATAACCTAAAACTGCAAAATTTCCTTAAAATTAACAATTCAGGGGCAATAACCCAACAAAGGGTTGACCGATTCGTCTGAAAATTTCATAACAGGTAGATCTTGACCTGATGAACATTTTTACCCCATGTCAGTTTTGCTCTAATTGCTTTCGTTTTTGAGATATAAGACAAAAACTGCAGTTTACCCCTATGTTCTATTTTTAGCCATGTCGGCCATGTTGGTTGGCAGGCGGGGTCATCGGACATATTTTTTAAACTAGATACCCTAATGATGCTTGTGGCCAAGTTTGGTTCAATTTGGCCCAGTAGTTTCAGAGGAGAAGATTTTTGTAAAAGTTAACGGACGACGGACGCCAAGTGATGAGAAAAGCTCACTTGACCCTTTGGGTCAGGTGAGCTAAAAAACATGAACTGTAATTAAATTATTGGAAAAAATAATATATATCTTCAAAAACTTTTTCATTAAAATAATATTTAAACAGTCTGAGGTTCAAAGATATGTTAAGTCAGCTCAACGTAAAATCACCACTTTACAAGGATTACAGTCACATGACACATGATCACCTTATACATCGGAAATAAAAAATGTCGGTCGATTTAATAATGTAAAATGAAAAATTTTGGACTTTCAGATTACACAAACTAGGTACACTATATATAATGATAAAAATGACTTGCATTCCAAGAAATGAAAAAGAATTTTTGAATTTGTCTAAATTAGGTGCACATCTTCAATATGTATCTGATTGCTTCGTGAAGTCTGAATGATGAACACTCTTGGAGTTTCGGATTACATAAACTAGGTACCTGTCAAAGGTTTTGGATATTTTGACAGAATGGAATGAAACAGTTTCTAGAGCTGCATTTGTCAATAATCACACAGATACAGAAACTTTGGTATCAGATTAAGGAAGAATTTAATAGTCTAAATACATGAACATCCAAAAGAATTTCTTTACTTCTTTTGATATCATAAAGAAAAATGTTAAAATTTAGATATGATCTAAAAAAAAAAAGACAGATGTATAAATAAATACTAGCAAAATTGATAGAAAGTTTAATGGACTGAATGCTATTGCTAATTATCTTATGTATACACAGAATCTTGGAAACAGAGTCTTAAGGTTATCAATAACTGTGTAACATTATCTGAGTTCAAATGAATTGTCTTTTCACAAACATTCATATACATGTAAGAGTATCAATTTATGCTTTGTCTGACTACATTTACAATGTATTTCCAATGTCATATCATAACACAACAACGTCCTCTTCATTTTCTTCTGGGATACTTGATAATTTCATTCGTTTTGTCTTTATTTCGGCATTTTCTTCCTCTTCATCGGCTTCTCTCTTTCTTTTATCTGTAACTATGATAACTGGTTCATCCACAACCATTAGATCATCTGAAATGTATTAAATATATATAAGTTCACAAAATGTAAAAATTTGTAATAACAGTCTTTAATTTGGATTCAGAGCACATAAAACAAGCACTATACCAACCATTCAGAAAACATGTATCATATAGACACAAATATCAAATGGTTTGCACATATAAACATCTATAATTCAATTTGTTTTCAAATGATTCTACCTGCATATTTTAATCAGAAAATTCTTGAAAATTAAATTACAATGTAAAAGGATTGTTTTAAATTTTGAAACATGATACAGTTAATAACCTACTTTGGACAGTTTCTTAACATAAACTGCTTTGCATTTATGAAGTATAAATTCCCTCAAAGGTGTTCAAAAATGAAAAACAATCCTATTTAAAGGCTTTCCTAACGGCAACTTCCAATCTCCTGATCAAAATTTGCATTAATCTTTTGGTCTAAGGTTCAAAGGTTATCACATGCATAGGTTTGGTTAATGTTCAACTATCTGTTCACAAATTATATGTACATTAATACAACATCCAAACTACTCAAGGATTACTGTAAACCTCTACTCACCTTCATCTTCATTATCTTTTTGTTCCTGGTTTCCATTCTCCTGAACTCCATTTGCTGTTTCTGCTGTGGCTTTGACTTCAGATATATCACCTACAATATCAAATTCTTTCTCTTCCTCTAGTTTATCTCTGTAACAAATTGTATGCAAATATCTTATAATTCAAATTTCTGGTTTTTCTTCATGATTGACTTGATTAATTTTTATGTGATTTTATTTTTATCTAATTCATGCCAGGAAATATTTTTGAAAACTGAATCCTATTTACATTTATCAAGTACTATTGAAATAAGAAATAGTGGTAAGCTTGCAGTATATGCATGAAAATAATAATAGTACTTCAAAGCATAGAAAAACAATTAGAGACCCCAATGAATTTCATTAAGCAGAACTAAATGTTTGACTGTGGCATTCAAGTCGGCTGGCAGTCAGTCAGAATCATTCGGAAAAAACTCTGAAGGAGGTTCATCTTAGGGCCATTACTGCCAAGTCTGGTTCCAAATGCACATCTGGCTTCAAACAAGAAGTCTTCTAAATTAATTTTCCTAATACGGTAAGTCCAAAACTTAGCTTGGAAGTGGCGGCAATCTTGGTTGGTAGTCCAAATCATCAGATATATTTCTGAAAGAGGACTACCTACAGATTGCTGCTGCCAAGTTTGATTCTAATTGACTAAATGGTTTCAAACAAATGGATCTTTACGTGATCTTATGTTAAATTAAGTTTGGCTGTGGCAGCCATATTTGTTTAGTCTTGGTTATGAGATATAATTCTGAAAGGGGACAATCGTAGGACCACTGATGCAAAGTTTGGTTCTAGTTGACATAGTGGTTTTAGACAAGAAGATATTTAAGTGAATATTCCCATATACTCTAATTTTATGTTAGTAAATTCTTGGATACCGATTTTGAAATAAGTTTTCCTGTTGTGGCCAACTTGGTTGGAGTCCTAAGTAATAAGATATTATTATAAAAGAGGGTTTCCTGAAACGAATGCTGACAACTTTGGTTCCAACTGGTTCAGATTAAAATATAAAAGTTTATGGATAGGTGATTGATGCCATATAACAAGCGTGAAAATAGAACAACTTTCCTCAAATACCTTCAAAATTGGAGATAACTTTTTTCCCAACAAATTATGTTCCTTTTACTGTATAAAAGTAATGAATGTATTGTTCTTTAATTAAAACTATGTCAATAAAGCTTTGTAATTCAAGAATGATAACATTTTGCCAAAAATCTCAAAATTAAATTTTTGAAAATAACCTCTAAGTTTAAGAGTAAATACATGTTTTCAAATTATCACGGCAAAAGCAAATCAAAATACAAATTAATTTTACAACTATAATTTTTGCCTTACTACTTTTACAACATGATTTATCCATAAAAAACTTTTGACAAGAAAGTTTACTTACTTGTGTGCTATGATAACATTTAAGTTGTAATTCTGTAAGAAGTCATCACATTTAAGTACTGTACCACTGATTATACTAAAATGACTCAGATGTTTATTTGAATTTTCTGAAATCAAACAAAATACAAGTAAACATAGGTACATGTAAAATAAAACAATTTATCATATTTTACTTTGGTTAACAAATTTATCTTGTAACATTATGTCATATAAGAAAAAGACCAATCATACTCTGTTTATATGAGTCCAGGAAAACTTCCAATTTGACAACATTACTGAATTGAACAACTCATATTTGCAGAAATGCCTATTTATCCTTTTAAAAATTGGGGATAATTGGAATCTTTTTTAATTGTGCTTAAATGCATTTGTCTCTGGAAGAAAATGTTACAATACTTTAAATGAAGCCGATTCTTTTAGTTGGTTATTTTAGGAAAAAAATTGAAGTTGCCAAATTCAACAAATGTAATTAACATTGAGGATAATGGGAAATTTTTTATGCCCTGATAGATCTTTTTCAAGCTTTACAGAAATGATTAATAAAGAATAATAATTGGTTGATAGCATGCCAATCCTCTATTATCATTGAAAACATGGTATTTTGTTGAATTCTTCAACAACAGTTGTCAAATTCATAGTTTTCCCAAACTGATATTATAAACCGCTATATTTATGTATAATACAGACCCCTTTTACTTCTTTAATCCAAGAAAAAGCTTAGTTCCGATGTACTGGTTGACAGTTTCCAACAACATTCCATTTTTTTATTGTATTTAAATCATTCAAATAAACCCATATATACAGTTTTAAATTGAAAACTAAACCTCTAAATTTCAAAAGAAAATGTTATAAACTTTGCTATACATGTGTGTTTTCAGTGGATATATAATGTGAGACCAAAGAATGTAAGTTTGGAATAAAAATTTGACTTAGAAAAATATGATTTGATGGATTTCACAAAATCAAGTTGGGGGCCTCGGTGGCCGAGTGGTCTAGGTAGTTCATCATGACTACTACTGATCACTAGCCTGTCAACGCTGGGGTTGTGAGTTCGAATCTCAAATGTGGCGGGGTGTGTTCGACTCCGATCTTGACAAGGATTGCCATTTTTCCTCCCGAAGGTAGTGGTTCTCTCCGGGTACTCCAGCTTCCTCCACCAAAACTGGCCGCAGCGAAATGGCCAAAATGTGCTGAAAACGGCGTTAAACCCCAACTAAACAAACAAACAAAATCAAGTTTATAGTGCTTTCATTATAATAATTTTAATTATTTATTTGAGGATTAAGATAATTAATATCCACACGAGACAATATAAAGATCTTCATTAATAAAACATTCATAGCTGTCCACCATCATAAACTCACTGTTATATATATATATACACAAAAATTCATGTTTTCTTACCTTCTGTTTCTCCTTCTTCACTTGATATTAGTATAGTACCTGTAAAAATAAATGTAATAGTCAAACAAAAGAAAATTCTTTTGAATTACCTATTTATAGAATTTAGTTTATTTACATGGGTGAAAGTACAGAAGGTGCCAAAAACCGGAAATTGGGAAGAATCCATTATTTTATATAGGAATATACAAAGACTAAAATGGTAAAAATCCGAAAATCAGGCAAATTTCGGAACTTTTTCGGGCAAGTATTTAACTGCATCAGATAAATTTGCCTCAAAATCTTGTTTTACAGCTTTAAAATCATGCTCATAGCTATATAGTATCATCTTTTTATAAATTAAAAATAAACAGATCCTTTCTGTTCAATAAAATTCAGCGAAATATGAATTTGTTACATTTAATAATGTGTATATTTTGCATTTTTGTACCCACTGATTTCATTGAAATCTTAGAGATATCAACATTACATTCTATGGGAAAAATCTTTTTTTCTAAAAAAATTCTATTCTAAGGCTAAAAATTTGAACAAGAAATTTGAAAATTAATTTTTCTTGTGCAAAATATTTATAACATCCTTTTCCATTTTAAGTTCTTAGGATTTACATGATCTGATGTAAAATAGATGTCATATAATTTACAAAAGGGTGGTTGTTATTTAAAATATTTGTAAATGGTAATATCACCTAAAATCCATGGTTCAGTGAATATATCTGTAGGCTCACAAACATATGAACATCAGGCTTATTAGAGAAATAACTCTGTTCCTCATAAATTCAAATACATCTCACCTTTACCATCATCTATCTCCACATCAGGGGCCACCATACCAAGTCCTACTTTCAATACCTGCATCAAAATAAGCATATTATTAGAAAATAGTTTTCTCTCAATTTCTACATAAATACCACAACTTAAATATTCTCACATATAATCTGCTCTTCATTCTTACCTACAATTAAAAATTGTTCATAATGTTATAGGCCAAATCCTCTGGGACACTACTTTTTCTACTGGTCTTTCTTACTACTGTTTGTAATTAAGACAAATTAAGGTATCCGGACCATAAATGACCACGCGATTATTCGAAAGTTCCCGGATGTTCCATACAACCCAATTGAAATGACCTCGGTAATTATCGGCAAACTTCGGAAATGTCAATATAACTAACTTATTTTTACAGACTGCATATAAGCAACAGTGTGTGTTTCAACTTGAGAAAAATATATATACAAAATTCCAGCTTTAAATTTTTTGGTTCAGCCATTCACGGTCAAAAAGATATACACTTTTCGTTCATGATCTATTATGGTCCGGATACCTTAAATAATTTTTTTCTGATGTCAACTAAAAGGACGGTTATACTACATGTATTTGAACAGGTTATCCATATAGTAACTTGTAATACATATTAACTATTGATATCTTGTAATTATCAGGACTTACCATGGGATCAATGAGTAGACGGGATATGCTATGACAGAATTTATACATGTATATAAAAATAACCCAACTAATTAAGTAACATACCTTATCTTCTAACTGTTTAACAGTAAATTTTTCTGTGTTTAGTACTACTGTGACTTCTGGTTTGGATGAACATACATAACATTTAGGATTAGGTTTATCCAGAGAACATGGGACTAATAATTTCTTTCTAGGATTTGGTTGTCTGTTTAAGTAAACCTATAAACATAAATACAAATTATATTTCACAACTGTTACCCTACATTCCTAATGATAAATTTCACTACAGCAAATTGTATATTGTATTTCTAGATTATATAATTATAAAAATTAAAGCCAAACACTGATTTCTGTCCTATTTATTAACTGTGCAATGTATTTGGAAATTAATGCAATCTTTTTATTATTGCACAAAATACAACAATAATATATGCAATCATAAAAACCTTTCATAGCAATATTTTATCACAAGAACTATAACGATCACATGACAATCTCTCAGAATACTGTCTGTCAGTAAAGATTTGCAATAATAAATATTACTAAAAATTTCTAAATTTATTGTAATATTATTTTTCTTAAGGATGTTCGCTGCTCAGTTTCAAAATAACAAGCTTTTCATAACACTGGTAAATATCAATAGTGGATTAATAAAGGAATTAAAAGAGCGAAAAAAATTATAGGTCCGTGTGCTTGTTTTCGAGATATAAGCCATTGAAAATTTGGCAGGAAAAATATGCTCTCTTGATTTTACATAGCTTTAACATTGAAAAGTTTTATTTCTCAAAAACAATTAAATAATAAAAAAGATTTTATAGGATTTTTACAAATGGCTTATCATTCTGCATGCAACAGATTTATGAAAATACAAGAGGCTCACCAGAGCCTGTATCGCTCACCTGGAGTCTGTTTTCATTGGACAATTAATCAACTATTTGACCAAGTTTGTTGCAATTGGTTCAATTGTTCAGGGAAAATTTGTTGAAGATTTATTTTTCATAAGGTTTAATGTTAAAATATGTTCCCTGGTGGTCGTAGTCCTGGCAGGAAGTTGACAAAATTGACCAGGAATAAGGGTGAACCTTAAATAAATGTAACAGAACCCGACCTCAAATTAAACAAACCAATAACTCCTAAATAGAATTTGGGATTCCCTTCAAAATTTCAGGGTAGGTAGATCTCAACATGGCAAACATTTTTCAATTTATATTTCACTTCTATCTCAAATACTTTTGGAGATATTCAAAAATGTTAAAATTTTGAAAATTTGACAAAAAAAGGGCAATAACTCCTAAATGGGTTTTGGGATTTCCTTTAAAATTTTAGGGTATGTAGATCTCAACATGGCAAACATTTTTCAAATTTAGATTTCACTTCTATCTCAAATAGTTTTGGAGATAAATGACGAAAAATGTTAAATTTTGAAAATTTGACGAAAAAAGGGCAATAACTCCTAAATGGGTTTTGGGATTTCCTTTAAAATTTCAGGGTATGTAGATCTCAACATGGCAAACATTTTTCAAATTTAGATTTCACTTCTATCTCAAATAGTTTTGGAGATAAATGACGAAAAATGTTAAATTATGAAAATTTGACGAAAAAAGGGCAATAACTCCTAAATGGGTTTTACGATTTCCTTCAAAATTTCAGGTTAGGTAGATCTTGTCATGCTGATCAATTTTACCCCATGTCAGATTTTTGATATCTGTAACAGTTTTTAAGTTATAAGCCAAAAACAACACATGCACCCCTATATTCTATTTTTAGCTATGACAGCCATGTTTTATGTCAGATCAAAATAAATTGAGGATGGTTTGTAGAGGACATGTCATAGATCATTCCTATTAAGTTTCAAACCAATCGGCCCAGCAGTTTCAGAGAAGAAGATTTTTGAATAAAAAAATTTGAAAATTTGACAAAAAAAGGGCAACAACTCCTAAATGGGTTTTGGGATTTCCTTTAAAATTTCAGGGTAGGTAGATCTCAACATGACAAACATTTTTCAAATTTACATTTCACTTCTATCTCAAATAGTTTTGGAGATAAATGACGAAAAATGTTAAAATTTTGAAAATTTGATGAAAAAAGGGCAATAACCCCTAAATGGGTTTTGGAATTTCCTTCAAAATTTCAGGGCAGGTAGATCTTGTCATGCTGATCAATTTTACCCCGTCAGATTTTCGATATCTGTAATGGTTTTTGAGTTATTAGCAAAAAACAGCAATTTACCCCTATGTTCTATTTTTAGTAACAGCGGCCATGCTTTTCGACGCATCAAAAATCCCCACATCAGTTCTATGCAGGGTACCCCAAGGAACATTCATACCAAGTTTGGTTCTAATTAGTCAAGTAGTTTCAGAGGAGAAGATTTTTGAAATAATAACATAAAAAAAGCCAAAAATGTCAAAAAAGGGTAATAACTCTAACATCAGTTGACAGATTTTCACGAAAATCAGCATACAGGTAGCTCTCATCATGGTGAACACTTTCAACCTGCCAGAATTTGCCATAACCTAATGATTTTTGAGATATTTGCGAAAAACTGTTGTCTGACCCCTATGTTCTATTTTTAGTAACAGCGGCCATGTTTTTCGACGGATCAAAAATCCCCACATCAGTTCTATGCAGGATACCCCAAAGAACATTCGTACCAAGTATGGTTCCAATTGGTCAAGTAGTTTCAGAGGAGAAGAGTTTTGAAAAATTGTTAACGACGACGACGGACGACGACGGACGACGACGGACGCCAAGTGATGGCAATAGCTCACATGGCCTTCGGCCAGGTGAGCTAAAAAATGGGTGTAAGTGGGAAAAATAAATTATGGCATTCAAACGGATAAAACCAGATGATTCTGAACATCTGACAAAAATTCAAAAACATGACCAGCAAAACATCCTTAGCAGGCAAAAATATGCAAGGATATTTTCTAGTCATAACAACAAACCTTGACTAAATAATAGATATATTACCAAATGACATATTTCTTAATGTTTCTTTTGATAATCTCTGTTTGTAATGTTCCTAAGCCTAGTCAAAATGTTCACTTTGCACAAGTCCTTTAAAGTACAGTTGTTTACATTAAAGCTGAATGTAAAATCCTATTATTACATCGTAACCGGTGCTTTATTTCTGGTATTTGAATTCAGCGATTACTTATACTATAGATCTATGCAGAAAAGAAACTATTTGATTTCACATTTCTAAAAGTGATAAATTGCATGCATTTTTCATGACTAATTAATCATCTTACCAAAATTTTTATAATATAAATATTATTTGCTTTAAGTTGTTAACTGCCATTGTCACTAGACGGTGGTCGGTCAATTGTAAAATAACCTCAGTGTCATGTGAGAGTTTTTGATTATCAAGTGTTTCTTTGCTTTGTGTGTAGACAATAAAATATGAACGGATGAGCTGTTTATCAAGTGACACATATTTGCAGTAAACAGGGAAAGCATGGATGGAACTCAATGTGCACAACAGATAAAAAAAAATTTGTTGTTTGGTTGGTCTTCAAAATTCTTCAGCATGGCTGTACTGACCTGTATTTTCATCGTGGGTATGACTGGTAACCTTAAATAGGCAATGAAATTCCCGGATATCTTTGTTGGTGGGTGACATAGGGCAAATTGTTATACAATCTTTCCAACCAGATGCTGATCATGTTTTTTACATGTAAATATGCAAAATAGTACAGTACAAATTAATTCTACATAAAATATCAGAATAAATACAACACTGGATTTAACAAACCCTCTTTTTTTTAATGTACTGACAATCTGAGTATTAATTCTATAGTTGATAATACATACTTGTTTACATCTGTCCAGTTCACCATTGAGAATTTTAAGACCTTCCATAACGATCAGTGCTGCTATAACAGCATTAGTTGTGGCTATTGCAGGAATAATATTACCAGCCATAGCTGAAATAAAATGTAACATCCAATTAAAAAGATGTTTACCATTAAATTATTTAGCAAAAACAACAAACAAAATGTCTCAAATATTCAAAGTTAACAAAACAATTAGAGTTATAAGGTAGTTCTAAAGAAAAGATATTCCATCAACAGGATTTTAAAATTTATTACATTTGACAATGAAATTATATGTAATTATGCTACATAAAATGAAGACTTACACTTGATATCAAATCGTGACTTTAATGAAATACCAAATATATATGCTCTAATGTTTGCTGTACTTGTTACAAAATCCATAGCAATTTCATCATCCTGAAATATAATTGTAGTAGAGAAATATGAAATAAAATAACTGGTTAGTTTATATCCTCATTCGAGTACATAAGTTATTTACCAGGTACTAGACTTATATATCCTGCATGTATATATATATGTACATGTATATATTATTACAAATGTTTGATAACAGACATTAACAAAAGATTTAACTACTGATAGAATGATTCTGTACATTTTATAACAGATTACTATTCTGCAAAAATTAAAATGTGAGTTCTTACGATTGTGATGTCCATCCTGTTGCACATTTTGCAGTATTTCCTTAAATGAATTTATGATTCTACTGTATTTCATCACATTAATTTTTGAATATACAGTATATATATCATGCTAATTTCTGAGTTTATAGTATATCATCATACATGAATATACAGTATATATATCATGCTAATTTCTGAGTTTATAGTATATCATCATGTTAGTTTGTGAATTTACAGTATTTCTTGATATCAATTTCTGAATATACAGTATATCATGTTAATTTCAGAATTTAAGGAATATTACCTTATTTCAGAATTTAAATGTATAGTATATCATCATGTTAGTTTTAATATGAATTTAGAGTATTTCTGGACATTTCAGAATTTATAGTATACCATCATGTAAATTTGTAAATGTACAGTATTTATAGACATTAATTTCAGGATTTACAGTACATCATTGTGTTAATTTCTGAATTTATAGTATTTAGTTGACACAAATTTTTGAGTTTACAGTATATTTGTGTCTGTAGAAATCCTAATTTAAATTAATTAAGTATTTGACAAAATAAACATTCAAACATTTTTTATTGCTACATTGTATAACATTACAACACTCCTAAATCATGTTTCATCGGTAAAACAGGAATCTTGAGAGTCTTCTTAATGATGTGTAATAATAAACCCTTGCACAAGTAGATATTCCAGTAAATAAAAAATCCACTGTAATGAATTTCTGTTTTTCAGGCAATAAATAGCTGTCTGGTTATATGCCTGATTTCTATGTTCCTTCTTAGAATTAATACATGTAAGTTCTCGAAATTTGCAATAAAATAAACAGTTTACACACCTTATCCCAGACTAGAATACCATCTCCTTGTTGACTTAATTGGTCTTTCAAAGATGATAAACATGAAGAAAATACATCAGAACATTCCTGTATAGACCACACTCTCTGATCTCTCATACCGGAATCTGAACCTGCATCTGTAAACAATTCATATCAGATATTACCATTAAAATCTTTTATCTAATATGAGTGAAGATAGTCCTGCAGATAAGACAAATGGTAGTGCAATGATTAAGTATGGATCATATTATAATTTTCCAATTAAGAAATGCCACTGCTCACTAGTGATAGCCCCGCTTTTCAAAATTTTGTATTTTTAGAACTATAAGGTTGAAAAATAGACAAAGTCGTCAAACAGGAAGTTTATGTCGCCTTGGTCCGAATATCCCACACTATGGCGTACCTATAGAAGGCTTGTGACAAAATATCAAGCTGCTGTGATGAGTAGTTACAGAGAAAAGTGTGATGAAAATTTTTGTTACAGACGGAACCATGAGGGTAAAACAGTATACCCTCTCTCCTTTGGGTTAAATATGTAACATAAAATTCAGCATCATATACTTTAAAGCTGATTTACAACATTACAGCTCCCTTACCTTTTGGTAAATCTGAATATTCTAAAGGATTGGGTGGACGACGTTTCTTCCATAGATTTTCCATTGATAACAAATACTTTATATCATCTTTAAAGAACTATAATATAAGACATATATCTTTAGAATACAATTGTGAGAATTCAGTGCTATCCCAATATACATAAGAAAGAAGCTTACTTAAACATAAGGTATTGGAATATAAAGTGTATGGAATTGTCTAAGCAAACAACAAAAATATTTGATTTTATCCCAAGCCAGGTGTCAGACTGGCATGTACCCACTAAGAACTATCTAAAGACCATGGTTGGCCTAGGTATTACAGTTTCTGAGAAATGGACTTGACCACGAAATTGTGACGCAGGTCACTCAAGCATGAAATTAAGGTCAAGGTCAAAAGACAGGTGTCAGACTGACATGTACCCACCAAGAACTATCCATTGACCAAATACGGTGGGTCTAAGTATTACAGTTTCTGAGAAATGGACTTAACCACGAAAAATTAACAAAGTCACTCAAACATGAAATTGAGGTCAAGGTCCCAAGCCAGGTGTCAGACTGGCATGTACCCACTAAGAACTATCTAAAGACCATGGTTGGCCTAGGTATTACAGTTGCTGAGAAATGGATTTAACCACAAAACTTGGACACAGATTTTAAAGTCATGTTTATGAAGTCAGTGAACAATGAAAATGAGGTCAGGGTCACAAGAAAAGTATACTGCGGCAAACCTTATACGATAAGCTACCTTGTGGACCATAAATCTTAATTGTAGGTATTACATCTGAAAAGTTATTAAAGTTTTACAAATGTTTACGACGCCGCTGGAAAGTAATACCTATATCTCGCCTCCGCGACGTTTCGTCGCAGGCGAGACAAAAAACTGATGATCACTTTTGTAGGATACTAGAAACCAACCTTATCGAATAATTTATGTGGATTATAACCTATTTCTGTTGCCCAAGCCCTTGTGGATTTCCTATTGATACCCCCTACAGCATCCTCTGAAGCTTCTTTCTCTAAAGCACTCTTTCCAGCTTCACCTGTAAAAAATGGTAAATTTTAATTCCTCAAATTCTTGTCTTATTTATTTGGTTTCTATGGGCCATTTATGCATTTTGCTGGAAATGAGGTCAAATTGTTCTTGTGACTTGCACTGTCAAGAGTCTATTTATATATTTCACCTTCTGTTGCAGGAGAGAAAAAATCCTTAAAACATTTTCAATGTCATTACATTTAATATATTAATCAATAAATTTGATTAGTCTATTGCCATTTTTAATATTTTTTTCCAAAATGTCTCCACATAATTTTGTTCAGTTTGACCACTTAATGTACTTATCTACTCTGCAATGTACTTGTTGTGATCTGAAGTTGACTAAATTCAGTAAAAAGCAGTTTATCAAACTGAGAGGAAACAAGCCATGCCATGTAATTAAATACACATACAATATTAGTAGCATTTGGAAAATATGTCATGAGACTTAATGTTGTGTCATGACTTGCATTTTTTAAAAATCTGCTCATTAATATGAGATATTTGTTAAAATATTATCAATAATTAAGCAATAAATACTAACTATTTGTTAAATAGTATTCATAATTAAGCAAGTTTTGAACTTTTTTCCATTTGGATTTTATTAGAACTTTCCTGAAAGGCACTAATACCCCCGGCAGCAACATGTCTGACAGTAGTATATGGGGACAGTTCAGTTATTATTTGAGGAGGAGCGAGGAGGAGCCGGAAGTGACGTCACCGGAACCGGAAATGACGTCACAGGAAGTGCCGTAACCGGAACCGGAAGTCACGTGACCGGAACCGGAAGTACCCGGAAGTGATTTGCGCGCATGCGCAACCGGAAGTAGTTGATTTTCCCGCCATTTGTTGCCGGAAGTGACGTAAGTCACGTGCTAGGACCCGGATGTGTGGTCTGCACATGCGTAGGCGGAACCGGAAGTACCGGAAGTGGTTTGCGCGCATGCGCAACCGGAAGTAGGGTGTTTTTTCCGCCATTTGTTGACGGAAGTGACGCAAGTCACAGACCCGGATGTGCCGTCTGCGCATGTCTAGGAACCGGAAGTGGTTATTGCGCGCATGCCCAACCGGAAGTGATGGAATTTCCCATGATTTGTTGCCGGAAGTGACGCCAGTCACGGACCCGGAAGTGCCATGCTTGACCAGATTGAATTATCTCCCTTTTCCCGCACTTCTCGGTCGTCTCTGGATCTTTCATCGGTCTGATACCCTCACTGATATGTCGAAGTCCGAGAGTATACGAAGTACACTATTGGATTATCTCCCCTTATCCCGCTCTTTTCAGTATTTTCTGTGAGGACCAACGGTAGGATTGGATTATGTCCCCTTACCTCCAAGTAATGCTGTCGCCAATGGATGGGTGTCCTTAGCAACGGCGGTCCATTTCATTGCATTCACTTCTCTTCTCTTGCTCCATCCCGCTCTTTGCTACTCCTTGCTGCTCATCGCTACTCAGGCTTGTTGCTGTTCGTCATCGCTGCTCTTCTCTTGCTCTTTGCTGCTCAACGCTGCTCTGCACTGTACTCAGACCTGAAAGCACCCTAAAGACAATCGTTTACCCTAACACTAGTACCACTTCAAATTCATAAGGGATTGAGCCAGATTGAATTATCTCCCTTTTCCGCTCTTCTCGGTCGTCTCTGGATCTTTGATTGAATTATCTCCCCTTATCCCGCTCTTTTCATCTGTGAGTGATGTTTTCTGTGAGGACTAGGATTGGATTATGTCCCCTTACCTCAAGTTGATGCTTGTCACCGCTCAATGGAGGGGTGTCCTTAGCAACGGCGGTCTATTTCATTGCTCTATGCTTCGCTTCTCTTCGCTTGCTCTTCGCTGCTCCATGCTGCTCATCGCTAATAATGACTATATTCACCTGGTGATTTAAGATTCTTGGGGTTACTTGTCGGTGTTTTCGCTGCTGCTTCCGCTCCTGCTGCTTGTTGGTGTTCGTCATTGCTGCTCTTATCTTGTTCATCGCTGTTTTTCTCGTGCTCTTTGCTGCTCATCGCTGTTTTTCTCTTGTTCTTTGTTGCTCATCACTGTTTTTCTCTTGCTCTTTACTGCTCATCACTGTTTTTCTCTTGTTCTTTACGGCTCATCACTGTTTTTCTCTTGCTCGTTACTACTTATCGCTGTTTTTCTCTTGGTTTTTGTAGCTCGTCGCTGTTTTTCTCTTGGTTTTTGTAGCTCGTCGCTGTTTTTCTCGTGCTCTTTGCTGCTCGTCGCTGTTTTTCTCTTGTTCTTTGCTGCTCATCGCTGTTTTTCTCTTGCTCGTTACTGCTTATCGCTGTTTTTCTCTTGGTTTTTGTAGCTCGTCGCTGTTTTTCTCGTGCTCTTTGCTGCTCGTCGCTGTTTTTCTCTTGTTCTTTGCGGCTCATCGCTGTTTTTTTCTCTTGTTCTTTGTTGCTCATCACTGTTTTTCTCTTGTTCTTTACTGCACGTCGCTGTTTTTCTCTCGTTCTTTACTGCTCATCGCTGTTTTTCTCTTGCTCTTTACTGCTTATGGCTGTTTTTCTCTCGCTCTTTGTTGATCATCACTGTTTTTCTCGTACTCTTTGCTGCTCATCGCTGTTTTTCTCCTGTTCTTTGTTGCTCATCACTGGTTTTTCTCTTGTTCTTTGTTGCTCATCACTGTTTTTCTCTTGCTCTTTACTGCTCGTCGCTGTTTTTTCTTTTGTTCTTTGTTGCTCATCACTGTTTTTCTCTTGCTCTTTACTGCTCATCGCTGTTTTTCTCTTGGTTTTTGTAGCTCATCGCTGTTTTCCACGTGCTCTTTGCTGCTCATCGCTGTTTTTCTCGTGCTCTTTGCTGCTCATCCCTGTTTTTCTCTTGGTTTTTGTAGCTCGTCGCTATTTTTCTCGTGCTGTTTACTGCTCGTCGCTGTTTTTTCTCTTGTTCTTTGTTGCTCATCACTGTTTTTCTCTTGCTCTTTACTGCTCATCACTGTTTTTCTCTTGTTCTTTACTGCTTATCGCTGTTTTTCTCTTGGTTTTTGTAGCTCATCACTGTTTTTCTCGTGCTGTTTACTGCTCGTCGCTGTTTTTTCTCTTGTTCTTTGTTGCTCATCACTGTTTTTCTCTTGCTCTTTACTGCTCATCACTGTTTTTCTCTTGTTCTTTACTGCTTATCGCTGTTTTTCTCTTGGTTTTTGTAGCTCATCGCTGTTTGTCTCTTGCTCTTTACTGCTCATCGCTGTTTTTCTCTTGTTCTTTGTTGCTCATCACTGTTTTTCTCTTGCTCTTTACTGCTCATCACTGTTTTTCTCTTGTTCTTTACTGGTCATCGCTGTTTTTCTCTTGCTCTTTACTGCTCATCGCTGTTTTTCTCTTGCTCTATGCTTCTCATCGCTGTTTTTTCTCTTGTTCTTTGTTGCTCATCACTGTTTTTCTCTTGCTCTTTACTGCTCATCAATGTTTTTCTCTTGTTCTTTACTGGTCATCGCTGTTTTTCTCTCGTTCTTTACTGCTCATCGCTGTTTTTCTCTTGCTCTTTACTGCTTATGGCTGTTTTTCTCTCGCTCTTTGTTGCTCATCACTGTTTTTCTCTTGTCCTTTGTTGTTCATCGCTACTCCTTACCTTACTCGCGTGCTTATTTCGTTTTTTGGGGCTACTTGTCTCTGTTTTCGCTGCCACTACTGCTCCTGCTGCTTTTTGCTGTTCGTTATCGCTGCTCTTCTCTTGCTCATCGCTGTTTTTTCTCTTGCTCATCGCTGATCCTTTCTTGTTCTTTGCTGCTCATCCCTACTCAGGGCCTTACTCGCGTGCTCATTTCGCTCCTGCTGCTTGTTGCTGTTCGTCATCGCTGTTCGTCATCGCTGCTCTTATCTTGCTCATCACTGCTCTTCTCTTGCTCATCGCTGCTCTTCTCTTGCTCTTTGCTGTTCATCGCTACTCATGATCTTACTCGCGTGCTCATTTCAGTTTTTGGTGCTATTTGTCACTTTTAATCGCTGCTGCTGCTACTGCTGAAGGAATGTAGTTTACTGCTGATGATCGGAAGGCCACTCGGTACTCATGTTGTCGGTTTGATTGGTAGATCAAGGCTGATCGATGTGTTTGTATACTGGGATATTTATCGACGACAAACACAAATGAAACAGTTTCATATTTTATTTTACAAAATCTACATCAGTCAATGTTTTAAGTTCTGGTTCTTTCTCTTCAAACAAAGGTATGATCTTCTTCAGTTCTTTCCATTCGAAGGTGTCCAAGCCGATTCCTCTCTTTGTTGGACGATAGGTCCAGTCTCCCCGGGGTATAAAGTGCTTTCTTATCCAAATAGTGGGGTATGGGGATTTGACGGTGACGAATACATTGTCCCCAATGTGATATCTCCAGTCGACTAGTTCTTTATCCTGTACTCTACCGATCAAATCATCCAGAACATCAGTAGTCTCGCATAAAGCTTTCCATTGTATCAAAGATAAGCTCACTCCGGTCTTGGTGGGCACCGTTTCACTTTCCCAAAATCTGAGATCTACTCTTTTACTGCCATTCCATTCTGTCAGCTCTGCATACGTTCCTCCACCAAGTACTACTTTCAAAGGAATATCGGAAGCTGTCATGGCGTCTTGAACGATATCGCGCTTGGTCTGGTCTTTGGTTTTCTTTTCTTTACGAGACATATCGGCTGACTGATTCCTCTTCTTGCTGGTCTATTTATATACATATCGGAGATGAACTGGATTGGTTCTTATATTATGAAAAGTGAAACATGATTGGCTATCTTTCCGACATCGTGATTGGTTAACTTCTCCCGTTCCGATTGGTCGAAAATCTGGCATTTTCATTGGTCAATTCCAACCGTTTCGATAGATCAACACGATGATACATTGTCCAAATATGCGGCGCCCAATCCGGAAACTGCTCACAATAGGTACGAGTAAACGCCGACAATACGACCAGTCTTCCTTGGTTTACCACACCGTCTTCGAACATGGCTGTGACGATTCTCTCGTATACTTGGAAGGGGTCCATCGTACGAATGACTTCTCTGACTATCTTCACTTCCTTTTATACATTTATGACATGAGACTACTCTGCATTGACAAACTTGTAACTGTCTACATATATACATGTATATATAGTGTTGCCAGAAGATCCCGATACCGGGGTTTTGTATCTGAGGCACTGGCAGTCCACCCGGACAGAGGAAAATACCGACAATCGTGTTCAGGATGAACGAGATTACATCCGCCACCTTTCCTGATATGGTTCGCCACACATTCAACCTACAAAATACGACCTTCAAGATCCAACGTGTCGTTTGGATTTATACTGAGAAACGCAGAGACCGGAGAACTAAGATACTTCCATTCCAGGACGGGGACGAATGTTCTCTGTCTCGATGATGTTAGATGGACATCAAAGATGGCTGCACCCATTCCCTTGCTTTTTGCTGCTCATCGCTGTTTTTCTCTTGCTCTGCTAATGATGACCTTACCTCATTTCAGTTTTGGGGCAACTTGTCGCTGTTTTCGCCGCTGTTGCTAGTGGTGGTCGATTGTCGTTAGTCAAAGATTGGATCTGTGCGAGAGCACCCTTAGATCCGGGTTATTTAAAAGTCCACTCTGCATTTATCCAGGCTTGTGACTGGCTATCATAAGATAGGCTGCATTAATCCTGCTCAATTTTTTAAGGGCACTCTGCATTTGTCCAGGCTTGTGACTGGCTATATATATGTATAAACATATATAGGCTGCATTACCCTCCTTCCCTTTTTTTAGTTATATTTTTTTCTGTTTTTCTTTGTAATATGTTCCAATTCCTCCGTCACATAGAGTCATTGCTGTCTTCAGCTGGAGGTGGGGTCGTAGTCGTTCAATACACGGTTAAGCAGATATTTTCGTTTTTCTACGGCCTAATCCCATGATTCTTTTGATTCGTAGTCTTCCTATTCTCTCCAGCGTTTAGCCGTTTTTCTTGATCTCTCTATGTACAGGGTCTTTATTTATGTCTTGATGCCAGGACACCAGTCCGAGGTAATGCTTTCGTATTTCGTCTCTGTATGAGTCAAACATGTCTCTATATGCTGCCAAGCGTGCCTTGTCTTCTTCCATTCCGGCTTCCACTACTTCGTTTACTGTCTGTGAGTATTCCGATTGATGTACTTGAAATGTTATGTTCAAAACGACTTCCCATAGGGACTGTTCGCAAAGCTCTTCGGAGTCTTCGTTGGATCCATGGTCACTACTTTGTTCCGATTCATCGTTATCGGCTTCTGTGGTGGTGTCTGAAGCTGAATCACTATAGTCTGTTGAATCCCCTTCAATACCATGTGCATTCTTTTTGTGTCGCACTAGGTTAAAGTTTTGCTTGGATTGGTATCCACAGGTATACATTTAAGACGTCTTTATTTCCTGGTAGTCGATAGCAGAATGAGTTCCGGTCGTCCTGCAAGTGCTTATATTAGATACAGGTTCCTCAGCGGCTTGTTGATTCATACACAAGCGTTTGGCAAAGTATTCGTTTCGACATTGTTGCAGTTCAGATTTCACTTTTCTGATGAGGTCTCTTTTAAGTCTTTTCCACTCGTTGTCAATCCTTCTACATCCCTTGCAGATATTCATGTTTTTGTAGAAGTCCGCAAAGCTCTTGTTCGTTTGACACTTTTTACATTTCTTGTTTGGATCCACTTTGTTGGGTCCTCCACTTGTGTTATCCAGCCGTTTGGTTCTCTTCACTTTGGTTAGAAGTAATTTCCTTTTCCTTTGTGGTTTTGCTTTGGTGTTAGAAAGATCCACAGGTATTAAATATCTAGCAGGAACCACTAAATCAACGAGAGGCGTTTTCGATGCCATTGATACGTGTGTGTTGTTTGACGGTCTTCAAACAACTGACGAAATTAAACAAAACCTCTGATTATATTTTCGTTAAAAGCTTTTCATTGGTGTCATAGAGACGAAGATTACCCCACACAGTTCGCTGTTCGTTGTTGCTATTGCTGCTGAGGAGGTGAAGGTGGGATTCTCACTGTTTCGTTATAAGTCACCTCTTAGTTTCGTTGATGTTACGAAGGATACAAAAGATGGCTGCGTTCATGTAACGCGGACCTGAAAGAGAACACCCTTATGAAACAGAAATTTTAGAGTCTTTCCGGACGGGAACGAATGTTCTCGGTCTCGTTGATGCTACGACGGACATCAAAGATGGCTGCCCCCAAGTAACGCGGACCTGAAAGGGAACACCCTAATGAAACGAAAATTTCAGAGTCTTTCCGGACGGGAACGAACGTTTACGGATTTCAGTCCTAACCATAACCCTAACTCCAGACCTAACCCTAACCCTAACTCTAATCCTAACCCTAGTTCTAACCCTAACCCTAACTCTAACCCTAACCTTAGTCCTGCTTCTAACCCTTATCGTAGGTCTGTCTCGTACTCCTACTCTAACCGGTCCATACCTCACGTCGTTGGATCACCTAAGCAAGCGTGACTGTTTGCCTCGTGTTTGTCACGCTTGCTTAGGTGATCCAACGACGTGGGGTATGGACCGGTTAGAGTAGGAGTACGAGACAGACCTACGATAAGGGTTAGAAGCAGGACTAAGGTTAGGGTTAGAGTTAGGGTTAGGGTTAGAACTAGGGTTAGGATTAGAGTTAGGGTTAGGGTTAGGTCTGGAGTTAGGGTTATGGTTAGGACTGAAATCCGTAAACGTTCGTTCCCGTCCGGAAAGACTCTGAAATTTTCGTTTCATTAGGGTGTTCCCTTTCAGGTCCGCGTTACTTGGGGGCAGCCATCTTTGATGTCCGTCGTAGCATCAACGAGACCGAGAACATTCGTTCCCGTCCGGAGACTCTAAAATTTCTGTTTCATAAGGGTGTTCTCTTTCAGGTCCGCGTTACATGAACGCAGCCATCTTTTGTATCCTTCGTAACATCAACGAAACTAAGAGGTGACTTATAACGAAACAGTGAGAATCCCACCTTCACCTCCTCAGCAGCAATAGCAACAACGAACAGCGAACTGTGTGGGGTAATCTTCGTCTCTATGACACCAATGAAAAGCTTTTAACGAAAATATAATCAGAGGTTTTGTTTAATTTCGTCAGTTGTTTGAAGACCGTCAAACAACACACACGTATCAATGGCATCGAAAACGCCTCTCGTTGATTTAGTGGTTCCTGCTAGATATTTAATACCTGTGGATCTTTCTAACACCAAAGCAAAACCACAAAGGAAAAGGAAATTACTTCTAACCAAAGTGAAGAGAACCAAACGGCTGGATAACACAAGTGGAGGACCCAACAAAGTGGATCCAAACAAGAAATGTAAAAAGTGTCAAACGAACAAGAGCTTTGCGGACTTCTACAAAAACATGAATATCTGCAAGGGATGTAGAAGGATTGACAACGAGTGGAAAAGTCTTAAAAGAGACCTCATCAGAAAAGTGAAATCTGAACTGCAACAATGTCGAAACGAATACTTTGCCAAACGCTTGTGTATGAATCAACAAGCCGCTGAGGAACCTGTATCTAATATAAGCACTTGCAGGACGACCGGAACTCATTCTGCTATCGACTACCAGGAAATAAAGACGTCTTAAATGTATACCTGTGGATACCAATCCAAGCAAAACTTTAACCTAGTGCGACACAAAAAGAATGCACATGGTATTGAAGGGGATTCAACAGACTATAGTGATTCAGCTTCAGACACCACCACAGAAGCCGATAACGATGAATCGGAACAAAGTAGTGACCATGGATCCAACGAAGACTCCGAAGAGCTTTGCGAACAGTCCCTATGGGAAGTCGTTTTGAACATAACATTTCAAGTACATCAATCGGAATACTCACAGACAGTAAACGAAGTAGTGGAAGCCGGAATGGAAGAAGACAAGGCACGCTTGGCAGCATATAGAGACATGTTTGACTCATACAGAGACGAAATACGAAAGCATTACCTCGGACTGGTGTCCTGGCATCAAGACATAAATAAAGACCCTGTACATAGAGAGATCAAGAAAAACGGCTAAACGCTGGAGAGAATAGGAAGACTACGAATCAAAAGAATCATGGGATTAGGCCGTAGAAAAACGAAAATATCTGCTTAACCGTGTATTGAACGACTACGACCCCACCTCCAGCTGAAGACAGCAATGACTCTATGTGACGGAGGAATTGGAACATATTACAAAGAAAAACAGAAAAAAATATAACTAAAAAAAGGGAAGGAGGGTAATGCAGCCTATATATGTTTATACATATATATAGCCAGTCACAAGCCTGGACAAATGCAGAGTGCCCTTAAAAAATTGAGCAGGATTAATGCAGCCTATCTTATGATAGCCAGTCACAAGCCTGGATAAATGCAGAGTGGACTTTTAAATAACCCGGATCTAAGGGTGCTCTCGCACAGATCCAATCTTTGACTAACGACAATCGACCACCACTAGCAACAGCGGCGAAAACAGCGACAAGTTGCCCCAAAACTGAAATGAGGTAAGGTCATCATTAGCAGAGCAAGAGAAAAACAGCGATGAGCAGCAAAAAGCAAGGGAATGGGTGCAGCCATCTTTGATGTCCATCTAACATCATCGAGACAGAGAACATTCGTCCCCGTCCTGGAATGGAAGTATCTTAGTTCTCCGGTCTCTGCGTTTCTCAGTATAAATCCAAACGACACGTTGGATCTTGAAGGTCGTATTTTGTAGGTTGAATGTGTGGCGAACCATATCAGGAAAGGTGGCGGATGTAATCTCGTTCATCCTGAACACGATTGTCGGTATTTTCCTCTGTCCGGGTGGACTGCCAGTGCCTCAGATACAAAACCCCGGTATCGGGATCTTCTGGCAACACTATATATACATGTATATATGTAGACAGTTACAAGTTTGTCAATGCAGAGTAGTCTCATGTCATAAATGTATAAAAGGAAGTGAAGATAGTCAGAGAAGTCATTCGTACGATGGACCCCTTCCAAGTATACGAGAGAATCGTCACAGCCATGTTCGAAGACGGTGTGGTAAACCAAGGAAGACTGGTCGTATTGTCGGCGTTTACTCGTACCTATTGTGAGCAGTTTCCGGATTGGGCGCCGCATATTTGGACAATGTATCATCGTGTTGATCTATCGAAACGGTTGGAATTGACCAATGAAAATGCCAGATTTTCGACCAATCGGAACGGGAGAAGTTAACCAATCACGATGTCGGAAAGATAGCCAATCATGTTTCACTTTTCATAATATAAGAACCAATCCAGTTCATCTCCGATATGTATATAAATAGACCAGCAAGAAGAGGAATCAGTCAGCCGATATGTCTCGTAAAGAAAAGAAAACCAAAGACCAGACCAAGCGCGATATCGTTCAAGACGCCATGACAGCTTCCGATATTCCTTTGAAAGTAGTACTTGGTGGAGGAACGTATGCAGAGCTGACAGAATGGAATGGCAGTAAAAGAGTAGATCTCAGATTTTGGGAAAGTGAAACGGTGCCCACCAAGACCGGAGTGAGCTTATCTTTGATACAATGGAAAGCTTTATGCGAGACTACTGATGTTCTGGATGATTTGATCGGTAGAGTACAGGATAAAGAACTAGTCGACTGGAGATATCACATTGGGGACAATGTATTCGTCACCGTCAAATCCCCATACCCCACTATTTGGATAAGAAAGCACTTTATACCCCGGGGAGACTGGACCTATCGTCCAACAAAGAGAGGAATCGGCTTGGACACCTTCGAATGGAAAGAACTGAAGACGATCATACCTTTGTTTGAAGAGAAAGAACCAGAACTTAAAACATTGACTGATGTAGATTTTGTAAAATAAAATATGAAACTGTTTCATTTGTGTTTGTCGTCGATAAATATCCCAGTATACAAACACATCGATCAGCCTTGATCTACCAATCAAACCGACAACATGAGTACCGAGTGGCCTTCCGATCATCAGCAGTAAACTACATTCCTTCAGCAGTAGCAGCAGCAGCGATTAAAAGTGACAAATAGCACCAAAAACTGAAATGAGCACGCGAGTAAGATCATGAGTAGCGATGAACAGCAAAGAGCAAGAGAAGAGCAGCGATGAGCAAGAGAAGAGCAGTGATGAGCAAGATAAGAGCAGCGATGACGAACAGCGATGACGAACAGCAACAAGCAGCAGGAGCGAAATGAGCACGCGAGTAAGGCCCTGAGTAGGGATGAGCAGCAAAGAACAAGAAAGGATCAGCGATGAGCAAGAGAAAAAACAGCGATGAGCAAGAGAAGAGCAGCGATAACGAACAGCAAAAAGCAGCAGGAGCAGTAGTGGCAGCGAAAACAGAGACAAGTAGCCCCAAAAAACGAAATAAGCACGCGAGTAAGGTAAGGAGTAGCGATGAACAACAAAGGACAAGAGAAAAACAGTGATGAGCAACAAAGAGCGAGAGAAAAACAGCCATAAGCAGTAAAGAGCAAGAGAAAAACAGCGATGAGCAGTAAAGAACGAGAGAAAAACAGCGATGACCAGTAAAGAACAAGAGAAAAACATTGATGAGCAGTAAAGAGCAAGAGAAAAACAGTGATGAGCAACAAAGAACAAGAGAAAAAACAGCGATGAGAAGCATAGAGCAAGAGAAAAACAGCGATGAGCAGTAAAGAGCAAGAGAAAAACAGCGATGACCAGTAAAGAACAAGAGAAAAACAGTGATGAGCAGTAAAGAGCAAGAGAAAAACAGTGATGAGCAACAAAGAACAAGAGAAAAACAGCGATGAGCAGTAAAGAGCAAGAGACAAACAGCGATGAGCTACAAAAACCAAGAGAAAAACAGCGATAAGCAGTAAAGAACAAGAGAAAAACAGTGATGAGCAGTAAAGAGCAAGAGAAAAACAGTGATGAGCAACAAAGAACAAGAGAAAAAACAGCGACGAGCAGTAAACAGCACGAGAAAAACAGTGATGAGCTACAAAAACCAAGAGAAAAACAGCGATAAGCAGTAAAGAACAAGAGAAAAACAGTGATGAGCAGTAAAGAGCAAGAGAAAAACAGTGATGAGCAACAAAGAACAAGAGAAAAAACAGCGACGAGCAGTAAACAGCACGAGAAAAATAGCGACGAGCTACAAAAACCAAGAGAAAAACAGGGATGAGCAGCAAAGAGCACGAGAAAAACAGCGATGAGCAGCAAAGAGCACGTGGAAAACAGCGATGAGCTACAAAAACCAAGAGAAAAACAGCGATGAGCAGTAAAGAGCAAGAGAAAAACAGTGATGAGCAACAAAGAACAAAAGAAAAAACAGCGACGAGCAGTAAAGAGCAAGAGAAAAACAGTGATGAGCAACAAAGAACAAGAGAAAAACCAGTGATGAGCAACAAAGAACAGGAGAAAAACAGCGATGAGCAGCAAAGAGTACGAGAAAAACAGTGATGATCAACAAAGAGCGAGAGAAAAACAGCCATAAGCAGTAAAGAGCAAGAGAAAAACAGCGATGAGCAGTAAAGAACGAGAGAAAAACAGCGACGAGCAGTAAAGAACAAGAGAAAAACAGTGATGAGCAGTAAAGAACAAGAGAAAAACAGCGATGAGCAGCAAAGAACAAGAGAAAAACAGCGATGAGCAGCAAAGAGTACGAGAAAAACAGTGATGATCAACAAAGAGCGAGAGAAAAACAGCCATAAGCAGTAAAGAGCAAGAGAAAAACAGCGATGAGCAGTAAAGAACGAGAGAAAAACAGCGACGTGCAGTAAAGAACAAGAGAAAAACAGTGATGAGCAACAAAGAACAAGAGAAAAAAACAGCGATGAGCCGCAAAGAACAAGAGAAAAACAGCGACGAGCAGCAAAGAGCACGAGAAAAACAGCGACGAGCTACAAAAACCAAGAGAAAAACAGCGATAAGCAGTAACGAGCAAGAGAAAAACAGCGATGAGCAGCAAAGAACAAGAGAAAAACAGCGACGAGCAGCAAAGAGCACGAGAAAAACAGCGACGAGCTACAAAAACCAAGAGAAAAACAGCGACGAGCTACAAAAACCAAGAGAAAAACAGCGATAAGTAGTAACGAGCAAGAGAAAAACAGTGATGAGCCGTAAAGAACAAGAGAAAAACAGTGATGAGCAGTAAAGAGCAAGAGAAAAACAGTGATGAGCAACAAAGAACAAGAGAAAAACAGCGATGAGCAGCAAAGAGCACGAGAAAAACAGCGATGAACAAGATAAGAGCAGCAATGACGAACACCAACAAGCAGCAGGAGCGGAAGCAGCAGCGAAAACACCGACAAGTAACCCCAAGAATCTTAAATCACCAGGTGAATATAGTCATTATTAGCGATGAGCAGCATGGAGCAGCGAAGAGCAAGCGAAGAGAAGCGAAGCATAGAGCAATGAAATAGACCGCCGTTGCTAAGGACACCCCTCCATTGAGCGGTGACAAGCATCAACTTGAGGTAAGGGGACATAATCCAATCCTAGTCCTCACAGAAAACATCACTCACAGATGAAAAGAGCGGGATAAGGGGAGATAATTCAATCAAAGATCCAGAGACGACCGAGAAGAGCGGAAAAGGGAGATAATTCAATCTGGCTCAATCCCTTATGAATTTGAAGTGGTACTAGTGTTAGGGTAAACGATTGTCTTTAGGGTGCTTTCAGGTCTGAGTACAGTGCAGAGCAGCGTTGAGCAGCAAAGAGCAAGAGAAGAGCAGCGATGACGAACAGCAACAAGCCTGAGTAGCGATGAGCAGCAAGGAGTAGCAAAGAGCGGGATGGAGCAAGAGAAGAGAAGTGAATGCAATGAAATGGACCGCCGTTGCTAAGGACACCCATCCATTGGCGACAGCATTACTTGGAGGTAAGGGGACATAATCCAATCCTACCGTTGGTCCTCACAGAAAATACTGAAAAGAGCGGGATAAGGGGAGATAATCCAATAGTGTACTTCGTATACTCTCGGACTTCGACATATCAGTGAGGGTATCAGACCGATGAAAGATCCAGAGACGACCGAGAAGTGCGGGAAAAGGGAGATAATTCAATCTGGTCAAGCATGGCACTTCCGGGTCCGTGACTGGCGTCACTTCCGGCAACAAATCATGGGAAATTCCATCACTTCCGGTTGGGCATGCGCGCAATAACCACTTCCGGTTCCTAGACATGCGCAGACGGCACATCCGGGTCTGTGACTTGCGTCACTTCCGTCAACAAATGGCGGAAAAAACACCCTACTTCCGGTTGCGCATGCGCGCAAACCACTTCCGGTACTTCCGGTTCCGCCTACGCATGTGCAGACCACACATCCGGGTCCTAGCACGTGACTTACGTCACTTCCGGCAACAAATGGCGGGAAAATCAACTACTTCCGGTTGCGCATGCGCGCAAATCACTTCCGGGTACTTCCGGTTCCGGTCACGTGACTTCCGGTTCCGGTTACGGCACTTCCTGTGACGTCATTTCCGGTTCCGGTGACGTCACTTCCGGCTCCTCCTCGCTCCTCCTCAAATAATAACTGAACTGTCCCCATATACTACTTCTGACAATATGCACATCTCCATAGAGTGATCTAACTTTCCAGAAAGTTTCATGAGAATCATTCATGTAATGTAGGAGGAATTGCAGACAACAAATGAAACAAAGTTTTGTTAAAAAATGCCTAAGTCCAAACAGCCATATCTTTTACATTTCTTGTCCAAACAGAAATTCCTGACAATATGCACATCTCCATAGAGTGATCTTACGCTCCAGAAAGTTCCAAGAGAATCCTGCAGGCCAGAGGCACAGACAGACAGACTGAAACCTAAATACCCCCTCCCCCCAAAAAAAATGTGTTTGTGGGGGGGGGGGATATAATTATCACAGAAATGAAACTGTAAAGGTCAAAAATTTTGAAGCTACTAAATCTCTTTATCACTTAAGTATGGGAATACTGATAAAACAGTTTTATTAATGTAGAAACTTTGAGTTGGATACAACTCCAATATACCAGCAAGTTCTGGGTCTTCTGTATCAGGGGAAACATCTTGGTCTGGATCATCTTCTCCAAATAGTTGACTACAATTTTAATCAGAATACCGGATATCATAAAAATTAATTAACAATGTAATTTGTATGTTTTTTATAAATTAAAATCAGTGGTATTGTTGTTAAATTGTTCAAACAATGCAAATTTTTCTGAAAATTATTATTTAATGGGAAAAAAAATGATAAAATATGTGTTTTATGGTTGTAAAATTCAAATTATATTGAAGTTGCTAATTTAGCTACTGTTGTAGGAAAAATTTTCAATAGGATTTTGGGTCATTAGTGACCGAGTTGTCTGGTAAATCACAAGTACTAATAATCACCTGGGTTTGTGAGTTTAACTTTCTCCTATTCTTGACGTGTTTAATCGGTGGGATAAAAACACATAATATTTTTAACCATTTCCCGTTGATTAAATTTCTACATGGAAATTCCCACTGTCTTTTTACGTTTATTGGAAAGATATAGAAAAGTTCCGAAGTGGCGTTCATGTAAACAAAATGAGTAGCAACTGAGAGAACGGTTACTTCAGTGGTCACATAATCAGAAATGCGATATCCTTTTCCTTCAAGAAACACACTTCACAGATAAAATATCGGAAGAAATTGATGAACAATTTCAGGGAAATATTTTTCATAGCTTCGGGGATTCAAAATCTAGGGGCTGCTCAATTTTTATTAGAAAAAATTTGGATTATAAAGTTGTTGATACTCATGCTGATCAAAATGGTAGAATTATGTTGATAAATATAGAAATTTATGATTGTATTTTAACTCTTGTAAATATATATGCACCAAATACAGAAAGAGAGAGAAATAATTACTTTAAGATGGTATTAGACACTATAGAAAAACATAGTCTAGGAATTATTATTATGGGGGGTGATATGAATGAAACACTTGCACAGATAGATAGGAAAAGTAATTGTCGCATCAACACGAAGAAAAAAGGTACAAGCAATTTGAAAAAGATAATTAAAAATCTTAAATTGTCCGATATATGGAGAATAATGAATCAAACTAAATCTCAATTTACATGGAGGAGAAAGAATAATATACAAATTGCAAGTAGAATTGATTTTTTTCTAATAGAACAGGGAATGAGACCAAAGATAAAATCAGCCGATATTAGACCAGCTATGATCATGTATACAGATCATCAAGCTATCTCGTTAAAAATTAGCTTCTGTGATGGTAATAAGGGGAACGGATATTTCAAGCTGAACAATAGTATTCTAAATGATGAAAATTACCAAAAGTTAATTATTGATTTAATTAGTAAATATAAATTACAAATTAAGGATAAAGATATAACAAAACTCTGGGACCTTTTCAAGATAGATGTAAGGGAGATAACTGTTGATTATTGTAAAAACAAGGCAAAAAAGAAAAAAGATGAAATTATTGATCTTGAGAACAAATTAAAACTTCTTTATAATATAAATGATATACATACAGATAAAACCGCCGACGATATGCAATATATTTCCAAAAGTATTGAAACAGTGGAGGAAAAATTAAATAATTTGTATAAGGATAAGGTCAAAGGGGCACAAATAAGGTCACAAGTTAAGTGGGTAGAAGAAGGCGAAAAAAATACAAAATTCTTTTTGGGTTTAGAGAAAGCTAGACAAACTAAAAAATGTATAAATGCTTTAAAAGACAAGGGAGGTAATCTGGTTGAAGATCAAAGTCAAATTCTGGAATTGGGTAGGGATTATTATGCTAATTTATATTCATCAGGTAAACCGTCTATTCAAGAAATTGAAAATTATATTAGTGATACAAATGTACATTATAAACTCACTAAAGAAGAAAGTAATATTGTGGAAGGAAAACTAACACTAGACGAATGTACTAATTCAGTTTTTAAAATGAAATTAAATAAGTCACCAGGTATTGATGGATTAACCCTTGAATTTTACAGAACATTTTGGACACATCTAAAAGACTTTGCAGTCAACGTTTTTAATGCATGTTATAATAGAAAAGAGTTAACTGAGTCACAGAAACTCGGACTAATTAATCTTATATATAAAAAAAATGATCCACTGAGCTTAGACAATTATAGACCGATTACTTTACTGAATGTAGATACAAAAATTATTGCTTATTCACTTGCACAAAGATTAAAACCACTATTGAGTAAAATTATTCATGGTGACCAAAATGGTTTTATTAAGAAACGCTATATTGGTTTCAATGTACGCCAGGTGCAAGATATTTTAAATTACAGTGAAGAATTTACTGTGGATGGGGGTATTTTATTTCTAGATTTCGCAAAAGCCTTTGACTCTCTAGAGTGGGACTTTATGTTTACAGCATTGAGAAAATTTGGATTTCAAGAAAGTATGCTAAGTTGGATAGAAACTTTATATTCAGATATTAAAGGCTGTGTATACAATAACGGATGGATATCAACACCCTTCTTTTGCCACCGTGGTATTAGGCAGGGCTGTCCAGCCAGTGTGATAATATTCGTTATAGCAGTAGAGATACTTGCTTGTAGGCTTAGACAAGACAAAAATTTTAATGGAATTCAAATTAAATTAGATAGTAAAACACATTCGCTAAAACTTTGTCAATTAGCAGATGACACTATTATTTTTGTAAACTCCAGACATGATGTAAGAGTGGCATTAAATATTATAGAAATCTTTGGATCACTTTCAGGTTTAAAACTTAATCGAAACAAAACAGAAGGCATTTGGCTAGGTCGACTTAAATCAAGTAGAGACAAATTCGAAAATATTAATTGGGGGGTTGAGCCTATAAAATGTTTAGGAATATATTTTGGATATGACAAAAAAGAGTGTAGTATACTAAATTGGGAACGACAATACAGTAAGTCAGAAAAATTGATAAACAACTGGAAAAAAGACAACTGACAATGTTAGGGAGAATAACAATTGTCAAATCATTGATTTTACCTAATATAACATATGTAGCATCTGTGTCAGATATAAATAAAGAGTTTTTGGCTAAATTCAAAACACTAATATTCAATTTCATTTGGGACAATAAAAGTGAAAAGGTTAAAAGAAAGATATTAACTACAGAGTATTTAGATGGTGGATTAAAAATGATAGACGTGGACGAATATATTGAAGCTATTAACATTAATTGGGTTAAAAGATTAAATAATAGTGAAGACAAGTCAGCTAACTGGAAAATCATTCCCAGATTTTATTTCAATAAATATGGACAAGACTTCTTTATTTTTAAAATGAATTTTGATAATTTAACAGTAATTGAAAATCTATCAAAAGATTTTCCTACATTTTACCTTAGATTAATTAAATCATGGAACAGAACAAAAATAATCAAAGAACAAAAAGATTTTACTTATAAAGATGTAAGACAACAAATAATATGGGGAAACAAATTTATTAAGCTAAATGGGAGGTCATTAATCTATAGAAATTGGATCAAAGACAATATTATTTATATTAATGATATAATTGACGAGAGTGGTAAGATTAATCAAAACTTAATCCTTTCAAAAATTACAAAAAAAGGAAATTGGTTCTCTGAATATACAAAATTAATTAAAGCCATACCTAAACATTGGCTAAAACTACTTCAAAATGAGGATTCAAGGAAAACACAAGTTTTAACAAATTCAGATCTCTGTATAAAAAACAGTAAGAATAAATCGCTCTATTTAGAATCTTTAACTTCAAAACAAATTTACAATTTAATGATTGAAAGAACTGAGGAGATACCAAGTGGCTTTAGTAAATGGAACAGAGTGATTGATAAAGAGGGTACTAAAACGAAAATTAACCATATGCTGTATTTTGTTTTCAAATATTTGAAAGAAAATAAACTAAAGATGCTTCGATGGAAATTACTTCATTTTATTCTTCCATGTAAAGAACTACTTTTCAAATGGCGAATAACGGATACTCCAGAGTTTCAGCTTTGCACCAAAACAGAGAATTATGAACATTTTTTTATTTCATGCAAATATTTAGACCTTTTTTGGCAGAAAATTAAACTGTTATTAGATGCACTTAAAATAGGACATCATATTATATCTCTGGAAAATTTGGTTTTTGGATATAAAATAAATGACAAACATTATTATAATATTAACTATATTCTGACTCTCATACTGTTTACCATACATAAAAGTTATTATGTATCTGAATATAAAACTAAGAAAATTGATATGTTTTCAATTTTTAAAAACGAATTTTTCAAGCGATATGAAATTGAGCACCTTGTGGGGAAAGTGGGTCATATCGATGCTCTTATTAAGAATGCTTACTTATACTTACTGACTTGATTTTGTAATGTTTTACCTTTTTTCTTATGTGCCGTGAATGTAAAGGTATTTGTCTCTCTTTCTAACATAAGTTTTTTATTTGTTTACCTTTTGTGTACCGTTATGCGGAAGTAACCATCAGATGTTAAAATTAAAAAACTTCCACGATATAGACAAGAACTGATTCCGGTAACGTATAAAATTGTATGATATCTGATTGTAAAATTTAACAATTATAATTTTCTCGTCAACTAAATCCCCTGGTTTAGTGTGACGATTAACATCACAGGGAAGAACCTTGATGGGATCGTTGTATCATCAAGGGTATTTATAACAACACGATAGTGCAATAAATTATCTTCTTAAAAAAAAAAAAAAAAAAAAAAATGAGTAGCAACTGCATTTTCTTGAGGTTTTGTTGAAAATCATAGGAGAAACAGATTCTCCTTAAATTTACTTGTGAGTTATAGAATTTCTCCACCCTTGAAAGTTAAATTTTAGATTTTAACATGCTCGCTTAAACTCGCGTTGAAAATATAAAATTTAACTATCTCGGGTGGAGAAATTCCATAACTCACTCGTACCTGAAGGAGAATCTATATTAATTTTTTGCTAGGTGTGTTCAACTCCCATCTTTAATGACAAAGGCTGCCAGGTTTTCTGTAGAAGTTGGGTGGTTCTGGCCACTGCAATATAACTGGCTGTGCTTAAAGATCTTCTATGAAACTACTAGACACATTTATTGAAACCTTAATAAATACATCCTAAAAAATTCAGTATGACTTTCTGTCTTCAGCAGCATGACAGAACAACTTTTAAATCCAAGATATTCTTAATTCGATAATAACAAGAATATTCTCATTTTCATTCAAAGCAAGTATGAAAGCTGAAGATTTCAGAAATATTTTTAATGTCAGAATGATATGGACTTTTCGAAAAAGAAACAATCTTACTTGAATAAATGTTTAGCCCATACTACACAATGTACTGGTTCTGATGGAGTATTACGTATTGTACAACCTGGGAAGGTTTTCTGTGCTGGTTTAGGCTGACATTCATAACATTCTGTAACTCCCTGTGAATTGAATTCAAAGACTATTAAGTAAACCATATACATATATAACAGAACTTAAAAGAAACTTTTATACAGGCATCTCATCTTATTTTCCTAAATCTCTCTCATTCAGTAAAAAATCTTCATCTAACAACTGTTGGAGATCCCTTAATTTCTGCCATCAAAAATGCATAAAGACTTTAATGATTTAAAACTTTTATCACAATACGTAAATGTTATAACACCACAAAAACTAATAATATATGTATTTTGCAGTAATGTTTAAATTGTTTATGATATATATGAAAGACTGCCATGTATTGATATTTCATAATACACATATTTTTATCTGAATTGATTGATTGTTGTTTGCTAAACATCCAATGGAGAATATTACAAATATGTTCAGGACTATAAAAGGACATGAACCAACGAAGATATAAAACTTACCTTTTTTATTACCTGAACCTGACCTAAATATCCAGCAGTACCACTTTCTATAAGAGGAATATCTGCCGACAGACACATACGATTAACATGATTCCTTGCAGCTGAAATATACATTTCATACATTGTTGAATATATCATTAAAACATTTGTGTTAAAAGGAAAAATTTACTCTGTAGCTTTAGATGAGCTCATCATTTATATGACAGTTCAATTTTATATCATTGAGATGACAAGTCGTGGTCATAATGTTTTCCTTTTTTTGTTTTATATTTTTGACAGAATATATGGGCAGATAGTTAATTTTTCCCAGTAAATTTTGTAAAAACAAAAGAAATATTACTTACAAATAAGTAGTCTAACTAAATCATTATCAAAATGAAATCTCTCAATACAGATAATATTATTAGTTACAGAGTGTGAAGTTGACCTAATACGGTATATACGAAATTTACTTACCCCGTATTTACTGTATTAGGTCAAATACACACTCTGTAACGAATATATCTTACCGATTGCCTTTTTTTAAAACAATAATAACCCTTTGCTAAGCCCTCTTCAAAAGAACTATATAAATAATAATTTCCCTTAAATGTATCTGCATGACCACTGTACAGGTGGAGCACTGGGCAGAAACATCGACTGTAAACATAATATGTGGTACCAAATTGTCTGTAGATAGGTGACAAATATTTTTTAACCAAGTTTTTAGATAACTTCCGAAAAAACAGCTTTGCCTGGCCGTATTAGGTGAATTTGCTGCACGATTCAGGATTTATATGTATGCTTACTCCTCCAGAGCACCTTACTCCATCTTCTTTTTGTTGCTCATTATCATGATTATCATTGCTTTATGTGCATACTCTTTGGCAAAATGTACTTTACTATGCACAGTATTCAAATAATACAAACAATATTTCAGTCCAGCTGCTGTCGTTCGCCATCTTTGTAGTAATAAACAATACAAAAGAGAGATAACTCTAGCAGAAACTATGTATTAAAAAAACAAGAATTCCACTGCTCCACATTAAATATACGGGGTGTCACGTGTACCAATCATATCCTTGCAATTTAGCAGGAGGTAAGATATTTACATATACATAGCCTTTTATGCTTTTTTTCAGTTGAAAATAGCTAGACTTTAAATCTCTCTTTTCTAGATCTGTAACAATGTTATCTCTTTACCACTGTAAGAGTATATATATCTCACCTCTGTTATCCAATGCATTCATTACAATACTGAACTGTTTAAAGAATTCTAATCCATAATCAGGGCTGCAAAAAATAAATTTAAACTAGAAAAGAAGTATGCCCCCACCCACACTTGATAATTATGGACAAAGTGATTTTTTTTTTAATGAAGTTTGTCTGTAAGACACAAATGATGCCCCCGTCTGACCATAAGAAATTATACAAATGCAGCTAGTACGAAAAAAATGGCTAAGTCCAACTACCTGTAATTTTGAGAATATTTGAAAAAAAATCTAAATCCTGTGGACATCCACACCTCCATTATGGGCGTAAACATCCTACAAAATATTAAAGCTGTAGCTCCAAAACTGTAGGGGGAGATAGCTGGACAAACCATGTTCCCATTATGCAGCTAGTAGGAAAAAAATGACTAAGTCCAACTACCTGTCATTTTGAGAATATTTGAAAAAAATCAAAATCCTGTAGATATGCACACCTCCATTATGTGTATAAACATCCTACAAAATATTAAAGCTGTAGCTTCAAAACTGTAGGGGCAGATAACTGGACAAACCATGTTCCCATTATGCAGCTAGTAGGAAAAAAATGACCAAGTCCAACTACCTGTCATTTGCGAATATTTGAAAAAATTAAAAATCCTGTGGACATGCACACCTCCATTATGTGAATAAAGATCCTACAAAATATTAAAGCTGTGCATCGCAGGGGCATAAAAAGTCTTTCCCCTATTCATGTAAAACATCAATTGTCATATACCTGTTCTTTACCCAATATACCGGTACTTTTTTTCTGAATCAAACAAAAAATCTAATTCTGCAAAATCAAAAATTTATTTAAATTACTCTTAAAACAACATATACACTGTACACATATAAAATCAAAACCCTGGAGTTGTGTCCCTTTCTTGTCTCATTTATCAAAATTCATGTATCATTTTCTCTTTGAATATATTTCACATCTTGTCATAAACAAAAAGTTTACAGAAAATTTCAATAATTACCTCATAATACTATCATGGAATGCCTGTATCTTAACATTTGGATTAAATCTTAGTGTACTTTCCATGGCCACCTGTAATGTTAGTATGAATTTTAATAATGTTCAAAGGAGATGGTATGTTTTAGTCCATTATTTGGATCTATCTGACATGAAAAAATAAAATTTAGATTTCAGATTTTAATTTGTATCATATTTATCTTATAATGATTGAACTTTCATAATCTATCAATCATTGTTCAAAATTCCATCCTATGATGCAACTGCGATGTCAAGTGTTTTCACAGTATACTTTGGTAAACAAGTATGTATATGTCCAATGGACACTACATACCCCGCACATGATGTAAGTAATTAGTAAATAGAATTACATTTGTATATTATTGACTTTGAAGTCCCTAACGATAGGGTAGATCAGTACTTCATGAAAAACTACCTTCAACCTTAACCTTAACCTGGATTCTAATATTGAAATTCAAAGTCGATGACCCATGACCTCAAGGACAGAGCATCCGTTTTGCATCAAAATGCTGCTGTTCATATCACAAGCTATCCATGTACAAAGTTTCAAGATGATACCGTAACTCCTTCATGAAAAACTACCTTAAACCTGAACCTTAACCTGGATTCTAATATTGAAATTGCATAAAGAAATTCAAAATCAATGACCCATGATCTCAAGGTCACAGCATGCATTTTTTCATCTTTTTGGGAAAGGCTGTTGCTCATACCAAAATTTAATTCAAAGGTCCTAAAATGAGTGAAATTTGGTGCTTTCGTTGATTTCTTCAAAATTGGCCATCTTTGTCAGCATATTGCCACTATTAAAGAAATATCTTGTCGAAAACAAACATGCTCCTTAAAATGCAACATTTTAAGAGTACTTAATGATTAATTTTTGATTTTTGAATTCAAGGGGCCAAATATTAGGCCAAATCATATCATGTCCTTTCTACACTAATTTTGTTAAATTAAGTGATAGTTTACTTTCCTTTTGAAATGCAGTTTTAGGAACATTCATAAATGGTTAGAAATCATTGGCTATACATTGTAAGGTTGTTTAGTTAATGAACTCAAGACAACAGAAGCAGTTTAGTTTTTTTCACCAGGTACACTTAAGCAACAACCAAAGAATTTTGTTTACAAATTCAGTGAAGCACTTATTATTTGTGGTACACAATTTTTTGTTGATTTTGTGCACAGACCATACCATGAATTAAAGTACCAATGACTCGTTCTTATAACATCATGTCTTTATTAAGCTGTAATTCACAGTATTAATTTAAAATTACTACACAGAAAAGATGAAATTAAAGATTATCTTGATGGTATTTTCATTGACATATGGAAAAGACAGAAATTAAATATGTCAAATTTGAACTTGATCTTTGCTAAGTGTTCCATAACAACATTTCAAATTTCAAATGATTTCATGCAGACAAAATAAAATAGAACTGTCCTAAAAGAAACTACTACCCCCCCCCCCCCCCCAAGCAACTGTCTTTTTTGAAGCCTACAAAAAGTTCAAATCATCATATTTTTCGAAGAACTTGCCCAAACACGAAATCCTGACAAATTGCACATCTCCATAATTTGATCTAACACTCCATAAAGTTTCATGAGAATCATGTAAGAAATGTAGGAGGAGCTGCGGACAACACATGGAACAAAGGTTTGTTAAAATAAGTCCAAATAGCCACATCTTTTACATTTCTTGTCCAAACTGAATTTCTGACAAAATTCATATCCCCATAGAGTGACCCATCACTCCAGAAAGTTTCATGAGAAACCTCTGAGAAATGTAGGAGAGGTTGCGGATGTTATTTCAGACAGACGAATAGGCAGACTGAAACTTATACACTCCCTCAAACTTCATTTGGAGGGGGTATAATTATTGAATAAACTACAATTTCATCAAATCAATTTGTTATCATCAGCATTTTAGGTTTCCAACTCTTCAATAAAAGAACCAATTAATATTTGTCAGCCATTTATTTATGTTAGAAAATCACTTAGTTCCATAAAGCTCTAATCAATCTTTATTCTTCAAAGTGGGAGACAAGAAATAAGCTTTCAAACTGATAGAAAATGAGGATTTCCTTAAACAGTGTTTGGAATAGCCCACCTGGCTGCCCTTTGCACATAACATGTACATAAACAAACTTTTCAATTGTAAAACCTGGCTAAAAAGGAAATAGAACAGATGGAAGGACATCATTTCTTTAAATATAATTTTATTATATGATAATTTTCTTGTCCAAAAATATTAATATCTTTTCTGTAATAATTTTAGATACCTTTGCCTTTGACTTTCCAACATGTTCTTTCCTAAACAGAAACTGTCTGTTCAAATTACTAACATCAATTGTGTCAAGATCTATCTGAAATATTAATACATATTGTTAGTTATTTTTAGAAATGCATACCAACATTCCTCTGTATCATATATATAGTTAGTAAAACTAAAGGTCATTTTATACTATTAAAAACACCTTCATATCAGAATCTGGTATGCTCATTGTCAAACAGTTCATAAATTATGACGAGTTATGTGCCTTTTTTCTCAATACTGTAATTACTCTAATTTTTCGACACTTTTGATAATTCAAGAAAAACTGAATTTTTGGAAACCCTTAAGTTTTCAACAATTGTCAAGTAATGATCAATGTCATCAGCTGGTATTTTTTCCTGGAGTTTACTTTTGAAATCTGAAACAAGTTCGAAAGGATTTGAGTATTTGTGTTTCCCAAAGAAATAAATTAGGAATATTTAAATGAAATGAACAACTTTTTAGAAAACTATTATCATATTAGATATATAAAAGTTATATGTTCTAACAAGACGACGAAATCAACAAACGTTGAACATGTGTTGTAAAAATAGTTAGTGAGATGCTCCAAATCAAGATCTGTCAACAACATGGAGAGTTGAAGTTTGCTCTTGTTTTATTTCAACATTGAAACAACTATTTTAGGAACAACTAGAAATTGTGTCTGTAAGACACGAATGCCATGCCTAAAATGTAGGTCACCTGGAAAACATTTGCAGAATAAATTGTTTGACTATGTCCATCTTGAATTTCACCTTGAACATTGGAGTCAACTTCCAAAAGTATTCCCAAATTGTTCACTGGTTTCAAACGAGAAAATCTTTCAGTGAATAATCCTTGGTCCTATGCTAAAATATGTTTGGTTCTGGTGCAGGTGCCAACCTTAGATGGTGGTCGGGGTCATCAGATATAATTCTGACAAAGGACAAACTCAAACTAAGGACCATTAATCAAGTTTTGTTCAAACTGGCCCAATGGTTTTAGACAAAAAGATCTTTAACTAAATCTCCCAAATGGTCCTATTTTAAACTATGTTCGGCTCTGGATGGCGTTCAGGGTCATCAAAAATAAGTCTGAAAGAGGACCGCCAACGGACCATTGCTGCCAAGTTTGTTCCAATTGGCCCAGTGGTTTCAGACAAGAAGAATACTGTTTTTTTTTATTTGATGTTGATTACTTGATATTAAAAATTGATATCTCAAACATACCCTTCAGTGTGGTTTTGGTAAACATACCATTACTGACATTACGTGCATCTTAATTCTGGACTCACTAAATATTTTGGGACTCATAATTTTCAAATCTGGTGAGTCCTGGACTCATAAAAAAAATCCTACCAAAAACCCCCAAGGGAGATGGTTTGCAATATGATTCTCATATCCCTCACCTCCTTGTGGAATCCCATTCTACCTTATACTTGGGACGTTGTTTCCATATGACTATTTTACATCCACAAATTTGTAAAATATTTGCCTTTATTATCCACGTCAATTTTTTGCAACAGCGATTGCAATGTTTCATAAATCTCATATTATTCTAATGACTCCTGTCCTAGCTAATGGATTTAGCCATGGAAGAAGAGCATAAAACAGAGACGATCGCTGTTGCAAATATTCAACATGAACAATAAAGGCAAGAATTTATGGATGTACAATAGTCATATAAAAATGGCATCAAAGTGTAAACTAGGGTGGGTTTCCACTGGAGGTGAGGGCAATGGTAATCACTGAGTAGCAAACCTTCTCTTATACCGACTGTGCCTGTTGTAAAAATTTGAACACTGATTTTTACTATATTATATGATTCTGCATTTATTTCTTTCATAAAATGAAAATAAAAATGTGTACTCGGGGAGTAGCAGAGGAAAGGGTTGGGATGCAACTGACTAAATCCATTTCCTCAGGTGCCCATGAGCCCGTGCAGTGTGGTACTGTCTGGACAAAAACGAAAATGGATAGCCATGATACATGTAGCTCTGGGTATATAATTATCTATGAAACTCACTACAGATATATTATTGAATCCAGTTAAAACTAAATTCTTAAGTAATTCACAGCCAATACCACCAGCTCCAACGACTAAGATTTTACTATTTTTGACACATTCACGTGTGTTTCCAGGAAGAACTCCGGACAAATTTGCCGCCATTGTAGTTTGTTAAAAAATCATTGCTGATCGGATCGAAATGACCCTTAGAGAAATTAAAATTTTCCGAAAATTATTTTTTCTACTATATAATCACAGATCTTATTTTTATAATTATATAAATCAATTTAAAGATACTATTAATTGTCCTTTATAGGTATAAATAGGTTTGTCAAATAGTTTTTGACCATAAAGCTGAGGTTCAAACCCGGAATAGCACATATCCGACCGAGTATTATTCCCGAGCCAGAGTTTCAAATATCTGGCACCTGTATGTAGTCCTATGTGTAGTCATTTAACACTGTTTTAGTGTTTAACAGAAAATAGAGAATGTTGCAGTGTGATAAAGGTCAATATTGACGAAATCATTACTTCAGTATTTATTTATTGAATCACTCTTAATCCCAGATATTTTATACACCCCCCTGAAAACAATACATGCCTCTTTAGAGTTTGCTTGATCAGTCTATATTATCTTATCAACACTTTCATGACTTTAAACAAATATCTTAGGCAGACCTAGGGTAATTGAACATTGTAATTAGCAGTATGGGATAAAGTGAAGAATAATATCTAGATTCTGGTAGTACAATTCTGTACAATTCTGGTATAAAATTTATGTTCCAGAATTGCTACCCGAATCTTCCAGAATTGCAGATTCTGGAAGATTCTGGACAATTCTGGAATACCAGAATTACAGATACTGGAAGATTCTAGACAATTCTGGTATTCCAGAATTACATATATTGGAAGACTCTTGACAATTCTGGAATACCAGAATTGCATGTTATATGGTAAACCATCTTTGAATATTCTTGGCAATTCTGTTTTTTTTTTTTTTTTTTTTTGAAAAGACCAAGATTGTTCCCTTGTTGCACTATTCTGTAAGTTTTAGTCCCAAGAAATTAGTGAAAAGTAGGGTAACCATACACAAGCAGGTATACATACAGTTGAACCTTGGTAGCTCATACTCATTGCGACCACACTAATTATTTTGAGAAATGTGTAGTTTTTGTTTTTTTAATGGCAATTAATGTGAAATATATATATGGGACAAAAAAGGCTGAAGTAATGGATAGTGTTCTAACTGCTAAGTCTCAGGTTCAAGCTATCAAGATTTAACTGCATAGCTTCATTTAGAATGAATCAAGAAAATATTATTCAATATTTCTTTATTATGTATTTAGTCTGTACAATACTGGGACAGTCCAGAATTGTAAGTACACAATTGTGACAACAATTCTGGAACATAAATTTTATACCAGAATTGTACAATTCTGGTACTACCAGAATTTAGATCATATCCTTCAATTTATCCAGCAGTATTTAAAACTTTCCAAATAAATAAATGCCACATAAAAAATATTCAATGTTAAAACATGCAATGGGTCCATATCCCATGCAATTGCCATTGCCATTGGGCATGAGACTTTGCACCCAGGCAACAATTTCTCACACTGACCTAAACTTTGGTTGAATTTTTTTTTTGCCATCACTTGTCGTCCGGTGTAAACTTTTCCTTTAAAGATCTTCTCTGAAACCACTGAGCCAATTGGGATTAAACTTTGGTGGAATGGTTCTTAGGTGGTCCCCTTCCAAAATTATGTCTTCTTCTATGTAACGAGATAGCCAATTGGAACCAGACTTGGCAGCAATGGTGTTTAGATGGTCCTCTTTCAGAAATGTGTCCGATGAACCAAACGATCAACCAAGATGGCCACCACAGCTGAACTTAGTTTAACATAGCACCCTTAGGGAAAATTCATTAAAAAATCTTCTTTTCTGAAACTACTGAGCCAATTGCAACCAAACTTAGCAGCAATGGTCCTCAGATTGTTCTCTTTCAGAATTTTGTCCTATGAACTGGATGATCAATGAAGATGGCCGCCACAGCCGAACATAGTTTAACATTGGACCCTATGGGAAAATTCATTAAAAAATCTTCTTGTCTGAAACTACTGAGCCAATTGGAACCGGACTTGACATCTATGGTCTATAGATGGTCCTCAGTCAGAAATATGTCCAATGACTTAGAATGTCAACCAAGATGGCCACCACAGCCGAACTTAGTTTTACATGGGACCTTATTAGAAATCCATTTAAAAATCTTCTTGTCTGAAACTACTTGGCCAGTTGGAACCAAACTTGACAGAAATAGTTCATAGATGGTCGTCTTTCAGATTTGTGTCCGTTGACCAGGAATGTCAACAAAGATGGCCACCACAGCTGAAATAAGTTTAACATAGGACCCTATGGGAAAATTCATTAAATAATCTTCTTGTCTAAAATAACTGAGCCAATTAGAACAAGACTTGGCAGCAATGGTCCTTAGATTGTCCTCTTTCACAATTGTGTCGGATGACCTGGACTGTCAACTGAGATGGCCGTCACAGCCGGACATAATTTAACATTGGACCCTATGGAAAATTCATTAAAAATTCTTCTTGTCTGAAATTACCGAGAGGCTGGAACAAACCTTAGCAGCAATGGTCCTTAGATGGTCCTCATTCAGAATTATGTCTGTTGACCCAAATTATCAACCACGATGGCCACCACAACCGAACTTTTAACCCAGTGGGAACTGGTCGCTATATGTAATAGGCAATGCACTATCAGGTGAGCGAAACAGGTTCCTGGGAGTCTCTAGGAAATATCTTTATTTTCTCATTAAGACACTACTGTTTTATTGAACAATGGAGTTGCGTCCCCTGCACCATAGTAAATTATATATTGTAAAAATAATTCCATGTAGGTAATAAATTTCATTGTAGTGTATAGTGTGATGTGTTATATTTGTTTTAATCAATGAATCAAATCATATATGTTTATTATCATTGTTTAATTATATAGTTCGGTAATGGGTGCTGTGATTAGTAAATAAAATTATCTGTAGTTGTAATGTCTAACAGTAATTACACATATCTGTCAAAATTTTGCCTTATTAATTTGCCTCCAAACTGTGTTTGGAAAGACGAAGTATTATAATCGTACCATGTTTTCCGTCACAAATTTTGTCACCGTCGTTTGGCAAAACTGCTGCATATTTAGCCGTGAAAATTTACATGTGAATAGATTTTAATATGGAATAGTGCACCTCGTTATACGTTTTTTGATGCATGAAGGGGAAATTTGATTAATTAGCCTGTTAATTTTCTTTATGAAATGCACTACGTGCTATTTATAGATTTTAAATTGAGATCGAGGCTGCATATCATTTACCTAATTGTGTTATAAATAAATACTGTCTATGAAATAATAAATTTCTATGAAATGTCATGCACTATTTGTTTTCTTATTTTATCAAATAACAATCAAAAAGGTTTTATTAACTTTAAAATTTACCCAAATTGAATCACGTGCTGATTTTGAGCATGTAGTTATTTTGATTGTGAATAAATTGGGTCAACACATACTATATAGATATAGTTCATTAATTTGCCTCCAAACTTACATATAGCCGTGCACATGGTTCAAGCAAACAATGTCTTCTATAGAATTTGAAATAATAATCTTAAAGGGATTCATTGGAATTATTTGCATTAATAGATGCATGTTCAGCAAATGAAAAGTTTTTGACAGTTTCACGAGAGAGACGAATTTGTATTCAGTAGAATACTTCCATCTAGTTTCAGACTGAAATTATCAATTTTTGGCAAAAGTTGTCTCAGCCAATAGTTATTTCCATCATACTTATTATGTTCGTCAACAAGATTTTATTATTGCCCATGCTTACGTCTAAATTTCATAAAATTATTCATAAATATTTTTTTAAGTAAAATTGTTATATTAAGATTGGTTAAATTGATAGATTTTATAATTTGTTATTTGTTTCTATTGGCCTTAATTAGAACTTAATATGATTATCAAAGATTTGAAATATATTCAAATCAGTTTATACCAAAATTTAGAACTTTGAGAATAAACATACTGACCTCCTTGCTAGCTTCAGAAAGTGGTGTTGAATAAAATCTTAATCATTGTAAATCAAATTTTACATGAAAGAATATATTGTTACAAGGAATGATAATAACAGTGGTAATATATTGGAAGTATAGAAGCTCATTTAAATGTTGACAAAAATCTAACCCAAAATCACTCCTATCTCACCCTCTTAACCATAAAAATTTTAAATTTGTCACATCTCATCAGGTTGGGCACAATCCTCGAAAAGGGTAAATGTCTTTCAAATGAGTAACAGTTTCACATTGATAATAAAATATAAAATTAAATTTTGAGTAAAAGGGTTTTTTTGTTTTGAGAAAACCTGAGATGAAATTAAACTGCATGAATTTGCAATATGGCTTTTATACACATTTAGTTGAATTTATGGCATTATATTTATTGTATTAGTATAACAACTATATATAACTATAACATTTTATTTCTAATCAAAGGGCCCTAAAAGGGCAATAAGTATAAAGGATACAACATACAATACAAAAAGAAGGGAAAGAGCATTCATTGATAGAGTTCACAATAAATACTGCACATATTTTTCAAAATAAATATGATACTGATATGATGGTATGGAAACTATGGCATATTATCATGCAAAAATCTGGCAACAGAGTATAAAATTTCTTGATCCTCACAGTTTAGAATCCAAAAAAAATTTTTGCCAATCAGATAAATTGTAAAAACCTTGAACTTTAGATGATGCAATCTCATACATGTATAATATTTTTCTCTGGTCTTTATACTTGCTGAACTTTATAAGAAAATGTATCTTGTCTTCAACTTCATGGTAGGAGCAATTTTTACAAATTCTTTCATGGCATGGTGTTTTATTGTAGCACCCAGTTTCAATAGGAGACCTAGGGGGCACTGCCGACCTTCGTCTATACATGTAACAAATATTTCAAAGCAATAAAAGACAAAACAATGCAATGTAATATGTTGTTTCTGAGTTTTTTGCAAAAACAGGCTTCAACTCACCACTTAGTGTCAGACTTTCTTGAATAGAACAACAATAAAACAAGTTCTACATGTACATGTTGTACCAACAAAATTGTCCTTAAAAGTATACAAAACTTCAAATGTGCCTAATTATATACAATATCTCCACAAAAAACTGTTTGCCTTGGTTTACTATAATATATTGTCGGTTTGGCTAATAAAAGTGTTAAGAAATGGGTGTCTTTATATTGGCCCTGTAATATGTCCTTGGTTTGTAATAATGGCCCTCGAAAGCCATAACAACCTTCCTTGGGTCATTATTACAGACCTTGGACACATTACAGGGCCATTATAAAAACACCCATTCATTAATATGGTTGATAATAGGTTACAATGAGACATAGTACATATTACTGTTACAGTAAATGAGATCCTTCCTGTAGATTTGACTGATGAGGATTTACAGCAAAATCCAGAATTTTGTAAGCTGTTAGCTCACCTTTCCCAGCGTGTGATGTGTGATGGAACATCTGGTCAGTTAGAAAAAGATTTACAACAGGTAAATACATATTTGGACACCAACTGGACATAAATGTAATCTTTCTGTGTTGTTTCTGATTTGTAAAATTTGTCTTAAACAAGATCAGTGTAAATACCGGTAAAGTCTTGCTAAAAATATTTAGGTGAAATAGTGTACACTCCAAAATTAACACCCATTTAAGTCAAATTGGTCCAGTTTAGATATGTCACACATGTTATCTTATGTTTTTGAATTGTGAAAATAAAAATATTTAGGTGAAATAGTGTACACTCCAAAATTAACACCCATTTAAGTCAAATTGGTCCAGTTTAGATATGTCACACATGTTATCTTATGTTTTTTAATTGTGAAAACAATTTGTTGTCGAGCCTGCGACTTTAGTCGCAGAAAGCTCGACACAGGGATGGTGATCCGGCGGTGGCGGCAGCGTTAACTAACTTCTTAAAAGCTTTATATTTTAGAAGGTAGAAGACCTAGATGCTTTATACTTTGTATATACATGTAGATGCCTTATGTTACGAAGTTTCCGTCTGTTATATGTACATTGTCCTTGACCTCATTTTCATGGTTCAGTGACTACTTGAAAAAAAAGTTAAGATTTTTTGTAATGTTAATTTCTCTCTTATTATGAGTAATAGGATAACTATATTTGGTATGTGCGTACCTTACAAGGTTCTCATCCCTGTCAGACAGTTTTCAATTGACCTCGACCCCATTTCAAGGATCAGTGAACAAGGTTAAGTTTTGGTGGTCAAGTCCATATCTCAGATACTATAAGCAATAGGTCTACTATATTTGGTGTATGGAAGGATTGTAAGGTGTACATGTCCAACTGGCAGGTGTCATCTGACCTTGGCCTCATTTTCATGGTTCAGTGGTTATAGTTAATTTTTTGTGTTTTGGCCTGTTTTTCGAATACTGTATGCAATAGGTCTACTATATTTGGTGTATGGAAGGATTGTAAGGTGTACATGTCCAACTGGCAGGTGTCATCTGACCTTGACCTCATTTTCATGGTTCAGTGGTTATAGTTAAGTTTTTGTGTTTTGGCCTGTTTTTCGAATACTGTATGCAATATGTCTACTATATTTGGTGTATGGAAGGATTGCAAGGTGTACATGTCCAACTGGCAGGTGTCATCTGACCTTGACCTTATTTTCATGGTTCAGTGGTTAAAGTTGAGTTTTTGTGTTTTGGCCTGTTTTTCGAATACTGTATGCAATAGGTCTACTATATTTGGTGTATGGAAGGATTGTAAGGTGTACATGTCCAACTGGCAGGTGTCATCTGACCTTGACCTCATTTTCATGGTTCAGTGGTTATAGTTAAGTTTTTGTGTTTTGGCCTGTTTTTCGAATACTGTATGCAATATGTCTGATAGCATTTACTTTCATTAGAAATGCATGACAGGCGAGACATTTTTGTCTGTCAACTCTTGTTCAAATCTTGTAAAAAGGTAGGGCTAGTTTTTCATTAATCTATTATAGGCAGAAGAAGAGGTACGACATGAAAAACACAGTTGGTTAATGCAGAAAATATTATACAGAGAAGTAGAGGAATTTTTACTAGACTATGAAGTAAAAAATCAGGAGTGTTCTCTGTCTTCTGAAGATAAACAGGTAGGAAATAACATCACTAACATAAATCTTATTAAATTGGACTAAATAAAAATTAGTTAAAAGTAGCAACCAATATTTTTACCATTAAATAATAATTTTATTTTAAACTGTCCACATTCTTTTGTTTGTTTAGTTGGGGTTTTACGCCATTTTCAGCATATCTGGCTATTTCGCGGCGGCCAGTTTTTATTGGTGGAGGAAGCCAGAGTACCCGCAGAAAACCACCGACCTTCAGTCGGAAAATTTGCAATCCTTGTCAATTAATATTGGATTAGAACACACCCCGCCACCGGTGAGATTCGAACTCACAACCTCAGCGTTGACAGGCTAGTGATCTTTAGTAGTGATGACGAACTACCTAGACCACTCGGCCACCGAGGCCCCGTCCACGTTCTAATTATAACTGAAACTCAACAAACATGTAAATAACTATAGTTTGCATCTAGATATTTGTGAACTTATAAGCCGTTTAATTAAAAAAAAATAAGGCAAGTAATTCCTCCTGGCAACAAATGAATTAAATATTCAATCGAATAACTAAATAGGCAGAAAAATAAAGTAGTATAAACATGAGAAGTTATGACAATATAGAGTATACCACATTATCTCATTTTTAGCCCACCTGACCCAAAGGGTCAAGTGAGCTATTCTCATCACTTGGCGTCCATCATCCGTTGTCGTCTGTTAACTTTTACAAAAATGTTCTCCTTTGAAACTACTGGGACAAATGGAACCAAACTTGGCCACAAACATCATTAGGGTATTTAGTTTAAAAAATATGTCCAATGACCCTGCCTGCCAACCAACATGGCCAACATGGCTAAAAATAGAACATAGGGGTAAACTGCAGTTTTTTTCTTGTATCTCAAAAACTAAAGCATTTAGAGCAAAACTGGGTAAAAATGTTCATCAGGTCAAGATCTACCTACCATGAAATTTTCAGACGAATCGGTCAACCCTTTGTTGGGTTATTGCCCCTGAATTGTTAATTTTAAGGAAATTTTTCAGTTTTAGGTTATCTTGAATAATATTATAGATAAAGACAAACTGTAAACAGCAAAAACATACAACAAAGTAAGATCTACAAATAATTCAACATGACCAAAATCATTGATTGACCCCTTATAGGAGTTTTTGCCCTTTAAAGTCGGCATCCAGCGTGAACTTTCCTTTAAAGATCTCCTCTGAACCACAGGGCCAATTGAGACCAAAACTTGGTGGAATGGTCCTTCATTGAAAAATCTTCTTGTCTGAAACAACTTGACCAATTGGAACTAGACTTGGTAGACTAGGCAGCAATGGTCCTTAGGAGGTCCTTTTTCAGAAATGTGTCCGATTTTTGTGGACTGCGAACCAAGATGGCCGCTACAGCCGAACTTAGTTTAACATACGACCCTATGGGAAATTTATTCAAACTTAGTTTAACATAGGGCCCTATGGGAAAATTCATTGAAAAATCTTCTTGTCTGAAACCACTTAACATATTGAAGCCAGACTTGGCAGCAATGGTCCTTAGGAGGTCCTTTTTCAGAAATATGTCCAGTTTCGTGGACTGTGAACCAAGGCAGCCACCAAAGCTAAACTTAGTTTAACAAAGGGCCCTACGGGAAATTCACTCAAAAATCTTCTTGTCTAAAAATACTGAGCCTGGATTGGAACTAAACTTGGCAGCATTGGTCCTTAGATGGTCCTCTTTCAAAAATGTTTCCGATCACTTGGATTGTCAACCAACATGGCTGCCATGGCCAAACTTACTTAAATATAGGACCCTATAGGAAAATTCATTTAAAAATCTTCTTGTCTGAAACCACATAGCCAGTTGGAACAAGACTTAGCAGAAATGGCCCTTAGATGGTTCTCTTTTAGAAATGTGTCCATTGACCTGGACTTTCAACCAAGATGACTGCCACAGCTGAACTTAGTTTAACGTAGAACCCGATAGAAAAACCAGCCAAATCGACTGCAACACTTAAATTTTTAGTCCTGCTCAAGGTTAAAAGTTAAACCCAGGTGAGCAATACATTCTCTTGAGAGCCTCTAGTTTCCCATCAAAGTTAACTTTTAAAAGTTTGACATGCTTGTTAAAATTTGAAATTGAACTTTTGAGAGTGGATAAATTTTGTTACCTAAAGGCTAAAATGATAGAATCTGTTTGGCAAATGATTTAATGTCAGTAGATTTGGCAAGAAATTGAATTAACATATGGTTTTATCAAAATTTATTGAACAGATCAGAACTAGTTGAAATGAATATAGAATTAGAAAAATTATTTAATAATCCATGAATAGTAAAAAACACAGTAACTACCGGTTAACAAGGTGTCATGATACAAATTCTAAAAATGTCAAGAAAAAACGTGTTTTTGATCTTCATTCAAAATTAACATACCTATTTATAAGGATACAGTATTATCATGTTATATATTAGTTTCAAACAGCTCTACAAGAATGTTTGACGATGTCTGAAATAGGAGATTATTTGGACTGTAATCCAGAACCTGGATCTTCTACAACCTTACTGGGATTGACTAAAGAGGAAATTCAAAGACAAAATCCATACAAGAAGGTACAGCCAAACTAACTTTAAAGTATACAAATATACTCAAATTATTGCCTACAAAAAAGAATATTCTGGAAAATATAAATATTATTCATATTGAGTTACCTCTGTCGTCATCAGTATGCATGGAGAGTATTTGGTTTCCCAGACATTCCTACATGTGTACAAAATATAAAAATTATATTTTGCAGGATGATTTTAAAAATATTGAAGGTATGCATAGCAGTACTCTAAGGATTTTAATTTTCATTCATTTATCAAAAAATCATGGGTATTTCCAGTTGTCCTCACAAAGATCCCTAACAATAGTAACTATGTAGTCAATAGGACTGAAGGTGACATAAATAGGGTTTCCATGGTAGGAAAAATTGGATAGTGTTTTGTTTTAGTATTCAGTATATGAAAGTACAGATTCACAGTGATGTGACAATTCACAGATTCTGCCAATAGATCTAATCCATCAAAAACAAAATGCAACAGGTCATTTTGTCTAATAATGATTTACATAATATGTGTTAGTTTTTCTTCTGATGTTGAAGTTATACGACATAATACAGTAAAAGAACTTTAAATAAGAAGGTCACATAAAATTTACTAAGGATGGATAAAACTGAGGAAAATATCCAGACATCTCTGTGTTAACATAACTATAAATATCATTCCAGCATTTGCCATATTTACAACAGAAACTTTTGCCAGATATTGAAGACAGACTAAGGTTAAAATGTGAAAATATTGTTAAATATCATGACACAAACAATGGATCAGGTTAGTAGAAATCATATTTGTTTTTGTCTGCAGCTGCTTTTCATATAATAACATTTAGACAAATTTGGGAATATAAATACTACTTTCAGATAATAACATTAGCAGTTTCTTGTGATGTTTCTGTCAAAAGATCAAATCACTTATTTCTCATTTATACTGTTAACCTTTTAAGAATATCACCCAAATTTTGATCGACCTGATTTTAATTTTAGTCCCCTACCCACAACGGTAAAAGGGCTATAGGTTTGCACTCTGTCCGTCTGTCAGTCCATCGATCCATCCATCAGTCACAGTATAGTTTTCTGGAATTTTTTCAGAAACTAACTAAATGATCTTTTATTTTTGGTATGTGATCTTATAATGATGACCTACAGATCTTGTTTGAATTTTACGCTGATTGGATAATTATTGTGAGAGTTATTGCCCTGGAAAATACGAATTATTGTGAGAGTTATTGCCCTTGGAAATAGGAATTATTGTCAAAATATTAGTTTTATTGACTTTTTTTGAAACCCCTTTATAAAGTGATTTTATTTTTGGTATGTGAGCTTATGATGATGAGCTACAGATCAAGTTTTAGTTTCACGCTGATAGGATAATTATTGTGAGAGTTACTGTCCTTGGAAATAAGAATTATTGTCAAAATATTTGTTTTTCAGCCTTTTTTGCAAACCCGTGTGTTAAATGATTTTAATTATGATATGTGAGCTTATAATGAAGAGCTACAGATCAAGTTGGAGTTTCACTCTTAGCAGATAATGTGAGAAATATTCCCTTGGACATTGGAATTATTGTCAAAAATATTAGTTTTCCTGACTTTTTTCGCATACCCTTTTACCAACTGATCTTATTTTAAGTGTGTGAGCTTATAATCATGAGCTACGGATTAAGTTTGAACTATAGTATATAGTACCCCTTGCAAATTTAGTTTCAGGTTTTTAAGGAATCATCCTGACCTTACAGATGCATCCGATTCACAGTCAGGATGCATTTTGTGTGTTTTCTCACCACTCTAGCTGGTAGGGGACATTGTATTGCTCCGCTATCCCCAGAAGGCTTGTTAACTATACACTTTACTTCTCTTGACTTCTGTTAGATATGATAAGGTAATATATATAACAGCCATCCCTCTTTCATAGTATTTGTAATCTCCATCATGAATTTGTAATCCTAGGCCACAATTAAAAATATTCAAACCACAGGGGCCCGACTTCTGGAAATTTATTTCTTTTTTATTTTATTTAATTTTTTTTTTTGGTTGTCTTATTTCATGAGTACTTTTAATAAATATTCACTGTAACAACGAATATTCTGCATTTATTATCAATATGCTATACACTATCCACGTCCTTATACTAAAAAATCCTGAAGGGATATAAGCCGCCATTTTGGATTTCCTACCCCTGCCACGATTATAATCAATTAAAAATACTTCCATGTCATAATTTATTTCACATCTGCCCTTTGGATTTTGAAGATCATTCATTTTGGAGGAGATTGAGGGCAGATATGAAATAAATTGTGACATGGGAGTATTTTTAATTGATTTTAATCGTGGCAGAGGTAGGAAATCCAAAATGGCGGCTTATATCCCTTTAGGATTTTTTAAGTATAAGGACGTGGATAATGTATAACACATTGATAATAAACGCATAAATTGCATTTTTATAGTAAATATTTATTAAAAAGTACTCATGAAACAAGACAACCAAAAAATAAAATTAAAAATAAATAAATATCCAGAAGTCGGGCCCCTGTGATTCAAACATCATTTTCCAGGGCACTTTCTATATACTTCATGATTTACTGTTTTTGAATCAAAAGAATATCTTCAAAATTCACCAAGCACTCTCACTATTTTTGAGCATCTGACATTATTCTTAAACTTTCTTGTGCTACAAAAATACAAATAAATGTAAGATATCATTGTGTGGAGTTCTGATGGTTGTCAGGACAGGTTGGTACCTAAAATTCAAGATACATTCAATGTATATATATTAAAAGAAAGGATATTGGGAAAGAAACAAATATAAAACAAATCATAGCACATGTAGATCTTCAATACTATGGAGGAATCCAAGTAAGCTCCTTTTAATGGTCCTGATTTTATATGAGGGTTTTAATATCAAAAACCAAAAAAAAAAAGCATACCTACCTACCCACTGATGAAAATCAGGGTCGGGTTAGTGCAAACTGAAATGTTTTTAAGTGTGGCCCTATGAACAATCAGTTTTCTAACTTACAGTAGTTATCATTGAGGTTTTACCATTCTTGGAGTCCATCTGTGCAGTGGCCAAAAAAACATGTAGACTAATGTTATCATTCAGACAAAAAGTCTGTTTAAGATATTTTTTGTGACTAAAAATAACTTTTGTAGAAAGTGATAGACTAACTTTTGCCAAAGCTTCACAGTTGCCGGCAGTATTAGATTCAGAATGTCACCAACTGAAACAGATGAAATCAAAATTAGAGAAGGAAAAATATAGAAAAGATAAACAATTTGCATTATACTATCAGGTAAATTGTATAAAATTCTTTTTCCATTATTTGGCTATTTTTACAGCTTTCAGCCAGTTAAAATTATTGTGTTTCCTTGGCAACTGATTTCTTGATGAAAAACTTATGACTGTATTACAATAGTGTAAATTTCAAATAACAATTAGGTATGTCCAAAAAAATTGACATGGTTCAAATTTTGAAAACAAAACTTGCATGTGTTCTGCAATGTCTCATATGTATGTGATGATGTCATATTTCATATTTGGTCCTCCCGTGATATGGCTTAAATGTCGCCCATACGGTGTTCAAAAGTATTCATAAAAATTATTTATATTTTCATATTCAGTGAAAATCACTGAATTGCACACAAAACATTTGAGGTATTACTGTAAAATGATTTGCAGTTAAAAAAAGTCACACATTAATTCATATGGACGAATAAATTATTTTGTGCAATATCCCAAACTAAATTTTCAAAAACGGCTGTCGTCCAGAACAAAAAATTTTTTATTGTAAAATAAAATTTTATGTTTTCTCATTGGTGTGAAATTTCCACACTCTTGATACATTTATTTGAATTTTTTATGTCAAGGTCACAAAGTTGGTTCAACTTTCCAAACATTTACTCCATGTTTCCATATCATGGTTGTTCTTTATCTTAAATGATGTTCATAGGCATATGATAACATTTTGTTTGATTTTGTCTCCCTAGAAGGAATTGTGAAGGTGAGGGGGACAAAATTAGTTTAACAATGCAGACCATACCATTATGTGGAGTCGTTATATTTTGTAGCTTTTTCCAGTTTTTATGGTTTTTGTTAATTCATTAATCAAGGAATTTCAGTTTCCATAAAATGCACATTCTACATGTATCATTACTAGAAAATGACAAAGCTCAAAATTTATTGTTTATGAAACAAAATATTTTCACAGAATCTCGAAAATTCATAATTTAGAAAATAAATGAATCGACAGTACTGGTATTATTATCACGGCAGAGGTTTCATTTTTTAAAAGAATTTGGAAGTTTTTATTGACAATAGATATTTTTTATACAAATTTTAAGTTTTAATGAAAGGGACTCATTTTCAAAGTCAGAAAAAACTGATGTTTATCTTATAGTGGAACAATAGCACACAAAATCAAATTTGTCACAGATTGTCAGCATTCCTGTGTGTCTTTACATGTATGAGTACTTAGGTTTGTCCAACTCAGAAATATATCTTCATCAGCATTACATAAAACATTATATAAACCTGAATAACATGTATTGAATTCCTTACAGACATTATTGGATTCTCTGTCATTGCTGGAGGAACTGATTTGTCAATACAGACTACAGAACCAAACAGAATATGATACAGTCACTACAGAATGGCTGATATCTAAATGTGATGGACTTTGTCTTAAAATCAAGTAGGTACCATAAAGTCAGAATGAATCAATTCAAAGTTGATTATAATCTGATGCTTCTATATTAATCCCTAACCTAATTATTTTGTTGTGCCCCATGGAATGTGTAAGGGGCACATAGGTTTTCACTTGTCCATCCTGCTTGGTTAAGTTTTTGCATTTAGGTCCATTTCTCATATAACCATTGAGATATATCTATAACATTATATCACTACAATCGTCTTAAAACACTAAATACAGATGAGCAACATTTGGATCACTTTGACCTACATTTAATGCATGAATTACCCGATAAGTGATAAAGTTTTGCTTTTAATTTCATATCCTAGGAATCAATGATACTTCACCACTATAATCCTCTTGCATTATATAATAAATTTCTCCAATATTTGGATCATTAAGACCTACATTTTGTGCATGAGTGACTCGGTTAAGTTTTTGCATTTAGATCCATTTCTAAGATACCTATTGAGACATATCAATGATATTATACCTATTCATTCATCTTTCAAGTAAAACAAAAGTCAGCAACATTTGAGTCACCATGACCTATATTTTATGCTTGAGTGACTGGTTAAATTTTTGCATTTAGGTATGTTTTTAAAAAACCTATGGTAGTATATTGATGATATTTCACAACTACATGTTCAATGTTCAAAAGTCAGCAACATTTGAGTCACAACAACCTACATTTACACATGTATGCTTGAGTGACTGTGATTAAATTTTTGCATTTGGGTGTATTATTAATGTATTAATGATATTTCACCATTACAGTCATCTTATATAGTACAACACAGCTAAGCGATGTTTGAGTAACTATGTCCTTCATTTAATGGTAGAATGAATTTATTTTTTCTTTTTTAGCTCACCTGACCTGAAAGGTCACGTGAGCTTTTCTCATCACTTGGCGTCCATCGTCTGTCGTCCGTCGTCATCTGTTAACTTTTACAAAAATCTTCTCTTCTGGAACTACTGGGCCAAATTGAACCAAACTTGGCCACAAGCATCATTAGGGTATCTAGTGTAAAAAATATGTCCGATGACCCCGCCTGCCAACCAACATGGCCGACATGGCTAAAAATAGAACATAGGGGTAAACCACAGTTTTTGTCTTATATTTCAAAAACTAAAGCATTTAAACAGATATGGGGTAAAAATGTTTATCAGGTCAAGATCTACTTGCCATGAAATTTTCAGACGAATCGGTCAACCCTTTGTTGGGTTATTGCCCCTGAATTGTTAATTTGAAGGAAATTTTTCAGTTTTAGGTTATTATCTTGAATATTATTATAGATAAAGACAAATTGTAAACAGCAAAAATGTTCAACAAAGTAAGATCTACAAATAAGTCAACATGACCAAAATTATTGATTGACCCCTTATAGGAGTTTTTGCCCTTTAAAGACGGCATCCAGCGTAAACTTTCCTTTAAAGATCTTTTCCTCTCAAAAAACTGGGCCAATTGAGACCAAACTTTGGTGGAATGGTCCTTGGGTGGCCCCCTTCCAAAACTATGTCTGGCATCCCCGACTTCCAACCGACATGGCTGCTGTTTCTAAAAATAGAAAAAAGGGGGGGGGGCGAATTTCAAAATCTTCTTACTTGAAACTACTAGGCCAGTTGGAACCAAAGTTGCCAGTAATGGTTCTTAGGAGGTTCTCTTTTAGAAATATGTCCAATGACCCGGACTGTTAACCAAGATGGGCGCCACAGCCAAACTTAGTTTAACATTGGGCCCTATGGGAAAATTCATTGAAAAATCTTCTTGTCTTAAACCACTTGACCAATTGGAACCAGACTTGGCAGCAATGTTCCTTAGATGGTCCTTTTACAGATGTGTGTCTGATGACCTGGACTGTCAACCAAGGTGGCCGCCACAACCGAACTTAGTTTAACATAGGGCCCTATAGGAAAATTCATTGAAAAATCTTCTTGTCTGAAATCACTTGACATGTTGGAGTATGACTTGGCAGCATTGGTCCTTAGGAGGTCCTTTTTCAGAAATGTGTCTGATTTCGTGGACTGTAAACCAAGATGGCCGCCACAGCAGAACTTAGTTTAACAAAGGGCCCTATGGGAAATTCACTCAAAAATCTTCTCGTCTGAAACGACTAAGCCAATTAGAATTAGACTTGGTAGCAATGCTCCTTAGATGGTCCTCTTTCAGAATTTTGTGCAATGACCAAGACTGTCAACCAAGATGGCCGCCACACCCGAACTTAGTTTAACATAGGGCCCTATGGATAAATTCATTGAAATTTCTTCTTGCCTGAAATTACTTGACACATTTGAGCCAGACTTGGCAGCATTGGTCCTTAATAGGTCCTCTTTCAGAAATATGTCCGATCACCTGGATTGTCAACCAAGATGGCTGCCACACCGAACTTTGTTAAATATAGGACCCTATAGGAAAATTCATTTAAAAATCTTCTTGTATGAAACTGCTTAGCCAGTTGGAACAAGACTTAGCAGAAATTGTCATTAGATGGTTCTCTTTTTGAAATATATCGGTTGACATGGACTGTCACCAAGATGACTGCCACAGCTGAAATTAGTTTAACATTGAATCCTATAGAAAAACCAGCCAAATTGACTGCAACACTTAAATTTTTAGGTCTGCTCAAGGTGAAAAGTTAAATCTAGGTGAGTGATACAGGCTCTTGAGAGCCTCTAGTTTTCCATTTTAGTCTATTTCTAAAAAAAACCTGTGATTATATATTGATGATATTTTACTACAGTCATCTTCTTTAGTTCAATACAAATCACCAAAATACAAATCCACATGACCTACATTTCATGATTGAGTGACTCCATTAAACTTTAGTGTTTAGGTCCATATGTCAGAAACAGAATTTAGTACTGTGGATTCATTAATTTTAATGGGGTGAAAGTTAATGGAAGCAGGATATATTATGAAATTTTATATTATTCTCAAATTGATTTCCCGTCTCATAAGAGATGGGAATTCAATGTGCAGGTTCACATTTAAACATATAACCCAGACAGAAATATTATACACAGTTATCTTCTAATGTGCAAAACACTCAACTGTCAGATGGTTTTGTTATGCCAAAGTATGGACATATAAGCTTTAATCAAACAATTACTTGAAACTATTGTAATAAAAAATTCTGTTTATTTTCTGAAGTCTTGCTTCTGTACCTTAAACTAAATTGCCACATGAATCATGACTTTTATCAAGCAAATCATCAAATTAAAATTTATATTCTGAACAATTTTGCCAAGTTATAATTAATTAAGGATTGACTTCTATGAAGAAATAACCTCAGTTATTTGGTGCTTACTACATGTTAAATAATATGGATAGTTGGTTATGTTTAAGTATGCACTGTGTGTAATGAGATTATGTCAAACAGATATAAAATTACAGTCAGTAGTTATAATTTTACCCGCAATATTGTTTTAAGGCCTAAAAAGAGGGATTTATGACATGACACTGAAAATAAAATTAGTCCATGGAATGAATTTATATAAAGTCAACCAATCAGAAGATTTAGTAACTTTAATATGAAATTATTAACATATGCTATTACAATGAGGTAATGAACATGAAGATTTTGTTTTTGCATTCTAGGTTAACAGAACTCCAGATATTATGTGAAACATATACTATAGAAACTTGTAAGGCTCTTAGTCAAGTCAAGTAAGTAATAAATGTGTTGTGATTGACTTTTGTATTACCTTCAGCAAATAATTTTGGAAGCAAAACTTTGGTATACAGTTTTTTCTTTGTCATTGTCATGAACTTTTATTTAAAGATCTTGTCTGAGCTAACTGGAAAAAACTTAGCAGCAGTGATCCTTATGTGGTTCTCTTTCAGAACTGTATGTGATGAACCCTTCTGCCACCCAAGATGGCCACCAGAGCCGAACATAGTTTATCATAAGAGCCTACGGGAAATTTATATAAGATTTTCTTGTCTAAAACTGCAAAACCAATTGTAACAATATTTGGCAGCAATGGTCCTTAGGTGGTTCTCTTTCAGAAGTGTATCCAATGACTCTGCCCACCATTCAAGATGGCCAACAGAGCCGAACATAGTTTATCATAGGACTTTAAGGGAAAATTCACTGAAAGATCTTGTTTGAAACCAGTGAACAATTTCGCAAAACAAGTGCCAGACAGCAATATCCCAGACAGAATTAATTGTGCTTGATGTCTATAAATGATTTCCAGGTGAGCGATGTTGGATCCTGGGAGCCTTTAGTCTTATTGTCCCCCACCACAACTCAACGGAGGACATAGTAATGGTCTGCGTCCGTCTGTCCATCACAATTACGTGTGGACGCATCTCCTCTGAGACCACTGATTTTGTAGGTCTATTAGTAACCATATGTACTTGATCCTTTTGCACCGCCAGTTTGATTTGACAAATTTTACAGGAGTTATGGGACTTTAACGTTTTTGTTATGTGACGCTATAGGAACACTTTGTGGATGCAACTCCTCTGAGACTGCTGATAGGATTTTTTTTAAATTTTGTAAGATTGCTAGTCACCATAAGTACTTGCTTCTATTGCACCACCATTTTAATTCGACAGATTTAGTTTTTTAGATTTTTTCTGTATTTGACACTATAGGAACACTTGACCTGACCTTTTACTTATTTTCTAGGTTAACAGTCTTGGAAAATCTATGTCCAGTTTTTATGCTGTCTCTTTTCTTAATGCAAAAACATTATAAAGGTGTGTTTAATATGATATTTATCCCACACTTTCAAATAACATTTGGGGATATTGTTTTCCATCTGTCACACTTTCTTGTTTTAGTTGTAATCTGTTGATATTTTTTTTAATTTATATTTCCAGGAAGTACCTGAAAACAGAGTACAATGAAACAGAGAAAGAATACAATAATGTGACTCAGGCTCTCAAGGCATATGAATCTGTAGGAATGGGTTTCGATGCTCTAGTCAGTGAATATGGCCGTCTGAAAAACGAAGTAGAAAACAAACAATGGGCATTAAGTGAATTTCAGCAAAGTTTAGAACACAAAGAAAGATGATTTATAAAAATATTTAAAGTTTTTTTTGTAGTTATTAATGTTTAAAAGTTGAAAAGAAGAAAAAAGGAGATATGTTCAGTCATTATTTAACTGCAAGGTTTTCAAAATAATTTATCATTACACAAAGGTAATTAAGTTAACATAAAGTGAAATTCTCCCTGATGTCTTCACAAAGGAAAAATGAATGCAAATGTGCAAATGATAACAAGATAAGACAATACAAAAATCTGTTCACTCATTTTTTCATCCATAAGGTTCTCTAAAAAATACATTATTACAGATTTATTAGTATAAAAAACTTGATTATCTCCCCTGATACATAACCATACAAATATTTAACAAATTACCCAATAAAAATCAAATCTGTTCAAAGATTCCAGAAATGATTCATTATTACATTCCTGTTACTCATTTAATAATTGGTTATTTCCCCTGATTCCTTAATAAAGACAAATGTAGAGATTTCAATTGGCAATTGAAAAAGAAATTTACTATTTAGGCAATATTAAGGGGGTACCCATCACTTTGACTAAAAAAGATTTGGATCGTTTAATTTTCATAAAATTTTGACGAAATATTTGCTTTGACCTGTTGACAAAAATATAAAAATTTCAAGAAAATTGAACCACACAATTTACAAGAATAATTTCATTGGATATATAGCAGTTTGACAAACACTAATTTTGATCATTGAGAAGCTTGATTTCTCTTTACTAAACGTTCAGCTGATTTTTAGAGTTAGCTCCCTTAGGTGTTCTTTGGTCCCTTAAATGAGAAAACAAACATAAACGAAATATCTCATAGTAAGATGACGTCGATAATTTTTTTAATGCAAAAATCATACACTTTCATACCTATTGACAAAGATATTTGCTGCATATTAATTGTGAGTCCCCATGCGTAATACTCTTTCAGAATTGGGGAATTGTGTTCAAGATTATCATTACATCCATTAAAATTGTGTTGAAATGTAATCCATGTAATGCATCCAAATATTTGCTGGTATGAAATTGATAACACACTAAACATATGTTTGGTACGTAATGTGGTGCTTCAAACTTTGAATTTTTTGTTACAGATAAAAATTGAGTAAAATTTACATAAATTGAGTAAATTTAATCTTAAAATTTGTGTTACTTGTTACATATCTTGAGAACTCAGAACCACACTTATGAAAAGACTTTATGGAAAAATTCAATCAACAAAGTTGTCTTAAATCACCAAGGCAATTGCAAATACACTTGGAGTAAGAATGTCCAATGACCATTTTACAACAAATATGGTTGCTACATCCAAACTTTTATTAAACTGAGATAATTGAACCAGCTGGAACTAAGTTTATATTCATTAGGTAATTAACAGTTGCAGATTTGTATCTGTTGTCCTCATATACAAACTGAACACTTTAATAAGGGCCCTGCCACTTGGTGGCGGTTGCCCTATAGTGATCAGTCTGTCTGTAACAAACCGTGTCTGCTATATATCTTTAGACCTTTTATGATTGCATGGATATTCACTAGCACCAGAGGGTGTGTAACAATGTATGTACAAATCTAAAGGTCAAGGTCAAAAACTAAGGTTAAAGTTGAGAACCCCATGTGGCTCGATTATTGTGCAAATCTTTAGGTCAAAGGTCAAGGTCAATAACTGAGGTCAAATGTGGGTACCCCATGTTCTTTGGTAAAGATTTGATTCCAAATTTCTTGAAAGAAATATTTAGGTACCTGCCACTTAGTGTTGGTTGCCTTATAGTGATCAGTCTGTCTGTCTGTCCATCCGTAACAAATCGTGTCCACTCTATATCTTGAGAACCCTTACGATTTCAAAATTTATACTTGACATGGATATTCACTAGCACCAGAGGGTGTGTCACAATGTATGGACAACTCTGTAGGTCAAAGGTCAAGGTAAAAAACTTAGGTCAAAGTTGAAAGCCCCATGTTCTATGGTAAAGATCATGTCTGCTCTATAACTTGAGAATGGTTTGAAGTTAAGTGAAGATACTTAGCATGGTTATTTTACCACTGTCAAAAGGGATGTCACAGTTATTGTCCAAATCTCTAGGTGAAATGTCAAGGTCAATAACTGAGGTCAAATGTTATTTACGGGGGGCCCACAGAGATGGATTCTAGTTTATATTCTAATTTAATATTCATTTAAATTTGTATTCCAAAATACAGAAACATACTAGCACTGACTTGGTGTGTACATTTAATGTGGCAAATTTAAACTAGTGTAGAGAGTACTCAACACTCCTCCTTTGGGTTTTTGTCTCTCCTGCAATGAAAAGTTGCGAAAGGCGAGATATAGGTATTATTTGCAGCAGTGTAAACTTGTTTAAAACTTAATAACTTAAAGGTTTTAATACCTTCACTTAAGATTTTTGCTCCACAGATACCATATCGTATAAAGTTTGTCACGGTATACTTGTCTTGTGACCCTGACTTCATTTTCATGGTTCACTGACTTTATAAACATAAATGTAAAATCTGCATCACAGTTTCGTGGTTAAATCCATTTCTCAGCAACTGTAAAACCTAGGCCGACCATATTTGGTCTATAGATAGCCCTAAGTGGGTACATGCCAGTTTGACACCTGGCTTAGGACCTTGACCTTAATTTCATGCTTGAGTTACTTTGTCACATTTTCATTGAGTCCATTTCTCAGCAACTATAGTACCGGTAAACAGTTTTATGCTTAAATGACATCATGAGATTTTTCAGACAAATGTTGCCTTCCCATTACAGTTCTTTTAATGCATTTTCCTTTGATTTGCAATGTCAAGTATCAGATAATCTTTATTCTCTGTCCATATGCATACTCAGGCGAGACATTTAATGTGTCCACTTTTGTTTACTGTGGCAGGACAATTAAACACATACTGTATCACTCAATTACAACTACTAGCTTAGTCGGGATTGGGTATGTCTTTTGGTACTTCTTTTTACAGTTATTGTTTGCTGCATGTTTTGCATAGGAAGTATAAAGTGTAATACTATATAATTTCAGTATTGTTTTTAAAAATTAAATGCAGTAATTTTAATGGTAAACAGCAACTTCCGGTAAAAAGTTTATAACTTGATAAATTCCTTTCATGACGTTTGAATACGTACGCATGCAATATAGTGCATGAGAAAAATATTAATTTCAAATGGAAAACGTCATATTTCTGCATTACTTTGGAATTATAAGTAATAAAGGTTATTTTTACGGAATTTATCAATTTGTAAACTCGGGCTTATCACTCATAAACTTTACATAAAGTCCTTTGGACTTTATTTAGTTTGTGAGTGAATCGCCCGAGTTTGCACATTGATAAATTCATTCAAAATAATCTTTATTACTATAGTAAAACTGAACGTTCAAGGAGCCAAAAAAGCAATGTTGCGAGATATGTAAATTTTTTATTTTTCATCTATTTTTTTATTGGGATTTATCATGTTAAGTCTTCTTGGTGAATACTTTCAATGATATATCATCAGATTTTCTTGGTCTTTTACTGTTTTTGAGATACAAAAAATCTATTTGACAGGATGCGTAATTTAGTTACTACATGTAGTAATGTTTTCATCCGATTTCAACGAGGATATTCTTTTTTGATTCATCTAAATGGTTTCTTTCATTATACTAGCAGGTTTCTCCTATATTTTGGGTTTTTTCGGGGGGCGGGGGGGGGGGGCGGTAGGTTTAACGAATTACTTTGTAAAGTATATTATGATGTTCAATATGTTATGTCGTGATTGCTCGCTTCAACTGTTCACCTGTCAATGGCAACATGTTGCGGTCTCATGCTACGATTAGCGTACCCTTTCCCAGTTGGTTTTCTGCTTGGTAAGGAACCAATGCATATAAGGAAGCATTCATTTGATTTTTCTCGGCATAGAGGAATTTGAAAAAATGCAGATTCAAAAATTTGGTTGAAAAAAGTGGTAGTAGATATTTTGAAAAGGTGTTGGGAATGCTTGCACACTGAAAAGGGCAAGCTCATGGATGATGTATGTCCTTTCCCCCATCCATAAAAATCAAATGTTTGCTTCCTAAAGTAAGATGCAAATCACCTCCCTTAAAACTATATGTTTAAAAAACGAGTTCATCTTAAAAGGTATATTTGTTATATCGCAAGGAATTGATGACGGATTTTCTCATGTCTTTAGAGATCTCGAGGAAGTGAGTTGCCTGCTTAACTTTTTTAAGTGTGTATATAATATTTGTTGATTTTGAATTGATTGTGAACATCTGCAGATTGATTAACCACCTTTCACCTCACTGAAGAATAATGTTCCATACTATGATATGTAAACCCCCATATCAGATAGTGATAACACTTATTTCTCATCATTAATAAATTTATATTCATTAAGCAATCAGATGTATTTTTCATTTAATTCTGAAATTGATTTGAAAGAAGCTGGTAAGTAATTGTTTAAGATTTTCATTTCAGGTTCTACGATCATTCATTATTTATTTGAAGTGGGCAAAAATTGAATTATCATATCTTTGCAAATTCTCTGAGTCATATTTTTAGATATCTTGACACCCTGTAGGCGTGTGTATGCTTGAATCCTTGCTGTAATTTGTTTCTTTATAATTCATTTTGCAATGTCCTAAAATTCATGGTTGCAGGTCATATTGCCTTCACATCTACAGATATAATATAAAATGACATGTCTGCATTTATTTATTTTTCATATATATGTTCTTATTTTCAGATTTTCAAGAGTATTTAAAGTAAAAACCTGAAACTATTAATGAACTCAATAGCTTACTTCTTATGTGGAGAAATCATTCTTATTCATTTCTACAGATCAGTATATAGGTATAAACTGAAAAAGGGTTTGAAATGATAAAGTGTGTGCTGTCAAATTAGTAGTTATCAGTGAAAAAATTTGATGCTCCAAATGTATAAAATGTTTTGCATACTAAAGATGTTGGCATGACTGTTGAAGTTGGCAGATTTTGATAAAATTTCTGAATGAGATTAGAAAACAAAGATAAGTTATCACAATGTCACCTGTCAATTTCATTTTATTTGGTCTTAATTTCATCAACAACTTGTAAAGAACATGTGGTTTTGTCAATCTGTAAATAAATTGGTATGAATGAAGTAATCAAGAGGAATATAATCGCTTTGTTAAGATTATTATCTCCAAACCTTTAAAATCGCAACGAAAACTTACATTTCAGATTTTTTTTAAAAAAACTACTTTACAGGCATATATAGTTGTGCACAATCAGACCAGTGTTAAACAAGTTTCATTGTAATGTCAGTATGTTGAAAAAAAATTAAATGATCCTTTTGATTCGTACGAGCACAGAGATGTCAAATTTAGATTGTCCTTTGTATACTTCAACAATCCGGCAACCTAATTTTGCTACAAATGTATCTTACTTTCGGATCTTTCCAATTACCAATGGATTTCATATGGACCTAAACACACGTTTTGTAATGCAACCGGATATCAAAATATTCTTTTGTTAGCCCAGTCTTACAGATTTTGTCTTACCCTTTATTTACGTAAAATGAGGTACATCAAAACGTTTGTCAGCCTGTAGTTTTTGTCTGGCCTTGACGGAGTCAAAAGGCGAGACATAGGTATGCTGTTTCCGGCGTCGGCGGCGGCGGCGATGGCGTCAGCAATGTATTTGTGATTAGCTCAGTTTTATGGGGATCCACTAGTGGTGGGTCAATGACAATTGGCATGCAGATGTATTACCATTGCCTCATCTCATTGCCATGGAGATTATTTGGCTCCACCCCCTCAGTCATGGTCTATTGACTTTAAATGGTTTGCTTACTTTGCATGTATTAGTTTGTGATTAGGTCAGTTTATGGGGATCCACTAGTGGTAGGTCAATGATAATTGGTATGCAGATGTATTACCATTGCTACATCTCATTGCCATGGAGATTATTTGGTTCCACCCCCTCAGTCATGGTCTATTGACTTTGAATGGTTTGCTTACTTTACATGTATTAGTTTGTGATTAGGTCAGTTTATGGGGATCCACTAGTGGTAGGTCAATGATAATTGGTTTGCAGATGTATTATCATTGCCACATCTCATTGCCATGGAGATTATTTGGCTCCACCCCCTCAGTCATGGTCTATTGACTTTGAATGGTTTGCTTACTTTACATATATTATGAGTCTGGTGGAGAGGAACCTTGAGGGATATTGGTACTGGAAATCAACTATAAGTAACAATAAGTAAACAAACAAAATTATATTTTATTGGACACAAAGCCAAGCAAAAAGATGTTTGTCTCGCCATGATGAGGTTGGGTTGAAAAGCTATACATAGGTATGCTAATTCGTGCATATTCATTGACTGAATATTTGCATAACTTACATGTTAAAGTATTGCTATCAGTGGTGGATCCAGAACGTTTTGTAAGGGGGGCAACTCCAGTCACGCATCAGTGATTCCCTATATAATCAACCAAATTTTTCCCACAAAATTTTTGTATTTAGGTTTGGGAACGACTTATAATAAGTCAATGGTATTTGGTATCCAGTTGTATTAGCATTCACACATCTCATTTAAATGGAGATTGTTTAACCATGTAACTCAGTCATGGTTCATTGACTTTGAATATTTGCATAACTTTTGTAAGATGTTAAGGTATTGCTATTATGATTTCAACATTTGCATAATCAAAATTACAAAAAGGGGAGACATATCTCTGTGATAACAGTTTATGTTTTATCTTTACAATATGAACAGCAGTGTATAAATCAAAAGTTTACAACATAACATAGAAAATTCTAGGGATTAGTTTTTGAGAAATGACGATTTAAAGTCAAATTATTTTCGGCAGTTTTTATATGAAATCTATATTAAAAGACCGTTATTTTAAGGATTTTAAATCAACCTTATTGAAGAAATATTAAAGCTAAATATAATTTTATTTTGATAATTACAAAATGTAGATACAGTTTCGAATATTCTAGCTACACGTAAAATTTCCTGAAAATCCATAATTTAGCGGATTTAGGTACCTCCTATCTTAAGGTCATCAAAATTTAATTTTGGAAGACATATTTTTACAAGTTCATAGCATCCGGACGAAGTAGATCTTTTGAAGCCTGATAAAAAGAAAATTGGTGTCTTTTTAGATATGAACCTAATGTTGTATATACATGTATAAACAAAGTCTTAGACCCTTCTTCAAAAAAGTTGATTTTTATGCTCCGTCTGCGAATCTGGAAGGGGTGTATAGATTTATCCTTGTCCGTCCGTATGTAAGTCCGTTCGGCTTGGTTAAATATTTTGCGTTTAGGTCCATTTCTCAGAAATCCATCGAAATATATCAATAATATTATACCACTACAATCCTGTTATAAAATAAACACAGTTCAGCAACATTTGGATCAATTTGAACTCCATTTAATGCACGAGTGGGGGTCAACGCTGGGGTTGTGAGTTCGAATCTCACCTGTGGCGGGGTGTGTTCGACTCCGATCTTAATTGACAAGAATTGCCAATTTTCCTACCGAAGGTCGGTGGTTCTCTCCGGGTACTCCGGCTTCCTTCACCAATAAAAACTGGCCGCCGCGAAATAGCCAAATGTGCTGAAAACAACGTAAAACCCCAACTAAACAAACAAACAAAAATGCACGAGTGACTCTGATAAGTTTTGCTTTTAATTTCATATCTTAGGAATCCGTGTTGTTATACCAATGATACATTACCACTATAATCCTCTTGCGTTATAACAGTTGGGTCGTTATGACCTATATTTCATGCTTGAATGCATTTCTCAGAAACTTATTGAGATATATCAATTATATTATATTATGCTATGCGTTCATCTATTATAGTGCAACAAAAGTACGAATATTTGAGTCACCACGGTCTACATTGTATGCAACAGTGACTTCAGTTTAATTTTTTGCATTTAAATAATATATATACCTATGGTAATGTATTGATGATATTCCACAATTACAGTCGTCTTACATAGTACAACACAACTTAGCAACATTTCAGTCATACATTGATTAAATCTAAACATTTAGTTGCATTATTAAAGAACCCATACCCGTGGTAATGCATTAATGATATTTCACAATAGCAGTCGTTGTATATGGTACACCATAACTCAGCTAACTGAGTCACTATAACCTATATTTCTCAAACACTTGTGTTGCTATATAAATGATATTTTACATTTACATTACCATAATCGATTTAGTTCACCACAAATTACCTACATTGCATACTTGAGTGACTCCATGAAATTTAGTTTGGGTCCTCATGTCAGAAATGGAATTTAGTATTATGTGTTTTTTCCATTGTAGAAGAGTTAATTCAGAAGGATATTTATATTTAAAATAATTCGCAAAACTATTTTCCGTTATAAATAAGTGACAATTCGATGTTCAGGAAGACGGACACATTCTCTAGTTTTAATATAAAATGAAGCGCTTATTTATTACTTGCATATATGGCAAGCCGTTTTACTATTTATTCTAACTTCAAGATATCTCATATAATATATAAGATATCTTATAAACTTTATAAGATATCTCATATATTTTATAAGATATCTTATATAGTTTATAAGATATCTTATAAACTATATAAGATATCCTATAAACTATATGAGATATCTAATAAAGCTTATTAGATATCTTATATATTATATGAGAGATCTTGAAGTTAGAATAAATAGTAAAAGGGTTTGCAATATGCATATGTTATAAAACATCATTTGAACGGAATTTCCTATAGTTCCAAGTTTCCTATAGTTAATGAATCTCAACCTGAGGCTCCAAAATAAATATGATTTTATGAATTTTAGCAAATTTTAAAATATATATTTGTAAAAAAAAGAAAATAAGAAAATAATAAATTATAAAATCGTAAAAAAATCATTTTAGGTTAGAAAGATGTAGCTTCTGTGTGCAGGTATGACGAAATATTTATTTTTTCCAATGTAATGTTTGCTTTGTCAGTTATTTGTTCAGACTGAAAAAATGGTTTTATAGACCTGGATATAAACCTGACATGTACAATGCAATGCATTTTCAGCATCAAACGTATTTAAACACCAACAATGTACTAAACAAAGAGAAAAGATGTTTTCCCAGGCTCTTATATAATTCTTGGCTTCTTTCTCGGGTAATCTTATATATCATACTTCACTATTGATTATAATATGATGATGAAAGTGATTATATCCTGCTTTTGTTTGTTCATCAGATAAGATGAGTTAGATAGTTCCCGCCATGATTCACAGCAGACGATGAAACATATGGAATCATTCATACAAATTTCCCGTGAAAGATGGAGTCACCATAGCAGAAACTGGTTTCGATATCTGCCTAATCAAGGCATCATACGTACTTTTTACAAATGCCCTTGAAATATGTTTTTTTTACACAGTGTGGTAGTTATCGGGCACCTTGTTCTTTTAATTTAGTGTACTGTCTTTGCTATTCGAACGTAATTTGAAGTGGCGAAGCAACGCATAGGCACGTGCTTCCACATCTTTTCGACAGAAAATGGAGAAATACTAAAGTTGTATACCAATTTAAAGTTGTAAATTTAATTGCAGAGTTTCCACGTTGTGTTATTCCTACATTGCTGGTCCAGGAGCAAAATTTAGACGAAAAATATGCAGGATGAAACATTTAACAATAACCCCCCCCCCCCCCCATAAGAATCAAATGGTTGCTCCGTAACTCGACAAACAAGTTTTGTAATGGCAACCGTAGTACTTCTGGGTTTTGAGATTTAGACATTTGACAAAAGGGATAACATGATACTTCAACATTAACAAAGAAGTCTATCAACGACATTTAAATTAACAGAAGAAAAGAGCATAAAAAATACAAACATAAAAAACTCGTATAGAATTTATAAGCTGTTCTTTAGGCTTTCATAGATGAAATCTTCATTTCAAAAATTCTACATTTATCATTGTTAAGGTAAAAAAGTGGTTCCGAAATAAAACGGATCTTCAAACTGCATGCTATTATATTAATTTTTAGAATTAGAAATTACGAAAGCAATACAGCTAACCTCTTGGCATCGTCGGAAACCCACGGCCGGTCGCGCTTACGCTTTGCTTCCACTCGGTGAGTGGAAGTAAAGCGTAAGGTGTTTGGAAGCAAAGCGTAAGCGACTTCTTGGAAGAATAGATTTATCAGCAGTAATTTTGTTAATAATTTTGATCTTTAATTTTTTCTCAACAGTATAATATATCAAATAAAAAAGTAATATCAGAAACTTTATAAAGGAAAAGCCTCGTAAAACGACATATTTTATAACCTATATTTTGTCAAATCACAAGCATATCCCCTGCTCCCCAAATGGAACTTTGCTCTTTTATACTGAGAACCTTAAAGTTTGCACTTTTGTGCTTCCACATCAAAACAGGGTTAGCTACGATGGAATATTTGCGCGAAAATTGAGAACTAATAATTTATGAGGTTTTTATTGGGAAGATCCATTCCAAAGTTTCATATCATAATTTGTCTCCCACCAGATTGGTTGAAAAACCTCGTATAAATCCACTTGATCAATGGTAATGAAACTTGTAGTATCCACCTAAAAACCTCGTGTGAATCCACTTGATCAATGGTAATGATACTTGGAAGAACTAATGGATGTAATAGTTGATTGATTCTCTGATACAAATTCTTAATATACGTGATAAAAGTACAAACAAAGGAAATCTTTTTTTTTCCTGTTCATTGTCTTAACATCACAGTGCATGGGTCTTCCATACATAGAAAAACTCGCTGCACTCCAAGAAAGCTTGAGCAAAATTCTTGGTCTAATTATTATATCATCATTAAAGTTTTTACTCTGTGTTAAGTTCTTTAATTCATAATATAACCTTAAACAGTCGTAAAAACCCTTTATAACATTATAACAACTAATATGAGACTTTCGGAATATTACCGAGATGTAGTTTTACCCTGATGTGTTTCATATCAGTTATAAGCAAAGGTTTTATAGAAACACAAAAGCCCGGATGCATTTGCCCAGTTCTAGTTCGATATAAAAAATTTAGTTCTTATATAAAATATCTGATTATCAATCTAAAATTAAGATGTTAAAATACTCAAAGCAACAGAAAAAACATTCTACTTCAAAGTATTCCCCAGAGATGCACTTACAATTTTTATTTATCGTTATGGTTAAGCTGCAGTGACACTCGAACGCAGCAGCACTTGAGGTTATGTAATTTGTTGATTTTTAATGTTCGGGGTGAGCACGTGTTATATTTTAACGCCGAATGGAAATTGCTGTTATATCGCTTTATAAACAAAAATTACGATTTCTTATCAATGGTATATGAAGGTGCTCGACCGGCAACGATAATACCTTGCATACAAATCTTTAGAAAATTCCAGAACAAAATTTTATAATCCGGAATGCCAGTCTTCGGTAGTTATGGAAACTGCAAGTCATTGTCATTTATACATGACCCTTTGAAAATTGTTGTGTCAGCGAGACTTAATGAAAAACAGAATAGGATTGTAATGGGATATCTAAATCAGTCAAAACGGTGACATATGGTTACAAGAGACGTCTATTCAGTATGCCTTGTATCTCAAAATATTAAAAGTCCTGTTATATGCTCACAATTTTTCCTAATTTTTATGATGATAGACTTTTTCATAGCACTGCTAAAAAGGGCACTTTGATATACCACAGATGATTTATCCTTGACCGCACTTTATTTAAATTTTTGTGCTGTACTACACGTTATGGGAATATATATTGATAGTACACTATGTACATTTTTCATTGTAATATCAGTCGGCTATATATCACATTTGGCAGTTATTTTATATGTGACTAGGTCTTCATACCAATCAATGAGTCGCATATTTAGATAATTCCATAGTTTATCTACTTTACAAGATTTAGTGACTTCAGTAGGATTTATATATATGTAAAAACCATTTGATTTCCATTTGAAAAACAGCCACGATCGGATATTATCTGAAATCAAATAATGATAAATTCCTAGAAAACAAAGTTAAGTGGGAATTAGGAGAAATATCAGGCACACGGATGCTGTGAAAAATTGTCACATCCTTAAGAAATAACTCTTTGCTCCCTAGGGAGCAACCATTCGATTTTTAGGAGGGGGGCTACGAAGAAAAGTTTGATCCTACCTATTTTTTTTGTCGAAATTTTGGTCCTGGAATTTTTTTTTCGGCCTTTATTTTTATTTTCTTTTAAACCAAAAAAAATCCTGATTGACACAAGTCCTGCTTTTGTTTTCACACCTGAAGTGATCCTAGTTTTTATTTTGCCAAAATCCTGGTCCTGCCTTTTTTATTTCAAATTTAAACATAGCCCACCCCATAAAAATCAAAGGTTGCTCCATTACTTATGCTGTTTTTTTATGTTGTTTTTGTTTTTCTTGTTCTTTATTCGTTTTGTTTTTGTTTTTGTTTTTTTTAACTGCAATTAAAAACCTTGAAATTCTAACGCATAGCAAACAGTTGTCCCGTGCAAGATGCTTAATTTTAAAACCATTGAATATATTGCTTTTAGCTGACGTATTTACTGCAATGTTATGTACATGTGTAAAGACGAAAATGATTAGAAAAGTAATAAATGCTGTAATTTCATTAATTATGATGACGCGATTGGTTTTTGAAGAAAAACACGAACAATATGATCATCATTTATATAATTAAATAAATTATCTTGAATTTTCATTCATAAAATTTTCACTCAGATAATGAACATATTGAAAACATTTGGTATACTGATGTTAAAATTATAGTAAAGATTAATAACCACGATGTGTGACCTCACATTTAAAGTGGTAAACATTCTCGCGTGCGCCTGTCACATTCATTCATTTTTGATGTAACTCAAACCTGCGCGTGTCTGCCGGTGGCTGTAGTGTAATTTGAGGAGACTTGGAAGCCGTCCCTCTGAGAGAGTGAATGAAACATCAGAGAGATAGGATGAACTGAGGGGAGAGGTTGTAACATTTGTCTGATTATATATTTGTGTTCCTCGATGGTTGCAGAAACATGCCGAAGTCTTTTTTATTTACCAACAAAAGATTTACCATTCACAAACAACAGTATGGAACTGGACAATTTTTGGAAGGTAAGTCAATTGATTTTTTTCTAAACCTATGGTTTTGATACTGATCGCTGCAGTTTGCACAAGTCCTTTTGAGTGTCCCTTCTTTATAGCATTTGCATCAAAATTATTTCTTTCTAATGCTTCTTACGTATCTTACAAATATTAATAATAACATAGATGTTGCTTATTTGTTTATTTTTTATTTTTGAGAATGATAATATATACCAAGTTATTGTAATAATATTTATTATTAAGATTATTAGTATTTTTTTGTGTTATAAGACCATTTATTTTAAGCTGGGATATTTAATAGTTTACACATAATGTAGACTGTTTGCAACCTGCCAAACTAAAGCTACATTTACTTTGCAACTTGTTGAACACTTGTCCAGTTTCCGACTTTTTCTTTGTTTAAAAATTGATCACGTGGTCATGTCATTCACAAGTTTGTTTACTCTGTAGTAAGAAGTACCGTATGGAATCAATTTCCAACAGGAAACCTTTGGTTTGTTAATTATACACATTATCAGCATGGCTGCTCGCTACTGATTATCTAACCAAATTCTCAAATTAACACCTTAATGTTGGATTTTTTTATTTCTTAGATCAGTGTAAAGCGATTTTGCAAACGACCAATAGTCATTAATTAGTTGGGAATTAATACTGCATTATATTTCTCTCTTTTTTTCACATTAATATTTGTTCGCATTTCCTTTTCTTAGTACTATGAAACAAAGATAAAACAATATTTGATATTGCAATGTATAGGAGAAGTAGTGTTTTGTTGTTTGATTTAAAGACGTTTTTGTTCCGCTAGCATTGGTCATTATGTAAATTGTTATAAGAGTAGAAATCTTGAAGTAAATTTTCTGTATTTTAAATACAAATAATATTTCCTTAATAAATTGCTATACTTTAACCATAGAAAGATGCTTAAGAAAAATATTTGATAGAGATTTACATTGTGTTTTATTTAGTTATTCTATATTATTTATTTATATTCATTTCCTGGATCATTTTTAAATAGAAATCTGAAGAATTTCAAATTCTAACATTGAATACTCTTTTATGTCCCCTTCTGAAATTGCTCACAATAAATATGCAATATAAGTTACCAAAAACACACTACGCGTGAGAATATTGTTTATGACAGTTTAACACAATATAAATGGATTATTTTTGTTCATCCATACCAAGGACACTAGGACCAAAAGTCAATCGGCTGAATTAATTTTTCACAGATCATGTTAAAAAGTCTTAATTTACACCGCTTCCTTTTTTTTTACAGAAACAAAGTTGAGAAACACAGCCATAGCAGAAGAATGCCCATGCAATACCCAGAACACACAAGAAACTGACACCATAAGAACGACAAGGGAAGATCTATTTAAAAATACAACTGAACCGTTACATAGTAGCAACTCTTGTCTGTCGCCTAGGAATGAGATAACAAGAAAGGAACACACACTACCAATTATAAAGCAAAAGGAACGATATCGAAATTTTGAGACAAACGAATTTTACAACACTTCAGTGCAACCACAAGCATACTATTCATTCGAAACACCGTCTGGTTCCATTAGGGCCGAAAATGATTATCGTCACTCGGAAACTGTACCAAGTCCAATAAAGCAGATTGATACATCTGATGTTGAAAGTGATAGCGGGATTTCACTAATCAGCGATGACAGCAGACCAGGATGTTCCCCGAAGACAGATTTCTCGTATCACTGCTCAGAACACCTGTCACTTCTTTTTGACTTTTTCAGTCCCAGAAAATCAACTATTAGAGAGACCATTATTGATGAGAGACCAGAAGTTCGAAGAGCCCTTGACTTCAGTGCGCCGAACCTTCATACACTGGGGCCTGCGTGCAGCCCGGAAACAGCAAACATGATAAGTCCTATCATGGTCGATGAAGAATTTTCATGTCTTGATTGTGGTAAACGCTACAGTACTTCTAGCAACTTGGCACGTCATCGACAGACACATCGCAGTTCAAGTGACAAAAAAGCTCGACAATGTCCTCACTGCGACAAAGTGTACGTATCTATGCCAGCTTTTAGCATGCACGTACGTACCCACAATCAGGGTTGCGAATGCCCATACTGCGGGAAAAAATTTAGTCGTCCTTGGTTACTTCAAGGTCATATTCGCACTCATACTGGTGAAAAGCCGTTTGCCTGCCCACAGTGTTCCAAGTGCTTCGCGGACAAATCCAATCTTCGTGCGCATGTTCAAACACATTCTACAGAAAAGCCCTATGTTTGTGGTCGTTGTGGAAAGGCGTTCGCATTAAAAAGTTATTTGTACAAGCACGAAGAGTCATCTTGTATGCGTGGTCAGAGAAACTCACACAGAAGAAGGAGAAAAAGCCTCTCACTCGAAGGACCAACTAAAGCTATGTTTATAGAAGAACACAGAAGCTCATGGTAAAATGGAAATATACCACTGTACACTGACTTACCAAATATTACTTATACATTTGAGGACCAATTTATTTTTCTTACTGTACTATATTCCGATAACTGTCCAGACGGAAACATTCCAATCATTTTTCATCAAAAAGATTTTATATACAACAATTCATGTATTAAGGTATTTTGAAAAAAATGTTCATTTTTAAGATATAGCAACCCTTTATGGTGGCTAGCACATCAATGTAGGTTCAGATTTTCATTTTGACACGAGCTCATTTAATGTACGACACATAGGCGAATACAATCACGTCGCCTTGAAAAGGCAAGATTTCATTAATATTTTTATACAAAAGAGTTTAACTCTTCGATTTTTTGTTTTAAAGTGTGCGTTTTTATGTGTATGTAGATTTGACAAAAATCTGACGATTTACATCGACTTTGTTTTGTCCTGCTAAAGTTATTTATTATTTGCCAAAACAAGATTGTTGTTGAAAAAGTTGCAAGATATTGTTTTGTTTTCATATAGTGGCGAACAATAGTCACCATACAGAATAATTTCTATCGATTTTGATTCGATGTACAAGCGATTATATTCTAGAACGAATATACATTAGAATTTTTCTCCTATATATTTATTTATTTATGAATTTGTTTGTTTTGTGTTTTACTTAATTTATTATCTATTTATTTATTTATTTGTCTATATCTGAAGAGACTTAATTATTTAAACAAAAAATAATCACTGTTTTACAGACAATTAGCGAAGTCCTCATTAGACCAACTTTAATAAGACGTATGGAGATTTTTGTACGATTCAGAAAATGCGGTAAAGTTTAGGAAACAACGAAAACTCATTTTCATGTTATAAAAAAAAATATTTCCAACTTCTAGAAATTGTTCTACTGAAAGCGGGGAGAGGCATCATACTACGATGGGTTTTAAACACTTCAAAGATATGTTTATAATATATCAAGGGGAACAATAATTTTCAATTTTCATGAATTTTTAAATTTTTTCAACTGTTAAGACAATCACATCGTAAACACTCCTTCAATGTTCCAAATCGAAAGTCTTCCAGGGGCAATTTGCAGGCCAGTATAATGGTCAGAAAGGGATTTCTGCTCAGTCTAACATAAATGGAAGCAGACAGATGACCAAGGTATAGATTTTAGATTAATGTAGCATTATATATTAATATTTATTTGTATGTTGTTTGCTGTGTTGTTTTTATGGCAATTTATTTAATGATTCATTATATTCGATTTTATATTATATTTTTGCAAAATAGCATTGATTTTTTTTATATTTTTATAAAGATTCGACTTTTTGATAATCTTTTATAACTATCTAATAGTTAAGCGATCTATTAAATCATATTTTCATCATATTTTATTTCATTCAGGTAGGAGACTCTTCCAAGTTTCATATATTTTAAAGTTTTCTTTAGAAGAGGCGGATAACACGAATTCTGTAAAATGTAGAAAGTTTGTAAAAGAAGATAATATGTAAGTTCAAAATTTGAAAAAAGACCGTTTAAATTAACCCTAAGAAAACTTTTAACATCGTGTCACCTTGACTCGGTAGTGATTTTTTTCATTTATTTGTTTGGAATCCGAAGAAAAGTGTCGCTTCAGAAAATAAAGAGACAAATTAGGTCTTTATTTATTCATTTGTTTTATTTTTTAAGATACCGAATTTGAAATAAGACTTAAGAATTGTCAGGAGGAAAGTAGGCCGTCAATTGAGATAACAGACCAATTGTATACTATATGTATTAGATATATATACCCCGATGGCGTTACCACAGTAGTGGTGTATCAGATTTATACCATTATAATGTACAGAAGCAAATGATAGCTTTCAATAATTTAGAAAGGCGGGCTTTAAAGATGTTGATCTAACATGGTGATAACTTACGATAAATGCAGGATATGTGGTTACGTTTTTAGGGCACCATTGTATTAATATGGTTATCAACTTTGTTTTTATCCTTATGTTGATTGGTTATAAAAGATGTTTTAACCATTTTAATTTAGCAGAGTTTGTTAAGCGGTTTTTATAGTTTGAAAAATGCTTTAATAAAAAACTTCACTTGGCATTTCTTTGTATTATTTATTGTTCAAACATTTGACGTATTGCCGACAGGGTTGGGGAATTTAACGTAACGTCATTTTTATCGCTTTTTGATAAACGAATAGATGTGACTTTAGGGCATGCAAGGCCGTTACTTAAAACGAACAGAATTTTTGTATACCAGGGACTGGTTTAACAGTTTTAAGATACACTTCATATTTAAGTTACATTAGGCTGTAGCAGGTAAATAGATCAGCATCCATCAAAATATGTTACTGTGATCTAGGTTTTAGCTTCATTTACTATCGTTAAGTTTTACATTCGAGTTCACATCTGAATTGCTGTAGTTAGCATTTGATATGTATATAGGTGAACCTTGCTTAATCCCGGTAAATATAGGTCACCCTGACCTAATTTTAGTGATTTGATGACGTTGGTTTAGCATGATCATTCATTTTTACCTGTTCGTTATACCCATTTACAAGTTGGTGAACTACTCAAGTTAAAACATGCAGATTGCATTCCAACTCATACATTTATATAGGATATTTGAATATTTCCACTCAACTCCTAAAAATGATTTCCTATAAAGTTCTATAAAAATTCAAATAGAAAATACTTTCCTCTTTTTACGACTGTAATTAGTTATTTGGTGGACTTGAATGCCGCGTGACTACAATGTGTGATTATGGTACTAGTAATCAAGCTAATGGTCCAAAGGACATAAATCGCACATTTTTTTGTGTGAAATGTCGACATTTTAAAAGGTACATTCACGATACCAAACAAAATTAAATATACCATATGCGCATTTTGAAGATTTCCTTTTAGGTGTTGCTAGAAGCCAAACAAGGAGTAATAAGTGAAAAAATTCACTCCAGCATGCCATCTTTTGGTTATGAAAGGGGACCATCATTCGATATTGATCTAGCTATTCCCCCCCCGTCCATATTCCTTGAGAAAATAATCAACAATGAAAACAATAAAAAAGCAAACTAGTACAATGTAGGGCGTATACTCTGCGTTTCTAGCATATTTTCGCTTTCTAGTAGCATGTTACAAACGAATGTGGGAAAAATAGCATAGCGTCTTCAGGCATTTCTGATTAGTTATGATGAAGAGGTTTGCTAACTCATTACGGACAAATTGTGACATTTATAAACATTGTTCTAGTACAAACCATTGTTTGCAGAACATAAATGTCGGGACGTTCCAACTTCTATTATAGATGTGCTCATAAGCTATTATTAGCCACATGTTTGCTATTTTCCTGCATTCTCTTACTGCAGTTGTGTCAACACAAATATGAAAAGTTGGCTCTTAGCATGACATGTTAATATAAATTATTGTAGGAATGTATACAATTCTATAAGAAGATTGTACAAAAATGCATGCATGTACATCTCGCACCGCCTCGCCAGTTAAGTTTGCTTACAGGATTGGACACAATTTACATGTTTTATTATTTTCAAGCTTTTTGTGTACTTGGGCAAAAAAGGTACAATAAAAGTATAAATAAAAACCCAACGTAAATATAAAAATAAAGGGATACGGGGTATTCGCCAATGAGACAACATTCTGCTAGATTGAAGCAGAATTACTGTATGAAACAAACTCAAATGAACATATTTTTTAAATATATAATTTTTTTTTTAAATATATAGTTTTAACTTATATTAAGCTTTCAAAATAACTACTGAATTTCCACATTCAAAATTCTAATGTAACAATAGAACGATTTCACAGTGTAATCTGGATATTAAAATAAGAGATATAAACACTAAATATTATGACACTTCTAGTCATATCATGTAACTTTATTGTGAACTATGTCATATCATGTAACTTTATTGTGAACTTCTGGATTTGTCTTCGTCATGTAATGCTCAGGATTCAAACCTTGAAAAGCCAAACATCGTCATATAAATGAGAGCAAAATGGTATAAGTGTCTAAACTATGCAACCAAAATCCGTGTTAGGTAAACTGTAACTAATACTGAAGTTAAAATATACTAAGGACCAAACCAGAAAACGCAATCCATTAGACAGACAAAACCGGGAAGACAAATGAACAACCGTAAGCACAACGGACCGGGTGTGTGACATGGCTGGTTGCGCTCGGAATAAGTAGTTAGGCAGTATATGATAAACAGTTTAATACTTGCCTCAGTGGTAGTGATATGAACTCCGATACTTTTCATTATCCCCTCGCCAACGAAGTTGCGAAAGGGTATAGTCCTTCCGTCCGTAACACCCTTGTGAACACTCTAGACTCAAATTTGACCGAACTTGGCACATACTTAGTCCTTGTCAATATCTAGAACCCTGTTGATTTTCAAGGTCATAGGTCAAAGGTCAAGGTCAGAGTGGAACTTGTAAATTCTTTACTCCCTTGTGAACACTCTATATAGACTCAATATCCTTCAAGGCATTTCGACCAAACTTGGCACATACTTAGTCCTTATGTATATCTTGAACCCTATTGATTTTCAAGGTCATAGGACAAAGGTCAATGTCACAAAATAACTTGTAAATTCTTTACACACGTGTGAACACTCTAGAAGCAACACCCTTCAATGGATTTTGACCAAACTTGGTAGATACTTAAATACATCTACGTACCATTAAGTTCTTGGGGAAATGTGGAGCACTATTGATTTTCAAGCTTAAAGGTCAAGGTCATAGGGTCACAATTGTTCGTAACACCCTTATGAATGCTCTGGAATCAACAGCCTTCAATGGATCTTTGTCTAACTTTATACAAAGTTTAAATTTATTAAGATCTAAAAACCTAAAGATTTTGATGGGATGGTCATGAGTTTAAGGACAATGGTACTGTAGGACTTAGACTTTTTGATGTCATACATCTATGTGACTTTACCTGATACATATATATTGTTTGTCCTTAAGCTACTTCAAACATGACATGAAAAGGAATTCTCTGCCAAATAGTGTATCATATTATATGTGCCACACACCAACAAGGTGGACTACCAGATTATATATACACCCGTGACATTGACGTTGTACGCAGTGGCTCTGTTTACTGTTACTATTCAGACCATCTTATTGTCTTCAGCAAGATTTTAAGTTTTACATCTGAATAATGAAAGTGCTGTGCTATGAATAGTGCACTTTCTCAAACGACAATGAGTTCATTTCATTTCATCATCCCAGGTCATTTCATGTATTATTTGCAGCCTACGACTTCGGTTTGATGATGTATATATATACCGGGGTAATTGTATAAAATTGTGACCCTTTTGATATGGACAGTGACGTTGAAGAAATGATTTATTATATCATAAGTAATATCATCTTTTAAAACCTTTTATACAGGTACCATATAGTAACTATCCGTATGCGATCTCTTTGCGTAATACAGTGATATTATAATGTTACTTGCCTATCTTTCCATAATATCTCTTTTCAGCATTCTTGGCTCAATATTTCCTCAGATGCATTTAAACCACGATTTGCAAAACTAAGGAGATTACATATCAGGATCTATAAGAATGTTGTTTTTCCAGGTCAAAAATCAAATGACAAGAAAATATTTATACATGTACAAATTTCATGGTCAAAAATTTTTCACTTTTTACAGAATACTGGCAAATTTGTAAGTTGCACTTCAAATTTAGTTTTGTTGCTATATGAAAACATGTTTTGTCTAGTTCGTTGTCTGCACTTGAAGTCTTGTTCAGGTCGCTACATACATCGTTTTTCTTGATATAACCCCAAATTGAAACTTCTATATTGTGTAACAGTAGAGCATGATTTTGCTCCAAAAATACCTACCGCACCAACCGGGGATCGAACCCGGAACCTTTGGTACAGTAGTCCACCGCTCTACCAACTGAGCTAAAGGAAAACTCTTTTAGCGTTAGGTAATTTTGGAAGACAAATCGTGCTCTACTGTAAGAGTTGCATATCTCAGCAAAGATTCCTATAAACCTTAAAAACCGCCCAGCAACATATACAATTTATATCGATTTCCCTTTACTAATCGTGTGTGAATTGCAATTTAACCTAACACAATACATATTGTACAACAATTTTCAAAATCTCCATGTGAACTTTGTTCAAAGCCTTTCTTGTAAACAATTCCCGGTAGAACTGTTTGTTTAGTTCAGCACATCTTGCTATTTCGCGGCGGCCAGTTTTTGTCCCCCGTCGCAACGCGACGGAGGGACCTACTAATGGTCTGCGTCCGTCTGTCTGTCTGTCCGTCCGTCACAGTTATTTGTCAGCGCAACTCCCCAGAGACCACTGATCGGATTTCGTTCAAATTTTGTAGGATTGTTAGTCACCTTTTGTTCTTGATCCTATTGCCATTTTGATTCGACAAATTTTACGGGAGTTATGGGACTTTAACTTTTTTCTGCATTCAACACTATAGGAGCAATATGTCAGCGTCGACTTTTCTCTGCGGCGGGGGAACATATGGCTACGTGTAGCAATCTTGTCATTGGTGCAGAAAGCAGGAGTACCCGGAGAGAACCAACGACTTTAGGTAGGAATCTGGCAATCCTTGTCAATTAAGATCGGAGTCGAACACGGGTAGAACTGAACTGATTTTCATTGCAGAACTGATTATTAGGTTGTACTCTACTAAACCTTTCAATTCATTTTATCTATTTGATTAATTTAATTTATCTTATTTTATTATCTCTTTTTTCAGCATTTTGAAAATTCGTGAATGTGGATTCACCGTTGAACTTTTTTAACATTGAATTATGTCACCGGCATATGAAAAAAAAGCTTTTGGTTTCTTTCACCCGCATATAAAAAACTCTCAACAACAAGTGATATAGGTTCAAGTTTTTATGCAGGACGAATAAAAATCCCATAGGTTTATTCTGAAGTTAATGTTTTGGCAAGGCGTACGATAAGTTTACGGGTTTGCAACTTTGTAGTAATGTAACTGGAACGATGCCTACTCATCTACCCAAATATGTCTCAGGTTTTTCATTCAGCAAAATTACGTAATTCATTTTAACATTCTGTAAAACATGTGTTTTTGTTGAAATCCTAATTCTCTGTAGTGAAAACGATTTTGACAAAACATAAAGTTTATCAAGAGTAGACACAGTTAATTAGCCAACACTGAATTGAAGACTTTGTAAATAATTTTTTTTCGTTAGTGCTTGAATAAAATATTAAATTAATACACACATGAAAATAAAAATTCTCTTAATTTCCCTATCTTATTGGCCAAATTTGTTTTGTTTGTTTGTTTTTTTTCAGAGAAACTAGGTCATCGTATACGCTGAGTGTAAATTGCATTAGCTACTTGCGTAATTTTCTGAACACATGTTCTCATAGAGATTGATGTATAAGTGTCTCGGTCGCATGCCAAGGGCACAAAATATTTGTTATCTGACAGAAGATTGTTTAAAATGTACCAAAGTATGATGAAAACTGTCATCATCAAAATCTAATGGAAAAGATGAAAGAAGACGCAAAAAGACATCATCCAAAGTGTCAGGTTTCATATATACTCTCTCAAAAAAGAAACGCAACATACAGAAAATAGGAAATTTACTTCATATATTATTTTCATAATTTATGATATAAATAATTTACACAGGAATGCAAAAATTGGCACACTTCTTGTTCATGAGTTCTTTTACCTTGGAATATCACAGTTTGTCACATATTGTCAATAAATCACTCATAAATTGTCAATATCTGGTATGTCCACCATTTGCTTGTAACACAGCCCCGACTCTTCTTGGCATAGATTGAATTAAACGCTGAGTTCGAACACGCGGTATCCTTTGCCACTCAAACTGAAGTGCCTGCTGTAATTGTTGCAGATTTTGCGGTGGTGGTTGTCGTTGGCGCACGCGCCGATCCACTTCATCCCACAAATGTTCAATTGGATTAAGATCGGGTGATCGTGACGGCCAACGGATCACACTGACATTCTGTTGTTCTAAAAAGTCTACTGTTACACGTGCTGTATGTGGTCGGGCATTGTCGTGCTGAAAAATTTCTCTCCGAATGTCAATTACGGGCAATAAATGAGGTCGTAAAATTTCGTCTCTATACCTAACAGCGTTCAGATTGCCTTGGATATGTATCAGCTGTGTGTTTCTGGCATAAGAAATAGCGGCCCACATCATAACACTGCCTCCGCCAAAATTGTCTCTCTCCACAACACAGTTTTGCGCAAAACGTTCGTTTCGGCGCCTATACACACGTATGCGACCATCTCGCTTTTCCAGTTGAAAACGTGACTCATCGCTGAACCATACTCTTCTCCAGTTCTGTAAATTCCATGCACGAACTGTAGTACACCATCTAACCCTCGCTCGGCGGTGTTGGCGTCTCAGTGTTGCTCCAAAGTAAGGTCTTCTTGCCCTCAATCCATGAGAACGTAACCGATTGCGTACTGTCTGTGCTGATATACGGCGCAACCCAGGGACGTTTACAGCTGTTTCTGTTGCAGCAATAGTCCTATTCCGCAGATGGAAAAGTCTGATGTAACGATCTTGCGCCCTGGTTGTAACACGCGGGCGCCCTGAACGTGGCCGATCTGTCGTAGTACCAAGCTGCAGGTAGCGTCCCCAAAGGCGTGAAATTGTGCTACGATGAACATTGTACGTTACAGCAACAGCATTCTGTGATTCTCCGGCCTCTAGTCGTCCGATAGCGATATTCCGGGTAGCAGCGTCTAACCTTGGCATAGCGTCACCTCATCAGAATTTTATTTTACGAATGCATTCATGAAAAGAAATACCGGGTTTTTATACCGACTGACTGAGCTAAAAAATAACCCATGATTTGCACGTGAAAGTCGACCCAGTTTTTGGCAATGCGTAAATCGTAGGGTGTCCCAGATTGCGACCAAAGTCGTTTACGGGTGGATGAATTTAAATGATTGTACCTGGAAACTTTTTATGAAGGTGTAATTATGATCATGTGTACATATATTTTGATATTTATTGGTTATTTGTCCGGAAAAATAATATTTCAAAAAGATAATCTGATGTTGCGTTTTTTTTTTGAGAGAGTATACATGTGTGTAAATGGGTATCCCTATTAAGCTCATCTGACCAAAGAGGGTTGTTAGTTATTAACACCCCGAGTCCGTTGTCTGTCGACGCCTAAACTTTTCTTAAGATTCTCTATTCTAGACCTACTGGAATCAAAGTTCGAGTGACTTGTCCATTAGTGAGATAACATACGTGTACTTTAAGCTTTCTCAGCTTTCAAATCTTCCAAATAAACATGTATTTTTCCCTGTACTTCAAAACGATTGTTCCACTTTTTGTGACATCCATTCCCCCTTCATTTTTGGGTTTAAGAATTTAATTTCTAATAGAAGTATGATTGCATACCACATGTAGATGAGCAATAAGGTTTTAGAATTTTGATTTTCTAAACAAGGGGTCCACAGGGGTCGAATTTTTAAAATTGTCAATTTAAGCTTCTGACCTAAACTCCTCTTTCATTTTGCAATTTATGCATTTAAATTATATAGTATTGTCCTACACTATAATTACATGCGCACTAAGGTTTTAGAATTTGGATTGTTAAGCCTGGGGTCCACGGATTGTATTTCAAAATTTGTAAGATTTAGCTTGTTAACTAAACTCTATTCATTTTTCATTGGGTTTATTGATTTAAATCCTTAATAGAATGATTGCATACTATTTTTTGATGGGAATAAGGTTTTATATTTTTGACTCCCCGTAAGTGCCCCAACTACTTACAGGGGTGTGGGGATTCCGACAGTATATATATTTTTCTAGTTTTGTTTGTAATTTTGTCAATGTTCAAATTTTCTTTTTGTCTTAAAGCCTTCACTTTTTTGCTATTAGAAACATATGTACTCCTTTTTTCACGTCCATGAGACTTATAAGATTAACTGTTAGCCTTAAATTGACGTTGCCTAGGGTATCATCATTTTAGATACTCGTGTTAAAACTTTCAGTTTATAAATTTCGAATTTCTGTTGAACATACTGGTTCAAATGTGGAATTTGAATTTTGGACACTATATTTGTGCTGGTTTGATTCTATTTCTCACAAATTTTGTCTGACTTCAAGGAGTCGGGCACTTGATTTGATATTAGCTCACATCCGTTTCTATTGAAATTGACATTGCATTTGCATTGGATTATTTAGAAGAAATTTCACTGGTCATTTTGAATATATCTTTGGACAACTGCCATGAAGACCTAGATGATTTTGGGACAGGGAGGCACGGGCTAATCCAATGTCAGGCATTGATATAATGTGGTAATTCTTTCTTACGTTCGGACCAACCAGAAAGTCGGGATATGGGATTTGTAGTTCAGAACGAGCCAGTGTGAATTGTTAATTGCCACTTTGAACAAGTGTTACTGCCGGGTGAAATTTTGGGACTAGTTCTGATAGTCCATCATATGATAAGGGACGACTTTGTACAAATACAGATAATATTAATCATGATACAATCATTCGTACCGTAATAAAACAAACAAAAAACATGAAATAATAAGACAATAACCGTTCATTAGATTAATTATTGTGTTGATCATATAAAATACAGTAAACTTAATCATATAAAATATTTTCCTGCCGTATAAGGTTAATACGTAAAGTTTGAAAATTCCACTGCAGTAACGTTCCGCTGTTTCAAACAAGTGATCAATGGGTTTCTATATTTCTGACTTCCTTTTTTCTAGCATCTCTGACTAAAATAAAGCGCCAATGCCAATATATAAGACATACACACATAAACAGTATTTAACAAACCAAACAAAACAAATATATCATGACACAAATTAATTGAACGCTGAAGCAAGAAAAGTTTGATTTTTATTTTTGGATTTCAAAAGCTTTGGTTACAAGTCGACGAGTGAACCTGTACGCAAGTAATTTGGTATCCAAGTTCCAATTTGTGCACTGAAAATTGTACTCAACTTTTGAAACCTGAAGTTTTTACACTATACCTTGCCACTTATATAAAAACATTTCCGCCAGGTTAAAATTCTATACTTTTATTCAATGATCTAATCAGTTAATTTTATTTTTATTTTCAGCCAAATATTACAGAGTAAACTAATCAAGGCGAAGATATAAACCATTAGAAGCAAGTCTTGAATATTTTCTATCGATTTCACTGACCGTTTAGTTCTCAACATCATAAGCAATATAACGGTTTATATCCTTGTCCAATGCCACATTAAGTGGGATTGTGGACACGGATTTGAATCGGCAATAAAGATGTTACTTGGTGTTTGCTTTCAGTTTTCTTTAAATAAATATGTGTTTGAATACGACCCGTATTTTTCCTGGAAATCGCACTTTTAAAATCCGAAAGTACTGCTGTTTTTTTTTTTTTACACTATTACATCTTATCTGTAGCATTTTGTATCTCTATTATATATATATGTAGTCTGTGTCTAACAGAATTTAATGACTTAAAATTACTCTGTGGCAAAATATACTATTCTTTTTACCAAATAGAATACCGGTACCACGATGGTGTGATGAAGACACTGATTCAGTATAGCAAGGCAGGGACAGTGGTCAATATATGAAAAGAATTTTCTCACTATTAAATATTTTAGCACTTATCTATCAGTTTGAGCAACAATGTAACAATAATGAATGATAAAACCTTTAGATAGGATGAGTCAAACTGCCTTGAAGCATTCAATGTCACTTTTACTTCTGATCCAATCTTGCGATAAAATACTTGCCTTTTTATGTCTATCACATGACTACAGAAAACAAGATTGTCATGGGTGTTCTGTAAATCAGATGTTCTAAGACGAATTGATAAGTACTACAATAACTGATCTTGATATTCCGTATTCTTTGTGGAGGACCGTATGCTACATGATGCAGATATAGTGTATGAAGGGTGGACAGACATAAGCAACTGCAAATTCACAGATATGAGCGTTTTTCAGTCGAAAGAGATTTCGTTTATAAAATCTAAACATGCACCGTAGTTGAAGTATGTATGTAGAATTTCCCATATACATGCTCTTTTTTATTTAAAATCTGCTGTCAAGTATTTGAGAAGTTAAATGGTGCGATATCAATAACAAGAGGTATATTTTGTGAGGCAAGGGTTCAAGGGTCGGCCTAGGTCAGAGGTAGGAGTTAAAGTAACTAAAGCTGGAGCAATAAGGGAAATAAAAGGATACCGGAGATGGGCATAAGGTTGAACTAATCTCTCTTTATAACCGTTCATACATGAAAGTAGTATTAATTCTCTTCATCTACATCTTCCGGTTGTCTGCTGCACTAAATTCATCAAGAGATTTAGGAGGAGTTGCACTCATAAATGTACAAAGCTTTGACAAAATATGAAGCAAAAAGTAGTAAAAATGAAAAATATCTGAAGTTGGTAGTCAAGGGATAATATTACAGGACCTAACTTCATTATTAAAATCATGGTACCTCAGTATGTACTTAAAATATTGTCGAATTTTTAGCGAGGCAACTGCCTCACTTGCCTCGATAATTGTAACGTCCTTTGGTGGAGTCAGGGGTGGCTTAATAACATAAAAGCAACACCAAATATATTAATGAAATGAAAAAATAAAACAATAGAAAAAAACACACACACAAAAACCCCAAAATGGAAAGTAAGGACTGAAAATATAGGATCAGGCATGTATGTCTAAACAGATATAATATCTGCCTTAAGTATATTTCGGATGTCTCGTTAGATACGACTCAGAATGACAGACATCAATATCCTTATCGTTAATACTTATTGCGTTTTAATGTGAACTTCCTATCAAATACAAAGCCAGTAGAACATGAAAAAATACTAAAAATTATTGCCCAATAACACACTAAGCTACTGCAGTTCCGTGAAGTATTCCCGATAACTTCTCACTGCGTTGTTGATGTCTTGGGTGATTCTTCAAGGCTGAGAATAAAATCATAGCTAGTTTTGGCGATAAGTCATTTCCATTATTTTCGCTGTGTGATATGTAATTGACAATCATTCTTAACACCTGCAAATGATTCACATGGGTGACGCATCAATTTCTGTTGTAATAATATTTTTGAAACATCTCATGAAAGATCATTTGATTATCATATTCGACGTTCCATGGATGAGACGTATATATATTTCATATACTCAATGTTCAGCAACAGCTCAAGTGGTAATACATTTATAGAGACCAATCAGAACGGAATATTGGAGAATTGGTTATTTTAATTATAAACTTTTTGTTTATCTAAAACATGTTGATCTTACATTATATTCAGAATATGAAGATTTTGTATTCGAAACTGGTGTTGAATAGTCCAGCTAATCTTAAGATTTATATTCCGAAATCTTGGGATTTATATTTAATAACTCCGGATTTATATGCGGACGTATCATTTTTATTGGCTTAAGAAATCACTAGAAATTGCAGCTACACTTCTCCATTAACTCTGTTTAGGAGGAATATAACTTGTAGATACAAGTATTATAATAGGCTTTAAGAAATCACTCACCGTGAGAACTATAATTTAGGATATGTTTAAGGCTCATCTGATGCATAACTGAATATATTTTTAAAATTTTGCAAAATCACAGTTGAGTCTAGTACTGATTGAAGACCCCCTCCTTACAACCCTAATGTAATGATTTCAATCAATACGCCAAGCTCGATCTGCTGTTCAGGGCGAAACAAAACACATCGATGTAAACATGGTAAAGTAAACCATATTTTAATCATATTTTCCTCACGCAGTATAGTTATATCTTTAGATTACAAGGTTCAGATTACGAGCAAACAAAGTGTCGGTTTTATAGAAAATTCCGCTGTTACCCCTAGATGAAAGGTTTTGTTGTTTTATTGACTAATTTGAAAAGGTATTGATCAGAGATAAAAATGAAAAAATTGACCTGGGTGATCTGTGGAGGTCAGTTATCTTTTCACAGAATTTGACATTGATGTATGTTCCGGAATAACACTACATTCCGCATTTGGTTTAGATTATTACGTTTTGGATTAACCGGAAGTTGTCAAATTATTTATGAAAATGTCAAATGTTACATGAATTTTAATTGAGGGCTACACAATGGCACAGGAAGAAAAGTCACCCCTGTTAGGAAACACGGATGGCGATGAATACTGTTATCCTAATCCAAGAAAGAGAATTTCCTCAGTCCCACCAGAGTTGAAGGGTGTAATAACAAATGTGAATGGTACAATCAACACCAGTTCATCTACGTCTTCCTTACTAGATTTCGATTTCGTTGTTTGTGTATTCGTTGTCACATTTGACACTAGATCAGGTACAGAAATGTTCAGTCTTTGGCTTACTTGTGATAAGTACCTATAACCCTTCCTATAATGAAATTGATTGTTGGTTTCCCCTTAAATGTGAAAATTTCAGGTCAGATTTTTTTGTGAACTTGCACATGTGATGGTTTTGGTCTGTAAAGAATCTTTAAAATAAATTTGTTTCATTCACAATTTAGACAAAAGGTTTGTTTCACTGAAAATTCTATAAAATAGTCTGTTTCATTCACAATTCCGTAAAATAAAGCATGGCAGATGAAAGTTGCTAGATGATATAACAGTTTCTAATCAAGGATTTAAATAGTAGAAGGATACAAATCTCACGATATTTTACATGGCTTGTGTGTTAATATGTTGCTTGGCACGAGAAGAAGTGAGATTACCCATAGGTGCAATTCGTTGACGATGCAAAATGGTAGAATATTTCATCGCTTCAGCATTTGATACCAGTATTTGAAAGTATATAACACCATAATTATAGGTATCAGGTGAAAATATTTGCCCTAAATATTAGACATTGATAAAATATAGACTTGTTGTGGATATTACACCAATTTCATCAATAATTAACATTAATCAGTTTGCCCTTTTGACCATCATAATCCCGCCTATAGTGGGCTGTTGAGACACTAATTTAAAATTCAAAGTCCTCCCTCAATGTATAGAAGGCATTTTTTTTAGAACAGTGCTCCCTATCTATATTTACCATCGTTTGTCAAAATGGGGTGTGCTTGGATGGAGGAGGGGTGCCTCATTTAGAAATCAATAAACTTCCATGTTTACATGAAATCGGCTCAGCAAAAGTATAATTGTGTAGTTTAGAGTGTAAACAATGTATAGTATAAAAACGTGATGGATTGATTTGTTTTATCATTATTTGTGTTATAAATATCTTTTATTGTCATTTGTCAAAATGGCAGCGTTATGGGGAAAAATTCATGTGAGGCCTATTTAGAAATCAATAAACTTTCTTGTTTTCATGAAATAGGCATACTAAAGTGTGTTAATTGTAGTGTAGGGTCTTTGCAATGTATAGAACAAACCTTGGCATGGTGGGTTGCGTTGTTCATGTTGTTTTTGGTTGTTTTTAAACTCACTTTTTTCATTTGGTGCATAAAAAATTAAAATACTGTTCAAATTAACTTCTGTAATCCTGACAGCAAATTCAAGAATGGTTTTGTGTAGTGTAGTATAAAGGTGAAGTATGAATTTATATGTAAAACACCGAAATAATTACCTATGTGGCATACCAATTAACAGACCGTGTTTATACAATCAATTATAACCCCTGTAATTAACAAATGTCAGGTGGCCGGGTGAACCTCGGAAGGTTAGGTGCTATTGATAATTGAATATACAGGTGCCCAGCTGAGAAAACTTCTAGGCACCTGTGATGGATCATGGGGGGGTTTAACCCATAGAGCTGGATAGCGCATTCCCAGGTGGCGGATAGAGGGCCCTCTCGTTGGAGGGTTGTCAGGTCATAATACGGAAAGTCTGACCGTGGACCATAGTGGGGAACGTGTTTGGAGAATGCCACACTACCTGCACGCTAAAGAGCCCTTCTGTAGTTTTTGAAAAAGAATAGGCTAATGCCACTACAGAATGCTAAATTATCTGACCCTACCAAACCATCCTCCTTTTACAGTGGCAGTCAAAATTGGTTCCCCTGTGTGTCCTAACCCACCCCTATTTGAATTGTTTGATAAATTGAGATGGTTCTCGTGCTGAAGAAGCATGAAATATTTGCCATTGGACGTTAAGCATCTATCAATCAACTATTTAACTTATACTTGTGGAGCTTCCTAAGTTTTTTATGGGCCACAGTGAATTTTAATGAATATAACTTTTATTGTTTGATTTTTGTGTCGCCTTCTATCCTCAACTACTCGTAAACCGCTCAAAGGATTTTGATCAAACTTTCTCTGTGCATATATATTTCATTTTTAGAAAATGTTAATTTTTTTTGGGTAAAAATTGACATTTTTCCAAAAAGGGGGGGGGGCAAAACTTCTATCCTCAACTACTCCATAACCGCTCAAAGGAATTTGATGAAAATTTCTCTGTGCATTAAAGTGGAACTAAAACGCTTATAGAAAGTTATTTTCATTTTATAGTACTAAAAAAACGTATAAAAACGCAAAAAACCCGATGAAATTCGGTAACTTAGTTTTCGAGATATTAGCAAAATACTGGCCGATCGTCATTTGCACACCTGAACGATTTGTTAAAAAACTCGAATATTACTAGTCGCCGGAAGTGACGTACTGTGCGGTTCAGATCTTTTACATGAATAGGTACAGGTCATTTGCAAAGTGAAAGCAGATTCAGTTGATTGTTTATACGTTATTGGTGACAACTATCGATTGACAGTGCTTCTTATATATTCACCGACACTTGTTTGATGAAACATTGTACTTAATTTAAATCTACAATTCAACAATGGGAAGGAATTGTGCAGTTGCGGGATGCAGCAACTCTGCAAAAACGGGACATACTCAACACGCTTTTCCAAAAGATGACCGACAACGTAACTTGTGGGTTCGTTTTGTAAAACTAACCCGTGTGGATTTTACTGTGCCAACTAAACACTCAGCCATATGTTCAGAACACTTCTCAGAAGAATGCTATGAGGTTGACAGGTTGAGATTCAAGGAGTTATTTGGTTTATCTGCTCATAACGGCAAGAGACTATTGCCAAGTTCAGTGCCAAGCATTTATCCCAACCAGCATGACCAGTATACATGGTATAGTGACGGTCTGCACCAAAATACTTTTGAAAAAATAATTCTAACATGTCTGATCTTATTTGTTTTTATATACCATGCATATGTCTTTATATATACATCAAATTTATGTGTATATATGCACATGTTTGAAAATGAATGCATTATCATAATGTCATTGTGAGAATAAGCCTACATTAAGCCTATGCAGCCTCTCCTGTTGAATCAAAATTTTTTATGTATAACTATATTGTACCTTTACATCATAGATAGGGTATATTTAAGGGTATTTTTAGAGTTATCGTGTTTGATTTACACCCCTTCTTTTCAAACCACCACAGTTACCAACATCCTGAACATAGGGCTATTTAAAAATAGTATTAATGGAGTAAGTAGAAGGTACATGTAAGGCCGCTTATATCAAATGCAGAGCCTTGACAGGCATGACTTTGAAAAGATGTAGCCAACAAGCTAACATAAGTTGTAGTACAATAAGAGGCTATTATAGCGAAATGTGAAGCTCCATAAAAAGTTATTCTGGTCCCATGTCCCTCTGAATTTTTTTCTCTTTCTATGAGCATAAAAGTTATACATTTGTAACCATAATAATTTCAAACATTAAGAGTCTGCTGACTATGGTAAAATAATACAATATAGAACAATACATGTACTTCCATGATATAACTACCTCTCTATTTATATAACATGTTCATGATCATAATCCTGATAATGCAGAAAATAATTTGGGTAAAAATGTAGCTTTTTTTAAAAGACATTCTATTTCATTAGCAATGTAAAGCTAAAGCAAAGTTTGAATGTCTAATTATTTATTAAAAGAATATGTATTTATTTATTCATTATTTATAAAAAAATATATATATATGACACTTCCAATCGTGCAAGAAATTTTAATTTCCCCGTAAATAGTATTAAACACCTGTGAAAATTAAAACTAGTTCATGATATAAAACAAATTAGTAAACATGTGGATGGATATTTATCACCTTTAATCCTGGTAATTAAAACAGTTAAAGTTTTAGCACCTATTAATTAACATCCTGTTATCTAGTAATAAAGATCAAACAAAAGTTTTAATCCCTCCAATCAGGTAAATAACAACTTGGCCATGCACCTACCACCTGTGGAGTAAATCAATATACCGGTAACAAAGTCATTAGAAAGGTGTTATGAAAACCAGTTTTGACTGGTTTTATATGGAAGGGAATTACCGCCATAATGATAACGATATATTCTTGTTGTATTATTACTATTCTTATTCCTATTATTGTAATTGTCAGCTGTATTATGATAAATCTTATTTTCTAATTTCATAAACATCTAATTTCTATTTTATATTATTAAATTTCTAAATTGTTACAGGCCGATTATTAATTTTTTATTGTAACTTTTCTACTTTCATGCATAAATTTTTAAATTTTATTTTCCAAAATTATACTTTTAAACTTTACAACCTCAAGCTTGTCAAATCCTGAAATGAAAAAGATCAAATATCCCGTTTCCATAAAAAATACACGAATTAGAATTTAGAACTTAGAACTTAGACGAATAGCAATCAGCATATTGGAATTTAGAACTTACGAATTGGAATTTAGACGAATGCGAGTTAGCATAATTGAGTTGGCATAATTTAATGTCACATTATGACGATCAGTGGCGCTGTCGTCTGTACAATGAATCTCCCTCATCATGTGACCTTGTTTACGACAACTAGAACGATAGCTGAGGGTCTTAAAGAGGGGGTATGAGAACGAACAACGTGAAATAAAAACATTTTCGCTGAAATCGAATCACGAATAATAAGCAACGTTCTAAGGAAAAGAAAACGGACATATACATTTTTTTTTTTTAATATTCACTTCTTTATTAAATTGAATATTGATGGAACTGATTAGCCTATATCAGAATTTCCCGTATCTTCAATACCGTAACACGTAAAATAACGAATCGCGGGCAATAAAAAGAACTGGAAACGCCCAAAGATCGAAAACACGAGAAATGAAATGGGGAAAACGCAGCACGATAAACACGCTGTACGTTACCTCCCTCATAACTCTGGGGCCGTCAGATTTACGGCTGTGGTTCACTGTTTACCCAGTAAGTTTTAAAAGAAATATTGGATGGACACTGGTGGATTTAGAGAAGTGGAAGGGCCCGCCCCTTTTTAGCCGAGACCATATATTATGTATAAAAGTCCCATAAAATTATCCCGGGTCTCCTGTTGTCTTCGGGGCCTGTATACGATATTTATTGTGGGTAGGCCTACTCACAATAACTATCGTATTTTACAGGCCCTATGCTTTTTCACTAAAGAATTGTCAGATGCCGTGACCCGGATCCGACACTGATCACAGGGCTCGTATCAATATAGTCTTTCGATCACCAATCATTACTGGTTGATACGAGGGAAGGGGGAGGCTTTTCATAAAACTTTTCATATTGAATCCTTGAAGTCCTCAGTGGGTGATGTGAAGCCCCCGGAATTTCCTGGATTTTCTGAGATAAATTTTAGCATAAAAATAAAAGTTTTATGCCCCCTGACAAAAAATTGGGGGTGGGGTGGGTGTATATGCCGCTTTGTTCGTCCGTCTGTCTGTCTGATCCAAAGCAAATCGTTTCCAGATGATTACTCAAGTTTCCTTTAACCAATCATTCTGATATTTGAACACAACGTTACGGGCTTATATTAAAATACAGGTCAAGTTCTATTATGGGAGGAGCAAGGATCCCAAAATTTAAACCTCACCCCTGTTTTCTCATAGCATTTTTATAACAGAAATTGACCTGTGTTTTTTTATAAGTAACATTGTGTTCAAATATCAGAAGGATTGGTCAAAGGAAACTTGAATAATCATCTGGAAATGAGACAGACAAACAGACGGACGAACAAAGCGGCATATCCCCCCCCCACACCCATTTTTTTTTGTCAAAATTTATCTCAGAAAATCCAGGAAATTCCGGGGGCTTCACATCTTGGATATCCAAAACGGCTTCGCCCTGGACCAACTGAGGACTTCAAGGATTCAATATGAAAAGTTTTATGGAGAGCCCCCTCCCCTTTCCCCAGTATCAACCAGTAATGATTGGCGATCGAAAGACTATATTGGTACGAGCCCCTGTGATCAGTGTCAGATCTAGGTTTTCGAAACGTTGGGACACGGCATCTGACAATTTTTAGTGAAAAAGCGTAGGGCCTGTAAAATACGATAGTTATTGTGAGTAGGCCTGCCCACAGTTAATATCGTATACAGACCCCGAAGACAACAGGAGACCCGGGATAATTTAATGTGACTTTTATACATAATTTTATATATGGTCTCGGCTTAAAAGGGGCGGGCCTTTCCTCTTCTCTAAATCCACTAGTGTCCATCCAATATTTCTTTTAAAACTTACCTTGTGTAAACAGTCAACCGCAGCGCACCAGTTATGAGGGAGGTAACGTACAGCGTGTTTGAACTTTTTTATTTATCGTGCTGCGTTTTCCCCCATTTTATTTCTCGTGTTTTCGGTCTTTGTGCGTTTCCAGTTCTTTTTATTGGCCGTAATTCCTTATTTTACGTGTTACGGTATTGAAGATACGGAAAATTTTGATATACGTTAATTTTAGAAATACATATGTAAATTATATCAATATTTAGTACCATCATTATTCAGTGTAATTAAGAAGTGAATATTATCTAAAACAATGTATATGTCCCCTTTCTTTTCCTCAGAACGTTGCTTATTATTCGTGATTAGGTTTCAGCGAAGATGTTTTATTTCACGTTGTCCTTTCTCATACCCCCTCTTTAGGACCCTCATATATCGTTCTACGTAAACAAGGTCACGTGATGGGGGAGATTCATCAGACGACAGCGCCACTGATCGTCATAATGTGACATTAAATTATGCTAACTCGCATTCGTCTAAGTTCTAACTTTCAAAATGCCGATTGCTATTCGTCTAAGTTCTAAATTCCAAAATGCCGATTGCTATTCGTCTAAGTTCTAAATTCTTATTCATATATTTGTTTATGGAAGTTATTCATTTCAGGACTTGATGATGTAAAATTTAAAAGTATAATTTTAGAAAATAAAAATTAAAAATTTATGCATGAAATTATAAAAGTTACCATAAAAAATTAAATCGGACCTGTAACAATTTAGAAATTTAATAATATATAAAATAGAGATTAGATGTTTATGAAATTAGAAAATAACACTTAGCATAATACAGTTAACAATTACAATAATAGGAATAAGAATAGTAATAATACAACAAGAATATATCGTTATCATTATGGCGGTAATTCCCTTCCATAATATTTGCTTGTTTAAAAAAATAGTGTTTGTTTTTTATTCCTATAAGATGGTCTTCCATTTGTATTTATGTTATACACACCTTTCAAAATATCTTTCACTTTCATTCTTTTTATATATATGTATATGGGGGCATTTATTGAAATTTATTGGCTATACTATTATAAATCACTAGCATTGCTGTCTTCATCCATAATATATTCCTTCTGGTCAATGTAAACAAGTTCAAGAGTAGCCCGCACTGTACGTCATTTCCGGTCAATCGGGGTCACTCAGCGAGGAAACCCTGTTTCCGGAAATAGCGCTGATTGGATTTCCCACAGGTAAAAATAATCCAACTTCACTCGCTATTTTCTCCGTTATTACTTGACCAAATTTCATCGGGTTTTTTGCGTTTTTATACGTTTATTTAGTACTATAAAATGAAAATAACTTGCTATAAGCGTTTTAGTTCCACTTTAACCTTAATTCACAGGTGTGCATGTATATTTCATTTTTAGAAAATTTTATTTTTTTTGGGGTAAAAATTGACATTTTTGAAAAAAAAAGGGGGGGGGGGTCAAAACTTCTATCCTCAACTACTCCATAACCACTGAAAGGAATTAGATGAAACTTTCACTGTGAATTAATCTTAATGCACAGGTGTGCATATATATTTCATTTTTAGAAAATTTTAATTTTTTTTGGGTAAAAATTGACATTATTCCAAAAAAAGGGGGGGGGGGTGCAAAACTTCTATCCTCAACTACTCCATAACCGCTCAAAGGAATTTGGTGAAACTTTCTCTGTGCATTAACCTTAATGCACAGGTGTGCATATATATTTCATTTTTAGAAAATTTTAAATTTTTCTCTGTAAAAAATGACATTTTTGAAAAAAAGAGGGGGGGTCAAAACTTCTATTCTCAACTACTCCATAACCACTGAAACGAATTAGATGAAACTTTCACTGTGAATTAATCTTAATGCACAGGTGTGCATATATATTTCATTTTTAGAAAATGTAAAAATTTTTTTGTACAACATGATATTTTTGCAAAAAAAGGGGGGGGCAAAACTTCTATCCTCAACTACTCTATAACCGCTCAAAGGAATTGGATTAAACTTTCTCTGTGCACTACCCTTAAAGACCAAACCAACTATTGTTTATACGCACATCTCAGCGCATAAGTATTTTTCCATAAGACGTCTATGACGTTGATAGGAAATCCGCGAAACGTCGAAAAATCCGCGAAACGGTATTTCACATTCGAGTTATTTTTGAAAAGCTAAAATGGCGTCGCGCTTGAAAGGGCGTTTCATTAAAACTAGTGAAAGGAAGCGCCGAAAAGACTGCCGAGGGCGAATGTCTGAAATTAAAAGGAGGAAAACAGATTTTTATTATCTACAAGAAAATCAAGATGCAAGCAAAATCTTTGAAGAGAGAGGGAAATGCATGTACGATGAATTGCCTATTAATTCTAAGAGGCAATTGTTTGACAGATGATGCAGATTTTCGTATTTTCAAATGTCATAGTTGTCGGAACTTAACCACTGGATTGGAGTGATGCGTAAGACTTCTACGGTTGAGCCGTAACAAATTGTCTGATATACCACTAACTATCGGTAGTACCAGAATCTAGGATGGCTATATGGCTATTCACAGTTTCTGATGTTAACTTTCTTTTTTTTTTTTTTTCGATGTAACCTACATTGATAAGGCATAATGGCCATAGTTACATTTCCTGCAATTATGATATGTCTAGTAGCTGGTACATTGGTGTTGGCGCTGAAAGGTTTTGTTTTTTTTTTAAATTAACAGTAAATAACTATAACTGTCGAAATGGCAATACACGGACAGCAATATCAGAATTGTGTTGTAGTTTTAGAGTTCTTGTTTTCCTTCAATGTAATGGTTTTATAACAAAACGTTCCGGACAGTTCCTAGCATAGATGTTGACAAACTTTTTCCAGCACAGAAACTAGTTATGCAACAAACACATAAAAATTGGGAAAATATTCTTGGCTTTCTTGCAAACACTATAAATTTACTTCTTGTCAAAATAAAATGTCGCAAATATTCGCAAATGAAATCACTCCCTGGATTGATTCTGTGAGATATGATCTAAGTTTGGTTCTCGATGACTTCGACAAACCTATGTTTATTTGTTTTGTTTGATTGCTGTGACTTTCTACTTAACACTTGAATGATTGCAAATTAAAGTTTGGCTTTAGAACTGGAAAATTCGAATCAAAATTCGAAATTTAACCCGAACACGACTTTTAACTGGAACTCATTAACTGAGGCACGAACTCGAACTCTTAGGTTAGTGTTGAAGAATCTACAAATGATAAGCGCAGCAACAAGATCAAAAATATTTTACCATATCATTCCAACCAATAACAAAATTGGTTTGAACGAGGCTTACACTATGTACATTGCCGGCGACACGGTGACTTGAAGGGAAAGTTCTTTTTTTTGTTTATTGTGACGTCATGTTTATTGAGAAAACAAAACTAAGCTTGGCGTAGCTGAATATGTCATTTTTTTGACGTTAAATCCGTTTTATTTTTCTTATGAAGTCGTTGACCTATCATTTTTTTTGTCTTATTCTGACAACAATGAATAACTAAACACTGTATAAAAATTTAAGAAAAAAATCAATTACAGATTTTTCAAAATTCAATAAAATATGCAGTAAAAATTGGCCCAAATTTGCATGGGAAAGGCCTTTAGAGCAGAATACGTGGTCATTGCGTTATGGGAAACCGTTTTCTTTGTTTCAATAAAAAAATATATATATTCTGGAAGCAAACACAAAAGTCCGTATAAAAATTCGACTTTCACGACGGAAATGGCATCATTTGAAAAATATGCCGTAAATTTAGCATCTGGCTGAATGTAAGCATTTTTTGCGGTACTATAGCAACGAAACGAATTCGGCGACCTATCTTTTTTATTCGCTAATATCGTTCAAAAAACCACCAAGAACGAATATGTTGAGTTTCAAGAAAAAATCAATTACAGAAATGATTAGTTGGTTTGGTCTTTAATGCACAGGTGTGAATATTTATTTCATTTTTAGAAAATTTTAGCATCTGGCTGAATGTAAGCATTTTTTGCGGTACTATAGCAACGAAACGAATTCGGCGACCTATCTTTTTTATTCGCTAATATCGTTCAAAAAACCACCAAGAACGAATATGTTGAGTTTCAAGAAAAAATCAATTACAGAAATGATTAGTTGGTTTGGTCTTTAATGCACAGGTGTGAATATTTATTTCATTTTTAGAAAATTTTAGCATCTGGCTGAATGTAAGCATTTTTTGCGGTACTATAGCAACGAAACGAATTCGGCGACCTATCTTTTTTATTCGCTAATATCGTTCAAAAAACCACCAAGAACGAATATGTTGAGTTTCAAGAAAAAATCAATTACAGAAATGATTAGTTGGTTTGGTCTTTAATGCACAGGTGTGAATATTTATTTCATTTTTAGAAAAATTTAATTTTTCTTGGTAAAAATTGACATTTTTTTAACAAAAAAAAGGTGGGGTCAAAACTGCTATCCTCAACTACCCCATAACCGCTCAAAGGAATTTGATGAAACTTTCTGTGCATTAACCTTAGTGCACAGATGTGCATATATATTTAATTTTTAGAAAATTTTAATTTTTTTTTTGTAAAAATTGACATTTTTGGAAAAAAAGGGGGGGTTCAAAACTTCTATCCTCAACTACTCCATAACCACTCAAAGCAATTTGATGAAACTTTCTCTGTGCATTAACCTTAATGCAAAGATGTGCATATATATTTCATTTTTAGAACATTTTAATATCTTTTGTAAAAATTGACGTCCGCAGGCGACACATGTCTTCCTTGGAAGACTCACACATTTTTTTTCTTTCTTTTGAACTTTGTCCTTGTTAATGAGGTGATGAAATGAGTTTTACAACAACCTTTTTATCAGAACAAAATTTCACCCACCCTTGAATTTTTTTTGTGGTGATCCCTGCTACATGTAGGTTTATAAGTAATCTTTTGATAATGGTTATTCAAAGAATATGTGATCAAGTTGATGTTTGATGATCTCAAATACTTCAGGGATACATGTTGACATCATAACAGAGTGTTGAAATAACGTTTTTTTTCTGGTAAGTTGTTTGTTCAAACTAATTCTATGAATATCATAAAAACAATTAGTATACTTAGAATTTTGTCACACACATGCACATATATATATGTAGGTACATGTTTTTTGTGTGAAGAATAATTGTCATCCACCACATTACTTCTTTCATGTTATTACATACAATTTACCTTTTCACTACAGCAGTTGTCTACTTATGTTTGAAATGTTTTCAGTGTGGCATTCTGTGTTGATTTGAAATGTGTGGCATCAGTATGTTTAGGGCATGTGTTGTGATATGGGCTGTTGCTCATCACAACTTCTAAATGCCAACCAAAACAATGCTCTTAGATGGGGTCTTATTTTTGCCTATCTAACATCCCATCATTCTGCAGCTGCCCCTCTTATTATTTGTTTTTATTAACATTTCACCATTCGAAACCTGACTACAGTGACTATACAAGTGTTTTGCAGTGGATTCTGGGAAATTCACCCAGACACATTTTTCTGCTTGAAACAACAGATCGTGTAGATTTACATGTATCCTTGTGGAAAAGATAATTTCACCGTAAAGACATTTGTCTGAAATAACTTTGGAAATATAAACTGAAATGTGGAATAGTTTTTTGTTGGATTCCTTTCAAAATTATATTTGATGAGCCAACTATCCAGCTTCCAAATTTAGTTTAACATACAGTGTAGAACATTAAGTTAAATTTCTGAGATCTGTTAGAAGCCATTTACCAAAATGAAACAAAATAGCATCTCTTTAGATGCAGAGAATTATTAATTCAGATTTGAAAAAGCAATGTTATGTTAAGTCATAAATGTTGGTACAAGTTAATTCAATGAATAATTACTGAAATACATCTGTACAATATTACATAATAATGTATGTGATTGTAAAATCTAATTTTAAGCTAGTCATTTGTAAATTGGACCAGTATTACATTTTACCAGAATCTCTAGTTTTGGTAAAAATTCCTTTAGTGATAGGGACGAGATCAAAAGTTCAATGTAGGATGAAAAACTTAATTCAAATAGTTTGGGTGTGGGTGGGGGGGGGGGGGGGGGGGGGGGGGGAGGGGGGATAAAAATGGCTGCAAGTTTTGTTATCCAACATTAATTTTCGGGTTGAAAAATATACTGATTCAAGTGATGTCCAAGTCAATATACAGAACAAACATACATTGTTGAGGAAAAACAGGACCCATGATACAAAAAGTATACTCTCAAAGCATATGCCCATATTCGTCAATCAATTTTTCCCAAATTAAGTTAAGAGGGGGGTGGGGGGGGTCAGTGAAAAAACTATGTGAATTTAGTTTTTTATCCTACATTGAACTTTTGATCTCGTCCCTTAATTGTTACTGTCTAAGATTTTTCACTGACATTAACACTGATGCAGTGTATATTAATTATTTGTCAATATTAACAGGGAACATGATAGAATGGTGTCAGCCAGAAGAATTTGAACTTGATGGTGTTGAATTTAAAGCCATGGTCAGTGGATCACATACTTTGTTGAAAGACTTTGTGTGAGTACTTTTAGAACAGAGCTTAGAGGTACATGTATTTTATCTTCATTGCAGTTTAACAGCTATTTTTTGCAGAGCATAATTAACATTAACTTTATTTCTTACAATAAATAGTAATTTGAGATTGAGATTTCAATTAAATTTTTTTATTGAACATAGATTTGGAAAGAAGTGAACCTTCGTGAATGTTTTCAAAAGATACATTTACTTTTCAGATACTTCCGTAAAGACAATTTGTATGGTTTAGCTTGTTTTGAAAACATGCATGTTGAAAGTGAGATTGAACGAGGTGCTAGAATGAAGTCAGTTGGAATCTTATCTACATCTTATACCAATTTATACAGACACATGCAGTTTTTAGAAACACAAGTCCGGTAAGACATAAAAAAATCATAGGATATATATATGTATTAAAAAGTACTGGTAAGGCCAAAAAACATATGTGTATTTAAGGTTACCCTACCTACCCTATCTTTTTGTCTACCCTAACCCATTTTATTCCCATTTTAGGACAAAAATGCCACTGATATAATTATTTCCTTAATAAAACATCTGCTGACCATTTTTTCTCCCATAGAGGTCTATGTAAAATAATTTTTTAAAATAAAATGATTTTGCCTACCTACCTACCCTATTTTTTGTCACATAGTAACCTTAAACAAACATATTTTGTCTTGGTCTAATCAAATTCAAGCAAGAAATCTTTTTCATTATGATAAATTTTTTGTGGATTGTAAGGGTTTTTTTTGCGCACCTTTTTGAAAATATTATCCAAATTTTTACATATCTCTTCTTTGACAACTGGCAAAGCCACAGCGTACACAAAGTTTGACTATTGTCACAGTGGCGGAAGACTAGGAAATTAATGCACAGTTGAGTTGAATATAATAATTTTGATTTAATTCATGTTCAGCAGGATAGTGAGAATTTTTTTGTTTCTGTTCATGAAGAATGATTATATATCTATTTGTATGGAAAATAAGGTGCAGTTTATGATTTTTTTATACTTTGCCCAGACTATTTTTTTTTATACAGATACTGTGAAATTAATATGTATTTTTTTCAACTGAGTGAAAAGAATATCCCATTTCATTGGATAATTAAAAAATTTTAGACACCAGTTAGAGACTCCAGGGATGTATTCACATCTAGAAGTATTTTATCATGACAAGAAAGGAACATTAAATAGTCGCAGTATACCAGTGCAAGTTACGTCAAATTCATCATCATCCACACCAAGTCAAGAATTATTACCAGAAATGAAGGTAACAAAGTTGTGGTTTTAATAATAATCAAAATGATTTCCACGTCATAAATAATAGATAGGAATTCTATGTGTCTTACAGACACACCATCTGTAGTTTAGAATAAAAGAGATTTTTCAGAATGTTCAGGTATTAGCATTGTTGACTGCATTGTTTGATTATAGGCTAATTACCGGTTTTGGAAAAACTTAATTTCAACTTGATGAAATTTCTTAAAAATGGAAAATGTTTAATAAAAGTTCTCACCATAGATGATAAATGTTTATAATTAAGTATATTTTTATATATTAATAAAAAAAAATTGAAACATTTACTGTCGTTACACTGGTATTTTGTTCTCTTTTACATACATGCATAAGAGAAACTATTGATGTTTAATTTATTATAGATAACCCATCCTGCTGGGTGTTTTTCCCAGTTTATGAAGTTTTTTGGAGAGAAGATATTTATATTGTGGAAGTTTGCATTATTACAACAGAGAATATTATTTTTCTCTCCTCCTCCAATAGGTGTTGTTTGTTACAGAGGTAAATCACTCATAATTTTTTAGGCTTTTCAATTCAAAATCAACACATATGTATTAATTTTTAGCTCACCTGGCTATTGCCAGGGTGAGCTTTTGCCATCACTTGGCGTCTGTCCGTCGTTAGCTTTTCATTCAAACATCTTCTCAGAAACCATTTGGCCAATTCCAACCAAACTTGGCATGAGTGGTGTATGGAAGGTCCTCAACAAAGTATCCTCATTTAGTTCTGATTGGTCAAGAAACATGGCCACCAGAGGCAATTCTTGTTTCTGATTTGCTGATTTTCAAAAATCTTCTCCTCTGAAACCGCTGGGCCGATTGGTTTGAAACTTAATAGGAATGATCTATGACATGTCCTCTACAAACCATCCTCAATTTAGTTTGATCTGACATAAAACATGGCTGTCGTAGCTAAAAATAGAATATAGGGGTGCATGTGTTGTTTTTGGCTTATAACTTAAAAACCGTTACAGATATAAAAAGTCTGACGGGGTAAAATTGATCAGCATGACAAGATCTACCTACCCTGAAATTATGAAGGAAATCCCAAAACCCATTTAGGAGTTATTGCCCTTTTTTGTCAAATTTTCAAAATGTAACATTTTTCGTCATTTATCTCGAAAACTATTTGAGATAGAAGTGAAATGTAAATTTGAAAAATGTTTGCCATGTTGAGGTCTACATATCCTTAATTAATTAAACAAACTTGGTCAAATAGTTGATTAATTGTCCAATGAAAACCAGACTCCAGGTGAGCGATACAGGCTCTGGTGAGCCTCTAGTTACTTGAAATAGTATATTTCAGGTATCTTTTAACATAGGTACATCAAATATAAAACTTTGAAATATTAAAGAACAAGTCAATGTGCAATTATACTGTTGACTCTCAGGAGAATATTAGAAGTTTTATATTGGATGTTTATACTTTTCAGTGAACACTTATGTGTATTAAGTTTGAAGGTTTACTCTATTTGATATGAGGATTTTTATAAAGTTTATTTTGGTGCTGTGTTTGTCTTGATAATAGAATACAATCAATAATTGGTTGGCTGATGAATTCAGCTACATGTAGATAAACAATAGTAAAATTTTATATAATCAACTATAAAATTTTGGATCATTTCACTTCTTTAGTGGTTGTAAATAAACTTTAGAACCAAAAAGAATTATTCACTGTTATTAATAGTTGCTGCAAATTAAATATAAAAATACTTCTGAATGATAATTATTCTTGGACAAATTTAACAGACCAGATAAAACTTTTTGTTTTAGAACTGTTTCTACATGATACATGATAGCCTTTGACAGACAACTAATACTGAGCCTTTTTCAAACTGAACTTTTTATGACCATTTCAAAAGGCATCGGGGCATTAGGTTTTTCAATTGTCCATAGTTGTTGGAAATATTGTTAGGGACACTAAACACAGATCAAGTTCAAATTTTTGTTGTTTCCAAGTTACATTTATGTCCATATTCAATATGGAAAATGGTAATATTAAGGTTTCTGTTCAATAACTTTGGTACAATATATTGTTTCACCAAATCATTTGAAATTTGGAAATGTTTTGGACCACTGATCACAGATCTAGATTGAGTTTGGATTTGACATATAATGAGTTATTCCATGTTACAGTGCAGACCTAATTTGAAATCAGTAAATATATTATATTGGTAGCTACATTGTAGCATGGGGGCATCTGTGTCGCATGGACACATTTTGTCTATATTTTTCACATTTGGGTCACTTAGGACAAATTATACATTCTATATTCAATTAAATTATTCATAAGAAATTTGTAAAATTAGTACATCTTTGGAACAAACCATTTTTGAAAGTGTCTACTTGACTTTAATTTTCATTTCAGTATATTGTGCCTGTTGCCTTGGAAACCATGATATTGGAGGACTGGGCCATGAGATGAAACCTCATTTTTATGTAAATGTAGCTGATATAGAAACTTTAGAAACAGAAGTCTCATATATTGCTTGTACGTTTAAATTTTCAATCTTAGTTTAAAGTGGAACTAAAACGCTTATAGCAAGTTATTTTCATTTTATAGTACTAAATAAACGTATAAAAACGCAAAAAACCCGATGAAATTTGGTCAAGTAATAACGGAGAAAATAGCGAGTGAAGTTGGATTATTTTTACCTGTGGGAAATCCAATCAGCGCTATTTCCGGAAACAGGGTTTCCTCGCTGAGTGACCCCGATTGACCGGAAATGACGTACAGTGCGGGCTACTCTTGAACTTGTTTACATTGACCAGAAAGAATATATTATGGATGAAGACAGCAATGCTAGTGATTTATAATAGTATAGCCAATACATTTCAATAAATGCCCCCATATACATATATATAAAAAGAACGAAAGTGAAAGATATTTTGAAAGGTATGTATAACATAAATACAAATGGAAGACCATCTTATAGAAATAAAAAACAAACACTATTTTTTAAACAAGCAAATATAAGACACAATATTAATTGATAGTTTTAAAACAGATGTTTTACAAATAGTGATATAAGTTACTGAATAGTAATATAGATTTTGATGTAGAATTACAATGTGTTTTTTTATTGAATTGACAGATTTATAAAATTTCAGAATTTTCTTATAAAAATAAAATAAATTTCTTAGTTTAATCAGAGACATATATGTAGAGAAGGATAAGTAATTTCTTACAATCCTTGTTGTAATAATAAAAATATGTAGAGAATCATTGGAGAAACTGCACTGTACACCTAAAACTTTAATAAAAGATTTTGATGGATTTAAATAAAAAAAATTATTCAACTTATAAAATTATTCCCACATTTGTATAGTTATAATTTGGTTAATATTGGTTATGGGACTTTATGCTCTTTGTGTAATTTAAATTATAATACCAGTCAAAACTGGTTTTCATAACACCTTTCTAATGACTTTGTTACCGGTATATTGATTTACTCCACAGGTGGTAGGTGCATGGCCAAGTTGTTATTTACCTGATTGGAGGGATTAAAACTTTTGTTTGATCTTTATTACTAGATAACAGGATGTTAATTAATAGGTGCTAAAACTTTAACTGTTTTAATTACCAGGATTAAAGGTGATAAATATCCATCCACATGTTTACTAATTTGTTTTATATCATGAACTAGTTTTAATTTTCACAGGTGTTAAATACTATTTAGGGGGAAATTAAAATTTCTTGCACGATTGGAAGTGTCATATATATATTTTTTTTTATAAATAATGAATAAATAAATACATATTCTTTTAATAAATAAATAGACATTCAAACTTTGCTTTAGCTTTACATTGCTAATGAAATAGAATGTCTTTAAAAAAGCTACATTTTTACCCAAATTATTTTCTGCATTATCAGCTAGGATTATGATCATGAACATGTTATATAAATAGAGAGGTAGTTATATCATGGAAGTACATTTATTGTTCTATATTGTATTATTTTACCATAGTCAGCAGACTTTTAATATTTGAAATTATTATGGTTACAAATGTATAACTTTTATGCTCATAGAACGAGAAAAAAATTCAGAGGGACATGGGACCAGAATAACTTTTTATGGAGCTACACATTTCGCTATAATAGCCTCTTATTGTACTACAACTTATGTTAGCTTGTTGGCTACATCTTTTCAAAGTCATGCCTGTCAAGGCTCTGCATTTGATATAAGCGGCCTTACATGTACCTTCTACTTACTCCATTAATAATATTTTTAAATAGCCCTATGTTCAGGATGTTGGTAACTGTGGTGGTTTGAAAAGAAGGGGTGTAAATCAAACACAATAACTCTAAAAATACCCTTAAATATACCCTATGTATGATGTAAAGGTACAATATAGCTATACATAAAAAATTTTGATTCAACAGGAGAGGCTGCATAGGCTTAATGTAGGCTTATTCTCACAATGACATTATGATAATGCATTCATTTTCAAACATGTGCATATATACACATAAATTTGATGTATATATAAAGACATATGCATGGTATATAAAAACAAATAAGATCAGACATGTTAGAATTATTTTTTCAAAAGTATTTTGGTGCAGACCGTCACTATACCATGTATACTGGTCATGCTGGTTGGGATAAATGCTTGGCACTGAACCTGGCAATAGTCTCTTGCCGTTATGAGCAGATAAACCAAGTAACTCCTTGAATCTCAACCTGTCAACCTCATAGCGTTCTTCTGAGAAGTGTTCTGAACATATGGCTGAGTGTTTAGTTGGCACAGTAAAATCCACACGGGTTAGTTTTACAAAACGAACCCACAAGTTACGTTGTCGGTCATCTTTTGGAAAAGCGTGTTGAGTATGTCCCGTTTTTGCAGAGTTGCTGCATCCCGCAACTGCACAATTCCTTCCCATTGTTGAATTGTAGATTTAAATTAAGTACAATGTTTCATCAAACAAGTGTCGGTGAATATATAAGAAGCACTGTCAATCGATAGTTGTCACCAATAACGTATAAACAATCAACTGAATCTGCTTTCACTTTGCTAATGACCTGTACCTATTTATGTACAAGATCTGAACCGCACAGTACGTCACTTCCGGCGACTAGTAATATTCGAGTTTTTTAACAAATCGTTCAGGTGTGCAAATGACGATCGGCCAGTATTTTGCTAATATCTCGAAAACTAAGTTACCGAATTTCATCGGGTTTTTTGCGTTTTTATACGTTTTTTTAGTACTATAAAATGAAAATAACTTTCTATAAGCGTTTTAGTTCCACTTTAAAACATATTGATTTTGATTTATAAATCTATTGTGAAAAAAACCCTTTCATGAACAAAAGGTGTAAAAGTTTATTTTGAGCACACCTGTTCATGAATCTCGTCTGTTACAAATGTAGGTTACCTTAATCCAAAGGTTTGTGTGTATTTATCTATTGGGAAATATACAAAATAAGAAAATTGTATCAGGGTACTCAGTGACAATGAATAATTATGATCCAAAAGCTGTCCTTTCCGTTTTATAGGAAATTATATGTTGACTTGTCCAAATCAGTTTGACTAGTTAAAGATCAATAAGGTACATATATTTAGCCTTCTTTGGATAGAATTATGCTCCTTAATCTGGAAAATCTCCATCTGTCCTGTCTGTTTCTGAAATATAATCATGAGTTACTGGTTCATTTGTATGTTTCAGAGTTAAGTGTGCCATCCATTTCACTGAACAAAATGCATTATTGTTTAGAGGCCAGCTGAAGCCCACCTCTGGTTGCAGGATTTTCTCGTTACATTGAAGACCCATTGGTAGCCTTGAACTGTTTTCTGCTCTTTGGTCAAGTTGCTGTCTCTTTGACACATTCCCCATTTCCATTCTCTATTCTATTCTTCATGTGTTCTTACAAGTTAACTGTTTAACTACACTAGAACCTAGATTGTATATACCTTAGGGAAGGTCAAGTTCTATGATATTAATTTTCATCATACATTTATTGAAACTAAGTATCAGGAAAAATGCCCCAATTTCTCAAACACTGATTTCTTGGAGTCAAGCAAAAAATTTGGTACCGACAATGATGAAAGTGTGTATTTTACCTCCGAAAACTCGAATTCAATAATTAAATGGTTGAGCTGCAGGCCAATATATGATTATTTCTGGAAGTTTTTTTTTATTAATTTCATTGTCTGATGGCCAAATTCAGGCCAATTCCTGACAAAAGAATGATTACAAAGAATTTCACATTCAAAAATTACACTTTGGGAAAAATGACAATATATGAACTGGCAGGTTACTCCATATACTGTTTTTTGAGTGACCTACAGGTCCATTTATTGCCATATGGCCCTCAGTGTCATGAACTTTTTCTTAAATATTGTCCCTCACAGAATAGTAATGCAGTAAACTATTGATATTCTATATTCGTAGGTACAACAGAGAAGATATTTGAAGTAAAGAAAAGTCTATATGATATTTATGTAGATAACCAAATAATAAAACCAAGTTCAGCAATGTTGAGAGATCTCCTTAAAGTCAGTGATGCAGACAGGGACAAATTTGCCAAACTAAATAATCAGAGGTAAGACATCACTTGTTTAAATAAAAAATGTCCATTGGTAACAATACTAACATTTCACTTTGGAGTAAACACCCAAGTTGTGTTAAGGTTCTAAAAATAAGTAGCAGATGTATTTGTGACTACTTAATATTTCCACTATTTACAAATTTGCACATTTATTGGAAATTGGCACTCCAAATTGTCTGGAAAATTTTAAATAAAAGTCTCAAAAATTTAAAATTGTGTATTTTTTAACACTACAAAGTATTTGTTAGTTGAAGATTATAATCAATAGGCCCTTCTGTATTCAACCATGCAGTTAGCCTCTCTATGCATATAATTTACTGATGTGAAATAAACATACTGTATCATACACTGTACAAATAGATTTAATTAAAAAAGTTTGTTCCCAGTTTTTAGGTACACTTGAATAAATTCAGGATACAAAATTGTTTTCTTGAACAATGAAATAATGCAAAAAATTGGATCAGGAGGAAGGCCACTTCATGGGCATGGATGAAAATATTGTGGCCTTATTAAAAGCCATTGGACCTACAGAATGTGAATAATATGAGGAGAAAGATATTTGTGCACATTTTTGCAATTTTTGTTTGCTGAAAATTTATGTATGTGTTTGTGCACAATTTTAATTACAATTTTAAGCACATTTACCTCTCTAGATAGTCGGACACTTCTATTTTATAAACATGTATCTGTTTGACCCATGTATGCTGTGGGACAGTGCTGGGAGGTGGGTTTTAGAATCGGAAATTTATCAGTACCCAAACTTACCCCTTATCTATCCTGGCACTCTGTTGTATAAAACACACTATAAAAACCAATGCAGTATGATTACCAAGAAGGTGACTGCTTGCTAGAACTAGTTGAAACATGGTTGAATGGTTTCTATGATTGTTTTTGAAAATAACCTGTTATTTTTGTTAGATATTCAGCAACCCTAATATCAGTTAAGAGAAAGAAAATTTAATTTTACAGAAAATATGCTAATTATGAATCATTGTAAGAGAATTTAATTTGGTGTGCTTTACTGACCTTGTAGTAAATAGTTCTTTCTTCTAGTCTTAGCTGAATACATAATAAATTCTGTGATATATTATTAGCTCACCTGGCCAAAGGCCATTTCAGCTTTTGTCATCACTTGGCGTACGTCCGTCTGTTGTCCGTTAACTTTTCACATTTTAATCTTCTCCTCTGAAACCACTGGGCCAAATGGAATTACATTTGGCAGGAAGCATCTATGTAAGGTCTTTTATAAAGATTGCTCATTTCGCCCCGATCGGACAACAAAAATGGCCACGGTGGGCAATTGTTCTTTCTGATTGGCTGATTTTTCAAAAATCTTCTCTGAAATTGCGGGGCCAAATGGAACAAAACTTGACAGGAAGCATATATGGGAGGTCCTTTATAAAGTTTCATCATTTTGTCCTGATCAAACTACAAATATGGCTGCCATGGCCAGTTCTTGTTTCTGATTGGTTGATATAAAAAAATCTTCTCCTCAGAAATCGCTTGGCCAAATGGAACGAAACTTGACAGAAAGCATCTATGGGAGGTTCTTTACAAAGTTTCCTCATTTCGTCCTGATCGGGCAAAAAATATGGCCGCCATAGGCATTTCTTGTTTCTCATTGGTTGATTAAAAAAAAATTTTTTTCACTGGAAGTGCTTTGCCAAATGGAATGAAACTTGACAGGAAGCATCTATGGGAGGTTCTTTACAAAATTTCTTTATTTCATCCCGATCAGAGTACATATATGGTCACCATTGGCAGTTCTTGTTTCTGATTGTCTGATATAAAAGAATTTTCTCCTCTGAAATTGCTTGCCCAAATGGAACAAAATCTGACAAGAAGCATATATGGAAGGTCCTTTATAAAATTTCCTGATTTTGTCCCGATCGGAATACAAATATGGCCTCCACGAGTAGTTCTTGTTTCTGATTGGCTGATATAAAAAAATCTTCTCCTCTGAAGTCGCTTGGCCAAATGGAACGAAACTTGACAGAAAGCATCTAATTGGGAGGTTCTATACAAAGTTTCCTCATTTCGTCCTGATCAGGCAACAAACATGGCTGTCATGGGCAGTTCTTGTCTTTCATCAGTTGATAATCTTCTTCTTTGAAACAGCTTGGACAAAGGGAATGAGACTTGACAAGAAGCATCTGTTGGAGGTTTAACAAAGTTCCCTCATTTTGTCCAGATCAGGCGACAAACATGACTTCCATGGGCAATTCCTGTTTCTGATTAAAATTTTTTTTTCTATAAACTGCTCTGCGAAATAGAGCCAAACTTGACAGAAAGTGTCTATGACATATAACAAAAATCTACAGAACCGCAGAATCGCTTGAAAGCAAACATTGTCTGAATTTTCCTCTTAAGGTCCTCACCAAGTGTTTTCTGGTGCCGATCCCTAATTTAAAATGGCCTTCAGCAGAGGACTTAGGTTAACATAACTTTTAGAATATGCTGACCTGTAAGTTACATAAGAAGGACCTTGATGAAGGAAAATTTGTTTCCTACAAGGCTTACCACACTTCATAATGATAAGGAGAAGTGACTTCTCTTTTTGAGGTACATAAAAATGGCTTTCATGCCCGGTGAGCGATACAGGCTCAGCTGTCTGAGCCTCTAGTTGGTTATAAGGTTGAGTGAATTGCAGATAATTATCAAGTTTTGATCCAAAACTTTAAAATAAAGAATTATGAATTTCTGAAAATTAATCTATGGTAAATGTAGAAACTGGAGGGAGAAGGTTTCAATATCATTTACATGTAATTCATATAGAAATATGTACATGTATAAATAGTTATAAGTGAACAAGGAAAAGTTGAAATGATCATATACATGTATACTCAACATTTATATGTGTGTGAAATTATCTTTAAAAAACAGCCATAACAGAAATATTTTAAATTTTATTTTTGAACTGCTCTTCAACTTTTTGAATTATTGTTTTTTTTTCCAACATTTTTGGCCTTGAGCACAACTGATGAGTCAAAAATCGACAAGTGTGCACATCTTGTGCATCAAAATTGGTATCAAAGAATTTATTACATATGATGAAAAAGTTTATATTTTCCGGTTGTAGATCAGCATTACAGTTTAACTTTGAAAACCAAGATATTGAGGAAGAAGAATTATTTACAACGTAAGTATTTATTAATTTTATTTTCAATGTATGAAAAAAATCTTTTGTTCATCTGTGGTTCTCAGTAACTACACATGGCACATCATAAGACTTTGTTAAATTAATACCATAAGTTATCTGACCAGGTGTGCTATTACAGTCACATTGCATCTGACATTGATGTAAACTAATATTTTTAAAATATTCATCTATGAAAACACTGGGGCATTTAAGACCAAACGTTGGTGGAATAATTCTGAGATGGTCCCCTTTCAGATTTTTTTCATAGACTGCAGAACTCGCACTAATGTTGCCATCATTGCTAAAAATAAAATTCAGTAACAAAAAGTCTAAAATCTTCTCTTTTGGAACTTTTTGACCAGTTGTGACAAGAGATTGAAGGAATTGTTTTTGGGTAGTCCTCTTTCAAGATTATGTGGACTTCAGACCAATAGGGTTGTTATTACAACAAAAAATGACAAAATAGAAAAAATAGCCAAAAATTAGTTAAAATCTTCTCTTCTGAAAGTATTTAGCCAGTTTGGACCATTCAGGATCTTTTTTTAGCTCACCTGACCCAAAAGGGGAGACTCAGTTTAACATAGGGAAATACATACAAAAATCTGATTCTAGAGAACCGGTGAATGGATTGAAACCAAACATGTCATGAATGTTCCTTATGAATGTTGACCAAGTGTTGTTATGTTGGTGCTGATCTATCATCCACGATGGCCATCAACAGAAGACTGAGTTTAATATAAGACCCTGTGGGAATTACAACCAAATGGATTCTTCTTTAATGATTGAAGCCAAACATGGCATGGATGTTAATCTCAAGGTCCGATCAAAAATTAAATATGTGCTAGACTTTTAATTCAGTTTATTTTTCATCATTATTTACCGTTATTATGTATCATGGTCCAGATACCAGAAGTGCATAAAGCAACAAATAGATTGTTTTAACATTTGGTTTACTTGTACTCCATACATTTTCCTGCTCATATCTATAAACTTTATTGAGGCATTCATTTAGCATGATGTAATGTCTATGTAACTTGTATATATACATATAACACATTTTACTGATTTCAGATTTTTTACTGAACTAAACAACAGAGTATTTCATACACTGCTTGAAGTTTCATGTTCTCAAGACAGACAGTTAACATCAGAACATATGAAAAATATGGGCCTGGATCCATATGGTGATCGGACATTTTTAATGGAATTAGTAGAGCATTATGGGATTGATGTTATGTTAATGGTGGATAATCCCTGTTGTCCAAAATAAATAAAGATAATACATGATCAAAATTAATAATGACACATACATTTTTTTCATCAGAGAAGACAATTTAGACATCATTTTCCCATGTTATTTATTTTTCCTTAACTTAATACATGTATTCAAATGAAATTTTAGATTCTTAGGTAACTTAATTTCAGAATTGAAAATCATTACTTTTTATTGCTATGATAGCGTGTGAATTTTATATATGATTACATTTAATTGAGCTTTAGAACAAGTTATTTGCTTAAAAGTATAATTATTTAATGATATAAGTCACTTGTTAAATACATTTTAATTATATGTACAGTTGGTGATAGCTTATAGAATTACTTTTATACATGTACATATATTTGTCAATTGTCCTTTGAAGAATTTGTGCCAAAATTAAACATATTTGTAAAAAAGTTCAACCATTTAAGGCATTGCAACAACTGTAAAGGTATCCTAAATTTCAGATATTATTCCAGCCTTAGCTTTGGAGATTTCATCAAAACCTTTGAATGCAGGGATAGAAAACTCTCTTTTGAGAGTATACTCGATTTTGGGAGTACAGACCTGATAATATTTCATTGCTTAGCAGTAGGGACGTATAGGGATCGCTATCTTTAGTCTTGCTATGTTGTTCTACTTTTAAAACTTTAAATCCTCCTACACCAGTGAATAGATTTCGATGAAACTTTTATGGAATTTCGAGAAACAAAAGGCATTGTGCATGCAGCTCATATTTTATTTTGTTTTGTCAGAATTGCTTTAATGGTTTCTATAGAGTTCCATAGAGTCATTTTCTCTGTAATGGCCTTTGAGAAATATCAAGTTTAATAAGGGAGACAACTCTGACAGTACTAATTAAACAAGTTAGTTCTGTATTTCTCAAATGATGTATTATTATACTCTTCATCCATTTTGAATTGTTTTTTTGTGTTCCACTAGAGTATTGTTATTGGAGTACATGTAAGTCCATTTTTAGGACTTTAATTCTATAAAATGTAATTTTTTAGGGATGGATATCCCCATCTGCAACTTTTCTTTAATCAAAGATTAATAGGAGGAGGTGACACAAGTGTTCCATGGTATTCAAACCTAGGTTTAAAAAAAATATATGGATAGGGTTGTTATAAAATCATATTTAAAGTAATTATATTTCAGGAAGAATTAAAGAATTAAGTGACTTACATTTTTTTGATATTTAGATGCAACCCAACATGGTCCTTTTGCATGTAAACTTTTATAAATATCTGACATATAGCCATTCAGGAACCTCCTACCCTAAGCTGTAACAGAGTGTACCTTTACTAGTGGTTATGTTTGTAAACGGGTAAATCTTTTTGTTAATGTGAAGTTGATGTTACAATAAAATGACGAGTGTCATAAAAATAGAACAGAAATTTCTGTATTGTATTGTTTGTTTGACAAAGAATTAAGGATTTCTTAGAAATATCTATCATTTGTATGTAAACAGGAGCAGATCATGTATATAGGACCAACAAAAAATAAATACATGTGTTTCCGATAACCCTACCTACCCTAATTTGTAGTGCCTACCCTAACACTTTTTATGCTATTTTTGAATGAGCACTGTTAGTCACATGGTTTCTGTAGTAGAAACCAGCTAAAAACTGTAAAATAAAATAATATTGCCTACCTACCCTAATTTATTTCAGCCCTGTTACCAGAAACACATGTATTATTTTTTTTGGCCTAAATTTATTTTATGCTTGGAAAAATTATACCTATATATGTGCAGTTTTTATACGACCGCAAAATATTTGCGGTCGTATATTGGTATGACGTTGGCGTCGTTGTCGTCTGCGTCGTCGTCCGTCGTCTGCGTCGTCGTCCGTCGTCTGCGTCGTCGTCCGTCGTCAGCGTCGTCGTCCGAAGACATTTGGTTTTCGCACTATAACTTTAGTATAAGTTAATAGAAATCTATGAAATTTAAACACAAGGTTTATGACCACAAAAGGAAGGTTGGGATTGATTTTGGGAGTTTTGGTTTCAACAGTTTAAGAATCAGGGGCCAAAAAAGGGCCCAATAAGCATTTTTCTTGGTTTTCGCACAATAACTCTAGTATAAGTAAATAGAAATCTATGAAATTTTAACACAAGGTTTATGACCACAAAAGGAAGGTTGGGATTGTTTTTGGGAGTTTTGGTCCCAACAGTTTAGGAATTAGGGGCTAAAAAAGGGCCAAAATAAGCATTTTTCTTGGTTTTTGCACAATAACTTTAGTATAAGTAAATAGAAATCTATGAAATTTAAACACAAGGTTTATGACCACAAAAGGAAGGTTGGGATTGATTTTTGGAGTTTTGGTCCCAACAGTTTAGGAATTAGGGGCCAAAAGGGTCCAAAATTAAACTTTGTTTGATTTCATTGAAAATTTAACTATTGGGGTTCTTTGATATGCCGAATCTAACCGTGCATTTAGATTCTTAATTTTTGGTCCCGTTTTCAAATTGGTCTACATTAAGGTCCAAAGGGTCCAAAATTAAACTTAGTTTGATTTTAACAAAAATTGAATTCTTTGGGTTCTTTGATATGCTGAATCTAAACATGTACTTAGTTTTTTTATTATGGGCCCAGTTTTCAAGTTGGTCCAAATCGGGGTCCAAAATTAAACTTTGTTTGATTTCATCGAAAATTGAACTATTGGGGTTCTTTGATATGCCGAATCTAACCGTGCATTTAGATTCTTAATTTTTGGTCCCGTTTTCAAATTGGTCTACATTAAGGTCCAAAGGGTCCAAAATTAAACTTAGTTTGATTTTAACAAAAATTGAATTCTTTGGGTTCTTTGATATGCTGAATCTAAACATGTACTTAGTTTTTTTATTATGGGCCCAGTTTTCAAGTTGGTCCAAATCGGGGTCCAAAATTAAACTTTGTTTGATTTCATCGAAAATTGAACTATTGGGGTTCTTTGATATGCCGAATCTAACCGTGCATTTAGATTCTTAATTTTTGGTCCCGTTTTCAAATTGGTCTACATTAAGGTCCAAAGGGTCCAAAATTAAACTTAGTTTGATTTTAACAAAAATTGAATTCTTGGGGTTCTTTGATATGCTGAATCTAAACATGTACTTAGTTTTTTTATTATGGGCCCAGTTTTCAAGTCGGTCCAAATCGGGGTCCAAAATTAAAGCTAAAAAGGGGGTAAATTTTTTTTTTTGGGGGGGGGGGACAATTCTCCATAGCATATTGTATTACACAAAAGCAAAAAATTGAATATAAATTCAAATCATATGACCAATTCTAAGTTCTTTATTTCAGTTATTCTGTGTCAGAAACCTATTATGTGTCAAATATTTGAAGAAATTTTCAATTGCACAGTATTGCGCAAGAAATTGATATGTGTGCCCTGTTATCAAAACTTTATTATTAACAAATTCCATTGGAAATTTGCCAATATAAAATGTGCTGATGAAGCTTTTTTGTTTATCTTATCTAAACTGCTTTTAAATTATGTATATTTAAAATTTGCCATCCATGACTATGATGTTATTTTCTATTTTAATATGTTATGGTGTATTTAAATGGGCTGTTATGGTTGCAAAGTATAAAGAAATGGGGGGGGGGGGTTGAAAACAAAATTTGGGGGGGGGTAAATGAGAAATTGGGGAGGGGGTAATTTTTTCTCATTTCATATTTCATAAATTAAAAAGAAAATTTCAAATTTTTTTTAGCAAAAAAAGGGGGGGGGTTACTATAAATTTTATTGTTTTTTGTTGTTTTTTTTTGGGAGGGAGGGTCAATGTGCAACTTCATAGTGTATTGCACAAAAGCTAAAAAAAGGGGTAAATTATTATTATTTTTTTTTTTGGGGGGGGGGGGGGGCAATTCTCCACAGCATATTGTATTGCACAAGAAGCAAAAAATTGAATATAAATTCAAATCATATGACCAATTTTAAGTTCTTTGATTTCAGTTATTCTGTGTCAGAAACCTATTATGTGTCAAATATTTGAAGAAATTTTCAATTAGACAGTATTGCGCAATAGCAAGAAATTGATATGTGTGCCCAATTTTAAATTTTAAATTGGTTATTTCTGATTTATATATAAAAACAAATAATACTGATATGGTTTGAATAGGTAAATTAAAAATTTTGAAGTTCTTAGACAACATTCATTCTGTGTCAGAAACCTATGCTGTGTCAAATATTTATTCACAATCCAAATTCAGTATTGTATCAAGCTTGAATGTTGTGTTCATAATTGCCCCAACTATTCAGGGTTCGACATCTGCGGTCGTATCTAGCTGTGCCCAGCGGAGCATTTTATTTTAGATTACTTACATTGCTGATGTAAAGCACAACAGAGCTATTATCCATTCATCATATATGCCATTTGATAATAGATTTTTATTATTGGACATTCTGTGAATGTATTTATTTATGTAAACCTACAATATTTGACCAAAATACAAAAATAATAAACTTTATTATCAATTTCAGAAGCAAAATATCACAATGAGTTATTGATTTATAGGATTAAGTGTATTTTGTGTATAAAATATAAAAAAGTCAGACAATAATTTGAAGTTTAAAACAATTAATATATAAATTTAACACAGTAATCTGAAAAGCAGTTTTAAGCTCACCTGACGCAAAGGCTCATGTGAGCTTTTGCCATCACTTGGCGTCCGTTGTCTGTCCTCTGTATTCTGGCGTCATCGTTAACATTTTAAGTAATCTTCATCTAGAGAAACCACTCAACAGAATTAAACCAAATTAGGCAGAGATGTTCCCTATAAGGTCCTTTCCAAGTGTTGTTACTTTGGTTTTAATTTGTCTAAAATAATGGCTGCCACGGCGTTTTCTAATTTCTGATTGGCTGAATTTTTAAAAATCCTCTCCTGAGAACGGTTTTACTGAATGAAACTAAACTTAATTGTTATGTTCCTATGAAGGTGCAGACCATCTGTTGTTACTTTGGTGCAGGGTACTTAGTTTAACATATGATGGGTACTTAGTTTGCTACAGAACCGTTGAATGGATTGAAACCAAACATGGCATGAATGTTCCTTATGATGTTCTGACCAAGTGTTGGTACTTTGATGCCCATCCATCATCCAAGATGGCCACCAGCAGGGAACTTAGTTTATCATATGACCCTATGGGAAATACATACAAAAATTTTCTAGAGAACCGCTGAATAGATTGAAACCAAACATGACAGGAATATTCCTTATGATGTTCTGACCAAGAGGTGTTACTTTGGTGCCAATCTGTCATCCATGATGGCCATCAGCAGAAGACTTAGTTAAACATAGGACCCTATGGGAATTACATACAAATGGCTTCTTCTTGAAAATTAATGAATTAAATTAAACCAAACATGGCATAGATGTTAATCTCAAACTCCTTTAGCAATGAACAAATGGAAATATCAGGTGAGTTATAGAGGCTCCTGGGAGCCTCTAGTTTAATTGTCATATTTTGATGGGGAAAATCTGTAGAAAAAATTGCTTTATGGATATTTGCACTGCATGAGTGAATGAATGAAATCAGTGTTGTCAAAAATTGTTTAGATAATATGTTAGTGTCATATTTTTAGTTTCTGTGCTATGAGATTGTTTGTTCTATCGTTGCTGTTAGTTTTTAATTAGATTTTTCAGAATTCTTAGGTATTAGTATGGTGAAATAGGTCAAGAAGAATGTAGGAAAATCTGGTGTGCTGAACAGGTGATTCTTGTAAAGATAATTTAATTTCACATCTGTGCAATATAATACAAATAAAAGGCAATATACATTTCATGTTTGGTCAGTCAAAAAGATTACAAGGTTAAATGATGATTGTATATGTTTTCTGAAATTTGCTTGAAATATTTACCGGTAAATAAAATATGGCAAAAAAGGATTACCATTGTTCAATTACTATTGTTAACATAATGACAGAAGAAAAGAATGTTTGAATTGTGTAATTTTTGAGTGAAAGTAAAATATTTTTAACCGGATTTTCATAGGAAAATATCGGTTATTAAATTGGTGATGTACGGCGGGCGGGCGGGCGGGCGGCCGGGCGGGCGGTCGGGCGGGCGGACGGGCGGGCGGACGGGCGGCTGCCAAACAGTGTCCGTGCAATAACTTATGAACTGTTCAACCAAAGCTTTTCAAATTTTAATATGTTGTTACTGATGACAAAATGGAGGTCAAGTTCGATATTGACGATTTTCACTTTCACCGTTCAAGAGTTATGGTTCTTGAAAGATTGAAAAATGGCTTTTCCAGTGGTGTCCGTGTGATAACTTATAAACTGTTTAACCAAAGCTTTTCAAATTTTAATATGTTGTTACTGATGACAAAATGGAGGTCAAGTTCGATATTGACGATTTTCACTTTCACCGTTCAGGAGTTATGGTTCTTGAAAGATTGAAAAATGGCTTTTCCAGTGGTGTCCGTGTGATAACTTATGAACTGTTCAACCAAAGCTTTTCAAATTTTAATATGTTGTTACTGATGACAAAATGGAGGTCAAGTTCAATATTGACGATTTTCACTTTCACCGTTCAGGAGTTATGGTTCTTGAAAGATTGAAAAATGGCTTTCCCAGTGGTGTCCGTGTGATAACTTATGAACTGTTCAACCAAAGCTTTTCAAATTTTAATATGTTGTTACTGATGACAAAATGGAGGTCAAGTTTGATATTGACGATTTTCACTTTCACCGTTCAAGAGTTATGGTTCTTGAAAGATTGAAAAATGGCTATTCCAGTGGTGTCCGTATGATAACTTATGAACTATTCAACCAAAGCTTTTCAAATTTTAATATGTTGTTACTGATGACAAAATGGAGGTCAAGTTCGAAATTGACGATTTTCACTTTCACCGTTCAGGAGTTATGGTTCTTGAAAGATTGAAAAATGGCTTTCCTAGTGGTGTCCCTGTGGTAACTTATGAACTGTTCAGCCAAAGCTTTTCAAATTTTAATATGTTGTTACTGATGACAAAATGGAGGTCAAGTTCGATATTGACGATTTCCACTTTCACCGTTCCGATATTGACGATTTTCACTTTCACCGTGTGTGTACTTATATACTCTCAAAAATTCCAATATTTATCACTTACTATAAATAGGAGGTCAAGATTTATTTTTGCCTTTCCATTTCTGAACCCTACAAAACCCTACAAAAATTCATTATATTTCTTTACTTCATCCTGTTTGGGAATCCAGATTTGCAAACATCATTTCCATGCAGGAAAATCCGGTTTGCTGTCATTCGACAGCCTCTTGTTATTAATGTTTCAATTTAAAGGGTAATTCACTGTCTGTACACATTTGGCATTGTTCATTGAGTTTTAGTTGGGCATTCTAGTTTGTCCATCTGCTGATGGATTGTTATATAATAAAACTATTATAGTTACCTAAAACAACATCTATTGTATTTTATATACATGTATTCCAAGAATATTCGTTTTTAAAATGTTTGCATTCCAAGAAGACACCATAGCTGCAGTGTCATTCCCAAATATGTTTTACTGCTGTTATGGTGTGGAGTTTTGTTGTTATTGTAATTACGGATCTTGTTGCTTTCTGTCTAGCTTGCAGATAGGTAAGAAACACCTGAAGAAGACTACTTTGGTTTTGAAGTTTTTGTGTGATTTGTGTGTAAGTGATATATATTATATGATTGCAGATATTTGCGGTCTTATGGTATGAGCCTGTCGTCGTTGTAGAATGTCACAGATTTTTACCATCTTTTACAGTTCTTGAGAAACATTGAAATAAAGGTGCCAAAAAACATGTTGCAGTCATATCATGCTGATTTTAGCAAGGCTCTTTATGTATATTTGTCACTATGAGACCAACAGAATTCTGTGATATTCTTGATGTAATCTGTACATAAATTTTGGTAAAATTTGTACAAAAAGAAATAAAAATTATAACTATAAGATTGTTTCTGCAAGAAAACTACTTGTATATGAAGTATAAAAGTATCAGTACATATGTTCATTAATCTGTTCTTAATTTATTTACTCTATGTTCTGGTTATAGAAATTTTACTTACCGGAAGAATTATCAAATTACTTTTTACTCATTTTATCTTCTATTTTTTTCTTTTCTATGCATTATTTACATCATATTTACATCAGGTTGTTATTTCATGTTTGTTATTGTGCAATAAAAAAATCAAATTATCTTATTGTGTATTAACTTGGCCTGCAGGATGGCCTCCAAAACTGATTTTCAGTTGAAAGTTTTCTGCTGTTACCATAACTTTGTGGCAGGGCATAGAAGTTTTGTGAGTAAATATCCTTATCAATAACATATTTGAAGTGCCATATCATCATTATACTTTATATGAAAAAGCAGTACTAAAATACTTAGATTATTAGTGTATACTTATTGACTGGAAATGAGGAGAATAGTAAGTTTATTGTCCCGATATAATAACTACTAGACTTTGAACCCGCGCGGGCGCGGGAAAATAAGAATTTTTTGTGTGGTATCCAGATATAATAACTACTAGACTTTGAACCCGCGCGGGCGCGGGAAAATAAGAATTTTTTTTGTGGTGTCCATATTGACTATAAAAAGTTGTTGCGGCCATGTCATTCATGGAAGAGGAACTCAATATGGATGTTGTGGCAGGCTTCCCATAAACTTTCCTGTCAAGTAGGTGGTATCATCTGATAGTTTCATGTATATATATATATATGCAGTAGTATTCCAGAAATGGATGTTAATGCAAATTTTAACAGAAGTCAATGAAGCGTGAAATGTAGGTCAGCGTGAACCAATTTTCATATGGCTGTTCGTTACTACCGAAGATGTATCCACTGATGAAGTAGACTGTATGCCACGTAGAATTACCAAAATGGAACTTCAGGTTCCATCAAAGTCCATATGACGAAAACACAACCACATAAATTGTCAATATTTTTATTGTTACAATTAATTCTGAACTGGAACTTGATGAAAAGCTTTCATTAAATACATATTCCATAATGCATTACCTTTTCCGTTCAGAATAAATATGAAAATGAAATTGTAGATCTAAACATTTCCTTCGTGACGGATGAATTTTTCAAAAGATGCCTTGAGTTAGGTAGAGCATATTTTTGGAAAATAATTGTTCCAATTGTTCCATTGTCATCATGGGCAGGGCAAGCGAAGCTTAATTTCACAAATATATCCAATAATCAGACGATAAAAAGCAGTTTTAGTGTGTGGCTGCGTGTGCTGTCCACGTTTATAATTATCAAAGATGCCCGAGATAAATTTCGTCATTAATGATAAAGATGACCATTTGTTAAAAATATTTTTATCTAGGGTATGGTAGAGATATATTTAGACAGGTCATATGACAAATAATGTAAAAATAGATAATGGTTGGTTTTATCACTTTGTGCAAGGTAAACAACCGAGCAATCCAAAAAACAACTAAGTTAGGAATTCCTCTGACCTTTACCTTCCTTCTTCATAATCTTCAAAGTTCATAACCTTTACAGTTAGGAGAAATTGCGTTATAGTAGAAAAACAATCCTGAATACATGAAGCGGAAACATCCCACTCGAAGGAGAATGTTTTTAATTTGTTTTATTCTTCTTCTTCCGTAATTGCAAACAGAAATACATTAAAAATATGTGTATACTTGTTTATTTAAATCAATGTGTTAAAATGGTTAAAATGATGCATTCGAGAACCTTCTAAGGGATATGTTAGGAGAATTCATATTGGAAAAATGCATACAAATTCCATTTGCACATAAACAAAGCTGCAGTTTAAAGTTATAAATGCAGATTGTCAAATCCGATAATAACCATTATAATCTGAACCATACATCGTTTATTTTGAACCACGCGTTTTGCCGCCTATTCGGCTAATTCGTAAATTTAGTATTATAGATTGTCCCGAGGCATTGCCAAGGGGCATTAGTTGGTATTGATGGGACAATAAACTAAATAATCTCCTCATACCCAGTCAATAAGTGTTTTATTTTACCAAAAGACAATTTACAGGTGAATAATTTCCAGTACTATTCACCAGTCACTATTTACTGGTGATAAGTTTTGGAAACTATTCATCAGTAAATAGTTTTAGGTTTAGTTAAATTATTGTCTTGATTTTTACATGTACAGTAGATCTTTGATAGCTTGAACTCCAAGGGATCCTCAAAATCTGTTCAAGTTATCGGAAGTTACAGTTACTGAAGTTTGTTTAAGTATGGAAAGTTGCCAAAGCAAATGCTGTATACGAGTTTGTATGGCTAATTAATACCATAGAAGATTTTTATTACAATTTAAACAGGTTAATCACTTAACAGTAATCATAACATTTTTATAAAACATTTACCTGTAAGCCAATCAATTTTTATCACATCTTTAAGTATCAGGAAACTCTCTTCTCCATTTAAATAATGAGTTAGATTTTCCATAGTTAAATACATGATTTTGTAATTGTCAGGAATAAAATTTTTGTTTGACTTTTTGAGAAACCTGGGCTTTTTTAACATGAAAATAAAGGAAATATTGATGGGACTTTCAAATTAATTTGAGCCATCGATGGTGTTAGAGTGATCCAAGTTTGAGCTACTGAAGTTTGATTGTATAAAGAAAAAAGGCTGATGGCCATTGGTCCTCCGGCACCAAGGTTATATCGTAAGTTTTAATTTTAAACAAGGTATAATTGAAACTGGATGCAGTTTCGAATGTCTCCCAAACGAAGCTCTTTCTCTTTCAGGGTATTTTTGGAATTCCTAGTGTTTGAAATACTGGGCAAGTGTACAAAGAGATTGAGTATATGCAAAATGTTTGATATATGGTATTCAATATCTGCAGTTTTATATGTTGTAATCGGTATTAACATGATTAACAGATGTTTTATCAAAATATTTTATTATTGAACGTGCAATGGCCTCCACCTCCCCTTTAGCCATGCCTTTCCACCCAACATATATAAATAAAAAATATACAGTAAACATTCACTTATCAAGATTTTAGCAAAAATTACAGATTTAGACAAAAACCATATGAACATTAAAGTATGTATATATATAAACATATGTGTATGTATGTATAATTCATGATAAAATGCCTGTTAAAATATTTGAAAAACAAACATATACCGGGTAATCTACTTTGATGAATAAATGGTCAAAAACAAGCCAGGAAGTTATGAAAAATCAGTCTACTATTTAGAAAGTAAATTAAAGTTATTGTATATATGGTTATAGGGTGGGGATCTCAATGGTTTTCAGAATATTTAGTATTTTATCATTTGAGGGGGTGGGGCATGACCCCCCCTCAGACCACCTATGATACCAAATGATTTGTCTTATCATAAGGAGTAATAATATATATGGTTATAGGGTGGGGATCACACCTATGATACCAAATGATTTGTCTTATCATAAGGAGTAATAATATATATGGTTATAGGGTGGGGATCACAATGGTTTTCAAAATATTAAGTATTTTGTTATTTGAGGGGGTGGGGCATGACCCCCCCTAAGACAACGAAATGGAGGGTATAACATAATACCTCGCCACTTCGTGTGGCGGGGTATAAAAACTTAAATATCCAAGGTAACAGGTAGTATTTCCAAGTTAAGATCACAAATGATCAAGTTATATCACTTTTCCCATAGACTTCTATAGTACAATTTTGCAAAACCCCACCCCCTTTTGAGACCCCCAAAATATATGTTCCCTCCCACAGATTGAAATTTTTTTTTCGGGAGGCGCATCTAGGAATATGGGCCTAGCAAGTCGTATGATATCAAGCGATTCCGTCTATTGGTTTATGAGAAACGGTGCACACAAGTGTTCGAAAAAACGCGCCCGGAAAGAAGAAAAATAATAATAATAATAAGAATAATAAGAATAAGAATAATAATAATAATAATAAGAATAATAAGAACTGAGCAAAAACAACATGTCTCCAAACTTCGTTTGGGAGACATAATTAGGAGTAGGTTATTTTAGTAAACTAAAACATATATGTCTCCCCCTTTTGCTGCATGATATCACGAACTAAACAAGTTTGCCCGTAAGATCATTTTTGCAGTGACAACAAGGTTATATAGTTTGAAGTACAAAAATGGGAGTTACTCTGGTGAGATTTGTGGAAAATCATAATTATTAAACTTGACCTAGAATTTAGTAAGATACATACCAAACCTAATTTCAATCTGACTTAACATTCACAAGTTATCATCTGGAGTTACCAAAAAATTAGCAATTTTGAAGTACAAAAAGGGGTGTAACTCTGGTAAGGATTGTCAGAAAATCTTCATTATCAAACTTGACCTAGATATTAATGAGATACACTTACACACGAAACCTAGTTTAAATCTGACTTTTTGTTCGCAAGTTATATGTCTTCATTATCGAACTTGACCTAGATCTTTATAAGATACACTCACAAACTATGCCTAGCTTCAATTTGACTTCATTTACAAGTTATCATCTGGAAACCAATTCAGAACACAACGGACAGACAGATGGATGACACCCATTTCCATAGTCCTCCTTAACCAAGCGTGGGGAGACAAAAAAATACTGAGGTATAACAATGACAAGAATTCTGAAAGTATTGCTGGGCAATACAATGTCCCCTTACAGCTTGAGCTATGAGAAAACACACAAAATCTCCTGATGTAAATCGGACGAGGGCATATTATTTATGGACAGAGTGACAATCCTGAAACTTTGTTTGCAAGGAGTACACAATAATTAGCAGATCAGCTTGCTCTGTAGCTCATCATTATAAAGCTGACATATCAATAAAGTGTTCGCAAAAAAATTCCGGAAAACTATTATTTTGACAATAATTCCTATTTCCAAGGGCAATAACTCTCAATAACTAGAGGCTCTCAAGAGCCTGTATCGCTCACCTGGATGTAACTTTTCACCTTGTACAGGACTAAAAATTTAAGTGTAGCAGTCAATTTGGTTGTTTTTTCTATAGGGTTCTATGTTAAAATAAGTTTGACTGTGGCAGCCATCTTGGTTGACAGTTCAGGTCAATAGACACATTTCTAAAAGAGAACCATCTAAGGACCATAACTGCTAAGTCTTGTTCCAACTGGCTAAGTGGTTTCAGACAATAAGATTTTTAAATGAATTTTTCCATAGGGTCCTATATTAAACTAAATATGGCTGTGGTGGCCATCTTGGTTGACAATCCGGGTGATCGGACACATTTCTGAAAGAGGACCTCCCAAGGACCATTGCTGCCAAGTCTGGTTTCAATTGGTAAAGTGGTTTCAGACGAGAAGATTTTTCAATAAATTTTCTATAGGGTCCTATGTTAAACTAAGTTTGGCTGTGGTGGTCATCTTGGTTAAGAGTCTGGGCCATTGGACATACTTCTGAAAAAGAACCTCCTAAGGACCATTACTGCCAAGTTTGGTTCCAATTGGCCTTGTAGTTTCATAGAAGATTTGTTTAATTCATGCCCCCTTTTGTCTATTTTTAGTAACAGCCCAAATGTTGGTTGGAAGTCGGGGATGCCAGACATAACTCTTTAAAGGAAAGTTTACGCCGGACACCATCTTTAAAGGGCAAAAACACCTATAAGGGGTCAATCAATGATTTTGGTCATGTTGACTTATTTGTAGATCTTACTTTGTTGAACATTTTTGCTTTTTACAGTTTGTCATTATCTATAATAATATTCAAGATAATAACCTAAAACTGCTTAAATTTGCTTAAAATTAACAATTCAGGGGCAATAACCCAATAAAGGGTTGACCGATTCGTCTGAAAATTTTATGCCAGGTAGATCTTGGCCTCATGAACATTTTTACCCAGTCAGTTTTGCTCTAAATGCTTTAGTTTTTGAGATATAAGAAAAAAACTGCATTTTACCCCTATGGTCCATTTTTAGGCATGTTGGCCATGTTGGTTGGCAGGCGGGGTCATCGGACATATTTTTTAAACTAGATACCCTAATGATGCTTGAGGCGAAGTTTGATTCCATTTGGAACAGTAGTTTGAGAGATTTTTGTAAAAGTTGACGGATGACAGACGCCAAGTGATGAGAAAAGCTCACTTGACCCTTTGGGTCAGGTGAGCTAATAATATCTGATCACTGCATTTTTATTCAACTTCTTCAAGATTCAATGCCAAAACTGAGGTTCAAACTGCAAAAACATCATCCAAACGGAACGAAATTTAAACTTCATCTGTGACTTGTCATGGTAAAACTAAACACTCAATATCAATCCATATCTTCAAGCATGACCAAACAAAGTGTGGAAAACTGTTTATTTGCATGAATTTTCTAAGTCCGTGAACCATAACTTTGCAAAAAAATCACCCAAACAGAACGAAATTTTAACTTGATCTGTAACTTGTCATGGTAAAACTATATACCAAAATATGCTATCAATATCTTCAAGCATGACGAAAAAAGTGCGGAAAACTGATTATTTGCGTAAAATTTCTAAGTCTGCGAACCATAACTCTGCAAAAAAATCATCCTAACGAAAAGAAATTCGAATTTGATCTGTAACGTATGGTAAAACTACATACCAAATATTAAATCAATGGTTTCAAGAGTGACCAAAAAAGTGCGGAAAACTGATTATATTACTTGTCATGGTAAAACTATAAACCAAATATCAAATCAATATCTTCATTGGTTTTGGTAATAGTTTTGTACCTCAGTGTAATAAATTTACTGTTACCCTCATGACCAGTCATCAAATGTATATTATACCTCAGTATGTATGTTTTATATAAAAATCAAGACATTAATTTTACAATTTTTTTACCAGTGATTAGTTTCCAAAACTAATCACTTGTAAATAGTGATCGGTGATTTGTACTGGAAACTAATGACCGGTAAAGTGTTTTTTGGTATAATAAAACAGTTATTTCGGGATATAGCCATTTTATTTGTTCTCTCGACACTCACTATTTCCCTCCACTACGTATTGGGACAAGTAAAATGGCTATATCCCTTAATACTGTTAAATAACTGTATATTATGTGTCCCAGTCATACTCCACTGAGACATTTAATGTACGCACTCTTGTTTAGTTTTCACACTGTATTGAAATGTGTAAAGGTTTGTACAGATCCATGATGTATTCAACAAAGTTAGTGCAGTTCACTTCATATTTCTCTGTATTATATCATGTATAAACTGATTAGAAAATTCACTTTGCCATTTATCGATGAAAAAAAAAACAATTAATTGCAGCACTACACCACTTTATTTGTCAACTTGAGTTAAAACATGGATAATACATAAAAAGCTGCTGAAACTTAACAAAGTTGTGAATAATCAACAGAAACGTGTATCAAATTATCTACTCTGTTATTGTCTTTATTTTAATAAACTTTTCGAAAAATTGTATATCTCCTATCCAAAAACTATTCAATACATTTAGAAAATCATCTTTAAACTGATAATAGCATAATTTTCATAAAATTAATCATCAAAGCAGGTGCCTGAGCCAACACATCACATCGGGGACATAACTAACATGGGCTAACAACATACAGACGCTGCCTTTCATGTCATAGATATGTAATATTACCCTCGTCAACTCTTATATTCAATGATGGGAGATACTGCATACATTTTTGGCAATAAAAAACTTGAAATTACAAAACATCAAAAAATATAATAATTTATTTATTTTCTAAATTGTACTGGTACCAAAGAAGATTTTTCATTTTGGCTATCCCCTTATTTATTAAATGAGTTGAAAATCCACAGCAAAACTGGGTCTGATAAATGGAATTTTCTTTTAATTTTTCTTTCATTTTTGTCGTGTCATACAATTTGGCATAATATTCAAGTTTTGAGAAATTCATCAATGCACTAGTTTTCAATACAGTAAAGTTTTTGTACTAACTGATACAACTATTGTTATAAATCATGATTGAATTACATCTAAATAAAAAAAAAAACCAATATTTTTTAACCTTTAAAATGACCTGATATTTGGATTTTCACATTATAATTGTTTTCACGACATGAGGCAAATATAGCAAGAGATTCAGTCATAACATAAGCAACATTAATATGGCACTTGATGTTTATTGTTTCAAACAAGGTACTGCCAAGTTCTTTAACTTATAAATGTGATACTTGAATACTTGTACAATGCCTGGTACGGTCAGTTTATACTTTTTAAGCTGCTTCATACCAGGTATTATCTTAAAATCTGTTCCAAAATTGATGATTATTTTTCATGAACAAGTTTGCCAAAATAATTTTGATACCCTGGAAAGTCAATGTAACTCTTTTGCAACTCTTAAAGTTACATGACCTTTCTAGGGTACAAAAATCTTTAACGCCTTTTACATGGGTATTAATTTGTTAATCAAAGATAACTGCATTAAGGGCCAAAAGCAAGATACTGTCGATTGAAAAAGACTTCTACCAGTAGTATTCCATCAATTACTAAGGTTTTTATTGATTATTGGTAGATGGTGTAACTGTAGATAATTTGCCCTACTTACTAATGGAACATGAATAATTAAAATATTCTCAGTATGTCAGTGATTATCACATTGTTTGTATACTACTTCATCAGAATCTTTGTAATGGGATAAAAGACATCAGACTTTCAGCCCATGATCAAGTAGTCATTAAGGGACAGTGCTGACATCAATTTCAATGGGAATTTATACCATTATGCAGTCTGCATGAACTGATAGCCATGAAAACAAGAGGTATATAGATGAAACTATCGTTAATTGAACTCAGAAGTACCTTATATGGATATTAACATACAAATAACAATACATTCATCACAACTATATTAACAAATAAATCATAAAATAATATAAATTTTAAAATTAATGCTAGATTAAAACATATGGAGTGGATAATTTTTCTGATTAACAAAACATCTGATTATGATTGATGTTTGGGAATTTATGCACTTTACATTCACTCTGAATAACATTCCTAAACGTTTAAAGCTACTTAAGATATTCGGATCATTAATCATCACATGATGTCCCCATACAACGTAATAGTAATGTCCCCAGTACCCGGTAATTATCATTTGAAAACTTTGGAGACGCAATATACCTAACTTATTTTTATGAACGGGTCATACATGTACATACAATAAATTGTTTTTCAACATGAGAAAGATACATCTCTATAATTTGTGCTTTAAACTTTTGGTCAAAAAGAAATATCCTTTATGGTCTACTATGGTCAGGATACCATAATCAGATAAAATAGATCATGTAAGAATTTGGAAAGTAAACTACCTAATGAAGTTTTAAAGTACCTAACTTTATTTCCACAAAGATAAAAGAATATTTTTTGAAGGATAAAAATAGCAAAATATTTTGGAAATGTTTTAGTTCAATGATCAGACGAGACATAAACGTTTACATATTGTAACAATAATACTGACACTGACTAGTCAAAACAGCTGCCTTCTACTCATCATATAAATATTTTGTTAACTTCGTACCAGACAATTGAAATAAAAATATTATACTTTTAATACATCAATGAAAGATTTTGTATTGTGCTGTGATTTCAAATCTGAAACTGGGTAAGAACGAAAACTCATTTTTAAAAATTTATAATTGTGCATCATTTTTTATTAAATATTGTAAAATACTGCATGCTGAATTGTGGTTCTCTTCTTCATGGAATACTGTATTGCTATACAATAATTTAAAATAGTTTTACAAAACTGAAACTGTCAAAGAAATGCAATCTGCAAAAGCATCTGAAAGCTATTAAAATATACAGTTTGCACAGGCTCGACTTCAAAATACAGATTTAAAAACACTGAACTAGCATGTTTGTGATGGTGAGTCAGTGACAGAAAAACTTAGTAACTTTTGTTAATTAAATATCTTTTTCTCAGCTTCTTCAAAATAATTGCTTCCATATTTAACTTTTGACGAATTCTTCTGGCAACCAAAACTTTGTTGATCTCTTCATCTTTAACAGATAATATGCTAACATTTCAGGAAAAAAATGTAAAAAGTAACTTATTAAAATACTGGTACAATATTTAAAAACTCTTTAAACAAACAAGCAAATATAAGCAAATATAGAAGGTGGCCACATTATTTCAACATAAGAATACAAGATAATATTTTGGAAAGATTTCAAAATTTAAATATTAATTAAATATTATTTTTTAGTAAATAAAATTAAATACATAAACTTTCTAAGGTATACAAGTGCTTAAACCATGTAAATTTATCAATTATTTTTAACAAAATGAATCAAAAATTATATTAACTCCCATGTGAAGAAAACTGACAAAACAATTTTAGCAGAATTAATTATAAATAAAATGAAATTTCAAAAAAAGATATTTTAAAAAAGTTCATGTTTCTTTTGTTAACTTATGGTTTAAAAGATAATGTGACCAACTTTCATTAAATGGAATTATTAAAGTAAATTCACTGGTATCGAAAAAATCTCATGGACGTTGATTTACAATAACATACATACATGTGTACAAATCTACATCTCCTAATGATAAATAAAACATATATCAATGATATACGTGTATTCACAATATGTACAACTAGAGATTAATGTGTAATTTTTACAGTCGCAGGAAAAATTAACGAGTTTTTCCACAAAAAGACCCATGTTCTAATGACTTCCAAGAAGACAATAAAATAACAAAAGTATAGGAACCCTAGCATGTTTTATTTTCCTTCTGTCCAATAATAAATGCAACTATTTACACATAATCTTAATTTACATAGTTTAAACAAAGGATCATTGATAGCGGAAACTCTAAGATTCCACTTAAGTATATCAACATTATGTTTAACGACAAATACCCTGGGTAGGTCTGTGAATATTTAAAATATTACAACTTATATTCTGGAATATGATATGGCTGTATGTTTTAGATGAGTAACAGCAAATAAAAGTGCTATTCCTTTGCTAAATCTTAAAATATATATAGGGATTTTTTGCCAAGAAACACTCTACCATAACACTTCTTTCATATTAATGTTGTTACATACATTTACATGAAAAGATTAAACAATGACCAGGTACATTTGTAGTAATGTGATCAAAATTCAAGACAAAGTCGGTCCTTGGAAGATTACATTTTATCATTCCCTTTCATTTGCTATTTGCTGATTATAAAGTGATCTTTCTGTCTAAATTCCAGAGATGCAGATAATTTTTTTCTTGCTGGACATTGGGGCCAGTCAGATGGAGTACTTTGCCGGACCCTGTGATTTTTTGACAGACCTAAGTAAATGGTCACATAAAGTGCATCAGTCGGGTAGATGTTTCAGAAAATAGGCTTTATTTTTTTTGGATGAATTTTCTTATCTTAATGACAATGCATTTCTTTCTAGGATACAATACTGTCAATATGAAACAAGAGTGGACACACAAAAATGTCTCGCCTGCCGTGTATTTCTAATGAAAGTAAATGCTATCAGACACATTGCATACAGTATTCGAAAAACAAGCCAAAACACAAAAACTTAACTATAAACACTGAACCATGAAAATGTGGTTCAGGTCAGATGACACCTGCCAGTTGGACATGTACACCTTACAATTCTTCCATACACCAATATAGTAGACCTATTGCATACAGTATTCGAAAAACATGCCAGAACACAAAAACTTAACTATAATCACTGAACCATGAAAATGAGGTCAAGGTCAGATGACACCTGCCAGTTGGACATGTACACCTTACAATCCTTCCATACACCAAATATAGTAGACCTATTGCATACAGTACTCGAAAAATAGGTCAAAAAACAAAAACTTAACTATAACCACTGAACCATGAAAATGAGGTCATGGTCAGATGACACCTACCAGTTGGACATGTACACCTTACAATCCTTCCATACACCAAATATAGTAGACCTATTGCATACAGTATCCGAAAACAGGCCAAAACACAAAAATTTATCTATAACCACTGAACCATGAAAATGGTCAAGGTCAGATGACACCTGCCAGTTTGACATGTACACCTTACAATCCTTCCATACACCAAATATAGTCGACCTATTGCATATAGTATTTCGAAAAACAGGTCAAAATACAAAAACTTAACTATAACCACTGAACCATGAAAATGAGGTCAAGGTCAGATGACACCTGCCAGTTGGACATGTACACCTTACAATCCTTCCATACACCAAATATAGTAGACCTATTGCATACAGTATCCGAAAACAGGCCAAAACACAAAAATTTATCTATAACCACTGAACCATGAAAATGAGGTCAAGGTCAGATGATACCTGCCAGTTGGACATGTACACCTTACAATCCTTCCATACACCAAATATAGTAGACCTATTGCATACAGTATCCGAAAACAGGCCAAAACACAAAAATTTATCTATAACCACTGAACCATGAAAATGAGGTCAAGGTCAGATGACACCTGCCAGTTGGACATGTACACCTTAAATCCTTCCATACACCAAATATAGTAGACCTATTGAATACAGTATTCGAAAAACAGGTCAAAACACAAAAACTTAACTATAATCACTGAACCATGAAAATGAGGTCAAGGTCAGATGACACCTGCCAGTTGGACATGTACACCTTACAATCCTTCCATACACCAACTATAGTAGACCTATTGCATGCAGTATTCGAAAAACAGGCCAAAACACAAAAACTTAACTATAACCACTGAACCATAAAAATGAGGTCAAGGTCAGATGACACCTGCCAGTTGGACATGTACACCTTACAATCCTTCCATACACCAAATATAGTAGACCTATTGCATACAGTATTCGAAAAACAGGCCAAAACACAAAAACTTAACTATAACCACTGAACCATGAAAATGAGGTCAAGGTCAGATGACACCTACCAGTTGGACATGTACACCTTACAATCCTTCCATACACTAAATATACTAGACCTATTGCTTATAGTATCTGAGATATGGACTTGACCACCAAAACTTAACCTTGTTCACTGATCCTTGAAATTGGGTCGAGGTCAACTGAAAACTGTCTGATGGGGATGAGGACCTTGTAAGGTACGCACATACCAAATATAGTTATCCTATTACTCATAATAAGAGAGAAATTAACATTACAAAAAATCTGAATTTTTTTTTCAAGTAGTCACTGAACCATAAAAATGAGGTCAATGTACATATGACAGACGGAAACTTCGTAACATAAGGCATCTATATACAAAGTATAAAGCATCTAGGTCTTCCACCTTCTAAAATATAAAGCTTTTAAGAAGTGAGTTAACGCCGCCGCCGCCGCCGCCGCCGCCGCCGGATCACTATCCCTATGTCGAGCTTTCTGCGACTAAAGTCGCAGGCTCGACAAAAACCATAAACATTTAAAATCATATGTGGATATATATATATATAGCAGTACACATAAAGTGTTGAAAAAAGTGTTGAAAAAGTATTGTATTTTGGTTCAAAAAGTTTTTTTCTAAGACATATAAAAATTACACATTAATTACAAATTTGAAAAAAAAAATCTAAATTTTACAAGGCTAATTCTATTTACAATAAAATGGCTGTTACTATATGATAGCATTTTCATTTGTGGTCCCATGAAAACACTAACAACAATTAAGGCCTCACATATATTGCACCATAAAGAGCTTTTGATTTGTATGACAATACAGTGACTCTTGATTTAAATAAAATTTCTTATTATTGGAAAAAATACAGTGAAACCTGCAAAATTACTACCAGAGAGAATTTTATATTGGTTCAAATTAAGGATTTAAGAAGTTTGGTCTGATTTATGAGGCTCTAAAACAATTTCAGATGTTTTGTAGCTAGTTAGCAAAATAAAACATGATGTACAAAATGCCTTATCATAAAAATTTATATATCATCAGTGATACTGGAGCGAAACATTGGAAATTCATACAATTTTACAAACTGAAGACAATCAACAGAAAACTGTATAAATAAACCTACAAAAAGCAGCAGAGGAAACAACTGCACAATTTTAAATCAATCCACTTACAAATTTTGTCAGCATTACAGTAAAATAATTGAAATATAAATGCCATCACAAGTGAGCTCTCAGTTGCCCAGCAGTGGCATGGTCTGTGTGTCAGTTGGATTATATTCTCGGTCCAAACAAGTGGCATGAACCACATGGCAATAACATGACTTTTCTCTTGGTTGACCAGCAGTGGAAAGAACTGAGAGGTAGTATTACAATTGTACTTTCAGTTGACCAGCAGTGGTATGAACTGGTAGTAATAGTAAAACCATATACTTCTAGTATCAAGCAAAATCTCCAAAAATTTAAAATATACGGATATGTACAATGTGAACAACATCATAGGAACAATTCCATTACAGTAAAAAAAAGGCAGGGAGTGATTTACATGAGGACTAATCCTTCCAATACTTGAGTAACTGAAGCAGCACCTTAAAAGTTTGCAACTGTCAGATTCAGCAATATTTTGCCCATATATAATGCCTGCTGGTTACTATTTGTGGAGGAGTATCAGAATGAACAACCAACTGTTGACATGTAAACTAGCATATCCTAACCAAATGAGATCAAACTTTTTTTATACAAGATGGGCTCAATGTCACGACCTTCATGCTTGACAGAGATCATTTGTAGTTACATATTACCTAGACTATTAATCCACAAGGGCACACTGATGCAATTGCCGATGAACAAATTTGTTGTCCCATTTTGTAAACACTGGGAATATATGTTGATATGTTTTTGTATTCCTAAATTTAAATTATTTAAACAGGTTTCACTGTAGGTAAATCAATATGTATTTTCAATATTCTGCAATCCAACTTTAGAATATTATCAACTGGTTTTTCAAACATAAAAAAAATTGAATAATACAGGTATAAATTATTAATTAGTAATTACAGATACTGTGTATTTCACATCAAACAACACACCAATAGTTATATTAGTATATGATAGATCACACATGTGTATATAAAGGATACTTGCCCAAACTGGCAAAAAAACTGAGACACACTAAATTCTACTGTAACACAATATATTTATAAATCATTTACAACATTTTTAGCACTTTACCTGTGATAATTTCCAAATGAAAGAATTCATCTAACTGTACTCTGACAAAACTTATATAGTAAACATTTTATTTTTTTAATGTTCCTTCATATACCAACTGGGATTAGATCTATCAATATATCATACAATCGTTTCAATTTCTTTTTGTAAATGCAGTTGTATTACTTTAAGACAGCATAACCTTACAAAAATTACAATCAGTCATTTTTTTAAACAGCTCAATCCTACAACAGTGTGCAAACAAATTCTTAGAAGTAATTAAATTTAAAGAGCTGAATTCTGCAGCAGTGTGCAAACAAATTCTTAGAAGTAAGTAAATTTAAAGTATTTAAATGTCATGTTTACATGTATCTTTTTAACACCCAATAAACTTTATATAGGTAGAACAAGTGTTTATCTGGAAATTGTATCCTTTATAAATTTTCATTAAATACTAAAGCTTTATATGAGAAGATCTAGACACATAACTGGATTACTTTGACTCTGGCTTTAATGACCCCAATATGGATCTCAGTATATACTCCACTGAAATAGAAAAAGACAAAATAATATTGTTATAATTGTGATGTTCTGGAGATTTATTAAAATCAATAATTGATTGGTTTAACTAAACAATCAACAGTATATATAGTTACATGTACAGCTTTACGCTCAGATACTCAGTTTTCATTGCTATTTGTATATATTCAGTAGTGGATTGTGGACTTTTAACTGTATATGGCCTCATACTGTGACTGCATATTATTTTGAGACCACAATTAACTTTTGAGTGATAATTTCCCACAATGGCGCATCACATGTTTATCACTGCACAAGTTTTATTTTTTGTCCTTTTCTGTCACAGAAGTTTGTGACTATGTATTTTAACATAATTATGACACACTATCACTATGGATTGTCCACATAATTATGATACACTATCACTAATGAATTGTCAACATAATTATGACACACTATCACTATGAACTGTCAACATATTTATGACACACTATCACTATGGATTGTCAACATAATTATGACATACCTTGTGACTGTGGATTGCCAGTTGTATTACTACTGTCACCATTCCCCCCAGGTAAGATGAGGATGCTTGGGGCAGCAGCACTACTAGTATTTGATTGATTGTTCTGTTGGCCCCCACTATTTCCTCCAAGAACAATAATCTGTGGCCCCTGCTGTGAATTACCTGTAATATTCAAATTCAAACATATTTTTTTGTTAAAAATCGTAATTTAAATAATTAAACTGGAACTGCATACATCTATACATGCCAGGTAAGTCCATACCAATTCCACATTGCCAATACGACTATAATATAATACTGAAGGGAAAGATAGATGTGGGGTTAATAAACATGAAAAACTTACCTATGAAATACTAAAATATGGGTATAATACAAAAAATTATCTCCATATGTGAATACCATACCACATAGTATATATCACTGAGACAAATGTTTTAGAATACACTGTAATATATTTCTAAACTAATGAAAATATTCTGGTCATAATCTAAATCTGCATTCTTTGAGAATTATTTCTTAATTTCCTAATTCCTAATTCTTAATTGTTTGTTTAGTTGGGGTTTTACGCCGTTGTCAGCACATTTGGCTATTCTGCGGCAGCCAGTTTTTATTGGTGGAGGAAGCCGGAGTACCCGGAGAGAACCACTGACTTTCAGTAGGAAAATTGGCAATCCTTGTCAATTTAGATCGGAGTCGAACACACCCCGCCAGAGGTGAGATTCAAACTCACAACCCCAGTGTTGACAGGCTAGTGATCATTAGTACTCATGACGAACTACCTAGACCACTCGGCCACTGAGGCCCCCCTTAATTTCCTAGTCATAACCTTAGTTCAACTGGTAAAATCCTTAGTTATTCTGATTTCCTTGTTGAATTACGGTTTTGGAAGTTACATTTATGTATAATAATTATATACACACATTACCTATAAAATTAAGAATTGTTCAAGATTAATAAATGTATTTCATCCCCCTTGGCAAACTTTAATAAAGGATCTAAGGTTTCCTGAATGAAATTTGGATCAAAATGGCCAATTCAATAAATTTTCCCATTGGGTCCTATGTTAAAGTTCAGTTGTGGTGGCAATCTTGGATTTCCGATTGGCACATAAGTAACAAGCCACTGTTAAGGATCTTTATAGCAACATATTTGTAAAGTTTGGCTTCAATATCGTTCTTGAGAAGAAGTTTTTCAAAATTCAGCCTATCAGAAATAAGAAGAGGCTCTGGCGGTCATGTTTCTTGACCAATCGGCACCAAAGTAACAACATTTGGAAAGGACCATACAAAGAACATTACTGCCAAGTTTGGTCAACATCCATTCAGTGGTTCTAAAAAAGAAGATTAAAATGTGAAAAGTTAATGGACAGCATGCAGACAACGGATGCCAAGTGATGACAATAGCTCGCACTGGCCTTTGGCCAGGTGAGCTAATAACCAGATCTTTTCCATTTGAAAATCTTGTTAATAAATTGAACCCCAAGTTTTAAAACAGGATTTCTGTTGATATAACTTTCCTAAGCTTAAAAATTCTCATTCTGTATTCAGCATCTTATAAAAATAATATTATATAAAGTGTTTCCTAATTTGACCAATAATTACCAATAGATGTTGACATTATTTTGGGACAATTTGAATGATCATGGTCACTTATTGTCAAGATATTTTAAATAATTGAACTGAAATTGCATGAATTTGAATATACGAGACTGCCAATAACCCGATAAAGATACTAAATGCAAGGTAATACCATTAGATGTCTGTTGTGTCATCTGAGCCTGCTGCTGTACTTGCTGTGCCATGGCCTGTAATCGTAAACTATCTAACTGCTGAACAGCTGGTTTTCCACCTCCAATACTTACAGGTGGACTCAATGGAAGGTTTGGTTTATCGATTTCTTGACTCAACATTTGGTGAAGAATACCATGACTCGCAGAGACCTTTGGTGATGAAGTAGATACCGAAACCTGATGCTGTAACACCGTTGTTGGTATATTTAATGGAGCAAGATTATTCTGGACACCAATTTCAGACAAAAGTGAAGCAGATGTGGAATTGTTAGTGTTCTGTGAACTGTTATTAAATTGATTTGTACTAGACATATCTGAATTTGTTGATTTAGTCATTAACTGCTGTAGGAATTTCATAGCAATGTCAGAATATCCCACTTGTGGTGACGAATTAGAGTTTGAACTGACTGTATTTCCAAATGCTTGAAGACCACTAGCAAAAGAACTATTCGTTGTTACAATTAAACTCTGTGTAGTATTTACTGGTTGAATGCTGCACTGTGGTGTCTGAATGCTACTTACAACAACAGGAAAATGTGACAAACTTTGCTGTCCTATCAAGTTACTTGCAGCATTTTGTGCATTTCCAAATGATTCAATGTTAGAAGCATGAACAGGTATAGTTGTATGAATTTGAGACATCTGATTCTGTATTATTGGAAAATGTTGTACTGTAGCACTGTTCTGGTACGTCATATTATCTGTATTCTCCAATGGTACATTAGTGCCCTGAAAACTCTGTAGTACCTGATTACCTGCTGGTATAGTTTCTCCTTCATGACTACCTAGAGCATGGTTAAAACTAGAAGAAAATTCCTGAACATTGGGTGATGTCAGAATGTTCCCTATATTTTGCTCTTCTTTTTGATTACCTCCAATGTTTATTTGTTCTGATGGAATATTAGTGACACCTGTGGGAAATCCAGGAACACTGGTGGGGTTATTTGTAAATTCTTGTTGGGGGCTTACAACCTGTTGAAATGTTTGTGAATTTGGATCCACGGTGGGTGGAAATTTATTTGAACTTTGGACATAATTTGGCTGATATCCAGTCACATTCTCAGCATATCCTTGAATGTTTTGTTCTGAAATTGTCTCAGTATTTTGGTTTCCAAAATTATTCACACTGTTAAATCCACTTGAAGGTGGATTGGCAAGAATGTTATACAATGGTGAATTCACTTGTTGATGTGGAGGGTTGATATTTGTTGAATTGAACCCAGAATCTGCTACTGTTACTTGTGGCAAACTTGTAGTAGTTTGTCCTTCTGTAAATGGCTGCTGAACTTGAGCAGGGCTGCTGGAATCAGACCCAAACTGTCCATTATTTGGTGTGCCAAGAATCTCATTTATTGACATAGGTTTATCTACAAAAATCAAAATAACTTTAATTTGAACAATTTTATACAGTAATGAAAATGACTAACAATGCCACATTTATCCAATAATTAAAATTGTTTAAATGAATGGTAAATTTTAAAGCATATGAAAGTAATGCCAAATGTATGCAGACAATAAATTTAGGTCTTAAAAATTATGACTCTGTTTGATAAAAAAATTTGATGAAAACTAGATAGAATAATGTTGATATTTTATTAAATTTTGCTCTTGTTATTTTCCAACACATAAAAAATATTTCGAAGGTAAATTTTCTGGTTATTAAATTAATGGTTAACAAGAAGATGGTCAGGATGAGACAAATGTCCTGCCTTCAAAATAGCTGACCAAAATTGATTAGTCATTTAAATAAGCTTTAACGCAAACCTAAACCTGAGTCAGCAGCATAACATTTCCTATGTTCAATGATTTGTGAAACAGAGGTCAATATCATAAAACAGCATTTTTTTCAGAAAGTTCATATCATGACGTAATTGTGTACCAAGTTTCATAAAGATGTTACCCGATCTTCACAGAAAACAAGACTGATTACATGTCTGGACCTGCGTCACCGTCATATATTTGTCAGAGCAAAGTTATTATTACTCTAATATGTATGTGGTTTTGATAAAAGATGCTTCCATTTATCTAATAACCCTGAACCTCAACACTTTAGCATACTGAAGACTTTAATCACCCAACACTTCTGAAAATGTTGAGGAAATAATGCTATTATGTATATAAACACTATGCAAAGTTTAAAAAATATTGGTTTAATTCAGTCGGAGTTACAGATTACAGAAAGTATGCACCGTTCATAGCATGTATTTGCTAAGTTCAACATGCAAGAATTCATGGTATAAATTTGTCAGATTTGCCCCCAAATAGGAGGTGCACATCTTCAATACATACCGTAATAACCCTAATTATTTGACGGCCTATTTATTCAATAGATTTGAAAATTCAAGGAAAATTGAATTTTTTGATAACTCACATTTTTCGACTCTTTTTCAAAATTTTCAAAGTTACGATTGTTGTTATCCGGTGGTGACAGTTGGTAATTTTAATTTCTTAGGTAAGTTGATTACTTTCAGTGCTTATCGAGTGTTTATTTCATCTTTCTAAACCATTTAAACCATCTTAATAAATTTGACTTTTAAGTAAATTTTATTGAATTTTTCCTACCTGGAAGTACACTTTGAAAAGAAATCTGAAAAAATTTTGGACAGAATTGCATATTCGCGTTTCTCAGAGAGAAAAAAATTAAAATGTTCAAATGAAATGAATAATGTTTTTACAAAACAAACCATCTTATCACTGTTTATTAGATAGTTGAAAGTCATAGTTATTATATAATTATTCTAAAAAGACAATGAGACAAGAAATGCTTAACATGTGTTGTACAAATCATTTGTGAGATGCTCCAAATCCATATTGTGAACTTCATTTGTGAGAATGTCCGAATCCAGATCAAGTGTTGCATATTTGCCAACAACAGATCGTTAAAGTTTGCTACTGTTTTCGTCTTAAACATTAAAACAACTATTAATTTGAAGGTACAAAAAGATAAATTCATGAAAGCAAAATGAAATAACAATACCACAAGTATGACCCATTATTTTGATTGCCTATTCTTCAAGTACATTGACCAGGTCGATCTTATGGAGTCAAAAAACGACAATAATGTGGGCGTAAAGACATAAAATGTAATTTTTCGACGATTTTCCAATTATCCCAAAAAATAGGTGTATTTTAGTGTCGAATAATTAGACTAAGTAAGGTATATAAACACTATGCAAAGTTTGAAAAATATTTGTTCAATATATCAGAGTTACAGATTACACAAAGTATGCACCATTCATAGCATGCATTGCTGAAAAAAGTTCAACATTCAAAAATTCATCATAAAAATTTATCAAATTTGCCCCCAAATAGGAGGTGCATATCTCCAATATGTATATAAACACTATGCAAGGTTTGAAAAATATTGGTTCAATACAGTTGGAGTTGCAGATTACACGAAGTATGCACCGTTCATAGCATGTATTGCTGAAATATTGCTAAGTTCAACATGCAAAAATTCATTGTAAAAATTTGTCAAATTCGTCCAAAATATCTTCAATATGTTTATAAACATTATGCAGAGTTTTATAAATATAGGTTCAATATAGTCGGAGTTTCAGATTACACAATGTATGTACCCCTAAGCGTGACAGACGGACGGACAGACGGAGTCGAGCGGCTACTAGACCTGCTTTCACCATTGTTGACGAAGGTAAAAAGCTTTAACACAAACCTTAACCCGTGGCTGGATGGACGAATGGATGAATGAATGGACAGACACACAGACTGAAAATATATATGTCCCCCAAGCTTTTTAGAGTCAAAGTAATAATGTAAATGATAGGAAACCTATTGTGTAGATGAATACAATCTGCCTGGACTTATGCAGGAATCAACCCTATTGAAAAGAAATTTGTGCAAATTGCAAGAAAGGTCATTAGTTTAAGACTATATAGAAAGAATGATCTAAAGCCAAATGACACCCTTTGTTGGCAGTAGGTTGTAATGTCCAAAAAGACACAGGCTTTGAAGTCCAGTTTTTGAGATTATATTAAGGATAATAAACTGTTGTTGATTATGATACTGCTTCTATGTTTATTAAGATCTCATGAGAAACTGCTAGTTCTCCATCACTACTGTCAGAAGTTGTTTTGCCTTTGTCTGAGGAGACTTCTGTTACAACCTATACTCTATGAAGAGGTTTATAGAGTCAGGAATTTATTACTAGACGTGTTATTTTTGGTGTAGAAAACCAAAAAGCAACCAATTTAGATATATTATATTTTAAAAAGACAATAAAGTATAATGATTCTATGTAATATAATAACACATTTGCATAAATTTACCATCCAAGTATTTGAGGATTGAATGCAAATCTGATGTATTCATCTGAATGGGTCCTATGTTGTCTTTAGATAATGACCTATCACCATGATCCTCAGTATTTGACTTTGTTTCTAGAGAAGATGCTTGCTCTGTAATATATAGCATTAGTCACATACATTAGTTATTAAATCAATTCCGTTTTACCTTCAAATAACAATAAATTACAAACTTTTCTTGAGTAAATATTTTCAAATGTTTCAGTGTTTTTTTTTGGCATATCATCAACTTGTGGTATGAATAAATGTTGAGATATCGCAGCTTTTTAACATATTGAGGTACCAAAAAACCTGTACAATGTTCATTTTATTTGGAGCTTTTTTGAATTTATTCAGGGGCCTGGGTGGCCGAGTGGTCTAGGTAGTTCGTTACTAATGATCACTAGCCTGTCAACGCTGAGGTTGTGAGTTCGAATCTCACCTCTGGCGGGGTGTGTTCGACTCCAATCTTAATTGACAAGGATTGCCAATTTTCCTACCGAAGGTCGTGGTTCTCTCCAGGTACTCCGGCTTCCTCCACCAATAAAAACTGGCCGCTGTGAAATAGCCAAATGTGATGAAAACGGCATAAAAACCCAACTAAACAAACAAAATTGAATTTATTCTATTGCCACTAATTTTTGTTTTAAATTCTTGAAACACAGGTTAACCTAAAACAGCAATACTCAGTATATGTCAAAACAAATATTTTATATGCTCTAACAACCATAAAAATTACACAATTCAAATTTTATCATTGACACAAACTTTGTTAATCATTAATATTTCATTTTCATGGTTTAGAAGGTATATTTTAAATGTACTGAAACAAAGGACGAAAATAAATTATAGCACACATAGTGTTTATATTAAATGCATATTTCTAATGTTCTTGAATTTATCAAAGATTGTTTCTGAGGAGTTCAATATTCTAAAATAGTTTAAATTTCATTAATTCTAATATTTGCTTCTTTGCCACATTTTACCAGCATTACAGATTCTAAATGCATAATCAGCAGACAGTGATATAAAATCATTTCTCCAAGCAGATTTTCTGAGACATGCTTTACAATATTTTTACCTGTAATATTGGTCTGATCTGGTTCCTTTTCCTTTTGACTATTTTCTTCATCAACCTGCATACTAGTTATTCCAGAAACAGCTCCATCGGGCAACATAAATTTACCATGGCTTGATGCTAGACTCTCTTGCAATTGTTGGTTTAATCTCAAAGCCTCTGTAACATGTCAAAATATTATAATTTTATGTATACAAATATTCATACTTCTAACATGGCATTGGACTTAATCACACTATCCTCAAGAAAGACCATTCAAGTGGGAGCGTGAAAAATATACAGATATAAAATTATACAAAATAGGAACATTGCCCTGAAAAATGAAAATAAAAATGATAACTCTGTCAATTTTCAAGATTCAAATCAAGAATCCTTTTAAAGTTCATTACTGTGCCATTTCTGAAAGGATGAAACAGAATATTCCAAAGATATTTTCAACAGCAAAATATTTGAAGTTTTAAATAAGAATTTTGCTACAAGTTCATTGTAGTTGAACAAAGGGGAATATTGGTTTGTGAAAACTCATATAGGACAGGTCAGGCCCAAATCACAGATCAAAACTGAAAAATTAGATCATAGAATGGTTTATCTAAAAGAAAATTAGAAGTGTAAAGCAACTGTACCACAAAATATAGATTTTTGACATGTACCCATTGAAATGATCGGGCATAATCCTGTTTTAGTCACAGGTGTATTTACCTTTTTGTAATCAAAGAAAATTATGCCTTTTTGATGGATTTTATATACAAATATATATTATTTAATATTATACTAATGAACAATAGTAATAAAAATTATATATTATAATAAGAAAGAATGACATGGATCTTTCTTATATATTAATCCTGTTTCAGTCCCACCCTCTATGTTAAAAGTAAACATTTTCCATAGGGGTGGGACTAAAACAGGATTAATATATAAAAAAGATCAATAGAAAACACTTATATATTAATCGTGTTTTAGTCCCAACCTCTATGTTAAAAGTAAAAATTTTCCACAGGGGTGGGACTAAAACAAGATTAATATATAAGAAAGATCCGTGTCATTCTTTCTTATTACCTGCTATGGTCCCTTGACAATATATTTGTATCATAAAAACAATACAGTCAAACCTGCTTTTAACAGCCACAATTGGGACAAAAGTAAAGTGGCCGCATAAGACAGGTGACCGTTTAATCAAGTTTTACACTGAGCGACAAATCCGGATTTTGCTTTCCGGATCCAGAACGATCAAGATATTATCGTTGTCTAACATACAAAACATGGCGGTTCGACTGAGTGAAACGATGTTTTTTTCCACAAACGAACCTAAATAAACGATGAGATAAATAATTTGAATGATAATTAAGCTCTGTCATTAATTAAAGATGATTTGAAAGTCAACCAACGATGATTTTAACATGTATAGAAAGGTAAATGACCGCTTAATTTAGGTAAATTTCAAGCTTGGATACCATTTGTTGTGACCGCTGGCCGCGTAAGACAGGTGACCGCTTATTCAAGTTCAATTAACACATTAAACTCTTTGGGCGGACTCCAGGACGACCGCTGAAGGCAGGTGGCTGCTTAATAAAGGTGACCGTTAGGGCAGGTTTGACTAATATTTTTCTTTATTAATATAACGCTCTGAAAAGGGTTTTCTTTTGGGGATAAGCCACCAACAAAAAGGGGCTTGGAATGTTTGGGGTATATGCAAAAGAAATGAAAAAAGTACATTTGACCTTAAACTTTTAAACTCCTGCAAGGTCAAGGTCAAAGTTCAAACATGAGGTAAAAATGTCTTTAGTTACATAACGTTCCGAAGGTCAAAGGTTTTACCTTCCACCTTTAAACTCTTAGTACGTCAAGGTCAAAGTTCAAACATGCCACTGACTTCGTCTAAGTAGCATACAACCATGACCTATGGTATCCTCCTACTGTCCCTCTGACTTTATATAAATTGGAGAACACCTTGACTTATTTTATCCTTCTACTGTCCAACCTACTTGACATAAGTGGGAAACAACTATGCACTATGGTATCCTACTATTGTCCCACCTAATTGACGTAAGTGGCAAACAGCCATGCCAAATGGTATCCTACTTCTGTCCAACTTCTTGACATAAGTGGGAAACAACTATGCACTATGGTATCCTACTATTGTCCCACCTATTTGACATAAGTGGCAAACAGCCATGCCCTATGGTATCCTACTTTTGTCCCACTTCTTGACATAAGTGGGAAACAACTATGCCCGATGGTATCCTACTACTGTTCCACCTACTTGACATAAATGGAAAAGAAGCATGATTTATACTATCCTGCTAATGCCCAACCTCAGTTTTACGATCACGGAATAAATAATATGATTATTATGGTACCCTTTGATTTCCGCAAACCTACCACTGTCCCACTGACTTGACATAAGTGGGGAACAATCATGACCTATGGTATCCTCCTACTGTCCTACCAACTTGACATCAAAGGGTAAACAACCATGACCTGTGCCATCCTTCTACTGTCCCACCTACCTGACATAACGGGAAGCAACCATGACTTATGGTATCCTCCTACTGCCCCACCTTCTTGACAAGTGGGAAACAAGCATGCCCTATGGTATCCATCTACTTTCCCAATTCTTGACATAAGTAGGAAACAACCATGCCCTATGGTATCCTACTGCTGTCCCACGTACTTGTCATAAGTGGGAAAGAAGCAAGATTTATACTATCGTACTAATGCCCATTCTCATAGTTTTATGATCACGGAATAAATAATATGATTATTATGGTACCCTTTTCTCCGTGTATGACTTCCTTTGTGACTATTGATTTCCGCAAACCTACAACTGTCCTACTGACATAAGTGGGGAACAATCATGACCTATGGTATCTTCCTACTGTCCCATTTACTTGACATAAGTGGGAAATATCCATGCCCTATGCTATCCTACTTCTGTCCCACTTACTTGACATAAGTTGGAAACAACTATGCCCTATGGTACTCCTACTACCGTCCCAACTACTTGACGTAAGTTGAAAACAATATAGACCTATGCTATTCTACTACTGACCACCTACTTGTCAAAAGTGGGAAAGTCTCTCTTTATTCAGTAACATAGATTTTTCACAAATAATGTTAATCCCCATTTTCATGCAAATGTAATGTGCCCCAGCTGGTTTATTGAGGGAACATTTCTTTGATTCAAACAAAATAAATATCAGCTAATATTAGGTTTGAAGAGATGGCTGGTTTCCTAAGGTTTAACTAATGTTAATTTTAATACTAATTGACAGGAATTTCAGAATTCAGTCGGTATACATGTATAAACAGAACTGGTTTTTAGAAGTTTTACTGTACTTTATCAAATGGAAATATTTATAATTACCTGGTGCTACAGTAATATTCATAGGCCCTGGCTTTTGTACTTGTTGTTCATCAGTTTCCATAGGCATCTCTTGCTTGACTTGAAGCACTGGAAAACATTAAATGTAATATTAAGACCTTTGACTTGTACTGTTTGAAATCAGTGTACACATAAAACATTTCATCAGCAAGTAAGAGTTACGATATTAAACACATGTATTTTTTTTATGACAAAATAAAATCAAATTTTAATCGTTAATTATACATGTATAAGTCTAATAAATTTTGCTGCAGGTTATATGCCTAGATCATTATAATCTATTTCCATTCTTATACATGTATATATTTTTCCTGTTTATGGACATTTCAGTTCTTTAATTTCTTAAATAAAGTCCAAAGCAAAGCAGTCAAAATTTTAAAGAATTTCAGAAGATATATGAAACATCAAAGATTGTGAATCATACTGGCATCAAACAATGTTTTATGTGAACACTGATGAAACTGGAAAAAAATTGAATGCTATTAGTAACACCCCTATAAATGTAGTTAGACTATTGCAATATCACAACCAACAATTATATATATTTGTCAAAGTTAAGGGACGATATCAAAAGATCAATGTCAGATAAAAAACTTAATTCAAATAGTTTGGGGGTGGGGGTAAAAATCGCTGCAAGTTTTGTTATCCGACATCGATTTATGGATTGAAAAATTTGGATTCAAGTTCGGCCCTAACATATGTTTGGACTTTTAAAGCAAATAAAAGCCATCAAATTGTACAGGAAAGCAAATTTTTGGCCGAGAGTATTGTGGTGAAATCAATCATAGTATCTACATCGTTCAAACGCTTTATCGATTGTGAATTTTGAATGATATGTATAAAATTAAACAGTGCCTTTTTTGATGCATACTAAAAATACACATCACTTTTTTCCAATATTTTTTAAAAGTAATGTCTGTCAATATACAGAACAAACAAACATTGTTGAGGAAAAACAGGACCCATGATACAAAAAGTATACTCTCAAAGCATATGTCCATATTGGTCAATCAATTTTTCCCAAATAAGTTAAGAAGGGGGGGTGGGGGGGGGGGGGGTCAGTGAAAAAACTATGTGAATTAAGTTTTTTATCCTACATTGATCTTTTGGTGTCATCCCTAAGCTACTATGTATTTTAATCATATCTAAGCTATTTTTTAAGAACTGATTCTGCAATAGTCATATACTTAAGTTTAAGGTACAATGCAATGCAACCTTACAATAACTGCTTTGATCAAATATGGACACTCCTAATGATATAACAATATTTGTTATTTGTACAATGGCCATTTTCATTTAGTGACTTTCATCGAAGCAATTGTCAAAAAGTTTCAAACACTACATTGCACAATAATAGGGGCATATTAAACCAAACAAGATGCCATTTTGCCCTGTAAGAAATTGTTATGTGTTTGAAAACACACATTGAAGAAGACCATGTACCCATTTAATAGTTCCAAAATAACTGATGTTTGAAGAATTTTTTTTTCCATATTAAAATTTAAAATGTGTATACAGTTAGCTTTCTGTATACTTAATTTTAGAACATTGCAAATAAATTCAGCACCAATGACACAAATTTACGGTTTAATTATAAAGGCATATGGATGGTGTCAAAGAAAAAATAAGACATAAGCAAAGCCTAAAAAGAGGATGGAACATAATCCACAAGATGACTAAAAAAATGTCTACTGATTTCAATCACAAAAATATATTTTGATACATAATTTATATGCTCGGTCCTCCATAAATGGGATCCTCCCTATTCAAGCTACATAAAGAACTTGCTTAACTTGAACGGAAATGTACCAAAATAAAAGGGGCACATTGTTTCAACTGATAAATTGTAAAAATTGAACTATTCTACTTAAAGAAGCAGAAGTAAACATCTAGCAAATGCAAAATCTGAAATATTCTACTTTGCTTCAATTAAGACTACCCAATTTCTCAAATCATTACTTCTATCCATATGTCAAAGTTATTTATATATTTTAACATTAAGTTAATTATGATACAATTTACCAAATATTTGCTATATTTGAAATAATAATAGGGCAACTTAAGTTGGTATACAATATATTTGCTTGAAATCTAATAATGAACTATTCTGACACTAAAATTTCACTTTGAATATCAGACAGTGACTAAGTAATTAAATTTAGAGAATAAAAAATCCAAATCAAAGAGTAAAAAATAATGCATAAAAGAATACTAGTATTTACAACAAAAATAAGTATAAATGGTGACATGATGTTTCCAAGAAGTAAAATCTATCATACAAAAATAACTTGAAAATATGGCTGCTCTACCATTAACAGAAAAGAGCAATAGAGAAACTGGGGAAGGCCGCAATCTTAAAGATTTTTTTTTTTGCCAGAAAGTATAATCCCTTTTCAATTTTCAACAAAATAACAAAACTAAGTCATTTTTCGTAAGGATAATGGCCTACTATAATTTATGACAGCTCACCATTTCCATTTATTTTCCTTGTTTTCTATTGTCATCCGAGCTGTTTTGCAACATACTTAAGTTTTTTATAATTTATGTGGGTATTTTAAAAAAAAATATATATAATTCTGAGAACAAGCCTCTATATATAAGGATACTACAGCACTATCCAAAGAACTGAATTTATTTCATGCAGAAATTTCAGCAAGAATAACTATTAACATGTTCCTATTTAACTATTAAACATGAAGATGGCTTTATCAAACATAAAACTAACAACAAAAGAATATTTTATAATGCAACCATTAAACCAAACAAAAATGCACTACAATTATGACAGACCTTATGCCAAAGATATATAGGAATAAATGTTGAAGAAATCCATTCTAATAACGAAGTTAAACTCCCTAAAACTTTCATGAGACAAAGTTTAGTATCTCAGTTATATACATGTATCATGCATGGTCAAAACATGTTCTTTGCACTAATACCACAAATCGCATAAATCCTTGTGTAATTATAATGAAAGGCATCAGAAAAAATTTTCATTTGCAGTTTACTTTACCTCAAGCACCAACAAAATGTTTACATGATACACAACCCACCCTTTCATAGAACTGAGAGTACATTTTAACCACCTGACGATGGCTGCAGTCAACCTTTGGCCTTTGACCCAAGGTCATAGGGTCACAATCAGCTTTCTCTGTAGACAAGTCTGAGGGGAAAATCATAGCACATGTTAGCAAACCCTCCCCACAATCTCTTATCATGTTTACATTTGAAGAATGGTCAGTTCATGATCATAATTTACAGCAGATATTTGAGGTTTTTGTCACCAGTATATGATGCAAGATATGAGTGTAGAGTGTTATCAAATATTTTTTAAATACATTTTAGTAATTCATATATTCTCCTGACTTTGGCATCAATGACTAGTGACAGTAAATCCCAACCCGAAATATACCATTTTTTACAGTTGTTTTGTCCCATAACCTCAAATACAGCTGATGAAATTTTGTTTACAAATTTTGTGCTGATAAAAGCTTGGCTGTCTCAAATACAAATCAAGACAAAAGCCAGGATATTGACAGAATATAAAGACTTCTATTTTCCATTTAATTTTATATTTCTGGTTAAAAAAATCCTATATATTCATAATATTCCAAGTAGCTATCTCATGACTGACCAATCAAATGAAGCTATATAATGAACTAAAGTATGGAATTACAATACCTTTCATTGGTCACCTCTGTTTTTGTCTTCCTATTATGCTATTTTGTTTAAGTTGTGATGATAGCATCGTTTATCACAAGCACATAAACAATTTTCCTACCAAATCAGTATAATACATACAATTGCAAGGTTTATTTAATTTGTCAAAAATTTCTATGAAAATGCTTCATAGCAAATTTTTTATTACTTGGAAAAAAAGACAAAAATATACACTGTAGAGTTCTAATTAAAAATCAGTTGAAAGAAGAAAGAAGTTGACCTTTACTTTTTTAAAAAAACTTTTATAATATTGTATTTGCGTTAGATATTATGGTCTTATATCACAATAATCCTCCCCTTTACTATCAAATCTTCTCCTGTGGGAAAGGATGTATTTGCATAATAATTTTTTTTCAGTTGACTAATCTTGTTGACTTAGACAAGAAAGTATAAATATATTATCTTTACTTATTGATGTTATTTTTCCTAAAACATCAATCTAAAGGGAAAATCGATATAGCAAAATTGATGCAAGGTAAAGATTGAAAGTTAATAAATGTGAAATTAATGTCAAAGATTCTTGTTTTATTCATTTTCCATAGAATTTCATGTAAACTTGGGGCAAGACTGGGGTGTATCATAGGATTAAATACGATTTGGTATGAGATTATCGATGTGTAAACTCGGCCGACTCACTCACAAACTAAATATGTTACACATCAATAAACTCACACAAAATCGTATTTAATCCTTATAATTCCATTTCAACCATCGAAAATTGTTCCTAACCGAAATAAAAAAAAATAACTTTGCCCTTTTCAGGCGACATTCATCTTGAATCTGGTACTATTTTTGGCAGCTGAGCAATTGAATAAAAAAGTCAACTAGCTCATTTACAAATCGAAAAAAACAAGGAAACTTACATTTTGATTGATTATAATATAATCTGAAGCGTACAGAATCCATGCAACATACGATTTTTCCAGTTTGAAGAATCCAACTTGGGTTGTTTACAAATATGACGTTGCAATCTTGACTGTGACGTCCGTGCAACAAATTTTCACGAAATTTTTGAAAACGCAATTTTCATCAATTTTTAAACCATTTCTCATTAAATTTTTAACTATTATTGTCATCCTTTAAATTTATTCTTTTACAGCATTCATATTATCATCCTTTAAATTTATTCTTTTACAGCATTCTTCACATTTAATGTCCCATTTGAAACTTTAAATAATCAAGAAAGCGCATGAATATACTTGCCAAATATGGGTTTATCGATTATAAACTTTTATGATTTTGCCCTTCCAACCAATGAAATTCTTGTATTTTATCATATGCAAATTAAAATGGAATTATTATCTAATATTAAAAAAAATCAAACAGTGCAACATGAAATTAATTAAATCTTAGGATGGAGTGTAGTAAATATAGAAACAAGAGTCGACACACTACATGTCTTGCCTGAATATGCACATGGACACAGAATAATGATTATCAGATACCCGACATTTTGTAAGTCAAAGGAAAATGTGTTAAAAGAAATTGAGGTAAAGATCAATAGGCAGGTGTCATACCGACATGTATCCACTAACAATTATCTATTGACCAAATATGGTGGGTCTAGGTATTAAAGTTGCTGAAAAATGGACGAAATCTCGAAAATATGACAAAGTCACTCAAGCATGCAATTAAGGTCAAAGTTCAGAGACAGGTGTCAGACTTGCATGTACCCACTAAGAACTATCGATAGACCAAAAAACGGATAGGTCTAGGTATTACAATTGCTGAAAAAAGGACCTAATCAAAAAATTTGGATGAAAGTCACTCAACCGTGAAACTGAGGTCAAGGTCCAGAGACAAGTGTCAGACTGGCATAACCCACCAAGAACTATCAATAGACCAAATACAGTGGGTCTAGGTATTAAAGTTTCTGAGAAATGGACATAACCACGAAAAAGTGACAATGTCACTCAAGCATGAAATTGAGGTCAAGATCCCAAACCTGGTGTCAGACTGACATGTACCCACCAAGAACTATCCATTGACCAAATATGGTGGGTCTAGGTATTACAGTTTCTGAGAAATGGACTTAACCACGAAAAAGTGACAAAGTCACTCAAGCATGAGATTGAGGTCAAGGCCCCAAGCCAGGTGTCAGACTGGCATGTACCCACTAAGAACTATCTATAGACTAAATATGGTTGGCCTAGGTATTACAGTTGCTGAGAAATGGATTTAACCACGAAACTGGACGCAGATTTTAAATTCATGTTTAAGAAGTCAGTGAACCATGAAAATGAGGTCAGGGTCACAAGTATACTGCGGCAAACCTTATATGATGAGCTACCTTGTGGGCCATAAATCTTAATTGTAGGTATTACATGTGCAAAGTTATTAAAGTTTTTAAAAAGTTTATGCCGACGTCAGAAAATAATACCTGTATCTTGCCTTCGCGACTTTTCATCACAGGCGAGACAAAAATCATCTTCAAAGTTCTAAAATGCATATTTTATGTACCTAAGGATTTGATGAAATGACTGGACATTCAAATTTTGAAAAAAATACTTCTAACCATAATTAACTTCAATTAACAGAGATCAGAGTTTTGACACACACTTTTCTTTGAATGGTTGTTTTGAGGCAATGAAGCAATTTCATAGAATTTAAAATATTTTACTGGTGAAGAAATTTGAACAGTCTACCATCTCAAAAAAATTTAAAATTTACTTTACTTTTGGCAGGAAAATGCTGAAACTGAATTAAGTTTCATTAATGCATTTATACAGATGTGCTTGAACATTGATGCCAATTATATTGGGTTAGACACAAATGACTGCAATACATTTTTACATATTTTAATGTGAAACCAACCCTGCCTACACATTTGTAAAAATGTATTAAAATAATTTTTTGTTTATGAGAAACTTATAAGCCCTACTAGGATCCTAAGTCACATGATAACACATAGAGATTAAAATTTGAATTTTTACAATTGATATTACTGCAGCCATTTCTGTCCATAAAATCGACCCTGATGGCTGTTGCTGCCTAAATGAACAAATATGAAAATTCTTTTAAGAGAATGGATTTGGATACATTTAAATTAAAACTTTAAAATTTTCTCTTTTTCATAAGTTTCAAAAAATTTATGACAGTCCTCTTTTTGATGAAATGGATGTGACGAGGACAAGTTCCACAAATGCAATCAGCCAATCATTAAACATCCTTGATACTGTGAGTGTATGTAAGATGTGTAACAGGTTTTCTCTCATGTTGGTGTGAGCAAAAAAGTAAAATAATATTGGGACAATAATTTAGCCTGCATATGGCATCACACAAACATGCATATTGAAGCAAGTCTACTTTATAACACGTAACATAGTTAAAACACAGCATCAGGGCAGCGAATTCATTCTATCAACATAGAGTAAGAATCAATCGGGGGCAGGACCATATGCAGGGATTCCAATCACTTCCACCAACATGAGTTTTATGAGTAATAATTACTAAAAAAATTCCCATTAAGGTTTAAACTTTTATTCAATTAAAAGTAAAATCAAGCAACAGTTATTGCATTAAATCAAACTCTATCATAATCTTTACATTACAACCCACAAATTAAGTGAGTAACAAATATTTCTGAACAAAAATAATGAATTTGATTCCAGTTTAAAATTTAACAAAGACCAAGTCTGTGTTTTTTTCTAAAATTTAATAATGATTATTAATAAACAAAGAAAATAGCACTCACTTTATGGAGGATGTTTTTAGGTCAACACAAGGTGATGATTTGGAAACAGTTTTATGACAGACATTATCAACTTACCAGGCATATAAGTGAATGTCTGGGGTTCACTTTGCTTACCACTACACCTCACAACCACCTGAACATTGACTTTGTTAGATACACATATATCTTGGTAGGCAGGAGCAGTACAAACCAGATGAGTCTGTAAAAGTTATCAAAAATTTTAATCAAAATACAAATGAATGCCTTTTTCCATATCAGCACTCTTATCATCCTTTAAGCTTTAGCCAAAGGATTGATAGAAGTCAAGAGATAACTGTGCCGATATGGCAAAAGGTATGTATTGATCTTATTATCATATATTTTAATCAAGAAGAAAAAGTAAAATTCAAAATTCTCTCTTGTAAATGGTGATCTTTTCACTCGCATTAACCATGTATCAGTTATCTTTTCCACATATTCCCGACTGAAACTGACATTTGGAAGTATCATTTAATCAACAAAAGTTTGTATCTAAGTGAAGAATTAAGTTTTATTAAATTTGATTTGTCATAACATACTTTGGGGGTGAAGAAATATAGATTCTCCTTCTGGTACGAGTGAGTTATGGAATTTATCCAACCGAGATAGTTAAATTTTCGATTTTCAACATGCGAGCATTTGCAAGCGTGTTAAAATCTAAAATTTACTATTGAGGGTGGAGAAATTCCATAACTCACGAGTAAATTAAAGGAGAATCTGTTTCCCCTATAATTTTCGACAGAAACCTCAAGAAAATGTCGTTGCTATGTAGTTTCTTTACATAGACATCATTTCGTGACTTCTCTTATTTATCGTTGCAATAACTGTAGAAAAAACAGCAGTAATTCCTAGTAGAAAGTTAATCACCGGGAACTGGTTAAAAATATTATGTATTTTTATCCCACTGATTAAACACGTCAAGAATAGGAGAATCAAATTAATTCAATTATTAAAAATCTAATACATCTAAAATTTGTAGAAAATATGTATTTACTGGTTGGAAAAAGTCCTTATCAAGTTCTGACTCTTTTTCCCAAATCACTGGTCCATCGTCTCCATCAATTTCTTGAAAAAAGACTTTTGTTCCCTTCATGAAGTTTTTCCCTATCATTATCAGCTCTGCATTACCATTGACAGTACATTCTCTTAAACTCATCTTACAAATTTCAGGCTGTCCTATTGGCTGTGCTAAAAGACAAAAAAAATATATAAATCAAGTAAAATAAATATGATCTATTAAACATACTTATGTTACAACGGGAAGGTACCTTTAACTGGCGTAATGAACAATAAATGTTTTTTAAAAAATATAAGTTAATATGCTAGAAAAAAGTCACAAAACTGATCCAGAACACTCATTTTCCATGTGCCTTCTTTTGGTTGAACATTTCTCTGAATCAAAGGATAACATATAAATTCTTATATAATGAAAAGTACAGACATTCAATGGAAATTTAATGATATTGGCTAATAATGCACAACGAAATCAATTTACTGAGTCATAAGCATAAATTACTTACTACAATTGATTGATCTGGAGGCAATTTGAAGAATTTGAATATTTCCATCAGGTTTCTGGAATTGTACTCTGAAGATCAGTCTTGCTTTAGTACTTTTCTTCTTTGCTTTCTGAATTCCTACTCGGTTTTCAACATCTGCATTTCTTAGCTTCAAAATACCTACATTATCAATTCTACCAAAAATATATAAAAAAAAATACATGAAATTTAAGTATGCTTCATACATATGCAAATTAACAGTTTTTTTAACTTGTATAATTTTCATATCTGTCAAAAAAACACTTGTTTTCAAGGACAGGAAAAAATTAAGTTTTTGGGATTCAGGGGTGATCCTATTTAGAATATCAAATTAAGTATTTTTAAAAACTAAGTAAATCCTGAATCAGCCATTTTTGAGCTGATTAGTTCATTTCAAGAAAACAGCACATTATTAAAATTTTATTATCATAAACATCAAAGATCATAACATGTTCTTTTTCTTACCATGTGGTGATAATCAATTTAATTTTCAAAATGCACTGTATCAGACTTACGAGCAAGTTTTATCATTGACTGTATCCATTTCCATTTCTATGACAATTGTTCCATCAATTTCCCTTTCCTGACAGGGAGTAGAGTTTTTACCACACACTTTACATGCTTGATAAAATGCATGAGGTTTAACTCTTCCTTGGTCATTCCCTATAAACACTTGTAATGTTGCATGATCCACATCACCAAATAACTGAAATTCAAAGATACAATGCTTGCTATAAAGTTCACCAAACAAAATTGTTAAACCTTTAATCAAACTGGTATATGCTATTTTTGAAACACACCTATTTATTTTAGGTTTGCTATATGCAATGGAGAGCAAGATTTTCTCAATTTTGATGGCATTACTGCAGCTTTCAATTGAATATCTTAGTTCTAATAATGATATATTCTGATCATGATTTCCTTTACTTTTGTGGATTGGAAAATAGTTGATATCTGAAAATATTTAATTCCATGGTTTCATCATTTGGTCATATCAAAGTAACAAAATAATTCTATTTCATTGAATACTTAAATTTGTGGTTTCCTACTACCCACAAACCCCCCATAAAAAACTGGTAAAAATCCACAGTAATAAATTAACTTCTTAGATTTTGACCTAAATGCTAAAATTTAATGGAAAAATTCAACCATGTAGGCCATGCTAATTCAAATATTGCTGATCTGTTTTGAACTATATAAGCTGATAAGATGGTTGCAGTATATATATCATTGTAATTTGTATGTTCTTGAGAAATTAACTAAGTCAATACCATAAAATAGGTCACAACGACACAAATGATGCTGAGTTGTGTTTTATTATATTTGAGGACTGTAGTAGTGAAATATCCTTGATATTATTACCATAGATTCTTTAAAAATATACCTAAATCGAAGTGGTGTAATATTATTGAAATACTGCAATAGATTTCTGAGAAATGGATCTAATTGTGAAAACTTAACTACGTCACTCCAGCATGAAATGCAGGTCAAAGTATGATTAAATTGTTCAAGAAAAACATTATATATGTAGGAGGATTATAGTATTAAATGAAGTATCCTTGATACATACAACACCATGGATTCCTATAATACAAAATTGATCTTTGGTTTGAGGCGTTTCAATTGGTTCTGAGAAATGCACCTTAATGCAAAAACTTAACCAAGAAAGATGAACGCGTGGACAAGGTTATGTTTACATTAATGCACAGGACATAAAAATAATTCATGCATTTTATGGATGCAATTCTCTGTTTACATTAAATAATTGCACATAAATACATGTAGGACACTGAACTACAAGCAAATTTACCTTAACAACAGGATTTCCTTCTTGTGAAACATTTTTTATAGCCCCACGACTACCTTCCGTTAAGTAGCGAGCCCTGTGTTGTTCTTCTGGCTGTTCCAATATTCTTACTTCATATTTGTCAGTTCTACTGGGGTACTGCTGACACAGACTTGGTTCTTTAAGATGTCTACCTCCTCTCTGTGATCTTGTCACAGGGGTTATAGGTGTTTTCACAATCTCACAAATTGGTGTTGAAATCGCACTTGTCCTAAAAATATCAAAATCTACATAAGATGTCAAAAATTAATACTGTATCCCCATATGTACAACATAATGAACTCAGGAACAGGTGCTATAAAAAAAAAGGACAAATATGCCTAAGGAGCAATAAAAAAAACGTAATCCATTGGACAGACAAACCCGGGAAGACAAACTCCTATAAAAACCAGGAGTGAACCCAGGTGCTCCGGAAGGGTAAGCAGTTCCTGCTCCGTATACGGCACACGTCGTTAAGTTCAACAAAGTCAATCCGGTGGAAGTCACAAATCGGTGGAGGCACATGAAAGGTTACAACAGTGGGAACAGGTCCAACATCATCTTAGATATTGGAACACTGTAATGGTCAATCAATTCATGATGACGACCGTAAAATTTCTTAAGTGAAGACATCAACTTATCCCTCATAAAACCCTGGTTAAGAAGCTTTTGTGACAGCAGAAATCCTCTTTGTCGAAAGTCAGGGTAACTAACGCATGCCCTTGAAAATCGGATAAGCTGAGAAACGTAGACGCCATATGTAGGCGATGCTGGTATATTGCTACTCAAGAAGAGAAAATTAACAATAGGAAAGTTAAAGTCATCACGTCTGTCATAAAGTTTTGTCTTCAAATGTCCCTCATAGTCTATTTCAAGAACCAAATCCAAATATGGAGCAGACTTTGGTGTATCTTTAGTATCCTTAATTTCAAGCTCACTGGCGCAGATAAGATGTAGAAAGTCTTGGAATTTGTCGTTATTTAACGACAACACATCATCTATATAACGAAATGTGAAATTAAAGGATTGGGCTAGTTTCTTTTTGTTTTCACATAGTAACCCTTGAATGAAGTCCGCTTCATATGAGTACAGAAACAGATCGGCGGGGAGAGGAGCATAGTTGGTTCCCATTGGAATGCCGATTGTTTGTTGAAAAATTAGACCGCCAAATTCAACGAATATGTTGTCTATGAGAAAATCTAACATGTTTGTAATTTCATCTTCAGAACACTTTTTGTCAGAATCAGAGTGGTTCTTCACGAAATAAGACTTTTCTCTGCCTTGTACAAGAAATTTGTACCTGCGTGTCCCATTTTTCTTGAAAAAACATTGATGAACTAGTTGCTTTAAGCGATCTTTTAATTGAGAATGTGGTATGGTAGTGTAGAGTGTAGAGAAGTTGCTGTTGCATGTAGCCAAAGATTTTGATTTTAGATACTGAAGTAAATTTTTGGAGTTTTTAAGAATCCACATCTGATTGGCGCCACTGGTGGAATATGATGTTTCACAGTAATTCTGAAGGCCCTCTTTAATACATGTCATTATGGATGTTAAAATCTTTGAAAGAGGTTTTGTAGAGCAATTAGCTGACCCAGCAATGTACCTTTGTTTAAACGGATTCTTATGTAGTTTAGGAATCCAATAAAGAGCAGGAAGGCCAATTTCTTCATCCTATGTAGAAGTGGCAAAGGAATGAAGAACGGTCTTGTGGTTATCAAGCACTTCCTGCTTAGTGAGTGTGGTCTGTGTGTAAGTTGGGTTATCCGTAGTGTTATCTATTCCCAATTCGTTTCTAAGACACTCAAAATAATAGTTCTTACAAACAAAAACGATGTTATTGGGGGCCTTATCAGCTGGGACAACTACATATTTGTCATGGAGGCGAGTCAAGTTTTCAACAACCTTAGGGTCTTTAAAGATGGATTTAGCTTTAGTGCTCATAGACCCTTGGAGGCTTTTAATTCTTATTTGTATCACTGACCTAATAGCCTTCACCCACTCATAAAGTGTGTCAGCAGGCTCCTGTTCCTTTGAAGTCCATTTTCTGGCATAGTCCTCAACAGAATTTAAGCACTTTTAATAACTTGCATCTTAATTCATAATTACCAATTGAAAAGTTTCAAGTTGACACAACCTCTACATTATAAGCTTACCTTTCAACTTAACATTCATAACAACTTAAGTTCAAAAATGATTTTAAAAAGTTAATCCTCATAAAGAAATATATGTATTCTTCTGTAAATGGCTGTTTTCAGTGGGAGATAACCCATGGAAGACCGTTGCATTTGCATCGATTTTCCACTGTTTTGACGTCCAATCAGAATTCTTTTGCCACATATTTTGACAAATCAGATGTAATCTTATTTAACTTTGTTGACTGTGCTCAATGAATTTAACCTAAAAATCAGGTGTTTACGGAATAAATGGGAACACATACTTGTTCAAAAGTAAATAACTGGAAAATCTTTAACTCTCTTTTAAAATTTAGTTTATTTCCCCTCGTTCTGCTGCTCACCACTCGAGAAAGACTTGAATTTTTAAAATTCGTTAAGAGATTTTCCATTCTTGACTTTGAACTCGTGTAAGAACCTATTAGTCTTCAGAATTAAAAACAAAACATATGGACATTATTGCAGGGTTGATTTTGCCTTATCACCAACATGATCACTATTGTTTCAAACGAGGCATCACATATATGTATATGTGTATCAGAACAATCCAAACTGGTACTTCTTTACTTACACAATAAATGTAGCAGGTGTACTTGTTGTCTCAGCCACAGTTGATTTGTTAGCACTAAAAGTAAAAATTCCTTGGGAAACTTCAGATCCAAATTTATTAAAACTAAATTCTGCAGTTGAGTTTGCCAGATCAGCTTCAAACAATTTGTCAACTGTAACGTCTTCTTTGTTAATTGAAGATGGTGCATCAGAATCTCGTCTTACTTTAGGTACTTTATGAGAATCAGAATCTGTCACAACATAATCTAAAAGTTGATCAAAACCATGGTCCATTCCAGCACCAAATCTAACATGTGAATCAGCATCGTTAATATTAAAACGTCCAGCACGGTCAATAAGAGTATATTCTGGATTTGTTGACTCCATGTTATGAATACTCTCTGGAGAAGATAGGATTGTATCATTTATGTTTACAGGACTAGATATCAAACTATCCTGTGGACTATTTGACCTTGGAGCCATGCTTGTTGAAACACTGCAAGTCAAATATTGGTCCATTTCATTATTTCCTAAGCTTCCTATCTTTGAATTACTTACTGATGAAAAAGGAGAAAATTCATGAGTACTAGTAAATGCATTTATTTCACTATCATTTATATTAGAAGTACTACTAATTAGTGGATCACTTAATGGAGAATTAGTATATACACTGTTTGGTGACGATGTTTGTGAAGAATTAAGTTGACCATTATTTTTGTCAATTTTCACAGATAACGTATTTGAACATGGTATACTTGGTTGGGTTTCTGGTGTTCTAAATATCACTTGGTCTTGATCAGATGTTTCATATGGTGAAGAATTCATATCTTGTAAATTTGTAGCCATTGAAACTGAAGTTATTACATCCATTTTAAGGCATAGCAGAATCTAACCAGCTTTTTAAACTGAACGTCTTCAGTTCCTAAAAAAAAGTAACAGTCACTTGTCATCAAATAATATATATAGTCTCACAATTATTCATTTAAGAAATGGAGATTTACGTTGAACTAGAAATATGGACTGTCGGAATTAACAGTGATCCCCACACCCCCTGTAAGTAGTTGGGCCACTTACCTATAGTCAAAAATATAATACCTTATTCCCATCAAAAAATAGTATGTAGTCATTCTATAAAGAAATTAAATCAATAAACCTAATGAAAAATGAAAAAACCTTAGTTCACAAGCTTAAACTGACAATTTTTTAAATTTGGCCCAGATCAAATCGATATTCTAAATCCTTATTGTGCAACTAAATATAGCATAGGACAATACTATATATATGTTTAAGCAAACTGAAAGAGAAGTTAAGGTCACAAGCTTAAATTAAAATTTCAAATTTCGACCTATGTGGACTCAAATTTTAGAAAATTCAAATTATAAAACCTTATTGCACATCTGCATATGGTGTTTGACAATACTGTATAGAAATAAAATGTATAAACTGAAAAACAAAAGACAATCTTAAACTGATAATTTTTCAAAATTTGACCCCTGTGGGCCCTTGTTTAGAAAATCAAAATTCTAAAACCTTATTGCACATTTGCATATAGTGTATTATAATACCGTATAGAAATAATATACATAAATTGTAAAATTAAAGAGGAGATTAGGTCACAAGCTTAAATTGACAGTTTTTCGAAATTCAACCTATGTGTGCCCCTTGTTTAGAAAATCAAAAATCTTAAACCTTATTGCGCATCTACAGGTGGTATGCAACCATTCTATATAGAAATTAAATTATTAAACCCAAAAGTGAAGGAGGAGTTGATGTCACAAGAAAGTGTGATGGATGGACGGACGGACGGATGGAGACAATCGCTTTATCCCCAATCTTTCTTCAAAAGTGCGGGGATAATTATGTGTCATGTGTATAACATCATATTATGCTATCATTATACTGTTCACAATGTGGACTTATTTAAATGTTCCTGTCAATTCAGTCTACATATGTATTGAGTATTTTACATTACTAGTAAATCAATATTTATATGGTACAAGTCTGCAGTATTCAAACAACTCCATAGTGATTTGACTTTTAGATAATGAAAACCTAAACACTATGAACTTTGTTATATCATTACAATACATTAAATTTTAATAACAAAACTTCTCTTAAGATGATATTTTGTTCTCTGAATTGATTTTAAAACCACATAGGAAAATTGAAATTATCAACAGAGAGAAATTCTGCTTATTGTATAGTTACATATACATTATTTGAATACTAATTAATGAAGCAGGTAAATTTGTTCCAGATTAAACAATGTCTGTTTTATGAAGCTCTACCATATTTCATTTTATCTAGCTCTTACAAAATCTGTGACCTTTTGGACATACAAAGATTTAGCCAATCTAACTGATGTTCTTTGATTCATGAAATAATTCATACAAACTTTGGTAAAGAGAATTATACATTAATAATTAACAGTACACAGAAAAAGACATGATCCTATGTGCCGGTTCACACTACAAAAGTGAACCTGGATTAACTCAACATTTTGAAGTAAATTTTGGTCTGCACAGCACAATTTTACCAATTTCTAAGAAACATGGTAAATAAGTTATGCATGGAAAATGATATTTTCACAAAGAGTCATTTGTTTTTAGTTATCTTGATTTTTTAAAGACACTTGTTGATACTTATATAACGCTTATAAATATACATATGAAAAAACAATGTTGAACTTTTTCCAGATACTAATATTGTATAGTGACTCAATAGAAGCTGAGAGCCTGAGATGTGTGCTAAGATGACTGTAGATTTCATGAATCATTGTTAAATTATGAGATCTTTTTTTTTAATACACTTAGAAGTGAAAATATAACAAAATAACTCAACCACAAAATTTAGGTCATGGTGAATCAAATCTTGTATTGTGCTATATAGGATGATTTATCAGTGAAAGTAGTGAAATATCATTGATATATCTCAACTGGTTTCTGGAAAATAAACCTAAATGCAAAACCCTAATGACTTTTACATGAAATGTAGATCACAGTGACCCCAATGTTTAGACTTCACGTTGTTGCATGGTTTACTGAACATTAATCCAGTAAACAGTTGGTATTTACTGGACCAAACACAATTTCACTGGACAACTAGTAGTAAGGTAACTGAACTTTGCAAAAATTTTACTGGGCATTTTGTCCAGTATTAAAGCTGACCTTACTGTACCAACATGAGTTTTACTGGTTTTGTCCGTCGGACCAGTGTACTTCGTAAAGTCTGAATGTTGTGGTATCATTGATATTACCCGGTAAATCATATGTGCCCAATATATTAAATTAAATGCAAAACTTTGCCAGATTTACAAATGCCTAAAATGTACCAGTAGGGATTGTAGTGGTGTAATATCAATTTGTTTCTGAGAAATTAAAAAAAAAATTTACCAAATTGGACAAACAGACAAACAAGGCTAAATCTATATGCATCATCCACATTCAAGGTCTGAGCATAAAAAATAAATTTCATTTAATTATATATGAAATATGTTGATTGATCTTGCAGCTGTGTCTTTCAAAAACACAGATGTGACTAAATTCCTTTGACTTCAAATAAACTTTTGTCATATTAGCTTTGGTACATGAGAGCACATCCATAGAATTGGGCATTTTGTATATATCATATGCTAGTCAGAATTGAAAAATTTTGCAGTTTCATAATATGGAAAATAAATGTTTAAGTAGCAAAACAGTCTGGTCACAATAAAAAAAATTTCCCAGTTTCATAATTATGTCTAATGGAACAAGCCAAGGAGGCAAAATGCAGCTGAATGGCACAAGACTCTGTTCCAATATGAGATATGATATCACCTTAAACTTGTTCTTGGGTAAATATTTTTCTTTATTTGTGAGGCCATCGAAAACTTGCTGTGGAGTGAAGGATTTATCTTCATTGTGATGCCATCTTACTTGCTATTTGGTAAAGGATTTTTCTTCATTTTTCTTAATGCCTAGGTAAAAAAATTTCAATTATATATTCAAACTTTAATATACATAAAATCTACTTACTGTTAAAAATTAAAATCAAGACAACTGTATTTCTATCCAGACATCATGACATTTAAAGTATAAACAAACATGCCAATATGGAAAACTGGTGACAGATTTACATTTTGATAAAATTGACATTTTCTTTTTTATAATGAACTTTTGTTATCTCTATAAATATTGTCTAGCTAAGTCAAAATGCAGATTGAAAACAATTTTTTTTCCCAATTACTTTTTCTAATTATCTGAAAAATGTCAAGTCAATTTAGAAAACAGACCTTTTGATTCAATTTTATTTAAATTTTGTGTGAAAAAGGTGAACACTTTAATTTTGTTGGAAGCAATCATTTAATTATGTCGGTTGTGAAAAAGTGATCTTGGATTCAGTATCTACAAATCTCGGCCCATTTTAACAAATTTATCTCATGACAGTCTAGAACAACATCTAAGTCCCAAGTCTGGTTACATAATGAATGGTTTGAAGTAAAGATAAATGAAAATTAGGATTACAAAACAGCACCACGCATCTTTTCACCTATTCATGAAGCTTGGAGAATGTTCTCAAATGGTATACAAATAAACAATAATATGAAATTGCATGATAAGGATTTGTGTTATATTTCCTTAATTTAACATGCTCTACTAAAGTATCTAGCCTAACTTTGTAAGATGTACATGTAAACAAAAAAGTCAGTTTCTCAGAAAAAAAACAGAAGTGTCTCAATATATCAATTTCTGTATAAATACATGTGAATTTAATAAATAATCTAAAACAATGTTAGACAAAACAAATTTAAATCTTCCTTAGTTATGACATGTAACTTATGCTCATCCTATAACTTTGATGTCATAAGTTGGTCTTTAAAATAAGATTAAGATTTAGATAAAGTATACAAGTCCTTTGTTTATATTACCTCCCCATCCCCTCCCTGCAATTTTTTTTACTGTGCTAGCATGCATCAAAATGTTTTCAAAATATGCTGTTTTTTTTTCACAACATTATAATTCACTCCTCCTCACGTTCCTTCAAATAATTAAATATAATCAAAAGAGAAATGAAAAAAGTTTTTCAACAGTACAGGTAATAGTAATATAAGTAAAGCAAGAAGTATATGCCAATGAGATAACATTCCATCAGGTTAAATAAGGAATAAAGTTGACCACAATTTAATTAGGAACATTCATTTTATTTTTATTGTGGGAAGAGGGGTCTCTGATCCAGGAATTTTTTTTCAGTATTAAATTAAATCCTGCTTAGTTTTATTCAACAATACTTTGATCCCTTTTTTAACCATATTTTGGAGTTTGTTCTTTTTTACCATCTGTCTGCCCTACATCTGTAAACTGCTGTTCTGTTGATATGAATGGTGTTCTTTGTATCACCCTGCATTGTCAGGTGTAGTTCAAATTTCCTAAGCTGATGACAAATGAGTAATAAATAGAAATAATGATCTCTCACCTTAATCTACATGTAGGTGTTATTGTGAACTGTTAATATAACTCAGTAATTATGAAAAATAGATATCAGGAAAGTTAAACAATAATAATACCATCAAAAGACAGACCTTCAGATACTGTTAAATCCGTTTTATGGATAAAATTGGTTGGATAATACATAATTTAGATATATGATTGCATTACTGTTAGGTATCAATAATCTCTCTTGAACTGCCAAAATTTGAGTGTAACACTTTTTATTACATTTCTGATCATGCTAATATGCCAAATTCTTTCCTTTATTCAATGCACACAATTAATGTCACAGAGCAATTTTGCAATAAAATTATTCCATGTTCATAAATATTTCATATTGAATATAAAACTTTATCTTGCTGATCTCTCCTATTCATAACAATAATGTTAAATATTCTCATTATTCTATTTTAATTCCAAGAATGTGATTCGCCGTAATATTTTTTTTTGTTCGTTTGTTTATTTGATTCTAGTTGATTACACCTAGGACAGAGTTGTAAAATTCGCTCTGAACTAATTTATAATCCCTTTCATAGCCAATATTACTTTGAAACAAATTTTTCAACTCTACTTGTGTGTATCTTAAAGGGGCAATACACACACAAACAAGAGGCTCAGTGGGCTGAGCCTGTATCACTCACCTGGCAGTCACAAACTTTTGATTTGACAGACTAGATTGATTTCTGGAAAATTTGTATATGATCTTCTATAAATGCTTCATACAAAGTATAAGTTCATTGGCCAAACGGTTTCAGAGGAGAAGTTTTAAATTTCGACTGATCAGAACATATAAAGGTTTCTGGTGGCAATTTTGTTTCACGGACTAGAAAGATTTATGCAAAGTTTGTAAAGGACCTTCCATAGATGCTCAATACCATATATCAGTTCATTTAGCTTTACAGTTTCAGAGGAGAAGAACTTTTAAATTTCGACCAATCAGAACATGTAAATGTTCATGACGGCCATTTTGTTTCATGGACCGGGAAGATTTATGCAAACTTCCTAAAGGACCTTCCATAGATGTTCCATACCAAAAATCAATTCATTTGCCTTTAAGGTTTCAGAGGAGAAGTTTTAAATTTTGACCAATCAGAACATGTAAATGCTCATGGCAGCCATTTTGTTTCACGGACCAGGCTGATTTATGCAAATTTTTTAAAGGACCTTCCATAGATGTTCTATATCAAAAATCAGTTCATTTGGCTTTACGGTTTGTAAGGAGTAGTTTTACATTTCAACCAGTCAGAAGATGTAAATGCTCATGGCGGCCATTTGCTTCACGGACCATGATGAGTTATGCAAACTTTGTAAAGGACCTTCCATAGATCATCCATACAAAAAATCACTTCATTTGGCTTTACGGTTTCAGAGGAGAAGAACTTTTTAATTTCGACCAATCAGAACATGTAAATGCTCATGACGGCCATTTTGTTTCACGGACCGGGAAGATTTATGCACATTTCCTAAAGGACCTTCAATAGATGCTCCATACCAAAAATCTCATCATCACCATTCACTAAGGATACCATGTTTACTTTAAAAACCAAATATTGTTGAAATCCAAGCAAGTGTAAAAAATGGCGGGAAAATGGCCTTCCAAAACAAACTTTCATCATCATAATTCAACTTGGGATACCATGTTTACCTTGAAAGTAGCTTTCATTTTCATTTTCTTTCTATAATTCAGGAAAAAATAGCAAAAAACAGCATTTTGACCCCTATGTTCTATTTTTAGTAAGGGTTGACATGTTTTTCGACCAATCAAAAATCCAAGCATTAACTTTTTGTAGGATACCCTAAGGAACAATCTTATCAAGTTTCATTTGATTTTGAATTGTAGTTTCAGAGAAGAAGATTTTTGAAATAATAACAAAAAAAAAAGCCAAAAATGTCAAAAAAGGGCAATAACTCTAACATCAGTTGACAGATTTTCACGAAAATCAGCACACAGGTAGCTCTCATGATGCTGAACACTTTCAACCTGCCAGTATTTGCCATAACCTAATGATTTTTGAGATATTTGCGAAAAACTGTTGTTTGACCCCTATGTTCTATTTTTAGTAACAGTGGCCATGTTTTTCGACGGATCAAAAATCAAAGCAAAAATTTTGTGCAGGATACCCTAAGGAACAATCATGCTAAGTTTTATCCAAATCCATTCAGTAGTTTCATAGGAGAAGATGTTTGAAAAATTGTTAACGACGACGACGGACGCCAAGTGATGAGAATAGCTCACATGGCCTTTTAGGCCAGGTGAGCTAAAAAATGGGGAATTATTTTATCGAATCACATTTCCCAAATTTTGAAAGTACTCAGCATTTTGCATAAATTTAACCATAACCAGATGTTATAAATTAGGAGAGATTAGTGCACGTGTTTTAATAGAAGCATCAGTTTTAACAATAACAATCTTTTTCATTGAAAATAAAATTTCTTTTAGAAAAAGACCTGACTTAAATGAATAAATAATTTATCTAAACTGATACTTCTAATGAAAGGTTTGAATTAAATATGAAATATTTATGGAATAATTTTATTGCAAAATTGCTTTGTGACAATAACTAATAGTTAAATTTAATTATTCAATGCATATGTAAGCCCTATTTTAACATTAATTATGATTGAAAAGATGTGCCCCTTATTGACCTTTCTGTTATGAGAAGTGTTCAGTTCTGCTATTGTAATCAAAATATTGGCTGTCATACAAATCAGCCTTTCTAGTTTGTCAATAACCTATTTGAACCTTATAATGAAGGAAAGGGCAATGTCCCACAGCAGCTGGTTATTAATCTGTACTTTACATTTTTTTTGTGTGTATATTGTATATCCATTAATGATAAAGCTTTATAAGACATAAAACATGCAATCTGACAGAGCTAAAATCTAAGGATAGTGGGGCACAGTTTTAAGGAACAGGGCACTTTATGCCAAGTTAAGAAACCAGAGGCTTAAGTGAGCCTGAATCACTCACCTGTAAAATGAATCAGATAATAACTGCTTTACTGCATATTAAATTTTGTTTGTACATGTATGTTAGCTGATCAGAGCGAAATTTAAAACTTTCATAAAGTACAAATTTAGTATTCCTAGCTCAATTGGTTAATATTTCAGTTGAGATGATGAAATTGCCGGCCATTCAATCAGCAATTTTAGAGAAGAATTTGAAAATTTGAATCAAGAATTGCATGTAATGGCAATGTTTTTCATCTGACATGACAATTTTTTTATAAAGGACCTTCATTACATTATTCCTGCTAAGTTTAGTTATTACTGACCTTGAAGTTTTAGAGGAGATGATGAAATGAACACTTTTTATGGACACCCTTCCATACATTATTCAAGCAAAATTTGGTTCAAAGTGGCCCCACAGTTTCAGAGAAGATTATGGACTGTCTAATGACGGATGGACGATGGACCTAAAGTGATGACAATAACTCCTCTGGCCTCTGGACTAAGTGAGCAAATAAGCTAATAAGTATGTTTTTGGTTACATCATGATAAAAAATATGGTAGGTAGGTAGGGACTTTTTTTTTATCATTTTACATCTTTTTTTAAAATTGTTTCTACGGGAGAGACATGATGACTTTAACAGTCGTTATTGAAAAAAATTAGGTTTTAGGGGCCAAAAAACAGGGTAGGTAGGATAACTGGAACCACAGATATATTTTTTTTGCCTTAATCTTAATGTCAACATTTAAGAAATGTCAATTATGTATGTAAGCCTTTCTAAGGGCTTTTTCGCTTTTTTTTTCTCTCCTGTACACATTTTCAAGTCAGTTAGTATAAATAATCTGAATTAAAAAGTTTACTTCACTCTTATTTATTGTAATTGTGCATTGTTGCTTTTAAATCTTTAGGTGCGCAAAATCCTAGTGTTTTCATTGGGTATAGAGCATAGTACGTCTATAATTCAGAGAGCCGAGGTGAGTACTGGAAGAGAAGAGTTGCTCATTCCCTCTATTTTGGCTAGCTAGAGGACTGGAAAAAATATAATATAATTAACATAATAATAATACATAGAACAAATACACAATTTTCCAATTATAATTTATGAATAAATTACCCCATCGCACATTTGCTCAGCCTACTTCAGGGTGACAGGGAGAAGTGACTTCAGGATTATCTCAGGAACCATAAGAGATAGAAAATTGAAACTCTGATCATTGTTAGCATTGTTGATGTAGATTGTGCCAACGGTTTTGGAATTTTGGAATTTGCTCTTAAGGCATAATTATGAGCAAAAAACGGATTTTGCGATATCCAGTAAATAGTGAAATCTTAACTATTTGGACTATAATGCTGAAACTGAAACCATGACTAGTATTACATATGGCAAATTCAAAAGTGGCATGAGAATTTTTCTGAAACCCCTGGGGGCATATATAGCAACAAGAGAGTTAAAAAAATCCCAAAATCGACTGTCACAGAACTCCTCTTACACCCTAAGCGATAGAAACATAAAAATTGGTGCATTACTGGCACTTTAAAAGTTGTCTGTACCGAAAGTTACGGAATTTTGAAATTTGGGCAGAAAAAATTTCTGGAAGAGTCTCAGACTTATTAATTTTTGAAAATTCCAATCAACCATACTATCAGACACTAGCAGAATAATAGCTGTTAAATGGAATATTTTGATTTAAAAAAAAAATAATTCCAACTTTGGTCAATTTCCTGAAAGACTCTAAGACCTTCATTTTTTGGATGGATGGATGAATTATTGTTTAATGTCCAGTGGCAACCAGGTGCATATCTTGCTCTTACTCCTATATGCCGCGTGCTTGGCGGAGAAGCAGCAAATACCAATTTTAATGTCTTTGGTTTGACCTGGCTGGGGATCGAACCCGCGATCTCCGCAATAGGGGCGAGCATGCTACCATGAGACCACCGAGGTGGTCTTATTTTTTGGAAATGTATTTAGCAACCATGCATATTAAAAACCATTAATATCATTAGAGTTAAGGTTACCGTTCTATTTCCAAAAATGGAATTCCAAATTTGGTTAATTTCCTGAAAGACTCTAAGACCTTCATTTTTTGGAAATGTATCTAGCAAGCATGCATATTAATAACCATTAATATCATTAAAGTTAAAGTTATCATTCAATTTCCAAAAATGCAATTCCAAATTTGGTTAATTTCCTGAAAGACTCTAAGACCTTCATTTTTTGGAAAAGTACCTAGCAACCATACATATTTGTTTACAAAAAAGCAACAGCTGTATATGGAATGATTAAATTTCGGCAAGAGTTCCATTTGGCACCCCCATAAGTACATCTATATGCTTATTCCGTCTAAGATATATACAGATGGGGTGCCATATGGAACTCTTTCCTAAATTTCCAAAATAAAATGGAATATTTTGATTTAAAAAAAATAACTCCAACTTTGGTAAATTTCCTGAAAGTCTCTACGATCTTCATTTTTTTTTTGGAAATGTATCTAGCAACCATGCATATTAATAACTATTAATGTCACAAGACTTAGGCTAACCATTCAATTTCCAAAACTGATATTCCAACTTTGGTAAATTTACACTTAATTAGTAGAACATGTCATCATAAAAACAGTTCACTACATGTATTTACATTATCAATGTATGATATCCTAATCAGTCACACTTCATTTAACATTATGACTACTATCTTACCTGTCCAATTCATTACTAAAGTTATTGTCACATCTGAGTATAATTTCCTTTAGAGCATTTAATTTTGTGATTAACACAACAGTGGCGGGGAATGTGCAGCATGGCTGCCGTGTTTCATTAAACGTTGTGTCATGTAAATATTTGTTCTGTGACATTAAAATTTAGCAGGAAAATTTACTACTTTGTAAGATGTCTATTCTGCCAAATTAATACATTATTGTATGTGCATAATAATCAGTGATTGGTTAAGCAAGGACCAAGCATAGTTTGCACATATTCTCAAATAATGGTGCATTCAAAATTAATGTTCACTTTGCAATTGAAATATACAAAGAAATGCCAAATTAAGGAAAATAAATTGCTTCGCTGAGTGCAGCTGGATATGAACTCAGAGCTCCAACCCTGAACAATTGGGGCAAAAATGGACACAATATTCGCACTTGATACAGGTCTGAATTTGGATTGTAATTAAATATTTGACACATAATAGGTTTCTGACACAGAATAACTGTAATCAAAGAACTTAGAATTGGTCATATGATTTGAATTTATATTCAATTTTTTGCTCTTTGTGCAATACAATATGCTGTGGTGAATTGCCCCCTCCCCCCCAAAAAATAATTTACCCCTTTTTTTGCTTTTGTGCAATACACTATGAAGTTGCACATTGACCCCCCCCCCCCAAAAAAAAAAAAAAAAAACAATAAAAATTATTGTAACCCCCCCATTTTTTGCAAAAAAAATTTGAAATTTTCTTTTTAATTTCTGAAATCTGAAATGAGAAAAAAATTGCCCCCCCCCCCCCCAATTTCTCATTTCCCCCCCTAAATTTTTGTTTTCACCTCCCCCCCCCCCCCCCCCATTTCTTTATACATAATTTACGACTTGTAAGGGAGGTAATCGAATCATACACAACATTTTACTTTAAATGTGTTTGGATTACCTCCCTTACACCAAGATAATAACCACAAATGCTTATTGGGCCCTTTTTTGGCCCCTAATTCTTAAACTGTTGGGACCAAAACTCCCAAAATCAATCCCAACCTTCCTTTTGTGGTCATAAACCTTGTGTTTAAATTTCATAGATTTCTATTAACTTATACTAAAGTTATAGTGCGAAAACCAAATGTCTTCAGACGGCGACGACGCCAACATCACACCAATATACGACCGCAAAAATTTTGCGGTCGTATAAAAACATTATGAGTGGATATAAATGCAAATTAACCATCTTTATTGTTTTGTACAAGATTAAAACAAACTACGGATTGTTGGTCTGTAGGACATGGATTCCTCGTCGACCTGTACACTGAATCTCACACTATTATTTATGACAGGAATTCATTGAGAATTATTTTAAATATTTGAAAGTTTCATAATATATCCTGCTTACATTAACTTTTACCCATTAAAAATAATGAATCCACAATGCTAAACTCTGTTTCTGACATACGATACTAAGATGATTGCAGTTGTAAAATATTGATATACCAACACAGGTTTTATTTAAAAATAGACTAAAATGCAAAAATTTAATCAAAGTCACTCTACCAAGAAATGTAGGTAATAGTGCCTTAAATGCAACTGAGCTGTGTTGTACTATATAAGATGACTAATTTTGAAATAGTATTATTACATTATGATGGGTTCTTTAACAATACACCTTAATGCCAAGTCACTCAATCATAAAATGAAGGTTGTGGTAACCCAAACGTTACCAAGTTGTGTTTTTTTTATTCAAAATGAATGTACTGGTGAAATAACTCATCAATAAATTACCATAGGTTCTTTAAAAATAAAGCTAAATGCAAACTTTCTACAAAAGTCACTCAAGCATAAATTATAGATCATGGTGACTCAAATTTTGCTGACTTTTGTTGTACTATATAAGATGAATGAATAGGTACAGTATCATTGATATATCTGCATAGGTCTCTGAGAAATGGACCTAAATCAGAGGTCGCGCTAGCAATAAAAAAATTGTCACCAGAAAAATCGCCAAAGTCTCATTTTTGTTGCCAGTTTCCAAATTTGTTCGTCAAGTCACCCTCCCCCTTCTGGAAACATTCTGCCATACATGATTGTTTTTTTATTCATTACTATTTGAAATAGTATTTTTGATGAACTAGTTTTAATGAGTTAACTTTCATCTGAAATGACCTTTATTTTGATGGCAAGCCTAATAAAACATTGATTGTTCCACATGTGTTTGTTGATGTTAAACCAAAGGTGACATTGCAATCTTTGCAGAATGGAAATTTTATGATATAATGCTTTTAAACACCTTTTAAAGGTGTTAAAAAGCATGCATATTTAATTTCACGACTAAATAAATTACCTAATAAAAATTTGGATTATTATATAACCTTAGTGTATAAATTTGTCCTCAGGGTGGTCAATCAATTTAGCAGTCAAGTGTAAAAGATCTCAGCATGTGCGAGTTACTGATTATATGTTTGTTTACTGTTGAAAGACCTGCTGTGTTTATTAGCCTGATGTAAACTGTTCAATTATCATAGATAATTATATAAAACTTACAAATGATGTCACCATTTTAAAATGTTTTCACATAAGTATCAGATTTTTTTAATAAAAGATCGAAAAATTCTGTCGCCAGAAAAATCACCAACTATAGAATTCTGTCACCAGATTGAATAATGTTTGCAACACTGGCAAAGCCCAGCGCAGTTCCTGTAAATGCAAAAACTTAACAGAGTCAATCATGCACCAAATGTAGGTCATATTGACCGAACTGTTGGAGAAATGCATTATATCATGTAAGATGATTAAAGTGGTGAATTATCATTGATATAACATCATGGATTTCTAGGCAAAACTTTGTCAGAGTCACTCATGCATTAAATTTAGGTCAAAGTGACCCAAATGTCATGATCTGTGTTCAGTTATATAAGAAGATTGTACTGGTAATATCAATGATATGTCTTCATGGTTTTCTGAGAAATGGACTTAAATGCAAAAATGTAACCAAGGCGGGCAGACGTACAGGTAATTCTAATTCTATATGCCCCTCCCACATTCGTGGATAGGGTATAAAAATAGTTACCCCCAGTTCTCTCTATTTAGGGAATTTCAGATAGAAATATTCCTTTCAAAAATTGAGTTTCATTCTATCAATTGCCTCTTATATTATTGGATTTTTTTTCTCTATCTAAGATAATGTTAAACATTTTCTTATAGAACAGTCACCTATATTTTTCAAATATTTTTTTTATTGTGCATTTTAACAACTTCTACAAGGAATGGTTATTGCATCTGAAGTAACTCATTTTTTAAAATCAAATCACCCCATTAAAAAAAACCAAAAGTACATGTGAACTCATATTGAAAAAATAAATGTTCCGGGGAATCACCTATTATTCGGTAGCACTCGGCATAGTTCGCTAATCATCACATGCAGTATCAACATGAATGGGCGTAAGGAAAATCATTTTGAATGCATTTAGATATTCATAATCACTAGATTTGCATCAATTTACCGCTCCATAATCTGATAATATTCTGTAACTGTTTACACAGAACTCTATTATTGTATATTTTAGGAAGACTTGTGTTTTTGTGAAATCGAGACAGTCGCCATATTGAATTTTAATTATCAAGGTACATACCTTGTTTTTTGACATTTGCATCAATTTAACTTCTGTAACGTAATGATATTGTAATATTGTAAAAGCCAGTAACAAGATGTTTCCTTGGGTTAATCTTTATCATACTCCAGTTTATTATAAAATGATATTATTATGGAAAACCCTTGTGCTCGATTTTCTTTGTTTCCTTCTGCTACGACATACTATCTTCGGGTTACCTCTAGAAATTTCCATTATTCACAGCAAATAAGGTGGGTTTGTTTCTACCATAAAATTTCATTGGCTTGTATAAATAAAACAGTTGACGTACTTTTCATAATTCGGTTAATGTTGTTTAGGCCAAATGAAGTAAATTCTGTGGCTAGTAAGATTCGCCCGCAACAGCAAAGATTACACAGCTTCCTGGAATGTTTTACATCACATAAATTTTGAAAAAAGGTTGGATGAACTTATGCTAAAAATTAGTGATAACATATAGCATATAAATAATAATAATTATTATAATTACATAATGATAATCTGATAATCGAGTTTCGTTAAAGAAAGGAATCCAAGACGCAAGATCTTCCTTGTGAATGGTTGCTAAACGAAACCCCTTTGTTCGATTATGAATGTCTAGTTATTTAACAAAGGGAAGACACATTTTTTCATGCCACCTTGAACGGTGTATAGTAATCTTATTTTTTCACTTTTGATTACTAAAATTGTACCTATTTACAATGTTTTATAATGAAACTGAAGTAACCCCCTGTACTTTCATATCTCTTTTGTGTATTTGGTTGACTGAAATGATAAGATATATTGAGCATACATGGAATATGTGCATGTATACTTTGATTTATAAAAAAGTTTTACCTCGGAATATACTCATCATAGGTACAATCCACATTTTATGTAATTTGTAATGAATATTATCTTCAGTTGTTTTCATCAGATTTTTCGTTGTTTGCACTTCTTATGCACATCGAAAGTTTGCAAGGGAAAGAAGCTGTTAATTGAAACACATAGAATCATTGTATCATGTATGCATACAGCAAAACCAATACAGGCTATCAAACATTAAATATTTATATAAATGGAAAAACATAGTTAAGTTGAAAGAATGATAAATACTTTTTATTTCCTTTTTTATTAGGCAAAATAATTTCCACAGAAAACGTACGGGAGCGCTTCGGTAGACACGACATACGACTGGAGGACAAAATTGATATCCCTCCAATTTTTGACAGAGCAAGTGTACTTGTCCCACTGTTTCAAGCTTGTCAGGAATGGTATGTTTTGCTAACAGTTCGCTCGAAACATCTGCGTTCTCATTCGGGCTTGGTCGCTTTTCCGGGAGGAAAGCAAGACGCAGATGATCTGGACGACGTTGAGACAGCACTTCGAGAAGCAGACGAAGAAATAGGCCTGGACCCAAGAGATGTTGAGGTCATCTCAGTACTTCCGGGCTCGTTTGTTAGACCCAATGTAATGGTAACAATTGTTGTTGGAATCATATCAGGAAACTTCAAGCCTAAAATCAACGAAAGAGAAGTACACAAAGTCTTCAGTCTTCCCTTAAAGAGATTTCTCAAAAATGATTTTACTACATCAACGTTTGATGTTTCTGGAAACGAAGTACAAGCACATTTTTTCAGTGATGAAATTGATGGGAAGAGTATAACTACATGGGGGTTTACAGCGTCTTATTGTATGTATGCTGCTGTCATTTTGTTCCAAGATTATACAAAGCGGATTTATTCGTACACAGATAAATATGTTACACTGGATTGTTTGTGGCCAGACATTTCATTCACTAAATATCTGTTAAACAATTATAAAACTGCTAAACTTTAGATTTCACAAACACGAGGTACCACTATAGTTTATATTTATATAAATGACTAATGCCTTAGTGAAAGTAGAACAATGAAACTTAAATTCCACTGAGGCGGAGCAGGCAGAACAATTAATTACTTGATTAAAGAAAAACAAATGTGTTGTAAATAAACAAGGAAAGAAAACGAAGAAGCAGGGCCATCTTCCCCTGCATTTATTTCATTTCTAGGGTCATTTATAAAAAGTTGGCAAAACCTGTTAAAATCTCTGGAGGCATAGCCTGGTATGTGGTCTCCAAAGATTTTATAATAATAACTAACAAGTAAGTTACTAAACAATTTTCTACACACCTCAAAAGATCGCTTTGGGGGACAGTTTTAAGACAACTTTGCCAAATTTAACGTCTTTAATACAGCCTTTAAGACAGTTTTTCAGCGTGAAGGAAACTCAGAACTCAGAACTCAGAATGGTTTTAGTTCTGAATTTCTTCTTGGCGATATTCCAAAAAGTGATGCAAATTGCCAAAATCGCCCGTATATATGACCTTTGCTCGTAGAAAACTTGAACTTATTAATGATTAAGCATACTCTTTTTGTTGGCTAATGAAAAAATGCATTGCATACAATAGTTTACGATAAAAAGTAGGTAAATATTTAATAATATAAAATAAATGGTTATTAGTGAAACAAATACACGGGAAAGTGGTCCTACTTCTTTAAAAATTAGCGCGATTAAATGCAATTTTATCTCCTTTACGGAAGTCTTGACTACAATCATTTCAGAAGACAATGTCACCGTAAACTTGAAAGGGTGGACTTTAACTTACTAAATTATCACTTGTTTCGTGAATAAAAAAGCTAGGTTGTTTATTTAGGGATCACCAATAATTATCAACATTTTCCACGAGTTTACAAAACGCACGCACACATTCAACATTTTCTTAGCCTACGCTTAAAATCGGTAGAAATGTCACTTCCGCTGATATTGGTTGTATTGTGGGCCTAGTTCGATCTGTCTACTATAGTTTGGTAGGTTTTGGACTACTTGAACAAAGATTTGATCGGAATAAGGATTAACCAATCAACTCCATCAAGAGAATACTTGGTGACGTCACAATTCTACCATGGTTCTACCATTTTAAATCGTGGGTAGATGTTTAGTTGACCAGACATGCGCAGCAGTATTCTCTTGATGGAGTTGATTGGTTAATCCTTATTCCGATCAAATCTTTGTTCAAGTAGTCCAAAACCTACCAAACTATAGTAGACAGATCGAACTAGGCCGAAGTCAGTTTCAACCGCAGTATATATTAAGGTGACAAAAAGCCAATAAACAGCAAATCACTTCATTTTTCTCATGCTGTGAACTAATGGTTCATGTATTTTCAAGGGATGTTACGATGTCTGTAGATACCCTTTCCGAATGAGGAGTGGTACCTATTCACAGCAACAATGTTAGAAAATGTTGATGTACAGTTTTTGAGGAGGACGGGGATTTCAAAAAGCGTGCTCTTTGTAAACTTGTAAAAAATGCTGACAATTATATATGGATGTCCCCTTAACTGATATGTTGAGTTTACCGCCTTAGTGCATTTGGCTATACCGTGGTGGCAATGTTTTATTTGTTTGGGAAGCCAGAGAACCCGAGGAGAACCACGGACCAGTGGCATTTCAGTGTTGACAGCCTATTTATCTTCAGTAGATATACAAACTACCACCGCGGTCCTGGCTTCGTTTTGAACAAAATAATTACAATAGGGTACTTGCTTATTGGCCTTTAGAATAACCTTTATTACAGTAACTTGTAAGTTCAACAGAATGATGTTCATTACAAATATTTCTCTTCTGTAGGAAAATTCATACTCTGAAATTCAGTGTAACGAAAAACATTAATGTGTCTCAGTAATTGTACAACCTGTGCATGTAAGAAATCTTAAAATTCGAAATGTAACGAAAGAGAAATCCTCAAATGAAACAATAAACAATAAAATGCTCCGCTGGGCGCAGCTAGATACGACCGCAGATGTCGAACCCTGAATAGTTGGGGCAAATATGAACACAACATTCAAGCTTGATACAATACTGAATTTGGATTGTGAATAAATATTTGACACAGCATAGGTTTCTGACACAGAATGAATGTTGTCTAAGAACTTAAAAAATTTTTTCAAACCATATCAGTATTATTTGTTTTTATATATAAATCAGAAATAACCAATTTAAAATTGGGCACACATATCAATTTCTTGCTATTGTGCAATACTGTGCAATTGAAGATTTCTTGCTATTGCGCAATACTGTACAATTGAAAATTTCTTGAAATATTTGACACATAATAGGTTTCTGACACAGAATAACTGAAATCAAAGAACTTAGAATTGGTCATATGATTTCAATTTATATTAAATTTTTTGCTTCTTGTGCAATACAATATGCTTTGGAGAATTGACCCACCCCCCCCCCCCCAAAAAAAAAAAAAATAATAATTTACCCCTTTTTTTAGCTTTTGTGCAATACACTATGAAGTTGCACATTGACCCCCCGCTCCCAAAAAAAAAAAAAAAAAAAACAATAAAATTTATTGTAACCCCCCCTTTTTTTTCTAAAAAAAATTTGAAATTTTCTTTTTAATATATGAAATATGAAATGAGAAAAAATTTGCCCCTCCCCAATTTCTCATTTACCCCCCCCCTAAATTTTGTTTTCAAACCCCCCCCCCCCCATTTCTTTATACTTTGCAACCATAACAGCCCATTTAAATACACCATAACGTATTAAAATAGAAAATGACATCATAGTAATGGATGGCAAATTTTAAATATACATAATTTAAAAGCAGTTTAGATGAGATAAACAAAAAAGCTTCATCAGCACATTTTATATTGGCAAATTTCCAATGGAATTTGTTAATAATAAAGTTTTGATAACAGGGTACACATATCAATTTCCTGCTATTGCGCAATACTGTGCAATTGAAAATTTCTTCAAATATTTGACACATAATAGGTTTCTGAAACAGAATAACTGAAATCAAAGAACTTAGAATTGGTCATATGATTTGAATTTATATTCAATCTTTTGCTTCTTCTGCAATACAATATGCTGTGGAGAATTGCCCCCCCCCCCCCCAAAAAAAAAAAAAAAAATTACCCCTTTTTTAGCTTTAATTTTGGACCCCGATTTGGACCAACTTGAAAACTGGGCCCATAATAAAAAAACTAAGTACATGTTTAGATTCAGCATATCAAAGAACCCCAAGAATTCAATTTTTGTTAAAATCAAACAAAGTTTAATTTTGGACCCTTTGGACCTTAATGTAGACCAATTTGAAAACGGGACCAAAAATTAAGAATCTAAATGCATGGTTAGATTCGGCATATCAAAGAACCCCATTAGTTCAATTTTCAATGAAATCAAACAAAGTTTAATTTTGGACCCCAATTTGGACCAACTTGAAAACTGGGCCCATAATAAAAAAACTAAGTACATGTTTAGATTCAGCATATAAAAGAACCCAAAGAATTCAATTTTTGTTAAAATCAAACTAAGTTTAATTTTGGACCCTTTGGACCGTAATGTAGACCAATTTGAAAACGGGACCAAAAATTAAGAATCTAAATGCACGGTTAGATTCGGCATATCAAAGAACCCCTATAGGTCAATTTTCGATGAAATCAAACAAAGTTTAATTTTGGACCCTTTTGGGCCCTAATTCCTAAACTGTTGGGACCAAAACTCCAAAAATCAATCCCAACATTCCTTTTGTGGTCATAAACCTTGTGTTTAAATTTCATAGATTTCTATTTACTTATACTAGAGTTATTGTGCGAAAACCAAGAAAAATGCTTATTGGGCCCTTTTTTGGCCCCCAATTCTTAAACTGTTGGGACCAAAACTCCCAAAACAATCCCAACCTTCCTTTTGTGGTCATAAACCTTGTGTTTAAATTTCATAGATTTCTATTAACTTATACTAAAGTTATAGTGCGAAGACCAAATGTCTTCGGACGACGACGCTGACGACGGACGACGACGCAGACGACGACGACGACGACGACGCCAACGTCATACCAATATACGACCGCAAAAATTTTGCGGTCGTATAAAAAGTGAATGCGACAAAGATATCAAAAAACTTATCACCAGAACGGAATAGTTATGTAGCACCGAATTTATTTAGCTAATTCCAATTTTAACTAAGTTGCATGGCAGCTAAAAATAATTATAGTATAATCTTTATTTTTATCTGTCGTTTCGTAGATGTTGGGGTTTTCAGGTGCATTATTAGATTATGGACAGGATCAAATGGTCGACCATTGTTACAGAAAAGGCTGAAAAATCCTACGCGTGAAAGTCTTACACACCTATCCACAATAAGTACAGCTAGGGTTAACATATCTAAGTCAATCCTGCAAAACGTTAATTTTGATAATGTACCAGATCATCTTACTCACGAGCATAGGCATATGAATGTTATCAGAATCTCCATTTTGTTATAATAAGCCAACTATCCTATTAATATGTTGTTATTACATTGGTTTTAGCTCAGTGTATCCAGTCTTTGTCTGACAGACGAACAAAAAATGAATTTATAAATTCAAAGTACATAAATCGCAAATTCGGTTGTTACAATCTTTGACAGACTTTAGAACAATTAAACTCTCAGTTCTATGCTTGGATTGAGAAGTCGTGCAAATAACATTTTTGTATTGCCAAACACCAACAAAAATAACAGGCTTTCATGATATTAAGCATTTTCCAAACAAAAGGCTGTTGACACTAGAGTACAGCGACACAGAATAGCAAAACATGTAATTATGTATTATGTATAGTTTGGAGTTCAAGGGAAAACGTAAAAGATTCCAAACCTAAAGACTTAAAGACCAAAATTAGTCTGAGATATGAAAATATTTAGGACGTTTTTTTTCATAGCTTCCTATACAACCCAAATTTTGGTGGTCTTGACCATTTTGTTTTTCGTCAGAGTAATTAGATACAATTCTGAAATAGGTCTACAATACTGCCGATTTCTATTAAACTCTATGACTAAATAGATGGAAGTGTTGGTTCTGACATTAACAGAGTAACAGTATTCGAACAGCAGCTGTGAGAGCCTTGGATAGTTTTACAGTTAAAATGAGCACATTCTGACCCTGTTATGTACCAACTCACAAATGTTTGCAGTTCTAGCAAGCGGTCACCTTGGTAGTCATACGGTGTATGTTTATACACTAGAGTGTCAGGGTAGACAAGGGGCAGTTTTGGGTATCTATAAAACCGGTTAAGCCCCACCACTGTTCAGTGTCTGTACCAAGTCAGACTCTGTGTTGTATTTGTGTTTTGTGCTCTTTTATGTTAGTTTTTGTTTTGTCCGCGTTTGTGTCTGTTGGTTGGCGTTGATTGATTGGTTGGTGTCTTTGTTGAGGTTTCCTGTTATCCATTTGTTGTTTACCAATTTTATGGGTTTTTTGGAGGCGGTTATCAAGTAACCTGAAAGGTTGCCACATAAAGACAACAAATTCTGACTGCCCCCTGAAAGATGCGGAAAGTCGGCTAGGGGTGGATAATTTAGCTTCTGTAGACACCATTATATAGTAGTACTTTCAAAATTGAAAGGAAGGGTCATTGCTTCTCGGGGAGTGTTGCATACTCCAAAAATTGTACCTACTATGCCACCAGGCTTTCCATATCATGACCTGAGAGGACCTCCCCTATACGTCCCTTTAGGACCCGTGGCTTAAGCTCTTGTTATCCATCACAGGTACCCAGGCCCTCAAGAGCCTGTATTGCTCACCTGGATTTAACTTGTCCACCTTCAGCAGGACTGAAAATTTATCTTGGCTGGTTTTCTCATAGGTACAATGTTAAACAAAGTTAGGGTGTGGTGGCCATCTTAGTCGACATTCAAGGTTATCAAACACAATTCTGAAAGAGGACCGTTGCTGGTATTAGTTTGGTTCCAAATGGTCAAGTTTAAGGTATGATGATCTGCTAATTAAATTTTCCCATAGAGCCACATAAGTTCAGCTTTGGTGGCCATCTTTATTGACAGGCCAGGTCAGCAGACACATTTATAAAAGTGGACCAGCTAATGACCATTCCTGCCAAGTCTGGTCCCAATTGGCCAAGTGGTCTCAGATAAGAAGATTTTAAATGACTTTCCACATACGGTCCTATGTTGAACTAAGTTTGGCTGTGGCAGCCATTTTGGTTGACATTTCTCATCATCGGACACAACTCTGAAAGAGGACCATATTAAGGTCCATTGGTGCCAAGTTTGGTTCCAATTGGTTTAGTGGTTTCAGACAAGAAGTTTTGTAATGAATTTTCTCATAGGGCCCTATGTTTAACTAAGTTTGGCTGTGGCAGCCATCTGACACAATTCTGACAGAGGACAATTAAAGGACCATTTCTGCAAAGTTTGGTTCCAACTGGCTGTGTAGTTTCAGACATCTTGGATTTCATATTGGCATGAAAAACATAAACATGGTAGAGGACCATGTAAGGATCATTCCTGCAATGTAATGATTTAATTGCTTTTGTTGTTTCAGAGATTTTTTAAATTTCAGCTAATCAGAGTGCATAACTGACCCTGGCAGCCATGTTGAATTTCGAATTGGCACCAAAAACACCTATTTTGTAAAGGACCATTATCTGATCATTTAGGCATAATATTACTTCCATCTGTCAAACGGTTTTTGACAAAAAGATGTTTGTATGTATTTCCCCATAGGATCCTATGTTAAATGTGTCCTGTGGTGGCGGCAATCTTGGATTTCAGATCATCACAAAAAACAAACTTTGTAGAGGACCATGTTAGGATCATTCCTGCAATATGCATTAAAATGGAAGTTGAAGGCCATCTATACTATCCACGACATATCATTAATCTCGGAATTGTATTTGCTTTGGTTTTGGAACTTATGCATAACCTATGCAGCTATTCATGTGTAAATTTAGGTGGATCTATGGACCTTTTTACTAATAGTACACATATTGCAGACAACTGAACTGATAAACTGTTGCTAGTTACTGACTTGTACATCTAAACCTGAATATAAAAATAAAATGAGTCATGTGTAAACTGTAGGTTGAAGTGATGTTATTTATTACTACATGTATACATGATGTTTGCACATAACAAACAACAAATGAACCAAATTCTGCATCTTCTAACCACCTTGAGCAGGAAAGGAGATAAAAATTCACAATACATTACACTGGATAAAAGAATAAAAAAAAAAAAAAAAGGCAAGGTCATGATCGATCTACAAAATAACAAATATAACCATATTCTTTATTGTCAACAAAAATATGTTAATAAATTATGCAAATAAAAACCAATGTTTTCATACTTACTGAGTTTTTAAATAACATAATATTACAATGAAAGAACAATTCGTTTTTGTTACATGCCTTTATTTTCTCCACGAGACAATTAAAAAGACAAATATTAAAAAAGTTTAAAAAAAAAAATATCTATCCCAGTTTTTTCATACAATAAGCTGTTTGAGTCGCATCAAATGGTTTTTCTTTAGTATATATTAAATGTTCACATGGTAATTAGATGTACAATAGATACAAATTGAATTTCCCTAAGCATATATCACCCTGCTCAGATCTGTAGTCCATACAATGACTTGTTCTGACATCACAAAAGTTGAAGGAGGATGACCAGAAGTTACATAAGTACTTGAAAAACATAAGAAGCTATAACTTATCAGCAAAATAATGTCTCATTAAGAATATGATAAAAATATTATCAGGTTCTCTGCACATATATATACTGAAAACTAACATCCACTCATCACCATATGAAACCTCACAGCTGATATTTTACTATATCAATCTGCAATAAATCAAATAACCTACAGTATACATATTTCATTTGCTCTCTAAGTTCTGATTCTATTTTTTTAAACCAAAAAGCAGTATTTGACATTTTCTTCAGAAACACAATAATCTCTGCAGTGTTGAACACATGAAAGATAAAAATGTCCAATTAAATAATTTCAAAGTAAAAGAATATGTCTAAATTCTAAATATATATGTAGGCATGCATGAAAACACCAAAATAAATCTCGATAATCATAGCCATAATTAAACATATATAAAAATAAATGGATTTGGGGTATGCAACAATTCTTGAAAACATGTAATGTCTCAAAACATAAGGATGAAAATTCCTCATTTCACAATTTACCAATTGATCTATTATATGTTACCAAACTTTATCATTAAACTTTGTAACCTTTAAATTTTACCATGTACAACATTACTTGACCATATTTGAACGTTTACCAGCATGAACATCTATACATATCCAGATACTACATGGAAAGGTATAATTAGTTTAACATGATAGAAGGCAGAGCTTTACTAATATTTTATTCACTGACTTGAAAAGATCTTTTCCATTGATATAGACTGAATTATTCTGTCAAGAGAAAGTTCTTGATTTTTTTATTTGCTTAGGGGAAGAAAATAAAAAAATATAACTGAATGAAAATATGGACCATATGGCCTTGTTATACAAAAATTAAAGGTATCTATTATTAGTACTTTAACATATGAAAATTGAAAATATCCATTTTTATCAATATTTTGGCATGTACAATCAAATCACTGTCTATAACGGGCACTTTGAAAATATCCCTGTTATGAACAAAGCTTGTAAAATTAACCTCCATACGAAGGGCACTTACTCATAAAAGGCCAGTTTCTTTGGCCCCATGGGTATCCTTTATACACAGGTTTGACTGTATATTAAGACTTTTGTCAAGTTCTAATGTGTTAAGGTCCTTGCTGATTAAATAGGTCAAGAAGCCACATTTAAAATAAACTGGGCTCAACAAGGCAACTAACATTTAACTTCAAAGGGGGCAAGTATTTTGAGTTTGTGAAAACATGTATGTTGTATTTGATAAGAATCCATTTAAGTCATAAAAAATGAATAAAAAAATATGTAAACAGATACATATGATAAACTATTTTAGACTCAAATGGCAGTATGAAGCCCCTTGTTTATGCTAATGTTTACTGGTGTACTTTTACACTGTAAGATATCTGATAATAATACAATGGTATTGAGGAATGTTTTATTGAAAACTCTTCACCCATATTTAAAGTTATTAACACCATAATTTTGGAAGTCATTAGGAATGCACAAAAAATCTTGATCTATTACATCTGTCAAACTTAAATGTCATACACAAAAAAACTATTATATTACCAGATGATCGATACCTACTTTTTAAATAATTCTATGCCCATACATTTGTATTTGCAAAACACATAATATATTAGGCCATTTCATAATTACATTTCTTTCATTTAGCAAACATGTATTATAGCTCCTGTTTAATGATAACAGCAAAAGTAGATGATTTTTTTCATCTTGAAACTTGCTCTTTATTACATAGCTATTCGAAAAATCATTACAATGAATCTTACTGTTTACAAAAAATTCTTTTATTAAAGAAAGCTCATTGTAACACGAACATAATATTGTCTGACAGTAGATAAGGAAAGAAGTATATAAACATTACATATAATACAACATGCAATAATCAAATTAAATTTGATTTTATCATAAAAATTCTACTATAAATATCCTTTCTTTAAGTGCAGATATTTCTTAAACCTAAAAAATTTTGTACTCATTCATTATCTCCCATTACAGCTACTGTGTATCTCATATTCTTAGGCAAATCATTTCTTGATGAAAGACTCTGCAGATTATAAAGATAATGTAAATTTCCAATACAATTTGGTGTATCCCTGAAGTCAACATGGTTCAAACTTTTGGAAACAAAACTTGTCAGCAATGTCACATTTGTTTGTGGTGACATCATACTTTTTGCAAAAATCAAAGAATTGCAAACAATAAAAAGAAGGAAAATCCATTTTTGTAAAATATTTGGGTTTCAGCCATGGAAAAGACAATAAAAATTAAGAATATTGGAAATTAAAGGCAGAGTAATTATTTTTTCTTTCATTTTAATGAAGCATTTGAGATATTCATGAAAAACAACTTACAAGTAATACGTGAATAATATCTGATGTTACCAAGAATATTTAATAAATATTAAAACCTGTCTATGAATCAAACCCTTAAAGACCCTTAAAAATATTTGTACTTGAAAGATAAAAATCTTCTTAGAATACCAGTAGCCTTACAAGAACACTTTTTACAAACATCGTAATAAAAATTAGTGTACAACAAATGTCATTAACATGTACTATAGTGTTTAACAACCTATAACACAAAATATGCACTTTAAGTTAAGTCAAAACTGCATCAATTGTTTCAAATGAACACATAAGAGTATGACAAACATTTAATCAATCTATCCCTGAATCTTCTCTTGACAATATTTGTAAACTACCATTCTTCATCCACGAAAATCCATTAGTTCTGCTTGATGTCTCCCTCTCACTACCTTTTGACTGCAAGATAACAGAAAATTTAATCAAATTACCTTTAAAACAAAAATGTCTGTGAAATTTAATCAATATTTGTTGTACAATGTATAAATTTAATAAAGGAATTAGATTAGTTTGAAGATACTAAGGCAACCACTGGTTTATCTGTTTTCCATGCAATCATTTTTACAATACATTTACCTAGAGATTCTGTCTGTAAAACATAATTCCTCCTCCTCCTGAACATAGAATTGCCATCTATAATTCATGATAGGGAAATAATTTTGAGTAATATTTAAGATATATGAAAGTTTCACATTATATCTTACTTATGTTCATAGGTTTCCAATCAAAAATAATGAATGCAATGTTACTGAGGCTTAAATTCCATGGAGTCATTCAGACATGAAATGTAGGTTGTGTTGGCTCATATGTTGCTGATCTTTGTTTAGCCAAACAGACAACGTAGTTGTAAAAATTTTTGCCATATCATCAAAGGTTTTTGAGAAATGGACTAAATTACAAAAATTTAACCAAAGTAACTCTATGATTAAAATGTAAGTTATGGTGACTCAAACGTTGCTCAGTTGTGTTGTACTTTAAAAGATGATAGTAGTGGGAAATATAATTAATACAATAACATAAGTTCTTTAATAATAAACCTAAATGAAAATTCAAACAAAGTCACTCAAGAATAAAATGTAGGTTGTGGTGACACAATTGTTGCTGCTTTTTGTTGTACTAGTTGAGATGAAGAAAGTGGTGTAATACATGTATTATTGATATATCTCAAAAGGTTTCTGATAAATTAACCTAGACGCAAAAATTAAATGAGTCACTCAAGCATGAATTGTAGGTCATAATAACCCAATTGTTACACAATGTAAGAGGATTATAGTGATCAAGTATCATTGATTTTACACGTGGATTCCAAGAATATTACATTAAATGCAAAACGCACTCATGCATTGAATTTAGATTAAAGTGGCTCAAATATTATTGAACTGTGTTCAGGATGTATCTCAATGGGTTTCTGAGAAATGGACCTATACACAAAAACTTAACCATTCTAGAATGATTTTCTTCGTTGTCTATAAAACACTAGGACATAAAATGAGTGATAGTGTGCTAAGTAACATTGAAACAATAAAAGCCAGTGAACAATACTTATTGCTGTCCCTAAGAGTGCTAAAACTGACCACATTGCAGGACCGATACCCCATGCCAGAGTTTGACCTAATCAGTGATTAACCTAAAAGTAACTATAAAGTTGATATTAATCTGCATATGGGCTTCTAACATCCATTAATTTTGAATAAAATAGTACATGTATTATCAAATGACAAGGTGCATACTTGACTGAGGCAACATTTCCAAGTCTAAATACCATAACTTTTGAAAATAAATAGGCTGGAAAATTCAAGTCATCCCGACTTATGTACACGAGAGTCAAACACTACAAAATCTTTGATGAATAGCAAAAATGCAAGGTAAAAAAAATTACAATGACAAGAATATATCAGACAGTCAAAATTTGTTGGTCCTAAGTGCTACAATTCTCTATAAATTCAATGGACCAGAACATCCTAATATAATTCAATTCTACACAGGATTCAACATTGGACAAGCTTTCAACTGTACATCATCTTCTTAATATGTATCTTAAACACCTACATTTGAAGAGTTGGAATGTGTACCATATCTGGGGAGGGTCACATCTAATATAACTGCCTTATGATGTGTGAAAACCAAATTAAACCCAAGGAACCCTGTAAAAAACCTTTGTATATGAGTTAAATATATACTATATTAGGATTTGTGAGTTTCTAAAGTGTTTTGAGTTTGTGAAAACATGTATGTTGTATTTGATAAATCATGGATTTACTGAAGAAAAAAAATTCTCTCAAAACAAACATTATCTGGACAAGTTATATAACTAATGATTTACAGAGATGTCAGTCTTGGAGATATTACAATCTTAGATTAAGGTTCATAATGTAGATTAGATTAGGTGTATCTAAAACTGATAACTTCCTGCCTAATTAGGTAAAAATCCATTTTAAAGTCTATACAGGGAAGATAAATAGATATATATCTGCTTGGCCTAACCTAATTTTTGATATGTTTTTAACAACCAACAAACTTCCCATTCATCAGAATATATGAACTTAACCAGCCCTAATTGTTGTCAAGGACTAGTAGTCAAGCTTAACCACAATTATGATAATTAGATATTGCAGGTAGATTAGATAGAAATATATGCCAACCAATATAAATAAAAAAGAACAATAACAACAACAAGAAAAAATGTAATAAAATGATGACAGGAATGCAGTAACAATACCTTTGGAATAACATATTTTCTCTGCAAAAAGTATCAGAAATACTAAGTTGTGTAAATAGGCATAATAAATTGCTTTGATCTTGTATTCATGTATGACTTAATATGTTGTTTTTCCAGTTTTTTTGTTTTGTCAAGAGAAAAATAAAAAAATTAATCTACTATTCTGATAGTAATAAAGAAAAAAATATATTAAATTTTAACTTTCATGAGAAATCCTTGAATAAGTAGCTTGTTTTTCCCACATACATTAATCTTTGTGATTTAGCCATTTATTGAAAACAAGCAAAACATTTTTAGAAATTTACTTGAATGAAAATCCTAAATATTTGTCTGCCAAGGTATATAAATGATAAGTTAAGTCCACATTCTTCCTCATTATCAATTAAATATATTTGTAAACAATAGTAATTAAACATGTGTCCTTCAACACATCATTTATAATTCTATGAGCATGACTCACATGATTCAACTTGACACATACTTGTTTTGGAGATGTTCAAGACATCGTTTTATAAAAAAACATGTAATCATGCGATTTTATAGACATTAAATTTAGATCCTTAATTCATGATTCATTTCACCTAGCAAGGTATTCATTTACCCATGATAAATTTATGACTTAAAAAAAATCACTGTCTAGTAAACCAGATACTTTGAGGAGCCTGTATCACAAATGCCGCAACAAGTACATTTGTTGTAGAAGTTTGGTTGCCAGGTGTGGTTATTTCAAGTTGAAGAATTTTTAGAAATTTTTTTTTCTACTGAGTACAATATTAATGTAAAGTCATCTTTGTTAGTAAGAAATATAATAGTATACATTTTTTAAGTGCACCATGCCCAATGGTTTTGGACAAGAAAATGTTTGACTGAATTTCCACTTATGTCAAAGGTTAAATATGATTCAGAAAAATGGTGGAGTCAATTTTGGTTGGTGAATTGGGCTATCAAATATAATTCTGAATAGAACCACTGTTTGTTTCAAACTCACACAGTTTTTTCAGAATGATTTTTAACATACATGTACAGGCATTCCAAAAATTGTAAAGCAGAAATGATTTATACAGATCGATGGACATTAGATGGTGACATAGACGAATTAAGAATTTTTTCATCATAATAATGCATCCAATAACAGTTGTCCATGCTCTTATTTAACACAGATAATAATTTTGAAGCATGTACCTATCTTTTTTAATCTTACAAAATGTTGAGGTACATTAGATATTAATGAGTCTTCTAAAAGATCATTGGATTTTATCAATACTAATGAGTTTTTTTGATAACCAACTTAAAAATAATCTGTCAGAATATTGGATAAAAGATCTATAATCTAAGTTAAAAGTACAAATTGAAGCATTTTTTTACTATGATCACATATTATTTGGTATGGCCTAGCATGAAAACTAAGTTAGTCTGCTAATTAAATGCATAATGGATAAATAACTATCTTTTATCAATGGTTTATTCATATTACATAAGAGTCACAGATGTAGCTTATTGCCTGTCATATTTGTGAAGCAATTGCAATAGTACAATACATCAACATGCATGTCAACAACCAATTATCATTACAAGAATGTCAAACAGCTTTCTAGTTAAAAAAATGTAGACAATTGATGATAATGCATAAAGATATATTGCATGCAATTTATGCAGTGATTTGCTTTGCTAACAATTCTGGTACTAATTTGATTCTTATCATGCTTTAAAGGCATACGATACAGTTACAGGGGAGATAATCCTGTCACTAACATCCAGCTAGAACTTTTCGGGGAACAACTTTAAATTGTTTTTTCTTTTCCCGCAAAGTCGCTAATTCGGACGTCTCCTTTTCACGGAAAATAACGTTACGTCATAAAACGGTTCACGCAGAGAGGGAAATGAGTGGAAAAAAAAACATGATCATGAACACCAAAAAAGACAACAGTCAAACAACAAAAAACAAATAACACAAAATACTAAAAAGTACAGACAGAAACGAGTAGCAAAACCCCACAAAAAACCGGGATGAATTCAAATGCTTCGGAAGCATGAGCAGTACCTGCTTTAGGTTACTCTAAAGGATGGCGTTTTAATGAGATTCATGGCGGAAAATCTTCCCTTTTGGAATAGATAAAGATTCCAATACATTCTCATCTATATTTATAGTTCATGTAGTTGTAAAATCCCTTAGTTAAAATGGTGCATGAATATTGTGAGGAAGTGACAGTGTACAACTTCCATGTATCATGTAGATACATTTACATTTTTGTACATCATCTAATAAAAATGAAATTACAGAATTAATTTCTTGGGCTTCCTGATTTATGGTGATTTGCTTTTTTTCAAAAGAGACTACAAATACTAATTAGACATATATATGCCGAGAAACGCTAGTCATATACATTAAAATAGATGTATTGTTTTGGATAGAAACAGAAGTTCAATAATCGACGAAAACTGTCAGTATCTTCAGATATATATGGAAAAAACAATTTTATAAAAATTATTTTTACAGAGGCAACACATTCCACAGCCTTATGTCCCATTAGTGACAGGACTAAAATTGTTGTAAAACATATAATTTGATCAGGAATTCTTTACAAAGAGAGTAAGTCTTTTATTCATACACGCGCCACACAAGTATTTGTTTCGCATTATGATCCATTTCCCGCTTAAAATCAAAAGTTGTACCAATGCCTAAAAAGTCGAGTTTTTTCAAAATATTTAAAAAATGAGATCATGGACCCCCTAATTTTGAAACTGCATTCGATAGCAAATTATAAGGACAATATTATGTGATTTTTAGATTAAATTGTTAATAGCAGATTTTTTTTAATACATTGATGTATCATGCCTAAATTCAAAGTTTTTGGTAATATATCACATATTTTGAAAAAATGAAAAGATCTTGTAGCACAAAATCGTCTAAAGTTTATTTATCAGAAGAGAAGAGATATTTGTTTTGCAAAAACCTGATGTATTTATCTTTTAAAACAAGAAATTGGTTTTTATGGGAATAGGTGAAAAGACGATATTTGCACAATTTTAGTAAAAATCCCGAAAATTGAACCTTAAATCTCCAATAATAACATATGAAGGTGTAATTTTCTTTGTATTTTTAGAAAGATCGGTGAAAAAACTACCAATATGCAAAATCTCAAAGCAAAATGAATAGCAGATCAAAACTGTATTGTATGCCCTTAACCATAGTTTGCACTTTTCAAACTTACAAACTGAATGCTTTAATTAACTGTATACGAAAAATCTCCATTTCTCGAAATCGAAGGGGTCTGTAAATTTAGTTCGAGACATCGGTAGCAAGCCACCGAAGTCCGGAAAATAAAAATAAATACTTACCAATAAACATCAAGTGGATTATCAATGACATGTAATCATATTCTTGTCAATCAATGTTCTGACCACTGGTTTTTCACACTTATTGATATTTGTCACATACGCCAATTAAAAATGGTGTTCAAGTTATTGAGAGTAAATTACATTATAGTACTGTTGTACAGACCTGAAAATTAGTTCGAGAATTCGACAAATCGGTGTTCGAAAAACCAAGAGTAAATTTACATAGATATAATGGAAAAAATGACCGGATTTTCGTAAAAGGTCGAGAAATCCATGGTGTTCCTGCAACCCGAGTTTGAGCCACTGGGATTCTACTGTATAGTACAGTGATTGTTCAATATAAAAAGGAAAGGACATACCGGGTACATCAATACAGCCATGCATTCATATAGACACCCAATAAACAATGTTTATGAGCTTACTCTTAAAAACAAGTATTTATTTGTTGGTTTAGTTGGGGTTTTACGCCATTTTCTGCACAATTGGCTATTTCGTGGTGGCCAGTTTTTATTGGTGGAGGATATTGGCAATCCTTATCAATTAAGATCGGAGTCACAACCTCAGTGTTGACAGGCTACTGATCATTAGTAGTCATTATCAACTACCTAGACCACTCAGCCACCAAGGCCCCTACGAGTATTAAAAATCAGGCAAAACAGCTTGAGGCCCTCAGCAGCCTATACAATTCAACTGGATTTAATTTTCTAACTTTGTTGGTTTTTCATAGTGTCAATGAAGAAAATTATGAAAGGGAAATTATGTCTACCTGGTAGAAACATTTGGAACTGCAGAAAATTTAGGAACACCTCCCAAAGACATTTGTCTACCTTTTTCAAATTCAATTGAATGAACTGAAAATTGCTGGAATTTTAAATACAAAAACACTTTTTATTAAATATTTTCTTTATTTCTAAATAACAAAGACACAAGTTTTAATTTATTAATTTTTCATAATACATTGATATTATAAAGTGTTTCTAAAATAATACAGGTTTAATTATACTGATGATTCATTACCGAAAAACCATAGAGGTTTAAATGCATTATTACGAATATTGCTGACGAAAAACATTAATTTTTCTTGGTATATTGCCTAGCTGTTACCTTGTGGTAGAGTTTTATGTTATTAAGTAAGTCATCTGCCAATGAGTTTCTCCAAATAAAAACAAAAAACCAATAAATGGGGTACCGGGGTAGCTGGGCAAATTCAGGTCTTTAAAATGCAAAATCCTCTTCAAACACCATAAATTATTCCTTATCATGAATCACTTCCCCTATGATTTAAAAAAAAACACTTGTACTTAAAGCTTTTACAAATGTGGAACCAAAGTATAAAAAACATTGCTATGTATTATGTAATACCTTTAGCTATAATCATTTGTTATCTCAAGGAGCCGATACAACCAAATATTTTCAATCTATCCTTCTATACACTATGAATATATACACGATGTCTTTAATTACAACAAAGCAAAGACCAATAAATCAAGAGGAATCTTAGTAACATGAAACTTTTTGTTGCACAGCATGACATTACCTGGTATGGCAGCATGTTGTGTTAAGTCAAATTGAAAAGTGATATTAATTTAGAGTGCATTTATTTCTAACCTGAATTTTACCAATGTTGATTACGGTTTACTCAACGCAGCAGCTGTATAAATAACTAGAACTGTCCCGAAAGGGACTAATACCCCCCGCAGCAACATGTCTGTTTTGAAGCCTACACAAAGGTAAAATCATCATATTTTTCAAACTACTTGCCCAAACAGAAAATCCTGACAATATGCAAATCTCCATAATGTGATCTAACATTACATAAAGTTTCATGACAATCATGCAAGTAATGTAGGAGGAGTTGCGGACAACATATTGAACGATTTTTTAAAAAAAAATTCCTTTGTCTAAACAGCCATATCTTTAAACATAAATTCCTGACAATATGCACATCTCCATATAGTGATATAACACTCCATTAAGTTTCATGAGAATCATGCATGTAATGTAGGAGTTGCGGACAACACATGGAATAAAGTTTTGTTAAAAATTGCCTACGTCCAAACAGCCATATCTTTTACATTTCTTGTCCAAACAAAAATTCCTGACAATATGCACATCTCCATAGAGTGATCAAACACTCCATAAAGATTCATGAGAATCATGCAAGTAATGTATGAGGAGTTGCAGACAACGTTATTTCGGACGGCACGACAGACATATGGACAGACAGACAGACTGAAACCTATATACCCCCCCAAACATCCTTTGCCGGGGGTATAAATATATCGTTTAATAACCCATAATGACCACAGCTTGAAAATAGAAAAGCACATGTTTTGTTTTAAACAGCGCCAAATGGACAATAGTGCATTGCTGTTTTATATAGTTCATGTGCAATCCACAGTGTATAAAAATTACAAGTAAATGGAAGGCTTACATCTGTAAAAAGTAAAAGCTCCACAGTTACATGACTATTTTGCAATTACATAGTTTAGGTAAACATTGTCAACGTCGACATGCAATTTTTAGAAATAAATGAATTAAACGTATGTGCGTGTAGTCGTTTACATAGTGTAGTGCAGAAATAAATGGGCTCTTAATGTATCCAGTGATTACTTTAAGTACTTCCACTTAATATTTTACCTAAATGGATGTTAAATTTTTTTGCATCATTGGCATTCAGCTAATTTAGAGTTTTTGGTAATTTACTGGTATATTAGACTGTTTCAGTAATTTCCAAAACTTGACAACACTGTTTTATTGCCACAACTTGGTTATATTACAATCTAATATTTCACCATTTATATTATGTAATCAGATATCCCGTATTTGTCATGGTTTATCTTTGTACAAGGTGAACCTTAAAAAATTGTTAAAACCTATCATTTGCAATTTTCATAGTGTCATAATATAAACTGGATATACCACCTTCAGGAGGGATACTCCAATACTTATATTCCATGATCATAATAGTTATTATCTCAGGTTTTTTTTAATCTTTATTGCTCAACTTGTATAAACTATATACAGTGTGTTAAAAGGCTAAGATCAAAATGATTTTACATTTCAATTTACATTAAAACATGAAATATTTTAGTAAAATTTGATACAAGATCGTATGATGATTTGACCACATACCAAAAATCAAAATAATAATATACAGAAATGTTTAAGTCCATGCTTGTCTATAGGAAACTGCAAAAAATAATTTTGATAAAAAAACAAACTAGATGGTCCACAATGGCATTGAAGAGCAGTTTGTGTCTGCAACAATGCCAGTATTATAATTACATTTAAGCAATGACACTTGATGACAGAAAATTCAGGACAATATCTATGTACTTTAAACTAGAAAATAAAGATAAAAGGTCTTCTGAAAGAGCCATATAGTCCACTACACTGCTCCTTAGTGGCTGATGACATGTGAAATTACAAAGAATATCACCTTTAGTTCTACCATTAAGTAGATGCAAACCAGATTCAATGCATAAAGACAAGAGTTGCTTCCCCCTGCCATTTGTAGTGTTGTCCTGACTTACACTGTCCACAGGAATTTAATCACAGGTATAATATTTCTTATCTAACAAGGAACATAATAAACAAACCCCATAAAAATCTGGCAAAAAACTAGAACTGTCCTGAAAGAGACTAATACCCCCCGCAGCAACATGTCTGTTTTGAAGCCTACACAAAGTTCAAATCATCATATTTTTCAAAATACTCTCCCAAACAGAAAATCCTGATAATATGCATATCTCCATGTAGTGACCTAAAACTCCATAAAGTTTCATGAGAATCAAGCAAGTAATGTAGGAGGAGTTGCAGACAACACATGGAACAAAGTTTTGTTAAAAATGAAATTCTGAAGCCTTATTTTACAATGCTATGAGGAGCTAATTGATCAATGAAATCCTTATTATGTGCATATCTAATAAAAGACTAAAGTATTGGACCAGGACATACTTCACATGCGCACGTCTACGTACGAGGATCTAACAGTATGCAAAGTTTCATATACCTCTGATAAGGCATGTTTGAGAAACTGTGGGTACAAAAAAATTGGGGGATAGACAGAATTTCTAAGTCCAAAAGGGTATAAAATTATGGAAAAAAGTATTGGACAAGGACATTCTTCGCATGCGCACATCTACGTATTATGTTTGCGGGGGGTATAATAAAAAAGTTAGACCAATACAGTTTAGCACAAAATGTTATTGGAGAATTTTTTATGATATATAACAATTTATAGTAAATTATCCCGACAAATAATAACAATACCAATTGTGCATTCACTAGGTCTTGTCAAGGCCTTAGGGCATAATGATTATCCCGGGCAGCAGTTTCGAAGCTATTCAGAAACACTGATGACACATGTACATCCAGTGTTTAAAGGGGTGGGACATGAACTCTGAGGATATATGAGCTTTTCACAAAGAATAAAAATGTTTATAATTACGGGCCAAGGATCTCAATGACTTTTGTTGATTTTTTACGAGAGAATACCCACATTCCCCGGGCAATGTGTAAAATCATTTATTGCGTGTCCTTATAGGCAATTAGAAATATATGTGGTTACGGGGTATGGAGTTATATGGTTTATAAGATCTGAACATTGCGTATTAATATCAAATCTCTGTAAGCATCAACCAGATTCTGAAAATGTTGGCCAAGGACATGTGACAGAATTCCTTTATATTATGTGTAAATGTTTAGTATATAGGGTTATTTAAAATGTCATATATGATATTCCTTTGCTACTTGTTAAAGGGATAAAAATTTTTTACGGATTTTGAAATAATTAAAAATTATTGATTCGAGGGGCGAGGATGCCCCCCCCCCCCAAATTACAGTGAGGGTGTTAGGTTTTTATCAATCTGTTTTTCTTGTCATGGGGAAAATGAAAATATATGATTTAGGGGCAGGGATTTCAATGCTTTACGAGATAATTAACGACTAATGATTCCAGGGGGTGGGGATGAACTCTTGGGTAAATGAGGTATATATCAGTTCATATGTCTTGTCATGGGGAATAAGAAAATATAAGGTTTAGGTGTCGGGTTTCTTACAGATTTTTAATTTTATATAATTCAAGATAATTGGTTTAAGGGGGGCGTGAATGACGCCCATTGAGTAATGAGGTATGTATCATTTAAAGAGTAAACAACGTTGTTGTTTATCAGTTTATACACATCGCTCTCAGCGACGCTATTTTGCTGTTTCTTCATTACGACATCATGCTTGAGAGTCGAAAACTTATGAGATAATTGAACATTATTGATTTGATGGGAGTGACGATAGCCCCTGAAAAAGCGAGGTATGTGTCATTTGGTGCGTCTTACCATGGGGAATAAGAACATAATACAGTTTAGGTGTGGGGATTTTAACAGTTTATGAGATAATTGAACATTATTAATTTGATGGGAGTGGTGATAACCCCCTGAGGAATCTAGGTATGTGTCATTTGGTGCGTCTTACCATGGGGAATAAGAAAATATATAGTTTAGGGGTGTGGATTTCAACGGTTTATGAGATAATTGGACATTATTGATTTGATGGGAGTGGTGATAACCTGGTGGGGAAGCAAGGTATGTGTCATTTTGGGGCGTCTTATCATGGGGAATAAGAAAATGTATGGTTTAGGGTGGGGATTTCAATGGTTTTTAAGATAATTGAACATTATTGAGATGATGAGAGTTGTGATAACCCCATGTGGAAGCGAGGTATGTGTCATTTGTTGCATCTTACCATGGGGAATAAGAAAATATATGGTTTAGGGATGGGGATTTTAAAGGTTTTTGAGATAATTGAACATTATTGCTTTGATGGGAGTGGTGATAACCCCCTGGGGAGGTGAGGTATGTGTCATTTGGTATGTCTTACCATAAGGAATAAGAAAATATTTGGATTATGGTGGGGATTTTAAGGGTTTTTGAGATAATTGAACATTATTGATTTGATGGGATTGGTGATACGCCCTTGGGGAAGCGAGACATGTGTCATTTGGTACGTCTTACCATGGGGAATCAGAAAATATATGGATTAGGGGTGGGGATTTCAACGGTTTATGAGATAATTGGACATTATTGATTATGGGGATGAGGATCACCCTACTGAAAAGAATGCATACATGTCATTTAATGCGTCTTGTTAAGGAGAATAATAAAATATATGATTTAAAGCTATTGATTTTAATTGCATATGAAATTTTTCAAAATCATCGACTTTGTGGGGTGGGGATGACCCCGCTAGAGGAACGAGGTATATGTCACTCAATAAGTGTTGTCACCGTGTATAATAAAATATATGATGGAAGATGGTTATTGGTCACTCTTGTAGAGTTTTTCAATGAAAAAAATTTTCCCCATAGGGTCCTATAGTAAACCCTTAGCCTCTTTGAACTGCTCATTATACGTCTCAGTGACCCCATCAAAAAATGAATAGTATTAGGCAGATCTAGAAACATTGATCTTTCATCGTTGAAAACCTCAGATCCATATCTCAAACGAACAAAATTGGAGAGGAAGAAAAAAAATCAAAATGTTCAATAAAAATCGCAAATCAAAATCTGTAAGTCTCCCACTTCGTTTGGGAGTCTTAATAAATCTTCCTTCTTCATAGAGAGTAAACCTGACAAATAAGAATTATACAAGAACATTACACAATAACACTTAGAAATATTGTGAACAAAGCTCACATAAATGAATATCCCCTGCTATGGCAACAATTATATAAAGAAATGTATAGGTCCATGTTTGTCTATGAGAAATTCCAAAAATCCTTTTGATAAAAAAACAAAAAAGATGGTGCAAAATGGCAATTTACACTGAAGATTCCCTGAAAGTTTCAAAGAATTCCATTTACTGGTTAAGGACAAGCTGCAGAAAGGGCATGCCTACCCCTCCCCCTCTTTACATTACCATATTATGAAGAAATGACAATCCCAAAAACCATTCTGATCAAATATAATATAGATGGTACACAATGTCACTTTTTATTGAAGATTCTGTAAAATCCATATACAAGTTAATGCAGGTAATAGATGGGGACGGACAAATGGACTCTTCATAGCTATATAAGCTGGGGATATAAAAACCACTGAATATTTGTTTAGCAATCAGTAAGGTCTGAAGCTTTGGAAGATAATGTGGTTTTAAAGCTGACCATCACCACAGATAAGAAACATCCTAGTTACCTGTATTTACCTTAGGCTTGATCATCTGTTCTCTTGCCTCTTCATGTATATTGGGATCCCATGGTGTATACCTAAAGAGAAATGTACAATTCATATAAATTAAAATAACCTGATGCTCTCTGAGGGGCCATCCATAACTGTCAACCATTTACCAAAGTGTGCAAAACGTACGCTAAGGGGGACGGGGTTAAAAAGTCGTCAATTTTAGTGTACGCTTTATAAAAAAATGTCCGCAGAATTAACGCAAAATCACACACTGGTGGGATACTTTTCAGTTATTGACGTTCAATTAATTTAACGTTTCTTGTATATCTGCTCGCTTCGAGTGCGGAAGGTCGTGGGTTCGATCCCCGGCCAGATCAAACCAAGACATTAGAATTGATATTTGCTGCTTCCCCGCCAAGCATGTAGCATCTACAATAAGAGCAAAGGACTGGTTCTTTCAGAGTCAGTATAATGTGTCCGAGTCGGGTGATTTGTCTTCCTGCAGACAGTAATACCTCGCGAGCTAGCACATTAAAAATCTGGCTCAAGATGTTGGTCTAGTACCAAGTAGGGATCATATTCATATCATATCAACATGTTCTCTTCCTTGTTAGGTAATAAAGAAACAGATAGGCAGCATTAGGGTTGACAGGAGACTAAAGATTTCTTGACAAATACATCATTGATAAACATGAGAGCTGTACCAATTACCCATTACTTCTTATTTATTTTTACAAAATTTATTTTGAATAAATGAAAGATAATTTGTGCCATTCTTATTTGTTTTCTTAGAACTCCAGTCAATGCAGGTCAAGTTAACGTTTATAGTTTATATCTGTCATCAGAGATTTAAAATAAGCTATTTACTTAACTTTGTTTGTATAACCAGTAAAATTTGATAACATTTTTGTTAAAATATTAAATTTAATATCAGATTCAGAGGACTTTCACAGCTGACCAAAGGGAGGTAACTCTTATAGATTAATGGTGATGTTTTCCATTTGTACTACCCATATTTTTTATGAATTAGTATTTTCCTGTGAAATATCAAGTTGAATATCTTTTTTATAATTATGTAAGAATTCTTACCTTATTGCATGAGGGTCATCAGATTTAACAGGTTCTTTTGACTTTTCTTTACTTAATGCTACTGTTTCTGATACTTTCTGTTTAAATAAATCACCGTCTTCTTCATACCTTCAATATAAATTTGTTTTGTTTGTTTAGTTGGGGTTTTACGCTGTTTTCAGCACATTTGGCTATTTCGCGATGGCCAGTTTTTATTGGTGGAGGAAGTCTGAGTACCTGGAGAGAACAACCGAGCTTTGGTAGGAAAGTTGGCAATTCTTGTCAATTAAGATCGGAGTCAAACACACCCTGCCACAAATGGGATTCGAACTCACAACCTAAGTGTTGACAGGCTAGTGATCATTAGTAGTCATGACGAACTACCTAGAACTTTGACCACTGAGGCCCCTTTAATATAAATAGATTATATACTATTTACAGACTGTAAATATAAATTCTTAAATAATTACCACTGTATTATTGGATTTATCTCATTGAGATAGTTAAATTATTGAATTAAGTCCAAGCCTTGGTGAGGACTTCAAAATTTGATAATTCAACTATGAAGATTTGACAAATCTGATTATCCTCTAGAATCTATATGAAAGAATTATGTTGCTATGGTGTTATTAACCGATTCCAAGAAATCAAAATGTAAAAGATTTTCAGGCATGTTTATGACCTTTTGTCCTAACAAATCATCGACTGAGATCACCAGCAATGTCTCGTTCATTGAAGTTTTGATAAACAATGAGTTTTGACAAAGAATTAAAGAATTTAGTTTTCAACAAATTATATCAGGTTTACAGAATTAATTGATTTGAAAGAAAGACAAGAGTGGACACACTACATGTCTTGCCTAAGTATGCACATGGACACAGAATAATGATTATCTGATATCCGACATTTTCGACTCAAAGGAAAATGTGTTAAAAGAAATTGAGGTCAAGGTCAAAAGGCAGGTGTCATACCGACATATTTCCACTAAGAACTATCTACTGACCAAATATGGCAGGTATTATAGTTGCTGAGAAATGGACCTAATCTCGAAATGTGACAAAGTCACTCAAGCATGCAACTGAGATGAAAGTCCAGAGACAGGTGTAAGACTTGCATGTATCCACTAAGAACCATCTATAGACCAAACACAGATGGGTCTAAGTATTACTGTTGCTGAAAAAAGGGCTTAAAAAATTTGGATGAAAGTCACTCAACCATGAAATTGAGATCAAGGTCCCGAGACAAGTGTCAGACTGGCATGTACCCACCAAAAACTATCAATAGACCAAATACAGTAGGTCTAGGTATTACAGTTGTTGAAAAATGGACTTAAACAAGAAACTTGGATGAAATTCACTCAACCATGAAATTAGATGATTATGGATGAATTATTGTTTAACGTCCAGTGGCAACCGATGCATATCAGGACGAGAACATGTTGATATGATAATGAATATGATCCCTGCTTTGTACTAGACCGCCATGCTAAGTCAGATTTTTAATGTGGTAGCTCACGAAATAACTGTCCGCAGGAAGACATATCATCTCAATTGGACACATTATACTACCCCGAGCTGACCAGTCTTTGCTCTTACTCCTAGATGCCACATGCTTGGCGGAGAAGCACCAAATACCAATTTTAATGTCTTTGGATTGACCCGGCCGGGGATTGAACCCGCGACGTTCTGCACTCAGGGCGAGCACGCTACCACGAGACCACCGAGGCGGTCACCATGAAATTGGGGTCAAGGTCCAGAAACAAGTGTCAGACTGGCAAGTTACTCCTCGAGATGCACCTTGACATCAAGTAGTATGACTGTAGGCTGCTTGGAATCGGAGAACTCAACTCGGACATAAAACTTAACCTAAGTCAATAAAGCGCAATAAGTAGGTCAGAGTGACCTAAATTTGGTGGGAGGCTGTGATGCAGCCTGACACCAAGATGTATGATTGTAGATACTTTGGTATCAGAGGACTGAACTCAGATGTAAAATTAACCTAAGTCAATGAAGCGCAATAAGTAGGTCATAGTGACCTAATTTTGATGGGAGGTTGGGTTACTCTCCAAGATGCATCCTCACACCAAGTAATATGATTGTAGTTCACTTTGAATGTTAAAACTGATTTTTGACATAAAACTTAAGTCAGTCAACTGTGTAATATGGGTCATGAGACCTGTATCTTATGTCGCATGGTCAGTCTCTTCAACAGGCACCCGCACACAAAAATGTATGACCCTGTCAACTAGTAACTGAGAACTGGCTGTGGACGCGCATGCTGACGTGGATGCTGGGGGTACAAAAATCAAATGAAGTCATAAATCAATAAAAATGCTGTAAATTCCCTTTATCCTTTTAAATTTATAATCAAAACAAATATCACAAATTTCTTAATATGACGATAACCATAATAAACTTACAACACTGAAGCTTCTGGATTCCATGGGGTCTTAGTGTCAATTTTATAAAAACATCTTCTTGCATATAACAGCACCTGCCATATATGGTTATTGCCTTTCCTGAAATACAAAATACTTAATTGTTAATTCTTTAAAATACATTTAAAAATTTTGAGAAATGATGATGGTTTCAATAATTGATAAATAAATTTGCAAGTATATTGCAATATTGTTATTGCAGTAATCATTCAGAGTATTATATTACAGTTATTGGAAGATAAACACTATTCCAAAGAGGGGATATTTTACTTCGCATGTATTATTTTTCCAGTCATTTTTTTAATCACTTCAGAACATGATAGTCATTATTGCATTTTAATCAGTAAATTATAATACAAAATCTTTTGTCATACATGTAGTAAATGTCATGATAAGGTGACAAAATATCTTCATTTCACTTAACCTTTAAATTTGATAAATGCATAGAATAGCTTTAGAGTTATGTCTGCATTCAGATGCATTACATGATCATTATGACGACATTTGACATATGATTCTAGCCTGTATCCCTGCTCTGTCCACACAGCGTTAAACAACAATTAATCAATGTATCCCTGCTTTATCTGAATTTATGTAGCGAAAAACTGATCATTTATTGTGTGAATAGCCATCATCCAAAAAAGATTACTTATACTTCAAACTAGTTATATCTTAATGATGTTAAAATAGCATTAAGTTTACACTTTAAAGGAGGTGACATAATACCATGGGACACAATCTGTATCATGTATGACTCCTAACATTATGTAATACTATGATAAGGGAGTACAAACCATTTAACATTCAGAGGTTGACAAGATTCTTCTCAAAGTCTTAATTCCATGCAAAGTATAAAAGCCTTATCTAATTAACATTCAGGGTTTTCACTAAGAATTTTTCATGATGAGTCCTGGGACTCATCATTTTTCAGAATGGTGAGTCCCAGGACTGCTCACCACTTTTTAATGTACATTCCTGCATGATTTTGACCATGGTTGGCCTATTGTACTATTGTTAAAGTTTAATTAAAATCATGTGCTGCCTTAAAATATTGACGAATATGATTTTAAAAAAAAAAAATTGAACATACGCAGTGGTACTCCAAGTTTGGAAGAAAATTTCTGTTAAAGATATGAGCAATAATCTTGGGACCTTTTGACACAACTTAATAATTTATTATTGCTATTTTATTTCTTAATATTTATTTATCTTATTCTATAATCTTTACTATTATTTTTCTCCAACATACTCTTAAAATCCTCACATTGACCTTGTTTGAACACCTTAATAATCAATATTGACAAAATTTCCATTTGTGCATAGATAAGTCAAATAACATGAAACTTGGTATTAAAGGCATGTTGATATGCCTATAAACACACAAGTGATATTCCCTTCTAGAGAAATTTGTCTGGTGTGGCTGTAATTAGAAATAGTCTCTCGACTCTTCACATCTTACCTCCAAATTGGAAATGATCTTTTAATATCAAGTTCTCCAGTTGCTGGGTCCACTAAGGGATGAAAGACAGGAAAATCAAAGACTAGACTCTGAAATATACAAATAAACAATGCATTATAATGTGATGAAAAATGAAAATGCATGCATGGTCGTGCTACTCTATTCCCACCTGCTGACCATCAGTAAAATTGTGAACAAAGCCCACCGAAAGAAAAATGCTTATTTGTATACACAAGATGTGGGTATGGACAAACAAACTTCCAACTGAACAGAAAATCTGCATAATGTATGGCTGCTTACATCATGTCTAAGTGTGATACCAAATATAAACACTGGCTGCTTACATCATGTCTAAGTGTGATACCAAATATAAACACTGGCTGCTTACATCATGTCTAAGTGTAATACCAAATATAAACACTGGCTGCTTACATCATGTCTAAGTGTGATACCAAATATAAACACTGGCTGCTTACATCATGTCTAAGTGTAATACCAAATATAAACACTGGCTGCTTACATCATGTCTAAGTGTAATACCAAATATAAACACTGGCTGCTTACATCATGTCTAAGTGTAATACCAAATATAAACACTGGCTTCTTACATCATGTCTAAGTGTAATACCAAATATAAACACTGGCTGCTTACATCATGTCTAAGTGTGATACCAAATATAAACACTGGCTGCTTACATCATGTCTAAGTGTAATACCAAATATAAACACTGGCTGCTTACATCATGTCTAAGTGTGATACCAAATATAAACACTGGCTGCTTACATCATGTCTAAGTGTAATACCAAATATAAACACTGGATTCTTACATCATGTCTAAGTGTAATACCAAATATAAACACTGGCTGCTTACATCATGTCTAAGTGTGATACCAAATATAAACACTGGCTGCTTACATCATGTCTAAGTGTGATACCAAATATAAACACATGCAGCCAGAAGGTAAATGGCTTGTAGTATAAATAAGCTACACAAAAAACTTAACCAGACAACAGATGATTTGACTATATATTTGCCTACAAAATATATTTATTCAACAGATAAAAGAACTTTAACTCAAAATTTAAACAAAATCTGCAAAACGCAGAATGACTAGTTGCATACAGACAAGAAAAAGGATGTAACTCTTGCAAAATAATCAACCATGACATTTGTAACATATGTACATGCCCAATAATGATACCAAATAAGAATAAAATATGCCACAATATGAATGACAAATTGTGTACACAAGATACTCAAACAACATATATGAAAATGGATAAATTTTTCACAAAAACCAATCAACTGGAAAATTTGTATAATATGCTCATGTTCAGATCATGCCCAACCATGATACCAAATGTGAACAAAATCTGTCAATAAATGAATGACTTATTGCAAAAAACAAGAAATTCAATCAACATATATATGAAAAGGGAATAAATCTTGCAAAAGTTCAATACACTTTATAAAATTAAGTTACATTCTCCCCACATAAAACTATTGAGTAAAGTTTGATTTCAAATAAACAAAGAAATTTTAATGCACTGTATGTAAAGTTAGGACAATGATCCAAATCAAAATGTGTCTGTTGAAAAGGGTTTTGTGTTACCATATAAGCCAGGTTTACAAAAATTATCCAAGAGACCTTTATCAATGATTTTTTTTTTCAACTATAAAATAAGGACTTTTAATTCCATAAAGATATTTAAATTTCAAAAAAAAATTTGAGGAAAGAATTTTCAGATTTTCTTTGTATTAAGTGAGATACTCTGTGAAATAAATTTTATGTATATTCTCCTTAAAATACATTTTCCTATAGCCTTAAAAATCGGTTAACGACAGCATCATATGTTTTCCAACAACGCAATATGAAAGTAATAAGATTTTCAATACAAGATAAACAGTATGTTCCAAGGGAGATAACATTTAAAGTACTGTGTATACTTACAGGACAATCCCCATCAGGGAAATTATCCGGAATTGTTAATTTAAATTTAAATATTCCCTCTTGATATAGGCCTTGTCTCATAAACAAAACACCATACCATACTGAAAGTAGAAAGTGAAATTAAGCTGTCTGAATCATATAAGTGTCATAAAAAGAAATCACAATGTAAAAATACTTAATATCAATGGAAAAGTTTAACAAATTTTCTATCATTTTTATCACTTACTTGCTGGCATGAACAATAAATATTACATTACACTACAAATGTATAGCCTCCGAGAATACTGTAACATTTACCTAAAACCTTTATGCAAATGCTACCAAAAACATTATGTTCTCCATAAGAAATTGAAAAAAACAAGTAAGCAACATTCCTCTGATTTCAGCCATATATGTTTATGTATGTTCAATTTGCTATTTAAGTGAGTAGGTCAAAAGTATGAATGTAAGACAAAATTTGGAAAAATGGACCTCAAAGTTTACCCATCAAAGGCAGTCATACTGGTAAAAAGCCCAAATCCTTGAACAAACTTATAAAAGATCACCTCTAAAGGACAATTCTAACAAAGTTTGTTCAAATTTATCAAATGGTTGTACAGGACAAGATTTTCAAATATTTTTGAGTTCTGAACTCCTTGTATAATCCTCATAAGGGATTACCTCCGGACTGTTACACACATACATCAGGCCTGATCCAAATTTGACTTATGGTTACAGCCAAAAATGTCTTTATTTTTTTTTTTGGACATACTGATCAAAGATCTAGGCATAATTGTTAAAGGGGAACCCTAAGGACCATTCCATCAAACTTTTGACCTACATTGTAGATGGCAGTGGTTGAAAAGAAGATTTAAATAAGTTTTTTGTCTGAATTTTCTTTTTGTTTTTTTGAAACAATGGCCATATTAGTACAAGGTATGAATCCCCAGTTATATTTTTGAATGGGAAATTTGCCAACGAATTGGTACAAATTAGTGGTTTTGTTATATATGTAATACATGTAGTATTGTCATCAGAAAACTCTACAATATAAATAACCATAAAATGATTTTTTTCTGTTAAGTATACATCTTCAAGCTAGGAATACAATACCTCTTTATTTACGTTTGATAAAAAAAATAAGTGAAGCACAGTAATTATTTTCTTTCATTAATGTATATAATTTTTCTATGAATAAGACTTACTAAGAGGTGATAAGGCTGATGGCATTACATAGCACCCTGGGATTTTCTGTTGCATCAGTAGTTTACTGAAATAAATTTATTCATATTTGTGACGGATGCAAACATATATATAGAATAATAGGTAATTTAGTTTTTGATACTGACTATATCATGTGGAATATCTAGATGAGCCCGAAGGTTATCAGTAATTCATTTTTTTCTGAAAAATATCACTTTTTTAACTAATTTTAATGTCAACTATTTTTCATAGCGGAGGAAGTTTGTAATGCGGTTGACCAATCATTGGCGCGTCACATCATTTTAAAACACATTCTTGACAGTTAATGGGAAACTAAAGGAAAATATTGACTATTTGCGTGAATTGACGACTTGTCATCAATAATTTCTGTATTCATTTTCATTGTATGATCAGATAAGTAGATCCTTCCGCATTACGTCACACAATGTATTACCTAATATTTTCAGTGATACAGTATGTATGTGATATTCGAAAATATTAGGCAAAAAGATCAAAGGAAATATGTACGAATTGCCGATAAAATACTATATTATGCTCTCAAACAGTCTGAAACAAGAACAAAGCTTTCTTTCAAATTGCTTAGTATAAAATTCCATGATTGACAATGTTCATTTTAAGTTTTTATTAGAATAGAGAATTTTCAAAATAAACTAGAGGCTCTCAAGAGCCTGTGTCGCTCACCTGTATCTAATGTGATTACAATAGCTACTGAAGACATCTTATCATTATTATTTTTGAATATGTGGTCAAGTTGTGACCATTCAGAATTTTTTTTACAATTTTCTGATAGACTTCTAAACATCTTGGATGATGGATCGGCAACAAAGTAACAACACTTGGTCAGCACCTCATAAGGAACATTCATGCTATGTTTTGTTACATTCCATTCAGTGGTTCTCTAAAAGAAATCATTTGTATGCATTTCCCATAGGGTCCAATGTTAAACTTAGTCCCCCGCTGGCGGCAATCTTGGATGATGGATCGGCTACAAAGTAACAACGCTTGGTCAGCACCTCATAAGGAACATTCATGCCAGATTTAGTTTCATTCCGTTCAGTGGTTCTCTAAAAGAAGTCATTTGTATGCATTTCCCATAGGGTCCTATGTTAAACTAAGTTCCCCGCTGGCGGCCATCTTGGATGATGGATCAGCTACAAAGTAACAACACTTGGTCAGCACTTCATAAGGAATATTCATGCCATGTTTGGTTTCATTCCATTAAGTGGGTCACTAGAAGAAGTCATTTGTATGCATTTCCCATAGGGTTCTATGTTAAACTAAGTCCCCCGCTGGCGGCCATCTTGGATTATGGATCGGCTACAAAGTAACAACACTTGGTCAGCACCTCATAAGGAACATTCATGCTATGTTTTGTTACATTCCATTCAGTGGTTCTCTAAAAGAAGTCATTTGTATGCATTTCCCATAGGGTCCAATGTTAAACTTAGTCTCCCGCTGGCGGCCATCTTGGATTATGGATCGGCTACAAAGTAACAACACTTGGTCAGCACCTCATAAGGAACATTCATGCCATGTTTGGTTTCATTCTATTCAACGGTTCTCTAAAAGAAGTCATTTGTATGCATTTCCCATAGGGTCCTATGTTAAACTAAGTCCCCCTCTGGCGGCCATCTTGGATGATGGATCGGCTACAAAGTAACAACACTTGGTCAGCAACTCATAAGGAACATTCATGCCAGATTTAGTTTCATTCCGTTCAGTGGTTCTCTAAAAGAAGTCATTTGTATGCATTTCCCATAGGGTCCTATGTTAAACTAAGTTCCCCGCTGGCGGCCATCTTGGATGATGGATCAGCTACAAAGTAACAACACTTGGTCAGCACTTCATAAGGAACATTCATGCCATGTTTGGTTTCATTCCATTAAGTGGGTCACTAAAAGAAGTCATTTGTATGCATTTCCCATAGGGTTCTATGTTAAACTAAGTTCCCCGCTGGCGGCCATCTTGGATTATGGATCGGCTACAAAGTAACAACACTTGGTCAGCACCTCATAAGGAACATTCATGCCATGTTTGGTTTCATTCCATTCAACGGTTCTCTAAAAGAAGTCATTTGTATGCATTTCCCATAGGGTCCTATGTTAAACTAAGTCCCCCGCTGGCGGCCATCTTGGATTATGGATCGGCTACAAAGTAACAACACTTGGTCAGCACCTCATAAGGAACATTCATGCCATGTTTGGTTTCATTCCATTCAACGGTTCTCTAAAAGAAGTCATTTGTATGCATTTCCCATAGGGTTCTATGTTAAACTAAGTTCCCCTCTGGCGGCCATCTTGGATGATGGATCGGCTACAAAGTAACAACACTTGGTCAGCACCTCATAAGGAACATTCATGCCAGATTTAGTTTCATTCCATTCAGTGGTTCTCTAAAAGAAGTCATTTGTATGCATTTCCCATAGGGTCCTATGTTAAACTAAGTTCCCCGCTGGCGGCCATCTTGGATGATGGATCGGCTACAAAGTAACAACACTTGGTCAGCACCTCATAAGGAACATTCATGCCAGATTTAGTTTCATTCCATTCAGTGGTTCTCTAAAAGAAGTCATTTGTATGCATTTCCCATAGGGTTCTATGTTAAACTAAGTCCCCCGCTGGCGGCCATCTTGGATTATGGATCGGCTACAAAGTAACAACACTTGGTCAGCACCTCATAAGGAACATTCATGCCATGTTTGGTTTCATTCCATTCAACGGTTCTCTAAAAGAAGTCATTTGTATGCATTTCCCATAGGGTCCTATGTTAAACTAAGTCCCCCTCTGGCGGCCATCTTGGATGATGGATCGGCTACAAAGTAACAACACTTGGTCAGCACCTCATAAGGAACATTCATGCCAGATTTAGTTTCATTCCATTCAGTGGTTCTCTAAAAGAAGTCATTTGTATGCATTTCCCATAGGGTCCTATGTTAAACTAAGTTCCCCGCTGGCGGCCATCTTGGATGATGGATCGGCTACAAAGTAACAATACTTGGTCAGCACCTCATAAGGAACATTCATGCCATGTTTGGTTTCATTCCATTCAGTGGTTCTCTAGAAGAAGTTCAAAATGTAAAATGTTAACGACGACGCCGGACGCCGGACGACGGACGACGGACGACGGACGCCAAGTGATGAGAAAAGCTCACTTGACCCTTTGGGTCAGGTGAGCTAAAAAGTAAACTAGAAAAGAAGTATGTCCATGCCCACACTTAATAATTATGGACAAAGTTGTTTTGTTAGGAGTGATTTTTTTAAAAATGAAGTGTGTCTGTAAGAAATTATAAACAATGCAGCTAGTATGAAAAAAATGTCCAACTACCTGTCATTTTGAGAGTATTTGAAAAAAATAAAAATCCTGTGGACACGCACACCTCCATTATGTATATAAACATCCTACAACATATTACAGCTGTAGCTCCAAAACTGTAGGAGGAGATAGTCTGAAACCATGTATCTATTTCTGGACGGACGAACAGATGGACGGTACGACAGTAAGACGAATGGACAGACAAGGGTAAATTAATATGCCCCCCAGCTCTTTGTTGCAAGGGGATAAATAACAAAAAATCCTAAATTATGTTTTTGTTACATTTGTCCAACTCTTGCGGAAGAGGAAATTTCAATATACAATTTCAATATAGTTTCTACAGTGCCCTACTTTCTATCGTGAAAAATGTTTCTTATCACATAAACTTACTATTCTGCCAACAGTGAGTATTCTAATTTAAAATTTTCAAATCCATCTATACCACACTTAATCTTCTTTTGTGTACCAGCCATCTCGTCTTCTGAGTTTGGTATAGGTGGTAACTGTTTACGTCCCTCTTTCGATCCTTCCTTCCTGCTTACATCAGAACTAATTGAATCATCTGCCTATTAAATACAGAAATGACAATTAATATCAAAACTAACAGTTCTAATCCTTACCAGCATTCTTTTTTCTTCATTAATAGTAATCTGTGATCAGTACATAAATTCTTCACAGTGGGGAAAGGAAATCTTCTGAAATTTTTTTACAATGTAAGTAATTCATGAAGAAAAAAAAATATAAAGTAAATGGAAGTTGCCAGCTTTCAGAAACATTTCAGGGAAATCATAAATGAAACATTATTTACAATCTCCTCTCCTCACTTTTGATTATTTGATCTTTACATTTTTTTTATTTTGGAAAAGATGTTGATCATGATGATAAAAGACACATCTACATACCAAATAAGGTTTGGTTTAGTTGGGGTTTTACGCCGTTTTCAGCACATTTAGCTATTTTGCCGCATCCAGTTTTTATTGGTGGAAGAAGCCGGAGCACCCGTAGAGAACCACGACCTTCTACCTAGACCATACCAAATATGATAAGTCTAACCCAAAAGATAAAAAAAAGCCTATAATTTGACCTAGTGGTCAAAAGTCAAGGTCAAATATTGATCATGGTGATAATTTAGTGACACACCGTCTCATCAAGATACATCTACATACCAAATATCACTAGTTTAACTCAAAATATAAAAATGTTATGCCATATTGTCTAATAATACCAATTATTTGACCTTGAGGTCAAAGGCCTAGGTCAAATGTTGATCTTGATATGATGCAAGACACACCTACATACCAAATACCATAAGTCTACCTCAAAGGAGAGAAAAGTTATGGCCAAGACAAGCATGCTGTCTAAAAAGCCTAATATTTGACCTCCAAGTCAAAGGTCAAGGGCAAATTTTGATTATGAAGATATGTGAGACATTGTCTCACCAAGATACATCTACATAGCAAATATAATGAGTCTAACTCAAAGGATGAAAAAGTTTTGGAAAAAAGCCTATCATTTGACTTTAAGGTCAAAGATCAAGGTCAAATGTTGATCATGATGATATTCAACACACTGATTCACCAAAATGCATCCACATACCAAATATCATGAATCTAATTTAAAGGACAAACAAGATTGCTACACGTATCCATGTGTCCCCCGCTGCAGAGAAAAGCTGAAGCCCCACCAGATATACAAAAGGTGTATTATTGAAATGGTGGCACAGTATGGATGTCAACTCATAATAAGAACAAGAGTGGACACATTAAATGTCTCGCTTGAGTATGCACATGGACAAAGAATAATGATTATCTGATATCCGACATTGCAAGTCAAAGGAAAATGCGTTAAAATAGTAATGGTCAGGCGATAACTTGAGTGAAAAATCTCATATATGTCATTCAAGCCTAATACAGTGTCCAAGGCGAGCTGACAGGTCTCAGACTGGTATGTACCCACCAAAAATGGTGGGTCTATATAATACATTTATAACATTGTTGAGAAATGGACTTATTTGTAAAAAGAGTCACTCAAACCTAAAATTGAGGTCAATTTGGATATAGGTATTACAGCTACCGAAAAAGTGACTTAATCATGAAAATTTGACTCAAGCCTGAAATTCAAGTCAAGGTCTTAGACAGCCTTGTACCCACCATGCACTATCTACAGACCAAATATGTTTGGTCTATGCATTGCAGTTGCTGAGATATGGATATTAACCCAAAACATGAAGCAAGTCATTCAAGCATGAAATAGAGGTTAAAGGTAAGTTGTCGAATGTCAAAGTGGTATATACCCACTAAGAACTTCTATCAACCAATACTGTGCATCTATTTACAAATGTACATTTGCTGACAAATAGACTAAATCATATATGTATACTAAGTCACTCAAGCATGAAATTCACGTAAGTCCAGCTGACAGGTGTTAGACTAGCATGTATCCACTAAGAACTATCTACAGACCAAATATGATGGGCCTAGGTAATACAGTTGCTGAGAAATGGATTAAATCTCAAAAATGTAACACAAGTCACTCAAGCATGAAATTGAGGTCAAGGTTCAGTGACTAGCATGTACCCACAAAGAACAATCTATTGACCATATATGGTTGGCTTAGGCATTACAGTTCCTAAGAAATGGTATAAATCATGAAAATGTGACACAGGTCACTCACCCATGAAATTGAGGTCAAGGACAAAGGCAGGTGTCATACCAACTAAGAACTATCTATTGACCAAATAGGGTGGGTCTATGAAAGATGTTAAGAAATGGACCTAATCTGGAAAATGTGAGAAAGTCACTCAAGCATCAAAAATAGGTCAAAGTCAAGAGACAGGAGTCAGACTTGCATGTATCTACTATGAACTATCTATAGACCAAACACAGTGGGTCTAGGTATTATACTATAGTTTCTGAAAAATGGACTTAATCTAGAAACTTGGATGAAACTTACTCAACCATGAAATTGACGTCAAGATCTAGAGAAAAGTGTCAGACTGCCATGTTCCCACCAAGAACTATCTATTGACCAAATATGGTGGGTCTAGGTATTCTAGTTGCTGAGAAATGGACTTAACCATGAAAAAGTGACAAAGTCACTCAAGTATGAAATTGAGGTCAAGGTCAAAAGGCAGGTGTCAGATGACATGTACCCACCAAGACTTTTGACCAATTACTGTGCGTTTAGGTATTATAGTTGCTGAGGAATGGACTTAACCACTAAAATGTCACTCAAGCACAAAATTGAGGTCAATGTCCAAAGCCAGGTGTCAGACTGGCATGTACCCACTAAGATCTATCTATAGACCAAATATGGTTGGCCTAGGTATTACAGTTGCTGAGAAATGGATTTAACCACGAAACTTGGACGCAAACTTTACATTCATGTTAATGAAGTCAGTGAACCATGAAAATAAGGTCAGGGTCACAAGAAAAGTATACTGTGGCAAACTTTATATGATAAGCTATCTAGTGGACCATAAATCTTAATTGTAGGTATTATATGTACAAAGTTATTAAAGTCTTAAAAAAGTTTATGCTGCCGCCGGAAAGTAATACCTATACATGTATCTCGCCTTCGTAACTTTTCGTCAAATCAAAATTGAGGTGCAATAGGATCAAGTACATGTGATGACTAACAATTCTACAAAATTTGAACGAAATCCCATCAGCGGGCTCAGTGGAGTTGCGTCCACAAAGTGTTCCTATATTGTAAGATGCATAAAAAATGTTAAAGTCCGATAATTTCTGTAAAATTTGTCGAATCAAGAACATGTGGTGACTAACAATCCTACAAAATTTGAATGAAATTCAATCATCAGTCTAAGAGGAGTTGCGTTCACAAAGTGTTCCTGTAGTGTCAAATGCAGAAAAAAGTTATTAAAGTCCAATAACTCTCATAAAATTTGTAAAATCAAAATGGCGGTATAATAGGATCAAGTATATATGGTGACTAACAGTCCTACAAAATTTTAACGAAATCTGATCAGCAGTCTCAGAGGAGTTGTGCTGACAAAGTGTTCTTACAGTGTCAAATGCAGATAAATGTTACAGTCCCACAACTCCCAAAAAATTTGTCAGATCAAAATCGTGGTGCGATAGGATCAAGTACATATGGTGAATAATAGTCCCACAACATTTTAATGAAATCCGATGAGCCGTCTCAGACGAATTTCACTGACAAAGTGTTCCTAGGGTGTCGAATGCAGAAAAAAGTTATAAAGTTCCATTTATCCCATAAAATTTGTCGAACCAAAATGGTGGTGCAATAAAATCAAGAACAAATGGTGACTAACAATCCTACAAATTTTAACTAAATCCGATAAGCAGTCTCAGAGGAGTTGCTTTGACAAATAACTGTGACGGACGGACGCAGACCATTACTAGGTCCCTCCATCGCATTGCAGCGGGGCACAAAAAGGTTTTGCCAGGACATGGTTGTATGAGAAGAAGAAGAAACACTACTAAAACAATATGTCTCCCTTCTGCGGAAGGGAGACATAATAACAAGAGAATTGTGAACACATCATTATTTATGTTAAAACTTGTGTGCTGTTGAAAGCCACCATTAGAGTGACGTTGACCTGGAAAATCAACATTGATAGTTCAGGGATTCTATTGACCGTGGGCAATGAGTAGTATCATCTAAATATATAAGTCAGCAACAGACAGGGAATAAGATTTTTTTGGGGACATCTCTTTAATAAAGGAAAAAATTTGATTATTTTAGACTACTTTCTTTAATGTCCTGAGTGTCCTGCAATAATCTTTTAAAATGGCACGTAGTACCGTTAACTTTCACAACTGAGGAGTCATCTAAACTATCACTGTCGCAGACCTTATAGCAACTTTCAAGATGAAGAACAGCAATATAAGTGCTATTCACATTTGCTTCTTGTATTATGTCTTCCATATTTTTATTCAATATCTGTCTTTTATGTTATTCAGAAGTCACTACCACTGTTTGATGCATTAGAATGACTTTCTATAAACTGGTAATTTCAATTCATTTGAAAACCTACAATCGTTCCAAGAAGAACAATTTATATATGTCAAACAGGTGAATTTGACCTGTTGTTATCCACTAAATAGTGAGAGCTGAAATAATAACATATCAAATGCTTAAGAATATAAGGAGTCCTGATATTGCTACTAATTGATTTTTTCGATGATAACCAGTTAAATATTTTAAACTGCAGATACATGTACGTAATCTATTGCAACTGCATTTTCCTCCAAAACTTTTGAAAAGCCTGCATGGTAATAAACAGCAAAACAAGTATGAAAACAATGACTTACTCTTACCAAACCAAGACTTTTGTGAGATATTTCTGTAGCATTCTCAATATTTTTTGTCTTTTTGCTACCTGGAGATACTATTTTGGTATTCCTAACTCCTGATAATAAGTGGCTTTGACTGACCCAACTTTTTTCACTTTTTCCACTCCTAATGGATAAATATCCGTCATCTGTTGATGAAATTGAGTTTTCCAAATGTCTAGTTCCCTGACTAAATTCCTTGGAATTTTTTGTGGTCCATATTAAGTTCATTATAACCTTATCATCCACACCATGAATTCTCCATGTTAAACTTTGATTATCTTTCATTGCAGTGTTTAAAACTTCTATTAATAGTTTTGGTAATGACTCCATATTTCTGAATACGATTTTTCAATTAATAATATAATATTTTGTGTTTAAAGTTGTCAGCTGTTAACTAAATTGTCAATTTTGTTAATTTTTTTTCAGTAAATACATGTGTAGTTATTAAAAAAAATTGATGCGAATCGGTCACTGAGGTAAAAATGTTATTCCAATGCATTTTCTGATTTACTTTTTTTGTTTATTGATTCTTCTCTTTGTGTGCAAATAGTTTTGTTTTTACATGTTTATCAAAATGAATAAGAAAACAATAAATAAGACTTTTCTGGTGTTTAATTTCATTGTTTTCAGTGTTGTGAGTTATAAATTGGAAGGATCAGTATTAGATTACTAAAGTCAACACTATCTCCTTATTTGGCATTTAACTCTAAACAAATTTAAACTATTAACAGTTCTAATTTTGACTTCATATAAAATTTCAAATACACATCAATCAATGTTGGAAAAGAAAACTGAGGTGGACTGAGAATATGAAGTTCAATGCACAGTCCTAATGATGATGATGCATTGTTGAGGAATGATTTTATTGAAATACTAAATTATGCACAGGTCAACAGACAAAATCAACTGGAAGCTACAAGCAAAGCATTCTTGTTCGAACTATAATAAGACATCCATTCAAATACAGCCATCAAATTAAGTGGTTAGTGAAATGAACAATACTGGCAAGCATACACATTACACACATTTCACTACAGAAAATATGCTTAGATAAAATCACATGCTTTATTTTGTTACTTATGTTCTGATTTTACATTGCAATCAACCAATGACTAAATAGTTTAGCCAGATGATGATATTTATAAAACTACAATTACACAAGACACTATAATATACTTACTGTATATTTACAAGCCATATTGAAATCAAATATGAATTAAATTGTCAGTTAAATATCACTTAAAATTTATTTTTTTCTAACTGAACATGTCCTGAATATACTGGTAGTGTAAATTAAAATGTGTGATTGAACATTTTAAACTTAAATGTGGTATTCTATTAAAGACTTTATTATTTAGAATTTTAAAAAAACATAACTAAATTACCCAATTCATCGCTCATGACAGCTATAATTATACCTATTGTTGATATTTAAAATATGCAGTTTATTTTGAAAGAAAACTATAATTATACTGCAACGACAGTTTGACTCTATGACCTTGTCATCGTGATAAAAGTCAAATTGACAGACAGAATTACAACAACAATACTGAAGTAAGTAAAGTTAATTTTACAAAAATCAGTCCTGAAACAAACATTAAATATTTCTTCAAAAGATTTTGCTCTATTTTAAAAAAATTACCAGTGAAATTAAAAAATTTCTACCTATATTAATGTGATTTCCAGTTATAATATTATTCAATCATAAAATGATTAGATAGAGTAATCCCATTGGGATTTTTATGAAGGAGACAAAGCAGGATTTAAACTTGAGGCTCCCAGGAGCATGTACCGCTCACCTGGACTATGTCCATCTTGACTTGCAGCCTGGAACATTGCTGTCACGTTCAAACAAGAAGATCATTCTGCGAACTTTCCCATAATGTCATATGTTAAATTAAGTTCCACTCTGGCAGCCATCTTGAATGGTAGACATGTTCATCGGATATAATTCTACAAGGGGACTAACTAAGGACCATTGCTGCCAACTTTTGTTCCAATTGGCCAAGTGCTTTCAGACAAGAAGATCTTTAAGTAAATTTCCCATAGGGTCCTATGTTAAACTAAGTTCGGCTCTGGTGGCCATCTTGGATGACAGGTGCGGTCATCAGATATAATTCTGAAAGAGGACCACCTAAGGACTATTGGTCCCAAGTTTTTGTTCCGATTGGCCCAGTTGTTTCAGAGGAGAAGATCTTTAAAGGAAAGTTTACGATGACGACAGTGACAACAATAGCTCACATGGCCATTTGGGTCAGGTGAGCTAAAAAGTGCTGAAATTAGGCAGGCTCATGGATGCTACAAAAAATTTCTCAGATTGAAGATCACCCCCCTCTCCCCACAAATAAATCACATTATTGCTCTACATAATTTATATACATGCATATTTAAATAGTTAATGGAGAACATCAATTTGATTATTTTAAATTACAGCTTAAGTAATTAGTGATTCTAGCATTTAGCACAAATTTAAATAGTTGGCCATCAGTTGGTCAAAGATCTATACTGTCTTAGTTGGTCACTTTTCTTAGTGACTGAAAGAGACACAATATAATGTTCAAACCCCAGATCAGATTTGTTTGTTAATATTTATCAGGAGTTTGGAAGGACGAAAAAATTCAATGGAAACAGCAAATGGTTAGAAAGGATAAATGTATGGACGAACAAATTCAATTCTTAGCTTCCCACAAACACTTAAAACTTTGTGCCTGAAAGGACAGAGGGGGTTGCTTGAAAAATTTTAACTACAGGCAACAAGTTGAGCATTTAATTCTATATATTGTGCTTGGAAAAATGATGAATGTTAAACTATCTTTTACAAAATAATCACCTGAATAAAGGTGGCACCATTTAATTTATTCATAGACTTATATCACAAACCTGTAACACTGATATCACAAGTCAATGAGAAAAAATGTCTATGGTTGCTGTTTATACCTCATGCTGAGATTTAATCATTCAATATTTACATTTTCAAAAGTTAGAATCTAAAACACAGTGCTGTTGCCAAATTGTTTTATGATCTATTTTCTTGATTAATTCCCTATGCCTTTGGCTGTTTATCTTAATATTTAAAATAAAACATGGACTTTAGCTTTCAGTGTAATTTGACTAATATATTCAATGATCATGAACTTTAAAATGGATTTACGTTCCACATAAACAAGAGTGGACACACTACATGTATCGCCTGAGTATGCACATGGACACAAAATAATGATTACCTGATACCTGAATGTGTTAAAAGAAATAGTAATGGTCAGGCGATAATTTTTCTGAAAAATCGCATGCATGTTATTCAAGTCTAAAACTGTTCCCAAGTGGAGCTGACAGGTCTGAAATTCAAGTCAAGGTCTCAGACAGCCATCTATCTACCAATCACTATCTATTGACCAAATATGGTTGGTCTATGTATTGCAGTTGCTGAGAAATGGATATTATCTCAAAACGCGAAACAAGTCAGTAAAAGCATGAAATAGAGGTCCAAGGTGAGGTGCCAGATGTTAAAGTGGTATATTCTAAGAACTTCTATCAACCAAATACTGTGGGTCTCATTACAAATGTAGTACAGATGCTGAGAAATAGACTAATCATGAAAATGTATATTAAGTCACTCAAGCATGAAATTCAGGTCAAGTTTAGCTGACAGGTGTTACTCACTCACTCACTGACTGGCATGTATCCACTAAGAACTATCTATTGACCAAATATGGTGGGTCTAGGTATTAAAGTTGCTGAGAAATGGACCTAATCTCTAATCTAACCCTAAGAACTATCTATGGACCAAACACAGTGGGTCTACATGTAGATATTACAGTTGCTGAAAAAGTGGCTTTATCTAGATACTTGGATGAAAGTCACTCAACCATTAAATTGAGGTCAAGGTCCAGAGTCAGACTGGTATGTACTCACCAAGAACTATCAATAGACCAGATACGGTGGGTCTAGATATTACAGTTGATGAAAAATGGACTTAATCAAGAAACTTGGATGAAAGTCACTCAACCATGTAATTGAGGTCAAGGTCCACAGACTAGTGTCAGACTCGCATATACCTATCAAGAACTATCAATAGACCAAATATGGTGGGTCTAGGTATTACAGTTTCAGAGAAATGGACTAAATCGCAAAAATGTGACGCAGGTCACTCAAGCATGAAATTGAAGTCAAGGTCAAAAGGCATGTGTCAGACTGACATATACCCAAGAAGAACTATCTATTGACCAAATATGGTGGGTCTAGGTATTCTAGTTGCTGCGAAATGGATTTAACCACGAAACCTGGACACAAATTTCACATTTATGTTTATGAAGTCAGTGAACCATGAAAATGAGGTCAGGATCACAAGACAAGTATCCTGTGATAAGCTATCTGTGGACAATAAATCTTAATTGTAGGTATTATATGTGCAAAGTTATTAAAGTCTTAAAAAAGGTTTATGCCGCCCCCGGAAAGTAACACCTATATCTCGCCTTTGCGACTTTTCATCGCAAGCGAGACAAAAAATAGCATACCTTTATTATAAATATTTTATGAAGTAATGTATGTCTCTTCATATAGGGTTTCAATGACATTTTTCATGTGTTTTAGGCATGCCAAATGCATCAACTATGTTAGGAATGATACCAAAATTAATGATGTAATTTGCATCTACATGTATGCAACAAGATGAAAAAAACTAGCAAAAATTCATAGCAAGTATAGATTAACATTCTATTTCAAATCTCATTGGAAGATATGCAGGCTATTATGCCATATTAATACCAACTGGTCATGAGGCTGATATATGGCATAGTAGCACTGGTGCACATGGACAGTCATACTTTTATTAACAGACTAAGAAATGATTTCCCAAATCCCTGCACCCATATTATTGCCTCACTCATACTGGTAATGAAAGGCCCAATATTTATCTCTGTCCAATATGAGGGCCATAATATGTATAAATCTCTACAAACATTAAGTCTATATAAAATGAAGAACCATAAATTACTTGATCTGATAAGGACAGCACACTAAATTATAGCTCACACTCAATATCTCATAACTCATGATATTTAAAAGTCATATGATGGTCTAAAGATAACACTTTACACTATATATGCTCCTGATCTCAATTTAATTATACTGCCCCTTCGAGATAATGATAGTCGACTGTACCAGTATTATTTTTATTAAACTACTATAAAAGCAGAAATTTTTCTTGAAGATTTAATTAAGTTTATTTTGTGGATAAGTATATAACAAACTAAAAATTAACAAAATACGAACCCTTAGTTAATCAATTTTTGTTAAATTTGGAATCCATGAAAGTTATAAACATTAAGTGGTTTTCAGAATGGAATCCACAAAATAAATTAACGATGTTATAGTATTAAATGGAGCCTAAAGTTCCAAACCAATTCCATAAGACTTTGATGCATGCATTAAAAAGCCTTTAAAATTTATTCTCACCTGTGCATCAGTTTCTGACATAACAGCTAGATATGTAACTTCTCCATCAAATTCTTACATCATTATCTATATTTGAAAAGAAAGAAAAAATTAGATACTGTGCTATATAATTATTCTACTTGTAGATAATGAAATCTTATAAGAAAGGACAAGGTACCTCATATGCCAATGAAATGGCTATGTAAACATGTTTGAATACAAAAATATGTATACGGTAGCTAAAATATCAATTTACTCAGAACAGGTGTTATTTTAAAGTTACAAACATTAGTAAGTGTATAAACTATGAAAAAGACACTCTTTTTAAATAACCGATTTTAATGCTTTTTGCCATGAATTATTAGGAAAACTGATTACTTAAGATTTTTGCCAAAATTCTCAATATTTTAATATAATTAGGGAGCAAACACTTGAATTTTAAGTGAGGAAAGAAGGGATTTGAAAAAAGGTGTTGGTGCTCATTTGTCATTCTTTTTAAGGTATGTGATTATACATAGTAAGCCAGCTTATTTTATTTTATTAGGATCTTATTTTAGCCCTGCAGCAGCCGCCAGATAGTAATACCTGTCTCACTCTGCGACTTTCGTCGCAGGCGAGACAAAAATGATTTAAGAGGTGGCACAGGGCTATTTTCGTGCAGTGTATTGATCGTTTTTTATTTTTCGTGCAACGTTTTTTCATGTTTTTTTTTCACATTCTCCCTTGTTTGAATGCAGCAACAAGCAGCGTGTTTGCCAGTTTTTATTTTTCGATCTTTGACCAACTGTATTTCTTGTGCTGTCAATATTTTGTTGAAATAAAAATCAATGGCTTAAAAAATTTGATATACAGAAAATAAAAAGTCACTAGAACCTATCCAACAATCCAAAGAACACCATGTTAATTTGATTTGTACTTTTTTGGACTTGTATGTTTCTTACAGTTGTATCTATAGAATTGTTGTTTCCCTTATCGCTCTTTTCACTATATCTTTTATCAAAAGTGCTAATTCCTAGAACATCATGTCAATCAATACAACTTGAATAAGTTGTATATATGTACTCTTACCGGAATGATTTAAGTGATAAACCGCACTAGTAATTTATTTGATGTGTCCTTATTTCTCGTGCACCAATTTTTTGAGTAAATTATTTTTTGTTCACCATGTTTTTAAATCTTATTTCACATTCTTCTGTGTCCATAACCCTCCTGTACCCCCATCTTTTAAGAGTATGTCTGTTTATCTTTCAAAGACAGAACATGTGCCACTAACAACACAAAATCACACGACAAACATGTTCCCCCTCAGGAAATAAAAGACAAAGTATAAAATCTACACTATACATGTGCGACCTGCAATTACTTTAGGTTAATTAATCATTATTGGTTATCTCTCAGCTATTATTTTCATGACAGTGTCATGCTTCAGGCAACCTATGTATATTGAATACACATTTAAAGCATCATAATGTTAGTCCAGATAAAATCTTTTGTTGACTATAAACACTTGGTATATCAAAAAATAACATTGTAATGGAGATTTTATCACATAATGTCACAGAAATATTTAAATTGTTTTATGGTTATGGACTTTATAAAATTGGTAAATGAAAATGAAAAATGACCTGATAAATATAACCAACTGCGCATTTGTTTGCCGGACAAACTTGCATCGATTGTTTATTCTTTGAAACCAAAAAATTAACATTGATTCATGAATAAAACACATTATTCTGTATTCTAAAATTTTTGGAAAAAAAGAAAAATATTTACATACTGATATTATATGACAGAAGGAATATGATGGATTAATTTGTAACACAAAAGCCCTTTATATGCAAGCCTCCCATAACTTTTTGTTATTCTTCAGTCCAAAGCCTTTTCTTTTAATTAAAAAAAAATTACAACTGTTGTATTTTTAAACCTAGCCTTTAATAGAATGACAAAATAGGATGAATAGCTGAAAACATACACCAATGACTTTTGTACTTCTCTGTCAATATGTTCTAATTCAATACTAGTATTTCCGTAAAGCAATTGAAAATGAAGTATATAAAACTAATCATATCCTTAATATATAAAAGTGAACCGAATACTTAATTTCCATAAAAATGCAGTTCTTACATTCTCTTTTATTCTTGTATAAATATCCATAAAATTAAGTCCAGAGTTGGCAGTAATGTGAATAGGATAATAAAACATGATAAAAATTAATGACCTACATTGTGTTGTAGTAAAATGAGTTAGAAGAGCTCATCAATGGCAAAATCAAGATCAGTGCACTACTAGAAAATGATAAATGAAATGACCAAACAAGAAAAAACAATACATACTTACATGTACATAATAAATTGAATAAAACACAATTGTAAGAAAAACGTTTAGTCCAACTTTTACTACATTTTAAGTCTTTTAATGGCAATCACACTACCTTGCTCTCCTATAAATATTATTTAAATTAACATCTGACATCAGAACAACACATAAATTTCATTATAAAAAAATCTATATTAAAATCCACCATCCATACATATCACTCTCGATATCATGCTATCATATTGATATTCTCTATGTCATTTTCAATGTTTACACAATAGTAATAGTTATTGTTGGAATGTATATACCAGGTTAACAGACAAACCACAATGATCGAATAGCTATACATGTATGTATCTGACAAGGACACATATTAAATTTTACCTATGACGACTACATGTTAATGGCATAATATTGACTAATAATATTTTATACCCATTAATATCATAATGTTAAAATTTATAATCCCATATAGTGAGTAGATATATATAATTCAAATGTAATACACCATTATCTCTAGCAATTTGAAAAACATTTTCAAAGCCAAATTTTAATCATTTTGGCAAATCAAAACTAGAGATTGTGAGTCTGTAAGACATGGATGCACCCTCTTCCTGCACAAAGAATTCCTATCTTTTCTTTATGAGGGGAAATCATTTGGAGAATTATTCTAAATACAAGAAAGCTTCTTAATATATTCTACTTACATTAACTTTTACCAAATTGCAGTCCTCAAGCATTAAATGTAGGTCATATGGACTTATATGTTGGTGATCTGTGTTTAACTATAGAAGATGTTTGTAGTTGTAAAATAACATATTGATATATTATCATAGGTTGTTTTTTTAAATTCCATCGAAATGCAAAAATTTAATCAAAGTCACCCTACCATAAAATATAGGTCATTGTGACTCAAAAGTTGCTGACTTTTGTTGTACTATATAAGATGAATGAAATAATATTCATCTTATCTACCCCAGTGAGCTTGAAATTAAGGATACTACAGATACACCAAAGTCCACTTCATATTTGGATTTGTTTCTTGAAATAGACTATGAGGGATGTTTGAAGACAAAACTTTATGACAAAAAAAAACGTGATGACTTCAACTTTCCTATTGTTAATTTTCCCTTCTTGAGTAGCAATATACCAGCATCGCCTGCATATGGCGTCTACGTTTCTCAGCTTATCCGATTTTCAAGGGCATGCGTGAGTTACCCTGACTTTCGACAAAGAGGATTACTGCTGTCACAAAAGCTTCTTAACCAGGGTTTTATCAGGGATAAGTTGATGTCATCACTTAAGAAATTTTACGGTCGTCATCATGAATTGATTGACCATTACAGCGTTCCAATATCTAAGATGATGTTGGACCTGTTCCCACTGTCGTAACCTTTCATGTGCCTCCTACGATTTGTGACTTCCACCGGATTGACAGGAACTGCTTACCCTTCCGGAGCACCTGGGTTCACTCCTGGTTTTTATAGGAGTTTGTGTTGTTCATTGTTTTTAGTTTTCTGTGTTTATTTGTTGTGCTTGTGGTTGTTCGTTTGTCTTCCCGGGTTTGTCTGTCCAATGGATTACGTTTTATTGATTGCTCCTTAGGTATATTTGTCCTTTTTATTATATCATTGATATGTCTCTATAGGTTTCTGAGAAATGCACCTACATTGTGTAAACACAAAAACTTAACTGAGTTACTGATGCACAAAATGTGGGTCATAATGATCCAACTTTGGAGAAATGCATTATATAATGTCAGAGGATTATAGTGGTGAAGTGTCATTGATGTAATTCAGTGGGTTCCTATGAAATGAAATTTATCAGAGTCACTCATGCATTAAGTGACCCAAATGTTGCTGATCTGTGTTCAGTGTTATAAGGAGATTATAGTGGTACATGTATAAGATCACTAATATATCCCAAAGGGTTTCTGAGAATTGAACCTAAATGCAAAAACTTAACCAAGCTGGATGAATGTATGTACATATGTATGTACTGATGAACAAGGGTAAATCTATATGCCCCTTCCACTTTCAAGAATTCATCATAAGGCTTAAAAAAACTAGAGACTTTGCTCACGGCTTGATGATAGTTATTCAGGCCATCAAACTTCTGTGCTTTCCTTAATTTTAGATACTCCTGATTTCTTTAATTTTAGATAAAGTCAAAACAAAACCAACTGCAGTCGGTCTTTACGTTTACATTACAGTATCAAGATTCATTTGTATTGCTCACCTCAAAGATCCACCAATTTGTCCATTTTTAAAAAGCAAGAAACTGCAAATCGCTTCCAGTTAATTTTCTCAGAAACAAACTTTTAAAAACATGAACAATCAGAAACAAAACTGTTTTTGGCAGATATCTTAATATTCAGACTAGGAATAAATTCTAGATAGTTTACATAAATCCTCCCACAGCTGTTACTCACATATCAAGTTTCAGTAAATTTCATTTTAGAGTAGATTTTCCAAATTTCACAAATCAGAATAATGCAAAATGTTGGTCATACATGTATGTTTGTTTTTTTTCCCACTAGATAAATGGGCTAACTACCAGTACATCTATACAGGTATCCCCCCAAAAATGCCTCCAATTGGGTTTCAGAGGAGTTGATTTGATAAAGTAAGTATGCACATGTACCATAAACAGACTTTTCTGGAAAAAAAAACTTACATATAGTTCCAAAACATGAAAAATCAAGAAAAATACTTCAAATGGCATCATATACACCTTCTTGAATATCTCCAATAAGTCTCCAGAGTTTTCAATTACTGGACTATAAGCTGTATGAAAAGTTACTACATAAAATATTTTATTACATAAACAATTTTTTTGTCAAAAAAATGACAAATTTCCACAACATAAAAACTCCAGAAATAATTCTTTAAATGGCACCATACTCCTTTAAGATTGTCTTCAATATACACCATGTATCCACAAAGCCTAAAGGTTCTACAAAGTTTCCAAAATCTGGTTTTAAAGGTGTAGGAGTACATTTAGTTACTAACACAAAATAGGTACACTGTTTTCCCTGCCTAAATTGACTGGCCATCATTCACCATGTACGATACATGTATATAGTCCAGATTTCCAACACTTGCGACTTGACCTAATGTTTGTGATGTTCTTCTGTCAGACCATTTGATAAAACAAGATTGCTACACATAGCCATATGTCCCCCGATGCAGAGAAAAGTCGAAGCCCCACAAGATATACAAAATGTATATTATTGAAATGGTGGCACAGCATGGATGTCAACACATAATAAAAAAAATTGCAGTACAATACAAATAAAAATTTGCGTCCACAAAGTGTTCCTGTAGTGTCACATGGACAAAAACATTAAAGTCCCATAACTCACCTTAAATTTTGTTGAATCTAAAGTGCGGTGCGATAGGATAACGTACATGTGGCGACAAACAATCCTACACAAATCAGCGGTCTCAGAGGAGTTGCCTATAGTGTCACATGCACAAAAACGGTTAAGTCCCAAAACTCCTGTAAAATTTGTCAAATCAAAATCGTGGTTCATCAGAATCAAGAACATGTGGTGGCTAACTATCCTACAAAATCTGATCAGTGGTCTCAGAGGAGATGCGTCCACAAAGTGTTCCTATAGTGTCGAATGCAGACAAAAGTTAAAGTCCCATAACCCCCTGTAAAATTTGTCAAATCAAAATGGCGGTACGATAAAATCAAGTACATATGGTTACTAACAGTCCTACAAAATTTGAACGAAATCCGGTCAGTGGTCTCAGAGGAGTTGCATCCACAAAATGTTCCTATAGTGTCGAATGCATAAAATCGGTAAAGTCCCACAACTCCCGAAAAATTTGTTGAATCAAAATGCTGGTGCAATAGGATCAAATACAAAAGATGACTAACAAACCTCTAAAATTTTAAACGAAATATGATAAGAGGTCTCAGATGAGTTGCGAAGACAAATAACTGTGATGGACGGACGGACACTATTACTAGGTTCCTCCGACGCGTTTTCAGTTCATTTGATCCAGATATTTCAGAATAACAAAATATGAAAAATTTTCATAATTTTCATTGAAAATTCATGTAAAATGATAAAACTGAAAACACAGCACAATTTGTACTTCCTTGTGAACGCTAATTTGAAGGATTTGAATTCAGATTTCAAGTAAATAGTTAACATAAGACACATTTGAAGCTTCACAGCAAAAATAAACAGCTCCTGTTAATCCCATTTTTTATTTGACACTCTTAGATAAATTTTTTGAATGAAAAGGTTTATCTGTTTCTAGAATGCCTTTAGATCCTTTGTTGAACTACATAAATTCTAATTTAAGTCATACCCACTTACTCCACCCTCCTTCTTTCTTGGGATATGGTGAGGAGGGAAAATGATCAGCAGGGGAAATAACTGCATAGGATGTCCGCACTCATTAATTAATGAAACCTTACAAATACTAGATTAAGACATAAAATCACGTATTAAATTTGTTTTATGATGACTACATGTTAATGGCATAGTATTGACTACCATAATAATATTTATACCCATTAATATTATAATGTTAAAATTGATAATCCCATATAGTAAGTAAATATATATAATTCAAATGTATACATCATTATCTCTAGCAATTTGAAAATCATTTTCAAAGCCAGATTTTAATCAATTTAGCAAATCAAAACTAGAGATTGTGTGACTAATAAAACGAATTCCCCTTCCTCCTGCACAAAGAATTCCTATCTTTTCTTTATGAGGGGAAATCATTTGGAGAATTATTCTAAATACAGGAAAGTTTCATAATATATTCTTCTCTGAAATGAACAGAGTTTATGGTTTTTTAGTGACAGTAAAATGACACCTACTTCATCACTGCACACCTGCAAAATATAGGAGGCGGAAGTCAAAAAAATATTTTATCAAGGGAAATAACTGCATAGGATGTTGACACTTTATTGTCTTTCATTACAGTAAACCTTACAAATAAGTTATATCTTTTTTTTTATTCATGACAAGAATAATTAAACATATTCAATACCATTGTCCAACATTTATAGTATGTTGACAAAACGACCAAAGCCTAACTGGTTGAAACCGAAATGACATCAGGCTGAACTGATTTATGCCCAATATCTCGAATTCCGAATAAGTACAATGGTATAGTGTCTGTAGTTGCTTCATTCAAAGAGTCATATAACACCCCCTTCTCTCTTGGGATATGGAGAGGAGGGGATGACTTTGTCTTGTTCAGTTGTTGACCGTTGTGTTGAATGAAACTGGGAAAGGGATCCAGATTACTGGGGAGGACATATATTTTTTAAAACAAGTGCCTGTGATTCAGATGTTTACAGTAGATGTATAATAAAGAGACTTACATATTGTTTGGGCAAAATCTAGTCCACATTCATTGATTTTCTATTAAATTAACGGATATAGTTTGTTTGTGACAGTAAAATGACACCTACTTCATCACTGCACACCTGTAAAATATAGGAAGCGGAAGTCGGAAAATGATAATCAGGGGAAATAACTACATAGGATGTTGACACTGCTAACTTTAACTGGCCACTCCGCCACACACCGTTTGTGTAGATAAGAGCGAAACAACAGCAGCTGTCCAGTTTAGTTGACACTTATTAATTAAAGTAAACGTTACAAATACTAGATTAAGACAGAAGATAAAAAATACAGTATTTATTATCAGAAATAACACATTAAGCAACTGTCATGGAACACTGTTAACATTTCTTCTTCTACCTCAGCTGTACTGTGTCAGTGTGGGTATTGGGTCCATTTGCCATATAAATATACATACGTACTACATAGTCTATAGTATAGAGATGACAGTAGAAAGTGTTCATAGAAAATTAAAATTTAATGGTTATAAAAAGTAATGACATATTTACATGTATTAATTAATGACCAGGACGTATAACTAACAAGGATTGGTGTCTAGCGTTATCTCGTTAAAATATCGCGTATCGTATTTACTCACTACTACAATTATGCGCGCTTCAAGTAAATATTTCCGGTTAGTTACGATAATGTAAACAACTAGAACTCATATAGTCTCGATCATCATGACAGAAATTCTCTCATTTGTTTTTAACTTAAAAAACTTTGTTTATTATTTTCGATGTTCAAAAACCAAAGAAACAAATATAAAAACAAAAAAATTCTATCAAATATGTCTTACAGGGTCGTTAAAATCGTATAAATTACAAAGTTATAACATTTTTATTATTGAATAGTACATGTCTTCTAGAAATAATGATTAATTTGATTAAAACCTTATTTAGTTTGAGCATTTACCTATGCATTCCTTATTCCTGTGATGATTTATAATTAATTATAATAAAAAATAAATTAGTCCTGATTGTATGTTGTTCATTTGATGAGCTTGTGCGGTTTCCTTTCTACTTTTTGACAGATTGTAAGTTGTAAGTTGTTTATTTATGAGCTTTTGTAGTTTCCTTTCTACTATTCAATTTAGAAAGGCTATGACCCAAGCTACACTAAAAGAGTCATTGTCTACTTTCAAAATGACCAAAGCTGATTTGAGAAAATTAATCTTGAGAAATATACACGAATATGTCATAAAAAGAACAAGTTGCAAAATCTCTGCTATTTTCTTTTTGATTTAAACTCTATTAACATGTCAGATTTTTTATCTTGGGACACTGATCTTGATTTGGAACTATTGCTAGGGGAATATACAGAATATAATAAATATATTTATTTGTCTAACTATTTCTCTACTGAAAAAACAACTTAAATGACATACCTTAGTAAAATTATAAAGTCTAGTTGTCATAAAACTTTTATTGCATAATCACATCTTTAAAACCGCATTTCTATCCAAATAAAAATCTTTTTCTCAGCTGGGCACCTGTATATTCAATTATCAATAGCACCTTACCTTCCGAAGTTCACCCTGCCACATGACATTTGTTAATTACAGGTGTTATGATTGATTGTATAAACATAGTCTGTTAGTTAGCCTGCCACATAGGTCATTGTTTCAGTCTTTTACACATAAATTCGTACATCATCTACATCATACTACACTACACAAAACCATTCTTCAATTGGCCGACGGGATTTCATAGGTTGCCCCTGACAACTGAGACAGAAGTATAAGACAAATAAAACAAAATATGTATGCTTTTCTGCCAGATAGGAGGCTTAATTTTGCTCAGCATGGTCAAAAACATGTAAGGAACAGAAGACCTTTAAAGTAATATTTGTTTACTATTCCGATATTGACTTTTGAGCTGCAAATTAACTGCATTGCCCTGGTTCACAGTTATTTTGAGAATGAAAAAAAATGAAAATTAATTTAAGCAAAGAAAGGCTCAATATTGCATTCATTTTCCAAAATAGGAAGCTCAGTTTTTCTCTGCAAGTCTAGATATATGTAATGAAAGGAAAAAAATAACTGTAATGCATTTTTATGCAATGTGCATGTACCTTATACCTGCAAACTAGCAGCTCTGCTCCGATAGGTAGATATTATGAAACAAAATAGAGCTGTTAAAAATTTCTTCATTTTGTAGCTCAATATCTAATCAAATTCTCAGCATAAGAAGCTTAAGTTTGCTATGCAAGTGTAAAAATGTCATAGAAATGGAAAAAAATCATGCAATATGTGATTGTGTAGCATATATTCAACAAGATAGCTGCAAAATAGCATCTCGGCTCTGATTGATAAATATTTGACAAAAAAGATGGAGGGGGCTTCAATAACTTCAATATTTGACTAACCTCTTAACAAATAAAGTTGAAACTTGCTATGCAAACGTTAAAATATAAAAGGAAAGGAACTCATTCAGTTTAGAAGCGTCTTTTCACACCAAAAATGCACATTTAGCTGCAAAATACAAGGCCATTCTCCATGGAAGTCGCCATTTTGTTTACCGCAAAGGACTGGTTTATATGTTATATTAAACGTGAAATACACAATAAAAGACACTCTATTTTCATATGCAAACGTAAATATTATCTAAAACTTGTAATCAAATACTTTTATACAAGTAAATGCAATAAAATTTAAAAAAATCAATGCAACATGATGGGTCATGCCATCTCGGTCCATGCATCATGGGCAGCATCTGGCATCCTTACTTATGATCTCTTATTGTGATGTTTATAAGTGTTTAATGTTGTTTTTATAGTGAAAAATCATTTAATACAATAAAATAACTTCTACTAAAGATGTTTTTAATTATTTATATAATGTTTTTATACTTAAAAATTGATGTAGAAATCTCGAAGTGGCGATTCCCGCTGAAGCTTTCTGCAGATCTCGTGTTTTCTCGCGATTCGCGATATTTCTCGGATATTATCAAGGCGATATCGGGAGTTTCCTATCCTTCTAATATACGTCCTTGTTAATGATTAAAACTAATGATTGAAGATTGATACTGCAATACACAGTGTTTATTGTATACCTTTGTAATAATGGATTATTTTAATAAATGGCTTGATTGGAATAGATAAGAAAATAACAATTTTAAATTTGTAGATGTAATACTCAGCTTATATTTAATATAAACAATTTTTGATAAATCTGAAACATGAAAGGGAATTTCTGCTAACAGCTTGGCTCTTTTTGATCTCATATTTGCCGTAACAAAGTTGTTATATAAGGTGATGGACAATGCCAATGGAATCATATCAGTCAGGACTCGGATATCGCGAATCCTGGAAATTGTCATTTCTCCAAAAAGAGAGTATTGGTCCCACATATGGTTTATTTAATTATAGTGAATGTTTTGTCTACAATTTTCTGTCAGTCAAATTACTTCTTCCCTCTTCACTATTTTTTGTTACTCTGTTACTTATTGCTCCTTAGAGGGCCCGTTAATTGGCTAATAAACATTATCTTATTTATCATTAATACAAAAACTATGGTGCAGTATTTATGTATTTCATGTGACTTGGAGGAGGTTAGTCCTCGCCAGCATGCTGTTTACTGTGATATTTGTGCTCCATTCCATGAGACAAGTATCAATGAAACAAAAAAATAGCCACTGGAATCAAAAACATCTTTCAATTCATATATACATGTATGAGTTGTATTTTACCATTAAGCATTCCTTTACATATTAATATAAAAATTCAGGGCAAACAGACTCAGGGTGAATAGGTAGCAGGGCAAACAGGTATTAATAGGGCAAACATGAATAAGGGCAAACCAGTGTGTGCCTTTTTTAGAACGGTGTGACTTTTCATATTTTATATTCCTACTATACTGTCAATATCTTATGTGACTGTAGTCACCCATGATAATGTTACTGCTAGCCTGAGAGGGAAAATGATCACTGTGAAAGGAACAGTAAAAATGTAACAGAGCAGCAGTAATATGTATTACCTGTTCATTTACTTCATCTTTTTCAAAGTGTTCCAATAATGCTGTTCTTTACAGGAAAATGATGTATTTTTCTAGGTATGACAGAAAAGGTAAAGTGGACAGCTATTGTACTGACATGTGCCAAGAGAGAATGGGAAGATGCTTTACAAAAAGGTATAAAACGAAATATGTTAATATGTAATTATTTATTATGTATTAATGGTTTATTACCTTTTGAATGAAAATGTCTGGTGATTTTGGAAACAACTATTTCATTTTAGAGGAGGCAGAATGAAAGGTTAGTAAAAAATATTGGCTTAAATAAAAAAAAATATGTCATAAAATGTGATAAAATGTCAGGCTTGAAAATGTTGGGAAAAGAAATCAGGATTGAAATTTAACTGGAATCAGATAGAAGTGGATTTTTGGGCAAAAATTGTGTATGTAACCATGTATAAAAAGGCTGGTAGAAAAAATTCACTTCTTTGTCACTGCCTTAAAATGATGGCTGTAAATTTTTTTCCAATCAAATCGTAAAAGATCTTGATATGATTATGTCAGATATTACAGTGTGACAAATTTGGAACAGATCATGTTAACATAGAGTTGTATTTTTCAATATCAGTATCACAACTCTGTGAATTGACCAATAGAAGAATATTGAAAATGCCTGTTTGGTTCATTACATACAAATAAAATAAATTTTGATTGGTTATTTATAGATTTGGATTCCATTATATTTTGCTGATTTGCATACAAAGAATACCTCAGATATGTTAAACATGAAGTTTGATTTTGTACATGTAAAGTATGATAACTTTAGATAATTTGTATACATTACAGAACTAGAGATAAGACAAGCCAAAGGCTACATAGACAAAGATGTTATTGTATTGACTGTAGAGGATCCAAAGAGTAATGTTGGTAGTGGTGGAGCTACAATTAATGCCTTGTTAACAGTTACAGAATACATTAGTGCTAAGAAAGGATACTCTGTAAGTAACATTATATAAATGACTTATTAACAATTACTCACTACATTAGTACTGAAAATGATTTTTAGTGAGTACTTGGTAATAGTTATGACTATGTTATTGCTAGAAACTGACAATCACTATGTACTAATATAGAAATGTCCTTCAAACTTAATAATAGTGAAATAAATATCGGCAAAAGAATACCGAAGCAACAAAAAAGTGGGAATAGTCCATAAATTAGAAATCCAAGGAAAAGACAAAGTCAAAAGAATGGAACACAACAAACAAAGGCCACAATAATACATGTAAAACTAAAAATAAAAAACATATAATAAACTTAACAAAAATAGAACAAGACAGCACAGAAACTAAAGCACTAGCAATGTGAACTCCCGTTAAAAACCGAGAGTGACATCTGGTGCTTTGGAAGGGTAAGCATGTCCTGTTCTGTTTAACGGCACCCATCACTTTGCCAGTGAGTAAACGCCAGTGAAGTGTCAAGTCTGGTGAGGTGTCCATTCCAGAAGGACTTGAAATTTACCTGAAGATATCGAGGCTCATACTTTATAAGTCTCGGTTTATAAATGCACTCTCAATGTTACCATGTACATTAGTCCCACAATAGATACTTTTTAAGTATGGTATATAAATGCCTTAACTTTTTTTGGAAAATAATAGTGTAAAGAGGATACTCATTAACAACTAATACATCTATATAAATGCCTTGTTAGCTGTTACTGAGTGCATTACTTCAAACCAAGATACACATGAAATATATTTGTTATTACTATGTTAGGTCATATATTTTAACTTCCCTCTGAGGATATTTTTCTCCTGCATAGAAACCAGGTAGTATTTCTTGCTGTCCTTGACGTCTTTGATTTTGACTTATATTGTTTAATGACAAATAAAAATGAGACTGAAAGTTAGAGTATATATTATCTATTAGAAATGGGAATAGACAATATTTATGTTTTCCATTCCAGGCATATTGTTTTATTGTAATAATTGAATTCAGTGTGAACTGTATAAGAATGTTTTTCATATGTTTTAGGTAATTAACAGTGAGGTCTTACATGAATCACATATTTTAATATTACATAGTGTAAGTATACATGTATTTATTTTAGTTCTACAGTGTATTTATCTTTATGTAACACTTTCTAAAAATTATAAACAAACAAATTGTACAGTTAAAAGCATAATTTTACTGAAAATCTATTTACAAAAATTTCACATGTTAAAATGAATATCAGACAGACTTGGTGTGTGTGTTGTTAGAAATTAATGTACAGTAGAGTACAGGATTTTAATGAACTGACAATAAATCCCAGGTCCAATTACTAGTTGAACAGTGTATATTTGTAGGCTTTTTACAGACTTTTTATAATGAAATCAGGTTTATTATGAAGAGAATTTGAATCCCAAACAATCTTTTTAATTCACTTAAGTGACCTGTTGTAATGAAGAAAACAAACTGTTTACCTATCTTCCGTTACACACAGACGATCACATATAACAATGGTACATTGGACTTGACACTTCTGTAATTGAAAAGTCAATAATCCCATCTTTGTAGTCTTTGATGATTTCAAGACTTTTTTAAATATAATATTCATCTTCGTGGTTCAGGTGGGAAAATGATATTCAGAATATATTTTACTGAAAAAGAAAAAAATTCTTTCAACAAAAATACATTTGAAAACAAATAAGAAGACTTCATAAGTTGTTTACTTGTGTCTGATCCTATTGTCATATATGATGTTTTGACAATAAAATATGTTTAAAGTAACATAAAATTAGTAATTCACTGGTATTAGAGCAGAAAACATTGTTTCACATTGACACTTACAGAGAAAATTTTCAGAATTTAATTTTAAAAGTGGAGGTAACTCTGAATGCTTTACTTGTAACAAACTATGCCTATAATGAAATAAGATTGAGAATCCCCTGCACTTTTTTATAAATAAACTCTACTGCAATGTTTTTATAATGGAAAAATACAAATGGGTGAACATCAAAATCATTTGTGTAAGTGATATTCTGTAAAACATATATTTAAAAAATCTTGTATTACTGTCCACTGTCAATGAATTGCAATGATGAATGTGTGCATTATGTGGCCAATTTACAGTACTTAAAATTTTTTATATTTGCATTTTAATATTTTCTAACATGAGCTTATGATTTGATGATTGCAAATATAAATTTAACGTATCATCAGTAAACTCAGTTTGCCTCTATAAAATCCATGAAAACATTAAAATGCAATTTAGTTATCTTGTAAATATTTTTGGAAATGCTTGAATTTATAAACAATGAGAGATTTATTTGAGAAATACCTAGCTTTTTGCTAGTTTTGTTATACATGGAAAGATTTGTTATACGTCTAGATCTCAATCATTCATAATTTTTTATCAGTCCATAATTAGGCTTTACACTCTTTTTATAAGTCGATAATCTTTATTGTTAAGGAAATTGTAAATAAACAAATCAATTGTGAATACCACCAATGTATGAGAAAACAAAAAATAATCAAAAACCATGTATATAAACTTTAAATAAGTAAAATGAACTGAAAGGAAAGAAAATATTGTAGGAGTAAGTAAAACTTTCAGTTGTCATTTTTTTTACATCAACAATGATTAACATTTGCACTATGATTGTATTCATCAGTTTGAAAGGTATTTAAGGCATATTAAATTGTGAAATGTGCTTTTTTTTACAGGGCAGGTCATACCCATATGATGCATGTGGTAGGACATTTATGACACTTCCTGTCAGTTTTAAAAATCCAGAATATGATGGACTTATTACAAACTTGGACCTTCTTATCAAAAATATTTCAGAAAAAGTAGGTATTTCATATTATAAGTTTGAAATACATTCGGTTAATAAACATTTTAGGTCTCGAATGACCTACATAAAAAAGGCTATTTGTATATATTTACTGAATGTAATACCTTTTTATTTTATCATAATACATAATTTGTAAAAGTCTATTGATACAGCTGTCATTGTTGCATTTCATGTGACTACCAAAGGTATGTGTTAAAATTATAATTCAAAGATGTAACAGAGGTTTATATTCAAAAATCTAAAAAAGAAAAATGACAGGTATACAACATATTCATATTTTGCAAGTACATAGGGTGAATTGACCAAAATGTAACTTGAACAAATTTTCAATTATTATTACATCAGGCCTGGGCGCCATAAAAGTTGAGAATATTCTTAAGTCTGAGAATATTCTTAAATACCGGAATACTCGAATGTGATTGGCTGAGAATGGGAATTTGAGTAAAATTTTCTTTGCTCAGCAAAAATAGTTCTTTATGGCGCCCAGGCCTGATGTTAAAAATTGCATGGATAATTATGTTATGTTTGGTAACTGATTATCCATAACTGAATTTCTTGTAGTTGGCAGTTAAATCTGGTCCTGGTTTGTGGGTATCTAGTACAGATATGATTCTCTCTATACCCCAAAGTGCAGGTTTGTATATTTTGTTACCAGTGATCTCCCTTGGCAAAACTTTTTGGTCTTTAACCACAATTTTCCTCTGGTGAATTTCTGTATTAACTAATTAACTAATATGAAAGATTACAGCTGCATAAACCTCATAATCTTTTTTTTATTCATAGTACAGTTATAATTGGAAACCAAAAAAACAAAACAGTTAATTTAAAAAAATGTTGAATGATATTGATTGAATGCTGTAGATTCATTTATTTTTGTGGGTATTAGTGTTGGGGGTTTTGGAGTTGAAGAAACTTCATTGTTTTAAGAAGGCAGAATTTTGTGGTTTTGTAATTTTCTATAAAAAAAAAGCATCATAGAATATTCAGTTTTTGGCACTTGCATTCGTAGTTTGACTACATAAAAACTATGAAAATTGGCGGTATTTTGATTTTTCTGGTACCAAATTTCTTCTTTTTTATTCCAGTTTGCAAGATCATCCATGTTTTATTCTGACATGATAATTGAAAAAAAAGCAAACAGAAAGTCTGAAAAATTAAGATTTAAAAAATTAATTATAAAATAGGAGGAACTATTTTCACAGTAAGTTTATGCATATAAATTTTGGTCCCAGGTTTTTAACATTATTCATAGAATTACAAATATGTTCTGTTTTGATGACCTTAAGTTGTTATTAAATCTATTACCATGTTCAATTAAATTGGAGACTGTATGGTACACTGATTTATCAATTAATTGCAGAATAAAATTCAGAAGCTATAAATTTAAATTTAGTTTCATTTTCTTTTATTCTTATGTTTTAGAAGTTTCTTGGCAGCCATGTGATGCCTGTGCAGTTACAGTACCAAGCACACCTAAATATTGTAGAGATCATGGGGTTTACAAAATAGATAAAGATGTAAGATATCATTGAAACATTAGTAAGGAAAATGGGCATTAATTTTAAAATGCTGAAATGCTTGGGAGCACCTTTTTAAGAATGATTAGATTATTATTGAATGAATGTCATAGAAAGACACGTATTGGTAATAAAAGTAAATTGTCAAATAGACAAAAATGAAATTGAAATAAAAGGTAAGATACCCAAGGTCCAATTAGTGTTTTATACCAGATGTAGTTATATATGTTTTACTTATTGATACCAAGACATTGGGTATTTCACCTATTGTTACCAAATGCCTATTGTTATATACTGGTATATGTATTTTATTTGGCATTTTGACCTTTCTTGTTGGTTTCCTTTTAGACTTTTCCCATTGTTATAGTTTTAGTGTTTGGCGACATTTTTATTTTGTATAAGTTACAATTTCTATCTTAGGCCTTTGTTTATATAATGCCCTGTTTGGAAAAACCATTAGAGACTTGCTAATCAGTGTTTCAATAATCTATAATGACTGGCTTGACTGAATAATCATATTTGTGTACATAAATATAAAGACATATTCAGACACCAAATTGTTTATAAATTTATATATGTACACGTATTTTGTAGGGAAATGTAGGAGACATATTATATCAGAAAGATTTAGGAAGTCTAGAATGTTGTGAAAGGCCAGATGGTAAGGTCCCTGTGGTATGTACATTGATGTCATCACAGTAATGTTGTAGTCAGTATTTTATACTAAAAGTAGTTATAATGTAAAGATTCAGTCATATAAAAAGCTGTAGCAAAGAATAAATTGAAATATAAATCATTTAAAATGATTGACCAAATGCAATTATGTCTACTATTTCATGGTCCAATGTTATTTATATATCACGCCCTGTTTAGTTTACAGCTATAAACATATGAGGTTCATTATTTAGCTTCCTTATAACAAAAAGCTTGTATGTAGCCATTATCTCATGGATTCAGTGTTTAGTATTATGTGGCAAAAATATCTGAGTTATAGGCCTTTATAGACTGTTGGCCCTATTGACACCATTTGCGAGGGTGGTTTCAGTAAAAGATGCTAGACTATCAGATGGGGGCGAAAAATGGCTGTCCTATGTTAAGGGAGAGCAACAACCTAGCACATTAAAAACTACACTGTAGGTATTGGAAAAGAGTAGGCTAAAATGCCACTACAGGGGCCAAGTGCAGAGGGATTAGCATAAGTTGATATAATTAGTTTCCCAATACACTATAAATACATAAATTTAAATTAAATTAAATACATGTATACACTGAAAAGTCAACAGAGCTTAAGGTATCCTGACCATAAATGACCACGTGATTATTCAAAAGTTCCCGGATGTTCCATACAACGCAGTTGAAATGACCTCGGTAATTATCGGCAAACTTCGGAAATGCTAATAGAACTAACTTATTTTTACAGACTCTGCATATAATCAACAAAGTGTGTTTCAACTTGAGAAATACATATATATAAAATCCCAGCTTTAAATTGTTTGGTTCAGCCATTCACGGTCAAAAAGAGATATAATTTTCGATCATGATCTATTATGGTCCGGATACCTTAACTTAGAAGTTCTTAATGTGTAAATATCTTGCAAATAATTGTGTTGATGCAATATGTCACTTTATTTCAAAATCATTAAAATTCTCTTTATTTCTTCAAAACTTTCTTTTTTATCAGATTGTTGGTTATCAGACATTTTTTCATATAATAGGTGCCATCAGTAGTATATTTTAGCAGTGCTATAGCAGAGAAACTGTTAAGTTTTTATATGAAGCCACCATTAGATGCCTGTACTTATATGGGATTAGATAGTGGAGAACCACCCATACAGGTAATTCATCAATATGTAAGATACTAAAGTATAAGTCCTCATTTTGCCTGTTGTAGAAAATTCAGAGAAAGCAGATGATTAACAAAGAAATGGTGATTACACCCTCTGTGTATACACACCTGTCATTTGTTTCTTGGCATTTAATGTATTCAGAATAAAGGTGTGTGAGTATTGTATGTAATGATTTTAAGGTTTTCAAGAAATCTAAAGGCTGACGGATTTGAAGATACATTATATATATCTTTGTTAGCTTAAATTTCAGAAAATGCTCAGATGTATCCTCTTTAGGGGATGATAGTTCTTACAAAACTAAATTAAATTCTATATGGAAAATTATGTTTTTTAGTTTTTGCAGATTCTTTAATGGATTTATATATTTGTATTATTTTAGCTGTCTTTATTTTTTGATGTAATGTTACCAATGACAACAGAAGCAACAGAAATAGAATTTGTGTCAGGTCAAAGTTCAAGAAATCCCACAGAAAATAACGCAGAAATGGATAAGATCATGAAATTAGCTAGAACTTTATTATGGAAAGAACTGAGTAATGCTAATATATGGACCTGTAAGTTTTTTAAAAAAAAGAGAAATTCTATTGCTCAAGGGCCATACAAGGTACTGACCAAAACAGTTGTAGTTCTTGGGGTACTTTGAGTAACCAAACCCCTGAACACAAGAATTTTTGGTAGAACTTAATATTAGTTTGAAATATCCATTGTCTGCATGTAATTTGAATTTGAGTGGTTGAGGTTCAACTGCACATCAGTGTCAAATAAAATATATACTTTTTATGATGTTTTATGAAAATGAAATGTGTAAGTTAGTAATTTATGCCTAATTATAATTTTTGTACATTGCTATTAGGTATGATAGAGGAAGGATCCTTCCATTATCTAAGTAATACAGTGTTGAACCATAAATATCAAATCATGGACTGCCCATTAACAGATAATTTTTCCTCGAGTGAATTATCATGGAACAGATTAACTCATTCCTATATCCAGGTAAGATATCTCACATTTTGGTTTGACAAAAAATTGATATTTTGATGATTATAAAGAAAATAAATGATTATGAACAATAATTAATTGTATAAAAATTAGATTTAGATAATTCCTCTTTCCATTGTTTTCAGGCTGGTGTAAAGATTGGTGAAGAAAGTTGTGTTGTAAACTCTGTATTGACAGAAGAAGTAGAGATAGGAGACAAATCAGTTATATGTGGTTGTAATATCAATGGTCGTGTTGTTGTACAGTCTGATTCTCTTATCTCAGGTCTAAAAATAGAACATCATGAGGTATGATATTGATATACAGCATCTATTCATACCCTAAAACTACCTCATCTCAAGGATTATTGAAAAATTTTGCAATAGTAATGGTGAATAGGCAAAAACATATAGTTATATTTTAATTCATTTATTAAATGAGAACACTTCGAGGGAAATTTATAAATCATAGTTAGTTTTGGCAAATTGTCTTCAAGCATTAATAGAATAAAAGGTCACACAATTCAACTTTGGTCATTCAGTCATTTAAGGGACTCTCAAAAACACTTTGAGATTTGTGTAGTTTCAGTAATAGATCTTCTCTATATGGAGTGAAATTTTTTTGTGAAATGACTTCAAAACAAATTCAAAATACTCATGTTTTATTTTAGATTATTTGAATTTTATCAACTAGGGTTACACTGTATATATCAAGAAGCCATTTCTATTCTCTGATTTAATGAATATTAAGCCCTTGAATGTCAAATACATACCTTGCGTATACAGGAAAACAAAAAATATCATATTAAGATTTTTTAAAGCGAGAGAATTTAAAACTTAAGTTTTTTTCTGACAGTAGATGATATGATGGATTTTGCTAGTAATTGTAATGGGCCTAATTTTAATGTTTGATCTTTTTACAGACAAAGAAAACAATAAAGTTTGCAGATGCTATAGTAGTACAGGGATATAATATCTACATCAGATCACTAGGAATGACCAGATATGTTCTTACTACACATGGTAGATTTGATCTAATTCAGGTACTGTTAATTTAGAAATTAATGTGTGCATTTATTTTTTCCAGTCTTTGACAACCAAGGATAATGCAAAATTTTAAATTATTTATATAAATAGAGAAAATTAAACTGTAAGGTTAAATCGTGGTTATCTTTTTCCATTAATAGAAATGTCACACAGATTTATGAATTTTTTTTTCAAGACAGTGTAATGCACAATTTAAAAAAGTTGAATTCCCTTGTCGTCTTTGTATAGCTGTTTTCTCTTTGACACATTCCCTGTTTCCATTCTCTATTATATTATTCATTTGGTGTTCTTTCATTAATAGTTTCAAATAAATGGTAAGTAAAGGAAAGATTATATAAAGAAAAAGAAAAATTATATTTTTTAGTTACCAATGTGGAGATCTACCAGTAATTTCTGTAACAGTCCATGGATAGTAATGATGAATAGAACAGGGATTATAAAAGAAGATCTTTGGTCAACTGATATTGTAGGTACAAATAAAGTAGTGGTAATAATAATTTAACTTGTACTTTGTTTACAGCTGATTTCATTGTGATTAGTAATGTTACATTGAATTTGTAAACTAAGAATATAACATGTATTTCTTACTTTCTTGACTCTGTTGCAGAAGATCAGGCATGTGGAACAGCTAGTGCCATTGTATTTAAAATTAGCAATTTTGTTTAGTTTGGAAAGAAGATGTTTCAAAATTCTACTGTTTTATAAAAATCTTGAATTTACACAACAGTTTGACTTGACAATTCCTTGAATTAATTAAGAATTTTTTAAATGAATTAACAGGAATATTTCATTTTTTTCAGTATTTGATATTTTTTAACAAATTTTTTTGCTAAAGGACAATGATAATCAGACAATTATGACAGCCAAACTTTTCCCAGTGTTCCATGCTACAGAACATGTTGGGTTGAAGGAGATTTTATGGTTACAAGGGCAAATAGAGGACAATGATGGCTCAATATTACAAAGGTATCATTCATTATAAAAAATAGGACAAGGAAGATGTTTTTCTTTTAAAAGTATACAATTTGTATTACAAAATGAATGTTTTTATATATGTAGGAAGTAGAATGAATATAGAGTAAATGTCTATGAGATAATGTCCAATCTCTGAAGTGAATAAACTTATTTACATTTGAACCTTGTTTGCTGGAACTTGAATAACTGTAACACCCTGGGTATTCATAACTTTATGTTTATGCAATTTCAGTTCTTCAGAGCTAAAAATGATTTTGTTGATCCCTTGGGTATTCAAGTGACTGAAATTCTTCTGTATTTTTGTCTTGCCTGCAACGAAAAGTTGCGAAGGCGAGATATAGGTATTACTTTCCAGTGGCGATGGCGGTGTAAACTTTTTTTAACTTTAATAACTTAGCACATATAATACCTACAATTAAGTTGTATGGTCCACAAATAGCTTATCATATAAGGTTTGCGGCAGTATCCTTGTCTTGTGACCCTGACGTCATTTTCATGGTTCACTGACTTCATAAACATAAATGTAAAATCTGCATCCAAGTTTTGTGGTTAAATCCATTTTTCAGCAACTGTAATACCTGAACCAACCATATTTGATCTATAGATAGTTCTTAGTGGGTACATGCTAGTCTGACATCTGGCTTGGGACCTTGACCTCAATTTCATGCTTGAGTGACTTTGTCAAATTTTCATGGTCAAGTCCACTTCGCTGCAACTTTAATACCTAGACCCACCATATTTGGTCAATAGATAATTCTTTGTGGGTACATGTCAGTCTGACACCTGCCTTTTGACCTTGACCTTAATTTCATGCTTGAGTGACCTGCATCACATTTTTGTGATTAAAGTCCATTCCTCAGAAACTGTAATACCTAGACCCACCGTATTTGGGCTATTGATAGTTCTTGGTGGATACATGCCAGTCTGACCTTGGTCTCTGGACCTTGACCTCAATTTCATGGTTGAGTGACTTTCATCCAAGTTTCTTGAATAAGTCCATTTTTCAGCAACTGTAATACCTAAATCCACCTTATGTGTTCTATTGATAGTTCTTGGTGGGTACATAACAGTCTGACACTTGTCTCTGGACATTGACTTCAGTTTCATGGTTGAGTGACTTTAATCCAAGTTTTGCGATTAAGTCCTTTCTTTGCAACTGTAATACCTAAGCCAACCATATCTGCTCAATAGATAGTCCTAAGTGGGTTCATGCCAGTCTGACATCTGTCTCTGGACCTTGACCACAATTTCATGCTTGAGTGACTTTCATCCAAGTTTCTTGATTAAGTCCATTTTCAGCAACTTTAATACCTAGACCCACCATATTTTGTCTATTGACAGTTCTAAGTGGGTACTAAGCGATTAAGTCCATTTCTTAGCACCTGTAAAACCTAAACCAACTATATCTGGTCAATAGATAGTTCTAAGTGGATACAAGCCAGTCTAACACCTGTCAGCTGAACTTGACCTGAATTTCATGCTTGAGTGACTTCATATACATTTTTATGATTTAGTCTATTTCCTTGCAGCTGTACTACATTTGTAACTAGACCCACAGTTTTTGGTTGAAAGTTCATAAGTTTTTAGTGGATATATACCACTTTAACATCTGACACCTTACCTTTGACCTCTATTCCATGCTTGACTGACTTGTTTCACATTTTGGGATAATATCCTTTTTCACAGCAACTGCAATACATAGATCAACCATATTTGGTCTATAGATAGTGCATGGTGGGTGCTGTCTGAGACCTTGACTTGAATTACATTTTCATGATTAAGTCCATTTTTCTGTAGCTGTAATACCTGTATCCAAATTGACCTCAATTTTAGGCTTAGGTGACTCTTGTCACATTTTTACAAATAAGTCCATTTCTCAACAAATGTTATAAAGGTATTATACAGACCCACCATTTTTGGTCTATAGATAGTTCTTGATGGGTACATACCAGTCAGCTTACCTTGGACACAGTTTTAGGCTTGAATGACATGCATGAGATTTTTCAGACAAATTATCGCCTGACCATTACTATTTCTTTGAACACATTTCCGTTTGACTTGAAATGTCGGGTATCAAATAATCATTATTCTGTGTCCATGTGCATACTCAGGGGAGACATTTAGTGTGTTTATTCCTGTTTAAGGAATAAATTTTTGCTGATTCTAGGTGGAGATCATCATGGAGATTGTCACTACAAGAAATCATGTCACTGATAAATATTGAAGAAGAATTTCATTGGAAGAGGTAAGTCTTGCCTGCATAGCAGTGTTGACACATAGGGATCACTATTGGTTGTTGTCATCACAATTTCTTCTATTTGCAATTCTCTCTGAACCTATGAATAGATTTTAATGAGTCATTCAGGTATCTTCAGTAACTAATGTCTCCTACCTTAGATTAATTAAACTTATATATGAGGGAAAAAATCAACATTTGCGACTCCTCCTTCAATAATAATTAAAATGGGTGACACAAGTGTTCCATAAACAGTCAAACTTAAGTTTTAAAGAAGACATTACAAGGTAGTAAAAAAAGATTTATATTTGTGTCACCTGCATAGTAGTGTTCACATTTTCTCAAATCAAAGATGTCCATGAAACTTTAAGAGAATCTTCATAACTATTTGCCATTGTGTTTTTTGTTTTTTTTTTGTTTTATTAGAGTGATCTTTAAGTTTCCATAGGCAAACATTTTCTCATGGACTGCTATGGTAACATCTTAATAATAACTTAAGTTATCTTTTTTGCTGAATAATCATGAGGTATTTGCAATATGTCACTTAACTGTGATTTTTAAATTACTCAGACTAAAATATAGCAAAATGAAATGATTGTCAAATATTCAAATTAACTTTACTAGAAACCAACTGATCAGTTTCTGAATACATACAGTCAAATCTCGATTTATTGGACATGAATACCACCAATTTCTCAAAACACTTTCTTAATCCCACAAGTAATTATTTCATTTTATTTACCAGCAATGACTCAAACACCAGATATTTCTCGAACTAATTTGGATGGTCCTGTCAAGTTGGAGCTTATTAGATGGTATCGTTAACTTTTTGAACTGATAAATTGAAACTTTATATTTTGTATAGGAAGTTATTTTATGAGGTTTGGCAAAGACATATAGAAGATGGTCTGAAACAGAAGAAGAATATAGGATTTAGAAGTATTTATATGAGTGCAGTAGTCGATGGATTCACTGATGACATATTGAGAACATTAGATCAAGGTTTGTGGAATGTTAAAATAAAATGTATTCATTTTAAAAAAGGCTATATTTATTATTTACTTCTTGGAGTAATGCATTTATGTTTAAAGAGGGCAAATATACCTAAGGAGCAAACCATAAAATGCAATCCAGTAGACATACAAACGTGTGAAGACAAATGAACAACCACATGCACAACAAATAAACACTGAAAACTAAATAGCAATGAACAACACAACTATAAAAACCAGTAGTGAACTCAGGTGCTCTGGAAGTGTAAACAGTTCCTGCTCCATATATGGCACCCGTCGTGAAGTTCAACAAAGTCAGTCTGGTGGAGGTACATGAGTCCAACATCATCTTAGATATTGGAACACTATAACTGTTAATCAATTTGTTATACGGCCATATAATTTCCTATTGATGACATCATCTAATCCCTGATAAAATTCTGGTAATGCAACTTTTATGAATACAGTAATCCTATTTTTTTCATGGTAACTCACGCATGCCCTTTAATATCGGATAAGCTGAGAAACGTAAATGCCATATGCAGGCAATGCTGGTATAATGCTACTCAAGAAGGCAAAGTTAACAATTGGAAAGTTGTAGTCACCACATTTGTCATAAAGTTTTGTCTTCAAATGTCTCTCATTGTCTATTTTAAGAAACAAATCCAAATATGAAGAGGAATTCGATTTATCTGTAATATCCTTGATTTCAAGCTCTCTGGAGTAGATGACATGTAGAAAGTCTTGGAAATTGTCGTTATCTAAAGACAACACGTCCTCTATATAACAAAAAGTGAAATTAAAGGATTTGGCTAGTTTATTTTTGTTTACATGTAGTAGCTATTGAATAAAGTCATTTGAGTACAGAAACAGATCAGCAAAGAGAGGAGCACAGTTGTTTCCCATTGGAATGCTGATTGTTTGTTGAAAAATCCGACCACCAAATTCAACAAATATATTGTCGATGAGAAAATCTAAATTGTTTGTAATTTCATCTTCAGCATACTTTTTTGTCAGAATCAGTTTTGTTTAATTTAGTTTAGTTGGAGTTTTACGCTGTTTTCAGCACATGTGGCTATTTCGCGGCATCCAGTTTTTATTGGTGGAGGAAGCCGGAGTATCTGGAGAGAACCACGACCTTCGGTAGAAAAATTGGCAATCCTTATCAATTTAGTTTGTAGTCGAACACACCCCGCCACAGACGAGATTCGAACTGACAACCTTAGTGTTGACGGGCTAGTGATCATTAGTAGTCATGACAAACTACCTAGACCACTCAGCCACCGAGACCCCTTGTCAGAATCAGAGTAAAATAAGCCTTTTCTCTACCTCAAACTAGAAATTTATACTTAAGTGTGCCATTTTTCTTGAAAAAACATTGATGAACTAGTTGTTTCAATGGATATTTTAATTGAGAATTTTGTATGGTAGTGTAGATTGTAGAGTGTAGAGAAGTCAAATGTTTCTATGCTGTTGCATTTTGCAGGATTTTAGAATAATTAAATGTAAATATTACCTCCGCAGTAATTGTTAAGTGGACAAGCTTGCAAAACACTTTATAACAGGATGGGCCATTATGAATCAGTTGCATTATTATCCATGAACTTCTTGATTTTATTTTACAATTTTTTCAAATAGAATATTAAAGGAAAATGTTGTATTAAAAATTAAGAGTTAATTTAAAATTCTTCTTCCATAATTTATCACTTTAATGAAGGAGATATTTTGATTTTTTTTAAAGTGGTGCAACAAAACAAATCAATTTGCTGAGTAATATCAAAGTCTTTAGTAATAATCCTTACTCTATTTATGCATTACAGTTGCCATTAACAGCAAAGGGGAACCAGGAGTAACAGCAAGGACATTAGCTAATATAGCAGATGTTTTAGGTTGTATGGGGGGAACCAAAGGGGGTATGAGAAGTGGACCAGCTGCTAACAAATCTTGGGCTAAAGCTTTCCATTTGTTAGAGGTAGGGACCGACAAGGACTTTCTAATATAGCAGATGTAGTTTCATTTTGTGTTTTTATCATAGATAGTTAATCTTTAAAAATCTTGAATTCCTCTATGTGTTAATCTTAGATTTGTCTGATTTGAATCTAATATTCAATCAATTTTTGTTGTAAACAATTATATTTTAACAAATTTATCTCACAACAGTAGGTTAAAATATAAATGGTAGATGATGCAGCAGCCACAACCTATATTAAAATTAAAACAAATTATTAGTGCCAAATATTATTTTTAATTCTCATAACACATGTATAACTACCAAATATATTTTTTTCAATTATTTTATTAAAAATTTTGGATAAATCTTAACATCCTTTTACCAAATGCTTTTAATATAGATAGGTGATCTAAAGAATGGCATTGAAGCTTTAGCTGAGGAAAGGTCTAATTGGTTAGGAAGGCCAGATTTATGTGTAAGAGCTGCCAGACATTATGAAGGAGCTGCAACAATTTTTATCAGTCATGCTGTGATGACCGTAAAGGAAGTAAGATATTTATAGTGAAACCTGTCTAAACAACACCATGTCAGAAGATTGCATGTGGATAAGAGAGGTGTCCAATATAATACGAGAAATTTCTGGTTGTTTAAACAGGTTTTACTGAATATATTCATTTTGCAGTATGTTGTTCTGGTATTAATATTCATCCAGATTTTTAAGCAGTGTTCTCAAGGGACCTTTTAGCATCTCGGCACCGAGGCGCTATCAGAAATCGCCGAGATCCTATCCAAGTTGCCGAGATGCTTTCCGACTCAGCTGAGATGCTATATTTTGGAACATGTTGAAATTTGGCCGAACTCGTGTACGACCTAATTGCCGCTTACGATCAAAAGAAAACCATAATTCCCTTGATTGATTACACCTGTAATTAGTCCTCAATGCGACTAAACAGTCATTAAATAGGTGTTAATTGCCCTTAAGCTATATAACTGTTAAGATTTTAAAGATCCCAAGCTGACACTAATTAGCTTATTTCATTGAAAACTTCAATGTCAAAGGTCAAAATTGCGACCTGGAAAATGCAAAATGTAAACAAGACACCTGACAGTCTAATACGGAACCAGGACTAGCCAATAATGAATGAAACTTTGAAAAATAAAATTGGTTATTCCAATGCCAACCAAAAGGCTGCCAAAATATACTTTTCCAACACAAGCAATTATTGAATGAAGAGATCTCCGTGCGAACAAGTGACGATGTGCAGAAAAATAACAGATTTGGGACAGTTCAATCTTTCCAAACCAGCTGCCAATATTTATTATGCAGATTCACTCATTATATACATGTATGATTTATATGATTTACTCAAAGGTTTTTCACTCCAATTACATGCACATGAAGATTATAAGCAGTTATATCTAAATATCAATATTATTCATATATTCTGACTTTTTTTTTTCTGTACATATTTTTTGTTTAGAAGTCTTTTTGATTATATTTTCAAATTAATAAGTCAGAAAAAAATTGAAAACATCTAATATTTATTGAGAACATCAATTATTCATATCTATGTTTATTTAGAACATTTAGTTTGTAAAATGATAAGAAATTATACACTGTAATAATGTTGACCAATAGTATCAGAAGAATGGATCTTATAAATTATTTCTTTTATTTTGGCTTGAAAAAAGACAAAAAAATAGCAAGGGGGTTATTCTATAAAAGTATTCATGAGAGAATATATTATATCAATTTGAAAGAATTCATAGCAAAGGACCAGTGCTTTAGTTGCTTTTCTTTTAAAATATATAATTGAGCTGAAGCAAGTACATTTTGGCTGTCTCTAGTGCTTATCTGCATTGTATTCTCTGATCATTAGGATGTTCATGGAAAAGGTCAGCAATACAATATATAATTTGTAATATATTTTTTTTTTTATAGTTCTTTAAACCTGAGTCATGTGATTTACCTCCCATAAATAAATGGGTGAAAGCAGAATGTCCTGCGAGGATAGATGTTTCTGGAGGATGGTCTGACACCCCTCCCATCACATATGAACATGGGGGAGCAGTTACTATGGTTGCATTGTTGGTTAATGGAAAGGTATAAAAATTTAATACACCTGTAGTAAAAACTATACATTATGTACGTCTATTAATACATGAATTTCTTGTTCTCAGAGTTATTGGTGAATTTTATGATATCACAAAATAGAAAGAGGTATGTCACAATATTGATTGGTTCAATTTGCACTGATTGACCCCAGTTCAATTGAAGAATTCATTCATAGAGAACTTGGACATTCTTATATGTTGGTTATGTCAAAATAACCCATAATGAAGTTGAAATTGAATGTGTAAAAACAAAGAAAAATTGTTTAAAATTCTGTTCATCAATCAGTACATGTAAATCATTTGTGGATGTTTGTTTTCCCACTAAATTCCAGGAAAAAACAGCTGATATACTTGTTTAATAAATACATGGTGAATACTGATTATTTGAACTGATTAAAATATTATTTTTTACTCAGTAGATATATATTAATCATTAAATATTTTCAGAAACCTGTTGGAGCACAAGTCAAGAGAATTCCTGAGTAAGTGTACTTTTGTTTGTGACAATAAAAAAGAAATATTTATTATTAGGGCCCCGCCATGGCAGCACCCTATAGTAATCATTCTGTCTGTCCATCTGTCTGTCCATCCGCCTGTCAGGCAGCATTTCTTTTGACGTACGATAACTTGATTGCCTTCACAGATTTTTATGATTTTTATACACAATATTGGACATGATCAGAAGAAGGTCCCTTTTGATTTTTAGGAAAATCAGAAGAAAATTATAGGAAAGTTTTTATAGGAAAAAATGCATATTTTGAGAATTAACACTATGTTGTATGATAACTTAAGATTGCCGTCACAGATTTTCATAAATTTTATACACAGTGTTGGACATGATCAAAGAAAGTTCCCTTTTGAATTTAAGGAAAATTGGAAAACACTTTTTGGGAGAAAACTTTGTTTTTATATGGAAAAAGGCAAATTATGAGAATTTAGCTTCGTGCTTTTTGATAAATAAAATTAATGTATGAAATCACAACTAGATTTTGAAGTGTTTTTGATTCCCATGAGTTCAATCACAAAAGCTGGCGGGCCCTTTCTGACATTGTCAGTATTCTAGTATTTTTGTGTTAAAGATTCACTGATGAAATAGGTATAAAAAAGGTTGAGTATAGATTTAATATTTAGCAGAGAACCTCTGCTTATGGTAAGATGGGATAAGATGGATACATTCTTGTAACCAAGACTTTCTTCACCACATTACCCTTTATACATAGTTTAAATTTAGAGAACTGATAACTTTTGGCAAAGGTATTTTTCGTTTTAACTCACCAAGACCAAATGTCCATGTGAGATATTGACATCAATTGCCATATGGTGTCTTTGTTTATCTGTAAATTTTTTATATTTCAGTCTGAAATCAATGAATTATTTGGAACAAACTTTGCCACAGTGGTCCTTAGGTGATCCTCTTTCTGAATTTATCCAGTGGCTCAAATCACAAACAACATTGGCCGTAATAGCAAAACGTAATATTGGACCATGTGTGAAAATTTATTTTTAGATAATTTATGAGACAAATCCATTTGATCTAAACTTAACAGCAGTGGTCCTTATGTTGTTCTCTATCAGAATTATATCAATTAGTTCTGCTTTTACAGATGGGGAAATTAAATCCATGTGAGCAATACATCCACTAGGGAGCCTCTAGTTTCAGCAATCCAAAGAACAAAAATGGCTGCAAGAAGATTATTTGAATCTTACTAATTAAAGTATTATTTTCAGATTAAAGCTGATATTTGTCATCATAAATGATGGGGTTGAAAGTTCAAGGGTTGTTTGTGAAGAACTCCATGACCTTGAAGATTATAACCAACCATATGCCCCTGGTAGGAAATTGATAATTTGTTTTAGTATAGATTTTCTTCTGTGAAATTATTTCTGGAAAAAAATATTGTAATATCTTCCAATAGAAAAAATAATAATCATTGTTAGTTTCTGTTATTTAGAAGTTCTTACTGATTGTTTTTGGGGCCTTGGTGGCCGAGTGCTCTAGGTAGTTCATCCTGACTACTAATGATCACTAGCCTGTCAACACTGATGTTATGAGTTCGAATCTCACCTGTGGCGGGATGTGTTCAACTCTGATCTTAATTGACAAGGATTGTGGTTCACTTCTGGTACTCTGGCTTCCTCCACAAATAAAAACTGGCTGCCGTGAAATGGCCAAATATGCTGAAAACGGCATAAAACCCCAACTAAACAAAATAAAGAAAACTGATTGTTCTGTAAGTTTTTTCATCATAATTTTTATCTTACAAAGAGACAACATTCTTCTTTTGGTTACATATAGAAATTGAAGGTAACTATTGACTTCTATGACTTGTGACCAAAATGTATATCTTTGTTAACACTTTGTATTTGGTAAATTGTGAGGTTCTAGAAGTTTAGTATATTTTTGATTGTCATGTCATTCAAAGTTTTTTTCACCAAATATTTATATTGTAGGTGCTCTCCTGAAGGCAGCTTTTATTTGTGGTAACATAATTGATATAGAATCTGACCAATCTTTAAAAGATCAGCTTCAATCTAAATATGATAGTGGATTTGAAATTCACAGCTGGTCAAATTTACCTCTTGGATCAGGTATGTGTCATTATACACACAAATGGTTATTCTTCTTTAAAACAGTGGTTTGTATAATGTTTAAGAAATATTTCTAACACATTAGAAAGTTGGTCACTCAAATACCCAAAGGGCAAAAAAATTCCAGTTCAATTTTTAACAACAGACATTTTCTAAGTGAAGTTTTTAACTGGCTCATGATGTTAAGCTTAGAAGTTAGTTGTATAATATACTATTAAAACAGATTTGTTTCAAGTGCAGAATTTTAATTTCCATTAAAGCCAGTTAATCTCTTACAAAATTTTACCGAAAAGACGTCAGAATGGAAAGGAACAGATGTATAGTTGCTGTAATCTGCATATTGAGCACATCACCAGTCTGCTAATATTTTTTGTTGTTGTATATGTACACATTTGCATATTAAAGGTATGGGTACCAGTAGCATACTGTCTGGTGCATTGATTGGAATTATTCTGAGGGCTGCTGGGAAGACATGCGATAAAATGGGATTAATACATATGGTATATTTAACAGTGTTTCTTCTTTCTGTACTGACAACCAAAGTAGGGAAGAAATAATTTATGACAGACACGGTTCTGTTGGAGATTTTACCATCTATGGTGTTCCCAGTCAACCTGGAAAATAGGAAATGGCTTTGAAATTTAAAAAAAAAAGAGGCAAAAACCATGATAAACCCTTTAAATTTGTTGACAGGAAGTTATTGGAAAACATTGATTACTTCCCTTTGATCATCATTATTTTATCCCTATACAGCTTTCTGTCAGCAAGTTACACAGTGAGTTATACTTAGTATTAAATGGGATGCATATTGCTTTGTGGCGAATGTTTATGGGGCGAAACTATTCATGATTTTGCTTCATAAAAACGTTTGTTAATATATAGAATCACAATTAAAAAATTTAGTAAAATTATTTGAATTATAACCCTGGAAAATGGAAAAAAATCTGGAATTTCTTTTGTTCCGAATGTTGGAACCTTGAATCTGTGTTCCTTATGTATGGTAAAAACTAAAATGGTTGTAGGTGTTTTTGTAAGGTCATCAAAATACATTTTTGTTATTTCTATAACTCATTTATTAATGTGATAACCAATTGAATATAAACTGAATTACCAAGACATTGTAAGAGGAGGTAACACTGGATTGTTATAATAAAGGAAAAAATTTCTTTCTCTATGAAATGCCAACAATTTACATTATTATTTTCATGTGTATGTATATGGTGTTTTTTATGTCAGGAATTATACGTAGAGCAGATGATGACAACAGGTGGGGGTTGGCAAGATCAGGTAGGGGGATTGTGTGGAGGGATACATCTTGGGCTTTCAGAAGGAAAATTACCTCTGTCGATTCAAGCAGTTGACCTCAAAGTATCACCAGAGACTGTGAAAGCATTTAATGACAGAATTGTATTGATTTATACTGGGAAAACAAGACTAGCTAGAAATCTATTACAGGTAAATTATATCATGATATTAGTTTTATAGTAAATATTTAGTATTTGGTTTTTGGAATTGCAATTATAATGTACCAGTTTTTAGCTCACCTGGCCTATAGGGCATGCTAGCTTATGTCATCATATTGCATCCGGTCTCCGTAGTCGGCATCCGTCAACTGTAAACGTTTCACATTTTGATCTTCTCTTCTGTAACTACTTGGAGGATTGTAACAAAATTTAGTAGGAATGATGTATGGAAGGACTTCTACAAACGATCACCTTTGGTTCCGGTTTTATAAACAACATGGCCGCTAGAGGCCATCTTTGATTTAGATTGGTCAATTTTTAAAAATCTTGTCCTCTGAAACTACAGTATGAAATATTTTGAAACTTTTCAGGATTGCAGACAACAATAATCTCTAAAAACGATCCACTTTTGGTTGAGATTAATCTGCTCAACCAATGTCTTTGACTGTTCAAAGTTTCCATTGAAACCATAAGGGAAAGGACTTTTTTATCATTTGTTCAGGAACTAATGGGCAGATTGTAACCAAAGTTGATAGCATAAAATGGCCCTTTTCCCTATATTAGCCCTATAAATTAGAATGAATTTGTTTGAAAATTAAAAAATGTATTCGAGTTCCTCCAAGAGTATCATAAATACATGTACCTGTAGATATGATAAAATCCAGTACTTGAATATTTCTATTAGAAACTAAGTGTTTTCTTTTTATTATTTCATGTACACAAATCAAGTCTTGGGGATTGACTGCAGTAACAGGATACCAAGGTAGTTTTGAAGGTCTATGGCAGATTTAGGTTAACCATTCTTGGTTGATTAAGTAATATCAAAGCTGTCTTGGTTTTCCCCAGTGGTATACTGTAGTGCAGTCATCTTCAAGACTTGATTAAAGTGTGTATACATTGTATGATGTTATTGGTAAGCCACTTTTTAATTATCACACAAGTAGGTATGTATTTCATATAGTATTTAAACTAGAAAAGGGGTGAATTAGTGATAAATATCCCTATAATTTCCCTGTAAATTATTATACCCCCCGCAAACAAAGTTTGGGGGGGTATATAGGAATCACCTTGTCCGTCCGTCTGTCGCGCCGTCCGTCTGTCTGTCTGTCCGTCTGTCCATATATCTTGTAAGCGCAACTCCTCCTAGACCGCTCAATGGATTTCAACGAAACTTTACAGAAAGGAAGTACATCATCCAAAGATGTGCATGAAGAAAAATCTTTGCTTTCCGATATCACACAAGGGAGATAATTGGACCTCTTTTTTTTTTGGCTTATACATTATATATGAACCTCGTAAGCGCAACTCCTCCTAGACCGCTCAATGGATTTCAACGAAACTTTACAGAAAGGAAGTACATCATCCAGAGATGTGCATGAAGAAAAATCTTTGCTTTCTGATTTCACACAAGGGAGATAATTGGACTTCTATTTTTTTTGGCTTATACATTATATATGAACCTCGTAAGCGCAACTCCTCCTAGACCACTCAATGGATTTCAACGAAACTTTACAGAAAGGAAGTACATCATCCAAAGATGTGCATGAAGAAAAATCTTTGCTTTCCGATATCACACAAGGGAGGTAATTGGACTTCAAAGCGGGGGGTATCCTTTGTGAGCTTTGCTCACAGTACATCTAGTTAAATTTGCCCTGTTATACCCTATTTTTCAAGGAATTCAGCCAAAGAAAAGGCCTGTTTTTCAACCAAAAACCACTTAAAGGACTGTGACTGCCAGAGGCCATCTTTGATTTTGATTTGCCAATTTTCAAAATTCTTCTCCGAAACTACATCATGACATGTTTTGAAACTTTACAGGATTGATGACAACAATACCCTCTACAAACGGTCCACTTTTGATTGAGAAACATCTGATCAACCAATGGGTGTGGCTGTCCAAAGTTTCCATTGAAACCATATGGGAAAGGAATTTATTGCCATTTGTCAGGAACTAATGGGCAGACTGTAACCAAAGTTTGCAGGACAGATGCAAATGATCCACTTTTGTTTTAGGTCAAAGGTCAAATATTAAGGTCACTTTGACATTTTGCATTTCTTTAATAGAATACAAAAGGGCTTACATTTTCAAATGGCTTAATAAAAGCCATGTGAGCCTCTAGTTTTAATACCTGTTTCCAAAATGTTGGTTTGTCATGATTTGTTATAATTAATTCAAAGAAATATATGTCACCTAAGCAATCAAACAGCAAGATTTATCAGAAAATCAAGGATGTTGGTACAGTACACTTGAAATGAATGAATTCTTTTTTGAGATTCACTGTATTTTATGCAATAACAAATATATTTAGAAAAGAATATGTATATCAAGATATTTATTTGTAATGTATCATATTGTAATTGACAGGAAGTTGTAAGAAATTGGTATGCTCGTAATCCACTAATAGTAGACACAGAAGATAACTTGGTTGCTCTGGCACGGGAATGTGCTCATGCCTTCATAGATGGTATGTAGATTGTAGTGCTGTGTGGAGATTAGACAGCGCTAGTTCAGAAATTTTTTTATACCTTGATACATATGGTGTGTTAAGTCCAGGGTAGATAATTTGGTGTTTTTTTTTATAAAGAAAATGTTCATACCTTTATTTATGGTATTTAGAATAGTGAGAGCTAGATAATATCAGGTTGATATTTATGGTATTTAGAATAGTGAGAGCTAGATAATATCAGGTTGATATTTATGGTATTTAGAATAGTGAGAGCTAGATAATATCAGGTTGATATTTATGGTATTTAGAATAGTGAGCTAGATAATATCAGGTTGATATTTATGGTATTTAGAATAGTGAGAGCTAGATAATATCAGGTTAATATTTATGGTACATGTATTTGGAATAGTGAGAGCTAGATAATATCAGGTTGATATTTATGGTATTTAGAATAGTGAGCTAGATAATATCATGTTGATATTTATGGTATTTAGAATAGTGAGAGCTAGATAATATCAGGTTGATATTTATGGTATTTAGAATAGTGAGAGCTAGATAATATCAGGTTGATATTTATGGTATTTAGAATAGTGAGAGCTAGATAATATCAGGTTGATATTTATGGTATTTAGAATAGTGAGAGCTAGATAATATCAGGTTGATATTTATGGTATTTAGAATAGTGAGAGCTAGATAATATCAGGTTGATATTTATGGTACATGTATTTGGAATAGTGAGAGCTAGATAATATCAGGTTGATATTTATGGTATTTAGAATAGTGAGAGCTAGATAATATCAGGTTGATATTTATGGTATTTAGAATAGTGAGAGCTAGATAATATCAGGTTGATATTTATGGTATTTAGAATAGTGAGAGCTAGATAATATCAGGTTGATATTTATGGTATTTAGAATAGTGAGAGCTAGATAATATCAGGTTGATATTTATGGTATTTAGAATAGTGAGCTAGATAATATCATGTTGATATTTATGGTATTTAGAATAGTGAGAGCTAGATAATATCAGGTTGATATTTATGGTATTTAGAATAGTGAGCTAGATAATATCAGGTTAATATAGGGATGAGGGGAGATAATTTGGTGAATGTTGAATAACTTTCTGTAAGAGATTCTTTAGGTAATAGACATGTAACAAATGAATACACATAATGTCATACATTTTTGCAGGAGATTTAAGAAAAGTAGGATCATGTTTAGATCGATACTGGGAGATGAAGAAAATAATGGCACCTGGTTGTGAAACTCAGATAATAACAACATTAATGGAAGCAGTTCGACCTTTTGCCTTGGGTATATGTATGGCAGGGGCAGGAGGTGGAGGTTTTATGTATGTCTTAGCTCAGGATCCTACCCAGAAGGATATTATTAAACAATTGATACCTACAGTTAAGGTAAGTGTTATGAACATTTGTTAGTGAAATGAATTTTCAACACGAACAAATTTTTTTTCACTTACAAATATGTTGACATTGTTACAAAAATATTCAAAACAGGTTAAGAATGCCATTCCATATTTGAGTTGTATATAAGGAATCAATTTGAATTATTTTACCCTGGTATTGCAGAGCATCTCTTAAATGTTCTTTACAGTGATCTTTGAAATACATGTACGTAGTAAGAAAAGGATATCTTTGGAATAGTACAAAAAGGATAGTCAACAGCAATTTATCTTGACTTTCAAATCCTTGTTCTTGTCATGTGTTGTACATATACCAATCTAGACTAATTGATTATGTCAAAACATTGTGAGTCTTTTTTCAGACCTTTTGGAAATCAACAGCCACCTCAAAACTACACCAAAATTTTCATTAGTTTTCATGACATATTAGAGAAATCATGGTATTTCATTAGTACTGCTAAAAAAATATCAGAAAAACCTTGTTATTAGCTTGTTTATATATAGGAGCTGCAAGCTCTAAACAGTGATTGTAATTACTAGTTGGTATCAAGTAAAATTGTCAAAACAAGTCTTGCAAAATTCAGTCTTCTGAGCCACAATAACTTTGTCTTACAGTAGAACTGACTATGATGTGAATATTTCAGATGCCTGAACTGTCATTGGTTTGTATCTTTGTGTTTTAGAACTGCTAGAAATAACCAAAATAATTTGCACCTTGTTGATTTTCTGCTTGTTATTATTTTATATTTGTCATGTCTTGGAAGTTGTCACCTCAGAATTTGTTTTATATGCAGTTAATGGATACAGGATTGTTAAACACTTTCTAGGCCAATAAAATTGTTACTCGTATTTGTTATTTTAGACAGAAATCATCGATAAATTTTCTGTGGGTAGATTTATGGATGATAAGTTGATAAATTTATACATTTATATCAGATATTGTTTGCTAGCATTTTTGTGCAAGATAATTAAAAATCAAAGAATGAAAATATCTGCTGGTATATTTTTTGATAGAATGAAAAAATGATGATCTATACTTACATTACGTCTGAATATATAGAGTTTTTGTCTCTCCTGCGATTAAAGTCGCGGAAGGTGAGACATAGGTGTTGCTTTTCCGGCAGTGTCAGCAGCGTCGTCAACAATTGTCAAGTTTTCTGCCTATGTTAGTTTGATAGGAACTACTTGTGATAGATCAATGATATTCTCTATAAAGTTGCATTGTCATCAGTACATCTCAATTTGACAACCATTTCGAGGCCCTGCCCTCTAGGTCATGGTCCAGTGACTTTCAATGAATGAGTACTTTTCAATGTTTAAGGTGGCCGAGTGGTCTAGGTAGTTCGTCATGACCACTAATGATCACTAGCCTGTCAATTCTGGGGTTGTGAGTTCGAATCTCACCTGTGGCGGGGTGTGTTCGACTCCGATCTTAATTGACAAGGATTGCGAATTTTCCTACCGAAGGTCGGTGGTTCTCTCCGGGTACTCTGGCTTCCTCCACCAATAATACTGGCCGCCTCGAAATAGCCAAATGTGCTGAAAACGGCATTAAACCCCAACTAAACAAATCAATGTTAAGTTTTCCCCTTAAGTTAGTTTGATAGGAACTACTTGTGATAAATCAATGATAATTTCTACAAGGTTGCATGACTTTTAGTACATCTCAGTTAGTTGACCATTTTGAGGCCTTGCTCCCTAGTGATGGTCCAGTGACGTTCAATTAATTAGCAATTTTCAATGTAAAGTTTTATGCTTCAATTAGTTTGATAGGAACTGCTTGTGATAGATCAATATTTTCTATAAAGTTGCATTACAACAGTACATCTCAGTTTAGTGACCATTTTGAGGCCCTGCCTAAGTCATGGTCCAGCGCCTTTCAATTTATTAGCAATGTTGCTGTCCATCAGATTGTTTTTCGAATATTCTGCTGACAGGCAAGACATATCTCTGTGTCAACAGTTTATTGTTAGTATTAACAGGAAAAACCCTGTTATGTTTAGGTTGGTAACATAAAATAGATTGTCAGAAAGTGTTTAGGGACAAGCGTTGATTTTTAAAAGGGGGAGGGGATGCCTAGGAATTTGAAAAAGGCAGGTTCAAACTGTAGTTTTAAAAAAGCAGGACTTAATAACACCTGGGATGAAATACATGTAGTAGTAGGCATATGTTTACAAAAAAATTCTTCCTTTAAAGAGAGAATGTTTGTTACTTTTGTTTGCTAATGAAACTTGCTTATGACACTTGCTGAGCATGATATAGATTCTGCAAGTTTTTAAAATGTTCTTAAAAATTCTATCAGTTCAGTTATGCAATGTACATTATGATGCATACATACAACTAATGATTTCAGTTTACTACTTTATATTTGGAGATACTAGACCTATGACAACCAAATGAAACCTATGGTATCTTTATAGTTTGTTTACTCTGGTCACCTGAAATGTTTGCTTATGAGAGAAAACCTTACTCACACAATATGACTTTATGATTCATAGACAGTTCCTATTTTCAACCCGTCATCTTAACAAAATCACTTATGCCGAAATAAAAAAAAAACATCGAAAAATTCTGAACATGGACTTCAGTTCTGCATTTTACATCTAGTGGAGGAATCATCTTTCATCAAAGAAAGATTCACTAAGATCTTTAGCCATTTCTTAAATATAGTTTTAACAACTTGTATTTATATTTTATACAGGGAGCTGAAGCATTAGTATATGAAGCTTGTGTGGACATGGAGGGATTAAAGATAACCATTGAAGACTAAACTTCTGGATTACAATGCAAGCCTAGCTACAAAAGTGCAATTTTACAATCTCTCATAATTTAAATTTTTTTAAAAATATATTAGAATGTTTTTTTATAATTTTTTGGAAATTTTAGCTTTTTGCTTTTGATGCTATAATGTATCTGAGGGGATGCAGTATCAGTTAATTTATAGTGGAAAAATTATACATTTCTATGTCAAAACCTAATAAAAGGAGTGCTTTCAATCCAGTTATTGGTTTATTAATTTCCATGTGTTCTTTTTGTTTATAAGAGATGGTTAGGAGATATAGTGTCGAAAAGCCATAACTTGCAATCCATTGAAAATACATTTACTGAAAACACTCATATGGTTACAAAAAGAAAAAGAACAATACAAGTGAGGTTACACACCAAGAAGAAATAGCTAACTATTCAAATTTAAAACCTAAATAAATAGAATTGATTCAACCTGAAAACAAATGTATACCGAATAAACTGAAATGGTTTCTTACCAGTTGAAATAGTTCCTTCAAGATGAATGGATCATAAGTTATTTTATTCATTTGTCCATATGTCCTGATAAAGGCAGAAGGTATATGTACATGTACATGAATTTGACTACCATCTCATATTTGTAGGACAGGTTCTGACAGGATCTGAGAAATTAAAGTGTTACAGATATAAATGAAACCTTCATTTTATAAATATTAATAGAATTTATGACCCAGAGCCTGTAGTACCATGGAAGTTTAGATGGCGTACAAAATTGTTGTATGATGAGGCATGGCACACATTTCGTGCTATTTGCTAAGCAATATTTCAATAAGAATAAACAAACTGCAAACAATTTATTGACCCAGATTTGTGTGTAAGACATTAATGCACCATCCTCCTGCACAAAGATTCCAATCTATTATTTGATAGGAAATTGTTTTGAGAATTATTTTTAATATATAAAAGTTTTATAATGCATCCGTTTAAATTATAATATAACATCATGGATTCCTAGGATTTGAAATTAAGCCAAAATTTATCTGTCCCTCATGCATTAAATATAGGCCAAAGTGACCCAAATTTTGCTCACCTGTGTTCAGTGTTATAAGGGGGTTGTAATGGTATATTTAAATGGGTTTCTGAGAAATGCACCTGAACGCAAGCCTGACCTACAGACAAGTTTAAAACTATATGCCCCGTCCACATTCATGCATAAAAATTAAGAACTAAAACAAGATGCAACCCTAAACCACAATTCATGATGTATTTACATTTCAAGCTGTTTACATCAATAGAGGTTTGGAAAAGATTTGATTTGTTGTTTGCTTAACGTCCAGTGGCAAATATGTCATTCATCTTCGGGTGAGGTTTGGAAAAGAAATCTATAAAGATTTAAATCCCCAAATTACTTGGCTGTTATTCTACCGTATTTTCCTGCCTATAGGTCGAGACTTTTTTACTTTAAAATGACCATTTTACCATTATAAGTCTATGGAGAAAGTATCAATTAGACCTATAGTCCACATAAACTTATAGTCTAGAAAATACAGTATAATTCATATCAATCTATTGTTTAGAGGTTCAAAGGACAATACCGGTATATGCCACAAATGGTCCACTATAAATCATTTTCAGCTATTGGTTCAGAAGGATGAGAGGGGGTGCATGCAAAAAGTTTTATTATATTTCTAAATAGACATAAGGAAATTTAAGTCCAAGAAATGAAAAATACACTGCAGTTCACTTTCAGTTTTTAGGGTTAGGTTGCTAAGCAACCAAAACCCTTATGCCGTCGGTCGTTTGGTTGGACAATGAAGGAAACTTTGGAAATCTGGTGTTTTGTGGAAAAAGTTGGACCAGAAGTTTTTGAAACTATGTTTTTATGAGTAAATATGCAAGCTTATCTAGGATTGAAGCTTAAGCAAGGCTAGTTAAGCAGCTTTTTATTTCGATTTTGAGATGACACATGCGCAAAGAAACCTCCATATTTTCCGAATTACGACTATGTTTATATTTGAATATCATATAAGAAAATAAACATTCCGCGGTAAAATAGTCCTAATATTTGTTGTTGCTGTTGTAGTTGTTTTTTAATAGAAATGTAACTGAAACACACCGAGAAGTGTAATTGTCCAGTTATTTAATAAAAGATGTGTGTTTTATTGACGATTTCCTTTTTGTTTTGAAAGCCATGTAAAGTATTCGCACCTTTTAAAGTGTACAATGCTATCGGCGTAAGGATTTTGAATGTTTACATTTGCACGGATATTTTGGGAAGGATTACAATCAGGTTTATTTTCAAAAGATTTCAAAGGTAAGTTCCATTTTTGTTGTGAACGTGATTGTTAACTTATACAGAACATATTTTGCACATTATTTGCTTATTCTTCTTGTAATTCTGATGGTATTTTGTGTATTTGATTAACCTTTTGACCTGATCATCGTGACTTCATTTTGTCAAACCTGTTGGTCAGTGATAGAATTGCATACAGGTTATTTGAAATGCCGACAACTTGCACATTAAGATTGAAAAACAATGTGTTTATCATTAATTTAGAAAACGGTATTATCGAAAGTATAATGGGTTTATTTTAATTGAAAGCTTGAATGTTTACGTTCTGATCTACCTGCACATGCGCAATGTAGTGTAAATATATTGTAGAAATGACCCCCTTCTACAATTGTCCAAACTTTGTCTTTTTATATAACCTTAATAACTTGAAGACCTTTGATTTCTGTTTATTTTAATTCATCAAATCATTATTATGCGTTTGTCTTTTTAAAAAAATTCAATTTAGAGTGATAATTCAAGAAGCGTTAGCCGACTCGTGCTTTCTTTGATTGATTAGTGCATATTTATTGAAATAATCATCAGCAATGTTTGTACAAATAAAAGTCAAATGCTAGCAACCTAACCCTAGCAGTGCTATGCACTTTGATTGTTACTTTGATACTGAAAGCTCTGTGTGTCAGAATTTCTCATTTAAAGCACCATTTCCTGGCAAAATATATAGGTACATGTGTTATATAAATGGAAGGAATTTTTTTATTTTAAGTCTCAATATTCCAATAAAATTAGTTGAATCAAAATGATAGAAATAACTTGTTAAAATGCACATCATGACCAATCATCCAAGTAAATATGACTGCAAATGGACTAACTGCCTCTGAAATTTGATTTTACAAACCATTATTATATTCAGCATGTATGAGTAAAGGGCATCATAAGTGCCTCAACATGTCGATAGGTAAACAATTAAAGTGAGGACACACTATTATGCTTGACCAAATAAAGTGTTGGATATTATAATATACATTACACAGAAATATTGGACCTACCACAAAAATCAGGTGAAAAAAGAAATTCCAGCCATGTTGCTTTTTTTGCCCCTTTAACACCCTATATCTCAAAAGCTGTAAGATATGGGAAAAATCTGTTGACAGAAAACTGAAAGCACTCATGAAGATGAATTAAAAGAACAAATTGCAATTGAAATCGGATGAAAAATAAAAATTTTATGTCTCGTCCAAATTGGACTTGCTAATTTTTACCCCTTGTATCTTGAAAACAACAGAAGATAGAAAAAGTTGGCATACAAATGTTTGTTTGTTTGTTGGGATTTTATGCCGTTTTCAGCACATTTTCCTATTTCGCGGCGGCCAGTTTTTACTGGTAGAGGAAGCCGGAGTACCCGGAGAGAACCACCGACCTTTGGTAGGAAAATTAATTAATTAATTAATTAATTGTCAATTAATATCGGAGTCGAACACACCCCGCCACAGATGAGATTCGAACTCACAACCTCAGCGTTGACAGGCTAGTGATCATTAGTAGTCATGACGAACTACCCAGACCACTCGGCCACTGAGGACCCCGGCATACAAATGAAGCATGAATTAAAAGAAAACATTCCCAATAGGAATTGGATGAAAAATAAGACTAGAGGCTCCCGCTCACCCTCAGAAGAACTCAAAATTTACTGGTATTCATACTGTTGGTGGTTGGGCTGAGTGATACATAACTGATGTCATCTTATTGTTGCTAACTTTGGTTTCATTTGGCATTATGGTTTTATTAAATGAATTTTCCCATAGAGACCTATGATAAATCAATGTTTGCTATTGAGGCCATCTTAGTTGGCAGTCTGGGTCATCATAGATGCTTTTGATAAGGAATTATACCACAGTTTGGTCCCCATAAGCCAAGTGGTTTCAGAGAATAAGACCTTTAAGAACCATTGCTGCCAAATTTGGTTCAATTTGGATTTGTAGTTTAAGACAAGAAGATCTGTAAGTTAATTTTCCCAAGGGTCCTATGTTAAAACTAAGATCAGCTATGGCAGCCATCTTGGTTTGTGAGCTAGATAACTGGATATAATTTTGAAAGGGAATCACCAAAGGCCCATTCTACCACAGTCTGGTCTCAATTGGCACAGTAATTACAGGAGAGGACCTTCAAAATTTTCCTATGTACTGGTAATTCTGAAAGACAACTACCTAAGGATAATTGCTGTCAAGTCTGGTTCCAATTGGCCCAATGGTTTCAGAAGAGAAGTTTTTAAATATATATGGGCTGTAGCAGCCATCTAGGTCAATAGTCCGGGTTGACTGAAACAATTCTGAAAGAGGACCATCCAACGACCATTGTGGAGAAGATTTAAAAAAAAAAAAAATTCTCATAGGGTCCCATGTTAAACTAAGTTCAGCTATGGTGGCCATCTTGATTAACAGTCTGGAACATTGGACACATTTCTGAAAGAGGACCATCTAAGGATCACTGCTGCATAGTTTGGTTCCAATTGGCCAAGTAGTTTCAGACGAGAAAATTTATTAAATGAATTTTCTTATACAGTCATATGTTAAACTAATTTTGGCTATGGTGGCCATCTTGGTCGACAGTCTGTGTCATCAGGCACAATTTCTGAAAGCCAACCATCTAAGAACATTGTTGCTAAGTGTAGTTTCAATTGGCCAATGGTTTCAGACAAGAAGATTTTTAAATGAATTTTCCCCATAGGGTCCTATGTTAAACTAATTTCGGCTGTGGTGGCCTTCTTGGATTCCCGATCAGCACCAAAGTAAGATAGAACATACATGTATCTGTAAAGTCTGGGTTCAATCAGGTATATCGTTCTTGAGAAGAATTTTTTCAAAGTTCAGCCAATCAGAAATAAGAATAGGCTCTGTTGGCCATGTTTCTTCACCAATCAGCACCAAAGTAACAATATTTGGGAAACAATACAAGGAACGTCTCTGCCAGGTTTGGTCAAATCTGTTCAGTGGTTCTAAAGAGGAAGATCAAAATGTTGAAAAGTTACCAGACGCTACGTGATGGTAATAGCACAGTATCTCTAAAACAGCAAGAGGTAATAAAAAATGGATTTTAAAAACGTTTTTCCATTTTCATCAAGGAACATTAAAAACCAAAAATTCGTAAGGGTTCCGCGGAACCCAGTGTCTCGCCTACTTTTGATGTTGTCTATATTTTCAGTGTGATAGGTGAATGCACATAATAGATTTGCAGTTAATGAAATAAAACATTTGAAATGTATGAAAAAAGATTTTGTTGTAAAAAATTAATATAGTATGCAATTATATATATATAGATTTATAAATGAGTAGAAACATAAATTTATTGAATGAACAAATGTTAAAGAAGACAAATTTTAAAGTGCTTAATGATCTAGCCTTTAATTAAAAAAGTAGAATATATGTACAAATAAGAAAATTGTGGGTTATAGGAAATTTGCATTTTTTTCTCATAAACTACATTTAGAGTGAATTAGAATAAGATGTTTAAGGCCAGGTGATATAAATATGAATATAAATTAAAAATGTATTATTGCGAGATGTTAAGTCCATTTATACGTAAAAAACTGAAAAACAGAAATAAATATTTTACAAAATTTTCTCCTGGATACAATCTTTATATCATAAACAAGCTTCTGTCCAAATTTGGTAAAATTCCTGGATAGTTTAAGAAAGTTATTAAAATTTTAAAAACTTTAACCACAGAGTGAATGTAATGTTTCCTGGCAGAAAAACTAAGTCCATTTATAAGTAAAATACGGAAAAATTTTTTTTTTTTTACTAAATTTACTTCTGGATACTATATTATGATCATAAACAAGCTTCTGTCCAAGTTTGGTACAAATCCAGGATAGTTTAAGAAAGTTATTAAAATTTTGAAAACTTTAACCACAGAATGAATGTAATGTTTCCTGGCAGAAAAACTAAGTCCATTTATAAGTAATATACAGAAAAACTGGAATTTTTATTTTACAAAATTTACTTCTGGATACTATCTTATGATCATAAACAAGCTTCTGTCCAAGTTTGGTACAAATCCAGGATATTTTAAGAAAGTTATTAAAATTTTAAAAACTTTAACCACAGAGTGAATGTAATGTTTCCTGGCAGAAAAACTAAGTCCATTTATAAGTAAAATACGGAAAAACTGGAATTTTTTTTTTACAAAATTTCCTTCTGGATACTATCTTATGATCATAAACAAGCCTCTGTCCAAGTTTGGTAAAAATCCAGGATAGTTTAAGAAAGTTATTAAAATTTCAAAAACTTTAACCACAGGGTGAATATTTGTGGACGCCGCCGACGACGACGGAATGTAGGATCGCTATGTCTTGCTTTTTCGACAAAAGTCGAAGGCTCGACAAAAATCATAAGAATAGAATAAAAATATTAAAAGTAAATGAGCAGAAATCTAACTGTCTTCAGCAGGCTCATACCATAATACTACTGCATATATTTGCAGTAGTCTGGAAAATAAGTACCATAACTTTTCCAACAGTGGCTGATTTAACTTTAGGCTCCAAGGAGACTGTATCACTCACCTGGACTTTGTCCATCTTGAATGGCAGCCTGGAACATTGCTGTCAAGTTCCAATTGGCTTACAGGTTTCAAACAAGAAGATCTTTCAGTGAACTTAAGGTACTATGTTACTATGTTTGACTCTGGCAGCTATATTCAATGACGGACAGAGTCATCAGATATAAGTCCGAAAGAAAACCAACTAAAGACTATTGCTGCCAACTTTTATTCCAATTGGCCAATAAGTTCCTATGTTAAACTGTGGTCAGCTCTGGCAGCTATTTGGGATGGCAGGTTGGGTCATCAGATACAATTCTGAAAAAGACCACCTAAGCACCATTTCTGCGTTGTGTTGGCCAGGTGAGCTAACAAGAGGCTCCCAGGAGCCTGAATCGCTCACCTGGTCCTTAAGCTTTAAGGGAGTCTTTCATGAGCTATTACCCCTATAATGGATCATCTGACAACTTCGACCCAATTCAGACTTTTGTAGAGCTCAATGAGCTGATTGTTTAAGCAAACAACAGCTTTTCTCTATTGACAACAACTTAATAAGTACAAATTTCAAAAAAAAATCAAGAAAAAGGGCAATAACTCCTACATGGGTGGTTACATCTTCTTCAAAATTTCAAAGCAGGTAGATCTTGAGGTGTTGAACACTTTAGCTTCCCATCAGAATTTTGATATCTGTCACCATTTTTGAGTTATTTGCAAAAAACTGCAATTTACCCCTATGTTCTATTTTTAGCCATGGCAGCCATGTTTTTTTACAAATCAAAAATACAAACGATAGTTTAGTAGCACTCATGCCAAGGAACAACTACACTAAGTTTGGTTGCAATTAAACTTATGGTGAAAGAGGAGTTAACGATTTTATTACAATGAATAAAGACTGCAAAAATGGTCAATTTTGATGATCTAAGGGGAATAACTCCTAAAAGGAATGAACCTACAACTTCGATCCTGTTACAAATTTTGTAGATCTTTGTGTGCCTAACAATATGAAATTTAAATTTTTCAAATTTCCTTTATAGTATCCAAGATATTGAGCTTAATAAGTGCAAAATTTGGAAAAAATGCAGAAAAAGGGCAATAACTCCTACATGGGTCGTTGGATCTTCTTCAAAATTTCAGGGCAGGTAGATCTTGAGGTGCTGAACACTTTTACCCTATGCCAGAATTTTGATATCTGTTATGGTTTTTGAGTTATATGCAAAAAACTGCAATTTACCCCTATGTTCTATTTTTAGCCATGGCGGCCATGTTTTTTTACGAATCAAAAATCCGAACGATATTTTTGTACACATAATGCCACTAAACAAATGTACCAAGTTTGGTTGCAATTGGACTTATGGTGTCGGACAAGTTAACGTTTGAAAAATTGTTAACAGACGACGACGACAGACGACGACGACGACGACGACGACGACGACGGACGCCAAGTGATGGTAAAAGCTCACATGGACCTTTGGTCCAGGTGAGCTAAAAAGGTGGGGAAAAACATACCTACCAAATATGAATGGTATTTAGAGTCGAAGCTGATGGACCCATAGAAATAATCTCATCCATTAATGATCTCATTACTAGCTTAAAATTCATATAGTTAAATAATATGAAATCATTGATCCAGTCAGTTCATATCAAGGCCTAGTCAATTATTTTAAAAATCATATTGTCTCAATACATCAATACTGAAGTCTTTGATAGATAAAACCAGAGGCTCCCAGGAGCCTGTAATCGCTCACCTGGCATACAGTTGCCAAAGTTGACATTAAAATTCATCTTGTTTGGCGGGTGGGATCATCGGATACAATTCTGAAAGAGACCTACCTAATGATCATTCCACCAAAGTTTGGTTCCATTTGAGCAAGTAGTTCCAGACGAGAAGATTTTTTAATGAATTTCCCATAGGGTCCTATGTTAAACTAAGTTCGGCTGAAGCAGCCATCTTGGTTGGTGGGCGGGGTCATTGGATACAATTCTGAAAGAGGATCATCTAAGGACCATTCCATCAAAGTTTGATTCAAATTGAGCATGTGGTTCCAGACAAAAAGATTTTTTAATGAATTTCCCATAGGGTCCTATGTTAAACTAAGTTCGGCTGTGGCAGCCATCTTGATTGGCGGGTGGAGTCATCGGATACAATTCTGAAAGAGGATCATCTAAGGACCATTCCACTTAAGTTTGACATAAATTGGTTGAGTAGTTTTGGAGGAGAAGATTTTTTAAGAAACCACCCCCTTTTTTCTATTTTTAGTAACGGCAGCCATGTTTGTTGGTGGATTGCGACCCCTGATACAATTCTGGAAGGGGACCACCCAAGGACCATTCCTGCAAAGTTTGGTTGAAATTGGTCCAGTGGTTTCAGAGGAGAAGATTAAAATGTGAATTGTGGACGGACGGACGGACGGACAGACGGACGGACGGACGGACAGACGACGGACGCCAAGTGATGACAAAAGCTCACATGGCCTTTCAGGCCAGGGCTCCCAGGAGCCTGTAATCGCTCACCTGGCATACAGTTGCCAAAGTTGACATTAAAATTCATCTTGTTTGGCGGGTGGGGTCATCGGATACAATTCTGAAAGAGACCTACCTAATGATCATTCCACCAAAGTTTGGTTCCATTTGAGCAAGTAGTTCCAGACGAGAAGATTTTTTAATGAATTTCCCATAGGGTCCTATGTTAAACTAAGTTCGGCTGAAGCAGCCATCTTGGTTGGTGGGCGGGGTCATTGGATACAATTCTGAAAGAGGATCATCTAAGGACCATTCCATCAAAGTTTGATTCAAATTGAGCATGTGGTTCCAGACAAAAAGATTTTTTAATGAATTTCCCATAGGGTCCTATGTTAAACTAAGTTCGGCTGTGGCAGCCATCTTGATTGGCGGGTGGAGTCATCGGATACAATTCTGAAAGAGGATCATCTAAGGACCATTCCACTTAAGTTTGACATAAATTGGTTGAGTAGTTTTGGAGGAGAAGATTTTTTAAGAAACCACCCCCTTTTTTCTATTTTTAGTAACGGCAGCCATGTTTGTTGGTGGATTGCGACCCCTGATACAATTCTGGAAGGGGACCACCCAAGGACCATTCCTGCAAAGTTTGGTTGAAATTGGTCCAGTGGTTTCAGAGGAGAAGATTAAAATGTGAATTGTGGACGGACGGACGGACGGACAGACGGACGGACGGACGGACAGACGACGGACGCCAAGTGATGACAAAAGCTCACATGGCCTTTCAGGCCAGGTGAGCTAAAAAAATATCCTCTTCCCCACTTTATCCATGTAGCATAAAAATGTGTAAAAAAACAAAACTGTAATTTGTTAACATCTTGGAAGTAAAAACAGTAATCTGCATAAATTGTTTTTATTAAAATTATCCGAGTGATCAAAATGTAACTATTCTGCATACAATGCAGTAGATGAAAAATCACAGTTAGTTGTAAACATTACAAAACATACCACAACAAAAGTGTCATAAATAAATAAATACAAACTTAACAAATACTATCTATTATTTTCTTACTGAAATATACCAATTTTGAACAATTTTCTTCTCCAACATTTCTTCCACAAGAACTAATATATTTTCCCTTTGACAGTCAGAAAAATAATTAAAGAAATACAATGCAAATAAGAGAAAACAATTTAAAATTTTCAACAAAAAATTGTCATATTGAGTTTTTGGTGCAAAGCAATATCACCTGATGACCTATTTTGATAAACAATATTTTTATTTTAATCTAAAACCCACTTAAGGAATATCTTCCTTCACAAAATATGATTTTGACAATTGGGGAAAGAGAAGAAATGATAGATTAACAGTCATTTTACTATGTATAATAAAAGAACCTTAATGGAAAGGTCTGGAATTCCACTAAAAGAATATAAAACCACCTCCTTGAATCTTGTTCAAAATAAAATGGGTACTCCATTTTACATTTCAAAGAAACCATTTCAATTAGTTAGTGGAATGTTTAAAAAAAAAACACATTATAACATATAAAATAAAAAAAGATTTAAAAGAATGAGACATATCTAAGAAGCACTTAAAATTAAAACTAATGCCATGAAGATGCATGGACGGTATCATTAAATTATTTACACAGATGAAAAAAAAAAAATTCTGCAGTGTGATAGGCTATGGTGTCTGCAGTTCTACATGGAAAGGATATTCAATTCTGTTACAGAACAGAAAAATAAATTCCTGTTCTGTTTGGTTAAATTTTCCACTGTATCATACTTCTAAAAATATTTTTAGTTACAACACAATTTGATTTGACCATATCAGAATAAATTATGTAGGTGAATAACAAACACAGCAAAATATATCACAAGAGTGGACACACTATATGTCTCACCTGAGTATGCACATGGACACAAAATAATGACTATCTGATACTGGACATTGCAAGTCAAAGGAAAATATGTTAAAAGAAATAGTAATGGACAGGCGATAATTTGTCTGAAAAATCTCATGCATGTCATTCAAGCCTAAAACTGTGTCCAAGGCAAGCTGACAAGTCTCAGACTGGTATGTACCCACCAAAATCTATCTAAAGACCAAAAATGGTGGGATCTATATAATACATTTTTAACATTTGTTGAGAAATGGACTTATTTGTAAAAATGGGACAAGAGTCACTCAAACCTAAAATTGAGATCAATTTGGATATATGTATTACAGCCACAGAAAAATGAACTTAATCATAAAAATGTGACTCAAGTCTGAATTCAAGTCAAGGTCTTAGACAGCCATGTATCCAAAGCACTATCTATTGACCAAATATGGTTGGTCTATATATTGCAGTTGCTGAGAAATGGATATTATCCCAAAATGTGAAACAAGTCAGTCAAGCATGAAATAGAGGTCAAAGGTACATGTAAGGTGTCAGATGTTAAAGTGGTATATACTAAGAACTTCTATCCACCAAATACTGTAGGTATTGTTACAAATGTAGTACAGTTGTTGAGAAATAGACTAAATCATGAAAATGTATATTATGTCACTCAAGCATGAAATTCAAGTCAAGTTCAGCTGACAGGTGTTAGACTGAAATGTATCCACTAAGAACTACCTACAGAACAAATATAATGCATCTAGGTATTAAAATTGTTGAGAAATGGAATTAAACTCAAAAATGTTACAAAGTTACTCAAGCATGCAATTGAGGTCAAAGTCCTAAGACAGGTGTCAGACTTGCATGTACCCACTAAGAACTATCTATAGACCAAACACAGTGGGTATAGGTACTATAGTTGATGAAAAATGAACTTAATCAAGGAACTTGGATGAAAGTCACTCAACCATGAAATTGAGGTCAAGGTCCATAGACAAATGCTAGACTGGCATGTACCCATCAAGAACTATCAATAGACCAAATATGGTGGGTCTAGATATTACAGTTTTAGAGAAATGGACTTAATTGCAAAAATGTGACACAGGTCACTCAAGCATGAAATTGAGGTCAAGGTCAAAAGGCATGTGTCAGACTGATATGTACCAACCAAGAACTATCTATTGACCAAATATGGTGGGTCTCGTATTCTAGTTGCTGAGAAATGGATTTAACCACGAAACTTGGTCGCAGATTTCACATTTATGTTTATGAAGTCAGTGAACCATGAAAATGTGGTCAGAGTCACAAGACAAGTATACTGCGGCAAACCTTATACGATAAGCTATCTGTGGACCATAAATCTTAATTGTAGGTATTATATGTGCAAAGTTATTAAAGTTTTAAAAAAAGTTACGCTGCCGTCGCCACCGGAAAGTAACACCTATATCTCGCCTTTGCGACTTTTCGTCTCAGGCGAGACAATAAAATTTAAGATACAGTTGCATGTAAAATATGAAAAATACAATAAAATATTTCAAATAAAACAAAAATAATTATTCTTTGGCTTTGGCTTTAGGTTTTTTCTATGCATCCTTTGTTATAATGTTGATTACAAATAATACTTGATTTGAAAAAAAAATTATAGTCCATACCTCATTCCTGTCTCGCATGCGAGTCGGGATAAGTAATTTAAAGCTAAACGGAGAGAACTAGTCGTTAAAAAGGATTGGCTGTCCCAACATCACGAGATGAACGCATGCATGATCAATGGCCTCTGATTGGTCAGTCAACTGGAATAGCTGATCTGAGGATGCAACTCTGTACATGATTATGGGATAGCATCACCTAAACTAGGGAAAATCGTCATGGGCTGTACAACATACAATATTTGTTCAGTTTACCATAGTAAAGATTTAAAATTATTGCTGGGTGTCTAATAAAACACAGAAATTCATTTGGCGCTTTTAGTTTGTAGCTTTCAAAAGCGTTTTTCACACTGTCGTACCTGTACATCTGCATTCTATTAATAGCCATATAACGGTCTATTTACAGACAGATTGACTTAATACATATAGAGATACATTTTTAAGAGCATTAATTTGGAATAAGAATAACTATAGATCTGATCTGACAACCCAACAAGGAAGGATCATTGATTTGTCTTTCATATCGTTAAATGTCATCCCTTACGTTTCAGAAGTTATCATTATGGCAATTTAAAAAAAATCAAGTATAAAAAATTAAAATCTTTAGTAAAAAGGCAGCCCAAAAAGCGACCAAAACACAGACTATGTAGTTATATAGCTATTGAAAGGTAGTAATAATACATATAATAAGGGAAAGTTTAATTTGATGACATTACAAAAATTTAATAATACATAAAAAATAATACTCTTTATTAATAAAAAGCTAAGAGACGGCTAGCTTTTTTAGAAAAGCTATTACTTGTTGTATTCAAACAAATCAGATGCATTAAAGTACATAATTGTTATATCTATATTCAGGTAAATCTTTCTGGTATCAAATCTTCTAATGACCCCAAACTAACAAGCAAAGTTACTTTTGCACCACTTTACAGAGTCCTCAAGTAAAAATATTTTTAAAACTACACATATATATATACGTATAATCATTACGAATTGAGACAGTGATAAGTAAACCTTAGACATAAAAATCAACATTTTAGATTTGATGTGTGATTCTTTTCAAGTATCTGAAAAGTTATTAAAAGATGATAAATGAAAGCATTGTGAACGGCATTGCCATCAGATGGTTATAACATCTGATACTGATTTACCAGATACTTCATGAACTCATATGCATTCTTTTAAATTTATCTAAGTAGTACTGATGTCTGTAATATTTTCCAATATTTTTGGTTGTAACGCTTGTATGTGATATATAATATTTCATCGGTTAAACTCAGCCTTTCCTTATAATGAGAAACCAGAGTGAGTTATATTTTCCTAACCAATGTAGGTAAGGGAGATAATAAATTTGTCTCCCTTTTAGCCTCAAGACAAACAGGAGAGAATTTAATTATCTCCCTTACCTACATTGGTTAGGAAAAGATAACTCACTCTGGTTCCTCATTGAAATTCTTAAATGTTCTCCTAGGGACCATCTTAAAATTGCAAGACATTTCTCCATACTCAAGGCCTTGCTGACTTTTAAGATGAAGAACTGCAATAAAAACACTATTCCTTTGCTTGCCTATTGCTACATACAGGCAGAGATTTTGTGCAATGAATCAAGCTACTATATTCCTTCTTCTTTATTATGAAATCTCACCCCTAAATTTCCTCAAATTCTTTACATGTAAGTCAATTTGATATATCTCAATCTTTACAATTCATGTACATGTTAAAGCATGGGTTAATTAAACGCAACTATTATAAAAAAAATACATATCGACACATCCAAGTTGTTTATAATTACTGATAATAAAAGTTAGGTATGATCAGCAGTTGACAAATTTGATAAGATGGTTAAAAATATCACATAAATAAACTGGTCCCATGAAGAAAAGTAATAGTGAACCAGCACTACAACTCTGTATCTACTCCTCTGCCTTCAGGTACCTGAGATAGTTTTGGTGATAAATGATTGTTATTATAATAATCTGGATATCTTGCTGTAAGGTAAGTATCATCAGATCTAAACGAGCTGGGAGGTCTATAAGACATGTCCATACTTGCTGTGAGTGGACCCAGGTCTAATCTTGGCACTTCTGGTTGTGGTGATTCTGACTTTGGTATATCCTGTTGTTTTCTAAGTTTTAATACTACTGGCGTAACAGGCATACCATCGTTATAGTCCAAACTACCATCTAGATTGTATTTAGCATCTGGATTCACAGTCAATAATGTTGTTGCATTTAAGTCTTCTGTGTTTTTAGTTTTATTTGATTTTTTTCGTTTCACTTTTTTGCTTCTCCGTAAAGAATCTTGTGAAATTACACCTGAGTCAGGGCTGTCGTTCCCTTTCAAAGTTTTCTTTTGAGAAGTATTTCTCATCACAGTCAGAGTCTGTCGAGGTTTGACTTCTTGTAATGATTCTGCAGAATCTGAATTATAGTCATGTGATTTACCAACAGTTGTAACAGGAACTAGAGGAGGTGGCATTATTCTTATTGGGCTATGCACTGGTAACTCAAAATTAACATTGTGATCATTTCTACTTTTATATAGATGTGGATTATCTGGAATTTAAAAAAAAAAGAATAGTAGTACAATAAAATATAAAACAGTTTCAGTGTTCTCCGGCAGAAAATTCTGAAGGCTCAAAAATCATAGTGCGCAAACGACATTTTTTATTGAAATAAATGTAACACGAATATTGTGTATATAAAAAACATGTATTGATAAACAGAAAATAATTTTTCTGTGTATTAAAATGTTTATAACTAAATGAATAGTATTATACATTTGTATACATTTACATAGAGGTAAGGGAACAAATATAAAATAAATCAGTTAAATATTCTTCTATTTTTATGTGCCTGCAATCTTCATGTCTATATATATCTTTTAATTTTCCCTTTATAGAAATGATCATCATGCATTTGTTATTTTGGATAGTACCCTCGTTAAATGTGTGAACAATTCCTTTTATCAAATGCTTGGAACTCTCCTTGTTTGAATGCAAAACTGAAAAAAATTCTTAATCCCCCCCCTCAGGGATGATTTTAGTCAGTTATTTAAAACTGATTTCAGTTATTTGGTATTGCAAAATTTATTTGAAAATTTGTCAAAAAGAACCTGCCAGAAAATTATATTTTGCACACCTAATCCCCATATTTCAGTTATTTCTTCTGCTCATTAAAATCATCCCTATCCCCCTGCAATTAAACATTTAAATCCTTTTTTATTCAATGCGACTAAAATATTTTTGTATGTGAAGAATGGTTCTGCGTCTTGTATTTAGAATCCAATTTTCATCACATGTCACAAATGCCAAGACAAAATAATTCACAAATATTCCATGATCTTCCATGTTTTAAAAAAAAAAGCCTGATTTTCATGTCGGGTGAATTTTATCAACTTGTGTTCACATCTATTCTACACGCAAAAAGTGTGTGTATAAACAACGGCAGGGCTTTTCCAGTCAAATGTGTCAACATATGTTTTAATCTTTGAAATTATTTTATTCTGGATGACAGTATGCAGATATATATAGGTACGATTGTGTTTATATACCGATTGTTTTGACATGTGAAAGGGTGATTTCCCATTTCCGATCGCTTGTTTATATTTTTGACCACAGCCATTCACGATCGTTTTATTTCTTAATCCCAAAAACTTACACAAGCGCAATTATTTCATAAAATCCATATTTTCTAGAAGTAAACACGTTTTTTGCATGCTTTATTGTATTTAAAACAGTGTGTATAAAAATAGAAGTGTAAAGGTCAAATGTCATCACTTCCAACCAATAGAAAACGTCGATCTATTTTTACTTCAGTGGAAACACACATCTTGATTTCATATTTCGGCTATCCATAATAGATAATTACCGATTCTACAATTTCTATTGACAAGTAAATTTAAATATCTATTAAATACAATGCAAACAGAAGTGCTTGAATGTTGTCAAATACTTCTTTATTGCAAACTGACTTTTAATTACGATGACACAGTGGTGTTACTAATCAAGGCGCCGCAGTAAATTAAGACACTACAGTGAATGACAACTTCAAAGAGAATATATACAAATTACGACTGATCGTAACTCTTACAACCTTTAGTGAAACAGTACCCAGGCCCTTTTAAAACAAGTGTTATCTGTCTATGTTTTTCATATCCATCAAAAATCTGATTATGTGATATACATGTTAAATCAAACTGTTTCCTTTTTGTCCACTTATCCATCTTCATAGACATTTAATTTTGTGACTATTCTGACTAAACAATGAGTTTCATTATCAATGGATAATTACAAAACTTATCAATATGTACTGAAATCTCATCAAGATTAATTTTCAGTGTTGCTTCCTTTAATAGTATCCCTATGCAAACCCCCTCTCCAGCAGTTTATCAATAGTTTGAATACTTAATATTCTAAAACAAGGGGCTGTATCATTGACAGAAACATAAATTCCACAATAACGTTTAACTCGGTTTTCCTTCATCATTTGGAACTGTCTGAGAGCCATAATCCCACAATAACCAAATTTAACTGGATTTTCCTTCATCCTTTGGAGCTGTCTGACAGCCATAAATGCCTTCATCATTTGGAGCTGTCTGACAGCCGTAAATCCCTTCATCATTTGGAGCTGCCTGACAGCCACAAATCCTTTCATCATTTGCAGCTGTCTGACAGCTATAAATCCCTTCATCATTTGGAGCTGCCTGACTGCCATAAATCCCTTCATCATTTGGAACTGCCTGACAGCCACAAATCCCTTTATCATTTGAAGCTGTCTGGCAGCCATAAATCCCTTCATCATTTGGAGCTGCCTGACAGCCATAAATCCCTTCATCATTTTGAGCTGCCCGACAGCCATAAATCCCTTCATCATTTGGAGCTGCCTGACAGCTATAAATCCCCAAATAATCAAATTTCACTGGATTTTCATCATTTGTAGCTGCATGACAGCCATAAATCCCTTAATCATTTGGAGCTGCCTAAGAGCCATACATCTCCAAGTTAACAGCCAAATTTTTCCTTTGGAAAATTCAGTTTAAAATGGAAGTAGTGACTGAGATAAGCATGAAATTCTAGAATTTTGTGTGCAACTGAACTTTTACTGTAGCTACTGTGAGCATTTTATCTTCTGTTACACCAATAATATTTTACCTTGGAATGGAGTGGAAAACTTTAAGATTAAGAATTTGTATCTTTTGTTACATGGCTGCAGGGGTTCTCTGGATTTAAAACACATGCTGAATTATTTGCTTATCCACAGTTTTTCTCTGATAAAATGCTAGTTCAGGAATTTCACCTTTTTTGAGAATGACTCTAGACTCTTCTACTGAAATGAATGTGAATTACTTAAAAGAAGTTTGGCCTGTACTTACCTATAGTAGAAATTTTTCTATCTTCTTCTCCTTCTCCTTCAGAATCTCTGTGTGTTGGTGGTTTGTAGGATTTTTTCTTTTTTCTTTTCACTTTTTTAACAGTTACTTCATTGTCAATATGAGAATGTGATTTTTTCCTTATGCTTCCATCTTTAAAGAGTTTCTCTGCCTAAAAATAAACCTTCTTTGTTAATACATGTACTCCCTTTTTTCAAATTTTTATCATAAAAAGTTAAAGCATCTGAAAATGATATTTAATTAATGCTAAATTGGCCCAATGCTTAAAGGAGTTATGATAGGCTTTTAATCACGACAACACACGATCCCCATTGATTTCATATTACAAAAAAACAACTATCGATGTTACCTTACCCTGGATTGAATTCTTATTAAGCTAATTATATACTTTGAAAGTTGCCGCATTGTCAACAGAAAAATTTTAATTAGATGTATAGTCACGTGACTGTGTGACATAGTAAGATCAACATGGACATGAAAGCAACATACGCTTTATGGACTTTCGATCACAAAAGCTCAAAATGAACATGGAAATGTTTGAAAATGTTTGACAGCGATATCCAGATCTAACAACGTCTCCAAACACCAAACCCTACAAGTCTGAACGGTTGTTTAATAATTGACAACTTTCTTTCTCTATCAACAAATGCAAAATGTGAGACTATCATTAAGGGTGTAATAAAATGACCCACATTTAATTATTGTTTAGTTGAGGTTTTACGCCGTTTTCAGAACATTTGGCTATTTCGCAGCCGCTAGTTTTTATTGGTGGAGGAAGCCGGAGTACCCGGAGAGAACCACCGACCTTCAGCAGGAAAATTGGCAATCCTTGTCAATTTAGATCAGATTCGAACACACCCCACACAGGTGAGATTCTAACTCAAAACCCCAGTGTTGACAGGCTAGTGATCATTAGTAGTCAAGACGAACTACCTAGACCACTCTGCCACCAAGGCCGCTCCCCCCCCCCCCCCCCACATTTAATTAAAATCAGTACCAATTTACCTGAAAGAGAATCACAGGTATTATACTTGCAAATTAGGATTAAGTCGATTTATTTCATGAAAATATTTTGAAGTATAAACATTTACAAATTCTTTTCTGAAGATAAGAGAAAAAAACGAGAATTCACAGTAAGTAGCAATTTTTCTTCCATTTCTCATTCACAGGAGCTCTTTTCACAGAATTTGTAAGGGTAAATTCCAGGTATTTGAACCATCTGATATCTTCTATTTTTTACCTTGTTCCCACGGTTGAAACAACTCCCAATATTAACCAAACTCCTTTTATTTTACATAATTTTATAAATTCATTCAATATTGATATTTTCTAGCTTTTAAAAGCACACAGATTTTGTTTGATTCAATATACAAATCTGTTGTCGCTGGCAGCTATTGGATCATGTTACGTCACAAGTCGGAAAGCCTCGTTTTCGGAATGTTTGTTTAGTTGGGGTTTTACGCACATTTTGCTATTTCGCAGCAGCCAGTTTTTATTGGTGGAGGACGCCAGGGTGCCCGGAAAGAACCACCGACTGTCGGTAGGAAAATTAGCAATGCTTGTCAATTTAGATCGGAGTTGAACACACCTCATCACAGGTGAGATTCGAATGCACAACCTCAATGCTGACAGGCTAGTGATCATTAGTAGTCATCTAGTAGTACCTAGACCAATCGGCCACCGAGGCCCCTCGTTTTCGGAATGAAAATATGAATAATTAACAGGCGAAAATAGGTCATAATAATATGTATGCATCAGATTGTTTACGGTCACTAAAAGTTTCATCACACCATTCCTTGTCATAATTCCTGTGATTTAAATGTGACTTTAATATCATTGTTAAAATGGATAGTTATTTAATAATTATACAGATTAATATGGATAGCATAGATTAGAGTTGACAACTTAGATATGATTTCCTAGAAGATCATTCATATACAATTCAAATTTTAGTGAGAATATTACTAAAACCTATATTTCAGATTGTTAATTATCCATGGAAGTAATAAATTCAAACAAATTATTTCATATCATGGAGAAGATTACATTGTATAATTTTTCTTTTGCCTGAACCAACAGAATGCTTATTCAATGTAAACAGAATAAAATTATGTGTCTTTGAATATTACAGGACTTACATTATTATTGGTTTCCATCTGTCTGACTGGACTTGTGGATGGTGGAGGGGTTTCTCCTGAAGTTACATCTCTCTCTTCTTTATACTCTTTGTTTGCTTTGAATGAATTATTTCTACAAAGGGAAAGATTTAATGATAGGTTTTTGGCCTGTAAACCATTCTGTCTGACGAATAAATATTGTCAAGTTGCAAATCCATGTAAATTTCACAAATAGTTTATCATACAAGTGGCAAGAAGGTAAAACTATATATATTGAGTATAAAATCTCACCGCATAATGCATATTACAAAATTTTAAGCAAAGGTGCAATAGTTTTAATGGCTGTTGTTTGTCCTGAGGTAACCGTAAAGCCTTTAACAGAGAAATATCTTGCATCTCAGTAGTCAAGACAGCCATACTAGTTAGTTTGTTAAGTAAAGAACAGTAGAAATTCCTTTACAATAGAAAGTCATCATGTGAAGTTAATTTCCAATCAATTCCAGATTGCTAGATTTGATGTGCATAAACTGTAAAGATATTGAACTAGAGGCTCCAAAGAGCCTGTATCGCTCACCTGGAATCATGATGTTCCACTGATTGAAACATTTTTTCTAGTAATGAAAGTGCATAATGTTTTGACTCAATGTTCAGCAAAGGTATTGTTTTGTAACTTCAAAGTATAGTGAGTTACCTTTTTTGCTTGATTTTTGATTTTGAAAATCAACAGGCTTCAAGCTGTCTACTTTTATACATGTGAACCTTCTGACAATCTGGAGGTATGAATGTCCAGATCGTTATAAAACACTTACAATAAAATTAAAGTAAAAAAATCAATAAAAATTAAACAAAACAAAAAAACATTAAAAAGAAGATCTTTAAGTAAAATGATCCTATGTTAACTTATGTTTGGCTCTGGTGGGCATCTTGGATAGCGGGCAGGGTCATTGGATATAATTCTAAAAGAGGACCACATAAGGACCATTTCTGCCATGTTTTGTTCCAAATGACCTCTAGTGGCTTCAGGCAAGATCTTTAAGTAAATTTCCCATAGGCTCCTTTGTTAAACTATATTCGGCTATGGCGGCCATGTTGGATGGCGAGCAGGGTCATCGGATATAATTCTAAAAGAGGACCATCTAAGGACCATTGATGCCAAGTTTTGTTCCAATTGGCCTAGTGTTTCAGAAAAGAAGATCTTCAAGTAAATTTCCCATAGGATTCTATGTTAAACTATGTTTGATGACAGGTGGGGTCATCTGATATAATTCTGAAAGAAGTAAATTTCTCTTAGGGTCCTATGTTAAACTATGTTCGGCTCTGGTGGATATCTTGGATGATGGGTTGGCTCATCGGATATAATTCTGAAAGAGGACTACCTAAGGATCACTGCTGCCAAGTTTTGTACCAATTGGCCCCAGTATTTCAGAGAAGAAGATTTTTTAAAAAGTTTACGACGGACGACGGACGCAAAGTGATAGCAATAGGTCACACTGGCCCTCTGAACCAGATAACCTAAAAATGAAAATAGGTACAGATAATTGGCACCAAAGCTATGGCAAAATACAATTTAAAATATCTGAAATCAATAGGGAACCTCCCTTTGCTTTCTAATGCATTTCAATAACAACATGCATACCTGACAATTTTTCTTGATCCCCTTGGTCCGACTCTATTCATCTAATGACAGAAAAAACCAAAGTATTAGAGAAAATAACAACATACATGTTAAATAGTTTTGTACCTGACTGTTATAGAAATGAGAAAGAAAAATAAAAAGAGTATATTATTACTGATTATATTAGTTAACATGGCAATTATTACCCACACATTAGGACAGGAATGTGTAGATGAAATATGAACATAAACCCTGCATGGTACTAAACCAACATGCTGAGCCAGGTTTTTAATGTGCTACATTGTAGCTTACAAAGTCACATTTCACAGGTCACCTAACATAGATACATTATTCTGGCTCTGTGCCAACCAGTCTTTGCTCAGCAGGTAAGCAGCAAATATCAATTTTAAAGTCTTTGGTTTGAATTGGCATTCTTTGTTTCTAGTAAAAGTTATCTAATAAGATTTTGAAAGTAAACCACCTGAAGACCAATTGCTGCAAAAATTGGTTCCAACTGGGTAAAATGTTTCAGACAAGATGAACTTTCCCATAGCGTCTCATATCAAATTAGGATAAGCTTCAGCAGCAATATTGGATGGCAGTCCAGGACTTTGGATATAATTTTGAAGGAGGACAACTAAATGACTAGTTTGGCCAACTTTCGTTCTGGGCTGTGCAGTTACAGACAAGAAGGTTAATTAATGAATTTTCCCATATGGTCCTGTGTTAAACTAATTTTGGCTTTGGTGGCCATATTGACTAGCAGTTTAGGTCATGAAAAACAATTTTGAAATAGGACTACTAAGGCCTCTTCCAACAAATTTTAATCTCAATTGGCCTTATATTTTCTAAGGAGACTTTAAAATATCTTTGGCAGATTTTTCTATTTTTATTAACAATAGCCATATTGGTTACAGGTCTGAATCCTCAGATACATTTTTCAAAGGCGACTACATGAAGACTATTCCAGAAGGTTTAAATATGCCCAGTGATTCATACAGTGATTCATTTCTGATACAGAAAGAGAATTAGATTTTTAAAAGGAAAGTTTATGATGACAATACCAGAGTTGGCAATCTGGACAAAATGATCTAAAAATATGCAGTATTAAGGGGCACAACACTGGAAAGGTAAATGTGAATCATGTAAAATTGAAGTTGATTATTTTTTTCTTAATGTCCAGTGGCAAATATTTCATGCTTCTTCACGACAAGAACAAGTTCAACATTTATCAAACATAATTCAAATAGGGATGGAACAGGACACAAATAGGCATTTTCCAAACACATTACTCACTATGGTCCATGGTCAGGCTTTCTGTATTATGACCTGACAGCCCCCCAACGAAAGGGTCTCCCCTATCCGCCACATGGGGACGCGCTAGGCAGCTCTGTGGGTTGATCTGTCAAAGGTGACTATAAATTGAAGTTGATCTATCATTTCTATGCTTTATTCGATGTTCTCAATACTGTTAATACTTCAAATTATTTCATTGAAGCATACTAAAATTATTGAATTGAAAACAATTTTGGACTTTTGTATTTAAGACAAAGGTAAAACTTAATGGCTAAGTGCCTATCTACCAGGACATAAAAATGGTACAGATTGTCATGCTTAACAAAGTACATATACATGCGTTATCTTTATTCTATTTGGTTTATTGTCACTTTTATGTGAACTGGCATCATTTACTTTGATGGTAGTTGGTTGCCATTAAACTTATAAAAACTTACAGGTACTCGTCTACGTCTACCAGTAGATAATGGTGGCCTGACCGTCTCTACTTCTTTCTCTCTTTGTTTAACAATGTAATCGTATGTTGTCATTTTGCTATACACTGTTGGAAAAAAACATTCTGATAAAAATCCAAGTTGATTAAGTTTATAGTCAGAAAATTAAAGTGTATGTTCCAAATAAAAGTTAATCATTTGTTTTTTAAACCAAAATATGGTAAAAATAAATTTTAAAAAGAAGATCTTCCTACAGAACTTAAACTCTTAATTTTACTCCTTAAGTTATTCATAATAGTAAAATCAAGAAATTTTAAAATATACTATACGATACTTAGATCACATACTTAGATAGCAATGGAATGCAAATAAATGTATGAGTAATGCCAGTGATAGTAGTAACAATATAGCAGTAAGTCCCAGCAGAGCTAACCAGCCTGCTTCCTCTTCTACTGGAATAAACATTATTTTGAACTCTGAAAAAAAAAAAAAAACTTTCAATTTAATGCAGAATGTTTCATAATAAATCGTATGACTACAAGTAATCTTGTGTATAATGTACTGGTATTGTATATAGAATGTTAGGCCATGATGTCAATTACAAAAATCCTAGTCGATGCACTTCACTTATTTCTTAGAAATCTTCTACTTGAAAGAAGTAAATGTTTTTTCTCGGAAGATTTATCCAGACGCACAGTAATTTTGCATCCATTCAGTAAATATTCAATATATACATGTATAATGTCTTGAAAACTGTTAATAATCCAGAGTGCAATATGTTTTTAAATCTTGGGTAGAACATTCTGTCAGTTAAATGGAACTTGAGACTTCATATGATAAATGTCCTAATCATATTTCATCAAAATTAAACCACTATGTTAAAAGATCAAGAAATGAAACTGAAGTGAGAGCTGGCAGATGTTGAATCAACAAATTTTTCGTCCACAACAATATATTCTGCTAATTACTGTATAATGTACTAAGAAATTACAGTAGACTCTTCTTGTTCAAGGTTAACGTACTAAGAAATTACAGCAGACCCTTCTTGTTCAAGGTTAATGTACTAAGAAATTACAGCAGATTCTTCTTGTTCAAGGTTAATGGACTTTCAATCAAATACTTTGAAATACAAGTACTTGCAATTTTAAGATATCAAGTCAATTTTAATTTCACTAAACTGGTAATCTATAATCAGCATATGCCTTATAAAAATTTAAGCTCTGAAATTTTTCAGAAAATGTAAGAAGCAGATTTACATGTAAATGTAGCACTTAAATTTTTTTAGCTTTAAAATCTAAATCATGGTTGATTTTGTTGAAATCAGCTTTCTGATCAATATTAATTTGTTTACCTGGTGAAGATGATGTCGAATTATCTGAAAAAAAAATCAATTCTTTCTACAATTAATTAGGCATACTACAGCACTTCTCCTTATAATATTTTCCAATAATCCATTTATTGTTGTTAATTAACATTTGCATCCTGAAACTTAGTAATTAGAGTGGACAAAAATTAACTCAATAACATATCCTTCAAATAACTGGTAACTAGCATCTAATAAGGAACAAATATTTCAAAATTTAAAATACATTTTCTGTCTTTCCAAGAATTGAATTTTTAACTAGAGCCTGTATTGCTCACCTAGAAATAATTTGCCTTTTTCCGTATAAAAACAAAGTTTTTCCCCAAAAAGTGTTTCCCAATTTTCTTATAAATTCAAAAGGGACCTTTCTTTGATCATGTCCAACACTGTGTATAAAATTTATGAAAATCTGTGAAGACAATCTTAAGTTATCATACAACAGTGTTAATTCTCAAAATATGCATTTTTTCATATAAAAACTAAGGTTTTCCCCAAAACTTTTTTTCCAATCTTCCTAAAAATCAAAAGGGACCTTCCTCTGATCATGTCCAAAACTGTGTATAAAATCTATGAAAATTTGTGAAGCCAATCTTAAATTATCATACGACATAGTGTTAATTCTCAAAATATGCATATTTTTCATATAAAAACTAAGCTTTTCCCCAAACAGTGTTTTCCGATTTTCCTAAAAATCAAAAGGGACCTTCCTCTTATCATGTTCAACACTGTGTATTAAATTTATGAAAATCTGTGTGAAGGCAATCTGAAGTTATCATATGACATAAGGTAAATTCTCAAAATATGCATTTTTAAATATAAAAACTAAGTTTTTCCCAAAAATTGTTGTCTGATTTTCCTCAAAACCGAAAGTGACCTTCCTTTGGTCAAGTCCAATATTGTGTATAAAAATCATAAAAAACTGTGAAGGCAATCTTAAGTTATCGTACGACAAACGAAATGCTCACGGACGGACAAACAAGACTGATCACTGTAGGAGGGCCACTATGTCCCATGGTGGGGCCCTAATAAATTGTTTGAATATTTCCTAGCTGGCAGTCTGGAGGAACATTGTTGCCAAGTTCTAATTAGCTGCCTGGTCTTGCCAAATTGCTCACTGGTTTCAAACAAGAAGTTCTTTTAAATGAATGCTTTTCTATATTTTCCCACAGGGCACAGGGTGCTATCTTGAATGGCAGGCAGGGTCATCAAAACTAGAGGCTCTCAAGAGCCTGTATCACTCACCTGGATTTAAATTTTTCACCTTGAGCAGACCTAAAAATTTAAGTGTTGCAGTCAATTTGGCTGGTTTTTCTATAGGATTCTATGTTAAACTAATTTCAGCTGTGGCAGTCAACTTGGTTGACAGTCAAGGTCAACGTATAATTTTCTAAAAGAGAACCATCTAAGGACCATTTCTGTTAAGTCTTGTTCCAACTGGCTAAGTGGTTTCAGACAAGAAGATCTTTAAATGAATTTTCCTACAGGGTCCAATATTTAACTAAGTTCGGTGTGGCAGCCATCTTGGTTGACAATCCAGGTGATCGGACATATTTCTGAAAGAGGACCTCCTAAGGACCAATGCTGCCAAGTCTGGCTCCAATATGTCAAGTGGTTTCAGACATGAAGATTTTTCAAGTAATTTTTCCATAGGGCCCTATGTTAAACAAAGTTCGATGTGGTGGCCATCTTGGTTGACAGTCCGGGTCATCGCATAAAATTCTGAAAGAGGAACATCTAAGGACCATTGCTACCAAGTCTAATTCTAATTGGCTTAGTGGTTTCAGACGAGAAGATTTTTGAGTGAATTGTGTCCTATGTTAAACTAAGTTCTGCTGTGCCGGCCATCTTGGTTCACAGTCCACGAAATCAGACACATTTCTGAAAGAGGACCTCCTAAGAACCAATACTGCCAATTCTGGCTCCAATATATGTCAAGTTGTTTCAGACAAGAAGATTTTTCAATGAACTTTCCTATAGGGCCCTATGTTAAACTATGTTCGGTTGTGGCGGCCATCTTGGTTGACAATCCGGGTCATCGGACACACCTCTGTAAGAGAACCACCTAAGTACCATTGCTGCCAAGTCTGGTTCCAATTTTTCAAGTGGTTTAAGACGAGAAGATTTTTCAATGAATTTTCCCATAGGGTCCTATGTTAAACTAAGTTCAGCTGTGGCAGCCATCATGGTTAACAGTCTGGGTCATTGGACATATTTCTGAAAAAGAACCTCCTAAGAACCATTACTGCCAACTTTGGTTCCAACTGGCCTTGTAGTTTCATATAAGAAGATTTTTGAAATTCAACCCCCCCTTTTTTTTCTATTTTTAGTAACAGCAACCATGTCGGTTGGAAGTCGGGGATGCCGGACTTACTTTTGGAAGGGGGCCACCCAAGGACCATTCCATCAAAGTTTAGTCTCAATTGGCCCAGTGGTTTGAGAGAAAAAGATCTTTAAAGGAAAATTTACGCTGGATGCAGTTTTTAAAGGGCAAAAACTCTTATAAAGGGTCAATCATTGATTTTGGTCATGTCGATTTATTTGTAGATCTTACTTTGTTGAACATTTTTGCTGTTCACAATTTGTCTTTATCTATAATAATATTCAAGATTATAACCTAAAACTGCAAAATTTCCTTAAAATTAACAATTCAGGGGCAAATACCCAACCAACGGTTGACCGATCCGTCTGAAAATTTCATGGCAGGTAGATATTGACCTGAGAACATTTTTACCCCAGTCAGTTTTGCTTTAAATGCTTTAGTTTTTGAAATATAAGACAAAAACTGTGGTTTACCCCTATGTTCTATTTTTAGCCATGTCGGCCATGTTGGTTCGCAGGTGGGGTCATTGGACATACTTTTTAAACTAGATATCCTAATGATGCTTGTGATCAAGTTTGGTTCTATTTGGCCCAGTAGTTTCAGGAGAAGATTTTTGTAAAAGTTAACAGACGACGACGACAGACGCCAAGTGATGAGAAAAGCTCACTTGACCTTTCAGGTCAGTTGAGTTAAATGTCTGGCAAGGTACATGTAGGGAACTTATTTTCTTAAGTTTATTTCCAGTCAAAAGAGGCATTGGATTTTATTTTGGCAACATACAAATCCCATTTGAAACCATTAACACCTATGATATGTGGCATATACAAAAGGCTTGTCTATCAATCAAAGTGCTGGAAAGATTGCAACTGTAGTTGTGTATAATTTCAAATGGAATTTTATTATAGATTTTTTCTCTGCTATGTGAGATCATTTACAATGAATGTATTCCATTTTTCCTCAAATATTTAGTATTTTTTATTCAAAATCTATGAACATTCTGGGTTCAGAATTTTCAGTAAGAGTTCAATGTGTTTAAGTGATAAATTTTACAAAAATATTTGTTATTGGATCTTAATTTTACTTAACATGACTTAAAAAGAATAAATATTCGTTAACAGTTATAAAAGCAACATAATATAGGGTTATTGCATGAATATTGGTGAATATAGTTCCGAGCAGTTATATTGCACGAGCGTGCGAGTGCAATATGATATACTGCGAGGAACTATATTCACCAATATTCATGCAATAACCCTTTTATTATATAGTAATAAATATTTTATGCCTCTAGTGATATTTTATCTTGTTTAAATGACATTTTCTAATTCATACCTATATTTTACTAGGAACAATATTGTCATATTTGCACTAGTGCAATATGATTTCTTTTTCTGCCCATCGATGAATTCCTTCACCTTACTTTTATCGACAATACTATCGACCTCCGATTGTTCTTGTTCGGGGGTTTATACCAATTCCCCTCTGCTTAAAAAGAAGGCGATATCGTCCTCCACCATCTTAATTTTTCCAAACAACAGGGAGGAGTAAAATATGGAAATCGATGTTCGGAACGGATCAGTATTTTTCACGGATATTACCAAGACGGTCGAGGTTAGGAGTAAAATACAAGAATATACTGCACAATTTTTTTAATGGATTCAATAGGGAAATATTTATTACTATATAATATTTTTTATTTATCCATAATCTCTAAAATAAAAATATTAATGTAAAGCCTCCTATATCTGTATATGCTCTCAGTGAAAATGTAACGGGAAGCTGTATCTTCGTTTTGATAAAATCATCCGCCGCATGTCATGTCTTCGAAATAATGTTAAGGTATTCATTTTATTTCCTTGGTAATTTTGGTAAATAATAAAGATTATGTTCGTTAAAAATATTAGTTCAGATATTATCAACAAGTTAAAAAATGCTCTGTCATCATTGGAGCCATCTTTCCAAAAACTTTTAATGGTCACTTGAAAGCACAAATTGTGTATGATTTGTTTGATCAATGTTACAAAATGCTTGAAAATTGAATCTGGGTCAGCAGACACTTGAAGAAAAAAATACGGAACTGCAGTAATTTATTTCCAGTAAAAAAATAAACTTGTTCTGTCAGCAACTTTTTAAATGGGGCAGAAGTGTCTGAGAACCAGATAGTATACAAATACAGCATTAGGCCCCATCCACTAACAAGTAATCTGTTAGATTCTTCAAAAAATTCTTTTTGACAAATTATTCTTGTTTTTTTCAAATCATTTATACCACATTCCCATCTTGTTATCTATTACACTGACAAATTGTCATTATTTTCTCCCCGATTGGACATGTTTCCAAAAACTATTTCATTGCGCATGCAGAGATAAACATGCCCTTTTATAGACTAACATTAGGCCTTCTTAAAGGTTATTAGTAATCACCATTTTTGTTGAGCCTGCGACTTTAGTCGCAGAAAGCTCGACAACAACAACAACAACAACAACAACAATACTTTATTTTAAGAGGGTTACACAGTTAGTTGTACAACTAATCTTCCCTGAGGCCCTCATCATAGAAAAGCATAAACAAAAATGCAAACATATACATGGCATACATTAGTATAAAAGTCAAGTAATGATAATGTTCAATACAACTGCATAAAATGTTATGAAAAAATAAACATGATGAAATAATTAATATTCAATATTTTTTTTCAATTGGTTGATTTCAATAAATGATCTGTTATTTTGAATTTGAAAGAATTAACATTTGTAATATTTCGTAACGATATAGGCAAATTGTTCCACAAGAATGGTCCAGAATACATAAAAGATTTCTTGAACAATTCGATTTTTGGTTTAGGGAGTATGAGGTTTCCTTGAACAGCATTTCTCAAGGGGTATGGATTTGTGTCTGAAACATAATGAAACTTGCTAGTAAGATATGATGGGGCATCATTTTTGATGCACTTAAATGTCATCACAAACTTGTGATATTTTATTCTCTGTTCAACTGTCATCCAGTTTAAGTGTTTGAATAGGGGTTCAGAAGGAGCGAAAGGGTCGGTTTCTAGTATTATTCTAGCAGCTCTCTTTTGTAATTTCAATATCCTATTTAAACCCTCACTGCTACAACTAATCCACACTATACAACAATAATCAATTAGTGGTAAGATATAACCATTATAAAATAATTTTCGGCAGTCTAGATTTAGAAATTTCTGAATCTTTAATAGTAGATATAGCCTATATGAAATAGGGATAGTGATCCGGCAGCGGCGTTAACTTCTTAAAAGCTTTATATTTTAGAAGGTGGAAGACCTGGATGCTTTATACTTTGTATATAGATGCCTTATGTTACGAAGTTTCCGTCTGTCATATGTACATTGTCCTTGACCTCATTTTCATGGTTTAGTGACTACTTGGAAAAAAAATTAAGATTTTTTGTAATGTTAATTTCTCTCTTATTATGAGTAATAGGATAACTATATTAGGTATATGCATACCTTACAAGGTCCTCATCCCTGTCAGACAGTTTTCAATTGACCTTGACCCAATTTCAAGGATCAGTGAACAAGGTTAAGTTTTAGTGGTCAAGTCCTTATCTCAGATACTATAAGCAATAGGTGTAGTATATTTGGTGTATGGAAGGATTTTAAGGTGTACATGTCCAACTGGCAGGTCTCATATGATCTTGACCTCATTTTCATGGTTCAGTGGTTATAGTTAAGTTTTTGTGTTTTGGCCTAATTTTCGAATACTGTATGCAATAGGTCTACTATATTTGGCATATGGAAGGATTGTAAGGTGTACATGTCCAACTAGCAGGGGTCATATGACCTTGACCTCATTTTCATGGTTCAGTGGTTATAGTTAAGTTTTTGTGTTTTTGCCTGTTTTTCGAATACTGTATGCAATAGGTCTACTATATTTGGTTTATGGAAGGATTGTAAGGTGTACATGTCCAACTGGCAGGTGTCATCTGACCTTGACCTCATTTTCATGGTTCAGTTTTTGTTTTGGCCTGTTTTTCGAATACTGTATGCAATAGGTCTACTATATTTGGTGTATGGAAGGATTGTAGGTGTACATGTCCAACTGGTAGGTATCATCTTACCTTGACCTCATTTTCATGGTTCAGTGGTTATAGTTAAAGTTTTTGTGTTTTGGCCTGTTTTTTTAATACTGTATACAATAGATGAGAAATCACGATTTTTGCATAAAGTATAGTATAAAAAATAATCAAACTTTAAGGAACTAAAATGTTCTTTTTTCCATTTTTCAATGAATTTTGTTGAACATGTAATGATACATTAAAAAAGACAAATTTATTTTTTTCTATTTCATTAGTGCTGAACATATAGACAAAACAAAAACAATACTCACTGGAGGCTTTATCTTGGATATAATCTAAAAAAAATACATATTTGGTGAAGAGAGTTACCAATTAAAGACAAATCCCTCTATTCAGATCTACCAATAAAATCTTCGTTAAATTTTATATTCACTTTAGCATTTGTAAAAGCTTTAAAATCAGCCAACAAAAAAATGGGGTCACTGACCTCGTTTTGATTTATAACGCCATCTTTTCACAGAATTTAGAAATTGGAATTTGTAGTTATTTACAGTTTTATATTTTATAAAAGTCCTAATCACATGAAATTTGATTGTTTTTTTAACCATATTGTTTGTAGAAATTCATATATTGGTTTTATCATCTTCTGAGGGACAAATGATAACGATATGTTGGTATAAACATTTTCCCTCCCTTTTTTATTCTAAAATATCTATTTTAAAATCCAGTATTGTAAAAAATTGACCAATTTTTTTTTCGATGAGAATTACATATAATATTCATTTTTGTTTATTAAACAAAATAAAAAAATAAAAATGTGGGGTCACCATACTGGAAAAAGAGATATTTCGAAGAAAAGGCATAAAAATTTGAAATGGCGGGAATAAATTGCGCCAATTCTGAAAGCAACGTCTTTTAACTGTTAGACAGAGTTGATGATATTTTCACAGGTTATATGGACTAATATAATTTCCATTAACTGTCTATTGACGCCGACGACAAAGACAGGTTTATACCATGATTAAAATACGACCACAAATAGGTCCGGTCGTATAAAGATGAACTGGATATATTCGTAATTCTTACTGAACATATAGTAATTTAAGTGTACTGATGCTACAGTTATAAAAGAATTGCATATGTTAAATGATTTCGGGTGTAGCATATTTACAGTTTTTTATTTATTTTTTTTTTTTGTAATGAAAAGTAATAAAATGTTATTGATACTAACACCAAAAAAATTGTAAGAGAGTATTAAGGAGTATGCAGTACGACATTAAAAATCTAATTTCCGTCCACATAACAGGAAGGATAAAGATTACCGAGAAAAATCTGTAAGTCAAAATGAAGCTAGTGGTTGCATTAGATGATGTTAGTCCTAATAAAAAAATTAATATTGGTTATAATTTATAATAATAATAATAGTTAAACAAGAGTTGACACACAAAAATGTCTCGCCTGTTGTGTATTTCTAATGAAAGTAAATGCTGTCAGACATAATGCATACCGTATTCGAAAAACAGGCCAAAACACAAAAACTTAACTATAACCACTGAACCATGAAAATTAAGTCAAGGTCAGATGACACCTGCCAGTTGGACATTAACACCTTACAATCCTTCCATACACCAAATATAGTAGACCTATTGCATACAGTATTCGAAAAACAGGCCAAAACACAAAAACTTAACTATAACCACTGAACCATGAAAATGAGGTCAAGGTCAGATGACACCTACCAGTTGGACATGTACACCTTACAATCCTTCCATACACCAAATATACTAGACCTATTGCTTATAGTGTCTGAGATATGGACTTGAACACCAAAACTTAACCTTGTTCACTGATCCTTGAAATTGGCTCGAGGTCAATTGAAAACTGTCTGACTCGGATGAGGACCTTGTAAGGTACGCACATACCATATATAGTTTTCCTATTACTCATAATAAGAGAGAAATTAACATTACAAAAAATCTTAACTTTTTTATTAAGTAGTCACTGAACCATGAAAATGAGGTCAAGGACAATGTACATATGACAGACGGAAACTTAGTAATATAAGGCATCTATATACAAAGTATAAAGCATCCAGGTCTTCCACCTTCTAAAATATAAAGCTTTTAAGAAGTGAGTTAACGTCGCCGCCGCCAGATCACCATCCCTATGTCGAGCTTTCTGTCACTGAACCATGAAATTGAGGTCAAGGACACATGACAGGTGTCAGACTGGCATGTACCCATATAGATCTAGCTATAGACCATATCTGATGAATCTAGTCATTGCACTTGCTGAAATATAAACTTTTGAGGAAAAAATTGACAAAGTCACTGAACCATGAAATTGAGGTCAAGGGCACATGAAAGGTGTCAGACTGGCATGTACCCATACAGATCTTGCTATAAGCCATGTATGATGAGTCTATTCATTGTAGTTGCAGAAAAATGGACTTTAGAAGAAAAAATTGACAAAGTCACTGAGCTGTGAAATTGAGGTCAAGGACACATGACAGGTGTCAGACTCTTATACCAAATATGATGACTCTAAACATTACAGTTACTAAGAAAGGGACTTGAATGTAAAACTATGTCGCAGATTTTCGAAGTTCACTGAACCGTGCAATTGAGGTCAAGGACAAATGACAGGTGTCAGACTGGCATGTACCCATATAGATCTCACTGTAGACCAAATATAATAACTCTAGGTATTATAGTTTCTGAGAAAAGGATTTGAATGTAAAACTATGTCGCAATGTTTATGTGGGTATTGAACCATGAAAAAAAGGTCAAGGTCATCTAAAAATGTGCTGCTGAAAAGGTCATCACTTCATGCACCTGTGGACCAAAGATGAACATTGTAAGTATTATACTTTAAAAGTTATTAAGGTTTTACAAAAAGTTAACGCCGTCGCCGTCGCCGCCGGATTGCTATACCTATGTCTCGCTTCCAGCAACTTTCGTCGCAGGCGAGACAAAAATACAATAAAACGTTAGTGATTTCATGTTCACTAATTATACTTTATGACCTGTGATATATGAAAATTATGTCCATATAGTTCAGACGGGATAATATTTGTTCATATTTATTTTATTTAAAGGTTTAAGACACCTATGATTAAATACGGTGCATTTATATCTTAAAAACCATTTAACGTTAACTTTTGCGAACCTCCATTGATCAACATAAGAAATTCTCGGAAATCGGGGCGTCACAAGCCACTGACGGCATAATACCGTTGCGCTGCTCTATGCGCAAAAACAATACAGGGATTTGTCTTTTAAGAAGTGATAATAACTGTTTCAATACAATGGAAATATTTGTGGCAAATTAAAAAAATTCTAAATTTCCCAAGTTACTATCAGTGTATTGACTGATATATTACAATATCATGTTTTCATTCTCCCTACAAGATTTAATGTTATCATCAACAATATTATCCCACTAATGAGATCTTGTTACTGATTTATAGTAGGTTTTAATTACTACACTTTCCATACTGATGTAATCTAGTTAAAAGGAATAGATCAGTACATTGTAATAAACTGAATTAATTATTCATAAAACCAATGATTTATCTTGTGACATTTTATGGATATTTTCTCGGTCATTACAACATGTCAGCAAATTTTGATTTAGCTGATGGATCTAAATTGGCTTTGATGAAGAAAATGATGCAAAATGTACATGAAAATACAGTAGTCAGTTGCTATAAGGTATTACTACATCTTACCTATATATGGTAACAGTATATCTCCGTTATTTTTATCAGTAAAGTAAGCAATAAATTCTACCATGCATACAATGAACACCAGTAATACCCCTATCATACCAGTGACTAATACAGCAAGAAACCAGCTGAAATAAGCAACAATCTAATAACAAACATTATTACAAACCTTTGTTCTTCTTATAATTGTTTTCTCCTACATGTATAGTTACTTAAGCATTCTGAATGGTTAGGAAATTTAATTATTCTTTTATTTTTATTTTTTTTTGTTGTTTTTTTTTAATTTTCTTTTGCAAATGTTCAGTCTTTAGTGAAAGGGACCATATTTGCTGAGGTTGGTGGAAACAGCCTTGATTCCATATGACTGAAATTCCCACACAAAATGACAACTCTTCCTGAATTTTTTTCTGTACAGGATCAATATTACTTATTGTCTTTTTTATTTCTAACATTTTTTGACACACATTTTCTTCTAATTAAGAGTGGTCATACTGGTCAGACTGCTGCATACAATTTTGAGATTACCAAACAAGGATCAATTTAAAATAACACTGATAATTACAAACTGTTGTTAAAATTCAGTTTGCCAGTAGGCTTTTGGTGGATGAATAATCTAGTAGAGTTATTGTAACCATTGATCACTAGGTGAATTTGAACACAGGCAGTGGCATAGTGTATTGGACTCTGAATTTAATTGAAAAGGTAAATGCAAATTTTCAGTATCTATATCTATTTACTGAGAAAACAATATATGTTTCTTGTATTCTTAACAGGTTTTCTACTGAAAAACTAAAGCTTTTCTACTTTAAGTCCTAATAACTTCAGGTCAAATCCTGATAATGTCAGGTTTTAACATTGTGACGCTGGTAATAACTTCAGGCCACCCGAATTTGCTGATTTTATCGTCAAGTCATCCTCCATTTACTACCGTGTGGTCAAAACAGTTTTCTACAGAACTCATTCACGGTGAGATAGGTGTACAGAAATACAATAAAAAAATGTTTTTTTGCTTAATGTTCAAACTGATATATACATACTTATAATTACGTCCACCAACACAGTTGTTTAACCATTTACAATGGTGATCAAAGTATGCTACACATTTGTTACAGGCACTACAATGTTTAGATTTAGAACCACTAAAAAAAATAGAGAAATAAAGTTACATGATAAACATTTAAGTAAAGAAACAACAGCCCAAAAAAATACATTTGTCAGAAAACATGCCTAAAATAATAATTGGATATTTACACTGGAAAATCTGGTAAAAAATTCACTAAAAGCAAACTTTTTAAAAAAAAATTTATAAATTTATTTTAAATTTTTTTTTTCTTCAAAAAGCAGACGGATTGCTTCTTTTTTGAGGTATCTGGTGGGTATGTTGTTAATGAAAAATGGTAGATACTTGTTCTATAATTACACTTTTTTTTTAATACACCTTTTTATTATCAATAATTAAAATTTTCACCCAGAAATATTAAAATACAAAATGTAAAATTTCTACAAATTTTAATGAAAATATGATATACATCTACATGCACAAAATCAAATTATAATTCAGCACTTGAAAAAAATTATAATTTTTTCTCCAGATACATTTGGAATACATTTTATTGAAGAATTATTTTATTGTGAGTTTGTCACAAACTTTAATTTCATAAAAAAAATCAACAAAATTTCAAATCAAAACTTATTTTTAAAAAGTTAATACAAAGTCTTTGTCAATACCAGAAAAACAATCATATAGGAATCAGAAATATTTAATCTGATTTTTCAAATGTTCTTACATTCTACATGGCAATTTCAAGAATATGTCTACTTCAATACATGTGTATATACTCTATTTTTTAGGTAATGCGAAAAAAAATTCTGTCCCAAATTATATAATGTTTACTTACACATCAACTTCACATATGTAACAATGCATATTTTCAATGACATGTTTATGCTTTTGACGGTCAAACTTTCCCCCACTTTTACTACTTTTCTGTATCACAGCTTGATCTGCTGGGTTTATAGTACTGGCAACTATGTGTGAAACTACATGGGCGACCAAAGCTATTCCAGTGACCTGATAAGAGCTAAGGAATAATTTTTTTGCAGATGCAAATTAAAAATATGGGATCAATTCAGATTTTAATTTAACATTTTAGTTATTTAACACACATTAAAAAACTGTTTTAACTTTTATACATGTATTACTCTCTATTAATGTACAATGTATATATATAATGCATGTATTGATATCTATGTGCAGAAATTTCTAGTACTACATGTACATTCTACATATCTGATTCTTGATATAAAGTTTAAAAAAAATACTACTAGTCTACAATGTACTTTAATTTCATTTCAAAATAGCTGCAATTAGATGATAAACTTTTCTCATCAAAACAGTACCTGTTAAGGATAACAAATTCTTTACAAGATTTAGAAAGCGATCTGAAGATTTTTTTTAATTTGATAAAGTTCTTATTAACAAACAATATGACAGGTTTGATAACTTCACTTTATAGTGTGTGCTGGCATTCTCTCTTTCCATGTTAAAGGCTTTAAAAAATTTATTCAGCTGGAGAATGGATTATAAAACAGAACTGGGAGGTTTATTTTTTTTTTAAATTACATGTAAGACCAGCCACAATTGTAATGCAAATATCAAGCTTGTGATGAATTTGTTATGATATTTTAATTATTATATTTATTTATCTTGGCCTAATTTATTTTGTGTGGCCTTATAACATGTATAATATGCTTACATAATACTTATAGTTGTTTACCAAATAATGTTATAACTGGGAAGTTTAGAAATCACTGGAACAATTATACATACCGATGGAATGATTAGAACTTTCTATTTGACTTACATAATAATTCTGGAATGATCATAATATACGATGTGTAATTCAAACTTCTACCGTATTCTAGAAGTTTCCGTTCTACGTTTTCTAGGAGTTTTCCTTCTACAGTGTTCTAGAGATTTCCGTGAAAACTATATATATAAAGACACTAAAGTTAGACTTTCAGATTAGACATTAACATTCTTGTGTTCTCAGATGTTGCATTGACACTTTTATTTACGTTAACTACATCATACTAGATTGTGACTTGCTGCACATAATATTGTTTGGATTCCCGCAACAAAGAAGAGAAGAATTCCGGATAAGGCCTAAAATAAAATATTGTTTGTTTCCCCAATCCCGACCGACCCGGAAAAATCGCCGCGACCAGAATAATTTTATTGCCGATTTTGTGTAGAAATTTTTTTTATCGAAATTCATGTGGTGGTGCGGTGCTCCTATGAAATGGAGGAGTCAAATACATAAGACATAAGAAGGAGACGCTGTTCTTCAAAGCGCCTTTGTAATCGGCATAGTTGAAAACGCCTTGATGACGCAACTTGGCTTTCTTCTTCCACGTGGTCTCGGGTCTTTGTGATATTCTCTAGATTGTTTATACATTTAAATGTCAGAACATGGACGCCGTTCTGTCGGTTTGCATAGACTGTCATTATTGGAAAATTACCACCCAAGAGAAACCCAATTAAATAAATTATTTCAAATTATACATAGAGTTTTATTTAATATTTCTGACATGAGGAAACTGATAGCTTGATACACCCTAGAATTTAAAATACTGCCCTATAATGATGGTTTGTAATTTCCTATTTACAAGTACCAAAAAAAACCAAATTTACCAAAAAAATTAAATAATTTACCTACCTACCTACCCACACCTGACTTGATAGGGTCGGGTTTGGGGAAACAAACAATTATTTATTTTTGGCCTAAAGAAAAGACAAAAGGATTGGACATATATTTTAACAGTTAAGTTGACATTTCAATTTGTATAATATTTCTTGTAAACTTGTGTATAATAAATCTTGTTAAATTTTATTATTGATTTGTCTCTTTTGTTGGCTACAATTTAAAGGTGATTTCTGGCCATAACAAATTATGTAACTTTTTCTTAGCTTAATATCATACATGTAGGTTTAGCAAAAACACAAAATCATTTATGGTTAGAGGTTTATACAGCTAGTATGGGGGCCAACAACACATTGTATTACAAACACATTCCTGCACAGGAAATAAAGCAATTTCACAACATGGTCTTCTTCTGATAAAACAAGAGGTACGTGGAAAAAGTATACAAAGTTACAACACTCCCCCCACTTATACTCCTTTTATTGTTCAAGACGCACCCTCTGATGGTATCAATAACATCACCTTTCAAAGAATTAAAAAGTTATGAGCCTGACACAGCTTGCACAAACAGGACAAAGCGACTTTATTCACCATGGGTACAGTAATTTTCCCAAATATTATAAGGATACAATATATCCAGCTGGTTGCCAAGTTGTAGGTAATGCTGGTACCATGGTTGTAAAGTATATCACAGCATAATACAGAACAGCAAACCAGGCTATACACTGAAGGGGATGAAAGGGCAATGTCCAGCCATTCACACGAAAGTGGTGGCGGTATTCAGATTCCATATGTGGCATGTCTGTTTACCTACAAACAAAAATGATTTATATGATTAATACTAATTTATCAAAAACTATCACATATACATATATATAATAAATTCATGGTAATTCATTAATTCAGATACATTCTGTTAAAAGTCCAACTTTGATGTTATTAAACCAATGATACAATGATAACATCATTACTGTTGCCAGTGTATGATTTTCTAATTAAAGAGATATTAGAGCTATTTTGAATAGACCATGAAATTCAATCATATCACATGAAATACTTACCTTAATCTGCAATATCATACACACAGAGAGAAATAAACAACATTTTATGATGAATAAACATGTGTTGCATTATAATCCAACTGTCACCATACAGAGCAGATCATGATCTACGTCCATGTAGATTTTCCAGGTGAATGAAAGCATCAATCCAAGACAAAAATCAATCATCTTACAGTGAGAAAATTTTGTTTACACAAGTTTTGTTTACCGATAAGCAAACATTTCTGATAATTACAATTAAGAAATCTGTTAATTTGTACTTTATACCATTGATTTTATTTTCCAATATTAAGCAGGACATACTGAGGTCTGCTTAGCAACACAAAATATTGTACTACTTCAGTTTGTCTATTGGAGGCACTGAATGTTCAGTACATGTAAGTCAAATAGTAATTCATGTGGCAAAAAGAAATTTTTGAAGAAAATAAAAATCCTTTTTAAAACCTCTGACAACTAAAAATAATTTGATTATTTTAACAGGATTCCTGCACATGATGTACATGAAACAGAACTTAACCTCGAAGTGTTGTCTTTTGCAATGTTAATTCTGTCACTTTTACATAAATTGCTTTATCAATTAATAAAATTTTCACCTTAAATTCTAAATTTCAGTGTGTTCTTCTATATGTGCATGTTACTGTCTGTAAACCAAAGTCAGCAGAGAAGTTTTTAAAATTTGGGTTAACTTAATGTGAATTGTCTGATCACTTGGCTGAAAAATGCAATCTGAAACAAATTAAATTATCAGATTTTGTGTTCAATCATGTATTCAAGAGAAACACTTTGTCTATGGAATTTTCAACAAGGGATATAACTTGGCCTTCAGTTACATTAAATAGGGGTCCCACCCCATATGGGGGTATCCTATTCTAACCCTAACCAAACACTAGCCCTAAAGGACTGGGACCCCTATAGTGATTGACTGCTGACAACTCTTCCTATAAGATATCATGAAAAATACACAACAAGCATTAAAAATATTATTACGTTGAAAATGAACTTGACTTGTTTGGATGCTCATGACAATGTCAAATGGGCAGTACTCGTATGTTTATTCAAGTCCGTGTTCGCTTTACCAAAGCAGGTAATGAAGGAATATTGTAAGGAAATGCCCCCATAGGATTCATTTTATGCTGGAAGACAGACGTAGACAGCAGATGACTGCCATTTGTTTACATTTTATCCAATTTCTGGTTACATTCCAATGAAGTGAAGATTGCTATTTTTGGAATAGCAAATTGACGTCAGTGCCAACACACATCAAATTTTGCACACGGAAATAGTTGAGTAATAAAAATGAAGTTCACACAAAGTTTGCTTGCTTGTTTACCTAGAAAATTGCTATTGTTTCCATTGGTAAAGTGTGTGCATTTATGTGCACGGCAGCATACAAGCAATAGGGGGTAAACTGTACTCCCTGACATCTTTGTGGCAAGGTGATGCTTATTGGTGTTTTTATAGAAGCTAAATCATGGTTTTGATAATGCCATGATTTTTGCCCAATCAAGTCAAAAAGAGGGATCTTGGTAGAAGATCTAAAAAAAATCATTTGTATCAAGTTACAAATCATTTGCACAGAGAACGATTTTTCAAATTACAGCCAATCAGAAATAAGAACTGTCCATGGCAACCATGTTTTTCGAACAATCAAGATAAAATGAGGAAAATTTGTAGAGGACTTCATTAACATCATTTGTACCAAGTTACAAATCAGTTGCACCTGTGGTTTCAGAGATGTTTTTAAAGTTTCAACCAATCAGAAACAAGAATTGCCCATTGCAGCCATGTTTTTTGCCGGATCAAGTTGAAATGACGTCTTTATAGAAGACCTCACAAACATCATTTGTATCAACTTACTAATCATTTGCACTTGTAGTTTCAGAGGAAATGATTTTTAAATTTCAGCCAATTAGAAACAAGAATTGCCCATGGCATCCATGTTTTTTGCCTGATCAATATGAAATGAGGAATCTTTGTACAGGACCTCACCAACATCATTGGTATTAACTTACAAATCATTTGAAAATGTAGTTTCAGGGGAGATGATTTTTTTAAGTTTCAGCCAATTAGAAACAAGAAATGCCCATGGTGGCCATGTTTTTCATCCAATCAAAATGAAATGAGGACCTTTAGTACATCATTCCTGCAAAGTTTGGTTCGAATTGGCCCAGTAGTTTCAGAGATCAAAATCTGAAATGTTAACGACGAAGACGACAGACACAAAGTGATGGCAATAGCTCACATGGCTTTGCCAGGTAAGCTAAAAACTTGCTGAATTGTTAGTTGGTAGTCAGTGGCTTACTGTCTGAACACCTCAGTTCAAAAAATGGATTTTTCGAAAGTCTAAATGTAAGAATTATTAGAAATCTTTTGCTGGTTAATTAACCTTTTCGAGGCATCCAAGAAAACATAAAAAATTTGAAGTTGTTTATAAAGGTTATGTTTGTATACATCAAAAATGTCCCTAAGGCCAAAATAAAAAATAGGTGTGTTTCCGGTCGCCCGACCTACCCTAATTTTTTGGCTCCGACCCCAACTTTCTTTTCCCGAATAAAAAAATCGGTAATTTTCACTGTGATCGGAAAATAAGCTCTTCCTTTAGCATGTCCCAAAATAGTCTGGGTCTATTTTTAACGCTATTAAGAAAGCGTGTTATTGACTGTGATTGATATAAAACAAATCATTGTGTTCTCCCTGGGCGAGACCTAAATAGGTAGTCAAGGACGTTAAAAACTTCCCAGTTAGTTCCCTGGGCGCTTTTAGCATCTCGGCACCGAGACGCTATCAGAAATCGCCGAGATCCTATCCAAGTCGCCGAGATGCTATCCGACTTGGAGATGCTATATTTTTGAACATGTTGAAATTTCACGGAACTCGTGAACGACCCAATGTCCGGTTATGATTAAAAGAATACATCATTCCTTTGATTGATTACACCTGTAATTAGTCCCCAATGTCGTTAAACAGGTGTTAATTGCCCTTAAGCTGTATAACTGTTAAAATATTTTAACGATCCCAAGCTGACACTAATTAGCTTATATCATTGAAAACTTCAATATCAAAGGTCAAAATTGCGACCAGGAAAATGCAAAACGTAAGCAAGACATCTGACTGTCTAATACGAAACCAGGACTAGCCAATAATGAATAAAACTTTGAAAAATAAAATTGGTTATTCCAATCCAAACCAAAAGGCTGCCAAAATATACTTTTCCAACTAATACAGGAGCCATTATTGAATGAAGAGATCTCTGTGCGAACGAGTGACATGTGCAGAAAAATAACGGATTTGGGGCAATTGAATCTTTCCAAACAAGCTGCCAACACATATTATACAGATTCACTCATGATATACATGTATGATTGATATGATTTACTCGAAGACTTTTCAATCCAATTACATGTACATGAAGATTATAAGCAGCCATATCTAAATATCAATATTATTCATACATTCTGAGTTTGGTTTTTATTTTGTACATATTTTTTGTTAAGAACTATTTTTGATTATATTTTCAAATTGTAAATTTATTAATCTATGTCTCTTCAATAAGTTGAAGGTGGTCACTATTTGGCAGATGTAGATAATGGACAGACATTTATATGACATTTTAAAAAATAATGAACTATAATTTAATAAAAACAAGAAAAGATAGAACAAATTATTGCATTTAATGTATTATAATATAAATACAATACATCATTCACAAACATGCAAGGCAGTTGTACGTGTACATCTGCGACGCAATCTGAAGCGGTATCTACAAATAGGAAAGTATGTTAAATGTGATGCTATCCAAAAATTCTGGGGGAGAACACTGAAATGGCCGGCTATAATGGCAAAGTTTGAAAAGTTTATAGGCTGGAAATCACACCCATGTCTTCTGTGACTTTTGAACACTGACTCTTCATATTTTATATAATTTACACAATGAATTGATGAAAATAGCCTGAAAGAATAACAGAATGATTATAAAAAAACACAATGGAAGCTGCCCCCGCCAAAAAAAAAAAAAAAAAAAAAAAGAAAAATTAAAAAAAAAAAAAAAATCTACCTACCGACCCTATTTTTTTTTGTTTTTTGGCCTAAATGGGGAATTTTCAATAGAAAAATTAATGCACTTGAAAATTTCAAAATATTAATAATTTGAATTTATCAACTCGGACCTATCATAAAATCTTTAAAACTGTTATTTTCATTATTTTTTATGCACTTTATGCATATCTCATGCATCACAGGGTTGTAATACTTAATTTTATAAAATCATGTCGTAAGGGTTATCTCCCTTTTACATTAAAAATTACATAGGCACAACTTTTTTGTTTCTCTGAAAGACATGATTGAATAAAATTAGGTAAGTTATATTGTTTCAGTTACGACTTAGCTCATTGCATCTTTCACCCAAGCGACTACACAATTCACAATGATTAAGGTATTCAAATTCTGAAACAGGGCCTCGGTGGCCTAGTGTCCTAGGTAGTATGTCATGACTACTAATGACCACTAGCCCGTCAACACTGAGGTTGCAAGTTTGAATCTCACCTGTTGGGGGGGGGGGGGGGGGGTGTTCAACTCTTCTAAATTGACAAGGATTGACAATTTTCTTACTTAAGGTCGGTGGTTCTCTCCGGGTACTCTGGCTTCCTCCATCAATAAAAACTAGCCGTCGAGAAATAGCCAAATGTGCTCAAAATGGCGTAAAACCCCAACTAAACAAACAAATTCTGAAAAATCCATTTTAAGAACTGAGGAGTCCAGATAGCAAGGTAGTGGACTCAAAAGTAGCTCATTTGATTGACAAAAAAAATAAGGTTTAGACTACAGCAGAAGCTGGCCCGTGTTCTTGTAGAAAATATGCAGGAAAAGGTATAGTGTATATTAATTTTTTTTATTGCTAATTTTTCTCCTTAAAATTAAATGGTTAAATTCACTAAAAGTTTTATTTTATTTTATTATAGTTCACCTTGATCACAGGGGGATATTCAACAATAGATCTGCAGATCATTGTAAGAAATAGTACTATGAAATGGTATAAACTTCTAGAAATTATTTCATAATTTTTCTTTATGTAAAAGATAAATTTTAATACACGATTTATTGTTGCAGTTAGATCAAAAGTAGATCACCTTAATCATTTGACAGCTTAGAACTTACACTATACAATGTAGCTGTAGATAACTAGGTGTGATGCTGTTGGATAAAATAAATCAGTCAATAAATCATTTCTTGCCAAGTAATGATTCTATAACTTCTTCGCAATAAGGTAATATTTCTATATATAGTTTAAAAGAACCAGAAAAGCACATGATGGTCGTAACTTCCAAAAAAATAAAATAAAAAAGCAATAAATATCCAGAAGTCGAGCCCCTGTGCCTGTGGACAGTGTGGTTCTACCAGTTATTGTACACAATACTAGTAGGTAGTTTTACGCCGGTATTGTTAACAATACTGGTAAATCATTGAAGCGAGGTTTTCTGTTTTTGTGTACCATAACATACAGAAGTGGTATTGGAAAAAAATAACAGTATAATATTAATAGCCAATAGTATTCAACATACCACCGTTTTCGGACTTTCATCTAGGTGTCAACATGTTCCAGCTTAACCAAGCATTACACCACAAGATCAATAAAGCCTATTGATGTTTTGATATCACAAAATTGTCCAGTAAATAGCAATAAGTTTTGTATTTATCTGAAATGTCAAGACTATCCCCTTCCTTTCGAAATTTTATAAGCCGCCATTTTGATTCCAAGGTGATATGTCAACTATAATATTGATGTATTCATGCTCATTAATTTCTACTTGTCAACACAAATGACGATATTCCATTAAAGTAAAGCATAAATGTTGAAAACTCCAATGGCGTATTATATGTTATAGAAACTTTTAAATAAGGCACAAAACGCGAGAAATGATGATGAACTATTTGTTTCCCTCAGGGGAGGTTACTCTCAAGTGAAAAAAAAAAGATTGCAAACTGATCAGTATCCTTTTAGTAATTTGAAATTTATAAAATGTAAAAGTGACCCTATTTAACACAGAGTAGAATGGTCAGATACCGGGGTAGTTTTAATAAAGAAATGCAGCCATAAAGGTTTTGGTATATTTCAAATCTTAAATTAAATCCAAAGAGTTCAGGGTAAAGATTATTTTAAATTCATTTTGTTATTGCACAGGAAAATTATAAAATCCTCTAAAATAGCAGATAAAATTTGGTTCATAAAAATTTCCATAATTATTTTTAAAATATGGAGCCATTTTTTGCTCAGAATTTTTTGTTTTTTACAATACTAAAAATATACATTAATTTTTGTTACATTAATAAGCAATTGAACAAATACAAGCATGAAAATTATACCTTTTATTTGGTGGATATCTAGACTCTTCTCTGAAAAACATATTCAAATTGCCAAATTAAATTCTATATTTTTGTGAAATATTTAGAGGTATATGACAAGTGACATTTTCATGCAAACACTCACAGTTTAAATTTTTGATCAAATAATCATGAATTTTCACACATTTTCTTGAGTCTGTGACAAACAATTACAGCTCAAACACAAAGATAAGTTTAAATTCTCATTCAGACTGGTGACACAAACAAATGAAACAAAGTTACCTTTTCAGGAATATCTTTTATTATAATCTAAGATTTACCTTTATATACACAAGAAAAAATATTTAAAATTAAGAGAAATTTGATAAAAATAAGTAATCTACAATTAGATCTCAAAGTGAACCCTAACTGACTTCATGAAAATGATATATAAAACATGGAGTCAATTAGGGGTCATGGTAAAATCTGTAATGGTTGAATACCATTTTTTCCAATTTTCATTCTATGTTTTCTTTTTTTCCAGTTTATTTTTCGTATACTCTGAGACCAACAGTCATGTAACCAGGATGGTACAGGGATACAACTCGGAAGAATCTGACTACATTGTAATAATTGATTTCTTCTTTAAGTTCTCAGGTATATAACCTGATCATTTATGCAGATTAATCTTAGGAAGAGGCAAGTATTCAATAAAAATTTAGTCAGTGTGACATAGACTTCATGGTAATTGACCAAAAAAGAAAAATGGTTTAAATTTGAATACAATCTGAATATTTATTAATCCCCAAAAATTTTTTCCAAATTTAAAATGGTTTGGTGAAACAATACTAAGGTATTGAACAGAAATCTCAATTTTGGCTAGTTTTCACATTAAAAATGCAAACTCAAAAACGACAAAATTCAGTTTTGTGTAACTCTGGAGTGGTAAAAGGCAACATATCCAAATTCAAGCTATAACTGTATATTGTTTTAATAAGAGTAGTGCAGAAAGTAAAAAATCTATTTTTCCATTTTGAAAGAGGAGTAACTGTAGAATAGTAAAAGGCAAGATATCCAAATTTGAAACTGATCTGTGTATTGTGATAGTAAGCATTGTCTAACTTGTTAGTGTGATGGATGGAGGGACAGACAGATGTAGAATGCCACTGTCACCTATGATGGAAGCATTAAAAAACTAGAGGCTCTCAAGAGCCTGTATCGCTCACCTGGATTTAACTTTTCACCTTGAGCAGGACAAAAAATTTAAGTGTTGCAGTCCATTTGGCTGGGTTTTTCTATGTTAAACTAAGTTTGGCTGTGGTAGCCATCTTGGTTGACAGTCCAGGTCAATAGACACATTTCTAAAAGAGAACCATCTAAGGACCATTACTGCTAAGTCTTGTTCCAACTGGCTAAGTGGTTTCAGACAAGAAGATTTTTGAATGAATTTTCCCATAGGGTCCTATATTAAACTAAGTTTGGTTGTGGCAGCCATCTTGGTTGACAATCCAGATAATCGAACACAATTCTGAAAGAGGACCATCTAAAGACCAAAGTTAAGTTCCAATTGGCTCAGTAGTTTCAGACGAGAAAATTTTTGAGTGAATTTCCCATAGGGTCCGATGTTAAACTAAGTTCGGCTGTGGTGGCCATCTTGGTTCACAGTCCATGAAATCGGGCATATTTCTGAAAGAGGACCTCCTAAGGACCATTGCTGCCAAGTCTGGTTCTAATTGGTCAATTGGTTTCAGACAGGATTTTTCAATGAATTTTCCTATATGGCCCTATCTTAAACTAAGTTCGGTCATGGCGGCCATCTTGATTGACAGTCCGGGTCATCAGACAAAATTTGAATAGAGAACCTCCTAAGGACCATTATTGTCAAGTTTGGTTCCAATTGGCCTTGTAGTTTCATAGAAGTTTTTTTAAATTCATCCCCCCTTTTTTCTATTGTTAGTAACAGTCAGTTGGAAGTCGGGGATCCTGGACATAATTTGCAAGGGGACCACCAAATGACCGTCTACCAAGGTATGGTCCCAATTGGCCAAGTGGTTTCAGAGGAGAAGATCTTTAAAGGAAAGTTTATGCCAAACGCCGTCTTTAAAGGGCAAAAACGCAATCAACAATTTTGGTCTGCTTGACTTATTTGTAGATCTTACTTTGTTGAACATTTTTGCTGCTTACAGTTTGTCTTTATCTATAATAATATGCAAGATAATAACGTAAAACTGCAAAATTTCCTTAAAATTAACAATTCAGGGGCAATAACCTAACAAACGGTTGAACGATTCATCTGAAAATTTTATGGCAGGTAGATCTTGACCTGATTAACATTTTTACAACTTGCCAGTTTTGCTCTAAATGCTTTAGTTTTTGAGATATAAGATGAAAACTGCAGTTTACCCCTATGTTCTATTTTAAGCCATGTCGGCCAGGCGGGGTCATCGAACATATTTTTTAAATTAGATACCCAAATGATGCTTGTGGCCAAGTTTGGTTCCATTTGGCTCTGTTGTTTCAGAGGAGAAGATATTTGTAAAAGTTAACGGACGATGACGAAGACGGACACCAAGTGATGAGAGTAGCTCAGTTGACCCTTTGGGTCAGGTGAGCTAAAAAAATGAATACATATTCACCTTCTGGTCTTCATATTTATTTTTTTTCACTTTATGAAAATTGTTAATTGTTTGGTATTGAAGAATTTATAATCAGAAAAGGTTACTGTAAAAAAATAATACATTTAAATATTCTTAAAATTAGGAATACAAATAAAATAATACCGCTGATTGTCAACATGACCTTTCTTTGTTTCTGGTCTAACGAAAATTTATATATGAAAGTTCTCAGTATTTTTAAATAAGATAATATTGGTTTGAAAAAGCTCCAACAAAATTTAACTGAATGTTTCATATTTTTTTCATTCACTGTACACACAATATATTTCATAAAATGGATGGTTCTGGATGGAAGAACAACATGGCCACCAGAGGCCATCTTTGAGTTTTATTGGCTAATTTTCAAAAATGTTCTCTAAAATTACATGATGAAATGTTTTGAAACTATGAAGAATTGATTACAATAATGCCCTCTACAAACTGTCCACTTTTGATTGAGATTTATCTGCTGAACCAGCAGTGTGGCTTTTATAATGTAGCTCTAGAGATTTTTGAAAATTGGCCAATAAAAATCAAAGATGTCCTCTGGCGGCCATGTTGTTCATCCAAACCTTAACCAAAGGTGGAACTTTAATAGAGGTCCTTCCATACATCATTTCTGTCAAGTTTGGTTACAATCTATCCATTAGTTCCTGAGCAATTGACAAAAAGGTCTTTTACCATATGGTTTCAATGGAAACTTTGAACAGCCTCAGATGTTGGTTGAGCATATGAATCTCAACCAAAAGATGAAAGTTTGTAGAGGGTACTTTTGTCATCAATCCTGCAAAGTTTCAAAAACATTTCATAATGTAGATTCAAAGAAGATTTTGAAAATTGGCCAATAAAAAATCAAAGATGGCCTCTGGTGGCCATGTTGTTCATCCAACCAGAACCAATGGTGGATTGTTTGTAGAGGTTCTTCCATGCATCATTCCTACCAAGTTTTGTTGTTTGGTTACAATCCACCAAGTTGTTTCAGAGGAGAAGATCAAATGCCCCTGATTCTGAAGCTTTACATAAAGAGATCAATGAAATAAATCTCTCATTCCATTTTAATTTTCCTTTATCACAGTTTGGAGTCTCAAGTCCATCCATTCTTCTGCCCACAATCATACATTACTGAACTCAAAACTGGATTTTTCCTGTTGGAAATTCCAGTTAAAAAAGAGATATACTGACAACAAATTAATATTTTTTAGATTTATTACTTCTCATTTTTTCCCACTGAAAACTGTGTTTAATAAAAATTCAATACTTCCAAGTTAATACTTAATCATATCAATATATCTTTGAAATTAATTTTGAAATTTCAATACATTTAGTATAATCTATTTGCAATTATACATACATACATACACACATATATATATATATATATATATGGTAATCAATGTAAGTTATCACATGAAGTAATAATTGTGCATACACTGCACATCACACATCACAGGTTACACAATTCCACAGATAATGTAGTTATATTTATTCCTTGGATAAGTCTTCTCTTTCTTTGAATTGTCTTTCAACTGCTCTATCTAAAGCTTGTAAAAATTCCTCCAATGTTACTGTAGGACTCTGTAAAAAAAAAAAAAAACAAATACACTTTAAATTATGTCTTCAGCAAATACTCAATACACTGAAAACTTATTTATTAAAACTGTTAACATCATATTTAAACAATTCAAAGTATGTAATGTTTTTCATACAAATGCCAGAGCAAAGAAATAAGGTATACAGTTGATGTAAAGCAAGTATATTTCTTCTAAGATGGACATCAACATGGCTGCAATAAACAATTCTTGTTTTTTTTGCATTTCAAAACTAGTGGCTTCAAGAAGTTTGTATCACTCTCCTGGATTTAATTTACCATTTAAAGGTCATATAGTGGAACTTAACACTATCATTAAGAGTGGCTTTTTTGCTATTTTGTTTGGTAACAGTAGCCAAACAGGCAGAAGGTAATGCTAAACAGGGACAATTCAAAAGTAATTTTAAGTGGCCCCATAGTTTTAAATAGAACATTTTAAAATATTTTCAATGCTGATCCTTTTATCTGTACTATTTGCAGCCACAGCAAGGGATACTCTAGACTAGACAGGATTAGTGACTTTTCTAGGAAAAGTGGAGATTCTGTTTAATACAAAATTGATAACTTGTACATTACAATAAGAAAGAACAAATTCTAAGTTTAATGTTATACTGTAATCTGATACATGTAATTGATGTATAAACAGTATGTTGAAGGAGCTTCCTCATCAATATTTCTTGGGCAATTCATTCTACCCTAGTGATGGTGCCCATAAAAGATTGGTCCTGTTGACCTAAAATCTTCTGAAACCACTTGGATAAGTAATCCGAAGCATGATAAATGGAATCAATGGGTGTCACAGACAGCTAACATAGTTGCCATTCTAAATTATTTTAATATGACTGGTTAGATTTAAAAAAATTGCTCACTAGTGATACCCTCGCTTCGATAAGGTCAAAAAATAAACAAGGACGTCAAAAAGGAAGTTTATGTTGCCTTGGTCCGAAAACGTATCCCATGATATGGCATACCTATAGTAGGCTTGTGACAAAATATGAAGTGGCTGTGATGAGTAGTTGCATAGAAAAGTGTGACGAAAATTTTTGTTACGGAGGGAACCACAAGGGTAAAACAGTATACCACTCTCCTTTGAAGCTGGGGTATAACAAACTGTAAATAACTACATATAGCAGGCTATAATCTAGACTTTAGTTTTCGGCAGAAGTGACTTCTCCCTCCAAGACAGAATTGGGAGAAGTAGAGACTCACAAGGAGAAGTGAATCTTTATCGGTTTAACATGAAATTAATACTTAGAAATACAAAATCAGGAAATATTTGTCAGTTAAAGTTTTCTTGACTTACATATCAGTGGATTTTCTTTTTGCTCATTTTTGTGAGACATTTTCATGTTTTTTCTTCTTTGTTTTAAAACTCTTTCTGGGAGACTGTTTGCTTGTGGGTTTGGATGTGTGAAGCCATGATCAATTGGCCAAGACAGGGTCAAACTGAGCATGTTAATCCTTACAATAGTCATTTATCTCAGTTTTAGATCAGAATGGGTAACAGGCCTGAATCCTTTTTGATCACTCACTACGATCAACATGATTAAGTTCATTCCTCTTGTTGACATTCAATTATTAATATCCCGTTGAAATGTATCATTATGAAGTCAATATCAAAGTGAGTTCTGTATGTAAATATTGTTTATCACGTTTTTTCATCGGAATTTGAAGTACCGTTTTCAGTTGTAGATTATACACACTTTTTTACCTCAAGAAAAAGGAGTACATATTATGTAGTACTACAGGCCCACTTTTTGATGTCAGTTCAAAGAACAACTTCTTACATACGAATGATCACCGCCATTGTTGACATTATATACACATATTTGATATTGAAATAAACAACGGAGATCATACCTCTAATAACTCCTTGAAAAGAGCGTTAAGACAATGAAAAGGTATTCCTGTTTAAATTTGATTTTTTTCGACCGCCATTTTTGTTTGTATCATTGTCTGGTACCCAGTGTCATATTTTGTTTTTATTCACAAATTATTCCAGTATCAGATCAAGGTAGAGACGTTGATTGACACAATTCAGTAATAACATAAAATTCACTTTGTAATTTAGGACATTTGACAGCACTAGTTTAAATATTGTTTCACTAAATTTTAAATTAATATTGTGCAAACAAACAAGTTGATTTCCGTTGCCAATAATTTGTCTTAAAGCTTAGGCATTTTCCTAAACTATTTTTTATTTTTATTGCATACAAACATAAAACAAAGCGAAAGACTCGACGAAAATGACAAGATGTTTCAGCTCTGAAAATGATGAAAACGCTGATCTCATGACGACCACAACGTGGACTTTGTTGCCAAAATATCAGAGCGTATAATATAGTAGAACTAAGTTTTTACCTTGATGTAAGAGCTTGAAAAGGGGTGCATTTAATCTATAACTGCATATTCTCTACAACTAAAAATGGTATTTATCAAAGTTGAAGCAACGAAATTGGCAGAACAACACTTCGATTAGCACCATTTTGTTTTTTTTATAATTTGGCGAGAAAACGATTGAGAGTTGTTTCCCTTTGCCAAATTGTCTTAGCGACTTCTCTTCGCACTGAAAAGATTAGTCCTTGATATAAATTAGTTAGACTATCAGGAGAACAATACATGCTCAAATAGTCAAATCTATCTTTCACTTACTTGTACAAACATGGCATGAGCAATAAATGGTAGCTTTCTTAATGATCTTCCACTAAGACTGTGGCTTTTTCTGGGAAAAAATATTCATAATTGGAAATATTTTAATACATGTACAGAAAATAAATTAAACAAATCTCCAATGCCAATTACACTTGATAAATAGATTACCAGACTTTATCACAGACAAGGAAACATATATATACAATACATAGTCATTGTCGGAAAATATAAAATTTATTTGGGGGAGCTTTAGAAACATGAGAAAAGGCGAGCTTTAGTGAGCCTTTTCCCCATGTTTCGCAGCGAGTCCAAATAAATTTTATATTTTCTGACAATGATTTTGTATTGTATTTATCCTGCAATCCCCTTTTCGATGTGTAAAATGCCTTAAAATTACGTTTGAAGTTGAAATTCAACTGCAGCGAAAACGCGGGAAACACCACAACGTCATCTGGTACATTCACTACGCTCCTCACACTCTTCATGTAAACAAGTACGAGTAGACTTTATTAGGTCATTGACCTAATATGAATAAAGTTTATTCTACCACTTTTATTAGACCGGAAATGGCTTGATTGCAGGATAAATATATTTTATTCTTCTGTATGTTGATGAACCTGGCTTTGCATTGCTGCCTTATAATACAATATAATATGTATATTATGAACAGCTTGCTGAAAATCTGACAACACAGAACTGTTTACTTTAATAATAATGTATTTCACCAAAGATAATAATGGATTGATTCTGAAAGTCCAAGCTTTTGTAAAAATTCAATACAAAATAAAATTCCTTGATTATGGAATAAAGAAATTAAAATTACATGTAACATGTATGAGTAATAAGTTGTCAACACCGACCATCATCTCATTTAATACTAACACCAGTTCAAATTAATTTTTGTAATTGATTCTATTATTTTCACAGTTTGTGCCTTCACTCACTAGCCAAAAGTCTGGGTCTAATAAAAAAATTCTTGACCTTTGAGAACTTTAAACATTGTTGTTAACTGAAAGGTTTTGTTGAATTCCTTCCACTTCACGCAGTGTCACTTTAATAACTGATTTAGTAGTTATTTCAGAATACTGCATGAACAACAAGAGGCTCACCAGAGCCTGTATCGCTCACCTGGAGTCTGGTTTTCATTTGGACAATTAATCAACTATTTGACCAAGTTTTTTGCAATTGGTTCATTGTTCAGGGAAAATTTGTTGAAGATTTATTTTTCATAAGGTTTAATGTTAAAATACATGTATGTTCCCTGATGGTGGTAGTCCTGGCAGGAAGTTGATAAAATTGACCAGGAATAAGGGTGAACCTTAAATAAATGTAACAGAACCCGACCTCAAATTACACAAACCAATAACTCCAAAATAGAATTTGGGATTCCCTTCAAAATTTCAGGGTAGGTAGATCTCAACATGGCAAACATTTTTCAATTTACATTTCACTTCTAACATAAATACTTTTGGAGATAAATGCAAAAATGTTAAAATTTTGAAAATTTGACAAAAAAAGGGCAATAACTCCTAAATGGGTTTTGGGATTTCCTTTAAAATTTCAGGGTATGTAGATCTCAACATGGCAAACATTTTTCAAATTTACATATCACTTCTATCTCAAATAGTTTATGGGATAAATGACGAAAAATGTTAAATTTTCAAAATTTGATGAAAAAAGGGCAATAACTCCTAAATGGGTTTTAGCATTTCTTTCAAAATTTCAGGTTAGGTAGATCTTGTCATGCTGATCAATTTTACCCGATGTCAGATTTTTGATATCTGTAACGGTTTTTAAGTTATAAGCCAAAAACAACACATGCACCCCTATATTCTATTTTTAGCTACGACAGCCATGTTTTACGTCAGATCAAAATAAATTGAGGATCGTTTGTAGAGGACATGTCATAGATCATTCCTATTAAGTTTCAAACAAATCGGCCCAGCGGTTTCAGAGGAGAAGATTTTTGAATGAAAAAATTTTGAAAATTTGACAAAAAAAGGGCAACAACTTCTAAATGGGTTTTGGGATTTCCTTAAAAATTTCAGGGTAGGTGGATCTCAACATGGCAAACATTTTTCAAATTTACATTTCACTTCTATCTCAAATAGTTTTGGAGATAAATGACAAAAAATGTTAAAATTTTGAAAATTTGACAAAAAAAGGGCAATAACTCCTAAATGGGTTTTGGAATTTCCTTCAAAATTTCAGGGTAGGTAGATCTTGTCATGCTGATCAATTTTACCCCATGTCAGATTTTCGATATCTGTAACAGTTTCTGAGTTATTAGCAAAAAACAGCAATTTACGCCTATGTTCTATTTTTAGCAACAGTGGCCATGTTTTTCATCGGATCAATATAAAATGAGGATCGTTTGTGGAGGACATGTCATATATCATTCCTATGAAGCCTCGATCCAATCTGCCCAGCCGTTTCAGAGGAGAAGATTTTTGAAAATCAGCCAATCAGAAACAAGAATTGCCTCTGGTGGCCATGTTTCTTGACCAATCAGAACTAAATGAGGAATCTTTGTTGGGGACCTTCCATACACCACTCATGCAAAGTTTGGTTGGAATTGGCCAAATGGTTTCTGAGGAGAAGATGTTTGAATGAAAAGTTTACGACGGACGGACGGACGGACGACGGACGACGGACGAAAAGTGATGGCAAAAGCTCACATGGCCTTTTAGGCCAGGTGAGCTAAAAAGGAAAATCATTAAACAATGAACATGGTCAGATTGACCCAGACTTCTGAATTGTAAAATTTATGTCACATCTAATACTGGAAATAATACACAATCTTTCATTGCAAGACATACAACAAAAATATGAGTAAGATATAATTATCTTCTAGTACTCACATTGATATGTCTCTCAGTTGTAAACTTAGTCTAGTTGCATCATTCTGTATAAATCTCATTACTTCTAATTGTCTTAAATCAAACATCTGTTGTGCTGGACATATAATCTTTGCCTTTAAATCAGAAAGAATAATAGATTATTTTATGTTGATATGGCAGACCAGTGGATCATCCATGAGTGATAAAACTTTTATGTGTTTTAACAAGTGGATAGCAGTGGAATGAGTTGAATAATAACTACCATTAAAACAATCATCTTTAGACTTTAAAATAATTACGTTAGTTTCCATCTTTTAGTAATACATCATTACATGTAGTAAATTAGTAAAAGAATGGCATTTAATTGATATAAATAGAAACAAATCCAAAGATTATCTAGTACGTGCTATTTCAAATCCTGATTACATCCATGTGTTGCCAAACAAATGCAGGAATAATTCTGAAAGTACAGGATTTATTTCTTCTTGTTATACTAAAGTTGAACTGAAAAGATCAATCTTTTGAAAATAAACAATGGTCAAAGACCAACAAAAACCCAATTTTTGACATTTTTTTTTTAAAATTTCCTCAGAAATAGGTGTTTTTAGTGTAAAAATTTAGAGAAATTATGCTAAGTAAGAGTCTTAATATCCTACCCTCATGAGTTCCCCTATACAGGAGAGATATATTTTATATATGGCTCCTGGCGATGGAGGACCAATATACTGTTTAATGTCAGCTCTGTCTACAAATGCCAAATCTATAGCACCAGTTACATTTGATGTTGTCAGAATCATCACATTACTATATCTGTAAAAAATTAAAAATAAATATGTTTATAGGAAATCAACAGGATGGACATTACTGGCTTTTCCATGGTGGCAAATTCTACAGGAGGAGGGGCAGAAAAAGGAATACTGCAAGAAAGGGGTTTTAAACACAAAACTTTAATGAGTATTAGAAATTACAAAAATTACCTAGGACACTGAGGAAGCAATATTAAATTACCATTAAAGAGCTGAATTATCTTAGAGAAATATGAAGGACACCAATTTTGGTGGTGAAAGAATAGTTCTTTACTATTAACCCCTGCTAGGTTCAAATTTATGGATTTGTCTATTAATACCTAGAATCAGTTAAAAATTGATAGTTTTTGGATGTTTACCACATTTCAGTTTATATATTCACCAAAAATATTTTACAGTAGGAAGTGCACAGGAAAAAATGGGCATTCAGATAGTGGAGATCTTCATTTTCTCTTTACAATTTACACATTTTGTATCCATATCTACATCATTTCACATACTAACTTTGTAATGTTTGGTAATAAATAATTTGTCATACGTTTAGATGAAATACATGTATATATTATACCAAGATTTCTATACTTACTTTTTAATCTGATCGATCTGTGTCAACAATGCATTAACAACTCTGATGGCATCTGATGGTTCACTTCCAGATAAAGAACTTTTTCTTGCTGAAGTTAAACTCTCCACCTACATGTATGTCAGAGAGAGATAAACTATCAGAAATACAAAACTACCGTAGTTATAATGAATGAAACTTTAAGATTTAGTGTTTTATTTACCTCACATAACCACATGTTTACAAGTATATTGGTTGCTTCAAGTATCTGAGAAAAATAGTATGTTTAAAAAAATTGTAAAGTCAGAAATTTTTGCTATCATAAAAAAGAAAATTTACGAAAGTGATTTCAAACTGAAGCTGGAATAAATGATAAATCCAGTGAAACCTGGGAATTTTACAAAAATAATGTATGTAATCAAATAACAAATAACCATAGAATCTGGTCAGATATATTTTTGTTGACATATAGGAAAAGTAATTTTCTCTTGATATAAAAGAGATTGAGTTTAAATACTAGAACCAGTACCTCATCTATTAGTACACAAACTAATGATTCCTGATCATCAATCAGCTCCTGAATTTTCTGAAACATTTTCATTACCAATTTACCACTCTAAAAAAATAAAATAAATGAACTCAAATGGATTTTTAAAAATAAAAAGTAAAGGTTATTTACACATCATTTTCTCTGCTGATTCTTGAAAGTAACAGAGATGCACATTTTCCAATCTAATAGAAAATTTTAGGGAAAAAATTCAGATAGATTTTTAAGGTCACAGGTTTCTTACTATTTAATTTTAATAAGTTTCATTGATACTGATGTCCTAATTAGTAATTGTTACGAAAACTGTCTGATTATTGATTGACTTGAAGTTCTTTATTGGAAAATATGAATCAATCAATAATTATAAAAAATTATTTAGTTTGAGTTGTCTCCCATATGTATGAGTTTTCTTTCCTGGCAGAAGGTGTCTTGTATATAACATTAAAGACAAAAATTCTTCTAAATCTTTTTCCAAAAATATTGACTTGGAGAAAGCCTTCACCAGACATCAGAAATTTGTAAAAATTTATATGAAAACATATATTTAATGCGTGTTGAGGGCATTGTTAGGAAGAAAAAATATTTTGCAGAAAAATGGCAATCTTTGGAGGACACCTTCTCAAAAGAGCAAATAACTCTGTAAATGGGAGACAACTCACATGTACCAACTAGAGGCTCTCAAGAGCCTGTATCGCTCACCTGGATTTAACTTTTCACCTTGAGCAGACCTAAAAATTTAAGTGTTGCAGTCAATTTGGATGGTTTTTCTATAGGATTCTATGTTAAACTAATTTCAGCTGTGGAAGTCATCTTGGTTGTTAGTCCAGTTTCTAAAAGAGAACCATCTAAGGACCATTTCTGCTAAGTCTTGTTCCAACTGGCTAAGCGGTTTCAGACTAGAAGATTTTTAAATGAATTTTCCTATAGGGTCCAATATTTAACAAAGGTCGGTGTGGCAGCCATCTTGGTTTACAATCCGGGTGATCGGACATATTTCTGAAAGAGGACCTCCTAAGGACCAATGCTGCCAAGTCTGGCTCCAATATTCCAAGTGGTTTCAGAAACAAGATTTTTCAATGAATTTTTCCATAGGGCCCTATGTTAAACTAAGTTCGGGTGTGGCGGCCATCTTGGTTGACAGTCTAGGTCATCGCACAAAATTCTGAAAGAGGACATCTAAGGACCATTGCTACCAAGTCTAATTCTAATTGGCTTAGTGGTTTCAGATGAGAAGATTTTTGAGTGAATTTCCCATAAGGTCATATGTTAAACTAAGATCTGCTGTGGCAGCCATCTTGGTTCACAGTCAACGAAATCAGACACATTCTGAAAGAGGACCTACTAAGGACCAATGCTGCCAAGTCTGGCTCCAATATGTCAAGTGGTTTCAGACAAAAAGATTTTTCAATGAATTTTTCCATAGGGCCCTATGTCAAACTAATTTCGGGTGTGGCGGCCATCTTGGTTGACAGTCTGGGTCAACGCACAAAATTCTGAAAGAGGACCATCTAAGGACCATTGCTACCAAGTCTAATTCTAATTGGCTTAGTGGTTTCAGACGAGAAGATTTTTGAGTGAATTTCCCATAAGTTCCTATGTTAAACTAAGATCTGCTGTGGCAGCCATCTTGGTTCACAGTCAACGAAATCAGACACATTCTGAAAGAGGACCTCCTAAGGACCAATGCTGCCAAGTCTGGCTCCAATATGTCAAGTGGTTTCAGACAAAAAGATTTTTCAATGAATTTTTCCATAGGGCCCTATGTTAAACTAATTTCGGGTGTGGCGGCCATCTTGGTTGACAGTCTGGGTCAACGCACAAAATTCTGAAAGAGGACCATCTAAGGACCATTGCTACCATGTCTAATTCTAATTGGCTTAGTTGTTTCAAACGAGAAGATTTCTGAGTGAATTTCCCATAGGGTCCTATGTTAAACTAAGTTCTGCTGTGGCGGCCATCTTGGTTCATAGTCCATGAAATCAGACACATTTCTGAAAAAAGACCTGCTAAGGACCAATTTTGCCAAGTCTGGCTCCAATATGTCAAGTGGTTTCAGACAAGAAGATTTTTCAATGAATTTTCCTATAGGGCCCTATGTTAAACTAAGTTCGGTTGTGGCGGCAATCTTGGTTGACAGTCCAGGTCATCGGACACACCTCCGTAAGAGGACCATCTAAGGACCATTGCTGCCAAGTCTGGTTCCAATTGGTCAAGTGGTTTAAGACAAGAAGATTTTTCAATGAATTTTCCTATAGGGCCCTATGTTAAACTAAGTTCGGCTGTGGCAGCCATCTTGGTTAACAGTCCGGGTCATTGGAGATATTTCTGAAAGAGAACCTCCTAAGAACTATTACTGCCAACTTTGGCTGCAACTGGACTTCTAGTTTCATATAAGAAGATTTTTGAAAGTCATCCCCCTTTTTTTCTATTTTTAGTAACAGCAGCCATCTCGGTTGGAAGTCGGGGATGCCAGACATAATTTTGGAAGAGGGCCACCCAAGGACCATTCCACCAAAGTTTGGTTTCATTTGGCCCAGTGGTTTGAGAGGAAAAGATCTTTAAAGGATAGCTTACGCTGGATGCCGTCTTTAAAGGGCAAAAACTCCTATAAGGGGTCAGTCAACGACTTTGGTCATGTTGACTTATTTGTAGATCTTACTTTGTTGAACATTTTTGCTGTTTACAATTTGTCTTTATCTATAATAAAATTCAAGATAATAACCTAAAACTGCAAAATTTCCTTAAAATTAACAATTCAGGGGCAATAACCCAACAAAGGGTTGACCGATTCGTCTGAAAATTTCATGACGGGTAGATCTTGACCTGATGAACATTTTTACCCCTGTCAGTTTTGCTCTAATTGCTTTAGTTTTTGAGATATAAGACAAAAACTGCAGTTTACCCCTATGTTCTATTTTTAGCCATGTCGGCCATGTTGGTTGGAAGGCGGGGTCATCGGACACATTTTTTAAACTAGATACCCTAATGATGCTTGTGGCCAAGTTTGGTTCAATTTGGCCCAGTAGTTTCAGAGGAGAAGATTTTTGTAAAAGTTAACGGACGACGACGGACGACGACGGACGCCAAGTGATGAGAAAAGCTCACTTGACCCTTTGGGTCAGGTGAGCTAAAAATGGAAAGTACAGTTTAAAAATGTTACATAAAAAGCTTTTTTTTGTAGCTTTTGCTAATTTTATAATGTTAATTTAAATCCTGTTTTTACAGTTTAAATAACAGAAACAGCTGTTTCTGTAGTTTTATAATTAATAAAAAGAACAATAAACTATTTAATTTGTGAGAAAATTCATCTATTATTTGACAAAATTTCTTCCACTACAAATCACTACATGCTGCAGAACACATTTCTTCATAGAATACCTGAAAATCCAATTTGATTCAAGATATATACATATATAAATATACTGTAGTCTTGACTAGTTCACCAAGAGACACCGGAGATAACTCATGAAAATGGGAGACAACCATTTTCAATGAAAATCATTGTAAAATTTCTATGAATCTTTACTTACCTCAGAAAACCATTTGGAAAATAGACTATGACTATTGATTTCTATAAGTTGTCCATATTTAAATCTGTCTGATAGTCTTATAACAAGTTTCTGAGCTAAAGCTTTACATAAAGATGTCTTTCCAGTTCCTGGTGGTCCTTTAAAAAAATTTAAATTAAGATCATGAAAAATAAAATGATTTTGAACTTCATTTTCATAAGAACTGACACTGGCAAGCAGAATTTTATTTCTTTTTTCACTGTTTTTACAAACATTATACAAAGAGGCAGTACAAGAATTTATCTGGGTATTTTGGGAAAGATGCCTCAAATAGCCAACTTTGACAAGTTGATGTAAAGGAACTAGCTCTTAATTCTTCTCTCACATTGTTATGAAGTTGTGACTGTCAAGGACAATATTGACTGATTTAAAAGTAATAAGTGTATCATTGATTTAACATGTTTCTTTCCTCTTGTGTAGAATCTCTAAATTTCAATTAGCTGATCCACAGGATAAAGATTTGTCCTTGGAATTTGTTTATCAAATGGAAACTTTTTTTACTGTTAATTGGTAAACAAGGTAGACCCCGGAAATCATTTCAACAGGACTGTACATGCAGAATGACAAAATATATTTATTGGCTACCAAAATACAAAAACAAAAAAACTAGCAGTGTATTAAGGACACTAGAAAAGAATCAATTTTACATGAAAACACAAGAATAAAACAAGAGGCTCAGAGGGCTTCCATAGATGCTCCATACCAAAGATCAATTCATTTGGCTTTACGGTTTCAGAGAAGAAGAAGTTTTAAATTTCGGCCAATCCAAACATGTTAATGCTAATGGCGACCATTTTATTTCACGGACCGGGATGATTTATGCAATTTTGTAAAGGACCTTCCATTGATGCTCAATACCAAAAATCAGTTCATTTGGATTTACGGTTTTAGAGGAGAAAAGTTTTAAATTTCAACCAATCAGAAAATGTAAATGTTCATGGCGGCCATTTTGTTTCAGGGACCAAGATGATTTATGCAATTTTGTAAAGGACATTCTATACAGTGGTCCAGCTAGTCATAAATAGAAGGGTGGAGCACCCCTAGTGCCCCTATCAGCACCCTTCTGCCCTCAGATATAACCTAGAACCACCCTTGTGTTTCTGCTATATTTCTAATAGATATTATATATTAGAGGTCTATTCTTAGCTATATTTATACATATAATACCATTCAACACCAAATAAATAGCTAAAACTGCTTTAAACATAGTATTTCAATAACCAGTGCCCTCAAGTTGCTGTTTTACGCGTGAATGCCCTTTGTGAGCACCCTGCCTTTTTCAATCCCTAGCTGGACCACTGCTATAGATGCTCCATACCAAAAATCAGTTCATTTGGCTTGGCTTTACGGTTTCAGAGGAGAAGTTTTAAATTTCGACCAATCAGAACATGTAAATGCTAATGACTGCCACTTTGTTTCACGGACCAAGATGATTTATAAAAACTTTGTAAAGGACCTATCATAGAAGCTTCAGGCCAAGTTTCAGTTCAGTAAGTCCAGGGGTTTCCGAGGAGAAGATGAAAATGTAAAAGTTTACAGACGGACGGACGACGGACGCCAAGTAATGGCAAAAGCTCACATGTCCTTTTAGCACAGGTGAGCTAAAAAGGGTTTTCAGATTTTGATAATGATATAGTCTTTGTTTACAATATGCTTAAAGTAAGAATAAATTTAGAAGGGCAAATTCTAAAATTTTCATTGCCAATCATAAAACAGGCATTTTATATCATTTTCTAAAATTAAAACAGTTACATAAACTGGCGATCAAACACTGACTGACATAATCATGAAATAGTTAAAATCTTTTTATGTTTTTTTTTAATTTTTCAAATAAAATAAATGACTGGGTTGATCTAAATTGAATATGAAGCTAAAAACAAAATTGAATTAATATAAGCCTCAAACACTATACCCTTTGATAATAATAAAGGATAAAATACAGGTTGTCAAAAACTTACCATGAAGGAGAATAACTTTATTCCAGGATATTACATTTGTATCAACTTTTCTGTCGGAGAATAATAAGGTAGTTGCTGCATAATTCAATAGCTAGAAAAAGAAATCAATCATGATGAATAAATTAATAGTTTTTGATGTGTAAAAACTGCAAATTTTATAATTTATAATGATGATTAAAAGTGTCTTGTGTATTATAAATCTCATGTAAGGTACTGCAGAATTTGTAAGGGTCAAAACAGAAAGGTTAATTTCAACCAAAGCAATTGAATGATTTGTGATTAATCTTTTATTACCATGCCTGATTTCTAACAATGGTTGTCGGACCCTGTGAATATGTTACAAACCCAAATTGGTTGTTTACTGCTGCAATAGATAATTTAACTGTTCATCTGCATGGGATTTATGGCATAGGGTATTCTGACATCAAGTCACTTTCAAAATAGATTTTACACATTCATACAGGTAAAATTTTACATAAATATCAATATCTTCCAATAAACAATAATGCAAAAAAATAGATGTTTGTTTAGGGTTTCATGCTTGTAAAACTTAGGGTAGGTAGGTAGATAGGCAATCTTCTATTTTGCCTTGTCCATATGGGAGGACTTTTATGATTTTAAAGGCATTTTTGTACAAAAATTCGGCCTTACTGGTTAATAACCTGGTAATAAATATAAATGGAAAAATGATCAATTGTTTTGTTTGAAGGTGATCTTTGCATCAACACAGTGTTTGAAATTATAGGTTGTCTGAATGTAATAAACAAAAAAAAAATCCTTGGAATGACCAGATTTTACCTTTAATTTAATATCAGTATTACTGAAATTTCATTTTTGTGCCCCTTTCAAAGACCATTTTAGTCAGTTTTGAACACTGCGAACATACATTGCCTTTAATATCATCATCAAAAACTAAGCTATCCCAGATTCCATGGAAATCTGTAGACGGTAGTAACCAATGATTGGCTGCAGCTAGATCTTCATCATCCAGTTCTTCTGTACCCGGCCCATCATCCTGTAGCTGATACACATGGAGGTGTAGATGATTACCAGTTAGATCTACTCCCTATAACAAATAGAAGTAGAATCTGAACACTTTACTAGGCACGGAAATTAGCGGTAATATTTACTTGTCCAAAGAACATAAAAGAAAATATCTTTATATTGCTTGTTTAACACTATAATATTCTATACATAATACAACTTTTCACCAATGGCTTAAGTTAGATATATTTTGCTGATATTCTCACAGTTTTACCTTTTTCTCAGGATTGGATATTTCGGTATCACAAAGAGATATTGACTGAACATGGTTTCTCAAGAAATCATCATCAAATTCTGTAATATGTAAATCACTGTAGGCTACTTTATGTCGTCGCAGCAAACCTCTGACTTTTTCACAAATAAGATGAGTTCTGGCAGTGCTGAAAATATAGGTTTTTGAAAACAAAAAAATCTCAGCAATACTGAATAACACAGATTTGATTTATTCATTTTGTCACCTACCCTAAAGATTTTTTGAACATTTTTCAATAAGCACTGTTAAAGTCTGAATGTCTCTACCATAGACTCAGTTTAAAACAAGGGCAACGTGAAGCGTGGCATCTCCTCGCCGTGAAAAAAATTTGACCCAAAACTTTTGTACATGCATAATTGTTCACAAGGGTTTAAAGAATTTAAAAGTTCTAGTGTAACTTTGACCTTTGAGACCTATGATCTTGAAAATCAATAGGGTTCTTGATATTCATAAGGTCTAAGTACAGTATGTGCCAAGTTTGGTGAAATCCCTTGATGTTGAGTCTAGAGTGTTCACAAGGGTGTTACAGACCAGGTGTAAAGAATTTACAAGTTCCAATGTGACCTTGACCTTTAAAATCTATAGAGTTCTAGATATTCATAAGGTTTATGTATATGCCAAGTTTGGTCAAAATCCCTTGAAGGATGTTGAATCTAGAGTGTTCACAAGGGTGTTACAGACTAAACGACAGTGGTGTTACTATATCCCTTAACAACTTTGTTGGCGAGGGGATAAAATTGTGTAAAATTTTTAAAAAATTCTTCATACCTAACCTATTTTTATCTTGATGAAACCAGAACCACACTTATTTTTTTACTTGGTCTTTTTTTACTAATTTTATTATGTATAATACCAGTAATTAATTTTTTATTCAATAGTCAATTTCAAGTAAATTAAATACAATAATGGTGAAAGAACTTCCATTAAATTGCACAGAAAAATAGATTTTATGTATCTGTATAGTATAAAAAAAATATCTCGGTCCAGTGGCAGTGAATACTTTCACTTGCTTTACTGGCCCACTGAAAAAAACCAAAAAAGCTGCTAATATTCTATAAAAATACATGTAAGGAGTCAGTAGGAAGGCAATGCCAATTTTCAGTTTTTTTCTAATAGACCAATCCCTTTCAAATATAACATTTATCAAATCCCACATCTTTAATAGTAACTACAGCTATGTAATATGTTAATCAGTCTAATATTGTATCTAATGGGAAATGTAATAAATATGAAGATATTTACCACTATGCATATTGTATGAAACTCATGTAAAATGCTTCATGTTTTTCAAAAGAAAAATATTGTATATTTTTTACCTGATGAGATGCATACAGTTATCTTTAGAAAATAATAGCAAATTAGTTGCCATTTTTTACTGGAAATGTATTTACATTTCTAAAATTAATTTAACAGCACCTCAAATTTACAACTCATTAAGGGGGTAGTCCCTCATTTGTTTCCTATCTGATGAATTATTGTTTAATGTCCAGTGGCAATTATCACATGCATATCAGGACGAGAACATTTTGATATAATATAAATATTAACCCTGCTTTGTACTAGACCGATATGCCGAGCTGGATTTTTAATGTGCTAGCTCAAGAGGTGACAGTCTGCAGAAAGACAAGTTCCCAACTAGTTAGAACTATTAGACCTCATTTGTCAGAAATATACCTTGTGGGGTTTTGGCAAATTTCAACATGAAATACAGGCAAGTTGTTGTTGGCACAAGGAAGTGCATCACCGAGTTCTGACACTTGGTCCATCTAACATGCGATTTATTTCAGTTTTCTTGGGAGTTCTGTAGTAATTAGAATTCGATGTAAAAAAGCTTAAAATTTCTGTGAATGATGTTTTGAACGTTCTGATGGATATAATAGTACAGATCTTTGTCCACTTCACTCTTCAGGATCGAATCATGCTCAAAACCGTTTAAGATTCAATTCTGTTTTAAATAACTATGATTTGGGTCTTCTGTGTGACATTCTTACTAAGTGATAAACCGGTCTAAAGGTAACAATGATAAATTTCAAACAATAAACATTGAAATAAATGGGGTTTTTGTCTTCGAAAACGTTTTGAATTTGGCGCTGAGTTTCTTCTGCTATCGAAAATTGGTCTGAAAATAGAGTGCTCGCCCTTGAATTCCAGTATATGTCGTAATAGAGCATACATGGATCTGATCATCAGAATTAAAATATAAACTATGCGTTACATAAAACTACATGTATTAAATCATTTAGTGGCGGTACTATTGTTGTTGTTTGTTGGCAGCCTTAGATTGCTAATTTTTTTACTGAAGTGTTCATTTTATATATTTCGAGAGCAACGTTTTGTTTTTTAAAAAGATATTTTTGCCACTAAAGACTTGGATATATCTAGAACGATGTTAAATTTTTTATATTTGGACAATGCAAAGTATATAGCTGGTTATTGGAATTGTATCTATAAGAAGCTAGCATATCCAGAAATCAAATATTCGGCAGTGCATATATTTAACTTAAATGCGCATTATTTTTGTTCTAGCTCATATGTTTCACTTTTTCCACGATTATGCGTATGTCTTTAATTATAATTATCACTGAAATTCATGAAGCCAACCCTTCCGTCCCTATGAAACTAAACGGGCATTGTAACCGCTATTGGCTCCAAAGCTTCATGCATTGCCATAATATAACTGGACCTTTCCAGTCGCCTGTTCATTCAATGACTTCTGCTGTAATCATGGTATAATATAATATAATAACTTTAGTATGACGTAAGACTGGTAAATTTTGTAAGAGACAATTGGATTTATACTATTTGAGCCGTGTAGCCCTTTGTTAAGTTAGGCATACATTAATACGATCCTCTATATTTAATACATTTTATTTAATGTTCTGACCTAAGAATACCGAGATGCACTGTTTGGTTAGTTGGAGATATGTCAGAGTCTCCAAGTTTTCAAGATAACGTAGACTTTATACTATTTGATTAGCTGAATACCACTGCTTTGTTCTTTGTAGGGTCTATTGAGACTCTATCTTGTAAGGAGTGTCTATGTAAAGTTGACAACATACATTATAGTTCATCAGCATCTGTTGACAGAAGAGCGATGTCGTCTGCACACGTTGGACAACCCATGTAAATGTTGCCTATTCTGAAACCTAGCCGTGACGTCTGTAATTCCATTAATAATTTGTTGTTATAAATTTTATATAGCAGAGGCGATAAAATCCCGCCTTGTCTCACTCCCTGTAGTATTTTAAAGTCGTCACTAATTCCACCGGCCCATCTTACTTTTGAAGTCATGCCACTGTACAGATCTTTTATGATAGTCCAAATCTTAGGGTGCCCCCCTGTTTCATACAATTTGTCAAGAACAATTATATGGCTGACGACATCAAACGCCTTCATACTATCAACTGTGATAAGACATAATGGGTAAGAGGTAAAAGTTTGCTCTCGCATTTTGCTTCCGGAATTATCAATGATGCTAGTAGCATGGATAGACCTTTTGTGAAACCGAATTGAAGCAGACTTTGATCATTTTCAAAATGTTGTTCGATTTTTGGCAGTAATACACATTCAAATAACTTACTGAATACAGAAGTTACAGTTATACCTCTATAGTTATCCAAAATTGAAGGATCTTTTTATAGTTTCTTTAGAATTGGTTTGAGTATTCCATACTTTAGTACCTCTGGGAAGGCACCATTACATAGTATTGAGTTAAATGTCCTTGTAATAATCGGAACTAAAATGTCTCCTGCTGCTTTCAGTTGTTCAGCGCATATATCAAATTCGTCTATTGCTTTACCCGTATGTAGGTGATTAATACCATTCTGGATCTCATTCTCAGTAAATGGTTCAAAAGTATCTTTGCTGTTGCTACAGAGAAAAGTTTATGCCTAATAGTGCAAAGCTCAACATATTTTTCATCATACTCTTTATCCTTAGGGATGGCTAGATCTTCAAAAGATTTCATAAAACACTCACGCTGCTTGTCTGGGTCATTTTCTTCGGTATTATCTATTTTCAAACAGGAAGTTTTGACTACTGAGCTTCCCCTATTCCTCCTAATGAGACAATGAAATAGTTCCGTGGAAGGGTTTTCCATGATTTGATTATATAGATTTTGTCTACTTATCTAATAATTTTTCCATACGGAATTGACGACGGAGTTCCCTAGCTTTGAGCTAAGATTTTTTTTACGCTTCAGTTGACCATCTGGTTTGCCGTTCTCACACCACTCTGTACGTCTTGTGACATGTATCTATAAGAATTTTTGCTGTAAGAGAGGCCTTCCACTTAGGACCTTTAAGGAGTATAATTTTCCTTGGGGTAGAGACCTTAGTAGCTTTTTGCAAAATTTTCATTAAGAACTCCAGGTTTGATTCAGAATCTACTGCTACATTAAAGTTCCCTAATTCAAGTCGAAGTGTATCTCGAAATGCTAAGAGATCGGTTTTATCCCATTGGTATTTCCAGATGGCAGTGGGCTGATGACTTTGTTTCAGATTTAACGCAATGTTAGTGTCCAAGACCGCGGTTACGATGTGACTGTAGAGATTTGTGGCGTGCTTTTCAGGAATAACATAGTCTAGAATTACATCTTCATGATATATAGTCAATCTGAGACGCGCTAGCTCCAGAATGATTTATAAATGTAGGTTTTCTTGACAATGGCACAAGTAATTTGTGATGCCCGACGAATGCCTGAATATTTATGGCACGCCGTTGTTATATTTATTCAATTTCGAGATATCTTATTTATTTAGCGTGCCATAATATTGACACCATGTTTGTTGCTGACTCTAGGATCCAAGAGTGTTCCGTTGAAGTCTCCTGCTACCACAATTTTATATGTAGCGCTAGAATTGTTTATTATATGGTAAAACATATCTAGACATTCACCGTAGTCTACTACCGAGTTTACAGATGTGTTATTGGTTGGTAGGTACACACATACTACACATATCTTAGGATCATAGTTAATTAATATTCCAATTATTCTTTCATCTCCTTCATCCATTTTAGTTACCTTTCTTGTAACTGAAGATGACCAAACAATCCCCACACCTCCTTTTCTCTTTGCAAATTAAAACCGGAGATCTGTTCGTAAGAATCAGAACAACGCATAAAGAAGGCTTTATTTTTTAAAAAAATGTCAAAGTTGTGTGCTTGAAAATCATGAAGCCAGTGTTCCTGAATATATATAATGTCAAAATTTGAGTTCAAAAAGTAAGCAAAGGCAGAGTTGGAGGTTATTCCTTCAATATTGCAAGTAGCTAGTTTTAGTCCCGATTTGTAATTATTTCTTCTATCAGTAATAGTTCTGGCGGTTTTTTGGTTGGCAGAGATTATCTCCCTTTAACCGATCAGAAAGTTTGACATTGATCTCTGCACAGATTCCTCCCGATCAGGAAGCACCTTGTTTAACTCCTATTTGATCTACTTCAATGGTATTATGTACATAACTACTACCATTTTTGTCTAAGCTTTCTATGTCTTCGCTTCTTTGGTTATGATGTATAATAACTTCAGGTTCGACATCAACAGACTTCTTTTCTGAGCGAATGACTCCAGTTTTAACTATTGTACTGGCGTTTGGTATATGAACACTAGTGTTTCTATCTAAACTTGTGTTGACTTGATTTACTTGGGTATGATGTAAAAGAACTTCTGGTTGTGTGTATTGTCTATGATGTGGGTTTGTAAATTGTTGCCCATGTTGTGCAGCATATCTATATGCCTGCATATTACCTATTCCAGTGTTTATTTGTTTACCTGGATGTATTGTGTTGGTCAAGAATGGATTTACCGAATGCATATATATTTGAGCCGGCGGACGTGGCGGAATGGGGTATGCAGGTGGATGCATAGCATATGTCATAGGATGTGGTTGACAGTAGAATTGCATGTGATATAAATTCTGTTGTTGCAATTGAGCCTGCATTTGCATATGCATTTGTGATTGCTGTAATTGTAGTATTTGCATACTCAGTGATATATGCGATTCCATTGTTCTCATCCTTTGTTCTAAGAGTTTAATTTCTAAGTTCATATACTGACTTGATGGAGATTCAGATGAAGAAGGGTCAGATGAAAATTGTTCTCTAGGAAGTGTATCATTGGATACAGCCTTTTGTTGGTTTAAATGTTGTGATTTTTGGATACAATTCTAGCGTTGATCGTAATGTTCCAATCTCACTTTCTAATTGACATATATATGCCTTTTCTAAATGGTTGTCATGATTTGGTTTGAGATTTTGTCTATTCCGTTGCTTCTTTTGTTTAGATCTAGCACCTCCTTCCTTTGGCAGTTTTTGATTAAATGAGTCTTTTCTAATGTTATTTGATAGACATGTTTGCTTGTTGGGGCTAGGACCCATGTTTATACCATCTGAGCTTTCAATAGTTGTTGTATTAGGTGTTGTCATATCTGGAAGTGACTAATTTATGTCAGTTTTCATGTTAAAATATTGCTCACAATTTTTTGTTGTTATTTTTTTTTGTCTTTGAAATATTTTGGTCGCGAGAGTACCTGGGGAAAATTAAATCAGAATTGTACATTATACGTAATAAATTTCTTTTAAATCTAGTTACAAGTCAAATTTTGAAATCATTAAAAGCTTCATAACTATCAACATGTCATAGCTAAATATCCGGATTAAAAAAAGCTATTATTATGAACGGGTTTTCTCGCCTAGTTTCTATTTTAATATGGTGCATTATGCAAACGTCTTGCCGAATAACCCACAGAACCTCGGGACAGTAAAATATTTTCACAACTATGAAATTTTATGTACATGTTATTCTGTTAACATTGCTCTGTATTCCATTGACTTGGGCCTTTCAGGAATACTGCAGATTTAACTTGGTGAAGAGATACCATTAAACCATTTATGGGAGTGTTATTTCTGACTAGTTCGTTTTATGTTGCGACAATATTTGACAAGCAGGTGTGAAAAATTTAGCTAGTTTTACAATGAATTACAAACATACATTTACCCAGTTACCCATGCACTTGTTTCAGCAAGATATATTTTTATAAGACCCTATTATTAGTCCTCTATATAAATATATCTTACTGAAACAAGTGCATGTACCCTGTTATCTAAATTTTATACCGTCCATGCAACCAGTTTGATCATTTCTGGCTAGCGGCCACCCTGTATTGCTTTTATAAACCACAGAACCATGTAGGAGGCTTCCGTACCGTATGCAAAGTCACATTTTCTCAACTCTGTAGATTTTTTGTTTGTGTTCTGTGCTCTTTTAAGTTATTTTTGTGATAAGATCTGACGATTTGAATATTATGTCATTGTTGACCTTTGCTGTTAATTCCGTCTTTTTATGTAATTTTATACCACTGAGGAAATTATAAGCGCAGATATTTATAGTACATAAATGTCCAAATGACTAGACAAGTATATACAATTAAAGTAAATTTGCCTCACTACAGAACAATTTAGGGGCTGACGTCCTATGCAAACAAAAAATAGATGGCGTGTGTATATTTTAATGATACATATAATACATAATAAAAATTTACATGAATAGCACATGAAAATTATTATTCCATGGTAGAGACCAATAAGTTGATTTTGTTTTGTTCGAGCTGTAAATGATAGGCAAAGCGTATAACGAAATATCAAATTAAAATAATTTTTCTGTAGTTTTACATTATTTCTGTTAATTATAGACATAACAAATTTAATTATGTATTATTTGATATATAACTGGCTATATTTATTTCTGTTACAAGTACAGTAATAAAAACTTCCGAATTCGATAATAATTGTTAGTAAACATATTTTCGAATATTAAATACATTAAAGTTGCAATGAACAATTTTTCAATAAGTACTAATAAATATATATATAATATATAATTTTAACAGTCATACACAAATTCTAGAAAAGTACATGATATTGTATTGATGGCTGACATTCACATGCAAGTGTATTATACATTGGAGTTCCTCTTTACAGATAAAAACTCAAAATTTACAAATATTAATTCGCCAAAGTGCTACGTTAAATAATAATTTACACACATTGAATTTACATATGTTTTATAATAATTATCATAATTAAAAAGGTACATAAGATATCAATCACTGAAATATCATACGTTTTTTAACATTAATTTAATTTAAGTCCAGACTTTATACTAATTGCCGGGTATTCTACATCTACTGTTTCACAGCAGCCTTACATCGATGATTTAAAAAATATCCATTCGTTCAGATTTTTTTTAAGAGGGATTTGTTTTCATATTTTGAAAGCTCCGACGTAGTGAGTTCTCCAACATGTAATTATGCAGACATCATTAGGCCAAATAAAAAAATACTTGTGTTTAGGGTAACACACTGAAAAAAGTTGGGTAGGGTAGGTAGGAAAATTTTTTTTTTACATTAATTTTTTTAGTTAGGTTGTATACTGGAGTCACCTTGACTTTAACAGTGCTTGTTGAAGAAAGGTTATAAAAAATTTAGGGTAGGCACTAAAAATTAGGTAGGGTCGGGTTGCCCTAAACACAACTATATTTTTTTAGGCCTTATCAATATGTGTGATCAAACTGTTTATTGTCATAAATATAATTACACAGTGTATCCTTAAAAGGTACTATAAGCTGGTTTCCTGTAGATATTATTTAACTGACTGAATAAAAAAAATAGATGAAAAATTAGTCAATGTACTCTATTAACTGCTTACTGCAACCAATAATCAGTACACCATTAATTAATTTTTTAAGTTCCACTGAAGAATAAATAGTTCATTTTACTTTCAGTACCTTACTTGATAAATTGATTCATTAAAAACATATGCTGATAAGAGAAAAATAGTATAGAACTATTTTAATTCAGTCATAGCTTCATACTTTAACACAACGGAACGAATATCTAAGTACATGTACATGCTACTGAAATTTCGTTTATACATTACAAGTTGTATATGATTATTCTTAATATTTAATAAATGAACATAACATTGCTACTGATCCTATAAAATAACAATCCAAAGTAGATACAACTTGCCGTCCGTAATATTCAAGTACAACATGTACAACGTAATGACTAAATTTTGGCATTGCATTTTTGACTTCGAAGGTCATTAATTATGATTATGCCATTAATAAAACAACTCTTTATGTCATCTTTAAAGGCAGGACAGTCTGTTCACCTTCAAATAAACAGCTCTTTCTAGAATTATGAATATTTCTTGTATTTCAATACGTAAATGTAAATCTCTTTCATCTGACAAACCTATCTTAAAATTTCTATCAATCTCACAATTGAACCTAATGGTGCTTCAATAACCGATTGCTAATATAAGATCATATAAGTAACCAATATTTGGGGTCTGATTATAAGCCAAACTTAGAGTAAATGTTACATTTCGAATATATAGAGGTGTCATATTCATAACAATGCACCAAACAATTTTTGGGTATGGTATGAATTTTATTTGGAACTTCAATTATAACTTCAGTATCTAGATTCTCCTCTGTAATCACTACTGTGAGAACTGTCTTCATCTCTTTCACCAGGGTGTTCAAATTCTGGAAGATCAAATAATCCTTCTACAGATTCTGGTCTGAAATCACTTGCTCGCCTATCAAAACTACCTCTCCTGTCCATAAAAGACGGTGGGGGCGGTGGGAAAGATTCTGTCTCCGGGAAAAATTGAATTCCACTCCGTGGACTTGTCGTTCGACTCTCCTGCCATCGTGGACTAAGCATACCACTTGTCAAAGTGTCTCTTCTTGTTAAAGGACTCGGTGTAATTGGTCTTATTTCTCCATCACTGCCCTGTCGAGACCATGAAGGGCTTCTAAGTCTATCCTCATATCGAATAGGACTCACACTTCCGTAGAATGGATCGTCATCATCATATCGGGATGGACTTCTGCGCCGCAATCTATCATGCTCAAGTCTACTTGGACTGCCACTTCTACTTCCAACTGACGGTCGTCTATCGAATCTTGATGTACTTGGTAACGGTGATAACAGTTCTGACTTGTCTTTTCCCAGCATGCTTGTGGCTAAGCCTACATCACTGTATCTTCTTGGGGTAGATCGTCCACTCAATGTGCCTGCTTGTGGATAGGTTGGTTTCAGGTATTGTTGAGGTGGTGGTACAACAGTGGGATCTTCTGCGGGTAGTTGCGGGTAAATCATACCAGTCAGTGGGTCCTGCTCGGCTGGAGCTGGCAATTTTGCTCGTCTTCGGAAAGATCCCAAACGATGCTTTTGTTCCCATACCTTCTGCCGCACTCTTTCCTCGCTTCGTTTCTTCTCAAGTTCCTAAAATTGAAACAAAGAACGATTGAATTGATTATTTTCCCTCGAATGCAAAATTAAAGAGATAAATAGAAACATGAATAAAGAAATGAGTTCTTTAATTTTCTGTATCTATGATTTGCATCCTTTGGATTGCTTTGTTTTTCATATTGTCCATGCAGGTATTTTAAAATTGTGCAAATAAAAAAAAAAGATATACATTTTCTTTTGTGACAAAAATAAATATTTCAATTGCATGGACAGTTGTAAAATAACCAGGTAAGATTATAATAAATTTTAATATTTTACAGTTACAAGCATCTAATTTAATTTTGTAGGCAACGTGAATGTCTCGTAAAACAAATGGAAATAATGACACCATAGTTGTCTACGACTTTAAGGTTTAGTGTCAGAAAATAAAATTTTACGTGTGGACGTATATAGTTTAGAAATTTGGGAAATCTTCTGAAAAAAGTTCTGGTGAAAATGTTATGCTATAACATGGTCTTGTCAGTGTTTTTCTTACCTCTCTTCTTTGTTTCTCAACGATAGATGTTACATGATAAAGGAGATCATCTATTTTGGTTTCTGTAGAATCTTTGCCCATTCCAGCCAATGACAAAGCTCGATCAAGAGGAAAGAAGTCATAGTTCTCTTTCATTAACTGAAATAAATTTTGGGAATAAAACAAAAGAATACCGAAGCAACAAGACAGTGGATACATTCCACAAGACCAAAATCTAAAGACAAGGCGAAGTCGTGAGAATATTTACATATATTTACAAATACTACAATACACAACCAAAAAATTAAAAACACAAAACAAACTAAACAGATTCTGAACAAGACAGCACAAAATCACTTACAGTGTGAACTCCAACAAAACACTGGGATTGGTGCGAGATGGTAAAAATACTTGAAAAGAGACAAAACTGAACAAAATTCAAATCATATATGTTTTAAAAACAACGTTATTGAGTTATTGTTAACAAATGACACACAAAAGTTATTATTATATTATGAAGCGAAAAAACAACTAATCTTTTCCCTGTGTCCAGGATGTTGTCTCACTGACGCCTACCATAAATCCTTAAATTTTCTAGTAAAATGTTAAATGAACCAGAAAGGGAAAACATGTCAAATGTAATTATACACAATCTCCAAGCATATTTTTTTCACATGACAGCTGTACTTCTCATAAATTTCGTACAGCGATAATATTTGTATATTGCAAAACTTGCAATATCCAAAATCAAAGAATTAAAATGATGTAGCGTTATTTTGTGACACTTTTGGTCTCAATATTGTGTGTTTCAATATTCTGAAATAAATCAATAAGCACATACCAGTTTATAGACATACATTTCCAACGCTGTGTAATCATTAACTTTGGTACCATTCAAATGTATAAAGAAAAATACATAGGCCCACATATTATGTTCATGTCTTACATGGTGATCAAAACCCTGAAATATAAAGGAATTCCTGTAAATTATATGATTTTAATTTTTATTTTATAATCCATGTATCGATTATTGCATCACAATATCGACACACTTTATAAACGCTTTTTTAAAAAGAGAAACTGAAGCATATATGGTTTTATAGAAGAAAAATAATTGTACTACTAGTAGTTTTAAAACAAAAATCAGCGCCGAATCTGTACAGAACCGGCAAACTTCTTAGTTTTATATATGGGAAAATAAGGATTCCTGGACTACGTACTTTTATACATTTTCAGATTGCCTCTAATGCCGAAAATTCTCTTATGATTGACAGGTATTATCTAACGCTCGGGACCACCTCGGTGGTCTCGTGGTAGCGTGCTCGCCCCGAGTGCGGAAGGTCGCGGGTTCGATTCCCGGCCGGGTCAAACCAAAGAAATTAAAATTGGTATTTGCTGCTTCTCCGCCAAGCACGCGGCATCTAGGAGTAAGAGCAAAGACGGGTGGCTCGGAGTCAGTATAATGTGTCCGAGTGAGGTGATATGTCTACCTGCGGACAGTTACCTCGTGAGCTAACACATTAAAAATCCGACTTAGCGTGTCGGTCTAGTACAAAGCAGGGATCATATTCATTATCATATCAACATGTTCTCGACCTGATATGCACCTGGTTGCCACTGGACGTTAAACAATACTTCATCCATCTAAGGCTCGGTAGGTTAGGGAAATTTTGTATCACATCGTGTACAGTGTGATATGAATAACAACTTGTGACCGAACTACAGCTGTAAATAACTAGTGCAGTACGCGCACTCGTGATTTACTGCGTAGTTCGGTCACGCGTTGTTTACTTATGGTATTTGAATTTATTTTCAGCGATTAGTTATACTATAAAGAATCATAAGAGTAAAAGGTTAAACAACTCGTAAGAATTAGATATTGCTTGATATCAACTCGCTAAAGGCTCGTTTATTATTATATCAAAATCTAATAACTCGAGTTGATGTCAAAAGGTATCAAATTCTCACTCATTGTGAAATCTATAAATTGCATTCTAAACGTGAAGATCGGGTTTTTCAAATATTAGTTCTATGGACAAAGGAGCAAAACATGTAAGATTTCTTGCAGAAAATTACTTTTAAATTCCGAAATATATTTTTGCGAAAAATGTCGTTTTGATAAATTTTCAAGTGTGCTCTGACATCCTGCTGCCAAATCCAAAACGACAATCGGCCATCTGACGTCAGAGGATTTCTGAACTACTAAGGTGAAGGCTATCTTGACATTCTTGTATTTGTGATTGTAGACTAAGAGTTGTGATGTTGGTTGATGTTGTTTTCTTTGACATTTTCTGTTGTTATTTTTAACCATAATACCAATACATGTTAGTGTACCAAAAATATAATTCATTTTTAGGAGATATGGATACATTATTTTCAAAATATGAACAAACCTTTCCATGATGTTCAAAATCATAGCTGTTTCTACTGCAAATGAAACACGTGTCACGCATATCTGCCTCGGCTGTCCACTACAACAGCAAAATGCACAATGTCATTTCTTTAAAGGTTTGGGGTTATTACACATGTACCAACTACAAGTACTTAGAAAGTTGTTAAAGAAATGAATATAAAACAACTTTGCGCATAAATATATGATTTATCGAGCAAGATAACAATTTGTGATTTGACAAAAGGGATATTAAAAAGGACAAATATACCTAAGGAGCAATCAATAAAACGTAATCCATTGGACAGACAAACCCGGGAAGACAAACGAACAACCACAAGCACAACAAATAAACACAGAAAACTAAAAACAATGAACAACACGAACTCCTATAAAAACCAGGAGTGAACCCAGGTGCTCCGGAAGAGTAAGCAGTTCCTGCTCCGTATACGGCACCCGTCGTGAAGTTCAACAAAGTCAATCCGGTGGAAGTCACAAATCGTAGGAGGCACATGAAAGGTTACGACAGTGGGAACAGGTCCAACATCATCTTAGATATTGGAACACTGTAATGGTCAATCAATTCATGATGACGACCGTAAAATTTCTTAAGTGATGACATCAACTTATCCCTGATAAAACCCTGGTTAAGAAGCTTTTGTGACAGCAGTAATCCTCTTTGTCGAATGTCAGGGTAACTCACGCATGCCCTTGAAAATCGGATAAGCTGAGAAACGTAGACGCCATATGCAGGCGATGCTGGTATATTGCTACTTAAGAAGGGAAAATTAACAATAGGAAAGTTGAAGTCATCACGTTTGTCATAAAGTTTTGTCTTCAAACGTCCCTCATAGTCTATGTCAAGAAACAAATCCAAATATGAAGCGGACTTTGGTGTATCTGTAGTATCCTTAATTTCAAGCTCACTGGGGTAGATAAGATGTAGAAAGTCTTGGAATTTGTCGTTATTTAACGACAACACATCATCTATATAACGAAAAGTGAAATTAAAGGATTGGGCTAGTTTCTTTTTGTTTTCACGTAGTAACCCTTGAATGAAGTCCGCTTCATATGAGTACAGAAACAGATCGGCGAGGAGAGGAGCACAGTTGGTTCCCATTGGAATGCCGATTGTTTGTTGAAAAATTAGACCGCCAAATTCAACGAATATGTTGTCTATGAGAAAATCTAACATGTTTGTAATTTCATCTTCAGAATACTTTTTGTCAGAATCAGAGTGGTTCTTCACGAAATAAGACTTTTCTCTACCTAGAACAAGGAATTTATACCTGCGTGTCCCATTTTTCTTGAAAAAACATTGATGAACTAGTTGCTTTAAGCGATCTTTTAATTGAGAATGTGGTATGGTAGTGTAGAGTGTAGAGAAGTCGAAAGTTTTTATGCTGTTGCATGTAGCCAAAGATTTGTATTAGAATAACAGTTACATTATATTTTTATTCTAAAACAAAACATATATATATATAGATTAATTTTAAAAAAAAACGAATAAAAAACAAATATTACCTTCAAATCCCTGAGTTCTGAGAACGTATCTACTATAATACCAAATATGATATTCAGGCCAATAGTTGTAATGAATATGAAGAATGAGACATGATACAATACAAGCCAACCAAATTTTGCAAATGTTGCTTCAGATTTATGAGCCTTCATTTCCTGAAAATATAGGATATCAAATTTATATTAGTTTTTAATGTGATAAATTCAAAGGTTTAATAAAACAATTTTGTATGAGAAGTATATTTAAAATCATTCACATGTGTTTCATTTTTTAAATAACAGTAACAACATCAATTAGCAAGGAAAAATTACACCAAAAGTCCTAGACTAGAAACAATCATTGTTCAAATTAAATGTAGGGTTTTTCTTCAAGAATATGAACCAGAAGCTTTGATAGCCTTAGCTAGTTTTACGCTTAAAATGAGTGTACCGTTCATTTATAATTTCTAGCTAGCAGACACCCTGTTGGTAATCATACTGTTTTAGCTTTTAAAGTGTTTTTTTTGTATGAAGGTCTACCGATTGGATTGTGTTAATTGATTTGTATGTCATTGCTGACTTTTTCTGTTATTCCTCTTATTATTTATTTATTTATTTATTTATTTATAGTATAATCTAGTTGAATTTGATTGTCCAAGCCAGTTTTAAATTACAAAATGCATATCCTACTTTGGATACACTGACGTCAACAACGTATTCCTCCACAGACCACTTGTTCAAATGATTCTACAAGACAGTTTTTGTTGATTGTTTTAATTTTGGAACAGATGATACTGTCTTGTATAACCTAATTTGATTAGTTTACGCTAAAAAAATAAACTTCTTCATGATTTTTGCAGCGTAAACTGCCTCAAAGTAGGTTATATCGTATAATATGTTTCAAAATTAAAAACAATCCTTAAATGTATTTGCTATTTAATATTTACCTCAAATAATTCACCGATTAATCCGTATCTAATCACCGTTATGGTACATTGCCAAAGAGAAGCACAGTAAAGATACGAGTCTGGGTCAAACATACTTCTCATTAAGGCAAAACTGATGATAGCATACAAATAAAACACTACAAGGCCTAGAATAGCTACCCACACCAATGATCTTCCTGTAAATCATAAACATAAAAGCTAAATTTTGCCCCATTATAACACGACTGATATAGATATATTGACGAACTTTCGTTCCTTGTTAACGTATCAGGAAATACCACTCTCAGTAGGTTCATGCTTTATTCAATTTCTCGTTGGCTATTTTTTGCTATTTGTCTTTATATGCCTTTAGTGAATAGTATCACCGTAATATTTCTTTATGTTTGTATTTCCCAGGAATTCGCCTTGTCTTTGGACTTTGATCTAATGGACTTTATCTAGTAACAACCATTCTGAGAGTATTGCTGAGGTATACAATGTCCCCTATCGAGACAACACACCAAATCCCCCTTCACTATGTGAATTGGACGCAGACGTATGGACAGAGTGATTCATAAATATCCCAAAACTATGTTTGCAAGGGGTACACAATACTTACCCGATCAGCCTGGAGCTCAAACTTCATCACCAAAAATAAGATCACTTGGTAAAAAGGTTTGCAAAAAAAGTCGGGAAAACAAATATTCTGAAAATAATTCATATTTTCAAGGGCAATTTCTCTCACATTAATTATCTAATCAGCGTGTAAGTCAAACTTGAACTGAAGCTTGTCATTATAAGCTCATATACCAAAAATAAGATTACTTGGTAGAAGGGTTTGCCAAAAAAGTCCGTAAAACTAATATTTTGACGTTAATTCCTATCTCCAAGGGCGGTAACTATCACAATAATTATCCGATTAGCGTGAAACTGAAACTTGATCTGTAACTCATCATCATAAGCTTACATACCAAAATCATTTGGTAAAAGGGTTTGCTAAAAAATGCCGGAAAACTATTACTTTGGTCATAATTCCTATTTCAAAGGGCCATAACTCTCACAATAATTATATGATCAGCGTGAAAATCAAACTTGATCTGTAACTCATCATTATAAGCTCATATACCAACTATAAATGGTTTCTGAAAAAAATAGGGATAACTGTTGTGTGACTGACGGACGGACGAAGTGCAAACTTATAGTCAGTCCCCTTCAGCGATACCGGTAGGGGATTAATCACTTCATTTTTTTTGCTGATATTAAGACTTGAAAGAATTATTTAAAGTAGCTCTACCCCGAAATGTTTTCATTGAATGATAGCTATTTAGTCAAGCATGTTTCAATTTTAGGACATCCATACATATTATTACATATTTACCATTTTGTGTGACAGCTTTGATAACGCCGCTTAGCAGCTGGTTATTGTTGACGATGTTCAACATATGGAATGCAAAGAAATACCCGTGAGCTAAAGTTCCACCAATAGAAAGAGCAAGGAAAGCCTGTAAATATTATTTGTAATATGTATTAGGCAATTTGATGGCGGTGAAACACGGTGTAAGTAAAGTCAAGAAATACCCAAGGGATATTCGAAGGAGAGACAAACTCCGGAGAACAACGAAGACAAGACCAAAACAATACATGCACTACAATTAAAAACAAAAAACATATGAACAACATGGACCCCACCAAAAAACCCGGGGTAGACTCAGGTGCTCCGGAAGTGTAAGCAGTCTCTGCTTCTTGCAGGACACCCGCCATGCTGCCAATGTCAAATCCGGATTGAGGAAGGGATAATATTAATGGAAGAGGTCCATTTTCATTTGGGAAACGGTTTTTTCATACCTGTCAACCATGGCTTTAATAAGGATGACTTCAGCTTAGGAGCAACTGTCTGAGCAACTTTTCTGTCAGGAGCGGGCTCTGTCCAGGAAGTCAATGTATATGTCACAAGCTCTGGAATAATGTATGAGTTGTGAAATATATACTCCATACGCCGGTGCCTCTGGAATATTGCCGCTCAAAAATGGGAAGTTGACGACTGGAAAGTCACAGTCATCCCGTTTGTCGTAAAGTTTTGTATTCAACCTTCCTCTGGTGTCAATTTCGAGGTGAAGGTCAAGATAAAATGCAGATTTGGCAGTGTCTGTGGTATCCTTAATTTCGAGCTCATTGGAATAGATGAGATGTAAGAAATTCCCAAAACGTGAATTGTTGAGTGATAAAACATCATCTATGTAGCGAAAGCTGAAATTAAAGGTACGGGCTAACTTCTTCTGTTTTTCCTTAAGAAGCCCGTCAAGGAAGTCTGCCTCATATGAGTAAAGGAACATGTGGGTCAGTAGTAAATTTCGCCCCACCCGTGACATCAATATGATAAATCAGTTAACTTCCTCCCCGAAATCCTATAAAATCTTTGTTGGCAAAATTGGTCGCTAATCCAAAACTGCATAAATAGCGTTCAAAACAGCACTTAATCAGTGATCGATATCTACAGCATATTTTGGTATTTTGATCACATTTTCGCTATTAACAATTCAATTTGTTTTAATTATACTGAAATTTACCATAATACATTGACATTTAACACAGAAAACATCATATGAAAATCTATTATAAAAAAGATGATTTTTTCATCCTCTATTGTTAATTTTTAATTTCTTTGTAATGGTGACAATCCTGTAGCTATACAATAAGGAGCTAAACGTATATCTTAATTGTGATCTATTTACACAGGAATTGTTCCAATTAACGATTATTTTGATATTTACACGGATTTACTATCGTTAAAGGGGTATATTTTTATGTTTGGCAACGATATTACATATCTTATCAAAATGTGATTTTTTATCCTAAATTTTACGGTAATATTGTCTATCTAGTGGGTCTTGTAAATAAACTTATTTGGCTTTTGTTACGTCACTTTCTAGAGTGAAATATGACTTTTCTGTTCACTAGTGAATTATCAGTAATCAGAGTACATTGTTTGTATTTCATCATATTCAATGTAATAATAGAGGTTATTTAAAATAAATATAAAAAGCAATAGAAATATTTCTTCATAGTATTAGTGAAAATGTGGCAATAGGGACTAAAGTAGTACTTATGGTTCTTTGTGGTTATAAGAAGGTGCTCTGTAATTACCGTGTAATAGAATGTAGTAAAGCTAAGAAACTTTGCATCTAGCTTTGACTGATGTGGCTTCTTTAAATCTTCTTCATGGTCATCATCTTTCTTCTTTCGGCTGAACATTTGCCTAATTAAAATGACTTTTTAGTTACAAAATAAATACCTCTTCACTATATATTTTTAAACATTTCCAAATTCCTGAAGCTTTCGTCCAACTGAAGATGACAGTTTTTGGAAACCATTTTTGTTATACAACATTACAAATTGTTTCAATATAAACTTCCATAATAAACTATTTTTACTTAATAACTTAGATTTCGATGTTACTTTCATACGATTTCAAATTTGATTATGTGTCTTTTATAAATGAGACCATATCATGCACTGTACTGTATGTAAAAGCATCTTTTAACTAAGGAGTGGTTCCCTCGTTAATAGCTCTGGACTTACATAGATTTGATTTTACCCCTTTGGTTTTTTGGCCTTTTTTAGTTTGCTCTTCAAATTTTTGGATGATTGTTTGGGCTTTCAACATTTTAGACCTTGATCACAACTGATAAGTCATAAATCTACGAAATGTGCACGTCCTATGTATAAATTGGTATCAAAGAATTTGCCACTGCTGACAAATTAAAGTTGGTATATAGGAAATTACATCAAAACATACTAGACCAAAACACAATATATATCAACTTTTGTCACAGACCTGTAATTATAACATAAATAACGAAAACTTAAACTATATTTTTGTATTTAGATTAAAAAACACTTTACTAACTTCATTGTTTTTAAATACAGTCATGAAAGTACTTACTTGATTGATTCTATAGTTGTTTTAACTTTTGGTAGACGAGGATGGTTACCAACAAAGTAACTGATAAAGACAAGTAAACAGAAGAAATTATGCGTTCCTCCTAACACGTAGATAGCTATATCATACTGTTCCTGACTCAGAACCGTTATGTCCGGTGTAGGACTGGAAATAAATAATAAATACATGCATAAATATATTATATGACTGAACTATTTATGCTAATTAAAATGTTGATTCCTTTGTAAGTATTTATCTGTAAAACACTAAATCTATATTGCATGAATGATGATATTCTTTTATATAAATCCTGATTATTAGAAGCGTGTTTTTCTTCAAACTTTAACTCTTTGACTGTTAAATACGCTTTACAACATTTCTACATTAAGAGTATTCTTTTCTATTGTGCGTATTTTGAAATAAAACACCTACTTGTAAACTTCGGCTGGAATACTTTCGTCTGTAGTTTGAGATGTACCATTTCCACTGCTGCCTGATTTTGGTGGTACACCCAAAGCTCCCTTGGCTTGCCAAGTTACCAACATCAAAATGTTTATAGCAAAACTAATTATGGTCACTAAATGATTCCATATCAACCTAATTGGGTGTAAAACATTGATACATGTATATGAAAATTATTTCTGTATTCCATATTGTCAAAAGCTAGTTTGCACCACCCAAGATATAGCAAGATATCAAAATCAAACACCAAAAACACCTAATTTTGCAGTTGAAAGCAGAATAGAAAATGCTAGCATCCACATACTATTATATGTGTTTATTTCTTATAAGTTCACGTTGATTTTATTAAGATCTTTTCTTTTTTGAAAATGTCTTCCAACCTTTTGGGTTTAAAAGAAACCTGCTTCTACATAAAATAATACTTTGTAGAATATCCAATCTGTCTATCTATTTTTGAATTGTCAACACTAGTGCTCGATGACAAACACATTCAAAATGAGTATAAGAAAAATTATGGTCACAAAATAAATAGTTTTAACTCACCATCCTTTAGTGAGTGCGATGGCTATCGGATTACTGAGTATTGTTCTTTGGTATATAATGTCCTTCATAATATCTTTTGTCCATCCCATAAGATCTCTGATTTTGTTACTTGGGGAAGAGCGATCCACATTCCATTTTAAACTTTCTTTAACCTCTTCCCTCAGTACTCTCTGATAAACAGATCAGTTTACTGTTTTAACTAAGTAATTTTAAAACATATATATGCACATATATATCAAGAATATATTATTGTTTAGGAATATTATGAAGCACTAATATATTTGTTACCTTTGGAAAACGATTGTCAAATGATAAACTTATTACAATTTTGTTTCTGATACAAAACACAATAAAATGACTTATGTATATAATTAAGATATGAAAAGCAATGACTATATCAGTAGAACAATGAAAACATTACCTTATTTTTAACTCTGAAGTTGACTCTTTGCAGTTCGTCATCCTTGACAATTTCTATTGACATGCAGTTTTTCTTGTAGAAATTGAAGGCCCTCTGCTCTATTGGATTCATTTTTACTAAAACAGAAGCAACAAATGTATGCTCCGCTCATATCAGTACAAATGATGCTAGTGTGTTGCAGTTTTACCTTTATTTTATACTATTTCAATAAGTTCTTTATACCAATATTGATGCACAAAGGCATTCAATCTAGGATTCTAATGAAGCATGTTACAAAATCAAGAAATGTAGCACTCACATTATAACATCTCAATATCGAAAAAAAAGTCTACTTGCTTCTGATGTTTAGATTATACCACTTGTTTCAGAGTCCTTTTAGTACTTGTCTTGTGGTTGATCCAGTTGATAGCTATACAACCCTCTAGATATAATAATTTCTACCCGCTTCATTCCAATGAGATTTAGAAACATTGATAACTGCTCCGTTTCCTTACATTTTCATACTTACGTTTTGGGTTATTCAACAACTTGCTGTCTACATCAATCATTCTGTTGAAAATTAGATAGAACCTAAATCCAACATCCATGTATGAGTCAGCCAGTTCATCTAATTGTTGACCCTGAATTAAATATTAAATTTGTTAACTGTATTCACCTTTTTGTTAAGATTTAATGAAATCTGTGTGAAAAGATCAACATTTTATGCCAGTGTATCTATACATTTATCATGAAAAAACCTTTCATGAAATAAATTTTATTCTGGAGTTTTGGTAACACCACACATGAACTAAACTACTTATACAAAAGGGTTATTTCACAGATAAAATCTTTTTTAGAAAATGTATAAAACATTTAAAAAAAAGTAATCAGCTATACTATTAACAACCTTAACACGTTGCAGTAAAGAGCCACCGATTTTAGAAAACGACTTTATTTTTGACTTTGGAGCTATAGGTTCATCCATCATAATACATCTCAGTTCAGCCAACTTCTTTTTGTCTGGTTCGTGCACCTCATAACACTCTGCCATCAGCTGTAAGACTGCTGCCTTGTCTAACGTATCTTTTACCTCCTACATTTAAGATATATTAAAAACGTTTTGTTTTTCATTGATTACATTCATTTAATTAATATTTACTTTAAAAAGAGGAAATAATATGGTTTTAGTAACCCCAAAACACAGTTTGGGGGACTTATTGTTTTTGCTCCGTTTCTTCTTATTATTTTTTTATTATTAGTTTTTTCCTTTCTTCTCCATCTTCTGAGCCATGAACTTGTCCGAAGCAGATACAAAAACCTTTCAAGAAAACTTAATGAAACTTGGAACAAAGATTGGTGGCCATGCATAGTTCTGCCTAAATGTTCGGAATTTTCGAAATGGCCGCCAAAATGCAGAAAAATTCAACATACTCCCATTTGGACGAAAGTTGGTTTCTAAGTAGATTATGAGATTGCAAAGTGATTTCCATTACTTGTCCGAAGCGGATCTCGAAACCCGTTCGAGCGAACTTAATGAAACTTGGTACAAAAGTATGTGGCCATGGCTAGTTGTGCATAAAAGTTTTGGAATTTTCAAAATGGCCACAATTTTAAAGACTTTTGTTTTGGCATCCCAACACACTTTTACTTGTTATTTCAATTAAAACAAAAGAAATACATTAAATACTATTAATGTACTAACCACACTGACTTCAGTAGCCCCTGGACCATTTTCCTCGATTAAAGACAAAATCAAATTGGCTATGCTCTCTCTCAATAACAAAATCTATAAATAATGAATAAGAAAATATATTTTATCTGAATAATCCAAATGTGCTGGTATATGTAATGGAAGCAGGAAGGAGAAATAGTCATTCTCGTAACAGACAAGTAGCTTAAGAAAACCAATGCATCAACAGAGATTACTGTTAAACTGAACTGTTAAGCAGCATTGAGATAAACAAAGGCAATACACAAAATACATCAACAGAAACAACTTTGAAACTTAAAGTGCATTCTCACAATTTCTTACATAAATTAATCATAGATTATACACGTATGTAGGTGCTTCTAGAGAGAAAACAAGTGGCTCCCAAGGGCCTGAATTGCTCACCAGTAATTTTTTGAGTAGATCTTGCGTCAATTATTATTTTTGCTATTTAATATATACCGTTGCATTTTTTACCTAAATATTGACTTGTATAGCTAAAACATAGAATCCTGAACCCAAATGTATATGGTTGCTAGGGATTTTTCCATTGGTTGCTATGGATTTTACTTTGCTGAACATTTTTACTGTTTACAGTTTGTCTTTATGTATAATAATATTCAAGTTAAGGATATTCGGTGATCATGTTTTTGAATTTTTGTCAGTTGTTCAGATTCTTCAGGATTTATCCATTTGAATGCCATAAATTATTTTTTCCCGCTAACACCCATTTTTCTTTTCATAATTCTTTTTTATGCAGAATAATAGGCCATTAGTAAAAATCTTATAAAATCCTTGTTATTATTTAATGGTTTTTGAAAAATAAAACTTGTCAATGATAAAGCTATGTAAAATCAAGAGCATATTTTTCCCGCTAAATTTTCGATGGCTTATATCTTGAAAACAAGCACAAGGACCTGTAATTTGTTTTCGCTCTTTAGTTCCTTTATTAATTAACTATCAATATTTACCAGTGTTATGAAAAGCTTGTTATTTTGAAAATGAGTAGCGAGCATCCTTTATAATCTAAAACTGGTTAAAATTAACAATTCAGGGGCAATAACCGATTCATCTGAAAATATATTGACAGGTAGATCATGACCTCATAAACATTTTTGATTCTTTTCAGTTTTACTCTAACTGCTTCGGTTTTTGAGATATGAGCCAAAGAGTGCATTTTTCACGTATTTGCTATTTTTAGCCATTAAATTAATCATGTAGTTTCAGAGGAGAAGATATTTGAAAGTTTACAAAGATGATGAAAAAATGGTCTTTAAAGGGCAAAACCCCTATAAGGGGTCAATAATAATTAACGATTTTGGTCATGTTGACTTATTTGTAGATCTTACTTTGTTGAAAATTTTTGCTCTTTATAGTTTGTCTTTGTCTATAATAGTATTAAAGATAATAACCTAAAACTGCAAAATTTTCTTAAAATTAACAATTCCGGGACAGTAACCCAACAATGGGCTGTCCAATTGATCTGAAAATTTCATGGCAGATAGATCTTGATCTGTTAATCACTTTAACCCCTTAATGTCAGGTTTGCTTAATTGCTTTAGTTTTTGAAATATAAGCCAAAAGCTGCATTTCACCCCTATGGTATATGTTTAGCAACGGCAGCCATGCTTGTTGATGGATCAAATCCCTGGATATATTTTTTAAACTAGATACCCCACGAAACATCCGGGTAAAGTTTGAAAGTATTTGGCAGAGTAGTTTCATAGGTGAAGATTTTTGAAATAGTTTACGGCGAAAGACGAAGACGACAGACGACGGACGTCAAGGGGTGGCATAAACTCACAAGCCCTTTGGATCAGGTGAGCTAAAATAATGTACATCACTTTTATGAGGTATAGCAATATTAAGTCAAGTGTACATATTAGTTTGTACATTGGTCCTGAAATTCCGTATCGTACTCACTTTTTCTGTAGAACAGTGTTCGAAATCTCCGGCTCTCAGAATAAAATTAATATAATCTATTATCTTGTTGTCGTATATAACTATCCTGTTCTCCTGATTTCCCTGCAATACATTTCATGATCAAATAAAACATATCACTATTTGAAAAATCATACGACATTGTGACTTTTTGAAATAAACCTTGATATGCTCATTTGATCCTTTACGGCTTTGCCTATAAAATATGACTTTGAAAAGCTGTGGACGATTTTAGAATATTTTTTCAGATTTAGAACTACTGAGGCCTATACGCCGTCAACGTGTCTAGAAAAAAAACAGTGTGTAAAAAGATTACAGACATATATACACAATATATTAGAAAACCGTATCGGTAATCACACTTTATTGGCTCTTATATTATGTTTTATAACACCAGCCTGTGTGGATAGATAAGGGGAGGTTTGAGTACATAAAACCGGTTTAACCCCACCAATGTTCCTGACTCTCTGTTGGGTTTATATTTGTATTATTTGCCCTTTTATGTTATTTTTATCCGGGGTTCTGTCTGTTGGGTAGAGATGTTTGATTAGTATGTTATTGTTGACCTTTCCTGTTATCCATTTTGTTATATATCCTATAATAATAAAATACTTGTGAGACGAGCTGATCTAGGTCAGCTGTATATATTTCACAATTGCGATTGGCTAACATAAGATGAGCTTCGAGCTCGGTATCACTGACTTCGGTATCACGCTGCAATACACTTAATGCGCTCGTGAGACGAGCTGATTTAGGTCAGCTATATATATATTTCACAATTGCCATTGGCTAAACTAAGGTCAGCCTCGAGCTCGGTATCACGCTGCAATACACTTAATGCGCTCCAGCTTAGCGAAAGGATGTTCGACACAAATGACGAAACTGTTTGCGATGAAGAAGAAATGGTACGGTCATTTTCATTGGTCGATTCAACCATTCAACCTCAAATAAACTATCAAGCCCCGTCCAATAACACTGTGTATTATAATGAAATTTTGAACACGTGTACTTTGTTCTATATGTCTGTGTCTGAGCCATTGTCCCAAATAACGTATTAGAGCTTTTTAAATAATTCAATAAAATATATTATATATCGACAAATTTTAAAGCGGGAATGTGTAGATTTTGTGCACAACATTGTTTTCAGGTTTTAGAACAATAGCTTGAATGGCCTGATAAAGCCGCTCTATCTTTTTTTTCTAATTTTTTTTCGACCAGTATTTAGCAAAATTCAAAAATAATAGAAATACTAAGGGTTCATTCCTTGTATTGCACAGGTAGATCTCCTTAGCTGAAATTTGGCTTCCTATTTCGGTATATTTGGTTGAGTACTTCTTGTTTAATATAAGTTTGGTTTTTGGTCTTCCAAATTTTTCGGTTTTAATGCTGCTGATGAGAGGTAACTCCTTGAAATGTTTCGTATACAGCATAGTATAAATTTACTATATCTAACATAAGAATCTTTGGATTGTTATTTTGAAACTCCTGGGATGATGCCTCTGCTGGTGGACCCTAGGTCCCCGAGGATATTCGCCAACCCAGTCATCACACTTGTCTGACATGATTATTCATTGATTTGTTACAGAAATTACCAGTATTTACCAAAATTCAAAAATAATAGAAATACTAAGGGTTCATTCCTGTATTGCACATGGTAGATCTCCTTAGCTGAAATTTGGCTTCCTATTTCGGTATTTTTGGTTGAGTACATCTTGTTTAATATGAGTTTGGTTTTTGGTCTTCCAAATGTTTCGGTTTTAATGCTGCTGATGAGAGGTAACTCCTTGAAATGCGTCGTATACAGCATAGTATAAATTTACTATATATAATATTAGTATCTTTGGATTGTTATTTTGAAACTCCTGGGATGATGCCTCTGCTGGTGGACCCTAGGTCACCGAGGGTATTCGCCAACCCAGTCGTCAGACTTGTCTGACATGATTATTCATTGATTTGTTACAGAAATTACCAGTATTTAGCAAAATTCAAAAATAATAGAAATACTAAGGGTTCATTCCTTGTATTGCACATGGTAGATCTACTTAGCTGAAATTTGGCTTCCTATTTCGGTATTTTTGGTTGACACACTTTCAGAGTGGGTGAAGGCTATTAGGTCAATGATACAAATCAGAATTAAAAGCCTCCAAGGGTCTATGAGCACTAAAGCTATATCCATCTTTAAAGACCCTAAGGTTGTTGAAAACTTGACTCGCCTCCATGACAAATATGTAGTTGTCCCAGCTGACAAGGCCCCCAATAACATCGTTTTTGTTTGTAAGAACTATTATTTTGAGTGTCTTAGAAACGAATTGGGAATAGATAACACTGCGGGTAACCCAACTTATACACCGACCACACTCACTAAGCAGGAAGTCCTTGATAACCACAAGACCGTTCTTCATTCCTTTGGCATTTCTACAAAGGATGAAGAAATGGACCTTCCTGCTCTTTATTGGATTCCTAAACTACATAAGAATCCGTTTAAACAAAGGTACATTGCTGGGTCAGCTAATTGCTCTACAAAACCTCTTTCAAAGATTTTAACATCCATATTGACATGTGTTAAAGAGGGCCTTCAGAATTACTGTGAAACATCATATTCCACCAGTGGCGTCAATCAGATGTGGATTCTTAAAAACTCCAAAAATTTACTTCAATATCTAAAATCAAAATCTTTGGCTACATGCAACAGCATAAAAACTTTCGACTTCTCTACACTCTACACTACCATACCACATTCTCAATTAAAAGATCGCTTAAAGCAACTAGTTCATCAATGTTTTTTCAAGAAAAATGGGACACGCAGGTATAAATTCCTTGTTCTAGGTAGAGAAAAGTCTTATTTCGTGAAGAACCACTCTGATTCTGACAAAAAGTATTCTGAAGATGAAATTACAAACATGTTAGATTTTCTCATAGACAACATATTCGTTGAATTTGGCGGTCTAATTTTTCAACAAACAATCGGCATTCCAATGGGAACCAACTGTGCTCCTCTCCTCGCCGATCTGTTTCTGTACTCATATGAAGCGGACTTCATTCAAGGGTTACTACATGAAAACAAAAAGAAACTAGCCCAATCCTTTAATTTCACTTTTCGTTATATAGATGATGTGTTGTCGTTAAATAACGACAAATTCCAAGACTTTCTACATCTTATCTACCCCAGTGAGCTTGAAATTAAGGATACTACAGATACACCAAAGTCCGCTTCATATTTGGATTTATTTCTTGAAATAGACTATGAGGGACGTTTGAAGACCAAACTTTATGACAAACGTGATGACTTCAACTTTCCTATTGTTAATTTTCCCTTCTTGAGTAGCAATATACCAGCATCGCCTGCATATGGCGTCTACGTTTCTCAGCTTATCCAATTTTCAAGGGCATGCGTGAGTTACCCTGACTTTCGACAAAGAGGATTACTGCTGTCACAAAAGCTTCTTAACCAGGGTTTTATCAGGGATAAGTTGATGTCATCACTTAAGAAATTTTACGGTCGTCATCATGAATTGATTGACCATTACAGTGTTCCAATATCTAAGATGATGTTGGACCTGTTCCCACTGTCGTAACCTTTCATGTGACCCCTACGATTGTGACTTCCACCGGATTGACCTTGTTGAACTTCACGACGGGTGCCGTATACGGAGCAGGAACTGCTTACCCTTCCGGAGCACCTGGGTTCACTCCTGGTTTTTATAGGAGTTCGTGTTGTTAATTGTTTTTAGTTTTCTGTGTTTATTTGTTGTGCTTGTGGTTGTTCGTTTGTCTTCCCGGGTTTGTCTGTCCAATGGATTACGTTTTTTTGATTGCTCCTTAGGTATATTTGTCCTTTTTCTTGTTTAATATGAGTTTGGTTTTTGGTCTTCCAAATGTTTCGGTTTTAATGCTGCTGATGAGAGGTAACTCCTTGAAATGCGTCGTATACAGCATAGTATAAATTTACTATATCTAATATTAGTATCTTTGGGTTGATATTTTGCAAATTGGTACCAATATTAAAATGTATTGCAGTACATAGAGTCGTGATAATTCAGCACCCCCCGCATATTCAGGACGATTTTCATGTGACCTGAATTATTCACATACTTTCTGGAATTTACATGTACATACAAAATCAGGTTGCATATATACATGCAAAGGGTTATTCATATCTGTTTTCCGGTCCTTCTGTTTTTAAAGGTTTCATATTTGTTTTTATGACATTTGAATTATAAGCAAACCCTAGGAAATTCAGTACAGAAACGATAATCGTATACGCACCAAACTTGATATCTTTTAATTTCTTGTTTTCTTGTTGTTTAGAAAGAAATAGAACAGGTAACACTAGCAATGTAAACAGTAACATCAGGTTCATATGTACTTTAAAAGGGTTAGCAAATAATGTTTTTGCGACATTTGTGATATCTGGTGAATTTAAGGACGTTGATGTCGATTCGGGTAAGACAAGAAATTTACAGTAAGTAAAAATATCTGCTGTCACTTTTAAGGAAAAAAAAACTTCATCAAATGATTCTTATTTTTAATAACATATTTCAGTGATGTAGACCTTTCTTTAGGGCTAAACTAATTAAATTTCAAAAACGTTATGATTTTAATCCTTTATTGGGTAGTTCTGGAGGATGTGGGCAAACTAGTACCAAATACTTCTGAATTCAAACAGCCATGTTCAGAATTATAGAAATGATAGTGGGCCAGTGAGCTGTCAAATGGACTAAATATAAATAAACCAGACATAAACATGACCAAAAAACCAAAAAAACTTACGGCTGTAAATTCATTCATGGTATTGAATAACTGAATCACCAAGTCAATACTCTTGAAATTTATATTAGAATAAACCACATTGAGAAATCTGGTAACTTCTGCTATTATGTTAAAGGACTTCACATTGTCAGGTTGTTCTCTAAGATAGTCCTGCAAAGAAATTATCATTTCATTTTTGTGACAGGTAAGCATCTATCAATATTTTTGGCGGGTGGGGGGGGGGGGGGGGGGGGTTAAGAGAGTGATTTCAGATAATTGATCTGATTATTTTGTGGAGAGGCTTTCTCCAAATCCAGTATTATTTGATTCTAGATAATGTTCAATGCTCGAATGCTCGATTTTAATTCACCATTTTTTAAGTTTGACTTTTTCAATGAATTTAAGAACCTAGATTAAAAAAAATCTCTCCTTGCCTCCCCATAAAAGTCAAACTATCGTTCCCTTATAAAATTGCAAACGGAATAAAAAAGAAAGTCAGGTTATGCAGTGTTCTGTTTTAAGTGTAGAAGACGGTGAGTGATGTATCACAGCCTTCTGGGTGAAAAGGGGCATTAAAAAATTAATAAAATTTATGCAAACACAAAGACAACTTAGGAGACACCCGATAGTAAAAATTGTAACATTTGACACTAATTATAAATGAATTTTATCGTTTTCGTAGCAAACATTAAATATCTACCTGTAAATCATGGTTTTGTCCGTCACACATTCGTGCCATGACTTTGAGGACAAGTTCTATGTAACCATCATGTCTATATTCTGGAGCTTCTGACATTGATATAGGTTTTTCTTCATATTCTTCTGGGTCGGATTCCTGTATATACAAGAACATTGTCTTTAAGATGTACTATTTTAACGGTACTTTTTAAAATAAAAACAATAACTTCATTTTTATTTTTAACTTTTAACTAAGTCGGTAGAAAGAAATTTTACATCAAAATGTTTAATACACAGAATTTGAAAGTTTCCACTTTACAATGTACCATCAGAAGTATTAAAATTAATACGCAATTAATTCTGTTCATGCTTTTGTAAAATTAAGAAACAACAAAATGGAAAACTAGAAAGGTCAACAATGCCATATCAATGAATACAAAAAACACTGTTTAATAGGAAATGATCCTACCTCCATCTTAATTGCAACTGAGTCCGGTCCATTTTGTGCTATCAATGCTTGTTTTTCATTCTGTGCAGGTTTCACAAAGGTAACCTCCTTTTTCGTACCGTCAATTGACGAATCTGTAACTTTAATGGCTGGTTTGGGTTTCTTTTCTTTTGTTTTTTTCTTCTGAGACTTCTTTTTCTTTTGTTTTTTGCTGGATGCTTTTCTCTTTACAGACTAAAGTATTATGAAAGTTTTTTAAGAACAGTATTTCATATATAGATGTATAAGCAATTAAATTAAGATAATTCCAATCTTGAATATTTCAATACATTGATATTGGTCAATGTCATGATGACGTTGATCATAATATCCGTACGCTAACAATAATATTTATTTTTATTTTCAAAGTATTTGGAATTGTAACAATAAGAGCCATTCTTCAAGGGGAGTGCTGATACAAGAAATTCAGTCTGACGAAAGAGTAAAACTGCAAACCAAACGTAACACTTTCATTTTTCCAGTTTTCAACTTCCTGTTCACTATTAGAAAAAAATCCAGTTGCATTGGCGTAAGGTGTTAAATCTGCTCAGCAGGGATGTGTTGTTCCCAAGCGGTTCACAACTTACGGTAGTCATCATGATCGTTTTGAATTTCTAGTGTTCAAGAAGAAGCACGGTGCTTACCAATCCGGATCAGCTTTTTTAGTGGTGTCCATTTGCTCATCATCATTATTTAGCTTTCTGTGTTGTGTTACTCTATATTTTATTTGTTCTCTTCCTTCCATATTGTAGTTTTATCTCTGTATCTGAATTATGTTAAATGGCCCTTCAGAATTTCCTCAAACATTCATACAGAATACCTGAGGTGTAAATGCAGCCTTTCACTAAAAAACAAAAAAATCCATAATATCAGGTGTTATTTTTTTTCTCTTCCTATCAGCATCTAAAAAGTATTTTTTAAACGACAAACTTTATGTGAACTCGGAAATTACTCACCCATCCTGCGAGCCTCTGTTGCTGAAGAGTATCTTCATATGCCTGTATTTGCTAGAATTAAAAAAAAGCCCGAGGTTTCTACAGCTACTGATGTATTCCATTTTGATTGAAGGGTAGATTGATTAACACTAATTATTAAAGGGTATAAAATCGTTCTAACTATTTTTGTATGAATTATAATTATAAAATACTTTTCTATTGCTTATATTTTCAGCAATGTTTACTGATTGGTGAAAATCAAAAGAAGTCAAATGATGGCCAAAGCTCGAACGTTTGGCGAACTAAGAGAGCTAAAGTAATTGATATTACGATACATATACCTTTTAACCTGCGTTAGGAGTAAGATTGGAAGATTTTTTACAGCCATATGCTACATGCATTACCAAGGAATTCATATACATAACATAAATCGAATATATTGCATATGGTGTCATACCTTTAAAGCCATTTTGGACACAGGGAAAGATTCTTCGGAGGACCTTCCCGTTGTTTTTGATGAATCCTTCTTTCTTTGTGCTTGTTGAGTATTCAGAGAACGCCTATATTAATTCATAATAATGATTTCATTAAAATGTATATATTCTGAACAACATATAACTTTAGAATAAATTATTTTTACTGGTGTAGGGAATTGTTAATTTATGCTTATTTATTTAAAAATATTTTACTTTCATTTGTTCGAAATTTGTTTTTTTTCAGAATCATTCAATTAAATATATTTTTTGTAACGGATTTTTGATTATCAAGATATTAAAAAGAAAAAAATGATCAGTTATCCATTCAAAAGTCTAATTGTAAAGGTGAAAGGAATATTTTTTATACCTTTTTGTGCCGAATTTAATGTATGCTTTAATTAAAAATTAAAAATATATGCAAAGCTGGTCAATACCTGTAGCGGATGTGGCATTATTAAGCATATAGTTTATAGTTGCCATCATCCATTACGAATTGTTTAGTCATTACGGTTTTCGATTTTACAAATGGTAACAGACTTTTTTCTTTGTCACAGTCATCTTCTGACGTCCCAGTCTTGACTGTGTTAAATTTCATACAATTTAGCTAGAATACCTAATATATCATTGTGATTTATTAATGGAAGTGCGTTGCCCTGGATTTAGTTTTAAGTGTCACTGTAGTTTATTTGTTGTTTTGTTGTTAACTTTACAATTTCGGATATCTCCGTCGGTATTGTTCAAAATTATTTAGATCTTGCCTAAATTCAAATTGTGTTAAAGAACGCATAAGTTGTTATATGGTTTCATTAATTATATGCAGTAAACATAATTATTTTTATAAATTGATTTCACATATAATTCAACATTTAAACGATTTTTTTTAATCATTTTAAGTTTGTCTTGCTTTTTGTTACTGGAATGTTTTCTGGCATCAAACGACTCAATGTTTCCTATATGGTCGCAAATTCCCAACAAGGCGGTTTAATGTCAGAGAAATTTCAGAGCATTGTTCTGTATCATGGAAAGTGTATTAATTTTAAGTTTTACCTTAACATGTATTATTACATAACAGCTTAGTTACTATGGCGAATATTCAGAGAAAAAAAAGTTTCCTGTGTGTGCGTTACTGTATACATTTTGGTGATATAAAGAGATAAAGTAAACCTTTCTCCATACATTATTTTTAAACATTATATAAAGTTAGGAGAACATCAAAATCTAGGACATAAATAGACAAAACCATGCAAGTCTAAAGAGCAATAAAATTAAACCATTCATAAGATCCATAAATAAATTGCGCTAAACTTCACTTTCTAATCCACGGAGGCCTTTTAAAAAAGGTTTATCTCAAATGGTTTTTTTGTGTGCACTAATATTATATTCTGAATAATTTCCATGTCACATTATAACTTGTACACCTATGCTTTCGCAGACAAACTACACGTTTCTGATGCTGTGAGTAAATTCATATAACAAAAGTGTCCTGATAGTAACCAGCAAAGTTTTTTTCAAATCAGAATAAGCAAATCATTCATTTAAAAAATACTATGTACTAAGAATAGAAGAAAAGATAGCATACACGTGTAATCATAGAACATATTCAACATATTATTCATTTAGACCTATATAAACGAAAAATACGCTTGCTTAAAATTGCCATACTCAAGTAAAAATCATTCCAATAAGACGTTTAAATCACACATTCTGTCATTCAGAAAAGGCTGAAGTGATTGTTCTTACATAGATACTGTCCTGTATATTAACAGTGTTTAATCGGAATAAAAACAAATAGTCTTCTTAGAAACTTTAAAGTACCCATCTGAAGCATGGGCTTTTTTTCTTTTTAATGCCAAATAAACTGCATTTAAACACAAAATTGCCTTTGTAAACTAATAATCATAATTAAAAAAATGAATTACAATACTCATTTTTATAATACAATTATTTCACTGATGTTTTAATTTTTACTGCAATTCCGTCTATATTTGAAAAAGGGCAGTAATAAAACAAACTGTTGAAAACATCAATATTAATATTCATTTTTAGAAATACATGTAGTTGATTTTTTTTGTCTTTTCATTTAAATTTTCAATAGAAACAATTATATAAAAAAAATGTTTTGATGATGTAAAAAAAAATTATCCGTTTCATTTACAAGTATATATTATCACAGAATTTTCGAAGTCACTTTGTAGCATTGGAACAATCAATTCATTTTAGTTTAGAAATGAAATAAATATTTGTAAATCACAAACCTTCTTGCTATGTAAATACTGCAAAATAATTTCTTTTGTTCATATAAAAAAATCACCATTAAATATTTGTTTGCTTTTTTGTAATTATAAAAAGTGTAATGATATCGACAATAGTAAAAATGGTAATTTGCTATCAGCTATGTGCGACTATACCTTGATGTAGTTGTGAACGCCTTTACTATAGCGAGCACTTGTTTCCTGTACAATAATGAAACACGTGTCAAATTAAATGAATCTAATAACTATATTACACATTGGTGATAACATTAGGATGTTACATGAAAAGATGTGACAGATATATAAACACAGGAATATGTTACAACAGGCGCATCTACGTCCACAGGGAATGCATGTCTAAAAGCAACATCTAATATGATCTTGTTATTTTTCATATTTTCAAACATTTAAAGCAACGGCAACACTTACTTTTCCTTTATGGAATTAGTGGACAAAGCCATCCGGTCCCTAACTGCCATAAAGAACACTTCTTCTCTCGTTGATAAGAAATAAGCAAGCATTGATTTCTAAAAATTTAAATAGAACGAATATCGAATGTGGAAGAGATGTTTGAGTGTATGTGTTCTTTTGTCTTAGATTTTTGTAACAATAAGATGAAATACGGATATGCAATTAATGTACATGAGAGGTGCGGAGTAAATGTCAATCATACAACAAATCTGAAAATGGACTAAAGAAAATACAAAATAGATCGTGATACAACCTTCAAAACCGGACTATGCCCACATTGTATAGAAATCATAGTGGCCCCGTATTAACAGGTTTTGAAAACGTTAAACCGAAACTACAAAATGCCCGAAATAAAAGCCATAGTCCAAAATATGCTAGCTAAAGGCACCAAATACCGAGAACCTTAGCCAATTAATTGGAAATGTAATTTCAAATTGCTAATGGATTCTGTTGCGGACTATGCAAGAAAATGGACTTCAAAGGAACATGAACCTGCTGACACACTTTCGGAGTGGGCGAAGGCTATTAGGTCAATGATACAAATCCGAATTAAAAACCTCCAAGGGTCTATGAGGACTAAAGCTGAATTCATCTTTAAAGACCCTAACATTGTTGAAAACTTGACTCGCCTCCATGACAAATATGTAGTCGTCACATCGTTTTTGTCTGCAAGAACTATTATTTGGAGTGTCTTAGAAACGAATTGGAAATAGATAACACTGCGGGTAACCCAACTTGACCACACTCACTAAGCAGCAAGTCCTTGATAACCACAAGACCGTTCTGCATTCCTTTGCCATTTCTACAAAGGGTGAAGAAATGGACACTCCTGCTCTTTATTGGATTCCTAAACTACATAAGAATCTGTTTAAACAAAGGTACATTGCCGGGTCAGCTAATTGCTCTACAAAACCTCTTTCAAAGATTTTAACATTCATATTGACATGTATTAAAGAGGGCCTTCAGAATTACTGTGAAACATCATATTTCACCAGTGGCGTCAATCAGATGTGGATTCTTAAAAACTCCAAAAAAATACTACAAAATCTAAAATCAAAATCTTTGGCTACATGCAACAGCATAAAAAAACATTCGACTTCTCTACATTCTACACTACCATACCACATTCTCAATTAAAAGATCGCTTAAAGCAACTAGTTCATCAATGTTCTTTCAAGAAAGGTAGAGAAAGGGCTTATTTCGTGAAGGACCATTCTGATTCTGACAAAAAGTATTCTGAAGATGAAATTACAAACATGGTAGATTTTCTCATAGACAACATATTTGTTGAATTTTGCGGTCTACTTTTTCAACAAGCAATCGGCATTCCAATGGGAACCAACTGTGCTCCTCTACTCGACAATCGGTTTCTGTACTCATATGATACGGACTTTATTCAAGGGTTACTACGTGAAAACAAAAAGAAACAAGCCCAATCCTTTAATTTCACGTTTGACGTATTGTCGTTAAATAACGACAAATTCCAAGACTTCCTGGGATGATGCCTCTGCTGGTGGACCCTAGGTCCCCGAGGGTATTCGCCAACCCAGTCGTCAGACTTGTCTGACATTATTATTCATTGATTTGTTACAGAAATTACCAGTATTTAGCAAAATTCAAAAATAATAGAAATACTAAGGGTTCATTCCTTGTATTGCACATGGTAGATCTCCTTAGCTGAAATTTGGCTTCCTATTTCGGTATTTTTGGTTGAGTACTTCTTGTTTAATATAAGTTTGGTTTTTGGTCTTCCATATGTTTCGGTTTTAATGCTGCTGATGAGAGGTAACTCCTTGAAATGCGTCATATACAGCTTAGTATAAATTTGCTATATCTAATCTTAGTATCTTTGGATTGTTATTTTCTACATCTTATCTACCCCAGTGAGCTTGAAATTAATGATAATAAAGATACACCAAAGTCCGATTCATATTTGGATTTGTTTTTTGAAATAGACTATGAGGGACATTTGAAGACAAAACTTTATGACAAACGTGATGACTTCAACTTTCCTATTGTTAATTTTCCCTTTTTGAATAGCAATATACCAGCATCGCCTGCATATGGCGTCTACGTTTCTCAGCTTATCCGATTTTCAAGGGCATGCGTGGGTTACCCTGACTTTCGACAAAGAGGATTACTGCTGTCACAAAGCTTCTTAACCAGGGTTTTATCAGGGATAAGTTAATGTCATCACTTAGGAAATTTTACGGTCGTCATCACGAATTGATTGACCATTACAGTGTTCCAATATCTAAGATGATGTTGGACTTGTTCCTACTGTCGTAACATTTCATGTGCCTCCACCGATTTGTGACTTCCACCGTATTGACTTTGTTGAACTTCACGACGGGTCCCGTATACGGAGCAGGAACTGCTTACCCTTCCGGAGTACCTGGGTTCACTCCTGGTTTTTATAGGAGTTCGTGTTGTTCATTGTTTTTTAGTTTTCTGTGTTTATTTGTTGTGCTTGTGGTTGTTCATTTGTCTTCCCGGGGTTGTCTGTCCAATGGATTACTTTTTTTATTGCTGCTTAGGTATATTTGTCCTTTTTTGTAACCACCATTTTGCCAAACTGCTGCTTGAATCTAATAAAAAAACACATTGTCGCAAAAAGGGACTCTAATGAATTGATTGTTGCTTGTATGTGTGTGTCAACGTGATGTAATCTAGACGAAGTCCTTTTTGGTATAGTTGGAGGGTCAGCAGAGGCATATATCCGCGATAGGGGTGGAAGTTTTAATATTTACCTAACAAAAAGGTTTCATGCATTTCTCCAATGTTAGGAATATATATCTTTACCTGCACTGTCTGATTTGCATTGAATAACAGAACACAAAGAAATCCTAAAATTTCTCTTGCTAGATCCTCATTTCTGGTTGCTAAATGAGGCAAACATTTCTTCATCGCTCCTTTTCTGTCAAAATAATTTTGAATGCCGGCGATCCATTTGAGATGTCTGTAAAAATATGATAGTACAACTTATTATTCCCCAAAAAGCCAAATTAATATTATAAAATATATTTTATAAGAATCATTATCTTGTTCTTGCGTCCAAAACTAAACAAATAAATTATTTTTATAACCAACTTCTAAATTAAAACCGATTTAAATAATAAAGTATTATTATGAAATAGATGCCACTGAAAATCAGCACGAAAAAAAAAACAACATTTGTTTACCTATCCATATTTATTGAAAGCTTTCACAAAATTGAATGGGAGAGGTGATAGTTTCATGTGTATTCTCTACAGTTCTCTCAGGACTTTCTGCATTTCGATTCCTCCAGACTAAACATTAAGTAATGAATACTTAGTTTACAAAACTATTTTGCTTCATCATGAATTCTTGTTTTAATTATGCATCGTTACTACAAATTCTGCCCTTTACAATCGTATAACCAAACTCCATAAGTAACCATAAAGACGATTTTTTCATTTGTAGAAAAATAACACCAAAGAGCTTGCTTTGCCCAATTGTAAATTTGTCTTTGAAGTACATTAAACCTACTTTTCAATTTTGTGTTCAGCAGTTCGAACTTCCCAATCCTCATCCATTTTACGCTCTTCGTTATGAACAGTTGCCCTTAAAACTTGTAAGCACTTGATATTAAGTTCGTCCATTTCATTTCTGGCAGCCTCTGTCATCCTCTTATCCGCAGTTGAAATACTAGTAAAAATATTAATGGAGGATTCATTTCTTTTGATAATCAAGTAAAAGTAATTGGCAGAAATTTTCCCTTTTTAAAATTAAGTTAAAAACACTGTATTCACTTTAGTTCTTAGGATTAATAATATTGCATGCAGTATATTCGAGAAACGTAATTTTAACTTACTGGAGTTGTTCTATTAAAACAACACACATTTCATATCTTTTCTCGGCTTTCTTTTCCCGTGGATCTACAAAAACTTTAACTAAGCTTTGAAACTCCTCGCCCAAAGGAAGTTCTTCGTTTCCCCCTAATTCTGTATAATCTGTAAAAGATAAATTGAATCCGATTTTCAATCGTCCCTGTTTGATTTTTAATTAAAGAACGCTGGACACTTCAATACATTGTATGAAATACATCCTCCTAAGTCAGGGTATTGTATCCAAGTTCATTCATACAAACCCCTGACAACACTCATTTATATTAAGCGGGTCGAACATATCGCCGCCTGGTGTGTGACCTATAAAATTCTACCTAGGACGAAAATGGATTCACTTTTGACCTTGAGAGGTAACCAATGAAAATCGTTCACTTCCGACCTGTAAAATATGAATGAATGTTGTCACGGGTTTATAGGAACGAACGTGGATACAAAACCCTGACTTGGGAGGATGATGAAATATGAAAAAGAAAATCTTTTCCTTGTTCGTTCAATGACCTCAATTATTGTTATTGCATAATTAATTCTGTGTTTGCTTATAATGATTAAATAATAATGAGACAAAAAATATTAATCGTAGTAAAAAATCAACTTACCCCTCTTAGATTTGTACTTCAATTGAGCTGAAACAGTATTATGACCAGAAAACACCGTAGCAGCATTTTTGGCAAATAATCGAAACTTTGAGTTTATTTCAACTTCATCAGCATAGTATTCAATATTTCCCTGAAATAAAAATTTAATATATAGAATTTAATTGTAAATTTGTTTCCTGAAATAAGCATATCGAGTAGAAAAGTTAAAGAAGTTTGACACGTCACCATACTTGACATTTCACTCGCAATGTGACGGTAGTCGTTAAAGGAGCTGGGCATGCTTACCCTTACGGAGCACCTGATGTCACTCCCGAATTTTCATGAGTTCACATTGGTAGTGCTTAAGTTTCTGTGCTGTCGTATTATAGTTTTGTTTAGTTTATTACACGTTTTTTATTCTTTTAGTTATACGTGTATCCTTATGGCGTTTGTCTGTTGTGTTCAATTCTCCTGACTTTGTACTTCGAATTTGTGGACTTTTCCTACTGTTTTGTTGCTTCGGTGTTTTTTGCCGATATTTTGTTTCTAGTTTTGTAAACTTTAGCGTCGAAACACGGATTCCCACTTAATATGACTCACACCTTCTAACGTGTTATAAATAGCCGTTCAGATATCATGTTTTCACTCAAAGTAGTACTTATATTGTGGAACTAAACAATTTATAGCCATGAATCTATGATAAGTCAAGTCAAATCAAGTTTGTGACCTTGTAAATGATATATTAGTTGTACGGTTCTTATATTAAATAGCGGACATTACCATACAGTGCTCTCGCCTATGGTTAGCTGTGTCCTAATTAATATTTTTATTACATACCCGGCGTACTGCGGAAGATGTATCCTCGACTGTTATTCCGCATGAAAAACGCCCAAGTACATGTTCAATGTTCTACAAAATAACAGTAAGTGTATTCATGTATATTAAAAAAGACTTTTCCGTAATATATTGATTTTCCAACAAATTATATTACGTTATATTACACTTACGGTGCTTTTTCTCAAGAAGCTAACAATGGAACAAATAATAACCTTACAGTTGGGATTCACATGTGAACAGTTCCATTTGGTCAAAAATTTGTCAATATCACTTCAAATTCACCATTAAAAATGGAAAAATGGAAAGAAAATATTAACAATATGAGATAGAATCTCTATAGATTAAGTAAATATACATGTTAAGTTATTTTTCAACATCTCGTAAGACAAAAAGCAAAAACTATTTTACATAATTTCTGTGTACTATTATAAGTTATTTTAAAACTTAGTTTATCCGTACCGAGTTTGGCATATTGGATATAGGTACAACGACAGTCATGGCATTAACAACATTCTTCATATGCTGTGGCTTATACAACAGCGGACCAATTATCTCCGAAAACATCTAAAATAAACAAGAATCTGTCTGATGCACAACAAATCAGGATTTCCATCTGTCAGTGTAGAATCGTATAACAGTAGATGCATGCATAGATTATACGCATCGTAAATATCCGAGTTTAATTTACCATCAATGTGGCTCTGATATACATGTATTATTTTAAAAGACACCTTTTTGCGCCAGAGCCTTCAAATTAATATTATAAATTTACTTTTATTATCTTACGCATTTTTGCAAAAGTAATGCCTGTTTAGTATATACTTTCATAAAATTGTAATAAAATCCAAATTAAATTTGTTGTACTACTAGTATTACAGTGTATTATAGAAAAATCCTTGAATTTTCAAATTACCGTGTTTGTCGTATAGCTATAGAAAGTGATACAGAACCAATAAAATATTTTTGAAGCCGTTGACATAGACACTTACAACAACAGCCTTAGCTAAGTGATCTGTCTCATCTATTTCATTAGAGTATGAAGTCTGGTCTGGGTAGTAAAAATACCGATAGAATGTTTCTAAGAATGGCAACACTGCTTCCAGAAAATAAAGCACTGATCCATAGGCGGCAGACTCAAAATCTGGAGCACTTGCAGAACCACTGTAATAAAATATTGCTTTTCAATATCAAAGGTGCTAAACAGTATTGGTCTAATGGTTGGATTTTTCAAAATTTTGGGAGTTAGAGTGTTCGTCTTATTTAAGATATAGCACTGGTCAAATAAGTGGATATTCAAAATCTAGGGTCTGTTACAAGAAGATAAATACTTTGTAATAACGTAAGGTCAAAATATAGTATGCAGCGTATAATAAAATAACTACTTTTTAAAACATAAACTTAATAAATATACAGTAATTCAAGATCAAAAGTTGCACCAACAAATTCTAAAAAAAATTGCTGGTCGTAATTCGTTTTATTCTCTTGAGAACTTTTTAATAAGTAATAAATAAACTGTTAATGGAAAGGATATCGACTGTCAATACCTTTTTTCCGGAGCCGTTTTCAGATGTATTGCTATTTTATCTGGGTCCTCTTTAATACTGTCTGTAAGGCGATTCATTTCAATCGAGAGGTTCGACAGATAATCCCACAGCTCCCTGTGCATATAAATTACATGGTAACATACAACCTGTTTCCAGGAATATGTCGCATAAAACATTTAAATTTTATTCATATTCAGCTCGGTTGTTGTATAGCTTTAAAATTTTTATTTTTTAAATATATTTTCATCTTTACAAATTTAATTTCATGCACAGAAAAATTTAAACAAAACACATTGAGATACAGAAATGGTTTCATTGTAAAACGATAAATTACAAATTATACACAATATCGTCTACTTTACTAATTAATTAATATAGTTACACGTGCGTAGAGGTACAACTTCATAATCAAGATTGACGTCGAAGGAAGTGCAAAAAAAAACCCCGAAATATGGCAGGTTACAAAATGTGTCTCCTGAATGACAAAGATTTAAGTAATTAAGGGTAATTTAAACTTTTCGTTACTTTCTCAAATTAAGACGACCACAGACAATGCAAAGTCTGCATCTTTTCTTGACCTTCACCTTAACATTGAAACCAGAGGAAGACTGAATACAAAACTTTCCGACAAACGGGATGACTTTGACTTTCCAATCGTCAACTTCCCATTTTTGAGCGGCAACATTCCAGAAGCGCCGGCGTATTGAGTGTATATTTCACAACTCATACGATAGTCTAGACTTGTGACATATATATTGACTTCCTGGACAAGGCCCGGCTCCTGACAGAAAAGTTGCTCAAACAGGGGTATGTTGCTCCTAAGTTGCAGTCATCCATATCAAAGTTTTATGGACGTCATCATGACTTTGTTGACATGTATGAAAAATCCGTTTTCCAAATGAAAATGGACCTGTTCCATTGATATTGTCCCTTCCTCATATCGGATTTGACATGGGTCCTGCTGGAAGCAGAGACTGCTTACCCTTCCGCAGTACCTGAGTCTACCTCCAGTTTTTTGGTGGGGTCAATGTTGTTCATATGTTTTTAGTTTTTAAGTGTATTGTTTTGGTCTTGTCTTCGTTGTTCTCCGGAGTTTGTCACTTATTTACGATTTTCCCCTCCTTCGAATATCCCTTTGGTATTTCTTGACTTTACTTTCTCATATTATAATTTCAATAAATAGATAAATCGTCAAAGTATTAAAATAACAATCCAAAGATACTAATATTAGATATTGTAAATTTATACTATGCTGTATACGACGCATTTCAAGGAGTTACCGCTCATCAGCAGCATTAAAACCGAAACATTTGGAAGACCAAAAACCAAACATATATTAAACAAGAAGTACTCAACCAAAAATACCGAAATAGGAAGCCAAATTTCAGCTTAGGAGATCTACCATGTGCAATACAAGGAATGAACCCTTAGTATTTCTATTATTTTTGAATTTTGCTAAATACTGGTAATTTCTGTAACAAATCAATGAATAATCATGTCAGACAAGTCTGACGACTGGGTTGGCGAATACCCTCGGGACCTAGGGTCCACCACCAGAGGCATCATCCCAGGAGTTTGAAAATAACAATCCAAAGATACTAATATAACCATTGGATCAGGTAAGGTTTATCGAATGTTTAATTTTTTTTCAAATAATGAATGACAGACTGAATTGTACTTTACATCGCCCTATATATTTGTATATTTTAAACGATCTTGCTGTTTTGAGTCATTTGAAGCATCCAAACATTGCACAAGTATTCAAAGTAAATTTAAGATTTGTTACCACATATATCGGAATGCCTTAAATTCAAATACAATGCAAAACACGGCAACAGAATCCCATCCCAAATAAAAGATAACTAACGTATAACTAAAAGCACTTAAATACAGTAATATCAAAAATTACTGCGAAACATAAATACAGCTAGATCTGGTCGGCTAAAACGATAATTTTGAATGCTCTGCTGTGAATGGCACATTTTAAGTGTAAAATTTCCTGTGTCTGCTGCATATGGATTTTTAATTTCACAGCTGATCCGCGAATCCAGAAAATGTGTTAATTACTTTCACTTTGTGGACAAAACACCACTCTTACCGGCTTCATCAACTGCGTACAGAACAGGATAATACCATACAAGATAAATATACTCTTCCAGAGTACTTAATATCTATTCTGGTTTTTATAGTAGTTTCTATTATGGATTTTTTAAACTTTGTATTTGTCCCCTGAGTTTTTTTTTATTTGCTAGTTTTATAACAAAGTCAGTTGTTCTGAAATATAGAAGTTGTTTAATGGAAGATGCTACAAATATAGCTATATATTTTTATAAATTGTTCTTGTATAACCATCAAATACATTTAAACTACCATTCTATCATAATGCTCTAGGAAACCAAGAGATTCAACAGAAGATACAAGTTTACTTGTGCAGATATGTATGAAAATGTGCTAACATGCATGTTCTAAACTAACTATAAACTAAAGTAGCTGCTGATTAATGTATACTATTAAATAGTTTAATTTACATTTATAGACCCTAAAGTAGTTCCTTTTAACATTTGGTAAATATTTAAGAAAAAAGTTAGCTTGGAGAAGAATTAAAGTCCGTACGTGGTAAAAAAAGACTGTATTATTCTACGTATATCTTCCCGGAGCACCTGGTATTACTTCCGACCTGTGTGAAAGGTTGCACTGTCTTCTTCAGTTTTAAGCGTCATTATATTTCATATTCTTTTTTTTCCGTTTCCGTTATTTCCGACAGTACTGTCCATTAATATTGATTTTGTACTGATATATTCTTATTTTATCGACTTTCAGAGAATTTCAGATCTTTTGCTATGGATTAATTCTGTTTCATTTAATTCAATCAACTTCTAAAGCTCTTGAATTGTTTGTATATTATTTGAAATCTAATTCTAGTTTGTAAGAACCAAAATATACATGGCAACAACATAACACACCCACATGTACTATAAGACCAATTTTGACAGTTTTGACATTTCCACATATTAATGTCTTGTCCGTTAATTTTGGAAAACTGGAAAACCCACACATTGCTGTAACGTATATTTAACTGCCAAATAGACTAAAACTATCTTCTGGTAGTGATTTCTACGTTTTCATGCTCTCTAGGTGAAACTAATATTGTCTATACGAAGCAGCTATAGTATTACCAATTAAGCATGAAGCCGTGATCCTTTACAGAATGTGTTCTGTGAAACATTTAATAAAGCTTGTATAATATAGATATTTATGTTATACATGTACCATTTACAACATATCATAAAAAAGTTTTAATTTACAAAGAAAAAATATAACACATGATGACAAATATTTTCAAAAAAATGTTTTATTTTCACATTTGTGCGTTTTCCTAAAGGATGAGGACATCAAATACTTGCAGCTAAACGGGTTACTTTTCTAGATTTTTTGGTCCCAAAATGAAACAGGTTATTGTGATCAAATATACACAACTGAACTGGTGTTTCTATAAATAGTTTTCTTTACACCGTAAATATAACATTACATTCATCATATATCTTAGCTGGACAAAAAAAAAATTATAATGAAGCATTATGTTTACCAAAACTTTTATCACCCAGGTGAACATTTTACGAAAAGACACAAATTTGACAGTTGGCTAAAGTAGATCTGGAATAAAGATCAGTTACCTTTTCTAAATTAAAACACAACTGAAAGTATTATTTCTAAATGCATTTGTCTAAAAACATGTTAAAGTTCACTGGAGAACACTTCATGAAATTTGACTGATAAATAAATAATTTCTCGTTGGTCATGTTATTTCTTTGACGGGAATGCACTTTGGAAATTGTTCACAGACCCTTTAAAAAATGACTCGTATAAAGTTTCCTTTTATTTGTTCAAGCAGTTTCGAGAAAAAATATTTGAAATTTGAGCACTGAGAAATAAGGAATTTGTCATTACTATCTTTTAGGTTCTTTGATTTGAACAAAATGTGAAAGTTAAAGATCGATAAATGACAACAGATTGTGTGATGGCAATAGCTCAGCTTGCCCTTTTGGCCATATAATCGTAGAAAGAAATGTATTCTCTACTATTTTCCTGGTCTACCTGAAATGCTATGATGAATTGACCAATGCCATGGACTATTGAAGACTTCAGCAACGGAACACTTATCTCAACCAAATTATTAACTATACAAATGTGTATTAGATATGACACAAAACAATGTAAACATTAAAAATATATATTTCGATATTGTATTTATACTTTATAAAGTTATATAAGTACGAACTATTTATTCAAAAATTCAAAAAGCATTCTAAGAATTGTATATTAAAAATGCAACAAGGTAGGATTGAAACAAAGTACTTACTCGTTGTGAGAAATTTCTCCCGCGCCAGCTTCGACATTATCTGCACCATTACTTTTCATATAAACATGATGTAGACACCGAAGGAACGGTTTTTTGTAGGTGTTGTCTATCATAGAATTATTCAGTACCCATAATAAATCATCCATTGGAAGGATTGTTTGGCACAAGGATTCTATAAACATATTCTCACCCTGCAATATTTAACACAATGAGAAACGTCATTTAGTTACATCATTTCACCAAGTTACCCAGCAGATGTAATAAAATAGCATATATTCTGTCCCCTTGCTAACTTAGTCATGGCTGTTAACTCAATACTGTTTCTCATGACTAAACTTGTTATTTTCAAGTATTTGTTTAAAATTGTTTTCTAGTCAAATAATCTTCTGACATGGAAATCAGGTTGTAGTTTTTTCAGACTTTCTTCATGGACTTTACAATATTTTTCCACCTAACCCACCTTAATTTCTTCACAAATTGGAAAATAAAATTACAAATATTCTTTTTACTCATGGTTATAATTATATAAAATTGAAAAGACATTTGTCTGTCCATTACAAAACATCCAATCAGCAAATACAGGTCAATTGATAAATATCATATTGTGTTCACTTAGCAGAATGTCTAGGTATACTAAGCATAACATCTGCCTTTTACCTCTGCACAAAGTGCAAGCAAATCCAGGATACTCAAGTAATATCTCAATGAAACCATTTTAGTTGGATCTGTTAGAATATGTTCCCTGCAAGATAAGAATTTTCAAATTTAGACTGTAAAAAAATCAGCCGCTGTGGCTTTATCTGAAAATAATTCTAAACAAACAGCCAGGTTATATATATATGATTAAAAGTGAGAATAATTTAGAGAATAAGTAAAACATATCACTGTACTAAAATTAAGGAACTCATTTTCAGTTGAATACATCAGACACTCTACTAAAGAGAAAACTGTTTTAATGTCGTATACAGCATAGTATAAATTTACAATATCTAATATCAGTATCTTTGGATTGTTATTTTGAAACTCCTGGGATGATGCCTCTGCTGATGGACCCTAGGTCCCCGAGGGTATTCGCCAACCCAGTCGTCAGACTTGTCTGACATGATTATTCATTGATTTGTTACAGAAATTACCAGTATATAGCAAAATTCAAAAATAATAGAAATACTAAGGGTTCATTCCTTGTATTGCACATGGTAGATCTCCTTAGTTGAAATTTGGCTTCCTATTTCGGTATTTTTGGTTGAGTACTTCTTGTTTAATATAAGTTTGGTTTTTGGTCTTCCAAAGGTTTCGGTTTTAATGCTGCTGATGAGAGGTAACTCCTTGAAATGCGTCGTATACAGCATAGTATAAATTTACAATATCTAATATCAGTATCTTTGGATTGTTATTTTGAAACTCCTGGGATGATGCCTCTGCTGGTGGACCCTAGGTCCCCGAGGGTATTCGCCAACCCAGTCGTCAGACTTGTCTGACATGATTATTCATTGATTTGTTACAGAAATTACCAGTATATAGCAAAATTCAAAAATAATAGAAATACTAAGGGTTCATTCCTTGTATTGCACATGGTAGATCTCCTTAGTTGAAATTTGGCTTCCTATTTCGGTATTTTTGGTTGAGTACTTCTTGTTTAATATAAGTTTGGTTTTTGGTCTTCCAAAGGTTTCGGTTTTAATGCTGCTGATGAGAGGTAACTCCTTGAAATGCGTCGTATACAGCATAGTATAAATTTACAATATCTAATATCAGTATCTTTGGATTGTTATTTTTAATCAAATTTCTTCTCTAGGCATATCTAGTATATACGCCAATTTCTTGTAATTCTGCATGATATATTTCATAACGAATATTTTGTTTCGCTTCAAATTAAGATTTGTTTCACCAACTGTGACTACCATGCCAAGAAAGCCAAGAACATACTAGTTGATCTTAACAGACAGCTAGGTTATGTATATATGATTCGTCGGGAGAATAACTTGAGGGAATAACTGAAACATATCACTTTACTAAAAGGATAGTATCTCATTTTCATTTGAATACACACGACAGTCTACCAAGAAGATAAAACCGCGTTACCCACCTTTCTTCTCTAGGCATATCTAGTATATACGCCAATTTCTTATAATTCTGCATGATATATTTCATAACGAATGCCTGGTTCCGCTTCAAAGTAAGATCTGTTCCAACAACTTTGACTATCATACCAAGTAAGTCAAGAAATTCAGGTGCTCGTTCCTGTAGTTCAGCAGCACGGGAAACAATCTTTTGTATCTGTCTAGGGCTTATTTTCAGACATGTATTTTGGTTTCCCATAAATACCTAAGGTTTAATGAAATATTTCTTCAGTAATAAGTACAGAGAAAATGGTCTTTTATTTCATTCCATTAAAGCCAAAACAAAATTACAATTCAAATTTCCTTATTCTGTACTTGACCTTTTTCATCAACTGTGGTCAAGGGATATAAAAATCGGCTTCAACATTGAGAACTATTGATTTACATTAATGTCTTTATTCATAATGCATATGTTTCAAAAGAATTGAAAGCATGATATGAACGTTTTTTTTTATTATTATTACCTCTTTCAGTGCTAAAGCTAGATCAGATTCTACAACTCTCACGTCTAATAAAACATCTATCCTCTCAAATAAGTGAAATTGGACATGGGCATTTTCCCTAGCCAGTAACTTTACCAAATGGAACGTCTTCTGAAAAACATCTTTCATTCCCCTGTACTGTTCCTGTAAATTAAATGTAAGACCACTCATTTGGATGATGTGAAATAAAAATAATAGTTTTAATCAGATCACACGAGATTGACTGAAGTAAGCTGATAGATAACACATTTAAAGGCAGGAGATTAAAAAATATCGAAAGAATAAAATTAAGATTTAGATACACAAGTACAAATATTACGTTAAATAATTATTCTTGGTTTGAAAAGTTTGAAACCTAAAACGATCAGTCGCTAATTTTCAGCGCAATTCAGATGTTAAAATGTAAACAAAACAGAACATCTATAAACCGTATAAGGATTCCTTGATATGAAAAACGTAAGAAATTAATTTCTGTCTAAAAAGCAAGAAGAAAGCTTGTTTTACCATTTGGTGCTGGAATTATCTTTGTAATAAAATGAAATATACTAAGACAGATTTTTGTTTAACTTTACATTTTCGGATTACAGTTATTGTAATATTGTTGAAAAACAAGCGACATGAGTTTATCATTTAAAGTTGTACTTACCAAAAGTTTTGTATCTATTTCCTGTGTTAGAATATCAAACAATATTGTTAAAATTCCTGCAAAGTTAAAAATACAATCAACACATATGTCGATGCCTGTAATACCAATTTTAAGTGACACCATGTTTATTTCAGATTTCATTTTGACCGCCTCGGTGGTCTCGTACGTGGTAGAGTGCTCGCCTCGGGTGCGGAAGGTAGAAGGTTCAATCCCCTGCCGCGTCAAGGATATTAAAGAGGACAAATATACCTAAGGAGCAATCAAAAAACGTAATCCATTGGACAGACAAACCCGGGAAGACAAATGAACAACCAACCACGAACACAACAAATAAACACTGAAAACCAAAAACAATGAACAACACGAACTCCTATAAAAACCAGGAGTGAACCCAGGTGCTCCGGAAGGGTAGCAGTTCCTGCTCAGTATACGGCACCCGTCGTGAAGTTCAACAAAGTCAATCCGGTGGAAGTCACAAATCGTTGGAGGCACATGAAATGTTACGACAGTGGGAACATCATCTTAGATGTTGGAAAAATGTTAGGGACAATCAATTCGTGATGACGACCGTAAATTTTATTAAGTGATGACATCACATTATCCCTGATAAAATCCTGGTTAAGAAGCTTTTGTGACAGCAGTTATCCTCTTTGTCGAAAGTCAGGGTAACTCACGCATGCCCTTGAAAATCGGATAAGCTGAGAAATACAGACACCATATGCAGGCGATACTGGTATATTGCCAATCAAGAAGGGAACATTAACAATAGGAAAGTCGAAGTAATCACGTTTGTCATAAAGTTTTGTCTTCAAATGTATCTCATTGTCTATTTCAAGAAACAAATCTAAATATGAAGCGGACTTTTGTGTATCTGTAGTATCCTTAATTTTCAAGCTCACTGGGGTAGATGAAAAGTCTTGGAATTTGTCGTTATTTAATTATATTCATCTATATAATGAAAAGTGAAATTAAAGGATTGGGCTAGTTTCTTTTTGTTTTCCCTTAGTAGCCCTTGAATGAAGTCCGCTTCATATGAGTACAGAAACAGATCGACGAGGAGAGGAGCACAGTCGGATCCCATTGGAATGCCAAATGTTTGTTGAAAAATTAGACCGCCAAATTCAACAAATATGTTGTCTATGAGAAAATCTAACATGTCTGTAATTTCATCTTCAGAATATGTTTTTGTCAGAATCAGAGTGGTTCTTCACGAAATAAGCCTTTTCTCTACCTAAAGCTGGAAATTTATACCTGCGTGTGCCATTTTTCTTGAAAAAAAATTGATGAACTAGTTGTTTTAAGCGATCTTTTAATTGGTATTTGCTGCTCCTTCGCCAAGCATCTAGGAGTAAGAGCAAAGATCGAGTGGTCGACTCGGAGTCAGTATAATTTGACCGGGTAGGGTGATATGTCTTCCTGCGGAAGCTAGCGCGTTAAAAATCCGGCTCAGCGTGTCAGTCTAGTACAAAGCAGGAATCATATCCATTATCATATCAACATATGCACCTGGTTGTCACTGGACGTTAAACAATATTTCATGACTTCATTTTAAAAGCGAAGATTACACTATTAAATTTCTCAGAGTTAAATTTAAATTATAATGTTAAATTGGATTTAACATCAATTTTCATTGGACGACATTTAAATTCTAAATGCATCCTTTCAATATCAAGAGAGTTTAAAAGGCAAAAGAATGAAAGAAGACGAAAGTAGTACACGAAAGCTACATTTATAATAACTTACCGTTACTAATCATGATATTTTGATTCATGGGGTGTGGTTCATCTGGAGTCATTGGGAGATGGCAAAATCTAAAATGATATTTTGATAATACTTTCTCTGACCCTATCTTTATTTTATAGTAATAATGCTACATATTTATGTCAAAAAGTGGTAAAATAATTTTTATCTGCATTGTTTATTTCTAAACTTGGCTTTCTCTAAAGGAAAGAAGGCTTAAGAGTGTCATTTTAACCGGTTATTTTTTGGACAAATGATAGTGTCGAGTACAAATTGGAAAAAACTACACTTTAAATTGTAACTGCTTATGTTTTAAATATATGGTCATAATATCTAAACCATATGTACACATATATTTTTGCTAAGTATGAACAAATCTATCTAATCATTGTTCATTTGTAAATTTTATGTTTTCATCAATAATTATTGAGTATCAAATATTAAAGTAATGTATTATGTATTAGTTAAACATACTCCGCCAAATCGTCCAGAATGGAACACATCAATTTTACTTGCTGGTCATCCAGTTTTGTTCTTGCTAGTCTTCGCAGAATTGGCATATTTTTCAGTACTTCCCTATGAACTCTTGACGAATCTTGTGTCAATAAAATCTGTAATGTTTACAGGTAATCATCACCTAATTGAGTATTCGGAATTTTATGTTCATTTTCATATTTATTTTTGTACAAAATAAATAGCTTTTGTATACTAAAGGTAAAACTAACTATGAAATGCTATCATTCTTATAACAAGAGGACTTTTCATAAAATAATTATTGGCACATTAAGAGGAAAACACTGATGATATGCAAGGTGAGTTTTCATTTTATTTCTTTACAAGAAACAAAAAAATACAAATATTGCCATAGGCAAAATTTCAATTATTGTATCCGAAAATGGTACTTCAAACACTAACAATACCTTTTGTGATAAAATAAAATAAATTATCCATATTCCATAAAAATACCTGTGCTTTTGTTGACAGTTTGAACATGTTGGTTTTAGATGAATACAGTTTGTTCAGGATATTCAGGGATTTGGTGATCATCTTGTTATATTTGTACAATGACAAATCCTAAAAACAAAGTATCACTTGCTTTAGAATTTGGTTATCCTCGAATAAAAGTAACATAAGGAATAAACCATAGGTAAGAGTTTAATATTTAAGTCTTATTGAATCATGAAGCTGTTCAACAAATTTATCAAAATATCATTTACCGAGACATCATAACTGGGCAGTGTGATGGGTGTACATGCTAATCCTCTACGAAAATTCAATATCAATAATTATTACGGAAGTTCGCTCTGTTCTGGCTTTAGTTTAAAGTACCATTATAGATGTTTCATGTTCTGGTGTTTTTCAAGTGTTCTTGTCGGCGTAGTCGGATATTTGAATCTCGGTTTTCTTTGGCAATCGTCGCGTAATACATAATAATAATATATATTTTATGCAATGATTTAACATTATAAACAGAAATGTAATGCTTACCACTAATATCTTTGTCAGAAATTCCATATCAAATAATGCTGATTGGTTGAACATTTCTCGAAGTTCTTTTATTATTTTTCTTTGAACCGAAAGAGCCTTTCTATAAGACAGAAATATACTCCGTTAAATTTCAAATCCTAATGCAAAGTTGGCTCTGATCTTATCTACACTGTAAGGTACGTTTCATATTACAGACGAAATGAGGAAAATCCGAAGGGCCAACTATCCATTATAAATCCGGAGAAAAAAAACGATAAGGAAGGACGAAAACAAAAATCTCACACACAATAATGATCAAGATGCAGGAGTTTAACCTAGGAGGTCCGGATGGGTAAGCAGTTTCTGCCTCTTATAAATGCGAAGTCCTGTTAGGCGATAGAGATAACACAAAACTACGAAAAATGGAAGAGATCATGTTTGGTAATAGAGAACCACCAAAAACTACCACAAATGGAAGAGGTCAGATTTTATCTTGGAAAGTGATACTATAAATAACGATTGTTTGGTTTTTTTTAATTTTGGCCATAAGCTTTCCTGAAAAGGTTAAGTCCGAAATGCACCCCATACGCATTACATTTGGCATACCTTGATATACCTTATCGAAGTTGCCCTCAGTGTTGTTATATTTCTGAAGTCACATTGGTCTGATATTTTGGTCACTTTGACCTTCTTCTTTATCTTATTACATGTACCTCTGTATTCGTTTACTGATATTGGTTATAATGTAACATATGGATACGAGATCAATACACATGTGAAACTAACCATCGCAATAATTACTCAGAATGCAAAAGGCAAATTGGTAGCAATAAACAAATCTTTTCTTCGTCTGTAAAGTTTTAATGTTTTTAACAATGAGCCAATAGCTCGCACATCACAGCAAAAAGGAAACGACGATCTATGTGCAAAAACATCAGAGAGTAAACTTTGGAAGCAAGCAGAAATATTTTGCCCGTTAACAATTGTACATCTGTATTAAAGCACGAAACTCTCTTTTTTTCAAATTTCAAGTTCAAGTAATTTTATTAAAAAAAATCACGATGATATTTCTGTGTAAGGTTTTTGTTAAAGATAAGTTTTGTTGAAGAATTTCAACAACTTATCTTTAACTAAAACCTTACACAGAAATATCATATTTCACCATTACAAAAATTAATAGTACAAGTACTGCTTGATTTTTATGATGTTTAAGAAAACATAAATATAACTAAAACTATAAATACACCCCATGCTACAAAACTCCTATTAAGAATTGCAATAAAAGACCAATAAAATTATTGTTTTCTAATATGATACCGTACTTTATTATGGAATACCATAATAAAGCTATAAAACTTGTTATTGTAATCAATATTCATCTTTCAGTCAATTCCGAAACGATTTTGTTTTCCATTGGCTTACCATTTACTTATGATTTATAATGAAACCGATTCTTTATGGTAACTTCTAAAATGCAATTTACTCACTCGTAATATTTTTTCGTCTCTTACTCTTGTACATAATCGTATTTATTGTGAGATAAAAGACCATAAATTTGCAAGACAAAAACGGAACTCTTTCTGTTGATTCATATTTTGAAAACAGTGGTCAAATTACAATTCAAAACTTTCAACTTACAAAACTAAGTCACAAAGGCAAATACAGATACACACAATGAGACAAAAATATGTTGTTTTTGATAATTTCGGCCTGGAACACTATAGATGGTTTTTGTGCCTCTGGTGCAATAACAGTGATGCCAGAAAATGTTTATATTCAAGGGCATGCGTGAGTTACCATGAATTTCAACAAAGAGGATTACTGCTGTCACAAAAGCTTCTTAACCAGGGGTTTATCAGGGATAAGTTGATGTCATCATTTAGGAAATTTTTTACGGTCGTCATCACGAATTGATTGACCATTACAGTGTTCCAATATCTAAGATGATGTTGGACCTGTTCCCACTGTCGTAACATTTCATGTACCTCCACCGATTTGTGACTACCACTGGATTGACTTTGTTGAACTTCATGACGGGTGCCGTATACGGAGCAGGAACTGCTTACCCTTCCGGAGCACCTGAGTTTACTCCTGGTTTTTATAGGAGTTCGTGTTGTTCATTGCTTTTTAGTTTTCAGTGTTTATTTGTTGTGCTTCTGGTTGTTCATTTGTCTTCTCGGTCTAATAGATTATGTTTTTTTTTTGGATTGCTCCTTAGGTATATTGGTCCTCTTTATTACTAATTTAATTTCGATTAAAAGCAGCAAGATAAAGATATTCATAATTTTTCATACTTTTTCTGGTCGTGAGGGTTAAAGGATTCATGAAGCATTGGCTCTTGAACATTTCCCCGACCACCGGAGACTTCCGCTGCTTTGAACTTGGAAACGAAGCTCTAAAAACGGAAATGATAATTTTTTGATAGGTTTTAATACACTTGTTAATTTGTCATACTATAATTTATATTTGCCAAATTAAAGATAATATTAACAATAACTCCGTACGCATGATATTTATATTTTCATTTGTACCTTATTACTCAATTTTTGATAAAAATTTAATGCAAAGCAGATCGTACTTCATTAAAGGTTATTTTTGAAACGTGTAAACATTTAGAAAGTTTACTGCTTAGAAATGGACAAAGTAGTCTACGAAAGCGTCAGATCAGCTTTTAGCATCGTCCTCTTATGAAATGGGTATTGTAATGGCGTTTTGAAATGTTACCTGAAGTCTTGAGTTTCGTTGATATGTTAAAAGTAAATCTAAGACCTCCAATACCCTGCAAAATATTTATTGACAATACATATCTATTTTAAAATACATTTTTATCCAGTTTTTCACATTATCTTAAATATACAAATTTGAATATTATAATAACATAGATAGTATGAATTTTGCAACATATGGAATATTCTGACATTTTAACAAATATTACCAAAAATCAACATAAAAAAATTGTCACAAATATTAAATGTAAAAGTCAGTGAAAAAGAATCAAAACCTATATCAAAAATATAAATACTGGTATTTTGCATTGACTATTGCCTCCGTCTCCGCCGACTTTTCAAATCTTTCTGCTGCCTGGTATTTAGTTACTAATTTCTTTGCTTCTTTTGTATAATCTGTAATATCAAGAGTATTTGTCCCATACTTTACATTTTTAGAATTATGACTATATATCAATAATATAATAATAAATTCATCAAGTTTTTACTTTATCTTATTAACCCATTAAATCTAATGAAAACATAATTCTTCTTTTGATGTTTTTTCTTTAAAATAAATCTAACCTTTTTCTTTTTTGTCCTTATCCTTTTCTTTAGGAAATGGAAAGTCGTGTCTTCCGTCCAATAAATTAAGTAATGGAGGTAGAAGATTCTTAACATCTTCAGCATCAAGATAATAACCAAACTTTACTAAATGGTACAATAATCTCACCACCTGAAGCATAAAAAAACATATTTAGATGGTATAGAATATCCTCATGCAACAGAAATTGCTTTTCCAGAAAAGTCAAGGTGGATATATCTATATATACTCTCCCAAAAAAGAAACGCAACATCTAACATTTTTTTCCAAATATGAATTTTCTCAAAAATTTGTGTGATTGAGACACGAAAACATGACTATGTTAAAATTTAAATGTCCAATAATTGAATTTAAAATCCTGACAGCGGCTGTTGGTCACACGTGACATTTTCTGCCCAGAATGTATAAAGCTGCACGAGGAAGGCGTACGAGAATAAGTAGGGCAGCTACACGCGAATCATAGCTTATCTTTAAGCTGGTTTAAAGGGTTTTAAAAGACACATAACCGTTTAATTGAATTCAGTCATTAAGTTGTTTCTCGATCCTGCTACAATATGTCAAGAATAAAGCTACCAGGAACATCGTCATTGGTCGTCTCTAGGCATGTGAAAAACAGAATGCAGTCCATAGACTGTATAATGTTCACCGGAGCACGATTTCAAGACTCTTGCAATGGTACCAGCAATACGGTTAAACAGCTGACCATCATCGTTCTGGCCGACCTAGGACAACATCAGCAGCCAGAGATCGCTACATCCGGGTACATCACATAGGAAACCGGACCGCGACAGAAACATAAACAAAAAGCTTCAAATGTCCCAAGCCTGCGAGAATATCGACACAGACAGTCCTAAACCGTCTCCATGAAAACGGCTTACAAGCCAGACGTCCTTATTTTGACGCAGTACTGAGACGCCAGCATCAACTTGAAAGGGTCTGATGATGCAATGGGGTTAGGGGTTAAGACCTGCAAATCTGTAGGTGAGTCTATTTCAACGATGTATCAAGATTTATGTTGCAGAGAAGAGATGGCCGTAAACGTGTCTACAGACGCCGGAATGAGAGGTTCGCAAGGAACTGCCTCCTTGAGGTCGAAATTTTCGGCGGAGGAAGTGTGATGATGTGGGGTGCCACATCCTACGTCGGAAAAACACAGCTGGTGTACATCCCCGACAACCTTAACTCCGCTCGATACAGAGATGAGGTTTTGACACCAAAAATGATGTCCGCAATGAACCTCCGTAGCGAAGTTTTCCAGCACGACAACGCTCGGCCACACACAGTTCGTACTACTGTTGCATTTTTAGCCAACCAGAACGTAAAAGTGCTCCCCTGGCCGTATAAATCATCAGATTTTAAACAAAAGAACATTTATGGGGTGATTTGGATCGACGCGTGCGCAGTTGTCAACCAGCACCGAAAACTCTGGCAGAACTTAGCAAGAATGGGGTAAAATTCCGCAAGACCCTATTCATCGAATGATCGAGACGGGATCGTGATTTGTTACAGGCTAATGGGGGCCACAACAGATATTGAATTTTTAGTGACGTCATCTGAAGGCTATGCATTTTAATGTGATAAATTTTGACATTTTAATGAACTTTGTAGTCAGAACAACCAGTGTGTCATATTTCAGTGTAATGTGATGCTTATTTCTGTATTTAAAATGATGTTGAAAATTTTCACATGTTGTGTTTTTTTTTTGGGAGAGTATATGTCTTAAATTCCGATACAAACACTTCTTTTTAAGTCTTAATAAAATGTATCACAAAATACCTCAATAAATTTGATGCACTATCTGGCCATTTCGTTGACTGACAACTCATAAGCAGTGCTCGAGATCAAAATGTTGGAAATTCGGTTTAAGATATAATGATGAATTAATAAGCACAAACATCAAAAACCCACTTAAAGTAGGGATTAAGAGAACGAAATGTAATGACCAATATTGTAAAACGTTCTTTCATTACACAGATATTATGTTTTGAGTCTTAAATGTCGCTTTAATATATTAATCATAAAGTTTTAAGATAATATTTATAGAGAAAGCTGTATAACTACCTGCTCTATTAACATATTGTGTCCAATGTCACAGGCAAACATGCATTTGTTAGCATCTAGAAAGTCTGCAATCCAGTCTCGTAATACTGGGAAAATGGCGACAAGTTCTTTCACAACCTGTGAAAAAAAAACGAGTTATCTATCTAAAATATCCAAAAAGTGTATCAATACAAAATTCAAAATGTGTATATAACTGTAGTCGAATAAATATATTTAAAAGAACAGCACGTTCAGCAGGAACCTTTTAAAATTCAAATGCATAATAGATAACATTTCCGAATATATATGCGTATGAAATTTCCATTTTGATTAAATCTTCACAATTACAGTCACTATTAATTTTTAGATAAGAACTGCTTTTACTTTTTGTGTTCTCTTTATTAAGTGTCAGTTCATTGGGATAAATCTTATTTGTATACATGTAGTTAGAAATTTTTAATTCTTACTAGGAAGAATGTTACAAAAAGGTTAATTTAATCTGTTCGAAGGATTTCTGTAGTTTATCCTAAATATTTTGTACATCCATTTAGTCAGTGTAAATTTCAAAACACCTGATCTTGACATTTTTGGTGACGTCAGTTCTAACTATAATTCTTTTCTAGAGCAAAGTTATCATTTTGCGTTTGATTTTAATGTTCGCATGTGCATATCTTAGAAATTAAAATTAATTTATTACAAAGTCTCCTTGACTTTTCTCTTCGTCCTTGGATCCAACATATTCATACACAAAACAAATATTAGGGTGGTCAAGAACAGAATAGTTGTTTCCAGTATCCACAAACATACCTGTAAGACAATAGATGGGTCATTTAAAAAAAAGTCGAATTTCCTGTCCACCTATGTTCAAAAGATATTCAGACACAATGGCATTTTTTGGTGCTTAACGAATCGTGATATCTAGAATGAGAACGATTTTCTCCTTGCAATCCAAAATAAATTGATTTTGAAACTCAATATTGAGCAATTTACGAGTGTCCGGATTGAGAGAACCATGTTTGCACTTTATTTTCAATGATGTTTTGTATGTTTTCATATCGGCAAAATTATGTTTTTGAATCGCATTTTTGACGGGTGCCGTATACGGAGCAGGAACTGCTTACCCTTTCGCGGCACCTGGGTTCACTCCTGGTTTTTATAGGAGTTTGTTTTGTTCATTGTTTTTTTAGTTTTCTGTGTTTATTTGTTGTGCTTGTGGTTGTTCATTTGTCTTCCCGGGTTTGTCTGTCCAATGGATTACGTTTTTTGATTACTCCTTAGGTATATTTGTCCGGTTTAATTGAATTTTAACAAGAAAGTAAAGTCTTGAATATATTTATATATCTGCTAAAAAAGTAATATTATTCTGGCGTCCATGAAATGCATGTCTGTTCTGTTACCGGTGCAAAGTTTGCAGAGCAATAATTTTTGCCTGCAAATACGAATATCTAATAGAATAGATAGATGAAGTATCAGAATAAGCAGTTATGTATCTGTAGAATTTATGAAATACTTGCGAAAATGAAATGAAACATTTAATATTCCACATATATTTAAAAACAAACAACTATCCAAGGGGAGCTGTTTTTTTTTGCAATAGAATCAATAAACATATAATTTTGTTTATCCTGTTACTGTCTGTCCTGTTATCCCAATTTGGTAACAGGATAGACAAATATACATCTGTAAACCTTCGATGTCCGTTCCTGTTACCATAGAAAATAGTGTTTTAATCAAATAATATGTAATTAAAGAACTAAGTGTTGGATTGATTGAAAAGTCCAATATAAGCCGAATATAAGGAAGTGCTTCAATTGGTTTTGCGTTGATTGTAGTAATTTTTGCAGCATTTGAAATCTATTTTTAGATAGTTTTTATTCAGGGTGCAATATTAAGTGATATTTTTATCTTGTTAATGCAAAGAAATTAAATATACTCTAATTGTTTTCTGAAACACCAATAACGTATCTTTGAGAAATAAACAATATGGTTTTCACATTTTGCCTGTTGATAGTAAAAAATTCTCACAAATATGGTAACAGGATAGACAAAATGTGTCGAAAATGTGTTAATAATATTTTTATATTATGTCATTAAGATTGCATATATGAGTATTTTGTTCAATAAGTATCATATATTTTGGAAGTTTAATAAATATGATGATTCAAGCAAATTTTTTCTTAATCTTTCAATGTAACAAATGCACATTTTTTGAAAATAACCCAGATATAAAATTTTTATAACAAATGAATACAATGAGTACTGTGTCGTTCGAATATAAATTAACACCAAGTTAAAAAATAAATAGTACTCTGACACTGATGTTTTCAACATGCTGGAATTTCTCATCAACAATATCTTTTAAGGAGGACATAATTTTCAACAGACGATCGGCACCCCAATGGTGATAAACTGTGCACCGCTTTTGGCCGACCTGTTATTGTTTTCATATGAAGCTAAATTTTAGCAGCGGCTACTGAATCAGAAAGAAAAGAAACTAACTCAGTTTTTTAATTTCAGTTTCCGCTATATAGATGATGTTTTGTCACTTAATAATCCTTACTTTAAGGATTACCTACACTCATCTATCCAAGTGAACTTGAAATAAAAGAGACCACATTCACACCAACTTCTGCTTCATATCTAGATCTGTACTTGTACATAGATAATAATGGGCGATTGAAATCAAAACTTGATGACAAAGGTGATGATTTTAATTTTCAGATTGTGAACTTCCCCTTCTTTAGCAGTAACATAGCAAGGAATCCAGCTTATGAGGTGTACATTTCACAGTTGATTCGTTACTGCCGAACATGTGATTTATACGGCAGGGCGAGATTGCTATCACAGAAACGTCAGCATTCCAAAAGTTTAACGGTGGTCATCGCGAATTGATTGGCCGATACGAAGTTTCTATCTCACGTATTTTCTGTTAGATTCTACGTCCTTCTCGCATTCACACCTCACCGGACTTGATATTTCACTGGCAATGTGACGGGTTCCGTAAACGGAGCAGGACATGCTTACCCTTCCGGAGCACCTGATGTCACTCTCGGTTTTTAATGGGAGTTCACACTGCTAGTGCTTTAGGTTTTGTGCTGTCTTGTTCTAGGTTTGTTTAGTTTATATACGTTTTCTATTCTTTTTGTATTACATGTATCCTTGTGGCGTTTGTTTATTGTGCTCCATTCTCCTGACTTTGTCTTTTCTTGTACTACGAAAATGTGGAATTTTCCCACTGTTTTGTCGCTTCGGTATTCTTTGTCGATATTTAAATGTATAGGAAATTATAACCTTTCTGTTCGATTACATTTCGATGTATCTGATCTTAATTTTCAAAGGCGTACACTATTGCATTTTTTTTGCTAAGGTCAAGATTGTTTAAAATATTATATTTATATATATCAGAATGATTTTTTATTTGCTGACTATGCAATAAGATTCCGTGTCTTGTTATGACAGAACAGAGATTCTTATAATATTATTGTAGAATATATCAATAGATCAAAAATTATTGATGAATAAATTTAATTTTTACTTACATGTAGTGAGATCACAATACTTTGCTCTGATTGCGTCAGGTAATATCGTAGATCTGAGTGACAGAAACGTTTCTTCCCATGTTAGGTATCTCAACTCTTTTGTCAACATATTTATAGTGTAGTCATTTCGTCCCTGAGAAAGAAAAACCCATTTATATTTGCAAAGAGCACAGATATTGCTGATAATTTATACCCCACAAAATCCAATTAATATCAAGAGAAGGCAATCTGGTACAATTAAAACGACTTGTGGTGCAAAGTCACCGTGATTGGTTCATTAAAGGTGTAATTTTACTTTATAATTTAAAAAAAATCTTTTCCTTATGTAAAAGGATAATAAACTCGAAACATACACGTTAGTTTCTTAACTTACATAACAAAGTGCTTTGTATAAATCCAGCTGATGAATCAAGAAATCATGTTGGTCTTTATCATATTCTTCATCAGAGGGCTACAAAAGAAATTAACCGAAAATCATGTGAAGGTCTATAAAATCTCTGAGAAATCGGAAAGTGTTATATTAATTACTCTTATCATTTTTTACAATAAGACACCAACTAATAATATAACAACAACGTCGTGCACCTCCCCTGATAAAAAAGAGGGAAAAAGTACTGACATAAGTACAATAAAGATCTAGAGAAATATTGATCTTGGTTCAACTTTAATATAATAGTTTTGAAGACAAAAAAAATAGTTTATCCTTTTCGGATTTTATAAACAAATTTCACTTATCATTTTAACAAAACAAATGCTTAAGATATTGAAATCTTACATCAATGAATTGATGGAGTGCACTCCATGTTGCTCCTCCATTTGTTGTAATGTAAAGAATGTTTGGCTGTCGATTAATATCCTGTCCTCTGGCTGTCAAGAATATACCTTTACCCTAAAACAGATGGATATTATTATGTAATATGTATGACTTGATTTAAAATATTGAGGGAGCTGAGATAACCGATTGATAAATTTGAATTGAATACATTAGAAAACAATGAACGAAACAAAAGTATTAACTGCTACAGTCTTTATTAATTTAAAAACCTAAACTAGACGTTCAACCATATTTGACGTTGTGTCTGCTGATGTATCCACTACGTTATCATGTCAGAGTCTTTTAGGTCTCTCTACATGATAAAGGGTTTCTCACTGTATTTAAGATCGTGAGATAACCTCAAGATGTTTCTTTCTGGTCAAATTCTTGACACTACCCTATATTCATTTTCTTTTTTATATTAAGGAATCATGATAATTAAAGTTACTTTTTGATGTTTTTAGAACAATACACGAACCTGTTCTGTCTGTAGCCATTTCTTAACAATATATGACTGATTGTTTGGTATTGCCACATTATCACAGACACACAACACATGAAGTAAATCCAAGAATCTGTAATTCTGAAATATTTGTTTCAAACACTTAAAGTAAACATTATAATTTAATGGTTATTTCAATATCTTCTTTGTTAGAAACGCACTTTGAAGTAATTTGAGTAATGTAGATTAAAAAACAAAAGTACATGTACTTTGAAAAAAAAACCGATGGTAACAGTTTGTAGAGTGAATCAACAATCTCTTTAATCGTCAGACCATTACAGAAAAGTTTCTACGTAAGAAATAAACCTTTGTTTTGAGCCTCGTATAACATAGCATTTACTTTTCCTTCGTATCTTTCATTTGTTTTTGAATTATAATATTACCTGTGATGTTTGTAAAAGACCAACAAATTCGTCAATCTGTTCTCTAGTAATTCTGTCAACTATTTTCCGTTTATCTCTTATCAACTCCACTATCATCTGTGCAACATTTAGTCCAATTCCACCCTATAAATTACACAAACGTTGAAGTATATACTTTTTTACAGCTTACTGCAAAGATTATTTTCGGATCATATTGCTTTATGATTTTAAAACAAACAACGAATCTAGTTAATATATTTCTGACATTCAATTTAAAAAAAAATTCGGATACCTAAATTCCATGCGTACGATTCGCATTATTGGATTGACTTTCCTCAAATATGCTCTCATCTAAACTTTGGAATCTTATGTATAATATGATATCAACTTATTACTCTGTATTATATTCCAAACACATGTATTTATCCTGAATTTAGAAAATATCACGACATAAATGCTTTCAATACCATATAACTTTTAGCTCTTTAAAAAACACAATACATGTATTTATTGTAATAATAAATAATTACCTTTTGTGTAAACTGTGTTTGGAAGAATTCTATATATTTTGCAAAGTACAACGCATTCTTTCTACTCTTTCCAATCATATATGTATATAGTATTTCATATGCCTCTTTAAATACAAGGATTAAGTTTTGTTCGTCATGACTGCCATCAAGTGGACATTGCAAAATCCTAACAAGTAAGTCTATTATCTGGAAACAAAAATGAGAAAGTAATTTGAAGGAGTAACACTGACAAATGTTTAAGACGTAAAAGTATCTGTTCAAACAGTGCATGTACGTAACAAAAAAAAATGGGTAACAATTATATGCAAATTATGATTTCATAACAATTCTTGAAGAAGATCATATATGTAAGTCAATAATTAATTACCACGTAAAATATCTAAGCTGATACTTTTTACTTAAAACTTTTCTTTGTAAAAGCCCTTATATTTCGCATAAGTTTCTGTCCGTTTTATTATACAATGGCTGTCAACATACCCTTAAATTACGCATAAGTTTCTGTCTGTTTTTACTAGGTAGATCTTTTATCATCATAAACTTCCGTAACTCTTCCATCGCAGTCAAAATGATATGAGTTTTCTTGGCATTCAAATAATGACCCTCTTTTCTCTGTGTTAAAAATGAATAGATACATTTGTTTTAGAATCATAATAGTAAATTCTTTTAGTTTCATTTAGTTTCACACAATGTTTCTCAATAAAAAATATATAATTTTGTGAACATATACTTCATCCAGTTGATAGTTAGATTATGTCTATAGAAACTTTATTGTTTTTTTTAAACAACCTTGAACTGATTTTTTGTTTCAATACTTACGTCCTCAACAAGATTAAGTAGAAATGGAACCATTCCTGCAGCGAAATTAAACTCCGTAATGTGGACTTGCTCAACAAATTGTATCGTAAAGGCATCATCATACTGACTTTCACCGCTAGCAGCAACCTGAAATTATGCTTGTTTCTATAATATAAAGTAACTCAATAATATAGCAAAATAATATTTAGCAAATATATATTATCCCAACAACACAAAACTCATTTTTCTTAATTGAACCTATTTGGTCTGTGGTGTTTTTATTTTATTTTTTAAGTTATTACATGAAAGCATAAAACTAAGCCGATAATATTGTTAATACCAATGTACCAAAAAGCCCTTTTTACATGAAATTACCTGTCTAACTGGAGCTGAATCCCACCGTAAACCACGCAGACTCTGGTCATTACTACTCTCCATATCACGAAACTTCTTTCTGATGTAATCTTCATCTTTAAAAGTAATAAAGAAATATAGTTTGATTAATCTTCTCCGTAGAATCTATGGTCGATTTCAGAACACGAAGATCGAATTCAAATTACGAGTTTACAAACTATTCGTACACACTATAAAAGAACGTAAACCAGAACAAAACAAACTGGATCATTTTCTCAAACAGAATACATTGTAATACTAAAATAACAGTTTACCTTTTACTGCAATAAAAAAATTTGCCCGACTCAATTCACAGAAAAAAATCATATTTCCCCTATTTTAGTTTCTTTTTCTTGGTTACCCCGCCCCCCAAAAAGAGTACAAGTATCTGAAATGAAAGGTTAGGGAAAATATCCTTCAACAGCCAGTTTGTTGAACTTCTAAAACAAAACTTCCATTGTTTCCCAGTATTAGAAATGAAGACCCGAAGAAAGCAACCCGACAAAATCAGGTGAAGAATTATGAGAAAGGTTTTCTTCAATTTAAAGAATATAATATCAACTTTACCTTTAAGCGCATGTAACCAGAATCCAGTCAAAACATGTTCTATTCTGCAATAACTCTCATATCTGATCTCATCTCTTTCCTAAAAAATAAGAAGTGGCTGTGAAAGAGTGTGAATTACAAGATGGTATTCGACATCTATAAGTATCATAGGCACATGTAGGTTCATATTTGTTTATTAACTCTATATGATTATAGAAAGGCGTGTTTTTTTTATAAAGGACTTAATGATTCGCTAATCAAACCTCTCGTAAATGTAAAAGAGAAACGATACAGACAAAATGAAAAAATAATTTAAAAAAGTGATATCAAAGCTCAAAGAGATTAAACTCAGTTGCTACAAAAAGGTATGATGAATCTTTCGTGTGGTCCAACAAAGTCAATCCAGTAGTAGTCGCAAATCAGCGGAAGAACATTATAGGCTACAGCAGCTGAACCAAACCATATGTCAACAGTCGGAAAGTAAAAAATTCATCGCGTTTGTCATACAATGTTATATTTGAATCTCACGTGTTTCAATCGAAATATAAACAGACTTACTTATAATTCTGAATTCACCGACATATATTAGGTTCAAGAAATTTCGGAATCTCTTTAACGGGAGATAAAATTAGAGGACTGTGTTATCTTATCCCCGAACTTTCGGAGATATTGCGATTGTACCCATCCGTCTGTCCGCCGGTCGCACATTCTTTTGTCATCATCTCCTCCTTTTCATTTGAATTTAGGGATTTAATTTCTATATACATTTTTGGAGAATGGTTACATACTACCTATAGATGAGCAATAAGGTTGTCTCAACTTAAGGTCCACAGGGGTCGAATGTCGAAAATTGTGAATATGAGCTTAATATGATCTAAACTTTTCTTTTAATTCTCTAAAGTATGCAATAAGGTTTTAAAATTTCAACTTGTAACCTGAACTCTTTCATTCTTCAATTTACGCATTCTACTGCTTTACAGTATTGTCATACACCATATGTAGATGCGCAATACGTTTTCAAAACTAGGGAATGTAAGTTTGTAAGTCGTGTGAAACTTCAGTCTTCCTATTTTTTCTTGTGATATAAACTCCTCTTTCATTTTTAATTTATGCATTTTATTTCTTAATAGTATTGTTATATATCATATTTAAATGTAAAATATTGTTTTAGAATATTTTGATTTTCAAAATTTGAGGCCCATAAGGGTCGAATCTCCAAAATCGTGAAGCTAAGCTTTTGACCTAAACTTTGTTCATTTTCCATTGTATTTAGTGATTTAATTTCTTCATTGAATGATTGCCTAACATCTGTAAATGGACAATAAAGTTTTAGATTTTTGACTTTAGGTACGTGTCTCAACTAATTCGGGGGTTGCGAGATCACTGTCGATTCCGACAGTACTTTTCGTTATTTTTTTTATTTTCCTCTTTGGAAAGCCGATTGTTAGTTGGTAAATCCAACCGTTAAAAAAACAAATGTATTGTCCATTGTTATTGAAAATATTACATGTTCATAATATCATCTTCAAAACAATTTTTATCAGAATATCTTTTTATAAATAAACTCAGATGAATAAATTCCTTGCGTACGATGATGAATAAAACTCTTTAAGGTTATGTATATATATGTATATATTATGTATTGTGATGATGAATCTATAATTATAATTTGAGTTTTAAATCTCCATGAATATAATTTAACATGAACAAATTTTTCTACAAACAACTTCAAAAGCAAAAATATTAACGACATGCTAAAAAAAAGAAAAAGAAAACCCATTACAAGGTGAAAAGGCAAGCATCAAACAAATAAATGAACTATTATGTAAAACAAGGATCACGATTATTTAGATTAATGTTAGTTTTGAATAATCATTTTGAACTCACACTAAGTACGGAATACAATCTAAACACTGTCTTTGGATCTTCATTGTCATCAGTCAGCGATATCTCTTTTGTTGCGTCAATACACAAATACTTCCTTGTAGTCATGTGACGTAATCGTACCTGTTGCTCCCATCTCAATATATCACCTAAAATTTAATGGTGTGGCAATCCATCAGTCTCAGAGAGAGAAAAAACAGTCAAAGAGTGAGAAAAAGTACATCACCTTATCTTTCATCTAAGATTTTCGTTCAGAATTGGGTGTCATATTAAAAAGCAACCATAACTTATTTTGGTGCAACTTAAAAGACCCCTCTCCGATATTAATGTTTTAGGCAAGTTAAAATTCATATTGATTTAAAATTTCATATCCATAAAAAATTACTAGGGTTGAATTTGGATAATGCAAGAACTAAATTGAGCTGTGCTCAATAATTTATTGCTTCAGAATAATAAGGTCTTGTTGTAAGATTGGAGTTCCATTTCATATTTCCTGAATATCAGAAACAATGCGATTCCATTACTAGTATCCGATTATACAATTTTTATTTCAAAAGAATAGATAACAAAAATCTTGAAGGTCCATCGCTTATACGCTATAATGGATTCATTTAACCTTTGACATTTTTGTGTTTACAGTTTTAAGTCATTTTGGATGGTACGTGGGTCTGATATTTAATCTGCTTTCTACAAACACACACATATATATAGTAAAAATGTTATATGAGACATGTGTAACACCACTACATTTTCGTGTTTGGAACAATTAAGTAAGTTAATCCCAATTCTCTGTTGCGTATTTAACTTTGTATTTTGTTCATCCCATGTCCATTTGGAGAGGGTGATGTTGTTTTCGTCAACCGTACCCTGGTGTGTCATTGTTGACTTTTCCTGGGGTCTCTAATTTTATATATATCTTTTTCTTAAAATGTGCATAAACTTTAGTCATGAAATTGGTATATATCATAAAATGTCACATACTAGTACTAATGTGTTTTATTCGGGAAGTTTGGAGTTGGTTATCAAACTTAATATGACAAATCTTTTAAAAACAAAATTATGTTTAGCCCCTTTTAAAATCTAAATATACCATTTAATATTCCACTCTCAGCTTCAATCTGCCAGAATGTATTACCAGATGTCGGCGGAGATAATGTTCTGGGTTTGTGTTGATCCAAGACACGTATCCTGAAATGCACTGCAAAACAAATAATTTCTTTATAATAAAACCCACCAAAACATTTGTTAGTGGAGAAATTTGGTTTAAAAATTTAGACTACTTTTAATTTCGGTATTATTTTTGATGGAGTGAAACAATTTTCAAATTTATAAAATTGATATCACGATTATCTGTTACTTCTACGACCGTCTTTTGTTCTCATATATATTATTTTATGTCCGAGAATCTGTCGGTTGTATGGCGTTGATATATTGGTATATTATTGTTATCTGTTTTCTTGGTTGTTTACTTGTTCATTGGTACGTTTACAAAAAATACACATTACAGCAACAACCATGCGTATTTGGAAATTTTAAAAACTTGTTTACTTAACTTTACAAATATAGCGACAGCTGGATAATTCACTATTGTTTTAAACCGCCTCGGTGGTCTCGTGCTAGCGTGCTCGCCCCGAGTGCGGAAGGTCGCGGGTTCGATCCCCGGCTGGGTCAAACCAAAGACATTAAAATTGGTATTTGCTGCTTCTCCGCCAAGCACGCGGCATCTAGGAGTAAGAGCAAAGACTAGTCGGCTCGGAGTCAGTATAATGTGTCCGAGTGAGGTGATATGTCTTCCTGTGGACATTTACTTCGTGAGCTAGCACATTAAAAATCCGACTTAGCGTGTCGGTCTAGCACAAAGCAGGGATCTTTTCATTATCATAACATGTTCTCGTCCTGATATGCACCTGGTTGCCACTGAACGTTAAAAAATAATTCATCCATCTATCCATTCATCCATCCATCCACTACTGTTTTGTACTTCTGTAATCTTGAAGGAATTAGAAAGATATCTGGGCAATAACTACGTGCAAATAATTAGGGTTTTCAGAAATATTGCACAATCTATTTTGAAAATGTTTTATTTGCTAATAATTTTGAGAAATACCATCTTCTGTAACCTCCTCATCAAATAACCCTTCTGCAACTAAATATGCTTCTAACTCTTTGTGAAATAGTCGAATAAAACTTCCGCCCTGAAAACAAAAATAGATGCTAACTCTAAGAATGTTTTGGTGACTTTTGAAAGATCTGATCACTGGTTTACCTGATGAAATTTAATTTAGAAATATAAATGCAGCATACTTAACTAGACAATAGTATTATTCATTTTTGTAAAATGAAAAGAAATTTGAATAATCTAATTTGCTGTAAATGAAAATTTTTGTTTTTTGCGTTGAAAGTCACTTTTGATTATATTTCTTGTTACTGTTGACTTCGTTCAATCAGCCTATTCAACCTTGTCTAAATTTACAGCGTTTTATTTCGTTTCGAAATGTAAGCTCAGGGATCCATACTTGATTTCTGAAAATATCAATTTTCTTAAATACCAAAATTAGATTGCTTGTCCGATATCGATATCGGTTATGCAAAGTACAGCTTACCCTAACATACGGGTCATGTTCTGGTATCCCAGGATGGAATCTAACTAGGGAAAATCCTGACCTTTCTACACCTAAATTGATCTCCGACCTATACAATAATTAATATACTATCATTTATAAGATCTTAATTCGGAAAAAAACAGATGAACAAATATTCCCAGAAATGCCAGTGAATGTAAATTGTATTGGTTTTGTATATGTTATATTGGTGTCAGAAAACTCGATACTAAAAAATATAATTTTTTTATAGACTATCTGTAAAAAATAGTAATTGTAAGATATATACAAACATCCTGTCATTTACCTCTAACGCTGGATTACTCATTCTAGCATTCAAAACTGTAGGAATGCAGAACATCTGGATACGTTTATCTTGTATGGAACATACATAATTACTCTTGTCGGATGGTCATTATGCGTGTGTGCCATGAAAGAACTTCTATAAAATTCTTAGATTACCACCTCAGTACCTTAAATGTATGTATTCCTTTTCCCACAGGTGTGTTCATTGTTTCGTTAAATTTATCAAAAATAGTTTTCAGAATCCTAATTAACGTAGAAAAGGCCAAGTTTTTCACAAATGGGTACGTCGATGTACTAAACTGTTATCTGTGTGTCTACATATATACTATAATACGAAAAAATTGTAAATTATAATTGAAATTCATAAGAAAAATGTTTAATCATAATTGTCTAAAAACTTACCCATATGTGAAGTGATCAATTTTGAAGGGTTGACTTGCATGGAAAAAGTGACCGGGAGATTTGATACTTTCAAAGACAATCTGGTCGTATATTTGAACCTAAAATGTAATGTTGGTTTGTTACTTATTTGAATGAGGATATATTTATGTAGCAATCCAAAAGAAGAAATTTAAACGCATTATACCACATCTTCGAACAGAAAACTTGACTGTTCAAAATATACAGAATGTATTTTATTTACAAATAATATTTATATAATGTGATATTTCAGAAATTATGGCTTCGCTCAAGAAACTGTCTACAGTAGTGAAGTTGAAATTATGTTCACAATTCAGTGTTTCTTATTAGAATATTTTCAATAGTACAGAGTAAAAAAATGGCATTTTCGAAAATTTAAACTAGTACTTGTACATATTACTCATGAAACTAGAAGACTTTGAGTCGCTATAGAGATTAAGACAATTTACATTACCACTTCTCCTTCCGATTTAACTTTATACTGTGGTAGAATTCTAAACTGGGCATTCTTAGCATTATAATTGTGCAACATTATCTGAAAGAGAAATCGAAAGAACACAATGTTCCAAATACTTCTTTTAATGATACTAACTATAAAATTGATACGAACAATACAAATCGATTTAAGTTTTCAAAAATATTCAAATTCAGCTTCATAGTTATTATATGTTTTATATTTTACATATTGTAAAATGGATAATACCAAATTGGCAATCCAAAAGACATAAATTAAAGGGGCAAACAAACGAAGGAGTACAAATGTACAAAGGACACAGAAACAGTGAAAACTACAACTATAGACAACTCAACAACCTATATCAAAAGCAGAAATAAACCCTGCTGATCCGGAAGGGTTAGGGGTTCATTCTCCATATATGTACAGCATCCATGATCTGGTCCGAAAAATAAATCCGCTGTACTCGCATATTAATAGACGAAAGTGAACTTTTACGACTCCTGAAAACAGTCCGTAAGAGCTGATTCAGCGTTGTAATTTATCGTTCATCTCAGTAACTGGTTCTTATAGGTAACTTTTATAACTTAATTTTTCGTTAATTTTTACAGAGGCAACAGATAAATAGTGAATCCAAGCAAACAAAATCTTTAGGTAGTTATCACAGAAATGCTTCAAAGTATATCTTCATTTTAGAAAAGAAGATTAATATGTTAAGTTATCTGAAAAAAAATTGGTTAAAAATAAAATATGTTAACAATTGTATAATTTTTCTTAAATAATCTCTATTTTTTTTGTTATTTTTCAAAGAATAAATAGAGAGATAACTGAGTTTGCCAATGATGGTTAATCAATAAAGAAATGATATATTACTATTTTGAAATAATTTTAGCTTCATTTATCAATAAATAAAACAGAAAATTGCATCTCTGTATGCCCTTACTTTACATTAATCTGGTGAACGATACATTTTCCTGATAAATCTGTGTAAAAATATAATTTACAATAGCCTTTGGGCAGATCGATCAGTACAAACAAATAATACAACTTCTATGGTATTGAAAATTAAAATGTAATCAAGAACTATCTTTTTTTGAGGCAAAATTCACCACATTTATTCTGATTATAACGCAAAGAACAATTAAGGTTGTGATAAATATTAATATATTTCGTTCTTCATGAAATATATCGGGAACTGCAATTTCTCTGAGGCAAGTTTTTTCAGTTTACATTGCTGTCTAATGTTTACAACATTTTGTTATCTTAATTCTTTAATCCTATTAAAAAATACGTATTTAAAGCCAAGTTTGCACAGTAATAAGTGACTCTGATTTAATTGTAAAATAGCCTGAATAGCAATTGAAACACCACTACAACGTATTTATTCCCTTCTTTCCGATTTAAGGATCATATTGCTTATAAGACGTCTTTCTGGTGGAATCGTGGTCACAGCACGTCTGAAAAGCGCTATTTAATGTCAAAAGAAAACGGACTAAACTGAATCATTATACGTAACCATGTAAGGCATGTGAGAGAACAATATTGAATTACATTTCTTTATACATGTATAAATGACATCGATCTGGCTTAGTTAAGATGAGTACAGCAAAGTGTGTCGTATCAAAAGTTAAACAGACATCGAACTGGGAATTATGTGCCAAATTAAGAAAATGTGACATGTAAACGGCTTATCAAACAGAAATTAATTCCTTTACACTGGAACCATAACAAATAAATGTTTCTGTTGATGCCCGATATCTGCAATATCAGGTGCCATTGAATCCCAGTTCTATTCTATTATTATTTGTTTACAAACTAAATATCACTGACTAATTTAACAATGGAACGTACCATACATACTATATCGCACAGTAGTGATCACCACATAACTAAATAAATCTTTATGAATTTTAAAATTTTTCCTACGGATCTTATATTTTTATAATGTTTAATGTATAATAATAAAACATATTATCATAAAATGCAGGTTTTGAAATTCAAAAAACACTATTTACAGGGAAAATATCCAAATTGTCATACTGATGCAATTATTTAAAGTAAAATTATTTTTTGATATTTTGTTTAAAGTTCTGTCACAAACAAAAGAGAAATGAATCCATCTTGTAAATTTTTGAAATTTATTTTATATAGCTTTTCAAATTTTGACCTTTTTTGAGTCCTGTAATTTACCGTGTACAAATATATCCAGGTATTACGTTCATCTACAATCGTTCCAAAAAATAAAAGTGCAATTTGAATTTATTTTCAAATAAAATTTATCTGATATTTTTCTTCAAATAACTGATTCAATACTTTTGTAACTTGTTTTTACTACTATAACACTATATAAACACTGCCCACTACGAAATTTATCTTTGCTTTCTCGGTTTACTGTATAAATTTCCAATTTTTAACACTTTATGACAGACCTAAGAGAAATAACAAGGAAAATGGATAACTTATATCATAAGGATCAGTTGTATTTCCTGTATAAAAAAGTCAGTACCCACCATCATGTTGTTTTTATCTCTTTGACTTGTCTGTGATGTACACATATGTACATATTTGTTTGTAAAAACATGTTTCAGCTGAAATGAATAGTCATATGTATGAGTAAATTTGTGAGCTGTGGTAATGTTCTGGTCAAATAAACAATCGTAAATCCCTTAACCTATCAATTACTTCAAACAAACCATACATTTATAACAATTTTATTGATTAGTACTGTAAACTACCATTACAAGACTATTCCATACAACATGATAATTCCATGTAAAAATAATTCTCTGAAGCATAATGCATCGTTATAAAAAAAAACAACATAAATATTTTTTTCTTTACTGAATATGTAGTAATGTGAACACTGTTGACATCTTAAAATGTCTGAACTTTAATTCTGTACATCAAATTATTATAATATACATGTATTTTGGTTTTTTCCTCGACCATTTATTTGGTTATGCAATATTCGAAGAAGTAGTAATAAATAATGTTTGTTGTATACTTTTGTTCATATGGCATACGTTCTAAAACTGGGTCAGATACATGTAGTTATATAGTTTCTGATTATACACTGCAGTTAGAAATTCCACTTTTGGATATGATACAAGTTTTTTATTTTTCATACAAACATGGAATGTTTTGTTTATTTATTGATCCATTATTTGCAGTGATTGAAAAACTTATGAACCCACCACATTCTAAATATATCTTTCACAAGCCAGGACCCTGAATGTTTATGTTTTATATGTTTATTGTGTAGAATACTATGATATATGGTTTTTGACATCATCGTGTCGGGCCATTCTTTGCTTGTCCCGTGGATGCTACAGCTCTCTGTTGAATGATATACAAGGACATGTAGATGTAATCTTTTCCAGCGTTTTGATGTTGTTGACACCTATGATTGATCATCAACCAGAGCTGCCTAGCGCGTCCACAGCTGGCGGATAAAGGGCACCCTCTCTTTGGGGGTTTTCGGGTCATAATACGGGAAAATAGTAAATGGCCGCTACAGAAGGTTGAACTATCCTACTCTATCAAATCACGTACCCTTTTACATTGGAAGTTAAAATCGGTTCCCCTTTGTATCACGTTCCATCCCTTTTTTAATTGTGTTTGATGAATTGTTGAACTGGTTCTCGTCCTAAAGAAGCCACTGGACGTTAAGTAAACAACAAGTAGTCAAACTATTTGATGTTGTCTCGTTGAAGCTGATCCTGTATCCTTACATTTTCATCTTTCTCAATTATCGTTTCATTGCAAATTTTTCGTACAGTAAATGCCAATACGAAAAGTATTGGCAGTGATATATTTAGGTTTATTATGCCTTATGAAAAACACGAAGACCAGTGATCGTTTTGATTAGTTAATATATCAAGATACAAAAATAAAGTTCAACTATTTATGTTACTTTTACAATTTCCATGAACCCGGTCTTCTCAAAGTTATCCAGAAAACATTTTGACTATTATTCATGTCAGATATAGGTCTTCTATCTTAGAATGTGTGTCTAGACATTAATAACCAGCAGTTTAATGCATTGAACGTATGATTTATATCTTTCGTGGCAAACGATGATAACATATATGATGAGAAAGCATAAACAAAAATGGTGCGGTTAAAACCTATCCCCCAAAGTTATAATTACTTCTGGAGAACTCTATAATTTAGATAATATAGTAAATATAGATGAGGAAAAAGATGACCATAATATACGTCTGTTTCATACGAAGGACTTTAGAATCTACTGTATTGTATGCGAGGGTATAAATATCATTCAGAAAACTAAAATAATATAACCATATCAAATCACTAGTGATAAATTTAACATTGTAAATATTTATGATTTGTTTTCAATTTTGGAACAAGCTATATGATATAACCTACTTTGAGGAAGGTTATGCTTCAAAAACCGCGAAGTATGTTTAAACGTAAATTATACAAGTATATAATCTGTTCCAAAATTTATAACAATCCATATAATTTTCAAACATTTTCTGATCCAAAAATGCACGTAGAATCATTTGAATAACTTATTTACTTATTTTGGTTATAAATTTAAAACAAGTTTGGTTTTCGGTTTTCCAAATGTTTCTGTTTTAATACTGCTGATGAGAGGTTACTCCTTGAAATACAGCATAGTAGAAATTAACTTTATCTAATATTAGTATCTTTGGATTGTTATTTTGAAACCCTTGGGTCGATACCTCTGCATGGTATGGTGGATCCTAGGTCCCCGAGGGTATTCGCCAACTCAGTCGTCAGACTTGCCTGACATTACTATTCATGGATTTGTTACAGAATTTACCAGTATTTAGCAAAATTAAAAAAAAAACAAAAAAATACTAAGGGTTCATTCCTTGTATTGCACATGTTAGATCTCCTTAGCTGAAATTTGGCTTCCTATTTCGGTATTTTTGGTAATGAGTACTTCTTGTTTAAAATAAGTTTGGTTTTTGGTCTTGAAAATGTTTTAATGTTGCTAATGAGAGGTAACTCCTTGAAATGCGTCGTATACAGCATATTATAAATTTACTAACTCTAATATTAATATCTTTGGATTGTTATTTAAATCATCTAAGTAATACGTTGGTCACGTCACAATACCCAAAGTTAATTATACAATACATTCTAACTTGATCAACCATTAAAAACCAATCAAATTGTCGGTTACAGTTCAAATTAAATTATTTAAATTTCTTACCAATTTAAAACTAACAGAGGAATGTCTCTTCCAAAACGTTAAATAAGTGGTTTATTGTATTAATTTTCAAAACTTAATCAAACATACAGCTATGCTGTATAACAATAGTCTGTTTAAACAAAACCGTATATCGTTAAAAATGCTACTTATTATCATTTATTTATTTACATATCTTCTGATGGCATGTAAGGATTACAACGATAACCTGTTATAATATTAGCTAACCTGCACAATTTCTCCATAGCGTACGCGTTTTCCCATCTGACGTTTTTGTTCGGCAGCATTGTCAGCATCCTCGGCTTGTGCAGCAAGCTGGAATGAAATTATAAAACGTTCAATAACCTCTATCGTTTATCATATATGAAGAAATCACAAGTGGAATGGGAAAATGGGCTGCCAAAGAAATTTAAGGAAAATCAGGGAGTTCGGCAGGATAGCATCTGGTCATCTTCAGCTTATAAGACATTAATAAAGAGGACAAACATACCTAAAGATCAATAAAAAAAACGCAATCCATTAGACAGACAAAACCCGTGAAGACAAACGAATAACCACAAAAACAACAAACAAACACCGAAAACTAGAAAACAATGAACAACACGAACTCCTAAAAACCAGGAGTAAACCCAGGTGCTCCGGAAGGGTAAGCAGTTCCTGCTTCGTGTACGGCACACGTCGTGAAGTCCAACAAAGTCAATCCGGTGGTAGTCACAAATCAGTGGAGGTTCATGAAATGTTACGACAGTGGGAACAGGTCCAACATCATCTTAGATATTGGAACACTGTAACGGTCAATAAATTCGTGATAACGACCGTAAAATTTCCTAAGTGATGAGATCAACTTATCCCTGATAAAACCCTTTTAAGAAGCTTTTGTGACAGCAGTAATCCTCTTTGTCGAAAGTCATGGTAACTCATGCATGGCCCTGAATATCGGATAAGCTGAGAAACGTATACGCTATATGCAGACGATGCTGGTATATTGCTACTCAAGAAGGGAAAGTTAACAATAGGAAAGTCGAAGTCATCACGTTTGTAAGAAAGTTTTGTCTTCAGATGTCCCTCAATGTCTATTTTGAGAAACAAATCCAAATATGAAGCGGACTTATGTATCTGTAGTATCCTTAATTTCAAGTTCACTGGAGTAGATCTTGGAATTAATCGTATTTCCCCATGCCTATATCGACCTGCTGAGGCCTTCACAATTTCCCGTATTTCGGCACTGTGACGTCGTAAAGAGTTGACCCGACCCTAATATGAGCTGACCCGAATATATCAGCGACGTCATAATGTTTGACCCAACGTTGACCCGAATATATCAGGAAAACATCCGGTTATAGGCAGATGGCCATTGAAAAGTAAGAAATTCCATTAAGATTGCTAGTTAACAATACGATAAATTTATCATCTTGTTTTCTTCAAACAAATATTGTAAAATATAAGCCGCTCGACACAATATGAAGCTTTTTAGCTCGTTCGCTACGCTCACTCGGCGAAAAAGCTTCACATTGTCTCTCGCGGCTTATATTTTACGATATACGTTTGCAGAAAACCTGATAATATGTACTTATCGTTATTTAACGATAGTTAACACGTCGTCTATATAACGAAAAGTGAAATTAAAAAATAGGGCTAGTTTCTTTTTGTTTTCACGTAGAAGCCCGTGAATGAATTCCGCTTCATATGAGTACAGAAACAGATCGGCGGGGAGCACAGTTGGTTCCCATTGGAATGCCGATTGTTTGTTGAAAAATTCGACCGCCAAATTCGACAAATATGTTGTCTATGAGAAAATCTAACATGTTTGTAATTTCATCTTCAGAATACTATTTGTCAGAATCAGAGTGGTTCTTAACGAAATAAGCCTTTTCTCTACTAAAACTAGAAATTCATACCTGCGTGTGCCATTTTTCTTGAAAAAACTGATGAACTAGTTGTTTCAATCGATATTTTAATTGAGAATGTGGTATGGTAGTATAGAGTGTAGAGAAGTCCTCTCTTGAAAACGTTTGAATATCAAGGGGTTGGAAGTTACATAGGATTAATTTATTGTGGAACCCCGACAGTAGCTGATGACATAACGCTTGTTTCAAATTGTCCATATGCTTAATATGCAAGAGGATTATATAAATTTAGAACACTATTCTATTAGTGAATCAAAGTCAGTAGTGTTATGTGTTTCAGATAAAGCAAACGCTTATTTCTTATGAATAAAAGCGAAATGCCTTTAGTAGAATCAGCAACTCATCTTAGTATATCTAGAGATTGTAGCCCTAAATTTGGGACAAGTCTTGTAGTTACCGAAAAAATTAGTACAGCTAGAAAAGCAGTGTATGCAATAATGGGGACAGCCCTGCACGGGATCAATGGGCTCAACTCTAATCAAGATATATCTTGTTCCTCGATTGGTTTACGGGCTGGATGTTATCTTACTTATTTTGGAAGTATTAGCAGTAAGTAAAATCAAGTATTCGAAGGAGGGGGAAATCGAAACAACTGGCAAACTCCGGATAATAACGAAGACAAGACCAAAACAATACATGCACTACAATTAAAAACTAAAAACATATGAACAACATGGACCCCACCAAAAAAGCGGGGGTAGACTCAGGTGCTCCGGAATAGTAAGCAGTACACCCAAATGAAAATCAGTTGGCTTGGCGTCATTTGTCATTGAAAGATAAAAACTCAAATACATTGTAGTTGGTTTATCTTAGTGAAAGCGGGTAATTGCGTTACAATGTAAAAATCATAGTCAATATTTTGATATCGCCGAAAGAGTAATATAATAACAAGCATTTTTATAACGCGGACAACATAAAAAAGGTTGTTGAAATTAATTGGTTATATATATTTCACAGGGCATTCAATATAGTAATCATAATATTGTCCCGAGAAAAATAATATATTGCACGAGCTTACCAGTACAATATATTATTTTGCAAGGGACAATATTCCTCAATATTAAAGCAATAACCCTTTTACTGTATAGCAAGATACAATGTCAAATAAGTCTATTTTCAATATCAAAAAGGGCGATTTTTAAAGCAGTATTGCATTGAATGCAATATCGTTGAATATTCTCTGCTAAATTTTGGTTTCGTTCAACATGGAATAGTACGTTGCTATGCAATAAAATATGATATAACATAATATTTAACACCCAAAGATATATGCCCTATCCCTGACTTCTTGTGTACACTGATTTTGTACAATGAACTTACCTTTGCTTGATGAAGTGCACCAGCTTTGTCATCGACTCTGTCTATTAAGTTTGACTGTGATGTTGTTGGTGCTTGTAACTTTCTAAATTTCTTATTCAGTTTATATCGGTTTTGTATGCATACTTCAAAAACCACCGCTTAAAAAGATAGTTTCATTTTCATCTTAATAGGAAACGTTTGTGGAGTTTAGACAACAATATCTTACATATTAGCAAACTTATGATAGAAATTATAAATAATACATCAATTCAATAATTATAACAGAAAAACAAGTTAATCTTAGTGTATGAAGCTTAAAGATAATTAATGGTAAAAGAATACTTCCACCCAATATATTTTTTTCAATTGGGGAAAATCAATGTGGATTTATTGCAATTAAAAAAAATAACCCATGCAACACTGGAACGAATACAAAGAACAAGTGCTGTTATTGCTGTGTTTCATCTTAAAACCCTCTGAAATATCTCCAAGTAGTACGTTTCCTTTAAGCTGGTGTTTTAGGGACATTTTTGTTAGGTGAAGTCATAGACTTGTATCCTGTGTATTCAGCATTTTAAGTTTAAATGGAGATTTACAGGTAATGTGTGAAATTCTTCATAAAATTGAAATTTGAACTAATTGTAGATGTTTTATCTCTAAGTTTTGGCTGAATCTAAAGCAGAGGATTTACTTCAGAAGATGACGCTGGTTTGCTTGGTTACATATGCATACTACAATAAAATAAACAGCGGCGCCACGAGCGCATGACACGCCCGTCGTCTTGTGAAAGAAAAAAAAACATAATAAATGTTTTTGGAATCCTCCTTTATTTAGTGGAGCTGCTGGTGGGATGTATATGGAAACAAAAGAGTGTAAACTTTTAAGCAATAGAGATACGGCGCGAAATGTGACCCAAAAAAAGACTACCCTTTTTACCAAAAAGCTCAATAAAAATTCAATAACTCAAAAATAAAATAAAGAATCATCACGAAAAAGTTACAGATCTTCAGATTAATATAACTAAGAAGTGTGTAAAGTTATATGCAATAATCATAAATCGTTTGTGAGATACGGCGCGACATGTGAACCCCCCCCCCCCCCCCATTTTTTTTTTACAAAAAACTGAATAACTCTATAATGAAATTTTGAATCATCATCAAAAAGTATACAGATCTTTAGTTTAATATAAATACGAAGTGTGTAAAGTTTTATGCAATAATCATTAATCGTTTTTGAGATACGGCGCGACATGTGAAGCCCCCCTTTTTTTTTTACAAAAACTCAAAAACTCTAAAATAAAATTTTGAATCATCTCCAAAAAGTATACAGATACGACGCGACATGTGAAAAAAAACACACTTCTGTTTTAGTTAGAAAGTCCCGTAACTCAAAACGTTTTAATCTTATTTTCACCAAAAAGTATACAGATCGTTTGACCATCATAAGAAACAACTATGTTAAGTTTCGTGAAATTTGGATGAGTCGTTCTCAAGTTACGGCGCGACATGTTTACGACGGACAGACGGACAGACGAACGCCGGACATTTGTATACCATAATACGTCCCGTCAAAATTTTGACGGGCGTATAAAAATAATTCAATAATGAATATTCAATAGATATACCAACGTCCAAATATGTTAAAAATTGCAGGTGAAAATATCAGATATATCTTCATACGTGTAATATATATTTAATTCATCAAAACATACCATGTGGATTTGGTATTTTTGTTGGCTTCTCTCGGTCCTGAGCTTGGTATATAAATAATCCACTATGAACCGAGCTGTCAATAACAATTAAACATCAATTCAAAAAGTAGAAATATAACACACAAAAATGTATAGAATATGATTTTAAAATATAAGTCCATTACGCGCAATAAGTTAGTATTAGTAATTAAACATTACATCGACAGTTCGAATTTAAAAAAAAAAGAATACTTAAGAACGCTGGTAGAATAGTTAAAATCTTAATATAAAGGAACGGTGCATTTCATGGCCCCTCTCTCGATTTAAAAAATATATAACGACTATGATAAGTCATGAGAGTGAGGGGAGTGCGTGAATTTCCATATTGGTTAGGGGGATGCTACGCATACAGCGCTCATCATTCGATTGAGAAATCTTGTCTTGGTGTAATATTTCTGCAGTGCATAACACCAAATTCTGTTCATATGATGAATTTTGAATATTGACTTTGAACGATATTTTACACCATAGAATGAAATACAGCCAAATTGCTAAATTTGAAATTGTATTTGTGTTTTATGAAGACATGTTGACATTTGTTTTCTCCAGAGACCATTTTGGAAATGTCCGATTTCAAATGTTTGATTTTAAGGCAGAGAACCATATTGTAGCTACAAAAATGAGACTGCTGGCTAAATACAAATGGTTCGTAAGAATTTTATAGTTTTCAAGATCATTTGAGAACATATTATACATGGTGGAAAAAATAGTAAAATAGTGGTGTGTTTTTTGCGTTTTCCAATCTATAAATAACATTTCCATCACTCACATTTATTCTTCGATTTTATTTCTTTGGTTAATTTGGGATTTGGATATGTTCCTTACTTTGGCGTATTTTTTTCCCTCATCAACATTTTTGGACTGTACCACTACTGACAAGATATGAGTTGGTAACGTATTTCAACATTTCATTTGTGTGCCCGTAAGGAATGAGAATTACTTATTTTACAATTCATAACCCCCTCCTCAGGGGACAGATTCTAATAATATTCTATTACAAAAGGAAACATATTTGATAGACAGTTCCATTTCTTAATTCTCTTAGTATAAGAGTATTGGACCGAAAAATAAAATCTGTATTCACAATTGCTCAAAAAATATGACAGAAGGAAAAAATATGACAGACAATTTTATTTCCAAGGTTAAACTTCTCAGTGCATTAAAAAAAAACAGCGATAGTCCAATTACGAAATTTCAAACGATTTTGATTATTATTTGATTCATGGAATTCTTCCGTGATAACTATTTTATCGAAAATACACACTGACGTCACAATAATGCTACAGAAAGATAATATAATTATTTTAACTAATTTGTTTTAATGGTACATTCAATTCTATTTTCCCCAGGAACATCATTCATATTATTTTGTAAATTAATACAAAAGCTTCTTTCCTTTTTAATAACATGGCCGAATAAAATTAAATGTGAGCAATTTTTGTAAATATAATTTATGGATGCATTTAACAACCTCGTTTTCTTTTAAGTAACAAAACGAATGCAGTAGAATTAATTTGAAAAATGTTTTCTTTAAAAAAAACCTGTCACACAAAACAGGCTGGTGGAATTATTGCATTATAGGTTTATTCTATATATTTTTTTAAAATCCTAACAGCAATTTTTTTGTATTGAATTTGTTTTATTAGGAATGCATAGTAAATAAGTGCTATACATTTCTTTCATTTTAGCTTATTTAATTATAGCTATCTCTAAGAAATACACAGAATATAGCAGTGCCGAGCAGTTTCCAATACCTTTGAACGGACCCTTCGCACCCCCAAATATATGTACGGCCTATGTCAATACAGCTAATTACTCTATTGATAAGGTTGGCATAATAAACCCAAACAAAATTAACTCATTCCACATTCACCTTGTTACAAGATAAAGTTAAAAATATCCATTGATAGTAATTCTCGGTTTAAGTTGAATGACATTTGTTCCTAATCCATCATCTCAAGAAAACTGACTGTCAGAAGATGATTACAACCAATATTGATCACCAAGCCATCATCTATGATATATAAGAACTGTTTTATAGTAGAATTGTATAACGGTCAGAAAAAAAGTCGGTTTTCTTTAAACTTAAAGATTCATTTGCCACAGAAAACGAACAACACCATAGGATAGCATGCGCATGACAAGTAGTAGCGGTTAAGTCTGAAAAGGGCATCTTAATTTGTTGTAATATGGAAACTTTTGACTTATTTTGATGACCATTTTCAAGTTGAAGAATACCAATAATACATCAGCTGTTCCATATATCTTGTAAATTAATCCTATATCCGTTATCTACCTGAATTAAATGAAATAACGCAAAAGGTATCAAAGGTAAAATAAACTACTACTGTTTGTTTGTTTAGTTTAGTTGGGGTTTTACATTTGGATATTTCGCGGCGGCCAGTTTTTATTGGTGGAGAAAGCTAGAGTACCCAGAGAGAACCACCGACCTTCGGTAGGAAAATTGGCAATCCTTGTCAATTTAGATCGGAGTCGAACACACCCCGCAACATGTGAGATTCGAACTCAGTGTTGACAGGCTAGTGATCATAGTAGTCATGACGAACTACCTAGACCTCTCGGCCACCAAGGCCCCCCTTATTACTGTAGATATTTTTAGGATGTGCAATATTGTTATCTTTATCTATACTCAAATCTGTCTTCATTTAGTTTTGGAATACAATCAAACACATACTGGTATGTTACTTATGGAAGAAATTTAGGGAATACGTGAGGTATTGATACTAGAAAATTTAACAAAACTAAGGACATCAACATAACCCAAGTCATCTGAAATGTATATAAAATTAATGCTGAAATGTTATACTGAGCAATTAACATACATGTATAAATGAAAAACAGAAATAGACCAAAAAGTTTACTATAGTTAATAGATAACATGTTCGGTTATTTTTTCATCAAAATATTCCAAATTGAGACTGTTTATCCTCAAAAGAATATTTGGAATGGAGCATAAAGTTACAAAAAAAAAACACAATTTCCCTATGTTCGAAGTAAAAAGCTTCACGATAATTAATTGTTGACTCTTTTTAATTGCCCATTTGTACCCTTGATAACTGACCTTTACACTACAATGTTTTTATTGGGGTATTACGTTGTTGATATGTGGACATATTGTCATTAACATTTAGGAATCTGTATATATTTGTCTACAGCAACTTATTTTTTATTCTCTTGTCGGTTATTTTTTGTTAATCGACTAATCTGTATTATTTATCACAATTGTATTGTGCCTTACGTTGTTCACTGTGAAACATTACTATGGTTGTGGGACAGAGGATGTAATATGGTATAGATAAGGAATATGAACAGGAAAGTTTTAGATAGGATAAATGTCTGTCAAATTATGGAAATATCTGGTTGATTAATATGCATTATATTGTACTATTAGGTTCAGCAATGCGTGGACGCTTTTCGTGGTGGCTAACTAACTTCAAATTATTTCCGTATTTCAATGAAATATCAACTTCAAGCTTACTGTAAAAAAAATTATTAAATAATGAAACTACGGAATATCAGGTAGATAACGTTCAAGAAACTAGTTGTGCTTACGCCAGAGCACCTGATGAAAACATCCTTAACATAACATGATTAACACTTATCGATTAACGTTTTTCATCTGATTTAATCAAATTTAATTGACGTTTATTTAATAATTATTTTAAATAATTTATGATAATATTTTACTGCTATTTAGAATAAATGTAAGACAATATACTAATATATGTTTTTAAACTACCCCAAATATTAAAAATTGTACAATTAAGGAATACAAACGGTATTAGTTTTGTGTCTAGAGTATTTCATTTGACGTAAACAGCAATTGTTTTTACTTTTATGAGAAATAAGGAGTCTGTGAATTGTATTATTAGATGCTAACATAAAAAAATGCAAACGTGTAAACGCATTAATTAATTGACGCCACAGGCAGATCAGATAAAACATTTCAATAGTACAGTAGTTACAGACACTATAATAGTGATAAGAGTATTTTAAGCCTTTATTGGGAAGCAACTGGAAACAAAGGGGAGATAATAACTAATGACCTCATATGTTTTCTCTGATCTTATAATCACTATTACATACCAACAGTAAAAATTATGAAGAACGTTGCTTTATCTGTAACGGAATTATGATTATGTTGTTTTATCAGTCAAAAAACATTACAATACCGTATTGGACTGGGTATATATGTTTGTTTGAAGTGAAATATCGTTGTTTTGTTAATGACTCGATTGGTGTTATCTAAAACCAAAATCTTACTGCAAGTAAATTACATCAAACGAATAATTAAATAATTAAATAGAGAATAATACGGTTATTTTTACTCATGTCTTTTAATAGCATAATTAAGGTATATATAAAAGAAATATTTTATTAAACCATCCATGAACGTAAGGGCAACCAACTTTTTGTACTGCCATAATATAAAAAATACTTTTGCATCTGATTTGATAAGCAGAACCGTTATCTAGCTGTAAAAATGATATTGATATAGCATAAAAATAGAATAAATAGGGGCCCTCAACGTCATTACACATAACGAGGATTTATATTTTTTAAATATCAGCAAAAGAATACCGAAGCGAAAGTGGCAAAAGGCTGCAAATTCGAAATCAAAGAAAAAGACAGTCATGAGAATGGAACACAACAAAAAAAAAAACCCTACCACAATGGTACATGTATCACTAAAGGAATAAAACAAAAACAAAAGAACAAGAACAAGACAGAAAAAGGAAGCTATAAGGTATGATGGTTTGGATTTTTGGAATTTTTGTCACTGTTTTAGAATTTTTTTTATCAGTATACTCGGAGACTATTTGGTTCTTTTCTTGTGATGCGGCCTGTTTCTTATTGTGAAGGCCACTCGTCGATCGTAGATTTTGTCTGTTTTATGTCCTAGATTCAAACTCATTCTCCACTATCCCTAACCTTTCACTTCTAAGATTTTAACTATTCTAACAGTGTTCATTAAGATGCTTTAACGCTTTAAAAAAAAATTCAAACTCTCCAAGTCAGACAATAAATTCCAGTTGATAGTTTTTGCACTTTATTTATATAAAGATACTGCTTTGTCCTCATCGTCTTGTTTGACGTGATATAAACATGCGATGGATCGAAGATATATTTGAAAACAACCCAGCGACAAAAAGGTGAATAATTCATTAGATAGTGTCTTTGGTATTATTGTCTTGTTCTGATTTGCTGGGAAGGATTAGCGACCTAAAATAAATTTTTCAATAGTTAAAAAAACGAAGACCAAAGGAATACTTTAAACATGTCCCACCTTCTACGTTTGCGCCCGTAAACGTACTCAGTGCCAATTAACTAAAACTTTTAAATATTATTGCGATTGAAAATGGCAATCTATGTATGGTTCTCCACATAAAAACATGAATTTTATACCGGTAGTTTACCAGCACACCGATGAATATTAAACAACAAAATTCAAACAACGAACTGTACCAAAATGGTCTTATCTCAAACAGAACCTTCTGTCTTCCACACGAAATGTTCTAAGACCTTCATTTTGCCTCTAAAACGCTTCCAAATGCTCCACAGTGAGCAGATCAATTTCGTCACAATAAATCAGATCAAATACAGGTTATTTTACTTGACGTGTTATGTGACATGAGTATTATAATGTCTAATGTGGAAAACAATTTACTGAGCTACGTAATGATATATTCAGTAGACATAAGGAATGATTTAAAATATCTGTAACTAAGAATTACAAAAAGGAAATTCATTAAAACATTGTAAGTAAAGTCAAGAAATACCAAAGGGATATTCGAAGGAGTGGAAAATCGGAAAAACTGACAAACTCCGGAGAACAACTAAGACAAGACCAGAAAATACAAGCACTACAATTAAAAACTAAAAAAACATAAGGATATGGACCCCACCAAAAAAACCGGGGGTAGATTCAGGTGCTCCGAAAGAGTAAGCAGTCTCTGCTTCCTGCAGGAAACCCGCCATGCTGTCCATGTCAAATCCGGGATGAGAAAGGGACAATATCAATGGAACAGGTCCATTTTCATTTGGTAAACAGTTTTTTCATACCTGTCAACCAAGTGGATGACTCCAACTAAAGAGCAACATACCACTGTCGGAGCAACTTTTCTGTCAGGGGCCGGGCTCTGTCCAGGAAGTCAATGTATATGTCACAAGCTCTTGGTTGTGAAATATACACTCCATAGGCCGGCACCGCTAAAAAAATGGGAAGTCGACGATTGGAAAGTCAAAGTCATCCCGTTTGTCGTAAATTTTTGTAAATGACAGAATCTATTAAAATGAGAAATTAAAATGGGAGAATTATTGGTCAGCTTTCAAGCACACATAGTGAAGAAAGGTCTCATCTTCAGTGGGATACCAGAAGGTTATGAAAACTGAAAGCAGGTTATGAAAATCTTCATTCGCACCTTGGTATGAATTGTAATTTGAATTTTAGAATGTGCTCAGCATTAAATCTCGATGAGAGGAGGGAGACCACGTGGTATGATAAACAGTTTTGAATGCGGCATGAGAAATGGGAGGCATAGATCAGCAAGCTGTAGTTCAACAATTACTGGTAGATTTACGTAATAGACGAAAAAACTACTCCCATAAATGAAAGCATCGAGAGAGAAAGGTGGACATGATATCATGCTTATAATTGAACAAAACGTATGTTTGAGATGATATCCTTTTGAAATAAATTTGAGTATTATCTTTCTATCACTGAGTATAATGAAAAAAACAAAATGATATTTTCATTGCTGATGATGTTCTTTTTCAAATCTTAGTGAATGTGATGAAAATTTACATAGTATCTGTACCATTAATACAATGCAGTTACAAAGATGTCGGATAAATACTTACCTTGACTGGACACTATAGGTATATCCTTCTGTTTCTACAGAATAGAGAGCAATCTGATCCCCGACACAAAGGTACTCCCCCATCGCTTGGTTTGTCATAAGCATCATTTCTGGGTAAGCTAGATGACAAATTATCTGAAATTGCAATGATAAAAACTTAAAATTACTTTTATTGCAGAAATTTAGGATGTCAAGAATGTCAAACAGTTTCGACATAGCTGCTCTGGTATACGTTTCTAAAATGTTGTGTCTGATTAGTTCATCTACGCTATACTATATTTCTCCCAACTATAGTTTCTGTCTAGATAAGCTGTACTATTCTGACTAGATTAATACTGCATTATAGAATACTTCTCCGAATTGTTGTTTCGACTACAACAGCTCTGCTCTAGAACATTACCACGGACTAGTTTCTGACTATATAAGCTCTGAATATGGCATTTAAAAAAAAAAATATCCCTGGGGAGCATATAGGAAATTTCAACTCCGGAGAAATCAAGAACCAATCCGGTAATCCGATAAGGATTCCAAATTTTGGGGTCTCAAGTGAATTCGAGAGCATTGGAGTGTATGGATTTAACGGTCTTTGAAGTTAATTTGTGCAAAGATTGATTGCTTTCTTTGAAGTTACTTTGTTATCGGTAACGTGCATTATCAAAAAAAGACAGGAGGAAAGACAAATACAGATTCCCTTTACTTTGTTACAAGTTTTTTTTATACATTGAAACAAGATTTACAAAAAGATGATATGGGTGTTTTTGTTATATAAATTTACGTCCATAGAATTTGAAAACATGACAGATTCTTATACCATTGGATATTCACTGTGTATATAATTGGTGAAAAGGATTTACATCCGTTTTATCACAATACGGGTTATGTTCTCGTATAATTTATGATAGCTTGATACTAAACTCCTAACGGGAGGGTTTGTTCCTAATTTTCCATATGATAATATTTCGATTAGTTTAATTGAGGTCTGGAGCTGGCATGTCTGCTAGTAGTCCTTTCTTAATATATACTAATCATTGTCATTTTGTTTATTTCCTTCTGTTACCTTTTATTACATCGGACTCTGAAATCTTTTGAACTGAGTTTTACTGGGTGTACCGCTGTGTGTTTGTTTATTACACATTGGCTAGAGGTATAGGGGAGGTTTGAGATATCACAAAACATGTTTACCCCGCCACATTTTGGTGCCTGCCCCAAGTCAGGAACCTTCAGCCTTTATTAGTCTTGTGTGTTTTTTTAATTTGGTTCATTTGTATGTTTCTGAGTTTAGTGCGCCGTCCATTTCGCTGAACTAGTATGCATTATTGTTTAGAGGCCAGCCGAAACCCGCCTCTGGGTGCCGGATTTTCGTTGAAAACCCATTGGTAGCCTTGAACTGTTTTCTGCTCTTGGGTCGGGTTGTTGTCTCTTTGACACATTCCCCGTTTCCATTCTCTATTCCATATGAATTACTAGTACATGAATTTACCTTTACCGGAATAATAATAGTGCAAAGAAATGGAATATTATATTTGCATTTTTGTGGAAACCATATAAATGATATATTAAAGGTCATTCCGAGGAATTGACATCAATCAGTGGCAAGTAGTTGATCTAAATTTCCTACTGCCAACGGAATAAATCTGTTTGTATATTGTATATAATCAATCAAACGTGATATATATATTTTAGTTTGATTATTTTATCCCTTGACCATTACAGATAGACCAATAGACAAGAAGTGACGATGATTATTTTTCTTAAATTATGTGGAATTTCGAATACTGAAAGAACTATATATAATTGTTCTGAGAATAAAAAAAAACATAATAAACATGCGTAATATTTTAACTTTTATCTACATTGATTGAAGTTCTAATTCAAGGTTGACTATTTGGATTAGAAAAATCAATGTAAAATTCAGATTCATAATGGAAATCATTTTATTTATAAGTTTCAACAACATATATTTTAATTATGTTGTATATTCAATTCAAGTGAATATACAACAAATGTTTCAGTATTGTTACGAATCACAATTTATGTCTAAAATCAGCAAAGACCCAAAGAACATGTGATACAAAAATTTAATAACACTTTTAGATGTTTGGATGATATTTTGGCTCTCAATAATGACGACTTCGGTATGTAGACAAAGAGATTTATCCTGTTGAACTTACTTTAAATAAAGCTTAAACTAACAATGAACACTACCCTTTCCTGGATCTTGATAACTATATCTCTAACGGGGAGCTTAATGCTAAAATTTACGATAAGAGAGTTGATTTTGCATTTACTATTGTTAATTATCCGTTTTTAGATGGTAACGTTCCTTGGCACCATCGTGTGGTGTTTATATACCTCAACTTGTTCGATTCGCACGTGTATGTAACAACGTATTTGATTTTAACGAAAGAAATCTCTGTATTACTGAAAAATTATTTCACCAGCGTTTTCGATATCACAAACTTGTCAAAACTTTTACTACATTTTATCATTCGTAAATATAAATCAACTTACAAACATCTTATATGTTCCGGTATTTCATATCTTTTATTGTAATATTCTATACAAAACACAAAAATGTCGTCATTCACCTTAAAAGCTAACTAAACCTTTAATCAGACTTATCCACAGGATATAGTTACGATACTGTCATGACTGTTGTTAAGTCATTAAAGACATGGCATTTTTGGGATTAATATTGGTTCACTCATAGGGTCTTTGTATAGGAAATAAACACATTTATTCTAAAACCAGTTATTGGCATGATATGGGTTATGTTCTTCTCGTATAATTTATCATGGCATGATACTAAACCCGTAACGGGAGGGGTTGTGGCTGATTTTCTATATGATAATGACATAATCTCTCGATCAGTTTAATTGAGGTCTGGAGCTGGCATGTCAGTAACTGCTAGTAGTCCGCATTTTTGCGCCTGTCTCAAGTCAGGATCCTCTAGCCTTCGTTGCTTCGTTTGTATGTTTCGGAGTTTAGTGTGGCGTCCATTTCGCTGAAGTACTGTGCAAGTATTGTTTAGGGCCAGCTGAAGCCCGCCTCCGGGTGCGGGGTTTTCTCTCTGCGTTGAAGGCCTAGGCTGTTTTCTGCTCTTTGGTCGTTTTGTTATCTCTTTGACACATTCCCCGTTTCCATTCTCTATTCTATAACAGTTTTTAATTTCCGAAAACAGGTTATCATTTTAACTCCTAAATTTCTCTTTATGAATTCGGTGGGTTTTACCCTCAAAGTTAAGTTTTTTCTAATGTCCATTATTTTTGATACGGACATCATTGGCGGGGATTTGACTTGCACTAATGGTATGACAAAATTTGGTATTACAGTTGGGAATTAGTGCAGACCTGTACCGAGTGTTTTTTAAAGGTTTCAAAAGAAGGTACGATATAATGAAATCCGTGGATATATATATGGACCGCCATAACTGTCTTATGTAGAGGGTTTTTGTTTATTATGTAGTTATTTCATTATATTATGTAATTTCTTCTTTATATTAAGTAGATACTTTATATTTAGATATTTCATTATGTTCTGTGGATATGTTATTATGTTATGTAGTTACCTTATTATCAGTGGAACGCCGGTGCTCTGTAATGTGGCTAGATGTATTATTTGATGGTGCTTCTGATACGCCCAATTTGTAAAGCGGAGGTATAAAGTGATGGGGGACTGGTCTTTCTGTTTATCCGTTTGTTCGTCCGTTACAACATCTTCCACTTTTGTATCCACAACCCCTCTTAAAACACTTCCATAATTTAATGAAACTTTCTCAGATTCTTTATCATATAGTGCCATTGTGCACCTCCTATTTTTTATTTGGTAAAAATATTTTTGGGGTTTCTTTTCCCAAAACATGGAGTTTGAGATTGCCTTTTATGGGGGTATCCATTTTATATCCGCAACTCCTCCCAAACCACATACCATGATTTATTGAAACTTTATCAAATTCTTAAGTATACAATGCCATGGTGCACCTCTTATTCTGTTTGTTGGTCAAATTGATTTTTGGGGTTTCTTTTTCCAAAACATGAAACTTTGTCAGTGCTTTATATAGGGGTACCTATTTTGTATCCGCCATTCCGCCTAAACCACTTATTATAATTTAATGATACTTTCTCAGATTCTTTATCATACAACGTCATTGTGCACCTTCTATTTTTTTGTGGCCAAAATCATCAAAATCATTTTTTTGGGAACTGTTTTACTTTTGGAAAGGGGAGGGTATCCATTTTGTATCAGCAACTCCTCCTTAACCACTTATCATAATATAATGAAACTTTCGCAGATTCTTAATCATATAATGCCATTGTGCACCTCCTATTTTGTTTATTGGTCAAAATAATTTTTGGGGTTTCTTTTTCCAAAACATGGACTTTCCAAGCGGCGGGTGTATCATTTTGTGAGCTTTGGTCACTTTACCTCTAGTTAATTATGTGATGGTGCTTTTTTTATTATAGGATGGTGTTTTTTGTATTATTTGGTGGTGCTTTTGTATTATATGTTTGTGCTTTTTTATTATATGATGGTGCTTTGTATTATATGATGGTACTTTTGTATTATATCATGGTGCTATTTTATTTACCGATGGTGATTTTTATTTTTTTTTTTTTGGTTATCAATCGCAACACATCTGATTTTAAACCAAGACATTCCTATCTTGAATTATTTTTTACAACTTTTTTTATGTTTTCATAAAAAATATTTATTTATTTCAAAGGTTAACAGATAAAGAAAAAAATTATCAATTAAAAAAAAGTTATGGCCATTTATATCTTATCAGGTCATTATCCGGTCAATTATCCGGTGATTATATAATGTAACACCTTGTGTACAAATGTAGTTGTTTGGGCGAAAATGGCGGGAAGCATGCTGGAAATAGGAGAAGACCTAAAATAACAACATTTGTTTGAATCTTTTGTAGCTGAAAAATAGAATTTGACAATTATTTAAGCCTTTAAGGGATCTGACAACGAAAATATTGAGTCAAATGACACTTTATCAAGTGAAATTAGGTCTGAGAAATATTATTTTCGGAAGAAACGGGGATGACCTTGGTGGAAAACCGTCAAGAACCTAAAACAATACACATGATAGACAGTCACAGTAACATATTAAAACGAGAACATGGACCAGTATTTTGTTTGTCAAATAAAGATGCAACCGGTGTCCCCTAAAACCAAGAAAGGGGGGTTAACTTTAAAGCAGGTTTGGGAGAAAAAAGAATTAGCTTTATTAACGTATCCACAGAACATAATGAAATATCTACATAGCGTAATAAAGTATCTACTTTATATAAAGAAAAAACTACATACTATAATGAAATACATGTAACTACATAATATACAAAAACTCTCTACATAAGACATAATAAAAACCTAAAATATCGACAAAAAAGTCACCATCTTCTGAAGAAATTGGAATGCATTCACACGATTAGCGAATATCCTGTATACAGTATTCTATTTAAAGGGGCAGTATAAAGTACTCCAATTTAACCTCGCAATGCTAAGAGTCTGTAGTTATATAGACTGATTCACTGTTTGAATGGGGGTTTTTCGGAGGGATTGTGCTCTTTTTTGTTCAAGTTTCAGAAAGGTTTGTTGTTGCTAATTTCCTGGTTCAAAATTGGAATAGCAGAATTTACTTTAAATATACGTCATGTGTTGCTGATTTTCAATAATATTTGGTGAAATTGCAACAAATGGAAACCGTGAATAAGTTTACCTGTCGAGATTTATAAATGATAAAAAGTAAAAATTTAAATTTAATCTTAGTTTACATAAAGCTGTAAATTCGGCAGTTGTGTAAAATTGATATTTACTGTTATAGAATTATTACATTAAGAAACTAAATAAGTACTTCTATCTCCCTCTACCTTAGATTGTTTTTGTTTATCCTTTTTTTTCATTTTAAATTTTAACCTGCACTACAACATGATTGGTATTATTGTCAGTTTGCCTTTCCACTCTGTTAGCTTTGAGGACTCCTAAAGAGACGTGATCTTTTAAAGTATGGACACGCAGTGCTTCGAAATTCGCTATCAACAATTACTTATTCAAAGAAAACTAATCAGGTGTTTTTTTCTTTGCTTTTGTGTGTTTATGCTCTGTTTTTTTCCTTCCCTTTTTGCGACATTCTAATTATTAAATCTTCAAAATCTATAAACTTCCATTCTGGTATGAGTCTTCTTATTTTTTTGCTATAAGTATCGAATAAGTTACTAAAAAATACATATTTTTTTATTTAAATGATTGACCAAAACAGCTGCGATTCACGATGGATATACCCGTAAACTTTTTGACAACTTTCAAATCTATTATATATTATTTGTGGAAATTATCAATTTTCAAAGTAGAATATATTATCAATATTAATATCATATCCACAGCCTTACATATAAGATGTAGGTAAAGCTATTACCAACAAATAAATAACTTACCAAATACTTCAATAATCCAATTTATCCAAATTCCATACTAACTCCTCTAACAACTATCCAATCATCGTAATTCGATGGTTACGTTCCCAATATTGCCTGATAGCACTGTATACTATACTGAAAGCGAAACAATGAAACTGTCTCTATGTAATGTATTAGGATATTGAAGTTAAATTGGATTGATCTGATGCAGTGGGATGTCCTTTTCCATGCATTGAACATCATATAATTACAAGAGATTGTAAATACTGTTATGGAAGCTTTATGAGATAATAAAAGGTGGGTTTGTTGGAGAAAATCTCTAATTGAATTTATTTTTTTATCTATATATTTGCATAGAATTATTGTCATAATTCAAGTCTTAATTTCCAGAAATTAAACATTGGATTGTGGTCTATAGCGCTCAGTATATAGTAGTATCCCGATTTTAGATGCGAGTATTGAAATTATTTTAAATGGAGTGATGTATTTCCTTCAGGTCCTTAATTTTATTGTTAACAATGTCGTGATGATTTATTTGGCTTCCAAATTTTCAGGTCATGTGCGTTATCACGTGGAGATTATCCAGCAAGGAATTAAGTGTCCTGTGTTTATTTTATAGACATGATTGCCTGTTGAATTCATTTTCTGGTTTCCTTTGTTTTTTTCTTTACTTTTACATCCTTGTTTTTATGTCTCAAACAGCAGTTTTATAATATTTTGCTAGGTAGATATAAATTAAAATTTAATGTTACCAAAGTTGCATACCATATCTTAAATAATAGTTCCACAATATCTTCATCCAATTTCAGTTGATAAGGAAAACAAACCGATATGGGTCAATCCGTACACCAGAGGAACATGATACAGAAAGCAAGTGAACAGTGTGTTTATTGCTGTTTTTTATCTTCAAAGTTGGTTTTTTGTCAGCTCTTGGAGCATTCTTGCACTAAAGAACTCAAAAATGTAAAAAAAAAATATCTCATATCTAGTGGAGATTTAACAAATATGAAAAAAATAACAATTTCAGTGCGATCATATGAATATACTGTGTTATGCTATTTTACGTGACGGAGAAAGTACTGTTTATATAATGAATATTCTATGATAGCAATTTTAATGCATACATCCTCCACTTAAAACTCCCCAGTTGTGTTCAAAGACAAAAAAGTTGAAAGCCGAAACAATGACCTAAAACGTTGAAGATACGACTCAAAATGATCAAAAGATTGAAGACAAAACCCCTAAACCAAGGAGATACTTTCAGGTTTCCACAAAAGTTAACAATAAAATTTTAAAGATCAATTTCTCGCCAGTATAGACGACTAATCTCGCGATAAGCTAGGGAAGTTCTTAAAATATATGACACCGATAGAGCATTGCTCGACGAACTACAGAAAACGCAACTGAATAGAGGTATAGTATGGCTAAAATGACCGCGTGTTGCATGGGTAAGTTTCTGAAGCACATTAACTCAATACCCGTCTTTTAATCTTAAGTATTCATATATATCTATAGTGCTTTTTTATCAGATCTGCCGATAGTCGATACGACGAGTCTCTCTAAAAAGGCTGGAAGTCCTCTATTGGGTACCCCATCTACTTTTTATTCTCTGTGGTGTTTGTTCTAAGATTTTCTTTACCTTGTTCTGGACACTGTCTCTTATCGTTCATTTCGAGAGAATCTTACACAAAGACAAAAGTTGAAATATTTATAAAAGAACTTGACCATGTGTATCTTAAAGAAATTGCCCATTACCCGATTCCAATTTACTGTAAAAGGTGCATTAATATTTAATTTAGATCTAATTATCAAAGTGATAACTTGTTGGCGAAATTCTTGGTTATATGTAATGTTACGGTATACTATATTCTTCCAGGGACTTGTACTTTAATCCTGAAATGAAAAATAAACGGAATCAAAACAAGGCTAAAAATTATATAGTCATTGATAAAAAAAACTGAAATGGACATTTTATGTCTTTTAATTTGTATAAAAGGAAATTAAACTGTCTGGTTATTTATACAAAGTGAAAAAAGTAAATAAAATACTAATCGGCGTAATTTTCTAGTTAAATCAATATTACAAAATAAATCAACACTTGGATTCGTTTTATTATCACTTAATTGGTGCCAGTTGGCTTCTGTCTCCATTAAGTATCACTAGCTGGTTTGCAGCTGCCATACGGAAGAGAAACATAAACAGTGTACTATTATCAAATTGTAAAGCTTGAAATTATAAGGAATACCCCCATCACGCTATGTCAATTTGAGTTATAACTTCGGATGCCGGAGATTAAATATTTTCAAAATACACAATATTCAATAATCATACTTTTTTCCTCTAGAAAAGGAATGCCACCATCTAGCTTGGTTTGTTCACCCGAAATAGGTACTGTCACCTCAGGGATCAGACAGTCATATTCCTCCTGGGCTCTCAAACAAGAGTCATAATTATTTTATTACATCGAATTTCAAGGAGACCTCATATTTTAATTTTGTGTAATTTTTTTGATAAACATTTACTTTTATCGCATTTATTAATGTGAATTAATGGCCGCTGACAAAGAATCCCAAATATAAACGGACATATTAATTTCCTAACTATTAACTAACAGTAATGAGACTATCAGATTAATGGTGCATTGCGTGCAGTTAACATTATCAGGTGACATGATAGAATACTACATGTCACGTGATGAGCTTTTACCAAATTAGATTATATCTTGTATTCATGCTAATATGTAATAATGAATATCAGTAGTTATCTACAACTAAAGATTCAGGATTATATTAAACTGTAAAACGTATTCAATAATTAATTAATTCACATCATCAAACAATAAAAAACGTGTGTATTTGATCTCACAGCTTATTCTGAAGATATGTCTAGAATGAAACATTTGCTATTTGAGCATCAACTTCTTTATCAAAAGGATATCCACCCCCCTTTTATTTCTTTCTAAAGAAAACTGCAATTGAATCATTATATTGTTCTTAGCATTTTATCGAACCTTTATGCAATGGTTCACTAAACTACGTACAAAAAATAAATAATATTGAATTTGTCTTGAAATCAGCAAACACGGAAACATTGACTACATCGGATATTTTCTTTGATTGACCACTATTCTATGATCAGCGATATCAACACACTGGTACTACTTAAACATACTTAAACAAAGATCGTGAGTTTAACGCGTGTAATTGTTATTTAAACCCTTGTACGGAAAGATATTGATTTATATAAAAGGGAAGTTTGTTTCAAAGTTTTCCTCATATACTTAACATAGTTTTCTGTATGGACTTTAGATGACATTCATTCCTGTTTTCTTCTTTTTTATTTTAACAACAAACAGTCTGTAATTACAAAAAATGATGCTCTTGGTGTGCTCAGTTCAACTAGACATGTCCAGTCAGCATCATGCAAGGTTGAAAATGTGGAAAGGAAATAACCGACAATTTTGTAGAGCAGATTGCGTATCTTTATCAGTCAACATGCTAACTTTTAACTACTGGCTTTGGCTTTGGCTGTACCAATGTTATACAATATTTATCATTATTAAAATCTAAAATTTCATTAGGTTGCCTGACTACGTCCGTGTGTTCTAAAACACATACGCTGTACAATACCATTAACTACGGCGAAATAGCAGAGGGAGCAAACTTTGTATCATTAATCTCAGATTCTGAAAAATGACTATGATAAAAAATTACAAAAGAGTAAAATTTAATGTTTCTCTTTGACGATAAACTGAAAAAGAACAAAATGTGCTTGGTTTTCACGCACTGGGATTTAGCTTGCGTCTATTGATTAAACTGTCGTTTTCTAACTTTGTAACCGTTCATGTAAGTTAGCATTATATCATCAGAATCTTAAAAAGAATTTTTCTGTCTGTCCTTAATAGTTTTCCCAAATACAACTGTCTGTCAAATATTTTCGTTATCATTTCTAAGTAAATCAACTGATATTTGTGTTAAAAAATCTGTTTAAAAATGCAACCAAAACCGCAAATCATATAAAAACTTATAATATTCCATTTAAAAGGAAAATTGAATTTGATGTTTCAATCGCAAAACTACAAATCTTACATGCAAACTGTTTCGACAAATTACAGATATCAAGTAACATTTGACACAGAAGCATCGTTTGCATAAGATCTTCATGAGATTTTCTTAGTGCAAGTAGATAGATATACATTGATTTAGATGGATTTAAATATAAACCTGGTTTTGGTGCCCAGTTCGTTGTATTTCAAAGAGATTTAACAAACAGGGTTGATCTTTTCCCTTATTTCATTTTCATTTTTAATAAATATTTAACATATGCACGAAGATCCATGTGCTGCGACGACAGCAGTAAAACACAGAAATTGTTATTATGCAAAATATGAAAACTTTTGCTGGCTTTGGTTGTCAAATCGAGTGAGTACAATTTCCTAGAAAAAATATATTGATTTGAGTACGGCTCATCAAGAGTCTTGCGTAATGAGCAGAAGAATTGGCTCAAGAATAATGGTTTGAGGTATAACATGGACCTTTGGTCTTTCAAAACATAAGTTATGGTAGGTGAAACAGCAACAGATTTCTGCTACTTTGGATGATTTTTTAATGTTAACCTCTATTCTTTGAGCAGTGGTACCGACACAATGGTAGTACATGGACAAAGATTAGGTTGATCAGATTCTGACACCCAGAGTTTTTGCACATCCATTTCTGCATTAAGCCAATATCATTCGAAGAGTCACTAGACACTTCATTCAGCATACATGACCTGCCATTTGAACCCATCTGAATATGTGTTGGATGGCATTTTAGACGAAAAACAAAATGAAAAAACAACGAGGGCATAACAACAAATTGTGGCCAAAGGCAAAATTATTTAAAGAAATAGAATTTGTTTAGTTCATATTGTCAAATGAATGATCAAGTATTTTCAAAAGCATTGATCGCATTCGTTTGTAAAACTTTTGGATTTACTAATCTAATAGTACCGAAAATTGAATACTACATATTTTGTGATACCAAATTGGATGTACTTATAAATGCATATTACAACCGAAATGCTGGAAACCGAAACAATATCGCAAAATGTTCATTTGTCAAAATTACCAAAAAGTAAACTAAAAACCACCTGAAAATAGAGTTATACATCAGATATATATATATATAGAGTTATACATCAGATCTATATATATAGAGTTATACATCAGATCTATATATATATATACTCCTTAGTTCCCAAAAATTTTACAATTTGATAACAGCTAGGAAACTCCCAAGTATCAATTTAACGCTAAAAGACTTTCGAAAAATTGAAACTTTCTTAAACACCAAATTATAATCACACAAATCGAGATTTTGATTTCAAGGTCCACGTTTCAGTTTTCAAGAGTCAATATTCCGAGTTCTTACCAGTGTACTGTTGATTCTAACTTCTGGAAAAAGTTTGGTGAGCTTATCTTGTTTTTATTGCAATTTTGACCACTTCCAGTTTTTTATTATCGTCTTATGAGCTTTTGTATTATATAAAAGTCATATTCTGTATGATATACGTATATCATAAACTAATTAGGCAGATTGATTTTAAAGCAGTTGTATTACAGTTTAGAATTACAATATCAATAACGGAAATATCTTCTCTTTTTTTAGATTGGAAGCGAAACTGTTAAATAGCTCAGTAAGCCAGTCTCAAGTTCTTAAATACTATTGTATAATATATTTATGAGATATCAAACCTTTCAGATAATACTAGGTCAATGATGGTGTTGTGCTGTTGATGTTGCGATATTGCTTTGTTATTTGTTATTTATTAAGTGCCTTTGGAATTATTATGAACGATGGTTATTGGACAATATGGATATAAAATAATTAATATTCTGCCAATGATTCCACAAAACGATAAATCGGTTGATTAAGAACCCATTGACATACAGTGTAAGAAATAAAGGGATTGTACGTAAACAGACGCAATTTCACAGTAAAATTGTTATTAATATGATTACAGGGAAATTACAGGTTTCTCTGTATTTCTGTATACTAATCCCTTTAATGTCAAAAACGTTATACAGTTCGATGCTTGCCTAACATAGTTATCGTTCAAATTTGCACTGCATGCCATTGCATGATATATTATTTTCTTGTGATAAAAAAAGACTTTTTATTTTATTATGTATCCATTCAGATTACCAATATTGCCATTAAGCTGGTCTGCTGAGAATTGTGAACGGTCAAAGACTGTGAAATCAGTGCTTTACACAGGGTTTCCTAATAAACCATCACGCAATTTAGGAGTTAATTGGCTTGTTCTTGCAATTTCAAAGAAACAAGCGCTTATACGTGTATGTGCATGTGATGCAGAAGGTATTCTCAGATAAAACAGCTGGAAACTGATTTCAACTATAAAGTTAGTTAAATAACTCCATCATAGTATACAACTATCTGTTTAATTATCCAAGAAAATTTGATTACCTTTCGTAAGTAAGAAGTACGAGGATGTGGAAAGGCTACAAATATTTGATTCTACTAATCACCGTCAAATTATAATACTAATCAGATTTAAATTGGTTAAGGACCGCTAAAAACTGACGGTTCCATGTTCATGTGTATTTCGTTTTCATGTTTCCGAAAATATTTTAAAAGTTTCAAAAATTGAATGGAAATTGTAGTTGCTTTTGATAAAAAAAATTCCATTCTAATGAATTGATAGTATTTTAATGGACAGATTAGGACATTTATCTTACTATGACTTTTAAAGTGTTACATTAGATACTTTTAGAAACTGAAGAATATTATGGACAGTGAAAACTATTATTCCTGCAGATATTCACTGTCGTTATAAAATGATATTTCAGTTGACGTTAGTGCCAGATATAAAATATAAAAATAATACGAAAAATATTGTTGGTAACAGGTTCAAATTTTTTGGTCAAATAATATGATGGCAAAAAAATGTACACCGTTTTAAATCTATAAGCAAAGTTTTAAAATGCAAAATATTAGTAAATATAAATTTGCAAATGTTTACCATGGAATATCACATTTTACTGGACTTGGTAGGCAGAAACTCCCGACCACCTGAGTTCACCCTCGCCTTTTGGTGGGGTCTATTGTATGCTTTCGAACATATATTTTAGAGACAACTTTCTTTTTTACATGTCTAATCTGGTTTGAAATTTTCATTAGATTTTATTCTTAGCTGGGCAATTTTATTTTGAATTATATACAGGTATGTATCATTTAGTTTTCTAAGGCACAAATACGGAGGACCATCCAACAATCACAAATAAACAGACAGAGACAAAACCGTCATCACCAATCGATTGACCGTTTCAATATCGAAGATGATGTTGGACCTGTTCCCATGGTCGTAACATTTCATGTACCTCCATCGATTTGTGACTACCACCGGATGGACTTTGTTGAACTTCACGATGGGTACGGTATACGGAGCAGGAACTGTTTATCCTTCCGGAGCACCTGAGTTCACCCCTGGTTTTTATAGTTCGTGTTGTTCATTGTTATTTAGTTTTCAGTGTTTATTTGTTGTGCTTGTGGTTGTTCATTTGTCTTCCCTTATCTGTCTAATGGTTTGTTCCATAGGTATATTTGTCCTCTTTATGGAAGAGAACAAACAAACAACAAACAAAACACATAAAACTGTGACTCCCTTCACTAAAGAACGGCCTTTTTTATACTTCGTGAAATATAAAAATAAACTGATTGCTTATGTTATTGTAGGACTATAACTATGTCGGTCAACATGCGAGTTTTCAGTATTCAAATTTAGGAAGCCTTGATATTAGTTGAAATGTTTATTTATGAAGTATTAGTGGAAACTAGAAGTAAATCATTTTAATTATTCATATATATTAGTACTGATGATTATAACACTGTAGCTTTGTACCTGTAATTGTGAGATTTCCTTAAGGTAACTGATGCATCTACTAATGATTAAAAAATGTGTTAAACATAATCTTTAACCCTGACAGTCAGGTCGTGAAGAATGTGAACGTTTCGGGTTTGCAGCTTTTCAAAGCAATGCAATATAGACAATTGAAAATGATGAAACTGAATGGCATTAAATCTCAAGTCGGAATATGAAACACATCAAAATATACGAGATCCTATACTATACCCATATTACGTGTTCTTTCTGTAAAATATCAAAAATTAATATATGTACCAACTCTGAGCAAAAATAACCTAAAACAAGTCTTTAAATTGATTTTTGTTGGGAGCTTCTCTTTTATTACTTTTAGATGAAGAACAGCAATAAAGGAGATGTTCCATTCCTTGAACCTATTGTCTCGTGTATGTAAGAATTTTTTCCAAGAATTAATCCATAACCCTTCTTTCGTATTCCAAGAGGGAATATCTTGTCTTGCTATTTCTCGTGAAGTTAAGACCTGCGTGAAAATCCATCAGTCCACGTTGTGTCAATCTGTTTTTGTTTGTTTGAAGTTTTTGCTTTTGTTCATCAGACTGAATTTTTTTATTGTTTTATTCATTACGCAGTTTTAATACGAAATGCGTATAACTAAATATGATAAAAACCTAATAGATAACAAGTAAAAGGTTGGCATTGCCACTCAATGCTCCCCGAACTGCACGTTTATTGAGAGAAAGGAAAATTCGTTTAAGGTATAGTCCGTCTTGTATTTCTCGAGTGCAAAGCAGTATGCTTGGAGAGACAAAGGGGTATTATGGGTAATTTGTATATTACTAGTAGGCATCTATCGTGAACTGGTGGATAAAGACGTAGGGTCTTCAAAAGTATGAATTGTCTTATGATGATAAGAAGAATATAAATGGTTTGAAAGTGGGGATCTCAACCCTTTTCAAGATGTCTGAACATTTATAAATGCCAGGGACTAATCAAATATATAATTTTTCTCATTATGACAAACAAGAACATGTGTGGTTTATGTGTGGAGGTCTCAACTATTTTTAAGATATTCGAACACTTATCGAATGGATGTGATAGGGATTCTCTCAAGGGCCTAACAAAATAACTCAATTAATTTTGGCTTATAATTACAAATAGTTAAGAAGTGTAGATCTCAACCGTTTTCAAAACAAATGAACATGTTTAAATTGCAGTGGGTTGGGGCTAACCCCAGGGATAAATAAAAATATGAAATGTAATTTATTTTATTCTTACAGAGAAGAATATATATTTTGTTTTTCTGTATAAGTTTTATTGCATTTCATGTAGAAAAAGTCAAGTGTACTAAAAAAAAACTCTACTTTAAATAACAGTGACATTGACTTTTGACCCAATGACCTCAAAATCAACATGTTTCTTTCCTCTTCTAGGGGAATTATTCACAAAACTTGGGTTTCAATAGAATATAAAATTTTTAATAATCCGGAAACCAATGATTTCGAACGAACGGACGGAAGGACAAAAAGAAGATAATATGCTCTCCGAAAAATGTTCCAGGAGCATGATAAATATTATTAATATTTCTGGCTATCATGATCATATACAACAGATCTAAAATAATACTAAACAATGGAAACAAGACACAAAGATACCAAATAACAGAATGGCAAAAAAATAAATAACATGTTTCCTTAAACTTGCTATGTTATTAACATTACTGACATTAGAGGTGTGACATCTTCTCACTATAATGATAAACACATTTGAACTTACAGGGTCTGAAGGGAGTTGTTCTGGTGCAGCTGACATTAAAAGTTAGTCGTATTACTATGAATTAGTCACAATACGTACTTCTACGCCGATACCAGTCTAGACACTAATCAATCATATAATTTCTGGGAAAGGCATGTTGTCTTTATTGTGTCTATAATATGTGTTGATAATTCGTTGGAATTGAATTCCAGTACCACACAATTGGTATTTTGTTATACTTTAAAGACATTTATAATTTTAAAAAAAATTATCATAATACTTTGCACTCGTTTCCTTCTTGCGTTTCTGGTTTCATCAGATAAATATGATATTACTTTCAGTTTCAGTTTGACGATCCCGATTATGAGAATTATCTTGTCTTACTGCTAAAGGAATGGTACCAAAGCATACATTTTCATAATGTTGAATCCGTCACCTAGCTTTTCTTTCACAGTAATCACCTGATGGAATCATAACTACAATACGGAGAGATGAATTCAGACAGGCCTTAATTTCAGTTTTTATGTATTAATTATGTTCCAATTAACTGGTTCTGGTTAATGTATTACATTTGATGTTTTGTTAGAGGCAAACCTAACCATCTGGGAAATTAAGGTAATTGGAAAGGTATCAGAATAATGAAGTTTATTTTATGAGAATGAAAACAATGTATTAACTGTCAATCCGACTCCATAATGTCAATTCAATTACTTTATAATTAAATATTATCAAGTAAATGCGAGATGACAACGTGGAATTAAATGATAAATATTGCTTTTTTTCAGAGCACGTATCATTTTTTTTAATCTACGAGAAGTGTTACAAAATTTGGGTAACAATATCATTTTAAAAAAATATAGTTGTAAAATTGACTGGAAGTACCGAAGTACTATTTGAATTGCATTGAAAAACATTCCACAAAAATTAGAAAAAGGTAAAATTTATTTTCAATTTTTCATCATTAAAACTTTATAAATGGAAGCTGAGCCTACAAATAAGAAAAATTCAAGTAACGAGGACCAATGATTTGCTTAAAAAAATTCTAGATTAATCTTTATCGGGCATCGTAGCCCAAACCATGAAATCCGATTGTCCAACTTTGGAGTTCATACAAGTATATCGATAGGACAAGACCGAAATTCAAAAGTTCTGATTGCTTGTCAACATCGTTAGGACAACACAACACAGAAAATAAAGCATATCGAATCTTTAAACTATATGTAAAATTTCAAATTTGTAAAAACTTGAAGTAAATCAGATATACCTTTGAATGATAAATACATGCTGTTCCACCTCTGGGCATCAAATTTGTGAAAGTTAATTATTATTTACAATTCATCAGATAAATATGATCAGATCAATTCAGATCTTTGAAATGCATTTATTCTTCCGGAGCACCTGATTCTAAACCCGGTTTTTTGGTGCGGTCCATTGTTGTTCATATGTTTTTACTTTTTAATTGTAGTGCATGTATTGTTTTGTCTTCGTTGTTCTCCAGAGTTTGTCAGTTATTTCGATTTTCGCCTCCTTCGAATATCCCTTTGGTATTTCCTTACTTTACTTACAATTTAGATCTTTCAAATGAATTTATAATCTTTCATGTTCAGTGCTATCGCATCGTTACAAAGTATTGATACCTTTAAAATTCTGTAGAGTGGACAGGAATACACAGAGTGCAATAAAAATAAAATCATTGGTCAAAGAAACAGCTATATAGTTAACCCAGATGATTAAAAGGAATGCCCGAAAACAAAGAAAACTAAAAATTTATACACAAAACAAATCCTATAAATAAGTGTAAAAGGTTCATATTCAGTGTGCTGCAAAACATACTCCATTCTGTAGTGAATTAACTAACACAGTCACTAATTATTCGCAAAAAGCATGAATGTTGCGGTAAGAAAATTAGACTACTGGCGTCTTATTTTAAATATCAGTCTAGTGTATAATTGTAAAAAAAAATAGGTCACGTCATGTTATAGATAAAAGCTCCAAAAAACTTCAATAAAAAATATAAACACACGATACAGACTCCCGTCCCTCTTTTTATCCTGAATAAATGTACAGTATGACATCAGACACTAATGTGTATGGCACGCCGTTGTTATATTTATTCAATTTCGAGATATCTTATTTAGTTAAATAAGATATCTTATAAACTAATTGAGATATCTTAATAATAAAATGAGATATCTTATATATTAAATAAGATATCTGATTTATTAAATAAGATATCTGATTTATTAAATAAGATATCTTATATATTAAATAAGATATCTTATTAAAATGTTTATAAAGATATCTTATTTAAAATGTAAGATATCTCTATTAATTTATAAGATATCTTATTAACAATATAAGATATCTTTTATATAGTTAATAATAGAGATATCTTATTTACTTAATAAGATATCTTATAAACTAAATGAGATATCTTATTAACTAATAGAGATATCTTATAAACTTATAGAGAAATCTTATTTAACTGGTTATAAAGATATCTTATTAAATATATAAGATATCTCTATAAGTTAATAAGATATCTCTATTAGTTTATAAGATATCTTATAAACTTTATAAGATATCTTATAAACTTTATAAGATATCTAATAAAATATGTGTTTAAAAGATATCTTTATAAAGAAATAAGATATCTTATATACTTTATAAGATATCTTATTAACTAATAGAGATACCTTATTAACTTTTAGAGATATCTTATTAACTTATAGAGATATCTTATTTACTTTCAAATTAAATAAGATATCTTATAAAAATTAAAGATATCTTAATACTTAATAAGATATCTTGTTAAATAATTAAGATATCTTGGAATTTGAATAAATATAAAAACGGCGTGCCATAAATGTGTTGTGTGGAATGCACATTTCTATACTTTCATTTGTAGTTTAATAAGATTACATTACATGTTTTATTTATGGAAATCCGTTATTTTTATTTGCAGACTACAATCACGTGGTTCTGATGAATGACATTTTATACCTCCAATAAAACTTAACATGATTTCCATTACGCTACAACAGGGAAAAAAATTTTAAAAAATTTCTATTTAATGGCAAATTTCTTTCTTTTATATTGTAAAGTATAATTCTTCATTTTAGTAATAATTTTGTAGGATTGTAAAGTATTGACTGTAGGCAAATATTATTTATATGAAGTGCTTCCGAACTTCCTACAAAGTTTTAAAACCTGCATAGATTAAAAAAAACCCAAAAGCCTTTAATTCTTAATTATAGGATCAAAAGATATTTTGTTAATGGGTAAAAGGGTATTTTATTCAGGGATCGAAAGGTGTTTTCTTTAAGGATAAAAAGGCATCCTGTTTAAGGATCAAATGGTTTCGCCCTTAAGGATCAAAAGGTATGGTGTTGAAAGAATTGAATGCTTCTTTTTGTAGTTTCACCAACCTATGAAACTTCATTGCTTATAATTACATTTAACATCAAAATAACGTTGTTTTTTTCAATATTCAAATCACATTATAGGAAATGAAAAATAATTAGGTCGTTAGTTGCCACCGTAACCAATAGTGAAAATTCAAAATTGATATAATTATAAATGTAAGTTTTTGCATTAGCTAAAACACCATGACAACACTTTCGACGCTACATCGGATACTTACAGTCCATCAACAGCAACTAAACAGTAAACATTTACTAGGGGAATGGACACCTTGCTTTTAACAGAACACTGACAGAAATATGTCATTCAACGTGATGGAATCAAAACAGAAACAGTATCAATACTTGTAAAGGCTACCATACTATATTTTTACTGCACAACGAGTACCATGAAGTTATATTATTGTTTTATTCAAGCAAAGGTTGTCCAAAAACGTTGACATCTCAAATAAGAAAACAATAAACTCATGTCAAAGCACACTCTTACCTGTTATTCATTGTGTTGTGTATCTGTAAACTACGTTTGTCATTATCATTTCTGTTTTGATTCTAAATACATCTAAAACCATTTGAGACAAAGAAGTACCTCCCTCACGTATAGGTTTGTTCTTACTATAGAGATGTCACGGGATATAGGTATAGGTTTGTCCTTACTATAGAGATGCCACGGGATCTAGGTATAGGTTTGTCCTTACTATAGATATATCACAGGATCTATTGAATCCTAGCTGGTCCCTTTTTTACTATTTAAGAAATACCTTTATTTCATTGTGTTTAAGTCATAAATTCTCAAAGAAAAATAATTTTTTGTTTTTATAAAGAACCAGAGAATAAAGGATGAAACGGATATAGGATAACTTTGTATGTACAGCTCAGCGAGATGCCTCTAGCGAACATGCAATAATTACATGCCATTCTTGGCTTGTCGTTTGGAACTGTGTTCACAATAAATTACCTTTAATTTATGCATGCTTTATTTGTTGGTAGACAAACTTCTGAAAATTTTTTTCTCCAGCTGTGTAATATGTCACAATAATATTGTGTGAATTGTATATAAATGAATACAATTACAAGTAGGAATGATAAACAAATTATAATAATATTCAGAAAAAGGGGTTTACGTTTGCACAGATCCACTGTATATGGGTCCATGAACATGCTAAAAAATTATAACAAGACGTCACCTTTATATTTGATTTAATCTAACACGCTTTTAAAGCATTTAACACAATTTAAAGATTCCAGTCCAGTTTGTATCCTTAGAGTAACCATCTCGATTTTACCAATACTGTGTATAATACTGATAATAATAATAATAATAATCTTTATTTAAGGAGGATAACCTCATTAGTATGAAACTAATCTTCCTAGGGTCCTCAAATCAAGTAACAGACACATATATATACAATAAAATTGGTAACGAGAAAAAAAAATAAAATATAAAATTATATCTTATTAACAATATACACAGCATTGAATTATTTTCATTTAATAGTGCAAGACAATATTCATAACATCTCATTTTAAAAGATTCAAGTGAATTGCATTTCTTGATTTCCATTGGTAAATTATGTGCCATACAGTGCATCAAATTTATTTCGGTATTTTGTGATTCGTTTTATTATTCCAGATTTGTAAACCAGAATACAAAAATGTTTGTTTCGAATAATTTGTGTTTGGTTTTGGCATAGATAATTTGTTATCTATAGAGGGCAATTGAAAATTTGCCTTAATACGAACCCTACAGAGATCATAATTTAGGAATAAGTTCAAATATAGAAGTTATGTTACAATAAATTTCAATTTCCTTTGTTCAATGAATTGTGTTTTGGAACTTTTGCGTCACCCAAGAAATGTTTTCTTTCTTGAATTCAGATATTGAAAATTTAAACTCAGATTTTTTTTTAAAACTTAAAAAGCACATATAATCAATATAAATACATCAATCTATAAAATAAAAATGCACTAAAAACTTTTTAAAAACCACGTTTACAAACTATGTTTTCTGTGCAAAATTGTACACAGAACTCATGAATATTGATATAGCACAAATTAGCCCCAAGTATTCTCTTCATAGAGCTGATATACCATATTTAATAGCTTCAAGTTTACATATTACATACTTTTTCCTGTAAAAAATTCTGTGATCGGTCATTCAGCAAAAATGAGAAATATTCTGTCAAGTCTTAAATTCTGAGTATCTGATGGACATAATCAATTTGCTCGAAGGGTTAATTAACTCAAACAATTTCTCAGTTTGGTTCTCTACACAAAATATATACTTCAACAGCACAGGATTATCATTAAATGAATATGCAAGTATGAAGCATGTACTGTCTTTAAGAGTCCATATTTGTAAGGTGTGAAGAACTGATTTTTCCTATATTAGACCGTTTTCTCGTTTCTATGTAAGGGATTTAAGCTTGGATCCTGAGATTCTATTTAACGAGAAAACAACCATCTCCTTCCTGATACTATTTTCCTGAGTTTCATTCAATGATTCTTTATTATCACGGATAAAAAATAAGAAATCGTCATTTTCATTCTTAACGCAAGAAAATATTTATTACTACATAATTATGATTAACTAAAGATTTAAATATGTTATGATCTTTTGTGATAATGTTTCTAATATTTTGGACGGAATCATTGGGGACTTTTAAGGAAAACGTGTGATTCCACTGCAACACTTTATCCAAATCCAGGTCTTCCAAATCTAGTTGGTCCTTGTACATGTCTAGATCTGTTTGCGGTTCTTCCACGTGAAACACGACTACCTGTAATATAAAAACAGAAAATATTAGTGTTTTTATTATATATTCCATTTTTAAATTATAAATTTATAAATTACAACATCTCTTCCAATTTAACATATGTTTTTAATACGAAATCATGTATCAAAACGGTACGTTTATAGTTCTAATAAAAACTATAAAGAATTATTGCGATGGGGATATGGATAAAAATAAACGCACTAAAATTATGGTATGATTACCAAAATGAATGGTTAACATAAACATCCAAAAAGTAAAAAACATTAAAAAGTAAACAAAAATCATTGATGATATAAAAGATAAAAACTGGACCCTATATTTTGAACTAAAAGGTATTCGTCATTGGACAAAAAGAAATATTTATATTCACCGACAGACATGTGATATCTCTAAGAATGTCCTATAACATAATACGGTATATGTACAGCAAGAATAATAATTGTAAACAATTGTCTGTGAGTTATAAACTTTATTTTTACAAATTCGGATGTTATCTGAAGATCATAAATTGAATTATAAATGTTTACTTTAAATGCACGTTTAATAAGAAGACATACTTTTTTAAAAAGAGTAGGGCGTGATTAGCTGATGTAGTTAAAGTGGTATTTTTTTAGCAGTTATATTTAATATGTAAGTGTTTTTTAAAGAAAGATTATTTCATCAACCTATAACCTATAAACCACTAGAATAAAAAGAAAAAGAGATTGGTTAAACATCCAACCACACCACTTTATCTTTTCGTCATTAAAGTAGGAGGTACATAATTTCGCTATGATGCGGGTTTCTATGAACTTTTGCATCGATCTAGATATAAAAACGGTATCTCATTATATAAAATTTTATACATTTGACTTTATATTTCTTCAATAAGGTTGATTTAAAATGATAGCCATTTACTGCAGATTTCATGTATGGACTGTATTGACTTTTTTACAAATCTAAACCATAGAATTTTTTATAAAAATATTTTATTGCAGTCAACAATTTTGTTTTATTGATACTAAATAAATAAATATAGGGTCATCAGCTTCATTTTCGCAGTTGAAACCATTCAACTATATGTCCTGTGTACAAAAAGCAGTAAATGGCTACATTTTATATGTCGTTAATGTAACGTTATATTTCTTTCTTATATAAGGACATTATAGAACTTGTGCTGCTTAGTTAACAATAACAACACTGATATGCACCTACGTGACAAATGTGGGAAAATATTTGCTGATCATGCAATTTCATCATGTGAAATAGAGAATGGAATTGGGGAATGTGTCAAAGAGACAACAACCCGACCAAAGAGCAGAAAACAGCTAGCTCACAGCTCAAGGCTACCAATGGGTCTTCAACGCAGCGAGAAAATCCCACATCCGGAGGCGGGCTGTTTATGGCCCCTAAACAATAATGTATACTGGTGCAGCAAAATAGACGTCACACTAAACTCCGAAACATAAAAATGAACCAAAATAAAAAAAAAAAAAAAAAAAAAAAAAACACAAGACTAGCAAAGGCTAGAGGTTCCTGACTTGGGACAGGAGCAAAAATGCGGCGGTGTTAAACATGTTTTGTGAGATCTCAACCCTCCCCTATACCTCTAGCCAATGCGGAATAAACAAACACACAGCGATACACACAGTAAAACTTAGTTTAAAAGATGTCCGAGTCCGATGTAAAAAAAACAGGTCCGCAATCAGTGGTGCACAGTTAGTGGCCAGAAACATAAGTGATTCTTATATCTATTATAATGAGGGGATGTGATGACTCCGTCAGCAAGACAACATTAGTTGCAAGCAATATTATATATCACAAAACTTTCATATAAAATAATCCTGATAAAAATATTTTGTAATAAAGAAGGTTTAAAGAAATGATTGCTATCAGACTAGAATGTGAGCCATTATATAAGAATATAAAAAAAACTTCATAATAATATGGGAATAATGCTATAGCCCAAGACAGGTCAGACATCACCAGAAATTGTCAATCAAATTCTAATACCGACTAATGAACTCAGTTTATTGCGAACAAAATGCTTTAACCTTCATCTTGTTAAAAGTAAACTAAGTCTGGAGAAAAGCACGAAATCAATTTCACACTGTAAGTAATTAACTCATAAAGAGTATATTCTGGTTAAGTCAAATTCAAATGAACATTTTAAACACAGTGAAAATTTGAATGAAACCAACATGAAACATAAGGAGAAACTACCAAATTAAATCAAATACTTGAATGGAATCTCGGTTTGGTAGGAGATATCATAATATTATATATATATTAACTACTGACTGATACATAAAAAAGATCTCTTTGTCATATCTTTGAAAATATAAAATAAAATTGTTTACCCAATGTATTTACTGTACATATGTATTTATACATATTGAAAATGGATCCAAAATTCTTATATAATTACAACGGGTAATTTGATATGTAAGAATATGGTGGACAGATTCAAACAAATTTCTGACAAAGCAATAGCAGCCATATTTACAAAAAATCGTGTACGTAAATTTATACGCTCGTAACTCCGCGTATTATTTCAAAATCACGGGTCTGAGCATATTTCTTTCCTAATGTCGATCATGTCTCATATATTCAAGTTAAGGAAAAGAACACTAACCATTACCGTCATAATTTCCTTTACACTGAACTTCACAATTACACAATCACAAGGAACATCAAGATCTATGCAGATAACCTGGACACGAACAAAGGGTGGGTTGTAAAAGATTTTAGATAAAATTTCAGTTCTAGAAGTGAAATATGATGTTGTGCAAGTACGAGAGGTTAATCTCCAGAAAAACACCCTTATGACTGCCATAACATAAGAAATACACATCAAACATGGAGAACTTTCTTCGCCTAAAAATAAGAATTGAAAAGTACTAACTGCTAAAAATGCCATCGAAAGAACACGGTCTTCAGAAATTTTTTCAGATACTCAAAACATGAATAAAATTGCCATTCTCACTATTTTTTGTAGTTACGACGTCACGGATGTCAGTCGAATTTTCTTGTTTGTTTTTTTTAATCATCAACATATTGGACATATATTACTGTTAACAAATGTAATTCTATGGAACAGCAACGCATAGAACCTGTCTTGTTTGTTAATATAAAGCGGTCTTGTTCCAATACTTTTAAATAATGTGGTTAGAATACCCGGTTAGTATCCTAGTATTGATGTTATATTTATACTCTGAATCAAATTCAGATATATTTACATCAGTATTCATGAATAAATATCAGCTTCTATTATAAATAGGCCAGAGGAAATTTTTAAAACTTTTGCATTCGTTTATTTTCCTATTGTAATAATTATATTATGTCTTCAGAGAGTCTAGATAGTCAAGAAGAACGTTTAAGATTATCATTGGAAGGATCTTTTTAGGCAGTTATTTATTTACAATGATCGGTTTGTATTTGTGTATGTGTTAAAATGTTTGGATATTGAAGTACACGTGTATTATCATATTAGATGCATTTGCTTTTTTTTTCATCAAAATATGAATTTACAAAAGAAAAGAACAACTTGTAATATAATCAATTGTTTTTGTTTCAGTTCTAATGCAAACATCTTATTTATTACAACATTTTATGTTATACACTTATTTCGAAATCCGAATCAAACTCCTCTTATCTGAATATTATGTTTTGTCCTCATCCCGAAAAAAATCATTGAACCATTGCCTAGAACATGAACTGTGTTATACCACACCAAAATTTTGAAAAATAAATAAATAAATAAATAAATAAATAAATTATGGATGAAAGTAAAACAATTTCTGGGGGAGAGTATTTTTGGAGAAAGGGGTTAAACAATTTCTAGATGGTTACGTTGTACATAATATTTTTACGTTAAATCATTAAAATTCAATTTTAAAACATACTGAATGAAAATGAACAAGTTTAAACTATTGCAATGAGAAAAGTAAGAGCACAAAGTTTTAAAAGACATAATATTGTCGGAAAACAGTTAGCATTCATCATTCTATCATACTTATGTTAATTTTTTTTTAAACAAACTAAATAAGAAGAAGTAGGAAACTATCGTGTTGAAAAAAGATTTACACAAGGACACTGTGCCAAACCATTCAGTATTTCTTTTCTTCTTTATTTATCAAGATGACCAGACGGAGAAATTTCTTGACTGAAAAAAGCCTCTCCTCAGATTATTTTAATTATGTGGTTATGAAAAGGGTCAATCCAAGAATAGTTGCTATATTCTGACGTCATGAAAAAAGAAAACACAATAAGTTTATTGAACGTGGTGAAAACGTTGCCCGGAGACATGGCACATCCTTGGTGCATTGAAATTCAAGACAAAATTGACGTAAGTAAGTCTTGGTGACGAAACGACACTTGTTTCCTTGTTATGTTGTGTTGACATTTGGAGCGGTTTAAGAGAAATGAACAACACGTTTGATTTAACTAATAGAAAGCTGTAAATTTTGGGCGTTTAGTTTAAAATGATAAATGAGCTATTGTGTTTATATATGTTTTGCTTTAAATTAATCAAATAAAAGACAAACTGTCGTGCTATAATTACACATCATGTTATTTTGCTGACGACAGCTATTGTTGACACATTTACATACATGTTTCAAATGTAGGTGAAACTGTCAGATTATCTGTTTATTTGTTACAATCTTAAATAGGTAGTTATTAGTTAACTGACTTATATTTAGACGTTTTCGGGAAAAGAATAAAAATGAAATAAAAAAATATATATTTTGAACTTTTAGTTGCAAATGCGAATATTGAAATTGATATAATGAAATAATTAATTTGAATAAGTTTATTATTTATCTTTGAAAATATTATATATTCTTCTATTTTTGTTTAAATCGTGAATTAAGTAGAATATTAGATATGTAGATGACAACTGTAAAAAAGGAGTATGGCCAATTTCCCCTGTAGTTGTTTCACTCGTTCATTTAAGAGAATCCTTAATTTTTTTTATCTTTATGTTTACTTATGTATTTTTATATTAACAAAGGAATACTCTATATTGAATCATTTTTCTACCCGCAAAGGTCGTGTATAGGGTCAATTGCAAAGAAAGACACTCGGAACCAAAACCCACTTACAGCATAATATTCGCTTTGGTTCTTTATTAAAGATGTTATTTGTGTTAAAAATGGCCTCTCCTAAAGCGATATACAGACACGTACAAATGGCTTTAGTTGTTATTATTAATCTCTGAGAGATTTTGAAAGTCATTAAGTAACTGTTGAAATTGACCCTTGAAGGGAAATAAATTCATGGGGAAATAGCCCTACTTCTTTATAGTCGAAAATCAGATACGATGGATTCAAATCCGCACAATATTTTGACAAATCCCATTCACAAAGACTGACTATTACACCACAATTCTAAGTTCATGCAATTGTTATAAAGGGTAAGTACCAAGCATATAACAATGTTAAATTAACAAATTTATTACAAAATTGACACTATAATAAATAAAATATATACAATATTGCACATTTAATAAAAGACATGTTATTCAAAGGATTGTGTGTAAACATACAAGGATTCATTCACATCACAATTGCATTACATCACATTCTGCAGTCCTCTAAATCTTAGAATTCAGCAATATTATCAAATTCTCAATTCAATAACTCAATACCGAACATAATTGTATTGTTTTCTTGCTTTAACTGTTGAGACAAAATTGTATTGTTTTCTTGCTTTAACTGTTGAGACAAAAATCAACCAACATTAAACGTGTTAAAAAAAAAATACAATTTGAAATAAACAGTTTTTCAAACAATGTCAACTCATCATTTTACATGCAAATCGTTCTGGAATTCGATAACCAATGCTGTAAAATTCTTGATTTTCTGGACTGTTTTAAATACTTTGAGGACGATGTTGAGGGGTATATATATCACAATTAAAATTAATATTTAAATCATTCGACACCGGACACTGACAAACTATCATATAGTCTGGAAATACATTCATGCTCCACCAGTTGTCACTAAACCAGAATTATATATACAGTACATAGAATTACACTTAGACAATATTTATTGATAATATATATTTTGAATCCTGCAATCTAAAAGTATTAGATTTAAAAGAAGTTTGTTGATTGTATCGGCATTATACGTAGATTTTGAAACAATAGTTCATATACAGTAATTTTTTTTAAATCAAATATTAAGTTCTGCATAAATATATTTGGAATTAATTATCATTTGTTCACAATATAGTGGATTTAGTTTTAACATCTAAAACCCGAGAACTACATTACCTCATGTACTATGTATAATCAAGTTTGTTAGCTAAACATATACATACAAAGAAACAAAACAAGATTCCCTAAGGGAGCAACTATAAAATTCATAAGCAGGAGGTAAGGAAGTGACATTTGAAATATTTTTTGTAGCATCCTCAAGTTTGACTTATTTTTTGTGTGGCTAACTTGTCCGTACATTTTTTTAAATATCCAACTATTTGATTCCAGGTAATAATCAATAATAAATTTCATGGTATCTTTGACCTTGCTCTTTTTCCTACATCAAATTTGGAAACCTTATTTTTCTTTCAAATTCTTTCCTTCCCCCTAAAAAATTAATGTTTATGTTCCCTAATATTTCATTCTGTATCTTAAAAAGAATGTAGTATGGTATCCTTGGTGATTCAATTTATCCTTGCATTTGTTTAAGTGCTTTCATGCATGACAGTATAAATAGTAAAATAGTTAAATCATTTATCTTTTGCATATCTGATATGAAATATTGAACAAAGTATCTGTAAAAATAAACCACACAAGAAAAATCATCAAAAAGGAATTTTTGGTTAGTCATAAAGATGACAATAAAACTACAACGTCAACCTTTCTGATTTCTAAAATTTATTAATATTGAATTATTTTATATGTATAGTTTCAGAAAAATTTTCCTTGAAACTCAAACATCTCATTGTCATGTTATAAAAACATCATTGTATAATTTGCAAATTTGGTGGGGGGGGGGGGGCTGCACATATTTATAATATCTTATTGAATGAAGCCGTATGGTTAATCTTTGGGCAATGTATCTGGATTTTGCCAGTTCTTACAAAGATAGATGACCAGAAATATAACAAAACATGCAGGTAACAGTAGTAAAAGGTTAAAGGTTGTAACATCCATAAACATATAAGGATTTTTAGTAAGGTAATTATAGAGTATTTATATATGATCGATGACAAACAACTTGTAAACGTGGTGGTTTATGTGCCACGGCTGAAATTATTTTATTTCTATGTAAATACATAATTATTATCTATCTGATATGGGGATTTGGAATCCCCGTACGCCTTAATATATGAGTAATTGTGTATATCCATTGCAATCTTGAAAATATTTCAAATTCGCAATTTTTCAAATAAAATTTATCACATAAAATTAAGTTGTTTGTCTTATCATATATTATACTCGTGTTAGCTATCCGCTAAATCCCGAAAATTTTGCCGTTTTACCGTTTCTATATTCATCATCTGTACAATGTCCTTTTCCTCTTGAGCATTTATTTAAAGTTCTGTCAAAATGTCCCCAATGACAACGTTGAAGGTAATACTTATTGTAAAAACATCTTGCAAATCTGTTGCATTGATTAACGCATGGATAATTGACCAGATTTTCACATGCCGCTGAACAGTCTTCACGTTCAATGATACAACCTTGTATATCACATTCTGAAAAAAGAGTTAGTATACTTTTATTAAAGAAACCTGTTTATATATTCAGTTAACCTCATATGTTACATATAACTCCTGATCTTGAATGACAAAGAGCTTGACCATAAAAAGTGTTCAAAATTGTATACATTTGTAAAGATAAGAAAATAAACTCTGGAACTAAAGCTTCTAGCCTTTGTTAGGTCTTGTGTTATTGGTTCATTTGTATGTTTCGGAGTTAAGTGTGCCGTCCTTTTCGCTGAACTAGTACGCATTATTGTTTAGGGGCCAGCTGAATCCCGCATCCGGCTGCGGGATTTTCTCGCTACGTTGAATTATTTTGGTAGACTTGAGCTATTTTCTGCTCTTTGGTCGGGTTGTTGTCTCTTTGACACATTCCCCGTTTCCATTCTATGCTTATGTATAATGCATTTCTGAATTAGCCATAGCCGACCAAAATTTTGTGAAGCCAAGAATAAGGCCACACCAAATTGATTTTTAGTTCTTTGGATTTCGCTGCTCAAATTTTAGGACTATGTAAATTTTAAGAAGAGATTTTTTTGCCGCTTTATTTGAAAAAATGGTGAAAATTCACCCCAAATTTTTCATTTTTCAAGAAATTAAAAATAAAAATTGTTCTCACACTCCTAAAATTTTATAAAATTTGAGATTTTTTCCCATTTTTGCAATATTTTATTTTTAAAAAAATGTGTGTCACACGTAAATTTGATCAGCGACCCCCCAAAATGTCCTCAAGAAATAAATAAAAATTAAAATTTCGCTCGCTCCTATTTTTGCCATCCAAGAATCAAAAGAACGAAAAATTAATTTGGTGTGGCCTTAGAAGGTCCTAAATATTCTGAGCTGGTCTAAATAGAATCAAAACCAGTAAAAATGATTCATTATTCGGTTTGAAAATTCACGCTCGTGCAAGATTAAATCACTGATATATTGTTTGATTCAATAAGAAGCTACTGAGTTTGTTTGCTGTTTTATTTACTTCACTTAATCATGGTTTTAATACGTGAATTGTGTTTTTATGCTTAGAATTAATTCATAATAGATAAACTGTATACTAATTCTTACTTTGTTTTTGTGGTTTTGTAAGTGGGGGTGCTACCTCTTGTCCGAAATTTGGGTTTTCATTTGGACCTGCCGGTCTGTCTAGACTTGGACGTCTTGTTTTTGGAGGTGGAGGTGGTATATTCTGTTTCCTTGCGTGTTCCCATGGCCATCTGGCAGTGTAGTCACAAAAGAATGAAACATATATTTGATCAACATTAAACTGTGGACATGATGTTGACCCTTGGCTGTTGAAATCCCAAACATTTAAAACAGAATGACCAAAATTTTGTCCATACATTCTTGGAACTCTTGTATCCTCTGATACCCTAATAGCACCCGAGCATGGCCTGTAATAATTTGTTCCCGGTATTAAACATGTAGGATGGCAGACTCTACCACAAGAATCAAATGCAGATATGATGACATCAGATGGTTGATTGTTACTTGGTGCTTTTACGGCTACATACGCAACAGACATAGACATAGCCAAACGATGATCAACAATAGCATATTCCCTGTATGTTCCGTCATAATTAAGTCCATCCGACTGGATATACATTTCCCCAGCGCCACTAATAGAAGTCTTACAATTACCATAATTGTCAGGTATGTCTGGTGTAACGTATTTATTAAAAGTTTTATATTCATTTGCCGAAGGAGCATAAATGTCTGAACTCCTACGCGGATTTCCATTTAATATTGGAAAAGATTCATATCTTTTTCTGTCTGGTGGCCTTTGATATGTGACACGTATTGGCAAATAAACCCACTCTCTGGTGTCACTTTTACCGTTTGCACAAAAATTGTTTTGTAATGGTTTGTGTGAATAAGGTCTTTCTTTCGGAGGTTTAGTTGTAGGAGGTTTGGGAGTTGTTGGAGGGGACTGAGTTGTTGTAGGTGGGGAAACTGTAGGGCATCCACCACCTGTTTCGTCAGTTTCATACTCAGCTAAAGTCTTTGAAACGCATCGAAATTTTCCAAGGACATCAACACATTTAAGAAATTTAGATCCACAGTCCTGTCGACGATGGCTACACGTTGGTCGTGGTTCATAATCAAAAATATCTTCTACAAATCTGTTACCTAAACCCTGTCGCATAGTCATAGTACCAATACCCATTGGTTCGTCTGGATGGTGAAAAATATCCCCAAAAAATTCAGGAGGATAATCTTCAGCCGGATCTACTCCATTTCTTCTCTGATTTTTTCTAAATTCTTCCCATATTAAATCAACGAACGCATGGTGCATGAAAAACAATGGCTCTGTAGCGGCTGTTTCTATTATTCCCATATTCCCGTCTACGTAAACGTGAATTGGTCCATGCAAAAACTCTAAATCGGTTTCTGGTGGTGCCTCTTCACCACATATTTGACCGTATTGTGTCTGTGTAGTAACATTAGTTATATCCTCTTCACTGTAAAGCTTTCCAGCAACTCCAACATTTCGCATTAGAGGACCAACACTTGTGTTCCAGTTTGCGAACGCACCTTCATTAACAAGCCCGTCACCATTACCAGCAAATAATTCTGACCATAGAATGGATTGCGTTGAGTCTTCCATATAATAATCCAGCGTTGAATCCCAATAAGGTAATGTTACCTTGGGGTCAACCTGCATCAAAGCTTGTTCGTACCTTAAAAGAACATTATAATTTATAATGACATATATATTCAAATCAGTTTTAAAAAAATACAATGGTAGACAAAAGAAGGCGATATTTTTTTCATTGTAACTTCACTGAATCAACTTTTATTCTGCCGCACTTAATATCAGACTGTTAATCTTGATCTCTTTCTATGAAGTCGCAAATCAAAACACTTACATGATGAGATATGCTCTATGCCATGGTGCAAAACCACAACCACCATGGGCCCCTACTTGATCACCGTTGTGAAAAGCTGCCAGCAAGTCAAATCGGCTCATGTTTTCACCGTCAACCATTTCCTGAAATACGACAAAGCATGATTGGAATATTGTTTTTCAAATACCATATCATTCGGAAAGCTGATATTCGATGTAATTTTTTTTTCTTTTATATAAGTATGAAAAAACAGCGGCCAAAATGTTACAAACTGTTAAAAGCTCTTGTCATATTAGGTTATTACTGAAAGTAACCATAAGAAGGGGGTTGATCCCTTAAGCAACATCAGTGTTTATCAATATTGTAGTATAGTTTCTCTTCAAAAATAAAAGTTAAAAACAACATTCTAAATTCTAAAAGTATTTACTTTTTCTGGTAGACTTTATAAAACGATTTTTTTTAATATTTGATTCATATGATTAAAAAAATGTAATGAATAGGTAAAAAATGGAGGTAAATAGAGGTAGTATAATACTAATTTAACTGCACTTACATAAGTTGTTTTTAGTGTGTTAATAGCATTTAAGTATCTGTTTCTCTGTCTATCCGTCAACATTCTAAACTCCTTCCTCATTCTTTTTTTAGGTTTGCCTTTTCCTTTACCCTTGGCCTGTCGCTTCTTTATTGTGTGTGTAGTTACGTCCTCATGAAGTGATGATATATAGGCATTGTTCTTAAGGCCAAAATATTTTCCTTTATATTGTCTCTCCTTAGATGTTTTAAATCTGTAATCTTGATAACACTTAAAGTGGACCTGATATCCTACACTTTTAGAAAGTGAAGTTTTTTTATGATATTCATTATAACATCTGGCTAATTCTGTAGGATAGTCTATAGGATCTATTTTACAAATAACATACGGTAAAAACACAAATATTGATAGGAAAATTTCATGGAGGTAACACTGCATCTGAAAACAAAGTAAAACTTTCTATTATATAAAGTCTTATATGAAAGCATTACATAGTACATATTACAAGTTTCTTGTGTGTTTATATGGTTCTCTATCTTTTCTGAAAACACTATGGTACATACAAATTCATAAATTAGATAACATTACCTTTCAAGAATAAGATTCTCAATTTTAGACTAACACATTCATTAAATTGTTATATTACTTATATGAATGTAATTTTGTTTGCAACTTTTAATATGTGCAAATAAGAACAGTCTATTTATTGAAATATGTCCTGTATAGGGAAATAACGTTTAACCAATGAAAAGTCCTACATAAATTACATAAAATGACAATTGTATTATAACATATCTACGTAGATCTGACAGAGTGTGACAATGAAAACTACAAACTTTTGATTGATGGTCAGACATCATACATCCGTCTATTGTTTAATACACACTAATATCTATCAGACTGAAATCAATGCTTCCCCCTACAAATTCACTGACCTATCAAAAATCAATAACAAAAAAAATTGTTAACGTAAATGCTGAGTATTTTTGGTTTAATTGCGTCTGTTTGGGTTTCATAAAAAACACACTCAACCAAATATAACAGAAACTGATATGGAAAATCCCTTAGACCTATTTACCAATACTGAAAACGAAAAACCTTTTGATAAGTGTACAAAATTATAACAGAACATTCCACACATTCCACAATAATATTTGTTAACTTTTTCTGATTTAAATATAAGTCAATGTTTTATATATATATGATAACAAAGTGGCTTACCTTGTTGCACTACTATTGATATATTAAATTTTTTTTCAAATTGTCAACACTAAATGAATTAATGGGCGCCGTATTAAGCTTTATTTCCAAATCTTATTCCATACACTTATTTTCACATAATATAGTGTACATTGAATAAGGTTGTTTGGTGAAACTTTCTGTAAAGTTATTTTTGCTAACTAATTTTCAGCCGAGATGCAAATAAGTTGGCGACTGGGCCAATACTTTAGTTGGTTTCCTGATGGTTTCTTTAGTTTGCCTCAATCCGTTGAATCGGAATTTGGATATTTTGTTGTAATATATATGAGTCTCAGAACTCTATTGATTTTGGGGTCAATCAGTGATCTAGGTTTTGGGAAACTTAAATTTTTAATCAGAAATCCGATTTTGAGAATTGAAAAATTTTCAGTTTGCCTCTGCTGATATATTTAAAATAATATGAGACTCTGGAGCCAGGTGTCAGGTAGTGACATTTTTTTTTGTGTGGAAAAGTTTTTTTTTTACTTTGAAATAACAGATTTAACAATATCTTTACTTTACCTCCGCTTATTTCACCAAACTTCTTTGTGTTGTTAAACAATGTGAGACTCTGAAGCATATCTTTTTTAGTATCAGTCAATAACATTTTTTTTTTGGGGGGGGGGGGTGGGGGGGGTACTAAAAAATTACAGATTTTGAGAATTGACAATATATTTAGTTTGCTTCAGCTTATTTCTACCATACGTCAATATGTTTTTAAACAATATGAGACTCTGAAGCTTATATTCATATGGCATTGTTTCGGGGGACTTTATTTATTTTATTCAAAAACTGAATTACAGATTTTTAAAATTTACTGTAGAAATCTAAATATCGAAAAGCCTATCGCTGAACTTATTAAATACTTGGTAGGCTACCCTATGTGTCTGTTTGAATGCTTAGTGGCACATTTTGATTTCAATGAGTGCAATTCCAGATTTTGTAAATATCCTTCAAGAATCTTGGACCTTTACATTTTTTAGAAAAAGTTCGTAGCAACAATATATTAAAGTAATCAACTGTGAAATAGCAATTGATTGAAACAATAGAATTTAAAACATTGAAATTTAGAAAGGAATATTTTCTTAATGGAATTTTAAGTTAATAGAGAATATTATTTTCTTTGATGAACCAATAAGGTGCTTCGATAAATATAAAAAGGGATATTTCAATTTCAGTTATGATTAGTATGTTTATTTCAGTAAAATCCTTTAATATGAGCTTCCTATAACTGGTCTTAATTTTGTTCGTTTGCGTAGTTCTGTGTATCGACATATCATTGGGATTCCACATATCACAGCTTGTATGTTTTGCAAGAATTTGCTCAAGGATATAATATTTTAACGAGCGAAACCATATGATTACTTCTATTACTGGGATATAGATACATTCTTTGATACCAATTTCATGGAGCTTTCAGAAGTTTCATATAGCTATCAACATATTTTAGCTAAATAACCGGCTTCAAAAAATGCGCTTATCGTGAACGGGTTTTCCCATCCTATGTTCTTTTATAATATCGTGAATAAACTCGAAAGTCTTGCCAATAACCTAAAGAAATACGGAAGTACCATTAAGGGCAACAAAATATTAAATTTTATGAAAATTGCTCTTTCTCATTCTGATTTGAAGACTTTTAATCTAGACTGGCCTGTCACGAATACTGCCGATTTCTGTTGAAATTTATGACGAAATACTATTAAACTCTTTATGGGATTGTTATTTCTTGACAGAGCGACATCCGATCATCAGCTAATGAGAACCTTGACTACTGAGTTTTATCGTTAAAACGAGCACATCACAGTTTGGCACTGCTATCTAAGTCATGTACCGTCCAACCAATTTCAAAATTTCTAACTAGCAGTCACCTTTTTCGTAATCGTACTGTAGTGGCTTTTTTTAGGGACAGAGTAGATAAGAGGAACCAGTTCAACCCCACCACTGTACTGTTGTTTCGATAGATTTTGTGCTATTTTATGTTTTTTTTTTTCTCTGAAAGGTGTGTCGATTGGATGACTTTAATTGATGGGTATGTCATTGTTGGAATTTCCTATTATCCATTTTAAAGTTTATTAGCTTATGCCAATCTAAAAAGTGTTCACTTCTGAATTGCCTTGTCTCTCGATTTCGGTCATATGGACTTTTCCCACTTTTATCGCTTCCGTTTTATTTTTTAAATATTTATAACTTCATTATCATGCAAAACAGTTTGTCCCGTTATACACAACTAGTATGATTTATCTTCTTATGCAAATGCATGTGTATATATTATATATAATTATTGTTTAAATTCAAACTTTATTTGTTTAATTTTGATGTTGTTTTGCAACTTTTTAGATGTTTATTTATTGTTTAGTTTGCATTGTACCGTTAATTTATTATCGGTCCAATATCTGTATTTATATACCTGTGTTGTTAAAGTCAACATTTTAATACTGTTAAATTTTTGTCCGCCTTTGGCAGGTCTCGAACTCACACCGTTGAGACACTATGGCACATATTATTATAACACTATGTCCAGCGCCCTAGACAATTCGGCCACATTCGCTATAAAACATGTAGCTTTAGTATTCGCCATGTATATATAAATGTTACATATGCGGTGTTTTTCTTGTTTTCTCATTGGTTAGTTTTGTCACATGATTGCCAGGATATTTCATGTATTCACCTCTTGCAAGAACTTAGTGGCTCCGTAAAAGAATATTGACTCCATATTACTAAAATTAGATCCGGATTCGTTCGTGCACATCTTACATGTTTTGCTTTGAAAGTGCCGACGAAGGCTTCTTGGTTGAAAACAGACAGTGTATATGTAATATAACAATGAAAGACTTTTAATTTGGTCAATACATCATATTTGGACCTGGTAGAATAATATCGACCGAGGTCAATAACATACTACCAGATCCATAAATAATGTATTGACACTCCTCCGTCGATATCATCCTACCAGGTCCATATATAATGTATTGACCTCATTAAAAGTCCATAATTGATAAATATAATTTTTAGCTGTACTGCTTTTTGTTAATGTATACATATTTCACAGGAAATTAGTTAAATAAGGGAGTTAAAAAAAGTGGGTATATTTTCTAATTTTTGAAATCATTTTCAGAATATACTATTCTGAATGATGTGTATTCGTCTTTTAATTAATAAAGTAACGTCAAAATTGATAGATTTATAAAACAACAACCTACTTTTAGAATAATCTAACCACAAAATATCCATATATTTGATAAGAAGTAAACATAATATGAAATGAATATGTATGAGTCGTCACGTAATTGTATATTCGAAGAATAGCAATGGCCTTGTGGTTTGCCTTTTATTCACGTGATAATTCTTATAGTTCATTGTAGGTTATAAACAGAAAGTGTTCACGAACAAGTTTTTTCATTTCACGTTGCCTTTTTGCGATATCTAACAAATTATTTGTGCCAAATGTGCAGTTTAAGGCAAAAGACAGTAGTTAAATTAAAAAAGACCAAATACAAAGACAAGGAGACTTCGTGTGAACCCTTACGTAGGATACAAATGGTAGAAAGACACAAAAGAAAGAATAAAACACACATACAACAAAACAAACAGAATCAGAAAAAGACACCACAGAATCTAAATAGTCTTAGAAGACCCACTAATTCTGTACTACGTCAAATATTCTATTTCAAGCTAACTGCACAAAAATTAACATTAGTCCCCAATTATAGTTCTTAACACAGAATACACAGAGTATACAAGAACCTGGTTATCACCATGACATCAGTACCTATTGAAATATTAACGGAGAGATATGCAAATACCTGACAGAAATACCCTACATGCACGTAACAAAAACTACAACCATGTTGTTCAGCTTATCGAAAAAAGTGCAAAAGTCTTCTTAAGTGTCTTCACATTACCATAAAGGTTTGATTTTTCATTATTTTTATGCAATTATATTGCCTTCTCGAAGAAGAATACTTCTAAAGTCTTTACAATATAGAGAGAAGTGAAAGGCACGTGTTGGTCTTTTCGAAAATATGTCATATGTGTATATATTATATAAAGTCGATATGCTTTATTAACAATACGTTTAAGTATGAATGCCTCAAATAAAATAAAACACAGTCATATATATCATTTAATTACATCTATAACTGAAATACAAATAACGGCGCTTGAAGGGTTTTCAATCTCTATAGTTTAAGAAACATGCAATCCTAGGTAAAACAGTATATATCATACTAGGAAATAAATGTCTCACGTTTTCAAGTAACAGCATTCGTTTTGCCAAGGCAAACTAATAATAGTTTTAAAGTCAATATATTGATTGTTAACATTCTGCACCTATAGATTATTTCTCTTGCGCTGCTTACATTCGCGTTGTATTGTCAGCAGTAACTAGATTATTATCACAGGTTTATTGAAATTAATCGACTACCCCATTCTGTCTTGATATAGCTCCATGCATTCCGTCTTTAGTCTGTCTTGAGATAGCACAACTCCATTCTGTCTTGAGATAGCACAACTCCATTCTGTCTTGAGATAACACAACTCCATTCTATCTTAAGATAACACTACTCCATTCTGTCTTGAGATAACACAACTCCATTCCGTCTTCACATAACATTACTCCATTCTGTCTTGAGATAACACAACTCCATTCCGTCTTGAGATAACACAACTCCATTCTGTCTTGATATAACACTGATCCATTCGGTCTTGAGATAACATTACTCCATTCTGTCTCAAGATAACACTACTCCATTCCGTCTTGAGATAACACAACTCCACTCCGACTTTAAATAAGGCATGTAAAAAGATTTATCGTGGTGCACCGTGATGAAGAATTTAGGTCTCGTCTCGAAAGCACGACCTAACAGGTCACAATTTCAGAGCTAAAAATAAAATTATCGAAAACGGTTGCTATATCTGAAGAAAAAAAATCAAAATAAAATATAATGGGTTTATGTAAGATTACATAAATCTGTAGCAACCTTTTATTCTATCAAATGACACACTATTATTATCTGCCTTTCTACTGAACTACGGAATCAATGTGGTTACACGCTAAATCCACAAGTTGATGACTTAAGAACTTCGCTTGAAGTTAATATATCATTTCATGACATAAATTCCCTTTACTACCAAAATGATTCGTTTGGGCGAATTTTTGTTTAAAATGGGGAAGAAAGTTGCAGCCAACCACAAGCAAAACTCCAGCATTCCCTAAATTTTTCTCTAAATGTATAACAAACACAGGTTCTATGAAGTGTATATAATGGCTGTTTCATGTTTTACGAATTTTAAATTCTTGTTATACGTTTGATTTTATATTTGTCATAGATACCATATGACAGTCATCACAAATGTTTTGTTCATGAGAATATCAAAGTTAAAATAGCTGTAAACATTGAGATAACACTACAAATAGATGTTTTCCAATAAACATATAAGTTGTAATGACAGAAAAAAGACTGACAACAAAAATATTTTGCCTGTTTCTTTACGTGATGCCTGATATCTAATCTACTGTACATGTGTGCCGTTTACAGACAACACGCGCGTGGGACGTTACATTTCCTTGAACATTACTGTTTATAGATTAATAAGATAAATATTAATATTTTTATTATAATTTTCATATTTAACAGCCAGTATAATAGCGAGGAAAGCATTACCCTTATTCTCAGTAAAAACACAACCGTGATAGGATTCTTAGTAAATAAAGTCAAGAAATACCAAGGGGATATTTGAATGAGGGGAAACTCCGGAGAACAACGAAGACAAGACCAAATCAATACATGCACTATAACTAAAAACTGAAAACATATGAACAACATGGGCCCCACCAAAAAAAAAACGGGGTCAAGACTCAAGTGCTCCTGGAAGAGTAAGCAGTCTCTTTACACATGATCGTTATTTTTCATACAAATTCTACATATTTACTATGATTAAATTAGAATTCATTTTTATTGAATATTGGTTGCTATTCAATATAAAAAAAAGGACAAAAAGGATTAGATCATATATTAAAAGAATCTCGTCGATTATAGGATCATTAAATGGGTATTATGATAGTGGCCCTGTGTTATGTCCAAGTATAGTTGTACGCGACCGAGTACAACTGTACGAGGACATAAAGCAGGATTAATATCAAAACACCCATTTTATGATGACTTTACAAACCAATGTACTGACAACAGCTGTAGGATAAACTAATGCAACATTAAAATCTGTACGAAATCAGATACTACATTCATTGTACGAGAACAAGACTGGCAATATAAAAATACACAAACAAATGCAAGGGGACTTGGAACGAATACCGTTTCACAAACGGCAGCAGGAGGCCTTGGATCTGAAACGGTGAATAAAGCTGCTACATGTTCATTGGGGTCTATATTCACAAATTTGATTACAAAGGCTGTACCAAATACAAAATCGGTATCATAACTTGATGGTATCGGTTACCGTGAAATATTTATTCGTGGTACACCAATTTGCGTGGATTTTGAGCAAAACCCAATCCATAAATTTAAAAACACAGCGAATTTGATATTATTTCAATCGCTTTTATTATGAGGAAATATCGAAAATTTCGTTCGTGCTCGTTGGCTTGGTTACTGGTGGTTACAAGGTTACATAAAAGTCTGCACAAGACCAATCAAATCGCGCCGTTCACAAATGCACACGATACCTTTTGACCAATCAGGCGTAACGTTATTTATCTTCGTCGACTATGCTCATTTGATTTACCTTGGTACAGGAAACTACGGAAGAAATATGTACTTATACTTGTTCACAAGTGAAGAACTGGAAAATCTTCTACTCGTTTTTAAAATTCAGTGTCTCTTTTCTCTCGTTCCGCTGCGCTCCACTCGGGGAAATACGTGAATTTTAAAAACTCGTTGAAGATTTTCCAGTACTCACTTTGAACTCGTGTAAGAACCTATCAATCTTAGACTAACGATATTGTTAATTACAATTCAAAGTAAATCTGTTGGATAATAGAAACAATATTTATCTATTTATGCTTCGATTTTGAACACTTTTCTCAATATAGAACTGTTAATATTTGATTTTTTCGAAACTGGAAATCCAAGAATATGTCGTTTTTCCCATTCCACGATAATTGATGTCAACGAAAATAACTGAATTCACAGTAATTTAAAGATCAAATTTAAATGATTTTAATCAACAAAAGCAATTAGTCATACTTGTGAATCATAGGTCGGTGATTTTTGCATTAACAGGTTGAGTGAGTATAAGTGACTATAAATCAGGATCAAAGATTTATATGGTCTGGTTTCATAAAAAGTTACAATAATTAATAATAATTCTAACAACGTTTATACTTTTCAAAATGATATGACGAAGACTGACTTAATAAGACTTTGTAATTCAGATTATTGATGTTTGCATTAACTGGTTATTGTGTGCGCAGTCTGGTTAAAAGCATAGTATTAAAGGACATGCTCGAAAATATATGGACATCCACATTTCGATTTCAGGACCTTAATAAATCTATTATAGAACATCCTGAAATATTTTAGAATCCCTACCAATCGTATTTTGGGTGACTTGCAATATATCAGAACCACCTATTTACAGTAACTTTGCCAATTCTGCACTCCGTAATTGGTGTACCTGTAGATCATTTCTGTTCTCATTTTTCAGGTCATTTGGCACAAAGGGAGAAATTGAGGAAACCTTCGTAGGAATGGTTCGTAGGTGACCCCGTTTCAAAATTGTGTTCAGGAGACCGTACCTCTGACCAATAAGGCCACCGGCACTAAAAATAATTGATCAGTAAAAAAAATCTGATCAGCAATTTTTTGGAATGATCCTGAGGCGGCCGCCGTACTTTCAAAATTTTGTCCAGTGGCCTGGACATCTGGCTGATATAGCGGTCATTACTAAAAATAGAAAAATCAGCAAAAAAATATTTAAATATCTTCTAAAAAAGCACAAGGACAATTGAGACTAAAGTTTGATGGAATAGTCCTTCGGCGGTCCCCTTTTCAAATTTGTGACCAGGAGTTCTAACCTTGGACCAGTATGGCTACCATTTGTAAATAGAAACTTCAGCCAAAAAATGTTTTAAAAATTCTATTCTGTAACTGAATAAAAAAAAATTGAGACCACACTGTAATGGAATGGTCCTTAGATAGTCCCCTTTCAAACTTCTTTTCGATGGTCCGCACCTTTGACAAATTTTGCTGCTGTTATCAAAAAATGAAAAAAAAAATTAACTAAAAGCTCTTTGAATGACGGCAAACGGGTCTTCCTTGGTCATTGCTTGGAGCTGCCAGTATGCCGGCCAGCCCATTGTTCGTCGACACTCTAATAATGGAAAATCCGGTTAAAATATTTTCTGTGACTATTCCTTTTATAAATCTTATTGGAGTAATGGTTAGTCTAGAGAGTACAATATATAGTATTTGTGAAGTCATTTATCAGCTGTCGTATAGGGTACAATCTCCTGGCTCGCCAATTTTGAAAGAATTAGCTATTTTTAACTCTCCTTAATAGCAATCAGGCGACTTTCCGTCCAGAAAGAACATGCATATATTATCAGAAATAGATAAAGCATTATGTTAGCACCGAGAACTAACAGATTTAATGCATACTGTTCATCACGTTTTACTGTTATCATGGAAAAAGTGACTGTATTATCTCAGCTTTATCTGCTATATCCGTGGATAAAACATTCACCTGCCGAACATCACTGAGCACTCCCGAACAATAACCCTGGTCGAGCTGGAAGAATAAAGATCATGACTTGTACATATTTTTTTATTCTATTGGTTTTATCAACATTTTGTGGTAGGTATTTTTTCACACTTTAAGTTTTAACCTTTTAGCTTACTAGTCTCTATTCCAAAATTGAAAAAAAGTAAATGTATCACCCAAAATCGTTGTGGCAGTAACTTAAAATAATTTAAACTGACTTATACATTGACTTCCTGGACAGAGCCCGGCTTCTGACAGAAAAGTTACTCAGACAAGGGTATGTTGCTCCTAAGTTGCAGTCATTCTTATTAAAGTTTTATGGACATCATCCTTGGTTGAAAGGAATGAAAAAACCGTTTCCCAAATGAAAATGGACCAGTTCCATTGATAGTGTCCCTTCCTCGTACCGGATTTGACATGGGCAGCATGGCGATGTCCTGCACGTAGCGAAGACTGCTTACTCTTCAGGAGCACAAGAGCCTATCCCCGGTTTTTTTGTGGGGTCCATGTTGTTTATATGTTTTTAATTTTTAAGTGTAGTGTTTGTATTGTTTTGGTCTTGTCTTCATTGTTCTCCGGAGTCAATTGTCAGTTGTTTTCGATTTTCCCCTCCTTCGAATATCCCTTTGATATTTCTTGACTTTACTTAAAATAATGACTTTAAAATCGTCATCCAAAATTGTTTAGCATCATTGTAGTGGTTTTATTTTTTATGGTGTCCTGTTCGTTTATCATTAAGATCGCCATCAAATAAATTCTGTTATTAATTTATACAGAATAATAATCATGAAAAAGAAATCGACTACACAATACTGGAACCGGATTCATTCTGTATATTGAAACAGGTATGATAATGCACGCTTTTAAAAAAAATTCTTAAGATGACGTTAACAAATCGTTGATAATCTCACCTATGCCTGTAAAATAAAATAAAAACACCAAGTACTTACAAGAAACAACAGTTTTTCAAGATTTATCTTGATTTAGTGTATCAATATTTATAACTATCACCATCACATTATTCCAGTATATCTATTGTATGGTAGTGATTTGCCAGCGTAGTTTAAAATGAAAGGTAACAAGATGTATTGTAAAATGGTGTGAATGTTGAAATTTTGTTTTGTCTTTCAGATGCACTCCCATCAAAGAGAAATTTCGATCCCGATTCACTCATGCAACGAATGATGTTTAGCCATCATGATGGTGAAAAGGCAGAAGCCCCTGATAACCCAAGTGTATTTGGTTCATACTGGGGTTTTCAAATCCACAACCCAGCCATTTACTTTGGGCAATATGGCAGTCATAGTTCCAAAAATAGTTTCAATTCATTTCATCCGAGTTTTATTCAGTCGACAGGAACATTCGACACATTAAAGAATTCTATAAATACGAACCAAAAAAGTGAGAATGCCGCACATCAATCGAATCTTCGTACAGCAAAAGTTTCCACTAATGGTGGTCCGTCTATAGGAAATATAAATGGATATGGATTTAATCCAACTGTTCTAAACAAACAACTGATGCATTTGTCCGGAGATAATTCATATGGTATGTTGAATGGATACCCACAATCAAACCATCACGGTAAAACCCATGACACAAGTGCTACAAAGATAAGTAAACCTATCCATGTTAGCACTACTCGTCAAGGAACATCAGCTAATAAACATATACAAACAATAGGGGTGCAGAATACTGCAGATGGGAAAAAAGTTTCGTCTACTAGGAGTAAACATTTTGATTCAAATAAATTGAATTTCAGATTCAATGCTGACCAGTTAAACAAAGATATGATGAGTAATGTAATATCAGCCAATAACCAGTTTAGATATGGCTCTACGTTCCGAGAACATGGTATGGCAAATAAATTATCTGACAAAACAGCTCATACTAAATCTACTAGTCACAAAGTAAATTTTGATGCCACAAAATTAAATTCTCAGATGTTTGATGCCGCTGGATATAATCCTGTATATGTAAATAGCAATAAACACAAAAGGAGCAGTGTTAATTTTAATCCTAACACAATGATGAGCAAATTTATGGAACTAAGAACAAATATTGGTTCTTTTGGGTCATATCATCCGAATGACTTGGCCACAAAAAATAATAAATTTTTACAGGTGAGTAATAACAATGAAAATCCCGTTGAATTCGATCCAAATGGTCAAAGTATGTTTCCATCCGTCCAGCACACGGATTGGGGGTTTTCGATTTACAATCCCCTACATTCTCTGGAGCAATATAGTGGTAGCAATACCGGTAAAGGAACAGCGGGGCCACAACCAAATACCGATTCCTCTGCATTCAACCCCAATACTTTAAATGATTATTTGATGTCACTTCTTACGAAACAACCAAACAAAAATGACTTTAACCCGAACAACTTGAATAACAAATTTTTTCAAGGTTTAAATTATAATCCTACAGCTGTTACCATGAAGACCGTTCTGCCCATGTTTCATGAAAACATTCTGTTGCCTAGTGTCACTCATTCAGGCAATCTAACTCGCGCAAATGTGCTTCCCGGGCTTGGGAATTCAGTCAGTTCACAGAATGGATATGTGAAAAACACACATTCTCAATCAAGTAACAGTGCAGTTGTCAATGGTGGTGGAGGGAATGTGCAACAGGTTATGCCAAGTACCACAATGGCGCCTAATGCTGGTACTGAGTATGTAGCAAACACTCATAATGGCCATCAGAGCAATGGAAAAACATCAGCTGGGCCAGAGTTAGGGCAACCAAATTTCAATTTTGGATTAAACACTCAACACACCACAGGTTCGAATAATATTGCTATTAACGGGAATGTGGTGACACAAACAGGAGCAACTAATACCGCAAATGTGCAGGCAACAGGAGTCGGATCACTGGGAGGATCAGTCCAGACAAATGGGAACGGTTACCATCAATCGATGTACCAACAAGGTCCGTCCCAAGGAGTTGTAAACAACACGTCAGTTTTGTCAGGTTCTGGAGGTACTCTGGCACAAACACAACCGGGAGGGCTTGGTAGTACATCAGTACAGCAAACTGGATTAGCAACTACGAATATACAGGCAACAAGTGTTGGAACCGTTGCACAAACCCCAAATAATAATGCTCAAACATCAGCAGGTAGTCTAGGGTCAGCCACAGTACAACAAACAGGAACTGGAAGTCTAGGATCAAACGTAATATCCCAAACAGGAGCTGGAAGTCTTGGTTACACTAATATCGGCCAAACAGGAAATTCCTTGGGATCCAAAACAGTTATCCAAAGCGGGGCTGGCAGTTTGGGGTCAAAACCCATTACACAAACAAATACAGGAGGCTTAGGATCAAACACGGTGTCTCAAACAGCTGCCGGTGGTCTAGGATCGACAGGCGTTGGGCAATCTGGAACTGGTTCATTAGGAACAAACACTGTCTCACAAACTGCAGCTGGTAGTTTAGGATCCAGTAGTGTTAGTCAGACAGGAACCGGAAAGTTAGGATCAAACGCAGTTACACAAATCGGGGCCGGTACTTTAGGATCAAATACCAATAAACAAACAAATTCAGGGGGACTTGGGACGAATACCGTTACACAAACGGTAGCAGGAGGGATTGGATCTCAAACGGTGAACCAGGCTGGTACAGGTTCATTAGGGTCTAATACCGTATCTCAGACAGCTGCTGGTAGCCTTGGTTCAACAAGTGTAACTCAGACTGGATCTGGATCAATAGGTTCTAATACAGTTTTACAAACGGCAGCTGGTAGTCTTGGTTCAACTGGTGTCAGCCAAACTGGTTCTGGTTCGTTGGGTTCTAAGACCATATCACAAACAGCAGCTGGAGGTCTTGGTTCTACAAGCGTTAGTCAGATTGGAATTGGAACATTAGGATCCAATACGGTTTCCCAAACAAGTGCCGGTGGTCTTGGGTCAAATTCGGTTACACAAACTGGTGCTGGAAGCATTGGTTCAAAAACGGTGCAACAAACAAACAATGGCTCTCTGGGATCAAACAATGCAAAACAAACAGGAGCAGGAAGCTTAGGATCAAAATCTATGAATCAGTCTGGAGCAGGAAGCTTAGGATAATCAGAGTTAGTGTGACATCGACATAAAATTTAAAAAATATTCATGCAAAAAGTGCAAATCCTAAATTTTAATGACATCAGGACATACTAATGTAAAACCATCATGGAATAATATTTACTTAGACATAGAATTTGATTTGTACTATACGGTTCTCTGATTTTAATCTTCATCATTGACGGTCACAATCAAAACTTTTAAAAAAGAAATTTAGTAAAGGAAATTGGTATCTTTGGATTGTTATTTTTATTATTTCAAAAGAATACATAAAAAGAGTCAGAAGTTTTCTTCATTTTTTATATTTTTGCCCACTTATTTCAGGTTGCATATGTTCAAAGTCCTCTCATACATTAAGTGCATAATCGAATACTTTAGTTGTTCTAAGTAGCCTTTCACAGGGCACCTTCTCAAAATAGTGTTTCATGCCATTTATTTTAATAGCTACCAATTATTACGATTGTTTGGATGTAACTCCAGATTACCGCGATGCTCAATTGTTTATAAGTTTGTTAGTGCCTTAGTTGTTGAGATCGTTTTTCTTGACTCTTTTTTGCTTTGTTTAGTGCAAGTTTGTCATGAAAAATTTAGTCACTGCAAACTGTCTTAACTAGCCAGATTATCCGGACTTTGTTGATTCTGTTTGTGTTGTTTGCTCCTTCATGCTGTTATATATTGTGAAGGTCTGACGATTAGATGATATTAATTGATTGGTGTGTCATTGTTGACCTGTTATCCGTTTTATTCTGAATTTTTTAATAAGAAAATTGAATCCCTTTTTTATTAATCAGTGCCATATTTGGCTTGTGTATCAGACCATAAAAACATTTTCTTATTTGGTGCAACCTCTTTACACTTCCATTTTTGCTTTGGGTTTAACATTTTTTAGATATTTTTAAGGTCAACGTTAGATGCAGCCCTCCGAACAGAAAATGATTTTCTTGACCTAAAAACTATGTAACTAATTTCGAAATGCGAATACCTAAAAATCTACAACCAGTTACAAACAACACATTAATTCATGAATGTGCATAGCGCACGAGTGACTCATTACTGTTTTTCGGTCACGTGTTGTAGATTTTTGGTATTCGAATTTCGAGATAAGTTATTCTGTTTATTACATTGAAATATTCCATGTATTCAGAAGATTTAATGAGAAAATACTAGGAATTATGTTTTTATGTGACTACAGGTCGACCTCCCTCGTACATATAGCTCTGTCATTAGATGGATTGGCTTTACCCCTATAGATCATTTTGGCATTTTGGAATCTTCACATTTTTGGTTTTCAACATTTTAGGTATTGAGCACAACTGATGAGTCGTAAATCGACCAAATGTGCACATCTTGTGAATCAAAATTGGTATCAAGGAATTGCATATTTCCTAGAGTGAAATATGACTTTCCATTTCACTGGGTGAATTATCGGATTTGATTTCACTCGTAAATCCCGGTATTTCACCACTCATTGTAATAATCCATCGAATCCATATAAAACATACATAACAAATATCAAGAAACTACTTCAGAAAAAGCCAAGTTGCTTCCCAAACAATATGAGACCTCTACTAAAAAGATCAATGCCAAAAAGGGATAATTTTGGTACACAAGTTTCTACAACGTCCGAAAATATCCAACATATAATTGCACTTTCTGCTTCGACAACCCATATTTGGAAAATTTTATGATGGTAGAACAGGGATAAATAACGTGTGCAGAATTTTTCAGATGTCAAACATTACAAATCTACCCTGAACGTTTAACGTAGTTCTCCTTTTATGAATTACAAAAATTTTATTGTGACTATTTGCATACTATAAGTTGAATTGATCTACTGTGGATTCATTTATTTTCGTGGATACCAATTTCCGTGGATAGAGAAAAAAGACATTTCGTGCGATACTTAAATTCGTGGATTGCTGGCTTAGAAAACTAGAGACTCTCAAGAGCCCGTGTCGCTCACCTACATCTACTGTGGTTTTGAAATCATGTAAAATAAGGTTAAAATCATAATGAAAAGCATTAATAAATTGCTTCGCTGAGCGCAGCTGGATAGGACCGAAGAGGTCCAACCATGAACAGTTGGGGCAAAAAAGGACACAATATTCGCGCTTGATACAGGTCTGAATTTGGATTGTAATTAAATATTTGACACATAATAGGTTTCTGACACAGAATAACTGTAGTCAAAGAACTTAGAATTGGTCATAGGATTTGAATCTATATTCAATTTTCTGCTTTTTGTGCAATACACTATGCTGTTGCAAATTGAACCCCCCCCCAAAAAAAAAAAAAATTACCCCTTTTTTGCTTTTGTGCAATACACTATGCTGTTGTGTATTGACCCCCCCCCAAAAAAAAAATAAAATAAAATAAAATAAATAAATAAAAAATTCTTTTACATTTCTTTATACATAATTTACAAGCAGTGTAATTGAATCATTCACAACATTTTACTTTAAATGTGTTTGGATTACCTCCCTTACACTGCTTTTAAATTGTCTTAATTGTCCATTAACCAGGAAAATGTTAAAAATTGACAATTTTGGTCATGTTGACTTATTTGTAGATCTTACTTTGCTGAACATTATTGCTGTTTACAGTTTATCTATATCTATAATAATATTCAAGATAATAACCAGAGTGGACACACAAAAATGTCTCGCCTGTCGTGTATTTCTAATGAAAGTAAATGCTATCAGACATACATTATAAATTTTAAGCTGTAAATCAGGGGCGGGTCCAGGTGAGGGCATAATGGGCGTACGCCCCCCCCCTTTTTCAAAAAAAAAAAAAAAAAACTATCGTAATCTGCTTATATTGTATTGAATATGGCAATTTATCATATTCATTAATTAAACATATACTCTAAAATATACATGGTTCAAGTCAGGAACCGTTACATTAGTGCATTTCACAATTATTTTATGTTTTTTAGCAAAAAAAAGGTCCAAAAAATTTATTATATGCCCCCCCTTTCAAATATCCTGGAAACGCCCCTGTAAATAATGAGAAAATGAGGTCAAGGTCAGATGACACCATCCAGTTGGACATGTACACCTTACAATCCTTCCATACACCAAATATAGTAGACCTATTGCATACCGTATTCGAAAAACAGGCCAAAACACAATAAAATGCTCCGCTGGGCGCAGCTAGATACGACCGCAGATGTCAAACCCTGAATAGTTGGGGCAATTATGAACACAACATTCAAGCTTGATACAATACTGAATTTGGATTGTGAATAAATATTTGACACAGCATAGGTTTCTGTCACAGAATGAATGTTGTCTAAGAACTTAAAAATTTTTAATTTACCTATTCAAACCATATCAGTATTATTTGTTTTTATATATAAATCAGAAATAACCAATTTAAAATTTAAAATTGGGCACACATATCAATTTCTTGCTATTGTGCAATACTGTGCAATTGAAGATTTCTTGCTATTGTGCAATACTGTGCAATTGAAAATTTCTTGAAATATTTGACACATAATAGGTTTCTGACACAGAATAACTGAAATCAAAGAACTTAGAATTGGTCATATGATTTCAATTTATATTCAATTTTTTGCTTCTTGTGCAATACAATATGCTGTGGAGAATTGCCCCCCCCCCCCCCCCAAAAAAAAAAAAAAATAATTTACCCCTTTTTTAGCTTTTGTGCAATACACTATGAAGTTGCACATTGACCCACTCTCCCCAAAAAAAACCCAAAAAACAATAAAATTTATTGTAACCCCCCCCCCCACCCCTTTTTTTGCTAAAAAAAATTTGAAATTTTCTTTTTAATTTATGAAATATGAAATGAGAAAAAAATTTTGTTTTCAAATCCCCCCCCCCCATTTCTTTATACTTTGCTACCATAACAGCCCATTTAAATACACCATAAACGTATTAAAATAGAAAATGACATCATAGTCATGGATCAAACAAAGTTTAATTTTGGACCCTGATTTGGACCAACTTGAAAACTGGGCCCATAATAAAATAAAATGCTCCGCTGGGCGCAGCTTGATACGACCGCAGAGGTCGAACCCTGAACAGTTGGGGCAAGTATGGACACAACATTCAAGCTTGATACAGCACTGAATTTGGTTGATTGATTGATTGTTGCTTAACGTCCAGTGGCAAATATTTCATGCATCTTCATGACGAGAACCAGTTCAATTTATCAAACAATTCAATTAGGGGTGGGATGGGACACAAAGGGGAACCAATTTTGACTGCCACTGTAAAAGGAGGATGGTTGGGTAGGGTCGGATAATTTAGCCTCCTGTAGCGGCCATCAGCCTACTCTTTTTCGAAAACTACAGAAGGGGTCTTTAGCGTGCAGGGAGTGTGGCATTCTCCAAACACGTTACCCACTATGGTCCGCGGTCAGGCTTTCCGTATTATGACCTGACAACCCCCCCAACGAGACTGAATTTGGATTGTGAATAAATATTTGACACAGCATAGGTTTCTGACACAGAATTAATGTGGTCTAAGAACTTAAAATTTTTTAATTTACCTATTCAAACAATATCAGTATTATTTGTTTTTATATATAAATCAGAAATAACCAATTTAAAATTTAAAATTGGGCACACATATCAATTTCTTGCTATTGCGCAATACTGTGCAATTGAAGATTTCTTGCTATTGTGCAATACTGTGCAATTGAAAATTCCCCCCCCCCCCAAAAAAAATAAATAATTTACCCCTTTTTTAGCTTTTGTGCAATACACTATGAAGTTGCACATTGACCCCCCCCCCCCTCCCAAAAAAAAAAACCAAAAAACAATAAAATTTATTGTAACCCCCCTTTTTTTGCTAAAAGAAATTTGAAATTTCCTTTTTAATTTATGAAATATGAAATGAGAAAAAAATTAAATGTGTTTGGATTACCTCCCTTAGCCCACCAAGATAATATCATACATTTCTATTTACTTATACTAAAGTTATTGTGCAAAAACCAAGAAAAATGCTTATTTGGGCCCTTTTTTAGCCCCTAATTCCTAAACTGTTGGGATCAAAACTCCAAAAAATGGTCATAAACCTTGTGTTAAAATTTCATAGATTTCTATTTACTTATACTAGAGTTATTGTGCGAAAACCAAGAAAAATGCTTATTGGGCCCTTTTTTGGCCCCTAATTCTTAAACTGTTGGGACCAAAACTCCCAAAATCAATCCCAACCTTCCTTTTGTGGTCATAAACCTTGTGTTTAAATTTCATAGATTTCTATTAACTTATACTAAAGTTATAGTGCGAAAACCAAATGTCTACAGACTCCGACGGACGATGACGACGACGACGACGACGACGACGACGACGCCAACGTCATACCAATATACGACCGCAAAAATTTTGCGGTCGTATAAAAACTAAGTACATGTTTAGATTTAGCATATCAAAAAACCCCAAGAATTCAATTTTTGTTAAAATCAAACTAAGTTTAATTTTGGACCCTTTGGACCTTAATTTAGACCAATTTGAAAACGGGACCAAAAATTAAGAATCTAAATACACGGTTAGATTCGGCATATCAAAGAACCCCAATAGTTCAATTTTCGATGAAATCAAACAAAGTTTAATTTTGGACCCTTTTGGCCCCTAATTCCTAAACTGTTGGGACCAAAACTGCCAAAATCAATCCCAACCTTCCTTTTGTGGTCATAAACCTTATGTTTAAATTTCATAGATTTCTATTTACTTATACTAAAGTTATTGTGCAAAAACCAAGAAAAATGCTTATTTGGGCCCTTTTTTAGCCCCTAATTCCTAAACTGTTGGGACCAAAACTCCCAAAAACAATCCCAACCTTCCTTTTGTGGTCATAAACCTTGTGTTAAAATTTCATAGATTTCTATTTACTTATACTAGAGTTATTGCGCGAAAACCAAGAAAAATGCTTATTGGGCCCTTTTTTGGAACCTAATTCTTAAACTGTTGGGACCAAAACTCCAAAAAACAATCCCAACCTTCCTTTTGTGGTCATAAACCTTGTGTTTAAATTTCATAGATTTCTATTAACTTATACTAAAGTTATAGTGCGAAAACCAAATGTCTTCGGACGACGACGCCGACGACGACGCCAACGTCATACCAATATACGACCGCAAAAATTTTGCGGTCGTATAAAAACTTAACTATAACCACTGAACCATGAAAATGAGGTCAAGGTCAGATGACACCTGCCAGTTGGACATGTACACCTTACAATCCTTCCATACTCCAAATATACTAGACCTATTGCTTATAGTATCTGAGATATGGACTTGACCACCAAAACTTAACCTTGTTCACTGATCCTTGAAATGGGGTCGAGGTCAATTGAAAACTGTCTGACGGAGATGAGGACCTTGTAAGGTAGGCACATACCAAATATAGGTATCCTATTACTCATAATAAGAAAAATTAACATTACAAAAAATATTAACTCTTTTTTCAAGTAGTCACTGAACCATGAAAATGAGGTCAAGGACAATGTACATATGACAGACGGAAACTTCGTAATATAAGGCATCTATATACAAAGTATAAAGCATCCAGGTCTTCCACCTTCTAAAATATAAAGCTTTTAAGAAGTGAGTTAACGCTGCCGCCGCCGGATCACTATCCCTATGTCGAGCTTTCTGCGACTAAAGTCGCAGGCTCGACAAAAAATGGAAGTGAGTTCCGCGACAATTTACACATGCTAAATATTTTAAATAAAATTGTTTGAGCGTTTATATGTTACCAAAGACAAAATTACATGAAATACTGTATCCTCTGTGGATATAGTTGACTCATCATGTGTCAGTATCCAAGTACATGCTGTAAAAACGCAATTTTTCAATGTTGTCTCGGGTAGGTACATCAAAACTCCGTGGTTTCAAACTTGAGTGCATTTAAGTTCAAGTAAAAATATTATTTTTCGTTGGATATTTAAATTCATGGTTTACTGGAACCCACGAAAACCACGAAAATTGGTATACAACAAATTTTAATGAATCCACAGTACTTCAAAATTTTTTTTTAGTATGCAGACAAGGCAAAAACGGTTTGTATCTCAACTCAATTTTAAGTGCACAATTGCTGTATCTTAATATATCGTTCATTTGAAGACAAATCTAAAGGCAACATTTGAACAATTGAATTGAATGGAAAATATAATATGTTCTGTTTTCTGTTACACAAGGGAAAAGGGCTCAAGGAGATTTGAACATAACAGCAACAAGAATTCATTAATATTGGCTAGATGTAATTTTGTAATATAAATTAATTTACTAAGAGTAGAAATTTGCATCAAGAACCATAACTCCAACAATCCTACCTACACTGAAACAGTACAATATTAAACATTTTAACCTTCATACCAAATCAGAAAGAATTGAAACTGCATATCAAAGTATAAATTGTCTGCATGTATGAATTTCTGTGAAAAAGGCACAATTTTTATCAAGCATAAGAAATGTGTGCAATAATTTCTGAATTTACAGTATTGAAAACATTTTTGATCCAGGAGCAGCTTAACATACAGTCGTAATACAATAAGGTTTCAAGTTAGGATTCATTATTGGTGACAACAGTACAAAATTCAACAAAACCATCGCCAAGAGAGTCAGTTAGTCACTACCACTTACAATGTAATATTCCTGTTTCTCTGAAATAATTGACTGAACATGATTATATGATTAATCAATTTCTACAACCACAAAAAGCCACAATCTCCAGTATTTAAAGTCATTTTTTGACAATATTTCTAAACATTCTGAAAAGGTGTTCATTAAATACAAACCCGTAATCACGATCATAATAAAAACAGTATTACACAATGTTTTTATATAACAATGAAATATAATTAAACTAGATGTACTGTGAGCAAAGCTCACAAAGGATACCCCCCGCTTTGAAGTCCAATTATCTCCCTTGTGTGATATCGGAAAGCAAAGATTTTTCTTCATGCACATCTTTGGATGATGTACTTCCTTTCTGTAAAGATTCATTGAAATCCATTGAGCGGTCTAGGAGGAGTTGCACTTACAAGATATATGGACAGACGGACGGACGGACGGCACGACGGACGGATGGACGGACAGACAGACAGACAGACAGACGGACAAGGTGATTCCTATATACCCCCCCCCCAACTTTGTTTGCGGGGGGTATAAAAACTTATGGATTCTGATCAAATTTTCTGCTTTTCTGACGAATATTCTGATATGTTTTTGATTTCATCTGTTTTTTCATCTTCTTCTCATCCTTACCATGTCTCCAGTTATGGACACTGGTAAAACATCTGAAAAATTAACATATGATATATAAATATAAGGTAAGGTTTCTGTTGGTCATATATATACTCAGAATTTAGTAGAATATTGTATCGTGTTTTAATAATTGCTGGAATCATTTCTTGATTTGATGGTTGCAAAATTACTTTACTGGGAATTAGTAGAGCATGAAAATAGATGTTTTCAAACATCAAACTTACAAATTTATGCTTGCAAATATTAGTTGTATTCAAATGCAACTGCCCTTAAAATTGTAAGTAAAAAGGATCTGAATCCATATATGATGCTTTGCATTAATATACCATGAATTCTGAATGGCATCAATTTCAGATTATCAGTGTAACTAAATGTTAAAGCCATTGTTGTATTTGAAATAAAAATTAATGTGTTTAATTGGAAATCCTTTATGAATGACATCAAAGCAATTCCTTTTTAAACCCACTTTATGATTTTCATGCAACTTCTGCCAAAATATAATATAAAGTGACTTTTTATCTGTGAGCTTGATTACTCAGATTTAACTGAATGGGAAACTTTGGATAGAATTGTCAACTCTTGATAAGAGCTTGTATTAATTTCACCCATTTAACACCTGTTGCTACATATGGGTGAAATAAGAAATCTTGATATAAGCAAGTGCAGACTGTTATAAAGTTATGACAAATCAACCACCAAGCTTATTTTCCTGCGAAAAAACTGACATTGTTAGATGCCCTTAGCAGACATTATACCTCTTATTTTATTATTGAAATATTTTTATTTTGATGAAACTTTTTATATTTATTTTTATAATTCAATACACAAAGAAATTTTAAAGAATACCTGCCAAATTGATTTTATACCTAAGTTTGAACAACCATGTATCCAGCTCAATGTTAAATCACAAGCATACTTTATTTTATTCTCTAACTACTTCAGGACAAATTGTAAGTATAAAGGAACTTAGGTTTGAATGTTCAGTGGAACATTTGTATTGGCAACTCTCATTAATCACTGGTTAGAGGAGTTACAGATTAATAGGTTTTAAGATGAGTTTCTATTTCAAGAGTGGAGAGCAGTAGGCTAGTGAAATGGATATCCAACCATGACAGACAGTCCCGTCTATGGCTGTCCACCATTGAAATGGCCGATTTACAGAAGAACAGGATACCTGATTTCTTAATAAGTAGTAAGTTTTATTGAATGAAAAATTACATGACAAAAGAGGTTGAACAAAAAACCAATATAAAACAGATTAAAGGTGTGTTGTTAACACATAAGGTTATTAAAGCTAACCATGTAGAAACACCTAGAATTTATGGAGTTGTCTCCCCTATTATACTACGTTTTGACATGGAAACCAGAATAATCATGCCAAAGAAAAAACAAAATATGAGGTGCACTTGTTGGCATTTGTTACTGAAGATTTCTTGAAAGTGTAACTGAAATCCATTCATAGGTTTGAGAAATTTTGGATAATTATCATTTAAGAAAAAGCATTTCAAACCTTACTAATGCCACATTATTATACCCATTTTTGTAGTTTGACATACCCTGTTTTAATGTGTTCTTCCAATGTTGGGTGGAATGATTCTGCCTTTAATCCACAACAACTCCAGTTTTTGTCACAACCTGAAACAGGAAACTGTTATTACTGCATCTTTGTAATATTTTGACAAATTAAGACATTTAAATTACAACTATGATAAAATTAACTTCGTACACTTCCTACTCTACAATTTTTTTTTTTTTTTTTTTTTTTTTTTTTTTTAAATATATTCAAATACATTTATTGCAAAGCAATGATATATAAAGCCTGAAATTGATTTTCATTCCATCAGGATGTAAGATATTTGTAAATGGAGAATATCCTCAAATTGAGAAGATTGTTTTGGTTTGAATCACATCCCTTTATAAAAGGATGTGGAAAACTGATCTAATGTGTAAGTTCATCTATTTAAAGTGACTTGCTGGAAAATTCCTAATGTGATGTAATAAATTAATTCCTACTATGTTTTAATTTCTAATTGGGACAGATATACATTTATGAATGATGGCTGAAAATATTTCACATTAGCTAGAAACAGTTATAAATCATTATTGTAAATATTACCTAAAATATGTAAGCTAAAGTGGCTGAAAACATACATATTTTATTAACATGTATGTACAAGTGACAGCAAATCTTATTTTCCTTCATCACTGTTTGGAGCTGCTCAAGACCCCACTTGCCTGACCAAACACTCACGTAACCTTCAGGCACCATACATTGTCCAACTAATAACTGATTTTTTCTCCTTTGGAAAATCCTCTTAAAAATTACAAAACCACAAAATCTGACATCATCTGAACACTTAACTTTTCCACAAAAAATAATAAAAGGTTTAAAAAAAAATCCATTATTCTTGGACAATGCAAATTCTTTGTTGTCCTTGTCAAGCCCTATATAAAATTATTCTGATTTCACAAATATAATTTCAAGGAAGTTATTTCCCTTTACAGGTATTACTCCTGGGAAATAACTCTGTAAAATCAAGTGTAAGCATCTGTTTTGAGAAACAAGTCACCTAAAAAAAGGCAAATACGTTACCATGTATATTTAAAAGTTTCTGTAACATATTTTTTTTACCAATATATTTTTTCATTACTGTACTCACCTATATAACAAGGGTGAAATTTGCATTCATCTGGATTTTTCAAGGTTACAAACTTTGCAAGACAATTCATGCAATTCATGTTACCATGTATATTTAAAAGTTTCTGTAACATATTTTTTTTACAAATATATTTTTTCATTACTGTACTCACCTATATAACCAGGGTAACCATGTATATTTAAAAGTTTCTGTAACATATTTTTTTACCAATATATTTTTTCATTACTGTACTCACCTATATAACCAGGGTGAAATTTGCATTCATCTGGATTTTTCAAGGTTACAAACTTTGCAAGACAATTCATGCAATGACCATCTTTGAGAGGATCTGATCCACTTTTCATCTTGCAACTAGAGGATATATAATAAATATGTATATACAGACATAAAGAGTGCAAATTTACACCACATTAGAAAAGTATTCAAACAGACATAAAAGAAAGTGAGCACAACTAATGTGTATACTGAAAGGCAAGAGAAAAAACTTTTTCTATTCCACATCTGTTACTATCTTGCTCATTCTCCAATTTTTCTTTACAAAACTATTTCTACTGATATTTCTCCTCAAAAAGACTGTTTAATGTATACCCCATTAATTCAATTCATGGGTTTCTTTAAAAGTGATTTAAAAGATGGGTTTTTTTAAAAGTGAACTTATGATTTTCAAAATACAAATGTGCATACCGTAGAACTTCGATAGCTCGAACTCCAAGGGACTGTCGAAATCTGTTTGAGGTATCGGTAGTTCGAGTAACCAAAGTTTGTTCAAGTACGAAAAATTGTCAGAAACATGACTATATGAGTTGGTATACCTGATCATAACAACAAATATTTCTTAATTAAAATTTAATAGGTTAATCACTAGTTATCATGACATCTTTATTACATTGAACAGTAAATTTTCAATGGTAAAATACACTATTATGTAATTATTGGGACCAAAATTTTTGTTTGACTTTTCGAGAAATCAGTGTCCAAGAAACCGCCGCTTTTTCAACATGAAAATAAAGGGAAAACTGATGGGACTTTCAAAACGGTTCGAGCCAACGGTGGTGTTCGAGCGATCCGAGTTCGAGCTACCGAATTTCGACTATATATATAAGAATGTCCTTAACACGTGTCTCCTTATTATGTATGAATTATGCACTGCTTCTCCATGTTGGGATCTCTGTGATAATTTGATTGTTGCAGTTCACAAGCATATTTAAACCTATATACTTATTTTTGATCCACAAATCATCAAATGTCAGCTGTGAGCCACCAATATCAACTAAAAAGCTTCATATTCTGTTGAAAGGCTGATATTTGTGACAATACACATATATGTATACTGAAAACCAATTAATCAGTTTGTTGTACTTTATTTGGTTGTTTTTACTGTTTTCTGGGTGTTACTACCATCACTATAAAGCATCATGTTAAGATGAGGAGCAAAACGATAAAATATTCCAGATTATTTAAGTTTATGATTAGTTGGTTGATCAGGCTACAATTTTCTCTCTCCACTAGAGATGTGAGAAGAACGGAGTACAATCAACCATGGATTTCTGATCATAACATGATAATTACTAAAACCAAATTGACAGCAAACCATATTTTCCTTTGTCACTATTTGAGCCACTTGCTCAACATACATTTCTAAACCAGAATTTTTCCTTTGGAAAATCAGGATAAAACTTCTTATACTTATACTTATGTAGCATGTTATTAAATGATATGATAAAAATTTCCTTAATATGGCAAATTTAGCATGACCAATATCTTTAAGTTGCCGTGGTCTTTGATTGATTGATTGTTTGCTTAATTTATTTATTTAGTTGGGGTTTAACGCCGTTTTCAGCACATTTTGGCCATTTCGCGGCGGCCAGTTTTTATTGGTGGAGGAAGCCGGAGTACCCGGAGAGAACCACCGACCTTCGGTAGGAAAATTGGCAATCCTTGTCAATTAAGATCGGAGTCGAACCCACCCCGCCACAGGTGAGATTCGAACTCACAACCCCAGCGTTGACAGGCTAGTGATCAGTAGTAGTCATGACGAACTACCTAGACCACTCGGCCACCGAGGCCCCCATTGTTTGCTTAAAGTTCAGTGGCAAATATTTCATGCTTCTTCAGGACGAGAACCAGTTTAACAATTTATCAAACAATTCAAGTAGGGGTGGGACTGGACACAAAAGGTAATAAATTTTGACTGCCAATGTAAAAGGGTGGATAATTGAGCCTTCTGTAGCAGCCATTAGCCTATTATTTTTCAAAAACTACAGAAGGGTTCTTTAGCATGAATGGAATGTGGCATTCTCAAAACACGTTACCCACATCAGGCTTTCCGTATTATGAGCCCTGGTCTTTATAAATACTGGTATGAAAATTTATCTGGTTAATAATTTAATACAGATTTTAAAGTCAATATGGAAAGAGGGTAATATGGAATTCCATACGGACCGGCAATTTGGAAACAGGGCAATATGGAATTCCATACAGACTTGTTTTACAAACTATTTTGTCATACAGAATAGCCATACAGACCAGCTGTACTGACTGTTTAGATTATTTAATAAAAGTGTTACAAACTTCCTGATTCTGTATTGGCCCTGTATTGATTCTCGGTCAGCTGTTATACCAATACAAGCTTACCTTGAATCAATACAAGGAACAATACAGAATCATCAAGTTAGTAACACTATATTATTGAATAGAAATTGAAATATGTACCCAATTTTGTGAGAATTACATCTCCTGTTATAAAAGTCTGTCATTTCATCCTTATAGTCCACTGAAATTATAAAACAGAAATTTTTTTCACAAAAATCATACAGCTAAAATATATAGGTATACATTTATCACATCAAACAGATTTCCTGGTAGTGAAATATGAGATTCATGCTTTATTAACTAATTCACTTAAATTTGATTAAGAACCACACTCTCTACTCCAAGAAGTTTTGTTCATATATCTTTGATTTAAAACAACCATAACATTATGAATTGGCAATCATTATGGTTAACTGGTTAAGTAATTTTTATACACCATAGCAATAACTAAACAAATACATACATGAATCCTTGGTAACAATATCATCAATACCATAATTATTCCAGTAATATCTTCTCAGTTTCTTTGCTTCTTTCCTCCTTTCATGATCAACCTGAAGTTAAACAAAGAAAATAATGAATATATATGGCATTAAATAAAAAAATTTTAATCAACAATACTAAAATAAAATGCTCCGCTGGGCACAGCTAGATACGACCGCAGATGTCGAACCCTGAATAGTTGGGGCAATTATGAACACAACATTCAAGCTTGTTACAATACTGAATTTGGATTGTGAATAAATATTTGACACAGCATAGGTTTCTGACACAGAATGAATGTTGTCTAAGAACTTAAAAATTTTTAATTTACCTATTCAAACCATATCAGTATTATTTGTTTTTATATATAAATCAGAAATAACCAATTTAAAATTTAAAATTGGGCACACATATCAATTTCTTGCTATTGCGCAATACTGTGTAATTGAAAATTTCTTCAAATATTTGACACATAATAGGTTTCTGACACAGAATAACTGAAATCAAAGAACTTAAAATTGGTCATATGATTTGAATTTATATTCAATTTTTTGCTTTTGTGTAATACAATATGCTGTGGAGAATTGCCCCCCCCCCAAAAAAATAATAATTTACCCCTTTTTTTAGCTTTTGTGCAATACACTATGAAGTTGCACATTGACCCCCCTCCCAAAAAAAAAACAAAAAACAATAAAATTTATTGTAACCCCCCCCCCTTTTTTTTGCTAAAAAAAATTTGAAATTTTCTTTTTAATTTATGAAATATGAAATGAGAAAAAGTTACCCCCTCCCCAATTTCTCATTTAACCCCCCCCCAAATTTTGTTTTCAACCCCCCCCCCCCCCCATTTCTTTATACTTTGCAACCATAACAGCCCATTTAAATACACCATAACATATTAAAATAGAAAATGACATCATAGTCATGGATGGCAAATTTTAAATATACATATTAAAAGCAGTTTAGATAAGATAAACAAAAAAGCTTCATCAGCACATTTTATATTGGCAAATTTCCAATGGAATTTGTTAATAATAAAGTTTTGATAACAGGGCACACATATCAATTTCTTGCTATTGCGCAATACTGTGCAATTGAAAATTTCTTCAAATATTTGACACATAATAGGTTTCTGACACAGAATAACTGAAATAAAGAACTTAGAATTGGTCATATGATTTGAATTTATATTCAATTTTTTGCTTTTGTGTAATACAATATGCTGTGGAGAATTGCCCCCCCCCCCCAAAAAAAAAAAATAATTTACCCCCTTTTTAGCTTTAATTTTGGACCCCGATTTGGACCAACTTGAAAACTGGGCCCATAATAAAAAAACTAAGTACATGTTTAGATTCAGCATATCAAAGAACCCCAAGAATTCAATTTTTGTTAAAATCGAACTAAGTTTAATTTTGGACCCTTTGGACCTTAATGTAGACCAATTTGAAAACGGGACCAAAAATTAAGAATCTAAATGCACGGTTAGATTCGGCATATCAAAGAACCCCAATAGTTCAATTTTCGATGAAATCAAACAAAGTTTAATTTTGGACCCCGATTTGGACCAACTTGAAAACTGAGCCCATAATAAAAAAACTAAGTACATGTTTAGATTCAGCATATCAAAGAACCCAAAGAATTCAATTTTTGTTAAAATCAAACTAAGTTTAATTTTGGACCCTTTGGACCTTAATGTAGACCAATTTGAAAACGGGACCAAAAATTAAGAATCTAAATGCACGGTTAGATTTGGCATATCAAAGAACCCCAATAGCTCAATTTTCGATGAAATCAAACAAAGTTTAATTTTTTACCCCGATTTGGACCAACTTGAAAACTGGGCCCATAATAAAAAAACTAAGTACATGTTTAGATTCAGCATATCAAAGAACCCAAAGAATTCAATTTTTGTTAAAATCAAACTAAGTTTAATTTTGGACCCTTTGGACCTTAATGTAGACCAATTTGAAAACGGGACCAAAAATTAAGATCCTAAATGCACGGTTAGATTCGGCATATCAAAGAACCCCAACAGTTAAATTTTCAATGAAATCAAACAAAGTTTAATTTTGGACCCTTTTGGCCCCTAATTCCTAAACTGTTGGGACCAAAACTCCAAAAATCAATCCCAACCTTCCTTTTGTGGTCATAAACCTTGTGTTTAAATTTCATAGATTTCTATTTACTTATACTAAAGTTATTGTGCAAAAACCAAGAAAAATGCTTATTTTGGCCCTTTTTTAGCCCCTAATTCCTAAACTGTTGGGACCAAAACTCCCAAAAACAATCCCAACCTTCCTTTTGTGGTCATAAACCTTGTGTTAAAATTTCATAGATTTCTATTTACCTATACTAGAGTTATTGTGCGAAAACCTAGAAAAATGCTTATTGGGCCCTTTTTTGGCCCCTGATTCTTAAACTGTTGGGACCAAAACTCCCAAAATCAATCCCAACCTTCCTTTTGTGGTCATAAACCTTGTGTTTAAATTTCATAGATTTCTATTAACTTATACTAAAGTTATAGTGCGAAAACCAAATGTCTTCGGACGACGCCGCAGACGACGGACGACGACGACGACGACGACGACAACGTCATACCAATATACGACCGCAAAAATTTTGCGGTCGTATAAAAACAATTAACAATTTCTACTGGAAAAAATTCTTTTTGAAAAAAAAACTATTTATAGTTCTGCTGTGAATTTTAATATATTTAAAGTTTCCAAATACAAATATTTACTGTATATTTAAAATTTCCAAGTACAAATATTACAGTTACTTACAGCATATTTCTTATCCAATTTATTCTGTATTTCTGCACCAATTTTTCTCAGCTGACATACTACTTCAAGAAGACATTTTTCAGACTTTCCTGATAATTTGATTTTTGTCTTTTTCATATTTTTCTCTATGAATTCATTGTTTGCTTTATGATCTATTTTTAGAACAACGTCTTTGTGCAATAGATAAATTTGTTTCATTTGTTCATTATTCTCTAATAATTTAGTATTTCCAGCAAACATAGGAATAGTTACATCCAAACTGTGTTGGAATTTTTTCCATTTTTTGTTCATCATAAACTGAAACTGTGTAGGTGTCATTCTTTGACAGTCAGTTTTTGACTCTATCCTTTTACAGGTTATAAATGACTCCATTAAGTCATAATTCTGGTGTTTTATTGCATTATACAATATCAATACAAACATAGCATGGCTATACTGTTGTACACGAATATTGTGTAACATTGGTTTTAGCATAGCCACTACGGAAACTGGCCAATTTTCTGTCCTAACAGATTGATTTAAGAACTCAGCCATTTCCTGCAGCTCCAACTGTTTGACTTTCTGGGTCACATCTATTTCTGAAAAAGAATTTCATGTCAATGTAAATACCAAATAAAATGCTCCGCTGGGCGCAGCTAGATACGACCGCAGATGTCGAACCCTGAATAGTTGGGGCAATTATGAACACAACATTCAAGCTTGATACAATACTGAATTTGGATTGTGAATAAATATTTGACACAGCATAGGTTTCTGTCACAGAATGAATGTTGTCTAAGAACTTAAAAATTTTTAATTTACCTATTCAAACCATATCAGTATTATTTGTTTTTATATATAAATCAGAAATAACCAATTTAAAATTTAAAATTGGGCACACATATCAATTTCTTGCTATTGCGCAATACTGTGTAATTGAAAATTTCTTGAAATATTTGACACATAATAGGTTTCTGACACAGAATAACTGAAATCAAAGAACTTAAAATTGGTTATATGATTTGAATTTATATTCAATTTTTTGCTTCTTGTGCAATACAATATGCTGTGGAGAATTGCCCCCCCCCCCCAAAAAAAAATAATAATTTACCCATTTTTTTAGCTTTTGTGCAATACACTATGAAGTTGCACATTGACCCCCCCTCCCAAAAAAAAAACAAAAAACAATTAAATTTATTGTAACCCCCCCCCCCCCTTTTTTTGCTAAAAAAAATTTGAAATTTTCTTTTTAATTTATGAAATATGAAATTAAATGAAAAAATTACCCCCTCCCCAATTTCTCATTTACCCACCCACCCCCAAATTTTGTTTTCAACCCCCCTCCCCCCCCATTTCTTTATACTTTGCAACCATAACAGCCCATTTAAATACACCATAACATATTAAAATAGAAAATGATATCATAGTCATGGATGGCAAATTTTAAATATACATAATTTAAAAGCAGTTTAGATAAGATAAACAAATAAAATGCTGCGCTGGGCGCAGCTTGATACGACCGCAGAGGTCGAACCCTGAACAGTTGGGGCAAGTATGGACACAACATTCAAGCTTGATACAGCACTGAATTTGGTTGATTGATTGATTGTTGCTTAACGTCCAGTGGCAAATATTTCATGCATCTTCATGACGAGAACCAGTTCAATTTATCAAACAATTCAATTAGGGGTGGGATGGGACACAAAGGGGAACCAATTTTGACTGCCACTGTAAAAGGAGGATGGTTGGGTAGGGTCGGATAATTTAGCCTCCTGTAGCGGCCATCAGCCTACTCTTTTTCGAAAACTACAGAAGGGGTCTTTAGCGTGCAGGGAGTGTGGCATTCTCCAAACACGTTACCCACTATGGTCCGCGGTCAGGCTTTCCGTATTATGACCTGACAACCCCCCCAACGAGACTGAATTTGGATTGTGAATAAATATTTGACACAGCATAGGTTTCTGACACAGAATTAATGTGGTCTAAGAACTTAAAATTTTTTAATTTACCTATTCAAACAATATCAGTATTATTTGTTTTTATATATAAATCAGAAATAACCAATTTAAAATTTAAAATTGGCCACACATATCAATTTCTTGCTATTGCGCAATACTGTGCAATTGAAGATTTCTTGCTATTGTGCAATACTGTGCAATTGAAAATTCCCCCCCCCCCCAAAAAAAATAAATAATTTACCCCTTTTTTAGCTTTTGTGCAATACACTATGAAGTTGCACATTGACCCCCCCCCCCTCCCAAAAAAAAACCCAAAAAACAATAAAATTTATTGTAACCCCCCTTTTTTTGCTAAAAGAAATTTGAAATTTCCTTTTTAATTTATGAAATATGAAATGAGAAAAAAATTAAATGTGTTTGGATTACCTCCCTTAGCCCACCAAGATAATATCATACATTTCTATTTACTTATACTAAAGTTATTGTGCAAAAACCAAGAAAAATGCTTATTTGGGCCCTTTTTTAGCCCCTAATTCCTAAACTGTTGGGATCAAAACTCCAAAAAATGGTCATAAACCTTGTGTTAAAATTTCATAGATTTCTATTTACTTATACTAGAGTTATTGTGCGAAAACCAAGAAAAATGCTTATTGGGCCCTTTTTTGGCCCCTAATTCTTAAACTGTTGGGACCAAAACTCCCAAAATCAATCCCAACCTTCCTTTTGTGGTCATAAACCTTGTGTTTAAATTTCATAGATTTCTATTAACTTATACTAAAGTTATAGTGCGAAAACCAAATGTCTACAGACTCCGACGGACGACGACGACGACGACGACGACGCCAACGTCATACCAATATACGACCGCAAAAATTTTGCGGTCGTATAAAAAGCTTCATCAGCACATTTTATATTGGCAAATTTCCAATGGAATTTGTTAATAATAAAGTTTTGATAACAGGGCACACATATCAATTTCTTGCTATTGCGCAATACTGTGCAATTGAAAATTTCTTCAAATATTTGACACATAATAGGTTTCTGACACAGAATAACTGAAATAAAGAACTTAGAATTGGTCATATGATTTGAATTTATATTCAATTTTTTGCTTTTGTGTAATACAATATGCTGTGGAGAATTGCCCCCCCCCCCAAAAAAAAAATAATTTACCCCAGTTTTAGCTTTAATTTTGGACCCCGATTTGAACCAACTTGAAAACTGGGCCCATAATAAACAAGAGTTGACACACAAAAATGTCTCGCCTGTCGTGTATTTCTAATGAAAGTAAATGCTGTCAGACATATTGCATACAGTATTCGAAAAACAGGCCAAAAACACAAAAACTTAACTATAACCACTGAACCATGAAAGTAAATCAAGGTCAGATGACACCTGCCAGTTGGACATGTACACCTTACAATCCTTCCATACGCCAAATATACTAGACCTATTGCATACAGTATTCGAAAAAACATGCCAAAACACAAAAACTTAACTATAACCACTGAACCATGAAAATTAGGTCAAGGTCAGATGACACCTGCCAGTTGGACATGTACACCTTACAATCCTTCCATACACCAAATATAGTAGACCTATTGCATACAGTATTCGAAAAACAGGCCAAAACACAAAAGCTTAACTATAACCACTGAACCATGAAAATGAGGTCAAGGTCAGATGACACCTGCCAGTTGGACATGTACACCTTACAATCCTTCCATACACCAAATATAGTAGGCCTATTGCATACAGTATTCGAAAAACAGGCCAAAACACAAAAGCTTAACTATAACCACTGAACCATGAAAATTAGGTCAAGGTCAGATGACACCTGCCAGTTGGACATGTACACCTTACAATCCTTCCATACACCAAATATAGTAGACCTATTGCATACAGTATTCGAAAAACAGGCCAAAACACAAAAGCTTAACTATAACCACTGAACCATGAAAATGAGGTCAAGGTCAGATGACACCTGCCAGTTGGACATGTACACCTTACAATCCTTCCATACACCAAATATAGTAGGCCTATTGCATACAGTATTCGAAAAACAGGCCAAAACACAAAAGCTTAACTATAACCACTGAACCATGAAAATTAGGTCAAGGTCAGATGACACCTGTCAGTTGGACATGTACACCTTACAATCCTTCCATACACCAAATATAGTAGACCTATTGCATACAGTATTCGAAAAACAGGCCAAAACACAATAAAATGCTCCGCTGGGCGCAGCTAGATACGACCGCAGATGTCGAACCCTGAATAGTTGGGGCAATTATGAACACAACATTCAAGCTTGATACAATACTGAATTTGGATTGTGAATAAATATTTGACACAGCATAGGTTTCTGACACAGAATGAATGTTGTCTAAGAACTTAAAATTTTTTAATTTACCTATTCAAACCGTATCAGTATTATTTGTTTTTATATATAAATCAGAAATAACCAATTTAAAATTTAAAATTGGGCACACATATCAATTTCTTGCTATTGCGCAATACTGTGCAATTGAAAATTTCTTCAAATATTTGACACATAATAGGTTTCTGACACAGAATAACTGAAATCAAAGAACTTAGAATTGGTCATATGAGTTGAATTTATATTCAATTTTTTGCTTCTTGTGCAATACAATATGCTGTGGAGAATTGCCCCCCCCCAAAAAAAATAATAATTTACCCCTTTTTTTAGCTTTTGTGCAATACACTATGAAGTTGCACATTGACCCCCCCCCCTCCCAAAAAAAAAACAAAAAACAATAAAATTTAATTTAACCCCCCCTTTTTTTGCTAAAAAAATTTGAAATTTTCTTTTTAATTTATGAAATATGAAATGAGAAAAAAATTACCCCCTCCCCAATTTCTCATTTACCCCCCCCCCCCCCCCCTCTAAATTTTGTTTTCAACCCCCCCCCCCCCCATTTCTTTATACTTTGCAACCATAACAGCCCATTTAAATACACCATAACATATTAAAATAGAAAATGACATCATAGTCGTCATGGAATTTGTTAATAATAAGGTTTTGATAGCAGAGCACACATATCAATTTCTTGCTATTGCACAATACTGTGCAATTGAAAATTTCTTCAAATATTTGACACATAATAGGTTTCTGACACAGAATAACTGAAATCAAAGAACTTAGAATTGGTCATATGAGTTGAATTTATATTCAATTTTTTGCTTCTTGTGCAATACAATATGCTGTGGAGAATTGCCCCCCCCCCAAAAAAATAATAATTTACCCCTTTTTTTAGCTTTTGTGCAATACACTATGAAGTTGCACATTGACCCCCCCCCTCCCAAAAAAAAACAAAAAACAATAAAATTTAATGTAACCCCCCCTTTTTTTGCTAAAAAAATTTGAAATTTTCTTTTTAATTTATGAAATATGAAATGAGAAAAAAATTACCCCCTCCCCAATTTCTCATTTACCCCCCCCCTCTAAATTTTGTTTTCAACCCCCCCCCCCCCATTTCTTTATACTTTGCAACCATAACAGCCCATTTAAATACACCATAACATATTAAAATAGAAAATGACATCATAGTCGTCATGGAATTTGTTAATAATAAGGTTTTGATAGCAGAGCACACATATCAATTTCTTGCTATTGCACAATACTGTGCAATTGAAAATTTCTTCAAATATTTGACACATAATAGGTTTCTGACACAGAATAACTGAAATAAAGAACTTAGAATTGGTCATATGATTTGAATTTATATTCAATTTTTTGCTTCTTGTGCAATACAATATGCTGTGGGGAATTCCCCCCCCCCAAAAAAAAAAATTTACCCCTTTTTTAGCTTTAATTTTGGACCCCGATTTGGACCAACTTGAAAACTGGGCCCATAACAAAAAAAACTAAGTACATGTTTAGATTCAGCATATCAAAGAACCCCAAGAATTCAATTTTTGTTAAAATCAAACTAAGTTTAATTTTGGACACTTTAGACCTTAATGTAGACCAATTTGAAAACGGGACCAAAAATTAAGAATCTAAATGCACGGTTAGATTCGGCATATCAAAGAACCCCAATAAGTCAATTTTCGATGAAATCAAACAAAGTTTAATTTTGGACCCCGATTTGGACCAACTTGAAAACTGGGCCCATAATAAAAAAACTAAGTACATGTTTAGATTCAGCATATGAAAGAACCCCCAGAATTCAATTTTTGTTAAAATCAAACTAAGTTTAATTTTGGACCCTTTGGACCTTAATGTAGACCAATTTGAAAACGGGACCAAAAATTAAGAATCTAAATGCACAGTTAGATTCGGCATATCAAAGAACCCCAATACTTCAATTTTCGATGAAATCAAACAAAGTTTAATTTTGGACCCAGATTTGGACCAACTTGAAAACTGGGCCCATAATAAAAAAACTAAGTACATGTTTAGATTCAGCATATGAAAGAACCCCAAGAATTCAATTTTTGTTAAAATCAAACTAAGTTTAATTTTGGACTCTTTGGACCTTAATGTAGACCAATTTGAAAACGGGACCAAAAATTAAGAATCTAAAGGCACGGTTAGATTCAGCATATCAAAGAACCCCAATAGTTCAATTTTCGATGAAATCAAACAAAGTTTAATTTTGGACCCTTTTGGCCCCTAATTCCTAAACTGTTGGGACCAAAACTCCAAAAATCAATCCCAACCTTCCTTTTGTGGTCATAAACCTTGTGTTTAAATTTCATAGATTTCTATTTACTTATACTAAAGTTATTGTGCAAAAACCAAGAAAAATGCTTATTTGGGCCCTTTTTTAGCCCCTACTTCCTAAACTGTTGGGACCAAAACTCCCAAAAACAATCCCAACCTTCCTTTTGTGGTCATAAACCTTGTGTTAAAATTTCATAGATTTCTATTTACTTATACTAGAGTTATTGTGCGAAAACCAAGAAAAATGCTTACTGGACCCTTTTTGGCCCCTAATTCTTAAACTTTTGGGACCAAAACTCCCAAAAACAATCCCAACCTTCCTTTTGTGGTCATAAACCTTGTGTTTAAATTTCGTAGATTTCTATTAACTTATACTACATTTATAGTGCGAAAACCAAATGTCTACAGACTCCGACGGACGACGGACGACGACGACGACGACGACGACGACGCCGCCAACGTCATACCAATATACGACCGCAAAAATTTTGCGGTCGTATAAAAACTTAACTATAACCACTGAACCATGAAAATGAGGTCAAGGTCAGATGACACCTGCCAGTTGGACATGTACACCTTACAATCCTTCCATACACCAAATATACTAGACCTACTGCTTATAGTAACCGAGATATGGACTTGACCACCAAAACTTAACCTTGTTCACTGATCCTTGAAATTGGGTCGAGGTCAATTGAAAACTGTCTGATGGGGATGAGGACCTTGTAAGGTACGCACATACCAAATATAGTTATCCTATTACTCATAATAAGAGAGAAATTAACATTACAAAAAATCTTAACTTTTTTTTAAAGTAGTCACTGAACCATGAAAATGAGGTCAAGGACAATGTACATATGACAGACGGAAACTTCGTAACATAAGGCATCTATATACAAAGTATAAAGCATCCAGGTCTTCCACCTTCTAAAATATAAAGCTTTTAAGAAGTGAGTTAACGCCGCCGCCGCCGCCGCCGGATCACCATACCTATGTCGAGCTTTCTGCGACTAAAGTCGCAGGCTCGACAAAAAACTAAGTACATGTTTAGATTCAGCATATCAAAGAACCCCAAGAATTCAATTTTTGTTAAAATCAAACTAAGTTTAATTTTGGACCCTTTGGACCTTAATGTAGACCAATTTGAAAACGGGACCAAAAATTAAGAATCTAAATGCATGGTTAGATTCGGCATATCAAAGAACCCCAATAGTTCAATTTTCGATGAAATCAAACAAAGTTTAATTTTGGACCCCGATTTAGACCAACTTGAAAACTGGGCCCATAATAAGATAAAATGCTCCGCTGGGCGCAGCTAGATACGACCGCAGATGTTGAACCCTGAATAGTTGGGGCAATTATGAACACAACATTCAAGCTTGATACAATACTGAAATTGGATTGTGAATAAATATTTGACACAGCATAGGTTTCTGACACAGAATGAATGTTGTCTAAGAACTTAAAAATTTTTAATTTACCTATTCAAACCATATCAGCATATTTGTTTTTATATATAAATCAGAAATAACCAATTTAAAATTGGCCACACATATCAATTTCTTGCTATTGCGCAATACTGTGCAATTGAAGATTTCTTGCTATTTCGCAATACTGTACAATTGAAAATTTCTTGAAATATTTGACACATAATAGGTTTCTGACACAGAATAACTGAAATCAAAGAACTTAGAATTGGTCATATGATTTCAATTTATATTCAATTTTTTGCTTCTTGTGCAATACAATATGCTTTCGAGAATTGACCCCCCCCCCCAAAAAAAAAATTTACCCCTTTTTTTAGCTTTTGTGCAATACACTATGAAGTTGCACATTGACCTCCCCCCCCCAAAAAAAAAAATAAAATAAAATTTACTGTAACACCCTCCCCCCCCCCCCCCTTGTTTGCTAAAAAAATTTGAAATTTTCTTTTGAATTTATGAAATATGAAATGAGAAAAAAATTGCCCCCTCCCCAATTTCTCATTTCCCCCCCAACCTAAATTTTGTTTTCAACCCCCCCCCCCCCCATTTCTTTATGCTTTGCAACCATAACAGCCCATTTAAATACACCATAACATATTAAAATAGATAAAATGCTCCACTGGGCGCAGCTTGATACGACCGCAGAGGTCGAACCCTGAACAGTTGGGGCAAGTATGGACACAACATTCAAGCTTGATACAGCACTGAATTTGGTTGATTGATTGATTGTTGCTTAACGTCCAGTGGCAAATATTTCATGCATCTTCATGACGAGAACCAGTTCAATTTATCAAACAATTCAATTAGGGGTGGGATGGGACACAAAGGGGAACCAATTTTGACTGCCACTGTAAAAGGAGGATGGTTGGGTAGGGTCGGATAATTTAGCCTCCTGTAGCGGCCATCAGCCTACTCTTTTTCGAAAACTACAGAAGGGGTCTTTAGCGTGCAGGGAGTGTGGCATTCTCCAAACACGTTACCCACTATGGTCCGCGGTCAGGCTTTCCGTATTATAACCTGACAACCCCCCCAACGAGACTGAATTTGGATTGTGAATAAATATTTGACACAGCATAGGTTTCTGACACAGAATTAATGTGGTCTAAGAACTTAAAATTTTTTAATTTACCTATTCAAACAATATCAGTATTATTTGTTTTTATATATAAATCAGAAATAACCAATTTAAAATTTAAAATTGGGCACACATATCAATTTCTTGCTATTGCGCAATACTGTGCAATTGAAGATTTCTTGCTATTGTGCAATACTGTGCAATTGAAAATTTCCCCCCCCCCCAAAAAAAAATAAATAATTTACCCCTTTTTTAGCTTTTGTGCAATACACTATGAAGTTGCACATTGACCCCCCCCCCCTCCCAAAAAAAAAAAAACCAAAAAACAATAAAATTTATTGTAACCCCCCTTTTTTTGCTAAAAGAAATTTGAAATTTCCTTTTTAATTTATGAAATATGAAATGAGAAAAAAATTAAATGTGTTTGGATTACCTCCCTTAGCCCACCAAGATAATATATATATTTACTTATACTAAAGTTATTGTGCAAAAACCAAGAAAAATGCTTATTTGGGCCCTTTTTTAGCCCCTAATTCCTAAACTGTTGGGATCAAAACTCCAAAAAATGGTCATAAACCTTGTGTTAAAATTTCATAGATTTCTATTTACTTATACTAGAGTTATTGTGCGAAAACCAAGAAAAATGCTTATTGGGCCCTTTTTTGGCCCCTAATTCTTAAACTGTTGGGACCAAAACTCCCAAAATCAATCCCAACCTTCCTTTTGTGGTCATAAACCTTGTGTTTAAATTTCATAGATTTCTATTAACTTATACTAAAGTTATAGTGCGAAAACCAAATGTCTACAGACTCCAACGGACGACGACGACGACGACGACGACGCCAACGTCATACCAATATACGACCGCAAAAATTTTGCGGTCGTATAAAAATGACATCATAGTCATGGATGGCAAATTTTAAATATACATAATTTAAAAGCAGTTTAGATGAGATAAACAAAAAAGCTTCATCAGCACATTTTATATTGGCAAATTTCCAATGGAATTTGTTAATAATAAAGTTTTGATAACAGGGCACACATATCAATTTCTTGCTATTGCGCAATACTGTGTAATTGAAAATTTCTTCAAATATTTGACACATAATAGGTTTCTGACACAGAATAACTGAAATCAAAGAACTTAGAATTGGTCATATGATTTGAATTTATGTTCAATTTTTTGCTTCTTGTGTAATACAATATGCTGTGGAGAATTACACCCTTTTTAGCTTTAATTTTGGACCCTGATTTGGACCAACTTGAAAACTGGGCCCATAATAAAAAAACTAAGTACATGTTTAGATTCAGCATATCAAAGAACCCCAAGAATTCAATTTTTGTTAAAATCAAACTAAGTTTAATTTTGGACCCTTTGGACCTTAATGTAGACCAATTTGAAAACGGGACCAAAAATTAAGAATCTAAATGCATGGTTAGATTCGGCATATCAAAGAACCCCAATAGTTCAATTTTCGATGAAATCAAACAAAGTTTAATTTTGGACCCCGATTTGGACCAACTTGAAAACTGGGCCCATAATAAAAAAACTAAGTACATGTTTAGATTCAGCATATCAAAGAACCCAAAGAATTCAATTTTTGTTAAAATCAAACTAAGTTTAATTTTGGACCCTTTGGACCTTAATGTAGACCAATTTGAAAACGGGACCAAAAATTAAGATCCTAAATGCACGGTTAGATTCGGCATATCAAAGAACCCCAACAGTTAAATTTTCAATGAAATCAAACAAAGTTTAATTTTGGACCCTTTTGGCCCCTAATTCCTAAACTGTTGGGACCAAAACTCCAAAAATCAATCCCAACCTTCCTTTTGTGGTCATAAACCTTGTGTTTAAATTTCATAGATTTCTATTTACTTATACTAAAGTTATTGTGCAAAAACCAAGAAAAATGCTTATTTTGGCCCTTTTTTAGCCCCTAATTCCTAAACTGTTGGGACCAAAGCTCCCAAAAACAATCCCAACCTTCCTTTTGCGGTCATAAACCTTGTGTTAAAATTTCATAGATTTCTATTTACTTATACTAGAGTTATTGTGCGAAAACCTAGAAAAATGCTTATTGGGCCCTTTTTTGGCCCCTGATTCTTAAACTGTTGGGACCAAAACTCCCAAAATCAATCCCAACCTTCCTTTTGTGGTCATAAACCTTGTGTTTAAATTTCATAGATTTCTATTAACTTATACTAAAGTTATAGTGCGAAAACCAAATGTCTTCGGACGACGACGCAGACAACGGACGACGACGCAGACGACGACGACAACGACGACGCCAACGTCATACCAATATACGACCACAAAAATTTTGTGGTCGTATAAAAATGTTCCCTGATGGTGGTAGTCATGGCAGGAAGTTGATAAAATTGACCAGGAATAAGGGTGAACCTTAAATAAATGTAACAGAACCCGACCTCAAATTACACAAACCAATAACTCCTAAATAGAATTTGGGATTCCCTTCAAAATTTCAGGGTAGGTAGATCTCAACATGGCAAACATTTTTCAATTTACATTTCACTTCTATCTCAAATACTTTTGGAGATAAATGCAAAAATGTTAAAATTTTGAAAATTTGACAAAAAAGGGCAATAACTCCTAAATGGGTTTTGGAATTTCCTTTAAAATTTCAGGGTATGTAGATCTCAACATGGCAAACATTTTTCAAATTTACATATCACTTCTATCTCAAATAGTTTTGGGGATAAATGACGAAAAATGTTAAATTTTCAAAATTTGACGAAAAAAGGGCAATAACTCCTAAATGGGTTTTAGCATTTCTTTCGAAATTTCAGGTTAGGTAGATCTTGTCATGCTGATCAATTTTACCCCATGTCAGATTTTTTATATCTGTAACGGTTTTTAAGTTATAAGCCAAAAACAACACATACACCAGTATATTCTATTTTTAGCTATGACAGCCATGTTTTACGTCAGATCAAAATAAATTGAGGATCGTTTGTAGAGGACATGTCATAGATCATTCCTATTAAGTTTCAAACCAATCGGCCCAGCGGTTTCAGAGGAGAAGATTTTTTAATGAAAAAATTTTGAAAATTTGACAAAAAAGGGCAACAACTCCTAAATGGGTTTTGGGATTTCCTTTAAAATTTCAGGGTAGGTGGATCTCAACATGGCAAACATTTTTCAAACTTACATTTCACTTCTATCTCAAATAGTTTTAGAGATAAATGACAAAAAATGTTAAAATTTTGAAAATTTGACGAAAAAAGGGCAATAACTCCTAAATGGGTTTTGGAATTTCCTTCAAAATTTCAGGATAGGTAGATCTTGTCATGCTGATCAATTCTACCTATGTCAGATTTTCGATATCTGTAACGGTTTTTGAGTTATTAGCAAAAAACGGCAATTTACGCCTATGTTCTATTTTTAGCAACAGTGGCCATGTTTTTCATCGGATCAATATAAAATGAGGATCGTTTGTGGAGGACATGTCATATATCATTCCTATGAAGCCTCGATCCAATCCGCCCAGCCGTTTCAGAGGAGAAGATTTTTGAAAATCAGCCAATCAGAAACAAGAATTGCCTCTGGTGGCCATGTTTCTTGACCAATCAGAACTAAATGAGGAACTTTTGTTGAGGACCTTCCATACACCACTCATGCAAAGTTTGGTTGGAATTGGCCAAATGGTTTCTGAGGAGAAAATGTTTGAATGAAAAGTTTACGACGGACGGACGGACGACGGTCGAAAAGTGATGGCAAAAGCTCACATGGCCTTTTAGGCCAGGTGAGCTAAAAATGGATAACAGGAAAGGTCAACAATGACACACCAAACAATCAAAGCAACCCAATTGATAGAACCCCATACAAAAAATAAAAGAGCACAAAACACAAACATAAACACAACAGAGAGTCAGGATAGTCTGATTTGGTACATACACTGAATAGTGGTTGGGTTAGCCCAGATTTGTGGATGCCCAAACCCCCTCCACCCCCTTATCTATCCTGACACTCTGGTGTATAAAACACACCATAATAAAATGCTCCGCTGGGCGCAGCTAGATACGACTGCAGATGTTTAATTTACCTATTCAAACCATATCAGTATTATTTGTTTTTATATATAAATCAGAAATAACCAATTTAAAATTTAAAATTGGGCACACATATCAATTTCTTGCTATTGCGCAATACTGTGTAATTGAAAATTTCTTGAAATATTTGACATATAATAGGTTTCTGACACAGAATAACTGAAATCAAAGAACTTAAAATTGGTCATATGATTTGAATTTATATTAAATTTTTTGCTTCTTGTGCAATACAATATGCTGTGGAGAATTTCCCCCCCCCCCCAAAAAAAATAATAATTTACCCCTTTTTTTAGCTTTTGTGCAATACACTATGAAGTTGCACATTGACCCCCCCTCCCAAAAAAAAAAACAAAAAACAATAAAATTTATTGTAACCCCCGCCCCTTTTTTTGCTAAAAAAAATTTGAAATTTTCTTTTTAATTTATGAAATATGAAATGAGAAAAAAACAAGAGGCTGTCGAATGACAGCAAACCGGATTTTCCTGCATGGAAATGATGTTTGCAAATCTGGATTCCCAAACAGGATGAAGTAAAGAAATATAAATGAATTTTTGTAGGGTTTTGTAGGGTTCAGAAATGGAAAGGCAAAAATCAATCTTGACCTCCTATTTATAGTAAGTGACAAATATTGGAATTTTTGAGAGTATATAAGTACACACACGGTGAAAGTGGAAATCGTCAATACCGAACTTGACCTCCATTTTGTCATCAGTAACAACATATTAAAATCTGAAAAGCTTTGGTTGAACAGTTCATACGTTATCACACGGACACCACTGGGAAAGCCATTTTTCAATCTTTCAAGAACCATAACTCCTGAACGGTGAAAGTGAAAATCATCAATATCGAACTTGACCTCCATTTTGTCATCAGTAACAACATATTAAAATTTTAAAAGCTTTGGTTGAACAGTTCATAAGTTATCACACGGACACCACTGGGAAAGCCATTTTTCAATCTTTCAAGAACCATAACTCCTGAACGGTGAAAGTGAAAATCGTCAATATCGAACTTGACCTCCATTTTGTCATCAGTAACAACATATTAAAATTTGAAAAGCTTTGGTTGAATAGTTCATAAGTTATCACACGGACACCACTGGAAAAGCCATTTTTCAATCTTTCAAGAACCATAACTCTTGAACGGTGAAAGTGAAAATCGTCAATATCGAACTTGACCTCCATTTTGTCATCAGTAACAACATAATAAAATTTGAAAAGCTTTGGTTGAACAGTTCATAAGTTATCACACGGACACCACTGGGAAAGCCATTTTTCAATCTTTCAAGAACCATAACTCCTGAACGGTGAAAGTGAAAATCGTCAATATCGAACTTGACCTCCATTTTGTCATCAGTAACAACATATTAAAATTTGAAAAGCTTTGGTTGAACAGTTCATAAGTTATCACACGGACACCACTGGAAAAGCCATTTTTCAATCTTTCAAGAACCATAACTCTTGAACGGTGAAAGTGAAAATCGTCAATATCGAACTTGACCTCCATTTTGTCACCAGTAACAACATATTAAAATTTGAAAAGCTTTGGTTGAACAGTTCATAAGTTATTGCACGGACACTGTTTGGCAGCCGCCCGTCCGCCTGCCCGCCCGCCCGCCCGTCCGCCCGGCCGCCCGCCCGCCGTACATCACCAATTTAATAACCGATATTTTCCTATGAAAATCCGGTTAATTACCCCCTCCCCAATTTCTCATTTACCCCCCCCCCCCCCCCCCCCCCCCCAAATTTTGTTTTCAACCCCCCCCCCATTTCTTTATACTTTGCAACCATAACAGCCCATTTAAATACACCATAAGATATTAAAATAGAAAATGACATCATAGTCATGGATGGCAAATTTTAAATATACATAATTTAAAAGCAGTTTAGATAAGATAAACAAAAAAGCTTCATCAGCACATTTTATATTGGCAAATTTCCAATGGGATTTGTTAATAATAAAGTTTTGATAACAGGGCACACATATCAATTTCTTGCTATTGCACAATACTGTGCAATTGAAAATTTCTTCAAATATTTGACACATAATAGGTTTCTGACACAGAATAACTGAAATAAAGAACTTAGAATTGTTCATATGATTTGAATTTATATTCAATTTTTTGCTTTTGTGTAATATAATATGCTGTGGAGAATTGCCCCCCCAAAAAAAAATAATTTACCCCATTTTTAGCTTTAATTTTGGACCCCGATTTGAACCAACTTGAAAACTGGGCCCATAATAAAACAAGAGGCTGTCGAATGACAGCAAACCGGATTTTCCTGCATGGAAATGATGTTTGCAAATATGGATTCCCAAACAGGATGAAGTAAAGAAATATAAATGAATTTTTGTAGGGTTTTGTAGGGTTCAGAAATGGAAAGGCAAAAATCAATCTTGACCTCCTATTTATAGTAAGTGACAAATATTCTATTTTTGAGAGTATATAAGTACACACACATTTGTTAAGCAGGGGTTGGTAGGCAGAAATCATGAAGTCAATAATGAAAGAAATACGCCAATGAGATTATAACCTTATTTTATAAACGACGACTTGAACTGCCTTTTTTCAATTTTTTAGAACCATAACTTCTGAACGGTGAAAGTGAAAATCGTCAATATCGGAACGGTGAAAGTGGAAATCGTCAATATCGAACTTGACCTCCATTTTGTCATCAGTAACAACATATTAAAATTTAAAAAGCTTTGGTTGAACAGTTCATAAGTTATCACACGGACACCACTGGAAAAGCCATTTTTCAATCTTTCAAGAACCATAACTCTTGAACGGTGAAAGTGAAAATCGTCAATATCGAACTTGACCTCCATTTTGTCATCAGTAACAACATATTAAAATTTGAAAAGCTTTGGTTGAACAGTTCATAAGTTATCACACGGACACCACTGGGAAAGCCATTTTTCAATCTTTCAAGAAACATAACTCCTGAACGGTGAAAGTGAAAATCGTCAATATCGAACTTGACCTCCATTTTGTCATCAGTAACAACATATTAAAATTTGAAAAGCTTTGGTTGAACAGTTCATAAGTTATCACACGGACACCACTGGAAAAGCCATTTTTCAATCTTTCAAGAACCATAACTCTTGAACGGTGAAAGTGAAAATCGTCAATATCGAACTTGACCTCCATTTTGTCATCAGTAACAACATATTAAAATTTGAAAAGCTTTGGTTGAACAGTTCATAAGTTATCACACGGACACCACTGGGAAAGCCATTTTTCAATCTTTCAAGAACCATAAGTCCTGAACGGTGAAAGTGAAAATCGTCAATATCGAACTTGACCTCCATTTTGTCATCAGTAACAACATATTAAAATTTGAAAAGCTTTGGTTGAACAGTTCATAAGTTATCACACGGACACCACTGGAAAAGCAATTTTTCAATCTTTCAAGAACCATAACTCTTGAACGGTGAAAGTGAAAATCGTCAATATTGAACTTGACCTCCATTTTGTCATCAGTAACAACATATTAAAATTTGAAAAGCTTTGGTTGAACAGTTCATAAGTTATTGCACGGACACTGTTTGGCAGCCGCCCGTCCGCCTGCCCGCCCGCCCGCCCGTCCGCCCGGCCGCCCGCCCGCCGTACATCACCAATTTAATAACCGATATTTTCCTATGAAAATCCGGTTAAAAACTAAGTACATGTTTAGATTCAGCATATCAAAGAACCCAAAGAATTCAATTTTTGTTAAAATCAAACTAAGTTTAATTTTGGACCCTTTGGACCTTAATGTAGACCAATTTGAAAACGGGACCAAAAATTAAGAATCTAAATACACGGTTAGATTCGGCATATCAAAGAACCCCAACAGTTCAATTTTCGATGAAATCAAACAAAGTTTAATTTTGGACCCTTTTGGCCCCTAATTCCTAAACTGTTGGGACCAAAATTCCCAATAACAATCCCAACCTTCCTTTTGTGGTCATAAACCTTGTGTTTAAATTTCATAGATTTCTATTGACTTATACTAAAGTTATTGTGCAAAAACCAAGAAAAATGCTTATTATTATGTACAAATCCTCAGTATCTGTGAAACATTCCTAATCAATAAAACTGTCTCACTGTTAAAAATGTAGGAGCACTTACCTGGACGAACCATGTACTCCCAATGCTGATGTCAGTGAAAAAATGACTAAGTTCAACAATCCATAATTTAGTGAAAAATTAACAAAAATAAATATCCTTAAAATTTGCACACCTTCAATATATGTGTAATCATCCTGCAACATGAACACCTTCTACATTTAAAAAATGTTAGAGGAATTATCTTGAAAAAACATGTGCTCTCACCCAGAAAATGACTGACTGTTTGAATTTCTGAGTTGCATCTTTTTCTGAAAACTCTGATATTGATAAAAATTGAAATCTTTAGAGTATGCACACCTTCCATATAGGTACAATCATCCCCCCAAAAAAAAATTCTAGCCTGAAAACTGTATGTGGAGTTATCTGGACAAATGATATAAACTCTATACTGTAGACGGACAAATGCAGGTAAATTAATATACCCCTATTCTTCCAAAGGGCATACAATGAATTTTGCTGAAAAAGATTTTGTTCATGTGTGACATATTACCTCCTTTCTATTATAGCTATTATTTTAACTTAAAATTTTAGTGTTCCATAGTACAATTGTTTTTTGTCTGTTCCCATCAATCACTGGTTTGTAATGGCCTATTTAAATTTTTTTTCAATTTAAAAAAAAAAAAAAAAAACAATGTAATTAAGTCAGCTGTCAGTCTGTATTATACTTACTATGTTTAGTACAGGAACAAACACACATTGCAAGTCTTTTAGCCTGTTTTCTAGGCAAAATTTTCGCCTTTTCTATATCACGATTCACAATGTCAAAGTGACATCTATCCGTATGAAAAAGACAGGTGGATTCCATTTTCCTATTCAAAAACTATGCAGAATTCATTCTTTCAAATATTTAAAAATAATTTTTGACTAAATCAGACTTGTTCTCTATCACGTAGTTATTCTCAACTGCAACACTAATCAAGTTCCCATACGAATCTGTAACCAAAAAAAAAAAAAAAAACAACTTTGGATAAGTAAACTCACTCATAGCTTGACAACTCTATACATCTATGTTAATAAAAAAAAAGTTCTGATCACACACTATGTTTTTCACAAAATAATGTTATGACTTGGTGCCATTTGAAGTTTTCAGGAAAACAGAAGGGAAAGGACAGCATATAAAAATATCAATTATGAAGACAAACGGATTATATAGATATACCATTGGTGAAGAAATTAAGTACTATTACAGATTGGAAAACATGTCAACAGAGTTTCCTCTTCTACAGGATGCTTTTCGATGATCTAAAGAACTTCATCTGTCTAACAAACCAACTTGATATTCATCAGTTGAAAAATTACTTAAAGTATTAAAAATTGATACTAATTTTATGAATCAAAGAGAATACAGATTTATTAAGTTGTTAAAAAAAACATATAGATAAGAAATATCTCAATGATTGGAAAAAATCTTGCGATAATTTTAAAGATGGTAAACTTACAACTTATATTTTCTTAAAAAGTAATTTTACAGTAGAAAAAATATTTGATTTTGCTAAAGAAGTTTGAATTTAGAAAAGCATTCTGTAAGTTTCGTGTATCTTCACATAGACTTTTGATAGAAACAGGTCGTTACAAAAAAATAGTCAGAAATGAAAGTGTAAAAATTGTTCCATTGGGGAGGTTGAAGACAAAGAACATTTTCTAACCAGGTGTGAAAAGTATACTAATGTAACTGTTGGCAAATTTTTACATGTTAATATGCCATGTGTCGTTATATTTTATATCTCATGGTTTATTTATTTATATTGAATGTTTTCTGTGATGTAACTGCAGTTGTCTATAATTTTCTGTCAAAGTAACTTCTTCCCTTTCAATATTACTCTGTTACTTATTGCCTCATTGAGGGTCCTTAATGGGTTAATAAACATTGTCTTATCTTATCTTATTAAGATCTGAAATTTATAATGGTAAAATTCTTGTACACTTTTCAGACTTTTTCAGAAGTTCCAGCTGAAAATACCAGTATGATATTCCAACAGCACAAGCAATGAAAATTCCTCGACTCAGGAAGATGTTAAATGACTGATAAACTGTGAGTGAAAAATTTCATCCTTGAGCTTTAAAATAATTTTTTTGTATCAATCATCAGAATTTTAGGAAGAATCTATAAATTAGGTTAGAAAAAAAGTTCATAAATGCTAAGAAAAAAAGCAGAATAAAATGGTAGACTTATATGGAATCCCAAACAACCATGTCCTCCCCCTCCCCCTTAAATAAATAAATATAAATTTATATATATATATATATATATATATATATATATATATAAATCAAATGGCTATACTCCCTGACAACCAAAGTATTCAATTCACTAATTCCTTTTTGAACTTCTTGGGAATTTTATGATAAAAATTAAAAAATAAAATAAAAACACAAGTAAATAAATAAAGATGTTTGACACCCCAGTAAGTACTTACCTGTTCACAGATGACATCTTTAGCTTCAACTCTCTATGATTTATATGTAGGGCTCTTAACTGTAGCACATACAAGTATAAGCTGTACGTTTTTATAGCTGCATACAAATGTATGTGTACTATCGTAAATTTTATGCTGACATCACACAGAACCTTCTGGATTCAGGTCCTTGTAATGTTGTGCAATAGGATCTATATTCAACAGTACTGGAGGGGAGATAACTGGTTTCAAGAAAAATATCTTACGATTTGGACATGTTGCGTGTATTATCTCCACTACAAGCATATTTTTTTGGGGGGGGGCGGGGTATTTTCTTATCATATCAGAAAAAAAATGAATTGAACATAAATCTCTCCATCGTTGAATTTGTATGGACTGCAGTATCTAGGAAACAGAACGTCACAATTTAACTTTAAATTGTTGCGTCGTTAGCAACTATTGTTTCTAAAAATGGCGACGTCCATATCTCTTCAAAATGAACAAACATTAATTGCAAATGAAACTATTGCAAAAGATTATTCATTAAATAAACAAAGATCTCTTAAAAAAAAACTTGATGCAACCCAAAATGAACATTTTCGATACAATCTAACAGGCGGTGGACTTAGAATTTGGTTAAGCGCTAGCTGCTATGAATCATTCAGATGGGCACTAAATACTTTTTATGATAACAAAAGGAAGGAAAATGAAGGAAACATCATATACAAAAAGGTATTTGACAAATCCGAAACAGTCAATGTTGAAGATCAATATAAAATTAAATGTGAGGGATTTGATACACGAGGTCGAAATATAAAACTTAGTTGTTTTTCTATTAATATGTACCATACAACTTCGTCCTTACTAGTAAATGGAAAAAAGTTACTTGTGTTCATCAATGATCATCTTCCAGAAGTACTAAACTGTATGAAAAACTATCAAATTAATGGAAAACCAGTTGATCTGAATATGCTAAATAAATGCATTTATGACATGATTTCTGTAAACTTTTCGGAAGAGAAAAATCATCCAAATTCAACCACGACAAATGAAAAATCATGTGAAAAAACTGAACTTTCGCAAGCTAAATCTACTATTTCTATTACATCTAATACATGTACAAACACTGAAAATAAAAATATCCATGAAGATATTTCTGAGATTTCAACCGAAAATAACAGTAACATGAAAAACAAAGAAGATATAAAAGAAATTCATTCCGATACAGGTATCGTAAGCCAACCATTACAGAATGTTAATGAATTATTACAAGCACGTGAAAATATCACACAAGATGAAAATTCTGTAAAGTCACTTTTACATCAACTATTAGATAAGACCGACAGTTTATTTGAACTCGTTAAATCAATAGATGAACAACGCATCGAAGATAAACAAGATTTTCAAAATAAAATCAACCAAGTTAACGATAGGATAACTGCTTTTTCTAAACAAATGTGTACAAATGACGAACACCAGGCAGAACATTTGCGTGAAATTGAAAACAGTGTCAAGCTTGTAAAAATTGAGCAAGACAAAAATTTTAGTCAAGTTCACAAGAAAATACAAAGCCTCTCTGATAGAGTAAAAGATATACCAAGCCGTAGTCAGTGCATCGCTAAACACGTAACTCTTGAGATGGAAAAATCAAATGAAAATATAGAATATCGTAATGTTAATATTATTAACAACAGAAACACATCCAGTACATCAAAGGCATTAGATCAACCTCAAACAAAAAGAACAAACTTTCAAACATTCCCAGACGATCGGAAAGATAAAACTTTAATAATAGGAAGTTCAATTATTAAAGGAATTGACGCAAGCAAAATTGGAAAAGATGTTCACATACGAACAAATAGAGGAGCAACAGTCCCAATTTTAACAGAAAAAATTAGAAAGTCTAATATTCAACATTATACAAGTATAATTTTAGTTGTTGGTGGAAACGATGCCTCGTCCAGAATACAACCAGAAGCCTTCAGAGAGAACTACGAGCGTATGATAAAAACTCTCAGATCTATCAACCCAAGCATTGATATTGCCGTATCAGAAATTTGTCCAAGACGGAACGTTAATACAGATGTTTATAATACTATTTTACATAGGATTTCAACAGAACTTAACTTTAAAATCATCAAACAAACGGATGCATTTGTTTCCAGAGGCGGCGATCTTGTGTCTACTTACTATCACCGTGATGGCATACACCTTACTAATCAGGGTACAATACAGCTACTTAGAAACATTAACAGGGTTGTAAACATCTTCATCCGCACAAATAGTTCTCAGTCCAATAATGAAAATAATGAACAGCATGGTAAAAGACAAAGCATTGTAAATACATTCAATGGTATCTGCTTTAATTGTGGCTATTATGGTCATCATTATAAAGACTGTCACACATTTTAGGATAAAACTGATGTATTTCAATTTGTAGACAATTTCTCAAATCATAGTAAACCATTACTTCTTCATAACAATTTTGATATACTTCTCAATTTATGTCCAAATTGTAATACATCAAAATGTATATGTACTCAAAACTCTGTGTCTGAAGCTGAGATTTTTAAAAACAAAAATTCCAGAGAAAATTGTCATAAATCAGAAAAAGGTATTTGCACTAATAGCTTTAGCTCAAAACTTGAAAGTGATAGAAACAAACTTTATAAAAAAAACTCTCTTAATCTAAACTGTAAAGGTTTCAATGCTGTATGCCTTAATATTAGACATATTTTATCTAAATTTGACGAGTTAAAGAATATCATTACTATAAACAACAGATATTTAGATTTATTTGGATTAGTTGAAACATTCTTAAAACCTGATATTAACAATGAACAATGTAAAGTGCCAGGATACAAAATTTTCAGAAAAGATCGCCAAAGTAAGGATGGTGGTGGTATATTGGTTTATGTCAAAGATTCTATTGCAGTTAAAAATAGATCTGATTTATCAATAAACACATTAGAAACTTTATGGTTAGAGGTAGAATTTCCAAAATCTAAACCTTTCTTCATTTGTACTGTTTATAGACCACCAAATTCCCCTCAGTCCTGGATAGATCTTTTTGAGGAGGAATTTAATGCAGCTCTTTTAGAAAACAAAGAGATCATTTTAATGGGGGACTTTAATATTGACTTGATAAAAATTGAAAATAAAAAATGGATGAATTTCATAAACCATTATAATCTTCAACAACAAATTTGCACTGCAACACGTATTTGTGACAAATCAGAAACTCTTATTGATCATATTTACACTACTAATCCTGAAAATATTGCTCATTGTCATGTTCCTTCATATGCTTTAAGTGACCACTACCCTGTATGCTTAAATAGAAAAATCAATATAAAGGTAAAGAAAGAAAATCATATCGAAATAAAGTATAGGTGTTTCAAAAACTTTAATGAAGATGCCTTTTGTGCAGACTTACATCAAACCCCTTTTCATATTGTTGAAATGGAAGAAGATATTGATATTTCTGTCGACAAATGGTATGAACTTTTTAATCAAGTTATTAACAAGCACGCACCAATGAAAACTAAAAGAGTTAAAACATTTAAACAAGCCGAATGGTTCAATGAAGAAATTAAAAATTCCATTCAATACAGAAATATGTATCATTCAAAAAAAGATTGGGTAAACTTTAAAAAGTGGCGCAATAAAACAACGTCGTTAATATTTAATGCAAAAAAGGAATATTATCAAAACGCTATATCTAGTTCCAAAATTAGTAAAGAACTTTGGAATCACATTAAAGAGTTAAATCCAAAAATGGATAATATTTTTCCACCTAAAATGCAGTATGAAAATCAAACTGTTTCTAACCCCCAAGATATTGTTAATACACTAAATAATCATTTTTCTTCCGTAGCTGAAAAACTTATTGGAAATAATACTTCAGATATGGATTTTTCAAAGCTACAAACTTTTACTAGTAAAAAATTAAAAGAAACTGAAAATTTTAAATTAAAACTCATTTCTGTTGGAGAGGTGTGTTCACAACTAAAACACCTAAATATTAATAAATCCGCAGGTTTAGATGGAATTGGTCCCAAATTTTTAAAGCTAAGTGCAGAGATAATATCGCCATCACTAACTTTTCTAATAAACAAAAGTATAACGTCGAATCGTTTTCCGAAAAAATTAAAACTTGCAAGAGTAACTGCTATACATAAAGGAGGACCAACAGATATTCCCTCCAATTATCGTCCAATTTCTATTTTAAATACCATATCTAAAATTTTTGAGAGACATGTATGTACACAGTTATATGCATTCTTAAATAACAAAAAAATGTTACATATCGCTCAATCAGGTTTCAGGCAAGGTCATTCATGTCAAACAGCGCTGACTAAACTAATTGATGAATGGTTAAAATATTTAGATAATGGAGAAATAGTTGGTACTGTGTTTTTAGACTTCAGTAAGGCTTTTGACCTTATTAACCATGCCATACTTTTAGAAAAGTTAAAATTTTATCATATCGGAGAACATACGATAGATTGGATAAAATCATATTTGTCTGAGAGACAACAAGAAGTTCAATACGCTAACATTAAATCTGATAAATCGTTTGTAAAATATGGAGTGCCTCAAGGTTCTATTTTAGGTCCTCTGTTATTTTTAATTTATATAAATGATTTACCACTTTATGTTAAACAATCCGACATGGATTTATATGCTGATGATTCAACATTGCATTTTCATAATAAAAACATTGAAAAAATAAACAGCATATTGCAAAATGATTTAAATGCTATACAATCTTGGTGTAACAATAACAGTATGAAAATTAATGCACAAAAAACAAAGTGTATGAAATTGGGTTCAAAACAAAAACTTGCACAACTATCAGAATTATGTATTACCGTCAATGAAACATGTATTGAAAATGTCCATTCTTTCAAATTACTTGGAATTGACATTGATGAAAATTTAAGCTGGGAAGATCATGTTGATCGTATATGTAAGATTATCTCATCTAAAATATCACTTTTGTTTAAAATTAAAGTATATTTGCCTATACACACAAGACAACTATTTTATAATGCATATATTCTACCATATATAGACTATTGTAGTTCAGTTTGGGGAAATTTATTACAAAAAGATTCAGATAGAATCATAAAACTTCAAAAAAGAGTAGCAAGAATTATACTTGAATGCGATATTTCAGTTCCATCTAATTTTATGTTTTCATCTTTAAAATGGCTATCTTTTACAAATAGAATAAAATACCAACAATCAATTCTAATGTATAAAATTGTAAATGGACTAACACCTGATTACTTAGCAATGCTAAATATTAATGATGTGCAACACCACAACTTACGATCTGTCTCTAATAATGATCTATTTGTTCCAAGACCAAATACAAATTTTTATAAAAAATCTTTTCATTATTCTGCAACAAAGGTATGGAATAATTTACCACTCAAAATAAAAAAATTTCGATATGTGGAATTATTTAAGAAACATTGTTATAATCATTTTCTTGAAAATTCTATGCAAGTCGAATAATTTGTTTTCTTTCTTTTGTTGTAAGAATAAGAAAATTTAATCAAAACTTTACCAATTATTGTCATTTATTGCCATTTGTATGTTTGAATGATTGAATTGTGTATATACTAGTAATATATATTGTATTTTAATGTATGAATGTTAATTGTATACATGTATTTTGTTTGAGGGCCTCAATGAAAATTAGACTACTTCTAATTGAGTTACCCTCTTTAAATAAAGAATTTATTATTATTATTATATCGTTAAAATTATTTTCTAAACCAGTTCCATGACCATGTCAAAAAAATGTATATTAACTGATCCCCGGGAACTGATCTCTTGAAAGTGACATATTGGATATTAACCCAGCAAAATAATTTTGACATATCTACGTTAACGTTATGACGTTAAAATTTTGTATCAAATATTTTATAGCTAGTTGGGCACAGCTACAGGCGTTCTAACGTTAAAAACGAATGCCTTTGTAGTTAAAAAGCAGCTTTCCAATAATTTGAATTAAATATTGAATTGAATTGGATTTCCGAAATGGTCATGATTATAACAAACCTCAACTTTTTGTTCTCTCATTTAAAAAAAGCCATACAGGAACTTAAAAATATCACATTATCAACTTATGTAAACATTTTAAACAGAAGGTCTTGTCATGTGACATTTGTTGCTCTACCAGTAATAACAAAAATACTCGATCCTGGCCACTAATAACACCAACCTATTAAAATCATATAAATGGTGCAAATTATTGATTTCAATGGTATTCAGTGTATTTTTTTTAATTTTAGCTGACACTGCTTATGTAAACAATGGTTCATGAACAAAAACTCTTTCACAACTCAAGGGTTAATCTGAGTAAAAATTGCTGAATATTGATTATTTACAGTCGCCCTAAGACATGTATAATACCACTGCGCGGTCACAATTTTTCCACGCGTGATTTTAATGCGCACGCATCTTGGTTGCCATAATGGGCATGATTACCAATCGTGAATATTCATTGATTTCCATATATGGCAAGAACAGTACAAAATTGACCAATGGTTTCGCTAGTACAGAACGTAAACACAACTGCCTTGTGAACCAGCGGATGTGTCGTGACTGGTGTTTGGGTTGAACAGCTGAGCAGAGGGTGACGCAGTTACGTCAAAAAATAAGCTTTTGTGCAACATTTGATTACATTACCACCAGTAAAGCATCGTAAGTGAAATATTAATACGTAAAGAATATTTGGTAAGTCATATTTTGAGAAAATTAATGATAAATTTGGAGAATTTTCGTTCGAAGTAGTTTGACAGTTGTGACCTTTCATACATAATGGCTTCAGACTATAACTGAAGAAATGGATTTTTGTTGAAATCCACCCGGTTTGTATTATAATTCACATTTTAAATTACGCAATAAAGTGTAAGCATCAATTTGAGCTATTGTTGAGTCAAAGGTTTTTGATTTGAGTTTTTTCAGCTGATTTTTATCACCATATTCGCAAATTCTTTGTTGATAAACCAGCATACAAGCCCTTCCTGGAAGGGACTTCAACCTAAATTTATTGATTTCCACGAAATAGAAAGAATGTTAAAATTATTGTTTGTCCTTTGTAATAATTTGATGACTATAGTTAATGTTGAGCTCAGTGCAAGAGGAATATTAGATGTCAAGGTCAGTTTTATTAAAAAAGATCTAATTTTAGTTAATTTATTCATGATAAATATTCATTATGTAGATAGGTATGTTGGAAAAATAAATGGTTGGGGGGGGGGGGGGGGGGGAAGAATGTATTTACATAAATGTTTACACTACAATCAAGTTAAAAAAAATATTGAACAAAAGTGATGGCATTGCAAAAAAAGAAAAAAAAAGAGCTGTTTTTCTGTGTACAATTGAAAAGTTTTAAATATTAAAACTGCAATTTAATATTTTTGTGTGATTTCATCATTCCATGTAATACCTCTAGTTTAAGTGTGGTGATATTTTGAATGTAATATTATTATTTTTTTCTTTTTTAATTAAACCCACATTTATATATGTTTTCCTTCTAGCAATCATGTTTAGCAGTGTAACAAATTTTTTCTTTGGTGGGTCAACAGAAGAACCAGAGACAGAACAAAAAGAAGTTGATATTCAAACAACACCAGCTCCAGAGAATGATTCTGAATGGATACTTGTAGATGTACCAGGTAATTAATCAATTGATGAACTTTTGTGTGAAGAATTTGTTTAAAAATAAGTTACTATATTTTAACAAAAATAGAAAATTAACCCCTGTGAGTTTGCTGTTATGTGAATGGATTAATTAGTGTCAATAAGGTCAAACGAAAGTTTTTATCAATTATAAAGATTGAGCCCAGTTGCAGAAAACTGTCACTCCTTGTCAATTTTGGCCTCTAACATTAACCACAGGTGAGTTATCCACAGCAGTACAGATACACTGCATTCACTACGCTAGTCCTGGTCACTAAAGTACTCGAATGAAATATGCCAAAAAAGTTTTCTCAAAATTTTAAAATTAATTTTGCTTAACAGTCATTAGTTTATTAAATAAAACCAGTGATATTTATTAGAATGGTTGAAATTCCCATTTTGAAAGCTAAATTTATGAATTGGTTGAATGTAAAATATGTAACATTTAATTTCATTTAAATTATTAAATTTAGTCTGAAAAAACAAAACTGCAAAAGATGATTATTGATTGCAGAGAAATCACCAGTTCCTTCTATTATACATACACCAACATGTAGTGATAGTGAATCGGACAACCAACGAAGCTCAAATAATGGTTCTCCGTGTTCTCAGGGTTCACCCGTTTCACATACAAGATTCTGTTTACATTCTAAAAAGGGTTGTTATAATGAAAGTTGGATAATCACACCTCCACCATGTTTTCTAGCAGGGGGAAGTAACTCAACAAACGTAGAGATGACACCAATGGAAAATTTATTAATTGAACATCCCAGTATGTCAGTCTACAACAGTCGATGTTCAGGCAGCACAGGAGATGCAAGTGACTTATCAGAATCATCGCTTGATGACCAACCAACAAGAAAAATTCTTCCTCGAAGAGTGAAGAAAGAAATAGCACATCAAGCACCAAGAAAACCAAGTGCAGTGGCAGCAAGAGTAGGATTAGTGGCACAAGTAGAAAGCATTAAATCTTCACAACGATCTCTTAAACAAACCGAGAGCAAAAAACTTTCTCGTCGTAATCTGCAACGACTCAATAAAGCTCTTAATCATCAGATGGGTGGTGGAAAACCTTACAATAAATCAGGACGTATTCACTGCCCAGCTGGACGCAGCAATTCTCAAATGAAGCACTGATTCCTTCCAGTTTTTATTAAGCACATTATATGTTAATTTTTAGCGAAAGGTGTATTTAGGTTTATTACTCAAATTATAAGTTATTTTGATTATTGTTGACTTTTTATTATCCTGTTAGATAATGTTGTTATTTGTACCAGGTATTTAAATTTTTTCTAACAAATCTCCTTGCTGATATAGGAAGAAGTTTGAAATGCATGTGTAAATGTTGTTAATTTAGTATAACTTTTAATTCTGTGTTTTTTTAACAATCTAACTATCTGATCATGCTGCAGACATACACATTTTTAACCTACTCAAATGAATCAAATTTTCAAATTTAAAGGAGTCCTTCCATAAATGTTATATAAGAATTATATGTTTATTAATGTTTTAAAATACAGAGAAGCTCTCTTTTTTATGAATTGGTTGACAGAAAACAACTTGATAAGGATAGTCAGAATATTGTTATCACCTGATATCTGCAAAGGGAAATTACATTGTATATCGAAAACAATAATTGAACTTACTTGTATGTGTATAAAAATTAATTTTTTGGTGGTTTAAAGTATAATTGTGCAATAATAAACAATTTATATATAGTCAAATAATATATTAATATACCTAAAATGGAAAAATTTAGTAGGGTATGAGTTCTGATTTTGGTTTCACTTTCTTAGGTTTAAATGGTACCCATTGGTTTTTTTTCTTTCAGAAAATTTGAGATCAGAATTTGTTGTATTTAAGAAGATTATAAGACATGTATGGTATTATTTGATTTGAAAATATTTGTAATAAAATGATGTTATTATCAATTTTATTGTTTTAACCATGATACAAATGTATAATGAAGGAACTATATTAAATCCTAGGAGTTTGAACTTAGAGCTTATATAGATTTGAAGTGTTGGTCTTGTCTGTTTTAAAAAAGGGCATGATAAGGTCAGTCCAAGGAAGTGAAACCAAGCTATAGACCATGAAAGATATTTATCGTTTGTACATACATGTAAATGTATCACATAAAATACTTACTTTGTAAATGTATAATGTTGTTACTGTCTAACTTGCACTAACTATTCTTTTGAACTTAATTTGAAATTATTATATATTATGTTAATATCTCAACCAAACCCTCCCCTTAAAGACCATTGCTACACATAGATTTGATAAATACTTGTATATATAGTCATAGAACAGTCAAATTTCAATATAGTTGTAAAGCCTTTTCCTGTTTCATGAATCTGAATAAAAAACTATAATGTCAAGTTATCCCCCCTTTATGGGTAAAAATATTGAAATGCAAGATTTGTTTAAATCCTTTTTGATGTAATGAGAATATTTATTTCATATTAATTTCAGAACTACACAACAGCAATCTGTGAATCCAGTTGTTATAAAATTGAAAAATTGTTTATAGTAAAGCTTTAAAAGTTTTTCTTATCATCATTGCATTGAAGGAAAACTCCTTTCTTGAAATTTGAGATTAGAATTTGTTGAACTGGAAAAGGCTTTATAAATAGGGCTATGTAATATAAGAATTTTCATTGTAGTATAATCAATTATTTTCAAGAATTGAGTAACGATAACTAGTGTACAGAGATCTGTATTTAGTATAAGAATCCATCATTTTATGTATATTTTTATTCTCCACATGCTTTTTAACCACATGCCACAAACAATGCCAATCCATCAGATAAACACTGTATATAATCATCTATGCAAAATACATTATTTTGTACAAAATCTGTGATACATCAATATAAGAATTCTTATTTAATGACAAAAGACAAATGGGTATAAATATAATGCGGGTCAGTTGTAAATATTTGCACTAATTAGATTTGTGTAAATGATAAATTGATGACTGACATTTATTTAAAATAAAATGATGTTTGCTGTAAAGATATTAAATCAAAAGTGTACACATGTTTGAATATGAATTACAGGTTATATAATGTGTAAAATAATTAGCAATTTTAAAAATTGATGTAAATAATTTTGATATGAACTACATATTAGTTTTAAAGATTGGATGGAAAAATACTTTAAACAGCATTTATTTTTTATTTTGGTGCTTTTAAAAGACTTTTATATTTAAGTATACCACAAGGAATTTTATTTGATTTTACTTGAATATTTTTATATCGTACATAGAAGGGAGTTAACTAAATTAGTTATGTCTAGTTTGGGTAATTTCTGAAAAACTCTGTAAAAAGAACATGCTCCAGTTAGCAATATCAGAAGTTTTGTAAAATTTAAAAAAAGAAATATACTATTACTGCATCGTTGGTCAGAATCATCAAGGTCAGCGATATAGTAGCTTTTGAAATTTGTTGTGCAGTCAATGGAATAACTTATTAATCATTGATTTTGAAATGACCAAGGTTTGAATGACAATTGTACACAATTTTTCAGTTAAAAGTATTTTGTTAAGTATTCTCATTCATTTGAATTTTAAAACTTTTATACTAAAGTCAGCGATTGCTTACCAGTACTTTTTATTCTAATCTTAAATCAATTTGTAACGGTAAAATATGTAACGATCTCATGAATTATTTATCTCGGTGCAAATTAGTTGTGAGCAGTCTTAGTACAGTGAGAATTAGTTATGTGGTCAGAAAATGTCTGTGAGAATTATTCAAAAGTTGTGAAAATGTGATTATTGTAAAACATATTTTTTACATGTAGTTATGTGTGAAGAATATAAGCTTAATGTAACTTGCTGATCTAAGTAAAGTGGGGGATAGGAGGGAGGGGTCTTTCTGTTTTTAAACAAACTGTTATTTCATGTAGACAACAAATGTTGTTACCTGGCAAGCTTGACTTAAAAGTTTGTCTTATAAGATAAGTAGCAAAAAAAAAGTAAATTGTTAAAAAATGTTATTTAAAAAAAAGAAAAACATAAGAAATGAAAAAAAAATTATACATTATTTACCATGAATTTAGTATACTAGTACTTGTCATCTTGTTTTATTAGAGGAAAACGTGTATATTTCTAACTAAAAGAGATAATCATTTCTGAGGTATATAGGGTGAATTAAGTCCCTTGTTTATATGTGTATGATGTTGTACTAGTGAGCAAGATTTAGAGATAATGTGTATGTAATTTGTTACCACTACAATAAACTTGTTGCAGTTTATGACTTTATTTTATGTATACCATCAGACTCCTAAACAAGCCAGATTTACCTAATAATCTCAACAATTAAGTCAGTTTAAACCGAAGTCCAGATTTGGTTGGAATGCTAGTTATGTAGACATTTAAAACATTCTTACGGAATTGAAGTTTTGCTTTCCGTAAGCTACTTTTTATGTACAGCTGCAAATATTTGCAGACGTATTGAGTTATGAACTTGTCATCAGCGTCGTACTTTGGCAACGTTGTCCGTAGATAGGTTTCTGCTCATTTACTTTAGTTCGATTGAATGTTTCCTTATAATATTTTACCATAATGTTCCTCCATATAAAAAAACAGGTTGGGATTGATTTTGGGAAAGCCAGGCCCTCTTTTTTCTGGGGGTCACTGAGGTTTTTTTTATAAAAGATAAAAGGGGCCAAAAAAGGACAACTTAATTTTCAAAACATTTTTAATTTCTTATCTGATTTTGATAATTTTTTTTTAAGTGGTTCGTCAAAAGAAATGTTAAAAAGGTTACTCTGGGCATTTTTGTGTTACTTTTGTGATTGCAGAGACAAATGGGTGCAAAGGGGCAAAATTTAGCCATTTTGCAGTTCACCTAAAATTTTCGTTTCTTATCCAATTGTAATGGGGATTTTTTCTTTTTATTCATCTTGATGAGTGTTTCCAGCAAAATATCAAAAGATTTCTTCTGCCTGCTATGGTTTTTGATATACTAGACATTGAACCCGCGCAAGCGCGGGAAAATAAGCATCTTTTTTTTGGTGGCCATATTGACTTTAAAAAGTTATTACGGCCATGTCATTCATGGAACTCAATATGGATGTTGTGGCAGGCTTCCTATAAACTTTCCTGTCAAGTAGGTAGTATCAACTGATAGTTTCATGTCTATATATACTGTAGTATTCCAGCAATGGATGGTCATCCAAACTTTAACCAAAGTCAATGAAGCGTGAAATTTAGGTCAACGTGACCCAATTGTCATATGGCTGTTCGTTACTACCGAAGATGTATCCACTGATGAAGTAGACTGTGTGCCACGTAGAATTACCAAAATGAGCCTTAAGGTTCCCTCAAAGTCAAAATCTATGATGAAAACACAACCACATAAATTGTCAATATTTTTATTGTTACAATTAATTCTGAACTGGAACTTGATGAAAAGCTTTCATTAAATACACATTTCATAATGCATTACCCTTTTCCTTCAGAATAGATATGAAAATTAAATTGTAGATGTAAACATTTCCTTAGAGACGGATGAATTTTTCAAAAGATGCTGTGAGTAAGGTAGAGCATATTTTTGGAAAATAATTGTTCCAGTTGTTTCATTGTCGTCATGGACAGGGCAAGCGAGGATTAATTTCACAAATATATCCAATAATCAGACGATAAAAGCATTTTTAGTGTGTGGCTACGTGTGCTGTCCACGTTTATAAAGATGTCCGAGATAAATTTCGTCATTAATACTAAAGATTACCATTTGTTAAAAATATTTTTATCTAGGAAATTGTATGGTAGCGATATATTTAGACAGGTCACATGACAAATAATGTAAAAATAGATAATGTTTGGTATTATCACTTTGTGCAAGGTAAACATCCGAGCAATCCAAAAAACAACTAAGTTAGGAATTTCTCTGAACTTTACCTTACTTCTTCATAATCTTCAAAGTTCATAACCTTTACAGTTAGGAGAAATTGCGTTATTGTAGAAAAACAATCCTGAATACATGAAGCGGAAACATCCCACTCGAAGGAGAATTTTTTTAATTTGTTTTATTCTTCTTCCGTAATTTCAAACAAAAATAATATTACATTTAAAATATGTGCATACTTGTTTATTAACTTTATTTAGAAATGCATAATTATACCCTAAGGGTTGAAAGCATATATAAGTACAAACATATAGAGTACAATACAACATAATAAGAAAAAAATATGAAACCTATATGTGAATCTGACAATATATTGTCTGTGGTGAACCATGCAATTATTTTTCCACTTTTCTCAGTATAAGTGACTTTAATAAATGGAGCAACATATTGCAAGTGAACCGATAGAGACAATATTGTAGCAAGATTTTCAAATTCATTTTCATTATTTTCTATTTTAAAAATGTTTACATTTTGTTTTTCAAATTTAAATCAACGTGTTAAAAGTATGCATTCGAGAACCTTCTTAGGGATATGTTGGGAGAATTCATATTGGATAAGTGGATACAAATTCCATTTGCACATAAACAAAACTGCAGTTTAAATTTATAAATGCAGATTGTCAAATCCGATAATAAGCTTTATAATCTGAACCATACATCGTTTATTTTGAACCACGCGTTTTGCCGCCTATTCGGCTAATTCGTAAATTTAGTATTATAGATAAGGGGTAAAAAGGGCTAAAAAAATCAGTGTGGCTTAACATGTTAATTATGTTTTCAATTTTTATCCAATTCTTTTTATGGGAATTTTTTCTTTAATTCACCTTGATGAGTGCTTTCATAAGTAAGTTAACAAGTTTTTCTGAGAAACAAAGGGTCAAAGTTGCTGTGCTTAGCGAAGCTCTTTATTGAATAATGACATTGGACACCATCTTGGGGAAAGTCTGAATTGGCTTTGCAGAGCTCTTCAGTTGTTGCTCAAGAAATATTTCCCAGAAAGATATGTATGAATGCTATTTGTACAATATTTTCAGGAAGATATAGATATTTGGTTTGCTGCAGACTGATATCATAAAATATAAGCTGCAAGTCATAATATGAAGCTTTATTTGATGAGCGAGCCACTGATATAATACATTATCGTATTTCCCCATGCCTATATCGACCTGCTGAGGCCTTCACAATTTCCCGTATTTTGGCACTGTGACGTCGTAAAGAGTTGACCCGACCCGAATATATCAGCGACATAATAAATGTTTGACCCGAATATATCAGGAAAACATCCGGTTATAGGCAGATGGCAATTGAAAAGTAAGAAATTTCATTAAGATTGCTAGTTAACAATATGATAAATTTATCATCAAGTTTTCTTCAAACAAATATTGTAAAATATAAGCCTCTCAACAAATATGAAGCTTTTTAGCTCGTTCGCTACGCTCACTAGCCGAAAAAGCTTCACATTGTGTCTCGCGGCTGATATTTTACGATATACGTTTGAAGAAAACCTGATAATATGTACTTATCGTATTTCCCCATGCCTATATCGACCTGCTCCACTAATCAAGAAGGTGACATTACAGAGGAAGTTGGCTAAACCAATATCAAAACAAATGATCTTCTTGGAAACTCCATTAGCAAATGATATACAATCTTTATAATAAAACGTATCACAAAATATCGAAATAAATATTATGCACTGTTTGGCCATTTTGTTGACTGACAACTCATCAGTAGTGCTCGAGATCAAAGTGTTGGAAAACCGGTTAAAGATAAAATGCTGAATTAATAAGCACAACCGTTCAAATCCAAAACAATTAAAACAAACAGGAATCCAAACTCAGCTAAGGGTTACCTCTGCATCAACAGGAAGAGCTTTAGAAATATCTGATAATTCGGTCAAATTTTGAACGGAAAATTTAGAGGCATTTGAGTAATGTATCATACCAGAACAAAAATTCTGGCTACTGTGGTGATAATGCCCTTGGGGACTTACAGTCCACCAGCAGCAACAGACCCGGTGGTAGTAATAAAACGTATGACAAAATTCCAAAATAAATTTGATGCACTGTTTGGCCATTTCGTTGACCGACAACTCATCAGCATTGCTCGAGATCAAAGTGTTGGAAAACCGGATAAAGATAATATGATGAATTAATAAGCGCAACCGTTCAAATCCAAAACAATTAAAACAAACAGGAATCCAAACTAAGCTAAGGGTTACCTCTGCATCAACAGGAAGAGCCTTAGAAATTTCTGATAATTTTGTCAAATTTTGAACTGAAAATTTAGAGGCATTTGAGTAATGAATCATGCCAGAACAAAAATTCTGGCTACTGAGCTGATAATGCCCTCGGGGACTTACAGTCCAACAGCAGTGACATAGACCCAGAGGTAGTAATAAAACGTATCACAAAATACCGAAATAAATTTGATGCACTGTATGGCCATTTCGTTGACTGACAATTCATCAGCAGTGCTTGAGATCAAAGTGTTGGAAAATCGGTTAAAGATAAAATGATGAATTGATAAGCACAACCAAAGTTATTTTATGTCCCTTTCAGAGGAGTATTTCATAGCTTCCAGAAAGAAATTCCATATTTCTAATTTGTGGAAATTTCAACAATCTCTTAAAATGAAAGGATCCAAATGAACTTATAAAGCATTTATGAAGGACATAATTAAAATGTTCATATTTTGTGACTAACATGGCTACAATTAACAGTTCCTTTTTCTTATTTGTCAAACTTTTCAAGTCTTCTCTCTGAAACAAATCGGCCATATCACCAGGAATGTAATGTGAGGCAACAAACATTGCTTCATATTGGTCGATTTCAATAATAAAACCAGAGGCTCCTAGGAGCCTGTATCCTGGTTTACAAATAGCCCAAAAAATCCCATTTAAAGACTAGTCTGTCTATTTTGCCCTTTGAAGATGAAATGATAAATCTTTATAGAAGACCTCAAACACATCATTTATAGTTTCAGGACAGAAGATTTTTAAAGTTTCAGTTAATCAGTAACAAGAATTGCCCATGGCAGCCATGATTTTTGCCAGATAACGTCAAAAAGAGGAAAGATCTCCAAAAAAAAATCACTTGTATCAAGTTACAAATCAGTTGCACTTGTGGTTTCAGAGGAAATGATTTTTAACCGGATTTTCATAGGAAAATATCGGTTATTAAATTGGTGATGTACGGCGGGTGGGCGGCCGGGCGGACGGGCGGGCGGGCGGGCGGGCGGACGGGCGGCTGCCAAACAGTGTCCATGCAATAACTTATGAACTGTTCAACCAAAGCTTTTCAAATTTTAATATGTTGTTACTGATGACAAAATGGAGGTCAAGTTCGATATTGACGATTTTCACTTTCACCGTTCAGGAGTTATGGTTCTTGAAAGATTGAAAAATGGCTTTCCCAGTGGTGTCCGTGTGATAACTTATGAATTGTTCAACGAAAGCTTTTCAAATTTTAATATGTTGTTACTGATGACAAAATGGAGGTCAAGTTCGATATTGACGATTTTCACTTTCACCGTTCAGGAGTTATGGTTCTTGAAAGATTGAAAAATGGCTTTCCCAGTGGTGTCCGTGTGATAACTTATGAATTGTTCAACCAAAGCTTTTCAAATTTTAATATGTTGTTACTGATGACAAAATGGAGGTCAAGTTCGATATTGACGATTTTCACTTTCACCGTTCAAGAGTTATGGTTCTTGAAAGATTGAAAAATGGCTTTTCCAGTGGTGTCCGTTTGATAACTTATGAACTGTTCAACCAAAGCTTTTCAAATTTTAATACGTTGTTACTGATGACAAAATGGAGGTCAAGTTCGGTATTGACGATTTTCACGTTCACCGTTCAGGAGTTATGGTTCTTGAAAGATTGAAAAATGGCTTTCCCAGTGGTGTCCGTGTGATAACTTATGAATTGTTCAACCAAAGCTTTTCAAATTTTAATATGTTGTTACTGATGACAAAATGGAGGTCAAGTTCGATATTGACGATTTTCACTTTCACCGTTCAAGAGTTATGGTTCTTGAAAGATTGAAAAATGGCTTTTCCAGTGGTGTCCGTGTGATAACTTATGAACTGTTCAACCAAAGCTTTTAAAATTTTAATATGTTGTTACTGATGACAAAATGGAGGTCAAGTTCGATATTGACAATTTTCACTTTCACCGTTCAGGAGTTATGGTTCTTGAAAGATTGAAAAATGGCTTTCCCTGTGGTGTCCGTGTGATAACTTATGAACTGTTCAACCAAAGCTTTTCAAATTTTAATATGTTGTTACTGATGACAAAATGGAGGTCAAGTTCGATATTGACGATTTCCACTTTCACCGTTCCGATATTGACGATTTTCACTTTCACCGTTCAGGAGTTATGGTTCTAAAAAATTGAAAAAAGGCAGTTCAAGTCGCCGTCTCCATGCAAAGGTCATTTGTTGCAGGAAAATCCGGTTTGCTGTCATTCGACAGCCTCTTGTTAAAGTTTCAACCAATCAGAAACAAGAATTGTCCATTGTGGCCATGTTTTTGCCGGATCAAGTGGAAATAACAAATCTTTATAGAAGACCTCACAAACATCATTTGTATCAACTTACGAATCATTTGCACTTGTAGTTTCAGAGAAGATGATTTTTAAAATTTCAGCCAATCAGAAACAAGAATTGCCAATGGCAGCCATGTTTTTTACCAGATCAAGTTGAAATGAGGAATCTTTGTAGAAGACCTCACAAACATCCATTGTATCAAGTTACACATGATTTGCACTTGTAGTTTCAGAGGAGACGATCTTTCAAATTTCAGCCAATAAGAAAAAGGAATTGCCCATGGCAGCTATGTTTTTTGCTGATCAATGACGAAATAAGGAATCTTTGTACAGAACCTCACAAACATTATTTGTATCAACTTACAAATCATTTGCACTTGTAGTTTCAGAGGAGATGATTTTTCAAATTTCAGCCAATCCGAAAAAATAATTGCCCATGGCAACCATTTTTTTTTTGCTGATCGAGACGAAATGAGGAATCTTTGTACAGGACCTCACAAACATCATTTGTATCCATTTACAAATCATTTGCACTTGTAGTTTCAGAGGAGATGATATTTCAAATTTAAGCCAATCAGAAACGAGGATTGCCAATGGCAGACATGTTTTTTGCAGATCAAGTTGAAATGAGGAATCTTTGTAGAAGACCTCACAAACATCCATTGTATCAAGTTACAAATAATTTGCACTTGTAGTTTCAGCGGAGATGATTTTTCAAATTTCAGCCAATCAGAAACAAGAATTGCCCATTGCGGCCATGTTTTTCGCCCGATCAATAGGAAATGTTGAAATTTCATAGAGGACCTTTAGTACATCATTCCTGCAAAGTTTGGTTCCAATTGGTCCAGTAGTTTCAGAGGAGATGATCAAAATCTGAAATGTTAACGACGACAACGACGGACGGACACAAAATGATGACAATAGCTCATATGGCTATGCCAGGTGAGCTCAAAAATCTTGGAATCTTCTTTGCCAAATGAACAGAAAAATTAAGGTAGGATATTCTTATAAAGTTTGCTACAACTTGCATTTTAACCAGTATTGAACAAAGTAAAACTGCAAAAATGACCCGAACCGAAACAATATTAAGCTTCTATGAAACAGTAATGGGTATAACTATTTTGTTCTGGGATATTATTCAAATCCACCAAAGACAAATTGGTTGTTTCAATTTTTTTTTAAATGATTTCAGAGATGCATGATCATCTGGAACCAAACTTTTCTGTGGTCAAAATGAATAATTTTCCTCACTGTCAGGTAAAAGATGCAGAGTCTAGTTTTCATTGAAAAAAAAAAATATGTTGAACACCTCTACTCTTTAGTGTCTGTACCAAGTCAGACTATCCTGACTCCTGATTTACTTTCTTCGTGTCTAGTTTTTCTGAAAGAGTATGATGCTATTTATTTATTGGTTTTTGTTAACCTTTACTGGAAACTGGGAAAAAAAAGTCAACTTAAGTTTTAAAGCTTTTCCTCATGAAAGTAAAACTGATCACTTTTTGGTCACATATTTGATACAGCAGTTTAAGGTGACCTTTATCAAGATCAAGGCCACAAAACTTACATGATCAAGATAATTACACGAATTTGCTAATTGTTGGATGTTTATCTGGTCAATGTCCAAAATCACTTATTACATCCAAGTGTAAACATACACAACAGGGTTAAAACTTCATTTACATGTACCCAAAGTTATCTTGATCATATGTAATATATTTAGGTTCATTACATACTAATTGTGAATAGCATGTCCAGGATAAAACTTGTTATAGTATTAAAAGTGTGTACTGGTATATCCATCCCTTTTAAAACATATTTTACATTGGTTAAGTGCAATAAGCAACACCAAAATAAAATTATTTTCCTTCTTTATTTGTTCTTACGTTTGCTATTCCTCATTCCATTTCAGTAACAATTACTTTATACAAAAATTTGGATTATCTGCTTCTGGAAAAAACTGAAATTTTATAGAAAACTACACAGTCATATTTTGCTCAGACTGTTTTAAAAATTGTGTTCTCCATTTCCCTGAAAAAAAACTTGTTTGCTCCATCCATTTTTAATGGATAAGAAATTATTTTTGTAATGTATATATGTATAAACCTTTGATAATTTTTTTTTTTATTTATGAAAAATAGCATAATATACCAGTTAATTGTTTGTAGTCTATATATATATATATATATATATATATATATATATATATATACAAAGAGTTTTTGTGAAGTCATATGTTGAAAAACTGTATGTAAATAAAGTGGAAAAAGAATTATACACGTACATTTTGAATTGAGTGGGTTGAAGTTACAGTGAATTTTATTCACACTGAGTAGGGAAAAACTACAGTGTAAATGGACAGTGTAAATGGACATTATCACATGATAATGAATATTTAAAGCCATGACAGATATTTGAGAATAAGTTTTAAAAGAGCAACCATATCAGATGTTGCTCAGAACATGACATGAAAATACGGTGTGTTCACGTTTCTCCAACATTTATATGTTTTAATGTAATTGCAATTAAAACAACAGTTGTGTCTAAACCCTAAGGCACTGTCATCACATGAGAAACAAATTAAACTCTGAATACGAAAATATCCACATATACCACAGAAAAGTTTTGAAGATTAGAAGGATTTATTCACAACTCAAAGGGGCAGTAAAAAGTTTACAATGGAAAATATTTAAGAATACAAGAATACTTTTTAGATCTCCCTGAATAGAGTGTTTAGAGCGGATACCTACTTATAAATACCAGTCCTGTTTAATTTCAAACTTTTTTTAATGAGAAGTAAATTTACACTGATTTACAGGTTAATAACTGAATAATGCACTTCCAACATTTTTTGCATGAAATTAACTATACAAACCTGTTCTTATTTTGACAGCTGGGATTTCCATAATTACCTTTATTATCTCGCCTCTCCTGGTCGAAAACCAATTAAGTAATATATACTTAGATATTACCTAATAGTGGTGTCACAATTATGGAAATTTATTCGTTAATGAAATAAATGAGACACAATTAATGCTGATTATTTAATTTATTTATATAAGTAACAAACTAAAAACAACCCTTATCAACAACATAAAACTTATCAAATAACAACTCAAACACAATTAAATATAATAATGTAAATTACATTATTTATTCATACAATCTGACATTCTGTTAATATACCAATATGTCAAATAAAATTTAATACAGAATTTGTATTAATATATCATATATGTTTAAAAATTTGTCACTGTCTTCTTTTTCATGATTAATTGTAAAAATCCACCAGTATGTAGTTACTGTAAATTTGAAAATAATTTATATTAATACATCATATCTGTTTAAAAATTTGTCACATTCTTTTCTTTTCCATGATTAACTGTAAAAATCCATCTGTATTTAGGTACTGTAAATTTGAGAATAATGCATTATTATGCTTCTTTGATTAGGGAAAACCATTTTATTTTAATGAGTGGGTGGTGGACGGGGGAGACAAACTCGAAATTACAGGCTTCTAAGACCATATATTGCTTACCTGGCAAAAGCTCATTTGTGCTATTTGCTGATTTTTTTCAGTAACAATGACCATATTGGTCCAAGGTCTACATCTCATTTTGAAAGGGACTACCTAAAGACGATTCCAGCAAATTTTGGTCTCAACTTCCTCAATCAGAAAATTATTTCTGTATTATTATTTAATTGGAATTGGTGATAATTTTACATGTGACCCATTTTTCATTTTTCGAAAGTATGTCAAAGGATGAACAAATGAGTGAGTAGTTTCAGAGGGCAAAATTTTGAATTATTTTTTTGACGTTCTATTTTTATTAATGGGAGACATATTGGTCAGAGGTTCAGACCCCCTGACCTTTTGAAAGAGGATTATTCCATCAAAGTGTGGCCTAACTTACCCAATTTGCTTCAGAGAAGATTTTTAAAAAGTTGTTTGCTGATTTTTCTATTTTTGGTAAAAATGAAGGCAATATCTGGACCCTCAGAAACAATTTTGAAAAGGGACAACATACGGGCCATTAAATATCTTTTTGTTGGTTTTTTCTTTTTGTTTGACTAAATACAGAGGCCATACAAGTCCAAATACCACACCCTTGGAAATTGTTTTGAAAGGTACCCACCTTAGGCCATTCCAACAAACTTTAGTCTCCATTGCTCATGTAAATTCAGAGGAGAAAATTTTGTAATTTTATCCTTCTGATTTTTCTATTTTTATTGACGGTGGCCATATTGACCACAAACCTGGAACACAATTTTGAAAGGGTATTACCAAAGGACCATTCTTAAAATTTTTGTATCAATTGCCACAAAATTTTCTGAGAAGATTTTTAAGTATTTTTTGCTTATTTTTCTATTTTTTGTAATGTTGCCATATTTAGAGAAGGTCTGGACCCCCAAATTTTGAAATGTGACCAGCCATGGACCACTCCACAAATTTTGGTCCAAACTGACCCAGTGGTTTCAGAGTAGAAGACTTTCATTGCAATATTTATGCCAGACGACCATGCATGCCAAGTGATGGCAATAGATTACATGATCCTTTGAGCCAGTTGCTAGACCTAAAAAGAGACTGCTGAAATATGTGATGGGGAGAAAATGCAGAATTAAAAAAAAAATAAACAGCTGCGCCACGAGCGCATGATACGCCCGTTGTCTTGTGAAAGAAACATAATAAATGTTTTTGGAATCCCCCTTTATTTAGTGGAGCTGCTGATGGGATGTATACGGAAACCCGGCTAAACATAAGGGTGTAAACTTTTAAGCAATAGAGATACGGCGCAAAATGTGACCAAAAAAGACTACCTTTTTTACCAAAAAGCTCAATAAAAATTCAATAACTCAAAAATAAAATAAAGAATCTTCAGGAAAAAGTATACAGATCTTCAGATTAATATAACTAACAAGTGTGTGAAGTTTTATGCAATAATCATAAATAGTTTCTGAGATACGGCGCGACATGTGAAACCTCCCCCCCCCCCCCTTTTTTTTTTACAAAAAACTCAATAACTTTTTGAATCAACACCAAAAAGTATACAGATCTTTAGATTAAAATAACTAAGAAGTGTGTAAAGTTTTAAGCAATAATCATAAATCATTTTTGAGATACGTCGCGACATGTGAAAAAAACACACCCTGGTTTAGTTATAAAGTCCCGTAACTCAAAAAGTTTTACTCTTATTTTCACCAAAACGTATACAGATCGTTTGACCATCATAAGAAACAACTATGTTAAGTTTCATGAAATTTGGATAAGTTGTTCTCAAGTTACGGTGCAACACGTTTACGACGGACAGACAGACAGACGGACGCCGGACATTTGTATACCATAATATGTCCGATCAAAATTTTGACAGGTGTATAAAAAAAAACTGGCTATGGATGCTGAAATTTTTTTTTTCCACAACTGATAATCGCTTGCCCATCCATAATAATCATATGATTGTAACCTTAATTAATATGATTCTATTACATGTTTAGTAGACTGTCAGAATTTGTTGCAGTGATCATAGTCATATTAAATTCTGAAATTATAGTAAACAGTACAAAAACAAAAACATAAGGAATGAATTGTATAATGTCAATAATACTGAACTGTTTCAGCATAAAAAACATAAATAAAACTTTATATTTTAGACTGCTAGATTTTGTATCCATCTTAACGTACCATTTATCTGACATGTATAGATGAATGATGAAATATAACATCATATAATTTCAACTCCAAAATGGTACATAAAGAATGTCATTGCTCTTTCTTTTTTTATCCTTTTCATGATCTTACAGAGAAAACAGATCTTTTAAACTTTGTCAAGAAAAATGAATTTTAAACTTTTGTCAACTTTGTCAAGAAAAATGAATTTTAAACATGTACGAAAATAAAATCAAAACTGTTGTCACAAGAAATACATTATTCTACAAGCTAAAGTCTGTTTCTGAGTCTTACTGAAATTTATTATACAGCAGTGCATTGATCAAGATTTATTCAAGGCCTTTCATATCTTGTAAACTGCTGAATTACAAATGATCTTTGACATTTCATTTAACCATTTATCATCTATTACAAGTAATGTAATTAATACATTATTAATCAGAAGTGAGGAAAATTCATGCATACATATTTTTCATTACGAAGTTAAAATTCTTTTATATTATATATTCAACTGTATTCAATCAGTGACAAAAGGATTCGTTTTCACAGCAAATTTATACTGTATATTTCCGTTATAACCAGAACAATTCACTCTCTTAATATATAAATATCATGGCATTTCAATTTGTATACAGGTGGAAAATTTACAATTTCGACAATAATACATCTTTTATTTCCAGGTTTTCTTCTTAAAACACATAAAATGAGACATATCTTATTCACAAAAATGTTATGGGTAAGAAAGATATGATGGGAAAACTTTAGACACAAGGCAACCTTTGCACATGACAGAAGCTCCAGCAAAGAAACATTGCTTTTATTGTTTTCAACATTGAGAAAAATCTTGCACCTCGTTGCAAATATAAGATGGCTTATATTACTTTCAAAAGTAAAAAAAAAAATTGGTCAAGTTTATCCTTAATTTTTACAGCTATATTTAATGCCACCATCTGATTGGAAAATTTTACAAGAATCTTGCTAACATCCTTACAAGTCTAGTTCAAATTACTGCAAGCTGGACACAGGATCCTTGACTCTTGTTTAGGATGAAGTTCCAAATGCTGGATTCCAATATTTATTTCACTTTGGCTAAAATCAGGAGAGAATATAAGCAATATATACATGGTATAGAAACATTACAGTTTAAAGATCTCAGATTTTGCCAAGAACCCTATTATTCAACGGTGGTGAATAACCTCAACAAATTGCGTCGTCCAATAAATAACCCAATTATACATCGCCAGTTAATAACCCATTATTTGTTAATTATATAAATAATGCTGATACTGATGATGACAACAGGCTCATACCATAATACATCTGCAAATATTTGCGGTCATATAAGAACTGGTTTTACATTGAAATTGTTCTGTTTTAATCCTGTTATAAATGAGATTCCATCTGGAATGAGTTAAACATTAAACCTATTGTATAGTAATATATGCAAAATTTTCATGCCAATAGGGGAAGGCAAGCTTGAATTGTCATCTGGAAATTAATTGACACTTCTAGAAAAAATGACCTTAATCTTTGACCTACTAGATTTTTAATTCCTTCCACTTTAAAATGTTTTACTCCAATCTGGCTAAGGAGACTCATGTTATCACCCAAAAACAAAATTCAGAAAGAAGGAATGATGAAAAGCTAATTTAATGGTTTCCTGCTTTTGTGATACATAGGGGAATAAAAAAGGTTGAAGGCAACATGAAAAAACCAAAGTTCATAATGAAGTACATTAATGCTGGTAAGTCTTTCATAAAGGTTTTTTCTTTTTTTTGTTGGTTTTGTTTATTCCACAGAACTTCATCTATATAACCAATAAATCCTCTGACAATTACTAACTTTCTCTCCATATATTACACGGATATGACAAGTCAGCATTACATTATCTCTGAAGTGTGTATACATAATCAGTGAGATTCGTTGATTTTTTTCATGTATTTGGGAAAAATATATTATTACGTAATGTGACACATATCGTCATTCACAAATTTTATCTCTCCATCAAGAAGTGTCCTTAGTACAGCTTTTGTTATATAACTTGTTGTTCCATGCTTAATATTGGGAGGAGTGTTGAAGAAAATTATCATATCATCTTGTTTTTCATGCCCTTGTTCTTTGTTTTTTTCATGTCCTTGTTCTTTGTTTAAATCTATTTGGAAGTCTTCGAATGCATCTTGTATTATCTATATTAAAGGAAGAGAAAATCGTGTAAGTATAAGAGTAACATAAAATATATGTATTTTGGTGTAAAAGTTTCTAAAAATAAGTATTCAGTCTGCATATTTTATTTGATATTTAAAATATTTAAAAATAGTCAGGCCATTCTAAAAAATGGATTGTAAAGAGCAGTTAATATACCCTAAAGATAAAAATTAAATAGTATTAATAACTTCACAGAAAGATGCCAAATTACTGAACTAAACTTGTCTGAGACAATTCTGATCTAAAGCTTTGATGTAAATTTCATTAAAATCTATTGAGACATGAGGACATGAGAGTATTTACCAAGTCAATTTTCCATATATTTACTATGAGAATGGGAATTACTACAAAAAAAAGAGTCAGTTGATGCTGGTTTTCAAATTTGTCCCAGAGAATGCTGATATAAACCTTTCACACAGACTTCAGTGAAATCTGTTGAGACATGTCGATGTGAGCATGTTTAAAAAATCAATTTTCCATATTTTTACTGTTAAAAGGGGAATAACTACAAGAAATTAATTTGATTTTCAATTTTTCCACGAGAATACAGATATAAACCTTTGACATAGATTTCATAAAAATCTGTTGAGACATATGGAAATGACAACACTTGTAAAGTCTGAAAGATGGAGAGATACATGTATCTCAGCTGATCTTCATATATAATACAAAATCTAGTGCAATTTTTATTTACCTTATCCATATTTGCTGCTTGATCAAATGTAACTTCTGGATTTCTTTTTAACATAGTAGACACAACCATAAAAGTCTAAAAAGTTATTTTTCATTTTAATAATGTGTTGGAATGCTATACAAAGAATACAGTATTCATTTAGGATAAGTTAAATAAGTACAGAAAAAACTGTACTACAACCTCATTCTATCTGAAGTTTATAAATTTCTATACTCAAATGTTTTGGTACAAATTCTTTTTAAACCACAAGCAAAGAAAATAAATTACATTTCATATTAACACATAGAAAATCACAAGGCATCATGAAATGTCACTGTCAAAAACAAAACTTTTTAGATAAACCTATATGTAAATAGAACTTTTAACTTGAACATTTGGTGCCCTTTTATTCATATAAGTTAGTATGTACCTCACTTAAAAAGAAAATAAGCATTCAGATCATTTGTGAAAACAAAATATAGAATCATGAGTCTTTCTTTTATACAATACAATTTTTTGCTTCCAATCACATTGCATTTCAAGATAATTTATGTAAATTGCAAGGTCTTGATCTATGCAACCTTAATCCTAGAATTGATGTTTTTAAATATTGAACACATGCTTTTTTGGATATCATTACCTCAACAACAATTTGTCTGTATGCAGGATCAGCTATTTTACTTAACATCTGTTCCACTAATAATGAAAAGTTCAGTTCATACATTGTCATATCTGATAAGGTTGGTTGCTGAAATTATTAAAAAATATTTACAATGCATGAAGTGAAATGGTGTCATATCATTGCTACATATACATCTCAATGGTTTCCCTAGAAATGGACTCGTGAAAGTCATTCAATCTACTGTAGTCACATAAGAATGAAATGTACATCATAGTGACCCAATTTCTGGATAATAGCATTTTATATTGTCAGAGAATAATAATGATGAAGTCTTACTGATATAAGATCATTGGTTCCTAGCATTTGAAATTAAATGTAAAACTGTATCAGGGTCGCATATGCATTAAAGTGTCAAAGTAACCCAAGGGTATATCTATATGCTTCTTCCACATTCATTTATAAAGGCATAAAAATCCATTTTCTTTTGACTGCAGCCACTTACCAAGATGAAATAAAAGATAAAATAAGTTGTTAGGCAGTGATAAATAGAATTTTTAAAAATAACCTTCTTAGAAGCACTGCTACCAAGTTAGTTCCAAACTGTTTCAGAAAAAAAAATTTAATCAAATTCATACTGGGTTGTATGGTATAAAAATTCTGCTCACCTTTGTGTCCAGGTGAGCTCATGTAAAAGACCATTATAGGTTCAATCAGCAATTTTTTATTTCAATAGAGAAGTTAAGATATATGCAGTTTCAGATGACAGACATACAGACAAAAATATTAAGTCATGGTAACAGCTCCTTTCAGTTAAGTGAGCTAAAGTTAAGTGCAGAAATATTTACATTAGTGATTCTTAGAGAGAGCAGTAAATAAATATAACTTACAATGTACAAATCAATATTTATGAATTTCTAGCTGTATTAAAGTATTCAAGAATTACAAAACCCTTCAAAGGCATCATAGAATCACTAGTCATAGACGTAATGTAAATGTCAGGTCTTATCAGCTTATATAGCAACCAATATGGAAGCTGGGGTTTACATGTGATATTGCAGATGGACAATTCTAATCAAAATTATAGAGAATGAATAACTTTAATAAAATTAACTTTTATCAAAGCATTATTGATGGTATGTTATTTCTTGGAAGAAAAGATTTGAGAATAAACAGTTAACTAAGGATAAAAATAAGAAGTTCTTAATAAAATATATGTTTTATTAATTTTTGTTAATGGGAGAAAAAAGGATATGAGTTAGATGAACATGAGAAACTAAAATCAATGTTTGTTTGACATTGTGATCATATCTATTTATTAGAAATGACAAGAAGTATTTATTCATTATACAATAGAGCAGACTCTCCTTATCTCAAAATAAAGGAACCAATAAAAACAATTCTAATGCAATGCTTATTGACACATTGATTTTCATTGGATGGTGTTGAAAATTTCATGTCATCAATTTTACAACTTAAAAAATCCTGGTTTAACATAGAATCTTTACATTGGTAAATTTCTTGGATTCGTATAATTTCATTTACATAGTACACAGTATTAAACATAAACAATTACTACATAAAACATTACTAGGCACACCTGTCATGTATCACAGGAGCTCAACTCACAGAACTGCATATTGTATCCAAATGTTGGTGGATAGGGGAGACCCTCTCATTGGCAGGTTGTTGCCTGACTGCAGCTTATAGTGGGTAATGAGTTTGGAGAATGCCATGCTCTCTGCATGCTTAAGACCCATTCTGCAGTTTAAAAAAAACGGAGTTGGCAAATGGACGCTACAAAAGGCTAAATTATCAGACCCTACCCAACCATCCACCTTGTACAGTGGCAGACAAAATTGGTTCCCCTTTGTGGAATGTGTTCGATAAATTGTTGAACTGGTTCTCATCCTGAAGAAGCATGAAATATTTGCCATTGGATGTTAAGCAAACAACAATGAATCATAAAAACATTATAAATATTATTGATCCAGGCCAGCAGCTTTTTCATTAGTTTATTTACTTTCTGATAAAACACAAGAAACCAATGTAATTAAAAAAATACATATTTACCTTTTCATCACATTCAAAAGACTAAAAATAGATCATATTTTGGAATTTTGTGGGTAAAGTGCATCTAGAAATAATCTATTGTGAAATTTCTGTAAACATTGACATATGATTTAATTTGATTTGAATACTGTATTTTGATTGGCTGAACAGCATAGAGCAACATTGTTTATACTGTATAACCTGGTTTGGTCTTGTGACATCACCAACGGATTAAGCCCCCACTTGTAAATTCAAATAGTCCAATGTCATTATTGATACTTGAATCGAGGAATCATTGTACTTCTGTTTGGAAATTAAATTATAAGGAATGTTTTCAATCTTTATACAGGTTATACTTCAATAACCTGGTTTGGGTCAGTTTATGGCATTCATAAAGTACTTCATGGTTTATTATGCATAAACGGACCCAAACCAGGTTATATCATATAACCTGTTCAAAAATTGGAAACATTCCTTAACTGTTCAAAATAATATATATAATTTTTTCCCTGATATATTACTTTGTTAGATCTTTCTTAAGCCTTAATTGTAAATGATATTATCTTTCTTTTATGCTAAAGGCTTATTATTTCTTTTAATATTTGTAATATCCAACAGAATTTGTTAATTATCACAATTAATAATAAATGTATTGCCAAGATGTTTGTTTAGTTGGATTTTTACGCTGTTTTCAGCACATTCGGCTATTTTGTGGCGGCCAGTTTTTATTGTTGGAGGAAGCCGGAGTACCTGGAGAGAACCACCGACCTTTAGTAGGAAAATTGGCAATCCTTGTCAATTTAGATAGGAGTCGAACACACCCCGCCACAGGTGAGATTCGAACCCACAACCCCAGGCTAGTGATCATTAGTAGTCATGACAAACTACCTAGACCACTTGGCCACCGAGGCCCCTTGCCAAGATGTAAAATTAACTTTCTTCCTTCAGAAATGATTATAAGATGTTTAAGATAATATCTGATTTAATTCCATGGTTTTTTTTTATTAAAGGAATGCACTAACAGGTAATCCCCCTTAATGTACATGTATAAAGTAAGTGTACAGATTAATGTGCTCTGATAGTTCATCACTTTTTATGTTACATATCAAAATGTGTGTAAATTCATTAATGAAAGTGTTATGTACAGGTATCTGCTAGTACAGCTGATTTGTAGGTAGGAGCTGATTAACCTTAAATGCTCACTAAATAGTGTGTAAAGATTTAAAATCATCAAATGGTAAAATCAATACCTTAAAGAAGCTATAGGCAGATTGTTATGGCATATATATCACTGCCAAGTATATTTTGTCACTGCTGACAATAAGCGCCAATCTCCCATCAAATACTGTAAAGCCACATCATTATATAGATATGACACAACTGTGGTTTAAAAATCAATGATCAGAAATGATTCCACTTCAAGGATTTTTCTGTCTTTCCAATCAAAACAACAAATAGTGGAATGGGCAACTTTGATTACATGTCTAACAATAAGATGAAATATGTCACAAGTCTAAAGTAAGATCTGTATATGTGATAATATACAATTATTGCCTTCTATGAGATCAATATGAGGTTTTACAGAGCAAAAAAGTAATATTGAGCGAAGCGTAGCTGAGTTCAGTATCACCTTTTGCACTCCGTAAAACCTCATATTGATCAAATAAATATGGATTCTCCTTCAGGCAAGGGTGAGTTATGGAATTTCTCCACCCGATATAGTTAAATTTTCGATTTTCAACACACGAGCCTTTAGCGAGCGTGTTAAAATCTAAAATTTAACTATTGAGGGTGGAGAAATTTTATAACTCACGAGTAAATTGAAGGAGAATCTGTTTCTCCTATGATTTTCGACAAAAACCTCAAGAAAATGTCGTAGTTTGTTTACATGAACGTCATTTCGGGACTTCTCTAGTTTATCGTTCCAATAACTGTAGAAAAAACGGTGGGAATTCCCATGCAGACATTTAATCACCGGGAAGTGGTTAAAAATATGATGTATTTTTATCCCACTGATTAAACACATCAAGAATAGGAACTAGAGGCTCTCAAGATCCTGTGTCGCTCACCTGTATCTACTGTGGTTTTTGAAATCATGTAAAATAAGGTTAAAATCATAATGGAAAGCATTAATAAATTGCTTCGCTGAGCACAGCTGGATACGACCGCAGAGGTCCAACCCTGAACAGTTGGGGCAAAAATGGACACAATATTCGCGCTTGATACAGGTCTGAATTTGGATTGTAATTAAATATTTGACACATAATAGGTTTCTGACACAGAATAACTGTAATCAAAGAACTTAGAATTGTCATATGATTTAAATTTATATACAATTTTTTGCTTTTTGTGCAATTCAATATGCTGGTGCGAATTGACCCCCCCTCCCCCCCCCCCCCAAAAAAAAATATTGTACTCCCCTTTTTTTTGCAAATAAAAAAAAATATTTGAAGAAATTTTTTTTTAATTTCTGAAATCTGAAATGAGAAAAAATTGTCCCCCCCCCAATTTCTTATTTACCCCCCTCCCCTAATTTTTTTTTCACCTTACCCCCCCCCCCCCCCCCCTTTTTCCCTTTTTCCAAAAAAAAATTCTTTCCCTCAAGATATGGTCATAATCCCTTTTCAAATTTCTCATGTAGTTTGCAAACATAATTACCCATTTAAATACATCATAAAAGTCTTAAAATAGAAAATGACATATGGCTAAAATTAATATTAATTAATAGAAACTTCTAAAAATAAATTGACAGCTATAAATCACCCCAAGACAATCTACATTTCTTTATACATAATTTACAACCAGTGTAAGGGAGGTAATCGAATCATACATAACATTTTACTTTAAATGTGTTTGGATTACCTCCCTTACACCAAGATAATAACCAACTAGAGGCTCTCAAGAGCCTGTATCGCTCACCTGGATTTAACTTTTCACCTTGAGCAGACCTAAAAATTTAAGTGTTGCAGTCAATTTGGCTGGTTTTTCTATAGGATTCTGTGTTAAACTAATTTCAGCTGTGGCAGCCATCTTGGTTTAGTCCAGGTCAACGGAAACATTTCTAAAAGAGAACCATCTAAGGACCATTTCTGCTAAGTCTTGTTCCAACTGGCTAAGCGGTTTCAGACAAGAAGATTTTTAACTGAATTTTTCTATAGGGTCCAATATTTAACAAAGTTCGGTGTGGCAGCCATCTTGGTTGACAATCCACGTGATCGGACATATTTCTGAAAGAGGATCTCCTAAGGACCAATGCTGCCAAGTCTGGCTCCAATATGTCAAGTGGTTTCAGACAAGAAGATTTTTCAATTAATTTTTCCATAGGGCCCTATGTTAAACTAAGTTCTGCTGTGGCGGCCATCTTGGTTGACAGTCTGGGTCGTCGCACAAAAATTCTGAAAGAGGACCATCTAAGGACCCATTGCTACCAAGTCTAATTCTAATTGACTTAGTGGTTTCAGACGAGAAGATTTTTGAGTGAATTTCCCATAGGGTCCTATGTTAAACTAAGTTCTGCTGTGGCGGCCATCTTGGTTTACAGTCCACGAAATTTGACACATTTCTGAAAAAGGACCTCCTAAGGACCAATGCCGCCAAGTCCTGCTCCAATATGTCAAGTGGTTTCAGACAACACAATTTTTCAATGAATTTTCCTATAGGGCCTATGTTAAACTAAGTTCAGCTGTGGCGGCCATCTTGGTTCACAGTCCGGGTCATCAGACACACCTCTCTAAGAGGACCATCTAAGGACCATTGCTGACAAGTCTGGTTCCAATTGGTCAAGTGGTTTAAGGCAAGAATATTTTTCAATGAATTTTCCCATAGGGCCCTATGTTAAACTAAGTTCGGCTGTGGCGGCCATCTTGGTTAACAGTCTGGGTCATTGGACATATTTCTGAAAGAGAACTTCCTAAAAACCATTACTGCCAACTTTGGTTCCAACTGGCCTTGTAGTTTCATATAAGAAGGTTTTTGAAATTCACCCCCCCCCCCTTTTTTTCTATTTTTAGTAACAGCAGCCATGGAAGTCGGGGATGCCAGACATAAGTTTGGAAGGGGGCCAGCCAAGAACCATTCCACCAAAGTCTGGTCTCAATTGGCTCAGTGGTTTGAGAGGAAAAGATCTTAAAAGCAAAGTTTACGCTGAACGCCGTCTTTAAAGGGCAAAAACTCCTATGAGGGGTCAATCAACAATTTTGGTCATGTTGACTTATTTGTAGATCTTACTTTGTTGAACATTTTTGCTGTTTACAATTTGTCTTTATCTATAATAATATTCAAGATAATAACCTAAAACTGCAAAATTTCCTTAAAATTAAAAATTCAGGGGCAATAACCCAATAAAGGGTTGACCGATTCGTCTGAAAATTTCATGACAGGTAGATCTTGACCTGATGAACATTTTTACCCCGGTCAGTTTTGCTCTAATTGCTTTAGTTTTTGAGATATAAGACAAAAACTGCAGTTTACCCCTATGTTCTATTTTTAGCCATGTCGGCCATGTTGGTTGACAGGCGGGGTCATCGGACACATTTTTTAAACTAGATAACCTAATGATGCTTGTGGCCAAGTTTGGTTCAATTTGGCCCAGTAGTTTCAGAGGAGAAGATTTTTGTAAAAGTTAACAGACGACGACGACGGACGACGGACGACGGACGCCAAGTGATGAGAAAAGCTCACTTGACCCTTTGGGTCAGGTGAGCTAAAAACTGGAAAATTTACTAAAATTTACCAATTCAGGGACAGCAACCCAACAACGGGTTGTCTGATTCGTCTGAAATTTTCAGGGCAGATAGATCTTAACCTGATGAACATTTTAACCCCGTCAAATTTACTCTAAATACTTTAATTTCAGAGACACAAGCCAAAAACTGCATTTACCCCCTATGTTCTATTTTTAGCCATGGCGGCCATGTTGATTGGCAGGCGGGATGGTCGGACACATTTTTTAAACTAGATACCCCAATGATGATTGTGGCCAAGTTTTGTTACATTTGGCCCAGTAGTTTCAGAGGAGAAGATTTTTGTAAAAGTTAACAGACGACGGACGCCAAGTGATGAGGAAAGCTCACTTGACCTTTCAGGTCAGATGAGCTAAAAAGTGCCATAATTGTTTTGTTACATTGTGACGTCATAAAACATGATTTATTGTTACAGAACATAAGAGGTGTGTTAAAGTGACGTCACCGTGCAATATCACGTTTTATAATTATTTGACGTGCAATATAATTTCTTACAGACTAGATGAAGCTCTTTGCTATATACAGAGAAATAAAAGTACATGTAATAACAATTTTTATTTATCTGTATTGTTCAACAATGAAAATAACAGATATCTGTTGCAAACTGAGGTAATCAAAGTGCTGACACCGCACTGAAGGAAAGATCGGATTGACAGTAGTGTGAATATAAGGAACACAATATTTATGTTGTACCATTTGGATCCTAAAAATATAGGTTATATTTATAAGTTCCTTGAGCCTGAGTCATTCTTCTAATACAACATAATTAATCTCTTCAATCCAAATTTGAAAACTTGTTTCTTATAACTTTCTTAGAAATTCATTCTTTGTATATATATTCATTCATTTTACATTAAAAAAAACATGATTGGATGAATAATGTAATGTATGTGTTCCAGTTGATGCTTGAATGCATATGGATTCTAAATATTCTGTTTGGTCAGTTCCAGTGTCCCTTTGTCATGTATATTTTATCTGTTTTGCAAAGGGGATTATCAGCTGATTACAGAGTACCATAGGCTCTCGGGAACCCTTTGAGAAAAAATAAATAAACTCGCAGAGAAATATTGCTTTCCTAGCATATATCTGTGTTACGTTATACAATTACTGACTTTGAAATAGGTCACCATCGGGATTGATCAACCTGAGAAAATGTAATATTCACCGAGACTTTAGGCGAGGTGAATTTTCCTAGCATATATCTGATTAATCCCAACAGCAACCTATTACATAGTCAGTAACTGTTTTATTACATTAATGGGAGAACGGTACTTTCACTTTCTATTTTAAGAACAAATCGGTCACTATCATATTCTGCTTGACCGATCTGGGTCTATTTTAATCCTATAACCGTGCAAGCAGAATTCTTGCACTAAATTTAGATACTTCTCAGTTACTATCATCAGTACTCAAGACCTTTTAGACATTTCTCAGCCAATCAGATAATAGACAAAATATGGTCATGTAATAATATAAAAGTACAGTCAAACCTGTAAATAAAGGGACAAGAGCATGTATCCCTTATAGACAGGTGCCCTTTACATAGAGGTTCACAGAAAAATTGCACAAAATCTTGCGTATGGCTGTAATGTTTTAAATATGTACTTATGTTTTCAGATATAGTATAAATATGATATATATGCCTTTTTAATGCTGTTACATTCTTTGTTACAATATAAATGTTATAAACAATAATTTGTTGATTCTATATATACACTGTACATGTATATTGCCCAAAGTATTATCAAAGTTTTTATATATTTTTTTATTATCTTATTATCATAATTGACAATGTTAAACAGAAACAGAAGAAATACAACAAATGAAAGTGATTTCTCTCTTGAAAGCAATTATTTTTTATTAGCTAGGAATTTTTTTTTATGAAAAAAAACAAAATCATGATTTCTTTTTTATAGTTAAAATTGTTTTTGACAAGACTCACTCAAATATGCTATGAAGTTAAAGATTATGTATTATGTTTTGAAATGCAACATGTTGAGCAGTGCCCCCTGTATAGAGGTCAAATATATAGGAAAATAAGTTTGGGGGACCATAAGCAGGTGCCCGTTTTATGGAGGTGTCCGTTAAGGCAGGTTTGACTGCATATATATAGAAATACATTTTAGTCTATGATCGCTGCTGTCACATGTTAACATACACTTTGAAATAAAACCGAAACAAATATATCTTTGCAGATGTGGTACTGGCATTCAAAAACTTGTCGCCAAAAATACTGCAAAATCATAATCTCCCCCCTCCTCTTAAAAATATTTATTCCTATAGAAAATAACCTGACTTGAGAAGTATCTGTGATGAAATAAAGTTTTTCTTGATAATTACCTTTCATCTGAAATTATTTCTGAAGTTTGATAGAAAACCTAACAAAACTTTGATTTCCATGTGTGTTTGCTTACACTGAAGCCAGATGCGACATACTAATCCATGCAGAATGGAAATTTTATGATTTCATGTTTTTAAAAGTGATAAAAGGCATGCATTTTTATTTTCATGACTAATAAATTACCTTATCAAAATTTTAATAATATAAATATTAATTGCTTTGAGTTGACAACTGCAATTGTTCCTATTAAAAGGGGGGTCAGTCAATTGTAAAATAACCTCAGTGCCATGTGAGATTTTTTTGCTTATCATGTGTTTGTTTACTTTCAAAATCCTGTGTTAATTAGCAAGGAGTAAATTGTTCAATTTTCATAGATAATTATATGAAGTCATTAGTGCAAAATGTTTATCACTTACATGGCAGATTTTTCTCAAAATGGATAATTTTTTGTCGCCAAGTATTCTGTTGCCAGATCGGAATACAAAATCACCAAAAAAGCCAACCATGATGCCTGCTTTGATGACACACACAGTTTGTGTTTGTAGAAACAATTACAACATAATAAAGATTGCTTTTGATAACTTCATATTTTTCAAAAGACTAGCCATAATTGTTGTGTTGTAGACAATAAAGTATAACAGATAAAGCTGTTGTGGTAAACAGGTAAGGTGATGTGCACAATAAACTAGAGGCTCTCAAGAGCCTGTGTCGCTCACCTGTATCTAATGTGATTACAATAGCTACTGAAGACATCTTATCATTATTATTTTTGAATATGTGGTCAAGTTGTGACCATTCAGAATTTTTTTTACAATTTTCTGATAGACTTCTAAATATCTTGGATGATGGATCGGCAACAAAGTAACAACACTTGGTCAGCACCTAATAAGGAACATTCATGCTATGTTTTGTTACATTCCATTCAGTGGTTCTCTAAAAGAAATCATTTGTATGCATTTCCCATAGGGTCCCATGTTAAACTTAGTCCCCTGCTGGCGGCAATCTTGGATGATGGATCGGCTACAAAGTAACAACGCTTGGTCAGCACCTCATAAGGAACATTCATGCCAGATTTAGTTTCATTCCATTCAGTGGTTCTCTAAAAGAAGTCATTTGTATACATTTCCCATAGGGTCCTATGTTAAACTAAGTTCCCCGCTGGCGGCCATCTTGGATGATGGATCAGCTACAAAGTAACAACACTTGGTCAGCACTTCATAAGGAATATTCATGCCATGTTTCGTTTCAATCCATTAAGTGGGTCACTAGAAGAAGTCATTTGTATGCATTTCCCATAGGGTTCTATGTTAAACTAAGTCCCCTGCTGGCGGCCATCTTGGATTATGGATCGGCTACAAAGTAACAACACTTGGTCAGAACCTCATAAGGAACATTCATGCTATGTTTTGTTACATTCCATTCAGTGGTTCTCTACAAGAAGTCATTTGTATGCATTTCCCATAGGGTCCTATGTTAAACTTAGTCTCCCGCTGGCGGCCATCTTGGATTATGGATCGGCTACAAAGTAACAACACTTGGTCAGCACCTCATAAGGAACATTCATGCCATGTTTGGTTTCATTCTATTCAACGGTTCTCTAAAAGAAGTCATTTGTATGCATTTCCCATAGGGTCCTATGTTAAACTAAGTCCCCCTCTGGCAGCCATCTTGGATGATGGATCGGCTACAAAGTAACAACACTTGGTCAGCACCTCATAAGGAACATTCATGCCAGATTTACTTTCATTCCATTCAGTGGTTCTCTAAAAGAAGTCATTTGTATGCATTTCCCATAGGGTCCTATGTTAAACTAAGTTCCCCGCTGGCGGCCATCTTGGATGATGGATCAGCTACAAAGTAACAACACTTGGTCAGCACTTCATAAGGAATATTCATGCCATGTTTGGTTTCATTCCATTAAGTGGGTCACTAAAAGAAGTCATTTGTATGCATTTCCCATAGGGTTCTATGTTAAACTAAGTTCCCCGCTGGCGGCCATCTTGGATTATGGATCGGCTACAAAGTAACAACACTTGGTCAGCACCTCATAAGGAACATTCATGCCATGTTTGGTTTCATTCCATTCAACGGTTCTCTAAAAGAAGTCATTTGTATGCATTTCCCATAGGGTCCTATGTTAAACTAAGTCCCCCTCTGGCGGCCATCTTGGATGATGGATCGGCTACAAAGTAACAACACTTGGTCAGCACCTTATAAGGGTTCATTCATGCCAGATTTAGTTTCATTCCATTCAGTTGTTCTCTAAAAGAAGTCATTTGTATGCATTTCCCATAGGGTCCAATGTTAAACTTAGTCCCCCGCTGGCGGGCATCTTGGATGATGGATCGGCTACAAAGTAACAACACTTGGTCAGAACCTCATAAGGAACATTCATGCCAGATTTAGTTTCATTCCATTCAGTGGTTCTCTAAAAGAAGTCATTTGTATGCATTTCCCATAGGGTTCTATGTTAAACTAAGTCCCCCGCTGGCGGCCATCTTGGATTATGGATCGGCTACAAAGTAACAACACTTGGTCAGCACCTCATAAGGAACATTCATGCCATGTTTGGTTTCATTCCATTCAACGGTTCTCTAAAAGAAGTCATTTGTATGCATTTCCCATAGGGTCCCATGTTAAACTAAGTCCCCCTCTGGCGGCCATCTTGGATGATGGATCGGCTACAAAGTAACAACACTTGGTCAGCACCTCATAAGGAACATTCATGCCAGATTTAGTTTCATTCCATTCAGTGGTTCTCTAAAAGAAGTCATTTGTATGCCATCCCATAGGGTCCTATGTTAAACTAAGTTCCCCGCTGGCGGCCATCTTGGATGATGGATCGGCTACAAAGTAACAACACTTGGTCAGCACCTCATAAGGAACATTCATGCCACGTTTGGTTTCATTCCATTCAGTGGTTCTCTAGAAGAAGTTCAAAATGTAAAATGTTAACGACGACGCCGGACGACGGACGACGGACGACGACGGACGACGGACGCCAAGTGATGAGAAAAGCTCACTTGACCCTTTGGGTCAGGTGAGCTAAAAAACAAACTTCTTGTATTTGAATACAATTAAAGAAAAACAATGTATCTTTTCCTCGTCTTCTGTTTAATCCTAATATTCTTGCTTGTTTTGTACTAAATGAACTGAACTCCTAAAAAATCTTTCAAAATTCTTCCGCATGCTGGCACAGAACTATATATTTCGTTGCCTACATAACTATTAAACCGTAATTAAGTTGAATCAAGTCGGCAACAAAATTCCAGATATCTTTGCTGGTGGGCTGACATAGGGCGGATTGTTACACAATCTTTCCAAAAAATCTGACCTAGAAAAAATCCAGAACAAAGTTTTTACGACCAACTATTCATTTTTACCTGAGGTAACTGATATCCAGCTAGTTTAATACCATTAGGTGTTTTTTCTAATATCTCCCATACTCTCTCATAGAAATCTTTTGGTGTTCTGTTCAGAGCACCATCAATCTGTCTTTGTTGCAATGGAGACCTAAAGTCTGTATCATATAAATTCTGAACTAAAATCTTTAGTAACATCTCCTTGATATCACTAGGGGACTGAGAATGTATATCTATAGAATGACCTTCTTCCTGTTCCTTTTCAATCTGTATGGCTCTGATAAACCAGCTACAATGATAATTATTTCATAAAGTAACTTATTTGCTAGAGATCTAATTTTCATTAATTCATCGAAATATACTAAACTAGCATATACTGTAGGTTGGTGGAAATTTAAATAGCACATATAAAGGATGCAGGTAACAATGATAAATTTCTGTTTGTCTTAAAAAACTGACAACAAATAAATTTACCTGATTATGTCATTCACAAAACAACCCTTTTTAAGGTAACAAATTAAATTTTCAAAATACAGATTAATATTTTTGATACAAAATATATAGTGGAGAGGCTTTAAAACAGGCTACCTTAGATCAAGGACGTATAACTAACAAGGATTCGTGTCTCGCGGTATCTCGTTAAAATATGGCGTATCGTAAGAGTTGTATTTACTCACTACTACAATTATTTGCCCTTCAAGTAAATATTTCCGGTTAGTTACGATAATGTAAACAACTAGAACTCCTATAGTCTCGATCATCATGACAGAAATTCTCTCATTTGTTTTTAATTTAAAAAACTTTGTTTATTATCTTCGATGTTCAAAAACCAAAGAAACAAATATAAAAAAAAATATTTTCTATCAAATATGTCTTACAGGGCCGTTAAAATCGTATAAATTACAAAGTTTTAACATTTTTATTATTGAATAGTAAATGTCTTCTAGAAACAATGATTAATTTGATTAAAACCTTATTTAGTTTGAGCATTTACCTTTGCATTCCTAATTCCTGTGATGATTTATAATTAATTATAATAAAAAATAAATTAGTCCTGATTGTATGTTGTTCATTTGATGAGCTTGTGCGGTTTCCTTTCTACTTCTTTACAGATTGAAAAGCTATGACCCAAGCTACACTAAAAGAGTCATTGTCTACTTTCAAAATGACCAAAGCTGATTTTAGAAAATTAATCTTGAGAAATATACACGAATATGTCATAAAAAGAACGAGTTGCAAAATCTGCTATTTACTTTTTGATTTGAACTCTATTAACATGTCAGATTTTTTATCTTGGGACACTGATCTTGATTTAGAACTATTGCTAGGGGAATATATTTATTTGTCTAACTATTTCTCTACTGAAAAACAACTTAAATGACATACCTTAGTAAAATTATAAAGTCTAGTTGTCATAAAACTTTTATTGCATAATCACTTCTTTAAAACCGCATTTCTATCCAAATAAAAATCATTTTCTCAGCTGGGCACCTGTATATTCAATTATCAATAGCACCTTACCTTCCAAGGTTCACCCGGCCACATGACATTTGTTAATTACAGGTGTTATGATTGATTATATAAACATGGTCTGTTAGTTAGCCTGCCACATAGGTAATTGTTTCAGTCTTTTACACATAAATTAGCCCCGGTTCACAGTTATTTTGAGAATGAAAAAAATGAAAATTAATTTAAGCAAAGAAAGGCTCAATATCTAATTCATTTTCCAAAATAGGAAGCTCATTTTTTCTCTGCAAGTCTAAATATATGTAATGAAAGGAACAAAATAACTGTAATGCATTTTATGCAATGTGCATGGACCTTATACCTGCAAACTAGCAGCTCTGCTCTGATAGGTAGATATTATGAAACAAAATAGAGCTGTTAAAAATTTGTTCATTTTGTAGCTCAATATCTAATCAAATTCTCAGCATAAGAAGCTTAAATTTGCTATGCAAGTGTAAAAATGTCGTAGAAATGGAAAAAAATCATGCAATATGTGATTGTGTAGCATATATTCAAAATAGCATCTCTGCTCTGATTGATAAATATTTGACAAAAAAGATGGAGGGGGCGAAATGACTTCAATATTTGAGTAACCTCTTAACAAATAAAGTTGAAACTTGCTATTCAAACATTAAAATATAAAAGGAAAGGAACTCATTCAGTTTAGAGCGTCTTTTAACACCAAAAATTTAAATTTAGCTGCAAAAATACAAGGCCATTCTCCATGGAAGTCGCCATTTTGTTTACCGAAAAGGGCTGGTTTATATGTTATATTACACGTGAAATACACAACAAAAGACGCTCTATTTTCATATGCAAACGTAAAAATTATCTAAAACTTATAATCAAATACTTTTATACAAATAAATGCAATAAAATTTAAAAAAATCAATGCAACATGACGGGTCATGCCATCTCGGTCCCAGCATCATGGGCAGTATCTGGCATCCTTACTTATGATCACTTACTGTGATGTTTATATGTGTTTGATGTTGTTTTTATAGTGAAAAATCATTTAATACCATAAAATAACTTCTACTAAATATGTTTTTAATTATTCATATAATGTTTTTATACTTAAAAATTGATGTAGAAATCTCGAAGCGGCGATTCCCGCTGAAGCTTTCTGCAGATCTCGTGTTTTCTCGCGATTTGCACATTTCTCGGATATTATCAAGGCGATATCGGGAGTTTCCTATCCTTCTAATATACATCCTTGCTTAGATATACATTAAGTAACAATGTAACATTTTATTCATACCCTATTCTTATTTTGAGAATACCATCAAACAGTTCTGGAGATGCTGCTATTAATTTACCAATACCCAGGATCAGCTCCTGTTGTAATACTGCCTGTAGAAGATCATACTGGGCACACCGACTGTAGATAACATTCTTTACTTCTGCCGGGCTTATAGGTTTGTCTATAACTTCTTCTTCATGTCCAAATACTCCAACAGTTATCTGATATGTATGAACAATCATTACTTATTATTGCACTGTATATATGTTTCAGTTTAAAAGATCAAACACAAAGATAAAGGTCTTTGAGGCATTTCGTTTGTTTGATACAATTTCACAGTTTGATTTTTGTACTATTCTATATGTTGTTTTTTTTTTAAATTGAAATAATAAGCAGTTAAATTACTATTCTTTTATTACAATATTTATTATTTATTTCAAGAACACTTCCTGCACACCTCAATTTCCAATGAAGTCTTTTTTATTACATCATTTACAAATATAGAAAGTGATACAATGTACTTAGATGTATTTATTTTCTAATTTCAACTTCTATAACTATAAAGTTTTTTGATTGGTTGATAATTTTCACAAATCATCTCATTTCCATGTGTACAAGCAGGGTATTTGTCATGTGATTTATTCCCTTCAGTGGGTTGCTTGTACAATCTTTATCATCCCTACATTTTAATAAATGATATTTGGTGCAATTAAACAAATATATTATAATGTATGTATATTGTCGGAAGATATACAATTTATATTTACTTGCCATAAAACAGGTGGGAAATGCTTGGTAAGCCTCCCATTTCTAACTGTTTCTAAGGCTCTTACAAATAAATTGTATATTTTCAAACAATGTACATATATTGTCTATTGATTGTAGTAGACTTGACATATTAAGTTTTATCTGTTCGGCAAATTTAAATTAAAATCTTAAGAAGAATATGAATTAAGTAAAATGAATTATATTGTGAATTTCTATTTCATACTTTTGAACCTCATTCAACATTTAAAAATGCCCATGCTTAAGGTAGGAGGTACCAAATTGGGCTATATTTCAGATTTTTATAAAATTTTGCATGCAACTAAAGCATGTTGAACTGCATCTAAATATAAAAAAAATAATGTTTATCACTTTAATACTTCCTGAAAAATGCTTGATTAAGCTTTTGCAAATAGAATGTGTAAATACATAGAATGCACGTCGATGTCGCTGCAAAAATTCTAATCTTAAGACATTAAATTATGATTTCTCAAAATCCTGTCCCTATAGTTTAAAAAAAAAAGATATATTATTGCCATTGAAATTCTCTTTTTATTGATATATTTTTTTAAGGGGTCATCCGATTTGTTGTTTTCAGTATATTAAATTGAGTACTATACGTAGAGTGAAAAAAAGCATCAAAAAGCCAAAATAAGCGTAACATCATCACGATGACGTAATAAAGATTTTTACAATTTAGTGTTTATACAGACAGGACATAAGGTTGAACGATTTCCACAGCAAAAACCAAGCTGGCGACCGTATATTTATATTAACAGAAAAGTTGACAGCAATAACATATCATTTTTATAGAAAATTCTACGGATTAGTTTTTGAGAAATGATGATTTAAAATGAAAATATGAACATTTTTGGGCAGTTTTTATATGACATCTATGGTAAAAGACCTTTATTTAAACAACTTTAAATCAACCTTATTAAAAATTATAAGAGCTAAATATAATTTTTTTTCTATACATATGTATTTTAATGCAGTAAATTTCATAAAAATGTGTAATTTAGCGGATATAGATACCTTCTACCTTAACATGTGAAGATGAATCTGGTTTCAATGCCAGTGATAAAATTGGTAGGGCAGAGTGATGCACGAGAATATCCACCAAGTTATCAGTATTCATGAGGACTGTAAGGGTTGTTGTCTCATTGAATTATCAACTTTTATAATACCTACATGTTTGCCTCTAACCAGAATCGTTGTAATAGAAGGGGCTAGACTATCCACCAGTTTTCCTAGTAATGCTGAACACAGTCTAACAACCTTCCATTCTTTATATACCCCTGCTTTATGGATCAATTTGTCAATTTTTTGAGTGACTGTCTGTTTTTCAATGTGGAACTGTGCACCTTCTCGTTGATATAAAACTTTCAGTATGATACTTTTTGCATGTAGACCTGCTGTATGTTTGTACATCTCAACTAAATCCCATGTAGCCTTGTAAAGGAGATCCTGTTATACAGAATATTGAAATATTTGTTATAGTGACTTGCATATCTAAATAGGAGCTACATGTATTCAATGATTCTTATTGGTAAAGTAAAATAAAAGTAGAACTTGAGGTTAAAGAATTCAATTGATGATATAAATTTATTTACATATACATGTACATGCATATTCTGATTTGTAACAAAATATAGTAGGTCCTTTTTTTCTTTCTAAAAAGATAATTCTAAAAGTGAATATTCCCGGTAAATAGTATATTTTTTATTATCAACTAAATGCACTTGAACATATTTTGTACTTTCTTTCTCCTTTTACTAATGACATATTCATAAATAGAGGAATAATACATTTGATTTCTAGTCAAGTTTTGTAGCAAAATAAATGAGCTACACTGAGTTCAGTAACGAAACATATACTGTGTACCTGTTAGTTATCATATCTTACAAATATATAAATTCACAAATCTTTCACATTGTGGCCTTATAATGAATTTTAAGTAAAATCCTCAAAAAAGCAATCTTTTTCATTTTAATTTTTTTTTTTAATTAAAAAAAAATGCGTTTAAAACAAATAATTTAACACTGTACCCATAGGGGTCATACACTTAAATTATTAATTTATTTTCAGTGATACCAAGTAAATTCTTCTGTTTTTGTTGTTACGTCCACTGACTGTAAATCTACTTTAGTGTTCTTCCAAATATTTGTCCATGTACTTTTTTTTATCCCCAGGGTTGGTTATATTTTTCATGACTGACAATTCTGAATTAATTACTTTCAGTTGATAATGTAAATATAGATTCTCCTTCCGGCACGAGTGAGTTATGGAATTTCTCCACCCGAGATAGTTAAATTTTCGATTTTCAACACGCGAGCTTTTGCGTGTTAAAATCTAAAATTTAACTGTTGAGGGTGGAGAAATTCCATAACTCACGAGTTAATTGAAGGAGAATCTGTTTCTCCTATGATTTTCCGAAAAAACCTCAAGAAAATGTCGTTGCTATGTAGCTTGTTAACACAGACGTCATTTCAGGACTTCTCTAGTTTATCGTTCCAATAACTGTAGAAAAAAGGGCAGTGATTCCCACGTAGAAATTTAATCACCGGGAAGTAGTTAAAAATATTATGTATTTTTATCCCACTGATTAAACACGTCAAGAATAGGAGAAAGAATAATAAAGTAGTTATACATATACCTCTTCATGGACTATTATTCCATCATCAACAATTTCTGGAAGTTTGGGGATTTCTGTTAAACTTTTAAAGCTCTGAGTAACAGCTTTTTCCTCAAATCTTTTGAAGATGTCATAATGTACAGAATCTAGGAAGTCTAAATGTTCTATACAACCAGATGATATCATTGACTGTAAAATTTAAAAAAAAATTTAATGTTTTACATTGCAAATTTTGATGTAAATAACTGACTACTATAACAATAAAATTCTAGTGTCTAGGTATTCAAAGAAAGAGAACAAAAACTCTATCAAATTTCTACCATGATGACAATCAGTTCATCTGAATATACATATAAGAATAAAGTAATTACTGTAAATTCTAATATGATGGCCCTCAAAGTCTTTGGGACCACAAGTGTGGTTAAACATTAGTTGCCATATGAGCTTTAGAGACTTTGTTGGCTGTTCTAGTGTTACTCCCACTGGAAATCGTTTATCTGCTCAATTTGATTGGTTGTTATTTTTGCAATTCTGAAAACCGTTGATTAAATTTCTATATTTAGCATAGGGGTTTCTGAATGTTGTTGTAGTTGTTATAAATACATTTTCATTCATTCTGATGTAGCGTGAATAAAAGTTAAATAAATATAACAAAACATAATAAACAGACTTGAACAATGTTTTATCAAAAGTTTTTAACCATTAATTAAAATTATGATTTCCCCCAAAAAAGCATTGAGTACTGCCCTCCCCCTCAAGTGTCATCTGCATACGGAACTACAGCTATTAAACATGGTTTCGCCGTTTGCTATTGGAACGTTCTTGAACTAGAAGGTGAAAAGTTCAAAGTGGTTGACTATGAAAATCCATATGCAAATTAAAAAATTGCAGGACATTATGTCATACAATCATTATCATATCAGGCCGCGTCCTAAAGAAATTCAGACACGAATTGTTCCTATTTGACAGATAGTTCTTGAAGGATTCTCAGTCTGATGAGGAATTGGGCAACATGGAACATGGAATTCCTCCCTGGAGACCTCAGGTCATGGCAATATAAAAAAAACACCTTAACTGTCCCTTAGAACAGAAATAATTCAGATATATTCATTCTCTATTGCAAATTGTTGACATAATTCTAAATTTTCTGTACATATGAAATTTTTATTGTGTACTGAAACAAAAAAAGAATAACCACTACCATTCTCTTGATTTAATAAGAAAACCTAAAATCCTCAGAGTTGTATACCTGTAATTTTCCTACTCTCACTCTAACACCATCGACATCTCCTCTCTTAAACATTGACAATAAATCTAAAAATTCGGTAAAGTTTGGACCTCTAAAATAAAGAAATATTCACATATAGTTATTAAATTCTGCATTATAATATGTAATAAACTGAGTACAGTCAAAGCTTTGTATAAAGGACACCCATGGGACCATTTTCACAGTGCACTTTATAGACAGTAATTTACTACATAGAGGAGCCCATAGAAGCAGGTTTAACTGTACATCAATGATATGTTATCAGATCTATAAACATATATTAAAATTATATAATCAATCACAAAACTATTTAGTCTCAGTTATAAAACTGTAAATGTAAATGAAACAGATCCAAGTGGACTGCAAATGGGAAAAGATAACATCTAGGGATTACCATGATGTATCCAAGAAGAAGCAAAAGCCACTGCCATAATACAATCCTTAAATGGTTCTGTTAACAAACATAAAGAAAATCAACAAAGCCCCACCAGGATACAGCACTAAATGGTCCTGTCAACAAACATACAGAAACTAAACAACCCCCACCAGAATACAAGCACTAAATGGTCTTGTAAACAAACATACCGAAACTCAACAAAGTCCCCACATTCACAAGCACTAAATGGTCCTGTAAACGAACGTACAGAAACTCAACAAAGCCCCCATAAAATACAAGCACTTAATGGTCCTGTAAACAAACATACAGAAACTCACCAACCCTCATCATAATGCAAGCCTTAAATGGTCCTGTAAACAAAGATACATGTAGAGGATCAGGGGGCTGTGCCTGTATCACTCCCCTGGCATGAAAGTCATTTTTATTGATGTACCTCAAAGAGAGAAGTCACTTCTCTCTATCATTATGAAGTGTGGTAAGCCTTGTAGGAACCAAATTTTTCTTCATCAAGGTCCTTCTACATACAGGTCAGCATATTCTAAAATTTGGCAGTTCTCAAAAAGATTTCTGCAAGTATTTTCCATAGGGTCTTATGTTTATCTAAGTCCTCTGCTGTTGGCCACCTTGAATGAAGGATTTGCACCAAAGTAACAACACATGGTCAGCACCTTATGAGGAACATTCAGGCCATGTTTGGTTTCAAGCAATACTGCAGTTCTGTAGATTTTTGTTATATGCCATAGACACTTTCTGTCAAGTTTGGCTCCATTTGGCAAAGCAGTTCAGATAAAAAAATGTTGCTTTAATCAACCAATGAGAAACAAGAATTGCCCATGACGGCCATGTTTGTTGCCTGATCGGGACGAAATGAGGAAACTTTGTAAAGAACCTCCCATAGATGCTTCCTGGCAAATTTCGTTCCATTTGGCCAAGTGATTTCAGAGAAGATTTTTTTATATCAGCCAATCAGAAACAAGAACTCGATCAAGGAAACTTTATATAGACCTCCCATACATGCTTCCTGTCAATTTTCATTCCAATTGACCGAGCGATTTTAGAGAAGATTTTTTTATATCAGCAATTCAGAAACAAGAAATGCCCATGATGGCCATATTTGTAGTCTGAGATGAAATGAGGAAACTTTATAAAGGACCTTATATTGTTTGTTTGTTTAGTTGGGGTTTCACGCCGTTTTCAGCACATTTGGCCATTTCGCGGCGGCCAGTTTTTATTGGTGGAGGAAGCCGGAGTACCCGGAGAGAACCACCGACCTTCGGTAGGAAAATTGGCAATCCTTGTCAATTAAGATCGGAGTCGAACACACCCCGCCACAGGTGAGATTCGAACTCACAACCCCAGCGTTGACAGGCTAGTAATCATTAGTAGTCATGACGAACTACCTAGACCACTCGGCCACCGAGGCCCCCAAAGGACCTTATATAGATGCTTCCTGCCAAATTTAAATCCATTTGACCCATTGGTTTCAGAGGAGATGATTAAAATGTGAGAAGTTAACGGATGGACAATGGACGACGGAGGTACGGACAATAGACGATGGATGCCAAGTGATGACAAAAGCTCACATGGCCTTTGGCCAGGTGAGCTAAATATCACTCTCAAAAAATACTTAATTCATTAAGTTTAGTACTTGAACAAAATATTTAAGACAAAAAACAAATGTTTACCTTATATTATTCTCCCTTATCAGCATACAAAATGTTGGTCTTCCTGCTAATTTCCAGCAACTTGATAAAAATGCTAAGTCATTCTGAAAAAGATTGAACGCTTTTTTAACACTTATAAATTATGTAAGGAATAAAATTAGTCAACCATGTAATTCATGCACAAATATACTTATGATTTATTATCAAATTCTAATAAAAAGAGAAAAACATAAACATTGTTAGTTGTTAAAAAATAAACCATTTTCTCATATTATTATTATTGTTTAATTTATATATTTTAATATATGTAATTACAGCAGGCAACATACACCAAAATAACTACATAAATTTTACATGGGTATGACAGATAGGGAGTCATTTTCACAAAAAAATGTTCAGAACTTGTATGTGATTACAATTTTCAATCTTTTTTAAAACAAGAAGTGCAAACTACCATGTGACAGACAACAACAAACTGCAAATAAGTATGCAATATGTATTTCTAAGGAAAAATGACCATATTTCCCAATACTGTAGATATTTTTATTAATCTTAGGTGTTTTCCAAATTACTGCATAGGTCTTTCAGTAATTAGCTTACTGTCAAATAACCTAACAATCTGAACATCACGATGTTCAAGCTTGAAAAACATTCACTAAAGACTTCTATTTAGTTAAATCACTGCAAATGATCTTTTAAAACATAAATACAATTGAAATTTGAAAACAACTAGATGTACTGTGAGCAAAGCTCACAAAGGATACCCCCTGCTTTGAAGTCCAATAATCTCCCTTGTGTAATATCGGAAAGCAAAGATTTTTCTTCATGCACATCTTTGGATGATGTACTTCCTTTCTGTAAAGTTTCGTTGAAATCCATTGAGCGGTCTAGGAGGAGTTGCACTTACAAGATATATGGACAGACAGACAGACGGACGGACAAGGTGATTCCTATATACCCCCTAAACTTTGTTTGCAGGGGGTATAATAATTACTTAGTTAACACTTGAATCAAAATGAAAATTTGATTTGATGAATTCTTCATCCTCAAATTAATAAACTTAGGTCATCAAAGATTACAGAATGTACCTAGTTCCCAGAAACTGACTTAATCCATTAAAATGACATACAAACAATGTGGTCAGTAAAGCATAAAATCTAGGTCATAGTGATCTAATTCTTGTTAGACAATTGCTTAATCTCCTAGATAAATCTATATACAAGATTACATAATCCTATCTATTATGACCTTGGACATAAACTTTAACCAAGCTCATGCCTGCCAAGGGTAGTAAAAGAGTCCTCATTCTTGAAGAGATTTACTTTTTAGAAAAGAAATTATCCAGATACAGCTCACTGATGTGATTTTACTGATTTAATAATTTTATTCAAATTTTTGGTAACACTAACCAAAACCAGTCATGTATTTTTAAAAAGATATTGTTGATCATTTTTATCCTATTTTTATCAGGTCACATGTCCCACTACCATTACATGAAAAAGTCAGGAAACAAAAATACTTTTAAATCAATACTATCGGCCCATTCAAACTTCAAAAGTTAATCAAGACTGAATCATGCAAATGTGAGTTTACCCAAATCACTCGCATTCCAACTGGGATTAACTTAACCAACAATATTTACCATATATAGAGCAAGTTACCTGTATTGTGGGTTTCGTTAATCCAAATTAAGCTGATTAACTTAACCCAGTGTGAACAGGGCCTATTTGACTGTTACAGAAAATCATGATAAATTCCTTACACAGCATTTACTTTCAAAACATGAGATATTATCCAGCAAATGTTCAGATCAGGCAGACATAGAAGCAGACATTGTCAGAAACTCACCACAGGAAAACCTCAATGCATTAGGATTAAAATATATCAAATTTTGATGCATAAGATATGTTTATTTCTTTGAATAATGACTAATTATTTATGCCCAAGACAAAATTTGACCTCCAGGTCAAAGAACAAGGTCACAAGGGGTCACTTTGATATGGGACACATCATCATATGCTGATGCACCTATGTGCAAACTATAATAACCAACAGTCAAAAGTTAAAAGTTCTAGAACTTAACAAATTTATGCAAATTTAACATAAAGTCAAAGGTCAAGGTCATAAAGGGATAATTTTGGTACACAATACATCATCTTATAGTGATGCTTCCATGTGAACCTTATGTTACAAGATAAAATAGTTCTAGCCAATAAACAACTTTATGCGCATTTGACCTCCAGGTCAAGGTCATAACTTTGTCATCATTGTAAGTGACAAATCCTCTTATACGATACATCAAAAGATAACTATTAGCTGGGGCAGCCAAAAACGAAGGCTAATCCCCTCTACCGTATTTTCACTTGTTTTGAACATAAGGCTTAGACATTTTACAACATAAGACAATATTCGTTAATTTCAAAGATGCATACGCTGGTGAAATATTATACCTATATAACTTAGAGTGTCTTAGAATTGGACCTTAATGCAAATTTTAACCAGTCACTCATGCATAAAATGTAAGTCAGGGTGATCCAATTTTTATAGGGAGCTTCATTATTTTCAAAGATGCATCCACTGGTGACATATTATACCTATATGACTTACAGTGTCTTAGAACTAGACCTTAAAGCAAAACTTAACCAGAGTCACCCATGCATAAAATATAGGTCAGGGTGATCCAATTTTTATACACACCTTTGTCGTTATTTTCCAAGACACATCCACTGGTGAAATATTATACCTATATGACTTACAGAGTCTTAGAACTGGACTTGAATGCAAAACTTAACCAGATCTACTTATGCATAAATGTAGGTCAGGGTGATCCAATTTTTATAAGGACCTTCGTTATTTTCCAAGATGCATCCACTGCTGAAATAATATACCTATATGACTTACAGTGTCTTAGAACTGGAGCTGAACCAAAAAACTTAACCAGAGTCACCAATTCATAAAATGTAGGTCAGGATGATCCAATTTTTATATGGACCTTCGTTATTTTCCACTGGTGACATATTATATGTAAATGACTTACAGTGTCTTAGATCTGAAAATTAATGCACAACGGAACCAGGTAAGGTGCGACGGACTGAAAAACTTACGAACGAAACACTATATCCCCTCCCCACCTCCGTTGGTCTAGGAGATAAAAAGTTCTACCATATAAATAAATTCATGGTCCAGTTTCAAATAATTAAAAAGAAATACAGTCTGTCTCATAAAACTGAAAATAAAGACACAGTTCTATTTTTTAACTAGAGGCTCTAAAGAGCCTGTATCGCTCACCTGCATTGAACTTTTCATCTTGAGCAGGACTAAAGATTTGGCTGGTTTTTCTATAGGGTTCTATGTTAAACTAAGTTCGGCTTTGGCAGCCAAGATGGTTGACAGTCTAGGTCAATAGACAAATATCTAAAAGAGAACCATCTAAGGACCATTGCTACCAAGCTATTCTAATTGGCTTACTGGTTTCAGACCAGAAGATTTTTGAGTGAATTTCCAATAGGGTCCTATGTTAAACTAAGTTCGGCTGTGTCGGCCATCTTGGTTCAAATTCCACGAAATCAGACAATTCTGAAAGAGGACCTCCTAAGGACCATTGCTGCAAAGTCTGGTTCCAATTGGTCAAGTGGTTTCAGACAAGAAGTTTTTTCAATGAATTTTCCCATTGGGCCTTATGTTAAACTAATTTCAGTTGTGGCAGCCATCTCGATTGACAGTCCAGGTCATGGGATACAATTCTGAAAGAGGACCATATAAAGACCATTGCTGCAAAATCTGGTTCCAATTGGTAAAGTGGTTTCAGACAAGAAGATTTTTCAATAAATTTTCCCATAGGGCCCTATGTTTAACTAAGTTTGGCTGTGGCTGCCATCTTGTTTAACAGTCTGGGTCATCAGACATCCTTCTGAAAGAGAACCTTCTAAGAACCATTACTGCCAAGTTTGGTTGAAACTGGCCATGTAAATTCATAGAAGATTTTTGAAATTCATCCCCCTCCCTTTTTCTATTTTTAGTAACAGCAGCCATGTCAGTTGGAAGTCAGGGATGCTAGACATAAGTTTGGAAAGGGGCCACCCAAGGTTTAAATTGGCTCAGTGGTTTCAGGGGAGTTGACGAAAAAGTAAAATTCCCATAGGCTCAATGATTAACTAAGTTCAGCCATGGTGGCCATGTTGGATGGCGTTCAGGGAAACCAAACACAGATTTTAAAAGGGGCCACCCAAGGACCATTCCACCAAAGTTTGGTTCAAATTGGTCTAATGGTCTGAGATAAGATAACGAAAATGTTAAAATTCCCATAGAGTCCTAGGTTAAACTATGTCCAACCATGGTAGCCATATTGGATGGCGCCCCTGAAAACCAAACACACATTTTAAAGTGGACCATCCAAGGACCATTCCAATTAAGTTTGGTTTAAATTGGTTCAGTGGTTTCAGAGGAGTTGACGAAAAAGTAAAATTCACATAGGCTCAATGTTAAACTAAGTCCAGCAATGGCAACCATGTTGGATGGCGTTTGGGGAAACTGAACACATATTTAAAGAGGGGCTATGCAAGGACCATTCCACCAAAGTTTGGTTCAAATTGGCCTAATGATCTCAGAGAAGATAACAAAAATGTTAAAATTCCCATAGGGTCCAAGGTTAAACTATGTCCGACCATGGCAGCCATATTGGATTGCACCCGGAAAAACCGAACACACTTTTTAAAGGGGACCATCTAAGGACCATTCCACTTAAGTTTGGTTTAAATTGGTTCAGTGGTTTCAGAGGATATGACGAAAAAGTAAAATTCCCATGGGCTCAATGTTAAACTAAGTCCAGCCATGGCAGCCATGTTGGATGGCTTTCGGGGAAACTGAACATATATTTTAAAAGGGGCCACCCAAGGACCATTCCACCAAACTTTTGTTCAAATTGGCCTAATGGTCTCAGAGAAGATAACGAAAATGTTAAAATTCCCATAGGGTCCAAGGTTAAACTATGTCCGACCATGGCAGCCATATTGGATACCGCCCGGGAAAACCGAACACAATTTTTAAAGTGGACCATCCAAGGACCATTCCACTTAAGTTTGGTTTAAATTGGTTCAGTGGTTTCAGAGGAGTTGACGAAAAGTAAAATTTCCATAGGCTCAATGTTAAACTAAGTCCAGCCATGGCAGCCATGTTGGATGGCGTTCGGGGAAACCGAACATATATTTTAAAAGGGGCCACCCAAGGACCATTCCACTAAAGTTTGGTTTAAATTGGCCTAATGGTCTGAGAGAAGATAACGAAAATGTTAAAATTCCCATAGGGTCCAAGGTTAAACTATGTCCGACCATGGCAGCCATATTGGATGGCGCCCGGGAAAACCGAAGACAATTTTTAAAGGGGACCATTCAAGGACCATTCCACTTAAGTTTGGTTTAAATTGGTTCAGTGGTTTCAGAGGAATTGATAAAAATGTGAAAAGTTTACGACGACGACGACGACGACGACGGACGCAAAGTGATGAGAAAAGCTCACATGGCCTTTTAGGCCAGGTGAGCTAAAAATTAGGATAAATACACAATCCTGTCTCAAAAAATTGAAAATAAAGACAGCCCTGTCTCAAAAAATTGAAAAACTATTGTAGAAAACACAGTCCTTTTTCAAAACAAGAGTGGACACACAAAAATGTCTTGCATGTTGTGTATTTCTAATGAAAGTAAATGATATCAGACATATTGCATACAGTATTCGAAAAACAGGCCAAAACACAAAAACTTAACTATAACCACTGAACCATGAAAATGAGGTCAAGGTCAGATGACACCTGCCAGTTGGATATGTACACCTTACAATCCTTCCATACACCAAATATAGTAGACCTATTGCATACAGTATTCGAAAAACAGGCAATAACACAAAAACTTAACTATAACCACTGAACCATGAAAATGAGGTCAAGGTCAGATGACATCTGCCAGTTGGACATGTACACCTTACAATCCTTCCATACACCAAATATACTAGACCTATTGCTTATAGTATCTGAGATATAGACTTGACCACCAAAACTTAACCTTGTTCACTGATCCTTGAAATGGGGTCGAGGTCAATTGAAAACTGTCTGATGGGGATGAGAACCTTGTAAGGTATGCACATACCAAATATACTTATCCTATTACTCATAATAAGAGAGAAATTAAAATTACAAAAAATCTTAAACTTTTTTCAAGTAGTCACTGAACCATAAAAATGAGTTCAAGGACAATGTACATATGACCGACGGAAACTTTGTAACATAAGGCATCTATATACAAAGTATAAAGCATCTAGGTCTTCCACCTTCTAAAATATAAAGCTTTTAAGATGTTAGTTAATGCCGCCGCTGCCGGATCACTATCCTTATGTAGAGCTTTCTGCGACTTGTCGCAGGCTCGACAAAAAATGAAAAAAAGTACAGAGTCCTGTCTAAAAAAATCTTAAAATAAATTCACAGCTATTTCTAAAAAAAATTATTTGGTTGGGCAAAATACATTTAATATAACACCATTAAGACTTTATCACCAAAAATTATCAGTGTGGCAACTTAAATCTATAAATAAACAGCACTGAATATGCAACAGATTTTTATATATTTCTGAATTTGTTTATATGTATTATGTGAAGAGTAGTGAGTTCAGAAATTCCTTCAAGGTTAATACTTTGATTATAACTTTTCTGCTTATATATGTAAATTTAAAACATGTTTATAAAGCATGCATATTACCTAGTTGAAAGCTAGAAGCACTTCACTATAATTTTTATGCTATATTTTATCCTAAAGAAAAGCATTTTTGCCTTAACCAATGTTTACAAAACAAAGTAGATGGAAAGTTGCCCATTTGCAGCTAATGAGTCCCCCTATTACATTTAATATTTTTGGCTTTTTTTTTAGATTTTTCCAATTTTTTCATTGAGCTTAAATTTACATTCTTTGAATTTGTTACACACATTTAAAATATGTATTTCTCATCTGCATTTTCTTAAACAAAAGGGAGGCGATTTCTGGCAATGATACATTTTCCTATATCACATGTTGGCTAAATTTCCTAATGTACTTTCCCTCCAAGTCCAATTCAGGAACTAAAAAACATTTGTGTCAAGAAACCATAACTAATCACAGAGGAGAGTCCAGTAAAGGTTAAAAGTAACTACACTTAAAATCATTTTAGAATACATCAATTCTTACTTAAATGACTGCAAACTGAATAGTCTAAATAATAATAATGATATAGTTTTTAGATGTGTAGAGGTATTTCAAGGGAAACTTGATTCTCATAAAACATTTCAAAGATTTACAACAAATCTTCTCCTCTTTTACACAAACAAACAATGATTAAATGATGTAAACATTTCACAAAGGTATTATATAAATTTTGCAAAGCATGCTTTTCTATAAAACATATTTTCTGCATGCAGCATATTGCAAGTTAGTATAGTGTCACACATTATCTTACCTGCTGTTATATGCAAATTTCATAAATGAACACATTTGTCATTTAAATTTCTTACTCAAAGTGAAATATTAAAAAAGAAATTGATACATACATATTTGTTGATTTTATTTACTTTTTTATTTATCCTAAAATGTGTGTATGCCTTTTTGATTATTTTCCCAATAATATGTCTACAGTTCCCATAGCAATTAATTTTTTTAAGAAGTTAAGTAATATAATGGTAGAAGGGATTTTTTTTAAATATACAAAAGAAAAGTATATGTATCTACCCTGAAATATTTTACACTGACATACATGTGTTCAATCCAAATTGATTAAGAATGAGATTTTTCAAAGTAATAATTTTGAAAATTTTCCAAAAAATGTTTAAGAATTCAATAAATTTCAGGGTTGATATTTCATAATTTTAGAACTATTTTAAGCATTTTAGGCACAAAACCAGCAAGTCTCAACTCCAAAAAAAGATATTACATGTATGCAACATACCTTCCACCATTCAAAATAAACAATTCTTATTGCTTTGACACAAAGAAATCATGCACTGCTAATTCAATTTTAAATTTTAAAGTAATGTATCAAAGATCTGACAACACAACAATACATACAAATCTTAAATTTTTATACGCTTTTTAGTTTTTAAAAATTGTCAATGAATAGTTGTGTACTTCTCAGTCTGATTAAAATCAGCCGTCAAATTGCTCCTGTTTATTGATATGTGTTGTGTGTGAGGTCTGAGGAAACTGTTATAAATAAATGGGAGCAGTTTGAGGGATAACTTTAATCAGACTGTGCACATATACAGGTAAAACTGCTTTGTCAATTTCACATTATGACACATTTTATTCTAATAAGCAAGGATTTACAAAAGTTTTTCACATATTACTAAAAGTGGGTAGAGCATACAGAAATTAAACACATTCTTGTTATCCAATAAAAAGATAATATTTTTGTATAAAGTTTAACATTAAATAAACTTACTACTGAATTCCCCCGAGTATTCCATGCACATTATTTTTGCTTCTAGTGTTTGTGATATATAACCAGTGTTATCAACATTTATACTCTATTAGAATGTTGTCTCATTGATACACCCCATATCCTTTCAAATTTTTATTTGTCTAGTCACTAAGAATAATGTTTTATTAGAGTAATCAAAGAGTAGAATATACATTCAGTCATTTCTGCAAAATAGATCTTAAAATTAAACCTTTATAATCATTTTTCCATAACATTGTATAACTAGAGGCTCTCAAGAGCCTGTATCGCTCACCTGAATTTAACTTTTCACCTTGAGCAGACCTAAAAATTTAAGTGTTGCAGTAAATTTGGCTGGTTTTCTATAGGATTCTATGTTAAACTAATTTCAGCTGTGGCAGTCATCTTGGTTGACAGTCCAGGTCAACCAATACATTTCTAAAAGAGAACCATCTAAGGACCATTTCTGCTAAGTCTTGTTCCAACTGGCTAAGCGGTTTCAGACAAGAAGAATTTTAAATGAATTTTCCTATAGGATCCAATATTCAACAAAGTTCGGTGTGGCAGCCATCTTGTTGACAAACCAGTGATTGGACACATTTCTGAAAGAGGACCTCCTAAGGACCAATGCTGCCAAGTCTGGCTCCAATATGTCAAGTGGTTTCAGACAAGAAGATTTTTCAATGAATTTTTCCATAGGGCCCTATGTTAAACTAAGTTTGGGTGTGGCAACCATCTTGGTTAACAGTCTGGGTTATTGCACAAAATTCTGAAAGAGGACAATCTAAGGACCATTGCTACCAAGTCTAATTCTAATTGGCTTAGTGGTTTCAGACGAGAAGATTTTTCAATGAATTTTCCCATAGGGCCCTATGTTAAACTAAGTTAACTGTGGCGGCCATCTTGGTTAACAGTCCAGGTCATTGGACATATTTCTGAAAGAGAACCTCCAAAGAACCATTACTGCCAACTTTGGTTCCAACTGGCCTTGTAGTTTCATATAAAAAGATTTTTGAAATTCACCCCCCCCTCCCCCCCCCCCCGCCTTTTTTTCTATTTTTAGTAACAGCAGCCATGTCGGTTGGAAGTCGAGGATGCCAGACATAATTTTGGAAGGGGCCACCCAAGGACCATTCCACCAAAGTTTGGTCTCAATTGGCCTAGTGGTTTGAGAGGAAAAGATCTTTAAAGGAAATTTTACGCTGGATGCCGTCTTTAAAGGGCAAAAAATCCTATAAGGGGTCAATCAATGATTTTGGTCATGTTGACTTATTTGTAGATCTTACTTTGTTGAACATTTTTGCTGTTTACAATTTGTCTTTATCTATAATAATATTCAAGATAATAACCTAAAACTGCAAAATTTCCTTAAAATTAACAATTCAGGGGCAATAACCCAACAAAGGGTTGATCGATTCGTCGGAAAATTTCATGGCAGGTAGATCTTGACCTGATGAACATTTTTACCCCGTCCATTTTGCTCTAATTGCTTTATTTTTTGAGCTATAAGACAAAAACTGCAGTTTCCCAGTATGTTCTATTTTTAGCTATGTCGGCCATGTTGGCTGGCAGGCGGGGTCATCGGACACAATTTTTTTAACTAGATACCCTAATGATGCTTGTGGCCAAGTTTAGTTCAATTTGGCCCAGTAGTTTCAGAGGAGAAGATTTTTCTAAAAGTTAACGGACGACGGACGACGGACGCCAAGTGATGATAATAGCTCACTTGGCCCTTCGGGTCAGGTGAGCTAATAAGAACAAGAAGCTGAAACTCATGTATTTATGGAAAAATTTTCTTGTAACTATAAATGTCAAACCTACAAGACCACCAGAGGACTATTTAACTTAATTTTAGACCCAAATAGTTAACTAGTTTTGTAAAAGTTTATTAACAGAATGCATTTTATGATAAATTTTCTATTTTTTAGATAAGAATGATTTTTGAAGTGACCTGTCCAGGCTTGGGCGCCATAAAAGTTGAGAATATTCTTAAGTCTGAGAATTTTCTTAAATACTGGGATACTCGAATGTGATTGGTTGAGAATGGGAATTTGAGTAAAATTTTCTTTGCTCAGCAAAAATAGTTCTTTATGGCGCCCAAGCCAGGGATAAAGACAGATTCTGACATGAACTTCACAACAAGATTAACTCTGTATCTATATTTCAATTAAATGTGTTACTTACTTTGAGATCATCTAAAACAACAGACATATCTTGTGCCAGGTAAAAATCACTGACTTCAAACAGTAATGGATAACACAACACTGTCTGACCACATACTCTGTAAATCTGTAGAAAACATAAAGATATTAACTATTCTTGAATTCAATTTATTCAAAATATATAATATAGAACATTCAATATTCTGTTCATTTGTTTCTCTTACCAGAAAGAAATGACATGGTGTATGGTGTATGAAAGCAGGAAACAAAATATCAATATACAGTCAAATGTCCATATAAATTGCCATTTATAATGAAAACTGAAAAATAGTTAGGCAGACCAGCTTATTTACAATATATTTTCCAATTTTTTATTTTTTCCAACTTCTTTCATTGTTTTTATGTTTTCATTTATAATAATGCATATCAGTAATACCATTTATAATAATGCATATCAGTAATACCATTTATAATAATGCATATCAGTAATACCATTTATAACAGTTTTTATTCATAATATAATTTTCAATAACACAATTATTATATTTAATGCTTGACAGACTATCTTGACTCTCTGTTGTGTTCATGTTTGTGTTTTGTACTCTTTTCTGTTATTTTTTGTCCAGAGTTTTGTCAGTTGGGTTGCTTTGATTGATTGGTATGTCATTGTTGACCTTTCCTGTTATCCATTTTGTTGTTTGTACATGTAGAAACTGTAATGATATTGATAACTGTAATATTATGCATATGAAATTCGGTGATATAGAAATTAGCATATAACTGCAGACAATATGAAAGGTTGTTGAAATGAATTCACTATATATATTTTATAAATAATTTTGAATAATTGGCATTCAGTGTAATAATCATAATATTAGGGTCTTGTGAGGTTACATGCAAAATATTTGCCAGGTCTGAGTGACATGTTACCAACTGCCGTGCATCAGGTAATATGTCACTCAGACCTGGCAAGTATTTCACATATAACAGTCACAAGACCCTTATATTGTGTAATTATCTATTGGTATACCTTCGATGTACTGAGAACACCAAATGGCCTTTTTGGTCTTCCTGTTAATTTCAATTTTTTATTCACACCTAAATACTCATAAGCCTTTGACAATTCTTTTGGCGACCAGATCTGTATTGGTTCAACCTGGTGGGGAGTTTGAGTCTGAATTCCATATGTTGCTAGCAATTGCTGAAGACGAGCACTCTCTGCTATAAGCACCACTTGTGTGACTAGATCAGGTGGAGTAACCTAGAACATACCAAATACTGTATTATGAGAACTTGTGAGAACTGGTGGTTATACATGTATGTAAGTTGTAGGAATTCAAAAATTAACACTGAACTAACAGTATGGAAATATTTAAAATTATGGTTTTACAAATTTTAGGTTAGGTCTTGAGTTAAGTCATTTCAAATTTTTTGAGTCCATAAATTCCCCATTTAGAATCATATTTGAGGTATTAAAATATAACCTTTACAAACAATGGGAATTTTTGTGTTTTCATGGAAGATTGAAGAGTGTTAATTAACCAGCAAAAAATAACATTATAATTCTAACATTTAGACTTTCAAAATGCAAAATATGTATTCCAAAAGCTGAGGTTTCTAGACAGTAGTATATGATTTCTCATATAAAGTTACTTCAACAGGGGTAAAATTTCACATAAGTTAATAAAAAAGTCATTCATATAGTTTGTCATTTTTAATTCTACAGATTACATTGTGTGGCATTGCTCAATATACCAATTAATTTGATAAATGAATTTTGCCCTTTTTAAGCAACTGTAAAAACAAGAGAGAATTAAGACACTGCATAAGTAAGTTGATATACATGTACAATATGTAGAAGTTTTGTACTCTTTCCTTGCTCAATAAAGGATTGATTCCATTAAAATAATGTAGTATGATGGATCAGATTATAAAACAGATAGTATTCTTCCGTAAATGGCCGTTTCCGGGTTGAGACAAGTTTACAAGCACTCTTCTCTACTCGTGATATCCAATTAGGCGCTACAGTTCGTCTGACTTCATAGTTCGTCACTAAGATAAACGTCCTGAATTGTCTGAAGTCACAATTGTAGGAATGGCTTCTTTGCCTTCACTTTATAGACACGGGCAAAAGAAACGTGTTGTAAAGTTGGTGCTTTACAGATAAGATAGGTATTTACATTTTGTTGTTTTGAAACCCGGGTGATCTTCTAATCGTGATAGAAATTTTTGTGTCTTTTCACTCATTCCGCTGATCTCCACTCGCCAAAAGACACAAAATTTCTATCTCTCATGGAAGATCACCTGGTCTTTCCCAAGAACATATGTAAGACCTGTTAATCTTACTTGAAATGAGGAATATCTTGTGCTGATCATCGCGTTAGGTCGTTCTGAGGCAGGTAAATGTCTCAAAATTGGGTCAAGATCACCTGGCTTTAGTAAATCATTTGCTGAAAAGAAACAAGAATCTGTCTGAGTGACAGCAAACCAGATTATCCTTCACTTTGTAAGCACACACCTGCCAAGCATGCCTGTAGAAACAAGTGCTTACAGCATGAAATTTTCTAATTTGAAAATAAAATATTGTCAATTCTAGCAGTTTGCAGTCATTCATATTGACTGAACTGTACTTATCCCTATTTATATTTTGCTTATCTTTCAAAAACCATATAATTAGTAAAGAAGAACTTCAGTGTTTGAACACACATCGAACATACATATACAAGTCTTTCATTATATATTCTGAGTTATAAAAAAATTGTAAACAAAATAGAAAATTCTGTAAAAGTTGCTTCAAGACATGCATGGTGTTAAAAATAAATTGAGTTTGATTCTGCTGTAAACATTCTATTGTTACACATGTGTATGTTTTATATATTTTATCAAATCAATGAAATCTACTCCATATTACTAGATCTTAAATACTCAGTTGTGTATGTCAATACAAAGATGGGACCTAATTGACAATTCTGTTCATACTAATGCTAGGGACTGTCTTGAACTTTCATTAAGTGACTACAGGATGAATAACATCAATAAAATCACTGTTCTTTTTTGTCATGTATATGTAGAATTCAATGCCGGTAAACCACATTCCTCCTTTCAAACTGCATAAAATAGTTTTACCATGACATACCTAATAATTGTGAAATGATATACAAAGCCTGTCCCCATAGGAAAACTCCATCTGTGTTACCCTCAGCACTTGGTAATCTTTTAAGACTGGTTTTGTATCTATATACCATTTCTTCCTTAGGGACAAAGTATAACATAGGTACCAGCTTACCTATTGGCAGGAAATAGAGGTAAATACAGTAGGTGTTAAATGCTAAGGTCTTGACAAACCCAACAATAATCCTGATCAAACAATTTTCTTTTTCTTCTTTACAAAATTCTGTTACTTGTAACTGCATTATAGTCTCTCAATTAATCTCTATAGGACCACATCTGTGTATTCAAAGCACAAAATATTTGATAACTCATGATCATAGTACCAGAACAATCTGTATGTTTCTATTATTATAAAAAATGCAACAGGATGCAGATTGCAATAATAAAACTTTGCATATTGATGATTTCTAGTTATATTCTAAAACAGAAAGTACATCAATCATATTTATAAATTGCACAACACTATTCAACATTAAAAATTTCTAACTTTATAGTACAAACAACTGCACGATTCCAGAGAATGATATCACTGCAACAAGAATTTTTTTAGTGCTAAAAAAGTTTTGGTCAGTCAGGTTAACGGAAAAACAGCAGACTGATTAAACCAACAATACCTATGTCAATAACAAGAGGCTCAAGACAAATGAGCTTGTATAGCTCACCTGACAATCTCACAATCAATCCATTTTATTTCATATCAAGCGAAAATTGTAATGGACCTTCCATAGATGCTTCATACCAAGTATCAGTTAATTTGGCCATATGGTTTAAGAGAAGTAGAGTTTTTAAAAAATTAACCAATCAGAACGAAAAATTTGTCATGGCGGCCATTTACCTATCCGACTGGGACGAAATATGCAAAGTTTATAAAGGTCTTTCCACAGATGCTTCATGCCAAGTAACAGTTCATTTCGCTTTGTGGTTTCAGAAAAGAAAATTTTTGAAATTTTGACCAATCAGAAATAAGGATTCATCATGGCGTCCATATTAGCTATCCGACTTGGACGAAATATGCAAACTTTATAAAAGTCCTTCCATAGATGCTTTATACCAAGTTTCAGTTCATTTAGCTATGTTGTTTCAGAGGAGAAGATTTTTAAAATTTCTTCAATCAGAAAAATGAATTCATCATGGTGGCCATATTAGTTGTCCAACCGGAACAAAATATGCAAACTTTATAAAGGTCTTTCCACAGATGCTTTATACCAAGTTACAGTTCATTTGGCTTTGCTGTTTCAGATGAGAAAATTTTAGAAATTTTGACCAATCAGAAATTAGAATTCATCATGGTGGCCATACTAGCTGTCAGACCAGGATGAAATATGCAAACTTTATAGAGGATCTTCCATAGATGCTTCGTACCAAGTCTCAGTTCATTTAGCTTCAGTGTATTTAGCTATGTTGTATCATATGAGAGATTTTAAAAATTTGTCCAATCAGAAATAAGACTTCATCATAGCTGCCATATTAGTTGTTCTGACCGGAATGAAATATGCAAACTTTATAAAGATCCTTCCAGAGATTCTCCATATCAAGTTACAGTTCAGTTATCTTTGTGGTTTGAGAGGTGAAAATTTTTGACTTTGAAATGTTTACCAATCAGAAATTAGAATTCATCATGGTTGGCCATATTAGCTGTCCAACCGGGATGAAATATGCAAATTTTATAAAGGTCCTTCCGTAGATGCTTTATACCAAGTTTCAGAGGAGAATATAAAAATGTAAAAGTTTAGACAGATGACGGACGCCAAGTGATGACAAAAGCTCACATGGACCTTTGGGCAAGGTGAGCTAATAATATCAAATGGCATATCAATTTTTTGTTACTTAAAATATACATATTTTTATTTTTATATCAACCAATAAGGTATTTAAACTTTTAATTCATTCAGTTTAGCACTTATATTCAAATTTAGCAAATTATTTCTGGTAAAAATTACCAACCTGCATCAAATGGGAAGAAAATCAATAAAACTATAATACAGTCAAACCTGCCCTAATGGTCACCTCAATTAAGCAGCCACCTGCCTTCAGCGGTCGTCCTGGAGTCTGCCCAAATAGTTTTACGTGTTAATTTAACTCGAATAAGCGGTCACCTGTCTTACGCGGCCAGCGGTCACAGCAAATGGTACCCAAGCTTGAAATTTACCTAAATTAAGTGGTCATTTACCTTTCTATAAATGTTAAAATCATCATTAATTGACTTTCAAATCATCTTTAATTAATGGCATAGCTTAATTATCATTCAAATATCAATCTCATCGTTCATTTACGGTCGATTGTGGAAAAAAACATCGTTTCTTCTCAGTCAAACCGCCATATTTGTATGTTAGACAATGATAATATCTTGATCGTTCCGGACCGGAAAGCAAAATACGGAATTGCCGCTCAGTGTAAAACTTGATTAAACGGTCACCTGTCTTATGCGGCCACTTTACTTTTGTCCCAATTGTGGCCGTTAAAAGCAGGTTTGACTGTATAAGGAGTTCATCTAATAACTATTATACCTGACATTAACTGTGAACATGAATTAAGTCTCAAGAGAGCCTTAATCATTCACCTGTATAATGAAGCAGGTAACATATTGTGTATTTACTTTTATTTGTACCTCAAGTCTTATGAAATAAGAAGGTTTTATAAAGTAACTTCAATACACTATTCCTGGCAAGTTTGGTTAGTATTGGCTTTGTAGTTTCAGATAAATTGTGATTTCCCATAGGTTTCAATGCAAACTTATGTGCCACTGTAGCTGCCATTTATGCCACCTAGTCAATGCCAAATAACGAATCTTTGTTGAGGGTCTACCAAACATCATTTCTATTAAGTTTGAAATGATTTGGCATTGTAGTTTTAGAGAAGAATTTGAAAATTTGACCAAACAGAATCAAAAATTGCATGTGGTGCCCATGTTTTTCATCTGATCCAAATGAAATGAGGAAATTTTATAAAGGGACTTACATACATTATTTCTGTCAAGTTTGGTTATAACTAACCCTGCAGTTTTAGCGGAGATGAACTCATAGGTTTCAATGCAAATATATATACCACTGTACCCGCCACTCAATCAACAGGAAATGAGAAACCTTTGTACTGGGTCTCCCACTCAGTGTGCGGATGTGTCAGCCTAGGACGTTTCTGACTAGGAGAGTTCAGACTAGAACATTTCGGACTTCTTCTTCAACTTTCTACACTTTTAGACATCTACCCATAGCATTATACACAACGTCCGAATTTGCTTCTGTAGAAAAAAAGCATGTTATAATTTTAAAACTACGAATAAAAAATAATTCCTTACCCTCCTTTGTCTTCATTAGCAATGGTTCCAGTTCTCTTTCATACCTTGCTGCCATTTCTTTATCCCCTTGTATATAAGCTGTCAATTAGACCATTCATTTATTTGTTACATACTATTTGTATTTCACCATGAATAAATAAAAATTTTCCTAAAGTTATCACAAGTAAATATTCAGAGGAAACTGAAAAATGATCCAATTGTTAAATTATTTTTGGTGGAATGAGAACTTATTCCTGTTGATTGTTTTCATTTAGCAAATATCTTAATCTCTCAGATGCTTCAGGTCCAATCAGAAATTTAAATATAGAAATGTAGATTTATTGTGTGTCCCAATCTGTGAGTAGTAATATGTAGGAAGGCAAATAACATAATGGTTTTAAAATAATGGCAAAATTCCAACACAACTCTAATCCGAAAATTTTAAAAATTGCTCTGTAGTTTAAATATAATATGAAAACTTACATGTAATTATAAGAAAAATGTAGAACATCGGCCACTCACATTCAATACCATCAAATGTCTACAATGTAAATAAAACAACAAGATTTAGGGCTGTGATTTACTTGGTACCAATTCTCCAAAAGTTTTTTGCCAGAGTTGAGTTAAAATTTTATTTTAACAAAGTAAGAATAAGAAATGAATCTAAAGGATGATTTGAATGATGTCAACTGTTGCAATTAGAATCCAAAGTTAACTGATAACAGATTTGTTATATAAGAAATTTGATCCAAAGGGAATACACCAGTAATTAACAAATACCGTGTGGGTGAACCTAGGAAGGTTAGGTGTAATTTTAACTGGCTGTTTTTGTATTGGCCCTGGTATAGATTCGAGGGTGGCTGTATTGGCACCGTGGCCCAGAGGGCCATGGACCTATACACCTTCCCAAGAATCTATACAGGGCCAATACAGGAGCTACATCATCAGTATGGCATTAGATGATTTTGCAAATTAGGGCTGATTTAATTTAAAAATTATGAAGAAATGTTTGTCTGTAGAAAAACCCTAAAATCTTTCTGATAAAAAATAAAACAGTAGGTACACAATGGCAATGTACACTGAAGATTCTCTGAAAGTTTCACAGAGAACCATTCACAGGTGTACTAGTATTTGCAGTAAATAAATGTGGATGGACAGATGGGAGGACAGATGAACAGAATCTCCCATCACTATATATCCCCTGCTTTGCTATGTGGGGGAAATTCTAATAACATAACATTATAAACAATAGAAATCAACCACATAACCTTTGTGAAAAAACATCCACTGATGTTTCAAATTATCCATTATAACATTTGTTTCAATATTAATGATTAAATTGAGATTACACTTATTTTCAATGTACAATATATTGAAGCTAAAAGAGATTTAAACATTTGTCCCTGCTATCTGGTTTTTGGATATTGGTTAATTTATCAAAGTAGCAACAGTGGAAGATGAGATAAAACCTTTTGATTGAATGCTGTGCAAATTCACCTGACAAAATCTGAAGGGCATGGATCTCCGTTTTATTACACTTCAGAAACTCGACTCCATGAGAGAGTTTGAAAATTATTTTCCCGGAGACTGCACCTTTTGTTTCACCCTTGGGTAAGATCAGCAAATCTCTCAAGTAAAAATTTAGAAATTGTTTTATCGGTAATTTGTTTATATTTCCTTTGATCCTGCAGACTGATGATGTCAGTATCCTGTACTGACAATGAGAATAAAATTATCGGGTCAGTGTCAATGATGACATCAAGTTGCTTTACATCAACATCAACATCATCTTTTCCTGTTGCATTTGTTATCAGATAATGACTTATTCAGGTTTGTCATTTGACTCGCCCTTGTCCTATAATAAACCTTATAAAGTTAGTATCAGAAAACAAATTGCAATTATTCTATATGTCTGTATTTACCTTTATCTCAGCAGGCCTATAAAATTTTCTTGATCTATCTTCTAAAACTGTTCGGTAACCATCCCGTAAAAACCTTTTAATACCATACTGTCCTTTCAGCCTCCTTAACACTTTGTCTAAAGTTCTATGATTAATGTGTTTTTCATGTATAGCAAATGATGGCCACAATATTGTAGGTAGTAATGATGCATCAGTGTTCTAAAAATATACACAGAAATTTTACACAACTATACAATTTTGTGATATCTGAATAGTCTTTGAAGTATTGCAGCCAAAAGAAATCTTTTATTACCCAATATCCTTATGTACATCATTTTACCTTCAAGCTCTGTTTAATAGTAAATTAAAGTGCTTAGAAATAACAATCCAAAGATACTAATATTAGATATAGTAAAATTATGATAAAATAAATTTCGGAAATATTTATCTTAACATAATTTAGATGACAGCTAGTCATATGATAAATAATTATACTGATGCTGTATGAACTAAGATTGGAATGGTTTATTGCAGTTTAATGCAACTTTAGTCACAATTTTGATGCAAGGTTTACTTCATTTTTTGCAAACAGGTCATAACATGCATTTGAGCGAATTCTTTTTGCAATAGAACTGTCTAGATAACTAGATAAGAAGCTCCCAGAAGCGTATCCATGAAATGGCAAAACTTGATGCTATTTGCTGATTTTTGTTGTGTTTTTTTCCATATCAGTCGCAATATTAGTCTACAGTCTTGATCCCTATGCAAAGTTGGTCTAAATAATTCTATTAAAGATATTTTCAACATGTTTGACACTTCTTTCAGACGACAATATTTGTAAGTATAGTTTTGCTAATTTTCAATTTTTAGTACATTGTTTTTTTGTAATACTAGTTATAATATCCAAAAAATATAATTTTGAAATGAGACCACTGAAGAACCATTGCAACATAGTTTGTTCTCAATTGCCCAAGTTATTTCAGTGGAGAAGATTCTAAAGTATTTTTTGGGGGATTTTTCTATTTTTAGAATTGAGGAAATATAAGTGGGAGGTCAAGACCTTTCCATCCAACTTTGCTATTAAGGAATTAGATAAGATTTTTTACTAATTTTAGTGCTGATTTTTCTATTTAAAGTAATGACTTCCATATTGGTTTGAGGTCCAGACTCCCAGACAAGATTTTGGAAAGGAATGCCTAAGAAAAATTTTGTGTCAAGTACCATGTAGATTTTTCCAGTATTTTTTTTTCTATATCTTCTATTTTCTGAAATGGTAGCCATATTGGTTGAAGGCCGCAGAAAGATTTTGAAAGGAGACAACTTTTAAGAGATGTTCATTCAAAATTTGGTCTCAATCTCCCAAGTAGTTTCAAAGAAGACGTTCATGTATTCTCTTGCTGATTTTTCTATTTTCAGAAAAGGCTGCTTTATTAGTAGTAGGTCTGGACACAGTTTTGAAAGGGGATCATTTAAAAATCATTCCATCTTATTTTTGTCTTAATAGTTTCAAGGAGGTTTTCCTTCTCTTTTTAGAAATAGCCACCATATCAGTCAGTGGTGACAACAAACACAATTTTGAAGGGAACCCATGTAGAGAACACTAACATAAGTTTGGTACAATTGCCCAAGTAGTTTCAGAGGACAAAATTTTGTAATATTTTTTTGCTGATATAGCTTTACAACAGAAGACAACAGATAAAAAATAATATCAAAGGCTCACGACATGCTCAAAGAATCAGTAATTTGGTAATTATTCATAATAATATACATGTACATTCTTCTATTGTGTTTAGAGTAGATATACCTTAGAATTTGACTCTCTGGGTAAAATACTTTCAAAAATTGTTCTGTTTCTATTATGAGCATCTATGTCAACATATATAACTGACCAAGAGGCCCCCTGATCACCAAACAGGTTAACTCCATTAATAGCTTCCAAAGCTGCTTTGGCAATTCCTATAGAACTGAAACATTGAAACATTAATTACATAACGAAATCAGTTTTCTGTGAATTAACATAATTATTGCAGGCATTTATTACTGAAAATATTAAACTCAACACAATGCAAGATCACTTTATGTTATTCTAATACATATTGAATAGAATAGAAAATTGTTTTGGATGACCAAGACTGTCAAACAAGATGGCTGCCACAGCCAAACTTGGTTTAACATAGCACCTCATGGGAATATTAACAAATATTAAAATACAAGTCTTATAATTTTTTATGTTTTCATCCAGATGCATTTTTCTCATTAATTAAAAATATTGCTGAATTTTCTGAATTTACAGTATATAAATTGTATTAACAAATAAAACAGGGTCATTTAAGACCACAAACAAATGATATGGTATAAGGATTCCTTTAATTCAATACACATTAATGAGTATAAATCCAGAATCTAGAGTCAAAATATTTAGCATTTTTGATAGTATTTTTGTAAAGGTAACAGGATGATATACAACAAATCCTAAGCTGTGTTCAAACACAATGGTTTTACATAACATTCAAAAGTGAGTTAAAATTTATTTTTAATGAGTTTTAACTTGCTGCTGTTATCTTAGTATACAATATTTACCCATCTCTTATTATTTTGAACAAATAAAGAGACTATTATACCTGGCATGAACTTCTGTAGAACCATTGTAATATTTACTACCCCTTTCCCACATGCCATAATCAGGAGTTCTATATGCTCTCTCTACATAAAACACTAGGTTCTGGATAAAATTTACTTCATCTGTTGTGTATATAATCTGGATAACAAGTAATGACAGTTACACAATATCAGTATTTATTGAAATATAATCTGGTGTACATTCTTGCTTTAATTCAATAAATGTCTGACATTACATCTACTATGTATGGATTGGTTATCAAAGGTTTTCTCTTCTTATTTATTACAGTCATAATATAAATTAAAACCTGAAAAGTTTGAAATTATGAACACTGAACTTTTGCTCAACTAAATTTATTAAAATTCTCAGATTTACTAGTAGCATTCCATAACATCCACAAGAACAACATTTCAAATGTTTTTTTTTAGCACATCCATGTTATATATGTACAATTCATACCTTCAAGATTGTCCAGATAGGGCATAATTGAGAAATGATTAATGGTGGCTTCAAAATATCCTGATTTTACCACTGTTAGGCCCTTTATGCCAAATTTTTTGCCATAATATTGGTATAAAGGACCTACCTGTGGTAAAATCATGATATTTTGAAGCAACAGCAAATTATTTCTATTAAGACAGTTTCTACAATATTTTAAAACACCACAACAAAGGTATTCAGACATGAAGATGCCATTGCACAAAGCATAAACTACTAAGACGTTGTTGAAACTTATTATGACTTTGCCAAACCTGCCGTCTGACATTTGTGACTTTGGAATCAAAATATCCACATTTTACACAGATGTAGACTGAAAGCATTTGAAACAGGTCATATTAGAATTTGTCTTATACATGTAAAATGATTTACACATTCAGATTAACACTTTCAGATAGGTTCCATTTAACCATAAGACAAAGCCTGATCTTAACAGTATGAAACATTTTTCAGAATTTTTAACAAAAGGAAATAAAACTTTTTGTTTTAAAACATTGATTTCAGACTACTTTTTTAACAGCTATAGGGTCATCCTACACCAAGATAATACATTACACTTTACCTTTAACCCTGATGATATCATCTGAACAAGAAAAATTATATATAATCCGACAACATCAATCTGAAAAAGATTGGTACAGTATGTTAGGCATAATACATGTAAATAATCATAACTAATTATGTTAAATTATAAATTCGGGTAATTTTTTCATGTCAAAAAAAAAAATAAACAATGCAGTCTAAAATGACTACACCATTATATCAATTCTGATTTCTAACTGTGTATATAATGACAAGGTATGTCTCATCAAAAAGTGTTCAAGGGTGAAATTATGGAACCCTGCAACAATAATAGGTACTCTGAGCAAGCTCATAAAATGATACTCTCGCTCCAAATAATGGGGAAAGAGAAGTATGTTGCTTAAGTCAAATTATCTCCCCTTCCTTTGACAGCAGTTTCACTGAATTCCTTCAAATGGTTGAGGAAACGATTGGAAAGACAGATGGATCGACAGGGTGATTACTATATAGCCCCACATGTTGTTTACAGGTTTGTAAACAGATTAAACACCCAAAACTACATAAAGATGTATAAAAAAAAAACGAAACTTATAAAGGAATGTATTGTTGTGCGTGTCAATAACTGAAATTTTTTAATCCTGTTTTTATAAATAACTTTATACTGATGAGAAAAATTATCTTCATCTTGATTTACATGTTCATGTATAATGATGATGTTGACCTATATAATGACCTGCAAATGATGATATTCTTGATCTCCATATATTGGATCTCCTGTTACCATGTCAAATGCTGAATGCAAGGCAAAATCTGCACTTTGATTGGACTTAAATTTTTCCACCTGCAAAGATACAAAAGAAGATGTTTCATATGGAAGAATTGTTCTTTAAACTATTAAACAATACTGTCATAATATTCAGTCAATTTTTAAGCATAATGCCATTATACTTAGTTTAAAGGGGACATGGTAAAATGGATTACATCTAATCCTCACACAATACCACAGTTAAGTTTCATGATGAGCAGTAACACAATCAATGAGATCAAACATTGAAAGTACATGTACAGTGTATAATAAGAAAAAAATCTGTATTAAAACTGAAAGACCAAACAGACTTATCACAGCTAATATCTTTTGCCATTTAGAAATAAAAACATTCTCAATAATGACAAGATTAACTTATTAATAAATCTGAAGACTTAACATACACATCTCTTGTCAAAAATTCATAAAATGAAAATATTATAAAACATTGTTCAAATAGGTACCCAATTTTCCCCACCTGCCCATCCAAAATTCACAATACTATAAGCCATACCAGTATTACATGCAACTTGGTCAAAATTACAGTATTATAATTGAAATTATTCACAATAATTAGACATCTGGATTTTCCTTATCATAAGTTTCATAATCCACTTATATATTAGTTTCTAATGCTGAAATTTCACATCCCTCTAACAACTTATAAATATAATACCGTGTCAGCCTGTCTGAGCCAACAGAAAAGTATTCCTCTCATACATTTCACTGCTGTCTGAGCCAATTCTACAGTTCTTCCCTCGTCGTCATCAATTTGTCTGCAATATAACATTACCTTTCACTCTGCTTTAAATATACATTGTATAACTAATCTTCGAATTTGAATACCTAAAATCTATAACCACTGACCACACAACACATTAATTCATGAATGTGTGTAGCTTAGGGTTGTTCGGTCATGAGTTGTAGATTTTTGGTATTCAAATTTCCCAATTAGGTATTCTTTTTATTAATGATAAGTTTTAACAAGGAAATATTAAGGATGTTTTTCTGTGACTACACATCAACATTTGTATAGACAACTTTGGCAAAGTCCATTATTATGACACTTCCTTGAGTGAAAGAACAGAGTTTAATTCACCTGTGAAATATTAAATTTTCTTTCACTCAAAATCATGGTATTTCACCAATCGCAATGTATTGCATAAAAGTTATAAAACAGAATTAATCTAAGTCTTCAATTTAGTAACAATAAACATCTGACTTTGTTTATCCATTATTATATAATTCCAATTCAATTAAAATCCAGTCAGCAAATGAACCATCAACTTGACAACAAACTGAGTTTTCATCTTATTACTACAAACTTTAATAAAAGATTGCACCACCACTTGAGCAGAGGCTCATCTCTTCTCTGATATTACAAATCAACCAAAATACATATTACTAAAAGGTGACCTGTTATATCAGCTTGCTTAAGTTTTTGATACTGCAAATGTTTAAGGCATGTATATCTTGCACTTTCTATCACAGAAAAAAATGAAAAAATATCTCTTATTATTCCATATGTTAGAAAACAGAAAAATGTAAACTTAAACTATTGCATTCTTCTGAATCCCTGACAAGACCTTTAGATCCTGAAATTTTACACTTAAACACATAAACAAACTATTACTGCAGACAATATGAATGTTCATATGCATTTACAATATCAATTCCATACCTGTAAGCTTGTGACAGTGCCCATGCTGCTACTGCACAATAAATGCTCTCTCGTACTCTTCCTACGTTAGATGGCTTCTTTTCATTCCCAATGCTAGGAAACATCCCTAAGGTGTTACTTTGATAGCATAAAATCTGTTTTTTCACTATGGAAAAGAAATTAAATTCATGAAAAATTTTTAAAAAGTATTTACACTCAAACCTCGTTAAATGAAAATATATATTTTATTGCAATGAGGTTCAATTCATCTATTTCCATTTAGACTCTCTTTAGCTTGATTGTGGCTACAAAATACTTTGAAATAAGTTATTACATTTTATCTTTCACATTTGTGTTGTTCTTTTAAATGACCAAAGCAGTTCCCACTGAAATAATTTCAGCCAGCAGCACAGTCAATATACTTTTCACCTACTGCTTAAACAGCGGTGAAGAAGCATTAATTTGTCTAAAGTTTTCTGCGTTTCTAGCCATGTACAATAATAAACTTTGCTAAGCCCGGCATGATACAACTGCAGCATGTTGACAGGTGATCACTGAAGTAAGTATGAACAAACTACAGTAGAACTTTGATGGCTTGAACTCTAAGGGACTGTCGAAATCTGTTCGAGTTACTGAAGTTTGTTCAAGTACGGAAATTTTCAAGTGCCCTACCGTGTAGGTTTATGTACAAATAATATTACACACTACTATGGATTATCTTTCTGACGACCTGTGTTTGTTTTCATTTGAAAACAATTGTAAATAATTTATATGATACATGTTTTTAATATTTTGTGTGTAAATAAAACGTAAAAAAGACAAATTGTGTTGTGTATTGGCTTTGTTTACCCAAGTGTGGAATGGATATCAATCGTCTGGTAATTACCGTGTACAGTAATTGTGATTCAAGAATGTTTTGTTCACAGAATTACTTCTTAAAAATAATCATGGAAGTGTAAATAAAACTCAAAGTAAAATACCTATCAACTTTTATTGGATACACACCATTACATGTAGATCATGATGCTACATCGTACAAGGTCACAAGTGATGACGACACACATTGAAAATAAATTAGTGAAACGAGTTATGACCTTTAATGTTCGCCGTTATTTTAATAATTATGGCTTGGTATAGCTGGTAATAACAATGAAATTCTTTTTAATAAAAACTGAAAAGGTTAATAACTAATTAACACTAATCATGACATCTTTATTACATCGATCTGTAAACATCTACCTGTCACGCCAATCTATTGTTATCAGATATTGATTTATTGATACGTAACTGTAAGCATCGGGTAATACTTGTCAATTTAATTAATGAGTTCTAGTTTTCCCAGGTCAAGAAACACACTTTTATTATTGTACAGACCGAAAATTTTGTTCGACTTTTGCGAGAAATCAGTGTTTGAGAAACCGAGATTTTTTAACATGAACATAAAGGAAAATTGACCAGACTATCAAAATGGTTTGAGCCATCAGTGGTGTTCGAGCGATCCGCGTTCGAGTTACCAAAGTTCAACTGTATTATGCTTGAAAGCATAACGTATTGGATGTTATAATATACTTTACACAGTAATATATTGGACCCTTCCCCCTCCAAAAAAAAACACTCACATTCCTTTATTAATCCTTTACCCCCTTATATGGCAAAAACCATAAAAAGATAGAGAATCTTTTGGCATACTACTGCAAGCGATCTTCAAACTCATTCAAAGAAATATCCCCACTGAAATCTAAAAAATTTGTTTCCTATAATAGTGCAAATTTTGACCACTATGACTCCCTGTATCTCAGAAACAAGACAGAAAAAATTTGTTAACATAATAATTACAGTACTTATCAAGATTAATTAAAAGAACACTTTCCAGAAAGGACCTTCAGCTTTGTTAGCTTTCACAGTGCACCAATTTTATTTAGCAAGTGAAAAGAGCTTAGATAGTCAATGATTTTGTCAGTTGAACTTTATATTCATTGTTAGTTGTCGTGTTGGCCATAATTATGCTTGAATCAACTAAAAAATGATTCTTTGAATGATTTATGGCAGTAATTAGGTAGAGCATGCAAATTAAACCAAGAAAATTGTACTGAATCAAGGATAGGGGTCAATAGTATGTTCATTCTCATCATCTTGTTTTTAGCAATTTTTTAAGACAGCAAGTATTTTTGCAGGTATGGGGTCCCTGTGCTTTTGCTTGCTTCTCAGATTGCAAATAATAATCCCTATTCCTTGCAAATGGTACATGTATGAAAAGGGTGTTGCAAATTTATTTCTGAAATTTTCATCTTAAATGGGAATTGAACCCCATTGATTGCTAAACACTACACCGATGGCATCCTTAATACAATTATTTTGAATTATATGTTCCATCGGAACAAATTTTATCTTAATGATGTTTTTTCACACTTTAAACAAAATTAATAATCTGAATCTATGGTAAATGACGTCATAAAGGTGAATGTAAATGATGTGTTTATATGGTTGCGGACCGGACATCATTGTGTTGTTGGATGCTGCTGTTTATCTGTTGCTAGCTTTTGGTGTGCATGTTTCTTTTTAGAAATCTTGATGGAATATATGGTGTCCTTCTGTTTCATATCATGAAAAGTATGTCAATTATTTAACATACACATATTATATTGAATCTTCAAATTTCTGACAGCCTCCTCTTGTGCTTCGTCATTAATATTCAGCATCCCAGTAGGAATGTACATGGAAATTCCTGCTCTGCTGTCCAGTCTAGACAGTCGTCTTCCCGATGATGATCCAGATCTGTCAGAGTTCATTCGTTCATAGACGCCACTTCGCCTAGAATCTCCCATTTTGCTTGATTGTGGCTCCCAAAAACTTTTACTACGGGAAGTTATGACATTTTACAGTACCGTACGGGTCCCGTTTCACATTTTTGTTTTGTCTTCTTAACGATCTAAGCGGTTCTCGTAGGAAATATAAATCCAATTTTAGCTCAGATTGCATATTTTAGTGATTGTAAATTATGTCCAATCTACTATTATGATTGATGGATGTAAAAGATTAACAGAATAAATATAATTACGACCAAACCTCGATAAATTATGACACTGAATTGCCTTTTCCGACGATATTGTTTTGTTATTTATTTTTTTCGCGGAATTTTGTTGTTAATATAAGCGGCACAAGAATTATGGATGAAAGTGGACTGCTCAGACTCTTTGAAGAACAAGGAAAGGCATTGAAAGAAACAAATTCAAACATAAAACAATGGTGCATATAAGTAAAATTAAAGACAATAATTACTTTTAGGTTTCCTATCAAGACCCAAATTGTTTTTCCAGTTTTGTTTTTGCCCATTTTGGCTGGTTCCTGGATTACACTGTCTACAGTCACTTAGGCTTCTTAGCCCAAGTAGTTTTTAGTCTATTTAAACTGGACTATACTGGACCATTGTCGCCACAATCGTTTCAGTGGGGCAAACTACACTCAGTGGACATATATGAGTTCCCACTTGTTATTTTCCCTATACAATTCATGTAAAACTACTTTATTTCAATGTACTGTCCTGATGTTATTTCTTATCCTATAATTATGAAATTTTTACGACAAATCTCAGAAATATTTCAAGTTTCTTTAGATAATTAGAAATTTTTTTGTGAATTCGATTTTTGGAGAAATCATTATTTAAATGCAAATAAAATTTATTCTTGTCAAAATTACATAGGGTTTAATGGAGAAAATTTTGTTAAAATTAATATTTGTATTTAAATTGTGGATTTTGAAAAACAATAAAATGTTTTAATTTTTTGATAGTATCAGTATAAATTCTAGATATTTCTCTACTCATTAATACAAATTTCATTACAATATGACAAAAAATAACTTCAGGACATAATTTAGAAAGATTATGGTTTTATATGTAATATATAGGGAAATTTCCAAGTGGGAACTCATTCATGTCCACAGACTGTAATCCCAATCATCAAATAGTTCTATGAACTTAATGAAGTTAAATCCAGGTACTATGCATACATTTAGCCTAATATGCAGTCAATCACTGAAAGATATCAATTATATAAAGATAACTCAACTGGGGGGGGGGGGGGGGGGGGGGGGGGGCATGTGTAAGCCAAAATAGTGTCCTGTGAAATTGTTTCCGCCTGGACAGTTTTTCACAGAATTATAATATTTAAATAATGTCCATTGCCATGAAATTTTGTCCCACACACAATATTTCATAGCGAGCGCAGTGAGTGCTATAGGAGCATATGCATTTTCTACATATAGTTCATATGGAAACATATTTGTTTAATGAGGGCAGCCATATTGTGCTACATACTAAGACTAGAAAAAGTTTTGTTCGCTGGAAACAGAAGTAAGGGAAATAACTTGCTTCAAATTATAATTTTAGATTCAGAATCGTGATACTGGAAATGAGTTTCTGGAAAGGGCTATTGCTGTGCTTGAATCATTGGCCACACAAACAGCATATTAGCAGTTGATTAATTATTAAATTCTATCCTCCAAGGGAGGTAATACAAAGGTTATCAAAATGTTTTTATTACATAATCAATAAAGGTGTATTTGAAATAGATGAAGTAAAACATAAAAACAATGGATGGCAGTGAATACAGACAAATTTGCAATTATCTAAGTTCCAAGAAATACCCCAAAAAGTTTAATGAGGATGAAAAACTAAATGGAGGCATAATTACCAGTATCTATGAATATTTCTATTGATTTAATCATGTTTATAATTAAGTTATTTAATGTTCTGATATGTACTTTAGACAATGAAATACTGATTTCCACTTACTGCTCTTTGATTGAAAATTGTTATGTACATGTATATATAATGAATTCATGTTTATACCATGCTTCTCAGGTTTCACTTCATTTTATTTTAACCAATATTTCCTAAGTTGCTGATAAAAAATGATATAACCTTCAAAATCTACACTAATTTGTTTGTTTGTTTAGTTGGGGTTTTTACGCCATTTTCAGCACATTTGGCTATTTCGCGGTGGCCAGTTTTTATTGTTGGAGGAAGCTGGAGTACCCGGAGAGAACCATGACCTTTGGTAGGAAAATTGGCATTCCTTGTCAATTAAGATCGAAGCCAAACACACCCCGCCACAGGTGAGATTGGAACTCACAACCTCATTAGTAGTCATGACGAAATACCTAGACCACTCGGCCACTGAGGCCCCTACACTTAATTTGTATGAAACAGAGTTAAAATTACTTGATTAGGTACAGGCACAAAAGAATGTCAGAATTATCACATATACTGTTCAAGGACCAAATTTAATGGTAAAAAGTGTCCAGTGATAGCATGGACCAATTTTCATAGCCTTGGAAGTTTTTCATGGGTAAATTGTGTCCGGGACACATTAAGATAAGTAAATATTGTCCATGGACAGTATTAACTATGAAGAGATCCATTTCTGTTTTTTTTTGCATTCGGAAGATCTTTAGTTTCCTACCTCTTCCTTTAAAAACGGTAGATTAGATGGTAGAGACATTTAACAAAAGTGGCGTCATTTAGCCTGAATGATATTAATGCTGATATTAAACATATTTTTTTTTATATTTGTTTAGTCTTATGTCAATATGTGCCACCCCTCTACTCTTATTCTCCACCAAGTGTAGAGCGGTAGCACATATTACCTAAGATTAAACAAATATAAGCAAAAATACGTTTTATAAAGAAAAATAAGGCTGTAATATGGAGATGCCACAAGCACCTGTGAAAGAAATAAATCGTGATCAAGGTAGTCCCAGTAGAAAAATTTGAAATCAGGCAAAGGGCCTATTTTTTCACAGTTTTCATGATTTTACACAAGTTTAAAAGTCAGGTATATATTTTATATACAAAAATAATCTGGTTTGGTTACTTTAATAAACTTATTTGATAGACAGACAATATGTCTTTTTCGATTATACATTCAGACAAACATTGACAAAATTCTGTTTACAGTATTAGAAAAAATTCTGACTCTCAAGCGGGTGAAAAGTATTTAGTCTTGTTAAGATATTTTCTAAAAATCAAATTGTCGTAGGTTTAAGCCAGATTTGGTTAACTAAATTAAGGTCGATCATAACTACATTGTAATACACTGAGCATCTGGCAAAATTGTATGTAAATATATATTTTCAATGAGACACTAGTATTTCATATAATGTAAGATTTATATCTTAAGTTAATTTATATAAAAGAATTGACAAAAATGCATAAATAGCAAATTTGAATAATTCTATTCTAAAAAAAAACCCTTTTCAGGGGAGATAAGTGGTGGAACATCTTTCTAATGAAATGTTAAGGAAATTTTAGTTTTTTGGAAATAACAAGAAAAAATGAACAGTGACCCCAATTTTTCTTTTAAGAATATGAAAGCATGTCAGATAAGTGTTCTTTTCACAATTTTATAAAAAATTCTATATGCCAGTTTTTTTATTGTATGAGTATTTTGGATTTTCCCTATATAATCTATATTAAATTTACCAACAGTAAGACTCAGTTACCTAGAAATCAAGAACGGGGACCTATGTTTGTTAAATTGAAATTTCAAAGTATATCCATCCAATATCCATTGATTCCTGCCTGGAAAAAATTAGGAAAATCTATCTGCTAAAATATTAGTATTGATCCACCTTGTTAGGAAAGCATAAAGCAAAAATGTCATGAACACTTGCGATTTCTTCCAACCAATTTTCCTTGTTTTTCTTGTTTTTACACTAAGATCAATGCCAAAACAGAGCGCATAATTACGACAAGAGTTCCATCTGGAACCCCTGTAAGTACATCTATATGCTTGTCTACAGATGGAGTGCCACATGGAACTCTTTCCCAGCTATGTCATATTATACACATACCTTTGTTATCTTCCTACGTTATGTACAATGGTATAGAATTTTTATGCCCTGCCAGTAAGGCAGGCCGGGCATATAGTTCTTTGGTCTGTGCATTCGTATGTCTGTACGTTCATCAGTAAGAGGCTTGGGTTCAGGTTTAAGGTAATTTTTCATGAAGGAGTTATGTTATCATCCTGAAACTTTGTACATGGATAGCTTGTGATATGAACAGGGCATTATGATGCAAAACGGATGCTGTGACCTTGAGGTCATGGGTCAATGACTGAATTAATAGAATTTCAATATTAGAATCAAGGTTCAGGTTTAAGGTAGTTTTTCATGAAGCAGTTGTGGTATCATCATGAAACTTTGTACATGGATAGCTTGTGATATGAACAGCAGCATTTTGATGCAAAACGGATGCTGTAACCTTCAGGTCATGGGTCATTGACTTTGAATTTCTTTATAGAATTTCAATATTAGAATCCATTTTAAGGTTCAAGTTTAAGGTAGTTTTTCATGAATGAGTTATTGTATCATCATGAAACTATGTACAGAATCCACGTTAAAGGTAATTTTTGTCCCCCGTCACAACGTGATGGAGGGACCTAGTAATGGTCTGTGTCCGTCCGTCACAGTTATTTGTCAGTGCAACCGCTGATCGGATTTCGTTCAGATTTTGTAGGATTGTTATTCACCATATGTACTTGATCCTATCGCACCACCATTTCGATTTGACAAATTTTATGGGAGTTATTGGACTTTAACTTTTTTTCTGCGTTTGACACTATATGAACGCTTTGTCAGCACAACTCCTCTGAGACTGCTGATCGGATTTCGTTCAAATTTTGTGGGATTGTTAGTCATCATATGTACCTGATCCTATAACACTGCAATTTTGATGGGACAAATTTTACGGGAGTTACGGAATGTTTTTGTGCATCTGTCACTACAGGAACACTTTTTGGATTAAAATTTTTATTTGTATTATACTGTAATTTTTATACGACCGCAAAATTTTTGTCGTATATTGGTATGACGTTGGCGTCGTCGTCCAAAGACATTTGGTTTTCGCACTATAACTTTAGTATAAGTTTATAGAAATCTATGAAATTTTAACACAAGGTTTATGACCACAAAAGGAAGGTTGGGATTGATTTTGGGAGTTTTGGTGCCAACAGTTTAAGAATTAGGGGCCAAAAAAGGGCCCAATAAGCATTTTTGGTTTTCGCACTATAACTTTAGTATAAGTTAATAGAAATCTATGAAATTTAAACACAAGGTTTATGACCACAAAAGGAAGGTTGGGATTGATTTTGGGAGTTTTGGTCCCAACAGTTTAAGAATTAGGGGCCAAAAAAGGGCCCAATAAGCATTTTTCTTGGTTTTCGCACAATAACTCTAGTATAAGTAAATAGAAATCTATGAAATTTTAACACAAGGTTTATGACCACAAAAGGAAGGTTGGGATTGTTTTTGGGAGTTTTGGTCGCAACAGTTTAGGAATTAGGGGCTAAAAAAGGGCCCAAATAAGCATTTTTCTTGGTTTTTGCACAATAACTTTAGTATAAGTAAATAGAAATCTATGAAATTTAAACACAAGGTTTATGACCACAAAAGGAAGGTTGGGATTGATTTTTGGAGTTTTGGTCCCAAAAGCTTAGGAATTAGGGGCCAAAAGGGTCTAAAATTCAACTTTGTTTGATTTCATCGAAAATTGAACTATTGGGGTTCTTTGATATGCCGAATCTAACCGTGCATTTAGATTCTTAATTTTTGGTCCCGTTTTCAAATTGGTCTACATTAAGGTCCAAAGGGTCCAAAATTAAACTTAGTTTGATTTTAACAAAAATTGAATTCTTGGGGTTCTTTGATATGCTGAATCTAAACATGTACTTAGTTTTTTTATTATGGGCCCAGTTTTCAAGTTGGTCCAAATCGGGGTCCAAACTTGGGGTTCTTTGATATGCTGAATCTAAACATGTATTTAGATTTTTGATTATGGGCCCAGTATTAAGTTGGTACAAATCAGGGTCCAAAATCACTCTTTGTTTGATTTTAACAAAAATTGAATATATGGGGTTCTTTGATATCCTGAATCTAACTGTGTATTTAGATTTTTGGATTTTGGGCCTTGTGTTTAAATTTATCCACATTGAGGTCCTTAACGTCCAAAATGAAACTTTGTTTGATTTGATTAAAAATTGAATTATGGGGGTTCTTTGATACAACTGTTCAGGGTTCGACCTCTGCGGTCGTATCAAGCTGCGCCCAGCGGAGCATTTTATTGGTTATTATCTTGGTGTAAGGGAGGTAATCCAAACACATTAAAAGTAAAATGTTGTGTATGATTTGATTACCTCCCTTACAAGTCGTAAATTATGTATAAAGAAATGGGGGGGAGAGGTGAAAACAAAATTTAGGGGGGTAAACGAGAAATTGGGGGGGGGCAATTTTTTTTCTCATTTCAGATTTCAGAAATTAAAAAGAAAATTTCAAATTTTTTTTTTGCAAAAAAAGGAGGCGGGGTACAATAATTTTTATTGTTTTTTGTTTTTTTGGGGGGGGGGTCAATGTGCAACTTCATAGTGTATTGCACAAAAGCAAAAAAAGGGTTAAATTATTTTTTTTGGGGGGGTGGGGGGGGGGGGCAATTCGCCACAGCATATTGTATTTGCTCATTGTTTTTTCCTTGCATTTAGTAGTAATCAAGTATGAGAAAAATGTTGCACCCACTGCAAGTTTAAGACACCTGATTCTGTTTGAGTGGAATTCTTTGCTAAATGTCAATTAAATTATAGCTATGCATTGAAGAAATCAGTATTTAAGAAGAGATAACAACATTTTACATTGAAACTTTGTTTTTCTGGAGGACCTGATTGTACAAGTTAAATTGTTTTAGTTATGTCTGGGATAATTGCATTTAAAGCTTTTTAAGTGATAATACAATTCAGTATGCTTGAGATACTGGAATTATAAAAAAATCTCTTCCATGAACTTATCATTCTCATTTCACTGAATATATTCAGCCCTAACAACTGCCAATGCAAGATATAGATAGGCAAGAAAACCTTTGTATTTCTCAGATAATCTATATCAAATAAGAAAATTTTTCATCTCCTATGGACTAAAAACTAGTACTTTTACTTTTATTTTTTCAAATGGTAATGGAAAGTTATAGCAAAATGTTTAATAAATTATAACTGCCAGAAGTATTAGGCTTGATCAATTATAAACAAGATCAAAATTGTTGAATTTTAAACTATCGACAAACAGATCCAAAGATTGCTTACACGCTACAACTCAACATTATCAAGCTGATGACAAAATATAAAATCATTCTCTTTTGTAGAAGGCAAGAAAACTTACGAAAATATTTCTAGTGTTTTGAGTATTGTTGAACTATCGGCAAACAGGAAGTGGCTGCACAACAGATCCAAAATTGCTTACACGCTATAACTCAACATTATGAAGCAGCAGACAAAATATAAAATCATTCCCTTCTCCAGAAGTCCAGAAAACTCTGAAGGACGGAGTAAAACGGTTTCTAGACATGCTTTCGCCGTTGGTGATGCAGGTGAAAAAAGTATTGTCCCATTGAACATAGATTTATCACAAGAATGCAAACATATTTTGTGTACATGTAATATATATTGATTGATTGAAAATTGTTTAGCAGTGTATCTACTGAAAAGTCCTATTGTAAAGATCAAGTTAGATTTTGTGTGTGTTTGCAGGGTATTTGATTGCCACACATTAAAAAATAGATATAAATGTAGACTACAATTAAAACTGTTGTCACTCTTTATTTTCAGGGAGAAGTTCAGGTCAGACTATAAATCTTTAAGGTCACGCTTGAAAACATTACCAGACAAGATTACACATGATATTATGGTAAGTGAAAGTCCTGGCAGATAAGACATTTCAATTATGGTACCTTTGAATGAAATTCTCTATTTCAAAAGTTAATACAATGTTAGCCATGTGATACTTCAACAAACATATGAGCTACTGTCTCATATCAATTAAAATTTGGCAAAGCAGAAGAAAAGTGTGACTTTGTCCTACTATTGTATTTGAAGTCATACATTCATATTTGATCTCAGATCTTGATAAAAGTTGAATATAACAAACGTTTAAACAATCCCAGGCTTACATCTGACATGAATAAATGTTATCTGACATGAATAAATGTCATTATCACAAAATATTGGTGAGAAGGATTGTTTGCTGTAAAAATAACATTTATATTTACTTTAATAAGTCTGTTAATTATATTTAGGTTCCATTTGGACCACTGGCCTTTATGCCAGGACAGTTGGTACACACTAATGAAATACTTGTTCTTTTGGGGGACAATTGGTTTGTAGAAAGATCATCAAAGCAAGCATGTGAAATCATAGATAGAAGAGTTCATTGTAAGTATGGAATCACATTGGTTCTCTTGGGTTGTATAGTCAAGATGCTGCTAAAGAATCTTAATTATATCAAGTAATATAAGTAATATCCTAAGTTTACAACAATCTTTAATACATGTAAAAGGAAAATTATATTTTTTTTTGTTGTATTTTCTGTTTTTACAGTTTGCCTCTTAAAAGGGGGGATAAACAGATTAAGCTAAGAGTCTTTATGGAAAGAAGAAAAAAAATCAGAAAAGCAATTCACTTATTTCTTGACTAAATGCCTGTATATACTGATTAATTTACTTCTAATACTTATTCAATACGAATTATAAGCAGGACTTTTCTATTTGAAAGGGAAGTAACTGTGTAAGTTTGAAAAAAAGAGTTCAAGAACAATTCTAATGATCCTTTAAAAAGCTGGTTTCTGGTGTCAGGTTAAAATTAAAAGCATTTTATGCAACATTAATTGTAATAAATAGTACAGAAGCTTTTTTTGCGCTCACCTGGCCAAGGGCCATTGTGAGCTATTACCATCACTTGGAGTCTGTCGTTCATTAAATTTTCATATTTTGATCTTCTTAAGAAACACTGAACAGAATTTTACCAAATTTGGCAGAAATATTCCTTGTAATAACCTTTCTAGATTTTGTTACTTTAATGCCAATTGGTTATGAAACATGGCTGCCAGAGCCTATTCTCATTTTTGATTGGCTGAACTTTGAAAAACTTCTTCTCAAGAATGATATACCAGATAGAACCCAATTTGATCCTTAGATGGTCCTCTTTCAGAAATATGGCCGATGACCCGGGCTATCGACCAAGATGGCCGCCACAGTCAAACTTAGTTTAACATAGAACCATATGGATAATTCATTTAAAAATCTTCTTTTCTGAAACCACTTGGCCAATTGGAAAGAAAGTAGGCAAAAATTGTCCTTAGATGGTCCTCATTCAGAATTATATCCGATTACATGAACTGTCAACCAAGATGGGCATCACAGCCAAACTGAGTTTAGCATAGGACCCTGGTAAAATTAATTTAAAAGTTTTCTTGTCTGAAACCACCTGGTCAATTGGAAACAAACTAGGCAGAAATGGTCCTTACGTGTTGCTCTTTCAGAGTTGTGTCTATTGACTTGGACTGTCAACCAAGATAGCCGCCACAGCCCAACTAAGTTTAAGACCGCTTCATTGGTCTCGTGGTAACGTGCTCGCCCCGAGTGCGGAAGGTCGCGGGTTCGATCCCCGGCCAGGTCAAACCAAAGACATTAAAATTGGTATTTGCTGCTTCTCCGCCAAGCAAACAACAATTCATCCATCCATCCAACTAAGTTTAACATATGACACCATAGGAAAATTCACTTAAAAATCTTATTGTCTGAAACCACTTGGGAAATTGGTACCAGACTTGGCAGAAATGGTCCTTTTTCAGAATTGTGTCCGATGACCCAGACTGTCTAACAAGATAGCCGCTACAGTCAAATTTAGTTTCAACACAGGAGCTGGTCGGAATATTCATTTAAAAGAATTTCTTATGTAAAACCAATTAGCCAGATGAAACAAGACTTGGCAGCAATGGTCCCTAGATGTGCCTCCTTCAGAATTGATTCCAATGATCCGGACTATCAAGCAAAATAGCCAACACATGTTAATTAAGTTTAACATAGGACCCTATTGTAAAATCTTTTTTTCTTAAACTGAACCAACCTTGGCAACAATGGTTCTTTTGTTGTACTATTCCAAAAGTGTGTCCGTCGAGTCGGACAGCCTGGAAAAATGTTACTTTAACATAGGACCCTATGGAAACATTTTTTAAAGGTATTTTCTTCTGAAACCACTGGGCCAATATGGACCAAACTGTAGTGGAATTCCTTATCAGAAGTATCTATTATGACCCAGACCAACAACCAAGATAGCCATAATAGCCAACCTTTAGTATCATAGGTCCCTATGGGGATATTCACTTAAAAAAACTTCTTGTCTAACACCATAATGGCAAATGAAACCAAACTTAGCTGCAATAAAATGGCATCAGTTACTTGTAACTCACACCATATACCAACAGCATGACTACCAGTCAAATTTTGAGTTCTGTTGAAGGTGGGCAAAGTAATCTAATTGAGTGATACAGGCTCCTGGCAGCCTCTATTTATTAAATAAGGATAAGTGTATGTAACTTACAAGATTTTTATCTTCTCTTTAAGCAATCAACAAAGAATTAGAAAATTTACAAAAACAGAAACAGTTACTCCAGCCTAGATTAGATGCAGTAACAAATCAGTTTTCTCGGGTATATTATGTCTTGTTACTAGATTTTGCCTTGTGTTTTGGTATTATTGAGCTTTCACCAAGTCCCAGAAATTTTAAAAAGAAAATACATCTAATATCTTTATCCTCCTAAAATTAATACAGTTTCTACAGTACTTATAAGCAATGCTTGAAGTTAAAACAGAAACAGCATCAATAATGGTAACAAACAGTATTTTTTACTACACTCAGTCTAGTGTGAAATTAGACTTTTGATCTCTTGAAACCAAGGTCTTCCAAATATACATTACAATAAGAAAAGCATAACATCAAAGTACACTGTGTGCAGTCCATACCTTGTTTTCATAGGTTTTGAGTGATGTTACTATTTCTGTTTTTATAAGTTTTAAAATTTAGAGACCCAGTCACAGCCTGAATAAAGCCAAAATTTTTTGAAATATTTATTTTTTTTCATATTTGCAGACCTATTTGTTTTGGGCCTGCCCAGTGACCAATATAGCAACCATGAAATGTAATGAAGTAAATATATTTCAAAATTGAAAATCAAAACTCATGCAAAAGAAATTCAAACATAATATGCAAATATATTAAACTGACCATAATGTGACCTTGAGCAAACACAATATTTTTTACCCAAGTTTATATTATAGCAGCCTGATGTATTTGAAATAACAGAAGAATATGATGAAGAAAAGGAAAAGATGTGGAGAGGTAATGAATGTAGAAGAAATCTGTGTATTGTAAATTCAGAAATCTTTGTTTCCAGATAAGATTGCAAGATTAATTAATGAGAATGGTCTACTTTTTGTAATAGAATAAAAATTATTTTTATTTGTTTCTACAATTGTTGAAAAATTTCTTAAGTTCCTGTTGAATAACTTTTGTCTGCTGCAGCTTTCATTAATTATGAATTACTTTAAACTTGAATTTTTCTGTTGAAACATTTCAGAATGACATTTTTCTCCTTAGCTAGTTCTAAAGGCACTGGCCATCTGTATCCTACTGAAAGATTCTGTCTTTACAGACATTTGTCCGAAATGGAGGGGAAATTTGTCTTTTAGTATTGCCTTTCCTTTCTTACATTTATTTGCCTATATTTTTACTGTGTTTCCCATGATAATGCCTTTCTTTTCTACTGGCAGTGTAGGAAAGGAGTTTAAGTTTGCATGTTATCTGTCCATCACATTTAAGTTTTCTACATTGTTATTCAAAATGACATATGATATTGACCTGATTTTTATACGATTGCAAAATTTTTGCGGTCGTATATTGGTATGACGTTGGCGTCGTCGTCGTCCGAAGACACTTGGTTTTCGCACTATAACTTTAGTATAAGTTAATAGAAATCTATGAAATTTAAACACAAGGTTTATGACCACAAAAGGAAGGTTGGGATTGATTTTGGGAGTTTTGGTCCCAACAGTTTAAGAATTAGGTTCCAAAAAAGGGCCCAATAAGCATTTTTCTTGGTTTTTTGGTTATTATCTTGGTGTAAGGGAGGTAATCCAAACACATTTAAAGTAAAATGTTGTGTATGATTCGATTACCTCCCTTACACTGCTTGTAAATTGTGTATAAAGATATGTAGATTGTCTTGGGGTGATTTATAGCTGTCAGTTTATTTTTAGAAGTTACTATTAATTTAAGCTATATGTCATTTTCTATTTTAAGACTTTTATGATGTATTTAAATGGGTATTTATGTTTGCAAACTCCATGAGAAATTTGAATAGGGATTATCACCATATCTTGAGGGAAAGAATTTTTTTTTTTGGAAAAAGGGAAAGGGGGGGGAGATGAAAAAAATTTAAGGGGGGTAAATAAGAAATTGTGGAGGGGGGGGGGATTTTTTCTCATTTCAGATTTCAGAAATTAAAAAGAAAACTTCTTCAAATATTCTTTTTTTGCAAAATAAATTGGGGGGGGGGGGTTACAATAATTTTTTTTGGGGGGGAGGGGGGGGTCAATACGCAACATCACAGTGTATTGCAAAAAAAGCAAAAAAAGGGGAAACATTTGGGGGGGGTTTCAATTAGCAACAGCATATTGTATTGCACAAAAAGCAAAGACTTGAATATAAATTCAAATCATATGGCCAATTCTAAGTTCTTTGACTACAGTTATTCTGTGTCAGAAACCTATTATGTGTCAAATATTTAATTACAATCCAAATTCAGACCTGTATCAAGCGCAAATATTGTTTCCATTTTTGCCCCAACTGTTCAGGGTTGGACCTCTGCGGTCATATCCAGCTGCGCTCAGCGAAGCAATTTATTTTGTATGTTGTTACACTGAGAAGTTAGGACTGCTTATTTAGTATGTTGAACCTTAATAGCATAAATGTACAAATTCTGCTTCTCTCAAAGGTACTCTCCTTTTATTAGCTCACCTGACCCAAAGGGTCAAGTGAGCTTTCTCATCACTTGGCGTCCGTCGTCCGTCGTCCGTTAACTTTTACAATAATCTTCTCCTCTGCAACTACTGGGCCAAATGGAACCAAACTTGGCCAAAAGCATCATTAGGGTATCTAGTTTAAAAAATATGTCCGATGACCCCGCCTGCCAACCAACATGGCAAACATGGCTAAAAATAGAACATAGGGGTAAACTGTAGTTTTTGGCTTATATCTCAAAAACTAAACAATTTAGAGCAAAACTGACATGGGTAAAAATGTTCATCAGAACAAGATCTACTTGCCATGAAATTTTCAGACGAATCGGTCAACCCTTAGTTGGGTTATTGCCCCTGAATTGTTAATTTTAAGGAAATTTTGCAGTTTTAGGTTATTATCTTGAATATTATTATAGATAAAGGCAGACTGTAAACAGCAAAAATGTTCAACAAAGTAAGATCTACAAATAAGTCAAGATGACCAAAATCATTGATTGACCTCTTATAGAAGTTTTTGCCCTTTAAAGACGGCATCCGACGTAAACTTTCCTTTAAAGATCATTTCCTTTAAAACCACTGGGCCAATTGGGACCAAACTTTGATTGAATGGTCCTTGGGTGGTCCCCTTCCAAAAATATGTCTGGCATTCCTGACTTCCAACCGACATGGCTGCTGTTACTAAAAATAGAAAAAGGGGGGATGAATTTCAAAAATCTTCTTCTATGAAACTACAAGGCCAATTGGAACCAAACTTGGCAGTAATGGTCCTTAGGAGGTTCTCTTTCAGAAATATGTCCGATGACCCGGACTGTTAACCAAGATGGCCACCACAGCCGAACTTAGTTTAACATAGGGCCCTATGGGAAATTCATTGAAGAATCTTCTTGCCTGAAACCACTTGACATATTGGAACCAAACTTGGCAGCAGTGGTTCTTAGGAGGTCCTCTTTCAGAAATGTGTTGGATTTCGTGGACTGTGAACCAAGATGGCCAGGACAGCCAAACTTAGTTTAACTCAGGACCCTATGGGAAATTCACTCAAAAATGTTTTCGTCTGAAACTACTGAGCCCATTGGAACCAAAGTTGGCAGCATTGGTCCTTAGATGGTCCTCTCTCAGTTTCCTCTGCCATTTAAACTAGCTGCAAATTTTATTGTGAAAATGACATTAAACTCCAGCAAATTGTGCTTTAAACCAACCATTAACAGGTTACAGTTAACTTACAAACAATTCTTAGTCTCTAGCTTCTGTATCGTAATTGTCATTTGATGACTTTTACTTTTATAAATTTCTGATATAATCATTTCCCTTTTTTTTATCAAAATTTGAAAGAAAACCCCATCTTTCTGTTTGCCATGTTTGAGAAGAATATTTAGTTTATCCTTGTTTATCTTTTTGCCATCTCTTAAAAAAGATCATGCGTGTCTTCCCAAAAAAAATATTTGTAGTGTCAAAGTAGGGATTGTTTTGGAAGACATAATTATAGTGAACTATGGACATTTTACTTCAGATGTGTGGAAATAAATGATAGAGAGTAACAGGTTGGGGCACATAGAAATGATATTCTGGTAATTGATAATTATATAATCAAGGCATTTAAAAATGTTGTAAATGGTCATCATCATTTATCCACACAATTTTTGGCAAGTCATTATATTTCTTCTGTAATACATGGAGTTGTGGTGTGAAGGTAATTGGACAACCACCTGCCACAGTGTCAAAGTAGTTATCTCCCCTTGACTCTAATTGGTTGAAAATATGCCGGTTATAAAATGTTTATTTACTGTGTTATTATAACATGGATGAAAAATTAGTCAATATTTACTCTAATTATCTTATTGTCTTATGTATATTTCCTCAATCTTTAAAAACTTTGAACATTTATTGTTATTTGAGGTATACTGTTAAGTGTATTTATTGTGCAAGTTTTGTATTGTGACAACATTTTAAAGAGAAATCAGATTTTCCTTTTTCAAACATTTATAGAAGACATGTAAATATTTTGACAACTTTATACCTGGATCACCTGTGTGAATTAATTAAGAGATAATAAGAATAATTTCTGTAGTAACCTAGATATTGTGTGCTACCTTATAACACTTATTTTAATCTATAAATAAATGTTGCTAATTGGATAAGTCTTTTTTAATTGGTCAGATAATCTGAAAGTCAAAGATATCCTTTAACCAATGTGTTTATTCTGTGATAACAAATGGAAATTCCTAAATTAATTTCAATTAATAGAATACCTGAAAGGATTTATGATGTTTATATAATCTGTGGAGATTAAAGTGAAATAATACATACACACATACTAATTAAAATACAGTAAAAACAGTAAATTAGTTGACATTTTCCTAAGCAAAATCTGTATGACTTAAAAGTTTTCATAAAATCAGAACGACATGTGATTGAGTTATACTATGACTGTAAAATACTCTCATTGAAAGATTTCTTTTCATTAGTATGTCAGTGTAAATAAGTCCCAGAAATAAGTTCAAATTTAAATAATGTCCCAGAAATAAGTTCAAATTTAAATAATTCCCAGAAATAAGTTCAAATTTAAATAAGTCCCAGAAATAAGTTCAGATTTAAAGAAAACAAAGTCAAAGTTAGATTTACATGAGAAAGGTAAATGTTGTTAAAGATTTCGTTTCTGAAACTACTGGACCAGTTACATTATAACTTGATCTCTGTCATAATTTGTCTTATTAATTTTTTCCACTAATCAAGATGGTCATCACAATCACTAAACAAGATGGCCACCAAAGTCAAATTTTTTGTATCATTGTAACTGATGAGTAATCAAAATTAATATAGTATTTGGAACCACTTTGTCTAGTTGAGACTAAACTAAGATTGAAAGCAATGTTTTCCATAGAAATTTTTTGAAACATCATTGGGGGATTGACTGAAAGGTTCATGAATTCGAAAAGATGGATGTAAAAAAATCTATATAGTATTATAAGAAATTTAAAAATTTCAAGCATGGGGGCCTAAAATTAATGCATGGGGGTACAAACATGCATACACCCTCTAGGGAAAACACTGGAAAGTACTTTCATTTCATTTGTCTTTTGACCTTTCTCTAACACCCAAGGAGACTACCAAATATTCCCTAGAACATATTCATTTAGTTTTGTTGTTCCACCTGAAATTATTAAAAATACTTAGAGATATAAAAAGAAAACCACTGTGAAACTTAAGTAAGTCTTTGCAAGTCAGTATGTGCAACTTTCCAGGATGTTATATAATCCTTTTTCAAACCACTGAGCCCACTTTATTCAAGCAGGAACAATTCTTAATGGCATCCCATAAAAGTCTTTGATGACATACCCTGTGGGATTTCTATATGGCTGCAGAAATTTCTTATGTATGGATGTTTTTGCTTGGTTTCATCTGAAAATGAATTATCAGTCTGTTTAAAGATTGAATATAATTTTTTGTGGTGTTATGGTGAACAAAAAATTACAGCATAGTGCACATGGTTAATTGTGAAGTGTGCACAAATTGTATGAGATTATTTCACAGTCAAATAGTCAATCCTTATAATTTGACCCCTAACTTGTTTTAGGGCCTAAAACAGAAGGATTCTTCCTTATGATGGCATAGAAGAAGAAAATGGTTTAAGGAATGATAGATGAAAAAAATTCATTCATATCTAATACCAGTATTCAGTTACACAGAAATAGCCCTTCAAATTGCTTTATAATGTTAAGTAAAGATAGAAGAATTTATATGAGCTATTACAAGCTCCTAGGAGCCTCATGTATATTTGAAGGTGACTATCAGTATAATATATCCATCCTCTCTCTTGTTTAGAACAACATAAGAGTAATGTTCAAGCTTACAGAAAAAGTCTCAGGGAAACAAAAGAAAAATCCCCTAAAGTAAAGAAAGAAATGACAGATGAGGACCTTTGGGAAAGGCTTGATGAACTGGAACAACTAGAATTAGAAAGAAAAGAAATGCACAAGTAGGAAATAATAATTTTTACAGATGCATAAAACTTAATGTGTTTTCATACATAAAATTTGGTGGTTAAAATTGATAGGTTTCTATTTTTCAATTTTTGAAGAGGTTATATATAATATTAACTTTTGAAGAAAGTTCTAACTTCATAAAATTAAAACCAAGATGAAAAAGCCAAAATTTACCTTAAATTTAATTTTGATAACATTTTTATACCCCAGTTCCAAAGGAGAGGGGGCTTATACTTTTTATACGACCGCAAAATTTTTGCGGTCGTATATTGGTATGACGTTGGCGTCGTCGTCGTCCGTCGGAGTCTGTAGACATTTGGTTTTCGCACTATAACTTTAGTATAAGTTAATAGAAATCTATGAAATTTAAACACAAGGTTTATGACCACAAAAGGAAGGTTGGGATTGATTTTGGGAGTTTTGGTCCCAACAGTTTAAGAATCAGGGGCCAAAAAAGGGCCCAATAAGCATTTTTCTTGGTTTTCGCACAATAACTCTAGTATAAGTAAATAGAAATCTATGAAATTTTAACACAAGGTTTATGACCACAAAAGGAAGGTTGGGATTGTTTTTGGGAGTTTTGGTCCCAACAGTTTAGGAATTAGGGGCTAAAAAAGGCCCAAATAAGCATTTGTCTTGGTTTTTGCACAATAACTTTAGTATAAGTAAATAGAAATCTATGAAATTTAAACACAAGGTTTATGACCACAAAAGGAAGGTTGGGATTGATTTTTTGAGTTTTGGTCCCAACAGTTTAGGAATTAGGGGCCAAAAGGGTCCAAAATTAAACTTTGTTTGATTTCATCGAAAATTGAACTATTGGGGTTCTTTGATATGCCGAATCTAACCGTGCATTTAGATTCTTAATTTTTGGTCCCGTTTTCAAATTGGTCTACATTAAGGTCCAAAGGGTCCAAAATTAAACTTAGTTTGATTTTAACAAAAATTGAATTCTTGGGGTTCTTTGATATGCTGAATCTAAACATGTACTTAGTTTTTTTTATTATGGGCCCAGTTTTCAAGTTGGTCCAAATCGGGGTCCAAAATTAAACTTTGTTTGATTTCATCGAAAATTGAACTATTGGGGTTCTTTGATATGCCGAATCTAACCGTGCATTTAGATTCTTAATTTTTGGTCCCGTTTTCAAATTGGTCTACATTAAGGTCCAAAGGGTCCAAAATTAAACTTAGTTTGATTTTAACAAAAATTGAATTCTTGGGGTTCTTTGATATGCTGAATCTAAACATGTACTTAGTTTTTTTATTATGGGCCCAGTTTTCAAGTTGGTCCAAATCGGGGTCCAAAATTAAAGCTAAAAAAGGGGTAAATTATTTTTTTTGGGGGGTGGGGGCAATTCTCCACAGCATATTGTATCGCACAAGAATTCAAAAATTGAATATAAATTCAAATCATATGACCAATTCTAAGTTCTTTATTTCAGTTATTCTGTTTTAGAAACCTATTATGTGTCAAATATTTCAAGAAATTTTCAATTACACAGTATTGTGCAATAGCAAGAATCAGTATAATTTAAACCAATTTACATTATTTACATTACAATTAAAGGATAACTTCAGTAACACCCAACAATGACTTCAATCCAAACATATATATTGAATAAACTTACAAATCAGAAATTTTAAAATTATATGATACTAACATACATACTACTGCTAACAATTAAATATGACTTAGAGCAAATATGACAACATGATTATAAAAATATGTACAAAGAGGGATAACTCTTTTTTTTATCTCAAATTTTGAATATGTGCTGATGAAGCTTTTTTGTTTATCTCATCTAAACTGCTTTTAAATTATGCATATTTAAAATTTGCCATCCATGACTATGATGTCATTTTCTATTTTAATACGTTATGGTGTATTTAAATGGGCTGTTATGGTTGCAAAGTATCAAGAGAAATGGGGGGGGGGGTGAAAACAAAATTTAGGGGGGGGGAATGAGAAATTGGGGAGGGGGCAATTATTTTCTCATTTCATAATTCATAAATTAAAAAGGAAATTTCAAATTTTTTTTAGCAAAAAAGGGGGGGTTACAATAAATTTTATTGTTTTTTGTTGTTTTTTTTTTTGGGAGGGGGAGTCAATGTGCAACTTCATAGTGTATTGCACAAAAGCTAAAAAAGGGGTAAATTTTTTTTTTTTTTTTGGGGGGGGGGGGGCAATTCTCCACAGCATATTGTATTGCACAAGAAGCAAAAAATTGAATATAAATTGAAATCATATGACCAATTCTAAGTTCTTTGGTTTCAGTTATTCTGTGTCAGAAACCTATTATGTGTCAAATATTTGAAGAAATTTTCAATTGCACAGTATTGCGCAATAGCAAGAAATTGATATGTGTGCCCAATTTTAAATTGGTTATTTCTGATTTATATATAAAAACAAAAAATACTGATATGGTTTGAATAGGTAAATTAAAAATTTTTAAGTTCTTAGACAACATTCATTCTGTGTCAGAAACCTATGCTGTGTCAAATATTTATTCACAATCCAAATTCAGTATTGTATCAAGCTTGAATGTTGTGTTCATAATTGCCCCAACTATTCAGGGTTCGACATCTGCGGTCGTATCTAGCTGCGCCCAGCGGAGCATTTTATTTACCCTTGCACTTCTGTCCATCTGTCCATTACAGAAATTTTCGGGACACTTTTCTCTGCAACTACTCATCACAGCCATTTGATATTTTGTCACAAACCTTCCATATGTACGCTATATCATGGGATACATGTTGGGACCAAGGCGACATCAACTTCCTGTTTAACAACGTGGTTTATTCTTCAACCTTATTGCAGGAGGGGATATCACTAGTGAGCAATGGCTAACAGTACATCTTGTTCCTTTAACATTTAGATTTGAAACTGCAGAATAATAAGTGATGTCTGAAAATCAAACCAAGTTAAATATTATAAATAATCTTAAAAAAAGGGAGAGAAAAATAACTGTTTTAAATCAGTCTTTTCAGTTTCATCATAAATTTGGTGACATTTGCAGTTTTGTCAATTTTATTTTCAACACATAAGAAAGGGTTTTCTTATGTATACAAAAATTACATATTCACTGAGAAAAATTGAACACAAAAGAAGGAATGAAAATACTTAATCTTAAACCAAATTGTGTAAAAAAAAATTCATAACTGTTAACAGGATATTTCCAAAACAAAATAAAAGGGAAAATGAGCTTAGATATAATGTGTTTATTCAAATCTGCCATCCCATCTGCATAAATATTGAAGATGAAATTCATTATTTATAAGATCTTCAATCATAGCACTTCATCATTAGCAAAAATAATTGCACAGCAGGTATTTCAATTTTAGTCACTTCACTTTTTAGGGACCACAACACCATGACAATTACCCAACTCTATTATGATACATACCAGTAATAATTATCATTAAAATAATTGTGTAATCAATGTCCTTTCTTTAGATAAAAGTACAAGTTTCTCTAACATTACAATTTTGAACTTCTCCAGACACATCCTTATTCAGTTTTGACCTCCACTTTAATCTATGATAAATTCACATACATTTTATATCTTAAATTACATTATATGAAAGGAAAAAGACATCTTATCTAATATAGCTATTAGATTCAAATTTCAAATGGTAAAATACATAACTGTTTTACTATTGGACTATAAAAATCATTTGACAATACTGATGTATTCGACTCAAGCATATTTGAATGAACAGCATTGAATTTACTTGGAATTAAATGGCAAAAATTTGGGTCCATTCAGAAACTTTAATGATGGCTTCAAACAGTGATGACAGTGAATCCAGTTTTCTGTCAGACAACTTCTTATTCTATTTTTAGAGTTACAAGTGATGAAATCTTATTGCATAAAAGCTATGACAGTGATGATAGTATACTCAGTATTGACCTTGAAAGTGGGTCAGATTCAAATGACCTTGACATCAATGACCAAAATAATCAGGAACCATCATCAGGTAGTGGAGTTACAGATGATGAAGACAGTGAAGGAGTTGGAATGACAAAAATAATCAGATTTTCTCATAACTCAAAAAATCAGGTAGAACTGGCAACTCAAAAACTAATAGTGTAAACTGTGAAATGTTCATGTCACTTTTATTTTTGCTACAGTCAAACCTCCTTTAAAGAGCACCTCTATATAAGCAAATCACTCTCTATAAAGGGCACAGTAAAAAAGTTCTATTCATCAGCAAAGCATGTAAAATTAATCTCTGTATAGAGAGCACCTGCTCATAAAGGGCACTTTTTGCTGGTCCCTTGTATTTCCTTTGTTATAGACAGGTTTGACTGTATTTTCATGGTAAGAGATGAAATGCAAAAATAAAACCATCATAAATATTTTCAGATGATTTAAATAACATAAAAGTACAGTAATGTACATATCATCTGGATTGAATTTCATTAGAAAACTTTCAAGTCTAAGTTGTTCATCTTTTTCTTTCTTTTTTATTTGGTCATATTATTATTGTACTATTTAATAAAATAGCAGAGTCTGAACATCTGTAATCATTTTATATGACAACTGAACTAGCAGAGAAAAAAAAATTCTGCACTGTAAACAAAAGAGTCATAAAGTCAGTGGTATAATTACCCCCTTCCCATCTCACTGATGTGAGCAGCAATTATCATGTTTAAAATTACCACACATGTTATTTCACATGTTTGAACTAATAAACAGCAGTCTATAATAAAAGTCAGTTATCAATTAACATGTAATAGCAAATGTATATCAAGTTGTGAAAATTAATGATTTTATAACTTTATATGATAACATCCTTTATCTCACAGTTTTGTTTTTGAATTCATGCTGAATTACTTATGATAACAACATATATAATATGTAAAATGTTATCTACACTGATAATAAGAATATGTATACCTATTTCAGTTTCAATTTATATATCAAATTAAAACATTGGCAAGATTAAGTATACGTTTCAGCTAGATGCTGCAAGTACCATATTTCATTCAGATATTGTAAAAACTAGCATTGGGGTTCTCCTTCGCTGATAATAATTATAGAAAATACTACATGTACAAAGTACTATAAAATTTTTGTTAGATTTATTCCGGAAAATAATTAACAATTAAAAATGATATAAGACTTTTTGTGATTTTTGATTAATATAATTATTGAGCAGACTTCATATTGCACAAGCCTCTGAGTGCAGCAAGGGACAGTATTTCACCTCTTTTTATGTGATTCAAAACCTATCTTACTTGTCAGCATTATTAGGAACAAAAGAGACAATGAAAAACACAGAATATAAAGAATAATGACAATAATTCTGGTCAGTTTCAGAATATTAAGAATAACAGATAAAAGTTATGTTATGAAAGGAATATGAACAAAAAATAATGACAGGGCCTTTTGGTTATTTTGGAGATGAAAATTTAGAGGGCGGCCTGGCTTGATTTTTCATAGGTTTTTTTTGCAACAGAAACCATTAAGAAATATTTAGAATTTCATAAGGATTTTCATAAATTTAGGGTCAGGAGTCAAAATCAAGGAAGTAGATAAACTCCAAAAGCTAATTAAGAATTGGAAATATGAGCAGCAAACATGTTTTAACCTCAGAAATAAATATTATAAGTTATGTAGTACTATCATTTATGCTTTTTGTCCCTATTTTCTTGTTTAGATAAGTGCTCCTGAGGGCAACACAGAGGACACAACTTTTAGTGAAAAAGAGAAAGTAAAAATTATCTCTCCTGCAGACATATATACACAGTTTTATCATATATCAGGTCCAAAGTCAATCCTAAAGGAGAAAGGAATGGGAGAAAAACCAAAGAAAAATGTGAGGGTAAAAGAGAAAGAGGAAACAAAATCCCTCAAGACAGAAACTTCATTGAAATTGCCTGTTGTAAGATACATCACCTAACCATTATGACATATCCTAATATCTTATATATTTGTTTTTTTTTTTATCCTTAATATGGCAGATCTGACAAACAAAAATAAAATTTTATAAAAAGTTTAAGAATAATACAGGTAGTCATATTAAGATGGAGAATGGTGCACCCAAATCCATCCCTTGAATTTATATTTAATGTTTTCTCAGTTAAAAGTAAAAATGCATTGATTTTTTCACATGGAATGTGGTCATTATGTACTGTTGTAGAGCAAATTTATAGGTTGGGATTGTAATATTCATAGAATTAAAATGAGTTTGTGCTTGGGAGATTGGTCAAGTTAAAAATTTTTGCCTATTTATTTTTTCCAGAAAGACTTGATGAACACATATCAATTCCAACTTGATTTCTGTTGAAATGTATTTTTATACCTATTTGCAGGCATTTTCTGGTTCTGTCGTAGAACATCCATCAGAAACTCCATCATCGAGTGGAAGTAGTACAGTGCAAAGTAAAACTGATAAACCTGAGAGAATGTCAAGGTTTAAGGCCAGAAGACAAGGACTTGAGCAAACATAGCACTATAAAAAACTGTAGCATCTTTTATAAATAAAAAAAACTGAATGAGTATTTTTTGTTTGTGTTTGGAAAGTTTGAAATGTTAAAGATTTGGTTATGACCAACTTTTAAAAAAAAGTTTTTTTTCACTTTAAGAAAATGTAATGTTTTGTTCTTGGTGATACTTCTGCTGAACCTGTATGTTTAAGAAAAAAATGATATTGGTATGTGTCAATGTGACAAGATCATTAAATTCAACATGGGAAACAATCAATAACATCTCATGTCTTCTTCAAGTTCTTGTACTTTGGTGGTCCTCTTTTAGAACTGTATTCAATGATTTGCATTGCCAACCAAGTTGCCACCACAGTCCCACATTTTGTTGTCCTGTGAAATCAAGGGGAGGGGAACAATGTAGTCTTTTGTCTGAAACCACTGTCGGAAAAGTTGGAACAAACTTGGAAGTAATGATCCTAAGGTAGTCCTTTGTCAGAATTATATTAATGTTACAACTCAGGCCATCAGCCACAATGATTACTACTTCATTCTGTTAATAGTTTAAAATAGGATGGATGGATGAATTTTTGTTAAACATCCAGTGGCAATTATTTAATGCGTATCATGATGTAAACATGTTGATATGAGATGAATATGAACACTGCTTTGTACTAGACCAACATGCTGAGTCAGATTTTTAACGTGCTATTTCACGAGGTAACAGTGGGCAGCAAGACACATCACCTGACACATTATACTCACTCTGAGCAGACCAGTCCTTTGCTCCTATCCCTAGATGCCCTTAGACCACCGAGGCTGTCAGTTAAAAATAGAACCTTATGGTAAAATTTTATATAAAGATCTTTGTACTTGAAATCACAAAGTTAATTTGAAATGAAACTTAATAGCAGTGGTCCTAAGATAGTTCTCTTTGAAAGTTATATCCCATGACATGGGCTACGACAGGTGAACTAAGATGGCCATTTTAGCCAAATTTAGTTGTAAAGATCTTCTGGAGTAAAAACCACTATACTAATTCAATTCAAACTTAACAGTAATGGTTATCTTCTTTTGTATCTGATGACCCAGACTTTCGACCAAAATGATTGTGACAACCAAACTACTTTTAACACTGTCTGGGAAAATTTACCTAAAGTTCTTTTTGACCAAAGCTAGTAAGCCTATTGGAACCAAACTTTACAGCAACAGGCCTTGTATAGTCTTTGAAAATTTTTTCCTATGATTTTATTGCCGCCAATGTTGAACTTGGTTTGACGTTGCCTCAATTCACTCTGATATCTTCTTTGGTGAAATCTCTGGGCCAGTTAAAACCAAATTTGACAGTTAGCGTCCTGTTGCCTTGAACTGATAATCAAGATGGATGCTATAGCTCCACTTAGTTTAACATGAGTACCTATGGGAAAATTACCTTAAGGCCACACCAAATTTATTTTTAGTTCTTTCGATTTTTATGGCAAAATATGTGCGATCGAGCGAATTTTTTTTATCTTGAACACTAGTTTTTTAAGACTTAGATCAAAAGATCCAAAGAACTAAAAATCAGTTGGGTGTGGCCTAAGATATTCTTGTCCAAAACCACTAAGTTAACTGGAAACAAACTGCAGAAACTTTTGTATTCTTATCTGAATTGTACTACGAGATTCACAGCAACCAAACTTGCTGCAGTCAAAGTCAAACATTTAGCTTTAGCTGAGCAAATGAAACCTAGGTTATCATTATTTTCATCCCTAATTTTGAAGGTATAATAGAATTCTTCTATATATGCAATAAATCAAATTTTGCCAAAAATATAAGGAAATTTAAATCAATTACCCAAAATGTTATATCTAAAGAGCAACTCTGAAATTACCTAAAATGCAATGGGTTATTAACTTGGCTCATCGGATTTAACAGCTTAAAGCTGGGGAACAGTTGGATTTCTGTTTCTATGACAACAAAGTGTCTGACTTTACAGTTTATGTTGTATTCTTGTTAATTTAACAACGGTACTAAAATTTTATTATCAATTAAGAAAACTTTGTCATTTGTTATGAGAATTGTCCGTAACCTTATAACCTACTTAAAAGGTCAGCTTTAATCTCTATAAATTTAGTATAAAGCAATTATGAATCAGTTATGCAATGAAGGCGATTAATTTTCAATCGACAGGATGCTACTGATCTTCAAGATGTATTTGTTTCCTTTCAATTTTAATTATACGTCATTATGTAGAAATCTATCATTTTGATGGTCCATTAGGATGAATTCTCTTTGAAATGTAATATTTAATGGAAATATATATACACTCCGAGAACTTCTGACAATTTTATTATTTATTCAATTGTTTGTTTATTCAATTTTATTAAAATATGTTGTTTGAAGTTCTTCTCATGCATATTCCATGTTGTTTTACGCTTTCACGAAAAATTATGCTCTGGGAGATTTTTTCATTGGCTTTTATTTCTTCTTTCTTATGTTTGAGAAATTTGAGAATGAAGAGATTTTTTCGGTGCAGTGTGGTACTTTTTTCACTCTTTTTGTGCAACGAGCTTCAAAGTAACCTTTGCATTTTCAATTTGTCAATTTCTTGTTTGATATAGAATTTATTAGATCTTTGGATTAAAGGTTTCTGTTACAGTAGTTTAGCATGTTTTTGTCATTAGTTTGTGCATGAAAATTTTGGTAGAAAAGAGAAATAAGTGTTTTTTATTCTTGTGATATGTGTAACCAGGAAAGGAGTTGGAGGTGACAATTTAATTGATTTGTTATATTTTTATTGACATTTTCATAAGTTGAATTTTTCATATACACCGAAAGATCAATAGTTTGATAGAAAAGACAAAGAAAAATCACCTATCCGGAAGGGATCAACAAAAATTACATTATTGATGTTTGTCACTTAATTTTGGATCACGCAAAATCCAGTTGTGATTGACACAAACTTTCCCACCCCCTGGGAATATATGGGGTAGTTTTGCTATTGTCATCAAAAATCAACACGTCATAAATCATATCATAACCAGTTATTATGGAAAAGTTAATTCAATTAACAAATAGTCCTTGTTGGCCTTTAGATTTATGACAGCTCTTTTCAGTTGTGAAATATTCGATAATCAGTTTTAATTTCATAATTGATGATCTCAAGAAGATTGACATACCCTAATTCTCAGACATTGATATATAACTATTAATTGTATTTTTTAAATGCAGAAACATATGATAAAGTATATGTTATGTCAATGATTGTAAAAAAATTGTAAAATATGCAGCTATAATTTAGCATATAACATTAATTTATTCCTACATAGATAAATGTGAAATATGAAAATCTTTAACAAGATCCTGTACTCTAACAAACAACCAAGATTCGCCTAGTTAACGAACTGGCCTCTAGGAGAGGAAAACTTTACAAATAAAGTTTACAAAGTTCCATGTAAATGATCAGAGTTTAGGAGTTAAAATGGATGAATATAAAAAAAAAGACTTTTTGCAAAGCATTAGACGACGAATAACATTTTTTCTTTCAATGTCAAATTAATAAATAAGATTCTTGGTATAAAACGATTTCCGCTGTTATCCAAAATGATATGTTATTTTTTTTGTTTCTCTATTATTCACCTGATTATCGCATTATACGCAAGGGCCAATATTTCACACATTTGAAACAGACACTTCCGACAAGTGGCATAAGTGACATCTGAAACACGACTTGTCTTTAAATGTTACACCACTTTTTAAACTGACAAAAATTTCAACTTATGGACATTTTAGTACATAGAAAAAAAATCTTTTTTGTTTCACGCTGAATTAATAATTCAGTTAGTTAATTCAGAAGTTGGAGATAGAATCAGCTAAATTGCAGGAAGTGACAATAAAAACAAAATTTGGTATCTTTCATCTTATAAGATTAAAGTTGAAATACGACATGTAATATTTTCATCTGGACTTAAAAAACACGGCCTACTTTTAATTTATATATTTTTTTCACAAAAGTGTATGAGCTATAGAATCACTATTATCTATGTTCTAATTACGTAGATAAACCACAAATGTCTGAAATTATTATGTTCCGTGTATGTTAGATGTTAGAGTTGTCCATAAAGCAGTCGCGTGGGCCCCCAAGAAATTTTCACGAAACAGGTTCTATTACCTCTAAAGATATCTTAAGGAAAGGAATAGACTATTAATATGATTATTATTGTCAACGCACGTGGAAATATCCTCAAGGGCACAACTGGGTCCCAAAGGAAAATGAGATGTAATTACCACTTTCAAAATATCTGTAACCAACAGTACATATTTAATCTTTTTTTTTCATCTAGTAGTTTCGGCGTGTGGTAATAAATGAGTAAAATTTTCATGAAAAAAAAAATGAAAATTTACGCCACTTTATATTCTAACTAATTATAAGTTAAAAATTTAAGTCCACAATTGTTACACGGAATGTTATGCATCGATGCATCTTATCACCAGAAAATCAAATATCCGTGTTTACCGAGAGCTTCCGATGTTATCAGTAAAGTGACAAAGAAAAAATAGGATCGGAAATATTTTCCAATAGTCTTATATCTGCTTTTGTCTCTTAACGCAAATATTTTTATTTACTTAGCCGTGATTGTCAACTTAGGCGAGAAATCAAATACATATATTCTAACAGGCAATAACCATTCATTCTCAGAGCATTCATTTTACTCGACAAAACTACATGTTAATTATTGATTTAATGAAATGGGATAAATGTTTATGCAAATAAATGATCCGACATAGGACAACCCTGTCACTCCACAAAATGTATTTTTATTTTACTAGTCCTGGGGATAATTGATTAGTATCCATGTATTTAAATTGTTCCATAAAGATATCAATAATTTCAACCCAACGGCTGTGTAAAATGATGCAATATTTTATGATCAAAGGATTTAAGTAGATTTTATCTTTTATTTTAAACATTATGTTCTTCCGCTGCAACACTTCAGAAGAATTAATCTTTGATAGATTATTTAATCCATGCATGAACCGTGTAGCGAAAAGTATATATGTGAAAGAAAACGTCGTAGGATTAAGACATCAAAAGATAGCTTAGTGACTTCTTAATAATAAAAGAATGGTCGCTTTACAATGTAAAATCATCTAATAACGAAATGTTATGCAAACATTAAACAAATTATTACACATTATCACAAGTATTTCATATGATTTTTTTTAAATACTAGCCGTCACTTGTGGCTCGTTATTCCAGAAAGGTAGATGGCAGATGTCTGTGAAAATGTAATCTGTAACGTTTTTCAATATTTCCATTTTTTTTCGTTGACATTCTATATGACATCAATAAACTGGAGCCGTCCAGAGATCATATAATACTATCATATACAGTTCCTGAGCCGTCCAAACCTTTTTTATTTGGCTTTATATCGTAAAAGCAACCGTTTGTATTAGTTTTCAAAACCATAAGACATTATCTTCAGTAATAATCTTGACATATAACTTTCAAGTTGCTTCTTTTCAATCTCAGCTATATCCGATGACCATATATTTGGTATCCAGTCTCACAGCACTCAAGAAACTTAATCTGGAGCATATAAAAGCCAAGGATTTGATTCTTCTTTGTTTTTAGTCCTTTGGATCTTGTATGGCAAAATTACGTGCAAAATTTTGATTTTTTTGCTTGTGGACTAGATTTTTCAGGCCAAGATCAAGTCTGCGTGCGGCACAATTTTTTGAACCAGTGAAATATTTCAAATATTGGGAAAAAATTCCTTTTTTGCCAAATTTTAGGAGTGGGCGAACACATTTTATTTTTAAAAGTAAGAATTTGAGGCGAATTTTCAGCACTTTTGCAAAATGAAGTAGCAGAAAAAAAAAAAAAAACAAACCAATTTCTTAAAAATTACAAAATCGGAGAGCCGAAATCCAAAGAACTAAAAATATAACTAAATAAATCTTTTAAAAATGAGTCAACATTTTACACAAAAAGAGCGAAATTCCATGCTGTGTGGGTAATGGCTAAAAAATTATGAACCTACAAAAATGACCAACTTCACGTATAGTCGTTACTTCTCGCTCTTTATTCAAATTTAAAGTCAAACATCAGTTAGCGTACTAACAATTTTTCTAAAGCTTCAACGGACAATGAAGTTTTGAAAAGTAGCCACTAATCGGATTTGTATATTGCATAACATTTTATGGTATGTTTTCCCTTCATGCCGGAATTGTCGAGTTTATTATCCCTTCGTCGTTAAAATAACACAAAACAAGGTTAAACCGTCTCCACCAATAGGGTTAAAATGACATCCTGTAGAACCTTTCAACACCCTCTCAGACCTGTCCTGTTACCAGACGATTAATACAAACAAGACACCAACGGTTTTAATGTTTGAAATCTGTACAAACTAACTTTTCAAGTAGCGTGAAATTCTCATTATAAAAGTAATAATGACATGCAATAAGAGTTTCGTGATGTTTATCTTCATAAAATTGAATTTATTTTTGTTAGTAATATTGTAAGATGGCTCTATTGCACAGAAATTACTCTAGAATGAATGATTTAAATTTTCTAGAATTTGTAGCAATAAAAATGCTATATATGTATTCCAATATAAAATTTGGTAATTTGAGTTAAACTAATATTTAAGTTGTAAATTATTTAAGGCAGAATGCACACATTAAATTATAATACATATGCGGTGTTTTCCTGTTTTTGCATTAGTTAGTTTGGTTGCATGATTACCAGGATATTTCATGTATTGAACTCTTGTAGCCTTTTTTGTCAGTTTTTGGTTGATTTTCTTAAAATTCATGTAAAGTATGATACTTTGATGGGGTTATAAGTTCGTATTTGACTATATTACATAATCTTCTGCTCATGAAATGTACAAAACCGAAGTGTTTTGGGTATTTTTATTTTTTTTGCACATTTTTCATTAAAGAAATTGCAAATTTGTGGCTTTGTGACCATTTTGAAAAAGTAATGTGAAAATTTGGTATTGTTTATATCTGTAAATTATATTTGTTCAGCATCTACGATGTTTAAAGAAATTTTACACCACAAAGAGAAGAATATATGCTTAATCATTTTTATTAAATTTGAGATTCTTTACCTTGACATGTTGAAAAATTTAATAAATGGTCAACTAGTGAATTACGAAATCTAAGTTGTAGCTTGATAAAACATATGAAAACACCTTTAGAGTTGTTTGTTATACTCTAAAGACGGCTAGAATATCAAGAATCAATACATTCTGCTGAATAGAAGCCGTAAAGTTATAATTTTGTATCAATTTTTATTGATATTTCTGCCTTTTTTGCTGAGTTATCTCCCATTTTCAATGCAAATCTCCATAGGAATTTTGAAATCGTGATTTTTTAGTCTTCCTAAAGTTAGATTTTGTTGGACTTTTTTCTGTGTATATTTGGGGTATAATGCTAAAGATTAAAACTTAAAAATCTTCTGTTGCAATTACTTTAAGGTTAGGGTAAAATTTCTGCTAGATTGACTGGACTAGTGTAATTTGCCTTTTTCATAATTTCTGCATATTCCCGTTTTGCTGTAGATTCGGTGTGTGCCCACTCCCTAGAAAAACATTTATTATTCCTTCCATATGTTCACACTCTGTTGGAATACGGGTCTTATTTAGAAACTACAAGCCAAGGATAGTTGAAACGAATGTTTCATGCTTTTCTTTTGGTCTTTGGGAAAAATGTTAATCTTTTTTTTTGTTTGCAGAACGGTTCTTTGATGCAAAGCCAACATCCTTCTATATCTATATTAAGCATACATTTCTAGTCCAAAATCAATGGTATCAGTTAATTAGTTGTTGCTTACTTTTGTTTGGACTTCAAAAATAATTACATATTTTAAGACATTATAATGGTAAATATCTTCACTGAAATTGTTCTTTTACATAAAATCTGACAATATCTCAAACCAAGGAGCTCCGACATATGATTTGTAAACCTATAGAAATCAGAAGAGTCCCTTTTGGGGCCTTGCAAATGTTTGTCAGTAAAATAGCACCCAAGCAACAATAATCAGTTGCGTTCTCATAAAAAATTTCAAATGCTTGGTCATCAATTTACTGATGTTTTCATACGTATTTTGAAATATTTTTCCCAGCGAGTCCAATGTTAGCTAAGTCTGATCAACAAAGTAACATCACTTGGGTAGTATCATTCAATGATCAATCATGACAAGTTTCAAATCCAGTCAAGTAGTTTATGAAATTTTTGAAAATTAACCAATGAGAAGATTCCACATTAACAGTATCAAAAATATTCAGATCCTCATATGTACTGCTTCCAAAATTTTGTATCAATCTATTTAATTAATCTTAAGGACAAGATACAAGCAAATACACAATTTTTTTTTTTGCCTGCCTACCAGATTTGCTAGCTGAATAGCATCAGAGTAACTGAAAATATTTAGCTCCTCATATGTATTACTTCAAAACAAATTTGGTATCAACATATTTACTTTTCTTTTTTAAAAATTTTAAATGCATTTACCATAGGGTCCAATGTTAATGTTAATGTTTGTGTAGTCGGTTAACCTGTCCATCTTGCATTTCCAATCAATACTTAAGGACATTTATAGAATCATATCTGTAATGCATGGGTTAAGCTGCTTCCGTAGTTTCTTAAAATGCAGCACTCTCTTGACCAATAACCAACATTGTGAAAAGACCATACAAAGATTGTTATACTCTGTGAAGTTTTACAGATGACAGACAACGGATGTCACATCAAGTTATGATAATAATTCAAACTGGCCTTTGGCCATCAAAGCTATTAATTGAACCCATATTGTATCAATAAATTTAGGAACCAGGATTATACCTAAAAAGAATCATTGGATTTACAACATTTATTAGTAATGTGTATATATTACAGTATTCTAAAAATATTTTTTTTAAGGTTTTTTAAAACTTAACATCACATTAACAAAATGAAATATGTTCAATTTGTGTGGTTTAGTTCCATTCAAAGATACAGGTTATACAATGTCAACAATATATATGAACAGTAAACATCTCCGTTACATTATTTAACCATGCATTTCAACGTGTATATTTTTGATATTTCATATTTTGTATATTGGATGTTGCTAATTCACATATAAATAAAGCACACTGTAAAATTACAATTTCCAAAGAAAACATTTCTTACTATGCTTGTAACCTCTTAAATGAGCAATTTTTTTAAACTATGCATTGTTTCTGTATTTATATTTTTTTCAATTCTGAAGCGTCTCCAAAAGTGAACGGACTCTACAAAAATCTTTTTTTCCTTGGCCAAATTTTACTATTTTCGAAATTTCTATTATTTTTCCCAACATGTTTAAATCTTTATTATATTAAAATAGAATTCAAAACATTAAAAAATAACTTTCAACAAACTAAAATGTAGAACCTTCCAAAGATAAAAATTAAACAGAAATGAAACGATAATTTCTTGGAACATAAGCCCAAATGAAAAGTTTGAAAATATGAAAATGTATTTTACAGAATCTAAATAAAAAAAAATATATATCATCTATAAGACAACAAGAGCCTTTGTCAAAAAATATTTATTTTTACACATACTTTATTATTAAAGTTCAATCAAACTCAGTTTACTTGGTTCCAAACAGCTATATCACAATCAGATGCCCAAACAGATTAACCTAGTGTTATATTCTTATCACTTGAATAGTTAGATACTTAATCAATTTAAAATATGTAATATGTATGTTTTATATTGCAGAAAATTTCAAGATGATGGAACTTCTTATAAAAAAGTTATGGCCGTTGAAAGAGGCAAAAAACAGTTGTAACGCCATTATTTCACATTTCATTTCATTTTTACGGATTTTCAAGAATTACTGCACATTATTTTAATAATTCATTTAGTTAATACTGGAACTAGAGATACATTATTCTTCTTTATTTTGCAGGTTATTTTGTAAAGTAATGCAAAAAAAAAGTGTCATTATGCAAATTCATAAATTGATTGTTGGTCTATGTATGTATTGGAGAATTCAATTTACACGAAGACACTCAAATGCATCTCTTTTCACTTTAATCATTAACCTTAAGGTTCACAAGTATAATACACCATTTAAAATGTTCACATCAAGATTATTTTTTTTATGTTGTCTCAACTTTCGTTGACCCAAAATGCCCCAAAATTTGTCTTGTCCCCAGACTTCGGTTTAAAAAACAAACAGGAATCATATCCATCTAATTTACAAGAGTTGATGTGCTAGTATGTGATGTAGTTGAAATACCATATATGACTTTAATTTGCAATGTTGACTTGATTTTTTTTTTCACAGAATGATACAACTTTGAATTATAATTTTCCATGTTTTATGTTGTTTTATAACACATCAGAAAGTTTCCAAGTTATTGTTTTAATTGATGCTACATTTAAGTGGTTATTACAACTATAGAGAAATATGACTTGTCCGTAGACATTTTATTGTTGATGTAAGTTGTTACAACTTTGAATTGTATTTTAATATGTCGAGTTGTTTCAATAAAGTTTTGAAATGTTTGTAAGTTATTTTTATTTGAATAATACTGCATTCAATTTAATAGTACAAATATTGGGAAATATGTCTTGTTTGTAGATGTTTTCCAATGAAAATAGAACCTTAGTTTAACCAATCCTAGTGTTGTAATCATTTATCCAAATATAATGAACCAAACATCAAATTATCAGAAATTTAACCAGCTTTTATGCAATGCTAAAAATGGGCCCATACATACTAAAAGAGTTAAATAAATGTTATTCAAAAGAGATGCATTTTTGAATTTTTGACTTAAAAATTGAGAAAAAAAAACTTTTGCAATGAAAGTTTCATTAAGCAAAACAAAATTTGCAATCTTTCATGAAAACACTTTTTAACTACAGAAAAAATTATAAAACTTAGACTTGGTATCTTTCAAACGGATTGGTGATTTGGAATTTTGCATTAAAATTTGAGTTTGATTAGAATATTTATAATTTGTGTTGAATGTTATGTTTGTTTGTTTAGTTGTGGTTTTATGCCGTTTTTAACACATTTGGCTATTTCGCAGCGGCCACTTTTTATTGGTGGCAAAGCCAGAGTACCCAGAAAAAACTTTTGATAGGAAAATTGAAAATCCTTGTCAATTAAGATCAAAGTCGAACACTCACAACCCCAGTGTTGACAAGCTAGTGATCGTTAGTAGTCATGACGAACTACCCAGACCACCGAGGCCCCTGAATGTTATGTAAAATACAATAATTTTCATACAATACCATCATTTTGGATTCAGTATTTGATATTTTTAAGTACTTTACATGAATTTGAAAAATCATCCTGTGAAACATAATTTGAGAATCTGATTGTAATATATGCGAAAACTTTTCATCACAGTTTTCATTTAAATAATTACCAAAGTACTGCAGGAATCATTAAAAAATACTACAATTACCAGGGACGCTGATTAGGAAACAATTGCATTTATCGACGTTCAGTAATAGCGGTCTAATTTATTTAAGATGAAACAAACTCATATAATTTAACGTCCACTGAGGCAATTAGGGGAAAAACAGATATTCAATAATGAAAAAAATCACAGTTTTATTTTTCCACTTTGAAAAGCAGTCACATCACCAAATATCAAACATTGATATGTTAAAAGCAAGTCATATGGTCCATAAATAAAAATAAATAAAATAATACTTAAAAAATAATTTGTACAACACAAAACTTTTCCTCCTTTTGTTAAATTAATTTAAAAAATGTTCATAATTGATTAAAATAAATAAAAAAATCAAAGATATATAGATAAAGAAGAGTGTATTGACATAGCATACAATGTATTACATTGGACTAGGAACAAAGCCCATTAGAAAATTCTTCAAACTTTCACAATATATTTAATCCTTTATACCTCCACAAATTCATTCAACTGTCCAAACAAAGGTCACTTCAAATCAACTTATTTCCCGAATTTTTAGCAAAAATTTGCAATAACATTTCATTGTAAAAATGATTACTTATAATAAATAACTCTTTATTACGCATGTTTGAGAATGATATATTTGCCTTCTTAACTGAAATTTCTCTTAACTCTCTAATTATTTCATACTCAGATCTTAATTTACTTAACAAAACTTATCTTATGAAACATCTACATTCAAGCTCTTAACTATCAAACATAGAAAGACTAGAGACAATTCATTCATACACCCAACTATACTCTTTGCAATTTGCAATAAAGACTATATTATAAAAGTATAGTTACTGACTAAAGTATGAATACACATTGTTGAGTAAGGCACTATGTATAACAAATGTTTATATGCAGATTAAAAGAACTGATAATAAATGAAAGCACCGTTAGATCATAATATTTCTATCATTCAGTCACACTGCCATCCAAAAGAAACAAGACATTAGATCAAAGTCACTTTTTCAGAAGGAGTGTGACTTTTTGACTTCAGACAAATGAACATTTCCCAAAACACAGCAAATCTGCCCTATACCATGTGAATATAGTCACACATCACTCAGTGTTAAATAAACACGCATTCATCACAAAGATTAAACAGAGAAACATATCTCCCCAAAACAGTATAATCTATAGAAATTTAGTACATGAAAATGGAACTGCTGCCTATAAATATTCCAATGGTGAAAATGTATTGACACTTGCAATGGCTTGCTATTTGCCTTGACTAAGTAGAAACCTCTTTCTTTAAAAGACAGTACCATCGATATGAAAACATTGAAGGGAAGATCAAGCATAAAGAGATGGCCAACATTGGAAAACGGAAGCTACACATGCAATATTTGGTTTCCATTTAATATTTTCTAAATTTCATATTATAAACTTTTTTGACATTAAAATTTCTTAATAATGTTACAACTGTGCATACATGTACATTCATCCTTTCATATAACATTCATTCAATAAAAAATGAACACATGTGGTAAAATATCATGTTATATAATGAACACATTAGGTGGGTATTTCTGAACACATTTTGATTATTCTTTGGCTAAGAAACAGCAGTACAAGTATTCTGTATTGCATATGATACATATGAAGAGCCTCAGATTTAATGAATTTCAGATAAACCTATCAATTTAGTCTCTATACTGTTTTGAACAGCTGTTTAACGCTTATTCATTATTGCATGCATATTAAATTACACATCTGTATTTCCTATTTTAAGACAATAAAAGCACTATTAGCCTATATGGCTAGGGAATTGTTCTTTGAAAGAACAAAGTCAATTGTGTGTATTGCACATTGCTATGTCCATAAATAAATATGCAATTACTCTCTTTAAAGTGCACACATCAGACACTTATAACAATATAATATTTAAATAATATATATCCAAGCATTCCACTTCTTTCATTTAAACTTAAAGACGTTTACTCCAGTCAGTTCCATTCAAACTCATGACGACACAATCATGGGGTGCTGATTCTTTTCTGTGAACTTTAACCTTGGCACATATTTTGACCTTTACTTTTTGAAATTATCTATATATCACGTCACTGTTTGGTTGTCATACTCTATATCTGGTAATGTGTCTTCTCTATTCTCTTTATTTTCTGATATACTATTGATTCCCTTTTTGTTACTACTTGGGGGAGTTAACTGTGTAATGACTTGAGCTTGAATATCAGGGCTCGAAGATCTCTGCATAGCCACTAATTGCTCTTGTATGTCATGAGCTCTTTCCTGAAAACAAAGGAATAATACATAATTTATCCTTTTAACACGAAACAATAAAATGTCTCAAATAAGAAGCTATATAACAGTTCTGAAATTTATTCCATTATTGTGACTAATGTACTTTAATTCCCTGCAACATTTCAGCCTGAAGGTGATAGACAAGTAGCCTTCTTTTAACTTATATTTCATGATATGTTTAGTATCGTGAGTCTTTTTTATACTGGAATAACACAGCTTGTGAAAATGCAATACTTAGTAATGAAGAATATATAACCTACCAACATATTGACATCTACTTCATGAGTTTGAATATTATGACTGTCTTCTGATGGTACATTACTAAAGAATTTGACTTCTACATGACCCTTCTCTCTCGTTGTTTGTGCAAATGGTGTCATCCAGTTAACACAAGGTAAAATATCCTGCCACTGGTACCCTATAAAATGTTGAAAATCTATTAGAATGAAGTGAATGCAAATGGTTCATGTATGGTTTCACACCAATATATATATACCTACTGACCTTCAATCCTCATCAAAATCTGATGTATATGCATCATATGCTGATTTAAATGATAAGAATAAACAATATTGACGACAAACCTAGTAACATTAAATTTATGTTATTACTTCTTCAGATATGAGAGAAAGAAAGTGGTTTGACCTACCTGAGACAGATAATGCTATGTCCTGATCGGTCAGATGATACAATGCTGAAGCAGCAATAGCACTATATGTAAACGATAAACAACCAATATCTAATGTACAAAGGTCTATCAACTGTAAATTAAAATTAGACAATTCATTAGTTATATTAAATTATTAAACAAACAAACAAAAAAAATATATTCACCATGCTTAATGAATTACTGAGTACAGTTGTCAATTTTTGGTGTGGAGTTTCTCGAACTACATTTTATCAGTGATCTTTAACAAAGGATTATGCTCAAGTCTATGATAGTGTCCATCTTCAATATTACTGACTTCTAGATGAAGAACAGTAACGGAAGCATTGTCCCATTGATTAAATACATGAATACAGAAATTTTGTGAACAACTAATGCACCATTTCCTTATTTCATTTTTAACATTGGTAGTTTGTATTATTACTCCTTAATGTTTCTAAATACTAAATAATTACCTGAGCAATCTGGACAAAGGCATGTGATGAGTATTGAGGGAAAACAAATCCATGTTCTGTGTCGGCTATATACTCTAAATTGGCAACTTGGAGGTAGACATTTAACCAGCCATTGGTAGTAACAGGAGACAAGTCCCATTTCAAGGCCTGTTAAAAAAAAATTTTGGGGTTCTGATTACTGAGAAACATACAAAAATATTTTTCTTCAATTTCAATCATGGCCAAATAAACACTGATATTTTTGTTACTTTCAAAACTAAGAAGTTTACTGACAGATCGTTTTAAAAAGAGTCCTGAAAGACTTCACAAAAATTTTGGAATTTACCTTTAATAGAATGAGTTCCTGGTCCATGATCTCATCCTCTGTACATGCACCATCAGTAACATAGGCAAACTCTGTAAGTTTTGGAGGATATATTTCCTGTAAATGAAAATTGGAATTATTACATTTAAATCTACAAAATCTGCATTTCAATGAAAAGTTTTATTGAGGTTTTATGAGTTTCTATGAACTCTTGTACAATTCAAAATTATGAAATACTAAATGATAACCCAATCAGTTAGTTGAAAAATTGTAATCAAGTTTTTGAAGCTACTCCTAAAATATTTCCATTCTAAGCCACTTCACATGTACTATCTGAATTAAATTTCTGTACATAATCCCTACCTCTAATTTGGCAGCAATAAATAAACAGGTAATTCCCATTAACTGTAGCTGATGTTTCTGTACACTTAGGGACGAGCAAAGAAATCGATCTAAAAAGTCTGTGGCGAGGTAGAAAGTTTCTCTATGTAACCTATATACTTCACACACCTGAAATATAAATTATAATATAAATGAGAAGCACTTTATTTTAACAGTATGGGATCTAGGAAACAAAAGTACAATTTTCTTTAAATTTTAAATCAGTTGCTGTCCACCCTATCTCACCATACAAGGTTAAAAGTACAATTTTCTTTAAATTTTAAATCAGTTGCTGTCCACCCTATCTCACCATACAAGGTTTTGAAAACATTTGAGTAGAAACGGCAACTGGACGAAGAACCTGGGGTGCTTTCCATTATGCGGTAGGTTCCATTTGAATCAAAGATTCGTGTTTCATTATTGGTATGTACCATAGTGGTTCTTTAGAAATGATGTACCAGACAAACCGGAAGAAGAATTAATGAAAGTCGGTACGTACCAGAACGTACCGCATAATGGAAAGCACCCCTGGTGAAAAATAGTACCCAGCCAAAATAGCAAATATTACAGGGAAAACTGTAAATTATCACTATAGAAAGAAAATGAAAATAAATAAAAGCACCATTACTTAATTTGTGCACTTTCTATTATGATATAGCATCAAAAGTAAGTTTTTGAACCATTAAACCAAAATATTTCCACCCTTGTAGTAACAGAATGACAACATCCTTAGGTTGTTGTTTGGACTTAAAAGTATGTGTATATGGAATACAATGATTAAGATAATAATTTGTATTCCTAAATCTTACCTCTATTAACCAATCTAACAGAATTGTTCTCATTCTGGGCTGTAGAGTTGGATGTCGTTCAAATACATTAGGGTTTCTCGTGTAATGTTGTTCTTTCTTCAACATATTTTCCCATACATCTCTTGAATCTGCCCAGCTAAATTTAGGTAAGGGAGAATATCGAGATACTGTTGGTGTGAAGTAATTACGAAATCGAAACTTTGACCCTAATGTTAATTCTGGTGATGAACTTCTATCTGAGACAGGAGACAATGGTTCACTGGTAGGTACTAACGTACAAGTCGTGATGGAACTCTCATGTGAAATAGGAATCCATGTATTCTAAAAAATGAATCGTATTCATTAAAACTTAGAGAACTGTATTTTTTATAACCACAGTGAAGATATATTTCAATGAAATCAATATTTTTTTTATAAAATTTACAGAGTTAATTAAATGTTACTAATTATACTACCTTTACATCTTAGGAAATCATTTTTACAAAATGACACATATGCCTTTATTAAAAAATTACAATAGCTTGAGCTTGGGTAATTATAATATGCAGGGCTTGTGAATTTGGCAGGAATATGACAATGCTTGGTTTTAATTTGATTAAGAGATCTTGATAATATAAAAAAAAAACAAAGGTGAAATAAATTGAAAACAGCTTTTAATACAATTTTCTTGAGGTTGTTTATTTCCTTACATAGTGGCCTCTACTTATTCATTAAACTTTTATTTGTAAAAGAATCAAATATTTACATGATTTTTGAAAACAGAACTATGCCTTTATATATAACATGCATTTTTGAATAATATTCCAAGACCTTTCTATAAATAGCCTGTTGAATATTCATTAATATGGGGGGTCCTGGTATTTAGGTCAACTTAAAATAAACAGAAAAAAAATCATTAAAAAATATTTCAAGCTCAAAGTTTGATGCAAGTTTTCTTCAATCAAGAAATCTGATCATATTCTTCAATTTTACCTATAATATTACAAGTCAGCACTTCATATTTGTGATATTTTTTGCAAATTCCAATACACATTAAACTTTGACACTGTACTGCCATAACATTTTCAAACTAAACAAAAAGTGAAATTATACCTCAATTCGAAAATTTTTACTTCTTTTATGCCCAATCATCTCATCTTCTAAATCCTACAATGTAAAACAATTTTGTTATGCTCTGACATAATTATTTAACAAAAATTCCGATGCTCGCGTCCAAATGAATGAACAAAGGAAACCGACATATTTTTACCGCGAGTTTTAGAAATATCCTACCTCCTCTGCTTTTCTCTTCCGACTAACAACAGCAGTAGTTGTAGATGTTTCTTCAATGCTTGCTCTTGACTGCAATCGAGCACTGAAACAAAGAAAGTGCAAATGTTTATCTTCTGATCCAACACAAATAGGGTCATTAACTGAGCTTCGTCAAGATGGCGCGGGATTTGCGAAGGGACAAAACAAATTTCTTACCTTTTTCTTGACATTCTGGTCACAGAAACCTTTTGTCTCCTCGCCCTAAAAAAGAAGAATTTCCTCTTAAATTCATATGCATTTATCACTCAAAATATATACGCATTTCTTTACAAACTATGGTTCTTCGTACGTTTGCAAAGAGGTGCTTGTTGACAAAGACGAATGCCTTGATAAAACCGTCTTGAATATTACAACAAAATAATGCAGCTTTAGAATGATACACATTTATGAATCGTTCATTCTTTCTCCAAATATTATTCACAAAACTGATTCAAATCGTTCCATTGATCCTATTTCGTGCACTTTTTATAACTTGACGCGCCAAAGTGTACTAGTGTACGTGTACAATTTCTTCAATATGTGAGCAAATTTTATCACAAAATGCTAAATCACCAAAATTAAATATAATCCAAGCCACAATTGTCAAATCTTACTTTACGCTTCAAACGCATTTGCTATTTCTGTTAACTTTTTTAATCCCAGTATATGGCCATGTTCCCACTTCAAAGTTCGATCACCAACTGAACTGTAAAGTGAAATGCCCCCTATGTTCGCGACATCCCGCCAAGGGGGATTTAGATCGAACAAATACATTACGTATTAAAACGAATTATCTTTTTTCAGTTTATTTCCAATTTTACCATTAATATAACATGCAAATGAATATACAATATTTTTTTGACAAAAAACTTTATATAAAACCATTTTGAACTTCCTTTCTAACCTGACGCGCGAAAAACGAAAAAATGATAAGAAAAACCTCAAAAAATATAAAAATACCAAAGGTGACGATTTAGCCTTTGAAAAACAATAGAAAACCACAATTTTTTGAATAATTTCGATGACTTTATATGTTTTTGACTGTTTTTTAATACTGGTAGTGTTGTGCAAAAAGGTGCAATTTGTTGTGAATGGTACTCGAGCAAAATAATAATTTAAAAATATTTCAGCTATCATTTCATATGAATGCTGCATACCAAAATGTTCTCAAAACTCCATAGATTTCAAATAACACAAGTTCAGTGGAATGCGGTATAAAAATAAGATAAATAAATCTTGTTAAAAAATGTAAACAATAAACCGTTTGCCGCCATGTGGAATACACAAAAAGTTCGTGCACTTTGCCCTTTGATCTAAGATGATGCATTTTGATTGGTTACTTCAAGGCTCGGAAACCCGCCTCCTTACGAACACACTTCCGGTTGAAAGAAGATGGAAAAGTTCAGAAAACTGTTCTCCCCAAATAAAATTAATGTATTAGGAATGATACATCTGCAGGCTTTGCCAGGTTGCCAAAATATCGCAACTTTAATATAAAATCAGTAACTGCAACTGTCATTTCATCAGTTTTTGGTTTATAGTGGTTAAACTAAAGTAGCATACATAACTTTATGCTAATTATCCATAGGCATCTATCCATAGATTATGACTTTAGGGTGCATATTAATAAAGCATACCTATCCGCTTTTTGTGATTCAAGTTGTATAAATACGCCCATTCGTGTAATTTTGTAGTATAAATGAAATTAAATGTATGGTATTAATAAAACAGGAAATATTGGGAGAATTACAGTACTTCTACCTTAGTTTCATCTTTTCTGTATGTTTAATAATAATACAGATTCATTCATTGTAACCTTTTATATAGCTGTAAAATTTCTGATGTGATTTGATTGGACGATTTGAATATGCAGATATTAAATTAATTATAGGACATGCATTATATTGTCAATTGTTTTCATTTCCTATATTATTTAAAATCTGTCATAATGTGTGCCCAAGGTTGAAACAATTGCTATAATTATTATTTTAAATAAAATGTCCTTAGGAAATAAGAAAAATGGCAATAATATTTCAGAATAATAAGTAATAATAAAATGATAATATACAAAATTAACATGATATTACCCCATTTCATTTTATTTAAAGAATTTTGAAGCTTGAATATTTTTAATTATTAGTTTGAATATTATTAATATACTTTATATTGTATTTTTGATATGAAGGATGTAATTAATAGATCCAAGATGTATTGATGATTATAGTTTGCACTTACCTTTGATATTTTTGAAATATCATATAATAAATTCATTTAAAATCAACAGTTTGAGAATGGGTTCACATTTCAATTTAACAGTATGTAATGGAAAAAAACATTGTATCCCATGTCTTGTGTAATGTGAAATCAACTTTCTGCAGACAAAGTCCTTGAGGATTAACGATTTAGTAAAATTTAAAACTGTAATATCTTTCAATGAATTCATTTGAAATGAATATCAGTATAATTATTTAAAAGAAAATCCAATTACCAAAATATTGTGTTTATATCATTAATCTTAGTATTAAAAAGGATTTGACTGCTGTTTTTCTCATACATACACATATATTAATATACACAACCAATTTTTTATGTTGATGAAAAAAAGGGTCATCAAATTTTTTAAGTCAGTGAAAGATATATTGTGGTTGGAACTGATCAGTCACTGAGTTAAAATAAACAAATCCAAATTTATTGGTGAATGGGCTTTGCATTTTTAAAGGCTTATTTTATATATGTTTTTGTGTTTTTTTTTTTGACCATTCAAAGACTTACAATTTAAGATATCATACTTGACATTTTAATGGAAATAATCAAATCTAACTTTTTCATCCTAGATCAGTAGATATACTATAAAAGTGATCAAAATGTCACTTCTGAAGATTTTGTCTGGATTTTATTTTTATTTCATTCTTTTAGATTTGTCACAAGTTCAAAAAACAATTGTAAACAGTAAAATAATATTGACACAATTGTTTTGGCTGTAAGGGGTATGTGTCTTCCTGTGTGTTTTATAAAGGTGATATGGTTGTCAACTTGTTCTCTCTAAGATAAGGCCATGTCCAACTGGACTGGTTATACAGATTTGTCCAGAGATAATCTTTATCTTTTATCTTTATCCCCCAAAACAACTGATTCAAAGAAGTCGAGGGTGTTAGTCTTTTGACCATTTTAAACTGATTAACTTAAGATGTTAAACTTAAGAATTTCTCGTGAGACCTGTTACAAATGGAACAGATTGTACAACTTGAAGAAATTAATAAAAGAGCAATGAATTTATTAAAACAATGTAACACTATATGAAATGTATGTGACAAAACCATATTAATTTTTCAATCCTGATATTCTGATGTCAGAACACTAACTCGTCTTTTATAGGAACACCAAGGAACAGGATGTCAGTACTAGAAATCATGAAGAAGGCCTTAGAGGAGGCACAGATTTATAAAGATTTTAATTTGGTATTTTAAATATTCAGCATTATGAAGCATGCAAAAAACAATTTGAAACAATTTACTTTAAAATTAACTTTTGAAATGAATTCAGGCAGCCAAGAGAAATCCAGAGGTAAAATTTAGGCAGCTGATGCCAATAACAAAAATCCCTAGATCAGATGAATATTTCAATATACATTTGTAAATAGTTTTGCCACCTGCAGGGAAAGGCTGTCTCATATAACAAGACTTAGATGGAAAAGAAGCTCTGAAACCTTTTGATGAACATTTCATTTAAAATGAGAAAATGTTAATAGTTGTTCTATTTTCCAATCAAGTTCATGTAGATGATATAAATTTTCTTTCTATTTTTTGAAGCTTCTGTTCCATAAAATAATTGTCAGAAGAATACCGAAGCAATATGTACAAGGAATAAAAAGCTTATTGCAAAAGAATGTGGAATGAAACAAATACATTGCATATGCAATTTGAACTCTCACAAAAAAAGAAGGCTAGACAAATCCTAGTTTCTTTACAACAACTTTAAGTATGCAATTTTGAGTGGTTTAGATAGGTGTTATATTTAGTATCAAGAGTCATTTAGGACAGATATTTAGAACATGTCAATTTAAATGTGATGACAAACATGAAATTTCGGGTTTGCCAAAGAAGTTTTATGTGGAAGTACATTTGCACTGCAGAAATAAACCATGTTTAAAAGAATTTGGTTTTATTTAGCCTCCCATATACATTTGTTGTGTTGTGTCTAATCATTTTGTACATTTAATTTACTATTTATTTATTATGAGAAGCTAGATAGGGGTTAGTTTATTATATATATCAGTAAGAAATGCTGTTTCAATATAGGGAGAAACAAAATTTTGTCAATATCTGTTTAAGCTTACAAGATATGACCTGGACATTTTTAGTGACCTTTCAAAGGAATTACAAAGCTGTAAAACCAAATAAGAATATCTACAAAGATTATTGTTCTATCTAGTTGACCTATGAGACCCCATAATCTGCTGAAAATAATAAATTATGCTTACAGTACATATCTTTTAAAAGATGGACCCAAAGGTCATTTGGTTGAAAAATTATTTTGCCTTCCCTGAAACAAAGTGGCTAAATGTTAGACATGGCAGTCACTTAATGTTATATCTGAGTACAGTTTTTGTATAGTAATATAGATATTTCTTAATTTTAACCTGTTAATGTTCTGTTTTAAGCTGATTAATACTTGTTATACAATCTTTAAATATTGGTCTCTACTTGATAGTCTGCTATCTAAACTTAAAAATACACAGCTTCTTCATGCTCACAAGGCAGTGGTCCTGTGGTCCTTTGGCTGCACTAGGACACAGTGACGTTTGAGGATGCAGCTTCCACTGCAATTTTGGCTTCCCAGATTCTAAGGCTAAGCTATTATACTTATTTATTGTGTTCAGAAATAGAATTTAAGAAAATTCATCATGAAAATATTACCAACCTTAGTTCTTGTTTCATATTAGTATTCAAGTATGCTTACATAAGTTGTCTGAGGATACCAATAAATCAATTTGATTTTATCCAATTTTATACCATAGTGTGACAAATGACACAGATGTGATTGTTTTTACTTTCAGTAATTAGACCAAAGCTCAGTGCCAATTAAAACAATCAATTAGGTAGTTAGTACAAGTCTCTGTCATGATGAACAGCTGTTTTGAAAATTAATTAACTAGGTATTTTAAAACAAATTAAATCAGAAAAGAATTTTTAAAGGGATGTCTTTTGCAGTGAAATAAAAGTTTTCCAATTTCATCATTTAAACAGTAGGCTTTTAAGAAAGGTACAAGAATTTAGCTGATGTTGTTCATTATTTTCATCTTTATTATTTGAAATGTAAAAAAAACAATGCTTTGGTTAGGATGCATGAGAATATAAATATTGGTTATTTTAACATGTAATATTAGTTATTTAAAAATACGGCAAAGAGTCAGTTTAATTTTGTTTTTCGTCTTAAAAGTCACTTTAATGTATGACTTTTTGAAATGATTATATTCTGTGTGCCAAGTATAGAGAACATTTTTTATATGATATAGACCATTTACAAAAAAGATGAACTAATTTCTAGCACTGGATTGTGTGATCCAGGTATTCACATACTAGTAACTTTAAATGTGATATTCAAGAAGTTAAGTTCTGTAATGTAGAATTTGTCTTGTGGAAAATGTTGGATCTCACAAACTAGAAAACTTATGGTAGCATTACATGTATCACAAAACAGATTGAATTAGCTCAGTTTAATGTAAAGATGTCATAAAAAGAAATTTTAATATCTATAATTCTATATGATTTTTATGAAATGGCCTTAACTGTTTAGAAAAAGAACAACAAAAGAAAATTTTTATTTGCAGGATGATTTATGTGCAAACTAAAAGAAGTTCTATTTTCATTATTGTAACTATTTTCAAAGTTTTGGGTTGTACAAAATATGACCACATACATTGAAGAATTCAAAGGGGCATCATATTTACGTATCTTATAGACACAGCAAATGTATTAGTGTACAATTACTATGTAAAAGTGGAAGGATTTTGATGGTGGGACAAGGATATTCTTTCGTCTAGTTTAAAGCATGCATTGATTACATATGTCTACTTGTAGAAAGATGTAATGTTTTGAAATAAAGATAGTTTCTAATATAGTGATATTCCATTTCACATTCAGATAGAGTATGTTAACTTTTGATTATATAAATAAAAACTATTCCCAAATAATGGACTAATTGTTATATCAATGGCCCATAAAGTTTTAATTAGATCAAAGATATGACCAGATCATTACAGAATGATAACAATTAAGATTTATTGCATTTTAGTGAGAGTTTAAAACAACAGCACATGCCTTTTGGATTATTGTAATATTTGACACCTTCTGTAAAACTAAATTCCTGTGGTTTTTCTTCTTTTGAAAGTTTGAAGATTATCTAAATTATGTTTATCTTGAGCATTTATGATTTTAATTTCTCAAATTATCAAAAGAGTCATAAATCAGATTATCTATATCATCCAGGTGTGACCTGAAGAATATCCTGATGTATTAATTAACACTTTCCTGTCAGGTAGGGTAATTAAGCTTTAATGTATTCATAGTAATAATCAATATACATGTAATTCAAATTTCAAAATTTTAAGAATAGAATATATGTGATTGAAAAAATATAAAAGAGAAAGATACACAAGATATGATTGCAAAGTTATTAAGCTCTAAGGTTTTCAACATTTGAAGACAGTGTGCTAAATGTACTTAGCTAGCAAAAATGACATGATATTTCAAAAGTGTAGATGAAGGGTAATTTAATAACTAACTTTTGAATGAATTTTCTACAAAATTGGAAAACAATATATTAATACATATGTCTAAGCTGGGGTATAGTTTTGTGATTATTGATTATTTTGTTTTAATTAGAAAGCTATGGAATTCCTTTGGTGAAAGGCTTTATAAATGTGACAAAGGGGAAGAGTCCTTTTGCGGCAATTGCATATTTTTGGAGATATCAATTGCGCCACATATTTGTATTTTGGTGGTTTGAATTGCGCCAGTTTTCGGAACTTATTTGCGCCAGTTTACCTTTACTGATTTTTACGTTCACCAAAAGATCAATGTTATTGCAGTGAATAAACATTCAGTGGTAAATAGTTTTTGTGAAAGATCCCCCCTAACAAAATTAATTATTACTGAATAAAAGAAGTTGAAAGTATAGGATACTTATTAATGAAAAGATTAAAAGTAATGTCACATGGTAAGATAAATTTTACGAAACTCCATCAGAAGCGCGTAGAACAAATAATGGACCAGAAGCATTTCATCGGCATTATAATGACCAATTTTATTTGTCCCACCCGTCTATGTTTGTGTTCTTGGACCAAGTTGTAAAGCTTCAGACGACAACATACGTTAAACTGAGAAGCACAAACAATGCTGCTGTCCGAAGCCGACACAACTCGGAGAAAGAAAAGTTTTCTGTTGTAAAATATCAGAAGTGTACCGACGGGGAACTAAGTCGACAAGAGTACGTGTTCGTGATGAGCTACAAATTCCAGTCCTTAATTTGAATTGAGACTGATATGCAATATTAAACTGTTTAAGTTTTAAATATGTTGTAAATACCCTTTTAAATTGATTTCTCACTTATTAAGAAATAAAGTAAAAAATGACTGTAACTCCGCCAGTGAAAATAAACTGCCGGTGCCAAGCCTGGATAAAGGAGGAGGGGAGTCAATAATTCAATATTTACAAAAATTCAATTCATTTTCCTAAAACATTAATATAAGTGGCGCAATAGGATTCATTATTTATTGGCGCAAATGATCTTACCCTCTCAAAAAATATGTTGGCGCAATTGATATACTGGCGCAATTAAGTCGTGGCGCAAAAGGACGTCAAACTGGCGCAAACTGATTTCCCTGACAAAGATGATAATATTTTCTAACCTTGAAAGTTTCCTTCTGTTTTTTTTTGTAAGAAAGTCTGTTAAGTACGAACATGACAATGTCCAGTTTAGAACTGAGGATATTGAATAGATTCCTACTGTTTAAATGGACACATTGTGACAAGGGCCTTGGATTTGGTCTTTTTAATTCATGGTTCATCTGTATATTAAAAAGAACAGGAAACTACTAGAAGTGACTGACTATCAATTCAGTGATATTAATCACCTTAATACAACCAAATTATAATTGAATAGTATATACCATATCCTGGAATAGCTATAGAATAATTTGCATTAGGTACAGTTAAATAAATATAACAACAACTTTTGATTTTGTGAATTGTATTCCTAATGTTTTATCATGGTTCACTAGAAATATAATTAGCTAGATTCTGTAGGGAAATTGAGACTGGAAAAGAGAAGGATACACATTCTTAAAATATTGTAAACAAAGAATAAATATTCAAACTTGCATTTTTGTAATTTTCCCACGGTTATTGATAATTTAAAAAAATTAAATGTACATGAAATCCCGATAAATTATGGATTTCTTCTTTTCAAATTAAATTACACTTAACCAAAAAATTGTGGTATTTGATGAATTATGATATAGAGTTTATCAAATTTCACAGAATGTGTAGGATTACATAGCAGTTTTCTTAGAAATTTATTATGTCATCTGGATTTTAAAGTTTCATAGGTCAATAATGTTAGGAAGATAATATTCTCTTTTTTCATCAAAGATTAGTTGTTTATATCTAAAACTGGGTTATCACTATCCATATACATAATGTTACACAATTTGAGCATGTAACTCCTTTTACAGTTTTACAGAAAATTCTTGACTCTTAAATAATTTTTGTATACATTCAAATATATGTTTTTATGGCCAGTCAGTTATTTCAGCATATCATATATATTATAAGATGGCCATAATGGCAGTGATAATCAGCACACATATCTTTCAAGAGTTATGATGCTTCAAAATTTGGTCACATATGACAGGAAATCATAGTTACTATTCCTGTCCCCCTTTTTGAATGGGATGCTGAACAAAAAGCCTTCATACACTTTCATCATGGATTTTTTACCAGCTGATGTTACAAGTGAAACATGTATAACCACTTTATCATCATTGTCTGTAAAATTTTATAGAAATACCACATATTATCAATTTTTAAAATAACTTATATAAAAGCCACTGTAAATAAAAAGTATATTTTGTTGTAATATCATAGTCTTATCACATAACAATATTGTTGTGACACATTTCTTTTATGTTACATTTATGTAGAAAGGGAAACAACTCAATTGATTAACTTGTCTGAAAATTAATGCAAGTTAGCATGAAAAATTTTTAAAAATATAATAGAATAATTAAATTTGATAAAAATAAAAAAAAATTAGTTTTAATTTGTAAACAGACCAACAATAATATCAATCTCTTGGATCAGTGTAAGGGACCCAAGGAGTACAATATATAACTTATAACTCTTTAAAAAACACTTAAATAGACAACAAACTAAAGTTGAACTGAAATAATGTTAAAAATATGTGAAAAAAAACTTTCATATTTTGTAACCAGCATTGTAGTTTAAAAGCAGTGAAGCAAGTTCTTTTCTTTTTCTTTGGGGTGGGGGGGGGGGGGGGGGGGTATTTCCTATTAAGAAAATCAGCATAGTAGTCAGACAGGTGACAATAGGATATTTTCTCAGATATTTTCCCTTTGCACTCTCTGGCCAAATGAATAGAAATGATATGAATCACATATTTAAAGTCTCCATTTAAATTGTTCCCATTTTGTCTGATGAGACAGGTCAGATTACTATAATGTGTGTGGCTTCTTATTGTCTGTTGAATAATCTGGATTGAAACAACTTGACCAGACCTGTGATAATTGAATGGAAGGGAGTTATTAAGATCCCTGTTTTGCCACAAAATTTATTGAGAAATAATAATCTATTTGATCATTTCATTAAATAGGTCAAAATCTGAACTTTTCAACTGAGGAAAGATTTTCTTCCAGGTATAGGTGTTAAAATCATTCGGAAGGGAAAGGGAGTTTTTAAAAAAAATGATACCTCTGATGTTTTTTCTATTGCTATTTAGAGACTGCCCTAATTGCAAAATGTTGTGTTTTTGCCTTTTGTGGAATTTCAAAACATTTACAGGTGGGCACTTTCAGAAAAGTCAACTTTAAACAATCTTGCCCACTATGATGCATAGTAACTACTAAGATATTGTCATGTAAAGTTTAAAGTTTTGTCTGCACTATTGAATGTGCTGTGGTTAAAGTAATACAAAGTATAATGGAGAGTTGTTGCAGCTTTTTAGTATTTTTTTTCAACTCGGAGAATCCTTGAAAATCAGCTTGCCCTATATTTTTTTATTTTAACAGATTTCAATTCTGTTTCATATAAAATCTTTGATTTTATTTATACAATGACTTTTGAATAGCCATCCGCAATATGATGGAACTACAGACAGCGAAAATTTTTGCAAACACTGGCCTTGCCTTAACAGACACTGAGCCAGATTTTTAATTTGCCAGCTCCCAAATTAACAGTTTGCAGGGCAAATTGTTTAATCTATAAAGCTTAGTTTTAGCTAGTACTCATGTATTAATAGCAACAGTAAATAGCTCAATGCATGACATCTAATTTTCAGCCAAGTGATAACCTTACAAATATATTAAATTAACTAGAATTATGTTGTATTGAAAATTGACACTCTTATTGGGTGTATGTTTGTTTGGATCAGACTATACATTTAACTGACTGTCTGTGAAAATGGGGTGCAACACAAGACATTAAATAGCCACAGGGAATAATATTAATACTTGGCTTTATTGCAAATGAAAACCTTCATGAAAAGTTAATATCCAACATTGTTCAATCGAGAAGTGGGTAAAGACCAAGGGAAATAACCCATGAAAGATTGAGAAGTGGTTAAAGAGGACCAAGGGAAATAACCCATGAAAGATGAAAGAGATTTTGATCCATTTGATATTTTTTCTCATAACACAACTAACTGGACAAATTTGGTTAGGAGTAGTTTATCTATTTCAGTTCTGTAAAACTCCAAATTTGTTAACGTTACCAAATTCATTAACTGTTACCGTTTTCATTAACCTTAAAGTTATCAAATTTGTAAACTTTCTAGATATTTTGGTTTTGACATTTTAATACACAACTTGGCCGGTCTCTACTACATAAACAATAAATCATATTTCTGTCTGGTAAAAATAAAATCCATCATGGAAGTAAAAAATTACAGTACACTAGTCCAAAAGGTGAAATTTCAATTGTACCAACTTCATTGGAGAGATTATTTATTAATTTTGGACTCATGGTTCAAGAATATGTTTATTCTTTTACAAGATAACGAGAGTCAAAAACTTAATTGATTTTACAATCAGCAGAATTTAATTTCATTCCAAGATAAATTTTACACAGTTAACAAATTCGTTAACTCTGAGATAATTATACATTATGTTTTGATATCAGCGTAGACAAAGTTACTAATATACAATACAATAGTCATTGTCGGAAAATATAAAATTTATTTAGGCGAGCTTTAGAAACATGAGAAAATGTGAGGTTTAGTGAGCCTTTTTCCCATGTTTCGCAGAAAGCCCAAATAAATTTTATCCAGCTGCTGTAAAAATGTGGGAAACGCCATGAAGTAATCTGTCTTCATGTTAACAAGAAAAGTAGAAAGTTTATTCTACCCCTGTTATTAGACCGGAAATGGCTTGATTGCAGGATAAAATTCATTAACCAGTTACCAAATTTGGTAAAGTTAACGAATTTGGAGTTTTCCAGAACTGATTTGTGAGAAATGAGACATAATTAGTAGCATTGTATCAAAATATTTAACATATAAACTTCGAATTAACAAAAAAGTTCATAGCAGTAATGGCATTCCAACTCCGCCATTAATAAACTTAAAGTTACAAAAAGACAAAATTATCTGTGATCTTTTTTGGTTTAAGGCAAAGATAAAAACAGTTACACCCTTCAACTTTCTTTAAAAATGGAAAGTTAAATAAAAAAAGTAATAAATAATACACAATAAGGTGGACTTACTGTTTCTCTTTCATTTTTAGATTTCTTGAATTCTGTAGAATTTTAGTCAGGTATTTTAATTAACACGTTTTGTATAATATCAAATATGTCATCTACAATATAAAAATTTCCACTACAGGTAATTCAAAAGTTATCAAACAAGATATAGTCTTGTAAAATATCATATATTTTTTAGCTGTTGATTTATATAGGATTTAGTAAATCCAGAACTTTATTTCATTGGTTTCTTTTTCTTTTTGTTTGGTCCAGTTAAGTTAGGTAATAATTCCCTCTGGCAGTTTCCACTAATGTCTTATACAGATAAAATACAATACCATATACAAATCACATTAAATAGATTTTGTGCATTATAATGGTTTATGTACAATTTTAATATCAGCATTAAAATGGAATTTAATTAGTAATTCTTATGGATGAACATCATTTAATGGCATACCAGGGTTCTCCATTGAAAATGATTTCATTCAGGTTTTACATAATTACATTAGCAGTTGGTATAGTACACATTGTGAAGAAAACCCTATGGTCAACAACATATAACTATAAAATCTGTACCATGTGGTTTCCCAGGATATATGACTTTCTTATATAATTGTTTATGTAAGTTGCGTAAATTTCAACACTTAAATCATAGAAGTTGTTGTAATAGTTTGAAACTCTAATAAAATTTCATAACTCTTTTTTAATTGGTTTTTCCAACATAAAAATCCGGTATGTATTAGTCTGGTGATGTAGGTTGGTGGATAGACAGGTGGGCATGCAGTTTGGAGGTCCATTGGCCACAAATCGATCTCCTCTGAAAACAGTAGGCTAATGGTAACCAAACACATATGAATGTCTTTAGGTGGTCCTCTTTGAAAATTATGTCTGGGGATAATTAGACCTTGGACCACCAATTTGGCAGCTGTAACTAAAAATGGAAAAGCAGCAAAAATATACTTAAAAATAATCTCCATTAAGTCATTAGGAACTTTGGTGGATGTGACAAAATAGATGTTCCTTTTCAAAAATTATTTCTAGGGATCAATCTTACCTTTCAAATTTATGTTGGGGACAGAACATCTAGCCAACACAAATAGACAAATCTTCCGAACATATTAATCATTTTCTGACCCCTGAAAAACTGTGCAAGGATGGAGGAATTGGACAAAAATTGAATGCAAGAATCTGGACCTTTGATTAATATGGCAGACAACGTTAAATTGAATAAAATCGGGTAATATACTTTGAAATCTCTGAAACTGCCGGGTCATTTGACACAAACTATTGTGGAGGTTATAAATCCTGGTGGAGGGTGGGGGGGGGGGGGGTTACTCCGTTAAAAAGTTGGTATGTATGTGCCAATTCTGGTGCTCAAACTGGAACCTGTCATACCCTGTCAGTGACATTCAATGTTCGAAGGTAACCCTGTTAATGACAACTGCATGGTCAGTCTCATCATTGATGATCACTGATAACGATATAGTACATTGTTTTTAGTCTTACATTTTAATTAAAACAGAGTGATTTGTAGTGTGTAGCAGACCCTGTGCATATGACAGATGATTTATACGTTCCACAATGATAAAATTATGAATAAATAATCCTGTTATTGACAAGGGTAAAAATAGCAACCCTGACCATGACAGGACATGTGTAAAAATAGGCCCTGTTCTGCAGTACATACATACTACCATTTCTAATGGAAGTAATCCACGGGTCATAAATAAAGTCATAATAAGGTTTGTCATACTTGCTTAAAGATTCCTTGTGAGCAATACAGGCTCCTACAAGCCTCTAGTTTTATTTTGTCTGAATCTTTTTCATATTTCATTGTGTATTTTTTTAATGTTGTTTGTCATCTCTGTGCAGAATTTCTTGTACATGAAAATTAAAACAGGGATTTGAAATAGCACCAGATAATGCTATTGATCAATTGTATATACCCATGCTGATGAATTTCTGTACCCGGCAAACTCTAAGCTATTGGGGCTAGTAAATTTTCAGTTCTGAAAAGCATGGGGCTAGAGAGTGTGACCAGAAAACCTCAACCCCTGTAAAATAATTAAATTCTAGTGAAAAGCATTCACACAACTGTAAGCCTTGTGTAAATCTTAAAAAGAACAGGTAGCACTGATTGAAGAGATTCACTGATACAGTTTCAATAGATTTTTCACTCTGACCTATAATACATTCTTTTAATATTTGGCCATGATAACCTCCTTTGTCCATGCTTTGTTCTGTTTTTTTTTATTCATGACAAATGCAGTAATACAAGTGTCCGCATGTATTCAATATTTAACTAATTGTCCAACTTTAATACAATCCATTACTTGATATTATTGGAGCAGATCATCCTATTGTACCATATAGTGTCAAACGGTCAGGAAATTGGATTTAAATTATTATGAAAGTCATAATAGGAAATGCCCCTTTTGTAATTGAATTCTCTTAGAGTTCAGAGTGAGACTTTAAAGGGAAGTATATAAGGATGACTGGCTTCAGATTAATTGACATAAAATGGAAAGGGTCGAAATATATAATACAAATTTTCTCCGCCTTTTGTTAAATTAGTGTCAAAATTACAAAACTGAAAATTTTTGCTTATTTCACCATTAGAGCTATTGCAATCATCTATTGTGTATCTATTCTTTCAGTTCAATATTTCAAAAAGAGTTGTCTCCCTTCTCATAGTAAACCTTTTTGCAGCCACTGAGAATGCATATTATGAGAATGAAAATAAATTACTGATGAGATACTTTTTCAGGATGGTGTGATCATTGAGAACATGCATGATGTTCCATATCTACACACAGATAAAGTTGGACCAGAAATTACAGCTAGTATGGCCATTATCTGCCATCAGATAAAAAAGTTGTTTACCTCAGGACCTGTTGGTGTCCAAATATTAGCAGGTGCTAATAAACAGGCATTAGCTGTTGCAAAAGCAGCAGGTGAGGTATGTTATAATCAAGAAGAAATAATTGCACTTGCAAAAAAATTATTCATAAATAAAAAAAACCCAAGAGGCCTTATGTAGTCCAAACAGCCCAGATAATTTTTTGTTGTCTTAAAGAAGAATTATATCCAGTTAATAAAAAATCATATGAAACTGTTGCCATTATGGATCAGAAGCTGAGCAGTGTGTTATAGGTTGAAAAGAAAAAAGACTGCCACACTGTTTTCAGAGTCTTTGAACCAAATAAGATCTGAGTATATCAAAGGACTCTTACAATTATATATTACTATGCATTTCAAACTGGGTTATTCCCCTTTCTGTATTTGTATTTCTTATTTTGTGTTGAAAATTTTTCTGTGTTTTATTTACTAGGTTCATTGTAAAAAATTTCAATCTTGTTTTACTGAAACAATAAATATAATTTCAATTTACAAAGCTATTTTACTAGGCTTCCAACATACATGTGTTGTTTAAAAATCAAGACTGTTGAAGATACACTAATAATGCAGTCGTGATTTGATTATTGTATGCACTGTAAATACGATTTTTAAGTTTTATATGTTAAGTGCTTAGACTAATTGTGTAATAAGATAAGCGCTATATATGTCATGCAAAAAAAAATGATAATAAATAATCATTCTTCCAGGAATATTATTGAAACTCCAATGGTGTTCTTTTATGTACTAAAAAGTAATTTGTTTAACAACAGACTTGTAGAATCATGACTGTCAGAACCAAATCAGAATATATAGAAATAAAAATTAAATGCTGTTTTAAGATATATCTCTTGCCAGAATTAAAAGAAACAAGCAATATTTTATAATTCAACGAAAGTATCACTTTTACTATAACCGTACTACAATTTTTCTGTAGGTCTGGATTTTATAAGAGCTGAAGGCTTTGTATTTTCTCATGTGGCAGATGAAGGCTTGATGAATGCATGTGCTGGCGATCTGCTCAGATATAGGAAACAGATTGATGCAGACAACATACTTGTATTTACAGACATTAAGAAAAAACATAGGTAACGTTTGTTATTGAACACACCCATGCCTTGTTATAGTATTTATATCTTGAAAGCTGTTTGAAATAGTTTTATATGTTAATTTTTTGGTATTTTTTATGGCATCATTGGATCTCAGTCTTTCTATCCATCCATGTGTATCCTACAAATTGTGTTTGTTTCCTATCATCAGTGCTGGTTGTTGTTATGTTCACAATCCCTTACAGTGATTGAGAATTTCTACCTTCAAGATAAAGTTCAAGTTTTTAACAGCTTCCATGCTTTGAAAAAGTCAAAGCAATACAACAATTCTGAATATATTAATTGAATTTAAATCAAGTATATCCTTATGAAATTTTGGAGAAAAAAAACCATTGCACTTTTTTTTTAAGATGTCAATTATTTCGATCAAAGAACAATGAAATATCTGCATAAAATGGGATACTTGTATTTTAGACAAAGCAAATATTCATATATTGGTATTTTAAGGATTTTTAGCTTGCTTGGCCAAAGGCCATGGGAGCTTTTGTCATCACTTGGCATCCGTCTGTCTGTCCATCGTCTGTCTGTTAACTTTTCACATTTTAATCTTCTCCTCTGAAACCACTTGGCCAAATGGAATTAAATTTGGCAGGAAGCATCTATGTAAGGTCTTTTATAAAGTTTGCTCATTTTGTCCCGATCAGACAACAAACATGGCCGCCATGGCAATTTTTGTTTCTGATTGGCTGAGTTTTCAAAAATCTACTCTGAAACTGCTAGGCCAAATGGAATAAAACTTGACAGGAAGCATATATGGGAGGACTTTTATAAAGTTTCCTCATTGCGTTCCTATCGGAATACAAATATTGATGCCATGGGCAGTTCTTGTTTCTGATTGGCTCATATGAAAAATATCTTCTCCTCTGAAATCGCTTGGCCAGATGGAACGAAAGTTGACAGGAAGAATCTACGGGAGGTTCTTTACAAAGTTTTCCTCATTTCGTCCTTATCGGGCAACAAACATGGCCGTCATGGGCAATTCTTGTTTCTCAATGGTTGATTAAAATTGTTTTTTTCTCTGGAACTGCTAGGCCAGATGGAATGAAACTTGACCGGAAGCATCAATGATAGGTGTGTTATAAAATTTCCTCATTTTGTCCTGATCGGAATACAAATATGACTGCCATGGTCAGTTCTTGTTTCTGATTGGCTGATTTAAAAAAAATCTTCTCCTCAGAAATCCCTTGGACAAATGGAACGAAACTTGACAGGTAGCATATAATGAGAGGTCTTTTATAAAATGTCCTCATTTCGTCCCGATCAGACTACAAATATGGCTGCCATGGGCAATTCTTTTTTCTTATATGGCTGATATAAAACAATCTTCTCCTCTGAAGTTGCTTGGCCAAATGGAACAAAACTTGACAGGAAGCATCTATTTGAGGTTCTTTACAAAGTTTCCTCATTTTGTCCTGATCGGGCAACAAGCATGGCCGTAATGGGCAATTCTTGTTTCTAATTGGCTTATTTAAAAAAAAAATCTCTAAAACTGCTGGGCCAAATAGAGCCAAACTTGACAGAAAGTGTCTATGGCTTATACTAAAAATCTGCAAAATGGCAGAATTGCTTGAAAACAAGCATGGCCTGAATGTTCCTCATAAGGTGCTGATCAAGTGTTGTTACTTTGGTGCCAATCAGTCATAAGGTCCTGATCAAGTGTTGTTACTTTGGTGCCGATTCCTCATAAGGTGCTGATCAAGTGTTGTTACTTTGGTGCCAATCCCTCATAAGGTGCTGATCAAGTGTTATTACTTTGGTGCCAATCCCTTATTAAAGATGGCCACCAGCAGAGGACTTAGGTTAATATAAGACCCTATGGGAAATACATGCAAAAATCTGGAGAACCGCTGAATCTTAGAATATGCTCTGAATCTCTGAATTTAGAATCTCTGAGGTACATCAATAAAAAACGGTTTTCATGAGCGATACAGGCTCAGCCCTCTGAGCCTCTAGTTTAGATATGTTTGAAAAACAAGTTCCATTTTGAAGAGACAAAGGTTTCCTGAAATTGAAAGCTATTTTTTGTACAAAAAATTTGAATTTACTACTTTAAGGAAAAAAAGTAGATGAACTGAACTTTTGGATTATTTTAGGACTATGCAATTTAATTATTTATATAAGCATTTACAGGTTTAGTTTTTGGTAAGCTAATTACCCATCATGCTAAGAATGAGGAGTAAACTTCATGAATATTATATTCACATTTGTCTGAAGTTTCATTAAGTATGGTACTACAATTTCATAAATCTGTTAGTCCAGTGGTCTTTATTTGATAAATATGGAGTATGTAATTGTTAATTGATAAATGTCCCAGAAAAAAGGAGAAATTTTGATCAGTCTGATGGAATAACATAAATATTACAGCAGTTTTTTATTTTATATTTAACGATAAATGAACCTGAAATACACTTGAGATTAACCATCACTTGGACTTGATATTGGATTTTTCAGTTGTTACAGAAGATTTTCTGTTTTGTAATACAGATAAATTTTATTAGCCATATTCTGTAATAATGATCAAAACTTGAAGTTTTTATTGAATTCTACCATTTTGGAAGATGTTTTATGTTACAGATTTAATTTTCCTTGGAGAACGAAAGTTTTAGCAATCAAACGTGTTGTTTTCATCATCTAAGATCTATAAACAGTGGCAAAAAATAAATTGTCAATTTTTAGTGTCAAGAGAATTTAGACGTCAAGCAGCCTTTTAAGCTTACCCGGTCTAAAGATCCATGTGAGCTATTGCAATCACTTGGCATTTGTTGTCTGTAAACTTTTACATTTAATTAAAGTTACTCTGGAACCACAGGAAGAGTTGTGATAAAAGTTTGGTGTAATGGTTCTTAAGTTGTCCCCTTCCAAACTTTTGTCCAGGAGTTTTCTCCCATAACCAGTTTGGCTGCAATTACTAAAAATAGAAAAATTGGCAAATAAGTCTTCTCATCTGAAATCTTGTGGCAACAGAGACCAAACATTAGTAATCCTTAAATCATATCAGGGGATGCTGACTTACAACCAATATGGCTACTGTCACACTCAATTTTTAAAACCAATAAAAGACGTGTAAGAATCATCTCAGAAACCATGAGGTAACCAGTATTGTTGCTTTACAAATTTTGATGCACTGTTACATAAAAACATAATCCCTCATAGTTTCTCATTAAATCTTCATTTTGAAAATGTAATAAACAAAAAAGCTAATCCTGACCAAACAACACTTAAAATTCACTCATGCTGACCCTGTATGCACATTTGTGATTTCTTGTGTTATTTGGTCCTTCAGAAAATTGACAAATTTCCAAATTAATTTCGGTTATAATTTTCCAACAGTCAAAGATTGGTTATACTGTAATTATACAATGGTCAAATGGAAGTTTATATGTATTTATTTCATAGAAAAATTGTTAAGAAGTGAAATATATCAGGTTTCACGGTAGGAAATAAATTCAATAGTCCAAAACATATTTCCTGATTCTACACAGAATTGGCAGATTTCCAAGTATTTTGCAGAGTGGGCTCTAACATCACACAGCTCTACAAATTCGAAAAAAGGCTGTATGATCAATTGATTACAGCCTCTTGGTTTTTATGTTATGTTTAATAAAAATACTCTCCTAAATTAGAGTGTTGACAAAATGTTTATAGATTTTGTTGTTTTCTACACTTATCAGTAATAAAAATCACACATGTCTATTTTGTAATAATTGCTATCAATAATTGTTAAATCAATACCAGATTGAATTAATGATTTTATCTATAAACATTCCATATGCGGAAGGAATAAATAACAAGCAATTTCTTGTTGAAATCTGATAATTGAAGGAAATTGCAACTGATTTTCACCTGGATAACTTTAATGAAGAGATATGTGTGACTAATATGATGATTTAGAATCATAGAAAAACTATGATCAAAGATTCTGATTAAATAGCATGAACGATGCTGCAATTATGTCACTTGTAATTAACTTTTGACATAACGATTTTCTTCCTGTTCTAGAATGAAACATTTTTTTGCACTTTAAAAGCTTTTCCCAACCTTTATTATGTTAGGAGTTGAATGTATTAGGGAATGTTTGTACATCAACACTAATCCAATTTGTATTTAATTTCTTGGATCATATTTTGAAATTGATATGGAAGATTTTCTGTTCATTTGATTAGGAAACAAAGCAAATATTAGCTTAAAATTATGTACACATAACTAATTGGGTGTTTGTGTCAGTTTAAACATTGGCTCTGAAGTAATAACTTGATTCATTGTACTGTTTAAGTTGAGAGTTAAAGTGTTACGTCATCTTTATTTTGTGAAGTTGTCATTGATTGCTATTGTCGTTTTCAACTGTTCATTTTGTTCATATGACACTGAAGACGTTTTGTGGCTGCCCAATAGTAATCATTCTATCTGTAGGTCTGTTAGCATATACATCTCATACATTAACTTAAGTTTGCTTTGACTGTTACTCATTATCTTTTTACATGATGCTGGGGTTGATAAAACAAAATACCTGTAATTTTTAACAAAGTTTATGCCCCGCCTATGATAGTACAGGGGCCTTTTGTTTTTCGGTCCATGTGTGCGTCCATCCGTTTGTTATACAGTCCCGAATCAGGTTAAAGTTTTTGGTGAAGATAGTTTAGGATGAAGTTGTAGTCACATCAACTTGAAACTTAGTACACATGTTCCTTATAATGTGGTCTTTCTAATTTGCATGCCAAATTAGGTTTTTGACCCCATTTTAATGGTTCACTGAACATAGAAATATGAAAGTGCGCAGAAACAGTACATTCTTCAGTTAAAGTTTTTGGTTAAGGTAGTTTAGGGTGAAGTTGTAGTCAAATCAACTGGAAACTTAGTACACATGCTCCTTATAATGTGGTCTTTTATTGGCTTGCTGAATTAGAGTTTTGACCCCATTTTCATGGTTCACTGAACATAGAAATATGATAGTGTGGAAACAGTACATTCTTAGGTTAAAGTTTTTGGTGAAGATAGTTTAGGGTGAAGTTGTAGTCACATCAACTTGAAACTTAGAACACATGTCTCTTTTAATGTGGTCTTTCTAATATGCATGCCAAATTAGAGTTTTGACCCCATTCACTGAACATGGTAAATGATAGTGCGAGCATGTTATCATGTCCTGTGGACACATTCTTGTTATATTATGCCATACAGGAGTAACATGACTTTAGTCATTTTTTATGGCAGTTATTCATATGTCATACCATAAGTCAAGATTGGTAAGACATGATGCTCACAATTCAAATAATAATTGGAAAGGTCCTTTTCATTTTGGTTGATTTTGGATTTGTCACTAAGGAGTTATGGGACTGGAATCATAAAAACTTTTCATGTTTCATACCATACCTCAAATTTGCTTTGAACTATGCTCATAATGTTTTTACACAATGTTTGGATTGACAAAGAGAGTTAAAAGTAAAAATTGCCCAACGTTTCGACCAATATGGCCTTTATCACGAGCATGAAAAAATAAAAAGGTATTGACTCTTGGAAACCCAGAGCAAGTGTTCCTCCAAGAGTCAACATCTTTTCATTTTTGCCCTGGGTTTCAGAATGTTGGGCAATTTTTACTTTTAACTTTGGTTGTTTTTTTTATGATTTTGTATTGGTTTTGTTCAACTTGTGCATTTTGTACATTTTATTCGTTTGATGGCTTTGACAGCTCACAATTTCAATTTATTTTCCATCTCTTAGAATTATTTCTTCTAATTGAAAGGAAAATTTTATTAAGGTTTTCATGTTAAGAATTCTATTTTAAACTATAATAAAAATTATATATTTTAATGGTTTTATAGAGTAAAATGATTGACATGTTCATTATAGGGCCATATATTTGACCATCTGACTTAAGGTTCTTATGCCTCTTGAATAATTTGAATTTTTTTTTTTTTAGCAAATTAGTTTTTGCAACTGGGATACTCCATTGATTTTTTCATTAAATAGATCATGCTTGAATTTTCCAAACAGAGTTCTATCTTTTTACTCCATTAAATACATGGTAAAAATGAAAACATTCTTGAAAATCAAGAAGAGATTCAATCATTGCTGTTTAATTAAGAATCTTTAAAATTGATGAGAATTATGGTCAAACAGCGGCACCAATTCAATTTAGATTCTAGCGATTTTTCAGTGTTATTTATAGGTTTTTAAAGAATGATTTCAGTCAGTGATTTCCTCTTGATGATCTTTTATAATATCAATTTTCTCTTAAAAGAGAAATTATTGATAAAACATACTCATTACGGAAAGTCAACAAAAAAGGGAGAAAACAATTTACTGCTAAGACAAGTTCGATAAAATATGATGGTTTGTAATGGATTAGCCAATGATACGACTGTCAGTTGAGTGACTAGTAGAGCTGAATGCATGACATCACGGTTCTTGGATCTGATGGAGCTTTACACCTGGAAGGTTATATAAACACTCTTGCAGCGATTGGGGAATTCACAAAATTGACAGCTCTGTATGAATTTTGATGTTTTTGTAGTGATTGATTATTGGATGATGAGACACTATTTGATGGTTGAACTAAGAACTGCACATTATCGTGGAACAAAATGCCAATAATTTTGATGTGTTAAATCCCTCTTGGGGAAAGGGTTCTGTGTATGAATATAAATGACGAAATGAATTAATGTTATTATTTTTTTCCATAAATATTGATTATAACTACTGTATTTTCTGGACTATAAGTCTATGTGGACTATTGGTCTAATTAATACTTTCTCCATAGACTTATAATGGTAAAATGGTCATTTTAAAGTAAAAAAGTCTCGACCTATAGGCAGTAAAATACGGTATATTAAAGGCTAGAACCAGTTTTGGTCTATATTAAGCATATCTATTGCACTCATAGTTAATTTTATTTGAAAAAATTGTCATTCCATTATCTACAGTAATAATGTTTTATTTTAACAAATTGTTTTATGCACCTGTTGGCTGTCTTCTCAATAAAAATGTAGCTGGTGAGGTCATGACCTACAATAATTTTCTCACAGTATGCTGCCATGTACATGTATCCATTTTAAGGCATAAACTTGTGGATAATTATAAAAACAAACAGTTATTCACAAATAATGTCACAAGTTACTCTGTGCCCATTCATTTTAACTTCGATAAGCCATATACTCTATACAATGCCATAATTATATAAAGATAAATTAATCAGAAAAAAAGAATTAACATAATTAAAATCAAGTTCGCCCAACAACCAAAAAAAAAAAATTATTAATAATTGGAACCTCTAAACACTTGATAGGCCAGACTAAATGCACTTTAAGAAGTCCTTAAAAATTCAGTTAGCCCATATAGGTGATATTTATAATCTATTTTCACCACAATTTTACAGTTAAACATTATGGTTTCTGCATGTCATTCTACATACACAGGACAATTTCCATAGAACATTATATGGCAAAAGACCATGCTAATGTTCAGCAGACTTCCGAAACAGATTACATGTTGTATATATATATAATTTATTTTTATAGATGCTACGAAATGAGTTTCAACTTTGGAAGGAAATATCTAAATCCTGCTTTAAACTACCGGTAGCAATTTAATTTATTTTCCATCAAAAAGAAATATACAGTCGAACTTTGGTGGCTAGATCGAACATCACCTGTGGCTTGAAACATTATGAAAATCCGGTCAATTTTCTCTTTACTTTAATGTTAAAAAAGCCCTGGTTTCTTGAACACCGATTTTTCGAAAAGTCAAACAAAAAAATTTGGTTCTGACAATGATAAGACTGTATTTACTACTCAAAACTTGAACTCCGTAATTATAGACCAAACTTCCTATTGTTTCTGCACACCAGCAAGCGTAACGGCATTATGACTTAAGGGTTCTATGACGTTGATTTCTGCTAGTTGAAAAGTGGTAGATTGTTGTGTTGTGTTTCGCGCAATTTACAGTTTCCAATAAGACGTCCATCATAGATGAAAAGTTTTTTTTTCATATTTCAGAAAATACTGAAAATTATGTATGTAAAACATTCTGTTTTAAGATAAATCATGAAAAAGCCGTAAAATTAATATAGATTTTTTTTTTTATTTAGTACTATCTGAGAAAATATCAGTCACGACATTTTTGCCAGGAAAAGTTATATAATATCACTAATATCATATATTTGTTGGCTAAAGTTTCAATTTTTGTTTATTCTCAAAATCACTCCCAAAAATTTGTAGTAAAGGTTATAAACTCAATATTTTTTTCCAATTTTTGCGTATGTTTGCACAAAAATCAAAAGGGTTATTTAAGATAATGTCCTATAGCATATAGAATTTAATGCAGTATTACGGGAACAAATAAAAAACTTTACTCAAATGTAATGAATTTGAGGTCCGACAATCATATAAGTATTTTTGCATTCTATGTACAATTTTTGTTCTTCTATATGGTAGAGACACATAACAGAAAATGTTCATTGACAAAATACGGTTATTATGATGTCAATGTTCATTGATACTGTGGAGGGAAGACGTTTGGACAAGATCTGGCAAAATTTCATTAAAAATAACTTCTTCTTTTTTTTAATTGTACGGTGAACCCCTATTTTCACTCTTTCAGTTGCAAGTTAAAGACGAATGACATTCTTCATGAAAGTATAGAGCAAAAATATGTTCAAGATTTTTGTCAGTTTTAAAATAATTTAGCCTAAATTTCCCCTTTTTTGGCAGGGAAAGGTTATTTCATAAAATTTTAAGCAAAATACTTAGCCAAATTTCTATTATGGAAAGATATTGTATCTATGGAACTTTTTCTTTGAAAAACTGAAATCCATATATACTTACAAAACTATTGAACAGAATTACCATGAAATCATTTGATGTTACATTTTTTGTAACTTTGCTGGAACCTATTTTTTTATGTTGTCATAGCAACGAAACTATATTGGTGACCCATACTTTTTATTGGCTTAAATTGCTTTAAACTCTTCACATAACAACTCTTTGAATTTTGAAGAAAAGATATTTCCAAGAACTGAATATGTTGTTTGCTCTTTAAATGTGCAGGTGTGTTACCTGATACTTACTTGTGTTATAAAACTAGATTAGTTTGTAATTGTTCACTGTGCGATGTAATTATAATGTCATGATAATTGTTAATTAGTGTTTAACCTTTGAACTTTGTAATTAAAAATATTTCATGGTGATGATCAGCTATACCAATTAGTATATGGTATGGTAGTGGCAATTTTTCTTGCTTGAACAAACTTCGTTAACTTGAACTACCGATTACTCAAACAGATTTCAAAGGCCCCTTGGAGTTTGAAGTTCTACTATAATTTACTGTCAATATCTATTATGGTCCGAATACCAGTACCTCAAATCAAAATTTGGTGTATGAATTTTTAGGTACAATGTATTATTCTTTTTCTTGGAATTTGCCAAATTCTGTCAAATTACCACATTGATTAATTACCTTATCAAGCTGAACAAATAAACAATACATGCACCAATACCTAGATAATTTTCAATCATATGCAGATGAGGATTTAAACTTTATTTCTTTTATCTTTTAATATGATTGTTTAAAATTGTAGTTTACTGATTTGCATGTATTGTTCCATAAACAAATGCAGTGAAAAAGTTAATATCAAATTTTTAAATACCCGGTATAATGTTATGAATGCCAAAAAAATTTACCAAAAAATTAAATATGTTTTGAATATATTAAGTTGGACCAATAGTTTTGTTTATGAAGATGTGGCATCCTTTGAGTTTAATGTATAACACATCTTCCAACCGTGGGATTATTCATGATAAATTCCAACCTGTTTACCGAAAATATATTTTGAAAATTGTCCATTTATCTGATATCCACAACATTATTTGAAATTGCAAAAATCATTTGATAATTGATTTTGTCCAAAATAGAAATATGATAAAACAACTTTATATCAGCACATCTGAAATGTGATTCTTCATGATAAATTCCAACCTGTTTAATGTTTTATATATTTTGGAAATTGTCTGTTTATCTTTATTTGCATGATATTATATGAAATTGCATGATGCAGTTAGATAATGAATTTTGTCCAGAATAAAAATATGATAAAACTACAGTAACTGTATATCAACATATTTGAAATATAATTCTTCATGATAAATTCAAGCTGTTTATTATAATTTGAAAATTGTCTGTTTGTGGAAGGGGCATATAGATTTACCCTTCTCTATTGGTACATACGTCCGGCTTGGTTAAGTTTTTGCATTTAGGTCCATATTACATATATATATTTTTGTTCAGGAACCTATTTTAGAGCTGTTGAGGTCACAATGGGAAGTCAAAGGTCAAGGTCATTGAAAATGTCCTTAGCAACCAATGGAAAAGTTCCTAGAAACCATATATATTTATAGGACTCTATAATATAGCTGTTTAAATCAAATTAGAAGGTCAAAGGTCAAGGTCATCGAACAAGTCCTTGGCAACCGACTGAAAAGTACCTAGCAACCATATATATTTATGTTCAGAGCAAGTATAAAAGCAAAATAGAAGGTTAACAGGGTCATGGTTAATATCCTTAGCAACAATGCAAACAAGACCTTAGAAACCATATATATGAATATGAAGTTAAGATAAAAGGTCAATTTAACACGGGAAAGACCTTGCAATTGTTCTCTGAACAATTGTCTTTCTAGTTTACAACTGCAAACATCTTTAGTTCAACAGAGGTCACCATCATATAAGTTCACATGACCTACAAATTTCTTGCTTGAGTGATTCCATTAAATTTTAGTGTTTGAGTCCTTATGTCAGAAACAGACAGTTAATGTAAGCAGGATATATTATGAAATTTTCATATATTTAAAACAATTCTCATAACAATTTCCTTCTTTAATAATAGATGGAAACTATGTGCAGGAGGACGAGGTATTATTGTTTTAAAGACACACAATCTCTAGTTTCACATGATATTACAATGATTTTGAAATTGCAGGTTAAGAAAATTTGTTAGACAATTGTTTTTGTCATCTTTTAACTGCTTAAAGACCTTTTCAGTGCTGCAGTCAAAACGTTTAACAATTAGCAGTGAAAAAGTATCAAAGTAAAAGTTAAAGACAAAGGTTTTGCCACACTAAAACACAGTTTAAAGTTAGAATTGTACTACTGCATAGGGTAGCTATGTCCAAAACAGTAGCTAGAACATATGCATATGTTAACAAATTTTTGACGATCTTAATTTGTAAAGGCATAGTCTTGTATTAAATCCCTTTGTTAAATTGTATATATTCTACATATGCAGTTTGAACAATAAAGTATATCTGAATTGAATTAAGTAGCTAGAATATACATACTTTAGGGCAAACTTGCTTTTCTAAATCCTTTGTGTTTTGAAAAATTGATGATAATCAAATATTAATAAAAAATTAACATATAGTTTAATTTACTGATAACAAAGGAAGATAAAAACCATTTGCATACAGTTGTATGATTTATTCAATACTTGTAATTAGCTACTGTCATGGAAACACTGCTGAAATTTTTTATCAATACTTTTGTTTTTAAAATTAAAGAAAGCTTTGTTTCAATACATAGAAAGGAATAGGAACGTGTTTTTAGCTCACCTGGCTAAGGACCCTGTGAGCTTTTGTCATCACTTTGCAACTGTTGTCCGTACGTCTGTTTTCATATTTTAATCTTCTCCTCTGAAACCAGATGGCCGAATAGAATTAAACTTGGCAGGAAACATCTATGTAGGTCCTTTATAAAGTTTGCCTATTTCATCCCAATTGGACAAAAAACATGGCCACCATGGGTAATTGTTGTTTCTGATCGGCTTAAGTTTTCAAAAAATCATCTCCTCTGAAACTGCTTGGCCAAATGGAAGAAAACTTGACAGAAAGAATACATGGGAGGTCCTTTATAAAGTTTCCTCATTTCATCTCGATCGTACTACAAATATGTCCACCATAGGCAGTTCTTTTTTCTGATTGGATGATAAAAAAAAATCTCCTCTGAAATTGCTTGGCCAAATGGAACGTAACTTGACAGGAAGCACCTATGGGAGGTTCTTTACAAAGTTTCCTCATTTCACCATATCGGGTAACAAACATGGCCGTCATGGGCAATTCTTGTTTTTGATTGGGTGATATAAAGAAATCTATTCTGAAACTTTTTGGCCAAATGGAATGAAACTTGACAGGAAGCATCTGCGGGAAGTTTTTTACAAAGTATCCTTATTTTGTCCAGATCAGGCGATGTAGCCGCCATGGACAATTCTTGTTTCTGATTGGTTGATTTAAAAAAAAAAAATTTCTCTGAAACTGCTGGGCCAAAAAGAGCCAAATTTACAGAAAGTGTCTATGGAAGGTCCTTTATCCCTCAATTTGTTCCAATTGAATAACAAACATGGCTGCCACAGACAATTTTTGTTTTCTGATTGGATGATTTACAAAAAAATCTTTTCTTCTGAAATCATTGGGCCAAATTAGCCGAAACTTCACAAAAAGCAGCTGTGTAAGGTCCTTGGCAGATTCATACACATACAGTGGACTAACTAGACCACCAGTAATAGGGTATAAAAGAAATGAAAACCTAGGCCAACTACTAAAAAAGGTAGGCTCAATCGCAAGAAACATTATAGACCAATTTAAAACGAATTAAATTGCACAAACTGAAAACTACCAAAGTTCAAACATAAATATATTTTCAAGAAAAAACCTGATGAGAGCAGTCTCTGGCCATAAGCCAAATAGTGCCTGAAACACAAAAGTGTAAGGTCCTTAAACTCTTTGTTCATGTGGAGTCAGGGAGCAATATGCTATCTTATAAAAAAAAAATCTACAGAACTGCAGAATTGCTTGAAACCAAACGTGGCCTGAATGTTCCTCGTAAGGTGCTGACCAAGTGTTGTTACTCATAGTGCAGTTGCCCATTCAAGGTGGCCACCACAGAGGGCTTAGATTAACATAAGATCCTACGGGAAATACATGCAAAAATCTTCTGGAGAACTGCTGAATTTTAGAATATGTTGACCTGTAAGCTCTAGAAAATAAGATTGTACAAGGAGTGGACATAATGATGGATCATTATCAAAACACCCCTTTTATGATACCTTTATTAACCAATGCACGACAGCCTTTTGCTCAGCTGTACAAGACCACAGACCACAATATTGTAAGACGGTATAAGATTGGAAATATCAAAAACCATTATGCATGATTCCTCTATTCACAAATATGCTGACAAAAGCTGTACAAAATACAAAATTGGTATCAGAACTTCATAATACAGGTTCTTTTAATTAAGTTTAATTCTTAACATGTTTAAATGTCAAAATTTTCCTGAAAGCAAAAATTTAAACAATATTTTATTGGAAGTACATATTGCTGTATGAAGGTCAGCTTTCAAGCTGTATAAGACCTGTACTAATGACTAGCGTGTATGGCTGTATGAAGACACACTTTCATTTTCAAGCTGTATTAGGCCATTTTTCCTGCATTAGAAATGTATTAATGACCAGTAACTGGACAGTTTTCATTGTATTTCAGCATGCTGGTTAATAGATATAGATTGTCACATGCCTGTTTCCATGCAGCCCTGATACCATCGCAAGACTTTCAAATATATGCCTAGGCACCAGCCGAGGGCAGATATGGGTCAGGGTTACATATTAAAATAGGCATGTGATTATTTGTTTACCACATATTTCACTTTCTCAGGGGTGCAGGATTTTCCCACTGCATAGAAGACCCATTGGTAGCCTTGAGCTGTTTTTTGCTCTTTGGTTGGGTTGTTGTCTCTTTGACACATTCTCTGTTTCCATTCTCTATTCTATTTCAGTATGCATGTTAGCAAAGACATTCAGCTATGGTCGATCTGACAACTTCAAAAGTCAAAAAACAAAATTCTGCGTAATGAGCGACAAAATTTTGTCATACAAAATTTAAACAGTGATAAAAGCCGTAAGTGAATTCGGGCTTTAAAGTTTTATTCCCATGTTTATGATGAAAAGAAGTGGATAAAGTTTTGAAATTGTGTTTTTGGGTAAAAAACACGGTTTTTTGAGAATTCAAAATCTCAAGTTTGAAAAATTTGAAAATTTCAGAAAATCATGGTGGGCTACCACAGAATTTTAGGTTATTTGGAGGATTACTTTTGAAATTCCCGCACCACTAAAATCGTGTATAATGTTTATTAATTGTAAGTGTTGTGGTTCTTTTGTTGGTCAGTATAGAACAAGAACAAATATTGAAACAGATAACAAAGATTTTAGTTTAACATTTTTTATCCTGTCAATGAATCGAAAGCGAGAGCCTTTGTCCTCAGCCATACTGTTTATTTCTGATCCGACATCATCATGCTTGCATGTCAAGATATCTGCCATGGGAACTGATATCGACCAGACAACCATTTGTCTTTTACAGGCAGAACAATATTTTTTTTTTGTATAAATTTGTGATAAAGCTTATTTTTGACTGTTTTGTTATTTGAGTAATGATATTGGGTTATAAGTACTTATGATCTGCTATTTTCCTGTATAGATTTTATATTTCTAGTATTCACAGACTCATGGTAATAGATAAATATCACCAGCAAAACAAATCTACTTTAATTTCATACCGGATAATCTATTTGGCCAAGTTTTCACATATATACTTTGTTATAATTCACAAGTGTTCTTTTCAGTAGGGCAAAAAACACTTAAAAGGTTCAAAAAGTTAAAATAAAGTTTTGAGCATTTAAAAAATTTATTTGTGCTAGTGGTACTCATAACAAAGAATTTGAACTTAAAAAATTACTTGATGGCCTTAGTTACTGGAAACAATCTAAAGGGCATTTAATCAGCATAAAACAGGGAACCTCAGACCATAACAAAGTATTAATTTGTCTGTAATTTAATAAACTTAAATTCAAATGTTCAAAATCAAATCATAAAAGTCAAGTACTGTTACTTGGCTGGTAAATTCATTCAAGGACTATTTATAATGTCCCAGTGTAAAATTTCAGAAGAAAAGAAGAAAAAAGTGACATAAACAGTTTAGCAGTTAACATAAAATTTCAATCTGATTAGAATTTTGTGAACATTTTTAACAATAAAATATTAGACTGCAAATTAAACTTTGTTGACAGGAATTCTTACTATCCAAAAGAAATGTACAGTCAATCAGTTAGAGCTGCCCAAGTCACTAGCAAAAAGAGGTTAATTTTACAAGCTTTGTTCAGTGTAAGGACATTTTTTTATATGTTCTCTGCTCTATATATATATTAAGATGCACATTACAGCAGAATGGGTTGTAAATCAGCAGTCATCAGCATAAATATTTTTATCATGATACTGACCTGTAGCATTTTTTATACCCCCCCAAAAACAAATTTTTGGTGGGGGGTATATAGGAATCATCCTGTTCATCCATCTGTCCGTCTGTCTGTCTGTCTATCCATGTGTCTTGTATATGCAACTCCTCCTAAACCATTCAATGGATTTTGATGAAACTTTATATGAAGGTTGGTCATCATATGTAGATGTGCATGAAGCAAGATAATTATTGCCGGATGCTTGCAAAGGAAGGTAAGCCAACTTAAGGGTTTTACATGTTTAAGGCATATAAGCTCAACTCCTCCTATACCATTCAATGGATTTGGATGAAACTTTATATGAAGGTTTGGCATCATATGTAGATGAGCATGAAGCAAGATAATTATCGCTGGATGCTTGCAAAGAGAGAAAATCCAACTTAAGGGTTTTACATGTTTAAAGCTTGTAAGCGCAACTCCTTGTATTGCAAACTCAGTGAGGCCACCCACAGTTCTAGTTATTTTTAAAATTTTTGTGAAATTAGAAATAATTGATACATGTATATGAAAAAATTTTGAAAATAAAATGTGAAATGAGTAAATGTTTTTTGTTCAGTAGATAGCATACTCAAGTTATATATTTTATTTATTGCAGACATCTAGGTCTGTAAATGGATTCTATTGAGAATCATGTCAAAGGTTCTTTGATATAGAAGCCTATTATCTGCTGTCAATAGCAGAGCAGCCATTTAACTGCTAAAATTTGTTTAAACACGAAAATGATATAGCCAAGGAGCTGTGATGATAAAAATATTGATTTTGTTTTATAGGAAGGAGATAGGGGGATTATACAGATACATGATAAAGTAATTATATTTTTGAAGCGTATTAAATGTAATTCAGTATCTCTCATCTTCATCTGCCACTTAATCCTCTTATTTTAAATCAATACATTAATCAGATTAGACTCACAGAATATATTTCATATAATCTCTACGTCCCAAAAAAATATTTCAGTGATTGAATTATTAGTTTACCTGGAGTAAAGGTTCAGGTGAGCTTTTTCCATCGCGTGGCTTCTTTTGTCACAAAGTTTTAAATGATTTTCGAAATCATATCCATTGGATCATGCTTTACAGTAGTTTAAAATCATTCCATATAGGATTTTTTTCTAAGATCTTATCAGAAATTATTAGCAATTTGGCAGCATTGCCCTTTTTAGAATTTTTAGTTTGCCTCCAGTTACTATCTGTAATATAGATTTCATGATCCTCTGAGTTTGGTAATTTTTTAACTCCAAACTTGTATCTCAGGTACTATAAGAAATAGTTTCATGTACTAGGCAAGCACCCAACAAGAATTTATGTCAACTATGACCTAGATTTCATGCTCCATGGAGCATATAACAAGAACTAGCACACTGTAACCTAGATTTCCTGATTCACTGACCAAATTTCATTGTTTTAGATAAGGCAAACTCTCAAATTGTTGGTAACTAAATGTTGACCCTGTCAACCAAATGCAGTTAAACATATGATTCTATCAATATGAGAAATTGATTTGTTATATATTAGTTTATCAGGAGAAATGCAAGTTTTCATTTTGTTCTAAATCAATGAATTTTCAGATTTTTGGCCCTTGAACTCAGAAAATTCATGAACTTTTTAGGATTGTGATGCTTTCCTAAATATAACTGAGAATTGTTTGATTTAAGATGTATAGATCAGGCTCATAATTTTGCCTTTTTTTTTTTTAAAGATAAAGATAAGTTTATTGTACAAATCAGGCCTCCAGCCCACAGTACAAATATCAATTTACAATATATTAATATGTCAACTACAGTTATCATGATTATCACCATTACATAAGTAAACATATATATATTTAAATCAAAGTCCACATAAATAAACAGAAACATATTGTACATCTGTAGGTAAATGATTACAATGACAGTACCTCTTTTCAATATTGGGATTACTATGACACCACTAAGGTAGAAATTGTTTTCTAATGTCCGACAATATTGGACAAATAAGCATATAATGGTACTCATCTTCTACTAAATTAAAATTACACAACTGACATAATCTAATGAAATAGCAGTTGTTAGCAGACAAAAAAATTTAGCAACTATTAAACAAAAGACATATTAAAAGAAATAAGCCTTTTCATGATGTAGCAGAATAACGTACTGCATACTATTTGTGGCTACAAATGAATAATAATGTAAAAAGCTTTATCATCTTTTGAAAAATAACAATTCTGACAAAAATCTGCACCAGCCAAAAAATATATCAGATTGCTTGTCTCTCAGGTTATGAAGAAGATTTTATGCAAAAAATTTAGCTTGATTTTAGTGCAAATCTTGCTTATAGTATGGTGAATGTTGGATGGGTGGGTGGGGAAGATATTGTACCTATTTTATATAATCATCTCCTCCTACAGCTTTTAATTCAGATCTTTGAAACTTTGCAGAATGTTTATGGACATATTGAAGATGTGAATGAAGGAGTATGATGTCATTTGAAGAACTTTTTCCAAATTTTTTATGCAACAAATGTGTATAAAGGGTACCAATTTCTTGTCATTATTAAACTCCTCCTACAGCTTTTAACCTTTGAATCTTTGGAGAATGTTCATTGACATATGTCTGAAGGAGTATAATGTCATTTAAAGAATTTTTCCCAGATTTTTTATGTTGCAAACTTAGTCATTTCTCACAAAAATTGTATCCCCCAAGCTTTTTATTACATATACAATGTTTTGTCTTGAATCTCACATTAATTTTGTGACTGGTCATCAGAAACCAATCCTTTTGTACACAACACAAACCGGCTATTGAGTCTTTGACCAATTTTTTTATTAAAATTTTGAATAATACAGTACACTCTCGTTATCTCAAACTCTTTTATCTCAAAACTCCTGATATCTCAAAGTAATATTTTGGTCCCTAGATTAAACTTTGCACTTTATTTCTTCCTGATATCTCAAACTTTTTTTGTTGGTCCTTTCCACTTTGAGATAACGAGAGTCAACTGTATTTATTACTGCTTTAATGTTAATTCTATAGATTGTAATTCTTACCATTATTTGCTTTTAAGTGCTAAATCTCTGAAGAATTTGAATTCATTAAGTTTTTATAAAATTGGAATTTTCCTATACCAGTCATTAATCTTTATTTGATGCCTGGGTATTCAGATAAATCATACATTCTTCAATGAAAACAATGTAGCAAAGAAAATTAAAATCTCGCCAAGAGGTCCATGGTACAACTGAATTAGTGTAGATATTGATATTAATTTTGGGATATTTTTGGACAGAAATTACACATAGCAAGAGTCCTTTTCATCATTTACACATAACATGTACATTGATTGTTGAAGAAGGATTGGGAGGGGAGGATATAAGAGAATTTAGATATTATAAGAATTGCTGTATCTGACTGCTTTAACTTCATAATATTTCATATAAAAATGGACCCTGCAGTGCAAATTAAATAGGTAGGATGTTAAATTGTCTTGAATTGTTCCTATTGAACCTATAGGCCATGTGAGCTTATGTCATCACTTTGTGTCCGTCGTCCATTGTCCGTAAACTTTTCACATTTTGATCTTCTCTGAAACTACTTGGCTGATTGTAACCAAACTTACAATGGTACTAATGATGTATTGAAGGATCTCTACAAACGATCCACCATTGGTTCCAGTTGGATGAACAATATGGCCGCCAGAGGCTATCTGATTTTTATTGGCCAATTTTCAAAAATCTGCTCCTCTGAAACTACATTATGAAATGTTTTGAAACTTTGCAGGATTGATGATGACAGTACCCTCTACAAACAGTTGAGGCCTATGGGAAATCACAATTTCATTATCTCCTCTAAAACTGCATGGCCAGTAATAACTAAAGTTGGCAGGAATAATGTATGGAAGATTTATAAAAAAAAGTTTTTATTTCATTTGGATTGGGTTAAAAATATGGCAACCAGAGGCATTTCATGATTTTGATTCATAAAACTTTCAAATTCTTCTCCTCTAAAACTAAAATGAGCTTAATAGGGATCCTCAACAAAGATTCCTTATTCCGTGTTGATCGGGTGGCATACATGGTGGCTATGGTGGCACGTAAGTTTGCATTGAAGTCTATGGGAAATCACAATTTCTCCAAAACTTCAAGCTAGTACTTTGCCAGGACTAGTGTATTGAAGGTACTTTATAAAAAATTCTCATTTTGTTCTGATGATATACAAACAAATTAAACATACAGTATGTTCTTTGTTTCATTATTTAGCAATATCCAGACATTAATAAAAACAAAATGGCATCATGTAACATAATGCCTTATTTATGTGCTTAAAACAGTATATAGAAAAAAATTAAAGTCCAGTTCATAGAACACTACTAATGTATCCTTGTTTGTGTTGAATAATGGAATTTTTGATGGTTATCATCAGTATCACAAGGTGCTATTTTGAGTTGGAAAGTGTACCAGTTGATTATTTCAATCAATACAGTCAAAACCTGTCGTTATTTTTAGCTTACCTGGCCCGAAGGGCGATGTGAGCTATTGCCATCACTTGGCATCCGTCGTCGTCATCGTTGTAAACTTTCTTTAAAGATCTTCTCCTCTGAAACCAATGGGTCAATTGGAACAAAACTTGGCAGCAATGGTCCTTAGTTTGTCCCCTTTCAGAATTGTATCGGATGACCCGGCCTGTCATCCAAGAGGGCAGCCAGAGCTGAACATAGTTTAACATAGGATCCTATGGGAGATTTTCTTAAAGATCTTCTTGTCTGAAACCACTTTGCCAATTGGAACAAAAGTTATCAGCAATGGTCCTCTTTCAGAATTGTATCCGTTGACCGGGCCCATCATCCAAGATGGCTGCCAGAGTCGAACATAGTTTAACATAGGACCCTATGGGAAATTTACTGAAAGATCTTCTTGTCTGAAACCACTTTTCCAATTGGAACAAAACTTAGCAGCAATGGTTCTTTGGTGGTCCTCTGTCAGAATTATATCCAATGACTTTGCTCACCAGTTGGAACTTGACTGGCTTCCATTCAAGATGGACATAGTGCAAGTGAGCGATACAGGCTCCTGGGAGCCTTTAGTTTTCATTGGCAATGTCAAACTCAAGAAGGAAAAAGATGTCACATTACTATTGACAAATACTGATATTACCAATATCACAGCCTGATAAAGAAAATATTAGGAACTATGACTGAAGAAAAGATGATCATATGAATTGCTGATGACTAAGAATATTATTTTTGATTTCAGTGCCCACACTATTACTTCTGATGTAAACATTGCAGAGACAGCAAAAGCAGCAGAATTTTTCCTTAGTGATGGTGTTATTATAACTGGAAGCAATACTGGTCATGCTGCTGATATTAATGAATTTCATGGTAATATTGTAATGTACTAATTATCAGTACTTCTTATATTATTCTCAAATTGTGTCATTTTTTAGCTTCACACCATTGTACAACAAATTGGTTCAATATCATTGATATCAAGAACACGTCGTTGTTTGTAGATGCATTACTTTCTGTTAGTTGCTGCTTGTTTGGTTATTTCTGAGTGATAAGGTAATGATTGTTATCTTGTATGGCAGAGACCTTCAAGCAATGGCCTGTTGTTTTTTAAAATGCATGTTACATGCTGAAATTACCAACTGTTTGTATACTTTGAACTTGTTTAACTTGTTCAAAAAGGCTAAAATTATAATATTATTTTTTAATATGAATCTTATGTTTTTTGGGGTAGCTGTTTCTTGTCTGTTTGTTTTTATCTGCATTAAAATTGTATGGAATACTGTTTATTTAGAGTAACTTTTGTGAATTTTTGACTCCATTGTTTCTTGGGCCATCAAGTGTGTGTCTTGTGGTTGGGTTGTTGCCTCACGCTGAAGGCCACTCAACATCTGAATAAAATCATTTTTTCTGTGTTTAATCCTATCCAATATTTTCTCATTGATGCTTACCCCAGATCCTTAGATTTTCATATTAGATATTTGTTTTTGGAAAACAATATACAGTGGACTTTTTGTCATCTCAAAGTTAAAGACTCGAAATAATTTGATAATTTGAGTGAATTTGAGATATTAGGTGTAAATACAATGTATAGTGAATCTATTTTAGTGCAAATGTTTTCCTCTCCAGAAAGCATATTCCCTGACAATTCTAAGCAGCCTAGATTGCATACATAGACATAAATCAGGAATACATCTTTTTGTTGACTGCTCAGCCTTTTTTTATAGATCGATGTGTTACCAGCTAAATATGCAACAAATCTAAGGAAATATTTATTAAACTGACAAAACTGCCAAAGTAGCTGCTTCTGATCAGTTTTTATATCCAAAATTTTCATTTTTAGCTCACCTGGCCTGAAAGGCCATGTGAGCTTTTGTCATCACTTGGCGTCCGTCGTCTGTCCGTCCGTCCGTCCGTCTGTCCGTCCGTCCGTCCGTCCACAATTCACATTTTAATCTTCTCCTCTGAAACAACTGGACCAATTTCAACCAAACTTTGCAGGAATGGTCCTTGGGTGGTCCCCTTCCAGAATTGTATCAGGGGTCGCAATCCACCAACAAACATGGCTGCCGTTACTAAAAATAGAAAAAAGGGGGTGGTTTCTTAAAAAATCTTCTCCTCCAAAACTACTCAACCAATTTATGTCAAACTTAAGTGGAATGGTCCTTAGATGATCCTCTTTCAGAATTGTATCCGATGACTCCACCCGCCAATCAAGATGGCTGCCACAGCCGAACTTAGTTTAACATAGGACCCTATGGGAAATTCATTAAAAAATCTTTTTGTCTGGAACCACATGCTCAATTTGAATCAAACTTTGATGGAATGGTCCTTAGATGATCCTCTTTCAGAATTGTATCCAATGACCCCGCCCACCAACCAAGATGGCTGCTTCAGCCGAACTTAGTTTAACATAGGACCCTATGGGAAATTCATTAAAAAATCTTCTCGTCTGGAACTACTTGCTCAAATGGAACCAAACTTTGGTGGAATGATCATTAGGTAGGTCTCTTTCAGAATTGTATCCGATGACCCCACCCGCCAAACAAGATGGCCGCCTCAGCTGAACTTAGTTTAACATAGGACCCTATGGGAAATTCAATGGAAAATGTTCTCCTCTGAAACTACTTGTTCAATTGGAACCAAACTTTGGTGGAACGCTCATTAGGTAGGTCCCTTTAAGAATTGTATCCAATGACCCGACCCACCATTCAACATGGCCACCACAGCGGAACTTAGTTTAACATAGGACCCCAAATTCTTGGCTTCGAACAAACACATTTAGTATGTGGCAGGATTAAACAGGTTAGTGAGCACTCACCCTAGGATAATCCTATCCAATTACCCAACCAGCCAACTAACATTACTACTACAAGAAACCTACATTTAATAAGAACACTATGAAAAGTTCATAGAAAAAATCTAAATTTACAATTAGAACCAAACTTCAATAAAATGGTCATTTTTAGAATTTAAATCATTGACATCAGACACAAACAAAGATGACCAATTAACCAAACTTGTTTAACATAGATCACTATAGGATATTTTGATTTTTTTTGTTTTAAACTGCTTACTCTGTACAAACTAAAAATTTTAATGTCAACTTTGGCAACTGTATGCCAGGTGAGCGATTACAGGCTCCTGGGAGCCTCTGGTTTTTAATCTTATGAAAATAAGCCTAATAAATAAAAGTACTATTATTTCGTCTTCAAGTACAGAAGTACCTATGGGTACAGACAGAAAAAAATGGAAGAAAATTTCACTGTTTAATTTACAGATGTCAAAAAAGCAGTAAATATACCAGTTTTAATTGGATCAGGAGTAACCAATGAAAATTTGACAGCATTTAAATCTGCAAACGGACTAATAGTGGGATCACACTTCAAACGTGATGGATACTGGAATAATGACATTGATGAAAAAAGACTAAGAATATTTATGGATACAGTAGAGTCAGTGAAATAATATATTTAAGTGAAATTGTCTCAGGTTAAATGTGATGTTCTCATTAAAAAGTAATGATAGATAATTTATATAAATTGTAGATTGTAAAGATTTGATAAAAACTGAAAGTATATTTGATGTTTGTCATTGGGATGATATCATATCACCTCTTCAATAGATCAAACAATTAGTTATGTGTGGCCTTAGCCCACTCCTTACAAATTAGGCCAATACTTCTTTTTTGTCTGATTTCTTTTATATTTAAAATATATGAAGTCAAATCTTGTTACATTATAAAAAAAAGATATAGAACTGAAACAGTTTGTGATGAAGAAGATTTCTATAGGCCTTCCACTGATTACTATTCAACTAGGATAAAAAATGTGAAGCCTATCCAAAAGTAATGAAAAAATGTAAAAGTATGACCTGTTTAAGGGACTCCACAAAACCAAACCATCTTAAAATAGATTTCTAGCTAATTGAAAGACTATCAATATATCACTAAACAAAAATTGTCATTAAGCAGGTGAGACATTTTGTGTGTCTGCTCTTGTTGGTGGTGCATAATTTGGAAGGACAGTAGTTTTCTAAATAAAATTCTTTTATACATTTTACAAGATGTGCACATTTCGTTTATTTATGACTGATCAGTTGTGCTCAAGGCCTAAAATATTGAAAACAAAAACAACAATGCAAAATGTTGAAGAGCAAATTCAAAAATGCCAAAATGGCCAAAAAGGGGTAAAGGCAAAATCATCTAAGGACAGAGCTATGCGCAAAGGAGATACTCATTAGTTTTTGCAAATTTTACATTTTAGTAACAGTAAATTTTAAGTATCAATTTCGGGCTAGTATCTAAACATTAGCAACTGAGCTGGGGATACCACCAGCACCGGCATTGACTCAGTGGTAAAATATTAATTTTTTTTTATACCAATTTTGATGCACAAGATGTGCAACGATGATTTACCAAAGTATACCATTATCAACCATCAGAAATTGTTTTGCCTATTCATGTTGTTGGTTCTAATGAAATTTTTTCAGCTAAATAATTTTTGTTTAGTTTAGAAACAGTCATTGCATTCCACAGGATTTTTCCAAAATTTTAATTAAATTAAAAATCTGATTGTATATAGATGGTGGTTTATCAGCGATTGCTAATTTACAACCCTAGGTTTTTTGCAACCCCTAAAAATTAGCTAATTCTATAGCACCTTTTCTGTTCAGTTTATATCTTTTTGACTGACAAAAATTAAATTGTAAATGAATGATCTTTTAGGGCAATATTACAGGTCAGTAATCCTGTTCCCAATGATATGACAGAATTTCAATTAATACTTTTTCTATATTTATACAGTGCAACCTTTGCACATTAGCTGGACAATGTAATTAATTTTTCCAATAAACAGTATCAAATTTGTATCAAGTAATTTGTCAAGCTGGACACATGTCATTCTAAAGGAAATCATGTGACCTTTTACTCATGTGGTAGATTAATTTTTGTATTAGTGGACAGGACGAATGAAATAAAGTCAATAACTTTAGATAGAATGTTCTATGATAGAATGATATTTGGTCCAGTAATATAAACTTTGCTCAGTCTATTTACTAACTTTGTTATGATAAGTAAAGATTTGACAATCCTACTTTACTTAAGAGTATAAAAACAGAAACAATATTAAGTAAACTTTGGTAATCAAAAGAAAAGAAAATCTCCAAGACTGTTTTTTATATGTATTTACAAATAAGTTAAATACATTTCATGAGTATCTGAAATCGTGTTTCTGTTCTTCATTTTTCAAACATTTACTAATAATTTTTCACAAATCTGATATTAAAAAACTTGGTCTGATGGCAATACTCTTTCGAAAAGTCCTCAACATGTAGAAACTGCATTATTAAGGACCCTCTTTGAAGGATCTTGTCTAAAACTATTGGACCATTTGGAACCAAATTGGTAGAAATGCTACTGTTGTTCTTCAGAATAGTATATAATAGTATGACACGTTCTGCCTACTAAGATAGCACCACATCACTTCATAAGACATGTCTTGAAATTTGATAAACTTGACAGCACATGTCCTTAGTTTTTTTAAGAACTTTATTGATTTACACCACTTCCCAACCAAGATGGCATCTAATACCACACTTTTAGCTTCTGCTTTAAAGCCTTTGACTGGCAAATGCGTTTCAGGATGAGCAATTCTGGCTCCTAGAAGCCTCCAGTTAATCAACCTCTATCACTTAGCGAACCAATCGTGCGTAGCTTCCTGTACGCACAAACGTGGAATGATGTATAAATGTATAACCTGTTACAATAGGTAAGACAACCAGAGGAGGTTTATTCTTGTAAAATCAGCCAAAGAAGAGGCTTTCCACATTATCATTTGGGTAAATATCCTAAACTGTCGTAGGTAAAGTAGTAAAGAGTTCCGGAAGAGGTATAGTACAGAAGCAAGAGTTTGTAACAACTCCCTTTCGACTCTATATCTGTGTGGTAAGTATGGTTAGTCAGAATTGGAGCTACAGAATGTTTGTTTGATAAAAATAGTTAAAATGTATTGTATGTTTTGGATCATTGTGGATAAGACGTTTGTTTGACTGACTTTCTATTTGAAAATATGATGCAGTGAAATCTATAGGTTCAGTCAGCGGAAGTGCATGTATGTGATAACTGAGTTTGGATTGAAAAGTAAAGTAGAATTTCTAAAACGAATCGTTGGCTTAATTATTTTGATCATCAGTTTGATTTATTTAGGGTATATACTATTTAGAATGGTTCATTTTCATATTTTATACCTGAACATCACTGAAGAGAAGTCTTTTTTCAAGACGAAAGAATTGATTCTCGGTCTATGATACTATGAAGCAAAAAGTTCGTTCATTTTTTGAAAAACCATGTTGATAATCAGATGCCATTAATGAAATTAAACAAAACATACAAAAAGCCTCGAGCAAAAAGCAAGCAATTTTATTATTACATGTGAATTTTACAACATCACTGACAAATACAGCAAATGAAAATCATAATAAAATTTTAACCCCCTATAGAACAGTCCAGAACTATTTACGCAAAAGGCATTACCGACAACTAGCAAGAGAATCAAATCACAAAAAGTGAATAAACAGTCCCTGTTACACTTTTGATTGGAGAAAAAACGTTTGGCTATCATGAATTACAAGGTTGCACACATTTAACCTTCCAGTTAGCAAGATACACTGAAATGAATTATATACTATTACTTTACATATCTGTTGGAAACGTGTTTTCGCGTTCACTCTTCATGAAACGTCAGTCAAAATTTTAATTTTAATATTTTTTCTTGAGGATTTGTTTTTTTCGAGCACAGATCAAATTTACGTGCGGAATACATTTTAAAAAATGGGAAAAATCACAATTTTTTCAAAATTTTAGGAGCGGGCGAACAATTTTTAATTTTAATTTGTTGAAAAATGAAAAATTTGGGGCGAATTTTTAGCATTTTTGCAAAATGAAGCGGCAACAATTTTTTAATATTAAAATTAAATTTACATTGTCCTAAAATCGGAGCGGCGAAATCCAAAGAACTAAAGATCAATTTGGTATGGCCTAAAATTAACCTCTCTATAAAGGGCACTTTTTTCTGGTCCCTTAGCTACCATTTATATACCGGTTTGACTTTATATCTTGTGAAGCTTCAGTAAGCTCACCATTCGTTACCTTTTCAGTACTCGCATACGAACTTGAAAGTTTTGGAGTTTCCTATTTCTAAAAAAATAATAAAGCAAGATTCTTTTGAATAAATGGACGAAACAAACGAAAAAAAAAACAACACAACAGAGAAAAATATAAATTGCATCCATTATATGGACAGATTACACATATTAGTCACATAAATAATTGTCTATATACATTATGGTTTTCACGACTTGGTCATTGGAGGATTGAACCTCTTCTAAATTCAGCACTTTAAAACATGGAAATTCAGTACATGTAGTACATCTTATTAAAAATGAATTTAATATATTCAGTATGACTAGCCGATAATGGTTCAATTTAGCAATGAAAACATAAAATGTCGAATTACATATATATATAGCAAAGTATGAGTATAAATCAATATTTAGAACTGACTTTCTTTGTTCAGTACTTGGGTACTTGCATTAAATTTTAGAAGAAAGAATATTTTTTTTAACATCGAATTACACAGAACGAAATTCTCCAAAAGCAGACACATAATGTCTGAAAATTCTAATAATAATTATTATCTAATTCTAAAGGGAATTATTTTGAGATATTAAGGTATACACACTTATTCAACATTAACAGTATAATAATCTTCATTTATCAGACTTATTCACTACTTTGTAATATGAAATTTATATTTCAACATTTTCTTGCCAAATTAAGCAAGAGTTGAAATATTTCTTCTTGTATAATATGCAACAAAATGACTGAAAGAAGAAACAGTTTTAGGCAATATAAAATGTAAAATATGTTTGTCAAAATGTTGCGATTTCACTTTATACCTTCCGAAGCTGGAAAATTGTATGAATTGGTGTGTTGGTATAAAATCAAACATTAAATACAAAACATCGATACCTCAGTTTGGTAAGCACCAAGAAACACCATTTGATACCGGAAAATTCTTTAACACAATGTACGCATCTTATGTTAAACAACCAATTCATTTACAGTAATCATATATCCCTGTAACAACCCAATCGTCCTTCATTAACGTTTCAGCATATTATGATATAACACATTAAAACGTAAAATTCAATGTTAGGCAAGTTATACAAATAAAGCACAACCTGGCGTATGATATGACAGTTATAATTGGTCATTTGTTGTATTATTTTCGTTGACAGTAGATTTTAAGGCATCGTATGTCTGCTCTTGATTGTCTTTTTCACGGGCAGACAAATCAAGTTTCTCGTAGGAATGAGTTTTTTCTGCAGTGATATCACCATGTTCACAATTCGGCACAATAATGTTGCTGAAATCAATATAATCGTTTGGAATGCTATTTACTGAGCATTTCGATGGACTACTATAGTCCATGGAATCCTTTCTAAAACAGTCAGTTGTTTTACTTTTTGTTGAACTGTCACAGGAATGCGTTAAATTGTCAAGTTTGAGATTTACACTATCATTTCTAGAAAGGTTTTCATCAACCTTTTCACGTGATACAGGCATAGATTGTGCAGCTGCATTTTCATATGAATCATTGTTACTCTCAATTGAGGGATAAATGTCACCGCTGCCAATCGTTTTCTCGTGTCCTTCATTACTTCCAGAGGCAAGTGACAGTAGCACATCCCGTGTATAATCATTCTGACTCCTATTTGTATGTCTTTCAGATGGAACCAATTCCTGTATATACTCGTTACTATCCGATATACTCTCTACGATTGGATATTTGTCCTTGGAATTGTAATCTGGAATTTCTTCATATTCAGATTCCATGAGTCTCATATTCCCGTTCTTATATCGGTAATCACTTTGTTCTCCTAAATATGGCGCTGATGGTTCCACACCTGTAATTGGGAAAATAGTGATAGAGAATAATTAACCTCTCAATTTACTCCGGATTCACTTATTTTCGTGTATTTTTGAAAAATATGTTGTGTTTGGAATACCAAATATCACGACATTGTACATATTTCAATGCTTTGAGGTACGCGATTCGCAATGTAAATTCTTCATTCTATATCGCCCACAAAAAGCATGATTGGTAATATCACTCGAAATATAATCAATCAATAGAATCTCTCTTAAGATAACTTTTGTTAATAATACAGTTGTACTTTGTTTGTTGATGTTTAAGCAGGTAGATGCATGTCCCAGGATTTACATTTTTAAAGCCGGCTTTCAGCGAATTTTCCTTAATGACTATATAGACACAGTTTTTTTTTTGTAGCGTTCCAGAAACTGATATTGTTTATTGAAGAAAAGGGAAATTTCATACAATTTTTTTTTTCAAATTTTATCTTGGATATTACATAATAAATAGATTTTTCATAACAAAATATGGAACTCCAAGGCAAATGTCACAAAGTGCGACAAACTGGTAAAACCGGGAGGTACGCAAATGCCCAGAACAACTGGAAAGCAACAGTCTTACTCCAGAATTGGTACATGTATTTTCAAATGAAAATGGTGGGTTAAAGCAGGTTTTACGGCATGTCAAACCTCCCAATTATATGACAGTTGCTATCATTCTGAGTTATTTACGGAAATGAGTAGCTGCTAAAACAAACAACTCATAAGTCACATCAGTAAATAGTGGCCAACATACCTCAAGGAATTTCATCAAGACCATCATTTATAAATTGTAAAATAGGAACTGAATATTTTTCTATCAAGTCTTGACATCTGCCAAAGAATTTTTGAGGGAACGAAGCGAAGAAGTCGGGATTTTTCATAGCCTTGATTCATCAGTCTACTACTCAGATGCTTATGTCATCTTTAGAATTCCGAGTAGTCGCTACAAGCTCTAGCATAGAGAGATATAGACTCCATATGCTGGGGGAAGCAGGTGCATTACTACCGAGATGTGGAAAATTTATAATGTCAAAATTATCTCTCGTCATAAAATTTGGTGCTTAGTCGACCACTGTTGTTAAAGAAAAGTCTAAGAAAGAGACGGAGGGAGAAATCTCGGTCGTTTCTTTAATTTCAAATTCCGAAGAATATATTAATGGAATCCATTTCACAAAGTCAGGATTGTTAATGGAAATAATATCATCAATATATCTAATAGTAAAATTGAAGGACATAGCTTCTGTTATTTTATTTTCCTACACAAAATTTTGAAGGAACCCGTCTAAAAAAGTCAAGTAGAACACATGTACCAGTGGGACAACAGTTATTTCCCATTAGTGTGCCGACTACTTGTTGAAATATCTCTCTCCCCCCCTCCCCCCAATTTTACAAATATGTTTTCGATGAGGAATTCAGCATACTGATGACCTGTCCCACAGTGTAAAACAAAACATAACATTTAAGGATGTTCGCTGGTCATGTTTTTGAATTTTTGTCAGATGTTCAGAATCATCTGGTTTTATCCATTTGAATGTCATAAATTATTTTTCCCGCTAACACCCACTTTTTCTTTTCATAAATCTTTGCATGCAGAATAATGAGCCATTTGTAAAAATCATATAAAATCCTTGTTATTATTTAATGGTTTTGGAGAAATAAAACTTGTCAATGATAAAGCTACGTAAAATCAAGAGAGTATATTTTTCCATAAAATTTTCAATGGCCTATATCTCGAAAACAAGCACACGGACCTATAATTTGTTTTTCTCTTTTAGTTCCTATATTAATCCACTATCAATATTTACCAGTGTTAGGAAAAGCTTGTTATGTTGAAACTGAGCAGCGAACATCCTTAAGAAATAACATGTATGTAAATATGAAATGCTTGAAAACAGTTTCCGAATCAGTTTATTTTCAGAAAGACCACATAAAATTGGATACCCACCTATAATATCTTCCTCATACATCCTCTGTCTTCGATTGAAGAAATTTTCAATGAACCTGAAAAAAATGGATAAACAGAATTCATGTTGCCTATTTCTATATGGAAAAATATCTCCTATAAATGTTACGTCCTCCTCACTCTGGGATTCAACTACAGACTGACCACTTTATGATATTCCTGTTCTTTACTGTTACATGTAGGATTTTGTTACCTTAGGAACCACATAAAATATTATCAGAATGATTTTCATTCCGTAAATCTTTGTTACACCTCTTAAACGAAACATTCGAATTGATATTTTTATGCTCAGTGTTTGCCATTCTAATAATTTTTTTTCTTGTATCATTCTAAAATATCCATTAAGTAACCAGTTCTATACTGTATTATTTGTTTACCTTGGTTGTTGTTTTCTACAAAAACTGACAACTATAATAATCAGGATAATAACCAGTGCTGCCGTTGCCGAACCAAACGTGATTGCCAGGAACTTTTCATCATTTTCATCTAAACCACCAGTTGTGTGAGGTTCTGAAAAGAAGATATATCGTCTTTACTGGTCATCAACTACTGAAATCGGGAATCGTGTTTTACTTAATCTTAAAAATCTGTTCTTGTAAAGATTCCGTCCAAAATACCAGACATCCTATTTCCTTTTTGAAAACTCGATGAAGCAAACAAATTAAATATAAATTCTAAAATACTGTTTCAATGTATAGTATACCATTCAATAGTTCCGTTTTAGCATTCGTTTTTGTTTCTTTGACAATCCAAATTATTGCTTGGTCTCCGCATATTTTTTGCTTGTGTATGACGGGACAATTCGGCAAAATGTGCATTTTGAATATCACGATTTATATTAGTGCTTTCAATTATCATATTTGTACTGAAATGAATCATTCAAAGAAAAATGTTTAAATTTGATTGACATAATGTCAAATGCCAGGTCTTGACGGGAAATCTCTACCTTAAAAAGAATTTGCTATAGAATAAAATCGAAAGTATCAAGTAAACAGGAGACCTTAAATTTCCCGAATTTTACATTTTTTACACCCAGGGGTACCGCTTTCAATGATGTAGCTCTGTATTTGTATATTTTTTACTACAACATTTTTGGGTCATTAAATTAGATTTTAATCTGCTCTTAAGCATTTAGGATGTTGTTTCGGTTTTCCGTATATAATGAATCGAATCCGTATAACAGAATGCTTATTGTTACAACCGAGTTTGAGGCACATCGAGTTCTTGCCTCAGTTGTAGGTAATGGAGTGTAATTAATACTAAATATCTTTTTTCGTATTGGATTTGAATCTGCGCTTCAAATATTTTTAGGTTCTATTGATTTGATCTTAGCACTAAATTTTTATGATGAAATTCATCGGAATTGGTACGAAGAACCTTTACACAGAAATATGCTCTATTTAGGTGGACTCCGAGTGCCTGAGAGTACCACTAGCTGAAGTTAATACCGTGACGAAGCGAGAGGATATTGTTTTGCTGTTCGGCGTACGTACGGACGTTAGTAATGTCCAGGATAATCTCAGTAACCACAGGATGTAGAAAGATGAAACTTGGTCCATTGATTGCACTGTGTGTTGGAATTGTGCCAAGGTTTCGGAATTTGAATAGCGCCCGTGAGAGCTGAGCTACACGGGTTGCCAACGGGTACATTATTCGTTTGTCGCGCAACTCCTCTCACGTTATTTGGAATATGGAACTGAAAGTTGGCTCAGTAATTGCCCTGCCAATGTAGACTGCGCCAGATGTTTTAGAATTTGAATAGCGTATCGCCCCTGGGGGACGGGCTACACAGGTAGCTTTAGGATACATTATTCTTTTGTCACGCAATTCCTCTCATGTTATTTGGAATACGGAACTGAAAGTTGGCTCAGTAATTGTACCATTTATGTAGATTGTACTAAAAGTTTCAGAAATGTTTTAAGATGCGGTTCCAACTTTGGTAAATTCCTGGAAGTCCCAAAGACCATTATTTTTTTAATTTTTGACAAGAAACCATGTATTTTCTGGATCACATCAGCAGTAACACATATTGGAATCATCTAGATGTCAAGAATATGTGATTCCAACTTTGGTAAATTTCCTGAAAGTGTCTAAGACTATCATTTTTGGAATTTATATAGCAATTATAGATTTGTTTTATCATATTAGCTTTAAAACTTATCAGGATCATTTGGATTTAAAAAATCTATCATTCCAATTTTGGTAAATTGCCTGAAACACTCAAAGACTACTTTTTTGTGATTTCTACTTAGCAACCATATATATTTGGGATCACTATAGCAACAGCACTAGTTTAGATTGTATGGATTTCAAAAATATATGATTCCAATTTGGGTAAATTTCCTGAAAGTGTCTAAGACTATTATTTTTGGAATTTTACATAGCAATTATTGATTTTTATTTATCATATTAGCTTTAAAACTTATCAGGATCATTTGGATTTAAAAAATCTGTGATTCCAGTTTCGGTAAATTTCCTGAAAGACTCAAAGACTACTTTTTTGTGATTTCTACTTAGCAACCATATATATTTGGAATCACTATAGCAACAGCACTAGTTTGGATTGTATGTATTTCAAAAATATGTGATTCCAATTTGGGTAAATTTCCTGAAAGTGTCTAAGACTATTACTTTTGGAATTTTACTTAGCCACAATAGATTTGTTTGGATCATATTAGCTTTAAGACTTATCAGGATAATTTGGATTTCAAAAATACTTGATTCCAATTTTGGTAAATTTCCTCAAAAACTCAATGACTAGTTTATTTGTGATTTCTACTTAGGAGCCATATTTATTTGGAATCACCATAGCAACACCACTAGTTTAGATTGTATAGATTTCAAAAACACAAGAGTAGCGCGGGGATATGCAGCGGGGCTGCTTTGAGCAGTTATGCTTTAAAATTCACTGTTCTGAAATTGATAAAATTTGTAAAAAGTAAGAATCATCCTCTTTCACAGATCTGTGCTTGGATGGGTTTGGTCATTTCGGCATTATAATCTACTCAATATTTTAGATTTTTGTTTTGGATTTCAACATTTTCGTCTTGAGAACAACGGCATGGTGTGTCGTTATCCGACTAAAAATGTATACGTTGCCCATCAAATTCGGTATCAAAGAATATTCATTGTCACTTTTTCATCAAATTTATATACTGACAGTAAAATTTTGAACCGTAAATAAGATTGATTTCTAAAAGGAGATAAAAATATGTTCATTTATCATCATGATGGCTTTATAATTTTAATAACCTATTCTGTCGTCTTTCAATGATAAAAAATGGTTCATTCTATAGTTTCTACAGGAAAATGTACAGATTGAACGTGTTTTTAGTCTTGATATCTGCGTATTGACTTAATGGCCTGTGATGTGACAACATAATCCCCCTATGACTTTCTATCATATTCTATTACCAATAATTTCTAATTATACATTATCTCCTCCATCAAATAGCAAGATACAATATGATTGATGAAATAGCGACAACCAAATGATCAGGAACATAAATAAAGTTGCCAGGAAAATCAGAAATGTACTTATCCCAGTAATTTCACAGGAACGGAATCCCTTAATAAAGCTGGTATACATCTTAATGTACTCAGTATTATCTCTAATATTGATGTTCCATTCTACAAGTTTTTAAGACATATGCATATCTTTCCAAGGGCCTATACCCAAAGTCCAACTAATATATCGTCAGATTCAAAGATAAAAAAGCAAGATCATGTCTAAAACATCATTTTAAGTTTGACGTTCTGAGATATTAATTAGAGGTCTAGCTGGAAACTAACAGTATATAGGATAAGGGTCTATGCGACTTTCCAGTTAGAAAAACTGCGGAAGATACAATTTATCAGTAAGGGGTCATCTTTGTGATGGTCTTAGAAATTCATAAACAGTCGCCTTTCAATGGTATTTTCTATTCTGGTATTAAAACTAACCATAGTATACCCAAATGAACAAAGCTGATAAGTAAATTTCCTATACTATTCAAATACTATATTTAATCAATTATTATTCCATTCCATAAAACCCCAGAGGAATGATGTTGCTTGTGAAATGTAATTTGTCTTAGAAATATCACTGAATATTATCTAAATAATAGCTAATCCATTGAGGATGTGGTTGAGACCCTTAGGACTCTATCTGTCTGAAGTAATGACTAAATTCTAGGAAAAGTTGTTATAAACCATTGATGGAGTTTTGATGATACATCCTGTAATACAATTTTCTGCCTCCATTAAGTCTAAAACATGATTATATTAAACATCTCCTTGTTTTATTTATATGGTATGTTTTGTTTCTTGTGTAAATTTAATAATTTTTCGTGAAATAAGCGATGAATCTTGTCATTCTCATATCGCCTTTATGATTGCATATGGAGAAAATAACACACGACTGTATCATAAATTTTATTCAGATATTCTTCGCTTCTGTAAACTGAGGGTGCCAAACAAGTCTTAATTTGTTTATAGATTATTTTTTTCGGTCATGAAGTGTGAAACCATTTACTGAAACTGTGTCATGTTCAGACATCTTTAAAACACCAAATTTAATATCTCTTAGAAATTACCGGTGAGTTTTGTTGTTTTCATAAAAAATTCAAAATATCCTGTCAGAAATTTCACCAGATTACACATCAAATCATATCATATTTTACATGCAGAACGATTTTTTATCGAAAAAAGTATAATATGTCTTTTTTTATTGTTCGTCTCATAAAATATTCATATGAAACACAATGTATGTTGTTTTTTCCATATTTCGTATCACTAGAATTAGAACATTATGGATTGGGAAAAAACGATAAATTAAGAAACAAAAACCGAGAAAGAAACCAAAAATCAACCACATAAATTTTTTATTATAATTTTTTTTTATCGCATAATATTTTTTGGCTTGCCACTACAATCAATTATTCATTACGATAGCCATTTGATACTAAATCTTTGTATTTTTTTTATTGTTTGACTATAATGTTTTCTATGACTCTTTCAACGGATGCAAAAAAAATCCATTTGTGGTTTTCTTAGTATCTTAGCCAAGACAATTTTAATTTTCTATTTTCATTTACCGCGGTCATGATTTTAAGAAATTTTAAATAGTACCTATATACACACCAGCAAACTTTAAGCAGCATAGATAAAGATTCAACAAGGTGTCGATATACTGTATATGTAAAATAAGAAAGTCTAAAGGTCAAAACATTTTTTTTAAACGTAAAGATACAGAAAAATATCATGAAGTTGTTCAAAATTTTACTACCAAGTAGGAAATAGGACGAAGAAAGAATTAATGGTTTTTTACTTTATTCTAAGTATTGTACAAATATTTAAGAAAGTTATTTGAAGTAAAAGTTATGATAACACTAACAAATCACCTATTGATGAATTCTCTTAGAGATTACCGTTGCATTTATAGCGAAAAAAAAATCTTAATCCAAGAGATGCATCGCATCCAATTATACGTAGTTCGTCGTTTACTTCATATCATTTGCAAACAGTTGTGAAATTATGGCAAAATATACTATGTAAAGTTAATAAAATTAATATATATACATATTTGTATTAGATAGTGTTTGTCCCTAAAATTTATGTCTTTCATATATTATGGTCCTATTCTTCTCCCAAATATCATTTCTGATAAATAAAAGGTTTAATTACCTGCTCCAGGATTTTTACAGTTCTCCTCGTGTTGGCAGCAGACTTTTTGTTCTCTATATACTGGCGCCTTGCTTGGAAAATTTACCATTTCTTTCCTATTAAGAAATATCAGACGTATTAATCATTCCAAATGTTGATATATGTACTATGTGTACAATATTCACACTTCATTCAAAACTTACACGGTAGACTAAATATTGACCCAAACGTTCACAAAAATGCAACATTTAAGCAGTGAAATTTAAGCTGTATGTATACCTTGTTATAAACGGAATGCTCTGATATGTTAAATGGACAAGGACATGGCTTGATAGAGATTCAACAAGGTGTCGATTAGTCACTTACCATAACTAAATTTTTAAAATGATAATTACTGTTGCAAACAAATTTTGAAAAGGTTTTCGAATGTTCAAATCGTTTGCATCATATAAATATCACACATCGCCGGAGTCTATTCCGCTGCTGGTAGTTCCAAGTACCCGGAATTTATACTTTACATTTACTGTTACAAAAATATTAAATTGTGTAAAAACAAAATAATGAGTATATGCCTATTACAAAGATTCAAGCTTAGATGATTTTAGCTTTAACTTTTGCCATTTTTAAATTTGCTCTCCAATATTTTGGAATATTGTTTAGACTAGAGAACAACATATGAATCATAAATCGACGAAATGTGTACATATTGTGCATCAAAACTGGTATCAAAGAATTTATTCCCTTTGCAAAACTGTAGAATTCTTGATAATATATAGACAATTTATTTCTAAACCCTAAACATACTTTTTATTTATCTTCTCATTTTCTAGCTTTTGGGGAGATCTGCTCTACTCAAATAGAAATGAAAGCAGATATGGGGTATCATGCCGATGAGTCTACAGCCCAAGAACGGGATCCGAAAAGTATAAAGAGAAGTTATCATATATACAGCATTCAAAACTCAGCACGTGCCTACATTGCATAACAATCACTTAATGGTCAGATATAAAAAAAAACTTGTGAAGACATTCTACTAAAAAAACCCAAAAATGTCAAAAATTAAATGTATATTGAAAAATATTATAAATGGATAGCTGCTATGGCCAAAATTGTTATAGAGGGAAAATTGTTCTGACTAGAACTGTTTTTAAACTTTCATTAAAAAAATCGACTAGAAAAATATTATACAGCCGCTCTATTTAAGCTTGTTGATAGTTTAGTATAGGTCACAAACTCTACAAACCAACGAAACTACACATAAGTAACAAAGATTTTGTTGAATTGTAATTAATGCTACCCTTTAGTAATAAAGATTTTGGTTTACTGGTCTTTCAGCACACTTGGTTATTATGTTTCACTCCTCGTCATGGGTTAAATTCGAAATTCCAACTTCAGTGTTGGCACTTGAGGAATATATAGAAACATTGCGCAAGACTTTAATTTGGACAATACGAAGTTGGTAACCAACATTGTGTCACCTAGTAAATAATGCCTTGTTTTAATCAATTCTAAACAAACCTTAATTTCATAAACAGTATTAAATATTCCGTTATCCAGACAGGTAATGTTTAATATCAAAATTTATGATGCATAAAATAAATATTGAAATGAATTAGCATACCTTATCAATTATTCATCAGATGGTAAAGTATTATTTGAACAACTGATTTGAAAAAGCAAACTAATTTGATTTTCAGAGATAGAGGACCTCTCTTCTGTGATTAGTAATCGATGGTTTTGGCCTTACAAATCAATAGTATAAGAAATTACATAAAATATTCAGTCTAAAAATTCAAATGCAGTCCATTTTTTGTATTAGCTTGTTTTTTAATTAAAAGTTGACATGGAAACATATTAACTAGAAGTAGTATATTTTCATATATATCTAGTACAAATGAAATCCTAATACATTACAGCCTTCTCTCTATTGTAATCTGACTAAATTATTGAACTGTTTTAACTGAAAGAAAAGATTTAATTTGATGTTATAATTTTGGCACCATTGATTACGAAATTCGTTTTCATAATTAACACCAAGTTGCATTTGGTTGCTTTTACCTTGTATTAAAACCATTTGATCAATGCAACTTTTAGTAGACATCCTCTTAGAATATTCTCAAACCCACTAGCAATGTACATATAATATTTCTGTATTGGTGTAAAATTTATTTCGATTATTTTTAAACTTCTAACAGAATAAAACTTTAAATGTATTCAGTTCAAAATTACATTCATGGGGACATTTTCCTCAGTTATTTTTATTTAGTTGGATATTGTGAGATTGGTTTATTTCTTGAAAAATATTGAGACTGGGTTTCTAAAAAACAAAACATTTTATTCACTGTGTATTGCTTTTGTCGAAGAATTTATGGTGTACCAAACATGTTTGATAATTATGTTGTAATTTCGTGTGTTTACCACTGTGACTTATATTTTGGGTTTTAACACTAAATCTCCAACTTTTATCTAAAAAATATAGTTTTGCTAAAACATTATTATTCATTTTGAGGGATATTGTTATAAATGGTATACTGTGACTTATGCTATTAACAATACAACCGGTTCTAGTGAATTTTCCATAACATTTTAGAGAATCTGGAATGACAATTCTGAAAATGAATAGTAAAAAATTTGGTACAGCAAGATTGAAATTGTAATTCAATATGCTAAGAATAATGGTTAATCCTTTAATAAGAACACAGATTTATGGGTAGTCTTAAGACCTTTTATAAAAAAAGTAATTACAAAAGAAAAATGAACTGCTTACTATCAGAACCATGAAGAATTAACGTTATGGTTCATAAAATCAAAACGACCATTTATTTATACTTCCAACTAATTTACTTTTTAATCAAGTCCCATGATTTCATTTCTCGATTAATGACAATAATGTTGACGTTTTATAATGAAGCACATGTATAAAAGAATTCCCATTTGAGCACAACCATCGATCCAAAGTAATTAATAAAACTTTACTGCACACTTTGGAGTCTATAAAATTATCCTTATATGTTACTGAAAATGTTTGCTAAACAAAAAGATAGTCATTAATGGATGGAGATTATAAAAGCTTTCCTAAGGGAGTCTATGTAATCCAAATATCCTTTCCATTACTTTTAGTTTATCTCTTGAGAAACATTTTGGAAATTGTTTGACTATTAATGTTTCCAATTGATTTTCTTTCTCAATACACACTACAATAACTAAGGCAGTGAAAATTGTTTGGAGACATTTCTGGGTTTAGATAAAGCCTGAGTGAACATTAAATTGTGATATCACTGTCATTCCTTAATAGCGAGATGTTGTATTTTTTATTTTCTGACTAAATATTTGCATTTTGGAGCTTATCTTTGTCTCTGAGGAGAATTATTTGTTTTATCGCTGACATTTTGATGAGACTTTAGATTGAACATCGCAGATAAATGATTCCAGAATATAGATGGTATTAAAAGTTTCTGTAATATAGAGAATTGTCAGTCTACTCAGGCAAACAATAACAGGGCATATTATTTCACCCGCAGTAAACAGAGACTTGGTATCAAAGACATCAAGATTAATTGGAATCACAAAATAAGCAGTTTCTTAAAACAGGCGTAAAATGACAAAAATTCATTTAAATGAACAAATGGCACCACTTTCTGCTTTTCTAGAACATTGCATAAAAAGTAATTAAACTGTCAAGACTTTCATGATTCTAATAAATACCGTATGGAAAACTAGTGAAATGATTGGGGTCTGGAGCTGGCATGTCAGTAACTGCTAGTAGTCCTTTGTTAATATATATTGATCATTATCATTTTGCTTAGTTTCTTCTGTTACCTTTTTAACATCGGACACGGACGTCTTTTGAACTGGGTTTTACTGTGTGTATCGCTGTGTGTTTGTTTATTCCATATTGGCTAGAGGTATACGGTGAGGGTTGAGATCTCACAAAACAAGTTTAACCCCGATTTTTGCGCCTGTCCCAAGCCAGGAACATCTAGCCTTTGTTAGTCTTGTGTGTTTTTGAATTTTGGTTCATTTTTATGTTTCGGAGTTTATTGTGCCGTGCGTTTTGCTGTGCCGTGCGTTTTGCTGAACTAGTATACATTATTGTTTAGGTGCCTGCTGAAGCCCGCCTCCGGATGCGGGATTTTTTCGCTGCGTTGAAGACCATTGGTAGCCTTAAGCTGTTTTCTGTTCTCTGGTCGGGTTGTTGTCTCTTTGACACATTCCCCGTTTCCATTCTCTATTCTAGTGAAATGAAATTCTACGAGTGATATAAAAAATTATACATCACTTTTCACCTATTTATGAGAGGAGACGCGTCCATATGATGAATACAGTGATGATAGATATTGTTCAATGTAAATCCCGTCTCTTTTAACATTTTGAATAAATTTTATTATTTTGACCAAAGTTATTATAGTTACTAGCAGTATACACATGTACTTTTAAGTCTTTTATTGCGTGTGTCAATAAAAACATAACGCGCTGGAGGAACGTTCATCCGAATAAAACTTTGGAAAGCCAAAATACATCAGCACATTTTGAGTAATAAAATCAATATGACATAGCGAATTGCACGGAAAGCTTGAGGGACCTGATACCTTACAGAAATAAGGTACCAAGTAAAAATGACAGAGCACAATTTTGTACCCCATACGCAGATTTCAGAAGAATGCTGATTATTATAATACCAATTTTTTTCCCACAAGTCAATCAAAATAAATTATCCTTTTTGTCAGTCTTACTTATTGATAGTTCAAAACTTGAAAAAAAACCTTCAAATGAAACCAGTTTGTAGTATTGTATAAAATTTCAACATTTCAAGGCCCGTTTCAAGCTTTCAATAGATCAAAATAATACGAAAGATGGAGTATGGCTTTACTAAAATTCAGTATACATTAAATATATATTAGGCATATCCAAAATGTCAGCGTTGTTTAAACCTTTGGAAACAAAACTTACACTTGTCAAACAACTTTTGTACATTACATTTTACGCGAAAATTATATACAGAAAACTGAAAACGTGTCTCGCGGAAAGTGTGAGACATCTAAGGATTGGAAAAGTCAATAGTTAATCACACTAATGGAAAAAATGTGTGAGTCTTCCAAGGAAGACATGTGTCGCCTGCGGACATCAATTTTTACAAAAGATATTAAAATTTTCTAAAAATGAAATATATATGCACACCTTTGCATTAAGGTTAATGCACAGAGAAAGTTTCATCAAATTGCTTTGAGCGGTTATGGAGTAGTTGAGGATAGAAGTTTTGAACCCCCCTTTTTTCCAAAAATGTCGATTTTCACACAAAAAAAATAAAATTTTCTAAAAATGAAATATATATGCACACCTGTGCATTAAGGTTCATGCACAGAGAAAGTTTCATAAAATTCCTTTGAGCGGTATGGATAAGTTGAGGATAGAAGTTTTGACCCCCCCTTTTTTTAAAATGTCAATTTTTCCCAAAAAATTGAAAATTTTCTAAAAATGAAATGTATATGCACACGTGTGCATTAAAGTTAATGCACAGAGAAAGTTTCATCAAATTCGTTTGAGCGGTTTACGAGTAGTTGAGGATAGCAGAAAAGTGTGACGACGCAAGACGACAGATAGTGATCCCTATGTGTCGACCATGCGTTCCGCAGTCGACACAACAAAAGGTACAGTTAATGTTTTTATTTATAGTTTAAATAAATGTACGAGATACAAAACACCCTGAAAAAGTGTTTGTAGAACACATACATGGAGTAGGAAATGATGTGTTTCTACAAAACAGTTCATCAAAAAAATTATTATTTGAATTAGAAGTTGTGCTTATTTGAATTGCTGTCTCTATAAAATATCAGATTAATTAGTTAATGTATCAGAATCCAGTCTTAGTTTTTAACAGTAATCACATTAAACGGTAAGATGGGTTAGGGATCCATCTTCCAGAACAAACCATTAAAGAATGAATATAATTCAGTAATATGTATCCAACGGAAACACATTTACGTACAACGACATTGAGCTTGGCTAGTTTCTTTTGTTAAGGTCGAATACAGAATCCAAAATTTGTGTACCACAAAGAGTAAAACATCGCCAAAAAAGGCTTGTCCTTCCTCAAATCTAATTATAACACAGAAAACTAATGTATTTGTAGACCTGTAAGACGAAAACTACACCCCGCTCTAAACTTAAATTGGGGAATTAACAAAAAGGCAAGCTGGTGTTTAGAAACAAGTTCTAGTTGTGCAAAAATGTGCCTAATCCTTTTACTTAATGAATTCCTCTAATATTGGTAAATTGATAGGTTTTTACTGAGACAATATAATGATATTATTACATGGTTGTCGCATGTGTTTGATGAACTGTTATGTAGAAACACATCTTTTCCTTCTCCATATATGTGTTCTACAACAACTTTTTTTTTGAGTTGGATGTATCTCGTTATTTATCTAATCTATAAATAAAAACAGTAACTGTATCTTTTGTTTCCTTTAGAGTGATTAACATTTGTCTTTTCCATTAATGCTTAGATGGCCTTCTCCGAGCTTGCTGTATTGGCCTGAGGTGGAGCCGAAGACCAATACAGCTGACTGAGGACCAATTATAAGGACAATGCATAAACAACAATGTAATGATATCTTTATTAAGTAATCAACTAGTTTTCCCAATGCATATTCTGGTTGTTTTTTTTTTTTTTAATCAACTGTTTGAAAATTCTTAAGTATAGTAATTGGAAGGATTTGAAAGGGGGTTGTGAAAAATATTTTTAGTCAGAGTTATTACTGAATAATTTATAATTATCAATTTTGAGGCACCTTTAATCACAGACCATATAAATTTAGATATAATGTAAACACGTCGGTGTTTCCGTATTTAAACTAAAATTTAAAGAAAGCCGACTCACCCTGTATTGGCCGGGTATACACCAAAAAAACGTATTAGCCGGGTTTTTCTATATTGGCCGAGTTAATGATTCGCTATTGAAAGGACAGTTTTAGTCGTATTGAAGCCAATATTACCATAGTTAATTAATAATTGAAGGTTTAATGTAAAATTTCGAAACATCAAAGATAAAACCTGATATTGAATCAATACATATGTCTGTTGATCGTATCCAAGAGTAAAACGGTATATCTGTTCCTATGATTATTTTGTACTCTACCATTTCTTGTAATTTTATTCCAGTCAGCTAGGTCACAATTTATTTTTGGTAATTTTAAATCATTTTAAGGCTAATATTGGAAATCAGGACAGAAAAAAATCTAAACATGTGATTAATATTAATAACAAACGTTCATAGTAAAATTTACAATCAATAATGAAATTAGTTTTGAAATCGTGTTTTTCCAACAATTATAGATTCCCGACCTTATTTAAATATATAAATGTAGTTCAAGTTAAGATACAAAATTTGGTGTCGAAGAAGCTATGGAGGGCCGAAAAATTCAGCAAAACTTTGTTAATAGCACAATAACAGTTATTTAATATCATTCCAAAGACAAACACAATTTTATATATGAATGGATTGTATGCCCAGTAATATTAATTTTTTTAAATCCTGATAATGTTTGATACTGAGCATGTTATACAAAAAAAATAAATATATCAAACAAAGGACTCCATAATTTTTTAAACTAATACTGTATTATAAATTCCGTCATAAAAGGTAAAGGAGGCAAAGCTCATTGGACAATTTACAGACTATATCGAGCTGGTTAAAACATCGGCCTTATCGCCAATGGTTAATTTAAACTTTATTAGAAAATAAGAGTAATCAGGAGGCATTTGTAGTAACAAGATATTCCATCCACACATTTTTTTTTATCAGATATCAAAATATTTAAGAATCTTAATTACTTCTTTAAAGTATCATTTGATTATCAATGTGACATTATACAGAATTTAAAATTTGCTTTGAGTTTCATTTTGGTGAAGGAAACATTTTTTCAAACGGTTTTGTCGTTGTTCATGTTTTTTGTACATCAACCAATATCTAATTAAATAAAAAAAAATAATAAATTTAAGAGGAAAAGAAAAAGAACCGATAATAAAACACTACTAATGTTCAGAAAGAATGAAATACGTACACATATTTAGTTTTACAGTCCATTCCAGTCAGCCAAACCCATGCTTTGTCCCAATTAGAACATCTAGCCGGTACTTTTCGTATAACTGTCACTTTCTTTGTTTTACCAGTTCCTTCTTCCACCCTAAAGATATGTATTGTAAATAATTAGCTTCAACAAATAAATGCAGTTTATGTTTAAACCAGACCTCTGTATTGTTTATTAACTCCCTAAGGGATATTGGACCATTTGATTAAATAAGAAAAACAATGATTAGGACAGTTTTATTATTTTTATTTTGAATTAAAAAATCTTATTTTACATAAATGTTGATTTTTAAACATTCATTAAAAATGTTTCCATCCAATCGCACGTTAGATTAATTGCATGTAAAGATACATATTCTTTCCAAACACTCAGCAAAATTTTTTTTTTTCAAGCATACCATTATTTATAGCCACCCTAGTGAAGGGTTTAAAATTTCGATATAATTGAGGTTTCTGTATATCTGTATTGAATATTATGTGTACATGTAAATTGTCTGGGTCTTGAAAACTGAATGTCAGCTAATTCTATTACGTCAACTCACTTTTGTTCTTAAATGAGATCGTATTGCGCAAATACAACTGTCGGATTCTCGGATTCCTCCAACAATAAAAACTGACCGCCGCGATATATAATAATCGCACTGAATATAGCGTTTTTCCCTATTAAACCAAACTTAAGTTCGTTTTATGTTGTGTGATTTTTCCATTTCATTATTTATTCTATTTCCTAGAACAGGTTCTGCGACATTAAATATCTTGCCCTTAAAAGTGCGCACATCAAAATTGGTATTCATAAGGTTTGTTATTTTTTTCAAGACTTATTTCCCATATATTCGTATTTAAATCAGTTTCATTAATTATTCGATAGAATGCTAGACAGATCTTACAGTAAATTAGACTTTGAATTTTTGTTAATATTCCGTAAAAACACAGAATTTTATGCCATTTAATTTCCCAATAGATATCTTAATCTAATTTAGATAAAATTTTCAATTTAGTCTGATGCAAATGATACTGCCGGAACAGGATTTTAAGTTTGATATTCAAAGTTATTCAAACAGAATTAAAATATGGTTCCATACAACATTTAAAATATTTATATGCAAATCGATATGACAAAAATAAATATCCTATTTCAACAATTTTATTATGTTCAGATTAATTTGAAGAGGATTTATTGGAAATTGATTACCATAAAAAAACATCTCAATTTTCTCAGCACTAATGAATACTTCCAATAACACCTGCCTACAGGTATATAAACGTAGAAAAATCATTTAATCCTCAAAAACTAATCACAATTTGCGGAAAATCTCCTGAGATTGTCATGCCAATTTTGAAGATTAATTAAAAACGAATTATTAATGGTCATCGATATCAACTCAGTTTTGTGCACAATATTTTGTTCCAATCTTGGGAAAGTTTTTGATATTAAACTAAAATTATGGTATTAAATAATAAATTAAAATTTTCAATTATTTGTCGAAACAAATTCCACTCGTAGTTGATGAAAGTCCGACTGAAATTCACTCTTTTAATATCAAGATATATATATATACATATATATCACTGAAGTTATATTTTTTTATATAGCGAATTTGGCCGAGTGCTCTAGGGCACTGATATGGTGCTAGGCGAATAGGTGCCATAGTGTCTCAACGGTGGCCAATGGCGGACAAAAATTTGGCAGTATTAAAAGCTGATTTTAAGTGTTGGGTTAGTGTTTAGGCTTATATATACATTGTACTAGTAAACAAAAGAAATACTATAAAATTTGAAATAAATTGTTTCTGACTATTACATTTAATTTCCAAAGATTGCAAATAATTCTGAAATAAAGAAATTTTTGGTAGATGGAAAAATTACCAAAAAAACATGTACTTCAGAAATGGAGGGAATAACAATTTTAAAATTTAATGGTAAGAAATATGGAATATTTGGAAGCCTCAGAAATTGTATTCAGATATATTTGATATCAGGACTTTTGCATGAAATCAATATTTTCGCCTCAAACGTAATATATGGTTCGAAGAGACTATTTAAAATTAAGAGGCAAAAAAAATGCACTCCTGTTAATTTGTTAACTATAATAAATTATATAGAGTAAATCATTTTAGGACTTATGGACGTACTCTACTTCATTCTGACTCCAAAAGGAAATTTTATTTACGTTCAATATGATTCAGTAAGCAATAGGGAGGTCTTTGACTGTGGTAAAAATAAAGTACTTACAGAACTTTCTGTGTACAACTTTGAGCACATGTCATAGGTAATACACATCCAATGAACAACACATAGTTAAGTGCTTTCTTCCACTCCATTATTCATATACCTATTTTTGAAATTAAAAAGTACAGTGATATAACATTATTAAATGATTTTGTAAGATCAGCATTCACAAATGGCATGTTTTTCCGATAGATTATGTTGTAGATAAAATTACATCTTTCTCTTTTTCAAAGTTAAAAACGCATCGCACAGGAAAATGTGCAGACCGCATCAAGTAAATATAGCTCACAATACTAAAACAATTTCCATAAATATCCAAACGATATCGTGAGTTTGATATTTCAATACAAGCATAAAAAACCATGAAAAATGTGCTTACCAGGATTGAAATCTGAATTTTCATAATATTTATTTCTATCCAGTACTGATTCATTTACTTTTTACGATTTAAAAATACATGTTTTGTCAAACTGTATTAGAAATTAATATTTTCTGGATTCAAAATAGAATCAAAGCACCATTTTTAACAGTCTATTAAGTATTTGCAGATACACATCTGCTCAGTGGTCTCTCTAATAAATTCAAGTTTACTTCAGATCAAAAAGAAGATATTCTAATGTCATACGTGTTAAAAGCAATTCATTTCCCCTTATTGCATTATTTCTAAAATCTAAATCAATTTCAGTTGCTTCATGCATCGAGGCGTTAATTCATTAAAAAAGATGTAATTATGTTTATCAATGTTTTATTAGCAACAGGAAATCATAGGTTCCTAATGTTTTTGTAAAAAATATATTGACAAAATCATAGTCCTGAAAGAAAGCCGTCATCGTGGCATGTGGTTATGTCATATAAAACTGCTTCTAAATACCTTAAAATCAATACAATCAATAACAGTTTGTTTCTATTTCCATGAAGCTTTGCTTTTCAAATGTTCCTTTCCCGCCATTGATTTCTAGAAACAATTACTCCAACAATAGGTATATTTGTTTAAAATTCTCAGTACAAAAATAATATCTGTCAATCAGCAGGTAGAAAAATAAGAATTTAAAGGTTTCAATTTTAAAGTAAAAATCTGTAAAAGATGGAAAAGATTTTCAGGTAATGGTAAAGACACCAGACAAAATATTTTGCACTACATTTGAAATCACCGTCATAAACTTTTAAAAAGGTTATTACTACACAATTTTTGGCTATACTTTTAAAAATTAGAATTTTACGTTTGAAGTTCAAAACTTTTATAGTTGTAAATTTCATATATCCATTTGTTCCCTTTCAATAAGTAACGACAATTATACCTTGAATAAGTATGTGACAATTTAATTTTGATTGGTCGAAAGGCAATTGTCTTGGCTAAGTTTTTTTTGTCTTACCAAATTTTGGATTGAAATCAATAGACCTTCTCTATACGATTCACGTTATTACTTAAAAAATTACTCTTATGAAATTATTTAATTTTTTAAATAATAAATTATATGATACCAATTTTGATACACAAGATGTCCACCTTTCGTCGATTTACGCCTCATCAGGCCTAAAATAAGAAAAACCAAACCAATAAGCCAAAACGTTGGAGATCAAATTCAAAATATGCCAAAATAACCGAAGGGTAAAACCAAAACCATATAAGGACAGAGCTATGCAACATGATATATGTTTATGGCTTTACATTTGGGCCATTTTGGTATTTGAATCGATCATACAACATTTTGATTTTTTTTTCAAAAAGTCAATGACAAAATATAAACATTGAGCATCACAGTTGGTATTATTCAATGCTTTCGTCGTATTTTTACTATTTTAAATATTAATAATTCTAATATCATGTTACCTTCATATTTAATTATATATCTATCGTACAAATGTTAACATAGACTTATCCCTTGAAGTATATGTCAGGAATCAATCTAAAAAGTCCGGGCAATTACTGGTGAAAAATTGATTTTACCAAAATTCAAATTTAACAAGCATTCTGATAGTATTGCTGGGCAATGCAATGTCCCCTACTGGCTTGAGGTGTGAGAAAACACGCAAAATCCCTTGAGTATGTGAATCAGACGAAGGCGTACGGACAGAGTAACTCCTAAAAATCATGAAAATATGGTTGCAAGGTGTACACAATAATTACCCGATCAGCTTGCTTTGTAGCTCATCATTATAAGCTCACATACCAAAAAAAAAAAAAAGATTATTTGGTAAAAGTGTTTGCTAAAAAAGTCCGGAAAACTAATATTTTGGCAATAATTCCTATTTCCAAGGGCCATAACTCTCGAATAACTCTCACAATAATTATCCGTTCTGCGAGAAACTTGAACTTGATCTGTATCTCATCATTATAAGCTCAAATACCAAAAATAAGATCACTTGGTAAAAAGGTTAGCAAAAAAGTCCGGAAAACTATTATTTTGACAATAATTCCTTTTTTCAAGGGCAATAACTCACAATGATAAACTGATCAGCTTGAAACTCAAACTCGATCTGTAACTCATCATTGCAAGCTCACATACCAAAAATAAGATCACTTGGTAAAAGGGTTTGCGAAAAAAGTCTGGAAAACTATTATTATTTTGGCAATATTTCCTATTTCCAAGGGCGATAACTCTCATAATACTAAAACTTTAACTTGATCTGTAACTCATCATTATAAGCTCACACACCAAAAATTACATCACTTGAGAAAAGGGTTTGGGAAAATAGTCTGGAAAACTATTATATAGGCAATAATTCCTACTTCCAAAGGCAATAACTCTCAATAATTATCCGATCAGCGTGAAACTCAAACTGGATCTGTAACTCATGATCATAAGCCCACATACAAAAAATACGACCAGTTGGTTAAACGGTTTCTGAAAAAATCCGGAAAACTGAAGTGTGACTGACGGACTGACGGCAAACGGACGGAGTGCAAACCTATAGTCCCCTTCGTCGTTGCCGGTAGGGGACTAATAAGACAAAAGACAAGCAATGAGAGTACAAGTTTGAGACATGTACATACATGTACTTACAAAATGTTATGTTATCAAACCAGTTTATGATATCTTTACCCTCCCCATTATTCCGTGATCAATAGTTAAACAAAATCAATAAACCAAAAATTAGTTCTGAACAACCTCGGTTTATTGGTCACAGTGGGGTCCATTTTTTAAAAATTTTGTTCGTCATGTTTCTTTAGTTTGTTTGTTCTCGTCCATATTTTCCCATTTCCGTTTTATCTCTTGAATTATGATTGTTGATAGCCTCTTTGGGTTTTCCTCACCTTGTCTTGTAAATGACATGAAAAAAGACCAAAAATAGGTACACTTTATAGCGACATAGAAACAGAAAACTAATGAGCTGTATCAGAATGTTCGATTGTGCAGATTTTGTTTTAACTAGAAGAACTTTAAAGAATTAGTCAATATCTCTAACCCATAAAAGATTTTATGGCAGAACCTAAAAAGGACTAAATGAAAAAGAATTTAAGAGTAATATTGTTTGAAGATACATTATTTATATAAACTTTAGATAACTAAAAGAATTTTATTATAAAGCACTGCATGTGATGATGTTTTCAGACGGAATATTTTGCTTTGTAGTTACCTGAGATAGAGGTCATTAAACACCTGAGCATCATCAATGTTTCAAGCATTTTTTTCACTGTAACAAAGACTATGATTAATATTTTATAGGTGATATTTACTGACATGGTTTGACTGATTTTAATCAATCTTAAGGTTTGATTAAATCTTCATGCACCTAGTTATCAAGATGAAACGAGATTGCTCAAGTGCTTACAGCATGATATCATCTAAGAACGGTGTAGTCTTAAAAGAATATGTGATGGAACCTCACAGCAAGCATAAATCCAGGGTTTTAGAATAATAAATGTTAACATCAAACATTGCGCTGCTAATATTAGAATTTGACATTTAATTTGATTGATTTTAATAAACATAATGAGTACAACATTTCTTCAAAAATGTTTTGTCATATACTACTGAAAACTGCTTCGAGTTTCTAGTCCTGAGAAAAAGGAAACGAGTTATAAGCAAGGTTTATTTTGACGATGACAATAACATATAGAGTATCTACCAGCGAGTTATTATTTTCTAGATAAAAGTAAAAGATATCAGCAATGAATATAGCCGAATATAGAATCACTGTGTGAATAGAAAGGTAAATACTACAAAAGATAGAAAACGGGAGAGAAATAGAACGTTCCAGAGGCGAAATCTGTAAATACTAATACAAGAGTTAAAGAAATAGACTTTTATTCTATGAATCGTTGTCTTTTTTTTCTGGCATGGAGATAGCAAGAGCAGGCTACAGACAGAATCAACATAAAAGAGTACAAAATACAGACAAAGAATCAGAATGGTCTGACTTGGTACAGACACTTAGAATACAATACATAAATATAGCAAACAATCATTTCCTTCTCTTTTCATGAAAATGAATAACAGCGCTCGGATAAAAATAAACAAACAAAAGTGACACCAGAAAGTTAAAAAAAATCATGACATCAACTGTGGTGTATCAAACGGTCGTTTCGACAACTCATTCTCTAGGCCAATCATATTTGTCTTCATGTCATACTGAAAGGTTGGAAAATGAGTTGCCTGTATCTTCGCGAAACCTTATTTTCCAGTAGAAGCATCGACTTATTTGAAGCAACAGACCGCTGTAAAACGATGTTTATGCACTTAATATGCACATTGACGTTGTTCCAGTTTCATTGTGTTCTTATCCCTCCTGTTCGACCCTCTTTGGCTAGTGATACTAGTATGTGTTCCGGAATGCTCTATTTTTCAAATAACTTCGATTAAATATTAATATTTCTCTTGATTAGAACAAAGAAGACCAAAAAGGATTCGCAAAGGGGTTAACACTATTTATAATTCAAGTACAATCTGGCCATATTCTTTGTTAGTGCAAAACTACACTACACGTTAGATCAAACCGGGGACGTTTCATCTACAGATTTTTTCAATATTATTTAATTTATTTGTATGTCTTTATTTTTAATAACTCAATCTACAAAATCTCTTATTTAATAACATTCGTTATGATGTGTTGATTAAAATTTCTGATTTTAAATCTTGGATTATTTTTTACAGTGTCTTTTGGAATCAATGTTTCTGCCATTTTGCAGCTTTACATCTGAACGAATTTAAATCAACACGTTCGTTAACAATGCTGAGGTAATTATTCTACTTAGTGAAGAAAAACGACGAATTTTTAAATTCAAAATGTCCAATTACTGGAAACAAGTCTTGATCATTGGCTCTGTTATGGATGATGTGTCGCGTAAATCTTTGCTAATACACTAACTAAAGGAAAACCACTTTCCGTATAACGTCTTAATGAACTCATTACTGAGAATATCTTAAAATACGACGCGTTCCCTCGCTCCATTAATTAATTATATAGTAATGTCGTGTGTAATGGTGGTTAAATCGTGTTCATTTAAAATTAAAACATATTGTGGATGTTACAAAGCAATAAAAGAAGATCTTGCCTTATCTTGAGTGGTAGCCTTTTTGCCATCCACCGGATTTAATTAACGAATAAAAGGCCAAGATAAGCCATAGAAATGCAACTACAAGATATGAAAAGACTCAAAAAGTATGTCCAATCAAAGGAGACACGAGTATATTTTAATTAAACAACTAAAAAAAACGAAAGATGAATATGGCTAAGCTACTTACTATCATAAATGTCTTCTTGATATAATTTACGTAAGTGCCTGACGCACGTACAATGTTAGTCACCGAAAACAAAATTCTATCGGATTGGATTCAGAAAACCATTTTGTATAAAAGAAGAGACTGGAATTGAATGAACACGACCATATATTGTTTTGATGTTCATCAATATTAGTGCAGAAAGTATTACAAGCCATTCTTCTGAAATTAATTAAACATTCGAAAAAAAGGAATTTAATAGCCCTGTTCTCAGAGGATATTGTTGACTTAGCCTTGATTGGACATTTTAGCATTTTAATCTGTTCTGCTATGTTTTGGCTCTCTGTATTTATGGTCTAGAACGTTGTTGATAAGTCATAAATTGTACAAAATAGGCCACCAGCTGGACTCTAACTCACTGAATGGCTTGTTATTATAAGTTGTTATGACGAATTAACGAGGTCCGTCATTAAATGTTGAATGTGCATATTCATATTATCAAAGGGTTTTCCAATGACAATTGTTTTGATAAATAAGTATGTACATTTTTGTACAAGTAATCCACAACTTCAGTACATAATCCAATTATAGTTTGTTACTATATATATCATGTGTATTTTTTCGTTTTCCAAGAAGTTTCCTCACTTCTAGTCAATTTTAGATAAACCCAAAACAGGAAAAAGCAAAACAAACAAATTGAAGTGGTTACTTTTTTTAAATACGCGAAACAAAATTTATCCTGCATTTGAAATCTCCGTAAAATATTATATGTAATATTTTCCATTTATGGAAGTTTCCTCGTTGAATTTGTCACTTTGGCAGTAAAAAGTTTAATCATTTCAAGTCAGGATATACTATTTCGCTACTCTCTTTTCTGTCATGTTTCAAAAATAATCAATTTCATAGCCTTTGCCCATAATCCGAACATGTCATTACTAAAGCTAGAGCTAATGATTTAAAGAAGTTTTCTATAATTCTGTTAAGGCCTAGGAGATTATCACTAATTTCACATTAATATCAATTAGTTCAATTACAAGTGAAGAATCCTACAGCGATAAATTGAATTTTTGTGTCTGTTGAAAAGAGAAAATACTGATTTTGATATATTTACTGAATTTATACTTCTGTGTTGTAACTTTGATTTTATGTTTTGTTTTATATAACTTGACATACTTATGTTGTTTAATTGATAATCCCAAACCAAATATTTCGTCAAAATCAAACGGTAATTGAACATGTAAATTCATTCCGAAATGAACTTTTTTCGGGTATTATGCGACAGACAAAGAGTCCGTGACTTGCTTCCTAAAGAATTTGAGAATTGTAAAATGCTGTTAACCCATACTATTCACTGAGGTTTGATCCTCAACATCATTTAATTTTGCTAGGTGATTTACTTATAGACGGCAGAAATATCTTACATGTTAACGTTTAGCTAATTTCAAAAGAAGTTTTCCTTTGACTCTTTTAGCTATTGTTCGTTTCATTTACAAAAATATAGATGTTTTAATATGAATCTTGCTAAGAATTCACTACGCAACATATCATTTAGGCTGACTTTTCATTGTTTTTTGGAACTGTGATATTTTGTACTATAATTCTTACAGTCAAAATGGCCATATAATATGAACAGAGACCTTACATCATAGTCACCATATCAAATATTACGACTACCGGTACAAATATGTCATTATCTATGATTTATTGGAACATGGAAATAATGTATCCATCTATTTAGTCTGTTTGACGGTTCTTTTTATAAACACATATAAATACGTTTCCCCTGTCTGGCTTGGCTAAGCAACAGGTCATATTATTTCCTCGTTCTAAGCATTTAACAATCTATTATAGAACAACCGATAGAATATCATTTTACCACCATAGAAAATGTTCTCTCTAAATGGTTTCAAGATATATGATAAAATGTTAACTGCTCGGGTTGTCAGAAAAGATACCACTGTTTGATATTCCTGGAAAGATTTCAGACTTTTTGCAGTTTTCGCAATGAACAATAAAAAAAAATTAAAGGCCACACAGTTTTTACATTTAGTTTTCATGCATTTAATGGTATTAGATATTAATTTCCAAAGCCTTGCAATACACAATTTTTAATGTGTACATTCAAGTTGAAGTCTTCTGTTTTCAAACTCCTTTGGAAAGAAAATTCACCCCGAGTAAATTAAATATAACAGATTGACGATTGTTACGTTTCCCTGACTGAAAAACTGAACATTATTTTCCAGCTTTGTAATATGTTTGTTATAGTTTCAAAATTCCGTGTTTTGGCTTTGTAATCACCATAGAGACACAGAGAGGCTGTAATAACGTGTAGTTTCGTAATTGGTGGCATAGACTTTTTATCTGTCTGAAGTATCGTTTTTTCAGACAAATCTTTTTTCAATTTGAAACAACATCTAGACTTCTAGATTTACAAGTGAACAGCTAAAAATGAAAATATGAGTAACAAGCAAGAAGTCAACAACAGAGGATTATTGGATACAATTTCACCGCTTATACCGCGATGCCATAAAATGTAATAAGATATCCATCATTATCATACTGTATCATTGTATGAGGTAGAATTCCTGAAAGACCTCCCATTCTAAATTATTAAAAGCTATTATGAGAACTTTGTAAAGTATCATTATGGTATAAATGGGATATACATGTAGCTCTATCGGGCTCACGTCCTCGGGGGTACATCTAATACTATGATCCATATGAATGAATTTTTAGTAGCATATACACTGAACACACATCTGTCGGTATACATTGGTCGCTCTTCATTTATTTATTAATGATTCATTGACCTTTCAAACCTACTGATGGTGAGTAACAAAAACATAACGACCATTTACATTCTTTAAGATCTCTTCAAGGCATATTAAAAATCTTGTTGCAATCGAAATTGTTATATTTTGGAATTATATATGTTTTTTGACATCAGATTTTCAAACCAGTTAAACCGAAGAGCACTAGGATTATCTGATATTCTGACACTTGACAAAGGAAAATGTGTATTCATATATTATGTTTACCAAACCATATACCATGTACATATTTCAAATGATGGTATATGTGTTGTATATATTTTGGAATTCAGCAGTAACTGTTGAGGGTACCCCCCCCCCCCCCCAAAAAAAAAAAAAAAAACAAAAACAAAAACAAAAAAAAAAAAAAAACAACCAATAAAAACTCTTTAGTTATTACAATTTATAGTTCATTCATACATGTACTTAAAATTCCAATAAACTGACAACTCTTAATTTTTATAAAATAGTTACAAGATAAAAAGACAACTCATTTTTAATACAAACTGTGTTACTTTCAATAAATTTCATAAATCAAAATCTTTAATCAATACATAAAATTTTTAAAAAAGTAGAAAAAAAAATAAACAAGGAGCAGTGAAAGCAAAGATAATATTTCAGTGATCATAATCATTACTGCCATGTCATAACTAACAACAGTATAACTATTCATCATATTTCCTTCAATAATTCCATTAAAATCAGGAGAATTCAACTGATTTCGCATTAATTTCAATTACAAGCCAAGAATGTCTTTATGATGAATTCAATTTCACAGATTCATTTTTATTGGATGATTTTTACTCGCCTAATTCTTCCACATGGTTGTCAGTTTCAAAACTGAACAAAAATCCTATTTGTCATAAAGAATAGTATTACCATGGCTTCAAGAGAAATGACTTAGTAGGCTTTATCTTTTTTTTTCATCATGAAAAGGATATAGAAAGACAGAAAAGATTTTCCCTCGAGCAATGCTTTGTGATAACAATGGATTTTGTTCATTTAGTCATGGTGCATAAATGAAGAAGTCACAACAATTTTTCAGATGTCAAAACACTAGAATTTGAAAGCTTTTGTATGGTCAAAATGTCAATGTTTAAATATAAAAAGGTCTATTTGGCTGATATGAACAATGATAACTAATGAAAGATTCAGCACAGAATATCAATATTTCGAATGATTACATACTTTCAAAAAGTAGTTATCTTTATATTTTTGATCTGGGTTAATGTGAATTCTACTTAATATTGGAGTTGTGATAAAAGGTGTTATAAAAATCGAAAGTTTGGTCGCACGTTTTAAAGATGGTTCAATCTTTATCAGAAGAAGAGCAATTGATCAGACAGCAGCTATAACTGAAATGCACAAAAACGATGGATAACAAGGAAATTTTGTAATTCATTATTAAATGAAGGGCTTCGCTAGGCGAAGCATAATACGACCGCAACATGTCAGCTGTAAGAGTGGACACATTATTATACTGTACCCAATAAAGTGTTGGATAATATAATATACTTTACACAGAAATATTGGAACTACTCCAAAACCAAATGAAAAAAAAAACAAAAATTACATATCATGCCATATTGCTTTTTTGGCTATTTTAATCCATTAAATCTCAAAAACCATAAAACATAGAAATCTGTTGACCTACTACTGAAAGATTAAGAAGAAAAAATCCCAATTAAAAATAAAAATTTAGGTGTCCTGCAAAATGGCAAATTTTGGCCCCTTTAACACCCTTTTATCTCTGCAGTAACTTTTATTGTATTTCTTATGACGAACAATTTTTAAAAAATCTTCAAAATCGGATAAGAAATAAAAAAAAATGAAAATTAAAGTGTCTCGAAAACGGTAAGAGATAGTTTAAAACAGATCTTAAACAAGTTTTTCCATTTTCAGCCAAGAACATTAAAAACCAAAAATCATAAAAAATCAGAATAATTTTTTTAAAAATACACCAATATTATGAAAAAAACCTTCATGACACCCCCCCCAAAAAAAAAACAAAAACAAAAACAAAAACAAAAAACAAACAAAACGGGAAGGGCCAGATTTCCCAAAATCAATCCCAACCTGTATTTCTTATAAGGGAACACTGTGGTAAAATGTTATACTGATACGCTCAATAGAACAGAAGTAAATGAGCGGAAACCTAACTGTCTACGGACGACGACGACAGGCTCATACCATAATACGTCCGCAAATAATATGAAAACAGAAAAAAATCTTCTTGCAGTCACGATTGGAGAAATTTACCTTTGTATCCGAATAAATTTCACGACTTGTTGATTTTAAGTACCTGCAGACAGTATCGGTTGCTACTGTTATTTTTCCGTCATACTTAGTATATATATGCATATTTATTTATATGGTTTCCACTGTTAATTACATTTAGCGTAGAATTAAAAAAAACAAATCTTTCATTTTATCCTGCCATAAATAGCAGAGTTATTAAAGTTAAAATACAAAGCGAACAAGCTTATTAATTGGAAGAAACCAAGTCTGTTCTCAAAACATACTTCTGATACTATATATCTTAAAACCGGTACAGGAACAAATTATATCGGTAAACAAAATAAAGTAATTTCAACCAAGGACTATCTATACACCAAATTTGGTGGGTCGAGGTATTACAGTTGCTGACAAATTTACTTAATCGGGAAAATGAGACCCAAGTAATTTTTATCAGTCAGTTTTTTTTTCAGTATATTAACCTTGCACTCATACCTCACTATATTATAGATTCCTCAATTCTAATTTAAGTCTGAAATTGTTATTCAGTGTTTCAGTATCAAAAATCTATAATATGATTCCGTAAAACCATGGAAGTTTTATCAAAAACTTCATTTTCAAATAACAATCGACCATAACACGCCAAGAGACAGTGGCCAGGTTCTCCCAGAAGTCAATTTCAGTTCTATTTAATGATAAAATGTCATGTTTAACCGTTAAATTGTACACATTAATGAAACGTTCGGCCGAGCTATTCCAATTCCCCTTTCCGATGTACATTTAATTAGATAACTGCATATTGAACATCAGGGCAGCGTATAATTTCAGGCGATATTGAATTAAGTATACATAGTTAAAGTGGTCGGCGAGTTTCCATTAACTACAATCACCACCCAACCACAAGTAGTTATTTTCTTGTTATGGACGTTTTGTATAATTCTTCCTTCCGTTTTAAGCCGGCTATTGGGGTTCTGTTTCCTTTGAACAAGACATCTATAAAATGGTTTCTTCGTTAAATGATAAATCTGTGTAAACCAATGTTCTTGCTTAAAAGACAAGAAAGTAGGGTGATAAAAGACCAAAGTTTTGTTCTGCTTCAGGTCTTAAAACATTTCCTTAAATCCATCAGCTGTAATGGTATCAATGCTCCGATGTTTATAGCTTTCTCTTAATGGAACTTAAGATTTAAACTTGTAAACGGATAGAATATGCATTTGAAAGAACATTACTGTAATGAAATAACACATTAAGCATTTACAAATATCTTACAAGTTCACTATAAAGTTACGATTTACTTTGAAAGCCTGTATTCAGAATTTGATCGAGAAAATTCTTATATGGACATTTGACATGTCTGCATTTCAACTTATTCAATGAAATGCTGTTTATTATGAGTGCCCAGCATAGAAATACTGATGCAAGGACAGTTATATAAGAAATATGAACGACCTACTCTTCCAGAGCACCTGTATTAAGTTTGGTGGGAATCGTGTTTAATATTTACGTGTTGTGTAATCTGTTTGTTTATTTATTCTCTCCATTTGCTTTGTCCCGATATTTTCATTGTATCTGTCTTGTCTCTAGAAATATTAGAGACAGCTTTAGTGGAAATTAGAACCAGGAAAATAACTGAATCATAACCAACAACAAAAGGACCCCGTAGATTTCAAAACTATTGATAAATTACCAGTTCTAAAAATACACTGAGAAAAGGGCTATGTAAACAAAAATGACACGTGTTAAAGACACTTTCTTTGTTTAAATTCACTCTTTTTAACGTGAGCATGAATACAATATAGGGAAAAAAACTTTTATCTGACATAACAATATAATTTCCGTGTAGATTCAAAAATAGGTGAAAAAATATCAAGTTCAGTGGACCTACAACAACTGTCAAAACTTTTTTGCTAAATATGTATAATAAAAATGTGATCAATATTCAATGCCTCAACCTAACAAGGAGTCAATACGGCATTTTATCTCCGGGTATAGAATAAAAATTATAGGCTATATGTTCAGAAAATCGAACAGTGTTTCATATGTACTTATGAGAAATTAGAAAACAAAATACAATCGTAGAAAAATAGATACCTGAGACATGACCATAAATACAATTAGACATTTGGTAGCAATAAAATGTATCACAAAATACCGAATAAATTTAAGGCAGTGTATATAAATATTCTTTACCCTTCTTAGTTTATCTAAAATGAACCCTTGGTTTATATTAAAAATAACTGCCCTTGAATATTTCATTGTCCGCTTTACGACTTGTAAACTTAGGAAATTAAAATATACAGTAATCTCAAACAATTCAACGATAAACCTTTGTCTTATTTGTGTATTAAAATGATAGCGAACATGGAAATTCATTCATTTATATGCCCCCCCCCCCCAAAAAAAAATACCAATCACGTAAATCGTTTAGGGTAAATAACGTTTTAGTATTCTTAAATGCTTATTTTCATAACAATAGAAATTCATAGAAATTTACCTTATAAATAAAGTGATTTGCAAATATTGACTGAGAAAAACGAAACTTTACTTACCTTTCTAAGGGAAAATTTGTCTCTTATTTTACATCAAAGTCTGTATAGATTGCTAAATAAATGATAAAATAGTTCCGTCAAGCATTCAATGTTGATTCTCGTTAAATGACTCTCAATATCAGAAGTACCACGTGCATTTATCCAATATCGATCAGAATTAATATCCGCTGTTTGTGTCGTAATTCAATCAACCGAACTTGCTCAAATGTTTTAAAAAGGGAACGGTTTTAGCTAATATTATGATGCTTCAGAGTCATGATCTTTTAGGTAATGCGCTTGCGCTAAATCAGATTTTGGAATTTTCAGGCAAAAATTGGTAGGCTTTTAGCAGTCATAAGGTTTAATTTATTGTGAACAGTTCATACAATGGTGGTAGAAAAATAACATTGATCGTTTGTTGAAAACCATTAGTAGTAACTAAGAGTATGTGCTGAAAGTATTACCTTTTAATTTCCGATTCTATTTGTTCTGATTAAGTCAAGTTGTATGAATGCGTGTAGCTTATCATTGTAGTTAGGAAACAAATCGAGTTATCTCGCTCGGCATCACACGAGCAGTCCTATTGTGTAGTCTACTAATTTATAATTAAACTCCATATTCAATAATTGTCATTGTTAGCTTCGTCCGTAAGTAGATTAAGTACAATAGTTACATGACTTTGACATTATCATGGGAAACGAGATATTCAAGAGAAACATGTAGGACGCAATGCCTCTAATGGGTGCATTCTCTCTCAGGAAACAAAAACTGGCAGCGATTCTAACCTTTGTTCAGAGTAATCACCATTAACTATAATCTGCCAATACACCTGATTCAGAAGTCAAATGAAATTACATTTTATTTTCTGACTTATACACAAAACCTATTTACAAAAAGGCAATCGAGATAATAGGGAACTAATTAATTAATGCTGTGTACGGATAAAACCACAGTGAAATATGATCGGACCTAAATCCCGATAGAAACTATGTTTACAGTTTAGATTTCAATATTGTTCATATCACGGTGAATTGCGTGTCAGGCTTAATTTAGAAAAAAAATCTCATAAATAAAAGCAATGTTCATCGATTTAAAAATATCGCGCATCGATTCATTTAGGGGCCAGCTAATATGGAAAGGTTATGGGATTTACATTTTTTTTCTTTAGGGAAAGTGGAACATTAGCTCTCCAACGTTTAGGTTTAATGTTTCTGACTTCCATATATCTGGAATAAGGCTTTGCTGTTGAGATTTGAATGGTTGAAATATATACATGAATTGCATGACAGTTATCGTAGATTTTTATTTTTAGCAATGAATACCGACAGATGTTTCTGCTAGTGGAACCGTCTGCAATGATATCGTCACCTCAGTTGTTAGTATTTCGGTACAGAACATGAAAATCAATCGGATGTAAATTAGAAATTCTTAGAAACTAAGAAATAACTTACTCATGCATACCTCTGTCCATAGAATGTTTTAGGATCTTCCCTTTTCGTTCATTTATATGATTGAACTCCGCCAGGAGAAATAAACTGCGCACATTTGGGCAAGAATTCTAGATTTATAGCGATATTTTTGTCACCTTATTACTTAGCTTCCGCCTGTACAATGCTGTTTGTATGCAGTATATAGAATATGCATATTTCTCCTACGCAGTTAAATACTAATTCGAAGGAGAGCTAAATGGAAGAACTTTTAATCCATCTCATGTCGATATCTTCACACAAATTTTGTTATCTACTTCCCATTTTCTAAAAATCGTAAAATTTTGGAACAGTATACATTGAAAAGTGTAAAATAAACTCTGGCTTAATCTTGCTGTATATAGTGTATCAGTCTTTTATCTTATCCGACCATAAAGTAAACAATGTTAGCATGAAATCAAACTTTTTCCGTTGGGAGATGAAACTTCTTTAACAATTTAGCAACATTTATCAACTAAACTTTCAACATATGTATCGTGAAGCAATGGCGATTGGGTATTATATTTTGGGAACCAAGCCCGACAAGAGTGGTGTCAAAGCAATACCAACCAAGATAGTGAAACCTCTGAGATATATACTAATAGAAAAAAGAAACTGTACATGGATTTCAAACGTAAAAAAATACATATGATAAAATTTATTACATTCAATAATTTCAATACATTCATCTTAATGCATTTTTTGTCACATAAACACACCTGTATCTGATTTGCAATAAAAACGTCATTGTATAGACAACTTGAATCACGCCAGAACGAATTAGGAATTAACAAAGTCAGTAGCGGGTATGACCACCATAAGGCGTCTATGCAGGCGACACAGCGCCGTCCCATGGAAGAAACAAGATTTTGCAGAAACGCGCGTTTCTGCCAAATCTTGTTTCTTCCATGGGACGGCGCTGTGTCGCCTGCATAGACGCCTTATGGTGGTCATACCCGCTACTGACCAATTTCCGCTAAGGTAACAGGAGGATTTTGAAGATGACGCAATCTTCATTCCATTTCGACCCATAAATGTTCAATAGGGGAAAGGTCAGGTGATACCGCTGGCCAATCCAACAGCTCTACATTTTGTTGGTTCAAAATGTCACGGACAATGCGTGCAACGTGATGCCTTGCATTATCCTGTTGCAGCGTAACATGGTGGACTCGATTCTGAATAAACGGAATAACGTGCTGTTGAAGGATCTCATTCCGATAACGAACGGCTGTCAGATTTCCATAAATGATCTGTAGAGGAGTCCGTCCGGTTGCTGTTAACTACACTACCTCCATCGAAGGTACGACGTTGGATCACACAAGGATCAGAAAACCGCTCGCCTTGACGTCGATACACTCTAGATCGTCCGTCATGACTGTCTAGGTGGAATCGGGACTCATCGGTGAACATAATGTTTGCCCAATCTTGCACCCTGAACCGTAAATGGCGTCTGCCCGTGCTAGCCTCGCCATTCGATGAGGTTGCAGTAGAACCGGGCAAATTGCTGGACGTCTTGGGTGGATGTTGTGTTCTGATTGGTCTCATCCCCGGAATGGTCCTGGCAGATAAACTTGACGTCTGGAATCGATTGCGCAGATAGGTTAGCCAAATATAGTTGTCCTGACGTCACGTAGTTATTCGTAGACGTCCAGGTCTTGGTCGGTCACGGACGTTGTTATTCTGCTTGTAACGCCTCCATAAGGACTGGATAGTGTTCCTATGGCAACCAAATTGTCTAGCAACGTCTGTTTAAGCCCTTCCCGATTGCAGCATTTCGATGGCGCGGTTTCGCTCATCTTGGGACAGTCGTGGCATTCAAATAAGAGGATGTGCAATGAAATGAAGATGTTTTTCTGAGTGTTAAGTGTCGAAACAAACCTTCTGTACACAAAGTCATCATTTAAAGTCATTAAATAAAGTCATCATTTAAAGTCATTAAGGTGTGAATAAGGAAACAAAAAGGTCGAAAATTGGAATACCTCTACCACGCATGACAATCGCGTGCAAAATCAATGAACTCAAATGAATATTGTATAGGACATTTAAATGCAACAACCAACCAAATATAAAAAGAAAAATATCCATCAATAAAAAGTATATTCAATATGTTTGGATTCACAATTTCTTTTTTCCATGATTATGCAATCCACCAGTTCTGGTGTCTCTACTGAAGGTATGGCAACTAAGATGATAACCCTGGGAACTTACAATCCACCAGTTCTGATGTCACTACCGACGGAATGGCAACTGAGATAATAATAACCCCTGAGATATACAATCCACAATTTCTGGCGTCTCTACTGAAGGTATTGCAAGATGATAACCCTGGAGACCTATTGTCCACCAGTTCTGGTGTCGATGCCGCAGCAATGGCAACTGAGATAATGATAACCCTGAGGTATATAGAATCCATCAGTTCCTGTGTCTCTACCGAAGGAAGGAAAGAAAACAAAGATGATAACCCGGAGACCTACAATCCAGCAGTTCTGGTGTCTCTGCCGAAGGAATGGCAACTAAGATGATAACCCTGGGGACTTACAATCCACCAGCAACGGTGTCAACTTAGTGATAATAAATCCGGGGATTTACAATCCACAATCGGCAAAGAGACTTAAAATCCACCGGCAACAGTGTCCTTGTTGAAGCAATGGCAACGTAGGGGGTCATAATCCCGGGAATTTACAATCACCTGATTGCAGTGTGTTTACCGGAGAAAATTGAGATGATGAAGATAATCCCTCATCAGCAGCGGTAGTAGCAACTGACGAGCAGATAATCCCGGGGTTTTAGACTTCGTTAGTAGCGGTGTCTCTTCCCAAGTAATGCAAACGGAGGAGATGATAAAACTGGGGACTTATAATTCATTTGCAGCAGCAGTAAAAACCTCATACTTAACATGCTTTACAAAGCAAAGTTCTGGATTTGCTATTTACCGTTATATTAGCCATTTAAAATTTCTTTTGTTGTTACGACAACAAAATGGTAAACATTTTCCGAAAAACATATAAACTTAAAATTGATACACATTATATTTTTTTTCTTTTATTGATATACATTATATTTTTTAAAGAAAACTAAGTAACTAAAAATATAAATGCAGAGCAAATATTAAACATAAGCTGTTATACTAGTAACAAAATGTGACGGAAAAATAAGTTCACGAGTCGAAAAAGAAAAGAACTGGAGAACAACACTTCAAAATTAGGTTCGTGATTTAATAATTTTGTTTCACGAGGAACTAAGCATTGATACATTCTTATTTCAATATTCTTTTAATGAAACTCATTTGACAGTATTGTATTTTACTAACACGCAAACGTTTCCTTTCGTTGCCAGATCTGCTTTTGGTATTACACAAGGGATATAGGCTGTTTTGGCTTAAAGACGAACATGTGAAATTGAAATTGATTTAAGCGGAAATTAATTTTGGTCTGAGCTTGGAATTTGAGTGACTATTACTTCCGAAGTAATTGTGTTTTAATCCTTAGCTAACGAAGAACAAGATTGAATTTATTGAAAATTCGGATTAGAAATTCGTCAAGTTTTCTTAAAAATAATATTTTATGGCATATATCGGTAGTTTATTGGTCAGGAGATGCCTGTTTGTGACAGCAACTCAGATTTAATACATATAAAACCCCTCCAGAAGAATGGTTTATTGTCAGATAAAAACACAATAAAAATATCATATCAGAATCAAACGTTCGTGGTCTGATATACACAATAATTTGAAATATGCTGCTAGATTACTAACTAGGAAAAGCAAACTTATCATACTTATACATGTATATGAATGTTTACACATTTATTATAACGTCCTTTTTTCACTTAAAATTGAAATTTGTGATGTCAAATGTAAAACTTTTCAAATTTCAAGAAATTTATAAAAATATTTTTCTATAATTCTAAATATGACCAGTACTTTATTAATGGTGGCACACACTAGAATACAGCTTACGTGAGATAAAGAAAACATTTTTGTATTCTAAGATTTCATTGACTTTTTACTACTATTAAAAAATATCAGTTTTCAGTACATTGAAATATTTAATCAGATTTGCTGTGTACAGTCCGAAGTACAACTGCAGGATCGTCTCACGTCCAGTCTCACGTCCATTTGAGAAAATTCAGAATGTCAGCTGGTAAGCGACAAATGTAGTCAGGAGCTTAATTGTTTACCTGGTAAATTTACCGCACCTACTTTCATTGAGCGTGGTAGGCATGCTTTCTGCAAAATATATGAAATAATTTAGATTTAATAATTAATAAGATTGATGTAAAATTAGAACTTGTATAGTGTTTCATTATTTGAATTTATACATGAAGTGTTATTTGATTACACTATATAGTTTTTTTTCAATTAAACCAGAATACATCCATGCACGGAAACTTCGTGTCATTTTCAACGATTTTATAATTATAGTTTACCTAATATAAACAGAACGTGAAAAGAACAGTGTATGATTACAACCACATTCAAATTTGAAGATAATTTTGATTGTACTTTTAATAGTTCTGTTTATCTCCATCGAACACTCTCGTCAATATCGATTAAACCCAGGGTTTTCCGATAAATTTTCAATATCTTGGTACATGACATAACACTTGAGACAAATTCGTTTCTGCCTGAACAACGTACAGGATCAGCAGATAGGACACGATTAATAACATTTAGAAGACTGGACTACGTATCAATACCTAGAAGATATTTATTGTGATATTGCGGAAGTCACAATACAGTGTCACCGTATGTTTTGTGACTTTATAACTTTGATCTGTGACCATGTTGTAATAAGACATTTACCGTATTGCAATAATACATCTAAATTAAATAATTTCAATCGAAATATGTCATAAATCATTTTTATTACCAATATGGGAATCGTAAAAGGGAAAGGGTAAACAGCTTCTTCCACTGAATTGAAGTAAATTTTCAAATCATTCGAAACCATTGTTAAATAAGCATTAACACACGAGAGAGTTAGAGAGAACTAGCTTTAGGTACTCATACATGTAGCTGCTGTCCAGATATTGTATCACATTTAACCGAATAATTTAAATACTCCTTTGTAGGGTTTAATGATATATCTTCATGAAATTAAATTGAAATGGCAGTATTTGTGAGAGACCAGTAATTTTAAGTTTTCAATTCATTATGAAAAGGAGCAATTTTAACAAAATTACATAGAAATACGCGTGTTCGTAGCCCTTACTGCTCACGACCGAGTTTATATGGGTTACTGATAAGACGTTTGCGTTTGCTAACAACGTTGGAAAAATCATTCATTTAATCTGTCTTTCTTTAATACTTATACTTAGTAATACGTTGATAACAATTACAGAATATCATGAACTGATTCACTAACTTGTGACATCTGTAAACTTGTTATTGTTTAATTTCTGTCATAAAAGCTTTTCTTCCCTAGAATAAATCCGTGCATATGTACACACCATACGATGTTGGTCCTGATTCGTCTTCGTCTAGAAATGTAAAATTAAAAAAAAGATCGTCTCTATGTTGTAAATTTTTGCATGATTTGTCATTAACAGTAACATCTAAAATTTGACAATATTTTCTATTGCTTTATTCAACCATAGTTCCTTTTAGGTAAATGTCTGAGGCACAGTTAAGAAAACAATATTAGCAGTAAGTTCATCATCAGGATATCTGCCATAATCTTTCATTTCAACTTTCTGTATTATTTTTTCATGAAAGCCTGTTTTAAAAAAATAAAAGAAATAATCAGCAATAAGAGTAGCACAATTTGTACTCAAAGAATCATAATGACTTGACAATACACAGTATTACAAGTACGAACCAAAATTTTGTCTAGCAAGAAGTGTAAGATCTTGATCATGTTCCCGCTCATCCAGCAACTGTAAATTTTATACATTTTGTGGTTGAAATAAGGCTTTGAAATTGTTTACAACAAATAAACTTTCAACCAGAAGATTCAAAAGACCATTTTATGAATATGCAGATTAGATAATGGAACTATCTGCATATCGATACCATTAATATGGTGGTGTATATGCTATAGTTCTTCAGATTTTTTTTAGCGCTATAAAAGTAATTGATGCCAGAATATTCATATATTTAATATAACGAGTGATAACAAAATTTCTAATTAATATTACAGTTTGAGTAATAAGGATAGCTAAACAAAGTAGCCTTGACCACAACTGATGAATCGTAAATAGACGAAATGTGCACATCTTGGACAGCAAAAATGATATCAAATAATTCATTATTTAAACCTGTCTTTTGGTTTTGTCTCATTAATCCCTATTCATCTCATTGACATCCCCTCTGTAGTATCTTGACTATGTTTTAAGTGGTCCCTACATGTGGAGTAGAAGCAATTTATATCATTCGTTGTAATTCAAAATGGCTACCAGCATAAGTCACATGGATTTTTTTAGTATTCCATTTTAAACAATGACAAATCTATGCATGCCTTTAATGCAGATCACTGACTTGGAAGAACATTAGGGCTTCTTTAAGTAATGTATTATTATTCAAGATGAGGATAATGGTTATTTACGGTTAAATTCCATTATGTTCAAAGCAAAGACCACTGATGTTTTAATAAACAACACGGATTTAACATTATGTTTCATTACTATCCATTATTTCTACCCGTTGACTTTATTATATTTACCTTCAAGCATAAAAGATCTGTTGTCTACTTCAAGGCGCATTATATTCAATAGATGGATTACGAAAATCAATGCATGCAGAATTTACTTTTAGATCAAAACAAGCTGCATACCGAACAGACTGAGGAGCTTTGTAAAAAATTCCTTCAAAGGACATATGATATGAGAATTTAGGACAGAAAGTCGCAGGACAAAAAGTCACAATTCAATTTTTTGCACATTGATAGAACATATAGGCAAAACGTCACAGGACAAAAAGTCGCAATTAATATTTTCTCCTTTACACTTAGGAAGTAAATAGTATTTAGGACAAAAAGTCACAACGCAAGATGTTCAATTTTGATATATTATTAGGACAAAAAGTAATTCATAATTTGACATACTATTTAGGACAAAAAGTCACAGTTCATAAGTTACCATATCATTTAGGACAAAAAGTCATTATTCATAATTTTACATACCATTTAGGACAAAAGGCACATTTCATAATTTGACATTTTATTTAAGACAAAAAGTGAAATTTTAATTTGACTTACTATTTAGGACTTAAAGTTAATACATGTATTCTAAATTAATCATAATTGAAGTCAGGATTATAAGCTGGATGGTTACAATCAGTTAGATTGGATAAGTTGATGTCATCACTTAGGAAATTTTACGGTCGTCATCACGAATTGATTGACCGTTACAGTGTTCCAATATCTAATATGATGTTGGACCTGTTCCCACTATCGTAATATTTCATTTGCCTCCACTGATTTGTAACTTTCGCTGGATTGACTTTGTTGAACTTCATGACGGGTGCCGTATACGGAGAAGGAACTGCATACCCTTCCGGAGCACCTGGGTTCACTCCCGATTTTTATAGGAGTTCGTGTTGTTCATTTGTTGTGCTTGGGGTTGTTCATTTGTCTTCCCGGGTTTGTCTATCCAATGGGTTAGGTTTTTTTTATTTGCTCCTTAGGTATAGTTGTCCTCTTAGAAAATAACAAATCTTATATATATTACTTTTATACAAAAAAATTGAAATAAAAATATTATTTTTTTTTAATTTTTTATACAACAGGTTGAAGTATTTTGTTATTGAACATTATAATTGTAAAGAAAACAATAGTTTAATAACTGACAATTGATGAATCCATTACATGGTATGTGAATAATTTTAATAAAAGAACCAGGTAAATGACAGAATAAGAAATAATAATCAGTTTCACATCTTAATTGATAAACAAAGTAAACAGCCACTGATTAGTAGTACAACAAGGTTAAAAGCATTCATTATTTGTTGAAAATAGTTAAATATGTAATTTGTTATGAGCATAAATAAAACTCGAAGAAAGTATTTATTTTCATTATTAACAATATTTGTTATCCCTGTACTCCCATTATAAACTCCTAAATGTCCTTTTAATTTTTGTCCTAAATGATATATCAAAATAACAAATCATGCTGCGTGTCTTTTGTCCTAATTATTCATTGTGACTTTTTGTCCTAAATGTCCTTTCAATATGCAAATATTTGAATTGTGTCTGTTTTGTCCTAAATGCAATATCAAAATGACAACTCTTGCATTATGAGTTTTGTCCTAAATACAATAGTCTTAGTGAGAAATAATTAACTGTGAATTTTTATCCTAAATGTTCTTTCTATATGCAAATATATGAAGTGTGGCTTTTTGTCCTGAGACTTTTCGTCCTATCAGTTTTGTGACTTTCTCTCTGTGACTTTTTGTCTTGTGACTTTCTGTCCATTTACCATGATATTGTATGATTTTAACACGATTTTATTTTGTCCGTGTTGTAATTCATCAAATATTTCATTCTATTTTTTTCTGTAAATCCAAAATAACGTACAAGACTTACTCGTATAAAAGATAATACAGATAATTTCTAGTTTGGCAAAAAAAAAAAAATAATAATAATAATAAAAAAAATAGTAGACTTAATAGGCTAAGTAAATATATTAGGTTTAGTAATTAATATACACACAAAACAGCTCAACACATATATCATATACAACACAATCACAAGAAGTAAGTATTATTTATTAAAAAGTATCCGAAAACAAGCTATAAAACTTATTTAATTCGCCCCTATAATGTAGACCTATATGACATTTACGCGAAGCTATGTAATTTACCGTCACAATCGTTAATTTCATATTGAAACTCAATATTACTCAAACTTGGTCTATAGAAAAGAAAAAAAAATTAGAACACATATTATTACAAACTTTGTATAACATGCTTAACCCTATGGTCAATCTGAAATCTAGCTGATGTTTCTCCAAATGTATAGTAGCTTGAATGAGTGAATTAAAGACAACAACTTTAAAACAGAAAAAGAAAACGAGATCACTTTCCTGCTTCCTTAAAAGCATAATGCAATGGTGTTTATTGGCGAATAGCGGGTCTTATTCTTTTACTCTTATTAATATACCAAAGAAGCACGGGATGGAAATAAATTAAAAAAAAAAGTCAAAAACTCATATGAAGCAGCAATAATAAAAAAAAAAAAAAAATTAAATAATTTCAAAATAACACAAAAAGAAACTTTAATCTTTTTTTTTATCTTACTGTAAGGTGCGACGTTTTGCCTTATTTTAAGATTTTAGAGCGATTTTCAAGTTGAAGAACATCACTAATGGCTCTGTTCAATTTCTTTTGTTTATGATCCATTATTTTCTGGGTTAGTTTTTCATATACACAGACCCCATATACGTCTTTGATCTTACTGAGAATAGAAACAATAGAAAAATACTACAAAAGTATATAAATAAAAGAATATTAAAACACAAAGCCAAAAAGACACTACGAAACTAAGCCACTGGCATTGTGCTAGTTCATTCTTCAAACGTAGTAATATATATATATATGTATTATGAAGTTTTGGAATCCAGTTTATAGAGGGTTGGATATTTTGGTCAACCCTGACAGTAATACAAAGGAAGATAAGCCAATGAATATCTGTTAAAAAATTCATACTTAGTTGTCTTATTGAGCTTCCAAATGATTTTTTTTAATTGTGTAAATGATGACATTCATGTTACCACTGTGGGACTTGGTCGTTACTGCTTCATGGTCTTGTTTTTTTTAATTATCCGATCGATTAATATTGAATAAAATGATTCATTTTTATAATGTTCATAACAATTTACATCCGGATATCTTGTATGTTATCTACATTTCATACTATGTTTTATCGTGTTCAAGTTGCAATTTATTGCCTTTGTGATCAAATTACTCGCTTTATTCTTTCTTGTATACACTTTCATGCATAGAAAAAATACTCTCTGTTTTTGTTCACTAGTAGTAAAACTGTTCATATTTCTATGGAAACACGAAAAAATAACTAGTAAGTGAGTTCTAACTAATCTTTAATTAGTATGTAATTGTGGAACTTATTTTGTAAATTGAAAGAGTGCTTCGAGTTATCTCCCCTGTTTCTTGGGCAACAATCCACAAAATCTACGGAAATCTTGGTAACACTAAGAATTTATGACACTTACATTGTAAAACTTAACCAAAAATTCAGATTCCCTCACAAAAAAACATTTATAGACAATGTTGTATTGAATTAGATATGTTATTTCAACCCGATCAAAACAAATAAATTGTCCAACAACTAGCGAAGAGTAAAACTGTAGTAACTGGTCAAATGTATAGCTTTTGTCAGATATGTATTTTGAATGGAAATGAGATGGTGATAATTCTTAGTAACACATGTAATTGTGTCATTGTTGAAGAGAAATTTTGTTCTATTTCCTTCAATGCGCTTTTCAACAAGTCAAATTTTATTACCCATTTACACAATAGTAGAGTTGGTTACGGACAAAATGGAAATCTTTATGTCGAGTCTTATCTTTATTAACAATTGCAATTTTAACAGTAACAGTGTGAAATCTAGGTATTTTTCAAGTGCCAAGGTTCTCAGTATTCCAATTAGGTTTTCTGTGTTTACACCTATGTACACAGATAAGAACACTACATCCTCATATTTTTGTGATTGAAATACGTTTCACAAGAGTTGCTATTACACTTTAAAAATGTCTAAGTATTCAGGGGCGGATCCAGAGGGTCGACGAGGGTGGGGGGGGGCACAATTTTGAATAATTATATGCCCTTGTTTTTTCTTTTTTTTTTCGTTAATGAAGATCTTACGACTTTTATTGTTAAGGGGGAAAGGGGGGGGGGGGGGGGGGGGTACAGTATCATATCTTTTTTTGGCTAACGTCACAGAAGCTTATGTATCTGTCGAAATATTGAAAGCAATTACTATATTTTTACTGCTGTTGTCAGGTTGTAGAAGTAAATATCAGGATATTTAGATGGAACTGTGGTCCTGCATGGTTTCTGTGCATGATTAGTGATTGTAAGAAAGAAGATAAATACACCTAAAGAGCAAACCAAAAAACGCAATCCATCATAGCTAGACCGACAAACTCGGGAATGAAAATGAACAAACACAAGCACAAGATGAGAGTTTGTCTTTGAGCTTTTTCGTATATTGTTCAGTTACGGTTTTTCCAACAATTTTTTTAGAAGGGAACCCAGGTTCTCCGGAAGGGTAAGCAGTTCCTGCTGCGTATACGACACCCGTCGTGAAGTTCAACAAAGTCTATCTGCCATCCGGTGGTAGTCACAAATCGGTGGAGGTTCGTGAAATGTTACTACAGTGGGAACAGGTCCAACATCATCTTCGATATTCCTGAAGACCGTAAAATTTCCTAAGTGATGACATCAACTTATCTCTGATTGAAAAACGTACCATGAGCGAATTGAAAAGGCCGGGGACCCAAATTAAGTAATTCGTTAGACTTTCAATAATTAATAATTTTGTTCCTTCAAAAATGTCATGCGAAATCACTGAAAACTAGTAGTTTTAAAGTTCAAAATATAATGATTGAAGTGGCTGCATTTTCGGTAGCCAGTGCAGTTTGGATTCCCTGACGTTAAATGTATCAAATTTCAAAATGGATCTCAAACTTTTGTTCTTTTACACGGCCACTGAGGTGCTAAAAAACAATCGACTGAGAGAAGAAATTTTTTGACAATTATTAATATATTCAAGTTTTAAATAAAATAAATGAAAATTTATTAAATTAAAGGGTTTGAATTTATATTTCAGAAGTCTCACTGATATAAACATTATAAAAAAAATGTTGATGTACCTTTTATATGTCGGAACAGTTTAAACAAACCATGGTAGTAAAGATTTTTTAGATATTGTAAATGCACATTCGTTCTAACAACACACTTAAATTGAAAAAGAAATAGTCCAGATATTTTTACTTACCAATGAATTTCAAATATATTAATTCAACTAAATAGATAGACATATTTTCATAATCTTTTGTTTGTATTTAAAACAATACACGTCAGCTAACAATGAATCAATGAAAAGGACAAAGATACCTAAGGAGCAATGAAACAAACGTAATCCATTGGACAGACAAACCCGGGAAGACAAATGAACAACCACAAGCACAACAAATAAACACAGAAAACTAAAAAAACAATGAACAACACAAACTCCTATAAAAACCAGGAACCCAGGTGCTCCTGAAGGGTATGCAATTCCTGCTCCGTATACGGCACCCGTCGTGAGGTTCAACAAAGTCAATCCGGTGGAAGTCACAAATCGGTGGAGGCACATGAAATGTTACGACAATGGGAACAGGTCAACATCATCTTAGATATTGGAAAACTGTAATGGTCAATCAATTCGTGATGACGACCGTAAAATTTCTTAAGTGATGACATCAACTTATCCCTGATAAAACCCTGGTTAAAAAGCCTTTATGACAGCATTAATCCCCTTTGTCGAAAGTCAGGGTAACTCACGCATGTCCTTGAAAATCAGATAAGCTGAGAAACGTAGACGCCATATGCAGACCATGCTGCTATATTGCTACTCAAGAAAGGAAAATTAACAATAGGAAAGTTGAAGTCATCACGTTTGTCATAAAGTTTGTCTTTAAATGTCCCTCAAGTAAGCAATAACTAAGCCATTGCATAAGAATGGTGCATGTTCATTAAACACTTGCAAATCTTCAAGGGCGCTGGTGGAAAATTAATTTTACTTTCTTCACTGTGATACGGATTCAAGTGATGTCCAAGTCAATATACCGAACAAACATATATTGTTGAGGAAAAACAGGACCCATGATACAAAAAGTATACTCTCAAAGCATATGCCCATATTGGTCAATCAACTTTTCCCAAATTAAGTTAAGAGGGGGGGGGGGGGGTGAGTGAAAAAACTATGTGAATTAAGTTTTTTTTTATCCTACATTGAACTTTTGATCTCGTCCCTAACTGAGTTAGGGATTATGCTAAAGGAACCCGTGTTTTACACACAAAATAATAACAATTCATTTTTCAACTCTGATTTCACCTTCAGGCTGGTACGGTGAGTAAAATGACAACCCGATAAAGTCACTCCGGGAAAACAAATTGCTATTCGATTTTTTAACTTTTCACAGGTTTACAAATAATGGTAAAAAAATATAACAATCCAAAGATACTAATATTAGATATAGTAAATTTATACTATGCTGTATACGACGCATTTCAAGGAGTTACCTCTGATCAGCAGCATTAAAACCGAAACATTTAGAAGACCAAAAACCAAACTTATAATAAACAAGAAGTACTCAACCAAAAATACCGAAATAGGAAGCCAAATTTCAGCTAAGGAGATCTACCATGTGCAATACAAGGAATGAACCCTTAGTATTTCTATTATTTTTTAATTTTGCTAAATACTTGTAATTTCTGTAACAAATCAATGAATAATCATGTCAGACAAGTCTAACGACTGGGTTGGGGAATACCCTCGGGGACCTATGGTCCACCAGCAGGAGCATCGTCCCAGGAGTTTCAAAATAACAATCCAAAGATACTTCACCATCATATCATCGTTTACTCGTAACCTGTACTATGTTATCGATTATGTACCATTAAATAAAATTCAAAATAAAATCAAATCTTCTCTATTTAGGGGGCATTCGTTACCATCCATAAAATTGAAGTATTCTTAATCGTGCACAGTTACATAGTGATTTGCTGCCAGAATATTACACCAGATACTCATAATTTATGAAGTGTAAAACAAACCCATAACGATATAAAACACGAAACACGAAACCAAGACGACCACGAAATGAGAAATGAGAGAATGACACCGAATGTATATAGGTTTTTAACAATCCTTATTCAAATAAAAATATAAACAATCTAATTCATTTTTATTTTCTTTCTACTTTTTATTTATTTATTATCAATATTGTTATAACTTTTTAGGGATGCAACTTTTGAAAACACAAAAAAATGGTTGGCATTTATAACAACTAAAAGGATTGATCAAAACTAAGGATCTGAACCTTTTAGACTAAATTTTAAGTCAAAAGTTACTTCAAAGTACAGACATTAAAGGTCAATATACCTTCCTAAGCTTTGAATGAGCTTCTCTCATTTGCTACACGATTTCAACAGATATGACGATACAGTCATGTAACAAAAACTTACTTTATATTGAAATATGACATTTGTTTGAAATCACCCTTAAAATATCAGAATCATTCTTAGTTATCTCAAAAGAAATAAAGTAAGGAACTAGACGGTCTTGTACTGTAATCTGTAGTCCAGCCATATTTAGAGAGAAAACGTAATTACATAGACATTGCGAAAAACTTTGATGTGCTTAGATTAAACAGGAAATTAAAGAGGATATAAAGAACATAAAATGATTGCTTTTAGTTTTTTTATAAGAAAATAATAATTACAAATTGTAATTTAATGTACCATAACATCTGTGCACTGGTAAAACTGAGGTGGTACTCCGGTATCTGGATTTTTTGTATTGTATACGACTTGGATGATATATTTGCCTTTTGAGGCTGTTGACGGAATCATCAATGAGGTAGAGTAGATAGTTAGTGACGGTTCTCCCATATCATTAACCATTGAAGTAGCAGCGGCTGTTGAGGACTTTTCCATCATCATAATGATCTGAAAATTTCCTGGAGTATTTTTGGAAAAATGATCTAGATTTTTCTGAATGACAACGGTGACATTTTCACCAGCTTTGAAGTAGGTTGGGTTCATTCCAGCTGAACGACCTCCACAGGGAGAAGATGTCAATCCACAGTCATTAGCACCCGCCTTGTTGATACCCATCATAGTACCTGAAATGAGCATTATTTAAAAAGCTAGAAGTACTGAAATACTGAAGCTTTCGCTGTTATTTTTCTTCTCAAATCCACACTGGAATCGACAAATTCGCAGCACATGTAATCTCAGGAAGCCTCGTATTGAAGTTAATTTCATACTGTTTTATTTCTAATTTCAGAAGTACATTGTCAACAAATGGCCATCGCATGTACAAATCCGACAGAAAAACAACAAATATTGTCCTCCCTCGCACAAACTTTCAGATAAACAACATTACAATAACAATGCAAAATATAGAAATCTATAATGAGATAATACATATTTATTTACCTATCCCAAGCAAGTTGGTGCAAATGTCTTTTCACTTTAATGTAGTTTAGAATAACGTTTTTACATGGTGGTGGTTGAAATTGGAACCACGTTTTCATACAAGCTTCACATGCTCGTTCTGTACGACGACCTATTTTTTTTAACTTCAATTTTGTGTTGATAACTCATCTACATATACCCATACACTACCTTCATTCACTTATACTGTATGCTTATTGTAGAACAAGAGAGTATAAGTAGAGTGTAAAGAAACTATGAAAAGGTACATAATAGGACTAATGCTGTACATATAATCAATCCACTACACTAGTAGAAATGAATATTCTATCATAACATATTTGATGCACGAGATACATAAATTTCGACGAATTATGTCTGATCAGTAGTACTCAAGGCCAAAACATTTATGGAGTAACCTGATGACAAAAGTCACAGAGGAAATTCTGTAATACAAAAGAATAAACAAAAACACAATAAAAAATCACGGAAGACTTAAAACAATATTCAAGTAAGAGCTGTTTTAAAACCAAAACAGATTGAGATACGTCTTAGGTTCTAAAATTTTAAAATTTTAAGTGGTGGCTATACTTTTGGGACTAGCGTCCTTAACACACAAAAAATCTTAATCTCCCCTATAATCTTCCCTATAACAGATTATCAAAGCCAATTTATCGATGATGGCTGGCTTCAAACTTCAAAATACATGTATATTATTAATATGTTATTCCCTTACATTCCCGAATCAGGCAAAACTAAATTTATCTCAGTGACAATGCACAATGATGAATGTATAATGGTTTTATACACTTTCTCGGAGCTACGCTCTTTGCTAATTTTTCTTTGTTTTTACGAACACATAAAATTCGACCCATGCGAGAATAAAATTTAGTACATTTAGTACAAACTTTTCGTTTTGGGATGTTGATATATCTATTTCAGTTCTTAAATCTCTGGTTTAAAAAAACAATACATATAAAAATAAACATTTTACATACCTCTTTGAGGAGGACTGAGTAAACACAGATGACCTGAACATAGTGCAGCCAAACTACCAACAACAATAAACTGTAAGAAATTCATTTTGCGATGCCTGGTCTTTGACTATATGTCGACTACTTTGGCCAGGTATTACAATTTTGATATTTATAATACCAAGAGTCGGTTATCTTGAAAAAGATTTTGGTTATCTAGAAATAGATAAGATCTGATAGTTACAGATATATGTAATGTACTAATTTGTCTTATATATGGTGAAGGACATTTCCAAATATAAACAGAATCAGGTCTTAGTTCTACTGACTTTTAACAAGAACGTGACAGAATTAAAATTAATATCTATATTATCAGATCAGCAGAGCTACTAGTAACTATATTCACAAGTATTGTCTTTAGAATGATAATTTACTACTTGTTATGAAGAAGTTGAAAATACATACAACTTAGTAAAAGAGTTGGAATGATATGTATAATGATTTTTACTTGTTCATGAATATACTAGTCAACAAAAGTAACGATACATGAGTTAGGAACCAAATATCTTGGTAATTCCTTACAAAATACTTAAGTCTGAGGGCAACAGTGGTTTGCTACTTCATTTCTTGATCTTATGCGTCTCATTTTGAAATTTGGAGAACACTTAAAATGGTGGAAAATGGAAATTTCCAAAAAACAGATTAAATTAAATTTGCAGAAAATCGAGAAGATCGACACACATTTTGTAAAATGAAAATCCATTCGCTGAAACCAGTAGAAAAAACTAAAATCTTATGTCACACAGACATTATGATTCACATAACGGGGTAAAAATACTGATGTTTTAATTTTGGGTTGAAAAATGTGATTTTTGAGAACTCAAAAATTGGAATTTTTTATTTCAAACTTTTTGCACAAAATCCATTTTTGGTGAGAAAACAATCTACTATGAAAATCAGACGCGTGGGTCTATTTTCATGCTTAGTACACTATTTGAAATTATGAATATATGAAAAATGCATTACCCTGTATCGTTTCTTTTGTTGATTAGTATAAGTTCAAATAAATAAATAAATCGACCAAATTCAGTAAAGAAAGAAATAAGACTGCACAAATGAATAAAGAAGAAAGTTCCCATGAAATAAGCATTTTAAAAATACTCTTAACAACGTACTATTTCCAAAGGTGTACATTTTATGAAAATTGGGATAATTAATAATATATTAAGACGAAGAACAATAACATGATAAATATATGAAAAAAAATATGAAATCTAACACGGATAATGAAATAATTTCTACAGCCATTTACAGTTTTAGCAAATATAATTATAAACTTGACTAGATATTAGATGTTTTGGCACATGCATTTGAGGAATTGTTTTCTTTGATTTAACCATAGCCTTTCTGACCTCTTTAGATATCAGATGTACGGAGCTCTTTCATGAGTCGATCTTTCCTATATGTAAGCCCGACACAAACTTTGGAAAGCCGAAAATCAGTGTTAGCTATAACCAAGAAATTTAAATCCAAGGAACTTGAACCATGGTGGAGGATTTTTGATGCAGATGAAAGTTACTGTTCATGAAAAGCAAATATGTTTTCGGCAGCTACGACCCACTTCGCAAATATCAAAATATCGAAATTATTGGCATAGACAAGTCTTATAGTATTAATTATAAACCAGTTTTCATGATCTAATATAGAATTATGAAAGTGGACTTAGAGGACAATTGATTTTATCTTACTTCCCTAAGAAATATTCCCCTAAGACATTAAAATTCCGATGTAATTCGTTTTCCCTTATAATTCTGCCCTGAGGGCGAATATTAAAATTCCAAAAGTCAACTTTGACATGATCTATATTCATAGTGTTAATATTGTGCCAAGCTTCAAGATTCGGTGATTTAGATTGCTGATATTATCCTTGATAATACGTACCAAATACGGCGAGCATTAAAACACTATCCCAAACCATTGTCCGGATTAACCTTCGTGAAGAGCTCTATTGATCAAAACGTTTCATTTTGCATTGTTTTGTTTGGGGTTTGAATTTTTCTATAGGATGCTTATAATAAGTGCTGTATTCCTTTGCATGAACTTCTGTAACGTTCATATGTGGATTTTATGTAAAAAATTTATCCCGAGATTAAATCAATCTTCTCTTATCCATTATACTAACAGTTTGCCTTCTGTGGTGTGTGGCAGCAACAGAAAGTTCCTTCATGTTTTAGGTGTCTTATTGCCATACACCGTATATAGATGCACAAGAAGATTTTAGAATTTAGAGTTTCTAAGCTGTGGGCATTTAGGGTTCTAATTTCCAAAATTGTGACTTTAAGCTTGTGACCTAATCTGCTCTTTCATCTTGCAATTTCTATATTTAATTGTCACACAGTGTGTGTAAATGCGAAAAAAGGTTTTATAATATTGATTTTGAAAAAAATTGGACCCGCATGGGCGAAGACCTCGCAGAGACTTTAAGATGACGCACAACAAAAACCGATGTTTTAATCGAACTTTTGTCACGTGCAAGTGTAGATTTTGTGTCCAAATAAAATCGACCATATCTTTTCTTACCAGTTAAAACGAACTTTTGGATTCCACATCCAGGAAATTCCCTCATATTATTCTGATTGAATTCTTTAAGCAAGAAATGCGTCTTGCTATGCCGACATATCTCTTCTTTTGAGTTCAGTATGCTTTTTGTTCGCCGGTTACTTGGATAATTAGTTCTTGACTTCGATTCACTACTTGACATTTATTATTGTGAACCGCCCTTCAAATGTCATCTTTCATTTCATATTCATGACTAGGCACCTGTGATGGCTCACGGGAGCTCAGCCCATAGAGCGGCCTATCGCGTCCCCAGGTGGCGGATAGGGGAGACCCTCTCGTTGGGGGATTGCCAGGCCATAATACGGAAGCCTGGTCGCGGGCCATAGTGGGTAACGTGTTTGGAGAATGCCACACACCATGCCAGCTAAAAACCCCTTCTGTAGTTTTCGAAAAAGAGTAGGCTAATGCCGCTACAGAAGGCTAAATTACCCTTTCCTACTAATGAATGCACCATCCTTTTACAGTGGGAGTCAAAATGGTTCCCCCTCTTTGTCCCGGTCCATCCCTATTTGAAATTTTTGATAAAGTGTTGAACTGGTTCTCGTATTGAAGAAGCATGAAATATTTGATACTGAACGTTAAGCAAACAATAAATCAAACAACACAAATCAAATCATATTCATGATCAAGTTTTATTTATATATTTTATTGGTGTAGGCTGAATAGCCGTTAATTATGATGTGCTTCGTTCAAACGCATTTCCATCCAAAGAGAAGCTACTCAATATGAACACAAGACTTATCAACCACACACTCTTGAATTTCAAATTCAACAAGAATTACACAAGATTTAGTTGGAAAAGAAAATTCGTACTCGCAGTAAATGTTTGGTATACACCTGTTTCTTTTTCACATTTCTACCATACCAATTTTGAAGTGGCAAAGATTAGGTTATCAATTGATTTAAAGCCGAAGGGGCTTCTGTCTCCTTCTATACTATGAAATAAGTTGAATATCGTGGATAACTCTTAACAGGTGTTTTTAAAAAACTTAATTAAGGGAGAAAAAAATCACATTTTTCAGGCGGCCAATGATTACAATATGTATGCAGCATTTCGTGACGTTGTTATTACCACCTTTGGTATATTATCACCACTACAAGTATATTTTACTGGTTTGCTGAGGCATTAAATAGACATAAGTGCGAGTCCACTTTCTTTGGAAGAGAATAGTGTAATTTGAGTTAAAGCTCCAGTGATTTGTGATTTTTTCTGTATGTAAGTAATGTGTATGTATATGTCTGATACTGATACAACTTTCTAGACAACCCTTGTCAAAGAGAAGAAAAAGATGTTAACAATTAAAACACGTATTTTATTTGTGAAAATTTAACTGACCCTAACATCTGTACATTGATAAAATTGAGGTGGTACTCCAGTATCTGGATTTTTGGTATTGTAGATGACTTGGATGATGTAATTTCCTTTTGAGGCTGTTGACGGAATCATTAAAGAAGCAGAATAAAGAGACAAAGACGGTTCCCCCATGTCATTCACCATTGTTGTTGCTGCAGCTGTTGACGAATTCTCCATCATCATGATGATTTGGAAATTTCCAGGAGTATTCTTTGAGTAATGGTCCAAATTCTTTTGAATGATTACTGTGACATTTTCTCCTGCCTTAAAGTAAGATGGGTTCATTCCAGCTGGTCGACCTCCACATGGTTTAGAAGTCAGACCACAATCATCAGCACCTGCCTTGTTAATGCCCATCATTGAACCTGTACACAATGAAATATACTGTGTTCATTGACAGAAAACTTCAAACGGTTCTGACAAGAAAGTTGTGTCAATTTATTTATTTATTTAACAGTCGTTGCACACTTATCAATAAAGAAAACCAAACCTTAACAACAAGAAAAGGAACAGATACAAAGAATTTTTCTTACATTACAATATTATATAAGTTTATGGGCAATTTTCTGTCAAATGATATTTGAGTTTGAATTTGAATTTACTGTTGAACATGCAAAAATTCTTCAATAAATTTTATTTGTACCCTGTTATTAGATTTGTTTGCCATTTTCCAAGACATTGAATTAAGAGAAGTAATGGATTTAGTTTGTCAAATAAGACAATCATAGTCTATAACTGTATAATGCAGAACTTTAAGGATAGTACGGGACTTCGTTAAACAAAAATCAAAATATATAAAATAAACAGTTAACGTACCTCTTTGTGGAGGACTGAGTAAACACACATGACCTGAACATAAAGCAGCCAAACTACCGATAACTACCAGCTGTAAGAAATTCATACCGTGATCTCTGGTCTTTGACTGAAGATTTGATCAGAAGTTTGTCTTACTTCGGTATTTGTATTGCCGAATAGGGTTATCTCAAGATTTGATAACAGCATGGAATAGACCTTACAATGACAGCCTTGTAAGGATGTACAAACAGACTTTTCAGTTATTGCTTAATCTACAAAAATGTGCCGTTCAATGACACTACTCTTAATTTTATTGGCCAGCCCTCAGAAGACAAACATTAAATAATAACTTCTTGTTTCTCATCTTAAAGTCTCCTTTGAAGCCTCCGAAGACAGCACTAATGCAAAAGCTGCATGACTTGTTATTACCGATAAAAACATTCATTCACCTTTTAAAACACATAGGGCACAAACAAGATAATTATTTGAACACCTGAAAAAAATAATCGAAATTAATATGTAAAATATTATGAACATAGTTGCTGAGTTAAGTTAAAAATTTGTACCAGTTATTCATCATATCAATTAGTTCAAGATAGATTTTCTGAGCGTGTTCTATATATCAAACTTAAAAAACTGCCTATCATGCCGAAAATCAGCATTTACGACTTACCAATTTTATTATATATTTTTCAGTAATATACTGCTACTCGACTGCTAAATTGAAATGTTCTGAGATTTTCACAAACCCTTAATTAAGCATATGTAAAGTCCTGAATTAATGAAAAGTATAACACAAATTTATAATTATGATATTAAAATAGCCCAACAAAAATTTATGAAAAAAATGTTTTCCAAAATCAAGAAATATTTAACTAAATAATTCCTTGACTATGTCGTGGACATGACAAAGTATTATCTTTAGACACAATACCTCTAGAAGCAAATCATATTTAACTTGTAAAACAAGAAGAAAGGTCAAGTATGACATACCAATCAATAAACGCCATCCAACAGACAGACCTCCAACAAAATTAACGTAAAAGATCACAAAACACGAACATAAAAACAACGAAGAGTCAGGATATTCTGGTTTGGTACAGACACTGGGCGATGGTAGAGTTAAACCAGTCTTATGGGTACCAAAATAAATGTTGATATTCTAGAGGATCGGAAATCTTTCCAGTTTATTGGTTAATTGAAAGATATTAGAAATAAATTCTTTGATACCAGTTTTTATGCACAAGATGTGCAGATTTCGTCGATTAAATATAGAATGCAACTTTTCTTGATATTTGATATTGCAAAGTTAGCTAGTTTTGAACTTTAATGTAATATATATCGGCAAAAGAATATCGAAGCGACAAAACAGTGGGAAAAGTCCACAAATCTGCAGTCAAAGGAAAAGACAAAGTCAGGAGAATGGAACACAACAAACAAAACTACAAGGATAAATGTATAACTAAAAGAATAACAAAAGTATAATAAACTAAACAAAACTAGAACAAGACAGCACACAAACTAAAGCACTAGCAATGTGAACTCCCATTAAAAACCGGGAGTGACATCAGATGCTCAGGAATGGTAAGCATGTCCTGCTCCGTTAACGGCATCCGTCACATTGCCAGTGAAGTGTCAAGTCTGCTGAGGTGTCAAGTTCGGTGATGTGTCAATTCCAGAAGGACGTGAAATCTAACTAAAGATATCTAGTCTCATACGCGAGATATAAACTTCGTATCGGCCTTTCAATTCTTGATGACGACAGTAGAACTTTTAGAGTGATGGTATTAACATAGACTGAACATTACCCTGTCTTAGAAGTTTATGTGACAGCAATCTCGCCCTAGGATTCTAGGATAGGTATTTTATAGCCCTGTATCATACATTTTGCAATGTTCATTTACCGGAAATTTTCTATTAAAGGGCAAAAATTCTTCAAATTGTTAAGAAACTGATTTTTTTTTCATTCATTTTACAGTAATTTTATCACAAAAACAGGAACATACACATTGGAAAACACGGGAGATATTTTACACTCCGTCCTTTGATTTTGCTGAATTGAAATTTTGATGTTTACACGTTCTTATCTCTGACCATGAACTATTATTTCAAGATCTGAACACTTTCCCAGATTGTCACGAAATCTGTTATTTTGAAATTTGATAATACAAGGTGAAATGAAGTTCTGTTGTACTGAGTACGTTTGTAATCTTCTTATAATAATACTATATAGATATGTAGAAAACTATAAAAGTACAAACAAGCCCAATTATAATAGCCCAATTAACACACTTTATTTAATTAATTAAAAAAATAAAACATTTAATGCAGGACAATTAGATAAGGTAACACATTTTAAAAGCCATATCAATTACTGTGTGTCTCCCATCAAATGCACATGTATATCACAATTTCTTTTTAAATAATAATACATATTGTTACTTTGTCTCTTTGTTTCCCATAGTTGTAATTAATTATGGCCTTTTCAAATGCTGAAATGCCTCAAAATTTTCCATTAGCGTCTACCTTGAGTATGATTATCTTTAGGTAGTTTTTTGGCTTTATATTTTGAGTCATTTTGACATTTTATTTTGCGGTAAAAGAATGATTTATTTTTCGAAATATACATATGTAATAAATTTAACGAAATATACATATGTAATAAATTATAATCGGTATACTAGTAATCGAATACTTACCATTGTTTTATGAATTTAACTATTGCAAATTTTATTATACTCGAGGAGGTTATATATATTGTGCATTTTGGTCACTCATTGACTTGACGTTTTTAATGCTTTAAGTCAGCAGAATTGTAGACAAACAATGGGGACTAACTGTATTGTTACGAATGACAATTTATGTCTAAAATCAGCAAAGACCCAACGAAACAACGTCTGATACAAAAATTTAAAAACACTTTTAGATACGAGTATTTGGATGGTATTTTGGCTGTAAATAATGAGGACTTCAGTATGTACACTAAAGAGATTTATCCTGTTGAACTTACTTTAAATAAAGCTAATACTAACAATCAACACTACCCTTTCCTGGATCTTGATATCTATATGTCTAAAGGGAAGCTTAATACTAAAATTTACGATAAGAGAGATGACTCTTCATTTCCTATGATTAATCATAAGTATCCGTTTTAGATGGCGACGTTCCCTTTGCACCATCGTATGGTGTTTATATGTCTCAACTTGTTCGGTTCACTCGTGTATGTAACAACGTATTAGATTTTAACGAAAGAAATCTCTGTATTACTGAAAAATTATAACACCAGGGATTTCTATATCACAAACTTGTCAAAACTTTTACTAAATTTTATCATCGGTACAAGGACTTCATTCGTAAATATAAATCAACGTGCAAACATCTTATATGTTCAGGTATTTCACATCCCATCTTTTATGTTAATATTAATACTACTAAAACAATGAGACAAATTTTTGTTAGCCGGGTTGCCGTTTCAACAACAAATGCGACGTGCGATCTTTATATATCAGAAGTATGAGACCATTGTGCAGTTTAAAACTTTTATCAGTACATACGCAATTGTTTCCGCGTTTTGCTAATTACCCTTTAATTAATTAATGCGGATCACGAAAACCGATACCGTTCCGGAAGTATACATCACAAGAAGTTTCCGGTATCGACCGAGGAAAAGTTTGTCTAAAGACAGCTCGACAGAAAACGGTTTAGGATTTCGTTGCGTAAGTGTAAAGAAAAATGCACAAAAGAAAATGAACAATCGTCTTTCTATTCAATCATCTGCACTGGGAATTTAAAAAGCGACCACATGCCCAAAAAGAATGAAAATAAAAAAGGCAAATATGCTTGCTTCCCCGTCTTATAAAGAACACTTCACCCAAGGCTCCAGGTTCAAAACAGTAGTTATCAATTTCAAGTCTGAGGGAATTAAAGTATTTACAGTTTACTTTTGAATACTGTTTCAATATATTACAATAAATTGGTACCAATAAATGATTATTATTATAGGGAATAGACTAGTTCTATACAAAGAACAAAAATATCCTCATTCACCTGAAATGCTAACCAAACCTTTAAACAGACTTATCCACAGGGGATATACTGTTGTCAAGTCATTAAACATGGCATTTTTCGGAATATTAGGTATATTTGTCCTTTTTATTACCACTGGGCCGATACCTCTGCTGGTGGACAATTTGTCCCCGAGGGTATCAACCGTCCAGTAGCTTATTATTATAGCATGAATTACAATGATACCAATAGGATACAGGCTAGGACGTCGCCCTGTATAAAAAGGTCCTACCCTGACGACATCACGGACGCCATGTCGCCAGGTAAGATGAGTGTCCATTCACAAGAGCTATCGGATTTGACATTCCCCAACTATGTACAGTCAGATGATCATCATTTCCAATACAAAAATGCTGACCTCTTTAAACAGATTGTGCCATGTGAAGTTATTTTAGATGACATCTTACAATATGATGACTCAATGCCACACTGCACCATTTCACCGTGCAAATCTAAAAATTGTAAAACTTGTAAGATTCTTATAACAGAACCGTATTTTACAAGCAACTTAACGGGAAAATCTTACAACACTAGAAGTCATGATCATCTGACTTGTACATCGACTAACATTGTATACGGGGTAGAATGTAATCTCTGTGGCTTGGTTTATGTGGGTGAAACAAAAGGTAGGTTAAATACAAGAATGAACGGACATAGATCAGGTATTAACAACAACGCCAATCAGGTTGTTTATCAGCATTTCAACCTTCCTGATCATTCCATCTTATCAATGAAAGTCCGTATATTAGAAAAAATATATCACCCTACTAATAATCCAAACCTCAGCACACCCCTTCGCAGACAAACAGAAGAATTTTGGATTAAGGAATTAGGTACCGCTATGCCATATGGTTGCAATGATAAAATTGACAGCATTGGGAATCTTTCAAGCCCAAAATGCAGCGAAATCAATGTGATGAATATTTTCAATATAACTCCACGCCGTAAACGCAGTCATGGTCATCGACATTACACTTCGCCTATTGACCATGATATCTCCTTAAATGCGTTATTGCCGTACATACAAAAACCTTTAGGACTACATCACATTCGAACTAAACTATATTCCATTCCTTTGTGTAAGCTTAGCTCACTCCACAAAAAAGCATTGGAGCAACAAATCAAGAATTTTAATTCAGCTGAATACAAACTCGCTGCTGTGGTATCGGATATTGCTTCTCACAGATTATTCAAACCAGTTCGCATCCATAACGACGAATCTCACCAAAGGTCGTTCCTCAAAGTTAACTTTGTTAATAAAGGCTTGGATGCCATAAATCTCAGCAATATCCTTCACCACAAAACAGTAAAATCTAAAATTCCTCCATATTTCAAAGACCAAACTGTTCCACTTATTTCTTATTCTTATACAAAACCCATTGCAACCAAGATTTTCAATTACAAACCGGCATTGCGGGACCTTAATTCCGATGACCTCAAGTCTAAACCCCCTGACTGCTCCTGTTCGACATCTCCATTCAATTATAGTCCTGTGGGTCATGTTATCACTGGAGATCTCAATCTAGTTGATAATCAAAAGCTTAAAAATATGCTAGCTAAAGGCCCCAAATACCGAGAACCTCAGCCAATTAATTGGAAATACAATTTCAAGTTACTTATGGATTCGGTTGAGGACTATGCCAGAAAATGGACTTCAAAAGAACAGGAGCTTGCTGACACACTTTCAGAGTGGGTGAAGGCTATTAGGTCAATGATACAAATCAGAATTAAAAGCCTCCAAGGGTCTATGAGCACTAAAGCTATATCCATCTTTAAAGACCCTAAGGTTGTTGAAAACTTGACTCGCCTCCATGACAAATATGTAGTTGTCCCAGCTGACAAGGCCCCCAATAACATCGTTTTTGTTTGTAAGAACTATTATTTTGAGTGTCTTAGAAACGAATTGGGAATAGATAACACTGCGGGTAACCCAACTTATACACCGACCACACTCACTAAGCAGGAAGTCCTTGATAACCACAAGACCGTTCTTCATTCCTTTGGCATTTCTACAAAGGATGAAGAAATGGACCTTCCTGCTCTTTATTGGATTCCTAAACTACATAAGAATCCGTTTAAACAAAGGTACATTGCTGGGTCAGCTAATTGCTCTACAAAACCTCTTTCAAAGATTTTAACATCCATATTGACATGTGTTAAAGAGGGCCTTCAGAATTACTGTGAAACATCATATTCCACCAGTGGCGTCAATCAGATGTGGATTCTTAAAAACTCCAAAAATTTACTTCAATATCTAAAATCAAAATCTTTGGCTACATGCAACAGCATAAAAACTTTCGACTTCTCTACACTCTACACTACCATACCACATTCTCAATTAAAAGATCGCTTAAAGCAACTAGTTCATCAATGTTTTTTCAAGAAAAATGGGACACGCAGGTATAAATTCCTTGTTCTAGGTAGAGAAAAGTCTTATTTCGTGAAGAACCACTCTGATTCTGACAAAAAGTATTCTGAAGATGAAATTACAAACATGTTAGATTTTCTCATAGACAACATATTCGTTGAATTTGGCGGTCTAATTTTTCAACAAACAATCGGCATTCCAATGGGAACCAACTGTGCTCCTCTCCTCGCCGATCTGTTTCTGTACTCATATGAAGCGGACTTCATTCAAGGGTTACTACATGAAAACAAAAAGAAACTAGCCCAATCCTTTAATTTCACTTTTCGTTATATAGATGATGTGTTGTCGTTAAATAACGACAAATTCCAAGACTTTCTACATCTTATCTACCCCAGTGAGCTTGAAATTAAGGATACTACAGATACACCAAAGTCCGCTTCATATTTGGATTTATTTCTTGAAATAGACTATGAGGGACGTTTGAAGACAAAACTTTATGACAAACGTGATGACTTCAACTTTCCTATTGTTAATTTTCCCTTCTTGAGTAGCAATATACCAGCATCGCCTGCATATGGCGTCTACGTTTCTCAGCTTATCCGATTTTCAAGGGCATGCGTGAGTTACCCTGACTTTCGACAAAGAGGATTACTGCTGTCACAAAAGCTTCTTAACCAGGGTTTTATCAGGGATAAGTTGATGTCATCACTTAAGAAATTTTACGGTCGTCATCATGAATTGATTGACCATTACAGTGTTCCAATATCTAAGATGATGTTGGACCTGTTCCCACTGTCGTAACCTTTCATGTGACCCCTACGATTTGTGACTTCCACCGGATTGACCTTGTTGAACTTCACGACGGGTGCCGTATACGGAGCAGGAACTGCTTACCCTTCCGGAGCACCTGGGTTCACTCCTGGTTTTTATAGGAGTTCGTGTTGTTCATTGTTTTTAGTTTTCTGTGTTTATTTGTTGTGCTTGTGGTTGTTCGTTTGTCTTCCCGGGTTTGTCTGTCCAATGGATTACGTTTTTTTGATTGCTCCTTAGGTATATTTGTCCTTTTTAATATTGATTCACTCATAGGGTCTTTGCATCGGAAATAAACACATTTATTCCAAAACCAGTTGTTGGCATGATACGAGTTAAGTTCTTTTCTAACGGGAGGGATTGTGGCTGATTTTCTATATGATAAGACATAATCTTTCGATCAATTTAATTGAGGTTTGGAACTGGCATGTTAGTAACTGCTAATAGTCCTTTGTTATTATAAATTGATCATTGACATTTTGTTACCTTTTTAACATCGGACTCAGACATCTTTTGAACTGAGTTTTACTGTGTGTTTGTTTATTCCACATTGGCTAGAGGAGGAGGAGGGTTGAGATTTCACAAAACATGTTTAACCCCGCCGCTTTTTTGCGCCTGTCCCAAGTCCGGAACCTCTAGCATTTGTTAGTGTTCTGTGTTTTTTTTAAAATTTTGTTCATTTGTATGTTTCGGAGTTTAGTGTGCCGTCCATTTCGCTGAAGTAATATGCATTGTTGTTTATGGGACAGCTGAAGCCCACCTCCTGGTGCGAGATTTTCTCGCTGCGTTGAAGACCCATTGGTAGCCTTGGGCTGTTTTCTGCTCTTTGGTCGGGTTGTCTCTTTAACACGTTCCCCGTTTCCATTCTCTATTCTATATATGTCGCTTGAAATTATAAACTTTGATTTTCCCCGATGAAAACATCATGAAATTGCCATGAGGATTATAATACATCTGTTTTACAACAAATAAAAGCCCAGAATATTTACAGTAGCAAGAAAATAAGAAAACAACTAAGCCATTGTGTTTATAAAAGAGTCAAAAAGGGATAATACAATTTAAAAATATGAATGTAAGGAATAAATATCTTTTCGTTAAAAAATTATAATAAATTGTTGAAATCATCTACTGCCTGTTCTGAAATTATAACATCTGGAGATATTCATGACGTGTAAATTTATTCATTCCCATTTATCCAACTTTTATGAAATTTAGGACTTTGACTTTCCAATCGTCAACTTCCCATTTTTGAGCGGCAATATTCCAGAAGCGCTGTCGTATTGAGTATATATTTCACAACTCATACGTTATTCTAGAGCTTGTGACATATACAATGACTTCCTGGACAGGGCCCGGCTCCTGACAGAAAAGTTGCTCACACAGGGGTACGTTGTTTCTAAGCTGAAGTCATCCTTATTAAAGTTTATGGGCGTCATCAAGACTTGGTTGACAGATATGAAAAAAAGCGTTTCCCAAATGAAAATGGACCTGTTCTATTGATATTATCCCTTCCTCATACCGGATTTGACATGGACAGCATGGCGGGTGTCATGCAGGAAGCAGAGACTGCTTACTCTTCCGGAGAATCTGAGTCTACCCCCGGATTTTTGGTGGGGTCCATGTTGTTCATATGTTTGTAGTTTTTAATTGTAGTGCATGTATTGTTTTTGTCTTGTCTTCGTTGTTTTCCCGAATTTGTCAACTGTTGCGATTTTTCTCTCCTTCCAATATCCCTTTGGAATTTCTTGACTTTACTGAGGTACTTAGGTAAAAAATAAAAGTTGGATAAATGAAATCAAAGGTAATTAAGACAAAAGACCTTTAATTAGAGTTTGGGTTGTGTGACACATCGAAAACAGAACTGAAATTATGCCCTGGACATTTTTCTTGTAATATTACTTTGAATTGCTTAATGTGTACATACGAAATATTTTGATCATTGAATTCATCTTCAATAATATTTTTTATTTAATTGCTTCCACTTTTTTTTAATAGATTGTATTAAAAGATATATTTGATTGGAAACTTGATAACTTACCTTAATTAAATAATTATGTTTTTCAATATAATTTTGAAAGGTATTCCAAGTTGATAAATTGAAGGATATTCTGGTCAATTTGCATAAGGTATCGTAAAATTTGTAGGAAAGACATCAAGTAAGCTTGTATAGAACAATTTTTCCATACGATCTTGATCATTTTATAGTGATATACGTAAGAGTTTATAAAAAATATTGTTATCAATGTCATATGGTGAAAAAAAATAGCATGGGGCTAAAATTCTTGTATGATTTGAAAGGTCTTTAAAAATTTTAAAGATTTAAAGAAAAATCAAGAATGTCATAATTTGTACCTGACAATAAAACTCCCTAAAATTACAACAAAAATATGAAATAATTTTGATAAACATTTACATATCAAATTAAATGTACCTGTATCTCGTACATTAATGAAAACATTAATAAAAACTGGAACAAATTATCTGTCACAATTATATACCTTACATCTAATTAGTGCTATTTAAACAACCCAAAAAGTAAGAACTTTCAAGTTGGATAAGTGGGAATACCAAATTTTCAAAAGTTGGATAAATGAGAAGAAAATTCAATTCAATTCAATATTTTATTTACGTCTCACCTTATGTATGCATAAAAAGAAATGAAAATATGACATAAACAGATAGATCGATTCTACCCTAAGAAGGACAAAAAATTTGAAAAATCGCAAAACAATAAAAATAGTTTTTTGAGGTGCCAAAAATCATTTTCCAATTCCTACACATATGTAGTTTAAATGTTTAAAATTTCGGGAACACCACTTTATCCAGATTGAAAATTTCAAGGTTTAAACGTACATGTAAGCACCTTTTAGCGTTACGTCGTGCATCAAACGTCGGACTTTAAGCGAGTCCCGCAAATCATTCGATTCTCATCAAACAGTATATTTCCATGCGGAGTTATGCACTATGAAATCCATCGAGATATGTTTAAAAAAAGACAGATAGTTAGCCGGGCAAATTGTTTAAATTAGAAAGTTCTGGTAATCTGTTGATATCCAAACAAAACATGAATAGAAAAATTGGTAAAGATTTGAAAATAAATTCTTAAATATCATCAGGAAACAGAAAGAGGCCCCCTCTTTTCAAAAGGAAAATGAACGGTTAATTTGAAATACGCTATAATAATTTCAATAACTAGATTTCTAATACATATTGCCGGTGTCTCTTGCATAGCCTTCAGACGTCCATAAATCTTGTTCATTTTTCAGGGTTAAATTGACGCTTTACTTCGACGTCGTTAAGTAGGACACATCCCCATAGCACATATCTTGCCAATGTTTAGTAAATTACGTCCGTTGTATTAATTTTAATGACAAATATTTATTGATTATTTTGAAAGTATATAAAAAGTTTGTTTATGAGCAAGTTTGTTCAAATTTATTTGTTTAAAAGAAAAGATATACGCGTTACGTAGGACACACTTTTAAAAAAAGTCAACCTTTGATATAATTTATATTCATAGTGTTAATATTGTGCCAAGCTTCAAGATTCTGTGATTTGGATTGCTGATATTATCCTTGATAATCCGTACCAAATACGGCGAGCATTACAACACTATCCCAAACCATTGTCCGGATTAACCTTCGTGCAGAGCTCTAGTGATCAAAACATTTCATTCTGCATCGTTTTGTTTGGGGTTTGAATTTTTCTATAAGATGGTTATAATAAGTGCGGTATTCCTTTGGATGAACTTCTGTAAGGTTCATATGTGGATTTTATATAAAACATTTATCCCGAGATTAAATCAATCTTCTCTTATCCATTATAGTAACTGTTTGCCTTCTGTGTTTGCAACAGAAAGTTCCCTCATGTTTTAGGTGTCTTATTCTCATACACCGTATATAGATGCACAAGAAGGTTTTAGAATTTAGAGTTTCTAAGCTATGGACCCGAATGGGCGGCGAAGACCTCTCAGAGACTTTAAGATGACGCACAACAAAAACCGATGTGTTTTAATCGGACTTTTGTCACGTGCAAGTGTGGATTTTGTGTCCAAATAAAATCGACCATAGAGCGGCCGATCGAGTCCCTAGGTGGCGGATAGGGGAGACCTTCTCGTTGGGGGATTGTCAGGTCATAATACGGCAAGCCTGGTCGCGGACCATAGTGAGTAACGTGTTTGGAGAATGCCACACTCCCTGCCAGCTAAAGACCCCTTCTGTAGTTTTCGAAAAATAGTAGGCTAATTCCGCTACAGAAGGCTAAATTATCCTTCCCTAGTAATGCTTCCACCCTTTTACAGTTGGAGTCAAAATTGGTTCTCCCTCTTTGTCCCGGTCCATCCCTATTTGAATTTTTTGATAAATTGTTGAAGTGGTTCTCGTCCCGATGAAGCATGAAATATTTGATACTGAACGTTAAGCAAACAATAAATCAAACAACACAAACCAAATCATATTCATGATCACAGTTTTATTTATATATATTGTATATGTTGGTGTAGGCTGAATAGCCGATAATTATGGTGTGCTTCATTCAAAGGCATTTCCATCCAAAGAGAAGCTACTCAATATGAACACAAGACTTATCAACCACACACTCTTGAATTTCAAATTCAACAAGAATTACACAAGATTTAGTTGGAAAAGAAAATTCGTACTCGGAGTAAACGTTTGGTATACACCTTTTTCTTTTTCACATTTCTACCATACCAATTTTGAAGTGGTAAAGATTAGGTATGTTATCAAATGATTTAAAACCAGGGGGGGGCTTCTGTCTCCTTCTATACTTATGAAATATGTTGAATATCGTGGATAACTCTTAACGAGTCTTTTTAAAAAACTTAATCTAGGAAGAAAGAATCACATTTTTTATAACAATAAATACGTTACCACTATAAATTCTGAGATAGTCCCTAAGCGACTTAACCAGCAGGAAAGAAAACAAAAACAAAAACGCTGGACCCCCTGCCAGCCTCGAACCAACTTCCCTTACAATCATCCATTCGATTTCCTGCTGCGACTGAAACCGCACGTGTTTTTTGTTTAGAAGAAATTGACACAGAGAAAACGATTTTTTTTGTTACTAATACTGATATTTATTTAGAGTATATTTATATAGAGTATTAATAGACAACAGGTAATAATGGACAATTTAAATAATATTTCTAGTCCATTTTATCCCGTTTCTGGAAATGATGATACTTTCTGGGACAGTACATTACGTAACCCCTTTGAAGTGGTCCCCGTCTCCAGTGCTCCTCCAGACAACTTGTTCGCTCAAATGTCACCTGAGAACTCTCCCGTAGTTGCAGGTCCGAGTAACACGTTTAGGGTGGACCTTGTCCAAGCTAGACAGGAGGTCCCTGTTTCGGGTTTCACCACTGTCACTCACAGTTCTTCAGGGGTTACACATACATATACCAGACCTGTTGATACAGTTGTCTCTACAGTTTTTCCTCCCTCGTTTTTAACTGGAGTCTCGAGACCCGTTCAGGCCCCTGCCGGCTCTTTTGGTCAGTTTCCTACCACATGGTCTCGCGGCCGTTTCCAGCTCCACCCTTTGGAAACTTTGACCCTTCTTATTTTTGGGGTTTTTCTGGTTTTCCTCCTAAAGTTAGGACGGATACCCCTGTGACAGTCCCTCAGTCACAACCGGTCTCTCAACCTTCAGTTGTTTCTGAGGTGAAGAATTTGTTAGGTTCGTTTAAGGAGGCTATTAGTAAGGACCTCGGTTCTTTTTCTACCAGAGTTGAGGCTCTTGAAAAGGCTTATCAAGAGTCCTCCAAGTCTCACCCTCGTCCTCTTTCAAGTACTCCTGTTTGTGCTGTTGTTCAAGAGTCTCATGCTGTTCAGGATGATTAGGACTCAGTGTCTGTCGCACCTGAGAGTGTAGAAGGTTCTTTTTTGAAGGAGGAGCCCCCTGAAAGCAGACCAGCTGCCTTGGTCAGCCAATCTGCTGTAGGGGAGGGTTCTGAGTCTGAATCGGAGCCCGATCATGAGGATGTTGTTGTGTCTAAGGATCAACTCAAGGCTAAAGTCTACTCGCTACTGAGGGACAAGGCTAAGGTTTCCTTATCCTCTCCTCCCAGGGTTCAGAAATCCCTGTCAACTTTTGAGGCATCTTGTGGTTTTTCACAAGAATCTTCTACTTCATACAAGTCTTTTCCAGAGTCTAAGCATGTTACCTCTGCTCTTCAGGTCATTAAGGAAGGTTTGTCTTCTCCTTCAAGTCGGTCTTATTCTGGGAAATTCCAAGCTTTTGGTGCAAATTCTTTCCCAGGCAGGTTTAGGAGCAATGATTATGAAACCCACCAATCCTCGATTGGTAAAACTGTTCCTGTTTGTGACAAAACTTTAGCTGCTACCATAGGCTCCAAGAGCACAGATGGTCTTAGGCTTTCTCAGTCAGTTTGGCATAAATCTGAAAACTTACTCAGGAGTACGTCTCATATCCTTGGCAATGCCGAACACTTTCTGTCAGCGGCTGGTACCCTTCTCCAGAATAAGGAAGGTGAAGAGTTCTCTGAACTTAAATCCTTTCTTCTTCAAGTTGTCCAAGCACTTGGTGTTTCTCAACTTCTTTTGATGGGTACTCTTTGTAATTTCACCCTTTCTAAAAGGAGTGAAATTTTGGAGAAATCGACAATTCCATCCTCCTTACAGGATTCTCTTTTGTTTTCTCCTTTGACTGACAAAATTTTTGGACTCTCAGTTAAAGAGGTTCAGGAGGAGCTTCAGAAGCTACCTCAACCTGTTAAGGTTAGTGTAAAGCTCTCTCAGGGCAAGTGTTCTGTAGTTTCTACTCCTGTTTCTTCCTCTTCTGCTCCTTTATACTCAGCTCCCAAAAAGAGGAAAGTTGCCGAGTCAACCGACTCTTCTGCTTCTAGGCCTCATAAATTTTCTCACAAGAAAAAAGGTGGCAAGAAGCAAGGGAAACGAGTTTAGCAATTTGCCCCCTCGTTCGTTACTGACTTTTGAGTCAGTGGGAAGAAATAACCCAGGATTCTTGGGTTTTGTCAGTAATTCGGGGGGTCTTCATCTCATGTTTCTAGGGGAACATTACAGAACAGATCTGGGACTTGTTTCTTTTCCGGAGGAAAAGTTTCTTTCTCTAGTCCAGAGAATTGCTCTTTTTCAGAGTTCCCAGTCTGTGACAGCCAGGCAATTTTCTCAACTTCTGGGTTTTCTAAATTCTCTGGCAGATGTGGTTCCCTTGGGTCGTCTGTTCATACGTCCTCTTCAGTTTCATCTTCTCCAGCACTGGTGTCCTGCCTCTCAGATTCGGAAACTCCAGTTCTTATTCTCACAACTTTAATTCCTCACGTTCATTGGTGGTGTCAGCGGGAGAATGTTCTGAAGGGAGCGTCTCTGTCGGTTCCAGTTCCTTCCCTTACTCTCTACACAGATGCAAGCCAACTAGGTTGGGGAGCTTATCTGGAAGGCGAGTCCATTTCGGGTCTGTGGTCTCCTACTCAACAGCAGGAACACATCAACCTCTTAGAGTTGAGAGCAGTTCTCTTGGCTGTATCTCATTTTCTGGACCTTCTTCGCCTAAAGACTACAGTAGTGGCTTACCTCCAGAATCAGGGAGGAACTCACAGTCACAGTCTGTTCTTGCTTTGCAAAGAAGTTCTTCTTCTATGTTTCGAGAACCAGATCAAGTTATTAGTACGTCACATTCCAGGTCACCTCAATGTGCTAGCAGACGGACTAAGCCGTTCACTAGCACCAGTGAACACGGAGTGGGAATTACTACAAGTGATTTTCGAGGCCATCACTCTCCATTGGGGTCGTCCTCTTCTAGATCTGTTTGCCACAGCTCTGAATCACAAACTGGACACTTTCGTTTCTCCAGTTCCAGACCCTCTGGCATACGCAGTCGACGCTATGTCTCTATCTTGGGAGGGAATGTTCGCCTACGCTTTCCCTCCATTCAGATTCCTGTCAAGTTCTTCAGAAGATTCATCAGGAATCATGCAAGATCATTCTAATTGCACCAGCTTGGCTCAGACAAGCCTGGTTCTCAGATCTGCTTCTGTCGTGTGCCAATCCCCTTCTTCTTCCTCTCAGAACAGACCTCTGTCTCAGTTCAAAGGAAGAGTCTTGCATCCTCATCCGGAGAATCTTCATCTGCACGCTTGGCGACTCTCCGGGAAGGTCTCAGATAGAAAGGATTTCTGCTGGGGCTTCCAGACACATCTCTAAGGCTGTCCAACAGTCTACAGAGAAAGTATACGATGCAAAATGGGGAATCTTCTGTCATTGGTGTGCTGAAAGGAAAATGGATCCAATCAAAATCTCTCTTCAGCAAATAGCTGATTTTCTAGTTTTTCTCTTTGAAGTTAAGGAACTGTCTCCTTCTACTATCAAAGGATATAAATCAGCTATTTCTTGCACTATTTATATTTCGGGTGGCCCAGACTTAAGTTATAATGAACACTTGTCTTTGCTCACTCGGAATTGAAAGGCCTAAACAGAAGAGACTGGTTCCCCAATGGGATTTGAGTCTGGTCCTATCAGCTCTTTAAATTTCACCATTTGAACCAATCTCCGAAGCAGATCTGAAATTTGTTTCTTATAAATGCTGTTTTTTATTAGCTTTAGCTTCAGGCAGGAGAAGGAGCGAGATTCATGCCTTATCTGTGTCGGAATCTTGTCTCCGTTTTTTTCAGAGATGAATCCTCTGTTACCTTGCTAACGGATCCATCCTTTCTCGGAAAAAAATCAAATTCCTGATTAAGGTGCAGTTCCTATTGTTATACCTGCATTACCTTCAGATTCTCCTGACTTGATGCTTTGTCCTGTTAGAACACTAAAAGTCTACCTGAATAGGACCAAACAGCTTAGATCTGCCTCTAATTTCAGACTTTTTCTTCCTTTGAAGAAAGGGGTGTCTGATTTATCTGCTAAGTCTATCTCCAGATGGATTTGTGATACTATTTTTATGGCATATAAAACTTCAGGTGACGAAACTTTATCTCGTCATTTGGTTAAGGCTCATGAGGTAAGAGCCATGCCTCTTCATGGGCTCTTTTTAATTCCGCTTCTATTTCTGAAGTGTTGATGGCAGGTTATTGGAGGTGTCAAAACTCATTCACTGATCATTACCTGCGTTCCTTGGCTTCTTTTGCTGATAATCTTTTCTCATTGGGACCTATTGTAGCTGCTCAAAGGATTAATTTCCCCCCTGCAACTTCTTCTTCAGGGGATTCAGCTATGTGTTAGATTCTGTAATTCTCAGAATTTATAGTGGTAACGTATTTATTGTTATAAAATTTCAAATTTTTAAAGTAAAATTAATTTTTATTAAATAAATACTTACCACTATAAATTATAGGCCCCGTCCATTCTTTTTCCTCCCCTTCATCCCCTGTTTTTGGGAGTTTATATTGTTTTGAGGAAATTGAATGGATGATTGTAAGGGAAGTTGGTTCGAGACTGGCAGGGAGCCATCTTAGAGTTTTTGTTTTTGTTTTCTTTCCTGCTGGTTAAATCGCTTAGGGACTATCTCAGAATTTATAGTGGTAAGTATTTATTTAATAAAAATTAATTTTACTTTAAAAATTTGAAATTTCAGGCGGCCAAGGATTAAAATATGTATGCAGCGTTTCGTGATGTTGTTATGACCACCTTTGGTATATTATCATCACTACAAGTATATTTTACTGGTTTGCTGGGGCATTAAATAGACATAAGTGCGAGTCCACTTTCTACGGAAGAGAATAGTGTAATTTGAGTTAAAGCTCCAGTGATTTGTGATTTTTTCTGCATGTAAGTAATGTGTATGTATATGTCTTGGCATTGTACTGATACAACTTTCTAGGCAACCATGTCAAAGAGAAGAAAAATATTTCCACCATTTAAACACGTTTTTTATTTGTGAAAATTTAACTGACAATAACATCTGTACATTGGTAAAATTGAGGCGATATTCCAGGATCTGGATTTTTGGTATTGTAGATGACTTGGATGATGTAATTTCCTTTTGAGGCTGTTGACGGAATCATTAAAGAAGCAGAATAAAGAGACAAAGACGGTTCCCCCATGTCATTCACCATTGTTGTTGCAGCAGCTGTTGACGAATTCTCCATCATCATGATGATTTGGAAATTTCCAGGAGTATTCTTTGAGTAATGGTCCAAATTCTTTTGAAAGATTACTGTGACATTTTCTCCTGCCTTAAAGTAAGATGGGTTCATCCCAGCTGATCGACCTCCTCATGGTTTAGATGTCAGATCACAATCATCAGCACCTGCCTTGTTAATGCCCATCATTGAAGCTGTAAACAATCAAATATACTGTGTTCATTGACAGAGAAAACTTCAAACGATTCTGACAAGAAAGTAGTGTCAATTTATTTATTTATTTAACAGTCGTTGCACACTTATCAATAAAGAAAACCAAACCTTAAACAACTACAAAGGGAACAGATACAAATAATTTTTCTTACATTACAATATTATATTAAATTGTTATAAAATGACTTTATGGGCAACTTTCTGTCAAATGATATTTGAGTTTGAATTTCAATTTACTGTTGAACATGCAAAAATTCTTCAATAAATTTTATTTGTACCCTGTTTGCCATTTTCCAAGACATTGATTTTAAGATAGGTAATGAATTTAGTTTGTCAAATAATAGTATAAATTTACTTATCTAATATTAGTATCTTTGGATTGTTATTTTGAAACTCCTGGGACGATGCCTCTGCATGGTGGACTCTAGGTCCCCGAGAGTATTCGCCAACCCAGTCGTCAGACTTGTCTGACATGATTATTCATTGATTTGTTACAGAAATTATCAGTATTTAGCAAAATTAAAAAATAATAGAAATACTAAGGGATAATTCCTTGTATTGCACATGGTAGACCTCCTTAGTTGAAATTTGGCTTCCTATTTCAGTATGTGTGGTTATGAGTACTTCTTGTTTAAAATTAGTTTGGTTTTTGGTCTTCCAAATGTTTCGGTTTTAATGCTGCTGATGATAGGTAACTCCTTGAAATGCGTAGTATACAGCATAGTATAAATTTACTATATCTAATATTAGTATCTTTGGATTGTTATTTTTTTTCCTATAACTGTATAATGCAGAACTTTAAGGATATTACCGGACTTCGTTAAATAAAAATCAAAATATATAAAATAAAGAGTTTACGTACCTCTTTGTGGAGGACTGAGTAAACACACATGACCTGAACATAAAGCAGCCAAACCACCGATAACTACCAGCTGTAAGAAATTCATACCGTGATCTCTGGTCTTTGACTGAAGATTTGATCAGAAGTTTGTCTTACTTCGGTATTTGTATTGCCGAATATGGTTATCTCAAGATTTGCCCTTAGTGCAAATCCTGCATGACTTGTTATTTCCGATAAAAACCATACATTCTCCTTTTGAAACTCACAGGGCACAAACAAGATAATTATTTGATCACCTGAAAAAAATAATCGAAATTAATATGTAAAGGGTTATGAACATATTTGCTGAGTTAAATTAAAATTTGTAGCGGTTTTTCATCATATCAAGTAGCCCAAGATACTTGAGAGTGCTCTATATATCAAACTTTAAAAAATGCCTATCATGTCGAAAATCAGCATTTACGACTTACCAATTTTATTATATATTTTTCAGTAATAGAATGTAAATTTTCTTGATATTTGATATTGTATAATGTAATATATATCGGCAAAAGAATATCGAAGCGACAAGACAGTGGGAAAAGTCCACAAATCTGCAGTCAAAGGAAAAGACAAAGTCAGGAGAATGGAACACAACAAACAAACAAACACCACAAGGATACATGTATAACTAAAAGAATAACAAAAGTATAATAAACTAAACAAAACTAGAACAAGACAACACAGAAACTAAAGCACTAGCAATGTGAACTCCCATTAAACCGGGAGTGACATCAGATGCTCAGGAATGGTAAGTATGTCTTGTTCCGTTAACGGCATCCGTCACATTGCCAGTGAAGTGTCAGCTTCGATGAGGTGTCAATTCCAGTAGGACGTGAAATTTGACTAAAGATATCTAGTCTCATACGCGAGATATAAACTTCGTATCGGCCTATCAATTCTTGATGACGACCGTAAAACTTTTGGAGCTATGGTATTAACATAGAGTGAACATAACTCTGTCTTAGAAGTTTATGTGACATCAGTCTCGCCCTGCCGAGAAAGTCGCCGTATACCTCGGTATGTTACTGCTTAGAAAGGGGAAGTTCACAATATGAAAATTAAAATCATCACGTTTGTCATAAAATTTTGATTTCAACCGCCCATGAACATGTACAAATCTAACTTAGGACAGATTCTAGGAATGGTATGTTCTAGCCCTGTATCATACATTTTCCAATGTTCGTTTACCGGAAATTTTCTATTAAAGGGCAAAAATTCTTCGAATTGTTAAGAAATTGATTTTTTTCATACATTTTAAAGTAATTTATCACAAAAGCAGGAACACGCGCATTGGAAAACACAGGAGATATTTTACACTCCGTTCTTCGATTGTGCTGAATTGAAATTTTGATGTTTACACGTTCTTATCTCTGACCATGATCTATTATTTCAAGATCTGTACACTTTCCCAGATTGTGACGAAATCTGTTATTTTGAAATTTGATAGTACAAGGTGAAATGAAGTTCTATTGTACTGAGGACGTTTGTAATCTTCTTATAATAATACTATATAGATATGTAGAAAAGTATAAAAGTATAAACAAGACAAATTATAATATCCCAATTAACACACTTTATTTAATTAATTTAAAAAATAAAACATTTAATGCAGGACAATTAGATAAGGTAGCACATATTGTTACTTTGTCTCTTTGTTTCCTATAGTTGTAATTAATTATGGCCTTTTCAAATGCTGAAATGCCTCAAAATTTTCCATTAGCGTCTACTTTGGGTATGATTATCTTTAGGTAGTTTTTTGGCTTTATATTTTGAGTCATTTTGACATTTTATTTTGCGGTAGAGGAATGTGATTTATTTTTCGGCTGTATAAATTTAACAAAATATGCATATATAATAAATTATAATCGGTATACTAAAGTACGTTGCACCGAACTGAATCTCTCATATTTTCTATATTTAACGCAAGCTGCAGCAATACCCATTCGAAAAAATTAGGAAAAGGTGTTCTCCAAAACTACCGGTAACTTTTATTCGCCTCCGTTTTATCCTATACCCACCAAATTTTGTGGTATACAGTATAAAATTCAACTTTCTAACGGTTAGCAGTTAGACTGACCCATTATTCAGAAGCGTACTCAGGTAAATACAGGTACACGTAACTATGGAAATTGAGGTTGCCAAATTTACAATCTAATAGTTTTTACAATTTTCTCTTCGTTTTCCTATGTAAAATACAATATTTGTACGAAGTATCAAGGAGTTAAAATAAATTGTCAATAACGACAGAATGGTTTTTAAAGAATTTGCTTAATTATGAAAAAATTAAACGAACCCGCGTATATATGCCTCAGCGGATACATTTATATTAAACACGTTGTTTGGATTTTTTTTTCCTTTTTTATCGAAGTGTATAATAACAATATTTCCTAAATTGAGATTTTCATATAAAGAAGTAACCTTTCAATTTTTGGGTTGAGTGGTACGTGGTGGGCGCAAAAAAGTGACCCTGTAACCTTTAATTTTTCCCTGCGCGTATTTTTTACAAAATTTTTCATTAATTTTTAAATCAATTTTGTTATGAAAGAAAAGGTGCAAAAATCAGCACGATTTTAATTGGTATCTATTTTTTTTTTTAAAGATTGTTGATATTAAAGCAATCAAGCAAAATGTTAATTAAAATAAATTTGAAATACCATTGAAAACAAGAGGCTCAAGAGAATTGAGCCTGTATAGCTCACCTTACAGTTCCACAATCAATCCATTTTATGTCAAGTGAAAATTGTAATGGACCTGCCATAGACGCTTCATACCAAGTATCTGTTCATTTGGCTATATGGTTTCAGAGGAGAGGAGTTGAAATTTTGACCAATCAAAAATAAGAATTCTTCATGGCCGCCATATTTGTTGTCCGACTGGAAAGAAATACGCAGACTTCATAAAGGTCCTTCCACAGATGCTGCATACAAAGTCACAGTTCAGTTGGCTTTGCGGTTTCAGAGGAGAAGATCAACATGTACAGACGGACGACGGACGACGGACGCCAAGTGTTGACAAAAGCTTAAATGGCCTTCTAGGCCAGGTGAGCTAAAAAAATAAAAAAAGACACTGCAAAATGCCGTTGGCATTCTCTACTTGTACAAATGAATTTGTCTGCTTTAATTAATCTGAATTCAATTAACTGATAACCTTCCTTTTTTTCGTACTACTGATTCAGCAGTGTTTTACGATCTCTATTGACATCCTCAAGCATACCTTCTAGATACCCTTCAATGCTATAATAAAGTTTCGTTTTGCAATGCCGTCCAATCGTCATTTAAAGATTTAAAAATAAAGGCCAAACTTCAACTAGTTTGAAAATAGGAGCTCACGAAATACAACGAAAGTGCACCGGCGAACCGCTAGAGATAAATCGAATTCACTGAACCTTCTTACCTACAGAACAATGGACTATTCGAAAGGTTAGCAAAGATCATAAAATGTTTCCTTTTGTTTATAATGGACAAAGTTAAAAGGTTAGAAAAAAGAATTAAATGAGAAAGCTTATTGTTCACATTTAAAATATAGTTGCCGGTAACTCCTGTTTTCAAAATTTAGTCAGTAATTTTACCCATTAAGCCTTCAAACGCTTGCTATTTACCGAAAACCGAGAGACTCAGTTCGTTGCAACGTACTTTGGTTAAATTCTCCCTCTTAAAATCCTCCGAATTTAAATCATTTCTAGTCTATATAAATGGCTAAATAAGAGACAAGACATGAGTTAGGCTTGGTTTGCTCGCAGTAACTTCTTATTTTCTGTGCGAAGCAAATTTTTATTAACCAAATACATACAACATATAAGCATCAATACTATATAGCATACATTAAAGAAAATCACCACAAAATATACTAAGCAGAACGTACAAACACTTTGAAGTTACTCAGAGCACCTCGATACCGACTAAACGGATATCTTACTATATATAGTACCCCACCCTTATACCCGCCAAACACTTTTCCGTGCATTTTAGACACCAAGTCAAACAGACCCAAGATATTTTTTAACCTATTTAACTATTGCAAATTTTATTATACTCGAGGAGGTTATATATATTGTTTATTTTGGTCACACATTGACTTGTGTTTTTAATGCTGTAAGTCAGCAGAATTGTAGACAAACAATGGGGACTAACTGTGCGCCACTTATTGCGGATCTGTAACTGTATTGTTACCAATGACAATTTCTGTCTAAAATCAGCAAAGACCCAACGAAACAACATCTGATACAAACATTTAATAATACTTTTAGATACTAGTATTTGGATGATATTTTGGCTGTCAATAATAAGGACTTCAGTATGTACATAAAGAGATTTATCCTTTTGAACATACTTTAAATAAAGCTAATACTATCAATCAACATTGCCCTTTCCTGGATCTTGATATCTATATGTCTAAAGGGAAGCTTAATACTAAAATTAGCGATAAGAGAAATGAGTCTTCATTTCCTATTGTTAATTATTAGTATCCGTTTTTAGATGGCGACTTTCCCTCGGCACCATCGTATGGTGTTTATATATCTCAACTTGTTCGATTCACTCGTGTACGTAACAACGTATTTGATTTTAACGAAAGAAATCTCTGTATTACTGAAAAATTATTACACCAGGGATTTCGATATCACAAACTTGTCAAAACTTTTACTAAATTCTATCATCGGTACAAGGACTTCATTCGTAAATATAAATCAACATGCAAACATCTTATATGTTCAGGTATTTCATATCCCATCTTTTATGTTAATATTCTATACAAAGCACAAAAATATCCTCATTCACCTGAAAAGCTAAGCAAACCTTTAAACAGACTTATCCACAGGGGATATAGTTACGATACTGTTGTCAAGTCATTAAAGATGGCATTTTTTCGGAATTAATATTCATTCACTCATAGAGTCTTTGCATCGGAAATAAACAAATTCATTCTAAAACCAGTTGTTGGCATGATACGAGTTATGTTCTTTTCGTATAATTTATGATGGCATGATACTAAACCCCTAACGGGAGGGATTGTGGCTGATTTTCTATATGATAAGACATAATCTTTCGATCAGTTTAATTGAGGTTTCGAACTGGCATGTCAGTAACTGCTAGTAGTCATTTTGTTAATATATATAATGACATTTTGTCATTTTGTTACCTTTTTTAACATCGGACTCGGACATCTTTTGAACTGAGTTTTACTGTGTGTTTGTTTATTCTACATTGGCTAGAGGTATAGGAGGAGGGTTCAGATTTCACAAAACATGTTTAACCCCGCCGCTTTTTTGCGCCTGTCCCAAGTCAGGAACCTCTAGCATTTCTTAGTGTTGTGTGTTTTTTTAATTTTGGCTCATTTGTATGTTTCGGAGTTTAGTGTGCCGTCCATTTCGCTGAAGTAGTATGCCTTGTTGTTTAGGGGACAGCTGAAGCCCGCCTCCGGGTGCGGGATTTTCTCGCTGCGTTGAAAACCCATTGGTAGCCTTGGCCTGTTTTCTGCTCTTTGGTTAGGTTGTTGTCTCTTGGACACGTTCCCCGTTTCCATTCTCTATTTGAAATTATAAACTTTGATTTTCACCGATGACACATCATGAAATTGCGATGAGGATTAGAATACAACTGTTTTACACCAAATAAAAGCCCAGAATATTTACATTAGCAAGGAAATAAGAAAACAACTAAGCCATTGTGTTTATAAAAGCAGTCAAAGAGAGATAATCTATAATACTAAATTTACGAATTAGCCGAATAGGCGGCAAAATGCGTGGTTTACAATAAACGATGTATGGTTCAGATTATAAAGGTTATTATCGGATTTGACAATCTGCATTTATAAATTTAAACTGCAGTTTTATTTATGTGCAAATGGAATTTTTATGCACTTTTCCGATATGAATTCTCCCAACATATCCTTTAGAAGGTTCTCGAATGCATCATTTTAACACATTGATTTAAATAAATAAGTATGCACATATTTTGAATGTCTTTCTGTTTGAAATTACGGAAAAAGAATAAAACAAATTAAAAACATTCTCCTTCGAGTGGGATGTTTCCGCTTCATGGATTGTTTTTCTACAATAACCAATTTCTCCTAACTGTAAAGGTTATGAACTTTGAAGATTATGAAGAAGTAAGGTAAAATTAAGAGGAATTCCTAACTGTTTTTTGGATTGCTCGGATGTTTACCTTGCACAAAGTGATAAAACCAACCATTATCTATTTTTACATTATTTGTCATATGACCTGCCTAAATATATCTCTACCATACAATTCTCTGTAAGCCCTAGATAAAAATATTTTTAACATATGGTCATCTTTATCATTAACGGCGAAATTTATCTCGGACATCTTTGATAAATATAAACGTGGACAGCACACGCAGCAACACACTAAAAATGCTTTTATCGTCTGATTATTGGATATATTTGTGAATTAAGCCTCACTTGCTCTGCCCATGATGGCAATGGAACAATTGAAACAATTATTTTCCAAAAATTTGCTCTACCAAACTCACGGCATCTTTTGAAAAATTCATCCGCCACTAAGGAAATGTTTACTTCACATTTATTCTGAAGGAAAAAGGTAATGCACTATGAAATGTGTATTAAATGAACTTTTCATCAAGTTCCAGTTCAGAATTAATTTTAACAATAAAAATATTGACAATTTTTGTGGTTGTGTTTTGGTCATAGATTTTGACCTTGATGGAACCTTAAGGTCCATTTTGGTAATTCTACGTGGCATACAGTCTACTTCATCAGTGGATACATCTTTGATAGTAACGAACAGCCGCATATGACAATTGGGTCACGTTGACCTACATTTCACGCTTCATTGACTTTGGTTAAAGTTTGCATTAACATCCATTTCTGGAATACTACATCATATATAGACATGAAACTATCAGTTGATACCACCTACTTTACAAGAAAGTTATGGGAAGCCAACCACAACATCCATATTGAGTTCCTGTTCCATGAATAACATGGCCGCAACAACTTTTTATAGTCAATATGGCCACCATAAAAAAAATGGTTATTTTCCCGCGCCCGCGCGGGTTCAATGTCTAGTATAATTTAAAAATATGAATGCAAGGAATAAATATCTTTTCTTTAAAAAATTATTATAAATTATTGAAATCATCTACTGCCTGTTCTGAAATTATAACATCTGGAGATATTCATGACGTGTAAATTTATTCATTCCCATTTATCCAACTTTTATGAAATTTGGATACTTCAGGTAAAAAATAAAAGTTGGATAAATGAAATCAAAGGTAATCAAGACAAAAGACCTTTAATTAGCGTTTGGGTTGTGTTACGGGGCGCCGAATTGGACACTTGTGGTTTTGTACTCGAAATTCAATTTTGTACGGACAAAAGTGAGTTTTGTTCAACAAAAATGAGTTCAGTTTAACAAAATTTGTAGCATACTACAAATTTGAATTTTGTCATACAAAATTATCTAGTTACTTTTGTCATGACAAAATTCATTTTTGTATCACAGACTTTACTTTTGTTACCTAATTTGAAAATTGGGCGACAAAAGTCAATTTTGTATGCAAATTAGTTTAGTTTGTTCTGTGAACTAATTTGCATAAAAAACTGAGATTTTGTCACAAAATTCAATTTTGTGTAGAAAAAATTGAGTTTTGTTAAACAGAAGTGAAAATTTAACACAAAAGTCAATTTTGTGCCACAGAAGTCATTTTTGTCACAAAATTCAATTTTGTGTCACAAAAGTCAATTTTGTATGCAAATGAATTCTCTCATCACGTTTTTGTAAGAAGGCCTCTCATTGGATATAGTAACCGCGGATCTCGCAGGTTCAAGGACATATCATATGGGTGATGCACTATTCTGCAAACGTAAGTATAAATACCACCATTCCTCATTCACAACTGAAGGAGAAGTTGAAAGATCTAATCCATCGATGCTTTCAAAATAAAAATGGCAACAACAGATACACATACCTTGTCATTGGTAGAGATAAATCATAGATTTATTGAAAATAAAAGATTTTTTGGAAGCAAGATATTCAGATTATTAGGTTACATATTGGTCTCTGTTATCAGTAATTAGGTTTATGTGGGGGGACACGAGGTCAAGGCTGTATGACCAGTGCGTGATCACTGCCGTGCTTCAATTTGATTGGCTACAATCTAACAAAGAACGCTTGATATTTGTGGGACACGCGGTCATTCCAGCACAAGCATCCATAGTGGAAAGTTCAGTATATACACGAATTTTAATGATTGAATTTTTGATCGACAGCATATTTGTTCAATTTAGTGGACTTGTTTTCCAACAGACAATTGGCATTCCTATGGGTACTAATTGTGCGCCACTACTGGTCGACTTGTTCCTTTACTCATATGAGGCAGACGTCCTTGACGGGCTTCTTGAGGAAAAACAGAAGAAGTTAGCCTGTACCTTTAATTTCAGCTTCCGCTACATAGATGATGTTTTATCACACAACAATTCACGTTTTGGGAATTTCTTACATCTCATCTATCCCAATGAGCTCGAAATTAAGGATACCACAGACACTGCCAAGTCTGCATCTTATCTTGACCTTCACTTCGAAATTGACACCAGAGGAAGGTTGAATACAAAACTTTACGACAAACGGGATGACTTTGACTTTCCAATCGTCAACTTTCCATTTTTGAGCGGCAATATTCCGGAAGCGTCGGCGTATGGAGTATAAATTTCACAACTCATACGTTATTCCAGAGCGTGTGACATATACATTGACTTACTGGGCAGAGCCCGGCTCCTGACAGAAAAGTTGCTCAGACAGGGGTACGTTACTCCTAAGCTGAAGTCATCCTTATTAAAGTTTTATGGGCGTCATCATGACTTGGTTGACAGGTATGAAAAAACCGTTTCCCAAATGAAAATGGACCTGTTCCATTGATATTATTCCTTCCTTATACCGGATTTGACATGGGCAGCATGGCGGTTGTCCTGCAGGAAGCAGAGACTGCTTACTCTTCCGGAGCACCTGAGTCTACCCCCGGTTTTTTGTTGAGGTCAATGTTCTTCATACGTTTTTAGTTTTTAATTGTAGTGCATGTATTGTTTTGGTCTTGTCTTCGTTGTTCTCCGGAGTTTGTAGGTTGTTACGATTTTTCTCTTCTTCGAATATCCCTTTGGTATTTCTTGACATTACTAATAAAGTATATAGGACATTTTGTACAATATTGTTTATTCTAATATGACGTCCTTCTTTGGCTTTAATGTCAACAAACCCATGTTACTTATGGGATACACGTGATTGACGTCACAATTGAACTTCCGACGTCAGTTGTTTTTCAAAAGACGATTTAGAGTATCCTGTAGTCATCTGTTCTCGATAGTAATCAGTTCTCGATAACAATGTGCGTGGTTAAAATAGATGTATTTCGCGAAATCGCACATGTTTTCTATTTGTCGGGATTTCAAGGACAGAACAAAAACTCGCTTCAAGCACCATAATTTCGAAAATTAAAATATAGTTTGACCGACAAATGGAAATTACACCAAAGCATATTAAAATATAATAAAAAAAGTAATCTCTATTTCAGTCAGGAAAATAGTAAACCTAAAAACATGAGGTTTTTTGTTTTTGTTTATTTAGACAGTATATCTTCTTCTAAAAACATCTGGAAAAGGTAGGGGATATGTTGGGGGTCAGAAAAATCTGAAATTGGAGAAGGGGGTCCAGAGGCTTCTTTATTTAGGAGGGGTCATGTTTATTTATTATTATTTTTTTAATTTTCTTTTTCAAAAGGCACCAACATTTTTTTCGATTGTCTTTTGAAAAATCACTGGCGTCGGAAGTTCAATTGTGACGACATCCAGTGTATCCCATAAGAAACATGGGTTTGACACTAAAGCAAAAGAAGGTCGTCATATTAGAATTATCACTATTGCACAAAATGTGCTATATTTGACATATATACTTTATTAGGTATTACTTACTTTTGCAGAATATCGCATCACCCATATGATATTTCCTTGAACCTCCGAAACCAGCGTTTACTATATCCAATGAGAGGCCTTCTTACAAAATCATGATGATAGAATTCAGTTGCAGATCCAAATTTGCATACAAAATTGACTTTTGTGACACAAAATTGACTTCTGTCACAAAAGTCAATTTTGTGTTAAACTTTCACTTCTGTCTAACAAAACTCAATTTTGTCTACACAAAAGGCAATTTGTCTCACAAAATTGACTTTTGTGTTTTAATTTCCATATCAGGTAACAAAAGTCAATTTTGTATGCAAATAAGTTTATATTTGCATACCTATTTGACAAAATTGAATTTTTTCATGACAAAAATGAATTTTGTCATTACAAAATTGAAGTTCTTTTCTGTATCACATAGTTTTGTAAGACAAAAATGATTTTTTTATGACAGAATGGAATTTTGTGTACACAAAATTGATTCTGATTACAAAAAGTCCATGTCCCATTCGGCGCCCGTATGTGTGACACATCGAAAACAGGACTGAAATTTTGCCCTGGACATTTTTCTTGTAATATTACTTTGAATTGCTTAATGTGTACATACAAAAATATTTTGCTTATTGAATTCATCTTCAATAATATTTTTTATTTAAGTGCTTCCACTTTTTTTTAATAGATTGTATTAAAAGATATATTTGATTGGAAACATGATAAATTACCTTAATTAAATAATTATATTTTTCAATATAATTTTTAAAGGTATTCCAGCCATAAGTTGATAAATTGAAGGATATTCTGGTCAATTTGCATAAGGTATCGTAAAATTTGTAGGAAAGACATCAATTAAGCTTGTATAGAACAATTTTTCCATACGGTCTTGATCATTTTATAGTGATATCCGTAAAAGTTTATAAAAATTATTGTTATCAATGTCATATGGTGAAAAAAATAGCATGGGGCTAAAATTCTTGTATAATTTGAAAGGTCTTTAAAAATTTAAAGATTGAAAGAAAAAATCAAGAATGTCATAATTTGTACTTGACAATAAAACTCCCTAAAATTACAACACAAATATGAAAGAATTTTGATAAACATTTACATATCAAATAAAATTTACATGTTTCTCGTACATTAATAAAAACTGGAACAAAATACCTGTCACAATTATATACCTTACACCTAATTAGTGCTATTTAAACAACCCAGAAAGTAAGAACTTTGAAGTTGGATAAGTGGGAATACCAAATTTTCAAAAGTTGGATAAATGAGAAGAAAATTCAATTCAATTCAATATTTTATTTACGTCTCACCTTATGTATGCATAAAAAGAAATGAAAATATGACATAAACAGATAGATCGATTCTACTCTAAGAAGGACAAAAAATTTGAAAAATAAAAATAGTTTTTTGAGGTGCCAAAAATCATTTTCCAATTCCTACAGATGTGTAGTTTAAATTTTTAAAATTTCAGGAACACCACTTTATCCAGATTGAAAATTTCAAGGTTTAAACGTTAATGCAAGGTGTTAATCGCTTAAAAAACGCACCTTTTAGCGTTACGTCGTGCATCAAACGTCAGACGTCAAGCGAGTCATGCAAACCAATCGATTCTCATCAAACAGTATATTTCCATGTGGAGTTATACGCTATGAAATCCATCGGGATATGTTTAAAATTAGAAAGTTCTGGTAATCTGTTGATATCCAAACAGGTCATGAATAGGAAAATAGGTAAAGATCGAAAAGAAATTCTTTAATATCATCAGGGAACAGAAAGAGACCCCCCCCTCTTTTCAAAAGGAAAATGAACGGTAGATTTGAAATACGCTATAATAATTTCAATAACTTTTTCATTTTTTGGGGTTAAATTGACGCTTTAGTTCGACGTCGTTAAGTAGGACACGTCCCCATAGCACATATTTTGCCATTTTTTTTTTAAAAATCGGGCGCTGTTTTGACGGATTAACATATTAGGAGAGAAAAGACAACAACTTAAACACATCAAATATTTTATTTTTATGTCCTTGACAATCATGCTAGATTGATAATCTTGATTTTTATTCAAATATACGATAATAAATTTTTACATCAACAGTATCGTACAGATCATCATAAAACTCTCGTTTCCATCGTGTCTCCAAATAAGTTGGTTGCTAGGAAGGCTGATTCCCCGAACGTCAACTTTTCAAAGATCAAAGAACATTTTTCCCCTTCATTAAACCTGATTAAGGGGTCCATTTAAGGGTTAAACAATTACTTTTACAGGTAAAAAAAATCACCTGAGTTTTGTTTTATCTGTGTTGCAATAATTTTCTCTTAATTATATATGTATCAAATTAATTAATATGTTCCTTGCTGGTGTAGCTAACACATATTGTATGACAAATTATTAGTTGATGGAACAATAAATACAATAAAATTCACAGAAACAAACCACTGAAATGTCTATCAAAACATTTGAAAAAGCACACAATAAAGCACTGAAATTCAACAACAACAAAAAACAACACATAAATGTCATACAAAGAAAGCACTAAAATGTGATATAGTTGTGCATTTGCCATCTTTAAACTATATATGTAATGAAAAACTGAAGTTTTGTTCAGTTATATACTTAAACATAGTTTGGTGTGTACATTGGCTTGGGTTATGGCATGAGTCAAATCTGAAATATGTTCACTTTGCAAAACTTAAGGTTGGAAGCTGAACATAATACATCTAATTAAGTTATTAAAATTCAGTTGAACAAAAATATTTATATTTAATATCTGCGTGCGAAATACTTCTGTTTCTTAAATTTATTTTCTTTAAGTTATTAATTTCCTTTAATTAATTTCATTTTTTAAAATATTTCGATAGTAAAATATATAAAGTATTTTATTCAAACTTATAAATTTACTTTAAATACTTATTTCTTTAATTTTGTTTTATTCCAAATTATAATTTTTTTTTAAATAATGTCCTCATATATATGTGTATTTACATACACCCCTAATGTACCCCAATTGAACACACTTTAATTGCTAAAACAACAACATGTATCAATTACGATTTCTAAAAAGTTGACGTTCGGGGAACACACCGCTAGGAAACGGAGATGTCAATTATGATGACAGCATTGTAGGTATGTCTTGAGTGTGTGTATTTTGTTCTAAAAACACAAAATTGTTCATGCGACGTTGTCATTTAATTTAATAGAAAGGTTTCCTACGCCGAAAACTGATTAGAAACTCATTATCTAATTAACAAAATTTATCTTAAGATATTTTTAACGTTTTTAAGAAAAGGCTTAAAAAATTTTTCTTAAACTTTGCACATATATATTTAAGTTTAGTTGTATTGACACAGAACTTATTTAACGCGTCAAGAATTTCAGCAATTAGAATGAAAACTTGAAAAAGTCGAAATTTGGATTTGTCCGCAATACTGAGGGAGAACTAGTGATAGTAAACTTATACATAAGCCAATCTATACAGATTTATGAGAGAAAATAAAACAACAATAAGTATGTACAATAATAAATATCAAATACAAATTGGATATCATAAAAAGGAAATTATTTACAATAAAAAAACTTCTCGACGCCCTTTCAAAATAAAATTACAGGTTTTAGCACATACTCTTAAAATATTTTCATTAGTGAATGGAAATACCATTTTCTGAATATCCGTAAAATTTATAAAATTTGCATCAATTTTGCAAGAATCGGTAAAAAGAATTTGTCTAAAATCATGGTAAACAGGACAATGTAAAATAACATGTTGTTCATCTTCAATACAATTGGCACAATTAAAACAACATCTATATTTTAGAAACAAATTTTCGAATATTCCCCTTCAACATTTTGCGAAAGCACTGCGGTCATTAAAAGATAATAAAAGTTTACAATAGTTTTCCGCCTTATAATCTTGTTCAGAAATGCTGTAAGTTCTTAATTTATTCCACCCGTTACCTCGTCTGGAAGAGGATGAGTTAATACTACTTTTCCAGTCTTCAAAATACTTATCAAACATTCTTGACACAATAGAATCAATAAAACAATTTTTATTAAAAGTAGCATTACTATTACAAAAATCTACAAGATCAAGCTCAGTCAACATTTTTTTAACAACAAAATTCCAAATCTTTAAAGTCTTATGTTTCCGACTGACCGAATCTGCCTACAAAATGACCTTCTTATTCAAACGATATGGTTCCATGTTTATCAGTCTATGCCAATGTCTTGCAATAACTTTCCATTGTGTGTGGTAAATTGGAACCCAGCCCATGTCTCCCAAGACAGCTGGATTAGGTGTATATTTACCCACTCCAGGGAAAAATCGACAAGCCCTCATTTGGATGGCACATTCGAAAGAAAATCTTTTACAACTCCGTATTGCAGAACCATATTCGATAATTGGACTAACGAGTGAATCAAATAGTTTTTGATAGACGTCATATGAAGTACCACCAATAGTTTTACATCTAGCTTTTACCAGACCTAACGCTCGGTTTGCTGACTTTGCAACTGCTTTAAGTCAAGAAATTCATTCAAAACCAGCCTTAGATAAGTATATTCACTAACTATAGCAATATCCATATCCCCACACATAAAATCTCGACTTGATCGTTCAAATGAGGTCGTTCTAAAATGAACTACGTTACTTTTACAAGCATTTATTGTCATATCATTGTCATTACACCAATTATTTAACACATCTAATAGCTTTTGTAATTTATTCTCTGTGTTTGCTAACAGAACAATATCGTCTGCATACAATAAAAAAAAACTTTTTTTCCTCCAATATCAACACCAATATAAAAAAAATTCAAATAAGTAGCTAATTCATTTATGAAAATATTGAACAATAGTGGGGGAAGGGGACACCCCTGTTTTAAACCACAATTGACAGAAAACCAGTCCGTATTAAAACTATTAACTCTTATTGAACATCTGACCCCATAATACATCGACTTAATGGCCTCACACATCTTTTCGTCTTTTCCCAGAGATATTCATGACGTGTAAATTTATCCTAGCATACCAATCTCACTTCATTACAAAAACAAACAAATGCTTACTTAAACAGTTAACCTTTTTACTATCTACTGGAATAGATTAAATTTAGAGACCAAATATCTTTCTTAAAATGCGTATGTCTGGGTTATTCATCATCGGGTACGAACGTGGTTAAAATTTTGAAACGGCCCATCGCCCCAAATCCAGTTGGGCCGAAAGTTGAGCACAATTAATTAAAGACAAAACTTTCGTGAATAGTCGGTATGATTAAGGGAATTGAAAACTGAATTATTGACTTGATTGACTTGACGCAGTATCCCATCCCTCCTTCTTTTAGTTCAATTCATGACACAGTCGTTAAGGCATCCATAAATATTAATTTTTTATTAAAACAATTATGTAACAATTGTCAAGTTCAAAGGATCCCCAGCAGCGCTAGACACATAGTAAAAGCAATACAAACACAGATATAAAATTTAATGGGTATCCAATTTTCACCTGGGGAAATCTTGAACACGAATATCTTTAAATTACTATTGAAAAGTTGATACCCTAGATGATTTTTGTAGTATATTTTTCTACATTTAATCAATTAAACATTATCGCTCAAAGTACAATGGAATCTGACTTTTATAGAATAACAATATACATTCCAATAAACCTATCTGTGCAGCTTTATTGTTTCAACACATGTGCAAGTTTCTTCTGAAGGTTTGCGTATGCTTTCGTTTTTTTGCACCGAGACTTTGGAGATGGTAACAAAAAAGAATTCTCACGGGTCTTATTAAACTCCATTCTTCTCAAAGTTTCAGTAAATTTTGTATCAAATGTATTTTGTCTGTCGAAAATAAACTCTTTGGAAGAATCGAGAATTTTGGTTCGTGATCTAGCAAATCCCACATTGGTATTGAAGTACTGGTACGTAAGTCTGTCTGGTTTCTTGGAGAAATAGTCTGCTTTTTGTGCAAAGTATAAATCCATTATTATTTCTTCAACACGCGATGCATGTCTTATTTTCTGTAATTAAAAATCAGTAATATATTTATGATAAAATTACAGAGTAATAAAAAGTTTAATTTTCCAAAAATTAAAACTAGAGGCTCCCAGGAGCTTGTATCGGTCTCCTGGAATCAATTTTCCAATCAACAGCCATAAAAGCACCTAAGAAACACAAGTCTGTATTATTGGACATAATTCTGAAAGAGAACAATCTAATAATCATGGCCGCCAAGTCTGTTTCCAATTAACTGAGTGCTTTCAGACAAGAAGAATTTTTAAACGAATTTTCACATAGGGTCCTGTGTTAAACTAAGTTCGGCTGCGGTGGCCATCTTTTATAATTATTTTGGAAGGGGGCCACTCAAGGACCATTTCACTAAAGTGTGGTCCCAATTGGCCCAGTTATTTCCAGAGGAGAAGATCTTTAAAGGAAAATTTAACGCCGGATGACGACGGACGACGGACTCCAAATGATGGTCTTTTTGGCCATGTGAGCTAAAAATTGCTAAATAAATTTATAATACATAAAGATGAAATATATTACATAAAAGGAAGAAAAAAATACTTGGAACCAAATACTTGACATAATGAAATATCCTGAGAATTGTAATTTGAAAAAAAATAGATGAAAATCGAATAAAATGTCTGTGTTATAAAATTAAACAGATTAAAAATATAACAACTCTTGTTTCTGCACCTACATTTTAGGCGCTAAGTATGTTTTAACAGTAATAATTAAAACGTTGTTTAACTGACTGAACGATTTCAACAAATTTCTAAGAATGACAATCTATTTTATCTCTAAAACTTTATTGTGCAAAATGAAAAAAAAATTACGTAATATTCTTTTGATTCAAGTAATATATATTTGGTTGTTAGGGTATATAAGGGAAATTTGAATGTTGCAATTTATTTCTGTCAAGTCGCAAGATCATCTAAGATTATGAGATAGATTGTTTGTTTTTGTACTTCTTGTTATAAACCGCTATAAATTATAGGAAATGTACTAAGGTTACGATGTATATATTCATATTGTTACACAAAATTGTTATAACTTTCTTAGTTCTACGCAGAGTAATTCTTACATGTAAATATGTTCAAAATTTTCAAACGATTAAAAATGAAAACTGTCACAAAAACACAAATGCAATTATAACCATACATATCAAGCATATTAAAAATTTTCGGCAGAGTCAAAGCTATATCGCTACTAGGTAGATACCTCAATTTATTCACACATTATATTTTTTATATGGAATATGATATGCAAAACGGTTTCTGACCTAAGCCTGTTCCATGACCAACCCCCACAAGATATTATATTGTACATCAGCCCAAGCCCTATTCAAGTCTTTTATTGTTTTTCAGAAACAGAGAACTTCATGTTTGTCTTTTCTTTACTTCGTCATTCCAGTGTTTCTTAAAATATTGTATACTTTACCTCATTTTCTGCAAATAAAAGTGTCCCATCTCCAAACTTATATTCCTCTATATTGTCTAGACCATGATTACGATATTGGGCAGAGGAAACGTGATTTAGTCTCGTAAAATGTCTCTTTAATCTTGATAGCCTAGGTAGCTCTGCTTCGGGAAAATCTTCCCGTCTTTTTATTACCTCAGAAGAGTTAGATATCGTTCGTCCTGTTTTTGATTTAATTTTTGGTTTTATTTTTGATGTGGATAAACTGCCTTCGACTTCACGATTTTGCTGATGTTGCAGTGTGTTGTGTTTAGCCTTTACAACCATAATGTTTTCAGAACAATTTGAAAGAATTGGAGGGCTTATACTACTTTCTTTGTCCTTTACTAAGGATCTAATTTCTTTTCCTAAGATACAATTATCTTGTGACTTATTTTCCTTCGAACCTTCAAAAACTTCATTTTTTCTTGTTTTGTTGGCATCATCAGGACATTCATCTGCTTTATCATCACTACTTTGCATCATTACGTGGTTTTTAGATGGTTTGAATGAATCATCTTGCATTTTAGTATCTTCAGCTGAATGTTGACTTTTGTCCGTATTTTCATTGCAAGTTTCAATACCATCATCTTTCATCGTATGGGCTTCATTTTTGGTTATATCAGTTAGTATCTTTTCACTAAGCCTAACCTCGTTGTTACTTTTTTCATTTCGATCAGTGTATGTTAAAATACTTGCTGAGGGTGTTTTGTCGTTGCCACGATCTTCTTCAAAAACGTCGTTTTGAACTTTTCTATGATCTTCCAGTTTTTCGATTTTACTATTTTCATGCTGATTAAAATCTGAATTGGTATTTTTATTCCGTTTTGATTTATATTGTGGTTCTAGATCTCCATCTACCGTCGCTTGTGAATTCGTCTCTTCATTGTCTTTTGGAGTATTCTGTTCTGTCACATTTCCATTATCACTTAGTATTGTGACTTTTGCTGTCTTTGCATCTCGCTCTTTTTCTCCATTTTCAACAAAATTGTTGTTTTCATAATTGGTTGGATCTGAATTCAAAGCTTCGGCATCAAAATTGTCCCCATTTCTTGCTCCAGTGTTTTCTTCATATTCGCTGCATTGAAATTCACTTAACTCATCTTGAGTAATGTTCTTTTCTTTTAGATTTAGACAATTTATATGGCCCTCGAATTCATTGTTTTGAGAGACATCGTCCTTTTCTTCTGTTTTTGTATCAACTTTCCGATCGTTTTCATTTTCATTTGGTGTTTGGGTACTATGTTTAAATATTACACTTTGGTTTTCTTTGGTTTGCTTTTCTTTGATTCTTACTTCCGTAGATTGATTTTCTTGGAGGTTTTCCTCTTTGGTTTCGTTTTCTTGTATTTTTTCATCTTCCTCTGGCTTTTCTTTGATATTTTCGTCAGGTTCCCTAATGCTAATGTTTTTGTCTACTTCATTTTCTTTAACTAAATTTTGTGACATAAACTCGGTTTGTGGATTGTTAGATATACTATCCCGTTTTAATTCAGTATGAACGGTTTGATTTTCTTCTGTTTTTGTATCAACTTTCTGATCGTTTTCATTTTCATTTGGTGTTTGGGTACTATGTTTAAATATTACACTTTGGTTTTCTTTGGTTTGCTTTTCTTTGATTCTTACTTCTGTAGATTGATTTTCTTGGAGGTTTTCCTCTTTGGTTTCGTTTTCTTGTATTTTTTCATCTTCCTCTGGCTTTTCTTTGATATTTTCGTCGGGTTCCCTAATGCTAATGTTTTTGTCTACTTCATTTGTTTGAACTAAATTTTGTGACATACACTCGGTTTGTGGATTGTTAGATATACTATCCCGTTTTACTTCAGTATGAACGGTTTGATTTGTTTTATCATCTTTGTTTTTATTATTGCTGGAATTATTGACATTGACCTTTCGTGAGCTTGAGCTTGAGGCATCACTCGCATCCGATTCGACCTCAAAGTTTTCTCTGCTACACCCAAGTGAGTCATGCCTAATGCTTTTGTTATTTTTCAGAACAGACGATTCTTTCCATTTTTCTATGGCAGATATAAATTCTTCACTGAACTTTTGTTCCTCTCTGATATTTTGAACGTATTCTCGAATAAGGTAACGAAATCGGTCATTTTCCTGCCTCTTTGGTCGTGTACTTCCATCAGGACTCTGATCTTTAGATATTTTCACCTGAAAAGACATTAAGTAAATTTATTTTTAGGGTTTGTATGACGGAAAAATTGAAATGACGAAATGATAAGTGAAAAGATGTTTCATATTAGAATTTGTATATATGATGCATCAAAGTTGACTATTAAACTGATATCCAAGTTTGCATTACAACAGAGAAACAACTGCGTATTTGAAGTATATCATTAGAACATTCAATAACTACAAATGTTTCAGCCGATTCCACAAGTTTTAAACTTAACCACTTATTTAATGCTGGATATTTGTCATAATGCTGAATAAATGCGTTAATGCCAGTATTTGCTAATCAATTAGGTTATTCTAATATATGAAAACAGACATATTCGTGCATTCCACAAATCCCCACTAGACCAAAAACGGCAATAAGTTGGTAACATTTAGTTATCATTGTGTGTCGATTATGTGTATAAACCCACAAAACAACACAAGCATCAAATTGCTCCAAAAAATACTGGTTTAAAAACTTCAACAATTACCCAATGCAATTTATAATACGAAATTCCATGTAGACAACATTTAACATTCAATTTATATATATGAAATTCTTGACATGAAATTCTATACATACACGCAACAATACTTCAAGCAATGAGGCTTTCAACACAGATGAAAATCTTTCATCTTACTGAAAGTAATGGAGGACTCGTTTCGTCGGTTTCAAGAGAAATATTTGCAAATTTCGATCATGTCACATCAATAAAATTTAGTTTCTGCACAGATTCAAAGTAATATCCACTAGCAAATAATGTCATTATATGACAACAAACTCTTAAAGAAAATGCAAAACAGAAAATTATATAAAAAGCCAGACCGAGCATTAACATACATATAAGAATACTTGATACTAATTAATAGCCTATGAATCGGATGAATCGTACATTTAATATGATGGAGTGTAAAGCATTTCATAAAAATACCCAGGCCAAAAAAGAACACTGATGTTGAACACTTACAAAAAGGTAAAACAAAACACATATCCGCGTAAACTACGAGCGAAAGAAAACTTTCTGCACCATTTGCACAGCAAGAGAAAAAAAAAGTTCTCTTTATCGCATGGCTCCTTTTGCAAATCTAAATATTTTTTGATAATACAGCTTCAACTCGATTTATTTTTCTTATAGACCAGAAGTATTTAACTCGTCTGTATGAACGCTATAGATTTGATATAGAAATATAACAGATTTATGCATGCAGACAGTTGTTTTAAAAGTGACATGACTCACATAACAAGAAATTAATAAACGTATAATGGAAAACAATACAGCCATTCAAAAGTGATGACGTTATAAATATTCTAAACAAAGACATTAAGAACCTACAGTTTTTATAGGTAATTGATTTCTGAAGTAATTGGATAACTAATAAACCAATAATTGTTTAAATAAGTTTTAAAAACATGTTAACATTTAGTAAATTGACTTGCAATAACCTTTGAACGTTGCTATGACAAAAACCATTTTATGATACCATTTTTGATGTAGAAGATACCGGTATGCATATTTCATCTAATTACGACTCGACAGTTTTGCTCAACGTTAACAATGCTGAAAGCAGAAACAAAAACCCAAAGATAAATTGTACAATGATATCATTACACACGTTTCTGCTGGTGGACTCCAAGTCCCCGAAGGTATCCCCAGCTCAGTTGCTAGTATTTCAATACTAGCCCGAAATTGATACTTAAAATTTACTGTTAAAAAATTGTAAAATTTGTGAAAACTAAGCAGTATCTCCCTCGTTAATAGCTCTGTCCTTATATGGTTTTAGCTTTACCCCTTTTGGTCATTTTGGCATTTTTGAATTTGCTCTTCAACCTTTTGGATTGCTGTTTTGGTTTTCAACATTTTAGGCTTGGGTACAACTGATGAGTCGTAAATCGACGAAAGTGTGCACATCTTGTGCATCAACAATGGTATCAAAGTATTGTATTCATATAAAAATAACACCATGTTTTATGAATTTTTAAGCATTAATATAAAATTGCTTAATAATTTTATTGGGATTATATTTTAGAGAAGAATTTTTCGGTAAACCAGTTATGCAATTTATCGCTATTCTGTTAATACAAGACTCGGGTGCTGAACATTGTTTTTTTTTTATATAAATCTGTTTGATTCAATCACTAATGTTGTGTCTATCTTTGGTACTCAGATGCATTCAAGTTTATCAGTAAATTACCATATACATAGCATTTAGTTTACTATATAATTATTAAGTTAAAAAAACAAAAACAAAGCCAAATCGCGTAAACAAATGTACAAGTCTTAATCTTAAATTGTTATAACTAACGCACAGAATTTTGTTGGTATTAAAAAAATACGGAGGATTCTCAAGTACAAAGTAGTCATGGTGTACGTGTTGAAACAAAGAGTAATATCTAAGTTATGGTGGATAAATCTTTACAGATGTGAATATTAAGCAGATATATATATTGTATTTTGTCTACTTTTATTACAATGTACAGTTTTCACGCTATAGGCGTTTAGAATGTGTACGACAAACTAAGCTAAATATGGTATAAAAAAATCAGTATTTTAGATAATATCCGTCATTAGAATTACCTGTCGTAAATATACATTGCTAAACAATAAAATTTAAGCATATAGTCTGAAATTTATTGTCACAGCGTTGTTTTACATGTTAGCATCATTACCATGTTAGCAATCCATTAAGTTATCACCCATGAATAACTCCAAATAATATACATAGTTACCTAACAACATTTTATGTCTTTACCTCAAGCACTTCAACCAACTAGCTACAATTCTCAAAATAGAATTTTTTTCAATAGTCATAATGCAAAATATATAATAAAATATTTAGTAAAAATTTAATTAACATTTAATTGTTAGACAATCAATTATGATAGAACAGTTTCTAATTGATTGTAAATATTTTGTTTGAATTACTGGAAAATTTTTGATGCTTGACAACGCTGTAATTAGCAATAAAGCTTCATTGTTTGCCAATGGGAGTATTTTACTGAATGAAATTAAGGTAGAATTGCATTAAAGTTATGGATCATCCATCAAAAGTGGAAAAGATTTACGAATTACATGGATTTTGAACTGTCGGTTCTTCTCCAAAAATATCAATTAACAGCCAAGATTAGTGCCACTGACGTCTAGGAGCAGTATCATTATTCTCTACCCATATAATAAACGCTTACTAACATTACATTTGTAGAATATATTTCATGCTGTCGTTGTGATCAAACCTTTGTGTCCTATTTGATCCTACTTTCGACTTTTCTATGTTTTTCTATATTTGAAAAAATCCTAGAAATGATTTAAATAAAGTTATCAGTTTTCTTAGAGATCAAAATAACAATTAAGAATTTTAACAAGAATATTCTGATTATTTTTTTAAAGTAAATATCAGCTGCTAAAATATATTTAATACTTTGTATTTCTTTTGGTCAACGCCATCACGACAAAAATACTTACAAACTGATGAAATAAAAGATTGATGTTCATGATTATAATAATAGTTACATAAGCCCAACCCCTCGAACAAATCTTTTTACCTTTATAACCAAATCAATACGTCAGCGAAATTTCTTATTTTTATTAATACTTGCCGACTGGATATTTGGAATTCTAAGAAAAATATATTTACTAAAAATAATGATTCAGGAAAAAGAAATATGTTTGGCACAAACGTAACATTTTTGGGGAAAGTGATACCACGGTGACGCCTTTTATGTGCCAATCGTTTTGAATTAAGTTTTTAGTCGAAATATAATTTGAAATCTAAAATGAAAACATAATCAAATTTTAATTTACCCAAAACGCCGAACCAAAACGTCCCTCTTACGAATCCTGTCAAAATAATAACTTGAAAAATTAAGATATTTTCAAAATGGATATAAAATATAACAGAACATATTTTCTGAAGCCGTAAATATTTCATAAATTTTCAAATTTATAGTTTATTTTGTAATGAGTTATTCGGCCAAGCATAATGTATACATGTAAGATTTATAATAATATGAATTTACAAGTGTAACTCTTCAAAACTAGATCAACCTAGCAGACATGTAAATTAATTACGGAACTCTCTCTCGAAAAAATAAAAAAAATGACGTAATCTGCCGAGTAAAGCTATGATTATTGTGAACGGAAAAGAAGGGAATTTAAATCACGTAGAATCATCAGTCCTTAAAAAAGCAATGAATTTTAACAGTAATATATGATAACTCTATATTCTAAGCTCCAACCTCAAAATCAGTCCTTGCTCCACCAGAAGACTAGCTTAATCCCACTACTTTGTAGTATATGTACCAAATCAGACTATTCCTGTTCCTTGTTATGTGTTTTATTTTGTACCGGTATTTTGTTAACTTCATGTCAGTTTTTATGAGTGTTTATTGATAAGTGTGTTATTCCTCACATTTCCTGATGTCCAGTCTTTTGAATATTTTCAAAAATACACAGACAAAACCGGTGCTGAAAACATGGACTAGAAACATTCTCAAAACAGGATAACCAAAACAAAACCTAATACGTGAAATGGATATAGAAAAAAAACAAAAGAACTTGTAGTGTAAATTACCTCACAAATATTAATAGAGTTCTGAAAAACTTAGATATCATTAACATTAATGTTTACGGGGGGGGGGGGGGGTATTTAGATACGGGACGTGCGGAAAATTACGGTCAAGATTTTTTGTTCAAGATTTCGGGTCGGAATTTTTTGACACTCAGGATCATAAAATTTTTTTCAGATTTTTATAAAGCACTGAGGAGAATTCACGTTGACTTTTCACAATGTTAAATGTATGAATATGTCACATCGTGATAACTGCCTTTTATTATTTTGGATAATTTGGGTATGTAATTTTAGCTTTCCTGGATATTTTCGGGTCACAATTTCGATATAACGTGGACAATTTCTGGTTGGGGTTTCGAGTTCACCGACGCACCCCCGTCATAAAATGGTTAAGTTACCCCCCCCCCTCCCAGAGTTCTAGATATTTTGGTTTTGCCAATTTTAATATATAGTTTGTGATCTTGGGATCTCTACTACATGAATAATAAAGCGTACATTTATAAGAGATTTCTCTATGATAACTGCCTTTTATTATTTTGGATAATTTGGGTATGTAATTTTAGCTTTCCTGGATATTTTCGGGTCACAATTTCGATATAACGTGGACAATTTCTGGTTGGGGTTTCGAGTTCACCGACGCACCCCCGTCATAAAATGGTTAAGTTACCCCCCCCCCCCCCCCTCCCAGAGTTCTAGATATTTTGGTTTTGCCAATTTTAATATATAGTTTGTGATCTTGGGATCTCTACTACATGAATAATAAAGCGTACATTTATAAGAGATTTCTCTATGATAACTGCCTTTTATTATTTTGGATAATTTGGGTATGTAATTTTAGCTTTCCTGGATATTTTCGGGTCACAATTTCGATATAACGTGGACAATTTGTGGTTGGGGTTTCGAGTTCACCGACGCACCCCCGTCATAAAATGGTTAAGTTACCCCCCCCCCCCTCCCAGAGTTCTAGATATTTTGGTTTTGCCAATTTTAATATATAGTTTGTGATCTTGGGATCTCTACTACATGAATAATAAAGCGTACATTTATAAGAGATTTCTCTATGATAAAATAAAATAAATCTATATGACAATCATCCAAAAAATGAAATTTCAAGTGTATCTACTTCAAAAGAGAAAATATTTTCACATTTTAGACTTCATGTTCAAGAAAATAATTATTCTTCTATAAGATAATTAGAATTTATAAACTTCGTTGATTTTCACCATAACAAACTGAAATAGAATAGAGAATGGAAACTGGGAATGTGTCAAAGAGACAACAACCCGACCAAAGAGCAGAAAACAGCTCAAGGCTACCAATGGGTCTTCAAAGCAGCGAGAAAATCTCGCAACCGGAGCCGGGTTTCAGCAGGCCCCTAAAGGATAATGTATACTAGTTCAGCAAAATGGACGGCACACTAAACTCCGAAACATAAAAATGAACCAAAATTTAAAAAAAACCTACAAGACTAACAAAGGATAGAGGTTCCTGATTGGTATAGGCGCACAAATGCGGGTGAGATTTCAACCCTCCCCGTATATTCTATGTTTGATCCTGCCAATTTTTTCGCCGAAATTTTATTTGTAACGTTAACGAATTGGGAGATTTCCAGAACTCGATAGGGCTAATTGTAACCTTGACCAAACAGTTGAAAGAGCAATACGTTTTTCGTTGTTGACAAAGTTATTATGTATAAAATCGTTATTGAAGATTTTTATGCCCCGCCTGTAAGGCAGGCCGGGCATATAGTTCTTCGGTCTGTGCGTGCGTCCGTACCACGATGTTAAGGTTCAGTTTTAAGGTAGTTTTTCATGAAGGGGTTATGGTATCACCATGAAACTTTGTACATGGATAGCTCGTGATATGACCAGCGGCATTTTGATGTAAACAGATGCTGTGGCCTTGAGGTCATGGGTCATTGACTTTGAATTTCCTTATGGAATTTCAATATTAGAATCCATATTAAGGTTCAGGTTTAATGTAGTATTTCATGAAGCAGTTATGATATCATCATGAAACTTTGTACATGGATAGCTTGTGATATGAACAGCAGCATTTTGACGCGAAACGGATGCTGTAACTTTGAGGTCATGGGTAATCGACTTTGAATTTCTTTATGGTTGAAGGTAGTTTTTCATGAAGTACTGAGAGATAGTATTTCATCTACCCTATTTTTGGGGGACTTCAAAGTCAACAATATACAAATGTAATTCTATTTACTAAATACTTACATCATTGGCGGTGCATCCAGTGTCCATTGGACACATATATACTTGTTGGTCTTGAAATATACCCAAAATATATTATTACTAATTTCATAATCTAAAACAACGATTCAATATGCAGGGAAAGATTCTTAAGATGATCATAATTAAAGAAAGTTAAAGTTAAATTAAATCAAAACTGAGAGGATTATAAAATAACACAAGCACAGAATTCACCTCATTGCAAAGTTGAGTATTTCTTTTGGAACTCATCGTATCAAGGCAAGCACTATCATCATCCCCTGTGAGTAGTGTAAGAGTGCTTTTCTTTGTATCTTCTGAGACTTTAATGATTTCTTCATGCTTTTCACTATCTTCAGTTCTCGTTAATGCTGACGAGCTTTCGTTAGGATTAAAATGGTCTTCTATTTTGTCAAATATGAAATCTTTCATGCGTTTTTCGTCTTTTGCTGTCAGTGATTTGCTTGTCTGGATTGATTTCTCTGACTGAGAATTTACTTCCAAGTATTGAAAATTTTTCTGTCGTTTTCCTTTTCCAGTATTATCATTGTCTACATTTGCTGTATTTTCTGTGTTTGTAATATCTGGAGAGTTCTGTTCCTCAGTTGTTTTTTGTCCACAGTCATTGGATTTATAACTGACGTTTTTGTTTTTCTCCATTTGACAATTGGAATGAACTTTTGTATCGTTAAATATCTCTTCATTTCCGATTATATTTTCTTTACTGTCGTCTTGAGATGTATTCTTGGAAAATAAACAATCAAATTTTTTTTCAGTATTACATTTTGGTGACTGGTCATTTTGAAATATATCTATAGTTGCATTTACTGTTTCACTCTCTTTGGGAATAATAGTAACTTTGGTAACATGTAAAATATCTTTTTTACTGATTTCAGAACATTGTCGACTGCCATGAAGCACACCACCAGATAAACTTTCTAGTTTAGTATTTATTTTATGTGAAATATTTCCTTCTCTAGTAATATTACAATCTACAAAATCTGATTTTGATAACTTTTTTATTTCATCTGTTCCACTTTGACTAGTTGAAAGTTCCAATGTGGAGTTAAAATCCAATGTATTATTTTCAACTGCATTATGTTTTTGTGATTTGGAATCAAATTTCGTTGTTTGTAAATTGTTATAATGTTCGTCCTTGTCACTTTGTTTTGGAACATTATTTCTACCATCATCCATAATATGTGACTCCTCCTCCTTATATTGAGATAACGAAGCGTGATTCTCACTTGTCACCATCTGATATTCCTTTGATTGATCCCGTGCACTCCTTTTAGATCCCTTTTCTGTAATCATTTCAGCCAACGGTAGAGAATGTGTTGAGTTTCTCCTCTGATTTTCTACAGGTGCACTTGAATCACAATACACAAGACGTCCTCTTGGACTATATTGAGTTGTATGCGTTCTTAAACTTTTGCTTCCTGTACTAACATCGCTCTTTTGTTCTTGTGCCTGAATTTTTGAATTTTCATTTGAATTCCGGTATTCAGCAATCTCGTTCTTTTTTCTAGCATAGGATACAGACGTTATATCATCGCATTTTATATCGTTATTTGTATTTTCGCGCAAGACATCTGTCAATGGTCGCGTTACTGTGTCATTTGTGGAAGCAGACGCGATATATCTGACGTCAGCAGACGAAGTAGAATTTGACACAGGTGTAGACATACTTGATGGATTCTCTTGTCTAATTTTTATTATCGTGTCAGCTAAAGTTTTTCCACTCATAACTGCAAAAATGACAGATTCGTTTTCTTCAGAGGATAGCGAAATGTGTTTTTAATCAATGATTCAATAATTTTCTAAGCCATATTTATTTGCAAATATTAAAAAGTTTTTGAAATTCATTTTTTGAAAAGTCAGAATAACATATTTCAACGCTGGAATTTGTTCCTTTAGATATAAGAAGAATATAACAATTGATGTTGAGAGTAATTGTTCTGCTGATGAAAACCCCATTGCCTAGCTACAGATTTTTTTATGAAATATAAAAATCAAGATATAGATTAAAAACTTATATTAAAGCTGAATACGAAAAATTAATAATGCATTACTTACTTGATGGGTTTTAAATGTTCAAATTGAATATGATGCTTGATGCTCTCGGGGTCGAATTGAATTCCACACGATGGTGATTTAAGCTATATACTGATTGTTAAAGCAGTCAATAAACCACTTTCCCCCATACCATTTCTCTTTTCAAAAGTATACACTGTCAATATTATGGGATTTATATAGTTAATTAAAACATGTATATAAAAGCTGTTAGTTATTGTCAATACTGTGTGTCCACAAAGGGATACCGTCTAATTGACAATAGTAGATTTTATTGAATTTAGAACAACACTATTGATTATCTTTTGTCTCCGTTATCATATGTAGTATATTTCAGTTTAAAAAATCCATGTTTGTTAAATTTTGAAATACGTGAATTAACTGATTGAAATCATATGTCATGCTTCATCTTTACAAGGTATGGGTTCTCTACTATAAACATAATGGCCTTTACTTCATTGTAAGTTTAACTTTGCAGCAATGTTGTAAATCTCGGTTAAACAGAGATAAAGAAACAAATATTTTACGAGATTATTTGTAGTCAGTAAAGATTATAAACATTCTCCATTTCTATTTAATCACGCAAGGATTGTTGTATGTTTGAAACTGACTGTTAATAGATTCTTACACGAGTCCAGATGAAAGATGTTTTCCCGAGTGAAGCACAGGGGAAAGAAGAGAGAAGACGAAGAATTAATCACAAGGATGGTAGATATCCATTTCGCTATTTTAAAAATCTATTTCTGCCATAATCTATTCAGCAAACAATGACTCCATATATCCATTGACCTTTTCGATGCAAATAAGAACTAGAATGTTCGATTTCATATCCATTCAGGTAACAGGATTTATTTTTATATAAAAAGTAAAGAAAAGTTCCATTTTTAGGATATTACTTTTTGCTTCTTTTTATTGTCCCATTAGTATATGGCTTGGCGAATAAAATACACATAGGACAAAGCTCAAGTTTACTTTCGTAACTAGTCTGTCGAAGAAGATACAATTTCTTTAACACTATCCCCACACTTTCGGGAATATAGCGATTGTCTTCGTTCGTCCGTCTGTCCGTCACACTTTCTTGTGACATCAGCTCCTCCTTCAGTTTTGGGGTTAGGAATTTAATTTCTATGTAGAATTGTTGCATACTACCTTTAGAATGTGCAGTAAAGTATTAGAATTTTGATTTTCCATAACAAGTGGCCCACAAGGGTCGAACTTTGAAATATAGAATTTAAGCTTGTGACCGAAATTCGTCTTTCATTTTTCAACATATGCATTTTATTTCTATACAGTATAGTCATTCATCATATGCAAATGCACATTAAGGTTTTAGAATTTTAATTTTCTAAAATTGGTGCCAACAGTGATCGAATTCTGAAAAATGGTCATTTTAAGCTTATGACATAAACTCACAGTTCATTTTTCATTTTATGCATTTTATTTCTATACGGTATTGTTATACACCATATGCAGATGCGCAATAAGATTTTAGAATTTTAATTTTCTAAAACTGGAGCCAACTGGGGTTGAAATTCAAAATTTACAATGTAAGTTTTTGACCTAAACTTCTCTTTCATTTTGTAACTTATGCATTTTATTTATTTATAATACACTACATGTACATGCGCAATAAAGTTTTAGAATTTCAATTTTTAACTTTGGGGTCCACTTAGGTTAAATTCTAAAAATTGTAAGATTAAGCTAATGATCTAAGCTTTTTTCATATTTCATTGGGTTTATTGATTTGAATTCTTAATAGAATGATTGCAAGCTATTTTTGGAGGTTTTATATTTTTGACTCTGGGTAAGTGCCCCAGCTACTTACCGAGGGGTGTGGGGATGCCGACAGCACAGTTTTCTAGTTTATTTCTTGTTTTGTTTTTGTTTTGTTTAAGATTAAAATAATCCTTAATGATATGTAAACCTCACTTGATTCAGTCCAGGATGCGATAAACTTTGAAAGTCACAAAGTACAGTAAACCCAAGAATAAATCCACCATATCTTCCTTATTATAATGACCCCAATGAGGGTGAACTTATAATCTTTGCTCAGTTTCGACCATTATTTTGTCCACCCATGTCATTAGTTTAGCACGTTAGACAATAGATACATGGTTGCATCAATTTTAAACTAATTTGTGGTGTTGTTATTTCTTCTCACAATAAATACCTAGGAATACATAAACATTGGTTTTGTTTTAATTTTTTTGAAAAAGAATGTACCAGTAATCAAGTACTATAAGGAATGGTATCATTTCTTAGGTCAGTAAATTTCCAATATGAGAATAATCCATTAATTTGTTTTATCTTCAATCACAACCTCTCTCGCATCTTGAGACTGGTCTTTTAAAAACAGTGCATCGAACTTTTTTTTACACGTGCCATAAACATTCCTAGAAAGAACATCATTCTTCACCAAAACAGCATATTTAGTATACTTCAATGAGAATGTCGATTTAAGAATTAAGAGACTACAGGACAAAGGATAGTGTCCATACGCTCAGAATCCAATAATAAAGTTGACTGAACAGCAACACACAGATATACTATCAAGATATAACAAAAAGAAAGAATAAAGAATATAGGGCAAACCACACAGGATTCGAAAAGGGCAGCACAAAACTAAAGCACCAGCAATTTTTACTCGGCCTGGTTACAGCTGGTGCTCCGTAAGGATAAGCGTTAACAACACTTTCAACAAAAAAGGAATACAAAAGACCTTTGAATGTAAGGACAAGGGAACAGTACCAGAAAATGGTATTATGCTACTAGCATAATACAGATAACAAATATCTGATACCCTGTATTTGTTCAATAAATAGGACGGTTGCAGGGTATACTTAAATGGAGTGTCCTGTCCGATTAGATGATACTAAGACTTGAAATTTAGAAGTCCGAATATATTTTAAAAATCGGATGCAATTAATGATCCTAAATAACCACATACGTGTTTTTTCTTCGTGTTACGAGGTAGTTTTTGCCTATCTGATATATCAACGGACCAGGAGTTATCAAACCAGTGGGGTGATACAGAGGATTATCATATTTGTCTACGCCGTTCTCGCCATATATATCTCAGGATGAAACACGAGCCGTTTGAACTGGACTTTGGAGTTGATAAAAGAGGTCCTTTGTTATTTATACAAATAATAATAATAAATGACTGTTTCGTTACCTAGATAAGTTCTTCATTATACAGATGTGACGCTAAGAACTTCGCTCTAACTACCATAGATTCAGCTATTACAGCATTAAAATAAATTATTTTCTGAGGTAGCTATTGATCAATGTTGGACATTTTCGTAGAGGGTGTATTCGGTACGACTTCTCGACAGTATCAAAATCATACTAAAAATGAAATGCAGATTCAAATCATTTACATTTTCTCAAATTTTATGAAACTGAAATATAATATTTTACCAATGAACTTACCATCTTGGAATCTAGTATAGACACTTTACTGTTACTAGTATGTATCAATACCAAATCGATGACTGCTTTATGTCGTGGAATTTAATTCTTTTCAAAATTAGCACTAAACCCAATTACAATTACATTTTAAAATTTTCAATATACAATTAACAACTTTGATCATTAACGATTCTGTTTCAGTCATTAGTAGTAATAAAGGATAAACCATGAATACTTAATGTTATAATTCTTAAATTATATTTGCTTTTTAAACTGAAAGTAATAAAAGCGATGTTGAGGTATAATTTAGATAAGGTAGGCCAGAATTTTGTAATTCTTTGTTTTTTCGTCATACTGTGTTTATGCATTATGCCACCAACATATCAAAAAATATTTTGTACAAACAATTTTGTCTTGGTGGAAATATTATTAAACACGCACGACAGCACCCCCACAATAGTTCAATAAATAACCCAGTGGAGTGGTATTACGGAGCAGAAATGACACGCCTATGGAGGTTGGCACGACAGTGTATCTGTTAAAAGTAGCTGTAGATGTTGTTACGTTGATCTGTGTTACTAATAAATTTGAAAATTCAAAATTTGGAATCATTATGCTATTCATACAGCTTTGATCCCTAATATACATTGTCTGTTATGAATAATTCAATCTATAAATACAATTTCATCACAGTAATTTTTTTTCGATTCGGGTCAACAAGCAGAGACATCCGTTCAGTGGTAGCAATAAAATAATCTATGCGACCAATTTTGATGCACGCATTAGTTTCAGTAGACATACACGCCATCTTGAAATAATTACTGATCGCTGATTGGTTACTTTATGATGCGGCTGAGATACAGCAACAGCCATTGATTTAAATGAAATAAAGAATTACAGACTTTACTCGTTCAGGATAAGTCATCAAAAGCCGGAAAATTAACTATGTGTATATCAGTTCCGATCAACTGTCATTACATGTTCTTATAATATTCATATATTCTGAAATTCATTATTGAAATCAATTATTAATACGTGTATATTTGCTTGTTAATCTGCAATACACACGGTTATTTTTGCTTAATCGTATACACTTTAATCCTATGTTTACAACAAAAAATGCATGATCTCTGCTTTATAACTTCTGCCAATCTAGTCACTCCTCCAGAGTCTTGTCTATTCGTTGTATTTCATATCAATCAATATCTAAGAATAACACAATTCCAATACTAAATCAACAACCACATGCTCACATATTACCATAAATTAAGATACAGCGAAGCAGTCCACAGCTTTTTGGAAAGCTAAAACTTGTAATCTATTATGGATCTCTTCCCCAGTAACCATTTTCCTATAGTGTTGTCTGGTGAGGTATAGTGCCCGAGCCTTTAGTCGCTATACCTCACCAGACAATACTACCGAAAAACCGTTCCTGAAGGAAAAGTCCATAATACATATGTCATGTTATGTATAGTGGTTTATAGTATAGCTGTCTTGACAAAATAAAGAAACACAAAACAAATTGTTAACATTTTGAAATCAATAATCACAAAACTTGCCAAACCTTGTCCTCGGCAGTTCAGTAATTTTGAAGCAAATGATAACTAATTGTTACGCCCTCTATCAATAATCGTAACTAAAAACATTTTTAAAAAATCGCTGGAAAATAAGTATAGTCCTGTTGTTAGATATAGCGCTCTCGAAGTAAAGATATCAAAACAAAAGACTGTTGAAAAATAGTGAATGCTCACTGTCCAATCAAATGTACAGATTATGTACTAAATGCACATATGCTTAAATAATTACTTACAAGGTGTACTTAAAATATGGTCGAAAATGCTGAAAGCCGAAACAAAAACCAAAAATGTTGAAGAGCATATTCAAGTGGCAAAACTAACAAAAGTGTAGAGTCAAAGAACAGAGCTATGCATGAATAAGATATTTCTTAGTTTCAAAACATTTTACCGGAAACAATATATTTAAATCATCCTATTGTTCAGTTCTTTTATCGTCATTTAATATCCGAATGGGTCATCGTTGGACCTTTGTGCAATTTAAGCCTGAAGAAAAAATCCTAATCCGTCAGATGCTTTCGATCATATAAAGGTCAAGATTCAGAAAATAAAAAATCCATAGATTTTTTTTAAAAATTTTAACAGTAAACTGAAATTATGGAAGCCAGATATGTAAAAAAAAATATATGTCACCGAGTTCTACTTTGAAATGAGGAAGTTGACCTCTGCTTTTTATACAGAATTCACAGCGTATGTTTTTTATATAATTAGTTGTATAATATCCTACAGTCCATAATTTTTTTTCAAAAAATGTTATTTTATTCTCCTTTATCTGAAGAATCATATGGTCACCGACTTCGTTTTCACTGCAGATGCGTTTGAAGGTTTAACATTCGCAAATGTATGTAAAAAAAACGCGACGTTGCGATGATGCCGTCTGGGAGAACTGGATATCTGTCAGGAAATCGTCTCTGAGCGTAACCGGGCACAAGTAACTTGATAACAATATTTGTACGAACTTCATTTTATTTTACGATAAATGAAATATTTTTGAATTATAAACTTTTTATACTTTGATGGTACAATGTAACATTCGTATTATTCCCTTTTTACATTAGGCAGACCTTTTGACAGAAAAATCATATTTACTTCGATATCAAAATGGAGACATCCTTTATTAATTTTACGGCTGTCAGTATCACTGAACTAGATATTCGCTATGCCCTGTCCTTCTCAGCCATGCATACGACCCAGATAAACATGATAATTGTTTCTTGTTTTGCTGTCGGCTTTCTGTTTATTTTCTAATTCTAATTCACATGTGTAATTCGTTAGTTGTTCTATGACAACCAGAGAACGCTTATCGATGAGCTTGCTTCTAACTTACGTTCAAACAATTTGATCATTTTGTGTTGCCAGTCATTTCCCTCTTAAGTACAAAAATTAAGGTTTCTCAGAAGCAGTGAAAACATCCGGAATTACGATGCCCTGCATCTAATTTATATTTAAATCATATATAAAGACAGATACAACGCAATGACTAAGAACGTTCAAATCCTTGATCGTTCGTTGGAAGAACGAATATTTTTGATAATTGGTCGATGCTGGGATTTGATAGTTCCTGATATGATTATTTTTTGCAATTCACTGACCACTGATCGAACACGAGACCTTTCTTTCACGCAGGTTACGCTCCCGAAATCAAATGGTTTTGTTTGCCTTATTACAGATCTTATTTGCTTGGTCTTCCAGCGTAGATTAGATATAAAGGTGTTTTTCAGCATATATAGTCGATAGCATGACAATTCATTCGATTTTCATAGCAAATATTGTTAGTAGATACTTTAACACGCGTTACCTAATTATTTTAAACACTTTAATTGCCGTGATTTTTCTGAAAAAGGGCATTTTTTAACGTTTCGGTTTAGATATTTTGTCAGAAACTGCATATATAAGTCATTGAAATCTGTGCATATATCTTTATGAGTATTCCTTTACTTCAATTTTATCTATGGTTCTTCTAAACTGATTATCTTTGTCGATAATATGTGCCCAGGTTCAAAATATATTTTGCTGCCGATGATGTAAAGACAGAAGGTGACGAAAGTAAACTGTTAAATATAGCTGTAGATCTATTTCTACTCATAAATTTTAAAGTTCACAACTGGGAAAAATTAAAATCATTATGATATTCTCAGAGTTTTCATTCCTAATATCATATTGTCGTTGGCTAGACTACAATTTATGACGTGTGAAAAGGTATATATTGTCGTTGTAATACATTTATGTGCTTCAACAATGTGCAATTACTACTGGTTGTTTGATAAGATAATACAACCATGAAGACTATACAAAGAAGTTTCAATCGGTTTTACTATCCTGTTGGTGGCGAGGACATTATATTTGTCTGAATGGAAGCACATATATCCCTTTGATTCCCATGCTATATTTATATATTGCTCTTTCCGTAAATCATGAAACTTTCTTTTTCCGATGAAACACTGGTTAGACCTCATTGCTTTCGGTTGTTTTGTGTTTTGTATGTCTAGAAGCATGTCATGCTTTTGTGTTGGTTCTCCACTACATAAATGAATAAATGATCTTTACTTAAAGAGGATTGTATGGCAAGCCGTTTTACTATTTATTCTAACTTAAAGATATCTGATATAATATATAAGATATCTTACATAATCTAGTTTTTATAAGATATCTTATATACTTTATAAGATATCTTATAAAGTATATAAGATATCTCATAAAGTATATAAGATATCTTATAAATATTTTTATACAAAATATTTTATACACTTTATAAGATATCTCATATAGTTTATAAGATAACTTATAAACTATATAAGATACGCTATAAACTGTATGAGATATCTTAAATATAAACTGTATGAGATAAAAGTTTTTTTAGATATCTTGAAGTTAGAATAAGTACTAACACGGCTTACCATAGGATTGCCTCATCATCCTAAACTAATCTTCCAATAGGTCCAGTACAAGTAATCTGAAAAATTAAAACATTAAAATGTCTTTTCTAACATCGGACTCGGACTTCTTTTGAACTGAGTTTTACTGTGCGTATCGCTGTGTGTTTGTTCATTCCACATTGGCTAGAGGTATAGGGGAGGGTTGAAATCTCAAAAAACAGGTTTAACCCCGCCGGATTTTTGCGCCTGTCTCAAGTTAGGAACCTCTAGCTTTTGTTAGTCTTGTGTGTTTTTTGAATTTTGGTTCATTTGTATGTTTCGGAGTTTAGTGTGACGTCCATTTCGCTGAACTGGTATGCATTATTGTTAAGGGCCCAGCCAAAACCCGCTCCGGGTGTGGTATTTTCTCGCTGCGCTGAAGACCCATTGGTGGCCTTGGGCTGTTATCTGCTCTTTGGTCGAGTTGTTGTCACTTTGACACATTATGCGTTTCCATTCTCTATTCTATACAGACGGAAATAATTATACAATCATTAAATTTCAATTAATTTTACATTTATTTACTTAAAAGACATTTGTGAAAGAGACGTACGGTTTCTAATTTCAAGATAAAACTAATCCATATTTCATTATCAGAATACAAAAATGTTCTCTTCAAAAATTATGAAATGCAGAAAAATTGCAAATACTAAACGTAAATAATAATTTTGATTTTCAAAATAATGAAATTTGCAAATAATGAGGCACCATTTTGTTCAGTGATTTAAATACAAGAATTGCTTTGTGATATTGTCTTGGCTCATCAATATTTTAAAATTCATCTGAAGCAAGTACGGTATAATTTTGAAGGTGTAATTAAAGCAGCCTCTAAAATACCCCCCCCCCCCCCTCTTCCCCTAGCTGACTTCTTTAACAGCTTCTCATGTTCAAGTGGAAGAATAAAGCCATTAAAATAACTTATATTTATGTTATATTAAAATGTTCATTTGTCAATTGAAAATTTTACTTTGACAAAAATTTTGTATTAACAAATCCAAAGTTTAGTGTTAGGCAAATAATTTTATTATCAATATCTATTGAAACAGGACAGAACACTACATCAAATGTAATAATACTCTCAGTTTATTTCTAGTACGCCCGACGAAATATTGCTTGTACTAATCTTTGTGTCTTTGGATTTGGATATAACTTCAAGATCTCCTACATGTATTTCATCACGAAGCTATATTAGCCAATGGTTTGGGTATCCATAAAACCTGTTTTACCCCACCACTGTTCAGTATCTGTACCTGTTGTGTTTATGGTTGTGTTGTGTGTTGTTCGGGGTTCTGTCTGTTGGTGGCGTTGATTGATTGGTATGTCATTGTTGTACTCTTTTGTTATCCTTTTTGTTGTTTGTTTATGAAAGTCCGGTGACAGACATGCTAGAATATCATTTTTTGCTTTGCTGTTTTATTATGCACGTTTTATTATTATTTGGTTAAGTTCTTTTGTACATAATCGAAGCTATAGGTAACTATCGACTATTTGGTCTCAAGGACAGTTAATAGTTCTGGCATTCAATTTCATTTAAGCTTAATCTTACAAGCTATGTATATGTTTGTCTTTTGAATATCAAATGGATACATTTTTTGTTTTGTGTTTCGTATTAAAACCGAAATGAAACTTCAATGAACCATATTATCAGTGTTGTAGCTTTCGAGATGTTTGATAAGAAATCCTGAAACTGTTTAAAAATAATGAAAATGTGATATAAATGAAATACGTATACAAAAAGCTGAACAGCAGATTAAAATACCAAAATGATAAAAAGAGGAAACCTCAAAACCATCTAAGTACTGACTTATGCAAGAGGGAGATAATATTAGTTTCCACAAAATTGAACAAGTTTATAACATCTAATTTTTAATTATCAACTTAGTTGGTGATACCGTGGTCATGGAGAGTAGAAGTCAGCGGCACTAGTATGGGTACCCGCCCGGTGACATTTTTAACTATTTCATCATACCAATTTTGATGCAGAACTTATGCGTATTTCGTCTAAATACATTGTAAGGCTCTTCAGTAGTGTTGGGGATAGAAAGTGGTAAAAGCTGAAAAATAACCTAAAAGAGTATTCAAATGGTTTACTTATTGAGTGTTTGGACCACATAATACCTACACTTAAGGTAGATCATACCTAATACACTGAACATTTTCAACGAGCAACAAGTATTTGATAAAATGTAAAATTAATATCTTTAGTTAATTTAAATAAAAATGTCACAAAAATGCATAAATAGCAAAATTACAAACTTTTATTCTAGAAAGAACCCTTGGCAAGAAAGATAATTGGCAGAAAATTTTTCTAATAAAATGTAATAGAAATTTTAGTTTTTTGGAAATAGCAAAAACAAAAACAAAAAAAAATGGAAAGAAAATGAACGGTGACCCCAATTTTTCGTTTAAGAATATGAAAGCATCTCAGTTAAGTGTTCTTTTCTCAATTTAAAAAAAAATCTGTCTGCCAGTCTTTTTTATTGTACGAGAAATTGATTTCATTAAGACTAAATTATCTCAAAATAAAGAATGGTGACATATGTTTTTTAAATTGAAATTTCAAAGTATATCCATCCTACCTGTAAAAAATTAGGAAAATCTATTTGCTAAAAATATTGATCTACCTTAACTCCGCCATGCACATTCTATATAATGTGCATTTTCATAACCGGGACCCTGTATTTTAGTGGTTGTGTCTTATTTTTATGTGTTGGAACACTTGTGTATTTTGGAATTATGGCTACTTTTGTTACATTTATGACACCATCGGTTTTTTGGGCTTTTTATTATTTGTTTAATAGTTTGGGCTAAGTGTTGCACCGTGTTGAAGACCATACAACAGTAACCCGAATAGAAAGGAACGGATGAATTATTATTCAAAACCTACATCAAATTAATTACTTCATTTCAGATCCCTAATATTCGATTTAATTCAGTTTCATTTAACTTTCATGTAAAATACTTCATATGCATTGTCGAAATGCAGCAAGGGGTGTTCTGACAAGAATTTATATACATATTCTTCTTTTTATTAGTTACACATATGTCTGACAATTCATCAATATGATGTCGAAGTGGTCAAAGGGAGACAAGCTTTTTTCTTGCTTATAGACACTTTGTTTCTTCACAACTTGTAAATATATGGCCACTAAGACCTTGTTATACAATGTCGGCGAAGGCTGTATTACAAAATATTTTTGTTCCTTTTCAGGGTTGTTGTCTCGTACGACATATATCTTCTTTCATTTCTATTTAATCATTTCAATAAATGGTGTCACGGAAATTGATATTTTTTTTATTTTTGAGTTTCTTTGAATCCAACATTTCAACTGAAATGTAAAATCAAAATTCTAGTATTTAATTATTATTTTCCCACATTTGTACCCTTGGGTTACACTCCACTAATTATCTTAGTTTCAGAGATATTTTATTAATTATTAGAGTTGGTAAAGTTTGACTACATGATAGATAAATAATAAAAACCTCAAAATTGTAATATTGACTGAAAGAGGATAGATTTTAGTTTAAAAAAATACGAAAACATTAACTGATTTTGCTCCTGACAAGTAATGGGAGGTCATAAACTGGAACTTCTGAATTGACATGTGGTGTGTAAAACTTTGACACTGATAATCGGCACCTGCACTGGCAAGTTAAATTGCGAAAAAAAGAACCGGAAAAGTAAACCTTTTTTTCCCACATATGTAATGGAATTTTATGCAGAATCTGAAAAATTAAGTCTCAATTGGATTGAAACGCTGCATCAGACCTCAATTTTAAGCCGAAGTGGAGTGAAATTTAACATTTTTAAAGCTTTTTTATTAACATTTTTGAGATGTTGCTATGCTAACTAGGTTTCCATGGATATTTTTTATTTATTTTATCATGATTGAAACAATGCTAACATAATGGCCTTTCAGAATATATATATATGTATATGGGTATTATTTACTCTGAAGATGGCACAAGACCATGATATTTGTTACCTCACTTCACATAGAAAATGGTACTTTTAATTTGTGGAGTGCAACCTTGGATAAAAAAACATATAAATACACTTGTTCGAACAAAACTAGCAATAAAACACGTAATCAAGGGCTCGCAGACTCCTTAATTAGAAGGGACTTTGAGCATTCATCCAACATTTAAAACCATTTCATTCAGAGGAAAGGCACTCACAATTATAACCATTTTGCTATTCTACAAAATCGAATGCGCTTAACATAAAATTAAGATCGGTGCTTGTCATTTATGATTAAAAATGCATTAAATTAATTTCTAGAAATGTCAATTTCGTGTTGTCTCCTGAGTATCATAAATTAAAGAGATGAAAGTCTACATAAATGTATAATTGTTTTGTACTTTTATTGAATTTTAAAAATGAAGCAGACATAATGCATCGACGCATTTTACTCATAAATAGTTTATGATTTAATAAAGTGTAGTAGTCAAGCATAAAGTATAATGGGCTTATATATTTGTCAAAAAGGAGACATTGGTTTAAATGTTTGGAATCAAAATACTAAATAAGCTAGTAGGTTTGTTTCATACTTAGGCATCTTTCTCCAGCTCGTAGTTGATATAGAGGAACAGCTCAATCTATACGTTCAATCTATAATAAAATTGACGAAAGGATTGTAGTTTCCGTAGTGTTCACTTCTCATCCATAGTGTCAGGGGTTGATACCATTCAACAGACAAGTAATAGCTTTTCTAAAAAGCTAGCCGTCTCATAGTTTTATTTTATTAATAAAGAGTATTATTTTTTTATGTATTATTAAATGTTTGTAATGTCATCACATTAAACTTTCCCTTATTATATGTATTATTACTACCTTTCAATAGATATATAACTACATAGTTTTTTTTAAGTCTGTTTTTTATGGATTTTTTGGGCTGCCTTTTTTTACTAAAGGATATATTTTATACTTGATTTTTTTTGAAATTGCCATACAGATATATGTAATAACTTCCGAAACGTAAGGGGTGACATTTGACGATATCTATGATACGTATTCGGTCCATGTGTCTATAAATAGACCGTTATTTGTCTATTAATACAATGCACATGTACGACAGTGTGAAACACGCTTTTTAAAGCAACAAACTAAAAGCGCCAAATGAAGTTCTGTGTTTTATTAGACACAGACACCCAGCGATAAGTTTAATCTTTACTACGGTAAACTGAACAAATATTGTATGTTGTACAGCCCGTGACGATTTTCCCTAGTTCAGGTGATGCTATCCCGTAATCATGTACGAAGTTCCTTCCGCAGTTCAGCTATTCCAGTTGACTGACCAATCAGAGGCCGTTGATCATGCATGCGTCCATCTCAGGTTGTTGGGACGGCTAATCAGGAGACTTATTCTGGTCATTTTTAACGACTGGTTCCTTTTGTTTAGCTTTTGATTACTTATCCCGTCTCGCATATAATTATAAAAAAAATGTATCTCACATAATACTTCCCTAAATATGGTGTATCAGGTTTTGGCAAAAGTTTTGAAAATATATAGAATGCACTTCAATATCGCTTCAGAAAATCAAAAATTTATGCAATATACTATAAATTATGATTTCTGAATTCTGTCAAAAGTTTCATAAGTTGATATCAATCGTAAAAAATGGTCAATAAATGATTTTTTTTTAGTATAATGAATTGAATACTTTCTGAAGAGTGAAAACAAGCGCCAAAAGACAGAATAAGCGCAACTCCTTGACGATGTCATGATTTTCATTTCATGATATAGAAAATACGAAACATCTAACCTTCTAAATATTTGGTATCAATGAGACAGAAATGTTTGCAGCAATACCTTATCATTTTTATAGAAAATTCTAGTGGCGTGTTTTTAAATGTCAATTTTAAGTGAAATCGTTGAATTTTTTCGACTGTTTTTCTAAAGAAAAAAAACTTCCATTTGAGGATTTTAAATCAACTTTATTTTCTCCCTCGTTTCACTCCTCCGAAAATAAAGTTTTTCTTAACTATTTATCGTAGAAAAAACCAAACATAGTATAGGGTTGTGCGTTCGCTACAAGATCGCATTTAATATAACATATTTAACATATCTACATACAATCAGCCATACATAAATGCATCAAAATTCACCATACACAAGTCGATAAGAAATGAGAAAGTAACTTATAAGATGGTTATATGTGGTGGGTGGGTGAAGAATAGTATACCAAACTAACTACTTTGTCTTTACTATCTTGTAACGAACGTTGCATTGGTCAAGCGCGCCTTAAATTTTCTTTATATACTGACCGCCGAAATCGTCCGTGCAGAAAGGACTTCAATGGGTATTACTCTATCTAATTTAAATATTGAAAACCGTTATGTAAAACATAGGATCGTAAAGAAATGTAATTATTTAAAACGTGTATAAAAGTTATTATTTTATTAAGATGTAGCTTCGTATATTCAGAGTTTCCTATATTATAGCGTTACGAACTTTAATTTTAAAGCTCAATCTCCGTCTGCCATAATTTTTAGTGTAGGTAGTTGTATCTGTAGGATTTTGTATGCTAAAATGTATGCAATTTGTTTATATCAAATCTTTGTATTTTAGCCATCCTATTTTGTTTTAGATTGAGCCAAGATTATTGGTTGGTTTTACATCGCCAACCTTACATTTTAATTTGAATTAAAGGAACAAAATCGGCATTTTAAAAAATTTTATTAACATGTTTTTTCTTCTTTAATTTTTTTTCCTGTCACCTGTGTTCTGTACACTGAAATAAATTGACAAAATAATTGTTCATTTCCGCTTTTCTACAATCAATGTTTCCTAATTATATATAATTTATAGTATTTAAACTTTTGTGAAATCCTCCATCGAAGCGTTTTACTCAAAACAACATAAAGTAATGAGTATTTACATGGGGACTTTTGATTGAAACTGAGATAAGAAGCACTATAAATTTGTTTCTGCACGAACGGGTTACAACATTTTCCTGCGGTACATTATTTCCATGTAAGTGTTAATCTGATCACTAAATTGATACATCCGAAAGGTGAAAACGATTGTGTTGGTGTGATTTGAGCTTGATGGACACACACTTCTAGTATTCTTTTGAATATTTTTTTAATCGACAATTCTTTTAAATAGGCATTTTACCAATGTCGTTTTAAAATAATATAAGTACAGAAATACTATACCAATTACTAGAATATAAGTACAGAAATACTATACCAATTACTAGATATAATAATAAAAGTAAGGATTGTTACCATAGTTTTTAAAGTGAACCAAAATTCGGCATAAAATACCTGCAATTATGCAAAGTGGTTATTCTAAACATATAATGCAAGAAAAGAAAAATGGAGAAAAAGTTGTCAAAAGTTAAAATGTTAATAGCAAAAAAGGTAAGACGAGTGAAACAAGATGACACAACAGCAGACTCCCATGAGCCTTTATCCTTCATCTACGTTAAATCGGTCAGCATGTCCTCCTTTGTAACACTGCAAAATGGGGAAATACGATGAGGTGTCAAAACCTTTGATAGCGGAAAACTAACGGAAGACAAATTGTAAAAAAATAACGTGGCTCCTAACAAAGTAAGCCTTAATAGTGCATAATATACTTTATTGATTATCAGCAGTTGTCAGTATATTTGAACTTTTATGAGCTACATAAGCATAAATTGCTTCTAGTGCTACCTCAAATTCCTTGATTCTGACACATTCGAAGACTTTCTCATAACTAGCTTTTGTTTGTTTCGAGGTAAACATTTTACTTTTTATACAGATTTAAACCATAAAAAATATCTTTTTTTTCTTATAATAGTAGGTAATTAATCAATGGCCGTTCGTCCTTTCATCTTTCTCATTCCTTTCAGCAACCAGACAGGAGGATTTTTAAGTACATTTACAATATCCGACCCAATAAGTAAAATTACGACAGTTGCCAACAAGATTGCTCCAACAGCACCCATTGATTTTGAGGACGGGCGATTATCAGGAGCTGATATTTTTGTTCGTAAGTACGCTGATGTATTCCGTCTGTCAATTGTCAAGTTTCGTCGCAGCTCAGCAAGTTCATCTGCCATTATCACTTTAAGCTGATCCATTGTTAGACTTTGGTTCGCTAGATATAACCATTTACTATTACCAACTCTTGAACACGGACAAGAACAGTATGAAGGCTCGGTTTCCGGTACGACACATCCTTCTGGGGTGGACACTAAAATAAAATAAATATCAGTTTAATTTAGATGTATTTCATTTGATTTAAGAAAAGCTTATTGTAATTACAGATGTTGACATCATAGATTACCAATAGAGAAAGGTCGTTTTTGGGGTGTGAAAAAGGACGATCGTATTTGTGATTTATGTGATCACGAACATATAGGTGATGAATTCCACTATCTTTTTGAATGCAAGTATTTTGAAGAGAGAGAAAACAATTTTTACCTAATATACATAAAACCAAATGTTCTAATATATCTTGATTTGTTTAACGATAATGATATAAATAATTACATTAAAATTTCTAAATTCTGTAAAGTAATCTTAACAGCATTCAACTAAAAGTTTGCAACTTTGCATATTGACTGCCTTCCGCCAATAATATATATAAAATGTATTGTTTTGTATTTTACATGTATCTATTTTATATGTAATTTCCATGCCACTATATTGTGTTTATATTGTTGTATTTGTATTCACATATCCCAGTTGGGGTCTTAGAGAAAATAAAAGTTTCAAGTTTATAAATTAATGAATATTCTGTGATACCAAATGCAGATTATATATTATAACTACATGTATTTCAACAACTCGTGTTTTTTTTTTTTTTTTTTGTTTTTTTGGCAGTATTCAAGGTAAAAATTGTTGAAGGTCTCGAATCAATATAATCCGATATAAAACTGTCCGTACGGTCAAGCGCAACTCCGTGACTCTATAGATTCCAAAAACGATAAATTTTATCCAGTTACAAAATACTTAGCAACTGAACTTGTATAAATCAACACGCGTATACATATTTAATCAGATCCAACTTAGTCAAAAGCTGCACACCACTCCCGTACTGTTGGATATAACAGAATCTTAATTCCAAGAACTAATTGTAGAATCGAAATGTATTGGAAAATACCTAGCATCGACCTGTGTTATATAACTATCAAGTTATACACTATAAATATATACTATAAGCTATAGTTTTTGTTAGCTTTCATGAAATTGTACTCAAAATAAAAAGATCTTTGGCGATATTTATTGTTACCAATCGTTGGAATCAACATGATTAACACTAGGAAATAGGACGCACACCTAGCACACGTCATAATTAAATGGAGAGAAGAAAAAACGGTCTACTTCCTGTTCCATCAAGAACACTCAATTTCAATTCTATTATTGATAAAATATTTATTGATATATAAAAATATCAGACACCTACAGGGTTATTTCAATTGTTATACTGTAATAAAAAAATTAATTCAGAGGTTCTATGTAGATGAAGTACTGTGAATTTAACGTTGAACAACATTTTACACATGCATATGAAATCTGAAAACAAAACATTTGAAATAAAACGACCGATATATGAATGTAAACAGAACCTGTTCTTTTCTTAGGTTTATGTCATATATATATTGCGATTGATGCAACATGCTATAGCTTTGAATTGTTTATGTTCCTGTCAAAAGTATTTGTCAGTGCTCGTGTATTTATCTTTTGTTAATTACGTATTCTAGCTGGAATACAGTTTAATTTAGATAATTCTTGATTCTGGTTGAATTTCCTTACTGCGTTTTTGACTCGTTTTGTTGGTACAATGTAGATGCCTAGTATTGACGGATGTACTTCCTTTTTCGTGCCTTTGGATTCTGTTTGTGTGTTTTTCTTTAATCAACATTTACCACATCCCTATCTTTATTTTTTGTTATTTATTACAAAGAATTTAAGGCAGGTGACCCTTTTAGCAACAAATTTTAAAAGAATTTATACCGTAGATAAATACAATTCTTGTCTAGAAATCAAGGCTTGTGGAATCGATTTTTGGCATTTTGAATGTCTAATTGTTAGAATTATTAGACAATATTTTTTTGCTTAATTAACCTTGTTGAGTCGTCCAAAAAAAAAACATTTAACAAAAATTAGATTGCGTGTAATGGTTTGAGAATTTCCAATAGACATGAATGCACTTCAAAAGTTGCACGAATTAAAAATTTGAATATACTAACTTAAAATTTGTGAAACCATTATTTTAAATATTATTTGAAGCACTTTGTGAAATACTTAATTCCATAGGCGAACTGTGCTTGGTTTGAACGAAATCGGATAACTTCAATTGGTTAGCTAATTGAAGCTACTAGCTATTCCTGCTAAAGTGATAAAGTCAATTCAAATTGATTAATTCAGGTACTCAAATTCTTTAAAAAAATCCGCTCCACAGACAGTCTGATTATATCAACTCTAAAGACAAGCAAGGTAAATTTACTAGCAATTTTAAATGGGCGTCAGAATCGTGATAATTTCCAGGAATACACATACACGTTAAAATAACGAAAAGTACTCTTCGAAAATATTCCTGCTAAAATAATCCACTACTATTTACTGAACAAGGCATAGATTTTTTAAAATATAATTTTTCGTTTTACCATAGAATTATATAGGAAAAAAATTGCCAGGTTTTTTATTCGGTTAATATGCTATATATTGCTAGGACACTTATGCTAGGGGATAATATCGACTTTTAGGTGCCTATACGTAACTAACAATCAATGAGATTACAAATAAACGTTATATAACACGAAACTGTTGCCAGAGCATATAGGGTACTTTCTGGTGGAATATGTCATGCGGGTTCTCGAATAAAAACCACAAAACATCGGATTGTCTCTGTTGGTTTGAAAATAAATAGGACTTATATTCAGTGTTGAATGTTTGTCGATTGTAATTAAGAAGCTGCAAATTATCACTGAACTCTGTGAGGCATATCCGTTATATATTTGATCTTTTTTATTTTTATCTTAATGGATAAGGTTTACATGTTCCTTTGGGAAAGCTTCAGTAATGAAATACATCATAGTAAATCAATATCTCCGCAAAAATATAAGTGTCACAGTGAAGAAATTGTATGATTTGTGAGATAAAAAAATGGAAAAACAATTTGAAAACAGTGAAAATGTCAGCAAAGTGTCCATTCGTTAAGGCCTGGATTTTGCTGTATAATAATTCTACCTGTTGTTTTATTTCCTTAACATGTTAAAAATCTCATTATCTTAAAATCCGTTCAAATTATATAACGAAAAAACCTCAAAGAAATGTTCAGATGACAATAAGAAATCACCCTACAGTAGTGTCCAACTCTTTGCCATAAAGTGACCGGACGGATATTCGTTTGCATTTAATGTGAAGGACACTTTTAATCCATCGGATACGTAAGAAAAGAAATTTAACTAATAACATTTTGATAGCAATTCTGATGAACACGCATGATGTGCATATTTCGTCGATTTACAATTAACCAGTTGTGCTTAAGGCCTAAAATGTTAACCAAATCAATAATCCAAACAGTTGAAGAGCAAATTTAAAAATGCCAAAATGACCTAAAGGATAAAGCCAGAACCATCTATAAGGCCAGAGCTACATGTATGCACTAAGAAATTTGATTTATTGCATATCCAATTATGTTTGAAAAATTAATGTTCAGATATGAAAGTAAACCTATCACCGGTTTTGAAATGCAGTAGCGAAATTCTGTTTAAAAATCCAATTGGATTTTTTTTAAATATTTGTGCAATTACAGGTGGTATAATTTTCTAAAATTTCAAATAATATTTTAAAATAACAGATGATCGCATTTTTAAATATAACCCGCAATAGTTCAAATTGGCATCCTTATAGGTACATGTATATACTTATTTATACAGACGTAATGCCTGATGAGAAAACGACAATACAGAAGAACAATCAATAAAACGAATTACAAGAAAGAATAACAATGACACTGCAATAAATTGCCATCCAATTGACAGAAACTCAGGCAAATACATACACAGAACAAAATACAAACACATAAACAACAACCAAAGAAAACCAAAACATTACTTAAATTAAAAGATAAGACAAACAATTGAGAACAGGTATATGATAAAGAATATACGAAATACTATAAATAAAAGGATGAAAACATGCATCAAGGACAATATAAAACTAAAGCACTTGTAGTGTGAACTCCTATAAAAACCCGGACGTGATATCTGGCGTTCCAAAAATTTAAGCATTGCTCTGCAAAGACAAGTTCGCTGTTATTAAAAATAGAAATATTGTTTCTGGATAATTTCTTGGGTTCGCTTTGGTCGATTGGGAGTCTTGAAGCTTATACACGAAGAAGGAATAGTGAAGAGGAGGTACCCTACAGATTTTTGTTATCAGTAAATCAAAGTCAAGGTCACTGTTGGTAAAAGTGTTTCTTTTATTCCCTTCAATGACAAGTACAATTTGATGGACTTTGAGCATTGAATGAAAAAAGAGACTAACCCTTTGCTTATTATTTAGTGTAATTTTGGCAACAGCACATTTTCTCATTCAGTTACTCAAATCTGACCTTGAGAGGTCTTTCCATAAACACGTGTTCATTTCAGTCTTGTTTTTTTTCCCGTCAGTTCATTGGCTTAATTGAAAGACATTAAAGTCTCTATATAATCATTTATGATTCTAAAGATAAATTCTAGGAAAAATGTACACGTATGGAACAAATATAATTTTAAAAACACATCTGTGTCGAGATATATGTTAAATTTCAATGATTTAGTTTTTGATTGTTAAATACAACTGCTTAGAAGTATTTATTTTGCATTTTTAAGATTTTTAGATTATTTGTAAAGTTTATTTGTTCCAAGAGATTCACATGCTAATCATTTTTTACTTAATTTAGCTGCCAAGTGTTAACATGGATTTATAAAAACACAGCTATTGATGTACTTTTGTAGATCGAATATTGATAATATCAACCCCTTATTAAAGGAAGCTTATAATCTTGATAAAATTTTGAGCGATGCAGGTATGCATAGATGGTACACTGTTGCCTCCCACATTTTTAGAGAATTTGATTTAGACATATTTGATTATTCCAACTTGGATTTTTTAGTATTAAAAAGAGTTTGAAAGATAAATTCAAAAATAGTTTTAATCAGAAATATTTATAGGATAACTAATTCAAGAATTTGAATATCGCAAAATATTCAACGAGTTACCGAAAAACACCTTAATTTATTAGTGTTTTCCGGTCACGTGTTGAATATTTTGGATATTCAAATTCTTGAATTAATTTTACTGTTTATTACATTGATAAAATAAATAAAAAATGCTTCAAAAGTGTCATATTTCCTTACATCCCTTCCTGAATCTTTCGACGTCACATTTGTTAGTAACGCCCATGACGACGTTAAATAAATATAGATTCTCCTTCAGGTACGAGTGAGTTATGGAATTTCTCCACCCGAGATAGTTAAATTTTCGATTTTCAACCCGCGAGCCTTTAGCGAGCGTGTTAAAATCTAAAATTTAACTATTGAGGGTGGAGAAATTCCATAACTCACGAGTAAATTGAAGGAGAATCTGTTTCTCCTATGATTTTCGACAAAAACCTCAAGAAAATGTCGTTGCTATGTAGTTTGTTTACATAGACGTCATTTCGGGACTTCTCTAGTTTATCGTTCTAATAACTGTAGAAAAAAAAGGGCGGTAATTCCCACGTAGAAATTTAATCACCGGGAAGTGGTTAAAGATATTATGTATTTTTATCCCACCGATTTAACACGCCAGGAATAGGAGAAAAGCCGATCTTTCACTGAGTGAAAATATCGAACTTATTTTCACTGGAAATTACGATAAATCACCATCATCAATGTAATAAGAAAAATAAACGGTAGTTCCAAGTTATATGTATACAGTAAACTTAAAAACACTTTAAAATTAGAAGAGTACTTGAAAAAGGAAAAACGTTTTACATTGAGACAGCTAATTACAAAATTTCGAATCAGCGATCACTCTCTCAATATCGAAGTTGGCAGATATAATAAAAATTTTCCCAGAGAAAATAGACTTTGCTCTTGATGCCCGGGGCTAGATGATGAATAAAATTTTCTTGTACTGTAATTCCATTAATCAGTTAAGAGCTAATCTCTTTGTAAAGATAGTTTTCTATCGGGAGACGAAGTATCACGAATTTTTGATATTCTTAATCCAAAAAACGAACTTTTACCAATTGTTTGTGCCTTCATAAAGCGGTCATTGGAACTGCGAAAATAGGGTCCACATCGGTAAAAGTTAATTAGACTATATCTTATCTGTATATATTTGTTTGTTACTGTCCATTCTATGTTATATTATTTAAGCCCCATGGGTATCATTTACAATAAAGTTCGCATTAACTAATAATAATAATAATAAATTCAAAATAGTTTTATCGTACTTCGATTCATAACATTTTACGATTTTAATAAGTCACAATAGTATCTTTTGGAAGTTAAAAGGTTTAAGCGAACAAAAAAGACACCGATAACTTGTAAAATTTCAGTTTATATATGTAACTTGTACATGTAATTATTTTTGTATGGTGGACTTCTATCGGCAAAAGGAGAAAGAGTAAAGATCATAAGACAGAAATGTAAAGACAAAGGCTAGCAACACAGAGAACAAATAATTCAACGATATAACTAAAGGAACATAAGACAGAAATGTAACGACAAAGGCTAGCAACACAGAGAACAAATAATTCAACGATATAACTAAAGGAACATAAGACAGAAATGTAACGACAAAGGCTAGCAACACAGAGAACAAATAATTCAACGATATAACTAAAGGAACATAAGACAGAAATGTAACGACAAAGGCTAGCAACACAGAGAACAAATAATTCAACGATATAACTAAAGGAACATAAGACAGAAATGTAACGACAAAGGCTAGCAACACAGAGAACAAATAATTCAACGATATAACTAAAGGAACATAAGACAGAAATGTAACGACAAAGGCTAGCAACACAGAGAACAAATAATTCAACGATATAACTAAAGGAACATAAGACAGAAATGTAACGACAAAGGCTAGCAACACAGAGAACAAATAATTCAACGATATAACTAAAGGAACATAAGACAGAAATGTAACGACAAAGGCTAGCAACACAGAGAACAAATAATTCAAAGATATAACTAAAGGAACATAAGACAGAAATGTAACGACAAAGGCTAGCAACACAGAGAACAAATAATTCAAAGATATAACTAAAGGAACATAAGACAGAAATGTAACGACAAAGGCTAGCAACACAGAGAACAAATAATTCAACGATATAACTAAAGGAACAAAAAAACATGACAGTTCAAACAGAAACAGTACAAATCAACTCAAAAGCTAAACCATTAGCAATTTTTACTCCACAAGGTCACTAAAATCCATTGTCTTGTATTGTAATTTCTTCTGTTTTATAAAATTATACTTAAAGGGCTTTGCATTTTAAGGAAAATGTTTGGTTTTCCACAAGAAACTTATGCATTAGATGCAATATGCTCCCAAAGATGGCTAATTGTGAAGAAATCAATAAAAAACACAAATTACACTCATTTTTGGACCTTTGAATTAAAATTTGTATATGTGCAAAAGCCTTGCACAAAAGATATTTCACTGAAATGCGTCTTTATGTATGACAACTATATTTAAAATCATTTTTGGGCAAGACTGTTGCTTATAGTTGTTTTGGCCAAAATCTACTGTGAATACACTAAATTTTCTTTAAATCCTTGATTTAGCGTCGTTGTTGCATCATGAGAAGGAATTTTGTACAATAATTGGTAGACTGTGAAACTTCGATCATTATACAATAAAAATGACACAAATTAGAATCTGAAATCTTAATTTTAATTTTACATGTCAGATGGGGTCAAATAATGGCTGATAACATACCATGCAGCTGCATTTAACTTCATTATCATTCTCATTACCTGGTACTCTGAAATTCCATTCACCTGTCACACCGCCAGCAGAAGTAATTGCTATTTTCCGTATTGGAATTGGGTTTGGATCTGTCCAATTTTTGCCATTTGATTGAAGAGAAAATCTTGGATAATCAGTTTTAGCAGCGTATATTGTTCCATTATTCCATGAGATATGAAACTCTCCATAGTTGCTTTTGAAAACTTGTTCATAACGGGTTGCTTTTGAATTCGTCGTTGTTACATCTAGTTCATGTTTTCCCTCTCTGACAAATGAATGCCATTCATTTAGTCCAAAAACAATTTCGTATAAAGGTTCTGTATCGTCATTTCCAGACATGAGGGCAATAAAAGCATTTTTTGTTGTATTGACAGAAAATGTTATCCCTCCACAATTATCTGTAGGTGGAACAAGATAATTCAGGATTCTATAGTTGTATTGTCCATCTGTGGTTTCCTGAATATTATCTGCAAAACAAGTATCAAGTATGCCTTTAATCTATATAGGGTTTATATAATGAGCCTATATTGCTCACATTTGATCCTTACTGACCAAGAAGGTGAAATTATAGTAACTTTTACAGTCGGGCTCGTATTTTGAAGATTTGACAGCGTATTATTTCTTAGATATTAATCTCGCGGAACATATTATAAAGGAATGTTTTTCCAAATTTAAAAAATTTCCCAATATAAAAGAATTGGTCCTATATCACAACTAATTACGTCAGTACTTCCCTTTCTTCATCATAAATAAAAACCTGAACTCTCTGAACCTGAATTTATAAATATCGTTGAAAGCAAACTCACATTACTAGTATTGTATGATAGAGGAATATGGATTAGATTAATGTAATCAATCCAAACTTTGTGCAAATTAAATAAAAATTTTTACATTTACAAATATCAAAATTTTAGTTAAAGTGAACATTTCGTCGTTTAAAATGTCAAACTTTTGAGTTTGAAAAATATTTATCGATTTAAAATATATATTTTTGAAATATTTTCCTAATACGCTTCCGTAGGAAACCTTTTCATTGTTGCCTAATATCAAGATTAATCACATTTGACCCTGAAATTTTAGTGGAATTTTTTTTTCACAAACAGAAAAAAATGTTCATCGCAGCCACGTCATTTTTTTCCCGATAGGAATAAAACGTAAATATATTTATAAAGAAATCTCCATAATTTGTCAAATAATTTCAGAAAAAAATGTATGTCGATAGACACCTTGTTCAAATATTACATGTTATGTTAAAATTGATCAAATGGAATCAGACTGGTGACCAATGCTGTGAAATCAGCTCAGTGTCGCCAGCTTAACTAAATGATACTAATGCCATGTTTTAAAAAATGAATGATATTTAAAAACTACTGTATCAATATCGGTAGGATAGATTCTGCACTGTTCTTTTTCGAAATGTATCCGTTTAGTTTATTAAAGAAAATCACCAAAAGCATCAGTCCATTTGATACTTATATACTGAGAATTCGATCAATTTCATCTAATTTCCTAATCATTAAATAAATCTTTTACTATTTCGCAGATGACACATTTGTCTCATTAAACTTTATGACAGGGTCGTGCCCTGATGTTTTTCAATAGTTTTTTCTCAAATATTCTACTATGCATTACTTGCAAATCGCATGACAGGAGATGCTTGACTGTGGTGACATATGTCATATGGTTTTCGGCAGTTCTGTTTCCACGTTCTGATGTCATGTGAGTTATGCGAGTTAATAACTGGTGGTTTACCGTGATTTACTATTTACATATAGGATGCATATTAAGAGCCCTATCAAAATGTTCCAATCACAAATCCCTCTATAATGGCCATTTTTTCGTCCCTAGAGCAAGCTTCATCCAACAGTTCGGCTGTACATACAAGTCTGTGTCTATTGCCTCGGCTGATTGTACAAACTGTACACGTTATCTCCGTCAAATGTTTTTATTATTATTATTATTTTTAAAAGATTATGTCTAGCATTGTTCTTAAGAATTTTCTTTGCCACGGACTTCAACTGAGACTGAAAAAAGAAAAGAAAATTAACACCTACCTTCTGAAAGAACTATCCTAAAATATTGGAATAGAGTTAATACCAAGAAATAGGTGTTATTCATTGTCTATCCTTAAATATAAATGCTTAGTTACACTACATTATTGTTTGTTGTATCGTGTTCAAGCATTTTGATATGATGAAATCTCTGTGGAGCTGCTTTTAATATAGAAACACTTTGTTTCTTTATTATTTATAATGTAATCATACATGCTATTTGATCGATTAAAATAAATATTTTATTATTTGTGTAAATTGTGGTATCCCGTATATGAATGCTGTTATGATCAATTTGCGTGAGAATCAGATTTACAGATAGCTTAATTGGAATTGCATCCATATATTGTTTCTTTGGTGGAAATTTCAAAAAGACGACTCGGTACTTTGGTAAAATACTATAATATGATTTGAGTGTTTTCAAAATCCTGGACCAGGATTTTTGTTCATGTCCAACATGCAGTTTTCTATTACGTTTATAAAGAAATCTTTATCACGAGCGCAGAGTTCAAATTTATATTTTAGAGATAAGTCCTTTTTCATAAGTCATGAGGCATATTATGGATAAATAAAATTTCAGGATAAATTACTCAAATAATAGACTTACCAGAATTCTCTGCGTAATATTTCCCATTTATAATTACCTTTTTTGTTACAAAATGCACCTCTACTATTCATACCTGTTTACTATCAAACAGTGCCTATGTTCACTCACTAATAGTAAATATTAAAGTATGGATAGAGAAGTGCCTATTTCATATAAATAATTAAAACTACATAGGGACTTGTAGCAAGTCTACCCAAATAATAATTCATCTAGAAATCTCCTGTCGAAATCGGCAGATGTAGTTTAAAGGTAAGTATGAGCGATTTAGGTGAAAATTTTGGAGTGGAGGTAAAGAGTTGACATGGTTTTCTGTCCTCTGTAGACTTTTTTCATCTTTTTTTATGATAACTTACACTCTATGGCTTACTTGATGTAACGACATATGTTATTACTGGGCATAATAGATACAATATATAATATTTTAATTTTTTTTATTTACATGATATGATAAAATAAATCAACAATGATGAGCACAATTTAACATTAAAATTCAAGAAGCACACTGGTAAAGTTCATAAGAACTGAAGAGTTCATAAGCACTGTATTATAAAATCATCAGTCGAGCTTCAAGACAAGACAAGACAAGACAAGACAATTTTATTCTTTAAAACTATTGTAACAACATTGGTACAAAGAATGTAAATACAAAAAGAATTATCTATATAATATTGAGTGCACATGACAAGATTATGGATGACATAAGTTCATACAATGTATGTAAATATATATAGGAAAAATTATATGGAAGAAAAAAAAATAATAAAAAAGAAAAAGACGGACAAAGGCTAACCTGGAAGACCTGCTAGTAAATTTATAACCTTAATAAATTTACAGATATTTTTTAATTTATTTCTCTGTGTTGACTGTAATAATTTACAAAATTCAATAACATTTACTCTGTTCCAATAATATTTATCCAAAAACTGTCTACGCGAGTCATCTAAGGATCGACAGCTAAGGAGATAATGAAATTCGTCACCTAATTCTTGAGATTGACATAGATTACAATATCTGATTTGTCTGTCTAAACCGACCCACCTTCCAGTTTCAATTGGGAGTCTGTGATTAACAGTTCGAAATTTGCAAAATATAATCCTGTCTTTGTCAGGTAAAATATCTCTAGGTATTTCTCAAACTCAAATTTTTCCTTAAATATTCTATACGATAAACCTTTTGAAGAATTATTTATATCTGAGTGTCAATTCTGTTGAAATAGGTCAAATAATTTTTGTTTTAAACTAATACTCAATCATTTTGTATTAAAGTTAGTTTGTAACAACCATATATAACTATAACCACATGTATCAAGAATATTTTTTACAAAGTTCATCCATTCAGATCTATAATCATTTTGTGTATATTTTAAAAACATAAATTTATACAAAACCCTTGACATTTTATTTTCTTTTCCACTAACAAGTCTTGACCAGTAATTAACCATACGTAATTTGATGTAAACAGACATGGGATATGCGCCCAATTCACCATATACCATGAAATTTGGAGTCGACTTTTTCAAGTTAAGTAATAGTTTGCAAAATTTCAAATGAATTCTTTCTATCATATCTAAATTACTGAACCCCCAAATTTCACAACCATAGAGTAAAATAGGCTTGACGATCTTATCGAATAAATCATACTAACATCTCACAGATAGGTTATGGACTCTTCCCTTTTTTAAGACATCATACATGCCCCTAGTAGCCTTGGTAATTAATATTTGTTTCGCCCTTGCAAAATTGCCTGTTCTTGAAAAAGTCAATCCTAGATATGGAATTTCATTTACAACTTCTAATTCGTTATCATCATAATAAAAATGTACATTTTGTGGTAAGCGTCCCTTAGAGAAAATCAAAATTTTTGTTTTACTAGAGTTTACACTAAGTTTCCACAGCTTGCAATATTCACTAAATTTATTAAGCTGTGCCTGAAGTGCCTCAGATGAATCGGCAAACAGAACTGTATCGTCTGCATAAAGTAATGCAAAAAGTTTAATATAAATATTCATCTCATCTTCTATCTCATCTGATATACAAGTCAGTCCCGTAACATCATGCATTTGTAAAAAAGATTCCAAATCATTTAAATATAACGAGAATAAGAAAGGCGAAAGATTTTCCCCTTGTCTTACTCCAATATTACATGGAAAATAATCAGATGATTGTCCATTATATACAATTCGAGATTTAATACTACTATACATGTTAAATATGACATTATACATTTTCCCATTAATTTCATGTCCAAGCAATTTTTGGTATAACCCATTTCTCCATACACTGTCAAATGCCTTAGCACAGTCAATGAAGGCGCAATACATTTTTTTCTTTTTGTTTTGTATAATATTAAATAACATATGAATTGTAAATAAATTGTCCGTAGTACTATAACCGTTTCTAAAACCTGTCTGATTTTCACAAATAATTTGATAATCGTCAGAAAACTGATTCAATCTATAATTTAAAATAGAGGTAAATAATTTACCAAAGCAGCTAATAATCATGATAGGTCTAAAATTATTAGGATCCAATTTGTCACCTTTATTTTTGTATATTGGTATGATATTTCCCAATAACCAAACCTCGGGGATAATACCGCTGTCAAATATAATATTAAACAGCTTAACTCAAATATCAGATAAGATATGAATTGAATTTTTCAAATACTCATTTATAATAAGATTATCACCAGAAGATTTGTTGTTTTTTACATTTTTCACTGCTTTTTCTATTTCATCTACAGATATTGGTACATTTAAATCTATATTCAATCTATTAAATTTGTTTTGATTTTCTAAATTAACATTGTCTTCATTTTGATTATCATCATTTAATGTTTTAAAATGATTTAACAGTATATTCATAGGTATAGCAGGGCTTTTTTGTTTTTTACTACTGTTTAAAATTTTCCAATATTCTCTTGGATTAGTAGATTTCAGATTATCAATTTTTTTTTCGAATTTTTTTTCTATGCTTTCTCAAACTTTTATCCAGTGTTCGTTTGTACTTTTTCTCTAATAACTTAGTCTCGGCTTCTAGTACTTGTGATCGTCTTCTATTAAGTTTACGTTTTGACGATTTATATTTTTTTGCGAGTTCCCTTGCAATCATCATCAAACCACGGTTTGGAGGCTTTTTTATAATTTTGTGAATTAAAATTTTGTTTTCGTTGAGTATACGTTCCAAAAGTACTCTTTGCCGCATTTGTTAGTAAATTACAAATATTATCAACTACGCTATTTATAGTTGTTTCATTTACTATGTTGTTATCAACCATATTTACAATTTGAGTCAATATGTTATTTACACTTTCTTCGTCTATATTATGAGCAAAGACATTAGTTTTATCGCTGTCCCATTTTTTTATTTTTTCACGGGACAGTTGATCGCTATTGACTTCCTTTTGAAGATCCAACGATAATGGATTATGTATATCGGAAAACAAATTGCATGTTTCTAATGCAGAAATTTTTTTAACAAGTTTGAGAAAACATGGGGAACAAATATTATAATCTACAACACTGGCATTTTTGGACGTAAACTGTCCTTTATCTCTATCGTCACCAATTCTACCATTAAGTATAATCATAGAATAAATTGTCCGTAGTACAAGATGTATGATGCTGCATACCCGTACTGGATGTAGTTCTTCTCACCAGATATCAGTTTAGTTTTCAAACGCTGCAGTCGTTCTTCTATTTCGCGATACTTCTTTTCTAATTTTCTATTGTTGTCACCCGCTGCTTATTGTACCATCTTGACCTCGTTTGCTGCCTGCTATTACTTGAATTTCTCGATGATCACGTTTGTTGTGCCAGCCCTGTGGATGGTTCTGGTTCCTCAGTAGTCCCCAACTTTGTCTAGTGGTAGGAGTGGTAGAGCTGCTGCACGACGAACAAGTCTGTTGACATCAGGCAGGTCTTTATAGTCTCTCTGGAGGCCGTACGTGTGGGTCTTCTTTCATATATAGAATATAAATATATACCCTAGACAAATATCTTAATCATATACAAAATAACTGTATATATATATGTATAACTTATAATATAGCAGAACAGCCAATAAAGGATGTTTGTTTTGTATGTGATTTAATTGTTAATGAAACCGTCAGAGTACTCACAAAAAAGAAAATAAAAAAAGATTTTAGATATTTAGCATAAAAAAATACTTTTGATTATGACTAAATAAATTTAAGATTAAAAAAACACTGAAGACACTTAAACTATTATCTTAGTCACTAAATCCATGAATTAATTCACTTTTTTTTTTAATTTAATTTTTATAAATTTCTGAATTTTCATATGTACAATGACTTTAGAATCCAATGATAATATTTAAATGTTATTTAATTTTTCATTTTATGTCGAAAATATTGATTTTTTAATTGTGTTTTCTTAATCATTAAAACAACATCTCATCAATTTACAATTTTGTTTTTACAAAGAAATAATTTAAAATTCCCATTTCGCCATAGTATTTTTTAAACTTTTTTATCTGTATTTCACAGCTTAGGCGAAATGGGAACACACCCGTCAAAAATATAGAACATTATTGCCCTTCTACATATAGAATAAAATTAAATATAAGAAATAAAAAGCCGCGAAAATTTATAAATATTTTTTTGAAATTAAAACCATGCGGACCATAATTGGAAATAGAAATTCTAGAACCTTGTTGCACTTACATACAGTGCATGACAATACTATAAAGAAATAAAACCCACAATTTGAAAAATGAAAGAGGAGTTTAGGTCACAGTCTTCCAAATTCTACCCCTGTGGGCACCATGTTAGAAATTTAAATTAAAAAACCTTATTGTGCATCTACAAATGGTACGCAGCCATTCTATAAAGAAATTAAATCCTTATTTAAACCCAAAAGAGAAGAAAGAGTTGAGTTTACAAGAAAGTGTGACGGAAGGACAGTCGGACGGAGACGAAAGTACGGGGATAAATACCATAATAACTTTTCTAACTATGACAGCCATTCATAGATGCTTTAAATGTGAATTCTGTCACAACTCGATCTATAATTAACATAATACGGAGATTGATAATCAAAGGGTTTAGAGTACTATACGGTGACAGACAAATTAGTATTTGAGGAGGATCCACCGGAAGGGACGTCACAGGACGTCACCATAAGCGAAAACCGCGTGACGGGAACCGGAAGTACACGGAAGTGGTTTGCGCGCATGCACAAATGGAAGTGATGTGTTTTCCCACCATTTGTTTACCGAAGTGACGTCAGTCACGTGCCAGGACCCGGACGTGTCGTCTAGGCATGCGTGACCGGAATCGGAAGTGTTTTGCGCGCATGCGCAACCAGAAGTACTGTTTTCCCGCCATTTTCTCATTATTTGTTTACCGAAGTAACGTCAGTCACGTGCTGGGACCTGGATGTGCTATGCTTGATCAGAATTCGGATTGGATTGTCTCCCTTTTCCAGCGTTTCTCGGTCGTCTCTGGGTCTTTCATCTGTCTGTATAGGGTAAGGGTCTCGCATCGAATCTCTAGGAACTGATACTCTCACTGTTATGTCAAAGTCCGAGATCGTACGAAGTATAGAGGTACTGTTGGATTATCTCCCCCTTTTCCCGCGCTTTTCACCACGGGTGATGTTTTCCATTCATTCAAGGGAGGACCAAAGGTAGGAATGGATTATGTCCCCTTACCTCCAGCTGATGCTGTCACCATTAGATCAATGGAGGGGGTGTCCTTAGCAACCGCCTTAGCAACGGCGGTCCATTTCATTGCTCTATGATACACTTCGTTTCTCTTCTCTTGCGTCATGCCGCTCTTCGCTGCTCGTCGCTAATCATGACTATACTCGCGTGCTCATTTCATTTTTTTGGGCTAATTGTCGCTATTTTCGCTGCTGCTCTGCTCCTGCTGCTTGTTGCTGTTCGTCATCGCTGCTCTTTTCTTGCCCATCGCTGTTTTTCACTTGCTCTTTGCTGTTCATTGCTAGTCATGACTATACTCATGTGCTCATTTTGGTTTTTTGATGCTACTTGTCGCTGTTTTCGCTGCTGCTGCTCCTGCTGCTTGTTGCTGTTTGTCGTCGCTGCTCTTCTATGGCTCATCGCTGTTTTTCTCTTGCTCTTTGCTGTTCATCGCTAATCATGACTATACTCGCGTGCTGATTTCAGTTATTTGGGGCTACTAGTGGTGGTCGATTGTCGTTAGTCAAAGATTGGATCTGTGCGAGAGCACCCTTACATCCTGGTCATTTGAAAGTCCACTTTGCATTTATCCAGGCTTGTGACTGGCTATCATAAGATAGGCTGCATTAGCCCTCCTCAAATTTTTAAGGCCACTCTGCATTTGTCCAGGCTTGTGACTGGCTATATATATGTATAAACATATATAGGCTGCATTACCCCTCCTTCCATTTTTTTTTAATTTTTTTTAAAATTTTTTAATGTTTTTTATATTTTTTTCTGTTTTTCTTTGTAATATGTTAATGTTAGTTCCAATTCTTCCGTCACATAGAGTCATTGCTGTCCTCCGCTGGTGGTAGGTCGTAGTCGTTCAATATACGGTTAAGCAGATATTTTCGTTTTTCTAAGCCATATTCCCATGATTCTTTTGATTCTTAGTCTTCCTCTTCTCCCAGGTGTTTAGCCGTTTTCTTGATCTTTCTATGTACGGGGTCTTTATTCGTGTCTTGATGCCAGGACATCAGTCCGAGGTAATGCTTTCGCATTTCGTCTCCGTATGAGTCAAACATGTCTCTATATGCTGCTAAGCGTGCCTTGTCTTCTTCCATCCCGGCTTCCACTAGTTCGTTTACTGTCTGTGAGTATTCCGATTGATGTACTTGAAATGTTCTATTCAAAATGACATCTCATGGAGACTGTCCACATTGCTCTTCGGAGTCTTCGTTAAATCCATGGTCACTACTTCGTTTCGATTCCTCGTTATCGGCTTCTGTGAATCACTATAGTCTATTGAATCCTCTTCCATACCGTGTGCATTCTTTTTGAGTCGCTCTAGGTTGAAGTTTCGCTTGGACTGGTATCCACATATGTCACATGTAGACATTTAAGACGCCCTTCTTTCCTGGGATTCGATAGTAGAATGAGCTCCGGTCGTCCTGCAAATGTTTATATTAGCTACAGGTTCCTCAACGGCTTGTTGATTCATACACAAACGTTTGGCAAAGTATTCGTTTCGAGATTGTTACAGTTCAGATTTCACCTTTCTGATGAGGTCTCTATTAAGTCTTTTCCACTCGTTGTCAATCCTAATATATACCTTGCAGATATTCATGTTTTTGTATAATTCAGCAAAGTTCTTGTTCATTTAACACTTTGTACATTTCTTGTTTGGATCCACTTTGCTGGGTTCCAGCCGTTTCGTTCTCGTCACTTTGGTTGGAAGTATTTTCCTTTTCCTTTCTGGTTTTGCTTTGGCGTTAGAAAGATCCACAGGTATTAAATATCTAGCAGGAACCAATAAATCAACGAGAGGCGTTTTCGATCCCATTGATACGTGTGTGTGGTTCGACGGTCATCAAACAACTGAAGAAATTAAACAAAACCTATGATTATATTTTCGTTAAAAGCTTTCCATTGGCGTCATTGTGACGAGGAGTGGTCTCATTGATGTTACGATGAACACCAATGATGGGCTGCGTCCATGTAACGCGGACTTGAAAGAGAGCACCCTTATGAAACAGAAGTTTTAGAATCTTTCCATAATGGAACAATGTTCTCGGTCTCGTTTATGTTACGATGGACATCAAAGATGGCTGCGCCCATATAACGCGGACATAAAGAGAGCACCCTTATGAAACGGTAATTTTAGAGTCTTTTTGGACGAGAATGAACATTTACGGATTCCAGTCCTACTCCTAACACTAACTCGAGTCCTAACTCTAACCATAACTCTAACTCAACCCTAGTACTAACACTAACCCCTAACTCTAACCCTAACCCTAGTCCTGCCTCTAACCGTTATCGTAGGTCTGACTCGTACTCTTACTCTAACCGACCATAACCCTATCGTCGGTGGTCCACTTCAGCAACCATGACTGTTCGCCTCCTGTTTGTCACGCTTTCACCAGTGAAAACACATCACTTCCGTATGCTCATGCGCGAAAACCACTTCTGTGTACTTCCGGTTCCGGTTCCGATCATGTGACTTCCGCTTCCGGTGACGTCATTTCCGGTTGACGTCACTTCCGGTGGAATCTCCTCATGATCCTCCTCAAATACTAATTTGCCTATCCCCATATACTGTTGTTTAGTATATCACTAAAATGTATAGCGTTAAATTCTTTTATGCTTGATTGAGTTTAGGCCATACATTTAAAAACTATCTCATACGACTGATTCGATATCCAAGTCATCAAGGGCATCACCAGCTCAATTTCTTGTATTTTGATATTAGCCTAAAAATTGATACTTTAAATTTACTGTTACAAAAGTGTTAAATTTTGTGAAAACTAAGCTCTGTCTTTACATGGTTTTGGCTTTACTCTTTTGGCCATTTTTGAATTTTTATTTTCGACGTTTCGGATTATTGTTTTGCTTTTCAATATTTTGGACCTTGGTGAGACTTGTGTGAAGAAACTGATCGATATTTGATTTACTGCCACAGGCACATCTCCTCCGATGTTATTATTTTTTAAATTTAATATTGGATGTAACGCGTCATACGATTGGCTAACTTTTTTCTTCTATCATATTATAGACGAAATTTTTCTTACTACTATGATGTCATTAAGGGGGAATTCCCAACGAGTTTTACACGTTAAAACAATGGTTGAGTTTAAATTATAAGGCTTGACTGTAATTTTTTGTTGTTGATCTATTCGAAATAATCAAGTGATTGAGGTTATTTCTTCAATCCTTAATTAAACATAAAACAATAAATAGATAAGAGACTTGAATATACATTTGTAGTTTCACCCGGCTTTTAGACGAACCGAGTCGAGATGACCTGTTACAAAGTTGCGTGACATGTCTGAAAGTAACTGTCATCTGGTATAACATATTTTATTTTAGAAATATCATAAAATTACTCTTTCCAACAAACTGTGAAGTTGTTTCGAAAATAATTAAGGTATCCGGACCATAAATGACCACGTGATTATTTAAAAGTTCCCGGATGTTCCATACAACGCAATTGAAATGACTTCGGTAATTATCGGCAAATTTCGGAAATGCCAATATAACTAACTTATTTTTACAGACTCTGCATATAAGCAACAAAGTGTGTTTCAACTTGAGAAAAATATATATACAAAATTCCAGCTTTAAACTGTTTGGTTCAGCCATTCACGGTCAAAAAGAGATACAATTTTCGATCATTATCTATTATGGTCCGGATACCTTAAGTATTCTTGCATACCACAATTACAAACAAAATGCCATTATATCTTGTAGCACTTGGGTATGATTATCACAGCCAATTCTATCAACCAAAAGATCTATATCAATTTTAATTTGAAACGGATGTGTGATTTTCAACTTCAAATAATTTTATACTTAGTACACAAATAATAGAGCAATAAAATAATAGAGGTTTTTATAATTGCAAAGAAAAATGTTATTTTTAATACTCATCTGTACAGTGTAATTAAATTAACGTAACATATTCCCCACACTTCGGTAAAATATAGACGAAACATACAGAGAAAAATTAAAAGCTATAACAAATGATAATGCTAAATATTCTTATTATTCCGATTTTTTTTTAAATCCACAAGAATGTGATTCGCTGTAATATTATTTCCTTGCTCAGTTAAGGTGCAAAATCCGCTCTGAACTAATTTTAAATCTCTTTCATAGCCAGTATTAGTTCAGAGCATACTTTTTTAACCATAGTTTATGTATCTAAATGAGTAAACACACACACAGATGAAATGGGGAATATTTCAACGTATCAAATTCCCCAAACTTAGAAATCAATCTGCATGTTGTAAAATTTGACAATAGATTGTTATATTTGAATTAGAGGGAAAATTTGTCGTGTGCCTGCTGTGTATAAGGTCAGAAATAAGTTTGCAAAAGGTAAAATATCAACAATCTATAATAGAAATTTCAGTTTATACCACTTAGCAATTTAACATTAATATCTCCTTGAATTTCTACATGGGTGATTCCACGGCAACTTCGACCAATTTGATTTTTAGCCATCCAAAAATTTTTGAGCCAAAAATCGTTCTGTTTTTTCACAATTGCATTCTTTAATGTGTTTCTAACCAGAAAGCATTTTGTGCAGCGCTAGATATCCTTAATCCACGAGTGTGCATGTGCTAAAATTTGCATAAATATTTTGAATGTCTTCACCGTCACGATGGTAAATCCTGCTCTCATACCGGACTTTTAGAAGACACACAAAAAAAAGAAAACTTATGTTCTCTTTTATGTCCAATGCCGTATGCAAAACTCATAATAACCTGACCTTTAGGGCTAAAGATAGTCTACAAACGGAAGAATTTGTTGTTTTCCTTAATTATGTTGGAAATTCTGAAAAATTCGTTGAATTTCGCAGCAGCAATCTGTCATTAACATACAATTTAAACCTTGAACCATCAATAATGACCCTGTCCATTCGTTACAAGTCCCACTTGTGATGTCTCAGGGTCTAATTTTAATTTAAACTGTAATTTACGGTAATGACACATTGTTACGGCAAAGACCATCTATTTGACGGTATGGAAAATGACAGAAACTGTCTTGAAACATGTCATGTAAATTGGCCAAAAGTCATTGTTTAATTCATACGAGTTAAAATTAATGAAAGAGATAATTATGACGTAAGAAATTCAAAATCCCTTCTCCAAAATCAAAATCGTCATCCAGAGGTTGCATCAAGACTTTCAACACAGTGGAGACCCGTACCATGCTCTGAATTGTCCCAATTACGCAACTCAGTGGCCTTGGTACACCAGGTTGTGTACGTATCGCAGAAATGAACGTCTTCCTGTTGGAATCACAGGGGCCAGAGGCATACCTGAAACTGAAATGGGTTTTTTATTGCACCTTTTACAAAAAATGTCGCAAAATTCAAGTCATTTCAAGTTTTACACTAATTAAATGAATAAATTTTTAAAAATTCACTGTTAAGTCCAAGGTATGCACCTACCCCCTATTCTACGATGTATCACAACTCGTCATTGTTCGTTGTGCTGTTGACTACAAATTTCGATTTTTCAGCTGAATTGGCCAGACAAAACAAGTGAACAAAATGTTCAAATTTCTATAGTTTCTTGATGAACAAAACGTACATACATGATTTTTTGAATAAACAAAACTTTCAGTGGAGGATCTAATTTTATAAGAAGTGATAACGATTGATTCAGTCTCGAGACAACCATATCTTGTCATCAATAAAGCTACTCCACTGCGAAAAATTGAAACATTGATTTAATGAAAAGAAGAAAAAAAGAAACGCGAAGATAACAAATTATTAACAAATTCATCTAGTCGATATTTGGATCTATTTGATTTTGTCGACTTGTGACAGATTTAGGTTCCGTTACTAATATAATCGCGTCATCCCATTTATACCATATGCAGTCCTCTGCTAGTCCCCGAAAGAATCTGTTTCGACCAACAAACGCCATGCAGTTTATTTTACACGAATCTTCATCCAAGTCTTGAATAATGCCCGGGTATATCCTACCGTTGTATTTCAAAGGACACACCACTTCGAAATATGCACAGGATCTGGAACAATCCGTTCAACCGTAAAAGTTTCCTGCATGTTCCCTTTAGTTCCTTCTCTTGTCGTGGGAACTTCACTACGACTCGCCTGTTCTGTTACGTCGTTCAACTGTTATTGTCTCTTCGAATCTGTGACATTCGTTGTTCTGGAGAAAAAATTCACAAACATTTGGCCAACTACAAAAGCAACTTAGTTGTGTAAGATGAATTTCTCCTGTCGTCTTACTGATTATCTGATGAGTCTTCATTGTTCCCTTCACGCTTTAATATTTTGTGTTAATTTGACTTGTTCAATAGCACTTGCTTCGACAAAATGAAGTTTAACGTCTTGCACTCTGTCTTTCACAAGTTCGTACAGTTTCAAAGGGCTGTCTACATCTGTGCCAGTTGCAACGATACTATCTACAGTTCTCTTAACAGTAGCTCCCAACGCCGCCAGCTGCACCCTTTCCATGGCCTGCCTCGCTGAAGTTCCAAGTACATGTAGATAATTTGTATTTTGAGTGAATCAAGTGGTTGAACAGATAGAAATTGTACTTAGATCGTTGATGAAGTGTAAACAAGTTACATTTGGACTTGTTCTTGAAACCTAAATCAGGATATGATCTAGATGAGCCCAGATAGCGGTAGGACCATTCTTTCTGAGATGATGCAAAATGAAGTAACGTTATCGTTTTCTCTGTACAAAACGGAAGGTATGGAGATAAGCCTGTGAACGGGAACTGCCGAAGTGCATTGACTGGACTTCATTGGTTAATCTACGCTGAAAGTTCTCCTAGAAGTACAGATGTAAGACAGCTTCGTTTTCTTAAAGCGATTCCTTCAATGTCTTTAGGCTGCTGTACTGGTGTAGTATATTGAATGCATGCTTGCAGAATTTATCTTTCAAGAATTCATCAGTTTCTGCAACTAGATGATTGATCACTAACATTTGTTCATCTTCTTTCACTGTCTTTGTAATTATCTCCGCACTTCGAAAGTGAGGGGATATACCGATTGGTCTGTCACACTTTCATTTGACTTCAACTCCTCCTTCACTTTTGGGTTTAGGAATTTAATTTATATATAGAATGGTTGCATACCACCTGTATATGCAGAATAAGGTTTTAGAATTTTGATTTTATGAACAAGGGGACCACAGGCGTTGCATTTCGAAAAACTGTCAATTTAAGCTTGTGACATAAACTCCTCTTTCATTTTACAATTTTTGCATTTTATTTCTATACAGTATTATCATGCACATATGCAGATGCGCAATAAGGTTTTAGAAGATTGATTTTCTAAAATTGGGGCCTACAGGGGTCGAATTTCGAAAAACTGTCAGTTTAAGCTTGTAACCTAAACTCCTTTTATATTTTACAAGTTATGCATATTATTTCTACACGGTATTGATATACACTATATGCAGGGGTCCGGTATCATAGGGGTACCATATGGGGTCATGTCCACGAGTACCTATGACAAAATCAGGTTGCATATATACATGCAAAAGGTTATTCATATCTGTTTTACGGTCCTTCTGTTCTTAAAGGTTTCATATTTGTTTTTAGGACATTAGAATTATAAGCAACCCCTAGGAAATTTAGTTCATAAACGATAATCCTACACACCAAATTTGATATCATTTAATTTCTTGTTCTTATATAAAATATCTGATTATCAATCTAAAATTAAAATGTTAAAATACTCAAAGCAACAGAAAAAAAATCCTACTTCAAAGTATTCCCCAGAGATGCACACATTTATTTATGGTTAAGCTGCAGTGACACACGAACGCAGCAGCACTTGAGGTTATGTAATTTGTTGTTTTTTAATGTTCGGGGTTAGCACGTGTTATATTTCAACACCGAAATTGCTGGTATAACGCTTTATAAACAAAAATTACGATTTCTTATCAATGGTATATGAAGGAGCTCGACCGGCAACGATAATACCTTGCATACAAATGTTTAGAAAATCCCAGAACAAAATTTTATAATCCGGAATGCCAGTCTTCGGTAGTTATGGAAACTGCAAGTCATTGTCATTTATATATGGCCCTTCGAAAATTACCGTGTCAGCGAGACTTAATGAAAAACAGAATAGGATTGTAATGGGATATCTAAAGCAGTCAAAACCATGACATATGGTTACAAGAGACGTCTATTCAATATGCCTTGTATCTCAAAATATTAAAAGTCCTGTTATATGATCACAATTTTTCCTAATTAAGTCTCCCAAACGAAGTGGGAGACTTGTAGATTTTGATTTGCGATTTTTATCGAACATTTTTTTTCTTCCTCTCTGATTTTGTTCGTTCGAGTTCTCAATAGTCGCAAGAGATGTGGATCTGAGATTTTCCATGATGAAAGACCAATATTTCTAGATGTGCCTAATACTATTCATTTTGGGTGGGGGATCACTGAGACGTATAATGAGGAGTTCAAAGAGGCTAGGGGTTTACTATAGGACCCTGTGGGGAATTTTTTTTTTCATCAAAAAACTACGAGAGTGCATGACCAATAACCACATCATATCATATATTTTATTATACACCGTGACAACACTTAATAAATGACATATACCTCGTTCCTCCGGGGGGGCACCCCCTCCCCAAAGTAGATTATTTGAAAAATATCATATGCAATTAACATCCATAGCTTCAAATCATATATTTTATTATTCGCCGTAACAAGACGCATTAACTGACATGTACTCCATTCTTTTCAGTAGGGTGTTCCCCACCCTCAAAAATCAATACTGTCCAATTATCTCATAAACCGTTAAAATCCCCACCCTTAAACCATATATTTTCTTATTCCCCATGATAAGACGCACCAAATGACACATATCTCACTTTCCCAGGGGGTTATCGCCACTCCCATCAAATCAAAAATGTTCAATTATGGTATAAACCGTTAGAATCCCCACCCGTAAACCATATATTTTCTTATTCCCCGTGATAAGACGCACCAAATGACACATACCCCGCTTCCCCAGGGGATTATCACCACTCCCATCAAATCAAAAATGTTCAATTATCTCATAACCCGTTAAAATCCCTACCCCTAAACCATATATTTTCTTATTCCCCACGGTAAGACGCACCAAATGACACATACCTCGCTTCCCCGACTAGTGACTAGCCCCCTGACCTCAGTTTCAAAGACTGTTTTAAAAAGGAACCGGTGTTTTTTACTTGCTGGGAGGACGTTGGGTTCAAAATAAAGACAATTTTTTGGTCATCTGTTAAATGTGTGAAATTTTAATTTTCGGCAGAAAAATTTCGAAAATTTATTTGTCGTAGCTTCATTTAATTTACAATTTAATATGAAATGTTTTTCATCTTCTATATGTTTTACACAAACGTTGCTCTCTTGGGATTTTATAATATCTGCTCTTTTCAATTTCTAAATTATGATCACTAATTCTAAACTTCGTTATAAGTTTTCCGATATTCAAAATTTTCCGAAGATAAAATGATAGTATTGGCTTTGTTTGTAGATATTTTTTAATTCTTTATATAAAAATTATTTGTTATTTTCATCTAGAAGATGAATTTTTGTTTCATATAAAGTATTGTAACTTCAGAAAAAGCGGTCTTGACGACATCTAATTTAATTTTTTGAACATCTTTTGTATTATTAACGTTTTCTAATTTTGTTTTAAATTAGTTCTCTGTGGGACAATGTCTTCAGCATATGTATACCATGAATATATATTTTGGGAATTTAATTCCTTACTTAGATTAAAAACTTCTTTCAAGAGAGGATTTATGTTTTCAGTATATAGTCTTGCTAGATAGGTACGGTCTGTGTAAATTTAAAATTTTTCCAAAAGTAGTCGTTCTAATTCTGCCCTGACTGCTATATTTGAGGAGCTTTTCTTAGTACAAAGAATATATTTACAAAAGTTTAAATTGACTTTTTTCAGTCATGATATGATTTATCAATGAAAAGTTGTGGGTCAAAATCTTTGTGGCTTAGAACTGCTCTTTCTTTTGCTTTATATTGCGAAATGTAGTGATCAATATAACTTTGACAAACTTCTAACTTAAATGTGAGGATAACGAGTGTATCAAAAAAATTAATGGAATGTTTATGGGCAGATCACCTAATGACATTGTAAAAGATTTTAGTGAAAACATCACTTTTCTTGCTTTTTTGCTAAATCGCTCAATGCTACTTTAAGTTAGATTTCCATTACTATTTAGCATAGAGCCTAAAAAATTAATGTTCGTTGACATTTCCTAATTTTTCATTTAAAACTAAATTTTATTAACAAAATGTGAAAAATAACAGAAAGCATTTATATTATTTTATTTAATCCATTCATCAGGAGATAAATTGTAGTTCCCGCCAAACTATAGCGCATGTCTATCGATACACAAATTAATACGCTAGTTTTAGTTTATTATCAGATTTATTAACCTCAGTATAATATAAATTTAAACGTTTAAATGTGATAAAATAAGAACAAGATTTCAACTATCCAATCAATACAAAACAATAGCATGTTTGTGAAATTTTTATTTGACTATAGAGAGGCCGATTCACACCTAAAACTTTCATTTCCGAGGAATATTGTCGCCATTTTGTTGTAACAAGGAAATTGTGGTTTACAAATGGGCAAATGTAAGATCCCGATACATTCTTTAATGTCCGTATGCTTTTGTATTTATCTGGGGTTTCGGATATCATGCACAGCTGTCTGAAGTCGCAGCAACAGACACCTGTCGGTGACACTAAACACTATCAAGGTGGCGCTGACCATCATGATCATGGGTGGCGCTGTGTGGAAACCCGCTATTGCAGCGACCTCCAACTTACTTTCGGTTTATCCCTTTTCTTGAAAATCGTGTTCATAAGTTAGGCCCCTATGTCTAAATAATGTTATGCGAGCTACTTATGTCGCAGCCCTAATTTCACCTGGTTTAAGAACTCCCACACATCAAAGAAATGGCAAGACTTCCTTTTGGCACCCCTTGTGCATATGTCTATGCTTATTCCGTCAACCAAGGGGTGCCAAAAGGAAGTCTTTCCAAAGAAATGAATTTAATCCGCTACAATTAACAGATTGGACAATTTTTGGATATTCTCAGTTTTGCTACTTTCAACACGACCAGAGCTGAACTAAGTACGGTCTGGCGGCAGTGGTTATTAAATAAAGTAAAAATATGTATAAGAAAACAGGCCATTTTCTAAAGCATTCTTTCCAAATCTAGAAAAAAAAACATCAGGAAATGTTTGAAATAGGACAATCTTCAAATGTTTACTCATAAATATAAAAGTCTGAATTTTATTGAATGCTATGATATAGTGCTTGTAAATACTATGTTGTTGGATAATTTGGCACAGCATTTAATTAGGCGCATTAAAATCATTTTCATGTTAATGCGCTGAATAGGACGATGTGCAGAATTACCCGAAATGACTGTATATGAACAGAACAATAGCCCAATGACAATGTTGATTGGGTCCTGTTGATTTGATGCATGCAGGGGGAAAAAATTGCCGAAATATTTCAAATGTTTCATTCAAATTTTGTTCGCCAAGTTACCATCTAGCCTTTATAAACATATATTATTGCTTTTTATTCATTAATATTTGAAATAACCTGACCTGAGAAGTATTTTTGATGCAATGAATTCTTAAGTTTGATAGCAAGCCCAAAAACATCGATTTACATGTGTGTGTATATATGTCATGTCTGCTTTCTATGTAAACAAACATATATGTTTGTTTACATAGAAAGCAGATGTGACATCAGAATCCTTACAGAATTGAAAACTTAAGATTCCATGCTTTTAAAGGGCATGTATTTTATTTTCATAACTAATAATTTACCTTATCAAAATTGTATTAATATTATTACCTTTGAGTATAACATGTGAGTTATTGATTTACATGTGTTTGTTTAGCTTTGAAACACTTGGCTTAATTAGCCTGAAGTAAACTGTTCAATATTGTCATAGATAATATAAAACTTACTTATGATGGTCCTTAATTATCACTACAAAATGATTTTCACTTGCATCAAATTGTGGCAGATTTTTTTTTCCAAATACTGAAATAAATTGGAAAATTTTGTCGCTAGATTGAAAAATGTTTTTGCGACATTAGCAAAGCCTAGCACGGTCCCTGATAATAGGAAGGGAGTATACTATATAAATATTGTCATAGGTGAAAAATTTAATGTATTTACAAGACAATGAAGTTATTGTAATTTGTAATTTTATCGTGACTTTTCTATATATAGAAATGAAATGGAAACTGTTGATGATTCTTCAATCATTATCAAGCAAGAACTGGTTGTTCAAGAAAATGACTTGATTGACCATCAAAGAATGGATGATGTCAAGCCACCTGATGAACCATGTCTAGTCATTGGAACAGGGAATACTACTGATGAAGACAACTTAAACAATTTGGTTGATGACAGGGAAAGCCCAGTTATAATACGAGATGAGACTATTGGTCAACAATCTCATGGACTTCCAAGTGTTGCGACGTCGACCCAATCTAGTCCTGACCAGCTTAATGATCTGCAAAGCTATCTTGTAACATTTAATAAGGAAATAGGTCATGGGGGCCCACCTACAGGACTCACCATTGGGGAACTGGACAGTGGCAACATTTCAAGATCTACACAACAAGTTATATATAGTGATGGGCAGCTTTTAAATATTGCAAGCAGTATGCAGACAAATGGTAAAATTTCAAAAAATAACATCAAATGTGATGAACTGCCAGTTTGTGATGATTTATTTGAACACCTTACTTTTGTAAATTACATATTACCAATATTGTTTTGATAATATTTCTATAAAAAGAAAGTATGTGACATTCATCAATGAGACAACATAACAAGATTTGAACAATTAAACTGCTAATTTAAGCATTAAATGGCCTTGGAGAATCTGCAAAAAGATAAAGGTGCACATAAAGTGTGATGGCTTAAGTCTACATCATATACATGTAAAGGAAAGCATTACAACTTGTTGGTTTATGAAAGGATAAAAATTAAAAAACAACACATTACATATCACATTAGTATTAAAGAAATGTTTCAGTACATATCAATAAATTTTCTATTCAATGAATAATAATTATTATTTTTGTACATCTATGGAAATCATTAGACCACAATGTTATAAAATTAAGTCACATACAAATTAAGGCTTAAATAAATGGATTTCAGGTGTTATTTATACACATTGCTCCATTTATGATCATAATAGAAACTGTAAATTATGTTTCTGAACTTAAAAAGTTGCCAACTTCATTAAAAAAACCTTGAAACACCTTTCACCATTTTGAAACCTATATTTTTAACTCCAAACAGACACCAATAAATGTTTATTTAATTTCATGCATGTATTTTTTTCAGATTTATCTTGTGCCAGTGATGACACAAAAGTAGAAATTTCCATGACAACAGACAGCCTTGACCCCCAGAGTCAGACCTTGAAGTTGGCAGAATCACTAGCTGAAGGTACTGCTCTTTTACAACAGCATGATCAGGTGATCACTCAGAGTGAATTATCTACCTTGACTCAAACAACTGATCAGCAGAAAACAGTTATGTTACAGGGGTTACCAGGAGCAACAGGAACTTTGGTACAGGTAGTAAATGTGATTTATGTATCAAACTTGGTTAAGGTCATGAAAAAAAAAGTATTTGGGTTTCTATTAACAGGCTGAATTTTTTTCTCTGTAGAAAATAGTCTTTATCTGAGAGACACTCTGACTTTAATGTTGCCTTTTAAAACGTGTTTATGGTATGTGCAAAATAATTTGGTTAATTGGATTAGGACCTTAAGTTTCTATTGACTTCGGATAAAGTTCTGTATTAGTCCAAAAAATACTAGGGGTTCCAGTAGCATGCTAAAAATGTGTAGGGATGAAAAGTAGAATCTTAGAAGCCAACTTGGCCTCTAATTTAAATACCATGTAAAGAACAAAACTTTATTTAAAAAATTTTACCAGAAATTATATATTTATGTTTTTCGACCCAGAAATTGTCAATTTTGTGAACATATTCAGCCTTTATGGATCGTTAGCAATAAAAAATTTCATATTTTCTATTTCATCACCTAATGAAACAAAAAGAATTGATATTTGTTTTTATGCTTCGCCACAAATGTGGCTGTGGCATATAGATTTACCCTTGTCCGTACGTACGTCCCGATTCGGTTAAGTTTTGCGTTTACATGTAGCTCCATTTCTCAGAAACCTATAGTAATATATCAATGATATTTCACAACTACAGTCCTCTTGTATAGTACAACACAGTTCAGCAACACTTGGGTCGCTATGACCTACATTTTATGCTTCAGTGACTTTGGTTAAGTTTTGTGTTTAGGTTCATTTCTCAGAAACCTATAGAAATTTATCAATGATATTTCACCACTACAGTCCTCTTGTATAGTACAATGCAGTTCAGCAACACCTATATTGTTTTTAGGGCGGGACATCCGTGTCTTATAGACATATTTTCTAGTTTATATTTATTTTGCCCAGACCATGACATTTCTGACACTCATTGTGTGGTCTGCATGTTCCTTATCTGAAATATCTTGATTCATTCAGCAAAATATACCTAAGCACACCTGGTTGCAAACATTATGATATTGGTTTGACCTCATATTAAACCAAGTTTTTCTTTGTTATCTTTAAGGAAAGTAGATAACATTTTTATGAAAATTTGTAAATCTAGGTAAATCATTTGTTAACATAACATACTACTACATTTATATGGGCATCAAAATAATTCCCGCTAAAAGTCACCTGAGTGACATACTAAATTTATTTGGTGTGCAGTTAAGATTACCAGCAATCTACTTAAAAACCGATCTCTCATCGCTCCCGTTTTCTGATATGTCGCGTGGGAGATCTAACGAAACCCGCTTTGAGGTCACATGTGAGTGACCTCTTGGGTGTGTCCTGTTCGACCAATGAAATTGCGGCTTCGGCGATCTTGGAAGTTGATCGTGTGGTAAAGGAATGTAACTCATTTTATTAACGAAGAAATCGTCAGTCCCCAGAATTCAAAACTTTTTTGATTGGCTTATTGATAGGAAGTCAACTCATTTGCATATCATTATAAATTCATAAGTTCCAGTTCACTCACATGTGACCTCAAAGTGGGTTTTGTTAGATCTCCCACGCGAAATATCAGAAAACGGGAGTGATGAGAGATAGGTTTTTAATTAGATTGGATTACCAGTACCATAAAAGGCTTGTAGAATATAGCACTTGCTGTTTACTATCAACACTTTTATTAAATTTACTACAAGAAGGCATCACGTTGTACAGATGAATGAAAAATTGTAAACATCACATGCTAATACAAACCTTTTATGGTAAATGCTGATCTCCATCAATAATATTTATCTTCGGCATGCTGTCTGACAATTTGCAGCTATTTTTGCTCAGTATTATAGGGGATATTTTTTAAGTATCATCACACACATGATCAATGAAAATAACCAATCAGAGATCATCAGAAGCCACAGTATACAGTGGTGTAATGTTAAATCAACCATATCTGAGGTGAAAATAAATCATATCCTCTGGATTTTTCGTAGGAACTATTAAAAATTTAATTTTAAAGTTATCATCCAACGAAGTGATAAAACTGCCCTAACAAAATATAAAATCATCTAGATCTGCAAGAAATGTAAATTTGGAGTTTTCTTTATAAAGAATATGTATATTTTGATTAAATTGGCATTAAAACTTTGAACTTTCTTAATGGAAGTCAATGATAAAATCAGAGGATTCAGTATTGCTTTCACCTCAATGTTTTTAACCCCATATAGTGCTAAAATATCTCCTATTATCTAAAATTTGTTTGACAAAAATTGTAAGAGAAGTAAGGCAAAAAACAAAAAAAAAATAGGTGTGTTTCCGGTCACCTGACCGACCCTTATTTATAGGTTCCAACCCTAACTTTTTCCTCCCACACTCCCAAAAAAAAATTAAATTAAAAATTTGTAATTTTCAGTGTGATCAGAAAAAAGGCTCTTCTTTTAGCACATCCCAAAATCGCTGTGATCGGAAAAAAGCTCTTCCTTTAGCATGTCCCAAAATCATCTGGGTCTAATTTGCAATATTTGTAAAAGTGTTTTTGTGACCGTGAATGATAATAAAAAAAAGGCCTGCTCAGAAATATATATTTTATAGTGTGCTCGCAGTTCGGTTGATGAAATGCAACCATAAACTTTATATGCAAACTTTCATGACAGTTTCACACTCTAAAACATTCAAACAACGGTTCAAAGAACTTCATGATAAGATCGATTGAAGAAAAAATTTTAAAAAAATATCCTACCTACCAACCCAATTTTTTTGGCATGCAACCAGAAACACACCCATTTTTTTTGGGGGGGGGGGGGGAGCCTAAACAATTTAAACTTTATGGAAGAAAAGGTGTTTGAAAGTTGTACAACTTTGATAAGTGCTGAGTCCGTACATAAAATGTAAACAAAAAGTTATGTACAGACTCAGTCTTGCTCTGGGTTTCAAAGAGTCAACACCTTTTTTTTTTTATTTTTTACATGCTTGTGATCAAGACCATATTGGTTGAAACGTTGGGTATTTTTAACTCTTCAGTTTGATTGTTGTTTTTTTTTACGATTTTATATTTTGTTTTGTTCAACTTGTGTATTTCATACATTTTAGTCGTTTTATGCCCCTTTTGACAGCTCACCATTTCCATTTATTTTTCTTGTTATCTATTGTCGCATCAGATGTTTTGCAACATACTTCATTTTTAGCTCACCTGACCCAAAGGGTCAAGTGAGCTATTCTCATCACTTGGCGTCCGTCGTCGTCGTTAACTTTTACAAAAATCTTGTCCTCTGAAACTACCGGGCCAAATTGAACCAAACTTGGCAACAACCATCATTAGGGTATTTAGTTTAAAAAATATGTCTGATGACCCCGCCTGCCAACCAACATGGCCGACATGGCTAAAAATAGAACATAGGGGTAAACTGCAGTTTTTGTCTTATATCTCAAAAACTAAAGCAATTACAGCAAAACTGACAGGGGTAAAAATGTTCATCAGGTCAAGATCTACCTGTCATGAAATTTTCAGACGAATCGGTCAACCTTTTGTTTGGTTATTGCCCCTGAATTGTTAATTTTAAGGAAATTTTGCAGTTTTAGGTTATTATCTTGAATATTATTATAGATAAAGACAAATAGTAAACAGCAAAAATGTTCAACAAAGTAAGATCTACAAATAAGTCAACATGACCAAAATCAATGATTGACCCCTTATAGGAGTTTTTGCCTTTAAAGACGGCATCCAGCATAAACTTTCCTTTAAAGATCTTTTTCTCTCAAACCACTGGGCCAATTGAGACCAAACTTTGGTGGAATGGTCCTTGGGTGGCCCCCTTCCAAAATTATGTCTGGCATCCCCGACTTCCAACCGACATGGCTGCTGTTACTAAAAATAGAAAAAAAGGGCGTGGGGTGAATTTAAAAAATCTTCTTATGAAACTACAAGGCCAGTTGGAACCAAAGTTGGCAATAATGGTTCTCAGGAGGTTCTCTTTCAGAAATATGTCCAATGACCTGGACTGTTAACCAAGATGGCCGCCACAGCTGAACTTAGTTTAACATAGGGCCCTATGGGAAAATTCAGTGAAAAATCTTCTTGTCTTATACCACTTGACCAATTAGAACCAGACTTGGCAGCAATGGTCCTTAGATGGTCTTCTTACAGAGGTGTGTCCGATGACCCAGACTGTCAACCAAGATGGCCGCCACAACCGAACTTAGTTTAACATAGGGCCCTATAGGAAAATTAATTGAAAAATCTTCTTGTCTCAAACCACTTGACATATTTTTTCAGAAAAGTGTCTGATTTCGTGGACTGTGAACCAAGGTGGCCGCCACAGCAGAACTTAGTTTAACATAGGACCCTATGGGAAATTCACTCAAAAATCCTCTTGTCTGAAACCACTAAGCCAATTAGAATTAGACTTGGTAGCAATGGTCCTTAGATGGTCCTCTTTCAGAATTTTGTGCAATGACCCAGACTGTCAATCAAGATGGCCACCACACCCGAACTTAGTTTAACCTAGGGCCCTTTGGAAAAATTCATTGAAAAATCTTTTTGTCTGAAACCACTTGACCTATTGGAGCCAGACTTGGCAGCATTCGTCCTTAGGAGGTCCTCTTTCAGAAATTTGTCCGATCACCCGGATTGTCAACCAAGATGGCTGCCACACCAAACTTTGTTAAATATTGGACCCTATAGGAAAATTCATTTAAAAATCTTCTTGTCTGAACCCGCTGAGCCAGTTGGAACAAGACTTAGCAGAAATGGTCCTTAGATGGTTTTCTTTTAGAAATATATTCGTTGACCTTGACTGTCAACCAAGATGACTGCCACAGCTGAGATTAGTTTAACATAGAATCCTACAGAAAAACCAGCCAAATTGACTGCAACACTTAAATTTTTAGGTCTGCTCAAGGTGAAAAGTTAAATCCAGCTGAGCGATACATGCTCTTGAGAGCCTCTAGTTTATTTAGATTATAACATGGTATTTTTCATATCACAACTATTATCAGGGCTGATTTTGACCATGGGCTGATAATGGGTCTGATATGAATAATGACATGTTATAATCTAAAATATATTTTTATCATATACTTCAACATGGTGTTTTATAGGTCTCCATGAAAATAATTATCTCAATGATTTCTGTTTCATTGCCGTATTACCAATATCCTCAAGGCCCTGCAAATTGTCATTGTCCCTCATCCATTTAGTCAAATGTTTTGTCACTTAATGTTTTTATACGACCGCAAAATTTTTGCGGTCGTATATTGGTATGACGTTGGCGTTGTCGTCGTCGTCGTCTGCGGCGTCGTCCGAAGACATTTGGTTTTTGCACTATAACTTTAGTATAAGTTAATAGAAATCTATGAAATTTAAACACAAGGTTTATGACCACAAAAGGAAGGTTGGGATTGATTTTGGGAGTTTTGGTCCCAACAGTTTAAGAATCAGGGGCCAAAAAAGGGCCCAATAAGCATTTTTCTAGGTTTTCGCACAATAACTCTAGTATAAGTAAATAGAAATCCATGAAATTTTAACACAAGGTTTATGACCACAAAAGGAAGGTTGGGATTGTTTTTGGGAGTTTTGGTCCCAACAGTTTAGGAATTAGGGGCTAAAAAAGGGCCAAAATAAGCATTTTTCTTGGTTTTTGCACAATAACTTTAGTATAAGTAAATAGAAATCTATGAAATTTAAACACAAGGTTTATGACCACAAAAGGAAGGTTGGGATTGATTTTGGGAGTTTTGGTCCCAACAGTTTAGGAATTAGGGGCCAAAAGGGTCCAAAATTAAACTTTGTTTGATTTCATTGAAAATTTAACTATTGGGGTTCTTTGATATGCCGAATCTAACCGTGCATTTAGGATCTTAATTTTTGGTCCCGTTTTCAAATTGGTCTACATTAAGGTCCAAAGGGTCCAAAATTAAACTTAGTTTGATTTTAACAAAAATTGAATTCTTTGGGTTCTTTGATATGCTGAATCTAAACATGTACTTAGTTTTTTATTATGGGCCCAGTTTTCAAGTTGGTCAAAATCGGGGTCCAAAATTAAACTTTGTTTGATTTCATCGAAAATTGAACTATTGGGGTTCTTTGATATGCCGAATCTAACCGTGCATTTAGATTCTTAATTTTTAGTCCCGTTTTCAAATTGGTCTACATTAAGGTCCAAAGGGTCCAAAATTAAACTTAGTTTGATTTTAACAAAAATTGAATTCTTTGGGTTCTTTGATATGCTGAATCTAAACATGTACTTAGTTTTTTTATTATGGGCCCAGTTTTCAAGTTGGTCCAAATCGGGGTCCAAAATTAAACTTTGTTTGATTTCATCGAAAATTGAACTATTGGGGTTCTTTGATATGCCGAATCTAACCGTGCATTTAGATTCTTAATTTTTGGTCCCGTTTTCAAATTGGTCTACATTAAGGTCCAAAGGGTCCAAAATTAAACTTAGTTTGATTTTAACAAAAATTGAATTCTTGGGTTCTTTGATATGCTGAATCTAAACATGTACTTAGTTTTTTTATTATGGGCCGAGTTTTCAAGTTGGTCCAAATCAGGGTCCAAAATTAAAGCTAAAAAGGGGGTAAATTTTTTTTTTTTTTTGGGGGGGGGGGGGGCAATTCTCCACAGCATATTGTATTACACAAAAGCAAAAAATTGAATATAAATTCAAATCATATGACCAATTCTAAGTTCTTTATTTCAGTTATTCTGTGTCAGAAACCTGTTATGTGTCAAATATTTGAAGAAATTTTCAATTGCACAGTATTGCGCAATAGCAAGAAATTGATATGTGTGCCCTGTTATCAAAACTTTATTATTAACAAATTCCATTGGAAATTAGCCAATATAAAATGTGCTGATGAAGCTTTTTTGTTTATCTTATCTAAACTGCTTTTAATATGTATATTTAAAATTTGCCATCCATGACTATGATGTCATTTTCTATTTTAATATGTTATGGTGTATTTAAATGGGCTGTTATGGTTGCAAAGTATAAAGAAATGGGGGGGGGGGGGGGGGTTGAAAACAAAATTTGGGGGGGGGGGTAAATGAGAAATTGGGGAGGGGGTAATTTTTTCTCATTTCATATTTCATAAATTAAAAAGAAAATTTCAAATTTTTTTTTAGCAAAAAAAAGGGGGGGGGTTACAATAAATTTTATTTTTTTTTGTTTTTTTTTTGGGAGGGGGGTCAATGTGCAACTTCATAGTGTATTGCACAAAAGCTAAAAAATGGGGTAAATTATTATTTTTTTTGGGGGTGGGGCAATTCTCCACAGCATATTGTATTACACAAAAGCAAAAAATTGAATATAAATTCAAATCATATGACCAATTTTAAGTTCTTTGATTTCAGTTATTCTGTGTCAGAAACCTATTATGTGTCAAATATTTGAAGAAATTTTCAATTACACAGTATTGCGCAATAGCAAGAAATTGATATGTGTGCCCAATTTTAAATTTTAAATTGGTTATTTCTGATTTATATATAAAAACAAATAATACTGATATGGTTTGAATAGGTAAATTAAAAATTTTTAAGTTCTTAGACAACATTCATTCTGTGTCAGAAACCTATGCTGTGTCAAATATTTATTCACAATCCAAATTCAGTATTGTATCAAGCTTGAATGTTGTGTTCATAATTGCCCCAACTATTCAGGGTTCGACATCTGCGGTCGTATCTAGCTGCGCCCAGCGGAGCATTTTATTCTGTTTGTTTTAACATTTTTGAGCGAATTAATATAATCCACAGTTTTGTCCTGATATCGTCTGCCATGTTTCTGTGTGCTAGTACATTTGTAAGTTTAGAATCAATTATGGAAACGACTGATTTATAACATGATTACGGATTAGGGGTGTGATATAAAACGGAAACAGTTGATATCAAAGTCATATCAGCCCCCTAACCCAATTCTTATAAGATTTGGGCAGAAATATGTACAGTTTCGAATTTCATTATAGGGTAAAATTTTACCTTTATTTTCTATAAGTATATTATGATAAAAGGATTTATTGTATTCTCTTTAGGAAGATTTACTGGGAGTTATGACTTTTTGTTTGTTTGTATGAGGGTGATATAAGGATTTATTGTATTCTCTGTATGTAGATTTACCGGGAGTTATGACTTTCTGTTTGTTTGTATGAGGGTGATATAAGGATTTATTGTATTCTCTGTAGGTAGATTTACTGGGAGTTGTGACTTTTTGTTTGTTTGTATGAGGGTGATATAAGGATTTATTGTATTCTCTGTAGGTAGATTTACCAGGAAATAGAAAGATTATACCAATTGTTTCACTTGACAGTAAAGAACAGATTCAATTACTTGATACTGTGTCCACAGTAGTTCCTCAAGTTATTCATGTTTCCCAGTCACCACAACATGGGGTATGGTATTTAAAAATATCAAGATATCCTAAATATAGATATTAATTACACTTCTATGATTTATCTTTGTAGTAACAATTTGTCAAGATATTTAGAATGTATTTCTGCACGAAAATGGTGACTACTGCATTTCACATTGGCAACAATCAGTTGCTGTTCACTCAAGACAATATACCAATACATGTAGTTGTAAAGACCAAACTTCCTATTGTTTCTGCACATCAGCTAGCGCAAGGGCTTTATGGCTTGCTTTCTGTTTGTCAAAAAGCAGTAGATTGTTGCGTTGCGTTTAGTATAATCTAAAAAAAAAAATGTTTAAATTAATTATTAAATCAGAATATTTTTGGCAGGCAAAACGTTATATAATTTGATGTATTTTAAAATGCATTTCAAAATATAATAACTTACTTGCGGCAAAAATCATTTATTTTACTTTAAACTTTTGTTTACTCTCAAAATCACTCTTCACAAGCATTTTTCCTATTTTTGCACACAGAAATCTTAAGAGTGCACACAACAGTTTTTCTTAGAACTTTTTATGACGCCATAAATTGAAGGGACATACTCGAAAGATTGATAGCTGGACAATTGGCTGTATCATATACCCATAGACAACCATATATCAAATAAAACATATTTCTTCAAGCTTTCACTGTATATAAGTATTTTTAAGGAATTCCTTTCCAAATTCTTACCATTACAGAAAGATAACTGACAAAAAATAGGCCTCCCCACTTCAAATATTTCAAAAACAGACCAACCTCAGAGCATCCTAGCAAAGATTCCTGCGCAATTTAGAGAACTGAGTATATGTGTTTTCCAAAGTACACATTCAACTGGTTTCAGCACATGTAGTTTCAGGGTACATTCGCCGCCTTTTAAAATTGCTACATGAAGTGGTATAAAAATGTTGTGTTTTCACCTACACTATTTTTGGATGTTTTCAGAGTAGTCTCCCATTAATAAAACTTTTCTGAAAATAATTACTTTTTTACATTTCATGCATTTTTTTAAACTTAAAATAAAGCCATGACTCTAATTTAAATAATGAAACCAAAAAACAATCAGAAATCAATATCTAGAACTTATAAATAGAGGGAATTCCATACCTATGACATCATATATTTAGGGGAAAATCACTGGAATTTTATACGAAACTGTTGTTTGCATTCTTAAGGCATTCTTGATACCCTTATTTTCAAAATAACAATAAATTTTCTCAATCTACAGACAATTACGAATAAAACGATACCTCGTTTGTCTATTTCTGACATGTGAATCAAATGTATTGAACAAATATTCAAAGGAGGGGGTTTTGATACCCTGGGGCATAACTCACAGACAATGACATAAAATGTAAATTTGACATATTTTGATGTAATATGAGCATATTTCTCTCTTATGAACTGTTTTATGCTTGTATACTTAAAGATTTGATTAATGTTAAGAAAATACATGAAAAAAACTAAATTTTATTGTTAAAAAAAAGGTTCAAATGAAAAAAAATAAGAATGCCAACCATTCCTTGAATTGAATAACAGTGTAATTATGGAATAGTTTATTGACACTAATTTTTACCAGTGAAATGGAAATAAAGTTTATTTTTTATTTTTTTTTTCTTTCATTTTTTTCCCAATATTTATGCGAGAAAAAAATCTGCATATATTAAGTGCAATGAATCATCTAAAACTATAACCGGCTTCAAAAACTGTGAATAAATAATATGACGTCTTTACACTTGACATCAAATTATTACTGCAGATCTGTTATTTTTGGTTGCTAAGGCCAGATGGGACATAATAATGCATTAAATACCACTCTTGGTACATGAAATTCTTTCTATCTGTCTAATGTTGCACAAACAATACAATACATGAGCTTTATAACCAAAATACTGTTCAAATCTGAGCCTTATCAAAGCCTTTAAGAGTGCACACAACAGTTTTTCTTAGAACTTTTTATGACGCCATAAATTGAAGGGACATACTCGAAAGATTGATAGCTGGACAATTGGCTGTATCATATACCCATAGACAACCATATATCAAATAAAACATATTTCTTCAAGCTTTCACTGTATATAAGTATTTTTAAGGAATTCCTTTCCAAATTCTTACCATTACAGAAAGATAACTGACAAAAAATAGGCCTCCCCACTTCAAATATTTCAAAAACAGACCAACCTCAGAGCATCCTAGCAAAGATTCCTGCGCAATTTAGAGAACTGAGTATATGTGTTTTCCAAAGTACACATTCAACTGGTTTCAGCACATGTAGTTTCAGGGTACATTCGCCGCCTTTTAAAATTGCTACATGAAGTGGTATAAAAATGTTGTGTTTTCACCTACACTATTTTTGGATGTTTTCAGAGTAGTCTCCCATTAATAAAACTTTTCTGAAAATAATTACTTTTTTACATTTCATGCATTTTTTTAAACTTAAAATAAAGCCATGACTCTAATTTAAATAATGAAACCAAAAAACAATCAGAAATCAATATCTAGAACTTATAAATAGAGGGAATTCCATACCTATGACATCATATATTTAGGGGAAAATCACTGGAATTTTATACGAAACTGTTGTTTGCATTCTTAAGGCATTCTTGATACCCTTATTTTCAAAATAACAATAAATTTTCTCAATCTACAGACAATTACGAATAAAACGATACCTCGTTTGTCTATTTCTGACATGTGAATCAAATGTATTGAACAAATATTCAAAGGAGGGGGTTTTGATACCCTGGGGCATAACTCACAGACAATGACATAAAATGTAAATTTGACATATTTTGATGTAATATGAGCATATTTCTCTCTTATGAACTGTTTTATGCTTGTATACTTAAAGATTTGATTAATGTTAAGAAAATACATGAAAAAAACTAAATTTTATTGTTAAAAAAAAGGTTCAAATGAAAAAAAATAAGAATGCCAACCATTCCTTGAATTGAATAACAGTGTAATTATGGAATAGTTTATTGACACTAATTTTTACCAGTGAAATGGAAATAAAGTTTATTTTTTATTTTTTTTTTCTTTCATTTTTTTCCCAATATTTATGCGAGAAAAAAATCTGCATATATTAAGTGCAATGAATCATCTAAAACTATAACCGGCTTCAAAAACTGTGAATAAATAATATGACGTCTTTACACTTGACATCAAATTATTACTGCAGATCTGTTATTTTTGGTTGCTAAGGCCAGATGGGACATAATAATGCATTAAATACCACTCTTGGTACATGAAATTCTTTCTATCTGTCTAATGTTGCACAAACAATACAATACATGAGCTTTATAACCAAAATACTGTTCAAATCTGAGCCTTATCAAAGCCTTTAAGAGTGCACACAACAGTTTTTCTTAGAACTTTTTATGACGCCATAAATTGAAGGGACATACTCGAAAGATTGATAGCTGGACAATTGGCTGTATCATATACCCATAGACAACCATATATCAAATAAAACATATTTCTTCAAGCTTTCACTGTATATAAGTATTTTTAAGGAATTCCTTTCCAAATTCTTACCATTACAGAAAGATAACTGACAAAAAATAGGCCTCCCCACTTCAAATATTTCAAAAACAGACCAACCTCAGAGCATCCTAGCAAAGATTCCTGCGCAATTTAGAGAACTGAGTATATGTGTTTTCCAAAGTACACATTCAACTGGTTTCAGCACATGTAGTTTCAGGGTACATTCGCCGCCTTTTAAAATTGCTACATGAAGTGGTATAAAAATGTTGTGTTTTCACCTACACTATTTTTGGATGTTTTCAGAGTAGTCTCCCATTAATAAAACTTTTCTGAAAATAATTACTTTTTTACATTTCATGCATTTTTTTAAACTTAAAATAAAGCCATGACTCTAATTTAAATAATGAAACCAAAAAACAATCAGAAATCAATATCTAGAACTTATAAATAGAGGGAATTCCATACCTATGACATCATATATTTAGGGGAAAATCACTGGAATTTTATACGAAACTGTTGTTTGCATTCTAAGGGTTCTTTTAAGATGATGTCCTAGCGTGAAGAGTTTTAGGCATTTGTATTGGAACAGATACAAACCTTAAATCAAACATGTTTTTAATGAATTTGCCAATATAAGAAAGTACCGTAGATGTCCTAGAAACTGAAGCTTCCAAAACAGGATTTAGGGAAAAAAAGAATTAAGACATGGGAAGGACATCCATAAACCATATTGCCATTTTTATATGACCGCAAAATTTTTGCGGTCGTATATTGGTATGACGTTGGCGTCGTCGTCGTCCGAAGACATTTGGTTTTCGCACTATAACTTTAGTATAAGTTAATAGAAATCTATGAAATTTAAATACAAGGTTTATGACCACAAAAGGAAGGTTGGGATCGATTTTGGGAGTTTTGGTCCCAACAGTTTAAGAATCAGGGGCCAAAAAAGGGCCCAATAAGCATTTTTCTTGGTTTTCGCACAATAACTCTAGTATAAGTAAATAGAAATCTATGAAATTTTAACACAAGGTTTATGACCACAAAAGGAAGGTTGGGATTGTTTTTGGGAGTTTTGGTCCCAACAGTTTAGGAATTAGGGGCTAAAAAAGGGCCCTAATAAGCATTTTTCTTGGTTTTGGCACAATAACTTTAGTATAAGTAAATAGAAATCTATGAAATTTAAACACAAGGTTTATGACCACAAAAGGAAGGTTGGGATTGATTTTGGGAGTTTTGGTCCCAACAGTTTAGGAATTAGGGGCCAAAAGGGTCCAAAATTAAACTTTGTTTGATTTCATTGAAAATTTAACTATTGGGGTTCTTTGATATGCCAAATCTAACCGTGCATTTAGATTCTTAATTTTTGGTCCCGTTTTCAAATTGGTCTACATTAAGGTCCAAAGGGTCCAAAATTAAACTTAGTTTGATTTTAACAAAAATTGAATTCTTGGGGTTCTTTGATATGCTGAATCTAAACATATACTTAGTTTTTTTATTATGGGCCCAGTTTTCAAGTTGGTCCAAATCGGGGTCCAAAATTAAACTTTGTTTGATTTCATCGAAAATTGAACTATTGGGGTTCTTTGATATGCCGAATCTAACCGTGCATTTAGATTCTTAATTTTTGGTCCCGTTTTCAAATTGGTCTACATTAAGGTCCAAAGGGTCCAAAATTAAACTTAGTTTGATTTTAACAAAAATTGAATTCTTGGGGTTCTTTGATATGCTGAATCTAAACATGTACTTAGTTTTTTTATTATGGGCCCAGTTTTCAAGTTGGTCCAAATCGGGGTCCAAAATTAAAGCTAAAAAGGGGGTAAATTTTTTTTTTGGGGGGGGGGGGGCAATTCTCCACAGCATATTGTATTGCACAAGAAGCAAAAAATTGAATATAAATTCAAATCATATGACCAATTCTAAGTTCTTTATTTCAGTTATTCTGTGTCAGAAACCTATTATGTGTCAAATATTTGAAGAAATTTTCAATTGCACAGTATTGCGCAATAGCAAGAAATTGATATGTGTGCCCTGTTATCAAAACTTAATTATTAACAAATTCCATTGGAAATTTGCCAATAACTCTAATGAACTTCATTGTAAATTTGCCAATATAAAATGTGCTGATGAAGCTTTTTTGTTTATCTTATCTAAACTGCTTTTAAATTATGTATATTTAAAATTTGTCATCCATGACTATGATGTCATTTTCTATTTTAATATGTTATGGTGTATTTAAATGGGCTGTTATGGTTGCAAAGTATAAAGAAATGGGGGGGGGGGGGGGGTTGAAAACAAAATTTAGGGGGGGGGGAAATGAGAAATTGGGGAGGGGGTAATTTTTTTCTCATTTCATATTTCATAAATTAAAAAGAAAATTTCAAATTTTTTTTAGCAAAAAAAGGGGGGGGTTACAATAAATTTTATTGTTTTTTGGTTTTTTCTTTTGGGAGGGGGGGGGGTCAATGTGCAACTTCATAGTGTATTGCACAAAAGCTAAAAAAAGGGGTAAATTATTTTTTTTTTTTTTTTTTGGGGGGGGGGGGGGGCAATTCTCCACAGCATATTGTATCAAAAAATTGAATATAATTCAAATCATATGACCAATTCTAAGTTCTTTGATTTCAGTTATTCTGTGTCAGAAACCTATTATGTGTCAAATATTTGAAGAAATTTTCAATTGCACAGTATTGCGCAATAGCAAGAAATTTGTATGTGTGCCCAATTTTAAATTTTAAATTGGTTATTTCTGATTTATATATAAAAACAAATAATACTGATATGGTTTGAATAGGTAAATTAAAAATTTTTAAGTTCTTAGACAACATTCATTCTGTGTCAGAAACCTATGCTGTGTCAAATATTTATTCACAATCCAAATTCAGTATTGTATCAAGCTTGAATGTTGTGTTCATAATTGCCCCAACTATTCAGGGTTCGACATCTGCGGCCGTATCTAGCTGCGCCCAGCGGAGCATTTTATTGATTCTATATTCATTTTTTTCTATTAAAGTCAGAAAACAATAAAACATAATAAATAATCCTGTTAACATCAGAATAGCCATCGTGTTGATTTGACAATAACTGAAATACAATATTGACAAAAAGTAAATGTAAATACTGTATAGACGTTACCAGTATCAATATTAATTAAAGATTGTTTATCTATAATTTTTTTATTTGGAAAATTAAAAAATGTTCTATTTGCAATGGTTGAGCATCATACATGTGTATGGCCTGTAGTTTTGCTTACGATGTCGAACATTGATGGAGAAATCACAGGAAATTGGATATAGATAATATTTAAAAGCATTAAAATTGAATAGGCTGGTGACATGCTGTTTTTATAAAATGAATAGAGAGAATAGGCAAACTTCTAAATATGTGGTAAATCTTAGGAAAAAGTCACCTAAAGAATTTTTTTTATAGCAGAAAATATTTTTACTTTTCTCAATTATTCTATTGCGAGAAGTAAATAAAATCCTATTTTTTAGCTCACCTGTCCTTAAAGGTCATCAGGTCAAGATCTACGTGCTATGAAATTTTCAGATGAATCGGTCAACCCTTTGTTGGGTTATTACCCCTGAATTGTTAATTTTTAGGAAATTTTGCAGTTTTAGGTTCTTATCTAGAATATTATTATAGATAAATACAAACTGTAAGCATCAAAAATGTTCAGCAAAGTAAGATCTACAAATAAGTCAATATGACCAAAATAGTCAATTGACCCCATATAGGAGTTTTTGCCCATTAAAGACAATTTTTCACAATTTTTTCATCATGTTTGTGAACTTTTAAAAAACTTCTCCTCTGAAACTACAGAATCAATTTCAGCCAAACTTAGGCTGAAAGATCCTTAGGGTATCTAGTATAAATTTTGGGTTTTATTTTCTTGTCCATCGAGAAACATGGCTGCCATGGCTAAAAATAGAACAGAGGTGAAAATGCACTTTTTGGCTCATATCTCAAAAACTAAAGCAGTAAGAGCAAAACTGACAAGTAGTAAAAATGTTTATGAGGTCAAGATCTTCCTGCCATGAAATTTTCAGACGTATCTGTCAACCATTTCGGGTAGTTGCCCCTGAATTGTTAATTTTAAGGAAATTTCACAGTTTTAGGTTATAAACTATATTATACTGTATCATTATAGATTAAAACAAACTGTAAACAGCAAAAATGTTCAGCAAAGTAAGATGTACAAATAAGTCAACATGACCAAAATCGTCAATTGAACCCTTATAGGAGTTTTTGCCCTTGAAAGATTATTTACATGTAAACAGAAAATAATGTTTGGACAAATTGTCACAGATGTTTAGAGCATAACTTGAAATAAATTAAATGGTAGCTGTACAAGTAAAATGGAAGGTCAAAGGTCAGGGTCATTGAAAAGGTCCATAGCAACTGATGAAAAAGTCCCTAGCAACCATATATATTTGGGTTAAGGACCCTACAATTTACCTGTTCAAGTCAAAATGGAAGGTCAAGAGTAAATGCAATTGAAAAGTCCATAGCAACCAATGAAAAAGTCCCTAACAACCATATCTTTTTGGGTTCAGGATTCTATATTTTAGCTGTACAGATCAAAGGAGAAAATTGTGAAGGTATAGATTAAATAGCAAAAATAATCATTAATGCAAGATCTACACAAAATATAACAGGTGAGTGATTCAGGCTCTTGGGAGCCTCTTGTTTTATTATCAAAACTTAAAAATATCAGACATACAAGCGCCTATAACAAAAGACTGGAATAATGTGTTTATTATGACAAAAAATTTTGTCTGTGTTCCAAATATTTTAAGAAAACCTTTTTATTTCCAATAAGTATCATAGATCAGCAGTGTAGAGAAAACACACAAAATTAAAGATGCTATGGCGACACCCCCTATTTTTTTCAGTCATTTGATTCTCCATATCAAAAAGTACCTTGACTCAAAATTTGAAACAACGAGTAATAACTGTAACAGTGAACTGTTACAAAGTCTCCCAAACGAAGGAACTGATATCTATAATGCCTTACATTGTATTCAATAAATTATCTGTTTTTCAAAGACTGAAATTGGGAAATTGTTCCTATCAAGTTTTTTCATACTTAAGAGAGGTTACTTGAAAATCGTGATGTGGGTATTTTTTGTTACCCGATTTTTACAGTCATACAATGTCCCATTGGATCAATTTTTGCTTGTCGACATGCAGATTGACAGAGATACATTGTATTTCACAATATTTCTGACCCGTTTACGAGAACTGATTTTATTGTATGGTGTTATAAAATGCATTCGGTTTCATTAAATGAAAATAATAAAAAATACTCTTACTTCTTACCTGCAGTGATAAGTCCTCCCAATATCAAGTCAGCATAGTTTGAATCATATTTATATAAAATTATCAATTGCAACACAAGATTTTTTTTTTAATTTGTGACTAAGCAAATGAAATAATATCTATTATTATATATTATTATACCCCACGCAACGAGTTGCGGAGGGTATAATGTTTTTGACCCGTCCGTCAGTCCTGTTTCTTGTCATCGCAACTCCTCTCAAACCACACAACAGAATTTCACGAAACCTTTTTAGATAATGACATACTATGTAGTTGTGCAGATCGACAGGAAATTGCGATTCAATTTTTTTTCTAGGAGTTACACCCCTTTGAACTTATTTACTTTAATGTACTACTGCAACAGTTTGTCATCGCAACTCCTCTCAAACCACACAACAGAATTTCATGAAACCTTTTCAGATAATAAGGACATACTACGTAGATGTGCATATCGACAGGAAATTTCGATTCAATTTTTTTTCTAGGAGTTACGCCCCTTTGAACTTATTAACTTTAATGTACTACTGCAACAGTTTGTCATCGTAACTCCTCTCAAACCACACAACAGAATTTCATGAAACCTTTTCAGATAATAAAGACATACTACGTGGATGTGCATATCGACAGGAAATTACGATTCAATTTTTTTCCAGGAGTTACGCCCCTTTGAACTAATTTACTTTAATGTACTACTGCAACAGTTTGTCGTCGCAACTCCACTCAAACCACACAACAGAATTTCATGAAACCTTTTCAGATAATAAGGACATACTACGTAGATGTGCATATCGACAGGAAATTACGATTCAATTTTTTTTCTAGGAGTTACACCCCTTTGAACTTATTTGCCTCACTATACTATTACTGTTCCTCTCGCTTGGAATTTGAATTTCCCAACATGCTGCCATTCAAATTATGATAAATATGTGAAGGTAAGCATTTGATTGTGTTCATTTTACTTGTGAAGTGAGATTTTGTTTCTTCAGTGACAATATGAAGACGTGGGGTATGTGAGCGTGCTCACAAAGGTTCTTTAATGTTTGATACATTGATGTCTTCCTTGTATCAATATTGTATTAAATCAACAATATGATGTGACGACAGAAAATAAAATAATTAAAAGATATAACACCACATTAATAATAAAAAATATCTGAGTTGCATATTCACCCAATAAAATTAAATATATCTATAAAGAAATACAACTCTTAATTTCTTTTTAAAACAAGAATGCCTACAAAAAAGAAAAAGAAAAAACAACTGGACAGTCATGATCCCCGGCCGGTTAACAAAAATATACATGTGTTTAGATTTAAATTTGAGATGGACGGGTTTACAGTTTTAAATATTAACGCTACAGTTAACACACCTGCGAAATCACAGAACAAAATTGGTGTCATCTTTTGATAGATATCATCCTCTTAGTAAGTGACCTTGTCAACCTTTTACCCACTGGGGTCAATAACAACAGGATTTTTCTCTTTCATTTAAATTCAATATACGTATAAAAATGTAAGGATATGTGGTATACATCATGGAACTTATCATGGCCCCTTTGACCCTTTTATTTTGGAAACAGTGAAAGATACAAAACAAATTCTGCAGTAACTTTTGTTGGGTTTTTCGTGAGGAATCATTTTAAAAAAAATTCATCAAATCCGATAAAGAATCAAAAAGTTTCAAAAATGATTTTTTTAACAAGGAACATAATGAACAAGTCCCATAAAAATCAGACAAAAAATTAAAAATTTAGACCAATATAGTTTAGCATAAAATATTATTGGAGAATTTTATAATATGATATATAACAATTTATTATCTTCCGGGAATAGTAAATTATCCCTGCGCACAATACCAATTGTGCGTCCACCATGTTCACTAGATCTTGTCATGGGCATAATGATTATCCCGGCCAGCAGTTTCGAAGCTATTCAGAAACACTGATGATACATCCAGTGTTTAAAGGGGTGGGACATGTTTATAATTAAGGGCCAAGGATCTCAATGTCTTTTGTTGATTTTTTACGAGGGAATACCCCCATTCCCTGGGCAATGTATAAAATCATATATTGCGTCTCCTTGTATAAGGCAATTAGAAATATGTGTGGTTATGGGGTATGGAGTTAAATGGTTTATGATATTTGAAGATTGCATATTAAAACTTGTTAAAGGGATAAACATTTTTACGGGATTTTGAAATAATTAAAAATTATTGATTTGTAGGGCGAGGTTGACCCCCATGATTTTGTTACAGGGATTTAAGAGATTATTAAAGACTATTGATTCAAAAGGTGGGGATGATCCCTTGGGAAAATGAGGTATATATCAGTTCATACGTTTTGTCATGAGGAATAAGAAAATATACTGTTTAGGTGTCGGATTTCTTACAGATTTTTAATTTTATATAATTCAAGACTAAAGGGGAATTACGGTATTGTTTATACGCATCGCTCTCAGGGCCACTATTATGCCGTTTCTTCATTATGATTTCGCGTTTGACCGTAGAAAATTTATGGGAAAATTGAACATTATTGATTTGATGGGAGTGATAACCCCCTGGGGAAGCGAGGTATGTGTCATTTGGTGCGTCTTACCATGGGGAATAAGAAAATATATGGTTTAGGGGTGGGGATTTTAACAGTTTATGAGATAATTGAACATTATTGATTTGATGGGAGTGGTGATAACCCCCTGGGAAAGCGAGGTAGGTGTCATTTGGTGCATCTTACCATGAGGAATAAGAAAATATATGGTTTAGGGGTGGGGATTTTAACGGTGATGAGATAATTGAACATTATTGATTTGATGGGAGTGGTGATAACACCCTTGGGAAGCGAGGTAGGTGTCATTTGGTACGTCTTACAATGTGGAATAAGAAAATATATGGTTTAGGGGTGGAGATTTTAACGGTTTATAAGATAATTGAACATTATTGATCTCATGGGAGTGGTGATAACCCCCTGTGGAAGTGAGGTATGTGTCATTTGGTACGTCTTACCATGGGGAATAAGAAAATATATGGTTTAGGAGTAGGGATTTTAACGGCTTATGAGATAATTGAACATTATTGATTTCATGGGAGTGGTCATAACCCCCTGGGGAAGCGAGGTATGTGTGATTTGGTGCGTCTTACCATGGAGAATAAGAAAACATATGGTTTAGTGGGGATTTTACGGTTTATGAGATAATTTGACACTATTGATTTATTGGGTGGGGATCACCCTACTGTAAGAATGAGGTACATGTCATTTAATGCATCTTGTTTTGGAGAATAATAAAATATATGATTTAAAGCTATTAATTTTAACTGCATATGAAATTTTTCAAAGTTATTGACTTTGAGGGGTGGGGATGATCCCCCTAGAGGAATCAGGTATATGCCATTTAATAGGTGTGGTCACAATGTACATTGTATAATAAAAAATATGATATGAGATGGTTATTGGTCACTCTCGTAGAGTTTTTCGATGAAAAAAAAATTTATCCATAGGGTCCTATAGTAAACCCCTAGCCTCTTTGAACTCCTCATTATACGTCTCAGTGATATACCCATAAAAAAATGAATAGTATTAGGCACATCTAGAAACATTGATCTTTCATTGTGGAAAATCTCAGATCCATATCTCTGGTGGTTATTGAGAACATGAACGAACAAAATCGGAGAGGAGAAAACAAAATGTTCGATAAAAATCGCAAATCAAAATCTATTAATCTCCCACTTCGTTTGGGAGACTTAAAATGAAAAGGCAGTTTGGTCCTTAAGTGATAAGTGAATTGTTTTCTTTTTTTCCAGCATTTTAGCCATCAGTCATAAAATTTACTGTCACAAATTGCACAGTAAAATCAAGATGATATCTGCAAAACTGAAAATATGGCACAGTTATCTCCCTTCTAATACAATTATAAATAGTTTATTTTCATAAAAAATTTGTACCTCTGTATACAGTAAAGGTAATTGAAAATAGAATTGCTGCCATCATTAATATTGGAATTCCCGATTTAAAGCATTTAATATTTCAAGGGAAAAAATTAGAACATTAAATTGACTATTGCAGATACATTTAAATTGGTATTTATAACAATATTTTTGAAAATTTAATGAGTGAATTTTCAAATTCAATACCCTAATGCATATCTACATAATGTAAACATGGTAAGAAACAATAAGATATACAAATAAATTTTCTGGAACAAAACATAAGTGAGAAGTTCTAAAGGCAACAAATTTATCTACCATTTTACTCCTAAAGGAGATTTCAAAATTCAAAGCTTTAATATGCATCTAAACATACAATATTGTGTACAAATAATAAAAGAGGTCTGAAGACAAGGCCGTACTACAATGTAGAAAATCTACCATTTTTATTCTAAAAATTTGACCCTTGAATAAATTTCAAAAATGTTTTGTACATCTAACATACTATGGAGCAATATTTGGAACAAAATATGTGCCAGAAGTTGTTGAAACCAGGTTTGTCTACCAGCAGACCAATTACAAGTATCCCTGAACTTTTGATTACCGGTATTGTAAGTCACCTAATGTACAGAAAGAAATTCATAGGTATTGTGTAAAAACTGACAGTCTTATATGTACTTGAAAATTGAAAAGAAAAAAAATTTTCTATCACATGATTCAGTATTCAAATGGTAACCTAATAAGATATTTAAATAGATCATTTTTCCTGCTTTAGGTAGAGGAAATAAAAACAGATGTTCAAACAGCAGGATCTTCTACTTCTGCAGGACTTGGATCATTACAAGGCATTCAGGTATAATGCTACAGATAAGACTAATACAATTACTTAATTCCACATACTTAGCAATTTTTGTCAAAAGTCACGGAAGGCGAGACATAGGTGTTGCTTTTCCGGCAGTGTCAACAATTGTTAAGTTTTCTGCTTAAGTTAGTTTTATAGGAACTACTTGTGATAGATCAATGATATTTTGTATAAAGTTGCATTACTATCATTACATCTCAATTTGACAACCATTTCGAGGCCCTCCCCCTATGTCAAGGTCCAGCAACTTTCAATTAATTAACAATTTTTATTGGTATGACGTTGGCGTCGTTGTCGTCCGAAGACATTTGGTTTTCGCACTATAACTTTAGTATAAGTTAATAGAAATCTATGAAATTTAAACACAAGGTTTATGACCACAAAAGGAAGGTTGGGATTGATTTTGGGAGTTTTGGTCCCAACAGTTTAAGAATAAGGGGCCAAAAAAAGGCCCAATAAGCATTTTTCTTGGTTTTCGCACAATAACTCTAGTATAAGAAAATAGAAATCTATGAAATTTTAACACAAAGTTTATGACCACAAGAGGAAGGTTGGGATTGTTTTTGGGAGTTTTGGTCCCAACAGTTTAGGAATTAGGGGCTAAAAAAGGGCCCAAATAAGCATTTTTCTTGGTTTTTGCACAATAACTTTAGTATAAGTAAATAGAAATCTATGAAATTTAAACACAAGGTTTATGACCACAAAAGGAAGGTTGGGATTGATTTTGGGAGTTTTGGTCCCAACAGTTTAGGAATTAGGGGCCAAAAGGGTCCAAAATTAAACTTTGTTTGATTTCATCGAAAATTGAACTATTGGGGTTCTTTGATATGCCAAATCTAACCGTGTATTTAGATTCTTAATTTTTGGTCCTGTTTTCAAATTGGTCTACATTAAGGTCCAAAGGGTCCAAAATTAAACTTAGTTTGATTTTAACAAAAATTGAATTCTTGAGGTTCTTTGATATGCTGAATCTATGGGCCCAGTTTTCAAGTTGGTCCAAATCGGGGTCCAAAATTAAACTTTGTTTGATTTCAACAAAAATTGAATATATGGGGTTCTTCGATATGCTGAATCTAACCATGTATTTAGATTTTTGATATTTGGCCCGGTTATCAAATTGGTTCACATTGAGGTTTAGAGGGTCCAAAATTGAACTTTATTTGATTTGTATATTGGAAATTTGCCAAAAACTTTATTATTAAATTTCTGATTTATATATAAAAGCAAATAATAATGATAAGGCCAGAGATACACACCAAACAGGATGTGTAAATTATTATAATAAGTATTGTGCAATAGCAAGAAATTTTCAATTGCACAGTATTACGCAATAGCAAGAAATCTTCAATTGCACAGTATTGTGCAATAGCAAGAAATCTTCAATTGCACAGTATTGCGCAATAGCAAGAAATTGATATTTGGGCCCGGTTATCAAATTGGTCAACATTGAGGTTTAAAGGGTCCAAAATTGAACTTTATTTGATTTCATCAAAAATTGAATCATCAAAAATTGAACTATTGGGGTTCTTTGATATGCCGAATCTAACCGTGTATTTAGATTCTTAATTTTAGGTCCCGTTTTCAAATTGGTCTAGATTAAGGTCCAAAGGGTCCAAAATTAAACTTCTTTAAAATTTTCCATTTTAAATTGGTTATTTCTGATTTATATATAAAAGCAAATATTACTGATATGGTTTGAATAGGTAAATTAAAAATTTTTAAGTTCTTAGACCACATTAATTCTGTGTCAGAAACCTATGCTGTGTCAAATATTTATTCACAATCCAAATTCAGTGCTGTATCAAGCTTGAATGTTGTGTCCATACTTGCCCCAACTGTTCAGGGTTCGACCTCTGCGGTCGTATCAAGCTGCGCCCAGCGGAGCATTTTATTAATGTTAAGTTTTCTGCTTAAGTTAGTTTGTTAGGAACTACTTGTGATAGGTCAATGATATTTTGTATAAAGATGCATTACTATCATTACATCTCAGTTTGACGACCATTTCAATTCCCTGCCCCATAGGTCAAGGTCCAGTGACTTTCAATTAATTAGCAATTTTCAATGTTAAGTCTTCTGCTTAATTTAGTTTGATAGGAACTACTTGTGATAGATCAATGATATTTTCTATAAAGTTGCATTACTATCAGTACATCTCAGTTTGACGACCATTTCGAGGCCCTGCCTAGGTTATGGTCCAGCGACTTTTAATTTATTATCAATGTTGTGGTCCAGATCGTTTTTTGAATTTCCTGTCGACAGGCGAGACATATCTCTGTGTCAACACTTTATTTGTTTTGGATATGGAAATATGTGTTATTTTATCATCCATCTGACAATGTCAGCACACTAATGTTGGGAGGTTTGAAAAAGCCACCTTTTTGACCTGGGTACTTCTTTGAAGTTTAGAAAATTAACTTTGGAAACATTTCTTACTTGCATAATTATGTCTCCCCTTCTCGAAGGGAGACATATTGTTTTAGTGATTATTATTCTTCTTCCTCTTCTAATCAAATTTTTTGTCTGGAACATAACTTTTTTGTTTCTTGAGCTAGCCTCATGATATTTGGAAGGTATATGCATCAGGTCATGGCGGAGTGCAGAGTACCACATTTGGGTCCCTGGGGGTCAGTCCCCACCCCCTAGCCTGTAAAATGTAGGCTAAAATAACAAAATACTTAATATTTTGAAAACCATTGTGATCCCCACCCTATAACCATATATATTATTACTCCTTATGATAAGACAAATCATTTGGTACCATAGGGGGGTCTGAGGGGGGTCATGCCCCACCCCCTCAAACGATAAAATACTAAATATTCTGAAAACCATTGAGATCCCCACCCTATAACCATATATATTATTACTCCTTATGATAAGACGAATCATTTGGTACCATAGGGGGGTCTGAGGGGGGTCATGCCCCACCCCCTAGCCTGTAAAATGTAGGCTAAAATAACAAAATACTTAATATTTTGAAAACCATTGTGATCCCCACCCTATAACCATATATACTATTACTCCTTATGATAAGACAAATCCTTTGGTACCATAGGGGGGTCTGAGGGGGGTCATGCCCCACCCCCTCAAACGATAAAATACTAAATATTCTGAAAACCATTGAGATCCCCACCCTATAACCATATATATTATTACTCCTTATGATAAGACGAATCATTTGGTACCATAGGGGGGTCTGAGGGGGGTCATGCCCCACCCCCTCAAATGATAAAATACTAAATATTCTGAAAACCATTGAGATCCCCACCCTATAACCATATATATTATTACTCCTTATGATAAGACGAATCATTTGGTACCATAGGGGGTCTGAGGGGGGGTCATGCCCCACCCCCTTAAATGATAAAATACTTAATATTTTGAAAACCATTGTGATCCCCACCCTATAACCATATATATTATTACTCCTTATGATAAGACAAATCATTTGGTACCATAGGGGGGTCTGAGGGGGGTCATGCCCCACCCCCTCAAACGATAAAATACTAAATATTCTGAAAACCATTGAGATCCCCACCCTATAACCATATATATTATTACTCCTTATGATAAGACGAATCATTTGGTACCATAGGGGGGTCTGAGGGGGGTCATGCCCACCCCCTCAAATGATAAAATACTAAATATTCTGAAAACCATTGAGATCCCCACCCTATAACCATATATATTATTACTCTTTATGATAAGACGAATCATTTGGTACCATAGGGGGTCTGAGGGGGGGGGTCATGCCCCACCCCCTTAAATGATAAAATACTTAATATTTTGAAAACCATTGTGATCCCCACCCTATAACCATATATATTATTACTCCTTATGATAAGACAAATCATTTGGTACCATAGGGGGGTCTGAGGGGGGTCATGCCCCACCCCCTCAAATGATAAAATACTAAATATTCTGAAAACCATTGAGATCCCAACCCAATAGTGTTCTTCCTCTTCTAATCAAATTTTTTGTCCGGAACATAACTTTTTTGTTTCTTGAGCTAGCCTCATGATATTTGGAAGGTATATGCATCAGGTCAAGGCGGAGTGCAGAGTACCACATTTGGGTCCCTGGGGGTCAGTCCCCACCCCCTAGCCTACATTATCTTGGAAAGGGTTGAAATCCCCACCCTTAAACCATATATTTTATTATTCATGATAACAAGACAAGTTGAATGCAGTATACATCTGAGCCCCGGGGGTCATCCCCTACCCCTCAAGACCAGAAACCTTAATTTATCTTAAAAATGGTTGAAATCCCCACCCCTAAACCATATATTGTACTACTCATGGTTACAAGACGAGTTGAATGCAATATGCATCTTAGCTCTGGGGGTCATCCCCACCCCCTCAAAATCAGAAACCTTATTTTATCTTAAAAATGGTTGTAATCCCCACCCCTAAACCATATATTGTACTACTCATGGTTACAAGACCAGTTGTATGCAATATACATCTTAGCCTTGGGGGTCATCCCCACCCCCACAAAATCAGAAACCTTATTTTATCTTAAAAATGGTTGGAATCCCCACCCCTAAACCATATATTGTACTACTCATGGTTACAAGACGAGTTGAATGCAATATACAAACAATGTACATCTTAGCCCTGGGGGTCATCCCCACCCCCCTCAAAATCAGAAACCTTATTTTATCGTAAAAATGGTTGGAATCCCCACCCCTAAACCATATATTGTACTACTCATGGTTACAAGACGAGTTGAATGCAATATACATTTAAGCCCCAGGGGTCATCCCCACCCCTCATGACCAGAAACCTTTATCTTAAAAATGGTTGAGATCCCCTCCACAAAAGTATATATTTCCTTATTCACAATGAAAAGACAAGTTGAATGCAATATGTCTTGGCCCCAGGGGGTCATCCCACCCCCTCAAGACCAGAAACCTTAATTTATCTTAAAAATGGTTCAGATCCCTTCCCCAAAACTATATATTACCTTATTCATTCCTTGTTGAAGCACATATCTGTAGGTAACTACATGTATTATGTACCATAGCTCTTAATTTGCCACCTTGATGATCCCTAAAAAATGTTAAAAAAACTATGGGTATGGAAGGGGAGACATCAGTTTTAGCGTGCTAAAACAGTCCAGCATGCTGGACTCCTGTGACAACAGTACCTCTAGTTATTTCATAGATTTCAGTGAAAAATAACAATCCAAAGATACTAATATTAGATATAGTAAATTTATACTATGCTGTATACGACACATTGCAAGGAGTTACCTCTCATCAGCAGCATTAAAACCGAAACATTTGGAAGACCAAAAACCAAACTTATATTAAACAAGAAGTACTCAACCAAAAATACTGAAATAGGAAGCCAAATTTCAGCTAAGGAGATTTACCATGTGCAATACAAGGAATGAACCCTTAGTATATCTATTATTTTTGAATTTCGCTAAATACTATTAATTTCTGTAACAAATCAATGAATAATCATGTCAGACAAGTCTGACGACTGGATTGGCGAATACCCTTGGGGACCTAGGGTCCACCAGCAGAGGCATCATCCCAGGAGTTTCAAAATAACAATCCAAAGATACGAATATTAGATATAGTAAATTTATACTATGCTGTATACGACGCATTTCAAGGAGTTACCTCTAAATTTACAATGTATATTCAATTGGGATATCTCAGTTATTCTTGAGAATGTGTGCCTTTATATTGATATGTGTTATGAGACGGAAATGTAAAATTTCTGGAAAATAATTCTGTCAGTCCATTTTTAGCTCACCTGTCCTAAAAGGAAATGTGAGCTTTTGCCATCACTTGGCATCTGTCGTCCGTCGGTCATCCATACGTCGTCAGTCGTCTGTCCGATGTCAGTCGTAAACTTTTTCAAAGATCTCCTCTGAAACCACTGAACCAATTACAGCCATGCTTAGGCTGAATGATCCTTAGGTTGTCTAGAATAAGTTTTATTTCCTTGTCCGTCTAGAAAAATGGCCACCATGGCTAAAAATAAAACATAGGGGGTAAGCTGCAGTTTTTGGCTTATATCTCAAAAACTAAAGCATTTAGAGCAAAACTGTGATGTGGTAAAAATGTTGATCAGATAAATATCTACCTGCTGTGAAATTTTCAGACAAATCGGTGCACCCTTTGATGGGTTATTGCCCCGGAATTGTTAATTTTTAGGAAAATTTGCAGTTTTATGTTGCTATCTTAAATATTATTATAGATAAAGTCAAACTGTAAACAATAAAAATGTTCAGCAAAGTAAGATCTACAAATAAGTCAACATGACCAAATTCGTCAATTGACACCTTATGAGAGTTTTTGCACTTTAAAGACAATTTTTCACATTTTTTTTTGTCATCTTTTTAAACTTTAAAAAATCTTCTCCTCTGAAACTACAGAATCAATTTCAGCCAAATTTAGGCTGACAGATTCTTAGGATACAATTTTTTTGTTTTATTTTCTTGTCCATCAAGAAACTTGGCTGCTGTGGCTAAAAATAGAACATAGGTGAAAATGCACTTTTTGGCTCATATCTCACAAACTAAAGTAGTTAGAGCAAATATGACAAGTAGTAAAAATGTTTATGAGGTAAAGATCTACCCGCCATGAAGTTTTCTCAACCCATTTTTGGGTTATTGCCCCTGAATTGTTAATTTTAAGAAAATTTTGCAGTTTAAGGTTATTAACTTGAATATTATTATAAATAAATAGATAAATACAAACTGTAAACAGCATAAATGTTCAGCAAAGTAAGATCTACAAATAAGTCAGCATGACCAAAATTGTCAATTGACCCTTTATAGGAGTTTTTGTACTTGAAAGATTAGTTACATGTAAACAGAAAATAATGGTCTGACATATTGTCACAGATGTTTAGAGCAAAACTTGATATAAATTAAATGGTAGCTATTCAAGTAAAATGGAGGGTCAAGGTCATTGTAAAAGTCCATAGCAATGGATGAAAAAGTCCCTAGCAACCATATATATTTGGGTTAAGGACCTTATAATTTACCCGTACAAGTCAAAAAGAAAGGTCAAGAATCAAGGTCATCGAAAAAGTCCATAGCAACCGATGAAAAAGTCCCTAGCAACCATATATATTTGGGTTCAGGACCATACAATTTACCTGTTCAAGTCAAAATGGAAGGTCAAGAGTAAATGCCATTGAAAAAGTCCATAGCAACTGATGAGAAAGTCCCTAGCAACCAGATCTATTTGGGTTCAGGATTCTATATTTTAGCTGTACAGGTCAATATGAAGGAGAAAATTGTGACGCTATACATTAAATAGCAAAAATAATCATTGATGCAAGATCTACACAAAATATAACAGGTGAACGATTCAGGCTCTTGGGAGCCTCTTGTTTTTCTTTAGATTTGATACATTTAATTTTTTTTAACTATTTATATTTTAGAATACCTGATCAATTTTGATTGTTCAATTTTGTTAATTTGAGTTATGGCCCTTTGGAATGAGAAATGTTTGGAAAATTGTCATGTTGGCACTCGCATACATCCATTATAGTAATTAAGACTATTTTGAAGGAGTTTTTGAAAAGATTGCACTGCAAATTACAATATTTTTCTAAGGCATTGATCCTATCAAAAGATGTTTAGCCATGTCAACAGTAACAGAATTAAAAATCATCTCTGCTAGGAAATGTAGTTTGATAGCTGGAAGGGAATTGTTTAAGATTGATTATGTTAGTGACAAATTATGTTTCTGCTATATGTTTAAATGTCCAAGTTTGAGCAAAGCATGATGGATTATATAACATATTGCTGAATGTAGAAATAAACCACAATTCTTAAAGAATATTTGGATGACACAGATTTTGATGCAATGACATTTTTTAAATAGTGGACAAAAACACTGGTATAATCATGTGTTATTTACTGTTATAGATAGGACAGGCTGATATAACTAATGCCCAGTTGATAGCATTACAAGGCACTGAAACCAACCCACAGCTTGTGTCAGTAAACAGTCAACAAGAGATTTCTGTCATTGGGACCACGGAGTCAGATCAACAGGCTACTAACTTTCAAACAGTATCCATTGTTCCTACATCTGGTGGCGAAGGAGGAGAAATGAATTATGTCTTAATTGTATCACAACCAGATGGAGACAAGGAAAAGCAGTTTGCATTGGATATGGGAATGCTCCAGCCTGTTTTTGACTACAAAGAAGGTCGAGATGTCATTGAGGAAGTAGTTGATGAAGATGGGAACACACGGAAAATCATAAGAGTAGACCCTAAAAAATTGGAAATGCTGCCAACCACTCTTGCCCAGTTACAATGTCACTATTGTAGTTATACAGCCCCAAAACGGTATCTTTTGATGCGTCATATGAAAACACACTCAGAAGATAGACCTTATCAGTGTAATCTATGTGACAAGAGTTTCAAAACTCATGCATCATTACAAAATCATGTCAATACGCATACTGGAGTTCGTCCACACAAATGTAAAGATTGTGAGATGGCTTTTACAACATCAGGAGAACTTGTACGACATATTCGATACAAGCATACATTTGAAAAACCCCATAAATGTACAGAATGTGAATATGCAAGTGTGGAGTTGAGTAAACTCAAAAGACACATAAGATCTCATACAGGTGAAAGGCCTTATCAGTGCCCTCATTGTCAGTATGCAAGTCCAGATACATACAAACTTAAGCGCCATCTAAGAATACATACTGGGGAAAAACCCTATGAATGTGATGTCTGCCATGCTAGGTTTACACAAAGCAATAGTCTCAAGGCACACAAGTTGATACACTCAGGACTGAAACCTGTTTTTCAGTGTGAACTATGTCCAACAACCTGTGGTAGAAAAACAGATCTAAAAATACACATGTTGAAATTACACAGTAATGATAAACCAGTAGATTGTAAGAAATGTGGAATGTGTTTTCAGGATAGATACAGCTTTAAATTACATTTAAAAAGCCATGAAGGAGAGAAATGTTTCAAATGTGATCAGTGTGATTATGCAGCTTTGTCACAGCGCCATCTAGAAAGTCATTTGTTGACACATACAGGTAAGTGGAGGTAACTCTTGCAAGAACTTATGTATTTACAATGCTTGATTAATATTCTAAAATCCTTTATCATAATTTAGTTATTTTTTATGGAAAGTGACATTTACTGTGAATTTAATAGTTATTTAATCAATGTAGGTTTATATGTATTTGGTAATGTATTTTAGTTGTTGTTTAAGTTCCATTTATTCTTGTTCTTTTCTTTTCCTTTAGTTTGTGTCTTTAATTTGTTATCTTGGTTTTCATGATTGGTACATCAGCTTGTATTTTCTTCCAAATAAAAAATATTTGTGTGTTTTTCTAAACGTTAAATATCAAAAAGAATGTGATGAAAATTTGTTTATTTCATTTAGATTAACATTGTCATTACTGTAGAGGCAAGTAATTGCAAAATAGTGGTAAATGAAATGTTCTCAGATAATTTTTCCCAGTTTTCAATAAAAAGAACAAAAAGAATTGAATGTGTAATATATAAAGGTAATGCCTTTTCAGTCAAACTTTTGGTAGTGATAATATATATAAAGAGTAAAGGTTTTCTCTTGTTGCATTTTACTTTTTGTTTTTTTTCAATTTAAGAAGTTAAAATGAATCAATATGTCTTGTTTTAGGTGAAAAGCCATTTGAATGTGATGAATGTGAACAGACATTCCGCCAAAAACAGCTTCTGAAACGACATAAGAATCTTTATCATACACCAGACTATAGTCGTCCAGAACCAAAGGAGAAAAACTATGAATGTAATTTCTGCGACAAAACATTTGCCAACAAGGGAAATATGTTACGTCATGTACAGAATCATGATCCCGAGTACTGGAATAAAGAATCAAAGGGAGTAAACGTAAGTCTGTCAACAGATGATCTGATCCAAGGGTCTCTACTTAGTGACATGAGAGAAGGCAAGCTTGGAGCAACACCTAAAGTTGTGATTGTTCATCCTAACGGAAGTGTAGAGGAGGTCACATCAAGGTTACAGAATTTGGTTGCCGAGAAACAGATGGAGGAAATGATGGTTGAGGTAGTTCAGGGTGGTAGTCATCAATCAACCTCACAGAGTATAGAGGAGGCCATTAGAAATCAAGTAGAGGCGGCCTTACAGTCACATGTAAATATATGATTTTATCTATTTAAGTAATATTGTTTGAATATACAAAATTAAAGTAAATTATATTAAAAAAAATAAAATTTTGTAGTTGTTACACATATTTAAATTATTAAAAAAGCAGTTGGTTTTTCCCTGTATTTTGACTGAAAACTTTATTTTTACTGTAATTTCTTGATTAACCCAGAGATATTTTTAATTTTTTTTTATTACTGTATGAATAATATAATTTGGCTTTATCCTGTATAAGGTAAAACTTAAAGTTAAAAGATTACAAAAAAGATTTGACATGACTGGTGCAGACTTTATAGTCCTCAGAAAGATTTAAAGTGACGCGATATATTTCGTAAACCTCAATATTATATATTAATTGCAAATGTTGATTCATTTTTTATTTCAGACCCTGAAAAGTTTACAGATGGCAAAAAGTAATAGTGGTGATGATTCAGCAGGTATTATTCTTTTCTATACAAGTTTTTGATGCATTATACTACATAAGTTCTGAAAATTATCAACTTTTGATTTAGAATAATCTGACCCTAGTCCATTGAAATGAAACAAGAAATGAGCTATCTAATTGACATTGGCTTTTAAAAAAAATCCAGTTCAAAATGGAGGTGACAAGATAAAAGAGAATGTATCATTAAGGTTATTAACAATGTAAGTCGTCTTCTAAATCTGGGGATTCCCTTGTCCAAGTGTTTTTGACACCTACGTAGAATGAATCTTGTTCTCTCATAAAAGTACATGCACTTAAAAGTTTACAGAGATGTGAAATTGAAATTGTAGGCATATTGAACAAATGGCATTTTCTGACAGTGAGATATCAATTCTGAATAAATGAATGTAAGCGGCAAGCATACTTTACTAACATATACACAATGATGAAGTGAATCATGTACATTTGTGTAAAATATTCAATCTGTGTATGTGCATTAATACATTTGAAAAGAGTTCAGTATTTGGAAAACTGTACCACCCATTTGTACCTCTCTATTTCTAGGGGTTGAAAAAGAGGTGTGTATTTCTCTTATATCACCTGGTATTCCTAACAGTTTCATTATACTTTAAAATTACTTTTAATTTGTCAAGTATGTCCCTTAAGTAAACCTTAATATTTTTACAAAACTTTGTTCTATGAAGACAAGTGTCCTTCTCATTTTTATGCGTCTGTCTTTAAAGACAGGACTTATTATAGTATACCGTCTGTATGTCGTGCACACTTTGGTGAATCATTTATATTTATATAATTATATACGTAAGCTCCCTTTCAATTTTTTAAAATTTCTGATTTTATGTTTTGGAGTTATGGAACTTTATTCATAAAAAGGGGAGGATTTTCCAGTTTTCGGATAATAGCTCAAAAACACTTTGAGCAATTTTCATGAAACTTTGGTAACTTGTTTATATCTATTGAGGGGGCCTCGGTGGCCGAGTGGTCTAGGTAGTTTGTCATGACTACTACTGATCACTAGCCTGTCAACGCTGGTGTTGTGAGTTGGAATCTCACCTGTGGCGGGGTGTGTTCGACTCCGATCTTAATTGACAAGGATTGCCAATTTTCTTACCGAAGGTCGGTGGTTCTCTCCGGGTACTCCGGCTTCCTCCAGCAATAAAAACTGGCCGCTGCGAAATGGCCAAAATGTGCTGAAAACTTATGGAACTTTGTTCATTAAAAAAGGGGGGATTTTTCACATGTCATGCTGTATCTTAAGAACGCATTGTCCGATTTCACTTTACACAGTTGTTTGTTGTGATAGTCTAAAGGTCTCTATACTTTATGGTGAAATTTTGATTTTCTGTTCTAGAGTGGGATTTGACTTATTCACCAAAAATAAGGAACAAAATCGAAGGGTCTATATTTTAATTTGTGAAAGTTAATTTTCTGGACGACGGCATATCATGCGCTCATGGCGCACCTGTTTATTAATATTGACTTATGCCACTAGTATACATTGCCTATTAAAAATTCAATGGGTTCATTTTATTTTTAGGTAACCTAACCATAGATTTGGACAGGGCACCTCAAACAGGAACCAGTCAGCCAAAACAGACTTTCAGCAGACAGGAACTAGAAATGGAATCAGCAGGAAGTTCATCCAAACAGGATGACAGTACACCTGGTAGCAGTCAAGAGGCATGGAGTAATGAGCAAATCAACAGGATTCCACATCATATTGTTATTGTAAAAGCAAGAGAACCAGAAGAAGTTTTGAAAAGTATATCTGTCAATAGCCAACCGAGTCAAGGATTAAATGAATCTCAGGTGGCTGGACTTTTAAGTGGTGACGATGGAAACGAATTATGTTCTAATTTAACCGACCCTTCTCACATACTAGCACACAATTCTGATCATGGCATGGAAATTGATGACAATACTCACTCATGATAATTGAAATTTTTATGCCTCGCCACAAATGTGGCCGGGGCATATAGATTTACCCTTTTTCGTCCGTACATCCTGGTTCGGTTACATTTTGCATTTATTTCACCACTACAGTGCTCTTGTATAGTACAACACAGTTCAGCAACAGTTGGATCACTATGACCTACATTTCATTCTTTAGTTCTGTGTAGGTTCATTTCTCAGAAACCTATAGTAATATATCAATGATATTTCACTGCTACAGTCCTCTTGTATAGTACAATGCAGTTCAGCAACACTCGGGTCACTATGACCTATATTTCATGACTTTGGTTAAGTTTTGCGTTTAGGTTCATTTCTCAGAAACCTATAGTAATATTGTGACGGTTGGGGGGGGGGGGGTCATAAACCTCAATATTGTTTTACAAACTCAAGATACCAGTAATTGGTGACACCCTGGTTGCGGGTAAAAGCTGGTTTGTATTAATATAATAAACACTTGTAGCGTGTCCTGGTTTGTATTAATGGTAGCTTATCCTGGTTTGTATTAATGGTAGCGTATTCTGGTTTTTATTAATGATTATGGTAGCGTAGCACTAAGCAGCCAAGTTTAGGTAATTGTGTGTATTGAAACCTTTGATATATTTTAAACTGTTTTTATTATAACAACAAAGATTTTGTATAGTTTAACAGTAACACTTTAATTATGTTACTCAAACTTCAACAAATACAATATATAAAAAGTAAAGCCCCAAGAAGATGGTTAAAATAACTGAGGATCCCTAAACCAGGTCATGGGAAAAGTCATGTCTAGTAATTTACTATATAGGTCAGTTTTACTACATAAACAAAGGGGACATACTCTGGCTATGTCAGCTGTACAATTCTGCAGGTGGCGTTGCCCTGGTTTAAATAATGGTAGAAAATACTAAAATAATCTAGGTGGTCAGTAATGGCAGTAGAAGATTGAAGAAGTCCGTTGCAGACGATTTTTTCCCTTTTATAGCGCTTGCCCTCTGCCCACAAAGTGTGGGCAAAATTAGACTAATTGATTGGCTCTGCCCACAGGTCATTAGGTCACTGGAGCAATGTATACATAATGTTACCTCGCAAGCATGTCGAAAGTACACAAAAATGGCGGAAACTATAAAGTGGCAGCGCCATGTGAAATGGAAACAAGGGAAAAATAGGGACAAGGAAACTTAATCCTAATGGGAAGAAGCCCCAGTTACAATATATTATCTTAGCATGAATGAATAAAACAGGTGAGACAGCGGGACAATGATTTTATAAGCAGAACTAAAGCTGGGAACATCACGGGACCCCCCTTGGTCAAACAGTGAGAACGAACTATACCCTAAATATTCCCATAATATCTCTAATAATATTACAACTATACATACATACAATGATATCGGGAACACGATACCTGAAATAGAAATAAATGTTCATGTGAACACCATTTCTACCCAATACACAAACGGTAAACGATAAGAACAAGAAAATGTGTGTAATTGGGTAGAGGAAAATGTAAACAACACTTTAAATTTAATAGTACATAGTACATTATAAGAATGAATATCGACTAAACCCTACACTTAGGCCTAACCTTAGCAATATATCAATGATATTTCACGACTACAGTCCTCTTGTATAGTACAACACAGTTCAGCATATTTGGGTCGCTGTGACCTACATTTAATGCTTCAGTGACCTTGGTTAAGTTTTGGTTTTATGTTCATTTGTCAGAAACATATAGTAATATATCATTTGTATAGTACAATGCAGTTCAGCAATACTTGGGTCACTATGACCTACATTTGATGCTTCAGTGACTTTGGTTAAGTTTTACGGTTAGGTTCATTTCTCAGAAACCTATAGAAATATATTAATGATATTTCACCAATACAGTGCTCTTGTATAGTACAACACAGTTCAGCAACACTTGGGTCGCTGTGACCTACATTTCATGCTTCAGTGACTGGTTAAGTTTTGCATTTAGGTTCATTTCTCAGAAACCTATAGTAGTATATCAATGATATTTCACCACTACTGTCCTCTTGTATAGTACAACACAGTTCAGCAACATCTATATTGTTTTTAGGACGGGGCATCTGTGTCTTATAGACACATTTTCAAGTTTTTATTTTAATTATATTTATTTATTGTGATACTAAGTGGCATGTATATTGAAAGTTAACTTATTTGTTTATCTGTAAGATTGTAAACAATAAATATTGTGAATTTTGATTTTATATTGTGTAGAAAGTTCTTTATTTGCAAGTTCTATTTTCTATAGCATAAGATCAGGTCAATTTCTGCTTTTGACAAGATCCAACTCTATTTAGAGCTGTGCATCCTTTATAAGATGAAAAAGGTAAAAATGTTTTGTTCCTTTAAATAAAGATGACTGTCAGGTTTGAACAACTTATTACTTTGGTTGAATGGTTGCCAAAAATGTCCCTTAAATTTTTATTCAGACCTTAAATAGAAAAATTAACCAAAAATATTTCTGAACTACCAACTGTGGTGTATTAGTCCCTTTCAAAATTGTATCTTGGACCAGTATTTTCACCATTTCTAAAATAGAAAAGTCATTCAAACAATATATTCACTTCTGAAAGTACCATGCCAAAAAGAACCACATGTTGATAGAATGGTTCTTTGATGGTTCCCATTCAAACTTTTTTACAAGTCCAAGGGGTCTGTAGATTTTAACTCACCTGGCCAAAGGCCATGTGAGCTTTTGTCATCACTTGGCATCTGTCGTCCATCCATCCATCTGTAAACTTTTATATTTTCATCATCTCCTCTGAAACCCCTGGACCTATTGAACTGAAACTTGGCCTGTAGTTCTATGGAAGGTCCTTTACAAAGTTTGCATAAATCATCCGGGTCCGTGAAACAAAATGGCAGCCATGATCATTTACATGTTCTGATTAGTCCAAATTTAAATATTCTGCTTTGAAACTGTAAAGCCAAATGAACTGATTTTTGGTATGGAGCATCTATGGAAGGTCCTTTACAAAGTTTGCATAAATCATCCCGTTCCGTGAAACAAAATGGCTGCTATGAGCATTTACATGTTCTGATTGGTTGAAATTTAAAACCTCTTCCCTGAAACCGTAAAGCCAAATGAACTGATTTTTGGTATGGAGCATCTATGGAAGGTCCTTTACAAGGTTTGCATAAATCATCCCGGTCCGTGAAACAAAATGGCCGTCATGAGCATTTACATATTCTGATTGGTCGAAATTTAAAACCTCCTCTAAAACCGTAAAGCCAAATGAACTGATTTTTGGTATAGAGCATCTATGGAAGGTCCTTTACAAACTTTGCAAAACTCATCCCAGTCCGTGAAACAAAATGGCCACCAGAAACCTTTATATGTTCTGATTGGTTGGAATTTAAAACCTCCTCTGGCCAATGAACTTATGATACTTGATATGAAGCATTTATGGAAGATCATTTACAAAGTTTCAAGAAATCAATCGTCTGTTAAATCAAATTAAAAGTTTGTGACTGCCAGGTGAGCGATACAGGCTCAGCCCACTGAGCCTCTTATTTATCACATGGTCACCATTACTAGAATCGAAAAAGCTACTATTAAAATCATTTAAAAATCTATTTCATAACTACTGGTTTAGATTGGACTAAAATTCAGTTAAATGGTCCTTATGTAGTACCCTTTTATAATTATATCCTATTGACTGGGGATAGCACAGATATAGCCACTATTACTATTACTATGGCATATGAATGGCAAATGTATTAAATACATGTTACCGACACAGGCTCCTTTGAGTCCCTAGAATGCATCATACAGTGGTAACTTGGTAACTACAAAATGTATATTCACATCAAACTGCCCCCTTTGACTGTAGCAGCAATATATCAATAATCGGAAACAAGATGAAAATATGGTTTTCATCATATTGAACTTGGGCTCATATAGATAACAATTTCTTCTTGTTTTAAAAGTTTATTTAAAAAAAATTTTGCTATAAAAGTGATATATTTTCCTTGAAAATAATGATTTCAACTTATTGCTGCAATGATCAAGATCGTTGATACGACTTGTTCTGCAGTTTGGGCAACAGAAGTTTCATGTATCAAACATATGCTAAAAGAACTCGGAAAGGAATTTGTTTTCGTCCAAGCTGATAATGCTGCTAATAATATCGTTATTGTGTGACATGAATTTTATATTGAGATTCTGCAAAAGGAAATCACAAATTCACCTGCATTCAAACGGACTAAATTTTTGGAAAATGACATCGTTAACACATAAACTTATTGCTACCTCTTTACAAGCAGAACCGAATTACCTGAAAGTTCCAACTATGTACTGGTTTCCGAAGCTGCACAAAACACCTTACAAATATAGATTTATTTCGTCTTCAAGCCATTGTTCCACCACTAAACTGTCTATTCTACGTACACTTGGTACAATCAAAAACCTGGTAATCGATTTTTCAAATAAGGTATACGAAAATAGTGGTATTAATTACTTTTGGGGTGTGAAAAATTCGTTGGAAGTACTTGAAGAATTACATACTCATATTGGTGATTTCGAATCTGTTCAAAGTTTTGGTTGTTCTACCCTATTTACCACTTTGTCTCATAATCTCATTAAGAAAAAATTCACATACCTAATTAAATGGATATTTAAAAAGTCAGCATGTGAATATATATGTTCAAACTCTTTTAGTTCGTTTTTTAGTAACGCCTAGCAAAAGAACTATGTCAATTGGACCTGCTTTGATATGATAACTGCATTTGAATTTTTACAAGATAACATTTTTGTTCGCTATGGAGATTCCGTATATCGCCAAGTTATCGGAATTCCAATGGGGGCTAACTGTGCACCACTTATTGCGGACCTGTTTCTGTATCGTTACGAATCACAATTTATAACTAAAATCAGCAAAGACCCAACGAAACAACATTTGATACAAAAATTTAATAACACTTTTTAGATATTTGCATGATATTTTGGCTGTCAATAATGACGACTTCAGTATGTACACTAAAGAGATTTATCCTGTTGAACTTACTTTAAATAAAGCTAATACTAACAATGAACACTAACCTTTCCTGTATCTTGATATCTATATCTCTAACGGGAAGCTTAATACTAAAATTTACGATAAGAGAGATGATTTTTAATTTCCTATTGTTAAGTGTCCGTTTTTAGATGGCGACGGTCCCTTGGCACCATCGTATGGTGTTTATATATCTCAACTTGTTTAATTCGCTCGTGTATGTAACAACGTATTTGATTTTAACGAAATAAATCTCTGTATTACTGAAAAATTATTACGCCAGGGATTTCGATATCACAAACTTGTCAAAACTTTTACTAAATTTTATCATCGGTACAAGGACCTCATTAGTAAATATAAATCAACGTGCAAACATCTTATATTTTAAGGTATTTCACATCCCATCTGTTATGGTAATATTCTATACAAAGCACAAAATGTTGTAATTCACCTGAAAAGCTAATCAAACCTTAAAACAGACTTATTTACTGTTGTAAAGTCATTAAAGATGGAATTTTTTGGAATTAATATTGATTCACTCATACGGTCTTTGCACCGGAAATAAACACATTTATTCTAAAACCAGTTGTTGACATGATACTCGGTTATGTTCTTCTCGTATAATTTATGATGGAATGATACTAAACTCCTAACGGGAGTCCTTAGTTTCTTCTGTTACCTTTTTTTTACATCGGACTCAGACATCTTTTGAACTGAGTTTTACTGTGTGTATCACTGTTTTTTTATTCCACGTTGGCTAGAGGCATAGGGGGATGGTTGAGATTTCACAAAACATGTTTAAACCCCGCCTCATTTTTGTGCCTGTCCCACGTCAGGAACCTTTAGCCTTTGTTAGTCTTGCGTGCTTTTTTAAATTTTGGTTCATTATTTATGTTTCGGAGTTTAGTGTGCCGTCCGTTTTGCTGAACTAGTATACATTATTGTTTAGGGGTCAGCTGAAGCCCGCCTCCGGTTGCGGGATCTTCTCGCTGCGTTGAAGACCCAGTTGTAGCCTTGAGCTGTTTCTCCTCTTTGGTCGGGTTGTTGTCTCTTTGACACATTACCCGTTTCCATTCTCTATTCTATTACTCAAAGTACAAAACCAATGTATATATTCAAATGAGATGGGATTTATCGGTAAATTCCAACAGAAAAAACATGCATTAAAGTTATGACACACATTTTACTGTTAGTTTCAATTGTATATCTTAAAACAGATATTACAAAATGTACTTTAAAGTGGCAATATAATTTCATTGTAGGCGTGCATGTTAATAGTTATTCCACATCTATATGAAGGATAACAGCATGATCACATTGTTTGCAATTTAACAAGGCCATTGAATAATTTATACGTAGCTAAAGCATCTTCCGAGTAATTATCACCTATTTTGTGTAATCAACTCCTCCTACAGTTTTCGATCCAGAGCCTTCAAACTTGGTAGAGTGTTTGTATATATAATGGACATGTGCACTTCCTATTATGGATACATTTGGAACATTTTTGCGGAGTTTCCGGATTGTGAAACTTCAATTTTTAGCAACATTCTTTAAGGAGGGTACCTATTTTGTGTCATCAACTCCTACTACAGTTTTCCACCCAGAGCCTTCAGAGTTGGTAGAATGTTTGAATATGTATTGGACATACTGCACCTCCTATTGTAGATACATTAGGAATACTTGCAGAATTCCCAGTTGCTGTAACATTACATATTCTTATAGTCTTCATTTCATCGATTACAATAACATTTACAAATTTCCACTCCTTGGTAATTGTTGAGTAATGTAACTCGACCATTTGATTCTTTGACCCATTTTTAAATGCTACAGTAGTTTACATTATAATCCTACTTTATCAATTGAAAGCAAGGATTATATATTCGGTTTCCACAGGATAATTGAAAGTATAAGTAAACTTAATGGAAATTTATAATGTTAAGCAGAATATTTGTGAAGTGAAAAATTAATTATTTGAATACTGGTTTCCACAATTTTAGAAAATATTGGTATTTAATCTGACTGCAGCTCATTTTGAACATTCTTATATTGCAATGTTCTAGAGGTATTCCCATTTAAAACTGTTCATTACTTTGTTAATGACCAGGAATGAAGGCCTATTAATACTTCTAACCTCTCCAACCAACCACAATGCATGACCCGTCGTGCTTTGATATTTAGCTTAAAACTACGTGTAGTGCAGTTGGAGAATTGTGGTCTGCAATGAAATAAAGGTCACAGTTTAATAGGTATTACACGTTTTTCATTTGTCAGCTTGCACGTTAAAAACCCGGCTCAGTGTGTCGGTCTAGTACAAAGCCGGGTTCATATTAAATCCCAAATTCAATAATGTAGGAAAGTGTGGAGGACAGTTTGAAACCATGTGTAACGTTTCAAAGTACTTTTGCATAGAAATTCCTTTTTTTCAAACTGCTGATTTCTGTTATACAGTATAGATTTAATGTAACCTTTAAAAAAATTCACATGGAAATGTTTTGTTTCAATTGAGAAAATTCTGATTTGTTTTGAGTGAGCGTAATACTCGAAAATGAACCTTGATATGTGACTTATCAGTGTGGTTTGATTTCTTTTGTGCTCGTTTATAATATTGCTGCGACTCAATTGGTATTTTATAATGGGTTATCCTTCTTTCCACGAATATTCGTTGGCTCTTAAACATTTTAGAATGGGTTATCCTTCTTTCCACGAATATTCGTTGACTCTTAAACGTTTCACAACAAGGCAGTAAAAAGGATGTGCTAATGCAAGGGCTCTTTTCTCCTGATACTGTTTCAATCGGTTAGTTTACCTGTGTAGGTTTAATTTTAAATGTATTGATACTATATTTATATGGATAATTGCGTCACACCTTGTTATTTTTACCTTGCCACTAATAAAGGCCAAGCTAATATATATATACATGTATTAGTTTATTAACACTTGATGATGAAAAAACTAATGAATTGAAATTTATAACTGAGCTATTGCTTTTGCGATACAGTACAGTGCATCATTGCCGGTGTTAAAGTAACTGTTACTGACATTATATTTTAAAGTATTAAATGGACAAGGACATTTCGAAATATCTACAAACTTGTACGCCAGAGAAACTAAAATAATTATGTCTTGGAATATTTTGAAACATTGGATCCTGTTTTGTCGAAACCTACAGTTTTAAGGTTTTAACTAAAGTGACGGTGCAATAATGGCCAGGGCATAATAATCACAATCAGCTATCCATTTTAATATGTAACATAAGTTTTAACAGGTTGTAAAAGGTTGAATAAAAAAAATACTCTACAAACTTATCAGATTTGTAGAATTTCTGCCTACATACATCACATATATTGTCACTGCGCGTAGGGATTTTAAAGTGTTCAAGTTGTGCCTGAATTTTTTGTTTAGACAATGATTTGCAGCATGCAAAACACAATGTTATAAATAGAAAAACCTATAGTCCACTTTCACTACCATTTACTCGTGTAAGCACAGCAATATAATAAAACTTGGGGAGGAACTTGCACAATGGAACGGGGGAATCTTGAATTTATTTTGTGCTAAAAATTTAGTAATTAAAAATTTTAGGTAGGGAAAATTAAGACAGAAAGCTTTTGCGGTTTTAAAAATTATGACAAAAATGCGAATCTAGCAAGAAACCAAAAACTTGGCTCTCTCCGAGATTCGAACTCGCAAACAATTTAATTGTTTTTAATAACCAACAACAGTACCGACTGAGCTGTGACCGCCATGCATTTAATAGGTAAGTTAAAGGTATATATAAATTAAAGTATTGAATTGATTTTTTAAAGAAAAGTTCCATTTTCACTAAAAAGCACATTTAGAACCAAAACAGGAAATACACAAAATTTCACCATTAGTGCAGTCTTTCAGGAAAACGTTTTTTTGTATTTGGTTCCTGAGGTGCTTGTCAGGGAATTCCCACTTAAAAGTTGCGGACCCCCCCTCCCGAAAATGAGCTTACTGTAAGCTTTTTGTTGGATTTATCAACGGAGAAAATTTAGAAATTGAAACACAAATAGAAACTTTTTTTATTATGAGAAAATTGAGAAAAGATAAATTTCACAGATAATAACTACTTTCAGAAAATGGCCCTCTGAGTGAAACATTTTCTCGCCTTATTGGCCCAACCTCTTTGGCTGTGTCTTCTACGTACACTTTACTAGCTATTATTTTAGTGCTATTCGACATGATAAAACTTGTAGTGTTATGAAGTTCGACTAAATATTGAATAAAACAGAATATTCAACCGCGTTTACAGAATTCGATTTTAAACCTTGTTACTGAACACCCGTATCATGCAACTAAACATTAGGTTCTAGTATTTAGGACGATTGTCACTGCCGCCATTGACAATTTTAGACTGACTTTTTTGAGTTAATACTGTACTGGTACGAAACATAGTTGTTCTTCAAATGCTAATACAAACAAAGAAGGCAGTAAAGTTTTCACATATGTGAAAATGTTAGGATATGGGGTAAGTGTTAATGGGACATTCCATAGTTTTTAAACAAGAAAAAAGTACGTCTAGGGGTATTCGTGTGATTTTCAACAAAGAGTAACCACTCCAACTACAATACAAGTATAAAATGGCCCCCATAACTATGGTGTCAAAATTCAGTGGCGGATTTAGCGCGGGGTGGGGAGGGGGCACATGGGCACGTACCCCCCAGTTGAGGTCACCTAAAAAAATTTATACGTAAAATTACTAGATACAGAGCTTCACATCGTTGAATATGGTCATAATTACCAAAGGCAAATTTTAAGAAAGTGACCATAACATATGTTATCTATTGTAATGGTTGATTGACACCTAGTTGTGAAAATTAACATGTATGTTACTTTTTACAAATCTGATAATAAAGATAAGAGTAAATGAGATGGAAATGTATCACATGCAGAAAGTAAAATTAATTTTCCACCAGTGCCCCTTGACGATTTGCAAGTGTTTAATTGAACATGCACCCTTCTTATACAATGTCTTAATTACTTATTGATTAATTGTTAGCTGACATGTATTGTTTTAAATACAAACAAAAGCTTATTAAAAGATGTCTATATATATATATATTTTTTTTATTTAATATGTTTGAAATCCATCAATAGGTAAGTAAAAATATCTGGACTATTTCTTTTTTAATTTAAGTGTGTTGTTAGTACAAATAGGCATTTACAATATCTAAAAAATCTTTACTACCATGATGTGTTTAAACTGTTCCGACATATGAGAGGTACATCAACATTTTTTTTTATAATTTTTATATCAGTAAGACTTCTGAAATATAAATTTAAAACCTTTAATTTAATAAATTTTCATTTATTTCATTTAAAACTTGAAGATATTAATAATTGTCAAAAAATTTCTTTTCTCAGTTGATTATTTTTTAGCACCTTGGTGGCCGTGTAAAAGAACAAAAGTTTGAGATCCATTTTGACATTTGATACATGTAACGTCAGAGAATCCAAACTGCACTGTCTACCGAAAATGCAGAGCTTCAATCATTATATTTTTAACTTTAAAACTGCCATCTTTCAGTGATTTTGCTTGACATTTTTGACGGAACAAAATTATTAATTATTGAAGGTCTAACTAATTACTTAATTTGGGTCCCCTTTTCAGTTCGCTCATGGTACGTTTTTCAATCATGGATAAGTTGATGTCATCACTTTGGAAATGTTACGGTCTTCATCACGAATATCGAAGATGATATTGGACCTGTTCCCACAGTAGTAACATTTCACGCACCTCCATTGATTCACTTTGTTGAACTTCACGACGGGTGTCGCATACGGAGCAGTAACTGCTTGCCCTTCCGGAGCACCTGAGTTCACTTTTGGTTTTTATAGGAGTTTGTGTTTTTCATTGTTTTTTAGTTTTCAGTGTTTATTTGTTGTGCTTGTGGTTATTCATTTTCCTTCCCGGCTATGATGAATTGAGTTTTTTTTTGTTTGCTCCTTAGGTGTATTTATCTTCTTTCTTACAATCACCAATCATGCACAGAGACCATGGAGGACCAGAGTTCCAACTAAATATCCTGACATTTTGTTGTACAACCTGACAATAGCAGTAAAAATATAACAATTTCATAAGCTTCTGTGACGTTAACCAAAAAGAAGATATGATGTTGAACCCCCCCCCCCCCCCCCCTGTCGACCCTCTGGATCCGCCCCTGAAATTCAATAAAAGTATATAAAAAAAATAAAATATAAACTAAGTATTTGAAACAATAAAATAACAAGTAGATAAGAGACAGCCACTGGAAAATATAGGGTCTAGGCTTGGGAAGGTATATATGGAATATGGCGGGGTTGAACATGTTTGTGAGTATTCATCTTTCCAACGAAATCCTGGATCAGTGGCTATACAATAAGACCATTATTGATCGGCAAACGTGATTTTTGAGTATTGTTGAATTATAAACTATCGGCAAACAGGTTGTGGCTACACAACAGATCCAAAAATAGCTTACCCCCTACAATTCAACATTATCAATCTGCGGACAAAATATAAAATCATTCCCTTTTGTAGCAGCCAAGAAAACTTTCACGAACATTTTTCTAGTGTTTTGAGTGGTGTTGAATTTTTAACTATCGGCAAACAGGATGTGTCTGCACGACAGATCCAAAAATAGCTTACGCGCTACAACTCAACATTATCAAGCTGCAGACAAAATATAAAATCATTCCCTTCTGTAGAAGCCAAGAAATCTTTGAGGAAAGTTTCCTACCCAAGGTCTTTCGGGCGGACGGACGGAAGGACGGTACGACGGAGTCAAGCGGTTACTAGACCTGCTTTTGCCTTGGGGACGCAGGTAAAAACCAGTCTTAATAAATAATTAATTCAGAAAGTTTGGTACCAGAAGAAAAGAATGTAAAGGGTACTTATATTTCCTCGGTGTTAACTGACAGCTAGCTAACAGTGTTGACATGCTGAGAAAGGATCATTGCCGTATACTGTATATTGTGTACGTACATGTATACAAACGGAATATGGAACCATCTTCAATTTTGACTTATTTTTCAGTGGCTTTCCAACTTTGAAAATCAAAAAGAGAAGGTAAGATTCCATTTGAACCCCCCCCCCCCCCCCATATATATATATATATTACTTATTCCGTAATTACGGGGGTTCAAAAGGAAGTCTTTCCAATTAGAACCCACAACGGACTCTGAGAACTAGTGTAAATATCGGAACTAAAGTTTAAAAATTGATGAAGAATAAATATATGTTTAATTCTAAGATTGATATTCTGTTATAAAAATATTTTGTGTAGATGGATTAAAACATTTCATCAACATTAGCATTTCAAAGTAACTCTAGCCGATTCATTAGCATAAATCTGTAAAGTTTTAGATATCTGATTTTTGTCAAATTCATGGTCATAATGGCTCCCAATCTTGTTTAATGCATCTGAGTGGTATGGTGGTTTGGTGTTTTAATTTTGTTATATATGATCCTATATAGACCTTAGTCAGTAGATATATGTGATAAGGTTTCGGAATTTAAATGTGCGAGTTATTATTTCAAGCATTTCCATGGGATTTCTACATTTTTGGGGGTTTAATTTCTTTAAGTGCATCTGTATATGCTATGTAGGAAAGTGCGGATATTACTGTCATCTCTGACAGCACTTCTAGTTTATAGATAGATCTCTCGTGATTCAAAAACCACTATCTGTATGAATATATGTTATTGCACAGATTTACAGACATATTCCAGACATTTTTATAAATAATAGAATATGTTAAGGTATATTTGTCACCGATATTGGCATTCTAATTATTTTACAAAGAAGGCATAATTTTCTCATCCTCAGTATCACAATAAACATCAACACATGGTTAAAGACATGCAAATATTATCAAAGGGCAACATCCTTCAATACTTTGTTGTAGCGGTGTTACTGTCTGAATTTTAGGAAAACAGAACATTTTTTTCGGTCCTTGACAAATGCGTGCAGGACAACATTACCATTATTTTGGTTCGGCGAAGAACATTGGTAGAAAAGAGAAAGTGGACATTTTCGAAAATGAAATATATTTCCGCAAATGATTACTGACCTTTGTCGTTAGTCGGGCAGTTGCCCGCTACTTACAAAGGGGAAATGGAAGTAAGAATTTGAGCATGTTATATATTTGGTATTTCCCTCAAATTAAAACTGGAACTAAAAGTCAGATTATTTACAGTTTGAAATAGCTCAAAATCGTGACCATTTACAATTCTGTTCGGGCTCTGAAATTGTGTACAAGCCAGTATATTAGTTCCTATTATTTTTGCTACTTAGAAAGTGTATTTTCAATTTTATTCAAGATGCTAGTGCTGGTTCTTGAATATTTTTCATTTTGAACAGATTAACAGATGGTTGCTGTAATATTTCGTAAAGGATAACAAATTCCCATCAGTCGGAACTAGGGGGTAATCAAAAGTTAAGAACTAAATGGCCAGAAAAAATACCAAAAATATTCCATTTCCCAAATAAAAACATGGAATGTCTGAAGAAAGTTTTTTACTCTGTATATAATACGATTTTCGGTTTGAGTGTGTAATTCATCGAAGTTGGGTAAAATATGATATCACTACAAACGAATGTGACGTATTTGAATATATGCAAGTTTCCGGTTTCCAAAGGTTGAATTAGGCTGATCTTTATTAGTAAAAGCACTGAACTGTAGTAAAGGCACTAGTTTTTCAACAAGAAATCAGTTGAAGACTCTTAGTAGGTTTCTTATATAGACGAGAATTTAGTTATCCAAAATAATTCGACATCTTACAATTTGGTATTTCAACAATACCTTTTAAAAGAAAAAACCTATTTTGAATTACTGAACCGTTAAACTAGCCTTTCTGTTTCAAAATTTCTGTCTCATTCATTGTTTTAAATATAACATTCGTTTTGTACCGCATTATGTTTAAGAGAACACTTTTTCTATAGCAAGTTGTGTACAACTAAAAGAGAATGTTTGTATACATTTTGAAAATTCTTGCAAGTACACGATAAATGTAAAATGTATTAATAAAAGCTTTACTTGCAAATTGTTTAATTTTCAATTTTTTTATTTTTCATAACTCAGATTTGGGAACTTCATTTTCAACTTAATTCTTTACTTTTTGTGATGTTTTAACAATGAAAAAAACATTGACAAAAACTGCCAGATCAGCAATCCGATAGGAAGAAAAGCATCGCACCAATTCTTCACCAATAAAAAAATCATGAAAACGAACAACAAGGATTGCGTGGGCTATCGGTATGAAACCATACCAGTTAATTAATAATTAAACTAATTTCTAATAGATTTCTCTCATACATACACTTTTTTAATTAAATTTTATTATACACTGATTTACAAAAGTAAAATTGGATTGTCTACGTTGCATGATCTGAATTAGCAGTTTTAATTTGTGCAATATAATTTTCCTTTTAATACATTATGTATCAATGTTGAGTTTATATCACGATATTTTAAAGACGATAAACATATCACTGAGCACCCCTTCTCGTGATTATACCATATATTTTAGATTTTGTGAAACTTACCGGAATAACATCAAAGACTTAATATCATATAAATTTATTCCATTTCTCTTGTTTTATGATTAACCCTTCGTAACCATTTGGATTATTAATTCATCTGAATCGACCTCCCATATAATACAATAACTATACTGTTAAAGGCAATAGGGAAATCAAAATTTATAAATTCATCATATCAGATCGGCTTTTGTCTTTGAAGCTGTCGTGTATAGATAGAGTCTTCCTCCCTATTAATTATGTTGAAAATAAAAACGCACATGAAATCTAGTTATAAAGAGAATTGTTTAACAAACCGTCTAGATTATTTACCTGATATAAAATCCATTCCATTTTTTACACTTGCAAATTTTGTGTTTATTTTCATTTTAAATATTTGTTTTGAAATATTGTTCAAAAGATATGATCATTTTTTGTTTATTTATGGCCTGTTAATATTTCTATGCATGTTAGTTCAGAATGCTAATTAGTATCAATGATATGAGTGAAAGTGCAACTAACCCATGCACGATAAGTCCAAGAAAACGCAATATGCACATTATTATATAAACGATAAAAGAATTAATCAACAAAATGAAAGGATATATACGACTGATATACGATTAAAGTGTAATACAAATCATTAATTGAGATAAGGGATTACAGATCTCAGGGGGATATGACAACTTTTTATGACATTAATCCAATAGGTTCTAACTGATGACGCTAATTTTAACATACTTCACCATTTGTTTCTCCTCTTGATTGTTATTTTTATATTATCAATTAAGCTGTCTACGGCTTCCCATCACGATTAGGGAGGCGAGAGCACTGTTAGCACATCAGAATGTCCTTTGTTGCTGACTCTAGCACAAAAAGAACATAAGTATTGAAAAGGGTTAAGAGGTTGCCGCCCAAATCTGAAGAAAAATGGAAAAGAATGCTGTTTTTCGTCTACCAATCTATTTTTGGTTGACAAATTTTAGATAATTATTTTAACAATACAAAGAGGACTGTTGTTTAGATTATGATGAATCGAGTACACGTGTACATATAAAAATATGATACTTTTTAAAATCTAAAAGTATTGACCGGAGATATTAATAGCATTGTTCAGGTTTATAAGTTTTGGGGTAAAAAGGAGTTGTTAAATCAGGGTATAACAAAATGATATTGTATCAACACCGGCACATTTCACATTCTCAGCCCAACCCAAGCCCATTTCACATCTGCGTCAAGTTTCGGTATCAACCTAGGCCCATTTCACATCTGCGGCAAGTTTCTGTATCAACCCAGGCCCATTTCACATCTGTGGTAAGTTTCTGTATCAACCCAGGCCGATTTCACATCTCTGGCAAGTTTCTGTATCAACCTAGGCCCATTTCACATCTGCGGTAAGTTTCTTTATCAGATTTTCCCGACTTCATGTTTGTGTGTTGAAAGCTCCTTGCAATTATAGTTTTCTTGTGGACTGATATAAACACGTTGGACAAAATGAGCTATATGAACACCCAGGTCTAAGACTACGTTAGAAAAATAAGAAGAGTTAATCAATTATTATAAATATAGATTATACACTGATTTACAAAAGTAAATACAACAACGAGTATGCATGGACGATAACAAAAACTAAACGAGGAACATGAACCTCAGAAAAAAGTGAACGTAACTGGCTCGAAAGGAAAAGCACTTCCTCCCTCTTTTTAACACAACTTTCAGCCTGATCAGTCAAAATCTCAAAACTGGTTTGTGTATTCATTAGTCAGATCTTTAGACAATGTCAATTATTTAATCGAACGGTACATGTAAATTATCTAACAGAACCGAAGGTGAAAGCTTGAACTTTAATGTATAGGGACAACACAAACATTGAACAAAACAATATGCAAAAACAACACCGATCACTTAATCCGGGCTTTTAATGAGACAACCGCCATACTGTTCATTTGTCAATTCCTGTACAAAGTTCGGTGACAGAGAATTAGGAAATCTGATTACTCCATAACGATAAACCAGTTTGTGATGAAGTTTTGAAGCGTTGAATTCGTCCTTGAAACAATATGTCCTTTGTTGTTTTTATGTCAGCCCTAGAGAAAGCGTATTTGTGAAAGTATACCTCACCGGCTGTACTGGAATATTGATACTTATCAGTAGGAAAGTACGGGAAATTGACGGTATTGCTTTTATCATACAGTTCCGTTTGTAATATTCCTTTGTCGTCAATTTTAGGTCTAGATATATAGGAAAGAGGTTTTCAAGTATCCTTATTCAACAGGATAACTGAGGTAGAATAAATGCATATGCTCACCAAATCGCAATTTGTTTAGTGATGAGACAGTTTAGTGCTGAACTTAAAGGCTTAGGCTTTTTTAACTTTTTTTCCCTAATTATCTCTTGGGATAAGTTTGGAGATTTTCTAATTGTGCTAAACATTTATTTTCGCATTATGTAACACTGTATATCCAAAGAAGAGAACTTCCGAATTATGTAACACTATCTCTAAAAGAGTGCCCTCCTGTATCAGGTAACATCGCATCTTCAGAACTAAGCATTTAAAATATTTGTAGTATCGTTAATAATCAGATTTTATCTTAAATGAAAAGTATAAATTTTCTAAATGGGTACTTTTCTTCTGCGAAAACGTAATGCTGAGTTCTTTTTAAAGCCTTTGGAATATGTTAGACGGTATAAAAAAAACCAATATAGCATACACAGACTTTCAAGAGAAATTAACTAGTTAAAGACAATATATGCTAATTCTGCATGCAGTATTTATTGCAGTTAGATTATACAATCATTTAAAATTAATTTAGATTCCAGGAAAATAATTAAACCATTGTTTCATTAAAAGATTAAATGAGATAATATGCAACAATGATCGAGCCATTAATAAAAACATACTTCTTTATCTGTAGTGAAAATTTTAAATTAAAGATACATTGATACGAAATAAATGGAGAAGAAACAAATTCAACATTTGAATCGTGCAGAAAACAATGATTTCGTTGTTTTTCTTTATCTTCTAAAGAGGACAAATATAAGGAGCAATCCGAACAAACGTAATCCATTAGACAGACAAAACCCGGGAACACAAATGAACGACCACAAGCACAACAAATAAACACTGAAAACTAAAAAAAAACAATGAACAACACGAAATCCTATAAAAACCAGGAGTGAACTCAGGTGCTCCGGAAGGGTGAGCAGTTGCTGCTGCGTATACGGCACACGTCATGAAGTTCAACAAATTCAATCCAGTGGTAGTCACAAATCGGTGGAGGTACATGAAATGTTACGACAGTGGGAACAGGTCCAACATCATCTTAGATATTGGAACACTGTAACAGTCAATCAATTCGTGATGACGACCGTAAAATTTCCTAAGTGATGGCATCAACTTATCCCTGATAAACCCCTGGTTAAGAAGCTTTTGTGACAGCAGTAATCCTCTTTCTCGAAAGTCGTGGTAACTCACGCATGCCCTTGAATATCGGATAAGCTGAGAAACGTAGACGCCATATGCAGGCGATGCTGGTGTATTGCTACTCAAGAAGGGAAAGTTAACAATAGGAAAGTCGAAGTCATCACGTTTGTCATAAAGTTTTGTTTTCAGATATCCCTCATTGTCTATTTCGAGAATCAAATCCAAATATGAAGCGGACTTTGATGTATCTGTAGTATCCTTAATTTCAAGTTCGCTAGGGTAGATGAGATGCAGAAAGTCATGGAATTTATCGTTATTTAACGACAACATGTCATCTATATAACGAAAAGTGAAATTAATGGATTGGGCTAGTTTCTTTTTGTTTTCACGCAGAAGCCCTTGAAAGAAGTCCGCTTCATATGAGTACAGAAACAGATCGGCGAGGAGAGGTGCACAGTTGGTTCCCATTGAAATGCCGATTGTTTGTTGAAAAATCCGATCACCAAATTCAACAAATATGTTGTATATGAGAAAATCTAACATGTTTGTAATTTCATCTTCAGAATACTTTTTGTCAGAATCAGAGTGGTCTTTAACGAAATAAAAGTGTTGTCGAGGCCTTTGGTGATTTGTTAATACTGCATTGTATGCTATAGTGTTTAAAAATGAAAGTAAAGTACTTAGAGGTTTTCGTACTGTCTCCAACAAGGGTTATGTAAATTTTATTCAAGACTTAAGTTCAACTAATACTGCAGACTAATGATTGCTGGGTGTTACGAGTAAATGCCATCCATGTAGCTGATCGATTATGAAATATTGTAAGGGGACCAGGGGTCTTGTCAGGATAGACATCATCTTCTGTTTACACTAGCCAGGGTGCCAATTCTAACGTCTCTGATTTGGTCCAGCCTGTATTTATTTTACTATATAAAATCCAGGGAGGATGAATTCCAGTACGGTAATTTTACCAGACCAAAATCGCCAATACATGCATACTTGACTGCAGATGATTGGAGTAACCATTTGTTCAACCTTGGTAAGTTTTCATGTATGTATAATTATCTACTAGATAATTTCAGTTCCATCTTGTAGTAAAAGAAAGATAAATCACAGGGCAGTATAATTTATTAATCTGTTCTGATATGTTCTTTTCTGATATGAATAAAGTATAACAATATAACATATTATTAAATATTATGATCCACTTCCTGGCAAAAAATTACAATTGGCACATCCAGAATATTATAACACTAAAACTGGACAAAACTATGGTCGAAAAATACTAATCTGGTCCCTTATTTGTGGAAAAATATGTTATAGGTCGATGTGACGGGGAATAGCTGCTAGCTGTTTCTACTTTTAATTTTCATATATTATTCTGGAGGTCTCCCTGGAAAAGGACTATTTATTGAAACCATTTGCTGAGTATAGGATTTCATTATTATGAAATATTTATGTACCTTTCCTGGTTACTGTTCTGTTAACTGTAAATAAATAATATTCTGCGAAAATTCAATTCTGGAGATTTGGCTCTAGTTTTGTATGTACCGCTCTTGGCAGCTATTCCCCATTTTTGACAGGTGCCCCCGTTTATATAGGAAAATTCCGGGTCACATGACGCCGATTGACCAATCGCGATAATCGTTATAAAAATACCTCGAGGAGCAGTGCCAGGATTTGGGATGAACTTTCGTGTTTACTGAACTAATTATTACATGTCAGCTTGCCAGCTTCTTGCCAATTATTAGCCATGGCTATATAGAAATTAGGTAAATAGGTATGAAAATGAGAAAATATTAAAAACGTAACCGGGCAAGCGTAAAACCATTTGCCAGGTAGTGGCGGTATAATACAAAAATGGCGTAGCAGACTGTAATTTGGCTGTCTGCAAATAATTCTGCAAATAATTCCCACAAAACGTACATTTTATCAATAAACTTCACATGAATAAGTATAACCAATAAGATTATTAGCGTTGCAATGCTTTGAAAATAGACGCTTCGTATTTTTACATGCCCTAATAATTATAGCAGACGACTTTTGTCGCAAACGATAAAACTTTGTAGACGACGTTTGTTTACATTTTGAAACTTGGAAAAACGTGAAATATGTGCCTTTTTCTTGAATCAAGTGATCAATTATCATTATAAAATATGAATTCATTATAAAATACGTTAAGCACACGAAATTTGAGCCATGTGCAATTTTGGAAACAATTATTTCAACATTGTAACTGATAACAATTCGCAATATTGTAAAAATCCTAACTTTCATTGTCACACTGTGACAAAATTAATTAACATCTTTTATTGAATAATTATTAATAAAAACACTTAACTTTGTTTAAAAAGAATTAATTTAACTTGAAACATTTTAACATTATAAAAATAATTTGGAAACATTGGAAATAAAAAAAAATGTTGGGCCTTAGGGCCCTAGGCCTACCTCTAACAATATAAACAGCAGTGTTTCATCAATATGCAAGAAAAACGGAGAAGTAAACTAAGAGAAAAAGTAATGTAAAAAAAAACATGCAGGTTTTATTTCCTAGTATTGGAACCTTGACCTACATAACGGAAATATTTTTCATCATGAAAAAATGGAAAAACTAGGTCCATTGAATGAGCCTTGTGATATTAAGGTATAGAAACATATGTGGTTATCAAATCAGCTATTAAGTGCGCGGGGCCTCCGTGGCCGAGTGGTATAGGTAGTTCGTCATGACTACTAATGATCACTAGCCTGCCAACACTGGGTTTCAGATGTGGCGGGGTGTGTTCGACTCCTATCTAAATTGACAAGGATTGCCAATTTTCCTACCGAAGGTCGGTGGTTCTCTCCGGGTACTCCACCAATAAAAAATGGCCGCCGCCAAATAGCCAAATGTGCTTAAAACGGCATAAAACCCCAACTAAAACAAAATTAAGTGCGCACAATTAGCACCCATAGGAATACCTATCACTTTTCAGAAAAATTTGTCATCAAACCGAACATACATATTACCATTGAAAACTGGTTGCATTGTTAGTTTCCAAATATTACTAGTATGATTTGTACAATTTTTATACAGTCTACCTTTGAAAAAAGAATTTTAACTGTTGCATGAGATATTTTCAAAACAATACTTTTCAGATAGGAAGATTTTTGCTCGTTGCGAGGTACAGTATATACTTGTAAATAAGTCGGAATTTTGAATCCTCAGCATTTATTTAATCCAAAATATATGAAGAACTTAACTTAAATAGGTACTGCCACTGTTTCTATATGCTTTATTATGAATTCAAAATTAAAACTTTGATATTGGGTGAAAGCACACAGTAAAACTACAATCTATGCATTGGAGCGAAATTAAAATACAATTTTAGAAGTAAATACATAGCAGGCAGTGCGTAATAATCAGTACTGAAGCAACCAAGAAGACGTAAATCAAAGAGGCAGACAAAACCGGGAATAAAAATGGGAACAAAAGAACAGTACAAACTCCAGTAGAAAACCAAGAAGTGAACCCAGGTACTCAAGACCGAGAAGGGTAAGCAGTTTCTGGACAGTTTATGCGGCAATTATTGTACATAATTCTAGAGATCTAACATATCTAATCAATGCCATCTTTTAATTACACACAATTCTACGCACAAAATAGTCAAATTTCAACCTAAACTGAAGAAATGCTAAATGTCCAAGACACTTCATTATTTAACAAAGCATACAGAGTTTTTATCGTTGTTTCCAGTGAAATCCTTGCAGATCAGAAGAAAAGTCCTTTTCAAACTGATGGATGAATTATTGTTTAACGTCCAGTGGCAACCAGGTGCATATCAGGACGAGAACATGTTGATATGATAATGAATATGATCCCTGCTTTGTACTAGGCCGACACGCTAAGTCGGATTTTTGATGTGCTAGCTCACGAGGTAACTGTCCGCAGGAAGACATATCACCTCACTCGGACACATTATACTGACTCCGAGCCGACCAGTCTTTGCTCTTACTCCTAGATACCGCGTGCTTGGCGGAGAAGCAGCAAATACCAATTTTAATGTCTTTGGTTTGACCCGGCCGGGGATCGAACCCGTGACCTTCCGCACTCGGGGCGAGCACGTTAACACGAGACCACCGAGGCGGTCCTTTTCAAACTGAAAGTTCGAGAATAAAGTGTTGCTTTAGAAAAGAAACAAAGAAAAACCCAACGACAATGCAATACATGAACAATTACGAGAATGTATTCATCAGATACAGCACACAGTCTCGTTCGTTTTCTTGGCCGTATTGACATATTTGAAAATTTACAACTTTTACGGATATTCATATGAATGAATAACAAGTAATTACAATTGAAATTTTCATTTCATGTAAAATATTACTTTCTGCGCTTATAAAATGGTGCAATTAAAAGTATAAATTTGTCATTAAAACTACGACGTGACCATCGATGGAAAAATTATAATCTACAATTTGAATGGAAAGACTTCGTATACATAAGATAATTGTAATATTCTCTATTTTGTATGCCCTTTGAATGTTTAAATTAGCAATAAATCCGACTGGTATCCAGGAAATTTATTTTGATAAATCCATTGTGACATTTTCGACGTTTTGTGTTAACTCTAGAAATCCATACATCAATAAAGATGGAATTAACCCATCATCTATATGCGTTAAAAACGAATCCATATTACCAATGAAAATTAATGTTTCGGCGTTGTCAATTTCAACAAAACTTCTGTATGCATGACTCGTTGGCTCGGATTTTCTTCTTTGCCCATCAAAATTGGAATTGACATACACTTTGCACATTTTGATAGCGTTTGCGCAATCAAGCGTTCTGGAGGTGTCATGTACCATTTGGCCTAGGAGATTAACCTCCGCTCGGGTTATAATTTTTGTTAGGTTTCCACTATTTTTCTCAATTTTATTGATAATTCTATTTTCCACTTTGTGAATAATAAACTCCAGAGTAATGTAAGATAGTGATATCATATGGCAGTTTCTCCAACGGCAATAACTTTAGAGGAAAATTGTATATAGAAGAGTTTAATTACTGCTTGAAAATCCAATTTAGCAGTAGATTTTTTAGTATCATATTAGAATCTTAATATTGTTTTGTCAGAGCAAGTTTTTGTCAAGAAGTCTTCTAATGTCAACAAAAATAACTAAGTTTCCTTGAAAGCCGACTGTAAAATCAATTTTATTATGGTTTGTAAAATTGAATTTCACATTGAAATAAATTTCAGGCATATACCACATATAGATTGGTATTTTCAGAGGATTCAATTTTCTTTGCTTATTTTACAATAAAAAATTTCATAGACTTGTTCGTTAACGATAGTATTTTAAAGTATGTCGCTTATTTTACAGGAAGTTATATATGAAATATAGAATGTATCTCCTTATATCATATGATGCTTATATCGTAGTAAATGAAACAAGTATCAAAAGTACATGCAACTTATTTAAATCTTTCATTTCATTGTATCACAACGTCTCTACTTTGTACTGGTTACCTTAATTACATAAAGCTCCACTTTAAGGTTCATTTCATTTGTGTATCTTATGATTTAATGTAGCATCACTAAATTGTCTGTCTTTCTTAGCTCTGGAGTTCATTAAAGACCTTGTTATTAATTATTGTACTAAATTCATTAAAATTTATGGACATTCTGCAATCAACTACTTTTGGCGTGTTTAGAATAGTCTTGAGTTTTTGATAAATTGAAGGACACCAACTGAAGTTCGATGATAAAATAAAATGGTATTTTGAATCTTCTTGTTTAAATTTTATTTGTTGCAAAAATTTTAAAGCCTTTTTCAGCAATAACAATTATTTTAAAAAATACTGTTTTTGGACATGAGAAGACATGATCAAAGCCTTGACTACTTACTAAACAACATTTATGAGAGCTTTGGCAAAACTATCGTCATGCCATTAGAATTCATGTGGGTACAAATTGTGTTCCTCTTATTACAGTGATAAGTTTATTTTTACATCTTTACGAACAGCTTTCATGAAAAAGTTACATAGATATGAAATTAAATGTAAAGAAGGATTGCGTAAAGATAAAAAATTGATTTTAGCAATAAGTACTCTGACGCTGATGGTGTTAACATGTTGGAATTTTAGTCGACAATATAATATTTTAGTTTGGATGACAGTTTTTTAAACAAGGATTATTTGCATCTTATCATCTTATCTATTTCAGTGAGATTGAAATTAAAAGAGACCACCTGTACAGCCTCTTCTCCAATTATACCTAGACTTATACAAGTATGACAAAAGCCGATTGAAATCTAAACTTTTATACAAAAGCTCTGATATGACTTTTCACTTAAGACTTTCGTGTTATGTCTCAACAGATCCAACGATATAGTCCGTCCGAGGCATGATGCAAGAGACTTGTCAGTAAAAGAAAATTTAGTGGTCAGCACTACATTGACAAGATGGGTATTGGTAATAACTTGGTAACCCCACGCATGAGCACACTATGATACCAAAGGAAAACATTAACACATGATCAATATCTATACGTATGTGTTATCTTCCTTTGGTATTGCTGTAAGTGATGAAAATAGTAGCCTCCCTTCCATTCATTGGATACCTGAAAACTCATAGGCAGCTGAATATTGCTGTGTTAATGGTTCACTTGCTGCGGTTAAGTATGGACCCAAGGGTTATTGTTATAAAGCCTTCGCTAGAGGTGTGTAAATCAAATGTGGATTCATATAAATTCTTGCATGAAAAAAATTACGATTTTGATTTTCCAATTACTAATTTCCCCTTTCTCCACGGAGACGTGCCTGTGGCACAATCGTATGGTGTGTACATATAACAACTTGTACGTTTTGCACGGATTTGCTCTTGGTTAGAAGGATTTAATGACTGAAACCATACGATTACTTAGAAACTTATAATACAGGGTTAAAGATTTCAGAAGCTGCTTATTGCTTTCAAAAAGTTTTTTTATAGCTATCTTTTAGCTAAATACCGAGCTTCTATGAACGGGTTTTTTTCATCCTAGTTTCTATCGTAAGATCGGGAATAAATGGGAAAATCTTGCCAATAACCCACAGAAACTCGTGCATTACTTAAAATCTCTTCACATTAAGAGCTTATATATATGAAATTTTATGTAATTTTTCCCAATAACTTGTACTTTTCAAATTCATACAGGCCTCTCACTAATACTAGCGATTTCTATTGAACTCCGTGATGAAATTCCATTAAACCCGTTACAGGAGTGTTATTTATATTTTGTTTAATAGACGACAGTCTCCGACCAGTAGCTATGACAGCTTCAGATAGTTTTAAAGTTAAAACGAGCAGCTTTAGACCACGCTGTCTAAATTATGTACCATCTTACCTATTTTAACTTTTCTGGCTAGCGGTCATCTTGTTGGTAAAATCTAAAGTTTGTTTCACATTCTACTACACCGATTTTGACAAGATGCAAGAGTGAGAGTGACGTTGGGTTCATGATGGAATTTTTTTCCACAATATGTTTGTGAAATCTGGAGGTTCCATTTGCGGAATGCTTATAAAGTTAAGATTTCATTATGGCAACTAGATAACTAGCCCAGTCCTTTAATTTCACTTTCTTTTATGAACTAGTAGATGATGTATTATCTACTTAAAATCATAAATACGGATAACCTACATCATATCTGTGAACTTGAAATAAGAGAGACCAACGATCATCCACTGTGGGATATACCTAGACTTACGGACTTTTCCTTTTTATCGGTACCATATCTGGTGCTTGTAAACCGAATGCCACTCTCAGATTTTTGTTGCAGCTTCCTTTACCGCTGCTTTACTTTCTGTGCTGTCCTATCCCTCTCATTTCTTTAGTTTTGCTCTAGTATGTATTCTCTACATTGCGTCTTCTGTTCGTGTGTTTTCGTCTTCCCTTTTCAGTTTGTCATTGATTTTTTTATTTATCCCCTTCCAAGTATTGCTATATATGTATATATGATATATGATAATGATCAGACTCAAAGAAGATTTATCCATTTTTTGGGGGGTATTTGTCTCTGTATTAAAATGGTCGTAAAAATGCATTAAAACAATAAACTGTAGAATAAAGCATTACGACGTCGAATGCATGTTTTTCAGCTGTCTGCTAGGAGTAAATAACTGATTTACAGATTAATCTTTCGTATAAATTATTTCATTCTATATATGGTTTTTAATAACAAATAGATAAGGAGAATTAGATTCTGTACACGTTCTTTTTCACTCAAAAAAAAATGGAGTAAAACTTAAGTCAACGTCTGGTGGAAATAATTCATGCACTTTTATTACTTAACAATCTGGGACCGGATGTTCAAATCGTTTCACCGGCTGTTAATTTAACGAACTTCTATATAATTTAACCCTCAATTAGATTTAACTTTAAATTTAACCCAGTTAAAAAAGTTGAAAATAACTGAGCCCTGAAGTTGAAAAATAAAACAATTCTGCACGTTTATAAAGCGGGTTCACTGTGCGTACTGGTGAAATGTGGACTGCCAGGATAAAAAAGATTACATGTTATCCCAGGGCCATAACTAGGCATCGGAAACAGCAGGGGTCTGATTGTCGCTGAGTGCGGCTTCCAGGTTAATGGCCGGGGGGGGGGGGGGGGGGGGGGGATGGTCCAGGTTGGCGAAGCACCCCGACCGAAAATTGTAATATATTAGGATTCGAAATAAATTTTGTTACATCCGTTTCTGTTTCATATTTACCGTATGAAGAACTGCATTAGGCTATCAGAGTCGGCTGACAGATAATTGCCTCCAATTTCATACCATCAAACATGTATCCATTTACAGTAGGATACATGTTTGACAGTAGAAAAAGCGGAACAAGTGTGTGTGGTCAACGCTTCATTTAAAATAATACACATTTTAATAACACTTTAATAAAGCCCAAAGAGTGGAACATAGTCACTGTCTGTGAATGCTAGGCTGGGAAACCAAAATCTCTTACGGTCGAACTTATTCAAGAGACTTTTTCGCGGGAAATAAATAATTGCAGAATCTTTTTTTCTTATTATTTTTTTTTGCCAGAAATTCAGACGAGGCAATTGCCTCGTCTGCCTCAACGGTAGTTACGGCCCTGAAAAAGGGTTGTACTATTCAAAGTTCTACCAATTAGTTCCAGAGGTTAATAATAGATATAAGACTCTAACATTCAGCAAGCTTCGGATTTTCACCAGACTTGTCTTCGTATTTATACATCCACCAGTCATGCTTAATTGTCGTTTTGCCTCAGGGGCAATTCCAAATATTTTACAGGCCTTTATGATTTTGTTTCCTTGGCATGTTTACTGATGTCTAATTTACTAATTTTATAACTTCAAAATAATTTCTGGTGTTTTCCAACAATATTATTTTTTCACACATCGGTTTTTTCAAAGTTGGAAAACCTACTAATGGTTTATTGGATATTATTGGTTTTTGGGAAAAAGAAATATCATATGGGAATGCAAATTCACTTATTAAATTTTATAATTAAATTTGAATATAATATTATCAGAATAATTTCTCTATATGTTAGCAGAGAATGATAAATGAACCATTTTATTAAAACATTGATTTTCACAATGTTTCTTTCAAAATGAAATAAATGATAGTTGCATTTTATTATAAATGAACGACCAAAATTAGTTCTATATTTGAACAAATTTATTGCTGTCAAAAATACACATTTATTTTGTATTAATTGAAATAATTTTCCATTAAATATAATAAGTAGCAATATTATTGATCTGAACTATTATATTTCTTTTAGCATGGTAATTTTGAACATGAATCATAACTTTTTTGTTATAATCAATAATTCGGAACACGTCGGACCGTTTTAATGAGATTTAGGCATATTTTCTCTTGTCAATACCAGTACCAAATCTGCTTGCAGACTAAATATGAAGTGACTTAATTAAATGAGAAACTGTCACTAAATTGTTCATAACAGCAAGATTGACCCCGGGTCAAACTAGCGTTTATTCTCTAAGAATAGAGGTCAAATTTGATATGAATTTCATATTGATCCAAGTCGCATCATTGCACAACAATTCCAAATAATTGACAAGTTATGATCTGTGAAGATGACAACTTTGTATTGGTTTGTAAGCATACTTGTGCCCTTAGATTGGCTTATTATCTGATATTGAAATTAATCACACTATAGTGATGAAAATTTGATATAGAATAAATGTCAATCTGCTGTTATGAAAGAAATTCTTTAATCGAAAATTTTACTTCCAATAAAAACTGGTATTCTTCTTTTTGGGATTGAAATAAAGATAGAAAAAAATTAAAATATTCGTCCTAAATGGCCTTAATTACTTGCATTAAAATTACTTTTTATGAGTAAATGTATTGGGTGATACCGACGTCTTGGAAAAGTTGCAACTTTATTTATTGACTTGAAATTTGAATACTTGAGTTTCGATAGATTATATAGTTTTTGTTTCAGGTAAGGATACTAATGTATTCAGAAGAAAGACGGAAATAACATCTATATTTGTAAATGAAAATATTCGCTGAGCACAGTCTAGTCAATTGATGTTACTCTATTGTTTCTATGTGTAACAGTAGAGCATGATTTGTCTCCTAAAATTACCTACCGGACCAACCGGGTAATCGAGCTGAGCTGTGGACTACTGAGTGCGGTAGGTAATTTTGAGAGATAAATCATGCTATACTGTTACATATGCATAAGGCATAGATGAAAAAAAACACTTTAACGTCAGTATTATGTCAAAATGGCATGTGCTTTTAACATATAAACCACATGAGTATAAGGCATAGTAACATATGGTAAACAAAAGAAAAGGCATAGTAGCATACAGAACACACAAGAATAAGCATAGTAGCATACAGAACACACAAGAATAAGGCATACAGAATACACAAGAATAAGGTATAGTAGCATACAGAACACACAAGAATAAGACATAGTAGCATACAGAACACACAGGAATAAGGCATAGTAGCATACAGAACACACAAGAATAAGCATAGTAGCATACAGAACACACAAGAATAAGGCATAGTAGCATACAGAATACACAAGAATAAGGCATAGTATCATACAGAACACACAAGAATAAGACATAGTAGCATACAGAACACACAGGAATAAGGCATAGTAGCATACAGAACACACAAGAATAAGGCGTAGTAGCATACAGAAAACACAAGAATAAGGCATAGTAACATGGTGCACCAGAAAAGGGATAGCACACAGAACACACAAGAAAAAGGCATTGTAACATACAGTACACACAAGAATAGAGCATAGTAACATACAGAACACACAAGAATACGGAATGGTAGCGCAATGTTGTGCATTGACTATGCCTAAATAGTTGTCGACGTGACGAAATGATACTCAAAGTACAGTACAAAGCACAATTTCCTTATCCTACCAAGGCTACTACTTCATATTATCAATGCCTCAAGCAACATTATTACTATATTGACTGTCATTTTCAGCTGAAATTTTTATTAAATTGATGAAAAGTTTTCATTGATGCATTTATTCTTCTTTATACTGAACAACTTTTATTCTGCTATTTTCTTCCCCTTAAAGCAAGTGACGATGTTAGTAAAAGACACGTCGTCAAAGTTTGATACAGTGACGCTTATAGGAAACGGCATATAGGAGTATAATATTTCAAATAGTGCACCAACGCTACTATACCTATTCCAAAAAAGCTTCTGAAAAACTATCACATGAAAATTCTACAGGAGGCATAATAACACATAGTATCATATAGAACACACAAGAATTATACACAGTGAATTACAGAACACACGACAATAATTCATAGTAAAATAAAAAACACGCGAATATAATTCACAGTAACAGAACACACAAGAATAAGCCACAACACTAGAAAAGGCATAGAAACAGAACAAACAAAGATAATGCCATGTAACATACAGATAACACGATATGATAAGACATGGTAACATAGAAAAGAAATGAGAATAATACACAACAACATATAAAACACACGAAAAGAAATAGTAAAATAGAGAACACACAAGAATAACGCAAAGTGACATAGAAAACACGAGAATGTAGCATGGATACGTAAAGAACACACGAAAAAATGACATGTTGCCGCATTAAGACATGAGGTATTGTGACATTTTCACTACTAGGCCTTATCCATGTTTTCAATACGTCGTGCTACATTTTATTTTATTATTTTTTAAATATTTTCCAGGCATTGTTTGGTGTAACCTGTATTAGTCTGTATTAATACATAGGGCAAGTTTTACTATGTTTCTTTTGTATGTGTATGTGTCAAAATCGAAACTATTATCTTAAAATAGCTTTGAATGAAGTTTGGACTCCTTGGTGCCTCCCATTTCCATCTCTGGCACGTCTAAATTTTATAGCAATTGTAAAACTTGTTGCAATATGTTTTCTTCCTTTGTTGAAGCCTTAATTATTCCTATCACTATTTATTGCCCCATACAAAAAAAACTAGTATCAATTTGTAGAACTAGTAAAACTTAGCGAAACAAACTAAACGTTGAGGTAACATAATATAAACATGGAACCTAGTAAAACAATAATACCACCCCAAAGGGGTACACATTGGGAAATGTCATACTTAGCCCGCGGTACGTGACAGTTTGACGAGGCCTGTTTCATCTCCAAATGTAAAATTGGTCTTGCTCTGCTTTCTGTTTATGTCCGTTTGCATTTTTATGCTTACTGCGATTTTTTAAATATTTTTTTCGAAAGTTTTCGTCATGCTACTGATAAAATTGTATCTATTTTAGAATATTTTTATATATACATAACATATATGTCTCAGTTTATTTGTCATTTTTATTTTCATAATACTGAAATACCAATGTTCCCTTTCTTTGGTACAACACAAGCTTTTTCCAAATAAAACAGCCAACTCGCAACTTGTTTTATTTGGAAATGGTTTGTTTTATACTTTAATAAGACTTATTTGATATGCGAGGTTTTTTTTATTCTAATAGCTTGTTTTATTTTTTTGTTACTTTTTTCCTTTGTAAACTTAAAATTTGAATGGTTTATTTTATCAGAAACAGAATGTAATAAGCAAGAATTCATTTTTTTTATATCTCTGATGCTACTCGTATTAAGATTTTCAACAAACAATCGAATGATCATCATCAAGGAGAACATCTATTGACAACGATATTAATTGCCATTTACGGGTAGCTACCACATATGCTCCTTTGTTGGGGTTAGCAAAGAATATTTGACTGTGATTATTTGCTGCAATCTTTTCCAAAAAATAACGATGAAAAATTTTAAGGCAAATCATGTTAGATGTGTTTGTCTGTTATTGCAAGTAATATGTTGATATACCTTACATCTAGCAGTGAATTCCACTCAAAGCGGTGCTGTAGGCTGTCTTTTTTAGAGTGCAGCGAGAGTTTTTCCTTTTGTAAGACCTCAATTTGACTTTACACAACAGCAATTAAGTGTATCTTCGTTTCAAACTTTTGTTGCCTTTATATAGACATTTAGCGTCAACATTTTATTCCCCATAACGCTTCATTTATATGAATGCAATGCGTACGTCAGAAAAACTTAACTGGCTTATTCCGTTTTAAAATGGTTATTGGAGCTATTGCAATCGCTTGGCGTTCGTCGTCGACCCCTGTAAACTTTCCTTGAAAAATCTTCTCCTGTAAACCATTGGGACAATTTGAACCAAATTGTGTTTGCCTGAGCGGTCACCATTCTAAACTGTGTTCCATGGTCTATTCCTCTTCCGTTGATCTACTTGTCCATTTCCGACCAAATTTTAGTTAGTCCTCAGTAGGTGCATGGTATCTATTTAAGAATGTAAGGATACTTGACACATATGTCCGCCGTTCGCAGTTAAGTCATTTAAGTTAAATATAGAGAGATAAGCAAAACAATTACTGGGCCAAATGAGACCAAACATATCATTTGTTAGGTTCATCCTTCAAAATTGAAGTTGTGTCGAGGTATCCAATCCTTGGACAAATATGGTCGCTGCTTCAAAACAAATGAAAACAAAATTGGATAAAAAAATTAAGTCATTTCTTCTGAAACTTACGAGCCAATTTCGAATTAAATCTTAGGTGGTTAATTTCAACATTGTGTCCCTAGACATTTATGGCTTGCAGTTTTAAAAGCCAAACTTTGCAAGAATAGTTTTTGAGTGGCCCACTTTTAAAATAATTGTCTGGGTTCGGAACCTCGGACCAATATAGCTGCCAAAGTTAGAAAAATTAGCTAAAGAATATTTTTAAATTAAATTTGATAAAATGGGCCTATGAAAATCCTTTAAGTGGTGCCGACCTTGGATCATTGCCATCAAAACTCCTTTTTGGAGATTAGGTTAGTCATATTCAGATAAACTTTCCAGGGGTTTGGCAATGCGAGTTACTTGGAGACTCTAGTTTAAGTAAATCTTCGTTTTTAGACAGTGTTCTTTTTATGGTTGAAGTAAGAGAAGTATAGAAATTGAACAGCATCACTTCAGACTAATGACAGCTATGACAAGGGGAATAGAATCACAGAAATTCTATAAATATTCATAGATCACCTTTTAACAGACAAAAAGACAGAAATTAAGACAAGAAAATAATTTGATTACAAACACACATTCAGTACTTAGTTTAGGAGGTATTGAAAATGAATTAGAATGATAAGCCTCAATGTGTCTTTTGTAATTATCCATAATTAATTTTAAATATTAACACATCTAAAGAAAACGGTACATTAAACTAATTTCAAAATTTCAACTTAATGTTTGTTTAAGAGAGATCGTAAAATTTTAGCAGGTTTTCAAGTGGCACTGTTTGCAAATTTTATGAACACTCTTGCCATAATTGTGAATAAAAAGACATACACAGCTGATTACAAAAAAAACAAACATAATAAGTTACGGCAGGAAGTTAAGTTTTATTGTCCTTATGTGATGCTTTATAAGGCAGTGCTATCAATCAGTACTTTATGGATATATCTCTGGTTAACCTTTTGTTCTTTGATAATGACAGCTTCGTTGATACATTGAAAGCATTATAAATGTTCTCTTGAAAAGTTAATTATATAAAGAATTTAATTTTTGTGATGCTGTTTCGTTTCTGACATCCTTGTTCGTTTTTATATCATTTGACGATGTATTTATTACTCAGGAGCGAATGATCTCCGTTAAAAGGTCAATATCAAGACATTTATGAACAATTAACACGCTAGGATAAAGTTCCCAGGAAACACATCGCGATTTGGTCAAAACAATTTATGCATAAAGAGTTGTTGCTTTGACAATATCTTTCTGTAAAAAGTCATAAAATTCTAAAATGTACTGTATGTTATTGATTCTGGAGAAATTTCATACTCTTTTATGCTATAATCAAAACATGAAATAATTTCATCTATTTCTAGATAGAAATTTACAATGAATTCACTTAGTTTTTAGACTATAAATTCCAAATGTTAGAAGATTCGAAAAAAATCTATGGTACAGTAAATGTTCGTAAAAGATTATAATCACTATTTAGACTTTTCAGTTTAGCGCAGTCGGCAATGGGCATTTGAGCGATAAAAAAAAGGTCGTTTGAGAGCAAAAGTATAGGACATTTGAGCGCCGAAATTTAGGACATTTGAGCGAAAATAAAAAATAAGCATAGAACATTTGAGCGAAAAAAAATTAAGAATGATGAAGGAGTACCTCTTCCGTTTGTTAAGGAAAAACGGGAAAGATGGCGCAATTTACAAACGAAATTAATTTTGACTCTACAACTATGTTTCATTCGTTGAATATTATAGCTTACGTAATAGTTTCTTAACTTTATGACTAACCTTTATCTAAACCCAAAATTATTGTGGAATTTCAATAAAATGGTAGCATTTGTCTTTCTTTTATCCTAAATGAGAACATATAAGTATTTAAAGCATTACCCCTATATATATCATGAAGGCTGGTGTCCATACACGAATGCTTGTGGTTGCTTGATTTTTTGGCTGTGTAACTGTTAATTGCCCCCCTTTAATGGACAATCTCCCACTTAATTGCGAATCGACAGAGAGTTCACTTGCGGATTTGAGGAGGATGTTCAAGTCCAAATACTCCCCGCCCAGATCTTTTCATTGATTTTTAATGGAATGTGGGCACTTATAGGATCATTAAAACTTGAAAGTTGGCACTTGGTACTTATGTACAACACCCATTCCCACCATACCCATTGAACCCCAAGAACTATTTATTATTTTACCTTGAAACGTACCATTTGTTAAGCTACAAACACTGTGACCCACTGGAGACTGTGACTGGCTATTTCCAGGCGGTGCTATGGTAGATGTAGGCTGGTTGGAAGTTGTCCTTTTGTAGATAGTTTCAATCACATCTGCAGATCTGTTTGTTGGTATCTCCGCATTGGAGGATTTTGCTCTAGGCACTGATGTGACATCTAACTGCGGGCGAGGTCTCTCGTATGTGACTGTGTTGCTGAAAATGTCTTAATAACAGGGTTCCTATTGACCTCCACTAATGACGATTGACTGTTATTTGGTAGCATGATGCTATTATTTTGAGAGTCACGAGTGTCATTTAAGGCGCCTGCTTGATTGCTTGGCATGTTAGGCGGCATGGTACGAATACTACGTGAGTCGTGTTAATCATGTCTTTTCAACTGTTTTCGCCGCTTTGGTCTATTTTCCTGAGCCATTTGTGTTATTTCGGGTTTCCGCCGTCCTTTTTAGGTTCCATCTGTTCAACAATGTTCGATGATGAAGGTTTGCAACGGATTTGATTTTTCGTTGACAATGCGCCCTTTGCCGAACAAAAATGAAAGTGAATGCAGACCTTTTCGGGTAATGACCTCATTTCCGTAATTCAAAATATTTAGAAACAAAGAAAGTTAGCATCGAAAATTCACTTTTATTACATCAATTTATCATTAAACGATAAACTTAAATTATTTTGTATACTGTTTTTTTTCACCTGATTTGAGCATAGTGCGTCCCAAGTCTTTTTCTATCAAATATTGCACTTCATTAACATTAAAGCCAACCTGTTAACAACAGGATTCTACTACAAGTTTTGGCTACCACACTTTGTATACCATATCTTTCCTACTTCCGTTGCCATATCTGTAATAGACATGTGTAGGATTTTCAGTACCACTTTTGGGAGGAATTGTCAAATACCTTAAAACAAAATGTGGTGCAGAGGAATGATATTATTAACACAGTTCGACTTTGACTGCTATTGATTTAATAAATTGTCAGTATTAATCTGTTGTAATTTCACAACTACCTATGCAATGGACTACAAGTATCAATACCAGTAGTGTATCTGTCTTTATTACATGGATTGTCTGAATGTGATCCCACAACTGTCAATTAGTCATTATTTTTTCTGCTGTCATGTCATCATTCTTTCACAACACTTGTGCAATAAACATTTTACATGTAAACATTTCAACAAAATGTGCTCAATGTCAGATAAGTAGTCAGCCAAAACGATAACCAAAACTATATTAAACATAAACCCAGGGTTTCGTTGTGTGTGTTTTTATCCATAAACCCATACTTTTGTTGTTAATTGTTTAAAGACATAAACCCAGATTTTTGTTATGAGTGGTTGTTAAGTATTTGAACATCAACTTACGTTATTGTGTACCGCAATGCACAAGGCAAGCAAGCCTAATCATTGTACCACGGCACCCGGAAACTATTTCCTCTCACCCAAAAAACGTTTTACTTTTACATAATAACAAGCTTTACTTTTAGTACAATAAGTTCTTCTGATTTCAGCATCGCTATCATATACTTTCTTTGTAATTTTGTAAAATTAAATACATTGCTTGTTTGCGATTGTTTTATAATGACATAATGGTCTTAGCAATAGAAGGATACTTCCGTATTTAAAAAATGGATAAAATTCAGTTTTGAGAATAGTTATTGTCATTTTTGTACTTGAAAAATAAAATATATCATGTTCAAAGTCACTATAATTACAGCAGGGGAAGATGATTTGATAATTGCGATAAATTTTCTATTGAAAACGCGATGTCATTATGGATGAAAAATTTTATTTATAAAAAGATCTTTTTCATCATTGAATGATATGACATTGACTTGGACTGTAACATAGATTCACCATTATCTTTATAGTTAAAATATGATTAGGTAGCGATAATGTTTATAATAAATAGATGTCATAAGGTTGTCGCTACAATGATCCCGACAATTAACTGTCATGACGGCCATTTTGAACATCGTCAAACGTCAATAATCCAAGTTAAAATTGCACAACAAATTATGAAAAACACAAAATCTTCTAAGTAGCTTCCTTCCTATATGATTTGGTGATATGAACCTTCAAAGACAGCAAATGACAATGGCGGAAGTTCCTGACAAAAAGTCATCACCCGACTACATAGAATTCATATTTTCAATAACTGATCATTTTGATGAAATTCAACTGATAGAAACGGCATATAAATTAATGTTTAAGTACACGACAATAAATTAACAGGAATAATACAAAAATGTCACACATTAAGGTACTTTCTTTCATTTTAACACGAACATTAAATTTGATTCCTATGTCGAGTTCAATTTACTATTTCTAAAACAACATTATACTGTATTTTTAATTAATTTTCCCATTTTGAAGTAATTTCAGTGCCTCTTGTTTTAGAAATGATATTGACCTTTTATTACCCAGTCCACGCGACTGCCATTTTAAGCTCTTTAGATAAATTCTATAAAACCGAGACCATTAATCTCTACAGTAATTAAGAATTAAAGAACAAAATACACTGATATCATTTTAGTTATTTGTTATTCAATCATCAGATTTATCATCAGATTTACCTTGATTCGTCTATTACAACCCACGAAATAAAACATAAAGCTCAACGCTATTTTTCTCATTCGATCAATTTGAATTATGATATCACATTTTAACACATGGACAAGAAATTTTTGGAATCGGGTGGATAATAGGTTAGAAATTATACACCTTAAATCGTCTGACTGGAATGAAATGATGAATTTTCATAGAGACTCTTCAATAAATGCTTCACACGAACGTGTCAGAACAATTGGTCCACTGGTTTCAGGGAAGATTTTTAACATTTGATCTACCAGAAACAATTATTTGTTGTTGGTTCAATGTTAGCTTTCCTACTAGGATGAAATGAGAAAAAAAAATTATGGAAACTCTTCCATCTTATAAACAGGGAATTTTATAATTTTTGAAGTAAGGTCAAAATCTTTTTGTAGAGTTTTGCTTGTTGTTTTTCACTGTGGAGGTTTTGCACAAAAAATTATATTTATAATGAGATAGATGAGATATTAACATTATCAAATCTGCTAAAATGATATGACTTAATCTATAATGATATTACTTGATCTATAATGATATGACTTGATCTATAATGGATAATCTGAAACAACAATTTAAATCAATGGAAGAAGTTTTAGAAAGTATTGAAATCAAAGCTTCTTCTTAACGAAGTCGTGTACAATATGTCTGTATTTGTCACACTACGCTGACTCAATATAATATTTTTGACAAATATTTTCAGCAAGAGTTCCAATATTAATATAATAAAACACTACGAAGTTCTCTATCAGAGTCAGGATAATATGATAGCGGGTTAATTGGCACTGCGTATCAATTCATCTGCAGAGGCAAATTGCAAGTTTTATTGGCTTCAGATTACAATATGAACATTAAATAATGCCAATCAAACGGCATATTTTATATTCCTGGAATGCTGTCAGTCGCCCATATAATTCAGGCAATATTTTTGACAGACAAGAAAGTGATTAAGACAATATTAATAACGCCGATCGAAAATGGAAATCCTCTATATGGGTATTTTATGCGGTAGAATTTTCTATGTAAAATCGTTTTTCATTTTCCTCAGCGGAAATAAAAGATGAAGTTATTTGGTATCAAAATGGGTTAGTCCAATAATATTACTAACAAAAATTGTAAAACATCAATTCTTTTAATATCCTCTGAGATTCATACAACAATAGCAAAACATGATATTAAAACAAAATATCCAGCTAACGACGTATTAAATGCATTTAAGCATGGGTCTAAAGTACTGAGTTATGTTTTATTTAAGATCTTGTGCTAGTACATTATAATTATAGATTGGTAATTCAAATTATTGTATCGACAAAGGCAGAATTTATGATATCATTATTCCACTTGCTGAACTGAAAAGTTTTAAAGAAAATATTGGGAAATGAAATTCGAACTGAAAACAGACAACTAGAACGCATTCATGAATAAACAACAAAATGGATAACAGGAAAGGTCAACAATGCCATACCAATCAATCAAAGCAACCCAACCGACAGAATTCCGGACAAAAAATAACATAAAAGAGTACAAAACACATGAACCCAACAGAGTCAGAATAGTGTAATTGGTACAGCCACTGAACAGTGGTGAGGATACCCAAACCTCCCCCTTATTTATCCTGACACTCTGGTATATAAAACATAATATAAAAACCAATTCATTATTATTACCAACAAGGTAACCGCTTGCTAGAACTGCAAAATTAGACTGGACGGTACGTAATTTCAGATAGCACAGTCAGAATGCGCACTTTTTATAATTGTAAAACCATCTAAGGCTCTCATAGATGCAGGTCGGACACTGTAGCTGTACTAAACGAAAAATTCTGAAATAACACTCCCAGAGAGGATTTATTGCTATCTCGTCATAGAGTTCAATAGGAATCGGCAGTATTCGTGAGACTGAGGCCAATATATATTTAAAGTCTTCAAGTCATTAGAAGAAAGAGCAATGTTTACAGAATTGCACATAATTTCCTATCTGTAACCCTTACTGTGAAAAGATCTTGGGTAACTAACATAACAAAATCTAAACTAATTGCCACACTACACAACCGAAGGTGCTGTCAAAGCATTTAGATTTATATAACAGTGTATATGCGTAAATATAGGCAAAAGAAGTCTTCAAACTCAAATTAATTTTATATCACAGTGTGTCAAATACAGATAGGCAACCTTTCGAACTACAAACACAGCATTATCCACCGTATTACATATGTTTTAGTGAAATCGATAACATGGCGGGGTTCTCAATTATGTTTCTGTGATCTACTAAATCTCCAAATATACTTATAAAAACAAGTTCCTATGCTTAAAATGCCTATATGTAACGCTAGACCTCAATTAAATTACCTTCCCTATATGTTGGTTTTATGTTTCCGACATCTTTATTCTTCTTACAAGTTGTCTCGCAAAATTATCTAAAAACTGAAATTTATTAAATGTAAGTTCAATTTTCTTTTTTGATATAATTATTTCTTGGTTTTGAAGATATATAGATATACTAAATTTTGGAGATACATAAATTTTCTGGCTAAATCTTCATCTGATATGCCTTTGACTGATTAATCATCGTTAGAATTTCAAAATTTATTTCAAAAGGGAAAATAATAAATAGATGTGATCGTAATGCAAGGGCTACAATCAAATACATGTACCTCAATTTGACCTTTGCCTTACTATACATTAGGTAAGGGTACATTAATGGTGTCCCATCACATGGAATAAGATGGAAGTCAGGCACGATATTTTTATTAACAATATGATATACTAATGATCTAGATCTTCCGATATTAATACCTCTTTCTGTCCATTCTTTGTTTTGTTCCAAAGCACTATTGAAATCTCCACAGTGGAGAAAGCCACTGTTCTTAGAAGTAATTTCATTGGTGAATATTCAAGAAATGAGAAAAAAACGGTCAGTAAGTGTAGCATAGCTTAAACGCGATCGACAGTGGGTTTCCGACGATGAAATCACGTATATTAGTGTAACTGTTCATTCGAGAAACTGTTATTTTAAAATATGGCAATGTCAGTTTTGCCCCCCCCCCTTTTCCCCCTATCAACTGCGGACTTATTGTACGTCACAATGCGCCATTATAGCATCGATATTCTCTGAATTTTCAAGAAAACTTCTGTCCTAAATGTAAATAATCACCCAAATTTTTATTATGTAAAAATATTATTTAATTTTTGACGGTATTCTTAAAAAGAAATTTAATGTGACCTAGAGGCAGTACCGGGATATATTTCACTGGAAGTCCTACACTTACGAGTCCCGTCAACTTTGTAAGTTTTGTAAATATTGGCACTCGCTGTATTATATAGTTATGTGTAAAGCAAAAACTACGTACCGTCACAATGACGTATAAATATCGACCAAAGAATACATTACGGATTTTATTATATAATTTACCACCTTTTTTTCTATTGAACGATAATTTTGTATTTCCTGAACACTATACGCAGACTTATATCCAAAAAGCTATACATGTGTTTACATTAGGTTTCTACACGTCCTGTATATCAGGTTCATGTTTCATTCCATAGATATAGAATATTTTTTGTCTTTGAATATCTTAAGAATATTTTTGGCATTACGGAATTTCGGTTGAATGTTGATTTTCATGTTAGGACTTATGCTCATTTGACTGTCCAACTGTATTTCCTTATCCAATCATATTCAGTGTATATGCACTGTACTTATCATATCAAGACACGAGAAGCTGATGAAAATAGAAATGATTTGTATTATAAAATGGTTATTTTGACGTGCAATATTTTCCCATGGTAATTTTGTATCCAAGTTTGAGATATGATTTCTGTAAAAATACATCTGGCCATCAAAAACGTCGCTTAAATTTCAAGTGTCCATTCGTTATTCTTTTATTTTTTGATAAGAAATTATTGCAAACGATTAATAATGCTAATATATCTTGTGAACTTCAATTGAACCTTTCAAAGTATTATATCTGGAAAATCTCAGCATGTTTTATGTATATACAATATATCAAATATGTTTAATGTTCATAAAGTTTTGTACAATTAATATTACATAGTCAAACAGTTAAATGGTGACCACCCTGACTCATAAGGTTGATCATGTAGATTCATTTAAACAGTTCGTGCTTTGTCAGTGATACATTTTTTAGTCATAAACCTTTTGCATTTACACAAGCGTCGGCAGTATGAACAACAAAAAACTGACCCGGACTGTCGTCGGTAAATGGTCCAGACTACTGCTGAAATCAACACTAGGGCTGTTCTTATCTTCCTGTATAAGATGAGTCTAGACTCATTATTGAAGACATTATAGTGACTTTCAGATGTACAACATCTGTTCACATATTTTTGTTTTACGTTTCAGTATAACATAAGTTAGTTTTTCTCTTGTACATTTACTCCACACCTGTATTTTGCCTTTTGGACAGGTCTTATTATTTATCTTATATTGCCCTTTCTTTGTTGCCATTTCTCATAATGAGTTGTAATATTTAAGATTCCTTCTTCGACTGTTTTACTTCCGTATAATTTTCATAAATTATGTTTGTATATTTACTATTTATTTTTAACTGCTGAAAATAGTATTTAATATATGATATTTCAATAAATGGTAGATTTCTCTCAGTTTGAAGAAGTCAAATAACGTAGCACAAACAGTTTTAAGTATTAATTTTTTTTAGAACTGTAACATAAAGCCGGTAACCCCAAAGAGATTGATTCAAACTGTCTTTTAAAACATTCATAGAAATATCGAACACCTGAGGCGCACGTTTCAAAGATTCACAAAAGTTAATGTTCTCTTATAGAGGACCAATTGATTTTATTTTAGTGAAGGGAAGAGGTGATTTCGGATCCTTGACCTGTTATCACAGTATTCAGTATAGCCTGGATTTTTGGGGTTTGATAATATACGCGAGAATTTTTTCTTTTGTTTTTTTTACCAGGTCAATTTCTATTTTATTCTATGTATTATTCGATGCTTTTTGGCCTAAAAATGTTTAACCTGAATGTTTCATCATATTTTGTTGCCTTAATTTTTTGTCACATTTCTCCTTTTGCTACCTATAAAAATCAAATACATGTAGTTGTTCCTTGGTTGTTTTCGTAACTGTTTTCTTCCAATACTAATCTTTTAGAAAAATTACAAATTAGAAAAATTCGTTACAATTGTTAATTCTAACTTTGTTCCTAGATGGAATTGTTTTTTGTTTCTGTTATCACTTTTTCGTCCACAGAGTGACAAATTTGGCGTTGCTACAACTGAGCAGATAGTGGCAGACTTATTGACGCGACAAAGGAGCTAAGTTAGCATTATTTCGAACATAACTGGCCGAATTGACACTTACTATAGTAGAAAAATGATTTCCGGAAGTACAAATTCTAAAATCATGTGGAAAAGTTCAAAAGATGCCTTCAAAGTCTAAATAGAAAGGACACAGACTGCACTATTTATCTTTAGAATAAAAACTGTTGTTGAATTTTATTTCCACGGCTAAAATTATAGGCTAGTTGCGTATTGATAGGACACATAAACTTTTTATTAAGCTAAAAGTTATAGAAATTAACTCAATTCCACTGAATTGAATTTACACAAATTATGCATGAAAGTAATTTTATATATAACCATATTTTATTTATTCACAACAGCGCAGAAAATGAGAATATTACAGCATTAATAACAATGTTTTAATGTGAAGTTTATTATTCGATACCACGGCAATATTTCTTTGATCAGATATGTCGCCATATCAAATATACTTGTCATAAACTTACTAGAGCTTTTGATAATTACGTATTAACGCAAAATAATCGTATCAAACTTGTTAAACCACAAATAATTTTTTGTTATGCAAATTTTATACGAGGTACAACGATCGTTTTAATACACCTCCATAGAATTAGCTGTTTTAGTTTGCAATGGTATTAGGTACGAGTCCGGTATCACCTTTGGGAATTTATGGAAAATAGCAAATCTTTACTAATATTAAAATATTAGCATTTTAACAATTTACTAAAAGCATCTAATACTGTTTTTGATGTGATTGAGCCTAATGGATATATTTCTGCATATTTAGTGATATAGCTAATTGAGGATGAAATGTACAACTCTGATATACTTAATTCATATTCAACGGAAATGTTAGACTTGAAAAAAATATTATAATCCTATGATATCATTTATTTTATTGAATGGCTTAATAATTCTTTCTTATGAATATTTGTTACTTAATGAGATCTTTGCTTAATGAACAGTTTAATTCACAGTATTTTCCATATTTCCATATTTCTGGGATTTCTGTTAAATTCTTTCCTTAATTGAAAAAAAATCAGTATACCAGTTTAAAAACAATAGTTGTTTGCACAAGTAACGCGATCTGTGATACTTATTTTGATGCACTTTTAAATAAGGCGTGTCTAATTAGCAGTGCTCAAGGTAAAAAATCAGGAAAACTGAACAATTAACAAAATGTTGTAGAACCAATTCAAATGCCATGAAGGTACTACTTAGTTTCTAAATCGCTTACAATATTAAATTGTAAAGTATCAGTTTCACGCTGGTATCTCAATGCCAGCAACTCAGACTTTTCGTGATGTAAATGTTCCAACTGCTGTTAAGCCAAGTGGATGAAAAAAAAGATATTACAGCAGAAATACTACAGAAATATGATAAGCAGTACGATTAAGCAATATTACCTCGAACTGAAAAAAGAAGATCTCATGTACTCCTGAATGGTAAGCGTGTTCTGCTCCGTGAACGACACTAGCTTGTAGCAAGTGAGGAAATTTTGATAAGTGTCAAATCCAGTGTCAATTCAAGTAAAAGTTGAAATCAAACAGAAGACATCTCGCCTCGTTTGTCAGATAGAACTTCTTTAAGGTCAATACAATCGTACTGACGACCGTATAATTTTATCGTGATGATATCAACAAAGACTTAATGTATATAACATTGTCTCAGAAGTTAATGTGACAGTAATTTCACTCAGACTATAATGTCACTGTACACATCATATTTGCGACAGCAACAACTAAACTGTGAACACACTAAATGCTTGAAAAGTTGGTATTTTACTGTTAAAAGTTTTGATTTCCCTTTGTCGTCTATGTATAAATTGAGTATAGAGCAGAGATGGTTGTGTAGGAAGACTCTTTAATTTTATGTTTATTAGAATATTTAAGATGAAGGTATAATCCTCACCCGATCTGAATTGAGGACAGGGTTATGTTCTTTTCTTTCCTCTTAAGGAGCCCTTGTAAAAAGCTTTGCTTCATATAAAAATATGAACAGATCGGCCATAAACGGGTCACACTTTGCCCCATAACAATTCCGACGGTCTGCTGCAAACATTTCCTCCAAACTCAAAAAAGTATCTTTAAATTCCACCATGTATGTAAATTATATGACGTCACAGTTCTTGTACAGGACCTTATAATTGTTTATACATAACTGACCATGTTTATCAAAAAGGATCTAAGCGACGTCCTTCGTGGAAAACTGCATGTAAACAATGCCAAAAAGCCTTCTACGATGACATTTGTTTTTGTAGGACCTAGAACCATTTCCCGGAAAATATTAAAAACCTTTGATAGTTTAATAACTTGAAGAAGAACCTAAATTGAAAGTTAATTATTTAAGATTTCCGGATGCAGTATGTGTTTGTTCCTGCAGATGAAGCTAACAACAAGAAAGTCGTCTTTTGTTGTGAGTGATTTGTCAAACATAAATGAAAATACAGTACTTTCTTCACCACTAATCCACTGAACAAAAGATCGCAGAAGAACATATGAATTAACAATTTATCACAAACATTAACGTTTCATTCTTTATAGTGATGAATGAACTAGTAAGTAAACTGGAACGTTAGTAGTGGTGCTTTTAATGTAAGCAGAAATATTGCAAACTTTGAACGGGTTTTTATGCAGTTTTTAAAACTGTTTTAGGCTCGCTGTGGCTGTCAGTATGCAAATAGTAGGAAAATAGTGGCATTAACTTTTTTCTGTATTAGAATTCTATATATTGCATGTTTTTAAGTGCCAAGTTTCTCATCTGAAACTGCTTGGCCAAAACTCGACAGGAAGGATCTATAGGAGGTCCTTTATAATTTTTCACCATTTCGTCCCGATCAGACTACAAATATGGCCGCCATGGGCATTTCTTGTTGTTGATTGCCTGATATAAAAAAATATTCTCCTCTGAAATCGCTTGGCTAAATGGAACGAAACTTGACAGGAAGCATCTATGGGAGGTTCTTTACAAAGTTTCCTCATTTCGTCCCGATCGGACAACAAACATGGCCATCATGGGCAATTCTTGTTTCTAATTGGTTGATTAAAAAAAATTCTCCAGAACTGCTTGGCCAAATGGAACGAAATTTGACAGGAAGCATCTTCGGGAGGTTCTGTACAAAATTTCCTCATTTCTTCCCTATCGGACTAAAAATGTGGCAGCCATGGGCAGTTCTTGTTTCTGATTGCCTGATATAAAAATATCTTCTCCTCTGAAGTCGCTTGGCCAAATGGAACGAAACTTGATAGGAAGCATCTATGGGAGGTTCTTTACAAAGTCTCCTCATTTCGTCCCCGATCGGGCAACAAATATGACCGTCATGAGCAATTCTTGTTTCTCATTGGTTGATTAAAAAAATTGGCAAATTGGGACCAAACTTTGGTAGATTGGCCCCCTTCCAAAATAGTGTCTGGCATCCACGACTTCCAACCGACATTGGTGCTGTTACTAAAAATAGAAAAATGGGGGGATGAATTTCAAAAATCTTCTTCTATGTAACTAAATGGCCAATTGGAACCATACTTGTCTGCAATGGTCTTTAGATGGTCCTCTTTGAGAATTATGTTTGATGACCCAGATGATCAACCAAGATGGCCGCCACAGCCTAACTTAGTTTAACATAGGACCCTATAGGAAAATTTATTTTAAAAACTTCTTGTCTAAAAGCACTCAGCCAATTGGAACCAAATTTGGCAGCCATGGTTATTAGAATTCAATAATACAGACGTTTGTTTCTTAGGTGCTTTTATGGCTGTTGATTGGCAAATTGAATCCAGGTGAGCGATACACATTCATGGGAGCCTCTAGTCTATACTTTCAGCTGACTTATAAACATGTTTTCATGTGCCTATCTCATATCAGGTGGCTCTTTCAATGTTTATAAATGTATATACATTTTTCTTAAATTTAAGAAATAATTCATAACATCCGTATCGATTCGTTGGAGATTTTAATATAGGTAAGATTATTTGCGCAAAATTTTATTCCGAGCGAGGAGTTAAATTTAAGCGAATACTGCGAAAATCTAATACGAATATATGGCTCCCGTGAATAATTTCTATTCTAATATCACTGACAAAAATGGAAATTATGTAAATTAAGTGGTATTGCAAGGTCTTTCTTATGACGGCTATTTTGATTTTGGAACTTCTGAAAAAGAAATCGAAAACGGTAGAAATGTGTTCCAAATAAATATGATAACAATAAAAATTACTTTTTAATTGATTTTGTTTTAATTTGGATAAAAAAGTCCAAACAATTGTAGTATTTCCCCGTTCTGACAGTTCCTCTGGTGAAGTTTAAAAGAATGGCATTGTAATTTTGACTATGACGCCAGGCGCATGCAACCCATAATAAATTGAAAATTTTACTACATCTTTATTTGCAAAGGGAATGCAGTACACAATATTAGAATACAATATTTGTTGCAAGAAATATATTTATAAACTAATATAGTCCTATTAGTATGTAAAGATCTTTTAATCGTTCAAGGACATCATAACAATGATTTTTTTAAATATCAGTTGCAATAGACTTAAATAGAAATAGAATACCAGAGAAATAGAAATCAGTGGTTTAGCGTAATGTATCAACAAAAAGTTGCAATAGACTAAAATATAAATTGAATATCAGAGAAATAGAAATCGGTGGTTTAGCGTAATGTACCAACAAAAAGTTGCGATAGACTAAAATAGAAATAGAATACCAGAGAAATAGAAATCAGTGGTTTAACGTAATGTACCAACAAAAAGTTGCGATAGACTAAAATAGAAATAGAATACCAGAGAAATAGAAATCAGTGGTTTAGCGTAATGTTCCAACAAAAAGTTGCAATAGACTAAAATAGAAATAGAATACCAGAGAAATAGAAATCAGTGGTTTAACGTAATGTATCAACAAAAAAGTTGCAATAGACTAAAATAGAAATAGAATACCAGAGAAATAGAAATCAGTGGTTTAGCGTAATGTACCAACAAAGAGTTGCAATAGACTTAAATAGAAATAGAATACCAGAGAAATAGAAATCAGTAGTATAGCGTAATTTACCAACAAAAAGGACAGACTTAAGACAATTTTCCTTGTGTATATAATAGTTTACATTTGTAGAATATAATTGTCTCTGATCAGCTGTCTAGTCCTTAAAGTATGGGCGTACAAACAAACGTACCTGGTTTAATATGGCTTATGAAAAATGGACGGTTGACATTTTTATTATTTGTTATGTATTAAAAATTGAAAATGTGCCTGATAATTTGTCCGCATAAAAAGAGAAGTTAATCCCATATTATTGGATTATTTTAAAGGCATTCCACACGCTACATTTTATATTCTCATATCATCTTTTCTTTATCAACGTGAGATTATAGTTATTACCCAGTCTGCAAGATGACGTCGAGCCGACGTCGGGAAAAAGTCGGTATGGTTGGGATGTAGTCGGCGTCGGCAATACGACGTTGAACCGACGTTGGTTTGGAGTCGGCAAAACAATAGTTGGGCTGTAGCTCTTTTGCCGACGTCGGGTTATGTTTGGCAAAACGACCAGCGGCTTCAAGACTATCAACCAACGTCGGGTCGGATATGGCAAAACAACGGTTTTTTTTGCCAACGTTGGATTCGCCCGGTAAGACAACATTCGGAAAATCATTGATTACAGACAAAAAAAAAAAACTATATGACCACTTGTTAATTTTTGTTGTTTTTTATTTTTTCCCTATAAATTAATATTGATTGTTGCAATTTCTCACTGATATTTGTTTGTTTTCGTTTATTTTTTACTTATATTTATTATATTTATTGGTTTACTTCTCGTTTCTATTTTTATTTTATTTATTTATTTAGTTTTTCTTTTTGTTTTTTTTTTTATCATGATTTCATTTGCTCTAATTCACACAGCATGCACAAGTCTTAATAAAATCACACGGCATTTGAACCAGATGGGTTACATTTATCATATGAAATCGGATACTTCCTCTCGTTTTGCCGCGCGCTCAGCTTGGCGTTTAGAAGGAAACAAGATAAGTCATGTAAGTTTTTACTTTTTATAATTATATTCGAATCTTTCATTTTTTTCAATTTTAGGTTTAACTTACTAAGACTGCCCACAAGTTTTAATAATGATTAGACACGTTAAACACTCGACGGCTTCAAATTATAGAAATTAAACAATTTAAAATCTTATTATACATAAATACCGATCTTTTCATGTGGTTGTCATGGTAACAGTGTGGAATTTTGTAGAGTGAGAAAATGTGCAAACTGAGATTGATATCGTCCGCATCTTTTAAACCCCAAGAACAAAGCTGTCAGCCTCCAAGTTTTATCACAAGTTTACTGGCTATCTCCAGCTGATAGTGAAAGTGTGGTAACGCAATATCTGTCTTGTTAGATGTTATTAATGGCAGTCATCTAGGTACAGCTAGAAGAGGAATGTTACCAAAACAAAAGCATATAAAGTTTCAATAAAGAAATATACATAGTAGACTGTGTATTACATATAATTATATTTGGAAGTAAATGGGATTAACTTCAATATACATGTGTAGAATGTAAGTCCATCCTTTGGATAAATTATTAAAATAAGTCTGATGGTAGTTTTTTAAGACTATTAAATGGTATATACATGAACTACTGTTAATTCAGAATTTTTTATGTTTGCACAGTTTAACAAACGGAAACCTGTTTCTTTGTTGTGGATAACATTTCAAAATGTGTATAAATTGTGTATTTATAAATCTTCTAAAACAACAAAATATTGTCATTTTATCAATGAAATGAAATGTGATGCCTACATCTGTGTAGTGTAAGCTACAAGGTATTTGACTTTTTAATTGCTCAAATACATCTGGAAACCTCATTATCACTGTTATACATTCAATGATTTGTCATTCCTCCTGGTGGAAGTTCTTGGGGTTTAAGCACTTCATGATAATTAGTAAATTAAATATTTAAAAATAAGTGTATACTCATCGTCAGAATTATACAATCGTAATATTTATTTTAATTGTGTGTCACATTAGTATACATTTGAGATACATCGCTGAGAAAACATTTTGTACTCTATGCACATATAGTTTTTGCTTAGTATAACCTATTTCTCAGATAAAGGATCATTATTAAATGTGAACATTAGGTTCCCTAGCAAATGTAAGGAGTTTGTGGTATAAAGGGTCAAAGGCTGTAGATTTGGGTGTTTTTTATAATGGTTATTTTTTTACTATATTTATTCAGTTTGTTTCGTTTCGTAGTACCAGTATAATATCAACGGATTCGACCCCGCAGCTTCTTTCAGTTTTTGTTACATTTTGACATTAAAAATTAAAAATTATGGAGTTATAATCTTGCCAAAAATCATAATCAAATATTGGTACATGTATTTCACCCTCCTTCACTTTCCAACGGAGATTTCAATTACTTATCTTGTAAACATAAAATAGACGGCAATGTATTTGATTTGATTTATGATAAGAAATATATGCATCTTATAAATGTTACTTACATCTTATAATTGGATCAATAAATTATACATTATCTATTTACACACACACGCGTCTGATAAAACCGCTGTGCGTATGGCTTAGAGACAGAAACAAAATATGGCCAGTACAATCAGGGGCGGATCCAGGATTTTCGATTAGGGGGGGCGTGAGGGAAGAAAGATCGCCGAGCGTAGCGAGGCGCGAAAATTTTTGGGTATTTTTGTAAAAAATTCAAAGTTTTATACAAAAAAATCATATTTTTTTCGATTTTAGGGGGGGCGCACGCCCCTCACGCCCCCCTCTAAATCCGCCCCTGACAATGAAAATATGGATTGCAATTACATTAATTATTTCTATTGTTTTTTACTGCGCCTTTATATATATATTGTAAATTCGACGCATATATATATCAGTGGCCGCTCATGTCAATGACGCGCTATTTTATCGCGTTATTTCTCCAATTTAATGCGTTATTTTGTCAAACTAACGAGCCATTTAGTCACACCAACGTATACATATTCCCCGGCTATGAGACCGCTTTTTGATTGAGATTTTTAATAACAAACTTAAAATCATGAACACAGAACTATTTTAGACGGGGCCCTGATTGGAAAAATGTTTACCCCATTTCTTTTGTATTTTTGATAGACAAAGCAAGTAAATTAATACATTTTACGTGCCTTTTGTTTCAGAATATATTTAAAATGTCATATTGGACAGTTAGGAGATCAGCGAAAAAATATTTGGCTACTCACATCAATGAAATAGAAAGTCAGACATCACAGGTTGGCCCTGATAATACCATAACAAATTCTCCTACACAAACAGATTTCCAGGAAAATAGTCTCAATGTTTTAGAAGTTGAAAATATTTGCCAAAATGTTACGCCCTTGACTGATTCTGAAAGTAATTGTGATGACCAGGATTCATATATTTCATTAAGTGATTCTGTGTCGGATTTGAGTGACTTTAGTACTGAACCAGAACCAACACCAACAAGTAAACCATTAGGTTTGCAATTAGCGACATGGGCATCCGAGTTCGGAATTACAACAGATGCACTGTCGGCACTACTTCGAATTTTGCAGAATTTTGTTACTGATTTACCAAAAGACACGAGAACCCTTTTAAAAACCAATACATCGTACAAAATTCAAGATAAGTGTGGGGGTCAATACTATCATTTTGGAATAAAGAAGTGTATTTTGCACATCTTGTCGAATATTGACAATTTATATTTCCATGGAAATTGCATTCAAATTCAAATCAATGTCGATGGTTTGCCTCTTTTCAAGAGTTCTAATCACCAATTCTGGCCTATCCTTGGTCGAATATGTAATAGTGTGACAGTAATACAGCCGTTCGTGATAGGAATATATTCTGGCACATCAAAACCAAAAGATTTAGGCGAATACTTTGAAGATTTTGTTAAAGAATTTAAGGACATACAAACAGAAGGAATCCAATATGACGACAACCATCTAAATATTGAAATTAATTCTATAATCTGTGATGCTCCAGCCAAAGCATTTGTCAAAAATATCAAGCAGTATTCTGGGTATCACGGTTGCGATAAATGTACCCAAGAAGGCGAATGGAGAGGGAAAATGACTTATCCTGAAAAACATTCCCCGTTAAGAACTGATAATTCATTTTTAATGATGACAGACGAGGACCATCACAAAGGTCCATCTCCTTTAACTGATATCGGTCTAAAAATGGTTTCACAGTTTCCGAATGATTACATGCATATGTGTTGTCTTGGAGTTATGAAGCGCATGCTTTTAAACTGGATAAAAGGACCATTAAACCAAAGACTTGGGGGTGCCATTGTTGAAGAAATATCGTCCAAACATTTTGCACTGCGTAACTTCATTCCGTCAGAATTTGCTAGAAAGCCAAGAAAACTTAACGAAATAGATCGGTGGAAAGCAACCGAGTTTCGCCAATTTTTACTGTACACTGGTCCTGTAGTTCTCCGTCATTCTCTTCACGACAATATTTACAAAAACTTTTTGCTGTTTTCGGTTACTATGCATATTTTGCTGAACAATCGTCTTGTTGAAATGTACAGTGGCTATGCTCGTGAACTAATGCTGTCTTTCGTTGATCATTTCGGCCAGATTTATGGTGTTAACAGCCTTGTTTATAATGTGCACGGGTTGATTCATTTGGCTGATGACGCTGAACTTTATGGGTCACTTGATAACATTTCCGCATTCCCGTTTGAAAACTTCTTGAAAGACTTAAAAAGATTAGTAAAAAAGCCGTCATTTATGTTATCTCAGGTTATTAGGCGTCTATCCGAAAAGAAAACAGTTAAATCGTCAAAAAACGAAATGAGTTTTAAGAAGGAACAAACAAATGGTCCTGTGCCCCATGAGTTCGGCAAATGCAAGCAATATTATAAAGTACGTTTCAACAATCAGAGCATATGTGTAAACAGTAAAGATAGTTGCGTTAGAATTCGTGACAACATTGCAAAAGTATGCAACATTCTTGTTGATTCTGACAATGACATATATCTTATGTTCAAAATATTTAAGAATGTTCATTGTTTCTTCGAAATACCACTCAGTTCAGACCTTTTAGGCATACATTTGGTATCAGATCTAGACGACCGAATGTTAATGGATACAATCTCAGCTGTTCAGGCTAAATGCATTTTAATGCCACTGCCGAATCAAGAACAAACATCGGTAGTATTTCCTCTAACTGACCAAATATGGTAATTTTTGTTGTTAATTTTAAAAGGGCTACATACAAAGTTGTTGAATTTTTGGACGATGGAAATGAAATAGAAGTAGTTCCCAGTTGCTGGGTAAAAGACAGAAATAAATGCTTTTGGCCTACGAAATGGAAACAACAGTCTAAAATCGCAATGGCAATCAAACAGCAAGCACCGCCTGACAAAAATTTTGAGGAATTCGAAGTTAAAGTGTTGTACGAAACTGGTAAGTAGAATTTGTTTAAAAACCACAGTTATTTTCACAATGTACACTGTATACTAAAAACAGGTTTATTCATGGTCAACCTAAGTCAAAAGGTTTTAAAAATATGTGAGTATTTAAAGGCATACATGTGTATATCAGAATCGCTATAGATAAAACATGTCGATCCTTTGTTTTTGTGTGTTTATTCATGGAAAAGGTAATATGAATTCATAACAGAAATGTGACAAAAAGATCTCATTTTTTGTATTTAACATACGTATGTATTTTTTTAAGATCTTGGTAATTGAGTATGAATGTTCACAATTTGTTGAGATCTTGGGGCTTGTATATACAGAACGAGTGACCAATAACTTGTTCAGATCTTGGTGCTTGAATATACAGGATGAGTGACCAATAATTGTTGAGATCTTGATGCTTGTATATACAGGATGAGTGACCAATAATTTGTTGAGATCTTGGTGCTTGTATATACAGGATGAGTGACCAATAACTTGTTGAGATCTTGGTGCCTGTATATACAGGATGAGTGACCAATAATTTGTTGAGATCTTGGTGCTTGTATATACAGGATGAGTGACCAATAATTTGTTGAGATCTTGGTGCTTGTATATACAGGATGAGTGACCAATAACTTGTTGAGATCTTGGTGCTTGTATATACAGGATGAATTTTGTTGAGATCTTATTACGATTTATAGGATTTCTTATGGGCTTCACATACACGATTTTTCTTACTAATCTTTACGAATAATCAGTTCGTAGTAATTAGCAAGTATTCGCATTCACATCGCAAGCATTCATACAGTATTTAACTCACAAGGATTCGAAAACAACTCGTAGACATTCTAATTGATTCGTGAAAGAAATGACATTTTTTTTAACATGTCAAAAAATTTATAGGAATACTTACAAATCTTGTTTTGATCATATTATTCGCAAAGTAATCGCAAAATTGCATATTTTGCGTGTGTTTACATTTGACAATGACATGAGGTGCATTTGCTTATTGTGATAGTTACTTTTACTGATAGTCTTGTCGCATAAATTTGTTGTAGACTCATTTATCAGGGCAAGGGAAAAGTTAAGGGAGGCAGAGAATACTTCTGCATCAGACCTCCAAACAGACAGGGATGTGGAAAACAGTCCACAGAAACGGAAGAAGAGGTAAACAATACGGTTTTATTAAATTTTATGCAAGTTTCTTACTTTATAACTCCAATGCGTAGGACATATAATTTTAATTTTATACATCCCTGATTATTTCTAACCATTCGTAAGCCCAACCCATCCCTAGGTGACTTAATGTCTAAAATTAACACCCGCTGAGCCGACTCGTTTTTGAGTCCAACATTTCCAAAATGGCGACCGTTGCCATGGAAACATAAAAAAGACGGGGGAATTTTTGACAATAGGGGACAATAGTAAAGGCCTGCGAAGTGGGAATTCGTTTGGAAGACTTTTTCTAGCAGCATCATGATACAGTTTTCATTTTATATAATTAAAACAAATGTAAGGATATGGAGTAAATGTACATGACACAAAATCTCAGTGAATACATTGAATAAATAGCAATGGAACAACGCTTTTATTTTTGTTCTTCATCTTGAAGGCCTTCAACAATGAGCAAAAACTCATATCTCATGACAAGTTCAAAACAGCCCCTAGCACCGGTTTAAGAAGAAATCCATTGCCAGATGTTGATCAACACTATATCTGTCCTCGGTCTTTTCTTTTAACGGATGCGGGGTTGTCAACAAACATTAAAAACTGGAAAAGTGTTCTGACAAGCACTGTCATCCGTTGCCCGACGAAAGGGCCAATGCCAATACCAACATAAAAAAAGACCACAGGGCACTCATCGAGTGAATTGTAAGAAAACTGAAAGATAAAACAAATAAAAATCAAATGACGTGGGCATTATGTCAACTGATGGACATGATAATAATTTGGTTTGTAGGTTGGATTTAGTTCTTTTAATGCTACATTTGTGTAAATTTCAGACAAAACCAGAGATATGTTAATTCATCCGAAGATGAAAATGAAGACAAAAGAAAAAACAAAAGACCAGTTAAAAGAATACAATCGTCTGAGTCGGAGTCGTCTCCGGAAAAACAGAGAACACCAACAAAAAGGTCACGTTTCATCCCGGAAAAACAGAGAACACCTACAAAAAAAGCACGTCACATCCCGCCACCAATGCCAGATCTTCCACGAACTCCGTGCCAACCATCAACCTCACGCCAAACATCTAGCATCTCTAGGCCGACTTTGTTTGGGGGTGGGTCGTCAGCAGCGTCACCCATCAGTTTTGTATCAGGTAATTAAAGAATATTATTACGTAAACAGAAGTTTTTTACTTCTTATTGGTTAAAAAAAACTTAAAAAGTAATGAGCAGCAATGATAAAAAAAAACAAAATGTATTATAAATACTGCGCTATAAATAAATAAACGCCTTCATATCAACATATATTCTGCTATATATACATCATGTGTCATGTTACAACCCTAGAGTAAACCTACGAGGAGGCATCACCCGTTTATCGAAAGCTATATTTTTTATAGCCTAGGTGGCCGAGTGGTCTAGGGCGCTGGACATGGTGCAGGTGATGTTGTCGTAGATGTCACAACAGCAGAGGTTCGAGTCCCGCAGAGGGAACGACTGAAAATAATTTGCAGTTCTAACAATGTTTAGCTGATTTTCAGACGTATATATATATAAACTCGGCCCGGGGAATGTAATGGTTTCAGGTTGATAAATCACGGTAGCAACTTATACCAAACTCATAATTGTAAACCTATCAGAATGACTCGCTAGCAACATTTCTACTCTAAAATTAGTCCTGAAAATCATGACTGTGTAGTTATTTTTAGTTGGGTGTTTCTCGTTATTCCACACAAACCAGGTCATTAGGGCTATTAATGTGATTTCCGACTTCGTATATTGGATATGATAAAATTGTTTGAACAGTACTTTTATTTAAACTGTTCCATCAACTACACTCTAAAAATGGTGTTTAGATCTTAAACACAATCCTAAACACATATTTTGTGTTGAATTTTTAACACGTTTAGCCCCTAAACATGTTTAAGCAGCAAGAATGTGTTTAGGTTTTAAACACGTTTAGCATTTTAACATGTTTAGGATTAGAAATATGCTATTATGTTATTATGTTTTTATTTTTAATAAATATCTCGGAAATACACTCTTTCTTGTACTATGCAACTGTTCGTAAACATAACAGCGAAGTTTGGGAGTTTTTAATGAAACATTTATTAGAAATATTGTAAACACTGTCAGCTTTACTTAGTACTCCAACAGCAATCTGAAAATAGAAATAAAGTACATTATATTAAAATAAAACACATTTATAAGCATCAATGTTCATTTTTAATATTTTAAACTGATGAGTTTGAGAAAAACAATGTTGAAAACTAGCTAGTACATCGATCAATTACAACACAACAACAGAGTGTTTTGCACGACAGTTTTAACACCATTGCATTAAACAACAATAATTATAGTTTATATTAATAAAATAACTCCAAAACGTCATAAGCTTACCTTTGAAACAAAAATACATGACTGTTGTCTGGTCGTATCTCTGAACATGTGGGTAAATATCTCCATCGTGTTCTCGCACCATTTCTTCTTTCAAATATTAAACAAAGAAAGATCGCAGCGCCCTCTGCAGGGACCATGTGCCTGTTTACATAATTAGGTCTAAACATGTTTAGATGTTTAGAACACAGAATCAATAATATGTTTAGGCGTTTAGGATTGTGTTTAAGTGACGAAAAATGATAGTAATATAGTTAAAGACTGATATTTTTAATGAACTAAACATGTTCAAATCCTAAACATGTTTAGTCTAAATACGTTAAACTTCAAATGTGCTTAGGCTCTGAACACAATCCTCAACGTGTTTAGAGCTAAACATGTTCTACAGGTGTTCAAATCCTAAACACCATTTTTACAGTGTAAATTTTAGAAACATAATATGATAAAACATTTTCATTTTTCAGCAACAGAGAAAAAAATTTTGGAAATGTTGTGCGAGGTAAAGGCAAATATGAAGCACATGGCAAAAGACATCAGTATAATAAAGAAAAAAATTGACACCTCAGCAAACGTAGTGTCTGATGATTTACCAGGAGATATGTTGTTACCTATCAAAGACCAGCAACAAATTGAGGACATGGAAAACAAATTAGAAGATGACAGTTGCAGAGAGCACTTGGTAAGTTACAACAATCTATAAAACTCGATTTCATTCCAATTTTTCTTTGTGTAAAATCTATACTCTTTGCAAAATACACTCCTGAGCTTAGTAACGATATAAACTTTTTTTTTCTTCAGATCAGCTACCTGGGTAGAATTGGAGGTGACAATGTTGGAGACTGTGTAAGAAGGGTTTTAAATGCAGTCATGGTTACGGATGTTGCAGTTACCCTGAATTGGAAGGGGAAAGGAGACAAAAAGTCGTTTGAATCCTTGAGATTGTGTGGTGTTATCAAATGTAAGACATTGATATATTTATAATTTTTCATACCTGTATTAATATGTGTGTAAGTGAGCAACTTGACGGCGCACCTTCCAAAAAAAGAGGCATTAATCAATTAGTGAATAAATAAATACCGAAGGTGCCGTAAATTTAGCATCAGTATATGGCCATTTCAACATTGTATGTCTCATCAGTACAGATAAATTCAAAACATTTGGAAGAGCAAAAGATGTATAAAGGCGGATAGTGACCGATGCAACCGAATGAATAAAGTAATTAAGTGTGTTTTGTTCAATTTGATCTTTAACATTATTTTAGACTAAGAACTGAAACATTGTGTTGTTGTCCCATGCGCCTTTTCAAATATTTTGATTTGATTTGTATGTTCTAGCCCTGCCCTGGATAAAGCTAAAGTACTGCTCACTATACGTTAAACACTAAATAATCAATCATTTATTAATTTCAAAAGCCATTTTTTTTATATTGCAGCTGCTGTTAGAAAAAATCAAATGACCAAAAACGAGACTGATGATAAAATTGAAACGGTCATCAAGAAGTGGTTGAAATACGCGAGTGACAGGAATGGTGGTCGGAAAATTAGAGAGGAGAAGAAAAAAGAAAGAGAAAGGAACCAAGTGGAAGAAGTTGAGCAAACATGATAAAACATAAATAACTTTGATACGTGTATAATCTTTGCTCTAACATTAAAATTATCATTTGTTACTTATGTATTGTTCAAACTCACTTAATCTGAAGCATACCAGCACAAGTCCGTTAAATCCCACGTTACAAATGAACAAACAAAGTTATAAAAGGAAACTAAACAGTCATTCAACAAAAATGGAATATAAAGGTGCCAGGAAAGGGAAAGCATATGACATCAATCACCCAAGTCAAGTATACTCTCAATGTTTATGGGTTTAAATGTCCGACATCTTCGAAAAAAAACGGCATGTTTACGGAGCTACAATATCATCACAGATAAAAGATGACAAATAGGCAAATAATGTTTTAAACCAACGCCAACTTTAGCAATTTTTCAGCCAAATTGTGTAAATATTACAAAACATGGAGTAAATTTATATTGGACCAATAGTCGGCATGTCGACGGAATATTAGAATTGAGACATTGACCCAACTTCAGGCCAATACAGGTAGCATTTTATCATTGAATAAAGGTCGGCATATTGTTGGTTAATTGGAGGTTATTAGTCGAACCAACGTCATGCCGACGAAAGTAGAATGATCTGGGCATTGGACAATGGTCGGCATATTGTCGGCTAGCTGGGATTTAACGTTGGGCTGACGTAGGCCCAACGTAAAGCCAACTTCTTACCGATGCAAGAGAACAATCTGAACACTGGATGATGGTCGGGATATCGTCGCACTATTGAAATTTCAACGTCGGCCCAACGTCGAACCAACCAGCCGCGCCAACGTCTCCCCGATGAGCAAGATGACGTCGGGCCGACGTCGGTTGCCAACGTCAGGCCAAAGTCAGAGGCGACCAAAACCCGACGTTGGGCCAACGTCACATTGCAGACTGGGTATATATATCATAAACGTCTTATCTGTTGATGTTTTAGACTAACGTTGGATTATAACATTGGACGTTCACTGATAAATAAGTACGATAAAACAATAAAAATATTATATTTGTTTTATCTTCTTCCATCAGAATATTCCCATATGACACGAAAATGCACATAATATTCAAAAATAGAGTAAAAAATTAAGAAATGTCGTTAGAGAAAAGTGAATTATGTCATTGTACGTCGAATCAACGTTAAATCATAACCCGGGGATACTTTATTTGCACGTACTACTGGTATAATTGTCAAAGTGGTAAATATCAACTTATTAACAATAAGTTTTTTATTGTGGCATGTTATTTTTGTTACGTTTGCTTTATGTCTGGCATATGTCAGAACAGTGGAAAAATACAAAAAAGCAATTGTGAAGTAGAATTTCTATACAATGCACAAAAATGTTCTATTGGCTAGGTTTCTATGTCAAGTATGTGCAGTATCATGGAGTTCTTAATTCTCTCAACAATACTTGTCTTCCATCATTGAAAATAAACAAAAGTGTATAGTTAAAAGCCAAAAAAATGGTTTGTTTGTTTGTTTAATCATTTTGTTCTTTGTCTTATTCCCGATGATGTCTTTGTCTCCAAATTAACCATTTGGTCACTTTTCACAATTAACTGGCAATTATGTTACATGGGTAGGCGATATTTTCTTATTTATTAACAACTTTTTATTATTATTTATATCCCACGCTTTTAGTCATTAGTATTACAGAAAAGAAGTGCGTATGCAAAAATGACGTGGGTTGCATTGGGTGCGATGATATAAAGTATACATTTCGGAATTACTCAAGATATTTTATTTGAACCATATTTAATTCATCAGTTCACAAACAATAAACAATGTACATACTCAGAATTAAGAATTATATTGTCAATTAATAAAAGGGAACAATTTTCCTTTGAGTAATATATGTATAACTCAGAAGAGAGATGTAATGTAGACATAATATGAGTGAGTTTGCGAAACTCTTATTTTTAACACTAGCTCATATGCTTCCGACAAAGAAACTGGACGTAGTTACAATAACAGTGGAACTTCTAAAACTATTTGTACATACTTACATCCCATTACTAGAATTGAGACCATTATCGTTCTCAATTCTTACTTTAAAAGGACTGAAAGTACACAGTTACCACATAAACAAACTGAACTTCTGATTGTCATGTTTTAACTATTAGTATCAATTTTGTATAATTCAGGAAACATTCTTTTCTAATAACTATATGAAATATATTGGAATGGCTCAATGAAATATGATGCTAATACTAGGTGTTTCTAGGGATTAACATGTCTTATGGATGCTTTTGATTGTCACTAACGGGCTTTTTATTTACATGTTTATTATACATAATTATTACTGTAAATTTATTACTGGTAATAAAAACCGATATTTAATATCCTTTATCCATACATCAAAAATTCATTCTATTCAAAGCATATAGAATAAATTGAGGTGATGTAATTATGGTTAATACCTTGGCTCAGTTCTTTTTAAAATGCAGGTTAACAAAGCATTTTAAAGAAAGATTTGACATTTTTAATATTACAATAAATACCATACTCATCAAAGTACGCAAAAGTTGCATTAAATCGAGGCAGATGCTTCTTAATTCACAGTAACAAATCCAATGCAACTATCAAACGCAGTAGTTCGGAATTGTAGTTTGTCAGTTGTCAAATTTTCTTTTCACTTTAATTTCAGTAACCCTGCAAAAGCCAAGCAATTCGAACTCAGATTAACCTCCGCGAATTTTATTTTGTTTAATTGGAGTTTTTTACTGTCTTACTTAAAAGAATCTAACGCTTTTAAGCAAGAAATTTAAACGGAACCAAAAATTTGATCTTATAATTCTGTATGTGTTCATTTGTTAATTGGAAAAAAAAATCATATTTAAAACTTTATCTACCCAAAAGAGAAAACTGAGATGTCTGCTTAATATCTAGACCTATGCATAAATGATTATAGGCGATTAAATTTAATCTTAATGAAATTTTCCCAATTGTGAATTTGCCCTTTCTTAATGTAGAAACACATCAACATCTCAACTTTATGACATTTTTCCAATTGTGAATTTGCCCTTTGTTAATGTTGAAACAGATAAACGTCTCAACTTTATGATATTTTTCCAATTGTGAATTTGCTATATAACCTGGTTTGGTCTTGTGACATCATCAAAGGATTAATCCGCCAGTTGTGAATCATCGAATAGTCCTATATGTCATTATGGATGCTTGAATCGAGGAATAATTGTACTTTTGTATGGAAATTAAATTATAAGGAATGTTTCCAATTTTTTAACAGGTTATACTTCTATAAGTCAGTTAATGACATTCATAAACTGCTTCGCTGTTTATTATGCGTAAACTGACCCAAACCAGGTTATATCGTATAACCTGTTAAATCAAAGTACTGAAGTACTGAACATCAGAGGACCTCAAGTTATGTTGGATTATTGATAAATGACAGGTGTTTATATAGTACCTGCCAGACAGATGTTCACCTTACAATATAGTACACATAATATAATTTGCTATCATATCTGAGATACTGTCTTATAGTAAGAAACTTATCTTTGTGAATTATCCATGAAATGTTGACATGGTCAAATGAGAACTGCTAGATTGGCATTATGACCGTATAGTTGCACACTTGCAAAAATCTTTAGCTTATTACTTATGACAGAGAATCAACATAGCAAATATTTTTTTTGACTAGTCACTGAATTATGAGAAAGAGGTCAAGACAATCATATTAAAACAGATAAATTGTAATATTTGGGTGAAAGATACCACATGAACAGTAAACTCATATATCTGTTACGCTGAGCTTTTTGGTCTAATTTTAGCCAGTGATGATACTGTTGTATGTGTATGTGCTGGCTACAAGTATGGGGAACAGGCACCGAGAATTATACTCCTTGCTCAACGCAACACAACTCTCTCAACACAGTTAAGGAATCCAATCCCTCCCAGAATATGCACAAGCTGTTTTAAAGAAAAGTAAAAATCCAAAATGAGGAGGACGAAATGTGTTTATTAAATACATGAAGTCAACAAACAATAAACATTAATAACATTATTTTTCTCTTTCCGCGAGTACAATAGATATCTCTCTTTTCTAATTAGTCATTTCTTATTCATTAAAAATAAAGACGAGATGCCAGTGATTATTTTTTTACTTCTAATACATATCTGCTAGGAGAAATATTATTCTTTGATTCACTTCAACTTTGCTCCACAACCTGTAACTGATTATTTATTTACAAACTAGAGGTGTGAATGACCCGTTATCAGTACACTTTAACCTCACAAAATTATGATAATTAATGGAACTGTGCTTCCCTACTCTACAATATAACAAACCGCTAACTTAGGATCATTCTAATGATATCTCTTAACAAGAAAGATCACATCAAATGTCTAATAGCAGTTTTTCACAAATTAGAGCAACGAAATCCAGCATGTATAAAATATAAGAACTACTATCCTTCCCCACTGTACAAAATGCAACAAGTTGACAATCAGACCACTTTAATAGCATTTCTTAATAAGAAAAGCCACATCAAATGACCAATCATCTCTTTTTGCAAATTAGAGCAACGAAATACAGCATTCCTCTACCAAAATAAAGTTTTTCTCAAGACAACCTGAACAAGAACACCTATACCAAAATCAGCAAAGACAATGTTATTATTTCCATGAAGTGAATCAAGAATATTTTAATTTTGAATTATAAAATTGCCTACATAACACCCAATCATTTTAATTAATAATTAATGGTTAATTATGCCAAAACATATAAATTTCAGACAAAATTGACCAAAAATACAAATAATGTATAATTATGGGGTCATAGCTTCAAGATATTTAATAGTAGGTGCCAAAATAGTATATTTTAGTCTTAATAGAATTATCACAAGTATTTCTATTTGAAATTTGTAATCGCTTGACCAATTTAGGGCCATTCTAACCCTTCGTGAACCTCTCTTTTCCTATAATATGTAGTAAATTCATCCGCAACAATAATTTTTTGGTACGTCATTGATATTAAAGATTGTTTGATTAATATACTAATATTTCTAACGACAAAACATTTTCATATTATTAATTTGGATTTTAAAAAAAAATCTGAGTATTCATTGAAAACATGAATTTAAAAGAAGCGATAAGGAATTTTATTTTGCACTATATAATGTCCGCGGGTCTATAATTTTTATAGGTCGGTTATCATTCTAAAACTAATTTAAATATATGCATATATGCAAATAAGCGGGAAATTTAGGCGATGGCAATACACCCGAGGCCCTGACGGTCCTCTGATGTAAAAATTGGAAACATTATTGTTAGTTATACGTCCTTGCTTAAATAGATGTCTTGAGCGTGAGGTGTAAATATTTCCAGTTGATTCGTTACCTCCGTGCATGTGATATTTACAGTGCTTTTCTTAATTGCGTTCAACAGGACTATGATCGGTTTTTGTTAAATGTTTTCAAAATTTTATTGAGCGTTTCTCACAAATGAGAGTAGGTATCTACATTTAAGTTATTTGAATGGATATCTCACATCAGTTCATTCACGAACCGATCGATTTCCCTACCCTACCAGGGCATCTGATATCACTTCCTTTTTATGAGAGTTCTAGTGGTTCTTGCTTCAACTTTTGTCCGTTTCTTGTTCTATAAGTTTCTGTTTGTATTTATTCTTTTTTTTTTATTTTTCTGATTTTTTTGTTGTTAATTCTTTGTACTACTTGTTCCGTATGTTTCTCAGTGTCTTTGAATCGCGCTTTGAATTTAATCTTTCGGTAGAGTTTCTCCTTTATTATATTGTATCGGTATTTTGTCGATATTTAATTCCAAGTTTACATTATTTTGGGACAGAGCATTGTTACAGATTTTCATCAGATTTTATAAGGTCACTTATAACATGTTTTAACAGAATGGATGTCATATAAGACATCTGAGATATAAGCTTCAAAACTATGGCAAGTTTGTAAAAAATGAAAAGGTACTTGCCGATTTCAACGGTAATATTTTACAGCTTAAATATAGAATTCCCTTTAAAAGTATGCATTATAAGTTTGTTTTTAATAAACAAAACTGTGGGAGTGAAGCATTTGTGTCACTATCGAATAACATTTAATTCGTAAAGCCATTAAGTCTTGTTTTGATTTACAGCTTTTTGTGCTGGAGGGGGAGACTGTATCGCGATCCTGAAGAGGGTGCCAGCGAGGCACTTGCCACACGGACCTCTGTTCAGGTCTCCATATAGTCCCCTTTCTGCTTACTGCTTGCATGATTTTTAATTTTGTATTTGCATGCTGATTGTATTGTTTTAATGTTAATATATTTGTTTTATAACCGGTAAAAAGCCCTCAAGAGCTTATGTTTGAATGTTATTTTACATGCCGAATTGAAAACTTACTTTACTTTACTTACTTTTACTTTACTTTAAGCTAGCGACTATTTTTCTTGACATTTTCAGATATTTATCAAAACTATACTATAATTACTTTATCAGTAGATGAAATGAGTAAAATGGTGATGACCTAAAGCTTTATTTAAAACAAAACATATCCAGGAAATATTGTAACTTCATGGACATGTGCCGATGTAGATACAAATATTGTTCTTTGGAAGTGGAATAATTCAACAATAATTGTTCCCAACCTGTTTATTTTATGTGTGTCATCAAAGTTAAAATCATTGCAAGACGACTTTTTTGTGTCTTCGAGAGCACATTTAATGGCGAAGTTATATTTGGGAGACAACAGAGGCAACACATATAGGTCGATAATGCCATAACCTGTTAACCACCTTTCATTATAGTTACTATTTAGGTCATTTTAGTGCTCAAATACCGCGATTACTGACGGTTTCATTCAAAGGCACAAGTGATTTCAAATTTTTGTTACAAAATCCGGAATTGGAAGTGGGCGACAAAAAAAAATATATTTTCTTACTGATCGTTTTTGACATGCCGAGGAACAAGTAATTAATTTGGCGCAGCCTAATGAAAAAAGTATGAATATATCTTGACAGTATTTAATTTTAAACCGAAATCTTCTACTTTTTGTTGGCTCGGTGCAGTATATAGAACCGATCAGAACCCGACTTTATCCCCCAATGACTACAAATACGATATAACGAATCCATTAGAGAGGAAGTTGGCAGATTACTAACTTCCTGGTGTATATTATTTCAATCCAGGCCTTATCCGGGGAACTCAATAATATTTTTATTTCTTCAAATTTAGATTATTGTGTTGAAGTATTACTTTCCTTTCTTATTTGTAAATATGTTTTAATCGTATATTTCTAATATTCTCACATTAGGTTCTGCGGCTAAAAGCAATTTTGAACTATTTTGTGTGGATGGATTACACCGGTGAACTGAACAGACTTACCTCCCATAGACCATTTTTCGAACAGGTTAGATAACTTTGTTCTATAATTACATTTGCATCTATTTAATTTTAATTTTCAACACACAGCCATACGATTACATAACTTTGATATAGAAATAAATTAGTGTTTCCGTAGTCATGAATTGACGTGTACATGTCAAATTTGTGTTTTGTGATTTTTTCATTTAACTCAAAAGCAACAGATCCTTAACGGATGTTGGGAGAAAATCGGACATGAAATCTTCATAATACACCATGCCTACTGTCAGAATATAAACTGAATGAATTAGATTTAACTTTTTTTTCAATCATCACTAATATGTTTGGAAATTAAATGTAATTTCAAACGTATTTATATACTAGAATCTTGTGGATTAAACTAATATTCAATGACCACACACCGTCTGATGTACCCACGGATGTATCAGTTTTATAACGTTAAGTAATGCAAAGGAACAAAAGAGTATAAAACATATTCTCACGGTGTTCGAGAAAATAAAATATGTCTAAAATAATGACCCGTATAATCACGTACCAGCATGGGTTTACACTAATAAACTTATGAAATTCAAATGGGTATCATTTTAATATAATTCTATATGAAGGAATGTATTATCACTACATTAATATTCCCAATCACAGATTATTGCCCGGCTGTGGAATTATACTACGTTAATAACATTTGATAGCATATGAGCTATGAATATATAACATGAAAAATGAATTCTTAAGTTTGTAAATAACTCATGTCTTTGACAATAAGAAATCCATACATATAATAAATCTAGCCGAAGTGTTCCTCAATATTCGGGATAATAATTGTAATGTTCATAGGTCAAAACATTATGACGATTAATACGGTAATTTGGGTCCATATTTTGAACAATAATTTGACACATTTATAGATCTTAGTTTGCTAAGATATCAGAAATGAGAAAATTGTGAATATAGAAAGGTTATTTATGGAAATATTGAGTATAAATGTCGCATTTTCATAATTGTTAATTTTCATAACTAATATTACGTGTAATATTGTGGGTTTCGAGTTTCCGATGGAAATACTAGTGCTAGTCTTACTCCAAATTACAACGGAACACATTGTTGATAGTCGTCTAAAATCTAATCCTTTTTACATGTTTGTAATTGATTTATTATTATTATTGTTATTATTATTTATATTACATACCCTAAGTTTCCCGAGGCTATTCACCAACCCAGTCGTCTGACTTGTCTGACATGATTATTCATTGATTTGTTATAGAAATTACCAGTATTTAGCAAAATTCAAAAAATAATAGAAATACTAAGGGTTCATTCCTTGTATTGCACATGGTAGATCTCCTTAGCTGTAATTTGGCTTTCTATTTCGGTATTTTTGGTTATGAGTATTTCTTGTTTAAAAATGTTTCGGTTTTAATGCTGCTCATGAGAGGTAACACCTTGATATGCGTCGTATACAGCATAGTATAAATTTATATACCTAATATTAGTATCTTTGGATTGTTATTTTATTATACGTAACAAAGATTGTGAGTGTTCAGTATAAATATTTGTTTATTTATGTATATATTCGTTCTCTGTATTTTTCTCTATTGTAAATACTCTTTATCTTTTTCCATTTACAATTTTTACAGAGCATGTCATATGTTTTTTGTGTTCTTTATTTATATGATTAGAAGACAGACTAATAAAAGCAGCTTTGCTTGTTTCTGAATCCTTTAGTATTTATTGTATTATAATTTTGTAATTGCAATTGACTAGTTCAATAACATATTGTTTAAACCAAATACGACGTCCAAAACGTGATCTCAACACTATGTGGTACTTGATAAACAACACATATATATTCTACGGTATATGTTTTTTTTTTTTGTTTTTTTGTTTTTTTTTTTTTTTGTTTGTTAAACATTTGTTGTCATTACATTACTGGCTGATTCAACTGGCTGAAGGGACAAATGGCTATAAATTACCGAAACAAAACCACCCTAGAAGGTGGAAATTTCGTCCAAGTTTTCTACATCCATGATTAATTGCAGTCTTTTGGTATATAAAGTAGGACATCTTTTAATATAATCCCTGCATAAGCTTTAAATGAGACATATTCAGCTCTTTTTTCCCTTTAAAACGAGTAGTTATTCAAGGCAAGCCTGCACTTCTAGGACAGAGTATTGGTTATATATTAGATCCTAGATTCAGATTGAATAAGGAACTTTTTGGCATATTTATATGCATAATCCCTGTTCAGTTCGGAGACTGGATGTTGTGTTCCTGATATCCACAGCTGTTCTTTCGACAACCGTAGCGAAGCAATGCATATTGCTCACTTACTTTGCTTTATTGAAAAATAGGGCGTTCCGTAGTTCTTTATAAACGGAGTTTTGGGTTTCGAAGAAGTGGCTGAGGCGCTGAAGCTACAGACAAGATATGACGTCTATGATTATATATTTTCGGTTGGTTTTTTTAAAAAAAATTAGTTTGGTTTCCTTTTAAGTTTTCGACGGCAGATTAAACAGGTAAGGATGGGATACCTTTATAAATTAACTACCAATGGTAAACACTATGGACTGAAGAAAACCGGCCTACATATACGTGACAAACGTCCAAGCAATGGAAATAGGTTTTTATTGCTCTTTATCTTCAACGCGAAGAAAATATCTAGCCAACTGCAAATTCGAGATATCCCATAGCAGCGATCTGAGTGGATTTTTTTTTTTTATAAATGTCGATTATTTCAAATTTGCGTTCTTGAAAGACTATGCTGCAAACATTAGCTAGGAGAAACCGTTTTGGTTAACTAAAACATATGTCTGCCCTTCCTTCGTAAAATCACTCACGTCTTTCAAATCTTAATTTTCTTTCAAGGTTATAAATGACACTTCATTTGTTACGATTCTTTTTAAATTTAGGATATTGTCCAGCTGTACCTTTTGAAATTTGTATCATTTCTATCGTTTCATGATAATAGCCAAAATACTGGAAAAAATTGTGTCAGAGTGGTTTCCACTTAGGCAACATTTTTCCTTGCTGATTGTTTTTCTTTAAACTTTCAATTAATAACAATCAACATCAACTAACCAGCAGCAGAAAACAAACTGAATTTCTTCTTTTCCTCTTTTTCATACACCTGTATACATCTCCAATCTCTAACATTGCAAATTGTAGTATTTCAACGAAGTATGTAGAAAGGACAAAAACATATCCCTTTGGAGATACTAGCAAGAAACTGGTAATACGTCTAGGTTAAACCTCAATAATTTGACCTTGGATTTAAAGATCAAGTAGATCACCAGCTATGGTACATGAAAGGAGATACTTGTTTGGATTCTCAGTGTCCTTATCATGAACAACCGAAAATTGCAAATTTATTAAAACCGTTTGTCAAAGCTAGGTAGATATAATTCTGTAGTGTATTTTTAGTTACTTATTTAGTAGGTATCATTAGCAGACCATCATCTATGTCCTGATAGATTTTGAAAGGAAATAGACTTTATTGAAAATGGCCTAAATAAACAAATATCGGAAGGGGGCGACTCTCTTTAAAAGGAATAACAAACAAGCATTTCAGATCCGAAAATATCAAACTTGTATAGTGGGGTTGTGAATCATTAGCTAGCAATGAATCAAAATTGCAGTTTTCCACTTGTTTCTTCAGTAACACTCCCATTATCACATCTGGAAAATTAATGCATCTCCGTCTTTCAGTGACAATTAGGTAGCTGTTTAGAAATTGCTGTTTGTTTTCCGTATAATTTGTACTTTGTTTTAACCAATGGTTGGTAGCGACTTCCAAGATGGAGAACAGCAAAAGATCTAAAATACTAGATATAATACTGCTAGAATTTTACCGTATAACCCATATACGTTTTCATTTTATGGTGTGAGGTTCAGTTTACTGTATAAGCCGCATGGTGATTCCTGATCATTTGAGTTATAACGAAGTATATAGTAATTGGGTGTTGCCTCATTGACACACCTTCCATTTTCACCTGAATGTATTTTTTGTTTTGCATGTAATTTGAGACTATTGCTTAACAAATGTTTGAAAATTCGCTATATTTTTAAGGTCTTCTGACAGTATCTTTGGAACTGACCCAAACAATGTGACGATCTCATCTCAGTTCTACATATCTATTTACCTTAAGGTGTAGAATATAGTTTTAAAATATTAAAAAAAGGGTTTGTTCAAATTTATTTGTCCTTCAAGACGTAGAACAACTGACTACATTTCATATTCATGGACAATAACAAAAATAATGAAAATGACTACAATAGTTTGCCATAAATGCATCTTCATAATTAAATAGCCAACACAGATGTAAATTTCTGTGCATAAAAATGCAAAAAAAAAATACATGCAGATATGTATACATAAATGATTTGGAAAAGATGGATTTCTGCGAAATGATGCTTTTAATCCCTTTTTGACAAAAACAAGGATTTCAAACAATTTTATACAACCTGCTATTGGTTTTGCTATTGGTAATTATTTCCAATACTTGGAATAAAACTACCCCTTTTATTTAAATTTTATATTAAATGAATATGGAAGACACCAAAGCAAAAAGTAGCAAAATTTTGTGCAAGTTGGTGAAATGAAAGTAAGCACCTTTTGAAAAATATAATTATGAAAAAAGTAAAAGTACGTATGGATCTCCTTCTCAAACATAACAAAAAACATTAACATAAAAATCCTTGAACATTTACAAACAGCAACACACAAAAGAATATTGCAAACTTAGTATATACAAATTAATAAATCTTTGGTGTCTGAAAAGACTAATTTAAATTAATTATATTCTGGCAAGAACACCTTGTGCTAGTACACTGATGCTGCTGGAAGCTACTAATTAATTGCAGAACACAATTTTTATAAGAAAATGCACCTTTAAGATTTGCGTAGAGATCATGCAACCTATTTCGATGCCATTAAATTATTAAATTTAAATGTTTTTTAAACAAAGCACAAGTTCAATAGTGTATAATACAATATTGTCCCATCCAAAGAATTGTCCACAGACTAGAAATATCTACATTAATTACACACAATATGAATAAATCGTTCTATATGATGACAATGATTATAACTGAAATAAAAAAGTTTTCTAAGCACAACGGTCAATACAACGTGGGTCAGGTCACAACCAATGTTCGATGAATAAAAAGTCTTTTCCTGTGTATATTTATTATGATTTTTCCCTCTCAAGGTCATCACGTCTGTGCTGAAACACCGGTCATACTTGTCAATGCAGCATACCATCAACTCATTTTGTGATATATTCCGGAATGCAAAATAAGATATGTTTACTTCACTGCTGCTACACTGTGAGAGTCAACTTTCATGTGAAATGTTTGCATGTGGTGATCTAAAGCGGTTGGTGACAAAAAGTTCTGTCCACACAAATGACAAGTCGTTTTCCAAGACGACCAAGAACTAGGAGTGTCTTTTGAAGGTGAAAAACTTTTATTTGCTGAAGATTTCATGCTCAAATCCAACTCACCATTGGTTTCTTTTTTAAGTTCGGAATCTCGCCACGTTTCCGGTTTACTATCAGATTTAGAGGACTGACGTGGGGATGTTAAATCTGCAGGAAGAGACATTGGAAGGTGATTCATTCCCATACTCTGAATTACTGATATTTCATTCATCTTCGGGGGTATTCCATTCATAAACGGTGGAAACTGAAACGGAAAAAAATCTGGCGCTCTTGGTGCAAACCCAGACATATACGGATTTTCCTTGTGGGACATCATAAACGGAGGCTCTATAGACATACGTCTTCCTCGTCGTGAGGGGCTATTGTTCCACATGTGTGTTCCCATGTGAACTTTCAGATTTCCCTTTGTAGTGAATGCCTTTCCACAAACTGTACATTTGAAGGGTTTATCTCCTGTATGTGTACGGATATGTATTTGCAATGCACTAGCACTAGAAAATCCTTTCTGACAAACACGACACTGGTGTTTAAGTGGGGTTTGATTTCTAACGAACTGAGACGACTTTTCATATTCTTTTTCCTGTTCCACTGAACTTTTTATGCGATGATCTGTTGTTGAGTCGTTTTTCATATTGTTTTCACTGTCATTTGTTTTACGGTCTACTTGTTCGGTTGGTCCTTCAGTTGAGTTATTCTCAATGTCACAAGAATCTAATGAATTGTTATTTTCCATTTCACTGTTATTGGAACTATTATTGTCAAAAGATTTTGGCAAGTCTCTGATTTTGTGTGTTAACATGTGCTGTTTCATATTCCCGCGAGTAGTAAAAGATCGGTCACATACTTTACACCTGTACGGACGTATCTTTGTATGACTACGGTAGTGTATTTCTAGAGCACTTCGACAAGCAAAAGTTTTATAACAAATGTTACATGTTGTATTTCGCCTTCCTGATTCCCCTCTCAGGTCCAATCCACCAAGCAAGAATCCACTATTATTTGATATGTCACTACCAACAGAAAGTGCAGGCGTTCCCGGTTTACTGCCTTCCCCACTTACACTACTTGTGTCTGAAAAACTTGTATTGAGGCCATTGGGTGTTATAGGTGGGGAATGTCTATCACCATTCCTAAGAGGAGCTCCATTATTCATAAGATAAGCCTGATTCAGACGACCTAATGAGGAATCATTAAGGGAACTGTTTATATTTCTTACACTGTTTTCCAATGCTGCTAAAGACGTGGAAAAAATTGGTGTAGAGTGCATATTGGCATAACTAGAAAACAAAGCTGCAGCAGAACCAGGCGGAAAAGGTGGCGACTGAGCTTCTGATCTTGGACTCTGTGATCGTCCTGAATCCTGTGATACGGAAGATGACCTTGAAGCAGGACGTTCAACGTGTTCCTGAGCCTCTTCCTTTGGTTCATCAGATCCACTATGCTGACCATCACTAGCAGTTCCGGAATCTCCTGACGGCTGATCCATTTCATATTGCTTATCTAGTATATCCTTGTCTTCGTTTGAAATTTCATGATCATCAATAGCCATATGTTCATCATCATCTTCATCATTACTTTCCTCTTCATATTTCTCGTGTCTTAAACCATCATTTAATTCTTTCTTACGTTCCTCACTAGGACTGGTGCTGAATAATGATGACTTGCTCAAATCAAGTTCTTTCTCTGGGTCACGTTTCACTGACAAGTCGAATGCCCTGGATGCCATATCTACCATGTGCTGATTCATACTATGATACATCTGGAAATGGTTCATGTCTGGCATAGGAGGCATTGCTGGTATACCGGCGTGGCTACGAATATGTTGCTGGAGAACTAACAAATTAGTGAAACTCTTGTGGCAAATTGGGCATTGATGCATCATACGAATCGGTGGTTTCATGCGATGAACTCCCATGTGGGTTTTAAGATTTCCTTTGGTCGTAAAAGAACGACTGCATATCTTGCATTTGAAAGGACGTTCTCCAGTGTGTATCCGATAATGCATCTGTAAAGCGCTTTTACAACTCAAAACTCGATGGCAGATAACGCATTGATTTGGATCTGATACTTTGTTTTCAAGGTTGTCAACCAACTGTTGTAATTTGGAGGTCTCAGAACGATCTATCTCCATATACTGCTCCAAATTTTCCTCGTGTTCTATCATTTTTGTAGGCAGAATAGAGTCCCGTTGTCCAAACGGTGATGACGGAATCAATGATGGTGGCGCCGACGGCAATGATGACATGATTGGATAAGGACTAGCCATTGAAACATGAGGCTGAGATGGGATTGGCAGTGACATGTGATGCTGTGGTGATGGCCTGCTAAATGGCGGCATGCTCGACGATACTAGAGGTGGTATCAAAGGATCGACTTTTGGTGGAGCTTTTTCTGGGCTAGAGTCGGCTAGCTTTGATGATTTAGACGTTTCAGATGATGAATTCGATGTTAGACTAGATGATAATTTTTCATCAGGAAGATTGTTAAGCTTTGATACAATACTGTTGGTGAACACTGAGGCGGCAGACGATGGATGTGCCGAAAATGAAAACAATTTGTCCGGAGTTTTTGATTCTGGTTTATGAACTGATGGTGGAAATGGCGTACTCATCAACGGTGCAGGAATCTTATCCAAATGTTCAGGAACTGGGTGTGGGTTCATTTTAACATGAGGGTATCTAGCTCTATGTCTTTCAAAGTGAACCTTCAAGTTTCCTCTAGTTGTGAATCTATTGCCACATATGTTGCATTTAAAGGGACGTTCACCTGAAATTATAAAGAAAAATTCTAATGTCAATAAATTTATGCTGGGACTGTATTATGCTTGTTAACTTACAGTATTACACGCGTTTTGAATTAGTATACAAAACAAAGATGATAAAAAATTTTTATTTTGCTTATTTCCAGTGGTCAATCCCGTAATACAAAACAAATACAGTACTCATTAACAAAAAATGTATTTACTCTGTGACCAAAAGAAACCTGTTATATAATTTTGCCTCTTGGTCACTTTGACCGTATTCATAAAGACCACTTGATAATCAAATGTTAAAGTTATCAATTATCTTTATGATACATGGTAAATGATTAATTTCACAGTTGGGCAACTTCCTATCGCTATGGTCAAGATCACAAGAAAATATATTCCGTTGGTAATAATTAATTCTTCCTATCATCGGAATTTTATTTCTATTTTCAAAGTGTTTAAAGATCAAATATGTCATAATTACTGAAAAATAAATTTTCAACAAACTATGCAATTAAATTTGTTACAGACTGACCAGTCCTTTGATGTGGTAACGAGAGTGTTTATCCGTGACGAACCTCTATGGACAAAAGTAATAACAAAGCTCACAAAACAAGAAAATCTATACGAAATTGTAAAAATAAAAGATGAGCCTATGAATTTCACAAATTCCCATTAAATATCCCACGGCTATATCTTTTATTACAGGTCGTAAAAAGAATCTTTTCAAATGCTTGATCTTATGTAACACCTAAGGTCTTATAGGTTAATTTACAGTTCCGACCACACGCATCTGAATAATTTTCTGGACCCTAAATGCACGATTTGTCCTTGGAAATTTCAAATCCACAAGATCGCTTGGATATTTTTGAATTGGAAAGTCACTGAACAGATAATTATTCGGCAATATGACACATTTTGTTTCTTTTAAATTTTTTGTCATTTTTCAAAAACATCATTTGCCATTTTTGACATTGGCCTTTACTGTACTGAGATAGTGGTACAGCGTAAAATTCTTTAAAATATGGGTTTTCTTGAGAGAAAAAAGCGGGAAAACTACAAAATGACAAAACATCTCCACATTGCCCGTGGCAAAATCTGAAAAGGCCACAGATATGCACAACTCCAAACCAGACGTTCACATCTGCAGACTGCACACTTGAAGGTGTCATACTCAATCTTAATACAACCCCACTTCTAGATTTCAAATATCAAAATGAATGTGATAATAATACCTTATAAACTTTCGTCCAAATGAAATAATTTCAAAAGAAAATCCCCTTCCATTAGTTACGGATTATGTTATAAGAACTATTCCTTATTATTCGAGTGATCTATGTTACTCAACTTTTCAAAACACCGTATTATTATTAATTCTCCAATTTTTCAGAAGATTTTTAAAATATAATTCTTATGTAAATTTTTCGAGTGTTATTGCCTGTTGCAAATCTTCGGCTTTTGACCATCTGCAATGTTGATCTCAACGCTTTTGACGTGACACTTTTTAACAAAACTTATCTATTATGAAATATCATCTTTTTAATCTTCTATTGTTATATGGGGGGTTCCATTGGGATGACAAAAGTATAAATAAACAACCGATTTCTAAACTCAATGACGAAATACATTGTTGAAAATTTGGGCTTTGTTCTGATTATTCTTTATTAGCAATAGTTTTGGATAACGTACTATGAAACGAGACCAAAGATGAAATAAGAGTATGGACGTAACAACGCTGCATTCCCTTTTGAACCCTTAGAACTCGTGCTGTGTATTTAAATGTAAGTATGTATTGGATTAAAATCCTTCATCTTCTGACATTAAAATATTTTATCACTTTTATTAGCATTTAATTTCTAGCCATCTTTCAAACTTGTCATAGGACCACCTGCCATCACAGAAGTTCTCCTTTATTCTTTACCCAGGCATGTCCATTACATGGGGAACTGTCCATCGAGAATTAGATAATCATAGTATTTACATCTGGGTCAACTTTCTAATTGAGGGAATAACAATCACTGTTAACCTTGCACATTTCAATTAAGAAATAACTTTATAATTATAAATTAATTGAGGATACTGGAAATCAATTTTACATTAAACACGTGATTTTCAGTTTGAAAATATGGAAACTGAACAATTTGTGAATGTATCTACTTCAGCTGCCCTACATCCCATTCGTTAAAATATCTACAGAATTGTCTGTGACAACTGATGTCCAGCAATTTTTACCTGAAGGCGACACCAGGCAAAAAAAAACTGCAATCATATCCTCCCAGCAGGACATTGCATCATTCCCGATATCAATGCCAAAACTTTGAGAAATGCAAGTTATTTTTCGTGTCAAAACAATAATTATCCGGTTGTTCAGATACTAACAATGACCAATTTGTAAGAATTAATGACATTTCAAAAAGGACGAACAATTTGACAAAATATTTTATTTGAACATGCTAAATTGTCATAATAAGTGTGTTGTACCTGTCTGATCGGTGCCCAGACTGCACTTCCCCCAGAGGCAAATACAATCCGCGACGTGTTATTTTTCCGAGAACTCATGACGTTCTTACATCATTTTTTATGTAATTAAGTATGTTATATATGACCTAATATGCTTAAGAAGTTTGAATTTACAGAAAATTGGTGAAAAATATATCATAAAGGTTTTCATACGTGATGCTTTTTAATGACCTTTCAAATTCTAGAAACATCTTTCCAAAAATAACCAAAGTGAGTACGATATTTTTCTTTTGTACATTAGAATCTGAAATTCTCAGAAAATGACAACCATTTGTCATCCAGAATGTCAACAAAATTTTCAATTTACATAAAAATGAGGTGAAAATTGCGACCTTTTTTCATAACAGATGACAAAGTTTTCAGAACATAATTCATTTTTCTGCTGATTAGGGGATGGTAGCAGGAACTAATCTAATTTTCTAACAATTTTGTTATAGCTATAGTTGTAATGAACTGGCATTTTTACAAAACAACGAAAAAATTATTACTTGGGAACTGACAACACAAGTTCTCTACTGCAATTAATCCCAGTCAAAATTCCATTTTTCAATAAATCGACCAATAATTGAATTAGAAGGATCTTTTTTATATCATGTTGATTAATGCCCTCTCTGACTTCTCACTTTTGTCTCGAATCCCAATAAGGTGTTATCATTTTCAATATGCAGAACAAATTGTCTTAATTACACTTAAATGGCCTAATAACCATTAAGAATCCATGTACAATGCTTCCAGGAATTCTTCTCATCAGACATGGACTAATTCAATTCTTAGATTCTCTCACAAATTTCACAAAAATATTGCAGAACCACAACATTTTACTCTTTTGGAAACAGTTAATAAGTGACAATATATCATTTATTTTTTAAAAAATTAAAAATAAATAAATTTCATAAAATTTTTAAAATGGCCAGATACAGTTACTTTTTAATTTTGTTTCTTTTTAAAATCAGCTGATAGATACAATATTTCATTTGCATTTTCAAAAATTAAAACTGTACCACTTTGTTCTGAATCAGCAATTTCATTTTTATTGGATTTATATCATTTTCTAAAATTCTTATTTATAAATGGATAAACTAAATAAAGGTATTCAATCACTGGACTATAAAATTTATATGAAGCTCAGATTTTCCAGTAAGGAAATTTTAATGGTAAACCCAAATACCTGTCAACTTTTGTACATTGGTAAAATAACTTAAAATTTTTTTACGAACTCCCAATGTTTTATACACATTTCCCTTACATGATTAAATGATGATATAATGAAACGCTCTTTCCATTCCCTTGATAGGAAAATAACAGAGTGGTTCCAAATCCATTTACTTTTGTAAATTTAAATTTCACCCAGGATGACTGACATACAGAAAATAACAAGAAATATAAACTTTAGCCAATATGCCATATAAAAGTTATGAGAAAAGAAACCTTCTTTACTGTGGCTAACATTTATATCATTTACAAATTTATGAAACAAATGCCCTTTAGAAATTTGTGAAATATTTCATCATATCTGCAAAAGAGATGAATATTACATGAATGACAAATAATTCATTCTCTATAATGCCCATTCTCCACACAAGCCATCATCTATTTATGACTAACTTCATTTACAGTGCAAAGTTGCAGAAAAATAGAATATTTCATGTTTAGCCTATTGGCAAAACTCGTTAATAAATTAATATCAAAAAGCAATTTATGTATGAAATATTGCCAAAACTTATGGCCAAAAGCCCACAGGACTGGGAGGCCATTTGTACAGAAATGACTGCTGTATGTAATTGTTTAATAACTAGTTATGGTGTCATTAATTACTTTGTTTTATTAGCTTGGTAAGTAACTTTTTTTTATTGACAAGCTCTTTATGTGTTTAATATCAGTTTCCCTCCTATTAAGTAATGGTGCAGCATTTAGCTTTGTCAACGATTATGTTTTAGCTCTTCAAGCCATACAAAAACCCACTGAAAGACCAAGACAATGAAAAAAAATGGGATCCAAATGTAAAATTCAGTAAAAAGGGATTTTTATCTAAAAATCAAACTCATTTTGCCCATATAAAACATTTCAGACAAATACTAGACAGATCTGGTAATGACAATGTGAGCTGGAATCATTTAACTATTTTCTTCAAAATATTTTTCAGAAAGTTATTGCTTCTTTTAGCTTACTTTGAAACTCATTTAAAAAAAAATAAGATTCCCTTATAATATGGTACCCTTGCACATAAGTTTTTTTTTCTGAAAATTTGTGAATCATGACAGAATTTTGCAATCTACTGACTTGGTGAAGTAAACACAAAAGTAACAAGCATTTTATATCTTAAAGAAAGAACATATATGGTAAATGTCAATGAGACAAAAACCCTCATACGGAACTAAAAAGGGGGTCTAGGTAGTTCATCATGGTCACAAGCCTGTCGACACTGAGGTTGTGAGTTCGAATCTCACATGATTCCTCCACCAATAAAAACTGGCCGCCGCAAAACAGCCAAATGTGCTGAAAACAGTGTAAAACCCCAAACTAAACAAACAGAACTAAAAAGTACATTAAAATAATTTGGCAATCCAGAAGTTAAATCACAAATCCTTGAAGTATGGATTACAAAGATTCATAACTTGTGGAATAAACCTTGTAAATCTGCATCCCAAAATCATTTCAAAAGAAGAAAAGATCATTTTAAAAAATTCTTACCAGTATGTGACCGTATGTGTATCTGTAAAGCACTATCACTACCAAAAACTTTGTGACAAAGACGACACTTGTGTCTAAAGAATGGGTCTTCACTGACATACTGGGATCGTTCAACCACTGAAATAAGGAGACAAAATCCTCATAAAACTAATTCAGAACAGGATTTTTTTCCCTAAAACGGCACTACAATGTATTAGCAATTAAAGAAGGCATTTTGTAATTTCAATTTAATATAGTGGTACAAAAGAGTAAGCAAATATTATTTTTATTTCATAAAAATATCCGTCTATCTGAAATGTACATTAAAAGGTTCAAATACCTCATCTTGCCTCATGACTTGTTAATTTTTTCAACCATTTCAATCATATTTCAGATATATCTTCAGTAATTATTTCTCATTTTTTTCCATCTGATAATTTGCTATCATCACTAACAATAACAAGTTTGACTCTTCATAAGAAATTTCTGGATGCAGTTCAAAATTATTTCAAGCTGATTTCTGATGGGTTTTTCTTCTTTTTTTTTTTTTTTTAAAAAAAACATATTTTAAGCATAAATTGGTGCTGATGAATTTTGGTCAAGTACATTATTAAAATTGAATCAATATAATGACAATTTAAGAAAACTGGAGACAACTTTTTTCTGGGGAATTATATTCCAGTCTTTCATCTTTTGTTTGAAAGAAAAAAATGAGTCATACTTTTCAAACTAAAGATGTTAAATTAAAAAGGCATAAAACATAAAAAAGTTTAAAATGAGACCACAGAATGTTTACTGGTAGCAGTAGATAGTCGTCTTGACCTGAAGATGCAAGTTACACAAATTTAAGATTTGTGTTTGGTCCAAATATGCAAGTCCTATGCCCAATGCATTGGATAAAACATGTACATGTCTGTTTTATTTATTTATAAATTAGTCTCAAAGAAAAAAATTATACTTTTACACATTCTTTTTTTGGAAAAATTATAATAAACTTTCACATCCCCATAAAACCTTGCTTAATATTGTTCAATCTTTTGAATATTATACAGATGTTTTTCATTATGTTTTAAAGACAACCTTTTCCGTAAAAATCAAAAGAAAATATATATTATAACAAAATATGTATGATTGGCCCCACATGTTCTTTTATATCAACACTGTTATGAATGTTTAGCAGATTGTTAACCAGACTAATGACGAACAGCACCCAACTGCCAAAAAATAAAATATAAAAATGTGTGCTAATTTCATCTTTTATCATATTATCTGAACCTCATCTGAATAACTGAAATGACAAATCTGTATGTCTGGCAGGAATGTGCCATAACTACCAAAATTATTGCTATTTCTAAAATCATAATTTTTAGTAAAAAGGTTATAAAAGTGAATTCATCCATGTGTTTGTTTAAAATGGCCATTTTCCAAAAACTATATATCTATGAAAATTGATGTGCAGCTGTTAAGCAGAAGGGAGGAATATAATTCTGTCAAAAATGTCTGATAAAAAGGATCATATTTTTCAAATTTCTAGTCTGAATTTTATTAGGATCAGCAGTCTTGTCATTTTTCTTCAGATGAGTTATTATATATTAAATTCACATTTAATCTTCTTCACAGAGTCTGTCTTAATGATGTTAACTAACTCTAGGGAACAGATGATCTACAAATTGAAGACATCATGCTCTAAGCGTATAATCTTTCTTGTAACTTTTTTGTAACTTTTTATTAATGGCAATGAAAAAAACCCACTTGTCCACATATGGGTTCTTTGCAGTTTCCACAGGAAACTGTGAAGTCCTTTCTAGGTAAAATATTTACTAAATGCAAGGTGGTTACTTTCTTTTTCACTGAAATACATTTAAGTCTATAGATTATCAAAGAATTACTTCCCTTTACGAATTTCATGTGGAGCCTCTTGATTTATAGGAAGTTGTGAAATATGACAAATTGCCACAGCAGTAAGCTAAATATCTGCCATCCATCTATGATAAACTAGCTAAATGTCAGAGTTAGAAATTCTATATCAAAATTAATAAATCTCCTCCAAGTACATGGGCACGATTTGAACAAAGATTTCAAAATTTGTTTGAAGTTGATTTCCTGAATGGTACATTTTAAATTGAGATATATTTATATCATTTTACCATTTAATTATTATTTGTATGATAAATATTGACACAGTATTATTAATATTATTGATGGATGAAGGTTTTTTAGGTGCAAACTGATTAGATCCATGACCCGGGAACTCTGGTGATCCAACCAAACTGAAATTCTATCCAAATTTATGGCATTTTTAATGAATGCTTTTATAATTCAATCAAAATATTGATATTAAGTGACAATGATAAAAAGAATTTGTTTAATTCAAAAGATATCTACTTTACCAATTTATGAAATATAAGGCTATTTGTGAAGGTGCCAGGGTCTACTAAGATCACAAGGCCAGATAAGAACCCAGATAATTTGGGATAAAGTAGATACCTATACATCTAAAGATGACCAGATACTGTATCAGTAGCTGGTAGCAGTTTGACAAATGTTAAAACAACATGCAAGTCAAGTCCTTATGATATTTTCTAGCCTTATATTATTTTAATTAACCATAAACCTATTGAAATATGATGTACACCTTTAATCTCTTAATTCAATAGTGTTTCATTAATTCTTAATCAAAAATTCCATGCTGAAAGTATTCATCTAAAGCTTTAATGTTATCTTAGCTTTTCAAAAAATATGATATTTGTCATAAAATGAATACTCATATTTTTCATGTACTTTTAATTAGTATTTTAAAATTAATTGAACTCTTATTAAAAGGATGGTTTAACATTGCTGATGGTCTGTTTTATATTTCCTTGCTTTGATCTTTCAAATTTTTATATGTTAGATCACATTTTATGGTTATATGAAATAATATTCTCAATTGGAACTTTTTCTACTGCACAAAACATATTTGGTATAAGAAGATACAAGAAACTAATTACTTCTAAGGACATTTAATGTGTTCATAATGCTTTTTCCGTTAATTTAACTTTCAAAAACAAAAGCCATGCTTGCAAATGCTTGTAGATCTATACATATGAATGCCCCAGAATTTCAAATTATTCGGTATAAAGACATAATTTTTAATTAAAATCAATTTATAACTATAAAATTTTCAAAATTTTAATAACAGGATCTTGGTAATAAAAATAGTACCATATAATCTTAGGTTTAAATTCAATCTTTTATGACAAATTGTCATTTTGGGGATAATCAAATATTTTTTGTCAATTTATGGAGAAATCGTCATTTGATTTATGAGGTAATATGCACTTCAATGTTCATATCTGCCATATATGATTTTTAATGAAATGACCTCTAACCCCTATACCTTTTTAAAAGATTAATGGCTATATTTGGTATACCAACTGTAAGACATTTTTGCTAGGATACAAAAAGGTTTATGTGGTAATTTAAACATCCTTAAATTATATTATATAATATGATCTATGATTTATTGACAAAAATTTTCATATCATAAGATTTACCATATATATGCGTCTGTCTGGAGATTACAAAAGAAAATGTGAAAGTTGTTTTAATGTTCAGTATTGGCTCATATTTTTAAAACCATGAAAAACAATTTAACTTGCTTCTGTTTTTTCATCATAACAGTTCATTTGAATGGGAAAAATGCTAAATTAATGGATTTTATTTTAAAAACATGTCCAAACTAAAGCCTTTATTTGGAAAATTTATCTCTAAGCAATGATAGTTCCTTTGCAGATGTTTAATCAATTATCATTTTATATATTTATAAAATTGTCAGAAATCATATTTTATTTTGTTAACTAGACTGCAATAATTCAGTGGGTGGTCTTTTATATGACTGACAGTTAATGTACTTATTTCTAACATCCATAACTCTTTGCACATGTTATATTTTTTCATATATTTGTATGAAATATAAATTTTCATGCACCTGCAAATATTATTGTTTTTTGAAGTCTTCAAAAAGAAAAGTTTGTAGAGGTACATAAGGGATAGCAGAATGTGCCAAAAAAGTGCGGATTTTTTTTATCATACTTTTACAAAATCCTATAAAGCTTGACAAAAAATCAACAACTTCACTTTTGTTTCCACCAAAATGTTTGTTCTAAAATACTTCTCCATAGAACTATAAAAGCATCACAGGTATGAATGATTTATAAAATAATTTTTTCAGATTGATAACCAATTAATTCATCTTCTAGGTGATAATTACCATTTGATGATACTAACTGTGTGGGTTTGGGCAAATTGTCTTTTACAAATAATCAGGTTCTAAACTTTACATCCGGCACAGATTTCTTGCTTCTGGAGTAATCCCAAAAAATCTCAAAAGTGTTTAATTTAGTTATGCATCTCTGCAAATTATCAAACTTTTCCACTTCAAAAAAAAATAATACACCATCAGCCAAAATTATTCCAGAATGCACGCTTTCACCACTTTATGTATATACATCATTTTCAGAAAAACCTATTTTCTTTTATAAACAGAAAATGCCACATATCAAAGTTAATTTCTTGCATATGGTTTGAAAATCAAACACAAGAATTAAAAGTAAATATATAAGACAAGACATCTATCTATACAATTTAGACAAAGCCATGACGTTCAACAGAACATTACTCAAAATCTGCTCAAAATTAATCATTATGTTGATTTTAAATGTAAATCAATGGATAACAATTGCTAATTATATAACAAACTAAATTACATCATCAAATATCTACTTAGAAAAAGAAATTATGAAAGGGGACTAACTCATCATTTTCTCCAAGGGAAGTAAACAGTCTCCTGACCTAACTTATGGCAATGGTAATCTAAATATGTGAAAAAATATTATCTGGAAAATATAACAATTTCAAAGAAGAAACAAAAATTAATTGAGTATGGCTGTGTTTAAGTACACTTTTACTTAGCTTTTTAAAAAAAATTCATGATCAATTTGACTGATTAAATGATTTAAATTTAAATCTTCTGTTTGCTGAAGAAGGTGGCATTGATAGTTTAAAGATTATCCTTTTAAACCATATCTGATTATGCAATATTTAAAGAAAAAATTAATCAGTCGAATAATCAATAACCCTACCTCCATACAAACATAAAACAAGAACTAAAATGCCCTTGTCCGTGTCAGGTACTTCAAAAAATGAAGTATTTTTATTCAAATATTGTATAAAATTTGATAAGAAAAATATAGTCATAAAATGTGACACATCAAAAATATCAAGTTTATGATCTACCATGTCAGGATATTTTTTTTACAAAGGAGCGGGTGTCTGAGTCTACCACCCATGTACAGAACCAAGTTTTTCTGTCATATGTAGATTAATTAAATGATGGATAAATTATCGTTATGACATGGCATGTTTTAATTTTTACCATGAAAAAAATCACGTCTACATTTCTCCAGGAGAGTTTTTGGAATGTACTCCACTTTTTTACTTTTGAATTTTTGACAAATATTCAATACAGTAGTAGTATTTTTCACAGACATGACTAACTGGCACAAAACATAAGAAAACTGAATAAGTAAGACTTTCTAAGAGCTCATATCAATATGTTCTTTTTAACAACAAGGTTTAGTACTGAAAATCCATTTAAAGCAGTGAAAGAAATGGGATCTCAAAAATCTGGTTCCTTTCCATCTGGCTTTCCTACTCCCTGACTATGCTCCCCATTATTACTCTATAATTCCACTGTGAAACTCTGGATAAATCCAATCCACCCTGTTAAGTACAGACTATTTTGCATACATACATTAAATTAGGGAAATTTGTACCTAATTTCTTTTGTACAATTCTTATGGTATAACCTCTGATATATAAAATACCCTTAAATCAACTTAATTACAGATGAACAAAAAATAAAAATGAATACTTTATCAATTTCTAAAATTGTAAAAAAAAAACAAATCAGAACTTAGTCTGTTTAATTTCTTGATTGATTTTTTTTTCAAAGTTTAGAAAAATAAATATGACAAATCATTTGACCTTATTTGATCAAATTAAAGGATCTAATTCCAATTTATGTTTATCATTTCAAATCTTTATCTCTGAACAAGTGAGTTACTGTTCTTAATTGTCAAGGATAATTTTTCATAATCTGTGACCTACGGAGCAGAAAATCGCAATATTGTGAATTTACAGTCTATCGTTATTTGATTCACTCTACCATTACTAACCACTGTAAATTTTAAGGTTGTGATTTTGTATAAAAACCCTACTGACAAATTGACTAGAGAGGTGATCCTCGACAGGCTTCAATTTGACCTTCATTTAGCAAGAATGAAAGGATTAAATAGCAAATGATTCTGACAGTATGATCCCTTTATTTGACCCTGTCAGATTAACTGATATGACAACTTTCTAAAGCTGTCATTTTCCACATAATATTAAAGTATCTCTGATCATATCTAAATTTTATACATTAAGTAATTTTTTGTTCACAGTTTTATAGTTATAAATGCAGATTTCAATATTTTATTATAAAATCCTCTTTATTTAGTTTTAATATCAAAATAAATTATTTTGTGCAAAATTTCAGAAGAGACATCATCAATTAAATTTTTCGTGCAAAATTACTGTTCTTTGAATAGCATTCTCCCATCAATGTCCTACCAGTACTCACAATTTAAGAGTACACTTTACTGATATCACAGGTTTATTCTTCTGGTAGCTTTTTTCTTGCCAAAAAAGTGGGAAATAACATTTGACCTTCTTATATTAGTATCAGAAGACACATTTCATGTTTTTGATTGAAATAAGATATCAAGGATTTACAGAAATATAAATTTGTACCCAAACATTATGTTTGGATGGCAATGCTTACTGACTTGACCTCCATTTCAACTCATAAAAAAAGTTTTCAAATGGATCAAGACTAGAAACAATAAATCTTCTCCTAGTTCTTCCTATCAGCTAATTCCTTAATATAAAAGATTTTCAAGAAAAGTGTAAGTGTTGGTGCCAATGGACCCAAACACCATGTGCCATGAAACTCCACTAACAAGACCATTAATTCTGTTAGCATATCATTCTGATTCTAAAACATGGATTACTGCTATACGAATCATTGACAGTAATTTCATAAATCGGATGTATTTTCCATAAATCATCTCTGACCTGTCAAAGTCGGCAAGAAGTGCAGTAACATTGCCAATATAACTTGGTCTGTTGGGAACAGAAAATCATATTTGGTCATGTCTTTCAAACGTCAGATTACTGCTTTATTGATGAAAATATGAATGTTGTTGAAATGTATCGCCACCGGTAATAGATCATTTCAAATTTAATAAATCAATTTTCCTCCTGACTTTCACAGAATCCTGTTTGATATAAAATTGATTGTCATGACCCTAACGCCTTAGAAATAAAACTGTTATGTTATTATGCACCGAGATGTCAATGTTCATCATCACTAATTTTGAAGGTTTTTCCGATGCCATAGCTTTATGGAATAATCATATTAGGGTGTTTCTTTAGTTAACATGTGACAGACTTAATGGGATCTTCATACTTCCTCGCCTGACCCCAATAATTCAATTGAAATATATATTTTATACCATCATATTGATTTTGGCATGTCTGATGAAGGTTGATTGTTCACATTATAGTAGTAAAAGGTCTAACCTGCATCAATAGCAGAGTCAATCTACTTTATATTGGAATGTTTATAGTTCCTTAATTTAATATTTATCTTTTATTAGAGTCATTTTTATGCATAATTCTCAAAATTTATTCCCTTGTTGCAAAAAAAGCCTTCATGAAAACTTTCCTTTTTTAACAGTTTTATTCTTGTTTACTGAAGCTCACTATTGTGTTATCAAATTTTTCTATATGGATTTTTTTCTCTAATAATATCAAGAAAAAGGATACACTGTCTAAATTTGATTGTCTGGGTTTTTGACACCAATATAAGATATCTTTCATTTATATATTATATAAAATTTAAAATGATACATGTACTTGTAAAATGCCAACTAAGAGAAGTAACCAACAAAACATGGATTATTGATAAAGGGAGATAATTCATTTAAAATTCAAGATATTCTTACTGACATTACAACACAATTATATTTTACATTTTTATTTTGGGTAGACTTTAAAATTTTAAACTTCTGTTACAAAATGATTGATTTCATACCACAACAAAAGCTGATAAGCTTACAGTGCACATGACTGATGAATTTTTATTTTTTTTATTGTATAAATAATGATTATCCATCCAACACACATTTTTAATATTAATTGTGGTATCATCCATCACGCACTTCTTAATCATTTCTGGTATAAAAAAAACAAAAAAACATTAAAAGGACAATTTGTTTTATGCAGAACTTTGATTAAAGGCAAATATGGGAAATAAGTGTCAATATTTTTTAATCTAAAGTTTGACAGATCCAAAACTAATGGTCCATAGAAGAATCTTGGAATCAAACCCACTACTTATCATTGATCATATTTTGTCATCTTTTATTGATAACGAAAGCTCTGTCAATACTTTACAAGCATAAGTTACAACACAATCAATATCACTCTAAAAAATTACAACAATTTATCATTTTTTTTATAAAAATTTTACTTCTACAAAATGTTTTGTGTGAAATGATATATTACATGTATACTCTTATACTGTAACATAAAGAAGTACCAAACAAGAAGTACACACAAAAGTCGTCTTTGATCAAGGCATCATGGAAAATATATGCCCATATAAGACTATATTATTATCTATTAGGGTAATTTATCAAGGAAATATAAAAACAGTTGTTGATGTATTTGGCAAAAACATTCCCAAAATACAAGATTTGCAATTTTTATGATATAAAAATGACTTTTCCATCTAATTTTTAAAAGTATTTTTTTTCTTGCATTTTTCCAGTTCAAATTCATCTGTTTATGATATACATTACACATAAAAAAAAATCTAACATTAAATCAGTGTAATTTGTATGTTATTTTTCTGTTTTATAAAAATCAATTTTTATTAATTGAGATTATATAAGCCAACCTTCTGCAGTTTGCCAATGCTTCAGTTTCATATATTTCTTTATTAATTTCATTATAGCTTTTTTGCAGTTGTTAGTTTCCCGTTCCATAAAATTATGGATACTTTCAAAGTCGTAAAAATATAACTTGTATAATAAAGAAATTTATAATTGCATATTTTGTTGATCATATCAAACTTGAATTACAAAATCCATGGTAACATGAGCAAAAAGACAAAATAAATATGACATTATATGAATACTGTTAAAGTTTATTGTCAATTATTTCTGCTCTTGTAAAATATATCATTTTGATTTTATGATTTAGTATTATATAACTATTAAATACGTATTACTCAATCCAACCAAAATACTTTTATTACACAGAAATAGTTCTTGGTTTTCAAGCAATATAAAAGTAGACATTTGAAATCGGTGAAATACATATGTTTTTTTTTCTTTTTTTTCAGAAAAATGTTTTGATTTTTTCATGATAATCTTTTAGTATTGCTTAAATGGTAATTTTGAATTCTTAATACTCTGCAAGAGTGTCTTAAAATGAATTTTTAATTTTAAAATATCCCCTTAGTAATATACTTTCCAACCACAAAGTCTTCATTTTGGAATAAAATCGAACTTTTTTGTGAGGTTGTGGGGAGGGGAGAGAATGGGGGTAAGGGGTGCAGCAATTTTTTTTAACTGTATGGGTAACAATAGGTATGACTCAATTTCATACTGGTCATTGTTGTTAAAAATGATATACAGATTTATCACTTTTCAATTATACTTAATCATATAGTTACACAAAAAATTTCCATTTTCCTGTCACCTCATCTATAAATCATATTTTATGACAGACAAATTACAGGTGAAGCCAGGTGTACAATGGATACCTTTAAGAGTACACCTTAATCTACATAATATCATCTTAATATGTATAGCAAAATTATACCTTTATTTTCATATCATTTTCACAGGAATTATTGGATTATTTAACACAAGGATTACCTAAATTTTCCAGAACACATTTTTTCTAGGCCACCCACCTTGCAGATAGTGTTTATACCTTCAAGATATTTCTCTCTTTTTTTTTTATTCTAAAATACCAACAATCTAGTTGGTGTCCTATAAATGCTGAAGTAAAAAAATTAAGAAGATTTTTTTTCTCTACATAACTTATCATGAATACAGAATGAAAAGTTGATACATACATTTGGTGAGCTTGGCAAACTCTGAAGGTGGACCATTAGAAGTCGATGGGCTACTTCCAGGCAGTGGCAGAGAAGAAGGTAGACTAGTTTCAGTTGATGCTATTGTTGTAACTGGTACAGGCTGCGGAGGTGTTGTACTTCTACTCTCACTTGGTTCCTCTGGTGGCTTTTCATCGTCAACTTTTACAAAACAGAAGTATTTATAAGGTATTATAAGGTGCATTATAAACTTGGAAAAAATATAGGTCATAAATTATACAAAATGTTCTTTGAAAGGTATACTTAATGAAATTTTACAGATTGTTACAATTCACGTCTTTCATCCTAATAGTAATGAGGATGTACGATCATTAATAACAGCTTTGAACTGGTAGATGTGCAAATTTCCAAACTAAAATCAGTTTAACTAAAAACCAAGTCTCAACATGACTCAAATACTAAGTTTAGTTTGTTTAACAACATCTAGAACAAATCTATAATTTCTTTCTCAAACTACACAGGTGGCTATCCCATCTCCCTGCAGGTACCATCCAAAGTTTTTCTGTTAACTTGAAATTCTTCATAAAATTTTGTCCCTTGTTTAAAATCAACATATATTTAAGGCTCAGTGAAACTTAACTTTCTTACTTTCTAAAAACCTTGTGTAGAAAAGTCAAGTTGTGAGTTTGGTTCCTCAGCCAGTACGTTTTGGTTAAAGGCTGCTGAATACATGCAGTTTCAAAATTTGAATTTTGATTTAAAGAGAAAACATAGCAACCACAAAATATGTTACCTTGGATACCTTTTTCACTTTCAGCATCATCACTTTCATCATCATCCTCATCATCTCTATCATCTCTATTTGGCAGCATTGGTAAACCCATGGACATAGGAAGTGGAAATTGTCCCATAGGAAAAGTTGGTGGAATGCCCATCATAAGTTGAGTCTGAAGCTGTTGTATTAGCTGTAGCTGTAGAATTTGCTGTTGTTGTAGGCTATACAATGTATTATGAAGAACAGCAATATCATTTGGAGGCAAGTTGTTGTTTTCAGCAAACTGTGCTACTGCTGCTTTTGTTGCTAACAATGGTTCCAATGTCACATTTGAGTCCATTGGAGGCATGCCAGGCATGAAAGGAAACATAAACTGAGACAGTGTTGCATTTATTTCAGCTTCTCTTCGGGACTTTTTAGAGAAATCAACATTTTGATTATGATCTTTATGTTCATCATCATTACTTTCATCTCCATCAGACATTTCATCTGCATCTTCCATCTTATCATCTTCTTCATCTATATTGTTACTTTCAATTTCCTCTCTAATTTCATTATTTTCCTCTTCATCGTCAAAGTGTTCCATGGTTTCTTCTCCGTCAGATCCTCCGTCAACAGAGAAAGAATGGCAATTATCTAAATTTGACACTTTAGAGTTTAAATCAAGTCCACTTTCACAAAAATCTTCACTCTCACTAGCATCAAAAAATACAAAAGGTTTCTGCTTTATGCACTGTTTTTTATGTTCTATAAAATCTGCAAGTTGTAGAAATTCTTCACGACACTTTCCACAAACATGAGCATCAACTCGTGCTGGGGATGTTGGCAATACGGGTGATAATGTACCAAGAGTGTTAGTGTCTGTAATAGAAAAAATTAATGGCTAAAAATATGGCATAATATAGCAGTATGCAGTATCTTTACCAGCAAGTTTCCGTAGCCTTTATACATACAAGGATATATATAGATTAGTCATCAAATGAGACAATGCCCATTGGACTGAACATTCTGGCCATCATCGTTTGAGGCAGTCCCCACCACATGAAAAAGTCTTGGTAATAAAACAAATTTCAGGTTTTATAAAGATTTTTAAAAAACTTCTTCATTAATAAATGAAATCAACTGAATGTTTCAAATTTCAAAATGTGAACTCATAGGTCAACAGCACTTTTATATGAAAATCTTTTTCTTCTGTATTTTTCTTCAACCTGTAACAGTGGTTAAGACCTCCAAGGATGATATATATTCTAACAATGAGATGATATAGACCAATTTTCAAATTTGAAGTCAACTGTGAAACCACATAATAACATGATGTTTTATAGACAAAATACAACCACATGGCAACAGGTTGGTCATGGGATGGTTCAATTTACAATCATGTCTGTGCTATGCCTAGTTGATACTGATCAACCTTGTAATTGACCATAATATTTCTAGTTGCATCTGGATTCTTATACCAAAATTCACAACAGCAGCATTTTAAAAAAAAAGTAATTCCTCAAAAGACTTCAAAGAGAAACAATGCCAATATCGTTTATTAACACCTTAAACTTCAAACCATCATGCAAGTTTTAGGACTGATTACTGCCATATTTGCCCTTTCCCTTTTTTTTTAATGTTCTGTGTCTATAATCAATCAACAAGACTTCTATACCATCATCATAAACATAACATTGATTTAATATCAATTTATCAATTCCCATATTCATTTTATAGAGAATTTATTATTTATAGAGCTGTGACATGATTTTTATTTTACAAATTAATACCCTTGTAATGTTATTAATCTCCATGCTCATCTACCCCGTAAACTGACTTTCAGATTTGTTTTGATTCAATTATGATCATAGATATCATAAAATACAATAAAATATCCACTAGGGAACAAACCATTTAAATATTGAAAATTGTAATCTTTTTGACCATATGCCTTGACGATTCTATCATTTATTGATGAAGACGTGCAACTTTATTTTAATTCATTCATTTTAAAAACTCATAAACTCAATCAATATTTTACAGCATCCGATGACTCCGTTTGATATAATCTGTGAAAATTTCATCTTCCGGGAGTGATAAAACATTCAAATGAATATGAATTTTGAAATCTCAGAACTCGTTATTTGAATTTTGATTACAAAATGTGTGTAATTGTAATTATAAGTTCAAAAAGCAAATATTAATACACCCTTGACATGCAGGTTTAGCCATCATTATTACACACTTAATGTGTCAGTGACGTGAAAATTTCAAAAGAATTATCATTTCCAAGTCTGAAATGTGTTATTAGATGTTACAAAAATGAAGAATATTTTGTCAAGCTATGAAAGGGAGTTGATAAATGAATTTAAAGATGCCATATGGCTGAAGTGTCTGTTTGTCAAGATTTGATAGCATATGGAATTATGTCCCTTTAAAATACAAACATAAAAACTTCTACACAAGAACATGAAAGTCTAATTGACTGAACACAAAGTCAAAAAAATTAAATTAAAGAAGAAGATGGCCTATCTATGAATTATTCCAAACAACTGAGCAAAACTGCACTCTAACAATAAATGGCAGTTGTCTTCAAGGGTTTCTTTCACTAAACATGAACTTATCCATTGAATGACTTTAGTTTTATATTATTATGGTCCAAAATGTAATTTACTTGGACACTCATTTATACTCAGTAATTGCCCTTTAATACAATGAAACTACACAGCAATATATTTAGCAAAACTACAAGATCAAAAGATGTTTCAACAGACAAACAAATCTCTTTGTGTAAGGTTAATAAAAGGCTGTAAATGAATAAATATGTAATAAATTTGTGAAGTCAGACACCTCAGGACCACCTCAATACTAAATGATACTTGTTTAATGCATAATATTATACAAATCAAAACTTGGTTGAATATCAGACAGGTGTTTTTGCCCAGGTAATAGAAGTCCCTATCCAAAGGTTGACTCATGAGTAATAAAACTTAGAAATGACCGTCCTTACAAAGAATTTATATACAGTATCATAATACATGATTATTTTTTTAATGTACCTTATTTTCATATCATTTTCTTAAAATTTCAAAATGATATAGATTAGTTACTGTTACCTAGTCTGATGGGATAAAAAAATCACCAGATGTATAAGCAATAAATTTAGCTTTAATTGTTAATCTGAAATTTTAATATAGAAACTTGACATTGTTTGTTGAGAGTGATTGGTTGCATTTTCCTAGTGAATCGTGAACGAATCAAAATTTTGAGATAAATTACCACAAATAAAGATTTTAAGTATAGGGCATAAGTGTCAACCATTTTGCTGATATTGGGTTCCCACACCTGGCAAGGCATCTCATTTTTCTTCTGCATAATATTACATCTAACTTTTCTCATTTTTTGTTCCCTTTATGATCTTTACTGTTATCAATTTTGAACAAACTAATTTGAAAATGAAAGACAATCTTCCAAATTTTGTATGACCTATCTACTGCAAGCCAAAAATTACTGAAAAAAATTACTTATCACTTCTTATGCAAATTTTAAGAATACTGATCATGTCTTATGGAAATTTTAAGATGTCTAAACCTATTATGGAAAAGTATATTCATAACATTTACAAAATAAGATATCTTAATGATTATATCATTTGGAAATCAGTGTCAGCATTAATTTAACCATTATTTTATGATATGGGTTATATTTTACCATTTAATATGATCATATTTCTCTCTACAGGTGCAAGCAGAACTAATAAAACTTAATTTGATATGAACAGATCATTTTTAAATATAAATATTATTTTTTTCTTATCTCAACAATAAAACAAATTTTATAAGTTGAAATATAAAACTTCCTTTTAAAAGTGTCAAAAATACTCATGTTTCAGATTTGTAGCACTTTTCCATTTATACCTAGTTGTACTCTCTTTTCTATCATTTCACTGATCCAAATTGCATACAGATTTAGAAGAAATATTTAATCACATAACATCTTGTAAAATTGGCAAGATGGCACTTTGGAAAGTGTAATCAAACATTTAATTTCTAAATTACATGAAAAACTAAATATTAAAATTCACATTTAATAATATAAGTTGTCATTTATCTGACCTGTCTTGTAGTTTTTTTAAACTTAAGTTTTATATAACTATTGCATGACAACATACAGGTGACATGTCAGAAATTTAGACTACAAATGCAATGTTCTATGCATAACCAATATTTTTTTTTATTTGCATAGTGTCAAACAGAATGGTTACATCAATATCATATCTAAATCTAGTATACTTCAGGGTCATGTACAAATTTTACATGGTTTTTTGTTGTAATTTCAATAAATATTTTGTTTAATTTGACATTTGGTAAGTGGATGTCCTTAGGTTAGCATATCTGTTTAAGTACCACCTAACATGTCAAAGTTGCATTCAATGTGGTCTTTTTATTTAACTATTAAATATTACTAACTGCACTATTGATAGCATCTTTGCAGATAAAGATATAACTTAAGATTATGAAATTGAAACTGTTTTTGACAGTTTAATAGAATATAGCATTTTTAGTAGCAAAATTCAATATGTCAGATAATGGAATATAATGAAAAAGTCTCATCTAAATTCATAGCGGATTTTGTCTTTATACAGATTTTCTTTCAGTTTTCTGATTTTTGAATTGATTAAATGAAATTTTTTGCATTTTATAAATATAATATTATTGAATGGCGGCAAAAAAGTTATATTAACATTTTATATGAAATTTTATACATTCGTGAATTATTCAAGACAGTAAAAAATTAATATACATACATTCTATGTGTGTCTTCAATATACGCAAATTATCTGACTTAGCTTCTCAAATATGACCAGGAAATATAAACAGATTATTCAAATAACACATGAAATGTATAGGTTTAACAAATACCAGTCATAATGATGCAGAAAATCATTAAAATATAAAAACTGTCAACTCTGATATCTTCATTAAATGGACTTGAATAATTATTTCAAACCAACTACATGTTTCTTAAGAGGGGGTAAACACTAGGTTACCCCTAAAGGTCAATTATGTTAAACCCTCTTGTCAATAAAATGTGATTGTTAAATACAGAGTCCTCTATACCCATAGAATTTGTATGACCCTTCAGTTGAGGGTCAGTTGTTCCATCGGAATTGATAGTTGATAATAGACTCTAAATAATCAGCTGGTATCAATATGGTTTATCTGAACCATTCTTTGATCACTTGTTAAACCATTCACCTTATGTTGACAAACACCTTAGAATTCTCATATCTCCATACTACTGTATGTTTGTTGACAATTTCTAAAATGTTGACAATGTAATATATTCCAATGATAATAGAGTTGTTGCCCTTGATTTACTGATAAGCATAACTACTATGCAGTCTTATTTTTTTTTTTATTTTAGACAACATTAATCTATTCTCTATTACTCTGGAAAAGAAAATACATACATATTTATGTGGTTTATGGTGGACCAAAAGTTCAAGAAACCAAATTAATGTGCCACAGATACATAAGAATAAAATGAATCAAAAAGATATAATGGCAAGCAAGATGAAAATTGAGAGAAAACTTGTCAAAAACATTAAGATATGATATTAGCCATGTGTTATTTGCCTTCATAATCCAGACTAACCACACACCTATAACATAAATTTATGACAAATTTTCAACCATTATAATGATAAGTTTAGTCTGCTTGGATTCCTGATAATGTTTAGTAAATGTGATAATTTCCAGAGTTAAACTATCATTTCCTGCTGAGAATTAATGTTCTCTTGCTGTGAGTGGTGCCCTCTTTTGACAAATTACCTGATAAACATTGTCAAAAATAATAGAAAAGGTAGGTAACTCTTATTAATTTGGTCACTGACACCACCCAAAAATATGAAAGGTAGGTAACTCTTTTTAACTTTGTCACTGTCCCCCTCCCTAAAAAAATCACCAAGGAAAAAATAAATAAAAACTCTGTTAAAAAGCTGTTCAAGATACTGGTGATTTTACAGAAGTAGCCAACAATCAATATTTAATTCTCAATATTTGTGGACATTTTCAATGACCAATCTAAAGACATACTTCAGACAAAGAGTTATTATCAAAAGTGGATACAGTGATAGAAGAAAAAAAACAATTTGGCAAAAAAATTGGTAAAATAATGTAAATTTAAATGGAAAATGTAGATTTTTATCAATCAATAATATCATATGAAACATTCCAGCAAAACAATCCTTTTAATGAACATTCCAACATCTACAAAGGCAAATAATTTTAGATAATTGATATTTTTTACACAAATTGGAGGTCAAAAAGTTAAATTCATCAGAGAATAAATCATTATTTTAAAAATCTCTCTTGGCTGGACTTGACTCACAATCATAAAGTTATCAAGATCTGATATAAATCTATGAGTTAATGAGATTTAAATTTGAAGTAAATAATTAAAATACTTATATTTTATTGTTACAGTTATGATAGCAGTTTTTAGGACCACACATCAGGTCATTATGATCTCCAGTGTCAAAATTTGTGTGACTCAATCTATTTACGTGCAATATTCTGTATCAAATTTACAGAAACTATGAAATTACTTCAAATGTATGTAAGCCATATTACAGATAATCACAATAAGCAAAATATATTTATAAATTTTAAAGAAACTGCTAAACTGAGTTCTTGGTTTTTTAAATACACAAGTCTCTGACTGAATTTTTAAAGTATTAATTTTTATTCATGTTCAGGAAAATGTACTCCAAGACAATCCACATAAATTTGCCATTTCTGAGGGACATTTATTGGGTACCTATTTTAAAGTATCAAATTTTTATTCATATCAGTCTTCACAAAGTTTCAAGAGATTTTGCTGGACATTCGGTCTGGCAAGGACGTTAGATTTGCTGGACTAAATTAGCTGACATTAACAAACATTTGAATGACCCGGATGTTTCAAATGCAATTTTAATTTTCAATCCAACGTCAGACTTTTGGACCGGGAATGTTGAAAATTCCATTGGAATTGTCTGATGGACTGACGAACTGGACCTTGTAAGGATTCATCATGGAAAAAATATTAGCATTTTTGGTTTATCAGATAGTAAACAAGTGGTTGAAAGTGATGTGGGTCACAGATTTGGAAAGAGCAGATTTCATCATCAGTAAGAGCAATGTTCAAATGTAGCAAATAGGAAGAACTACAAATTTTCCACTAGGCAATCAAAGTTAAGAAAATGTAGTAGAACTATGTACATTTTAGATAAAGCTACCTCAGAAAGATACTTAAAAGAAAGCGGTATCTTAAATAATGTTAGTAACTGCTACTTTGCTCAAAGGGGATATTCTATCTCGACTTTCACTACCATTTCCTACCAAAATTAATGACTCCAATTAATGCATCAATGCATTTTATAACGTGCAAGATTTTGACAAACACTCTGTGAGGTATAATTCTCTGAAATATTATCATATTGCAACCACTTACACTGTTATTTGAGGAATCTTTATTTTATGAGAGTTTTCTTTGTAAAATGACTGTCTTAAATAAATATGGAATTGAGGTATTTATTAATGGGGTTGATATCCCTGTAACAATGAAAAACATGCCTATTATGATGTGGGAAGATGCCTATATAGTATTCTATGCATGATTAATTCAACCTGTTATATTGATTTATTTGGGACAGCCTGAGAAATATCCAACAAGCTACAAAACCTAATGTACATGTGAAATAGGTATACACAAAGTCATCTGAAATTCTATCAAAATTATAGATTCTGTATGTTTAAAAAGCAGATATATAAAATACTGACCACTAGCATTGATTCTGATCAATAATTGGAATTATATTTTGTTATATCTCTTACATCGACTTTCGGATGAGGAATAACAATACATGTACATGGAAATTACCACTAAAATGTTTAATGTTTTGTAGATTCTTAAATGAATTTGTATTCTAAATTCTTGCAATCTGAAATAAATAAAAAACTGTCCTACAAGTTTTGTTTTCCCAAGAATCAAAGACCTAATTTGTAAGGTGTATAGTACGTGAAATATGGCATATATATACAAGATGTGTGAATATTGAGAAATCTTAACACTTATCCCTTTATAATGTTTAGATTAGAAAATATCAAGCACATGTTCCGAGACATTTTATATTAAATTACTGCCTTTGAAGTTTATAGCTCATAATATGAAATTTTAATTTCTCCATAAATCCTTTTTACACAGCATAAACAAAACATTCAAAGAGGTTAACTATATCAAATAGGTAACATTTTCAGTCATAGCTAATAATAAATGTAATTCATATGATTTTATACTGAAAATCACATCATAATGGTCATAGGAAAAGAAAGATAAGTGCAGTTTAAAAGTTAAGAAATTTATTTGATTTTAACCAATTTTTTTTTTTAATTAAACTGCTATTTACTCCCAGTAATCCTACATGATTCTTTAAAAAATACTTTCTGTTGCAGTTGCAGTAAATTTTTGTTGAATTATCTCCCCTTTAAATGTAAAATCACTAAAAAATTCAATCATCCTGTGAACATAATAAAATAGCAGAAATCTGTAAAATGTTAAGTATAAATGTTACCTGTCAAAATTACATTAATGACCTGTCAAAAAACACCTGAATTAATTTACCTGGCAAAAAGTTGACAAAATTCCTATGTTTCTTTTTCTCCTATTTCTGAATGAAATTGTCACCCTGTCACTGATCGAGAAACATCTGACAATTGAAACATTTTTGTCATTATCTGATATCTTAGGTAAACAAAGTCAAGATAATCTTCCAATAATAAAATTTTTTTCTTGTCTGATATTTGAGAATAAATTCAAGCCTTTATGCTTACATAATTTGAAATAAAAATTGGATTGTTACATCACGATTAATAAGAAATGTAAACTTTTGGCAATTACTTGACAAAGACTATACCCATAGGACATAGTTTATTTCTGAACAGTTATAAAGAAACATCAATAAAATGTAATTACAAACATTTTAATGTTTGTTTTAATATAGAAAAGAATTTCTTTGAAAAATACAAGTTATTTCACAAATGATTCCCATAAACTTTGTGAAATTCCCAATTTAATTGAAATTCAAGTCAATATTTCATAATTTATTAATTTTGAATTTAATAAGATATCTAATAACTCTAATCTTTCAATGATGTTTCTTGCATGCAAAAGTTTGTTTAATCTAATAAAAATTTGATTAAATTTTGTTGCATTATGTAATTTAGAATATTAAAGTTTAAATCGTGTGATATTTAATTCAATATGTTGAATAATATATGAACATGCACTGAAGGAACGATTAGCAATTTAACTTGCTTCGTTTTGATATACCACATTATTTGACAACGACATTAAAATATGAGTCGAAAGAACATGTTCATGCATATTTCCACTCATAAACTTGCATCAATATCATACATATATAATTTAATTGAAACTGTTGACAAAAGCATTTAGGGAGAAATATTCAAAATGCCATCGATCCTTCCGCTCGACTTATTTATGACGATTTGTGATAAACTTATTCAATATTTTCACCTGGTCGTCCCCTTCGTTCCTAGTTACATTTTCCTAATAAATTGCCAATACTTAAAATATACCAATATATATCATTCATGTTTCTTTAATACATATCGTAAGCTTTGCAAAATTAATCTGGCTATTGTTAGATACAAAAAGGTCTTAGTGGGGATATTTGTCTCGTACATCAAGGTGCACCACTTAATCGCTCGCCATATAAATTATTATAGTCTTTGTTAAAATGTCAAAGCTTTCACAATTATTTGAACTTAACAAAAATATATCTAAAATTTTGTTTTAAAGATTTCATAGCTACAAAGCTATGTGTCTTTGTGTAATCCAAAAATGACTAATTTTTGTAACATTTTTAAAAGTACTCTCAAAAGGGCATTTGATTTGAGTTGATTCCCTTTATATAGTGATGATATTTGTTATGCTGTCTGATTTAAAATCAATACAAAAGCTGTCACTAACACTTTAAGATGATATAGTTCAAAATTTTTCCATTAAATCTGCAACAGAAATTGGAGAACATTTTTCTGTTGCACAAAAACAGAGAGATTTTTAATAATGAAGAAAATAATATATGAAAGATATAAGTATAATTTGGAATATTTAAAGGCATGTTTTGAAGTGATTTTAATATATAAAATGAATGTGGAAACTCAAAGTTAGATAATTCTTTTACTACACTTAAAATTGTACAGATTTTTAAATTGTATCTGGAATTTTCATATTCACCAATTATAACTATTACAGTACTACAAATTTACATTACCCATCCCATCAACTGCAAGATTTTTTTCAGCTTTGTCAATGTTTTGTCATTGAACAGTTGGAATAATTTTGACAAACTAACATTATATCTTCTTGTGTGGTTGTGACAGACACTTATCAACAAAAATCTTCAAAATAAATTGATTTGAGAAATTACCCCTGTAATAAATGGGAAACTGATGCAATTATGTTTTGATGAGTATGATAACACTCAGATGGAATTTTAATTTATTCCAATGACACATTTGACCATTGTCCAGTGTGACAAGTTTTTAATGTCCAGATTTCTATGCCAACATTAATTTATAATCCCAGTTATTTTCCCCAACAATAATTTCTTCTCTTTTGAAAGTTATTGTGTAGGATATTATGCAATTTTTCTCACAAAGGCTTGTAGAGAAACATAAATTAGGTTTCATACAATTAAGGCAGGAAGTCTCCTCACAAAGGTGATGTTTTTGACTATTATATTCAAAATATCTCATGTCCATTTTAATGACCATTTTTATGTAAAAGCAATATGGACAGGAATCCCTATGGAGAAATAATTTAGGATGTCATAGATGTGTGCTAATTCTGCCATAAAACTATTGTATCCTATCATTTTCTTTACATGACCACCTATATATATTGTTGTAATAATTCTATTGATCCCTGAGGTCCAAAAACATTAAATTTTTATGTCCAATTAAATTTATTCAATGTAAATACTTTTGAATTTCAGTTAGTTTAATTTAAGTTAGATTAAAACTGATCAATTCTTAGAAAGCATTTTCTTTTTAGATGATATATTTTTTTTAAGTGCCCCATTTTTATATACAATGTACTCATGTCAATTTCTAAAATCAAGAAAATAACTGTGAACATTTTAAAACTGAAACATACCCAACAATGCAAGGATGGATACCACTACCACTGAAGAATGAAAAACAGATAATGAGGAAGTAAGGCACCTTGCTGAACCACCCAATTATATGGACTTTAAAAATTTATAATGGATGTCAAAATTAAAATTGCTGAACCTTATTATTTTTTGGTCATCCTTTCCATTGAAAATGATGAATCATGGTCATTTTACATATCCTACTTTAAATAAGACCAACATTTTAAGCATGTTTACTGGTCATTTATTGTGTGTGAAGAAATAAAACTAGAAATATGAATCATTTTAAATGATTTTTAAGGAGACATAAATTATTTTACCCAATATGGACATAGGTCATTTTGTCCATATTATAGGTGTGTCACAGTGGCCACACAGGTGATGCTTAAACACATTCAACATGTTTAAATACTAATTTTAAAATTTCTTCAATTCAAGAAATGATTCATGAAACAGTCATGAACAAAAAGGTCAGAACTCCCTTTTCCTCCTATTCAAATCAGGGTCAGAAGCTATCCATTTCTTAAAGAGGGTTAACCATTAATGAGAAGTTACCTGGACTTATGGTGTTAAAAATAATGTTAATCTCCATTGTTACTATAATTCTTCTCTATTTTAGCCTTATTTACTTTTATTATATTGTATTTTAACTTACTTATCAAATTAATTTCCTTCAAATAAATCTACCAAAAATGTTTTATTCTCATAAAAAAAATTACTGTTAGAAGTTAATTTTAACATAAGCAAAATGTTGGATAGAGTATACAAGTGTGTATAAGAAGTTATATATGTATATATATATGTATATATTTGCAAATAGAAGAATTCCATTACCAAATCAAACAAGGAAAAAATGAAATGCTATTAAGATGCTAAGAATATGAAATTAAGGAATTTTAACAGTAAATCCCCTAATTTATACAAAACCCTGTGCAATGTATTATTATCTTCAAAAATCAAAAATCAATTTACATTACAATTTTTTTTGTTAAAAATAAAACAGAAAATGTTACAGATCAAGAAATCATTTCAGACAAATTAGTGTTAATTTCAAACCTTTACAGTTTTTACAATCAATCATTTTTATTGAATAAATGCAGACTTATTTAGTTGATTAATTTTTCCAGTTCATGCTATTGAAAATGTACTTAGAATCATATCTTATCACCAAGTCATAACTCATGAACAAACAAAAGTTAAATGTTAACCCAAATGCAAAAGTTATTTTATTTTGGCAAATATCAATAATGTCAAAATAAATCAAAACTTATAAAAACATAAGTTACCCAGCTACCACCAATCTGTTTCTAGACATGAGGATACCTGCAAAAGTTTATGCTTTTTCCATGGCCTGTCAATGAAAAAGTAGCAAGTATTAATTCTACTGTCTAGGGATGGTGCAGCTGTTTCAAACAAAATGACTGCATTTGTGTACAAATTTATTTCCTTGTTCAGACTAGGACTTTAATTAATAAAAAATGATTTAGTTATTTATGTCTGTATTTAGTCTACATCTGAAATCTTGCAAGCACAGTGCAAGTTTAACCCAATGAAGTCACAGAATGCTTGATGGGCTCAATAATTTTCATTTTTTAGATCAAAAATAATATAGTCTATTATATAATGTTTCAGTTTAATAAAAGATTCAATCTGACTGTGTCTTGAGTAATCTTGTAGCACATATATGCAGAAGTACAGAGACCTAATCTGTATTCATGACTTTTTGTTAACAAGGTTGGTATGGCCAATAGAGGAAAATACATGTAAAATGAATGAACAATGACGTAAGACATTTACTTCTATGGAAAACACCTTCAGTACTTTACTGTCAATAGCTACATGTATCAAATAGTCACTACATTGTAAAAAGAGGCTGTCTAAACTTTAATAACTGCAAACTTAGTGAGAAAACAATCTCTGTTTACTTACAAATTAACCCTATCAAAAACTATTTTAAACATCATAGTATTACAAACTATCTCATTTGTAACCATTATGACATAGGTAATACTAACAGATCCTAGTTGTATAACTTTCTACTTTTATCGCTAGTTGTCCTGATACTTATAAACATATAGAGAATGTCATAAGACAAAATATTTCAGCAGATAAAATTATGTACATTAATGTCGACTTCTTCATCACTTTGTTCCTAGTGATCTTAAGATTTGTTTACACAAATTTTCATAAACGGATGCCTTGCCCAAAATTTTTGCTCCATGAGCTGTTAATTGGAGTTTGTTTCAATTTGTCAAAAATGTGATATTGCAATTTTCCATTAAAGTTTTGATATCAACCTAGTAATGCTTTTAATCTTAGATTACAACACTTCCTTTGTAAACTTTTATACAATGTTCTCCTTTAATTCTTCCCCTTCAAACATATATATAACTTTTAAATATTTATTTAATGGGATGAAGTCTATACCTCATGGTATTATCTTTCAAAAAATTCAAACATCATTCCAAAATTTACAAGGATGATTTTAAAAATTACAACAACCGATGTAAAACAAATTTGAATTTTGTGTAAAGGGAATTAACTCTCAAACAAAACAATGTTAAATAATTGCACACATGGAACATCTTAAACTTTTAAAACTGAAATGGAGACAGGAAAAAATCCTGTTACTAAAGTTTAACAATTTGTAACAGGAAAATATCTGTAACAATTAGCCCTTCTATGAATAGCCAGAAATAATTGAAAAACTTGAAAGAGGAAATTATTTCTTTGTTTTGCACAATTTGATTTGAAAAGTTTTAGAATTATGGTCCACAGCCATTTTCATATACATAACAAAACTAAAACTTTGTCACTAGATTTTTTTTCCAATTTTTCCTAAACATAAGAAGATAAAATAAAATTTATCATTTCAACAAATTTTCTCATTTATTATCTTCAAAAGATATCTTACAAATTGTACATTTATTATTTTGAACAAAGACAGCTGATCTGAAATAACAAAATATTTTTATTTCAAGAATGCAGATATTATCAGAATACAAAAAAATATCTATTTGTTTGAGTCATGATGCCAAAATTTTTGTTATGATTTTCTTAACAAACTCAGAACTGCCAATTTAGCAAATGTTGCTAAATAGACTGTCAAAATTTTTCTGAAAATCATCAGCTAAGCAGCTGTTTGTATAGGTTCATTCTGTCTAAAATGTCAATTTCACATATCTATCATTTCATATCTGACTGCCCATCTCAATATCTATCTCAACTTGTCATCTATTTCTGACAAAATTACTCCAAAAACTTGTTAATATACCACTTGGAAAATCAAAAGTTTATACTTTTCAAAAAAGCAACAAATTAGCAGCCATTATTTGGAGTAATTTTATCTTCAATATTATTGTTGATATCTGTGTTCAACTGTATTTTTGAATTAAACTTTGCAACATTGTATTCATTTTTAGCCCACTTAAAATTTTCAGTAAAAAGTGGATATGTTAAAAAAACATTTTTCAAACAAAGTAAATATCACATTGATACTAATTATATCTAATTATATTGTACTATAACATGATCCTGAGGGCATTTTCTCACATTTCTATCCCCCTTTTAAATTTGTATAGATACAGGAATAATGAACAAGAATTTGTTGGATTTACTTGTCTGACATGCTTCCCTTTGGGTAAATTACACCCTTATCTAAAAATTGTCAATTACTACATGAAATATATAACTAAATGAAATAAATAGCTATTTCCTTTATCCAGGTAGCAACCTAGTATGTGTCGTCACTGTGAAAAACTCTACAATTTCTTAAGAAGAGGCATTAAATAGTCTTATCAATTTTCCCTTTCAATATCAAGTTATAACATTTTCCTGGATATCTTAAGAAATATTACGTACCATGTGGATATTGATATGAATTAGTTTATGATTTATAATAATCTAAAAGGCCAATTTGTTTAAAATTTTAATACTTTTCACCTTGTTTTCAACATGAAATCTTCATCCTAAAGTCCACCAAAGGAGGACTAAAAATTTGATTTAAGTTTTAGGGAGATCTTTTTATTATTTCATAAATCTTTCAATCTTTGTCAAACAGTTTTAATATTTCAGGTGTGCCTGTATTAAATCTGATCAATAACTACTTTTTCATTTCTTCAATTCAATATTGGCAACATGGGATTTTATATCTAATATTTTATGTAATTATAAATAATTCTTTCATATAAAGTAAAGATGAAAAGTATAAATGTGCATGATTTACTAAATTTCTTATGGAATGAAGAGAAAATCTTAATAATTGTACCTAATATCAAATGTTTATATATGCTACATTAACCTAGACAGTGTATCAATAAATATTAATATTCCTTTTATCAACAATTGCTTTATAAATTTGTATAATTCTATATACGAGATTATGCATTCCCATGTTTAAGGGTAACCTAAGCATGCTTCGTCAATTGTAAATATTAAGTGAAAGTACCAAATATATTTCAATCAAATGTTAAATAAACATTGTCCCGTCAACTTAATATCAAAAGACTTTATAAGATTTCATAAATTACCAAATATTTCTTTACTTTTCATTTCTCTTAAAACCTTCATTTTTTATCACACGTGAAATTATGTCACCGTTATTTTATTTATTTTATAAATCTAGAAAAAAACTTTTAATTTTGATTATCAAAATTTAAGTTATAAAGTCTTAATTATTTTACTTATTAATAAGAAGAAATTAACAAATACTACTTTACCGTCCAGTGCGCTCCGCTGAAATGTAGTCTTCCCCCACGTGCCTACACCAAGCCGGGTGTAAATTTCGCGGACTTTTTAAAAAGGTAAACAAACATCAATAAAAGATTATTTGTAAATATGAAAAGTAAATGTAATACATTACCGTTCGCTTGCTTGCTTCCAAATGAAATTAAATTATTGACCCAAGTTGAATTTAAACCTCCCAAAGGAATCTGGATGAAATGTAATCAGTCCGATCACCTGTCACTTAACAAGTTGTGTATTCCGTCTCGTGTGTATTCCCTTTTATCAATGACTTACCATTTTGCAGAACGGATGCAATTTCAGATTCCGATTCGATATGTCTCGGCTTTGTCTGTTTTCGCCGTGACATTCTTTAAGAAAAGTAAGCATTCAAATGACAAAGTTTCTCTTAGTTATTTTTCTCTGATTACTGCATTTCTAATGCGCATGTCAGAAAATATGATTATCGATACATTCAAGATTATGATAATAAAATAGAAACAACGTTTTTGATTGGTTTTGAAATAAAGAGAATCCCGACTTGAGATGAATAAAACTGTAGTGTAATACTTGAGTGACTTTCAATGCGCGCAGGTTTTATAATGTAGATTTGATGAACGAACGTAATGTGAACAAAAATAATTATTATTTTCTTTTTAAACAAGAAAACAAAGAAAATATGAGATGATATGATAATTGTTGTATCAAATAGCCTTAAGTTTTTTTACAGTGAATATTTTTATTAAATTTACCAAGATATCTAAAACCCATCATTTGTTAAATTTATTTGTCAAAATTATACATTTATATAACATAATTTTCATTTGGTTACTTCAGATTCCCCTTAGTTAAATTGATAAAAAAGTAAAACTGATTATAATTTATATTTATTGAAATCATACTTTGCACAATATAGGTATATTAATAGCTGAAAAAAATTATAATATTGTGGTTATTACATATTTCATGCGTTATATATAAAAACGGTGGAAAAATTTGATTGCAAAAGACCCAGCTTAAATATATTCTTTTTTTTAAAACTATATCTCAGAACGTTTTACTCACGATTCAAAAAATCAAACGAGTCGTAAAATGATGAGCTTCTGTTGTAGAATATGAATCGTTTGTCAGAAAATGCTAAAATAACGGTTGATCTCCAAAACTTAATTTGTAATTAGATTAAAGAAAGTCACTACTCTCTTACCGACAAAGATATTGCTTAATTAGATTTGCAAGACTTTAAGACTACAAATGATTATTTAATGAACAATCATCGATTTTTAGATAAATGATATTTTGGTGTGAAAATATCCCGAGGGTTTATATGTTTTTTTAATTGAAGGATGTGACATAATTATTAGATATTATTTCTAAAGAATGTCAACCAATTGTGTTTTGAAAAGACCTTTTCTTTTTTAATTATTAAGTTAGGTGACATTAGCTCTTAACATAGTCTTTTTAAAAACTGTTTGTTTTAAAGATAATCCACGGAGTAACGATTGTCAGTTGAATGCTCAGTATTTCTCATATTGTTTTTTTTTTAACTGGCAGAATGAGTGATTAAAGAATTTAATTATTACTGTAAGTGCAAAAAGTTTATCGGATCAGTTATTTGTTTAAGATGTTTCAAAAATTTAAATCAAATTATAAATTATTTATTTAGATAAATTTTATTAGCAAAATAGAAAAGAAAATTATTAATGAATATGTGATAATGTCGCCTTTGCTGGAAGCAGATGAAACAAAAAGTAAATGATTCATGTTGAATTTATGATTATAATATCGTTTGATGCAGGTTAAGGTAATCACAATACATTATTTAATTTACAAAATACATGTTTACTGCCACCCACGCCAAAGTCCATTGTCATTAATTTTCAGGACTGTCACAGTATTTGACTATAGGCAGAGAAATTTTATTATTATTTATTAAGATCTTTTCATTTAGTCCATTTAAGGAAATAAACGCAGCTTTCTTATTCACATACTTGTACATTATACTTTCAAAGATTTTCAGAAATTTTGAAACATTCATATCTCATAATAGCTCCTACTGCTTTGGAAAAAATAATTTGTTTCGGTTTAAGTTAAGTGTGTTAACGCTTAGGGGTTGCTTGTAACACGAATGCTATACAGACAGGTGTAAACACTCAGAAGTGGGATCCCAACTAGAAAAAAACTGTTGACCTGCAATTTTATTTTAAAAAAAGTAAAATAAATATATAACTCATGCAAAGACTTGGATTGTTCAGCAATAAACACCTTTGCCTCCGTACATGCATGTAATCTGTACTGCTCAGTTTTATTGAAATGGTGATTAAACTGACACAGTCGATAGGCTGACAATATAGATAAACTAATTCCTGAATTGTTTTGTTATACATGGTATTTTAACATTACATGTATAACCGTCTCAGTGAGACATACCCATCAAATATTAATAGTAAATAATTCTTTTATAATATTAATGTAACAAAAATTACGAAATTTTAGGAAAATCAAAATTAAATTAAAGTCTGTATCGTTAAAACCATTTACATTATTTCTATCATGATTTCATATTTTATACAAATCCTACATTAAAAAAGAAATGGAAAACATAAGGCACAAATTAGTATGCTATCAAGTCTAAAAATATGTCTGCACCTGAATCATTTATCATTATTCTTTATATATAATATAAACTTTCAAAGTTCTTTAATGTTATATATGAGTGTAACACAACACTAAAATTCTTGTGATTTATGTACACCTAATTCCACCTATTTTCTTATGAGAATAGTAATATAAAGTTTTTTGACTAATTTATTATCATGTATTTTGTGGTACTATATATTTGTAGTCTTTTGTATATAGAAATGCTTTTAGAAAATGATAGGTTTAAGTAATTTTATATGTGGACTTAAAACAAGTTTGTGACAAACTAAAATTGAAACGACAATATATGCCTTTTTCTTGAATAAGCAGAGTCATGAGAAGCGATATTTATTCTCCATATTTAATGACATTTTATCCCTGACGGGAAATGGTCCAATATGAAATTACTCGCAGAACGAAGAATGATTTTGCTTCATCTCTGGAAAAAGTTGAGTTATCTTTATTTTGTGTAATAAAATCAAGAAGCGACCTTCCGGTTGTCTCTATAAGGATTTTATGATATTGCAATAATTTTAAGGAAATTCCAATAAAAGCACGTAAAGAGGGTCATACATCATACTGTATCTCGTTACTCCAGTATCTTCAGTACTGTGATCAAAGATGCCTTGACAACGAGTTAAATTGACAAAATGTCTCTCTATTAATGGACAGAAAATGTTTTATGAAAATGAAATAATTGCTTGATCGCATCAGTCTATTTTGTCATCAGCAATGTCTCTCATCATTTAGTGTCTGATTTTATTGGAAAAGCAAACTTACTGGTCCCAATTATTTTTATCTGCTATACATATTGAATTTATCTATAGCGGTTGTTTCCCTTCTGAAGCTGAACGGGCTGTTTCCAGTTTGAGGACGTGACTGTTAAAATATTCAAATGAAGGAGCTTGTGTAAAACTGAGGCGTCTCTAATGCATTTATATGTTTTAATCTGACTATACTTACTTTTGGTGATTTTTGAAATTATGCTTGCATTTTTAATATTTTGACTTGTCGTTTCACTGTATTTTTGCCGTAAATAATTATTCAACCAACAAATATTTTTATAATGTATGTATCAAAATCACTACAAGAAAGTTGGTGGCTGCTTATATATTTGAAACCAGATCAGTTGAATTTGTATTTTTGAAATTCACATAAAAACACGCCGATGATACTGAATCTTATTTTGTCATTGTTTCGGTTTTACCTTATTTTTTTGGCCTTAAACGACATCGAAGAATTCATTTGAACACATTCCATGAATACAATTACATTCCATGAATACAATTACAAGTAACCGAACCAACTGCAAGTACTGAAATCACAGCAGTTCTTATTGTTCTTTTTTTCTATTCTTCTCTATTTTTTCCTTTTCTTGTTGTTTCTGTGTGGTATCTGTTTACTCTGGCTTTGCTTTAAAATTGACTTCTAATTTTGGTCTTATGGACTTCCTATTTCCTGTCGCCTCGGTGTTCTTGTGTCATTATTCTATAAGGACTTTAACACACTTTTTTTTCAACAGAACAATTTGTTAAACCGCACATTAATCCCTAATGAAATTCTTTCATTATAACATTCTAATTTATACCAATCTCAGATTTTATAATGATTTTATTTTAATAATAATAATAATAATTTTTTAGTCGCTCATTTAGGCTACCATTATTACTTCCAGCTTCTATCGAGACCATTTAACTGTTTAAATTGGTAATTTGATAAAGAAATTACCAAATATGAAAAACACCATCCTTTCAGAAGAGCATAACGTGTATTGCAATTAACAACTTAAAAATCAGGTTCCATACATTCTAAATGGAAACCCGCATCACTGTAAACGGTGTCAATTCAGAATGTATATACATAGAACCTTTAAAATGACCATACTAAATAAAAGTCCTAAATTTGTCCATTGCAGAAATTAAACATTGGTGGTTCCCTTTCAAAATTGTAAATCTAACATATTTGAAAATCAATCGCAAAGGTTGATATTGATATAAAACTGTCTATAATGATGAAAATTGATTCAAAATCATTGAATAATAGCCAAATTAATCCTAGATTCCTATCTTGTCGAACTGCCGTTTTAAGAATTGGGTAGGCCTTGGGACGTCTCAGCACACTCCTTATTCATAACTGGAATTGTATCCGCCCCTTTGGTGAATCATCACTTATATGAAAGCCTATTTTCGTCTGACAAAATTTATATGCTTCGTTCCTATACAACTATTTTTTTTTCTCTTCACTGACGATTATAATTGCACATGTATGTAAACAATTGTGCTAAGTAGTATGTAACATGATGTATAAGGTTCTGTTGTAGAAAACGAATTTGTAGGTCGTAAAATATAGATATACGTGCCAATTGTCGACAGGATCTGCAACTCTGACATCCCATGGCCCAGTCAATTCTTATAAGAAAGGCCGTTTTACTTGCGCCAAAAGAATATTTGACTATAATCAAATTTGCACGACTTGCATGAACACAGAAACGACACCTAAAGGAAAAGAGATGAAAATTTTCAAAAGCATAGAACTATAGGAATCAATAAATAAAGAATTTAACTATATAGAACAAAATAATACACAAACAAGTGTACTGTAGCAATCCAAACTCCAATAAAGTTTGGTTACATTAGGTTTTCATGACAGGTCAGTTGGAAGGAATCCGTCACTTTTCCAACAGGAAAATCCGATTTGGAAGTGTTATTATTCCAGTATAGAAACAGGATCTTGCATTCAATTCTGCTTTTTGTGCCAGTAATTTCCAGCGAAGAAATTATAGACCCCACGAGGGTATGAATATGAACACTTTTATCATCTTGCAAAAACACGGATTTATATTCCACCTATATAGTGGTTAAATTTATGACCGGTATTACAATGGGTACTAATTCTATATGATCAGTATTCCAATGGGTACTATTTTTGCTTTTCTTTTCGCAATCTTTATTCCTTCATTCAGTTGAAAAATACTTTATCTCGAAATTTAGCCCATGTCTTATATATCTGGTGATAGAAGATTACAAAGGAAACTAGGTCTCATGTCTTCACACGCATTTTGAATTATTCTATAAATATTACACTTGTATCAAGTATAATGACATTTTCTGGAGACCGTTTCGGAAAGGAGGGTATCTTGTTTCAATGCTGGAATCATTTCAAGTACTGGTTTACGTACGTCATCACGAACTGGTAAATTGTCATGGAAAATAAATTTTCAAAATGGAATGTTATATTATTTCCACCTGTAGAAGTTTTGTTATAAACTTTTTTTTATCACAAACATAACCTTAGCCTTCCAGAGCTCACGAGATGTCCCCCGATTTATCTGGTTCATCTACTTATTTGGTCTTCTGTTATTGGCTTCATTTCGTCCATTGCCTGTTTCCTCAATACTGTCTAGAGAACATGTTGAAACTACTATTTTATCATTATCACGAGTATTATGTAATCGATGTCGATACAATATATATTTCTTTACTGGCGCTTTGGTAGCTTTCCCAAATCATTATATTGTGTCTAAAATTTCATGATTTTTATTGTCGATCACCCTTTATGATCTTAATACTATAAGTAAGAGTTTTTCTATCAGATTTTCGTGATAACATGTACGATTCCAACTTCATGTCTTAAGACAGTGTGCATGACGATTGTTCAGAAATTTTTGATGTTTTTAATTTATTTTGCATTATTTGTTATGGTATCCGACCGCTTATGTTTATAGGTAAATTCTAAAGATATTGCAGATATGTAAGAATGATCGGATGACAGCTATTCCACTAATTGTGCTCAAAGCAACACAAAATTTAACAGATACTTGGCATTTTAAGTACAGAAGTATAATTGTATTTTGAAAATTATCTGTAATTTGAAGATTTTTTATCAGCTCATTTGTTTTGACTGCACCAATAATGTATGGTGAGGTGACAGCAGTTAAACACAAATATATACGGCAAAAAAAAATATCAACAAACAATTTGGTAAATTTCATGACCAAAAAAGCTCTCATTGATTAAAGATAATTTGCAAAGGGCAATTGGGATTATACAACTGATTTAAAGCAACTTTATGCACTATAGTAAACTATGGGAAGGGGTTACGTGGACTTCAACTGTCTAGTTTTAATGATCACTGTAAGATAATTAGCAAAAAGGCGTACGCAAATATCTTAATATTCTAATTTATAGTTTCAAACAACTAAAATAAGACTGGTTACACGTAATTATAGGTGAGACAAGTTGCATAGTATAAGGACACTACACTCCAGCTTATGTGTTTCTGATATGATCTAATTTATATCTTCGTTAGGTGTTCAGTGTCTTTGTTGATACCGGCATGGGCAAATGACTGTTTAACTCCATATTTTGGTACGAATTTATGATACAAAAATGTGCTTTAAACTTAATATCAAGTTAAAAAAAAGCTCCAAGAAAGTATACATTCTGCTATCACCTAATATATAGTTGTTGCACCTGTCCCCACTGTCGTAACCTTTCATGTGCCTCCACCGATTTGTGACTTCCCCCGATTGACTTTGTTGAACGTCACGACGGGTGCCGTATACGGAGCAGGAACTGCTTACCCTTCAGGAGCACCTGGGTTCACTCCTGGTTTTTATAGGAGTTCGTGTTGTTCATTGTTTTTTAGTTTTCTGTGTTTATTTGTTGTGCTTGGTGGTTGTTCATTTGTCTTCCTGGGTTTGTCTGTCCAATGGATTATGTTACTTTGATTGCTCCTTAGGTATATTTGTCCTTTTTATAGTATAAGAATGCAAACATACAAGAATATAACTAGCTGAATGGAGAATGAAATATAGTATCATAAACTGAGATCAGTGAAGGAAAAAAACCTTAAAATTTTTTTTTAAAATATTCATTCAGAATCAAGGAATGAATGTTTGAAACAAATGTATTTATGTAAAATAATTTCTGGTACCAATATCCTTATGTACGAGGCGCACTTATGGATAAATCTTCCTCGGGTACGTTTGTCGTGTAAACTTTGGAAAACTATGCCAAAAGGTACAAACATAATAACAGGACATATACATGAAGTGGTTCTCAGGTGCAGTAGTTGTAATAAGATGCTGGTGTTGGTGATAAGATCCTTGTTTTCACAACTACAAGGAAAGATGAAGAATACGATTAATTTTGTTTTATTGAGAAGCATGAAACAAACAAACGGAAGTTCACAATTTTCCCATCATCTTCAGTTTTGAAATAAAACCGTCATAACTGTATCACCATCGAAACTGTGAATATTCAAGTACACTGGTTTGGTATAGTCAATTTAACGTTATCATTGTTAAAAAAAAATTTAAAAGTATTTTATCGTTGTGTTTATTTAGGCAATTGAATCTGTATAACGATTAACCGTATGCCTTTGCTGAGAGGCTTACGTTTTCACCGGATCTACTAGATAAAATGCGAAGAATAGTGACGTAATAATAATTCAGAACACGAAACATAACGACATTTAATAGGACACAAAACATAAGAAACCAGAAGTGATTACAGGAGCTTCAAAAAGGTAAACAATAATCCTGATCCGCATGCCAGTTTTGTAATCCCCATGACAGAACCCTAAAAAACGACTCTTTCCTGAAACTTGACTTTGTATAATTGTAAAACTAAAAAGGCAATAGACTGTCGTGTCTAAAAAATGCTTTCAAGCTCGTGTGGATAGGTCACATAGAGGTAGTCGTAAAAACGACTATTGTTAAGGAACAGTAAATCAACTATAATAGTATCTGACGCTGAAATCAAAAGACGGAGAAAATCTTGTTATCATTTTCTGTGGTCACTCTTGTCTGACTTGTGCTTTGTATGCGAAAATGAAAATGGCTCGGTGCGGATTGTTGCGTATTTAGTGCTCATCGTGTTTTATTTCATTTATTTCATTTTACCCATCGGGTTGCTTATTGGAAAACGTGCCCCCGAAATTCCACATAGATATTGTCATGCATTGAGTTTCAGCTGAGTTCCTAGTATTTCGGTACTGGCATTATGATTTGATGTTTCAAAATGGAAAAAAGGAAACTTGAGTATATTTCTCACACTGACAGTTTTGCCTTTACATTTTGTCGTGGCATGCGAGTATGCTATGGAGTATTTTGGATTAATTTTAAAGCTTTCCATATTCCTGTCGGCTAAAAATAATACAACAATGCTTTACCCATTTGGGTCATAGCAATACAAATGTCACATACAAAAAAACATATTTGAACCTCAATTTATTATACATGTATAAACATATAACTAATATAGTCAAGAGTCTCCTTTTCTCAGTTCTAATGACTGTTTTATAAAAGAAACTACCATATAGAAATGTGTACATTTAGCGCATGAAAATATGTGTTTTGTAGACTATTCACCGGTATATCAGCTATCATCATACATGTGTACTTATACTTATTGTATTACGCTACTAGAGACTTATGCAAGTCGTAATATTGCGTCTTAAATCATTTGTTTTTTTTTCATATGGTCAATGTTTTTTTTTTTAGCTTATCTAGCGATCGTTTGACTATCAGATTTATCTTGTCGGGATTCAAATTGCATGCCTTATTCTTTTTTTGAAATTGTACTTGCAATAGTGTTAATTTTATGCCGCAATGGTCATTGCTATCTGTATGAGACTAAATTGTCTCAATATCGATATGGTTACGACATGGTCTTGAATGTCTTTATGGTACGAAATGGTTTTAAATAATATGGTACGAAATAATTTTAAATACAATCAAATAGTACGAAGTGGTCTTGAATTGGTTTGATCATTGTCGTACGAATGTTTTATACCGACCCTGGTACGATATGAATCTACTGAAAAATACACATGATACACAATTATATACGTCTCTGGCACGAAATGGAAATTTTATGGTACGAAATGACAAACTATGGAACGAAATTGCAGGGGTATGAAACGACTAGCTTCGGCCCTGAGACGAGACAGTTTCGCATTTAGATACTAACTTTTATGGTGTTTTTAATTTATTCTGTAAGCGTCTCGTGGTCATCAAAAATAAGCCAATCAAAGCAATAAACGGTCAAATAAGGATCATATATAACATTCAACGCTAGAGGAAACTATTTCAAGTACAGAGCTATAGCATCACGAACCCCCCCCCCCCCAAGATCTTATCAGACGTTTGTATAGTCTATCTCTTCTGATGCTGTCTCATTGACCATTCATTTTGCTATCTTGTATGGCGACAGTGTAGATTTTCCCGAACAGTAAAGAAAAGTGTCATAACAAACTGGCACATTGGTTGGATCTTTTTGCTTTTTCACGCCTATATAGTAAAAAGTTATTTTATATCTGGTTTATAATAAACCTCTGTCATTTTAAAAAATCGATGATATCCTATTAAGGAATGCAATATTAGTCATGGGTTTACAAACATGCAGTGAAAGTATAACTAATAATAATAATGCCACGATTCGCATCTTTGGTGGGCCAGCTTAAGTTCTGTAATAACATAGCATCTCAATGGGGGCATTTTGTATTTGCTCAGTCATATTACAAATATATATTTTACTAGACACGAAATTTCTTCAGTATTTCTGTATGAGCGATCAACCCCATGCATGAAAACCCTTTCACCTGTACCTTTCATTGAACGTGTCGTGGAGAGATACTTAAATATGGTGTCAATCAAATATTATTTACTCAAATTATGAGATGGGTTTGAAATTTGAGCTTTCTATAAAGAAAGAAATTATAAATTATTATATGACAAAGTTTACCTATTAAGATTAACATTTTCTTTGGAGGATGACATCTTTAATACGAATTTAGATATTTGTAAAATGATAATACAAAAGAGTTTTTTAACAATATGACACATTCAATGGTACCTTATGTTACAAAATTTTGACAACTAAATGAATATTTTTGGTAAATTAAACCGGAATGATATCGTTTTGCTTATCTTGTATTTCTTAAGTTATTTTTTATTAAGACAAGAGGTGAAAAAGCTCATATTAAATTATATGAATTCGAACATAAAGTTTTGTCAATGAATGGAACTTGTCAACTTCTCACCAAGAAGACGTATATTACATATTTCATATTCGTTCCTTGTAAGGAAATACAAGTCTGAAATTGTCAAATAATGTGAATAAATATAACCTAAGAATAACAAACAAAATTATAAATATGCTAATATGCTATTTATTAGATCCTTAACTTGTTATGGCATCATTCGCTTTATTATTTTTTAATGGGATGGTCATTGTATATGGCTAGGGGTATAGTGCACTAGAAGTATGCTTGCTTGATATCTTGAAAATTACGGATTTTCCTATACATTTCATTTTATATTCCATGGTGTTTTTTTTGCAATAACCAATGACTCATATGTACATGCAATAACTTCGTAGTTTGGTTGTTGTTGGTTCAGCAACAAAAAACAGACACCTCCACGGTTCAACGTAAGAGAAGAATTATCCGATTTTCAAGGGATACTGAATTAATAGCAGTTGGGGTTGTGACATCATCCGGAACCATCGAAAACATCCATTTTTTTATTTCAGTTTCGATACTTTGCTTTAAGAATTTATCTCTCAACAGCAAATAACAAAAACTGCAACAAAAATTATACGAACTAATCATTTAGCCTTATTTGTTCATTTATATGAATCAATGCGTTCTAGGTTTTTGACTGGTTATGGATCGTGAGAAACACACTGAATGAAAAGATACGGGGTGCATATAAGCAAAACAAGGCAAGTAGAGGTACATGGCCACGATGGAATCTTTCAGAGTGAAAAGCTTATCTGTGTAGATATAGAGACTGGGACTGGTCTATACATAAATAATAAAGCGGAAAGGTGAACAATGACATACCATTCAATTAACGAATCCAATCGACAGACCTTTAGACAAAAACAACACAAAACCAAAATAAACAGAGTCTGGATACATAAAATCGTGAAACATATACATGTTTCAGAACAGACCATTACCGGTATATTAAGGGAAAAAAAACCATAAGAATCTCCATTCTGGATTTTATACGACTGAAAGTCTGGTAGGTGAAAATATACAGTAAGTCAAAACGATTGATAACCATGGTGAATATAACAACTGGATACAGCAATCGTAAAAGTCAATGAGAATGGCATGGCATTGGTGGTGTCGTAAGCCGAAGACAACAGAATAATTCAAAATTGCGTCTATTAAAGATTATTTATAATTGAGAATGGCTATAAAACCTTATGAAAGTTATAAATAGTCTATGATACCATTCTCAATGCAAATGTTTAGAAATGTTTCAATAGATTATGGCTCATCAACAGTGATAAGAGAAAAATATTATGGATTTATGTCCTTTATACTGTAAACTTATTAACATAATTCTTTAAAAATTAAATCAGTATACAAAAGTCAAATCATAATCAAATAAAGGGATATGGATTATGCATCAATAAACAAAACTTGTGACTTTTCATCTGATTTTTAGTCCCTTGTATTATTTTCAGTATCGTCTACATGTAGAGTACGGACTATAACTCTTTAGTTTTCTAGTACCTTATCTTTACCCGGGTCATTACTCTGACTGCAGTTTTGAAAATTTAAATTACGGAGGAAGGGGGAGGGGGTGCTGTAAACATCCAAGGACATATCAGACTTTTTTTATGCTCGAAAATCACAAAAATAAAGTAAATGTTTTGTTCAATATAAATGCAGGTTTGCTGTCTTTTAATGCTTAATATATGTTTAACGCACAATTATAGGTCGAAATTTCGAATAACCAGAAAATCATCATTTTATGGATAAATTTACAGTTCATCGCTGATTGCCACTTCTGAAACACAGGAAATAATAAGCGCTCAAAACAGAAAATTTGGAAAGAATAAAAAAGAACCAAATTTTTTTTCAAAGCAAAATTAATTTACTAGCAGCTGAACTGGCGACACCCCCGCGGACTGGAGTCCACAAGCAGAGACATCATCAACTCAGTGGTGGCAACACACAGATAAAAGTGAAAAAAAACTAAGACATGCATCTTTTTAAAAACAAATTACAAGTTGATCCCTTATTAGGTGTTTTTAATGTATAAGTTTTCAATGTCATTAAAATTGTCCAGGCATGTTTCAAATAAAATTATAGGTCTAGAATATATAAAACCGTGTCAAATGATTATCAATCATTTTTATCCAAACTTGAATATATATTCACCGTAAAATATTACCTAGTAATTTATAATCATTTAATGGAGAATTTATATACGTGTCAGGAGGAGGGGATGCATACCCATATTTATAACTTTGTGTGAAATACATTATTATGCTTAAATTTATGTATTTTTAACATCTTTATAATTATAAATGCAATTCATATGTAGATATGGCGAGTATATATTCAAATTTCGAATTTCCCATGGGATCATCTTACAATGAAAATTTATATGAAATTTTTAGAAAGCAGTAAAAATGAAGGGGTTAACCATCGATTATTTTTGTAACTACAAATTTTGACAACTGCCCATTCTCTGTTTCTTTTAATATTGGAGACATGTAACATTTTAAACCTGTGAGAAGAATAAAAACGTGGAGTTTATTATTATGTATAAATACCTACCACAATTAAATTATAAGGTACAATACACCTGTATGCTTTAGGCCACAGGTATTTAACAAATAATTTGTATCCCATTTAAAGTCAGTCATCTATGCATTATCACGAACTAAAGTATAGTAAAACTTCAATTCTGGGGCATCAATCAGATTTTTAATATCGCATTTGATTCATCAACCTTTGTTATTTCGAATGTAACGTCAAAATTGATTACAATATCCCTAAAATTAAGAAAATCTTTAAGATTTACTTTCTTTGTTTGTCAATAAATAACATTAAAGATTTTAAACTTATTTAAACCCATAAAGTTATTCATGAAGTAACATTAATAGGAGAAAGCTAAGAAACTTAGTTAAAATGGATTTTATCCAATTGTTTTCCTCTTTTTGAAGACGGCTATTTCATCACTTACGGTATGTCGGCATATCCTTTGTCTGTTTTGATAATCCTGTAACAGATAGAACATCAGGCATAATAAAACATCTGATAATTAATAGTCAACAATTTTGCATTCCATATGTAAAGAACGGTAGATTGTTGGAAACTAAAAATAGAAATTGTCATCATTCTTGTTCTTTATAAAGAAATAAAGTCTAAAATAGAAACACAACGAGATGCAAACTTGTAAAATTGAAGAATTTAAATGGAATTTCAAGCTGATAATTGAATTCAGAAATCATTAAAAAATTTCTATAAATAAACCCAACACATGCGACAGAGCAGACCCAAATAAAACAAAAGGCGAAGAAAATCCTAAACGTGAGGAAGAGCAGCTTAGTGAAATGTCAGTGCAGTTAAATTGGTATCAAAATACTAACAGTAGTAAAGTCGAAAGAATTTTCTTAATTTACAAATTTCTATTATCTTTATGAAATTATTTATTGAGAATATGTTGGTCAGAAAAGTAAATGCCAAAGGAGGGTATTTCCAGCACCCCCCCCCCCTTGGTGACCCTTGTTTAAAACCCAAAACGATAAACATAGAATATAAAACTACAATGCAAAATACTGAAATAAAACAGCAAGGCAATACCTATTATGTTCAAAATGTTTAAAATTGGTCTGTCGTATCTGTAATTATATAAACTATATAAAGTAAACGTATCTGATCTTTCAAGTAAAAAAAATCAGTTTTGCAATGAAAATCTGGAATGTCAAATCCATGACAATGATCACAGAAACTGACTATAACCCCCAAGACCATAATCATATATATATATATTCAATCGGTTTTAGTTTTTTTTTTACAACTCGCTAGCACTGCTATACACAGCATATATTTTCACAATAACGCAGTGTTTTATTTTCATTACTATAGCATTGAGTAATGAGCTGACATATACCAATTAAGCATGCTCTCTATAAACCAAAGTTCGCGTTTATTCTTTATTGTTGTTTAAGCTTGCATATATTTGCAGAACAATATGTGCCCTGTAACCAGCAGATGCAATTTTGGTTTGTTTAATGAGATAAAATAGATTGTAATGTGGCTATTTTATGGAATTACGTCTCAACAAAGTCAAATGATGCACGTTTACTTTGTAATTTTACCCAATTAAATTGACACGAACAATTTAAATAGACGTTTTAATTTATGCAGTTAAATTTCTAGTGGTAATAACTCTTTGTCGTAGAAATGTCATATATTATACATCTCAAAAGAAAAAAATAAGCTAATATGCAAAATTCAATCAGGCATTAAAATTGAAAATTCTGCAGTGAAAAATGATATAGTTGTTATTTTTGAAACATTATATGAAAAATATTTACTTTGAGTTAAATTTTATGTTAATGAACTAGATGTTACTAAGATTTAATACTGTCGCTTTACCTTCAACACCACTTATTTTGTGATGGTTTCTGTATTATTTTACGTAATTTTTTCTTTGTACCTCCAGGGCACGTCGCTTTTAAATATTGAAATTACGTTTATAAAGGTACAGCCCATTTACGAATGTTATTATAAACTTTACTGCTGAAGAATTTGTTTTAAAACATTTAGCCGTACATTACATAAGCGCTCGGATTTAATCGGAACGAAATCGCAGTTAAAGCGATTTTATTATATTTAATTTATACCCGGGTTATTTTGTTGATATATGGTTCATTTAACCACAAAGATTTAAATTTTATTTCGTCGATTTTACATTTAATTTGTTACCTTTAAGAATATGATATCGTACAACACATTACAGTATCTCTAAAGTTCGTATTTAATACTTATATATTTGTGAACTCCGTTTACGACAGCAAGAAAACATTTCCTACAAGTTTACCAGAAAAACCTGGACCATCATGCGGTACAAAATGTCTTATAAAAATGAAAAAATTATATAAGATAAAAACCAAATACACGATATGTTTATTTTTAAAAAAATCCAGTCATCTTCGAACGAAACAAAACGTGAGGTTGATGAAAAATGTACGCAAAAACATCATGAAGGACACCTTTGGACTTTGACTTTCACAAAATCATGTACCTAAACGTTTGGAACGTTTAAAATATTAGGACAGTACACAATTGAATTTGATTAATAATATGTATATTGTGTGTAAAAACGATCAGTCACTGAAAGCAGATTAAAAAACCGAAAATCTGCTCATATGAAAAGTTTAAGTTTTCAATGCCTGGAAAAAGAAATAATTAATAAGAATAGGTTTGATTGGTATTTAAAGACATTATTTGAAATTATATGAGAAGCATAAATCTGTGGTATAAATAATCTTAGTTTTAGGTATAACACACTCTGTAAAGAAATACTCTAATTCTGACAGAAGTATTCAGGAAACGATATTACCAACATGCTAGATTTCCTTCGGACAATAGTTCTGATGAAGTCTGCAACAAACATTTGGCATTTCAATAAGTACTATTTGTGCCCCTCTTCTCAACAATCCGAATCTATATTCATTTGAATTGGGCCTCATTCAAGTCGAATAAACAAAGACAAAAACCAATTGTATTATTTCATTTTTAGTGAAATAAAAATTCCAAGAGTTTTGCATCCCATCTATTCCAGTGAACTTAAAACTAAGAATAATTAAGATATATACAATTTAGCTTCATATATGAATTTATTTCTCGAATTAGTTTGTATGTCACTATGGTTTAGGTTTTTAGGATTGCTACCATACTTCTGTGTGGTAGTGTTGATCTCTCTTTAGAATATAATCTAAAAGTATTTTACACTGCATTTGAATTTCTTGTAAAGAGTAAGAGGTTCTGTACGTAATTAAAACATAAACATGCACATATATATTTTTGTACCATTTTATAACAAAATGTATAGTATGTTGTTCACATTTATATGCTATTTGTAAAATTTTATTTCTTTTTCTTATTTTCTTATCTGGCATTGTCTTTAGTTTATATATCTGTTTGTCTTTTTTTGTATATATGTTGAGGAGAGCTACTAGTGGCCTTATGGATGTTAGCAATCCTCTATAAATAAATAAAGCATTACCAAGTAATGTTTGTCCTTTCTATTTTTATGACATAATGCCTATGTTATAAATTTTCAGTTTTATTTAATGCAAGATGTCAGCTCCCTCAAAAATCTTACTTTAACTGTTATGTCTTGGCTTGTTTTAATTTTAGTATTTATAATAGATATCGGCAAAAGAATACAAGAGCGACAAAACAGTGGGAAAAGTCTGTTAATTCGAAACACAAATGATGAGAATGGAAAACAACAAACAAAAGCAACAAGGATACATGTATAACAAAAAAAAATAAAAATGTATAATAAATTAAACAAAAAAAGAACCTTCTGCACAGAATCTCAGTTTACAAGGTCATCCGATTGAGGATACCAATTGAATAATAATCCAGAAGGAGCTTAATTCTTAAGCATATCTCTTGTCAGAAAGGTATTTCTATAACATGTATTGCGGTGGCTCTCAAGAAATAAAATTTGAAAATCTGCAATTCCATATAAAGAAAGCAGAGACCACACCTGATGAACACAATATGTCAGTGTACGTTTTGAGAAAATGTAGGGATATCGGCATTATCTTATAAGAATAATTCGTAAGAGAAACATGCATTTATTCTTACACAGTTCATAATCAGATTTTTCAACCTAGATAACAAAATGACGAAACCCATAATCAACAGGTATAATTAATGTAAGAATCTTTATTTATATCATATATCTGATTGCAGTCTTTTAATATGATCGCGTTGACTTAGTACATGTATTTAGTTTACACTTTTAATATATATATCTTTGCGTCTTGGATCTTAAATTGGTCTTTGGAAATACAGATGTTGCTATGAGCGCGGCCAATGTGCTTATTAGTATCACAAAATGTTAAATCCAACACTATTGTTCTCCTGTTGCGAATGGAAATTTCGATTTATAATTCACTATGAAAATTTATCACAATTGCAATTTTCCAGCAAATATATGTTTTGTTTCATAGCACGCGATTTGTCAATGATCTAAGCTTCAAAAGAAGATCAACCAACCAATAGACCGGATGGAATCGCACGAGATCTAACATAATGAAAACGATAAATCCGCCATTTCTGTATTTATCATGTGACCTATAGCTTAATCAATTTGAACTTGTCAGTGAAATCAACAACGCGAGAAGAAATTGACAATGGCAAATAATAGGGGGCATCAGAAAATGATATTATCATCCATATTTTGTCAAGCTATTTACTGCCTGAATTATTGCTGTGATTATGTGTTCATCAAAATGATTTTTTAGCTTTTGAGTTCATGACAGACTAATTCAAAGGGTAAAATGGCACAATTTGAGATTGTCCCTTATGAAATAAATGCCATTATTGAACAACTTTCTTTAATTACATTTTAATTTTGTGATCAAACTCGAAGTCATCTCACACTGGTTTAATTTTTTTCACGGAAATATCGCATGAAGATGATAAAGACAAATAAAATTCTTCTATTTATACATTGAAAAACTGATAAAAAAAATTGTTCATACCATTCTACATTGACAAATCATTATTTACTTTAATTTTTAGATAATTTTACATGTGAACACATTGACACCCATCCTTATTTATATATAAACTAGCCTCGATTATAAATGACAGAAAAAAATACGTTACGAAAAGAAAGGGAGATAAAAGTGGATTTAATATACATATTGTCTTCTGTCTTAGATTTCTTAGTATCCGGATGTCAGAAGTTGTCACGTAGACAAAATTCAACCCAAAGAATTAAAGATTGTCAACGACGGTATATTTTATTATATTTATAATACATTGTAAGATTGTTGCCAAACCAACATGAAGATTTATATTCAGAGTGTCACCTCTGATCTTCTTCCATATAAAGAAATATTATCTTAAGTGCTGTATTTCATACGAAATCATGCACCCCAGCAAATAACAAACATGACACAAATTATAAATGATCGAATAATTCTCCTGGTTTAGTATCAAAATTTCATTTCTTATTCATTAAGTTTAAATTTATGGTGATATTTATACAATAACATAAAGGAAACAGCATTATATTTTGTGATACGGACAAAATATGTGAAGTTTTCAATACAAATTATTTATCATAAATTAAACATTAATTTTATTTAAACAACCAGAATATTTAGTTTATCTGGACACGCTCCAGTTTTTATAATATGGATTATTTATGGAAATGCATTGATGTTATTGAATTCTGAAAGAACAATATATTCTAAAAATTTGTACAAAACGACACCCACTATGTTCTATTGTCATAATAAACAAAGTTATTATTTATTATTATTATTATTTTATTTGAAAGAGTTGTCTCTCGTTTTGATGCGTCATATACTGTCTCATTTTTGAAAGTGGTCCAAGAAAATCAGATGAAAGTGGCCTTCCTTCCCTTTTAATTAACAACATCTTAACAGAACTAAAAAACTAACATTTGAGCTTGTGATATCCCCGACAATAGTCCCTATACACTGGGTTGTATCAGTAAATAGGTGATATTGTATTTTTTCTAAACTTTTGCATCCTTCAACCTTTTTGCGATGTTTCATACTTTGCGATTTATATGTATTAAATATGCCCCTAAGAGCGTTAGATTTGGGTATTTTTGATACTACTATACTATGTTCAATGCAAATGATAGCTTTTAATAATTACCAGGGAGGTCTTTTAGGATTTAGAACATTTTCAATAATATAGAATGAAAAAAGCATGATATCTAGTAACGTTTTATGTTATTATGATATAAATAATCAAACATTTCAACACAAGTTCCCACTAAGTAACAAATGTACGTAATGACGTATCCATTGACAGGCCACGTTAATAACTTTATCAGCTGATAATCTAAAATGATTAGGAATTTCATATTTGGCCTAATATAGGAATGGTTATTTAAGCAGTACCACTGTTTTCCTGCAGGTAATTAGAGGGTCGTCAAAGGAGAAGAACTTTTAGATTTTGACAATTATGTCTAGTGTTTTAAGAATAACACATGGCTGGAATTTCTGAAGTTTATTTCCTAGAAAATTTTTAAGAATACAAATGTCCTGTTTCCTCTTTATAACTATCTTTACGAAATATTAGAATGCGGCCTCGAAAAATTTTAATCATTCATATCACGCATTTAAAATATTCTTCTAGATATAAAGATAACTGTGTTAAATTTTGGCATTTTATATGCGTGTGTGCAGATCTGTGCAGCAATACTGATGATTAAGATTAAAATTTATCGAAAATCATCTAAATACGTTTATTAAACATGTCACACAACTCGATGACTCATTGGTCATATAAGGTTGTAACCTTCCACTAACTCGTATCTCATGATTAGTATTTTAAGAGTAAGATCGTACTGCCAACTGACAATTCTTTTTAATAAAGTTAGTCGGATATAAGTTTCTGGTGTTTACTATTATTTCCTGTGAATATATACATTGTTGTTTATGATAATATTGACACTTTTGTTGTTTGTTATTTTAAACAATCAAAATACACGTTATTTTCAGAATTAGACAAGAGCAAGTGACTTTAAGAATAGTTCCCACTTCAGTATACATGTATATAAATTAAGCAAAAATTAACATGATATTGGAAACCTTGTTGGTATATACGTAAAAACCCAAGCCTTTTTATTCAAGTTTTTATTGGTGATTTCTATGTTGTTATAAGTTTGGTATTATGATAACGTGACAATATTTACATTTCAAAAAGCTTTACTTTCAGTTGAGCTACAACCCAAATAATGAAAATACCCAATAGAATAAATGCTAAGACCACAATGGGCAAACACAGTCTGCAACAATAACCTTTGTCAAGAAGAGGTTTTATCAGTATCAGCTTTAGAATTTAACCATTAAGTGACTTTTAGAATCAAATACCCAAGCAATATAAAGTATGGGTATTTTCTTAAGACATTTTTTCTTGTGTTTCCATGTACTTGTATTTTATCTGCTCATACCAAATAATTCCATTTAAACGTTACTTGAAGTGGATACGAAATTTTCTCCTCGATTAAGGCTTTATTGTGACTGAAAGATGATGAACAGACATAAAAATCCTACAAAACAAATTGGTTCTGGATTAGTAAACACTTCAATGACATTCAGCCCATCATTAGATGGCTTGGTCATGTGCTAAGAATGACAAATGAAAGAACACCAAATGTAGCTCTTCACTGGACACCACCTAGAAAGAGGAAGCTTGGCAGACCTCTTACCAACTGGAGGAGAACTGTCACATCTGAACTCCAGGAGATTGGATACACGAGCACAGCACCATGCAAAGGACAGAGACAAATGGAGGAAGCTTGTTGTGGCCTTATGTCCCATCTGGGACGAAGAGGAACAAGTACGTAAAGTAATATCACAAATGGAAAATGTAGCCCTTTTTCTCACTGTTTATACTTTCTAAAGACATCAATGAAAACACAAAAAGCAGAGTTCGATGAGTTATAAACAAGTCATCGTAAGGATTCAAGTAAAATCCTTACGATTTACACTATAAACATTGTTACTATGATATATCATAAAAACTCGTTGTATGGATATTTTTTAAAGAGAAAAGCTATAAGATGTCAAAACTTTCCTTTTTCACCAATTTATCATAATCCATGCACTTCAAACATCAAAGAAAAATATATGCACGCTTGCGTAGTAAGTATAAGATGAATGAGCTCTATGCTTGTACTAATGTAGTTAATTGAGTATATCATACATGTCTACATATTGGATATTTTTCTGTAAATAAGCTTGAATTTTGTGCTATATATATATATATATATATATATAAAAATACAAGGCAACATATTTATTAGGGCAAAAACACGCAACCATTTAATTTCTAGCAGGCAAGGAAATGATCTTTAATCCTTGTTTCATGAAGGTTTTTTGGCCAGCCAAATCTTCAAGCCTGCCTTTTTGAAATTCCTGTCGTGTCCCTCATAAAAATCAAATGGTTATTCCCTTAGCATATCTACTTTGTACAGCGGGACTGCAAAATTCAAAATGATGACTTACGATAAGATAGAATGGATATTTTGATCTTAATTTATATCTGTGTTGACAAATAAGGCAAAGTTTATTTTTTTTCTTTTAAAAAAAAGGTTGGTCATGAGCGTGTGACTAATGAAGGTTCATTAAAATTAAAGTTAAGAAATATGATTGGTTCTAAAAAAAAACATACCCAGAGTAATACCCTTGATGTATTTAAGGACTGACAGTAGAGCACAAAAAACAGAAATAACGCCATCATTACAATACACAACTGAAAAACATACCACAAAGAATTACATTTTATTGCCTGTTGGCTTGTAAGTATACGCATTTATCCAACAAACTGAATTATTAAAGGCCAGTTTCTGCTTCCAAAAATGTTTTGCAATAGATTCTAGCCAAAATGTCTGGTTTATATAAAGTAAAATCAACAATAGTCAAGTAAATGGTTATTTAGCTTAACACAATAATCTTCAAGATATGATAGGAAGGAACCAGATTAATGCATGGAATTAGAATTTTTTACATGAATTAGGAATTCAAGTTGTAGAGTAATTAAAAATGCAGATACCAGAAAAGGTCATTTACGTATAACCAACCAATGAACAATATCACAACTCCATCTAAATATTTTTCTGCACTTTCATGATATTTTTCATGTATAGGTATTTTTTTTTTATTTGTGCGAGAAAGACAAAAACATTTCAAACCTTTAGGTAACATCTGTTCTGACTGGGATATCAAACATTCCAATTCATGATTTTAACCCCTATTAATTTAGTGTTTCTAAATAGGAAGGAGCTTAGCTTGCAATTTCTTCGAACCTGTACAAAAATTACCTAGTAAAACCGCTAGGTAAATACACATATTTTGAAAATGTTTTTTTAATTAAACTGTTACTTTGCGAAATAATTCATCAAATATTTCAAACACTAAAAGAATGATTGCCCCAGGTGTACTTCAAAAGAATTCGTTTCCTTATCATTTTCGTTTGGTTAGAAAAGGTGTCATTTATATTTATTTCCTTTACTTCTTTTTTATTTTTAAATAGGTAATTTTTCGATGCAACATCCAACCGAAAATTGAAAAAGAAATGAAATTGTATATAATACACAACATCTTATATGGCTGTACTATTCCTCAGTAATCGATAGTTGAATTGTTATGAGTAACTTATCTACCAAAATGAGCTTCTATAATGGTTCATAAGATCACTTCTGTGAAATTAAAGGAAAAACGGGCAGGAACAGCTTACCTTTCCGGAAAACTTAGGTTCACTTCTTGTTTTTTATTGATGTTCGTGTTGTTTATAGTTTTAGTTGCAAAGATTGTGTTGTTGTACATTAAGCATAGCTGACGAGTTAACGACAACTGGTGATAAGTAGTATTACGACAAAAGGTGCATCAAAACTGACGAGCAGTGTAATGACAAAAGGTGCATCAAAACTGACGAGCAGTGTAATGACAAAAGGTGCATCAAAACTGGCGTGCAATCTAATGACAAAAGGTGCATCAAAACTGACGAGCAGTGTAATGACAAAAGGTGCATCAAAACTGACGAGCAGTGTAATGACAAAAGGTGCATCAAAACTGACGAGCAGTGTAATGACAAAAGGTACATCAAAACTGACGAGCAGTGTAATGACAAAAGGTGCATCAAAACTGGCGTGCAATCTAATGACAAAAGGTGCATCAAAACTGACGAGCAGTGTAATGACAAAAGGTGCATCAAAACTGACGAGCAGTGTAATGACAAAAGGTACATCAAAACTGACGAGCAGTGTAATGACAATATGTGCATCAGAACTGACGAGCAGTGTAATGACAAAAGATACATCAAAACTGACGAGCAGTGTAATGACAAAAGGTGCATCAAAACTGACGAGCAGTGTAATGACAAAATGTGCATCAAAACTGACGAGCAGTGTAATGACAAAATGTGCATCAAAACTGACGAGCAGTGTAATGACAAAAGGTGCATCAAAACTGACGAGCAGTGTAATGACAAAAGGTGCATCAAAACTGACGAGCAGTGTAATGACAAAAGGTGCATCAAAACTGGCGTGCAGTCTAATGACAAAAGGTGCATCAAAACTGACGAGCAGGGTAATGACAAAAGGTGCATCAAAACTGACGAGCAGTGTAATGACAAAAGGTGCATCAAAACTGACGAGCAGTGTAATGACAAAAGGTGCATCAAAACTGGCGTGCAGTCTAATGACAAAAGGTGCATCAAAACTGACGAGCAGTGTAATGACAATATGTGCATCGGAACTGACGAGCAGTGTAATGACAAAAGGTGCATCAAAACTGACGAGCAGTGTAATGACAAAAGGTACATCAAAACTGACGAGCAGTGTAATGACAAAAGGTGCATCAAAACTGGCGTGCAATCTAATGACAAAAGGTGCATCAAAACTGACGAGCAGTGTAATGACAAAAGGTGCATCAAAACTGACGAGCAGTGTAATGACAAAAGGTGCATCAAAACTGACGAGCAGTGTAATGACAAAATGTGCATCAAAACTGACGAGCAGTGTAATGACAAAAGGTGCATCAAAACTGGCGTGCAGTCTAATGACAAAAGGTGCATCAAAACTGACGAGCAGTGTAATGACAAAAGGTGCATCAAAACTGACGAGCAGTGTAATGACAAAAGGTGTTTGTTTGTTTGTTAAGTTGGGGTTTAACGCCGTTTTCAGCACATTTTGGGCATTTCGGGGCGGCCAGTTTTTATTGGTGGAGGAAGCCGGAGTACCCGGAGAGAACCACCGACCTTCGGTAGGAAAATTGGCAATCCTTGTCAATTAAGATCGGAGTCGAACACACCCCGCCACAGGTGAGATTCGAACTCACAACCCCAGCGTTGACAGGCTAGTGATCATTAGTAGTCATGACGAACTACCTAGACCACTCGGCCACCGAGGCCCCGACAAAAGGTGCATCAAAACTGACGAGCAGTATAACGACAAAAGGGGCATCAAAATTTGTATCATGGAGTATTGACTACTCAAATGTCCATAGCGTATCACAATCTTGGTTGCTATTATTTCGATCCTACTATGAAATTGATACTTTGATTTTTTTCATTTTATGTCAGCTGAGGAGAATTTCTCTAGTCAATTACTTTCCTTATATGGTTTTTGTCCTTACAAGTCTGATCATTTTGGTATCCGCTCTTCAGCATTTTTTATTATTAATTCGGTTTTCAACATTTTAGTCCTTGATCACTACTGGTGAGCTGTAAATAGATGGATGGATGGATGGATGAATTATTGTTTAACGTCCAGTGGCAACCAGGGGCATATCAGGACGAGAACATGTTGATATGATCATGAATATGATCCCTGCTTTGTACTAGACCGACACGCTAAATCGGATTTTTAATGTGCTAGCTCACGAGGTAACTGTCCGCAGGAAGACATATCACCTCACTCGGACACATTATACTGACTCGAGACCACCGAGGCGGTTTCTTTAAATAGACGAAATGTGCGTACCTTACGTATCAAAACTAGTACCATAGAAAATTTATCATTCTATGTGTTGTGTTTTGTATTTTTTTTTCATATGTATTCTCGTTCTTGGCTGCCCCAGTGGATTATGTTTGTTTAAAAGTATTTTGGTCTTTCTTATTGAAATAAGAAGGCAATCCGTATCATAAAAGAATAGTTCCTGGAGCAAGGAAAACACTTTTAAACTTATGGCTTTAAATTTTTAAGTTGTGAACTTACATTTTGAAGAAATAAAATACCTATAAATTATTCTCATTTGATTCGTTATGGCCTGTTTTGACTACTGGTAACTTGTGGTTCATCAGCAGTGGCACTAACACGATAGCCAAAATAAAAGGTAACAAAACGATTACTTACTTGTGTATTTCGAAAATTATTTCCGTGATGCTAAAAGAAAAAAGTTGGAATTTAAAAAAAAACAGTTTTTGAAAGCAGTGAACCCAAAATTACATCGAAACAACACAAAACGGCAAAGAAAACCTTTAACCTTTGATTTTAACAAATGTATATGTAACAGTTATTAAAGGAGATCGTTTAAATATGAAAGCTACTTTTTTATCTGTGAGGACATAACAAATTTGCAGAACAACAGATATAGCAATTATACCAAAACCAAACAAAATATATTGCATCATATATAAATATACACTGAAGATCAAATTTATCAAAAGAAAAGCTATGATAGTGTTCTATAATGCTGTTTGATGTCATGCACTCTAGTAATACCGGGTATTTCCAAAATATTCATACAAAAGCTTAGTCAGCAGTTTTATGTTGAATAACTACGGAAGCTGACATTATAACTTGTCATTACGAAGTTTCTTCTTTGTTCGTATATTGTTATAAACCCTGACTTGGCGTTCTCGTTCTATCGCCTTCTCTCCGTACTCATTATATTGACTAACTCTACTCGTTTTTTTTTTTTTTTTTTTTTTTTTTTTTATATATATATATATTAAAACAGCAAAAACCATCATGGCACTAGCCGGCTTCTGTATTTACGTAAATGATTATTATTTTTATTCTGGTGAACACGTCACCAAATTCCGGAGATAAAATCAACGTTCTGATATCATCTACTATCTGTTTTGTACAAGATTGAGAAACAGTTTCCACAAAGACAAATGTAAAGAATTTAAGGAGCATAAATATTATTCTATCATTTCATAACGAAGCAAATTTGACACCAAGGAAATGTGTTTATTGCATGCATTATTCGTTCTAACGCCAACAATGTGCTAAATTTCCTTTAAAGACAATCGACTCTCACGGTTAGCTTGAAATCTGAAACTGAAATATATAAAATGTCATTTCCGATAGATTCATATCTTATTGTCTTAATCAGATTATTTAACATCAATAAGAAACAACACCTGTAATTATCAATAAAATAAGAAAGATAAAACATAAATATTTTCACGATAAAAGATAATAAAAGATCCGTGAAGAGTCAAACAATACACTGCGTCTTATTCGATATACCATAACGCCACTTGATCATTGACGCCGATTACACCTTATGGCATATTCTCCTTAAGTTATTAATATTTAAACGATAAGAAACAAATTGGATATTGAGAGGTAATTCAGTGCAGGTTATTTAAAAATAAGTAAAACTAATTAGGTAATCACGTAATTTAAATATTTTTTACACTACATAATACCAACAAGTATGCACTTGTATTTCCTTAAATTTCCTGACCAACCTTCAAAGGATCCGATACTTTAAAGATATGAAACATTATTCATATTTCATTGTGTTATATGAGCTTTGTATGACTAACCGTTGTTTTGTAAATATAGCAATTAAAAATTTATTTAAACAAATAAAAATGATCATGTATCTCTACAAGGAAAGGAAGAAGAAACTCAAAGACTGAAAATTTTAAAAAGCCGAAAGATGATATGAACTATTTCTAATGACAGATTTTCTTCTGATAAATACTTAAAAAAAACCACTTAATTCATAATAGAATTTAAACAAGTTACTTCGGCTAGTTTCGTGAAAGATTTGACCTTGAATTTTGGTTTCCCAGTGTCAAATATATTTTTGCATACAAAGCACATTTTTGGATTAACTTTTACCGGGTATGCTCAGTTGTCCTTATGGGAATAATGCTCCATTTGGTTAAAATCTTTATCTTATATATCCCATTGAGTTTAAAATAAAGGAAACAGATTCTCTCGAAAGTGAGTCAACCCTTCATTATAGCAGTAATATCCCAACAGCAACGGAGTGTGACAATTAGTTTTCATTGTAACAGGTGCCGTGGAATATTATTAGTTATACGTGTATCTTTGAGGTGTTTTTTTTTTTTTTGGTTGTGTTCCATTCTCCTTTCTCATTTTCCTTGGACTTCGAATTTGTGGACTTTTCCCACTGTTCTGTCGCTTCGGTATTCTTTTGCCGATATTTGTTTCGTTTCTGATATTGTCTTTTTGTAATGATATATGGTTATTGATCGTTTTCTTTCGTCTTCTAATTTGGTTGTGTTTCTCTCAGACTTATAGCTACCCCTTTGCCACTGAAACGGAAAAAAAGAAGGTTAGATTAACGAATCATGATTTAAAATGCAGAATTATGGAAAGGCAATGAGATTTATTTTGTAAATTCTGTGATTCAGTTAACATAATTTTTTTTCGGATTTATAAAGAATAGGACAAATTCATCATAACTTAAAACTAAGAAAAACTTAGCTTGAGAAAATTCAAATAATCAGAATTACGGAATGCTGCAAATTCAAATGATTAAATATATTTTTTTTTGTAAAAATCTTAGCTTATTATTATATTGACGTATAGTAGTTAGTTTAAACATGTTTTATTTGCTCCAAAACAACAAAAGGGATGAGACACAATACATCGTACTTACTGGGGGTCTTATCCCGTTTAAAATATCAAAATTATCAGTAGCATAATAACAAAACAGAACGCTAAAATAATTTTACAAAATACTAACAATGGTGCATCTATTTACATATTGTAATAGGCTAGCAGCGTGTGTGGAGGGAGTTGTGTGTAGAATTGTATCCATAAAAAAAATAGGAACTGTTTTGTTTTCTTGATATATTCAAACACATTTCTAAAGATAAATTCTTTTTCCAGGCGTGGAAGATTTTCAGCCCTACTCAACAACAAATTATGGTAAAGTGGAAAAGTTGAATATTATTTGATAAGACGCTTAGGTTGTTAAAGAAGTCTCTCCTCAATAAAGTGTATAGTGGGCAATAAAAAAAAGTAGTGAAATGCAGCTTCTTCATTACTAACACACCTACAAGACGACTCTCCTTCAAAATCAAAATTAAGAAACGATGCACGACATTTTAATTTAGTTAAAATTATATTTAGTTTTCTCGGACTAAAGGAAAAAATAAGGAGACACATTATTATTTTTCTTTAGTGCAGTTTAAAGTTCGAAATTGAATCCATCTTTCCGATAGAAAGGTCTAGGTCATTCCATGCTCGAATAGTTGAATGGATAAAGGACGCTCAGTTTTCTAAGAGATAGTCTGAAAATGGGATTATGATATCTTCGCCGTTTCTAATGGGGTAAACACACTGGTTAATGGTAGTACTCTTTATTGTTGGGGGAATTAAATTACACACGTATTGGGTGGGGGAGTATTTTTTTAGTAATTATATAAAACATTTGTATTTTTCTCCTGTTCAGTCTTTCTTTTAAGTTCTCCCACCCTTCTTCACGATAAATTCTTTAAATTGTAATAAATATAGGTAATCCTGTAACTATTTTTTGCGGCTTCTAACTATATTTTCTGATTTAGTTGTATTAGTCGTTCCACAATTGTCCCAAACTTCACATGCATTATCTAAAATTGGTCTGATATAAACGATGTATAGTTTTTCTAGAGTTTGTCTATTTATTTGATATTTAAATTTTTGCATTGCCTTAATATGTTTCATTGTACTCTCTATTATTGTAAACATTGGTATTCCATTTTCCATCATCAGTAAACACCGAGGTGGTTATGAGAATTTACAATTGGTATAACTTTGTCTTTAAAGGAAAATTATTCTAAATTTTCAGTTTCTGAATTAGAGATTTTTGTTTATGTACAATCTAGTAACTTTCAAAATTTTTTAAATTTCAGTTAAAAGATTTCAGAAACCTCTTTGTCTGCAACTGTGAACCTGGTACAATTTAGCTGATGAAAAACAAAATGGATGCGGGGTTAATTTACATACAAAACTATCCCATGTAACACCGGAACAGAAAAATATCGCTAAAAGGTGTTTTTAGATAGACCTAAAATAAAGACCCAAAAGCTCATACGTTAAAACAGGATCAAAACAGTCACAAGACTCAGCACATTAAAGCGATAATGACGTGATTTTCATATACAATGTTTCATTTTTCTGATGAATCCTTCAATTTCATTCAAGGTGATGCAACAAAATTTGTCAATTTCTGGATTTTGGTTATCCTGTTCACAATGTTTCTTTGATTTTGGGGCTCTACCATTTAATATGATCAGTGCGCTCTGTATACATGATATATGTATGTATTTGGTTGTTGTTACCTTTTATATATTTTGGTAAACGATTTCTATGTATTTTCCGTTATTGGTCATACCCGCACTAGGTTTCACATTTTATTCTCAAATTACTGGGCAACCTGTTTATATCCTAGAAAATTACCCGGTTATTGTTTTGTTTAGCATTATTCATATGATAATGTGCTCGTTAAAAAGGAAACTATATTAAGATTTCAAATAATGTGTTTCCCTACTTGACTCACGTTTAAATCTGATCTTTACCCATGACCTCTGTACTCTGAACATTGTACCCAGTGACATTATCATCGTTTTATGCACGTGTCGTAAATGGAAAAACCTGAAAATAATGAAAATAAAAAAGAAGAATATAACTCCCATGTTTCATTCTCATTGTCAGTGGCATAAAGAGCCGGAAAATCAAAATACTTCAAAACATCAATTCTTCAAAATCCTTTTGTTTACGTTTCATTGAGGATACAATTGTTTCGACTATAATATTTCAACATCCAGAAAAATGCTGTCTTATCATAGTGACGGCTTTGATGATTATGTAAAATAATGTAATAGCGATATTCTGTCTTTTTATATTAATTCCGTGAAATTCACAAATGATATTGTACTCTGTATAAATATATCTTGTAATGTGGGAAACGCTAACACAGGATATCAATCTCTATTCATGAAAATACCATTTTTATATACAAGGGAATATATTAAAGAAGAAACTTTAAATATTCAGAATGATTTTAACAAAGGCCAAAATTTTATATAAGATTCTCTTTTCAAGGAAAGAACTAAGAATTATTCTGTGAAAAATTCTATCATATTTCCAACAGATTAAGAAAAGATACAAACAAAAGGAAATGTATGTACATATATCAATGTTTCTCTGGATCCAATAAAATTTATCTTTGTTCTTGTATTTTAAGTCGGTTAAAATGTAATTTAAGGGCACATTTACATTCTCAGTTTTGGTAGTCAGGTATGAAGTTTTATGTCTTTCACTGGAATATAAAATGTAAGAAATTATATTAAGAAGCAATTATTTGTGAAGTCTTGCTAAGATAGTTTTAAGCCGGCAAATTGTATACTGAATAAAACTTCTATTCAATTACAATAGTAAAAAAAAATCAAAAAGTAAAATAAAAAGTTGTTTGGATTAATATTAATATACCTCGGAAACTAATTACAGTGTTATACTCAATTAATACAATTAGCAAGCAAACGGCTCTTTTATAGTTGTCAAGGGTCACTACAAAAAATCCATCGCTGAGTTAAATGCTCAGACTGTAGCAAGATGAGCCAAGCAAATATTCATCGATAACTGATATATCGGTTTTACATTTAAATATTTGCCGTCATCAGTTGTGGATTGGTGGTTACAAAGTGAGTTTACTGCATGGCGACGCGTAAAGCGGGGACAGTAAACAGTTAGTTGCAACCATCAAATCAAAATTGATGATGGTAAATATTAAAATACAATATCTCCATTCTAATGCAAAGAGTAAAGCTTTTTTTTTAATTTAAGGTATCCGGACCATAAATGACCACGTGATTATTCAAAAGTTCCCGGATGTTCCATACAACGCAATTGAAATGACCTCGGTAATTATCGTTAAACTTCGGAAATGCTAATATATCTAACTTATTTTTACAGACTGCATATAAGCAACAAAGTGTGTTTCAACTTGAGAAAAGTATGTTTATAAAATTCCAGCTTTAAATTATTTGATTTAGCCATTCACGGTCAAAAAGAGATACAGTTTTCGATCATGATCTATTATGGTCCGGATACCTTAAAAAAGGATTTTTGAAATCGTCATCAAATGAAAATCAACATTACAACCAAAACAAAAATGTATGCAATTGAAGCTTTATACAGGTGCCATGTAACAATCTCTGGACAGTGGTTCACTTCCGTCCCGGAAAAATCTACGCTGCAGTTCTCAACTGCCTACCACCCTCTTCCATTTCGTATAAATACATCAAGACTTTCGATAAAAATTTTAAAATTTAAATGGCCAGAATTCTGTGTTAAAGAGAATAAGTATTATTTTTAATCCATTTAATATGAGGCAGGCGTTACCTGATGAGCTCCCGAAGTTTTTTTAGGAAGGGTATATCAGGAAATCTTCTGATTCTGTTCCGTTTTCCGTTTTCGTTGTTCCGTTTTTTTTTTCAAGTTCCGTTCCGTCCAGTTCCGTCTTTTTAGTAATAGCGTCTATGCGCAAGACAGGAAATTAGGCTCAACTTCCGATTGAAGAAAAAAAATCTTGTCAGTACAGTAAAACATATTGACCCTCCTACCATAATAGCTCCCTTCGGGAGCTTATAATTTTCATATATACTAAGTATTAATTATAGCGGTGCACATGTAAAAATTTCAAGATAGAAGGTGTATTTTATAGATTCCAATTAATATATTTTTCATGCAGTCGATTGATTTTATTTTCCGAAATTACAGTGAGACGTTTGATTTGTCAAAACCGCTAGGAGTATCTACATTTGTAGATCATCGTTTAATCAATTTTATAATTAATATGGAGTATGCTTTAGCCTAAAATCGGGCGAAGCCCATATCATAATAAGAATGAAAGACTTTCTTTAAATAATGTACTTACCAATCTTGACCTCCATATTGGAAGCCGTTGTTATGGTGTCATATTTGTAGGTCATTGAAGAAATTTTCGAATAAAGTTCCCAATGCGCACAAAAACTCGAAAGAAAGTCGGTGGAAAATTATATCGTATAGAAATTATGGTTTGGCTATCGCCAAAAAATAATTTCTTTTTAAGTTTGTGCAAGTGCGAAAACATTTTAACCGGAAGTCGCGCTGTATTTTTTAGGGTTTCTGGGATAGATTTACAAATGCTACTTCCGGTTTGAAACTACAGTCTACTTGATATCTGGATTTGAGACCCATATTCTACACTTAGTCGGGCTTCGTTCGATATTATCATTTTGACGTATTCTTCCTTTCTTGTTCAATTTAAGATTTTTTTAGACCTTGGACACATGGCTTGTATGACATAATTTATAGAAATGTGCACATTTAACGCATCAAATTATACTATAATAGAACGTTTCCCTCTGTGAAACTGTCTGTATCTATTGTATTGTTTGGCATTATACACTACAATAATGATCGAACATTTCACCCATTTAGAATTATCAATATTTTAATCATAATTCGAGCTAATAAATTGCTAATAAATCAATTCATAATTGGATAATTTTCTCTACAAGTGTTGTGCTATAGCTTTATTGTTGAAATTATTCAAAAATATGTTCTATCATAATTTCTTCATAATTCACATCAGAAATCACTGGTCATTAACCAATTGTTAATGATGAAGTGGCAGAAGACAGTTCCCATCTCCTGTCTCGTGACGTATCGTTTGGTATCATAGCCTCATCTGACAGCATGAAGAAATACTTCTCGGACAAAAATACGTTTCTTAATTGTTTTCCAAGATATTTCTCATGATATATGGAAATGAATAAAACGCATATAATTTATAATGTCAAGATATATATTTTGTTCAATTAGTGAAAATAGAAATATGTATTGGACGATCGGGGAACCGGAAGCAGACGACTTTTATCGGGCACGTGGTATAATTTACATGACAGAAAAATATCATTTATTATCTTGTGATATCAATGAAAATCGAAGTTTGATTAAGAAAAAGTTAGCATTCTATTTTGATTAATAACATAAATGAATTTATACTGAATTAATCAATATTTGTGAAATTATCAGTAAATGAATTTTGTGTCTTAAGAACACATTGAAAGCTACGGTCGCATAATATACAAGATTGTCACGAACAAATTTAGTAAAAATTCGTGAATGTGAATAAAATTCTAACAATATATTTCTCAAATATTTGATGTTAAACATGTTTGTATGTCAGCCGCTTCTAATAATATCTGACTTTTTTCCATGAAATAGAATTTTAGGTAAATTTTATTGAAACTTTTCACTTGTAACATGTAACGATATGGAAATTTTTAAGAAATTGTCTGCATAGGAAAAGCATTTTTCTGTTTTTACAATGCTTCCGTTTAACTGACAGTTTACGCGAAATTCTAATTGTTTCAACAAAAAAAGTTTTTTTTCTATTTTTTAAACTGTAACATTTTTCGCATTTTTAATCGGTGTACCTTAATTCATTTTAAATTTAACAATATTTTTTTCTCTGAATGTGATATTATTTCACAGGTTAGATTCCAGATTTTCAAGTACAGAATGCAAAAGGCTACATCTTTAAATATTGATATCAAACTCAAAGTAATACACATGACAATAAGGCTGCATTCACCGACATTGTGACAATTTTTATCACCGATTAGAAAAATTCGACAAGCAAATATCAGGGGCGCAACCAGGGGGCGAGGGGTGGCCGCCCCCACTTACGAAACCACAAAAAATGTCTGTAATTTAGTTTCAAATGTCTCAGAATGCAAGATTTTACACCAAAATTTTTTTTAATTGGGGTGGGGGGGGGGGGGCAAATCCCCCCAGACCACTCCACGCCACCTTAGGCTAATGTTCTGGATACGCCACTGAATATAATATATCTTTGGTAAGAAATAAGTCGAGAAATAAAAGTTTCGTACTTATCAAAACCCAGTCAATGAAACTGACTTGTTTAATGACAGTTCTGGTGCGGAAAAAAGTTTCGCAATGATTTCATTTTTTAAATTTAATTTTGTATTTGTTAAAGAGCAAAATGTCGTCTGCCACAGTCTTCTGATTGGCAGAAATCGATTATTTTTAAGGAAAAAAGCAGACGATAGAGATGTGCCTAGAATATGAAGTCAAGTGAACAATAAAATCGTTTTAATTTTATAAATGTTAAATTTCACATCAATTTCCTGGCTCAGATCTCTAGTGTTTATTTGCCTCAGTGAACTTAATTAAACATTATGAATTTTCGTTATAAGACAATTATTTTGGACTGTAATAGAGTTCTGATTCGTTAGTTATCATTTTATCTTTGTGGGAAATGATAATGCCTGATTTTTCTTGTTTCGGATTAACAACTTTAATAACGGGTTAAATACATGGGTCAATTTCGAACAAGGCGGAAGTGAAGATCGTGTGAAATCATGCGGAACATATAATATTATTACAGAATTTAATATCTTAAAAGGCGTGTTTTGCATATTCTTCGTATCTTTATTCTTCTTTGTATGAAATTAGAAGTCGCTGTAAAATATTGTAATGTTACTTCGTGCTCAAATTTTTAGTTTTTACCAAATGAATAGTATATATATTGAAAAGGATGTTTTAAATACCATCTTAGCAGAAAATATACAATACATTCTGGTAAAATGGATTTAGAAACAAAACTATGTCTTTTATTTTCTCCATACAAGTGTGTTTGATAAAATGCAATATTTAATCTTTTGTCGATCAAAAACTAAATACCAGATAACTGTTTTTATTATTTATCGGTACAATCCCCAACTATATTAAATACAACGACACTTAAAAAACGTACAATGCATATTTCCATAAAAGCGATACTCCAGAATGGTAAGTATATCCAGCTCCGTATGCATTACCCGCTGCTCAGCTGAAAAATCCGTTACAGTTTACGTAAAGAAATCGGTAGAGGACAATGGTAGTCAAAACGCCTGTAGTTATTTGTGATAGAAAAATAGCGTAATATTCAGCCAATAGTATATAGAATAGAGAATGGAAACGGGGAATATGTCAAAGAAACAACAACCAGACCAAAGAGCAGAAAACAGCTAAAGGCTACCAATAGGTCTTCAACGCAGCGAGAAAATCCGGAGGCGGTCTTCAGCTGGCCCTAATGCATACTAGCTCTAGCCAATGTGGAATAAACAAACACACAGCGATACACACAGTAAAACTCAGTTCAAACGATGTCCGAGTCCGATGTTAAGAAACTAAGCAAACTGACAATGATCAATATATATTAACAAAGGACTACTAGCAGTTACTGACATGCCAGAACCGGACCCCAATTAAACTGATCGAAAGATTATGTCTTTATCATATAGAAAATCAGCCACAATCCCTCCCGTTAGGGGTTTAGTATCAGGCCATCATAAATTATATGAAAACAACATAAACTGTATCATGCCAACAACTGGTTTTAGAATAAATGTGTTTATTTCCTATGCAAAATATTAATTCTAAAAAATGCCATCTTTAACGACTTAACAACAGTATCATAACTATATCCTTTGTGGATAAGTCTGTTTAAAGGTTTTGTTAGCTTTTCATGTGAATGACGACATTTTTGTGCTTTGTATACAATATTACCATAAAAGATGGGATGTGAAATACCTGAAAATATAAGATGTTTGCACGTTGGTTTATATTTACGAATGAAGTCCTTGTACCGATGATAAAATTTAGTAAAAGTTTGGACAAGTTTGTGATATCGAAATTCCTGGTGTAATAATTTTTCAGTAATACAGAGATTTCTTTCGTTAAAATCAAATACGTTGTTACATACACGAGTGAATCGAAGTTGAGAGATATATAAACACCATACGATGGTGCCAAGGGAACGTCGCCATCTAAAAACGGATAATTAACAATAGGAAATGAAAAATCATCTCTCTTATCGTAAATGTTAGTATAAAGCTTCCCGTTAGAGATCCAGGAAAGGGCAGTGTTCATTGTTAGTATTAACTTTATTTACCCGTTTTATATACCCATATATACCCATTTTGCGAAGGTAGACCTAATCGAGTGACTTTCTTTGATTATATGACAGATTATATCATTATATTTTCAGCAGTAAAATGGAAACTCAATAGGTCAGCAACTCAAAAAATGGAAAGTCGTCTTGTTTACCATATACAAGATCCCTATTGTCGTTAAGATCCCTATTGTCGTATAAAAAGACAGCGGAGTCGGAAGTTTTTGGTGTCACTTCCGTATTTTGAACCTTTTTACTTAATTTAAGAATCTTTTTTATTTGATACCCTGTTTACAATATTGAGATTGCTTCCCGAGACATGAAATAACAATACATAAATAAGCCATTTATTTTTTTCTTTCATTCATAAATAATACAGATAAAACAGTAAAAACTCATTTCTCTTCTCCCCATTAGTCATCCCTACTTTATAAAAAGCTATAAACAAAAATTAGTATAAATCCGTTGACCCACGATATTGGAAATATCCTATAAAGCATTGTTCTGGAGGCGATATTTCAACCTCGTTATGGCTCAATGTGGCAATTATTCCTCATTTTTGATGATTTTTGGAAACACGTTTTGACACATGGTAATCAATTTTGTAATAGCCAAGAAATCAGAAGCAAGTCAAGAGAGGCAAGATTTATGAAATCTTGGCGTTATAATTCCCTGTTGTTGTCAATTTCTGTATTTTCTAATCAGCTTTATAATTATACGAGATTTGCACGAATGTTGATTAAAGAGGCAAAATTGTCATTTTCACCATATATGGAATTCATAATTAAAGTAAGCCGTAAGTAAGAATCTTATTAATCAAGCACTTGATGTCATCTTATCGATATTCATGCATTAGGACGTGGTCTTTTTGCAATTTTGTGCATTTATCATAGGACAAAATAACTGAAGCAGAATAAGATGATGTATATTAATCTTATATAGTATGGTACATAGCAGGACATTCGGGAATCCACTTTTATTTTTAATGATTCTTTCTCGTAAACTGTGCCCTATTTAAAGTTAAGTCACAGGTTAATTCTATATTCTAGAGAACTTCTTAGGAGGCATTTTTGTCAAAATATGCATATATGGGGCATTAAATGTATAGTAGAATTTTTCATCTTTATTTTAGAAATTATAATCATTAGTACAATCTAGCTTATTGTTGAGGCATTGATATGGTCTTAACGAATACGTACGAGCAAATTGACTTTCAGAGTTACTTTGACTTTGACTTTTAGTACCTAGAAAATTTGTATCTTATTATATATTTGCTAAAAAAAACTATGCTATAGTTTTCATTCAAATTTAATGATGTTTAAACTGTTTAAACATGTTTATCTATGAAACATCCTTTAATAATTTGAGGAATGGAATATATAATTATAGCCAAATTTCATGCAACGTTAGATCAAAATATATTGAAAGTGTCATCAGAAATTATTTAAAATGTATTTAAGATGTATTCAATACGAATATGATGCATATATTTACTGTTATCAAACTAATTCATCAGTGTTCCTCATAAAAAAATTTCGACCTCATATGTTATATTAATATGTCTATTTGTTTGTTTGTTTGTTTTTTTTTTTTTCATTGTTTGAATACTATTTCTTTCCATAGTGCGACAATTGCCGACCAGCAGCTATATATATGAGACCATTAGCTAGATTTACAGTTAAAACGAGCACAATGTGACTAGCCCAGCTATCTAAATTATGTACAATCAATCTATCGTGTTGGTAATACTTTTAAAGTGTGTTTTATACACAAGAAGGTCGGAATAGATCAGGGGGAGAGGGTCCCGATAAAGACGAGTTAACCCTACCATTACTATGTTTCTGAACCAATTCTATATATATGATTTCTGCTCTTTTGTTGTTTTTGACTTAAGTTCTGTTTGATTCGATGGCGTTAGTCGTTAATTGATATGTCATTATCGATCCGTCATGTTACCCGTTTTATCATTTATTTATTTTATTAAAATTAAATTTTCGAAATGCATCAATTTTGTATAATACAGTATCTGCATTGTTTGTGGATGGAATATCACCATATCTAATGTTTATAGTGATTGGTATATATATACCCCTTGTTTCCCTAAAGATAATTATTTTTTAAGAAGTGAAACATGTTTACCGGTTATTGATATTCTTGATGACTATTCTTTATACAATGATATGGTTATTTTGATTATTCTGACAATTATACTTATGACGTTTCGGTGTTAAAGTTACCACTTCAGTTGATTTTCTACCTGTTTATTCTAACTCGAATCTGGTATAACCGCTACAGACAGATCAAAGTCATTTAAACATTTAAGTTCTTATCACGAACGTAATATTCAATAAAATGATTTACAAACATATTCAATATACACCTGTTCTGCCCTATCGCATGTCAAACAATCTATTAGAACACTTGATCAGTTACATTTTACTTTGATTATCACCTTTATAATCAGTTCTTCTTTGGCTCTTTTCTTACAAATGGGTAACAAACCCTGTGGTCCAAGCAGTTCGCGTGGTGTAAACCTATTTTAGTCCACAGGGGATTTTTTGATTTACGTAATAATAGAAAATTACAACAAAATCAAGATTTTTTTTCACTTCAAATAGTAATAATGTTATTTTTTGAACAACGTATGCTGATCTTAACATAGACTATCATGTAAAGAACAAAGAGACATATCAAGGTAACTGGAGAAACTCCTCATATAGTAAAGTTTCTTTTACAAATAGATAGTTCCATTCTTCTCATATTACTGACAAGCAACATATAAAGAAATAAAATAGTTGGAAAAGCAACGAAGAATGGCTGTCATTGATATGAAAGTCATCAAACTAGGACATATAAAGTTTGTGTTTCACTACTTCAATACTTCCAGACTATGTATTGGGCTGTCTTTGATGGCGTGTACTAATGACAGCCCGTCACATATTTGTAATATATAGTAGTAGTGAAACAAGAATTTTTTTTTTTTAAATAAAACACAAGACACTTCTACACGGTTTGGACTTTTAAATACGATCTTCATATCATTCGTAGCTATAGGTTTACTACTCCGCACTGGATCAAAAGTGAAGATAAAAAGTTTTATGAAAGAGTAAAACACAGCAATATTTAATTTCCCATTTGTAAAACCTCTGTATGTATATTTGTATATTTTAAGGAAATATAAATTAATACATTTCCTGCAAAGTAATATAAAATTATTAAAGGATGTAATTGAGAATTTTATGAAACTATTAAAAACTGAAATCAGATATGATTACATAACCATACTGTCTTTTCTGTTCAATCAATGAAACTAATTTAAAAACGAAGCTATCCAAGAGAAATCACACAAAACAAATACTGATATGGAAGATTCTTCCACATAAAATGTCCCTACAATTGCATGCCTTAATTCCCAAAGCTATACGAATGTTTAATTTAACAATGAAAGGAAGCTAAAGAGTTCACAGTCTGGTGGCAATAAACAAAATTATGAAAATAAGACTGAATTATTCACGTTATCACATATGCTTCATCCTGTTATAGATTAAGTGTTGACTGTACACTGATATATTGTAAGAAGGGGAGAATCTTGGCACAGGAATTAGCTGAAAGGTGTATTGAAAAAATGCACCATATCTCGGAAACGTTTAGTAACTTTATCTAAAGGGTTTTAACAAGACAACCGATGTTTGAATACGAAGCTATGTTACGACACATTTTGTCTTCAGCGACAATACAGTGCAACATTGTAGTCAATTAGCCGAAGATATTGTACGGTTGGTTTTCCATAAACTTTGCATTAGAGGATCAAATAGTGTTACGGACCCACACACCCTGCTCGAAAAAAACACTTTTTTATGCGTGTATAATGCAAGAAAGAAGTGTTACATAGTCGGACCTCTAGATCCGTTTCTGTTTTCTACAAGTTCACTCCGAAGACGGGAAACAAATTCCTTTTCTTATGTGAAAAAAGTTTGAATAATAATTTCAGACACTTCCTTTGGTATATTGTCTATTGCTTTTTATCCTATCAGATTTTAAGCTAAAATCTTTGGCTAATCAAAAGAACAAAGGTAAAAAATGGCGATTGTTCTCAGTTCAATTCTAGTCATTCAAATATCGTAAGAATAATGTACTTACTATATTGTACAAGCTGTATTAAGTATTCATCTCTCTTGATCGGAAGGTCTGTACGATGTTGATGGTATATCATTTATTGCATTCAAGTGCATTAATGGCGACGATTTCTAGGATGTTTCAGAGACTATACTCATCTAACTCTGTACAAAAAGACCAGAATTTTTTGTCGTCACCTTGGCTATTATTAGTCTAACCACTGCAGTAGTGATAAATGACGGCCACAATATGCTTTGGGTTAACAGTATTGTCTACGCCTACTATATATGTCGTAACAATTCCTTCTACATTGAGCACATTTCGTTGAATAATGCAAATCTCTGTTCAAGTGAAAGAACTCCAGGCATTGATCTTTCCGAGATTTTCATATAAGGACAAAGACCTTAAATACTGACAAAACAAATTTTATATACTCCTAGTAATTACGTAGTTTATAAACAGAAAAGGAGAAAAACCCTATTAATTTTTAGGTCAGCAGGTCAAAGGCCAATGTCACAAGAAAAACAAATATGCCCGTTTTTTTCAATTGTTTAAGATACATGTAGTTGGAGCTTTCTGTAGCAGATACCTTTTTCAAAGCATTATAAAAACCCTGTAGCACTTTTCACAAAAAGTCTTAAGAGTAAAATTACTCTTAAGTCATACAGATTGTAGTTTAACTTACGAGTAATATTACTCTTAAGATATTTTGTGAAAAGGGCTCCAGCTTTGTTACAGCTTAATATCGAACAAATTATATTTGATGAAGTTGCTAAATATAGGCGTTAAAGATATAAGAGTGGTATTTTGTTCCAACAAATTTGGAAAAGTCGTATTAAGAGAACTATACTAGTCAATAAAAGAAACGATACAGGGTAATACATATTCAAACAGCTGTACTAAGCAGAAAAATAGACCCACATGTCAGATTTTTATAGTAGATTGTTTTCTCATCAAAAGCATGGATTTTTGCAAAAAAAAATGAAATTAACCATTCCAGTTTTTGAGATTTCAAAAATCACATTTTCAACCCAAAATTTAAAAAATCAGTATTTTTACCCAGTTATGTGAATCATAATGTCTGTATGACCAAAGATTTGGGTTTTCTACTGATTTCAGTCACTGGATTTTCATTTTATAAAATGTGTGTCGATTTTCCGCAAATTTAATTTATCCCTCTTTTGGAAATTTCTATTTTCCACCATTTCAAGTTTTATCAAAATTTCAAAATGAGACGCATTTGATCAAGAAATGAAGTAGCAAACCACTGTTGCCCTCATACTTATGTGTTTTTAGGGAATTACCAAGATATTTAGTTCCGAACTCGTGTATCGTTACTTTTGTTGACTAGTATATTACATACAGTGTAATAAGTTGCAGAGAATACCGGAGAGTTGGAATCATAATTAAACTAACGTATAACTCGGCAACTCAGTTAGGAAGAAAAGAAACCACAGATTTGTCAAAGAAAGTCTCAAAGCCAGGACAGCAAAAATCGGAAATGATATCGGGTGCTCCGGAAAGGTAAGAACACACTGCTTCGTATAGTATACCATTTTTATTTAAATGACCATTAGAGGAATTGAATATTGGAGAATGGAAAATGTAGTTTTTGTCGAGGTTCTCAGAATAAATGAGCGTAGATTTAACAGCTAATTTTTATAACAATTTCGTTTCAACATTACGATTTAACAATACAGCTAGACATGTACCTTCAAATATAAAGACAAATGATCGAATCTTAGGCCTTAAATAGGTTTCATGTTAAACAAATGTGGTCTTAAATACGGCTTTAGAGGGAAGTTTTTCTCACTGGGTCATATTTACGAGAGCATTGGTTTCAATTTTTCAACTTGAACTGAAAATATGTTAAATTTAAGATTATGGCATATTTGACAAGATATCGTCCGTTTCATACTTTTTACCTTCAAAGTTGTTTGTTTGTATTCTATGTTTTATTAGATTGATTTTCATTTTTATATTGTTTACTTTGAATTTAATTTTTATTAAAGTCGGTCTGGTCTTCGATCATAATATAATATTACAAAAGACCTGTTACTAATATAAAAGAATAATTGATGTCTCTATTTGATAAATAACAAATGTCAAAAGGCTTTTGTAAATTTTTATTTTCTTTCAAATGTTTTTAATTATTTAAAATTTTGAAGTCTTTTAGCGAAACAAGATCAAAGCAATTTAAAGTAATGTACCTCTAAGACAATGTGATATCATCAATCTCTATGATATATCTTTGGCGATATTTTTTCATGTTTGTTCTCGTTTATATGAGTAATATTTTATAGATTTTACCAATATTTCGACAGGGGTGGTAGCAGTAAACGTCTACACATTTAACGTAAATCCAGCTTTCCATAGCCAAATTTTTGTTTGATCTTGGAGGAATAAAACAAAAAGGCACAAAAGGGAAAAAAGGACCAGCAACTGTTGAACAAATAAGTATAATGAAGAAATGAAATCTCTTTAGACATCCCTAGCAAATAAAATCCAACTACAGTGGAATGGGTGCAATTTAAAATCAACAACACGTGCATGTAAACAAATCAATTTATAATAACTTTAAATTATTTTAAGCAATTAACGTCTTAACTGTAATTCGAAACTTTGGTGCCCTTCGATATGGTTTATAGCAATAATTGTCTTTAATAATAATGGACGTACGTTTGAAAAAAGATGACAGAAAATATCAAGATTTTCGTTATGATTATAACAGTTAATAGGTTATCATTTATATAAAGAAAACAATACCAAATACGGAAACAAAGGGTTTAAATGCATTTGAGGGCAAGTTAAGACAGATGAAAAATCCAGATATATGTAACGGGCACTAGTTTAAAGCAATGATGCATAATTGATGTAGCTTATTCAAAGCCAACTGGGTACGCAATGAGACAATGTTGTGTGGTCTATAAGGTTATGAATTAAATATCACCGATGACAAAAGAAGATCATATTTGGGTTTCAAATATCAAACATAAGCACTAGTAAAGGAAATATGTTTGCAGATAACGTTGACATAAGTTATTAAACGGACAGTAGATTGTCATATTTCCCCTCTTGTAACTAGACTTCAAAGAGAGAGGGAATAATAACCAAAGTATGAAAATATGTTACAAGTGACTAATTGTAAAGAGCAACTGATTTAAAGATAATCAAGATAAAAGTAAACTCTTTTTCTCAAACAGAGATTGGAAGGATACTTTTTAGAGAAGGTTGGACGAAGGAACATGGTTATATTGATACTGTTGAAATGTATTAGTAGACCTCCTAATGAGCAAACAAACTATTTACAGATATGAACCAATATGATTTCAAATATAATGCAAACTTTAAGAAAACATTTAAATCATATTTGTTTTATATTTGGTATCTTTAAATTTTTAATAATAATTAGTCAGAAGCTCTAAAAGGTCAAATCAAAATTTACCACATAAATTCTTATATGATCTATGTGAATTTAGTCCTTGTTATGGTAAATATATTGGTAAAATTTGCAACCAGTACTCGAATCTTTAAACCTTCTGTTTTTGGGGCACAAAACTGACATGTTGCTAAAATTTATATATTATTTCCTTCTTTACTTTTTCTACTACCCGAAACTTTGTGAAAATTGCCTTTGCACTAGATCAATATAAACTGTCTCTTGGTGGCATGGTTGTTGAATGCTATAGCTGATGCTCTAAACTAAAAGAAAATAGTTAAACTTTTTCGAATTTAGTATTTTGACCTACATTTCATTTAACAGGAGGCATTTTGATAATGATACTTTCGAGACTAAAAAATACAGATTTGCTGATTTGGTCAAACAAAAGGCTATTTTGACAAAACTATACTGATTTATCAAGTACTCAGGGGCTAATGTTTAACCTATTGTAATTCCAGGATGAAAATATATACTGAAAGTCAGTTTTCAACACACAGTTTGGGTTCCTGTGGTGACAACAACTGTCTCTCGCTTCTGAACGAACTGTTCCGGTTTTTTATCATTTAATTTGAGTTTTCGCTATAGTCTACCCATGCATGGTTTACTTGCATCTTGTTTTCCACGTTTAGCCTGAAACTAAAGAGACCAATGACATTTCAGCTTCCGCTTTTTGTACAGTAGTACTGTATATGTAAACGACAATTAGCAATCGAAACATAACTTCTCATTAGTAACATAACAATGTTTCCTGGGTATGGTCTCGCAGTTGATTCTGTAATGTCGTTTATATGATTCTTACGATAGCTTTCTCAACAGAGCGAAATTACTGTCAAATATATAATCTTTCAGCTTGTAATTTAACTATGCCTTTATTATAGATTGTAATTCTTTCTACCACACCTTTGTATTATTGAAATTTAATAATTCATTTATTGAATTCATTTATTGTATTGATTTCTAACGACGTTATGCCTTATTTTTCATGTTACATTAGTAGAGTCTTTTTTACATTGTGCCTGTACTTTCGTGTCAAATTTTTATCACGGATTTCTTGCTTTAAAATCTAATAGACTATAAATGCTGAGTTTTACTTAAATACTTGAAGCAATCATGTACCTGAACACTGTGTTACTGTTCTTACATATGTGTTCAATGTGATACTGTTATCACGTATCAGTTCACATTGTTGCTGTTCTCGCGTATCTGTCCAATATGTTGTATTTGTGTTACCGTTCTCACGTTTCTGTTTTCCGAGTTACTGTTCTCACGTAACTGTTCACTGTTTTACTGTTCTCGCGTAGCTGTCCACTGTGTTACGGTTCTAATGTATTTGTTTGCTGTGTTACAGTTCTCACGTATATGCTCCTTGTGTTACTGTTCTCACGTATATGCTCACTGTGCTACTGTTCTCACGTATATGCTCACTGTATTAATGTTCTCACGTATATGCTCACTGTGTTACAATTATCATGTATCTGTCTTTTTATTTAATAATATTGTATTGCATTATATAGCAATTAGCATCGGGAAACAACTTATTCCAATATTAACAACAGCCCTCACCTTGCAAATACATTACAGAGTAAGGCAGTACAACAGTTGATTTGAACATAATTCTAAAATAAAAACTAAAAAAACAACATATCAATATTTAAGGGTGGACTATGCTTACTGGTTCAGAAATGCATTGTTCTACTTATAAATGAACGATCCTTCTCAAAGATTTTGGAATTGGTTTGAAGGCTTAAATTATCATTGCCAAATAATAGAGTCTACGTTTATTTCCATAAAATGTAAAGTTTCAAATAGCAAAGTTCTTTGTGTTTGATACAATTGACATTCAAGAAAAAAGTGGATTACATCTTCATAGTGCGCACAAGTCGGATCAGGTAACAAGTTAACCCCAAAAAGGTTCGCTTTTAAACAACTGCATTGATGACGTAATCTTGTGTGAATAGTACTGAGTTTTCTCTGACCCTCTCTAAAATACTCTGGAGGTTTTGTGGCATTTTCTTTTAAGCTTGAAACCTTCAAAAGTTGGTATATGAATCATGTATAGATCTAAATTATTCCAGAGCAAGATGGTTGAAGGAACGAAAAATCTTTGAGACATTCTTAGTCTACTTCTTGTTGGAATGTAGTTTTCGTTGTTTCGAAGATTGTAATACTCCTATTCAACATTTGGAATGAGGCATTCAACCAAATGTTGAGGACAGAATTTATAATGAATTTTGTAAAATATGTTAAGCTCACGAATTTCACGTCTCCTAGCCAGGGTTATCCATCAAGTTGCAAAATATAAACTTTCCCTACTAGCACATTTAGGCAGGCCGGTAGCAATTCTTGCAGCCTCGATTTGAACTTATTCTAGTTTTCCAACATCCTGTTCATATATACCATCCCATACTTCACATTAATATTCGAGCAGGGGTTATATATATAAGATATATTTTAATAGACTATTTGTTGAAAGGGTACACTTTAATTTACACAGGTGTTAACTTGTTTCATCGCTGAATTTATAATATTGTTTATCAGGAGGGACTATATTCCAGCGGATGAAAAAGTGATGCCTAAATCTTTGTTGCTTCTGACTAATTCAACATTTTTACCATTAAAGTTTATAATTGGAACACATTATGATTAACGTTAGAAACGATTAGGGCCATTGTCTTTTTTTTTTTTATTAAAATCGACAAGCCAGGTTTTTGCCCACTGATTAAGAATTATCTTATCAGAATTAATTCTTGGTACAAACGCCGGAAGATTATTTTCAGAGTATTGTAGGGAGGTACTCACGTGTGTGTTCACCGTGTTACTGTTCTCGTGTTTTTGTTCACTGTGTCACTGTTCTTACGTATCTGTTCAATATCTTACATCGTAAGCAGTGTATTATCTTATTTCTATAATCGAGCCTTGCGAGAGATTTGAAGGTTTAACTATCGAGACTGTAGAAATACGATAATCAAAGACTCGCCATGTAAGATTTTGTTTCTCTAATTCTTTCAACAGTTTTAAAATAACAATCCAAAGATACTAATATTAGATATAGTAAATTTATACTATGCTGTATACGACGCATTTCAAGGAGTTACCTCTCATCGGCAGCATTAAAACCGAAACTTTTGGAAGACCAAAAACCAAGCTAAATTAGCCGTAATATTCATAATTCGCCATGAACCCTGTATCTTTCATTTGACGCAACATATCTATACGTCACATTTGGAAACCGAAATTTTTGTGTATCGGAGACCACGATTTATCTCCTTTGATCAATCTAGATGCCTGAATTTTTTTCCTTGTTGTAAGTTTTCGTTATAATATACCTGTATTATGCAGAATATTGCTGACATCGGCGTTACTTTGTTTACGCGTTGCTCTGGAATCTTCTAAAAGCATGGAGAAAATCGAATGGCAATTTCAACGACCAATCAACGACCGAGAACAACAAATCACAAGTGGATTATCAAAATTTTCTCCAATGGATATGACGCCATGAAAACAGGCAAAGAGTTAGAGAATCTCACGTATCTGTTCACTATGCTGTGTAGGTATTCTCACATATTTGTTCACTGTGCGATATAGCTGTTCTTGCGTGTCTGTTCACTGTGTTACTTTTGTCAAGTATCTGTTCACTGTGTTCCTGTCTTCACGTATCTGTTCCCTGTTTTTACTGTTCTGACGTATTTGATCAATGAGTTGCTGTTCTTTTGTATTACTGTTTTCACGTATCTGTTCCCTGTTTTTACTGTTCTGACGTATTTGATCAATGAGTGCTGTTCTTTTGTATTACTGTTTTCACGTATCTGTTTACTGTTCTGACGTGTATTTGTTCAATGGGTTGCCGTTCTTTTGTATTGTCACCATGTATTTTTTCTCACATATTCGCATTTTCTGTACAAATTATTTATCTTTATTGTGCTGTATTTGTTTTTTATCGATATCTGATGGAAAAGTAGTTATAGAAACAAAACATGTATGGATGTTCCTATAGAAAATGTAAAATTGTAAAATATTGATAAACTGTAATTATCACAAGGATCGGTGAACTTCACAGCTTTATTCAACTGCAGGGAGTTTCTTTTGTATATACAGGTATCTATTTCCATTTGGATTCTTTAACCTATTTTTTACTTATCTTTTATTTTAATTTTCCAACAATGTTAACAGGTGACTACATTCTGTTGCGTTTTTAGTTTATCGTCAGTGTCAAAATTTGACACACGTTGCCTAATCTTACAAATGTCAGCAAACAAGTCCATATTTCAAAACATCAAAGTTACCCTTTATCAGTTAAAACAAAATGTTTATTTAAATTAACATAGAAATAGATATTCTTGTTCAAATTTGCGACCTGTTTTGATCCTTTTGCATGTGAAGCGCATTTCTACAATTACATTTACTAGATAGTAATCCATGTAACTTTTATTTGACACCGGATATTGTTTTGAAATATTTGTAATTTACTGGTAAAAATTGCATCCGTGCATAAAGTATGTTAAAAATTACTTCCGAATCAAACAATTGCCAAAATGATAATTATTTCTGAAAACGTGTAAAAGTGTAAGCCTAATGCAACAGAAAATGATACAAGTCTAAGCAAAAGAATTGATGTTTGAATGTGTTGCTTTCATCCTCTTGAGGTGAACTGCTACTTTTAATTCGGAGCAAAAGCTCTTATCTCACCTCGGATTTAAAATGTTCCAAGCTGCATCTGTGTATTGGATCTATGTTATGTCACGTGTCTCGAGCCTTGAACTTAGTTTGTTAATGTGAATTATATACTTGGTTATCACTTTTAAGGCTATAATATATTGGGCCTGTCTCTTTTTTAATGACAGTTTTATTGATTTTTCAGTGTTTTTTTTCAGCTTTTGTCTAGTCATTGAATGTGAAGAATTTAATGCTTACCAGTATAAAAATCCATTCTGGATTAAGGTATCCGGACCATAAATGACCACGTGATTATTCGAAAGTTCCCGGATGTTCCATACAACGCAATTGAAATGACCTCGGTAATTATCGGCAAACTTCGGAAATGTCAATATAACTAACTTATTTTTACAGACTGCATATCAGCAACAGAGTGGGTTTCAACTTGAGAAAAATATATATAAAAAATTCCAGCTTTAAATTTTTTGGTTCAGCCATTCACGGTCAAAAAGAGATACACTTTTCGTTCATGATCTATTATGGTCCGGATACCTTAATCTTCATCGTAACCAAAACTATGAAAAATTTCAAAACCCTGTGAGCAATGGAATCGAAAGTGGTAAATTCATGATAGCTTGATTATATTTCAGAGACTTCTGTTTTAAAAAATTGTTCGGATATTTCACTCTTTTTTTTTGTAGAAACGAAATCGACTTCCAGCAGATATCAGAATGCCAGAAGACGATAATTTTAAAACGAAACACCAATGCGTATACATGGTCAGATATTTATTGAGATATAGATTCTGGCCAGTTTTCCATCATCGCTTCCCATTTTCTGGATATAGATGGCATATGCCTTTAAAACGCCCCTATTTGAACTTTACGACATTACGTGATAGTGCTGTTTGCAATTTCAATGAAAGTGTAAAGATTGATCCACAATGTCAACTAGCTGCTCAATAACATGCAAATAAAATGGTCTTAGGTGCAGTTGCATATTTTAAATTGCACGCGCTTTTGTTTATTGAAGCAGACGACACAAAGCACTGTTGGAATACCATGAAGACTGAAATGATATCGTGTTCACACTTTTCACCCTAGCTTTTTATGAAAATACTCTGGCTGATACAATCAAAATTTCATCTTCAATTCATAGATAATCTATGGTTTACTCGTCAACAGGAGACTGATGGCCATTCACACGCAAACCTCAGTATAATTGCGTTATTGAATTAATATATAAAATACATTGTAGATGATTATCACCGATATTTATATTATAACATGTAATTAAGTCCTTCTTTGATGTCATCTCAATCTTAATTCATTTAGGAAATGGGAAATGAAAAATATGCTGATCATGTTTTACTTGCAATTTAAAACAATTGACCTTATGCTAAATACGATTATTTTTATAATTTAATTCCGTCCTTCATTGGGTTTTCTTTTTTAAATGAATTAATTTTACATTTACATGTTTTTATATATATAATTTCATATTATCTTTTTTCAAATTGTTTAGCAGTCAACAGTTATTCACGCACAATATCACAAAACTGGTTGCTCATTGCTTATAGAGTTTGTTTTTTTAAAAATACAGATGTCCTAACTGTTATTACAGTAGTGCTTCAGTTTAAATTAGAACATTAACAAAATTAGCTTAATATCGTAATTGATATGAAAATAAAAGAACATGGTGCATGTGTTAATGCTTTGACATCAAATTTAAATTCGGAATCCACATTTCTTATCGATAAACATTCATTAAATAACTGTACATTTATTAACACTATAGAGTATTTCTATTCGTTAAATTTCCGAACTGTATACCATTTTTCCTCAGTTTCTGTGATGTGATTGTCGGGGTTTTGTAGTTTTTCAAGCTTCGCCTCTCGCGTATTCTAACTGAACATTACTACTTTCTCTGTAACGGCGTTTCGTCACCTTTTTGTCAAGACCTGAAAATCATTGTAAAGGAGCAATATAGCTCGTGTTTTTGTTTTTACTGTCATTTTTTCATATTTTTTTCGTTTATATGTTTTCAAGACAAATAAATATTATACTGTTAGTGTCTATTTTAATCTAACACTAAAACAAAACATTAGCACACAGTATGGCTTTCTTGTAGTTCCTATATAACCTAGAGATGATTCCTACATTAATTAACTTGTCATAATATACAATGATTTTTAAGGATGATAACTGTAATGGTCAGTTTAGTGAATTTAATGTATCATATCAATATCATGCATTCATAAGCACTCCAATAAATATTCATGCCCTGTTAAGTTGTAATGGAAATCGGTGGTAAAATTCAAAAATGCGAATAGCTCGTTGACCCCGAACGTGCACATATACTTCAGAAATATTGTTGTATGGGTTCTCAAATCGACCATTAACGCAATCATACCATAAGCTATAGATAAAATATGGTCTGTGTATACCTTTTATTAATTTAACCTTTATCTTATCTTAGGATGGTTCCTTTCATCATTTCACGCTACTCCAAAAATAATAAAGAAAAATAAAGCGGGTATTGTTCTCTCCGGGTGTAGTCAATATTTTATCTAGTTTTGACTTACAGTCACAAATACAGATATGAAATTTTACACCACCAATAATCCTGTTGAAGTAAGTAATTCAAGCGTTAGATATTTTCTAAATGGTTTTATCATATTTTGTACTCAAATTATTTTATTGTAATTGCAGATTTTATTTTATTTGTATGTTTTTGGTATGGATACAGAGACTCGTAAAACTTTTAAACTGTTTTGTGTGATACCTTTTTTAGATGTAAAAATTGTAAAATATAGGGTTTTTTTTCACCCGAAATTTATGATGATTAGAAAAAAGTGTCGATGTTAAGTGAAAAAATAAATTAATCGAGAATCAGTTCTTTTAAGTTTCGATATATATGTATGTTTTCAGAATATTTTTCTTCCTTCCCTGGATTGCTCGTGTCAAAATCATGTCGCGCTCAGTTTTAGTAACAATAAACTCCTATTCTAATTTCTTGGATACAACATGTATTTTTGTATTAACCTTGTTCGCTGCTCAGTTTCAAAATAACAAGATTTTCATAATACTGGTAAATATTGATAGTGCATTAATAAAGGAACTAAAAGAGCAGAAAAAAAATATAGGTCAGTGTGCTTTTTTTCGAGATATAAGCCATTGAAAATTTGGCGGGAAAAATATTCTCTCTTGATTTTACAGAGCTTTATCATTGACAAGTTTTGTTTCTCAAAAACCATTAAATAATAACAAGGATTTTAGAACATTTTTACAATGGCTTATTATTCTGGATGCAAAAGATTTATGGAAAGAAAAATGGGTGTTAGCGGGAAAAATAATTTATGACATTCAAAAGGATAAAACCAGATGATTCTGAAAATCTAAAAAAAATGCAAAAATATGACCAGCGAACATCCTTAAGACGCAATATTACGACCTGCAGAAGTCTCTAGTAGCGAAATACAATAAGTATAAGTACACATGTAAGCATCGGAACAGTGTTTTTATTGTCAGTTCGTTTTATAGACACACTGCAAGTTCAAGACGATCCCTAACACCAGTTCTGGGGTTTTTGCAATCTGTCCTAAATCTGGGTAGATAGAAACTAGAGCTCCTTATGTGGTAAGAACTGGTTCTAACTTCTCGTCGTGACTGTTTACCGACATTGGAACTTTTTATGTAGTGTATATTTTGAGATGCCCGTTTCGTTGTACAGTATTCACAGAAGAAAATCTGTACCAAAAGCATCAAGAATAGGGGTATGTATGAAGGAGATATAAATCGTATCAAATGTTTTTCTGGACAGCTTGCATTTGGGTTATTATCATTGAATCGCATTACATCTTGTAAAAGAACAAAATCTAGTATATCAAGGGTACATAAAGATGGCATAGAAAAGTATGTATGTTGATATTTCATAAGATAGCTTATCTCAGATCTTTAATTTCATAAAAACTTCGGAAACTGTTTTCAGAGAAGCGTAAAGGTTGATATCAAGACGTGGCAACGTTGCAAAAATTGACATCAAATCGTTGTGAACTTTGTAAAAAAGGTTAATTTTCAAACTGATATGAAAATCCAGATATGTGAAAGGCGCTATAACGTTTGATATGAAACTCTGACATATTCCGTAAATATCAACGAATTATCTTGATAAAATTATTTAATTGTTGTTCATTGGTAATGATGCTGAACAAGAAATTTAAAACAAGCATCTGTATTTTGAAACGCCGAAGGAAATGAAATGATAGAGATACGCGTAATTTAATTTTCTGTGAAAAATTTAGAATCTCATTCGTCCATAAAGTATATATACGATAGTGAGATTTAATAGGTAAAGTAGGAATGATTGACAGGTCAAAAACACTAAAGATGTTTCAGTAAGAAAACAGAGTAATTGTTCTGTAATAATATATGAGCAAATAGTACCAATGAACGTTAAGGAGACAAACCATATTTGGGAAAATTAAACATTAAAATCTACGAAAGACTCTGAGTCGGGTCCATTGAAATCACCGAGCTCCTAATTGTGGTATTTTGTCAGAAAATTTTATGCCGTATAGAGTAATTCATCATTACTTTTATCATGCTTAGATAAAGATATATCAACAGATGGCCCCTAAGAGACATTTGGCAAAGAAGTTCGCTTAAATCAACACCAGAGATCGTCCTTAACTTTCATTGAGGTCAGACATTTTTCTCCGTGTCGTATGTGCTACCTTTTTCTATGAGTTTCCTTGAATTTTCTTCATGTGCACATGTAAATTTTTTGTCAAAAATATATACACCATATCTCAGTTTCTTGCCTATTATTTCAGGGAATATAAAGAAATTAATAATGTTACCTTTCTTTCATTTAATTAACACACTGACTTTATATTTTAATATTTTATTTTAATTATAGTTGCAGAATTTTATGACAAGAGAAGAAATACTGAGATATATATATATATATATATATATATATATATATATATATATATATATATATATATATATATGCGGAAGAACCAATTGAATTAGTTTTCATGTTTCCATATACAGTCCCATTAGTTACTCATACTAAAAAGTTATACCCAGAACTTTCAAATCGATAGATGAAAATTCTTTAAACAAGAGGTCAAATTTACACGTTATCCAAGACCAATGCAAGCCTCATCAGACATGGACATCATTACTCGGGTCGTAGAAAACAAACTCTAATTGTAAAGAAAACACAAATTTTATTATTTTGATGAAATTAGGAACAAATATAAGATGTTAGACGAAGCATTGTAATGCGAAACAAGTCAGCCAGTGTTAAGTAAATGCAATGTTTGTTAATAAGAAAGGCGGGAAATTTTAGGCAAATTACTACTTCTATTATGTAGCTTTACTTGATTATTGTGTGAGAAAATGAGGAATGTAAATCGCATCAAAATAATTTTCATGATAAGAATTTATAAGATACTTTGAAGGTTCCTCCCCTTACTTAATAAGACTGTAATATATGGCGTTAAATGTTTTCTAATTGAAGCCCTGGTTCTAATTTTGATGTTGGTGTTTTAACAAAAGTTTTGTAAATTGACTTCGGATTCAATTTCACACAACTTATGATTTACGCAATTTGGATTTTGACGCCGTAAGATTAAATTATTCAAAATTAAAATACAAAGGTATCTTGCAATAATTTATAATGCACAGACATCTTTGTAACCAAAGGGGAACAGCTGTTCGTGTGAAGACAGAGTGCAGGATGTAACGTCAGATGCATTGTATGGGTTTTTGAATTATTTTCATGGTGATAAATATGAATTTGTACATCGTTACCAGTTCATTATCTTATCTGACCAATAGAAATAGTTGAGTTGTCTAATTCAAACTCACGGCATTGTTGAACTATCGCATTTAAACGTCGATCCTACACAATATTTTTAACGACCTGAGTTTGAATGTGCTCAAAAGAATGACTTTTCTAGCTCCAATAGAATTTCAACAAATGATGAATTTCAAGAACTATCAAGAAACTAGCGCAAAACAAGTCGTTTATAAGGCTTCCGGAAGAGTATAATTGTTTGGATTCCGTGGGCACACCACACACGGAAGCCCCCTAAAATTTTTCACGATTTTTGTTATCAAAATCATGCATAATTGGGTCAGTTCTCCTTTAATCCGTAGTAATAAGAGAAGTCATATAGATTCTTATGAATACTTGGTTGTATAATATAACTATCGGAAGTTAAAAAAAAATATTTTAGAACCATGTTTGAAAAACACATTTCAAACAACAGTTTTTTCACAAGGTAAATATATATAGGGCTGTTTTCTGCTTTTTTGGTCGGGTTGTTGTCTCTTTGACACATTCCCCGTTTTCATTCTCTATTCTTTCTTATTTATTTGGCCCAATTACTTGGCTTAATGAATAAGGCATCGTTTCTCAGCATTGATATTTCATTCTTAGAACGATCACCACAATTTTCAGTTTAAAAAGAGGCCAAGTAATTATTTATCAGTGACACCTGGTATTATTTTTGGAAAAAATATTATTTTGGTATAAAGCAAGTGTTTTATACATTTGTAGTTACCAATGGCAACGTTTACACCACAAAGTATTTTTTAGTAACAAATGAGTCTGAGTTCGTGAATTCACTGTCACATTTAAATTGGAAAAGAACACGAGATGCTATAATACAATTATAAAACACCAAAAAATAAGTGGATGCTGTGCATATGCTCCAGTTGTGTTTTTATCCTGCTATTACCGGTATTACATTTTGCCTTTTAGTTACCAACTTTATATATAAATGTAAGATTTTTAAATAAACTGTGATCTCCTTCTACCTACCCAGATTACTTGCTGACATTCATTGGGTTGAATTACGTGGAACGGAGATAATAAAGTGATGAGTTTTTTTTTTTTATTGTCCTGTTTACTTTGTTACATGAAATTTTAATCGAAATAATTATTTTAAGAAAAATAGTTATACTCGATAATTCTTTGTAAAATCATTTGTGTGAGTATGCAATAACGAGTTACTTAATAAAAGAAAATTTGAAGTTGCACTTTTTGTGATTCCCATGCTATGAAACTACACTGCTATATGATCAATTCTGGAAATTGAGACAGTTATTTGATTTCAAATATTTACTCTCTTGTTGAAGATGATTGAAATATGAAAGTCTTCATCGGTTTATTGTGTAAAATAGTAATAATCGAAAAAAGACTTAAACAGACCACTTCATTTCTAGATTCAATTCTCAATTGATACAATGTTTCAATTTTCTTTTCTGATGGTTTTTTCTTCAATGTTTTCAACAAAATACTACTATTCGTTGAAGAATATATTAAATATAGATTTTTGATATCCAACAACTTATCCAAAGAGATATTGTCAAACTTTTTTTTTTGCTTTAGCTATGCATGTAAGAAAACGGATTGATAGTTTATACATGTATTTCCCAGAGTTACTCTGAAATCTTAATGAGAAATAAAACTCCATTATCTGTTGCTTGTTTCAGCATAGTTCCATATGTAGTTTTCATATTTTTAATTCTTGTGGGAATTAATATGTAAAAATGTATACATTGATGGCATTTTAATGATGAAAATTCTTAAAGATACGATGTTTCCTCAATGTATTTTTATTTTTATATTAAAAATTTATTCCCCAAGACGATTCCGAAAAAATGTTTCAAGCTATAAAATCTGATGAGGAGGGATCGGGCTAATCATGTTTACGCAATATTACACGCAAAGGTAACCTTCAGTAGCGTGAGAATAGGTACATTTTATGCATCATCTGAGCAATTATAATAGAAAAAAAAGAATAACGAGCTTTAAGATTTGTTTATGAAATTATAAAAAAAAAAATATGAAATCAAATCTTCAGAGGCCATGTCGGCATTTTCGGTTTGTTTTTTAAAGTAAAGGATTAAAGAAGAAAATGATTCTAAAATGTCAAAACATATTTAAATATCGGGTTAGTTTTGCACGTAATTCTCCGAATCATCTACGTGTTTTAACATATGATAATGTAACGACAAAGGAAACCCAACTTTATTAACTAAGACAAAAACTTTTAATATACTATACAGTGTCTGTTATAAGGTGGTCTGTGCAGTACTCGCATACATGATATTTTATGTAAAGTATGTATGATATGATGTGTGCTTTTGTTAATCAAACTCAGGTGAAACTACGTACCTGGCAGAAAACTCTTGTTATCTAACGAAAATATTCGTGTCCAAGTTGTATTTTATGTTCAAATGAGACAGAAAATTATTTTTTCCGTGTAATTTCTTATTAAACATCAGTATAGCTGTCAAATAATATGTAGATTATTAATAATTAATGAAATTGTCTGGAATTATTCCGTAAATACGGTCAAACTGACTAGATGAAGTCTGCAAAATAGAAGGATTGTGAAAAACTGTCTGTGTTTTTGAAAATAATAATGAGTAAATTTTGTACATTTATCTTTTTAAAATTAAACATGGAAATTACAAAATTGTTAAAAACGCAAACTAACGAAAAGCACAATATGGTATCCGATTTGTATCAGTGACAATTTTCTCTAATTTGATATTTACGCATATCTGTCGATTTTCTTGAACATGGTACCAAAAATATATTTCTTGTAAAAAAATCAAATTATACATCATTTGTAAAAACAATATTCGGTTTTGTGTAAAATCTATAAAAATATGTGTAATAAATAAATTTTAACATGTTCCGTTTTGTACTAAACTTTGGCAATTTGATTTTCTGTTGCAATTATTTTGTGAATGGCTTCATATTTTGTACAAGGTTTTAAAATTGTATCAAACATAAAAATAGATTTCCAAAAGTTCTTTGGAATGTTATTTTAACAAAGATGGATTTATATTTCCCTATTTTGCCTTATATTATATTTTATATTAACAAGATCATAGGCCATTTTCTAGTATAATTTTGTTTAAAGAGATCCAAGTTCTCAATACAATCAATGTATTCTTATGCCGTCAAGAAATTTATAAAGGAGATTTTTTTTCTCTTCAGATAATAGAGGAATTTTCCTTTTCATGGTTGTGAAACGATTCTCTGAGGAAACTATACTAAGCACTGACTGAACTGTCAGACTAATACACTTTTTTGAAAGACTCAGAATAATAAAACTGTTACCATTTTTCTTAGCATTCCATAATTCAATAATTTTCTCCGATAAAAAAAATTACACTTTAAACCTCGTATACAACATCAAATATCTTTACACATAAGGCCATACATTTATGACATTCGCTAATTGTTAAATTACAGTCAATTTGGACCATTGCAACTGTTCTGAACTGAAAACAATCGGGACGCCACAACGGAACGAACTGATCTGAACTATTGGTATTTAAATGAAAACAGACTAAAACTGCTGATTTTTATAGACAGAACGTCATATTTTCAATAAAAAGCTTTGAGTAACATAATACACACTGTATGTTTCCATATTTTCTTTCAATAAATCCATTTTAATAAAGAATTTCTAACGAAATAGATTTGAATTGAACATCAGATTAATACCTCACCGCATGCTATGTTAGATTTAATATTCGTGATTAATTTATCTATTTATTATAAAAATGCAATTATTAGATACTTTATATTTTTATATTGAGACTTTCGCTTCAAAAATTCGCCGGAAGAAATAATGTGGAGAGAATCAAATTGAATAACTTTATTGAGCCAATATTTCCGACATTAGGACTATCTATCTCATAAACTGTAGATTGAAAAGCAATATTAAAATATTCACATAAAGAACAGATATTGATATTAGAAATATGTACGCAGTGGCTTCTATCATTTTATCAAGCAAAGCCATTGAGCAGGAAACACAGTTAACAGTCAACATTTTTATTCGATGTAAAGGGTAAACTGTATTAAATAATACTTGTCTATTTAGCAATTAACAAAGGTCAAATAGGGTACGTTATAGGTCCGCAGCAAAAGGATGAGCTTTGTTCAAATATTCAGAAGCAAATGGAATATATCATGCTGAAACGTAAACAAAAACATATTTACAGTCAAATATTAGATGAAAATGCCATATATGAGAACAATATTAGATGAAAATGCCACATGTGAGAACAATATTAGAATGTGAAATCAAATAATAGGTAAACTTTGCACAAGTTTAACCGATTGAAGATTTGAACCCCATGTTACATTTAATATTCTTTTGTCCCAATGCTATTCATCAACCTGCTTTGTCTGTTTGTAAATACATATATGTCTCCAAAAAGAACGATGCTGCTTAATATTCGAACAACCTGGATTAGACCCACTATTCTCGTTGGGTCAGTGTGCTTAATCTTCTGCGTTGTTTTATTCTGTGTATAATATAAGGCAAAATAGGGAAATATAAATCCATCTTTGTTAAAATAACATTCCAAAGAACTTTTGGAAATCTATTTTTATGTTTGGATTTTCACTGGTCAACGTATTAACGTTCTAAGGATAGGCCGTATACAATATATTACCATTCTTAATGAACTGGTGTATTTCATGTCAAGGACAGTAGTATGGGGAAGAAGATTGTGAAAGAAGGGGTATGGTGAATTAATTCTTGATTGTTTTAGAAAATTAAAAGAGTCTTTATTGCCGTTCTTCATCTTATAGTCATAGTGACGTCCTCATCCAACAGAAAAGCTCTTACGCACTTCAATTTCAACCCCCCCCCCCCACCCAGCACAGAATATGTGATCTGTGTTAGTGAAGAACGCAGTTTAAAGGCCAATCAACAAATAAAACACAATATAACAGGCAAAGAAATAACAGACATACACACAATCATATTAATTAACGTCCAATAGGATCAGTAGCTTGAGAATTCTAAAAAACGATGACAAAGTGTGTTTCTGAACTGATATTTATATTAGGTATCCTCGTGACAAAAACTTTGGAAAGGTTTATTTCATAAGTATATTGTCAGCAATTAATGCAATGTGTCTAAATAGGTCGTTGAGATCAAGTATAAAGGAGGGAGTTGAATGTCATGATTTTATGAAAAGTGTTGTAAAATATTTTTTAAATATAATCTGAATAAATTACCCTTTAAAGGGCCTCTGAGATATTTACGGGAAGGACATTTGTGGTGTTTTTTATAATCATAAAAGTATAACTTAAGTTTTTTAATATATTATATATATTTTAATATTTCTAAATAGATTTTTAATAACCCTTGGGATCCAATTAGACTCATGTTTACCATTGTTGAAAGTACCATTACCAAGATATCAAATGTTATGCCGTCTTTCTGCTTATACAATTGTAAAAAATTTAATTTAAGCGGGGTATAAAAAAAACATGTAGTTCTCGTTTCATTTTGTGCCCTATCTCAAAGTCTCTGTATTCCAAAGTTGTTATTATGAGGCTCTTGGTCATGTACGGTTTTCGAATACTACTTTTACGTCTGTAGTTTTCGAAGCCAAATATGGGAAACAAAAATATATGAAGTTAAAAACCAAAAAAAAGAAGAAAAAAACAAATCCGAAATAAGATAATTTCAAATAATTAATTAACAGAAGCAGGACATCTGTTTTAAGCAGTTCAACTCCCATATCAGAATTAGAACAAAATTTTCATTACATGCAGTTAACAGACAACCAATTTATTTTTTTCAGGTGAAAAGAACAGAAGATGCATACAACATAGGAAGCATTTTGTCTCTTTAGATTATTTTTCAATGCTTTTGCAGTACTTTATGGAAGACGTCAGAAAATGTTCAATGGGAATTAACTCTAATTTACCTGCATTTTACCTGACATTACCTTTGTATCTGATCATAATATTAAAAATCATCCATTCATGTTGATTTTTTTTAAAATTACTTTTCACCATCGGCGTTTACCATGTGATTTCTTTGAAATAATTGAAAAAAAACCCTAGAGGAGTACAGACTATATTGTTCCAGAATATTGGGCTATTAAATACTTCACTTTCTAAAGATCGTTAGAATAGATTAAGATTCTGTGACGTTGCAGTTTAAACTTTTTGTCACATTTCGCTTCGTTTGGAGAAAATGCATATTTGCAGATATTTCAAATATTAAGAAATAATTCATTCGTTATTTTGTCAGGTACATGTAATAATGTAATTATGGATATCTTTCAACTTATTCGAAGATTTTTTTCACCTTGAGCCTTGTACGTCTTTTGCTTTTGAAGAATGATCATTTTTTTTTGTAGTTTTTAGTTTTATATGACACTCTGTTTCAAAAACCAAACACCATAACTCTTGAATGAAGTATTAATCATAAAGAAAACAAGGTAAATAAATGGAAATGGATGGTGGGCTATCAAAAGCGGCATTAAACGAGGTAAATGTATAAAACGAGTAATAACTGTAACAGTGAACTGGTACCAAGTCTCCCAAACGAAGTAACTGATATCTAGAATACCTTACATTGTATTCAATAAATTATTTGTTTTTTAGAGGCTGAAATTGGGAAATTGTTCCCATCAAGTTTATGCATACTTAATGGAGAGGTTACTTGAAAATCGTGATATGGATATTTTTTGTTACCCGATTTTTACAGTCATACAATATCCCATTTGATCAACTTTTGCTTGTCGACATGGTGCATTGACAGAGATATAAAAATTCCCAATATTTCTGAACCGTTTAAGAGAACTGATTTTATTGTATGGAGTTATAAAATGCATTCGGTTTCATTAAATAAAAATAAGAAAAAAAGACTTCTTACCTGCCGTGATAAGTCCGCCCAATATCAATGCTTTAATGAATCAAGGGGTGGGGATGAACCCTTGGGTAAATGAGGTATATATCATTTCATGCGTTTTGTCATGAGGAATAAGAAAATATACGGTTTAAGTGTCGGGTTTCTTACAGATTTTTTATTTTATATAATTCAAGACTAAAGGGGAATCACGGTATTGTTTATATGCATCGCTCTCAGTGCCGCTATTATGCCGTTTCTTCATTATGACGTCACGCTTGACCGTAGAAAATGTATGAGATAATTGAACATTATTGATTTGATGGGAGTGGTGATAACCCCTGGGGAAGCGAGGTATATGTCATTTGGTGCGTCTTACCATGGGGAATAAGAAAATATATGGTTTAGGGGTGGGAATTTAACCGTTTATGAGATAATTGAACATTATTGATTTGATGGGAGTGATGATAACCCCTGGGGAAGCGAGGTATATGTCATTTGGTGCGTCGTACCATGGGGAATAAGAAAATATATGGTTTAGGGGTGGGGGTTTTAACGGTTAATGAGATAATGGAACATTATTGATTTGATGGGAGTGGTGATAACCCCCATGGGGAAGCGAGGTATGTGTCATTTTGTGCGTCTTACCATAGGGAATAAGAAAATATATGGTTTAGGGGTGGGGAATTTAACCGTTTACGAGATAATTGAACATTATTGATTTGATAGGAGTGGTGATAACCCCCTTGGGAAAGCGAGGTATGTGTCATTTGGTACGTCTTACCATAGGGAATAAGAAAATATATGGTTTAGGGGTGGGGATTTTAACGGTTTATGAGATAATTGAACATTATTGATTTGATGGGAGTGGTGATAACCCCTGGGGAAGCGAGGTATATGTCATTTGGTGCGTCTTACCATGGGGAATAAGAAAATATATGGTTTAGGGGTGGGAATTTAACCGTTTATGAGATAATTGAACATTATTGATTTGATGGGAGTGATGATAACCCCTGGGAAAGCGAGGTATATGTCATTTGGTGCGTCGTACCATGGGGAATAAGAAAATATATGGTTTACGGGTGGGGATTTTAACGGTTTATGAGATAATTGAACATTATTGATTTGACGGGAGTGGTGATAACCCCTGGGGAAGCGAGGTATATGTCATTTGGTGCGTTTCAAAATTATTGACTTTGAGGGGTGGGGATGACTCCCTAGAGGAATGAGGTATATGCCATTTAATAGGTCACGGTGTATAATAAAATATATAATATGAGATGGTTATTGATCACTCTCGTAGAGTTTTTCGGTGAAAAAAAAAGTCCTATAGTAAACCCCTAGCCTCCTTGAACTCCCCATTATACATCTCAGTGACCCCCATAAAAATGAATAGTATTAGGCACATCTAGAAACATTGATCTTTCATCATGAAAATCTCAAATCCATATCTCTCACGGTTATTGAGAACTCGAACGAACAAAATCGGAGTAGAATAAAAAAAATGTTCGATAAAAATCGCAAATCAAAATTTTTAAGTCTCCCACTTCGTTTGGGAGAATTAATTAACAAGTCGAACAAAACCAAATATAAAATCGTATAAAAAAACAACAATTAAACTAAAAAGTGAAAATTACCTAACGTATCGACCAATATGGTATTGACTCTTTGAAACCCAGGGCAAGACTCAGCCCGTTCATAAAATGTAAACAAAAATAACATTAATTTGACGTGGCGTCGAACAGTAAACGTACTTCATATAAAATACATAGACGGCAAGATAGATAGTAAAAATAAGTAAAATAATATTTTTGACGTTATGTTGTATAGAAAACGTACCATTTGTATGATAACTGTACTGAAAAATGTTAGTAGTGTCAGAGACATATAAAGCATTTGGATTGGGATTATTGTCTAAAAAGTGTTTAAGAGACCCAGTCCATATGTAAATAATGATATAATTCTCAGGCTCACTGAATTGGTACTCAAACTCAACACTTTCCAATTTTTTTCGAATTGTGTATTTTATACATTTAAGTCGTTTTATGCCCCTTTTGACAGCTCACAATTTCCATTTATTTTCCATGTTTTCTATTGCCGTTTGAGCTGCTTCGCTGATAACGTACTGTGGAAACTTCCCCTTTCATCAGATTCGAGAGTTTCGGGAGAAAATCAGATGAATAGTAACGAATACTATGGATTTATGGTGTCCAGTTACCATGTTAGGTACCAAATCCTATCTTTCACTTGGAACTTGTTTTTTTTTTTTGCCCTGAATGTTGTATTTTTTATCCACAAAATTATTAAAGCATTATCTTAATATTTTTCCCAGAAGACAAAAAAGAACTAAGTATTTTTGAAAACAACTTTCATAACAACGTCTGAAAAACCTTGAACATGATTTTTTTTTATTATATTGACACTTGAAGATAACAGAAGTCAATCGATTTAATATTTGAAGCAATAATTTTTTCTTGAAAGATATTTGTCTTGGAGAAATTTGACTGATGGCCTGTAATATAATTTGTCCACAAATATCGTCTGGTGAAGATGTCGTCTGCTCGTACAATTATCAAAGATGGAAGTATAATACAATATGAAAAATTGCAATTGTTCTTTCTTCTTGACAGTTTAATGGAACAAGAATTATTTCTTACATCAAAAATTAAGATGTGAAACAAATGATATATTTGTTGTTGGCGCGATATTAGATTGCCCTTTCTAGGATTATTGCATTAAATGGAAACAAAACCGAAAAATAGATCCGAGTGTGAAGGTTTAATTAGAAATTTGAAAAATGATGATACCATTTATACTCACAAATGAAAACTATATCATATTGCTCCAGAAAATTTGCCGTCAGGAGAGTTATAAAGTAAAGAAAAGGGATGAGTTTCTCAACTTGCATTAAAATTTTAATTCGGAATAAAATAGATGGATATTGTTGATTATACATTTTTTTGCCTTTGTGTTGAAATTTGGGAGATTAAAAAGTTAATCAAGTATTGAGAAATAACGTATTACAAAAGTTATTGGATATACATGGGTTTTGTTATTGACGTAAGCACTGTATTAGAAAAGAGTGAAGTTCTTTAATTTACGACGTTATTCTTATATTTCATAGCATGAACAGCTATTATTCGAAGAAAAGATATTTAAGCATAAACCTTTGCCATCACGAGACAAACTAAACGCATTCATATTTGTAACGGTAACCGAAAAACTAGTAATCATCAAAAAAATACCCCACAAAATATCCACCAACACTATAGTAAACATATATTACTTTAGAAATAGGCGATTCAAAGAAGGTTTTTAGATACACGTATTGGACTTTTCAGAGGATAAAAATTTTGAAATTCTGTTGAAATTGGAGTTTCACTCCCCTAATCAAAGTTGACATTACATTGATTTAAGACCAGTTTTGCTCATACTATCTTGTTCAGTATTTTTTGCTCTCTGGGCTTTTGTTTAACGAGTATACCTGATGAAGGTTTATCCAGAGGTGGGCATTTTACGCAAGGTGACCCATAGGTGCGCATTGTACATAAGATGATCCAGAGGTGCGCAATGTACGCAAGGTGATCCAGAAGTGCACATAGTACGCAAGGTGATTCAGATGTGTGCATTGTACCTCGCGTGATCCAGACGTGTGCATTTTATGCAAGGTGGTCCAGAAGTGCGCATTGGACGCAAGAAATTTGGAATATGGGTTGATTGTGTAAGATGAAAATATATATAGCAATTACCAACACAAAAGCGCTGCCTATAATTTGGATGGTTCACATTATAATAGGCCTAATGGCAGAGACATATACATTATACGTGGCTGTCAAATACAAATTAAAAGTACACAATATGAATCTTTTAAAACATATCTCGGAGGAGTTGTGTTCGACGCCAGATTATAGAAATCAAGAAAGGGTTACAGATGAGTAAGAGTAAGGATCCATGAATAACTTCCAAATTTTGAACCAAGATCCTCAAAGATAAAACTGAAGGATGTTACATAAAAGTCTTCTATTGACTACTTTGAAATTCTATTGACTATTTGAAATTTTCGCTTTGAATGACTACATGAAAATTGTGCAATGGATAAAATAAGGAAGGTTTAAGACCGAAATTTCTTTGCTTGTCTGCTTACCCCTTTGTTGGTCTTGAATACTGAGATTAATAGCTTTGGGCCAGCATTTGTCAACAATTTTAACCATAGATCTTTAACAAGCCCAGGTAAAACAAATAATCCAATATTTTGGAATGACATAGTAAAAAACAGTAAATGGAGTTTATTAACTTTTCTAACACTGTTTACATTTCACTGTACAAGTATACACTTGTAGGCGAGAAAATAGTATTTGTCTACACAACATATTCCTACAATATAGATGTGTATTATATATACATTACTGTTTTAATTTTATAATCGATTTAAAGTCAGTTTCGTGAAAATAAAATACTCACTGATTTAAGCTTTCAATGCAGTAGAGGCTGACAAATTGGTACTAATAAAGTATTAAAGAAAATTTTCATTTGCCAGCAATATGTAAAGGACTGGTTTGTATAGAAATGTACTGAATCATTTAAGTTCAATACTAAATGTTTTTCGGAATTCAGGAAACATAGTTTTAAAATTTCTTTAAAATTTACTCTTACAAAATTGCATGAGCATCATAACTATATTTTTCTTATCGCAGTTTTATATGATGTAAGCGACGGCTCAAAAAAATTGATATCACCGAAAACATGGAAGAATTCTGAAACATAAAAATCTTCTGTTTCTGTTTTTATTCTAATTTTCTGGATACACGTTTTAAAAGTTCGTTATTTGAGTATGAATCATGATCCTATCGTCGTAAGTAAAAACTTACCATGAAAGCATTTTCTTTGTTTTTTTTACTTGTAAGATTGTTTAATTTTGACAATTCTTGTAAAAATCGTAGTTTATGTTCTATTTATATTTTTCTACTTGCATTTACAACTAATATACGCTCCATTTTATAATTTAATAAGCATGTATGTCTTATGTTACATGTTTGAAAGGGTAAGTTGTGAAATCAACGCCAAAATTTAAACGGATGGAATACCTGTAGGTTTATCGTACTTCCCTCCGTCTATATAACCCTGCTCAACCGCCCTATAATCTCCGTATTAAGGCTTTGTGACGTATGAGAAGTTATCAGCGACAGCAGGGCTTATTAGCGACGTCACAGCGTAAGAGCAGAAGTTATCAAGCTTACCTCCAGGAGGAAATTTAACATGTCTTACCAGGGCGACTAAAATGTACATAATTTGTACGATAAATAGATTATCGGGTTTTCTGCGCTCGCTCACAAAAAAGCTTCATATTGTGGCTTGCGGCTGATATTTACGATATCAATGTGCAGAAAACCCGATAATCTATACACATCTTAACAGTCAGTCGATAGTGCCAATACTCTTCAGGTTGACTGGCATCATGGAGAGATCCACTGACATATATAGAATAGAAAATATTACTGGGAGAGACAGGAGATTATTGTACGTAAATGTAAGATAGGTAATGCTGGATAGAATGTGGAAACTCAGCTTTCTTTGGACATTTATTGTTCATTCAATTTCAAAAACGCTTTTGGTATATGAAAATTAAAGAATATGGGGTATGTGCCAATAAGTAGCAATCCCATTAAAAACTACTTCGGTAATATTATATGGCTACAAAAGTTAACTCAAGCCCACATATTCTGTTTTCACAAATAGTAAATGTTACCAAAATACTAAAGTGTCATCAATAATTATAGTATAACTTATCTTGAAATCGAATACCTAAAAATCTACAACGAGTTACCGAACAACACATTAAATCACGAGTGCGGGTAGCGCACTAATGAATTATTAGTGTTTTCGATCACGAGTTGCAGATCTTTGGTATTCGAATTTCGGGATTAGTTATTCGGTTTATTACATTGACATATTCCGTGTATTCATAAAATTTAACAAGAAAATACAAGGGATTATGTTTTTTATGTTTTTATGCGACTTTGTATAACAACATCCTTGGCGACGGTTACTGTTACGTCACTTCCTAGAGTGAAATATGACTTTCGATTTCACTGGGTGATTTATCGGATTTTATTTCACTCGGAAATCCCTGTAATTCACCACATTCAATGTAATAAACGAAGATAACCAAAGTTGATAAAAAGTTTACCTTTATTTGTGAATAATGGCAATGTTCAACGGGAATTAACTCTAATTTACCTGTATTTTACCTGGATATAGTTTAGATTTCGGTTACTGTTAAAAATTTGTAGGTAGTAGTATAGTACGGACCGAAGCTATAATCTTCCTTTTTTAAACTTTTATATGATTATTAGAGCACAAAAGTTCAGCATAAAGATCTATGGCAAGCCGTTTTACTATTTATTCGAATTTCAAGATATCTAATAATCTTTATAATTTTCTTTATAAGATATCTTATATATTATGTGAGATATCTTATAAACTATATGAGATATCTTACAAACTATATAAGATATCTTATAAAATATATGAGATATCTTATAAAGTATATAAGATATCTTATAAACTTTATAAGATATCTTATATACTTTATGAGATATCTTATATAGTTTATAAGATATTTTATAAATTTTAAAAGATATCTTATAAAGTATATAAGATATCTTATAAAGTTTATAAGATATCTTATAAAAACTAGATTATATAAGATTTCTTATATATTATATGAGATATCTTATATAATTTATAAGATATCTTCTAAAATTTATAAGATATCTTCTAAAGTTTATAAGATATCTTATAAAGTTTATAAGATATCTCATAAAGTATATAAGATATCTCATAAAGTTTATAAGATATCTTATATAGTTTATAAGATATCTTATATAGTTTATACGATATCTTATATAGTTTATAAGATATCTCATATAATTTATAGGATATCTTATATAATTTTCTTTATAATCAAGTACTATTTAATTTCTTCGAGTAATCAATCCATTGCGACTCACCTTCTAGTAGAGGTCAACAATACCACCAAGTATCATCTAATTCCTTTACTGGAAGGGTGGGTAAATTACATCTTTCAGAAGAAAAAAAACGCTTGTTTATGAATGTTAAATAGTCAATCAATCAATGCCTAAACTGGAAAATTCTGTCCACATGTACCTTAAAATTATGTCAAATAATGAGTACAGAGTACAGTCCCCCCCCCCCCCAAAAAAAAACAAATACTGACAGACTACCAACAGTGGGGTCCAATTGAAATTTTTGACCATCGCCGTTAGTTGATAACGGAAGCTTAAGGACAACCAGCAGTGGTTTGCCATTAACTTACAGACCAACCGGTTTCCGATGAAATCATATCATGAGACCACTAGCAATGATTACGCACGGAAACTTACAGACCACAATGGCAACTGAAACCACCAGCAGTGGTTGCCCTTGAAAAACTACTGACCACCAGCAATGGTTTCCTATAGAATTTTAAAGCCACCAGCATTTGTTACCGATGGTAACTTACTGACGATTAGCAGTGGTTACCCATAAAAACGTAGAGACTACCAGCAGTAGTTTCCCATGAAAACATTCAACCTCTAGCAGAGGTTTACAATTAATGCTCACAGACCGCCAACAGTGGTTGCCAACTGAAACTTATGAATCAACAACAGTCTTTTGACATAAAGACGTCAAGCTAAACACCGAATGTCCTATAAAGTGCTTTTCTTGATTTAGCCGAGTCATGACAAACATTTGGAAAGGAGGAAATAATATAAGTATTGAAAGCTTGAAATTTCAAACAAGTATATAATCAGACAAATTCAAAGCGATTTTAACTTTTGCTGAAAAAGTTTAATCCTTACTCATACCAAATTTCCAATAGTTTCGACTGGACGTCTAAATTACATCGAAGACACTAACAATGAAAATTCATCGCTATATAACGCAGACTATGGAAACAAACTTTAAATCTTATAAAGAGCAGATGTATACGTTTTGTATTTACTTGCGAGGAAATTTTTTTTTTCATTCTCTTACAGACTTTTCTAATCTTTTTATACGAATAAAAAGCAAAGCAATACATCTGAAACAATTTAGTAACACGTACATTGATCTTTAATGCCTGTAACTTTCAGTTTTGAAAAAATGTTATGTTCTAACTTCAAGATGATAGATGGAAAAACTCTATTGAACGCGTGACGTCGATTAAATACCAGCACTGTAATAACAAATCTTTCATATTTCAATTATTAAATAACGCCTTAGCAACCATTGGCAGCGGCAGTTCTTGATACATCCAATAACCGATGCGTTGAAATGATCGGTGACTACAATATTTGTCGCAGTATCCATCCATCATATTTCCAATAACCAGTCTTAGCTTTAAAACAATTTAATTCTGAGAAGATGCTTTATGATTAATCACCGATTAACCTTTCTTCAGTCTGCCGTAGGAAATCAATCAAATATATAAACAAGGTTAGAACCTCCAAACAGATAATTCATAGCTAAATGATTTTCTATATAGTGACGGAAATGACAAATGATATTCATTATTTTCATCCCGCAGATTCCGTTGATGGCAATGGAGGATCGACAAAGACATTATATCTGACATCTTGCAGACGAGAAATGATAAAAAGAGATCATTTCTGTAGACAAATGAAATTACTGAAAACGTAAAACATTTGTCTTTTGTCATAAATGTTTGACCAATCATCATTTTTACTTGTGAATTCTACTTTTGATTAAATTTATGCAATCTTATCTCTAGTTAGTGGGAAAAGTCATGTATTACTGAAATTTATTTTCAAATAAAATAAAATCAAGAATAATGTGTAAAAGGCTAAATGATTTGTTCACCTCAACTGCCACAGAAAACGTTATTGATATATTTAAGAAATTAGGACCCAAAAGGAACCAAAAAGGCCTTACTGTGACTTTAAGTTCAATATTACTAATAACAGCGCTATTATTTTGCTTACAATTTGGAGATTTTGTATCGAAAATAAATCCGTTGTAACTTGTAGAAAAAAAATACCATAACAAATATCATATTCAAATTGTCTCAGGGATGGATGTTTGACAACCATATGAACATCTTTGAAAATTCTTCATTTTTATTTGTTTATTTCAATGACTTTTTAGGTTTTGTTATAGCAAAATTTTTGTATCAGTCTGGTATCTGTCGAAAAACTTGAAAAATTTGAAGCATAGCGTTCTAGAGTAGTAGCCAGTTCCATACAGCCAACTTTTTCAAAAAGGTATATATGTTGATCATGTAAGAAAAATCGAAATTGACGTCCATTAATTTATGATAAATGTGGATCTTTGCAATTCTGTAATAGAACAAAAACGTTTTAACATGATCATTTCATATCTATATTTTACACCTTTGTGTTTTAAAACAGAAAGCTACGACATTTCTGATACCGATACTAAAATATATTTGTTCGTGACTAGTATGCTCTTGAAATGGTGTGTAAAAGTACGTTTCAGAATAACCTAGAATGTTTATCATAGGCTTGTGGATTATATTTTAAAATTATATGACGAACAAAGATTTTAACTGGTAGTTTATCTGTTGTTTCTTAGATTTGGTGAATATTCTTGATTTGTCCTCCATTTCTAATCATGTTGAACCTGATTGTACAATTAGAAAAATAGGATCTAGAATTTATAATTATCCCTGCAACGATAATGCTAAATGATTAATGTGAAACGAATTATACATCTCCAAATAAGATGATATAAAAACAAAATAGCTTCAAGAATAACCAATGAGAGAGAAGATATAATTTTGTTCAGAGATATTCATCAATTTCCTGGTCACATGTTAATTGGGATATTAGATACACAGAAGATGGTGCATAATAAATACGACTGAAAGAAAAATAATTCGAATGTAATCTACCTTCCTAATAGATAAATATTTTCTTGTAATTATCTGAAAATATCAGCTGAGACGAAATCTCTGGAGATACAAGAATAGTCTGACTGAGCAAATAGCAGAATGATATTTTATTAGAAATGTCATACAGATTCTAATCTTCATTTATAAGATATGCATACATTTTGTGCTTTTTCCAAATGACAAGTGGTATTTTGTAATAACATTTGTTCAAAGCGCAGTAACTCGGTAGATCTTATAATCGTTTTATTCCTTGCATCCATCTTCTGTAACATTCTGGGTGTTTACTCTAATTACCACTGAAATGACGACAACGACCTCGTAGAAGTGACCCAGAAGGGATTGGCCAAATCTCTAGTTATATTTGGCTTTCGGGTTCGCTCTGATGATTTCTTCATAATAACCAGAATAATGAAATCCATGATAGTCTTTTAAATCAAGGGATTTCGAGTGCTGTCATCTATACTCAAATATATCCAACTTCTGCTTCATACTTCGAGAGAAGGGAGAAACCCTGATGTGTGATTTATATAACTGAACACTAAGCTATGTAAAGATACCTTTTGAGAGCTGAACTACTAAAAATAAAAACCAAAAAGCTCATACTTTACTGCAAGACTGTGAAAGAATTTATGATGAACATACCCTTATATTATATTAGTTAATGTGTTTAAGTGTAATACCTAAAAGGAGGTTGTCGCATTAACACATACCTACATTCCTATACTTTCATATTCCAGTATTATTGCCTCTTTCAGGAAAGTTTTATGGCTTTTTAAATCTTAAACACATCCAGATGAACTTCAGAATTATAGAGGCCCGTACTGTGCAAGTGTGTTTCAGTCAAATGTGGTTTAGAATCGAAATATTTACCTTCATTTAAAGCAGGGTTATATGGTCAGTCCTTGTCGATACCATCACTCCAAAAATGTTTACGGTGGTCATTACGAATCGACAGGCCCATATGAAGTTTTGTATCACACAGTTGGAACTAGATATCTTCAATTATATTTTACGTCTTAGACACTTCACCGGATGTTACCCACTTGCAATGTTTTTGGAGCTAGGCCCAGTTTCATCAAGTTTCTCAGATTGAGAGTTTCCTTAAAATGCTGAGTTTACTTCAAACATTTAATTTCCAATGATTTGATTGGTCAGTATGTGACCTGATGATAAGTTGAGGAAATCCTCAAATCTGAGTTGTTTTATGAAATCCAGAAAACGGAATCCTTACCCTTCTTCACCACCTGACCATTTGTGGGAGTCCACATTGATATCGATCTAGTTTTTGTACTGCTAAGTTCTAATTCTGCTTATAGTTTGATAGGTTTATTACTAATTATTATTATCATTATTATTATTTTATTTACATCTTTATAGTATTTATTTGCTGTTCTAATATTCCCAATTATCCTGCTTGTCCTTGAATTTTGACCTTACGTATTTCCACCACTATCTTAAAGCTTAAAGACTCTACAAATGTATATACAAACTTAGTAATAGTTCCAAAGACAATAACAATGGGTTTGGATTAATAAATAGAAACATATATCGATATATGATAGCAAGAAATATTTGGTTTATTCACGAAATATACCAGATTTATAATTTCTTTTTATTTAAATGTGTAGTGATAATACCATTTCTGGTTTGTTAAAATAAGTTATAATTGCTATTCAACATAAGGCAATTGCTGTGCTTGAAAATTAAAGCTTTCTATTGAGAAATAAAATATAATGAAATCAGACAATTCATTGTCATATTTAAGACATCTATTCCTAACTGGAATACGATTTTCAGATTGAAAGGGCTACAATTTCCAACTTCTCAATATATTAAGTTTGATTAATTTCACTTCACACGAAGGTGTCTACTCAAACAAAATAGTATGTCATATATATTACATCCTTGAAATGAATTTTTGGTTAACTCTTGGTCTATCCACGTTTTCATTTGTATTTAGTTTCTCAACTTTCTAGATTGTTTCACAAGACATGTTGTATTTAAAACTAGTGTTTCCATGTCATGAAACATATAAATTAAAACATTTTTTTTAGATTCTTGTCATTCGCAATTAATTTTTTCCAAAAGTACAAAGTAGAAAATGAAATGTTCAATAAAATTGAATTTCAAAGTCTCTCATTAAATATTTTTTACTGTCAATGTTGATCTGCATATTTGGAAATATTACGTTAGCTGATATAAATACACACAATCTACATAATTCAAATGTTGCAAAAAAGGTTCTTCACTTCCCGTATTAATGTTTTGTGCACAAACACATAGTTCGACCAAAATCTCGGCCAAACATAAGCATAAAAAAATCACAAGAATGTACAATTTTTGTATTTTGTTGTTATCACAGATAGTATGAAAAGCAACTTCTTAAGTCTGAATGTTTTTTTAACGATCCCCAAGTTAGAAAAACAGTGTCCTAATTTTATGACAATTGTGTCATTTTACCAGCTGAATTAACAATTCACTTGCCAACCCACTAATAAATCAGATGTGAATTGACAATTCACTTGGCAACCTACTGATAAATCAGATGTGAATTGACAATTCACTTGGCAACCCACTGATAAATTAGATGTGAATTGACAATTCACTTGGCAACCCACTGATAAATCATATGTGAATTGACCATTCATTTGGCAACTCACTGATACATCAGATGTGAATTGACAATTTACTTGGCAACCCACTAATAAATCAGATGTGAATTGACAATTCACTTGGCAACCCACTGATAAATTAGATGTGAATTGATAATCCACTTGGCAACCCACTGATAAATTAGATGTGAATTGACAATTCACTTGAAAACCCACTAATAAATTAGATGTGAATAGACAATTCATTCCACTGTTAAATTAGGTGTGAATTGACAATTTACTTGGCAACCCACTAAAGGAAAATTTATCAATAGTTTTATCTTCCTTCAGTTTGGGTGTAATTGAAGACATTTTTAACCTCCCTTCTATTTACTGGATACCTAAACTTTATAAGTATCCATAAAAACAACAATACACAACAGGGTCTGCCAAAATGCACTACTAAACCCCTTTCTTACTACTTTAGGTTAAATCGGTCTCAAGGGCTACTGTTATTAAGCCTACTCAACTAGTGGTGTGAATTCTTACTACTTTAGGTTAAATCGGTCTCAAGGGCTACTGTTATTAAGCCTACTCAACTAGTGGTGTGAATCAGATGTGGATTCTTGAAAGTTCTAAAGACTTACAAGGATATTTTTCTACTAGTAACCTTACCTATTGTAATAGCATAAAAACGTTTGATTTTATTACACTGTATACGACACTCCCACATGATAAACTAAAATCTGTTTTTCTTGAGCTAATTCACCAATGTTTCTGGACTAAATGAAGTTTTACAAAGATAGGCCTATCTGGTGTTAGATAAGGAGAAGGCATATTCTGTAAAAAAACACACGGATTCTAACAAAAAGTATTCTGAGACATGCTGGAATTTCTCATCGACAACATCTTTGTAGAGTTTGGAGGACAGGTTTTTCAACAGACGATTAGTATTCTTATGGGGACAAACTGTGCACCGACTTTTTCTTGTTTCATATGAGGCTATATTTTTACAGGGGCTACTGAATCGGAAAGAAAAGAAACTATCCCAGTCATTTTATTTCAGTTTCCGCTATAAAGATGATGTTTTTTCACTTAATAACCCTTACTTTAAGGATTACCTACATCTCATCTATTCAAGTGAACCTGAAAGTAAAAAGACCACAGACATACCCAATTCTACTTCATATCTAGATTTGTACTTCTACATAGATAATAATGGGTGATTGAAATAAGAAGTTTATGACAAAAACGTGTTGATTTTAATCTTCCCCTTTCTTAGCAGTAACATACCATATGGTGTGCATTTCACAGCTGATACGTTACTGCCGTGCATGTGATTTATTCGGCGACTTTTTCGACATGGCGGTATTGCTGTCAAATAAATTTATAACGCTGAGTTATTTTTAGTATGTTGATTTCATCACCTCAAATATTTTTTGGTCGTCATCGCGAATTGATTGGCCGATACGAAGTTTCTATCTCATGTATTAGACAGATAGCATCAATAACGAGAACGATACCACTTGAAAAAACTAAACAAAAACAAAAAAGGAATAAGACAGCACAAAAATTAAAGCACTAGCAATGTGATCTCCCTCTAAAAACCGGATTGACATCAGTTGCTCCAGAAGGATAAGCATGTCCTGCTCTGTTAACGGCAACCGTCACAGTGAAGTGTCAAATTTGGTGAGGTGTCAATTTAAAAAGGCTGTGAAATCTAACTGAAGATTACTCGCTGTGTGGAAACATTTCCTGTTTACGATGCACAAGTCAATCGGTAACAAAGAACACAAACATTTTGTAAAGTTGTTGGAATACACATTCTATTGTACAAATTTTGATGCACATGATGTGCACATTTCGTAGATTTGCAACTCATCAGTTGTGCTCAAGGTCGAAAATGTGAAATCCAAAACAAAACCCCAAAACGTTGAACAGCATATTTAAACACCTAAACCATCAAAGAACAGAGCACTGTACGACGGATATTTCCTTAGTTTTCACACAAAGTACCATTTTTGTTATATAAGTATCGACTACGAAGCCAAAGGTCCCTGGTTTGATCCCCGTTCGGGATGAAAATTTCGGGTGTCTAATTTGTGACGCATTATCGACACCATTTGCACCATTACTGAAAGATGCTAGGATAAGGACGAAAAATATCTTAGCCTTATTAAGAGAGAGCAACATCGATAGCACGTTTAAGACTCCCCTGTAGATGTCGAAAAGGAGTATCAAAACTGCAGATTCTGGACCCGATCTAGCATCCGCCAAGCAGAGAGTGATTTGAATAGGTTGGTATGACTTGTTTCACTATAAGTAAATAAGTTTTAACTAAAGAACAGAGATCTATGTTTTAATTTACCATTTTGTTCGTGCCTGAAACTAACCTATAACATTTCAGACTAAAATTTATCTTTTTCGAATTTCTAACCGTATATACTTTGCCACTGAGGCCGGTAATTTATGGGCTGTATACACATACACTATACATATTCGTATTAAATAATGTTTATTGTAATAGGGTGCGATTTCAATTTGCAGCTCATGTTACTGCATACCCAGTGACATTGTATTCGTTTACACAAATTACAATGTATTCGTGATCTTGAGAATTTATTATCTGGTTCACTAAAGAAATATTGCTAACGCTTTCATTTCAAAGCTTTCCAGGAAATGTCTGGTACCCAAATAAATATTCCGATCTAATGAAATTAAGCTTTTACAAGGGTCAGTGAACTTCGAATAAAAGATTGAATGTCAAATTCAGCTTTATATGGAAGGCTTTCAAATAGTAAAAATGTTCAAATTTCACTTTTTAATCTGCGATAAAATTATTACTGTGACAGTTTCATTTATTTGAGACTTACATAAGAGTATTGTATTGAATGAAAAATCGTTTTCAAACATGTATAGGGACGTTGGTCATTTCTTCAAGAACCCACACACACACACAGAAAATAGGGCATATATGCTTTTTTGGAATTTTTACGTCAAAGGTGTAGGTACTTGACATCTTGAGTTAACCAAATCCACTCTATAGTAGTAACACGTGATTGAATGTCAAAGCAAAACATTCTTACTTCTCGTCTTTGATATATAGATCTATGTATTTATTTAGTTTCCTGTATTCTGTGGTAAAAATTTGCAGCAAGATAAGATACCAATGATCGACGAAATATGAACATCTTGTGCATTAAAACTGGTTTCATAGAATTTATTATTATCAGTGAGTCAACTCCAAATTCCCAAAGATATCACCAGCTCAGTATTGGATACTAACGCTGAATTTATTGGTGAAAACTAAAGAGTATCTTTCTAATGTATAGCTCTGTCCCTATATGGTCCTTTGGTCATTCTAGAATATCTTTTAGTTTGCTCTCCAGCGTTTTGGATTATAGTTTTAGTTTTCAACTCTTTTGCATCTCAATCAATATCAAAGAATTTTTTAATTGAATCTCATTCAAATATTTATAATTGTATAGGGTATTTTGCTATTATGTCGTGACTCCCTGTTAACTACTGTTTGGTGGAATCCTGAATCTATGTAGATTATTAAAATATGTTATGATTATTATTGATAAAGTATTTGTAAAGTTTGTTAAACAGGTGTTTTAACAGACAATCGGTATTCTTATCGGTGCTCATTGTGTTTAGATCTCCTCTCTGACTTGTTTCTTCGCCAATTCCAGACATTCTCCACGATTTACACTAGGTATGGTTAAAATATCAATATCAGATTCAAAATTAATATACTATGTCTTATCACTTAATTTGAATTAAGGTACTAAATTTGCTGGAACATTTCTTCTTGAAAATTCATCATGTACGCTGGTGTCTAAGCCATTTGACATCCAAAAATCATAAAAACATTAGGAGCAATTAATTCAAACAAGCCTAATATGGTAGTCCAAATCTAGACAACAATTACATAACCTGGAGTTACTTTTTACAGACTTAAAAAATTTATCTACTAAATTTAAAAAAAAATGAATCAAATCAATGTCAATTTTTCAACTACAGTAAGAGAATGAAACCGAACCTTAAGGTCACCAGCAGTGTTATTGCCTTGGTGTTACTATAAATAATACAGATTTCAAGTTCCCCTTTATCTGGTTAGGTCGTAAACTTTGGAAAGCCTAAATGCATCAAAACACAATGAACAATAAAATCAAAAAGACCTTGATAGTTTATTGAAAATACGGTTAAGGTCAACCTTACGTTTTACATAATTAAACAATTTAGCAATAATTAAGAAACAGAGGCTGAGTAAGTCTACACTTCACAGTGAAATTTCTTGAATGCTCACGGAAAGCTACTCAAACAAGTGTTGTTCTAAGGTCGAGTTAATTACTTTAAAACTCCTATGGTCATTATCACGTACTTGTAGATCATAACGGAATATCTGACAGACACTTATTACTCTTCCACAGCCAAGTGTATTGTTTAATCATCTTTTATTTTCTCTGTTGTATACATTAAAGCTGATTATTTCATACCAGATAAAATTTCTATATTTTAATTGGATAACAGGTGATCACGTGTCATTCATTATTCGACGGTATTGCTTGTACCGGTGTTACATCCGAATTTTTCCCCCATACTAAATTTCCCCCGGAAAAAATGGGTATATACTCAGATTTCAACTGCGTATACACATACTCATTTTCCCCCTTATTGAAAATAAAGTTTACAGGTGATAATATGGGTGAACGACATTTGAGCAAAACAAATATTGCCTGAGGCCACTGAGCGCTTAATGTGTGACCTTTCATTTGAAACTCCAATACAGAAATATCAGACAACTAAGAACAAGAAGAGAATTTTAAGAATTTTGTATAAACATTGGTAATCACTCCATCAACCAGATGATATGATGGCTACCATCGCAGGGGGTGGGCACGTCGCAACTTCGTTTTTGACCATGATTTTACATAAATTTACAATTCGTTCAAAAAGTTTCAAGTTATGTTATGACGGACGGACACATGCATCTGGTAGGTGACACAATTTAACTAAGTTTTTACCATGACCTTCAACATATGGTTTTCTACCTTGTACGCATCACAACGTCTAGCAGTGGAGAACAATCATGCCATTTTCATCACTAAACTCCAAGAGTATTAAAGTTTTTGATTTGAAACTATTTGTGGCGGACGGACTGACAAGCTGATTTCTATAGGGCTCCCGCTGATCATCGTCATCATCAATTCTGTTACTTTTTATATGTTTTAATAACAGTCATATGGGTTAAGGAAGATATTTATTGATTTTGCGACCCATAGATCTTTTTGCAAGGCGTGGACCTTGAGCATTGCTCGTTTTATTATAAAGTCTCCAAAATGAAGTTTGAAGAATTATTGTTTTTGCCCAGTTCTTCCTGTTCAGTCACGACCTTGTCCGAACGATTTCTAAAAGATGTGCGCTCTGGTCATTATGAAATTTAGTAGGATGTTTGTAGCGCATGTCTAGTTGATTGGTAAGTTTTTAAATTTTCAAAATGGCCGCACTTAAATGATGGGCGCCCCAAAAATTTAAAACATTCAAATCTCCAAAATTGTTCAGCAGAATTTGATGAAACTTGGTATGTTTATAAAGAATGATTAGTAGAACATGTTCATTAACATGCAGTTGGTCGGGGTTTGTTTGGGAGACTTATGTGTTGGCATCCCAAATTACATATTATTATTATTATTCGAGGTGACTTTCTTGTCCAGATAGAGTCATTATGACGCACGCGAGGTCATTTTTGTTCAAATGGGCGTTTTCGGAATCATTTGCCGATTTTAATGTTTGGTCAACAACCAATAAAATTCCTAGATTCTGATTAGATGTATAATAACAAGTGAAAATGCCCGCTGTTTGTTTTAGTTCTACGCTCCCTTTTTAAAACGCACAAGTGATTCAGATTTATTCAAGCACAAAATCACATGTATATAATTAAGGGTGTTCGCTGGCCATGTTTTTGAATTTTTTTCAGATGTTCAGAATCATCTGGTTTTATCCATTTGAATGCCATAAATTATTTTTCCCATTAACACCCATTTTTCTTTTCATAAATCTTTTGCATGCAGAATAATAAGCCATTTGTAAAAATCTCATAAAATCATTGTTATTACTTAATCAAAACTTGTCAATGATAAAGCTGTGTAAAATCAAGAGAGCATATTTTTCCCGCCAAGTTTTGAATGGTATATATCTCGAAAACAAGCACACGGACCTACAATTTTTTTTTCGCTCTTTTAGTTCCTTTATTAATCCACTAAGAATATTTACCAGTTTTATGAAAAGCTTGTTATTTTGAAACTGAGAAGCGAACATCCTTAAGCAATATGCAGAGTTTATATTGAACATGGTCTTGAATAAATGACAAAGTCTGAAATTCTGTTTAATATAATTCCGTGCTTGCTTGGAATAGACATAATAGTTACTTATACAGAGGCCATTATCATAAAACAGACAGTCCTCGACTTTGGTTCGGGCATTATCGATGATCAGTCAACATTACTGTTCCTTGGGCAATCTATATATAAATGTGTGTTTTCATAATGGCCCTGTTATATGTCCAAAGTCTGTAATAATGGCCCGAAGCAAAGCCGAGGGCCATTACAGCATCCGAAGGCCATTATTACAGACCATTACAGCATTCGAAGGCCATTATTACAGACCGAGGACATATAACGGGGCCATTATGAAAACACCCATTTCTTTATACTTTTATTAACCAGTTTGTATATAGTATTTGCATTAATCTGAATAGCATAAATATAAGGGTTAGTAAGCAAAACTTGTGAGAACGATTAATTTCGGTCAGTTTTTTTCAAAAATATGTCATAAAATGTTCTAGTTTGCTCTTCCTAAAATTTCCAAGTGGAGTATTGAAAAAAGCAACCATTTTGAAAAAGCCGTAATAACTGGTAATTATGAACAAAATCCTGTAATGGCCCGGTTATTATGAACAAAATCATGTAATGGCCCTGCTGCATTTTGCTCATAAAGATAAGGCATTTTTAACGTATTTTACCCTACTGGTTAATAATTCATGATAATGCCCTCCACACAAGTAACTATTTTTAATTAAAAAATATTTGTTTTTCTTTTTTTTTCATTTTTTAACTCAGAAATAAAAATTTACCTGAAACATCTTAAACGACAAAATTTATAGTTTAAGTAAACCTTAAGATAAATATGTATTTAACAGCTTTACAGGAGAAAACGACAACCGAAATACCACAAAACATGTGGGAATGGAGTGAATAATTTGAAATTCATTATTAGCTGATGTAGATGTGTCTAAGATCTACGTAGCACATTATATTGATGAAATCTAGAAAAAAATAGAAATGTATATGTCCTTTACCAGGTTGCCATGCAATCCATACATCTTATACTTAATGTTTCAAAACCAATTTGATCCTTTTATCTTATTTGTTTGTTATGTTACAGTATAAAGAAGAAATGTGATTGTAAAGATTTCTCATTGCCATTTGATGACAGTACTGAAGAAATAAATTTTCACAGAGTCATCCGGGGAGCTCCATTTTATTAAGATTACTGTCGATTTCTATGAAAGCCATTGCAGAAACTTCTATAACTTAACAATCGGCTGTCTTTATTATTACTTTTAGTACAATATTCTTCTTAGGGGAGAAATAAATTTTCTCAAAGGTCGCACATCAATTAGAAGATCGTCGTAGGCAATCTGTGCAGGACGTACTAAATATTTCTTCATAATATCTTAATTTGGTTGATGTGTTGCTATAAATCACGTAGTATTGATAACATAAGGTCCATTGTGAGGAATAGGTCAATTTTTTATTACCCAAAGACCAAGTTTTATATCTGTAATATGTGTTGGATGAATTGATTCACTTAATTCAGGAAAAAACTAATGACCAAATATTTGCTTTGTCAATTACCTTTGTAATATATTGTTCATTTCAAAATTATGAAGTAAGATTTTAAAAGCTTATTTCTTTTAGTGAAGCCAAACAATAAAAATACAACTTCGATCCATCGTGCAATAAGTAGTATGTAATTAGTTTTTCATTTCCGATTGTACGCTTCCTTGTTTTTGTGTTAATATTTCTGGTTCCATCATATGATGTTTACGTAATCCGACTGCTTCGCTTTGTTAATGGTAACAGAAACAAATTACTTAAACAAGGATTTTAGGATTTCAAAACTATATTTAAAAAAAAATACTAAAATATTTGCCAAACTTTATCATGGTGATATGGATTTATAACTAAAAATGGGTTCCACTGGTATTTAAATTTTACAGTAATATTGTCTATATGAAAATTATAGACAAGTTAATTAATTCTTTTGGCCTGAACGTTTATCTAAATTAATTACAACCCACCTATTTCTCCAAACTTGTTGGATATATATTTTGATGCGTGTTGTGTTTGTATATATGTTTGTTGCGTCTTGAAATTTGATTATGAAATTGTGCATGCAGGTGTCCTGCAGGAAGCAGAGAGTGGATACTCTTCCGGAGCACCTGAGTCCACCCCCGGTTTTTGGTGGGGTCCATGTTGTTCATATGTTTTTAGTTTTTAATTGTAATGCATGTATTGTTTTTGTCTCGTCTTCGTTGTTCTCCGGAGTTTGTCAGTTGTTTCGATTTTTCCCTCCTTCGAATATCCTTTTGGTATTTTTTCTTGACTTTACTTGTAGGCGTATTTGTTTGATTTTTTTGCAAGAGTTCTGTTTAAGTTGGTGATATATTTAATTGCACAGATGTTTATTATGAACGTGTACGAACTTCGCTCAAACTGGTGATCATGGAACAGCGCTGTTTCCTGTCTAGATTCTGTGTCAATAACTTATCCACTATATACTTTTCTGATGCGTTATATTCTTATACAAACTGTTCCTTTCAATAAACTTATTTCATGAGACTACAAGTACATCTTTATCAAACTATTCGGACAAAAGATTTCTTTCATCCTTAAATATCTATTAGCTGGATTTTTTTTTACGAAAACCCTTTCTGGTACTAGATTATTACTTTTTAGACATTATGAAGTAATTTAGTTGATATTCCTGTCTACGAGGAAGTAGTCCTCTTATGGAATATTCACTTTAAACTAGATTAACAGCAAGCTTTCGTCCGATCTATTTAAGACATAGTTCATGACACTAAGGGCCATGGACCGCCAGGTCGCCCCAAAAACAGTATATGGACCGAAGCGAATGTTTTTGGAGCCACCTGCCGGTCCATATATAGCCATTTGGCCCAAAGTGCTATGAACTATTTCTTATATTATACTTATAAATCATATGTAGATTGTCATACTGCCCACGAGGGGCATAATCGCCTGTATGTAAGTGCATTATTTTCCCCCTACCCTTTCCAAAAAAGTAGGTTTTTTTCAGATACAACCTGAAATATCAGTCTAAATAAGTTTTTTTTTAAAGGCCTGGGAAAAATTCTGTACCCCAAAAATATCTACCTAAGAACATTTTTTACGCCCCCAACCAAACATACCTCCAATTTGTGATCTTCATTGGGGGAATCTAGATGGCGGATGTCATGCTTACAATCACCATTCACACAGGACTTAAGCAAGTTGAAAACATTTTTCGAGCATTGATTATAAAGGCCAAATCCGTTTTTTATATATGCCTTATTGCGGTGTTGATTGTTGCCCATTGAAAATCCTTGCGTGTTGTCAAACGACTGCGTTGTTTGGTAATGCTGGATTTTGTTCCTCGTATGTTTTCATAGAAGTGTCCAAAGACAACCTTAAATAATATATTCTATTGACGTCTAAGCCTTTGAAATAAAACTTCCAAAGAAAAAGGGGAGCAACACAAAAGACGTTATTCAAAACGACAAATCTGGGAATATAAATATACAAACTGTAATAAAGAAACTGAAAACCGAAATTATAAACAACACTAAATCCTACAAAAACCAGGAGTGGACAGAAGTGCTCCGGAAGAGTAATAGTGTTGTCCGTGAAAGGACTTAATTGTCTGTGTTATGACATCAGGAATACAATAAGTCATTGCAAATATTTTCATTTTACTTTTAGAGGTCTCTTTGTCATGTAAAAAAAAATATACTTTAAGTTTAATGTGGTCAAAATTTTTTTGGACTATGTATATTTATTTTTAATGGAGTAAACCAAATATTGGAAGTGATTCACGCGTTCTGTATACTTCTTAGCGACATTTTAACTTTGCGTAAAAAATATTATTATATATTTTTGTTTTTTGTCTGGATATATAATTGTTCAAAATTTATTTCGTTAAGAATTTGTTGTTTCTTTTGTCAGAAATGTGAAGTTCAGTGGCACTAAAGACATCCCTTAAATGTAAGAATAAAGGCACGTAACGTTGTTTTTGTCTTTGTATAATTTCCTTGCCATTAAACAAAATCTTTTTCTGTTTAAGGAAAACTAACAAGCAATCAATAAAAAGGACATTATGAAGCATAATAAATCTACAAGATAGGGATAATGATATAGGATCGCATTCTGTCTTCCGTCGAGATGACCAATTTCTCTCCTGAGATGGGGTGTTAGCTTCATATTCATTTGCCAGATCTGTAATTCTATATCAGCGTCCAGAATGATCCCAAATAAATGATGAATGCGAATCAAATCGCAAGTCGCTAAATTAGAAAATATAGAAATAAAATGGTTTCCGTTGGCAATCCAATCTGAAAATGATCTAAATTCTCCAGCGGAGAAATTCATCAATTTTCTAAGACACATATTAATAGGCTGATTAAATCTATCTTAGTTAAAGAATAATAAATAAGATCAAGATCTTGATAGATAAATATTTAGTTGTTATAATCGGCATAGAGACAATCTCCTTTTTAGCTTACCAATCATGGTTTCAAAATCTTTTGTTAAACTTTCACCATGCTGAGTAACTACTTAATGTTATGAAATGTCGTTGAGAACATTAGTCATTGTAATTTGGAGCAGCGTGATATATATATATATATATATATATATATATTATTTTGCATTTCCTGTTTTGGTGCAAATACAGAACCATTCTGTCGTGTGTAATGTTTTCATACAAATAAAAATCATTGCAAAGATATATAGATGAAAATATACGATTGTCAATCCTTTGTTATCAAATGTTGGTATTTTGATAAGAACTGACTCAAGAATAATCCGTGAACCTGGTTGCCTTGGAAATATATGAAATTAATTGTCAGTTTTTTGTATCTCTGGAAAGAACTTACTCATGAACTAATACTTGATGCACAATATACAGATAACACAACAGACCATATATTTTCAACAGTGCCAAAAGCCAAAACAATAACCAAAGGTTGTAAAAGAGATTCAACTAGTGATTACTGTATTAGTGAACTAATACAAAAGTCGCCCTGCTGACTCGCCCAAACCGAAGGTTGGGAGACTTGTTGTTTTTGAATGCAGCTATATGCATATTTGCCGAAATTCAGGTTTTTTTAATTTTTCGCTTTGTTTCCATGGCAACCAGAATTCCAATATATCATGGCACCACCTATGGTACATCCGGGCATGGTGCTCATCCTTCATATACACTTTCATTGAATTTCATTTTTTTTTATTTTTCGCTTTGTTTCCATGGCAACCAGAATTCCAATATATCATGGCACCACCTATCATGCCTCCCTACCCTCACATGAAATTTCATGAAATTTCACGAAATCTGTATTCCATTCCTCTGAGAAATTGTGCGGACAAAATCCATAACAAAGAAGAAGAACAGTAATAATAATAAGAAGAAGAAGAAACGGTGCAAAAACAATAAGTCTCCCAAACTTCGGTCTGGGCGATTTAAATAGGTGAAAACCATCACATTTTTATAGGACATATTCCAATTTTGCTTCTAGTTGTAACCTTGAAGTTCATAGGTTAAGTGATGATAACGAAAAAGTTTATACCTGTATAAACGTCAGATGTGACGTCAAATGTATGGGTTTCACACAGAAGAAATACATAGCCTAGTCCCACGGCGGTAAGAAGAACCGTTGCCTCGTTCGTGTTCTCTTTAATTGTTGCACGACATAATATGATTGCTTTTTTAATATAGATGAAGTGATCCGATTTCGGTTATATAGTCATTAACCATTTCTTATTCTCTGGATTTAATGTTCTCTGTTACGTTATAGGTTGTTGAAAAACCAAAAGTAATCAAGAAATAATGATATAAATATGTAATAAATATCTGAGTCAAAACAGAAATTCCAATGAAAAAATCATTCCCATATTTTAAATTATAATTAATAATGAAATGCTATTAAATATACTAATTACTATAACTGTTTTGTTAATGGTATAATTTTCTCTTCGGTTAGCTGATATGTTTTAAGGAGTTTGAACTCTAAGTATTCTTCTAGATTTGACAATATGGCAATCAGTTTGTCCCGTTTAATAGTTCAAGGATGTCACTAACTCTGTAGGCTCTATAAACTTTCCAATATTTGGACATATTGAAGAATTCCGAAACATGGTTTGATAAATGGTAAAAATGGAATCTATCAATCACTAGATAAAAATCGTTATCAAAGTATAAATAAGGTTATTATTTTCTGATGTGATCAATGCGTTTACGTGAAGAAATTGACAATAAAATTGAGCGACATGACAGGGCCGCAATAAACGTCTTAAATAATTGTCTAAATACACGGCTGAATAGAGTTATCAGAAGTTAGAATTATAGAGAAATGCTTCCAAACGTTGACAATGATACGCGAGAAAATTATTATATCATGGATGGATAAAGTTAACACCAGTTAATTTCAACTCCTGACATTTCTTCAATTTTCAGTATTAGAAAGATATTATCAATGCCAGCAATTCTTCCAGATTTGATGGATGGCTTGACGATTTGATTATTGGACAAGTGTATTTTTCATCATCAGGCCGAATTATTTTCATTTTGTAAAGACATGAATGATAGTGTTTGTAAGACAGAAATGACGGATATCACATAATTTACCAAGCAAAAAAATCTTACTAATATCACTTCATCAAAATCAGCGATTTGTCGCAAAGTATGTCCTCACCAAATATGATTCCCAATCTGACTGCTGAAGCATACAAAATTTTCTTGTCTTGTTATTCAAAAGATTATATACTGTCGCGTAATTTCAACAGTTAATACAGGCATCTTTGTATATATAAATCTTTGATGAATTTTTTTTTCAAAAAGTTAAATGAATCAACTTTACAACTTAATGACAGAAACAAAAAAACAGAACATATTAGTTACTAATAGAATTGTGTATAATATCCAGTTCAATGCTCCAGAATTAAAAATATGGAAGGAATTTCGGATAATGGTTTAATGAGACAATATGCCTTTAACGAATATGAAACGTAGAAAAGACGCGTTTGTATGTCATGGTGTAGCACAACGAGTTATCAAAGCCCACACCCAATGTGTCCCCGAAGACTTTCGTATAAAACGATCTAAAAAATCACAAGATTATATATCTAAACTCAACCAAGAGGTGAAATATAAACCTATGAAAGTGCAGGGTCCGGACTTTAAAAGGAAAAAACACTCAGCAAGACATATTATACATTCTACCGAAAAATCTAGCCATGACCTAAGAAGAGTGTATCACATATCTGCCATTTCCATCATAAGAATCGAAGATATTCAAGATGAGGTTAACCTTTGTCTTCTTAAATGGTAGATCTTTCTTTCTCTCTTTTTTTTTTATTCTTTGTCTGGATATACACTGTTTCATATGGTTAATGAGCGCCATATATAAATTAAATCAGGAAAATGCTAAGTTGAGTAAGTGAATGTGATGAAATTCAGAGATATTTAATGATAAAAGAAAACTAGTTTGGAAATGTTTCAAATTCAGTGCACATTGATGACAATTAAGCAGTGTTTTCCTAGCATACTATTAACAGATTATGTTTACTAAACCAATGTCCTATTTCCTCACTGCACTTACTTTTGCCAAAAAAAAAGGATTTTTAATGCAATTTTGACGTGTCACTGTTATAAATGTTTTGTGTAACAAGTATAAAATAATTAACTTCGAGGAGTGGATAAGTATTAGTTATACCACATCGTATATCATATTTGTTTATTACGAATCCAAAATATAGTTCTATAATATCTTATAAATGCTAAAACGAAAAGCTGTTGCTGAACTATTCTAAACTGTTCCAATGTCACACTTCTAAAACTATTCTAGTCAGGAACTTCTGTATAGAACGAAATCCAATGTAAAATAGTACCAAAGCAATAAGACAGCGGACAAATTCCACAAGACCAGCATTCAAATTCGTGAGAACACTAACACAACAAATATCGGCAAAGGAGTACCCAAGCAACAAAACCTTGAAATTGAAGAATTTGAAAGTTTTAATTATTGAGGATAGCTGTTTTGTTCAAAATGAAACCCCTCCTGTTCAAGTAGAGATTTAAAGTAGTCATGAGAACTGTTCTAGAGCACCTCTTCTAAAACTTTAGGAGGGTTTCTGTCAACTTTAACATCAAATAAAACATGTACATTAGAATTTTGCATTAGAAATAAATAAATAGTGAAGTGAACGTACTACAGTACCAGCTTCGTTTTCGCTGTGGAAATCATTCAACCTTATGTCCTGTCTGTAAAAACACTTAAAATCTACATTTTATATCGGGACATTGTGACGATTATGTTGGCTTTTTAACGCCTTTTTTTCGCTCTACATATAGTAATCAATTCAATATTCTGAAACAACTAATATGGTGACCCCTAAAAAAATGAAAAATGTATAATAAAAAGAGAATTTCAATGGCAACAATATGTCATTTTTTTAATCATAGGGACGGGATAATAAAATAATTTAAAGTCTTAAATATTTTAATTTTTGCAGCGATACTGGAGTGCATTCTATGAATTTACACATTATATTTCCCAAAGCTTTATGCAGCATTTTCTGGGAAGTATTAAAGTGATAAACATTATTTTTTTATTTATTGAGATGCAGTTCAACATGCTTTAGTTGCATGCAAAATTTGATAAAAATCTGAAAAATTCCAATTAGGATACTAAACAAAAATTTGGTGCAGCAAAATACAAAAGGCATTAGAAGCTGAAGGACAATAAGCCAGAATTACATCTAAACAAAAGGAAAAATTGGCTTAGAAAAACCTTAGCGCATAAAAGAGTTTTAAAAATAAAATTTGGTCATCTCAGATCAGCTGAAAACTTAAGTTAAGAAAAGATTATGATGAGAGACTGTTCAAGGTAGGACAAGATTATGTAACATTTCAAAAAAAAGGGAGGTGGACAAAATGTGTTAGCCACGACACACTTTAGCGATAATGGTTTTACTTTTGTATTTAAATGATCTCCACCAGAAAAGTCTTTTTGATAATTTTGGATCTGCTCTATCACATTTATAGGTTATTTTTCTGTTTACCTGTTTTGCTACTGTTTAAAATGAATATGCTAAAAAAAATTCAAAACTAAAAAAATTACTGAAGCGACAAAACAGTTGCAAAGTAGCATACATTCAAAGTCTAAAGGAAAATACAAAGTCATGAGAATGGAACATAACAAATAGATATATATCGAATATTTCTTAAAGTATTATTTCTTTTTGTACACTTTCTAACATATAGCCACGGTAAATGAGGAGTCTTAATTTGGGTATTTTCAAGTATTTTGTCTTTGGTTTTATTTTGATCACAACGTTTGGAATATTCGTTTTGTCTTGATATCTAGCATACAAAGAGTAGATAACTCTTATCATTTATGATTAATATGAACCCCTGATTGAATTATTTGTCCATGATCATTAATCTTGTCCTTTTGCCATCTGAAGAAAAAGTCTGAAATGTGTTTATTCCAATAAATATCACATGGAATAAGCAAGCATCTTTACGTCAATAATGTGAAAGTTAATTAATTTTGTATAATATTGGGTTATAGAGATCAACAATAGAGCATTGAAATTGATGACGGGGTCGAGTAATAATTACTTTATGCTTAATATAAACTAAATAACCAGTATTTGTTAGAGCACGCAGTGCTATCAATGAAATATATATCATTTAGTCGATAAAATGTCTGAGTACCATGTATAATTCACATCTTTGGATCATCTAAGAGGGGCTTTCTCATTAAGGAAATGATAGTAGGGTTATTTTAGATATAGTATTGACCTCTATCATCTTTCATTCAATTTTAGTTACTGTTTCTAAGCATGAGATGTCATCCCGGACTATAAATGATGATATCTAATAACAATTTTCTGTCGCTTCCTTAAATGATTGATATCGTTAATATGTTCTTTCTCTGTTCTCGTTTTTGTTAATTTACAAACTGGAACTCTGCCAAAGTCTGAATTTTAATTAAAATGTCATTTCAAAATCCTAGGTTATACCATTGACAAATAGTATGGGATGAATATTCACTTGTTTAATTTGTTTATTTATTATTTTTATTACATCTATTGATTAAAGGTTTTAAAAGAAGGCGAGCATTTGAAGAATATTGATACAATGTTACAAGCGATTGACTTCAATTATTATTTGACGTTGATTCAATAATGTAATGCTACTTTAGCAAGAAATACAACTTTTTACAGTACCTTTGTTGCAACAATGGTCAAGAAATAGCAGGAGATCGCAAACAAAAATTTAATGGTAAAATCATCTATTGTACTGGAGAAGTGACCAAAGACCGAAACGTTTTGGTTCTTGTGTTTTAATATTTAGACTGACAATGCTTCTAATGATGTCTTGTAGTTAGAAGAGTCTTCTTGAAATCTGGATCGGGATACAGATTTTAAAAGTAAAAAATGTGCAATTTAGATTATGACTACAATAAATATCGAAAAGAAACAGGCTGAAGTAGTATAGAATGCCTAGCAACTTGTCATTGATAAAATACAATCTAATAGGCTTAATATAAATGATCATTATGAAATCTCATAATTCTTGAAATGCCATACTTTGTCTTTTATGTCCCTTTTAAATTCCAAGATATCTGATAATACATCATACTTATTTTTCTGTTCCATATCACGTTGACAGGGTTGCCAACACTTGGTTCCTATGATTTGATTTGTCGGAATGATACATTGCTGATAATGTGTTTAGACAGCTATATTTATCATTCTCTGTTTATGAATGATTTGTCATAATTTGATTGTCAGTTGAGGATATCTTCACAAATTTGTCGTAGAAGCTTGTCGAACAAAACAATATTCATCTGTAATATTGTTATAACTATCAATTTTCATCGCTATTATCATAAAGAAAATCGCTCAACTATTGGGATACAACTTAACCCGATTATAGATATGAATGATATCAGTATTGATGAACTGTCCAAGTTATAACTAACAATTTTGTTCAACATTGTTGGCTTCGGTTTAACCTTATTTGAAGTTCTATCATTTGAATATTGGGAATTACGATAAATGCCGGATTGTATTTTTCAGCACCAGTAATAAAATTGACATTAATTATTACATTATCAGCATGGGCTACTTGCAATTGGTTGGGAAAAAAATGGAAACTACAGAATTTGAAGATGTCAAAGAATAATTGTTCCTTCATATTATGAATTTCAGAACTTCATTACGAAAGCCAAGTAATTGAGTAAAAATAGTTAATACTAAATAACAAGGACCAAAAATAATTTCGAATGCTCAGCCAAAATAAACTAAAAGTTACCTATGCATGAACGAGGGACCTCAGAATTTAGCAAGTAAAGATATTTTTGTAAATCTAATATATTTACATTATCAGGTTAGATTATGTGGATGCAATAACTTTAGGTTTTCGTGGTGTACTGAAAAAACAACAGTGCTACTGACTAAAATGACAATAAATATAGATAATAGACTGCTATTTTTTTTTTTTTTTCGCAATGAGATGACAAAGAATTGTTGAAAACAGAAACAGGGAGTTGGTGAAGAAAGTAATTTTAAAATGCTTTAGTAAGTTGATATGTTTTGTATATTTACAGTTGTGATGGAATCTCATTTAGCAATGTTCTTGTCTTTTTCTTTATTGTGTTTTTTTTTTTATTAAAGAATGATTTGTCCAATCAAATCAAACCATTAGAGGAAATATGCTCCAAACAGCTTTTTGTCATAAATGTTTCATTTCTTTATCCTAAAAAATCATAAATCAAATAAATTGCGTGACTCTCTTTACCCTTCATCACATTAACCCCTATCTGTATTGATAATAGAAACGGCACAAGTGTTCTTGGATTTTCATTTATAATAATAAAAATGCATCACCGTGTCAAACATATCCATTTATTATCTCCTATTTTATTTCTCTAGACGGAATATTCATTCTTAAGGTCTTGCAATAATCTTGTTTTTAGATGAAGAATGGCTGATATTATACCCCAAAGAAAAGTTTGACACTCGTAAGATTTCACATCAAAATAACTATGTCTTAAATAATCAGAAATCTATGGGTTCCGTCAGATTATTAAGGACACTTTAGGGACTTGTTGTGGTTCCGAAATCATCCGATTTCTTACTTATGACCAGTAGTAGAAAAAAGATTTAAAATAAATTAATACAAAATCGTTCCATTTAATGCTTTTCGAGACATAATTCTGAAAAAATTAATGATTCGTAAGCTTCTTGAGATGTTTATAACCATCGCCAAAATGAAATGAAATTCCCGCTGAACAACAGGATCGTTAAATGATAATAACAAAGCTTTATGTTCGTTACAACTTATTTATTTGAAATCAAATTAAGCAAATATATTGCCAAAAGTGTTTATTCAATAAAAGAATTTAGACATAAATATTTTAGATAAACTAGTAAAATGTAGGTTGCACTTTACAAAAGGTAGAAATCACGTTTTACTGGCGTGACTTTGAATTCGTTGTACCATATAACTCACAAAATACCTTACCTCAGAGAGCTTCACGTCAAAATTCACATATTACGTTTTACCTTTATTCTGTAATTAAAGTATATCATATATTTAAAGTAGCTTACATACATTTTTAATATGTATTATTCATGATTTTGCAAGACCTATCACCTACTTTATATTGCATACCATATGTCGCACCCCTAAACCTATATCGCAGAGCCTATATCGCACCCCTACTCGGAATACACTTTTATTTTATTCGGAGTTCTTCAGGTGCGTTCACAATATGCTAGAAAATACCATGTGTAACATATTCACTTCACATGTAATCATAAAAAGCAATGGTCAAACCTATATCACACGCTTTATAATTAGACTCTGGGGATGATATTGGGTACTCGGGTTGATATAGCATGTGATATAGATTTGACCATGTATTATTCAACATAAACATTCCTGAGTTATTTAGTTGGATACCGATTCTTTCTTTTCAACGTATTTCTAAATAAGTCTTTGATACCAATTTTGATGCACAAGATGTGCACACTACGTGGTTTTAAGATTCACAGCTGTGCTGAAGGTCTAAAATGTTGAAAAACTACAATTATCCTAAAAATTGATCATGTGAATTGGAAGGCCTATTTCATCTCACGGTCAGTATTCCGATAGGTACTAATTGTGCATCCCTAATGGTAGAACTGTTTATGTACTGGTATGATTCAGAATTCATACAATGAGACAAGAAGAAAGTTGCCCACTAAATTTTTTCTAACAATACTTATTTCAGTTAATTCTTATATAACATATATCACATCGAAACTGAAGATACTGCATATACTATGGGGGGAAAACAAATGCAATATGAAACATAGAACTTTCACGTCTGGACTAAATTCTAAACTGCTATCGTCAAAGGTGTCTTAGAAAAATAATATTTGATACCAGTTTTGATGAACAAGATGTGTACATTTCTTCGATTTACAACTCTTAAGTTGTGCTCAATGCCTAAAATATTGAAAACCGAAACAATAATCCAAAAGGTTGAAAAACAAATGCCAAAATGACCAAAAGGGGTTATGCAAAAAACATGCACGGCGGAGATACTAATTAGTTTTTTCAAATTTTACATTGTTGTAAAGTGTGGATTTTGGGCTAGTATTGAACTACTAGCAACTGAGCTCGGGATACCCTCGGCGACTTGGAGCCCACCAGCAGTGGTATTCACTCAGTGGTTAAAAATAAATTCTTTGATACCAGAACTCTCACTGGTCCGTTAAACTTCATTGCCCAAAGATAGTCTATTTTATGCATCTTTTCACTAGAATTTTTGTATAATTAAAGTCATTTGGTTGTATCTTTTCACTTTCAACTAGAATTAAACAATGGTCGGTTTTGGTTGGTTGTATTATAATAATCTACCGAAATGTTAATCATGGTTGAATTTTGGTTAGCGCCAATTATATGATGGAATAAAGAGAAAAGAACCAACAGAAGTGTTGGACAGTCGAACAAATGTACTTCAAAAAATTACAAAAAACATCAGATTTTCCACCAAAATTATGTTTATTTTATGTTTTGAATTATCTTATTTTCATATTAAATGATAACTGGTGATAATATAAAAACTTGTTCTCGTTTAACTTATTTCAAGCAACCACAAATTAGTCATATTTTGAATTGAAGGCAGTGAAGTAACGCATAAAACAAACAAGAATGTGTTAACACCCAGCTTACAAGTTCTGAAAATAAATACTATGCTGTATACGACGCATTTCAAGGAGTTACCTCTCATCAGCAGCATTAAAACCGAAACATTTGGAAGACAAAAACCAAATGTATTTTAAACAAGAAGTACTCATAACCAAAAATACCGAAATAGGAAGCCAATTCTGAAACTGACACTGAAAGGAGAGAGGGCTACAAATTCTCCTGCAAACAGAAATGATATACGCAAATAGGTCCGTGTATAAAGCGGCCAAACATTTATATTTGCATAACATATTATACATGGACCCGAATATTTGTTTCAGCACACAAAAACTAAAAGCCATTTTAAGAAAAATGATTCATTTTATCTAGAATAGTAAAGACGAGGGCAAAAAAGTATGTGCACTGCTTTATCTGGCATGAAGGACTGCCTTTTAAATTGCGACAAGTGGGTGTGGTGGAAATGTTTTGAATGTTTCACTAGGTTCCAAAATGGTAAGAATTCTTCTCTTTTTATCAGAGCGGAAGAACCAAAAGAGTCTTTTTTTCCAGCTCTTATATATATATATATATATCGATATTAGTTTATTGTGTACTAAGCATCATTAGATCACGCCCACTAACAAGTAATAACAATCTGGTCAATTCCGTTAGACTTTTCGACAAAAGATTAGTCTTATATTGTTCAATTTATTTATACCAAATTCCCACCTCGTTATTTGTTAAAATTGACAATTTTTTTTCTCAATTTGTCATGCTTCCGAAAACTTTCACTGCGAGTGCAGATATAAACGCTCCCTTTTATAGACCTACATGATGCCTTCTTCAGGGAATTTATAATTCAATATTTTTTAAATTATAAGAAATAATCATTTTGATGTCGATATTGCAGGATAAAAACAATATTATTGCACTTTAGAAGAATACATGAAATATTTGTATTCTCATCGGAACTGGTGTTAAAATGCTCGGCAGAGCATCTGTAATTCCTTAGCCTCATACACATATTTTTATATTTAATATTGTCGTTACCGGTAGGGGACTAATAAAGAATGAGAAATATCGGATTACTTAAAAGATACTTATCTTCTCCTGAACCATAACACACAGAATTATACTTTTCGCCGGGATCATTATATAATTCAACCGTCGTAGAGGACTACTACTTTTTCGTCGTCGTTTTTCCCCAGCCATAATCGAAGACTGCATTTTCTTACCATTACAGGATCCACTCCTGTAAAGATGTTTTGGGAAAAATTGTTACATATTTTAATTCGCCAACATATTTTCTTTTGAAGGTTGGAGTGGTAAATATATATCATATTCAGTTTCGATAGGGACTAAGTGTACTAAACAATCACTTATTTTGTCGGTGTTCAATATACAATTAAGGCCCTCATTTGAGGTAGAAATCCAGATTTGGCAACCCGAGAGAGGATGTTTTCACGAGGGACCGAATTACGCAGTTGTCTCCCTTGGGGGGAAATTGGGAAGTTTGGAGGTGAACAATAGGGTTGTTTCCCACGATTATACAGTTGTCTCACTTGCGAGAAGAAATAAGGATGTTCAAATCTGAATGTCTACCTCAAATGAGGGTCGTAATTGTTTTATTATTTTTAGAGGTAACCCTTAGCTGAGTTTGGATACCGGTTTGTTTTAATTGTTTTGATTTTTGATGGTTGTGCTTATTAATTCATCATTTTATCTTTAACCGGTTTTGATCTCGAGCACTGCTGATGAGTTGTCAATCAACGAAATGGCCATACAGTGCATAAAATTTATTTCGGTATTTTGTGATACGTTTTATTCCACAGGAGCAAGACATAATTTGACTCTCATGACTTTTAATGCAGACGAATTACGCAGTTGTCTTCTTTGCGGGGGGGAAATTGGGATGCTTGGAGGTAAACAATAGGGTTGTTTCCCGGTGAAAAATAGAGTTGTTTCCCGCAATTTTACAGTTGTCTCCCTTTCAAACTTTCAATTTATTTTTTAATCACATGACAGTTTTCATCCAATGACAGTATTTTAAAATATTTAAAAAAAATAAAAATATCATTTGCTCGTTCAAATTTCCGGACTTTTGTATCTTTGTACGGTAGAGGTTGTAGAACCGTAACAGGTTTATAACCACTCTAGTGCATTAGCTAAGTTGCTAGATTTAAGAACTACTGAACCAACGATTCTACCCCCGGTTGGTGTGGTAGGTAATTTTGGAATTAAAATAATGCTTTACTGTTACGCATGTAATTTTTATCCCCGCACTTCGAATGAAGTTCAGTGATATTCAGTCCGTCTGATAATCTCCAGAACTCCTCATTCATTTCTCATTTTATGCTTTTAATTTCTATACAGTATTATTACATACTGTATGTAGATGCGCAATAAGGTTTTCGAATTTTGATTTTTAAAAATTGGGGTCCACATTGGTCGAATTTCAAAGATTGAAAGTTTAAGCTTGTGACCTAAACTCCTTATACATTTTTCGTTTTATGCTTTAATTTCTATACAGTATTGTCACATTCTGTATGTAGATGCGCAATAAGGTTTTGGAATTTTGGTTTTTAAAAATTGGGGCCCACAGAGGTCGAATTTCGAAAATTGGAATTTAAGCTTGTGACCTAAACTCCTCATTAATTTTTTACGTCATGCATTTAATTTCTATACAATATTGTCACAAACTGTATGTAGATGCGCAATAAGGTTTTAGAATTTGATTTTCAAAAATAGGGGCCTACACGGGTCGAATTTCGAAAACTGGAAATTTAAACTAAACTGCTTATTAATTTTTCATTTTATGCTTGTAATTTCTATACAATATTGTCACATACTGTATATAGATGCCCAATAAGATTTTAGAATTTTGATTTTGACAACTATTTGCCCACCGAGGTTGTATATCGGAAATAGTGAATTTAAGCTTGTGCCTTAAACTCCTTTTTTATTTTTCATTTAGATTGAACAAATTTATTTGTATATATATAATAGTGTTCTTTACTTTCTGTAGATATGCGAAAAGGTTTTTAATTTTGAAAATCTATTAAGGGATCAAATTTTGGGACCGAAAATGGTGAAATTGCTAATTTTGCTTTGTCTCTGGAAATACACATTCTTTTTTTGTTTCAGTGGTTTCATTTTGTATAATATTGTTCTTCACTATGTGTAGATGTGCAATAAGGTTTTCAATTTTGAAATTTGATTCAGGGTTCCAATTTTCAGACTGAAATCGTCAAATTGCTAATTTTTCACTGTTAATTGTTTTTGACTTGTGCAGTGCGGGGATTGACATCGTTTCTGATGGCACCAATTTCTAGTTAACCTTGTTACCACGAAAACCATTGAACACTTACAAAACATTACGAAAAAAAACCAGTTATTTGATGAATTGAAACAACTAATTTGTCCTAGGGCAAACTTTCTGAATAATAATGAGAGATATTTGTTAAACATTTTTATGTGGAAATAATTATCATTTTTAGAATATAATGTTCAATAAAGTGAAGGAAAGAGGTTTTGTACATAATATTACATACACAAATATGTTTTTACTTTTGCATGACAAAACTCTTTTGTCATATAATTGTTTTGTATGTCGCTCTTATGTATGTGTTACCGAGACTTACTGGAAACCATGGTATGAATAGCAATTCTATATTATAGGATTATTGCACGAATATTTGGAAATATTGTCCCGTGTAGAATGTAATATCGCACGAACCTGCAAATAATCTACTTCGACTGCAAAGTATCGGGCTGCATGCAAAGTTAGCGATACTGATTAAACTTTACCTCTATTTTGGATAGTTTGATATCACTGAATGTTTATTTAATAAACAATTAAAAACAGTATTTTTTTAATTATATTGATAAAAGGCCTCTGTTGAAAAATGTTTTTGGATAATAATTTTAGTCAAGAGTAGTAAGTAAGTAAATTGTATTTTACAAAACATCCACGGCATAATAAAACAAAACCAAAGTTAAAAATAAGCAGAAACTGTTTTCTGAGCTCCAACAGCCACCGCACAAGTAGCAATGCCTCGCTATGCGGAGACTGTCGTGAGACCAGGAAACGAAATAAATAATAAGCAACTAAGCAAGATACACAAGGCATTAAAACAAATTACTAAAAACCAATAAAGGAAAGCAGAGTAATGCAACAGGCAGCACCACAGTTACACGTTTGCCCCCTCCCCCCCCCCCTCACACACACCAGGAATTGATATAGTTCCTGAATTGATCAAAGGAGGACATGGCTCTTGCTTCATTGGGAAGGGAGTCTTTTACCATATGTTGTAGTTCTAGGTCTGGGTACCTCAGCAGTATTCACATACCTGAAATTATATGTACTGTTATTTATCACAACTAAATGTTATATGAATAATGGAATTTTTTTTGTTAATTATATTGAAGGTCTCCAAGGCAATAGTACGCATTCGACGGGTTTTTAAAGAGGGTAGATTTTAAATTTCCAAAAGAGATTCATATGAACTTTGACAGTCTTCATAAATGAAACGAAGCGCACGTTCTTATATTTTTTCAATTCTTATATTCAGTTATTTACTTTTGTAATGAGAGGATGTTATGGTTAGTTTACAATTTTGAGAAAAAAAACTTGATAACAACAATTTGCTTTTCTTCTATGTTTCTATGATTTTCTTTATATTGCTAGTGTTTCATCTGATGTTTCCACAAAATTTGAATCTAATTTACTATATCTAAAGTGAATGAAAACCCTATTGTCTTAATATGACCATTATGAATGTCTAAGATTTATATCAATCTCAGGTTTATGTTATAATGGCAAGGGATCCGCATCAGGCAATCGTCTCAAAATATCTTTCTCACCTTTACAAAGATGGTATTAGCGATTGTCAATTGCGGTTCATTGTCGTTAATGTTATTTTAGCAATTACAAAACTTCTCAAAAACAGTCCGTGTAACAACAAAGATTAGAGTACATATTTCAGTAGTTTTGCTGGGGGTAGATGGATATTTTTGCACTTCCTGTCAATCACCAAAAATAAACCATGAATTGTCTTGTTTAAAAGAAAGAAAAAGTGCATACATATTACGAATACATGCGTCAGTCTTTGTGTCAACCGATGCTCTTTTTAATATTTTGGGTCGTCTTTTGGATTTCTCGTGGGATCTGAGCAATTATTTCTATCAATCTTTTATAGCAATATTTTCATCTAAAACTAACTTCTTTTCCCTTTAGGATCATTTATTGTACATATCTGTCTGATTTAGAAGCATTTTATCTCTGGAGATGAATTTATGATCAATATAGGGATCTTTTTGACAATAAAGGTCTTCAAGTTTTACTATTCATAAAGAAATAACGGCAAACGTAAGAAAAGTAATCAGTCATTTTATAGATGGTAGTAATACGGTATGCTCATGGAATTTCATAACAATGTCTTTAGCAAACTGTCGAGGGAATAATAATAGCTGATGTCATGAATTACTAAGAAAATTTACCTAATTTTAAATCCTCAAGTCAATATTTTTTTCTTGAGACAAAGTTAATTCATTTTTTCTTTTTCGTTTTAAATTGTTGTTTCTGTTCTTCTTACTACATTTGCTATTTGTTTTTTAATTAAAATTAAATTTAATCATTTTCAAAGGAAAAGAAATAGGGCCATGTTCCATACGTTTTGTTCATTTCCTGGGCGTGTTGTAATGTTCAAAAAGTTGTCTAATGTCTTCCTATATCTATAGCCAATTATGTGTCCTCTAAAGATTTCCAACTAATGTGTACAAAATAAGTTACTAAAAATACTATATTTATTTGAATATCGCTTTGGGAGACAGTTTTAACACAAAGAATTATATTCTTTAGTCAAAATTTAAGTATCAATAAATATTTATTTTTCCGAATACTAGTAAATTTATGATATTTTACCGTGATTAAGTCTCATGAACCAAAGACGCAACTGCATGTATACATGTGGTTTTAGATTAGAAGGCGTTCGAACTTTGAATTCTTCTTGTGTCCACGGTTTGGTGCACCAAAAGTTTACGAAGTTCTATAAAGATTGTAGAAGCTTGGGACTGAAAAGGAACGATCGAATTTATTAATAATTACATTGAAAAAATACGTAATTTTAAAAATCACTCAACTAAAGCAAGAATTCTTGTCACCTTATGTCACCGAAAAGATGAATGAAAGCAAGAAGTCTTGTCACCTTATGTCACCGAAAAGATGAATAAAAGAGTAAGTCTATCCATATCGTGTTAGACTAGACGCTTATAATTTCGTTTTTATAAAATATGTAATAGTTACAGACGATTATATTAAAGCTGGGAGATAAGTGATGAAAAACGTCAACTTAAAATAAAAATAATTAAATCAAAGACAAAATTAACAATTTTCTCTAAGCAATTGTCACTCGTATAACAATATTAGTATATGATTGGCAGTGGTGGCGTCAAAATTTGTCATTGAGAGGCGAGAAAACCCTTGGTAATCAAATATAGCGCAATGATATGAGTTCATATTCTTACTTAACACATATAATGGATATTTATTACGAGCGTTGATTTCAAGTCGATGTAGCGATTTTATGGCTGTCACTTATAATATTAGAAATAATTATTTACACAGATTACAATTTTCTTGCCTTTGTATGTTTTTCCGGGAATACTGACATTTCTATTTGGTAGTAAATGAAATGATGGCGTTAAATGAAGAATGATATGTTCAGAACAGAGAAATAAGCTCAATTATTGATAGAAATGGATATAAAAACGTTAACTTATAGTATAATTCCATTCCATGTTATCCTAAGAAATATTTTATGACCTATTGTTTTGATAATGCTGTGGATTTCTCGTAGATCTAGGGCTTGTTATTTGAATTTCAGACCGTGAAAGTAATTATTTAAATGTTAACTTTGGTTTTTTGTTTTATATTATTGAAAGGAGTACATGTACTTTTCTCTGCTTTCTTTCACTCACAGAAATTTGATGTCTAATCAATAATAATTTCATGTTTTCTATCTATCCGAGTATTCGTGAATAAAGGAGGTTTTTGTCGTAACAAAGGATTCCAAAGAATATCGCCTAGAAGGGGACACAGAACCAAAACCATTTTACTTTCAAATGAAAGCGGATACATGTAACCACTTAGACCCCGTTTACACAAAAGGAAAAGATCTATCTTTAATTTCATAAGATCGGTTAAAAAAGATCGATCTCTTTGATTGGACTTAAAAAATCTACCTCCAGACGTAGACTTTAAAAGATCAATCTTTCTTTAAGTGTAAACTCTTAAATAGATCGCGATCGATTTAAAAAAGTACGATATGATATTTTTACCTGCGTCACCAACGTTGAAAGCAGGTCTAATATCCACTCGACTCCGGCCGTCACGCTTAGGGGTACCGTGATACTTTGTGTAATCTGTAACTCGGACTTTATTTAACCAATATTTTCAAAACTCTGCATAGTGTTTATATACATATTGAATATGTGCACCTTCTATTTTGGACTTATTTGACCAATTTTTAGCATGAATTTTTGCATATTGAACTTAGCCAGTTTTCAGCAATATATGCTATGAACAATGCATACTTTGTGTAATCAGTTATCCCGACTGTATTGAATCAATATTTTTCAAACTTGGCAGAGTGTTTATATACATATTGAAGATGTGCACCTCCTATTTGGGGGAACATTCTTACCATGACTTTTTGCATGATGAAGGTGAAATGTAATCGGTCTTGTTAGAAATAAAAATGATGCTGCGCATGTTTTGCACCAAAAACTACACGTGTCACTTCAGAGTAAAATCATGGATGGAGAGCGGTGGCGCTCTTAATGGATTTATAGAGTCACGAGAGTGTGCAGGACCAATTGGAGAATACTCACAGAACATGTAGAAGAAATTTGGAAATATTTAAGCGGATATGTGATGACATCATGGATAGACTTCCGATTTTTACAGAACTCCCCAAGATTGTCGTGCCGTATCGACTTAAACATCTAAAAACACATTACTTCAAGACAAAGAGTAAAGTAAAGAAATCTGGAAGGGAAATTCACACATGCTTCTATTACATCGCTATTTATAGATATGTTTTGTTTATCAACATCGTATCGGTTATTTTCAAAGTCAGTGTAAATTAGGAAGTGGATTTAAAAGGATATTTCCTGAACAAATGTATACGCAAAATGATCTTTTTAAGATCGTTTCAAAGAAGATTGACTCAAATTTCTACAAGTGTAAACGGGGCCTTACAGACAAAAATTTGTTTGGTCTGAATATCCTTCATATTGCACAACTGTCTTAAAAGAATCTTAAAATGACACTAAAAACAATCTCCAAAAGCGATATTAAAATAACAAATGTATTAGTTATTATTAGCATTAAGATGATACATATCAGACTAAGCCCCATTTCACAAATGTTCGTATGACTTATCTGGGGTTGGAAATAGCACTAGCCCGGGACTTGTGTTTTTATCATATTTCATGATATTAAAGCCCGACAGTGTGCTAAATTTTCATCTCAAGCCTATCACTTACCGGATTTCAGAATTGAACAGAGATTGATACGTTTGAACGGCTAACACAATATCAGCAACGTGGATAATGCATATACCCGATCGAGCTGGTAAACCTCTGTAACCTAGAAGTTCTTGGTATTATTTTGACATATCGAGCGCAGTAATTTTCAGTACTGAAAATCCCCGGGCTAGTGAGTGCGTCCAGAAAATGTCAACCCCTGTGTTGAATCATGTTATGATTTCCGGCCTTACAGTGTTTTTTATTTATTTATTGGTGTACTGGAACCAGTTTCTGTAGCATTCCCTCCGTGAGCACCCAACCATTCATTTACTACGGTATTTGAAGCGAAAGATGAATGCTTGCTGTTCACCGATAGCTGCCTGAAGTTGCTACACCCTTCGATTTAAATCACCTTTCTAATACAAAATATAAATATGGATTTTAAAAAAGGCCAACAAGATCATTTATGTATTTAGGTGGGGAGGGGGTGATATCTCATAGAATAATTGACCAACCATATACGTTAACCATTAAAGGGGGAGGGGAAATTTTGCCCTTGTAAAGCTAGTAAACAAATAGTCGTTTGAAAAATTAAGAAAAGTCAAACACTCATTTTAATTTTTTTTAAATGTTTGAACAAAACATTACCAATTCCCAGCTCATTTTAAATAAAAAGGCATTCGAAATATAAGTAAATCAGTGAATTAATTACTACTTGTCAAAGGGTTTCCTCTAGTCATGTTATTACAGAAATAGTTTTGCAATAACACGACAATCTGTTAAGAATTAATGTTTTAATATTGACATTTTCACAACGAAATCTTACAATATTTCTGTCAGATTAATATAAATTCTATCAAGTATTAAAAAACCAATTTCTGTCAAACACTATTAAAACGTTTATAGCTATGTAATGAAAAATTCCGAAGATTGGATGTTTACTTTATATTGCAGGGCTTCAGTTTTGTAATGAAAATGAAGATTTATTAATTTTTTTCCTACTAGGCTCTTGTCATTCCAATGACAAAAGCGGAGTAACTATTCATGAGAGAAAGTACAGAAGGTGGCAAAAACCGGAAATTGGGAAGATTCCAATATTTTTTAAATATTTTATATAGGAATATATAAATACTAAAATATGAATCCGTCAAATTCCGGAAAACGTTCAGGCACGTACTATGTAACTATATGGGTCTGTGGATATCAATATAATACAATTTGCATACAAAACTAGAACTGTGAGTGACCTCACTGAGTGATACCCCCCCCCCCCCCTTCCCTTGCAATACTAGTAGTTGCGCAAAAAAGCTTTAATCGTGTAAAACCCTTAATTTGGATTATCTCAAGCACCCTGCGATAATTATCTTGCTTCATGCACATCTACATATGATGCCTAACCTTCATATAAAGTTTCATCAAAATCCATTACACATCTACATATGATGCCCAACCTTCATATATAGTTTCATCAAAACCCATTGAACAGTTCAGGAGTTGCGCTTACAAGCTTAAAACATGTAAAACCATTAAGTTGGATTATCTCCCTTTGCAAGCATCTGGCGATATTTATCTTACTTCATGCACATCTACATATGATGACCAGACTTCATATAGTTTCATCAAAATCCATTGAACGGTTTAGGAGTTATGCTTACAAGCTTTAACATGTAAAACCCTCAAGTTGGATTATCTCCCTTTGCAAACACCCAGCGATAATAATCTTGCTTTATGCACATCTACATATGATCCCCAACCTTCATCAAAATCCATTGAACGGTTTAGGAGTTGCACTCACAAGACATATGGACAGACAAACGGACAGGGTTATTCCTTTATACCCCCCCCCCCCCAAAAAAAACAAAAACAAAAAACTGTTTTCGGAGGTATAAAAACGGCTGTGCTCACATCTATATAATTATCCCCGATTCGAACTGGCACATTTAATTTTTTGGATTTTATTAGTCCATGTTGTCCGACATCAGAGATTTTATTTACTGGCTGTACAGTAAATCTTATATTATTTTATGTTCCTTGTGACTGTTTACTTGTGGGTGTGACTGTTGACTGATATACAATTGACTTTGTAGATTAATCTGTGACTTTTGACCTTGTCCTCTCTTGTATGGACAGACTTTTTTCTTTTCAACAATCTACTTTTAAAAGCTCTTGTTCACATTTTTACATTTCATAAAATAAAGTTCAGAGGATCAAATGAAGGTAACTTGCTGATAAAACAGATATATTGTGTATATAAAAATAGCTTCTCAACAAACAAACTGGGAAAAAACATGCTTACCCTTCTGGAGCACCCGATGTCGTTCTTGGTTTTTTTGTAGGAATTCACCTTGTTATGATTTAGTTTTTGTGATGTCTGATTCTCTTTGGTTTTCCATCCCTTTGGTTATATCTTTGTAGTATTATTATTCTGTGTAACTGTTCTCGTGAATTTACCAGGATTTTGGGATTTTGATTTTATGGACTTTTTCCTCTCTTCTTTAACTAATATATAGTAGGAACTGATCTATTTTTATGTTACAGTCTATTTACTCAGAGCAGAATAGGTATTAATCCACTTTCATTCAGCCGCATAAGTGCAAGTCCTGATATAATGACTCTGTTCAGATGCGACTGTATACACAGCATATTTTCCCAATACACCAATGGTAGAGGCGGAATTTACAGGTTAGGTAACAGGTTGTTGAATCAGCAATGTCATCTGTCTTTTCTGATAAACTGTCCTTTCTGACAAACTTTTTCGTCTTTTGTGTATTTTCAGCTCACCTGGCCATTTGTGAGCTATTGTCATCACTTGGCATCCGGAGTCCGTCGTCCTAAAGTTCCCTTTAAAGATCTTCTCCTCTGAAACCACTGGGCCAATTGGAACAAAAGTTATCAGCATTGGTTCTTGGGTGGTCCTCTTTCAGAATTTTATCCGATGACCCCGCCCGTCATTCAACTCGATGTCATTCCTGGGACATGCTTACCCTTCTGGAACACCAGATGTCATTTCTGGAACATGCTTACCCTTCTGGAGCACCTGATGTCATTCCTGGAACATGCTTACCCTTCTGAAGAACCTGATGTCATTCCTGGAACATGCTCACCCTTCTGGAACACCTGATGTCGTTCCTGGAATATGCTTACCCTTCTGAAGCACCTGATGTCATTCCTGGATAATGCTTACCCGTCTGAAGTACCTGATGTCATTCCTGGAACATGCTTACACTTCGGAAGGACCTGATGTCATTCCTGGAACATGCTTACCCTTCTTGAGCATCTGATGTCAATCTTGGTTTTTTTAGCTCACTTGGCAAAGCCATGTGAGCTATTACCATCACTTTGCGTCCGTCGTCGTCGTCGTTAACATTTCAGATTTTCATCATCTCTGAAACTACTGGGCCAATTGGAACCAAACTTTGCAGGAATGATGTATAAAATGTCCTCTATCATTTTGATTGGACAAATAACATGGCCGCCGTGTGCAAGTCTCTGATTGGCTGAAACTTAAAAAAATCATCTCCTCTGAAACTACAAGTACAAATGATTTGTAAGTTAATACAAATGATGTTTGTGAGATCCTGTACAAAAATTCCTCATTTCGTATTAATCGGGCGAAAAACATGGCCGCAATTTTTGTTTCTGATTGGCTGAGATTTGAAAAATCATCTCCTCTGAAACTACAAGTGCAAATGATTTGTAACTCGATAGAAATTGATGTTTGTGGGGTCTTCTACAAATATACCTCATTTCAACTTGATCCGGCAAAACAACATGGCTGCCACGGGCAATTCTTTTTTCTGATTGGCTAAAATTTGAAATATCATTTCCTCTGAAACTACAAGCGAAAAAGATTTGTAATCTTTGATACAAATGATGTTTGTGAGGTCCTGTACAAATATTCATCAATTCGTCTTGATCGGCAAAAAACATGGCTGCCATGGGCAATTCTTTTTTCTGAGTGATTGGCTGAATTTGAAAAATCATCTCCTCTTAAACTATATGTGGAAATCATTTGTAACTTGATACACTGGATGTTTGTGAGGTCTTCTACAAAGATTCCTCATTTCAACTTGATCTGGCAAAGAACATTGCTGCCATGGGCAATTCTTTTTTCTGATTGGTTGAAACTTTAAAAATCATCTCCTTTGAAACCACAAGTGCAACTGAGTTGGAACTTAATACAAATGATGTTAATGAAGTCCTCTACAAATATCCCTCATTTTATCTTGATTGGTCGAAAAACATGGTCGCCATGGGCAGTTCTTGTTTCTGACTGGCTGTAATTTAAAAAATCATCTCCACTGAAACTACAAGTGCAAATGATTTGTAACTTGGTACAAATGATTGTTGTGAAGTCAATCCTCCAAAAAGTGTCCTCAAATCTTCTTGATATGGCTAAAACAATGCCATTGGCAATTTTTTTTTCCCAAATTGAACAAATTAAAAGTTTTGTTAATTGGTACAAATGATGTGTTTGAAAAAATCTTTCTACAAAGATTTATCATTTCATCTTCAAAGGGCGAAATAGACAGGCTAGTCTTTAAATGAGATTTTTTGGGCTATTTGTAAACCAGGTGAGAAATACATGCTCCTATGAGCCTCTGGTTGTATTTTGTGATGTCAGATTCGCTGAGGGTTTCTATCACTTTGGTTGTATCTTTTTAGTATTTATTCTCTGTATAACCTTTTCCTCAATTTACCAGGATTTTGAGAATTTGATCTTATGGACTTTTTCCTCTATTCTTTTACTAATATCTTGTAGAAACTGATCTATTGGATCCTTCTATCAAGATACAGTCTTTTCACTGACTTTCAGTGCAGATTAATTTTAAAACAACTTACTGGTATCTGTTCTGATAAGCATGTAAGCTGAACAAGGAATATAAAAAAAAAGAAAGACATATACAGGAAAAGCTGTTCTAACAATGAAGTATGGCTCATTTGGTGGAGTCTTTCCAGGGCACTTTTTTTAAGAACAGCCTCTCACATGGATGCTTTATACCAATTGTCAGCAAACATTAAATAGATCTATTTCGTTACATACACATGTTTGCAACATCAAGTTACCTCGGTTCAATAAATATAGATTTAATTCAGACATGTAATCGCTATAAATATCATCTCACTCACATGTCTATTGGCAATAACACAAGTATGCAACGAAGGTACGAAAATATTGGAAGAAGGGAGGTAACTTCAAAATCCTAATATATTTTGGTAGAAAGTAAAACATGGCTACTAATAAATTTTCAAGATTTTTTCTCAGATGTTTGGTAATCCTGAATACAGAAATTTCAAACTAAGATGAAGATGTGAAAAGTTAACATAGATGGAGGAGGGATTCCCATTTAAGACAATAACAAATATATCGGTCAAAACAAATAGTATTGAGATCAATATAAAACAAATTGCATACAAAAACTTCATCGCTAATAAACATTTATAATACATCAATTTTCTTGATGAATATCCACTATTTGAAGTGGTAGATTTATAATATGCTGTGGAGACATCATTTGTTCTACAACAGCGCCATGTTCAGGAATATTTGTCATTTCAATATTTTGTAAAGTTGCTATGGATGTTGGAACAACATACTGAACAGAAATTGGGTCTACCTGAACTACCATATTCTGACCATCTTCAGAAGGAGTGTTATGAGGTGACATTATATTCAAATTAGGAGCTGCTACCAACTGAACTGTTGGAACATTTTCATCAACAGGTCTTGGTAACATGCTTGTATTTATTACTGGTTGCTCAACATTAATTTCAGATATGATCCGGTTCCTGATTTGTGGAATCCGATCTGGAATTTGAGGTCCTGCATAAGCTGACAGAATTCGTCCATCTGGCAACCGTACAAGTGGTAAAGAAATATTCTGAACAAATTGTATATCTGGAATCTGATAAACTGATTGAGGTAAAAAATGTCTTTGATCAACTTCTGTTATCTGAGAACCTCTAATGTTCTCAGCTAAATGAGGTTGAACAGGAGTTTGATTTGATGCTATAGTTGATGACTGAGCCCAAGAGTTTTCTGAATAAAGTTTCTTGTCTTGACTCCCAGGATTTTTAATAGTCTTATCAATGTGTGTCCTCCTTATAACATTTGCACTGGACCCTCTGAAAATGTCTGACTGCTCTTTAGGTCTTAAAATTTGCTGCTCTGTTCCCTTTTCGACCCCAATGTAAGTTTTACTTTTCTTTGATACAGAAGGTTCAGAGACAGTATGGACAGAGAGTCTCTGATGAAGTTTGTTGTCATTTGGCACTTGATGGGTCTCTAATGAACGACGTTTAGATGAACTTTGACATTGACTTTTGTCTAAACCATTATCAAAGTCTAATTGCCTCCTATGATGCTCCATTCCCATTACCATCGTAACATCATCAGATCTATGATGTGGTTCAATCTGATCATGTCTATAATACGATTTTGATATATTTTCTGGAGTATCAGGTTCATATTCGGATCCTGTATCGTAGGTATAACCTCTGTGTGATGGCCTTGACCTTGACATGTGCTCTTCTTCAGGTGAGAGAATAAATTTAGTATTTGTAGAATGAACTTCTCTGTTTGTATCAATATGTTTGGAATGTTGTTTTTGAACCTGAACAAGTCTCTTAACTGACGGCAAGTCTAAAGTATTATTTGATATCTCCCTATGTACCTTTAAATGACTTTTTAAAGAATCTTCTCGGACAAATGCATCACCACAGATATCACATTTAAAAAGGCGAGCAAATTTTCTAAAAACTGGTTTATCAATTTTACCCTCTGATGTATCTTTTGCCTTTTTGTAGCTGCCAGTACTATTTACTTTCTCAGGAATTTTGTCGTAGCTGTGGTCTGTATGTTTTCGCCTTTTATGACTCTCCAGGTATGCACGATTTCTTGTTGTGTAATCACAAAAGCCACATGTCAGATAATCTGATTTATGTACATTCATATGTCTCTTCAGGCTTTCATTACTACTGCACTTGAGATCACAGATTTGGCATGTGTTATATGGATCTAATGGCACATGGCATTTGGAATGTTCCCTCAGTGTACGTTTTGAGGATGTCTTAAAATCACAGCTTATACACTTTAACTGTCGTTCAGTAGAGTGATGAACTTGTATATGAACTTTAAGATTACCTTCAAACAAAAAATACAAGAGTGAAAAATTCCTAATAATAATACAAGTTTCTATGATAAAAAATTTCTGAGATATATCTAGATTTGAAGTATATATAGATATCACATTTATTACAGAAAGTAACATCTAATCTTTTGTGTCTAATGCCAGATGAAATTAATTCACAGAATCTCATCCCTGCCAACCTATGAATCCTCTCCCCCCCCTCGCCGATCCAATATTTTTTATTTCATAGTTTTTTTTTGTAACAAACAGAATGATTATTTTTACTATTGAAAATGAGTCAGATATTTTTTTTAAAGAAGAAATCATCTTGTCCCTCTTAATTCTTATAAATATTTGAAAAAGATCTAGTAAATATTTTTTTCCAAATTTTTAGTCAATACAACAAATAACTTATTAGATATTATACTTACCCTTTGTAGTGAATTTGACACCACATTTATCACAATTATATGGTTTTTCTCCTGTATGTATTCTCATATGTCGTCGTAGGTCTGACTTGATCTTGAACTTTGACTTGCATGAAGGACATGGAAATGGAGCATCCCCTGTATGTGTTCGTAAGTGAACAGTTAGCTGACTAGATGTGCGACAGGTGTAACTACATAACTGGCAGCTAAAATAAGGGAGGTAACACAAATAATGATAAATACAAACCATATATTTTACTGAAGGCTGAAGGTGTAAGAGTTTTGTTCCTAGTACAAGTATATTTAAGGTACAATTGGGACGAGACACCTTCCCCACTGACAAACAATCAAACTTTAACAAAATACGAATTTTAATTAGAATCATTTTACCAGAACAAAGTAACTAGCTATAATGTTCTCGAATTGAAATGACTAGCTATTTTGTTCAGGAACTTTATAACTGTCACCAGAACAAAGTAACCAGTTAAAAGGTTCCACTGGAACTAATTATTAACTAGTTAAATAGTTCCAGTGGAACAAAGTAATGGCAGAACAAATTGGCTGTTACAAAGGTAGCTATTTCACTTGTTTACCCCTTTGTTCTTCCCAAGATACAACAAATATATTTTTTTTTACAGTTTAACTGCAGAACAAAACATTGTTCTCTTAACATTATAAATTTAATAGCAGAACATCTGCACTCATATGGATTTGATTGACTGATGAATATAAATCCATACAAAGGAGGAACAAAGTAACATAACTGTACCTTTATAGAATATAACATTTATCCCCTTTGCATTTCAACGCTTATTACCTCTCCTGATTTCCTGTGTTACTGTATGATGGGGCATGTCATAAATATGCTGATTTTTACCAGTGTACATATGTATAACCTATTTTCTCCTATTCTTGACGTGTTTAATAGGTGGCATAAAAATTCATAATATTTTTAACCACTTCCGGGTGATTAAATTTCTGCACGGGAATTCCTACCATTTTTTTATGTTTATTGGAAATGTAAACTAGAGAAGTTCCAAAATTGTGTTCATGTAAACAAAATGTGTAGCAATGGCATTTTCTTGAGGTTTTTGTTGAAAATCATAGGATCTTTGAATAACAGTTAAAATGTCAGTCTGAAAGAACTGTCTCAGACGTAAACCAAGATGAGCTAAATTAGGGCGATGGTACAAGTTGTTTTCGTGTAACGTTTTTGCAGTGTTTTTTATCACTTGTTTTCGTATTTAATGGTAGATATTTGTTTCTTTCGTGCTAATTGTTTAAACTGCAATTGCTAGAACATAAGGTGAATGTCTTTTTTTTTTCATTTTTTGTTCATCATGTACAACATTTTTTTTATGTTCACCTGTATATATTCTCCTGCAAGAACCAAGTAAAGTTGAAAACTGAACTAAAATTTTCTCTAAATATTTTAGTGACTTGGAAACAATTTTTTAGGCTTGCATTTTTATGAAAAATAAATCTTTCAGTTCGATTATTGAAATTACATTTTTTGGTAATACACATGTAATAAAAATTTTGTAATTTTGCCAAATTAGACAAACCTAGAAAAAACCCTACTCTACAAGATGTTTTGTGATTGTATGTATGTATATTTATTCCAATTTGAATTAAAAATAGGAATTTATGAAGAAGATGGATTTTTTAGGGGAGTGGGAGGTATGATTATCAAAGAGTCTTTGGCAGAGGTCAATATCAATTTTTTATGTCTATTAAAATTCATATCTACCTCTACAAAAGACTATAATTGTGTAATACTGAAATTCATCAATTTGAATATTTGTGTGCGTCTTACTGATTTTTGAATCTGACACTGACTGTTACTTGAAACATACAGAATTTTAGTAAAACCACGCTTTTTTCATCAAGAAATCAGTTTCTGAAGTATGTGCAACTGTTCAGTGGTATATATACAATCTTACATGTGTGGTCTTTCATCTGTATGTACAATAGCATGTTTCTTCAACGTACTTCTATCTACAGCTTTGTAGTCACCTAGAGAATAATGTTCATAAAAACAGTGTACTTCTATCTATAGCTATGTAGTCACCTAGAGAATAATGTTCATAAAAACAGTGTACTTCTATCTACAGCTTTGTAGTCACCTAGAGAATAATGTTCATAAAAACAGTGTACTTCTATCTATAGCTATGTAGTCACCTAGAGAATAATGTTCATAAAAACAGTGTACTTCTATCTACAGCTTTGTAGTCACCTAGAGAATAATGTTCATAAAAACAGTGTACTTCTATCTACAGCTTTGTAGTCACCTAGAGAATAATGTTCATAAAAACAGTGTACTTCTATCTATAGCTTTGTAGTCACACAGAGAATAATGTTCATAAAAACAGTGTACTTCTATCTATAGCTATGTAGTCACCTAGAGAATAATGTTCATAAAACCAGTGTACTTCTATCTATAGCTTTGTAGTCACCTAGAGAATAATGTTCATAAAAACAGTGTACTTCTATCTACAGCTTTGTAGTCACACAGAGAATAATGTTCATAAAAACAGTGTACTTCTATCTACAGCTTTGTAGTCACCTAGAGAATAATGTTCATAAAAACAGTGTACTTCTATCTATAGCTTTGTAGTCACCTAGAGAATAATGTTCATAAAAACAGTGTACTTCTATCTACAGCTTTGTAGTCACACAGAGAATAATGTTCATAAAAACAGTGTACTTCTATCTATAGCTTTGTAGTCACACAGAGAATAATGTTCATAAAAACAGTGTACTTCTATCTACAGCTTTGTAGTCACCTAGAGAATAATGTTCATAAAAACAGTGTACTTCTATCTACAGCTTTGTAGTCACCTAGAGAATAATGTTCATAAAAACAGTGTACTTCTATCTATAGCTATGTAGTCACCTAGAGAATAATGTTCATAAAAACAGTGTACTTCTATCTACAGCTTTGTAGTCACCCAGAGAATAATGTTCATAAAAACAGTGTACTTCTATCTACAGATTTGTAGTCACCTAGAGAATAATGTTCATAAAAACAGTGTACTTCTATCTATAGCTATGTAGTCACCTAGAGAATAATGTTCATAAAAACAGTGTACTTCTATCTACAGCTTTGTAGTCACACAGAGAATAATGTTCATAAAAACAGTGTACTTCTATCTACAGCTTTGTAGTCACCTAGAGAATAATGTTCATAAAAACAGTGTACTTCTATCTATAGCTATGTAGTCACCTAGAGAATAATGTTCATAAAAACAGTGTACTTCTATCTACAGCTTTGTAGTCACCTAGAGAATAATGTTCATAAAAACAGTGTACTTCTATCTACAGCTTTGTAGTCACCTAGAGAATAATGTTCATAAAACAGTGTACTTCTATCTATAGCTTTGTAGTCACCTAGAGAATAATGTTCATAAAAACAGTGTACTTCTATCTACAGCTTTGTAGTCACACAGATAATAATGTTCATAAAAACAGTGTACTTCTATCTACAGCTTTGTAGTCACCTAGAGAATAATGTTCATAAAAACAGTGTACTTCTATCTACAGCTTTGTAGTCACCTAGAGAATAATGTTCATAAAAACAGTGTACTTCTATCTATAGCTATGTAGTCACCTAGAGAATAATGTTCATAAAAACAGTGTACTTCTATCTACAGCTTTGTAGTCACCTAGAGAATAATGTTCATAAAAACAGTGTACTTCTATCTATAGCTATGTAGTCACCCAGAGAATAATGTTCATAAAAACAGTGTACTTCTATCTACAGCTTTGTAGTCACCCAGAGAATAATGTTCATAAAAACAGTGTACTTCTATCTACAGCTTTGTAGTCACCTAGAGAATAATGTTCATAAAAACAGTGTACTTCTATCTACAGCTTTGTAGTCACCCAGAGAATAATGTTCATAAAAACAGTGTACTTCTATCTACAGCTTTGTAGTCACCTAGAGAATAATGTTCATAAAAACAGTGTACTTCTATCTACAGCTTTGTAGTCACCTAGAGAATAATGTTCATAAAAACAGTGTACTTCTATCTACAGCTTTGTAGTCACCCAGAGAATAATGTTCATAAAAACAGTGTACTTCTATCTACAGCTTTGTAGTCACCTAGAGAATAATGTTCATAAAAACAGTGTACTTCTATCTATAGCTTTGTAGTCACCTAGAGAATAATGTTCATAAAAACAGTGTACTTCTATCTACAGCTTTGTAGTCACCTAGAGAATAATGTTCATAAAAACAGTGTACTTCTATCTACAGCTTTGTAGTCACCTAGAGAATAATGTTCATAAAAACAGTCTATGTCTATATAGAACAGGTCTTTACTAAAATTTTCTTCAATCTTAACACTAAATGAGTGTTTATACAATGTAAATTGATTCACCATTCAATTTAAATTTTTACATTAAACTGGAAATCATAAACAAATAATTAGGTATATTCACAGTTTACTTTAACTATTGATATTCAATGATCATTAGTCTAACTAACCACCCAGATAAGTCACTCTCTTTATACATGTAAATCAAATAATGACCATTAAATACATTTCTTTTTATGGGAAATAAATCAAATCAAATTTAAAGGTGAAATGAAGTAGCTATATGTTTCCTACATTAACAGATACTTCATAGTCTATATATGATACGTATGAAACTAAGTTAAAACTCGGCAAAAGAATACCAGAGCGACAAAAGAGTGAGAAAAGTTTTTAAGATAAAGAGGCAAGACAAACCGATGATAATGTTGAGCACTGTTACCAAGGTAATGAGTCAATTGGTGGTCATTTTGATCACAGTGTAGTGACATGTGTCTAGTGTGGTGGGGATCAAAATTGTAGATCTACTACTACCGCTGGCTAGCTTTGGCAAAAAAGAGAGTTGAGAGCATAAATCTCTCTTGCCAGTACATAGCCTCTACACTGCCAAAACTCCTACAGTGCCTCCTTTGGGCAATACACGGATACTGGGGTGTACTACCTTGTAGATGACTTGGGAAAGTCAAAGGCAATGGGAGAAACCCCAAACAGAAAACCTGGGTAGATTGAACTTGTCAGCATGGTGAATGCAGTCGTCTTAGGCAAGGAGGTCCCTGCAGAGAACTCTACTGGTCCTCCAAGTATTGGGGGTTGAGCTTGAACTCATAAAAAAACTTCACGTTACGGGAACAGCAACGAAGAGAAATTCTGCTGCCCTACATGCCACAGTCAAAAAGGGCAGTTTAGTAAGTACCAAGGTCATGGCCATTACTTTGTATTGAGATTCCTAGACATTTGGACTAAATGTGTGGTCAGTTATGGTGCAGGTCATGAAAACATGTGCTAACTCACTGTAAAGTAACAATAGACAAGTTTCCAATTGTATATTTTCATATATATACAAATTATCTGTATGGCCTAAAAACCCATATCTTTATAACAAATATATAACTTAGTATGGCCTTACAGTGTTCACATTGGAAAGGTCTTTCTCCCATATGTACTCTGATGTGTAACTGTAATTTATCAGCACGGCTGAATCGCTTTTCACATATTCCACAAATGAATGGTTTCTCCCCGGTATGAGTTCTGTGGTGCCTAACAAGATCCTTTGAGTAAACTGTAGAAAATTTGCACCCTTCCACATTACATGTGAATTTTTTAATTCTTTCTTTGTAATCAGATTTTCTTGAAGATTTTTTTGGGGAAGTATCTGTAAAATATAATCACATAAAATTCTGAAAATTCCTTTTACTGTCATACAAAAATATATGGTTACACAGTATTAATTGAAGTACCAACATTGGTTGAAACACTATTTCAAATGACTTTCCAGAGAATTAGAGTGGTTCTTTATACAAAGAAGAAAAATAGATTGAAATAGGTGTGGACAAACTTAAGGGAGATTATACATTATATAAATATCACATATTTGAGAAGGTGACAAAGCAGATTGTTACCCCAAGAAATTTATTCTCAACTGAGTCAATGGATTTTCAAAGGGTAACAAATGATCTATCGTAATTATATTTTCTGACAACATAAAATTACCATGTACATCATGTAATCAAGTACAATATAATTAAAATCTTTGATTCCTTAAGTTTGATAATTAAATGCAATAAACTTGTCAAAATGCAGTATGATAACTTAATTTTACAGAATTTTACAAAAAGGGCTTGATTTATGAAAATTTTGGCATTAAAAGCATTCAAAAGGGTATCCAGAGCCCAGTGTGACCCACAGAGGAAATCATGGTGCACCACCATGCTAAAAATACCTAAGGAAACCACTAAGATATTACCCATATTACCTATAGTCTGTAAATGTATTGTGTAGTCAGCATGCACAGGTGAAGTACCTATTAATGCATTTATTTTGTTCAATTGTGTTTTCTCCTGGACTTTCTGCTGAAAATAGAAACATAAATTTGCTCATTAAACAGCAATAATTGGATTTACTGTTCTTGGGAACCTTGATTACTTGAACTACCCACGAATTGTTTTTGTCAGAACGACCAAAGATCCATACTGTTTCAGTAGCAATTTCCGACCAATCAAGATATATGATGCCTTAACAACATAAAAAGAAAGATCGTTCTTAATGCAATTTTTTTCGCCAAATCTGTACAGTAGTTTTTCAAAACGTCAAAAGATTGTTTTACTATTTTTTCTTATTTACTATATTACTGCTAAATAAAGTTCATTTCTACATTACTCCAGCCTTTTAAAGACTTACCTGTACTGATGGAGAGGGAGTTACTTCCCCTTCCTCACTGCTTATTGGTATAAAATAATTTTTGTCTGGTGTTCTGTGTAAGATGTACTGTATCCCTGTTGGCATCTGCTCTTCTCTTAGCTCTCTTTGATATTTACTCAATGGTGTTGTTTGAAGAGCAACATCATGTCTATGAAGAGAGTTTGTTCCAATTAAACCATGTCTTATATCAGTAGAACTTAAAATTTCAGAATCTCCTTGGCCTCTATTAGTATTTTGTTGAATTATACTTTGATTAGAACATTCCAAATTTTCTCCAACACTACTTAAAGATTCACATTCTTTCTCTGAATCAAGGCGTTTATTAGCAATATTTCGAACAGCCTGTCGTCTGTTTATTTCATTGGAATTTTGCTCCCAAACTGTTGTATTTTGAGCTTTTAAGGTCTGCATATGTTTTAATTTATTGATATGGTCTTGATTGATTAAAGAAACACCCCTCTTGGGCTTCACTGCAACTGTATCACTTTCTATTATTTGTGTCTGTCCTACAGCTGTAACATTGACATGACCAGACATTTGGATAACTGAAGCTGATGTTTTGGAATGGGTGAGAATATTTTGTATGGCTGCTGAATCTATAACATTCTGGGAAATTACAGGCATATGAATGATTTCAGCTTCTGTCATATGGGTATTTTTATTGTCATTTTTATTTGGTTGCTGATTGTCAAGGGGAGTTCCTTTTGTTTGTTCAAGACTTAAGACTGGTGTACATGTAGCAGTTGCTGTTAAGTTTACGTCATGATGGACAGAATGGTTAGTTCTTTTCAGCTGACTGTATTGGTTCAGGACTTGGCTTGGCAGTCTACTTATTTGGGATTCTATTACAAAGTCATCTGAGGCATGACTGCTTTGAAGTTTTTGACTCTCTGACAAAGCATTTGAACTGCTCAGTTTTGAAACCATTAACACATTGTTAGATGAAGTTACTACTGTACTCGTTGCCTGCTGAGAATAAGTAAGAATTCCACTAGTATGAGGAACGGAAATGTTGTTGCAGCTTTTTGGATAATCTGCTTTTTCCTGCACTGGACTCTTTTCAGGATGGATAGTTGATGATTGATCAGTGTTTGTTATAGACTGGTGAATGAATGCTGGAATCTGTGAACTTGAAATCAAAGAATATATCCCATTATGATCAAGGATCATATGTAAAGTAGGTGGAGTAACATCTACATGTACATCAGAAGGTTTATCTGAAAAAGAAATACACAAAATAGCATTATAAACCTTTTTGTACAGGGGGTAAAACTAGAGGCTCTCAAGAGCCTGTATCGCTCACCTGGATTAAACTTTTCACCTTGAGCAGGACTAAAAGTGTTGCAGTCAATTATAGGGTTCTATGTTAAACTTAGTTCAGCTGTGGCAGTCATCTTGGTTGACGGTCCAGGTCAATGGTCACATTTCTAAAAGAGAACCATCTAAGGACCATTTCTTCTAAGTCTTTTTCCAACTGGCTAAGTGGTTTCAGACAAGAAGATTTTTAAATGAGTTTTCCTATAGGGTCCCATATTTAACTAATTTCAGCTGTGGCCGCCATCTTGGTTGACAATCCGGGTAATCGGACACATTTCTGAAGGAGGACCATCTAAGGAACAATGCTGCCAACTTAAGTTCCAATTGACTCAGTAGTTCCAGACAAGAAGATTTTTGAGTGAATTTCGCATAGGGTCCTATGTTAAACTAAGTTTGGCTGTGACGATGACGGACGACGGATGCCAAGTGAGAAGAATAACTCACTTGAGCTAAAAACGTGGTGGATAAATTCTTGACACCAAAATCTACTGAGGGATATAACAAAAATTCATGCAAAGAAACAGCCCTTTTATTGCCTTACTTCTTGGTCACCATGAAACTTTCTGACAACATAGAGAAAAAGCCTTTCAACACTGAGACTGTGAATTTGAATCTAACTAATGTCAAGGTGTGTTTGACTCCAATTTTACATGAAAAGGATGCCTGTTTTCCTATCAAAGGTCATTGTTTCTCTCCAGGTATTTTAGCTTCTTCCACCAATAAAAGTTTGCCACCAAGACCTGTTGCACTAAATGTGGTGAAAAGCCCCGATAAATCAAATCAATTTAGTTTTCCTGTCAAAGGTCAAACACTGTCACCTTGTAGTAGCTCCTAGTTGTTACTGTATACAATAAAGCTAAACATTTATTGGATGAATCATCATCCAATCAAACAACCAAAATCACTCACATCATCATTGAACCTAAGGACAATGTAACTACATCAGAAGCTTTCAAATAAACAATGCTGAACATGTTCATTGTTCACATAATTGAATAGTGCTCATTGACCTCCATGTAAAATTTTATATCTTTAATACAACTATAATATTTACTGTCCAATCAGACAAACTGAAAGAATATCTTTGAACCATACTACCTTGCTGTTGATGGTTTTTTCTTCCATTGATTTCAGATGTCATCATCCCTTTTAGTTCACATGGTTCAGCTGGTAATTTTTCAGATGACATTCTGGATGAAACTATTCCTGACATCACAGTAGTCATACAAGATGATGGTTTATCTGGAAAATTTCGAGCTGACATTTCAGATGACTCTATCCCTGCTGTAACTGTAGACATACCAGAGGATTGTTCTGCTGGTAATTTTTTAACTGACATTTCAGATGGCAATACCTCTGACATCATGGTTGTCACAAAAGAGGATGGTTCAGATGGCAATTTATGAATTGGCATTTCAGATGATGCTGTCCCCGACATCACTGCAGTCATAGACGATGATGGTTCAGTCTCAAATTTTTTAGCTGACATTTCAGATGATATTTCCCCTGACATCACAGTAGTCATACCAGAGGATGAGATAGCTGGTAAATTGAGAGTAGACATTTCAGAAGACACTATTCCTGACATAACAGTCATACAAGAGGATTGTTCAGTGGATAATGTATGAGTTGACACAAAGACATCGGATTCTTCCAAAGCAACAGAGGAAGGATAAACTGATACATTATTGGATTCTGATGAAAGAGCTCTACTACAGATTTCCACTGGAGCACAATGTTCATCATCATATCCTGCAAGGGATATACATGTACCAGCAGAATCTACTGCTGAAGATTGTTTTTGTTTTTCTAATGAAAAGATTTGTACATTTTCAGCAGTCCCTAACTGTAAATCTTTTGAATTTTTAAATAAATGGGAAGAATGGCTAATGTCATGATCATATCTATGGCATGCTGTTATTTCAACATCTGAAGAGTTTTCAATGGGTCGCAACGTCCTAATAGTTTCTTCATCAATATTTGCTTGTATGCTTAGATCTGTTAGTTTGAATAATTGTGGATCTGCTGATTCAGATGACAAATTGTATTCCTTGTCTTCATCATCTGTTATTGATGCATTCTGACCATGAGAAATAGTATATTCTGTCTCCCTATCAGAATTCTTTGTGTAATGATGGAAGTTCAAACCTGTTTCCGAGATATTATCTGTTGTGGTCTTGGGATTATTGTCATTATCAAAAGACAAAATTTGCTGATCACCTGAGGGGTCATTCTGAATTATGTTACTTCCATCTACAGCTGCATCTCTCTGCTTATTCTGAAAAAAAAGTAAAAGCTCCTTCAGACAAAATATATGTTTGTGCACCTTTCTTTTAATCTACTGTTAAGTCCACACAAGTGATGTAACCACAGTTAATTTACTGGCAGTGGCATTAAGAATTGAAGGCTTGTTATAGGACATGTTTTTTTTATTCACTACTGCCAATAAAAATTGGCTACATCACTTGGGTAAACTTTATTTTCTCATAAGATATCACTACCTAATGTAATGGAAGCATAAAAATCCTGTGAAATATACCAAACATTACTTCATCAAGGTGGCGTCTAGAAAAACTGTTAAACAAGCAAATTTTAAAATTGATTATACCTCTGAACAAAGGATTACCTATGTAAGAATGTGTCATCCTTAACCAAAATTTCCAACTATCAGATTAGAGTTACATAATTATATCAAATTAAAATTCCTAATAGGAATGGTAGAAAGTTTAATTATTAATTATGTTTCTAAACAAATGTAGGTCTGCAAATCTTCAAAAACAATACTGAAGTGTGATCTATTGAACAAACTGTAGATATCAGAAGCATTCAATGCTTTTCTTCATGTTTTAATTACATGTAACAGTTATCTTTTTTATTTTGTAGTTATTATAATAAAGTCACTAAAGACATAAAATTAAGACTTAATAAATAATAAAAGCAGATAAAACACTGTTCCTTTATTAGATGATTATAGTGGTGATGTATCACTGGAATAAAATCAAAATATACTCCAAACTGAAGTAACTCATGTATAAAATGTAGTCCCTGATTACCGTACTTAAATTCAATTAAATATATCATCATAGGTTACCAAGATATAAACCTGATTGAAAAACTTTATTGGAATCATCCATGTATGAAATGTAGGTCAATATGTCCAAAATTGTATTCAACTCTGTTCTTCTAAAGAAAAAGGATCATAGCTTTGCATTCATCCCTAATTTATCCAACTGGTTTCTGAGAAATGGATTTATACAAATCTGGATATGTACAGATAGACTGACAGGTTAAATCTGTATGTTGCCTCTATGTTTTTTAAACAGGGCATAAAAATCTTCAGTATTATAGTAAATTTGAAGTAATTCTTCAGAAGTGCTCAAAGTTTTTCTTGACTTTTGATTTCAAGACAAGCATTACAAGAACCTCATATAACAATAGCTTATCATTCAATACTAAATCTTCATGAAGACTGGTATTACACCATAATCTTCTGAAGATTGGAAATACTTTGAAATTTATATCAAAATACTTACAGTTTTATTTTTGTTTTTAATATAACCAGCTTTCTGTTTTATTGAAGGACAAGTCTCTTTCTTGTGAACAATAAATTCATCTAGGTCATTTTTTTCAGCTAGGCAAGCTCCACAAATATGTCTATCCATTATACCTAATTTTCAAAAATGGAAGCAGACCTACAAAGAACATGTAAAAAAGTATTAGTATTTATCTATGCCAATGCAATGATTTTGTTACCCTTTTTAAAAATTACACCCTCCTTTTCTTTTTGGAAAATTCATCTACATTTTTTCTGCAATTTGGAAAAAAATTCATGGAAATACAATGAAAATGAGTGAAAGCCAGCATTCCAGACAAAACAATTATGCATGTATAGCTTTATTTTCAATAAGTAATAACTCAAACTTTGTTTCTCTTCTTTAATTCCTTTAAACATGTTGACAAATTTCTCTAAATCATCATTGCTGAGGTCTCTAATATTATGACAAATTGTCATTGTTGCATCAAGGTTAGTTTGGGTCAGTCTATTCCTTTATTCAAAATATCAACTACACGATTTTTCAGATCAGATTCTATCATTTCCCCCATGAGAGTAAAAAAAAATGTTAGTCGATCTTCAGAAATACGACCAACATACCATAAATTAGTACAAATTTTTATCAAATCAGTGAAATAATATTATACTTTTACACTTTTACTACTCTATTTAACTATGTTATCAAAGCTGGTCCATATAATGTTATATGGACCGCCTCGTTTTGGCGAGATCGATTAAATTCGATTAAATCCCAGAAAAGTATAATATAACAAATAGTATATGACACTTCGGATCAAATGTCAGTATATGGACAGGTTGGTCGCCCTCCAAAAATTATATGGACCTCAGCTATGCTTCGGTCCTTATAATTTTTGTCGGGTGACCAACCAGTCCATATACTGCCATATGACCCTCAGTGTCATGAACTATTTGTTAAATATTAAACAAGGAAATATCATCAAACATATAGTCTGATATTTTGCCACTACTCAGGCGCCACTCTATTTAGGCATGTGCTCCCATTGTCATTGATGTTTTTTTATTCGTAACTCTTGTAATTTTTTGTTCTTAGATCTTAGCCTTAGTACAGTCATTTTGAGTAATTCTGCGAATCGTCCTATTTGGCGCATTAACATGAAAATGATTTGAATGCGCTGAATTAAACGCTGCGCCAAATTACCCAACAACATAGTAACCTTAAACTTATGACAGTTTTTCCTTTTCAGAGTGGTATATTTTTTGTGTTTACAAAGGCTTGAAAATTATCCTCTCTTTGCATAATTTTATGAAAAAAGCTTACAAATTTATTATGACAAATTTTTCATCGTGTTTTGTATTCTTTATGAAAATATAACATTAATCTGCATGAGGCTTATGGGTTCTTATTTGCCGAACACGTAGAAATCTTTGTGATCATGGTCTAATTAAAGGTGCAGGTGAAATATCAGCAAATATTCGACTGGAATTGTCGCTACTAAACCTACGGAGCTCGGAGTTATGTACAGGGCACCAGTTATATGATAAATAGTGCCAAAATAATGAAGGTAAATCCGTAAAATCACTACAAATAACCGAGTTGTCCACCATCTCACAATTCCGGTTCGTCTACCCAGTGCGTGATGTGGTCCCTGGGGAAATATTTTTCATTTCGCTAGCTTCTTCATCACGAAAGAATCCAAGATTTTTGCTCTGATCAGAAGTAATAATTTTTTAAATTATTTATATACAAATCCGACATCATTATTTATTGTCTTATTGAAAATAAAAATAAGAATATTATTCGGTGTTAAGTTATGCTTTTTATTCGTTTTCCGGCTTTAAATATGATCCTTAAATTCAACATTTCCGACCAAATGTGCTGATAACTTTGGTACATAAACACTGTCACCAAAGATACGCAATATGTACCGTCCGCCCATAGGTAAGGTGAAAGAGTGTGAAATGTCACGATATGTCGAAAGGAACATTTCTTGTCAGTGGAATGTTACCAACCTATATCATGATAAAAGATGCATCTTCAGGTATAAGTGTACAGTAGAGCATTATTTACTACGGATACATCAAAGTCCGCTTCATATTTGGATTTGTTTCTCAAAATAGACAATGAGGGACATCTGAAAACAAAACTTTATGACAATACTTTCCCTTCTTGAGTAGCAATATACCAGCATCGCCTGCATATGGCGTCTACGTTTCTCAGCTTATCCGATATTCAAGGGCATGCGTGAGTTACCATGACTTTCGACAAAGAGGAATTTACTGCTGTCATAAAAGCTTCTTAACAAGGGTTTTATCAGGGATAAGTTGATGTTATCACTTAGGAAGTTTTACGGTCGTCATCACGACTTGATTGACCGTTACAGTGTCCCAATATCTAAGATGATGTTGGACCTGTTCCTACTGTCTTAACATTTCATGTACCTCCACCGATTTGTGACTACCACCGGATTGACTTTGTTGACTGACTTCACGACGGGTGCCGTATACGGAGCAGGAACTGCTTACCCTTCCGGAGCACCGTGACTGAGTTCACTCCTGCTTTTTATAGGAGTTCGTGTTGTTCATTGTTTTTTATATTTCGGTGTTTATTTGTTGCGCTTGTGGTTGTTATTTGTCTTCCTGGGTTTTGTCTGTCTGATGGATGGGTTTTTTGGATTGCTCCTTAGGTATATTTGTCCTCTTTTCTCATAAAATTACCTACCGCACTAACCGGGAATCTCTGGTACAATAGTAAACCGCTCTTCCGACTGAGCTAAAGGAGTCACTGGCGCAGCTAATGGAGGGTGGTTATAAACGTGTTACGGTTCTATAACTTTTATCGTATTCGGTTACATAAGCATATATATGGTATATCCGTTGATCTGAGAATATATTTGTTTATATACATGTAATTAATGCACTGCCATATGATGAACTAATCAACAAAGTATCCTCAAAACCTCTCGCTGTTAATTATTGTAATGTTCGAAATGTACGCAACTACGTGAAGATTGTGATTAACCGATTAATACAAATATTATGCTATATGTTTAAATTTGATTATATAAATTTGGAACAAAATTCAATTTTTTTTTTATAAAGTTCAAAGTTTATTTTTAAAAGTAAGACATTTAGACTAATAGTAATTCATGAAAGCGTTCTCTGCATTTCGTCGCATGGTAACTTTTGCCTTTTTTTCTTTCGCAACTGTGCTATACCAGCTTCACTTCAGATATAACGGATTCCAGATTATTGTATTCTCCAACTGTAGGGATTTTGTAGGGTAATTTAAATCATCAGTATAAGATAAAGACCAATATAGATTTAGTCGTCAAACCATTGAAATCGGAGTCATTTTAACTTTGTATTTGTAGCTCTTTCTGTCAAAAGATCGTATCAATTAACTATGGTTCATTTGTAGATGCATGACTAGTTGGTAACGAATTCAATATTATATAAAAAAATCTATCAATTCCGAATGTGATTGCATCAAACTTCAAAATGATCTCGATGCAGCAGCTAAGTGAGAAAAGGACTGGTTGATGGCTTTCCATCCTGACAAATGCAGGATGGCGCAGGAATAGTGTCATAATGGCGTTTTAATGCCATCGCATAATTCATTTACGCGATGTCATAAATGCAGCTGCTAAGTGGGAAAAGGACTGATTGGTGGCTTTTCATCCCGACAAATGTACGGTCTTATCGATGGAGCAGTCAAGTGGGAAAAGGACTGATTGGTGGCTTTTCATCCCGACAAATGTACAGTTTTATCGATGCAGCAGCTAAGTGGGAAAAGGACTGATTGGTGGCTTTTCATCCCGACAAATGTACAGTCTTATCGATGCAGCAGCTAAGTGGGAAAAGGACTGATTGGTGGCTTTTCATCCCGACAAATGTACAGTCTTATCGATGCAGCAGCTAAATGGGAAAAGGACTGATTGGTGGCTTTTCATCCCGACAAATGTACAGTCTTATCGATGGAGCAGTTAAGTGGGAAAAGGACTGATTGGTGGCTTTTCATCCCGACAAATGCACAGTCTTATCGATGGAGCAGTTAAGTGGGAAAAGGACTGATTGGTGGCTTTTCATCCCGACAATGCACAATCTAATCGATGCAGCAGTTAAGTGGGAAAAGGACTGATTGGTGGCTTTTCATCCCGACAAATGCACAATCTAATTGATGCAGCAGCAAAATGGGAAAAGGACTGATTGAAGGCTTAAAAAATAAGTCATTTTATGGTTTTGACCTACATTTCACAGTTCAGTGAACATGGGAAATAAGATGGTAAATCATCAGGATAAAGTTTACATTGTTCATTCCCTTCTTTTCTATGAAGATGTGGTTGTATCATCATGACACTTGGTACACCTGTTATTCATGATTTGAACTTACTAAAATTTATGTCATTTTTAGGGTATTTTACTATTGTACTTTGTAAGGTAAGGCCAAAGCAAGTTAGTTCTTTGTTTGCCATCAACTTTTTTTCAAATGGAGGAGGCTATGAGGCAAACAAACAAAAAAACAAATAAAACAAATATGAAAACTGGCTGTAAAACTGAACTCTCCTTGGCCAATGTAGACTTTAGAGGTATCAAAGTAAAGTTGTAGAAATTGACTAAACATTCATTTCCAGCCAACATATGCAGATTCTTTTCAATGACATTTCGATACTAGACATAAACATATTAGACTGATAAAAAATGGATGTTATTAAACTGTTTTATTAACCAACTAGGTATGATTATAGCTAAAATGCATGTGTATTACAAATTTCCTAACAGGGCCATTATGACAAAACAGGCCATTATTAAATAATACGATTAAAACAGCCCTAATACTACCAAAACGGCATGTGTCATACTGGTGACGTCGTCCTGGTTATATAAATCACGTGATCTATATTGCTTTTCGGCCCGGTCCAATACTAAAAAAGGCCGTATGAGCCCTAGGGCTAATACAGCCTTTTCACTTCCGGTCGTTTCATTGCCAGTCCGTATTGGAAATATTGGCCCTATATTCACATCATTGCCAGTCCATATTGGAAATATTGGCCCTATATTCACATTTGATGTATGTAATACAGCATTCAGAACAAGTCTGTATTGAAAAAGTTGGATTATTTAATAAAAGTGTTATGAACTGGCTGTTTCTGTATTGGCACTGGTATAGATTCTCGGTTAGCTGTATTGGCCCTCGAATCTACGGGTCTCGAGGCCAATACATCAAACCTTGAATCTATACCAGTGCCAATACAGAAACAGCCAGTTAATAACACTATATTATTAACCAGTAGGGTAAAATACGTTAAAAATGCCTTATCTTTATGAGCAAAATGAATGCATTACAGCAGGGCCATTACAGCATTTTGTTCATAATAACCGGGCCATTACAGAATTTTTTTCATAATAACCGGTTATTACGGCTTTTTCAAAATGGCTGCTTTTTTTAATACTCCACTTGGAAATTTCAGGATGAGCAAACTAGAACATTTTAAAACATATTTTTGAAAAAAAACTATCCGAAATTAATCTTTAAAACTGTTCTCACAGGTTTTGCTTACTTACCATTATATTTGTGCTATTCGGATTAATGCAAATGCTATATACAAACTGGTTAATAAAAGTATTAAGAAATGGGTGTTTTCATAATGGCCCTGTTATATGTCCTCGGTCTGTAATAATGGCCTTCTGATGCTGTAATGGCCCTCGGCGTTGCCTCGGGCCATTACAGCAACCCTCAGGCCATTATTACAGACCTTGGACATATAACAGGGCCATTATGAATAATGGCCTTCTGATGCTGTAATGGCCCTCGGCGTTGCCTCGGGCCATTACAGCAACCCTCAGGCCATTATTACAGACCTTGGACATATAACAGGGCCATTATGAAAACACCCATTCATTAATACTATATTATTACAGGGCTGATTATGAAAAAAACAGGGCCATTACAACAAAACAGGGCATTATTACAGGGCCGATTATGAAAAAACAGGGCCATTATGAAATCAGAAAATTAAAGATGGCTACACATTTCTGAGGATTTTGTTGCATGGAATTTTTTGTTGTTGATTGTGCTGATCCTAGAATTCTGTTTTATACTATTGACTATAAAGCATTTCTATTCAGCTGGAATTTGTTGAAAAGACTGTATTTTAACCTTTTTTTCCAAACCCTAAACTGATAGAAATTAGCAGACTTCATGTAAGAAATGCCATGTCTGATGACAATAAAATAAGAGTTGCATTGCACATTGTTATACTAAATTTGGTTAATAACAGTATTAAGAAATGGGTGTTTTTATAAAGGCCCTGTAATGTGTCCTTGGTCAGTAATGACCTTCGAGGCTGTAATGGCCCTAGGCAACATTGCAACCTTCCTCTGGTCATTATTACAGACCTTGGACACATTACAGGGACATTATAGACACCCATTCATTCATTTTCAATACTATAATAACAACTACATGTATAGTACATTCAAAATGACGGAACGACGACGAATTATCCGGTTTTAATCAGCAAATACAAAAAAATTACCTTGTTTGTTTAACAAAGAAATGAAGAAAATCCAATGCGACCAATGATGCCAAATATGGAATTAACTTGCTTTGGCCTGAAGTGTTGTAGGAATAAACTAGGTAATTTGGGTTAATTGTAACACATTCATCATATAGTAGATGGCATATCATTTTGTCACAATAAACCATGCAGAGGAATATTGCTAATGAGAGGAATTCTTGATTTTCTTTCATAAACAGGCATCCAATTAAATTAAAATTCAAAGTAAAATGAATTTTTATTTATGCAATTAAACAGTTTTTGAATGTGCAGTTGTTTAAAATAAATAAATAAAATAAATAAAACGAAAGAAGTGTATGAACCATTGAATTTTGTCAAATTTATATCACCTGTGAAACTGGTACCCAAGACTAATGACTATACAACTGAATTTTTTCCTGCCAAAAACCTGAAACCAGTATGGGGATTCTAAAATTTAACCAGAAATGAGCATCAAATTCAGAAATGTATCGTGATTTTGAAGTAATGATACGACAATCGTTGGCGTACATGATCAATGCTATTGATGCATGGGTGAATTGTTACACCTCTTAATCAAATCAAACAACTCATACAGCGAGAATTTGAAGAAAAAAAAACACACACTACCCAATGTTTTAAATTTCATGTAAAATAAAAACAAAATAATTAGAATGTAATACATTTATTATGAAGTACATGTATATGATTTAAATGAAAAATTTACAAAAAAAAAACAATTACAAATTGTAAACAACAATAAAAACATGAAAAATGAAACTTTAAAAATACAAAATATTGGTGGGTGATATTTTCATCAGTTTTAAAAGAAAGATTTCTTATCAAAAGAAACAATGAAAGAGTTTCCACCTGAATGTCAATGTTTTTATAAAAAAAACACACACAACTAGGCAATGACATAAATATACATCAAATAGATAATGATATATAGCTCTGAATTTTGTTGTTTGTACAGCAGATCCATAGAAAAGGAAACACACTTTAAAATTATAAACTTTTCTTACATAGGGATATTACTTTACCAGTAATTATCAATAACACTTAGTATGGCCCTATATCCAGTGTGTATTTATTCTGTAAAATGCTGACATTCAGGGATACAGACATAATAATTTTTTTAAACTACATTCACAATCGGTACAAGCATGATTTTATTGACATAGATATCTCTTTTCTTTGAATACCCTCACCATGACTTGATTAAAAACTTCTTATTATTATGGACAGTTTCTTTTTTTAAAATTACACTGACATTTTAGAAATAAAAATTAATAATAAAACTGAAAATCAAATAAAGTCAAATAAAGTCAAATAATGTTTAATGAAATATATTACAGTTATGGATAAAAATGAAAACATTTGAACACTAGTATAATGCTGATAAATTCCAAACTAAAAACACAAAGCTTTGGTTAAAAACAAAGGTACAAAACAAAAGCAAGCTATGGATTGCAATATTCCTCCAACAGTTTCCATTGGACAGCTAGGTTGAAGAGGAGCTTTGTATCCAAAATATGTGCTACATCAGTAGGACCCATACATGATGCTCCCACATGTATGGGACATCTACATAAATTGTACCTAAACCTTAACAGTGCAAGAAACTCCAACAATCCATTATTTTGTAACAATAAAATCCTGATAATTTAAATTTAGTATGTGTGCAAACATCAGGTAAAGTAAAAAAAATATATTTAAGTTCGAAACTCTAGACGGACAAAATATGTCCCTCAAATACCAAATTAATTCCCTGAACTTGAGTATGTTCAACATTCATCAATTTTGTGAAAAATTGATGATATGCATACTTTTGGTATATTATAAATAAATATAAAACAGATTACAGGGATAAAAAATATGCCCCCAACATTAAAAACACTTTTTTCAATGGTCTTCTAAATTCAAAAAATCAAGAAAATAAAAAACTATTTACTGCCTGGCATAAAATAAATTTAAAAAAGCACAAATTCAGCACTATTTCTAAACAGTATGGGCTTTTTTGTCTTGTAAAGTACATGAATGACAATGCATTATTTACATAAGGAAAATATTTACATATCTGGAGATTTTCTGAAAAAGATTGTCCAAAAAAATGTAAATGTAACCTTTTCATACTTTGTAATCTCACTAAATTTAAAATGATAATTTGCATATATATACCACTATTAAATATTCCAAATCTTCAAATGTTATAAAAACCAATGCATTATCTGTAACTACTTGTACACTACTTCTAAATAATTTCATGTTATTCATGGATAATGTGTGATCGATGACATAGCTGCCAACATTTGTGATCAACATGAAATGTTTATTGCTGTTTTTCTGTAGCACTCGACTTGCTATCGGATGAGGATGGTAAGACACTACTCATCATGGTAACTATACTGTTGAAAAGCTCTTTCAAGTAGTTCCAAATCATTGCCCAACTGTAACAAAACAAAAACCAAAAAGACTTTAAATATTGAATGTTATCATTAATTTCAGTGTACTTCTGTTTATTGTACCGGTAGTATAAACTGTGTTTACAAAAATCTATCCAAACTCGCAGATAACCAAAAACATTTTCTTTCAACACTCATTCTAAATCTATGTAAGAAATAGGTATGTATGGTATGATAGGAAAATAAAGGTTTTTCCTGGAATAACACAAAAGGTGAGGCAACGGTGCCTATATTGATGTGTGGTGAAACGAAATTGCAGCAAATACTTCAGATACTGAGATTTTTGTTTGTTCTATTGTTTTCTCTTTTTATTTTGTGTTTGTTTTACACATTCAGTCTATTAACAAGAAATTAGCTTCAAATATAACTTACTCCACTTTGTTCTCCAAAACAAAACTTAGAGTAATAATTGTTACACATGTGAATAAGATGATCATTGCATAGTCTGGGTTGTAATAACGACTGATGTCTGGTAAAGATGGTTTCCATGCCAATTTCCGTGGTAATTCCCGGGTTCCACTGCTAACTGGAGATTTCTTTGAAATAACTACTTTTTCTTCCACAACAGTCCTTGTGACTGTGCCAATATCATTCTGTGAGGTACTTTCCGTCTGTTAATGACCAAAAGAAAAAATCCCTAAGCCTTTTTTCAATGGGAAATAATAATTTTTTTCAACATTTTTTAATGAATATAAAACTTTTAAATATCAGCTTTCAGAAATTAAATTCAACATTTTGAACTCCATGGGATTTTACAATTTTGGACTTCATCCTGTTTAAGTGTTAGACATAAAATATCATTTTACCCCAACAGGAAATAGACAATAACAGTGCATTGACTTTTTACATAAAATCGATATATGGATGTGGCTTAACCCGAGCATTTTCCCAGATTCGTGCCGAATTTGTACATCAAATTTTATGTCAATTCAATGCGCTGTTATTGTCTTTATACTTCAATCTTTGGTGACGTTGGTTGATATTAATACCAATTTCAACATTATTTATTTTTAAGAGGCCCCAATTGATTTGGCGGGAGAAGTCACCTTTTCAAAGATTGATGAGCAGGTATACATTGATAATCGCAAAAGATTATCTAAAATAAACCTTATTAAAGGACATTTGACTCAACTGTTTTTTATTTCAAAAATAAAAAATAAGTAACAAGAGAATAAGTATTGAAATTTTGTTTTAATGATTGAAATCAAGTTTGTTCATTTCAGTCCCTTCAATCAGGTCAAATAGGTGTGTCCTAAATGTTATATACTGTCAGTGACCGTACATCACTTGTAAACTGTCAATGCATTCTGACTGCTCAGATAGAACGATTGCAGTGTAAAAATAATTTTCATTGATACCTAGTTTTGCAATAATGCTGAAAAAGGAACATGTATATGTTAATTTGGAACATAACTTTACACTAGTACACATGTATGAAGTTTGAAAGCAGGCATCATTTTGAATATCTTACTGAATTAGAAGAGAATAATACCTTTGATGAAGTCACTTCTGTTTTGACTTCAGAATTTTCAGACTTAGATTCAATAACTGAACGTCTAGATTGACGGGGTCCTGTTGGTGCAGATTTCCTTCTGGATGGGGATTTACTGGGTGTACGACCTTTTGACCTGGAACGTCCAGTTCTACCTCTGCCTCTTGACGTAGAACGTGATCTAGGCTTCTTTGGAGACTGAAATGTACAGCAGAACAAATATGTGAATTTTCTGTACAACACCACACTAGAGCTACATGCTCTATTTTTTTTACCATGAGTTAAAACTACAAAAGATGTAATTATTTTTATGCCTCATTTCCATGAAGATGACATATTTTCATCTCATAGCAAAATGCTTACATTTATATCTGAAATTTAATGTTTTTACTATGAACTCACATCTTTTTTTCAAATAATATGTAACAGTAGAAGATATAGTGATTATATCTCACACCAATCAACGCAGCAATATTTCCTTGATGGACAACTCTTCTTTAGTATCTGCTAAGATAAATAGAACCTATATTTAAATGTACAACTTACTGTAAATCTTTTCACAATTTTCTGTGGTACACCTGAAGCAGGTTCCCAAGAATCAGCTTCTGGTCCTTTTCCCTTCCATCTCACCAAATACTCCTTTTTGCCCCTGCTTTTTCTTTCCTGGATAATTTGATCAGCCTTCAATAAATAGATCAAAATGGATGATCGACATGTAATTAAGGCAATCTATATAGCAGTCTATCTTATGTTGTATTATTAAGGAATAAACATTCTAGATCAAGAGAAATTTTGCATAGCATATTTATTTTCTTTAAAGCACCCCACAGGTACCTTAATTCTAGATCTTGACATTTTGACTTTTAACACCCCACAATTTCAGCGTAAAAATAGATTTACACTAACCTGTAAGACACATGTAAAAAATTTAATCATCATTCACAAAAATCATTACTTGTCCATGAGATGAAAATTTAGTAGCCTATCAAGCTTTTATTATCATTAAATATGATAGTCCCCAATAAAAAATCACTAATCATGGGCATCAGGCTAGTGCTATACTTAAGGTTGCTCCATTTATATGCAAGCACATTTCTGATGATGGATTTAGCTGAGATATGTATATACTCTGGAGATTTTTTTTCACGGTAAAAAAATTATGTCACTGGAAACATAGAATTTTTTAAACGTTAAGGTTATTCATAGTTCTAAGCCAAGTACTGAAATTTTTAAAACTGTCACAAACTGACAGATTCATCACTATTCCACCATAATTATGCTGTGGTGTATATACATAGAGGGATACACACCTAACAAAGAGGAGAATGTGACTATTCTATGACATAAATACAATAAGGCTGCTCACAGCTAGATCTTGAAAAGAAAACAATACAGTTTTGTGGTTGGATGACGGATGTATATACAAAGCCTTAATGGACTGCGCTAGTATAGATCTTCTTTAGCTCAGTCAAAGCACTGTTTACCAACACTGAGGTCCTGGATTTATTCCCTCAGTTACCATTACAATGTAGATGATTTTTACAATAGACGAATAGTCAATACACACACACACTGACAGATCATCATTCTACTTATGCAGAAATGCATACAGATGACCTTAGATGTCCACATTATTTATATCACAAAAAATATCATTTGCACCTGATCAGGTCTCAGTTGGATCAGGATATAACTTACTGTCTGTAAACCACAGTACACGGAATGGGTTTTGCAAAATTTGAGTACATTAATCAATGTGAATTGTCTAATCACTTGGCTGATAGATGCAGCTGGCTAAGTCGTAACTAAAACAATTGCACTTATCTGAATTTGTTCAAACATATCCAAAAAAACAAAGACATTTCACCTATGGAATTTCCAATGTAAAAGGGAGATAACTCTTAGAATTTTTTTTTTATATTTCTTCACTAAGGTTGATTTAAATTCATTGAAATAAAGGACTTTTACTGTAAATTTCATATAAAAACTGCCTAAAAAAATTAATAATTTCATTTTAAATCGTCATTTCTCAAAAAATAATCCCTAAAATTTTCTATAAAATCAATTCCTTTCAAATTTTTTTTTTCAATTATATTAACCCTTTCAGTGCCACGAGAAATTCACATAAATTTACGTTCACTGCCAAACTGTTTTTTTTGTTTGTTTTTTTAATGCCGATTGTCCGGTGACGTTCACAATAGCATGACGTTAACAATGGCACAACTATAGCTTCCATAAAGGGGTAAAATAAGGGAATATTGATTCTGAATATGGAAAATTTTCTAGATTTTCAATTTCATGGAATATTCATTAAGGGAACAACCATTTGTTTTTTTTTATGGGAGAGAGCTAGGATGAAATATAATATATAGCTATATGACCTCATCCGTTTTTTGTCATATTATTTACTAATTGCGAGGCACATTTCGTCGTTTTAAACCCATTAGTTGTGATCAAGGTACAATTATTCTTAACTTATTATAGATACTTTCCCTAGTGATATACAGTGAAAATCTCGATTAAACCCCCCCCCCCCCAAAAAAAAAAAGAAAGAGGACCGTATCAATAGAAACATGGGTCACAATTGCGCAACATAATCTGGATAGAAGTTAAAATCGGAAGAAAACTTCTATTGGGTGTGTGACAGATTTCTTGGTTCACTTAGTGTTCTATATTTGTGAACGGATTATCTATACCGCCCCTATTTTTTCGTATCTATCTTAAATTTTTTTCAGTAAAAGAACCATTAAAACCAAGACTTCTTGCCTGAAACACTGTAAAAAAAAATACAATTTTACCCAACAAAAGTCCTTCCTGGCTTCGCACGAGTAAGGTACGACTCAGTTTCAACAAAATTTAAACAATTCTATAACAGTAAATTTTTAAGTATACCGGTATCAGGCTAATTACATATAAGGCACCAACCTGTACTTCCTTATTTTTTTCCGGTCTGGAAATATCAAATTATATATTTCACACATGAGGCATAACAGATTTATTTTGAAGAACATAAATGAGACTCAATTGTTGAATATGCAGGCTTAATGTTTGTTTGAACATACTGGAATATACAATTTTTTTTTCAGAACAAGGTAGACAGAAAAAAATTGTTTTGAAAAAAAACCCAGACCCCCTCAGTAATAAAATGATTAGTCCTAACTGTTTAAGTCTGAATGAATGAATCCGTGAAAATAAAACATATTCCACATCTGTTTTTAGTCCAGTAATGGACAATTGTCGTCATGGCGGTTTCAACGGAGCAAAATACTCCCAATCTGCAAATAGTTCAATGAACTTAATAAAATTTAAGTCAAAGTACATTGTAGCATGCATACATGCAGGATTATATGCAGTCAGTCACTGAAGGATATCATTTATAGAAAGATATCTCTATTCAATAAGAACTGGGTGTTAAAGAAGACTGCGTTTTGGGTCAAGCAGACTTCAGCATATGAATATAAAAAGTTATAGAAGTGCGAACGCGGGGGGAAATTCAATTTAATTTACAAACACGGAAAATTGAATTAATCGATATCTCTTATTTTTCAAGACTTGCAAAATTGTCAAAGTTAGAGTATCCTCTGTGAATTTTAGTTGTAGCACTTTTTGCATTACTGTCATGATTGCTTGTGATAATAAACTTTCATGAAGTCTTGAAACTTGCAAATGATGCAGGTACCCTTGTTATCTTCCTACGTTATATAAAATGGTTTAGATTTTTTTTATGAAGTATCCCGTAAATAATTATAAATATTTTGGTATTAATTCAAAATCCATTGCTAAAGCGTGCATATTAGCATCAGTACTGGGCATGAGCACTTTGTGCTATGGTTAAAACTTTTTTGGACCAATAATAAATCTATGAATTAAAAAAAAATTTAAAGGGATAGGCCATTTAAAAAGGGATATTTTTTTTAGAATGTTTTGTTTTGTTTGTTGAAATGTTGTATTATTTTTTTTTGTATTGTTATTTTTATCTGATAAAAAGATATGACTCACATGAGTTAGTACTGCCGGTAAAATAGAAATATACATGTAAGGTATATATCTTCAATTTCACATCCAGCTTTCCTCATCCACTTTGTCAACACATTTCATTGTTCTTTATATCCATTTGAACATTTTGACCAAAATTTGATTTCATAAAAGTTTGTTGCGAAAAATTTGAGTATTTACAAAAATAAATAAAAACAAGAGACAATTTCATTAGGGGTGGTGGTATTTCATTAAAGGCGGCCAGAAATGCAGGATTATGGTAATACTCGTATACAGTCAATTCTCGTTATGTCGAATCCATTGGGACCTGAAAATCTCGTTCAACTTAAGCATAAAAAATCGAGATATCAGGAGAAATCTGTATAGTTACTGCTGTTGCGGGTCCAAACAGATAATTTGAGTTACCCGGAATTTCGACTTAAATGTGTTCGAGATAACGAGAGTCAACTGTACATCTGATCTATTTTTGAAAAAAAAAGAAAAAAGTGTAATGGAACTTCGCCCTTTTAAGTTTTAAAAAATATAAGTGTAATCCCTGGAAAGAGGGATTATTACCCCGGACGTATCTATGTTTGTTCAAATACTACGTTTGTCCTAATTTACACTGGACGTTAAACAATAATTCATCCATCCATCAAATGCTACGTAATTATCAACTGTTTATTTTTGGAAAAAAAGTTTTAGATTCATTATGGGGATGCCCCTTACCAAACCTCGTCACTGTGTACCCGGCAATGAAGTTTGTGACGTCATAGTAATGCTACGTTATTCCCATTGTTTAACGTCAAGAAAAAAAACAATGGCCCAAAAGTGGCCCCGTGGCAGTGAACGTAGTATAAAAAAAGTGGCCCAAAAGTGGCCCGTGGCACAGAGATGGTTAAATAAACATAGGGTCACCAGCTTCGTTTTCATTGTGGAAATCATTCAACTATAGGTCCTGTCGGTAAAAACACTAAAAATCTACATTTTTATTGCGACAATGTTACGCTTACTTTGGCTTTTTAACACTTATTTTCACTTCATACAATCTAATTTACTAAAAAAATGAATCTGGTGACCCCAAAATTATAAATTTTATATTAAAAAGAGAATTTCAATGGCAATAATATATCTTTCTTTACTTTTTAATGCTATGGACTTGATTTTGAGATATCGTTACTTAAAGTCTAAATATTTGACTTTTTTGAGCGACACCTGCGTGCATTCTATGTATTTACCCATCTGTCATGATCTGAGACTGAGGGCATTTGAAGCACCATATTTTGGGAAGTATTGAAGGGACCTACATTATAATGTTTTTGATACTCAGGTGGAGTTCAGCATATTCTACAGTAGTTGCATGCCAAATTTTATAAAAGTCTGAAATATAGCCCAATAAGATCGACGCGCCGGTGTGCGAGGGACGCCGAAACTCTAAACCGGCAATCGAGGTCAAATTTAAGTGTGTCTTTTAGTAGAATCCTTTGATTTAAAGAACGCGTCATAAATTTTATGAACAATTATGTTTTCACTACCAAATAGAAACTTATAAATCTTTGGAATGGTTCAAGAAGGATTGAACTTTCGAGTCTAAATTTGAATTTTTGAATGATAACAAACCTCCATTTTGAAAATGCCAGACTCCCAGCGTCCTCTGCCAAATGGGTAGAGTAATTTGCGGAGTACGATTTGACCTACTGTAGTATTTTTTTAAAAGGCTCGGACCACAGGGGCCCGAATTCTGGATATTTATTCATTTTTATTTATTTTTGTCTTATTTCATGAGTACTTTTAATAAATATTTATCATAACAATGAATATTCTTAAATTCGTTTATTATCAATGTGAATTTTTAGTACAAGGACGTGGATAGTATAAAGCACATTGATAATAAACGAAGAATATTCGTTGTTATGGTAAATATTTATTAAATGTACTCGTGAAATAAGACAACAAAAATTTAGAAAATAAATATCCAGAAGTCGGGCCCATGTTGCTCGGACCAGAGACTTGTGCAAATATTTAGTAATAAAGAGCTTATTTTAAAGGACTTATTTATATGTAAACTAGACCGACTCAATCACAAACAGAACAAAGGTAGAGTCTAGAAGGGGTTAAGAACAAAAGACAAAAATTAACTACTTGCAAAAAGAAAATTGGAAGTAAATGAACGAAAACATTATTTGCTGAGATTGATCCTCGCAGTAATAAGAACTAGGTAGGTAAGTCTTTATAATTCACTATATCAGAAGTTATTAAAGGCATAATTAAATGTAAATATGATGACTGGACATTACATCACACAATTAGTTAAGTCACAATTCAGTAATGAAAATTCAGGTCAATTTGCCAGTCGAAGAAGGTATTCACAACATATTTTTTAGATATGCAGCTCTTAATGAATTATGTGTAGGTAATGATGTTTGGCTAATCATGCTAATGACATTCGCTCAACGAAATCCATAGTAAAATTTATCCTTGACTATTCTTTTTACAAAAATCTATTTAAAGACTACCCATAGATCATTTAACAAATCTGGTCAGCGTGGGTTTTCTATCTTATACCATCTCTTCTGTTTAGATTATCTTTATAGCCTATTCTAATATGACGTGCCGCTTTCGCTATAGAAACACAATCGATATATGTAAGATAGATTCATTGAGTTGGAAAGATTATGACTTTGAAACTTTATTTTATCAACAAAATACAACAGTTGTGATTTCATGTGCGCTTCCCGCTTCACGCCAACAACGCATTGTACGCATGTATCAATAATAATTGTTCCATTTAGAACACGGTTGTGAATAGGCTATAATGATAATCTAAAGATGGTTAGGCATTATATTATACAACAACGATAACTGTCACGCGAAATGGTATGACCGTTGAAAGTGCGACGTCACAATCCAAGTTAAAGGTATAACCAGGTATATCTAACGCTCGGTGTAAAATATAAACAAATATAAGGCCTAACCATGTTAAAAAACCATTGAGCATGGCACCAATGAATTATTCCTTAACTAAAGATTACCCTCATAAATAAACCGGTAAACAATTAAACTTTCCAATGTACATGATCGCCGCTTTATTTATCACTGAACATTCTTTTTTTCCTACCATAACGCTCCGTATTCCATCTTTGATCTAACCAACGAGATATATATTTTGCAGTCCTTTGGGCAGAAGCGTAGGTTGCGCCTAAGAAAGCCAAGCGTTGAAATGCAAACGTTGGATATAAGTTGGATATATGTGTTGTCCACTTTAGATCGTCCGATATTTTGAGTCACAGGTATGGGTTGTTTTTGTACCTGTTGTAGAATGTGTCCCTGCAGGCTATACATCTTCTGACTTTTGATCCTGGTGCTGGGTACATGTAGCATTTCTTGACATTGAAATGCATACCCCATTTTTTTGTCCAGATCTCTAGTTTCTCCAGATCATGTTTGAGTATTGTATGGAGTAGTATGGTTTAGGACATTTTAGTGAACCTAAATACATAGGGCCCTAGGACCCAAGATGGTGGCAATTTGGGAATCCCCCCTAAGTCTAAATATAGATGATATAATCCGATTAAGAACGCATGACTATGTCACATATTTCGACCAATGAAAAGACTGCAAAATTACATGACCAAATAAGGATGTAGTATAGTATGAGTTTTTTATGCAGCCTAAATATCTAAGGTTCTAAGGTTCCAAGATGGCAGCTAATCGGATCAAGTTTTTTTTCGGAAAAGATTAAGTTGTCGGATGCCAGCTAATCCGCTATCGAATTCAGTATTTACTCTTTAGGGATTAAGTTGTTAAAAAGGGATTGCTTTCAACGCAAATGAAAGCAAGGAATGTCGAAACAAGCGGATCATCATTAACGTCATTTTGTTCTCTTTTTTTATTATTATTTCGATATCCAAAAGAAAGTGCACAATCCAAGCAACCCGGGACCAGTTGCTCAACGTCACAACAACCAGGACCAAGCGAATTTTGAGGGGAGAGTACTAACTCTTTTCCCGCCTTTTTTTCCATGTGAGGATAATTTGGACAGTCTAGGGAGATAACTCTTTTCCTAAACCTTTATGTTTGAATCGGTAAAGTCATAGTTGTGTATCTGTAAAAATGAAAACAACGACATATTATATCAACATTTATTGACAATCATATTCCAGATATATACAACAATAATTTAAAAAATGTCATTCGTAAGTCTCTTTCAGTCTGGCATCGTTGTGCCGCAGAGGAAATGAAGGATAAGGATGAGGTAGAGGAGAAGGAGGAGGAAGAAAAGGAGAAAAATTATAAGAACACAGTTATCGCGGGGACAAACAAAACATGTCATGTTTTGTTCAGATTGTAACATTACGTTCACCAGGAGAGATAATATGTTTCGGCATAGAAGAAACTTTCACGCGGAAAGAAATGTTAAAATCAATGCACACTCACCGCCGCCGCCACCGGGAGGAGGAGGGAACGATCTCCCCTTCGTCTTTCGTCATACCTTTGCCATGATTGTCTCGAGACCGACTTCGTACGGAAAGACTTATTTCCTGAAAGACGTGCTACAACAGACGAAAACGGTGTGCGTATATACCGACCCCTCAGAGGATAGTCTGGTAATACAAGATATGGCAACCTCTTTACGCGGAAATACAGAGAACGGTGGTACCGCGGGTCGATTTGTCCGTGGCATCCCGCCAGACCTGGAGAGCGACGACTTCTTCGATCCTGGCGTACGGAACATGATCGTGTTAGACGACCTGATGTCGACGTCGGCCAAAGACTCTCGGATCAACGACCTGTTCACCGAAGGATCTCACCACCGAAACTTACAGTGTTGGCGCTCAATCAGAACCTGTACTACGACAAGGACCTGACTCAGAGGAGAAACTATCACTATTTGGTACTCTTCAACAATCCCGTAGACCGACAGCCGATCGAGACTCTTGGACGACAAATGTATCCGTTCAGATCGGACATCTTTGTACGCAAGTTCGAGAAGGCTACAAAGAAACCATACGGATACCTATTGGTGGACCTGAAACCTGACACCCCCGAATCGGCTGGACGACGCACCGATCGTTTACAAACGGGGAGAGGAATCGTTAACGGGGACCGAGACGAAGACACGGAAGCAGACCACAAATCGGAAGAATTCACCGATACACCAGACGGCTCCGAGGACGACAGAGAGAATCTCGTAGCTTGCCGAGATTGCTGACTCGTTTTTGTTTATTATGCCGGACTGAGAGACCACATCAAACGGGGATGCATCGCAGAGGAGGAGTTACCTATTGCCAAACGTCAGAAAAAAGATGACGATTCCGACGATGGAATGTACGGGTTCGAGTTGGAAGAGTATTTAAAAGACTTACCGGTGACTGTATGTTGCGCTGACGATCTCCCCGCTCATGTAGGGTACAGACAGCAGAGCTTTGTCGTCAATACGGACTCATGTGCAAAAAATGGAAGTCATTGGGTGGTGTTTCATTTCCCGAAAGACGGACCTGCAGAATTTTTCGATTCACTCGGCGCACGGCGGGATCCTACCATCGTTGCTTCGAGAACGTATTGGTCATCAACGGATCTCAGTACCGCTACACGCCAAACTGAATCCAACCGTATGGGAGTGGCACCTGTGGACTTTATAGCATTCATTTCATCAAGTCGAGATATCGGAACCTTTCGGTGGAAGACATTATGAAAGACTTTTCTACCCGGGACTTAGAGTCCAACGATGACAGGCTGCATGAAAAAGACTTACGAATGACATTTTTATCTCACCTGGCCTAAAAGGCCATGTGAGCTTTTGCCATCACTTTTCGTCCGTCGTCCGTCCGTCCGTCCGTCGTAAACTTTTCATTCAAACATCTTCTCCTCAGAAACCATTTGGCCAATTCCAACCAAACTTTGCATGAGTGGTGTATGGAAGGTCCTCAACAAAGTTTCCTCATTTAGTTCTGATTGGTCGAGAAACATGGCCACCAGAGGCAATTCTTGTTTCTGATTGGCTGATTTTCAAAAATCTTCTCCTCTGAAACGGCTGGGCGGATTGGATCGAGGCTTCATAGGAATGATATATGACATGTCCTCCACAAACGATCCTCATTTTATATTCATCCGATGAAAAACCTGGCCACTGTTGCTAAAAATAGAACATAGGCGTAAATTGCTGTTTTTTGCTAATAACTCAAAAACCGTTACAGATATCGAAAATCTGACATGGGGTAAAATTGATCAGCATGACAAGATCTACCTACCCTGAAATTTTGAAGGAAATTCCAAAACCCATTTAGGAGTTATTGCCCTTTTTTCGTCAAATTTTCAAAATTTTAACATTTTTTTGTCATTTATCTCTAAAACTATTTGAGATAGAAGTGAAATGTAAATTTGAAAAATGTTTGCCATGTTGAGATCCACCTACCCTGAAATTTTAAAGGAAATCCCAAAACCCATATAGGAGTTGTTGCCCTGTTTTTGTCAAATTTCTAAATTTTTTCATTAAAAAATCTTCTCCTCTGAAACCGCTGGGCCGATTGGTTTGAAACTTAATAGGAATGATCTATGACATGTCCTCTACAAACAATCCTCAATTTATTTTGATCTGACGTAAAACATGGCTGTCGTAGCTAAAAATAGAATATAGGGGTGCATGTGTTGTTTTTGGCTTATAACCGTTACAGATATGAAATCTGACTTGGGGTAAAATTGATCAGCATGACAAGATCTACCTAACCTGAAATTTTAAAGGATATCCCAAAACCCATTTAGAAGTTATTGCCCTTTTTTGTCAAATTTTCAAAATTTTAACATTTTTGCATTTATCTCCAAAAGTATTTGAGATAGAAGTGAAATGTAAATTGAAAAATGTTTGCCATGTTGAGATCTACCTACCCTGAAATTTTGAAGGGAATCCCAAATTCTATTTAGGAGTTATTGGATTGTGTAATTTGAGGTCGGGTTCTGTTACATTTATTTAAGGTTCACCCTTATTCCTGGTCAATTTTATCAACTTCCTGCCAGGACTACCACCATCAGGGAACATATTTTTACATTAAACCTTATGAAAAATAAATCTTCAACAAATTTTCCCTGAACAATTGAACCAATTGCAACAAACTTGGTCAAATAGTTGATTAATTGTCCAATGAAAACCAGACTCCAGGTGAGCGATACAGGCTCTGGTGAGCCTCTTGTTTAAATTATTATTGTATATATCTGGAATATGATTGTCAATAAATGTTGAAAAAAAATATGTCGTTGTCTTTTTACAGATATCCAAGAACTATGACTTTAACGATTCAAACATAAAGGTCTAGGAAAAGACTAATCTCCCTAGACTGTCCAAATTATCCTCACACGGAAAAAAGGCGGGAAAAGAGTTATTACTCTCCCCTCAAAATTCGTTGTCACGCATGTGTTATTCTACCTCAACCCGGCCTTCGCTAATTGGTCCTGGTTGTTGTGCCCATCTTGGGCCCTATGTATTTAGGTTGACTAAAATGTCCTAAACCATAGTACTGTATGGTCTCGTTTCTGTACAGCAGGCAATCATCCCTAAAATGTCTAACGGTTGATTTGTATGCTTCAGGCAGGACTGGTCATTTATGTGACATATGAAAAGAAGCAGACCAAGAAAGGTTCCTTATGGAACTCCTGGGTCGACTGACATTTCTTGTGATTCATCGCCTTCAGTGACAACCTTCATTTTCCTGTGTGTTAAAAACACTTTTAACCAGTTGTTCAGAGGTCCCCGCACACTATATTCATCCAGTTTCTGCAAAAGTTAATTGTGAGGCATGTACGGTATCAAATTCTTTTGAAAAGTCCAGGATTGCAACGTCAGTTTGGGTGGTGGAATCATATGATCTCATGAAGTCATGTAGAGTCACTATAATGGTTGTGCTTCGCATGAGTAGCCTGATCTAAAGCCACGATTTAGTAATGTCAATACTTTATGCTTATACCTAGGTGTTTGAGCATGTTTTTACAGAAGCTAATTTAAAAGGCACTGATATTAATTATACTGGTCTTAAATTTTCTGGTTCCTGTTTGTCTCCTTTCTTAAAAACACATGAAATTTTGGCATTTAGCAATTCGCCTGGTTCGGAGTTTATGGATTTTTGGTATATCACAGCTAGACCTGGTACAAGTTGTTTTGAACATTCTTTTAGTATTCTGATATATATTCCGTCCTGTCCAGATGCTTTTGATCTTATTTGAAGATGTGGTGTTGTAGTATCTATATGATTCGTAGCTATAATTCTCGGTAATGCATTGTCTTTAAAAAAAAATGTCTATGGTAAATACTGACTTAAACTGTAAGATCAGTAGTTCTGCCTTTCCTTTAATGTTATGTACTAATTAATTGGCCATTACTTTCCAATGGTGACACTCCTATGTGTCTTATTTTATGTTCTTCCAGAATGGCTTTGTGTTATTGTTTTCTAGCCCTTCTCACTATTATTTATGAGACCCACTCCGCTTTCATTACTTGTCTTTTGCATTCTTTTCGGAAGTGCCTGTAGTTTTCCAGTTCTCTTATCTTGGTGTAATTACACAGCAGAATAGAGGCGAAATTTTTAATTATTAGAAGATGTAAGATTTGCCCTGAAAACATTTCCAATTAATAACCCAAATATGATTTATTCTGCTTTTTATGGTGCCCATATTTTGATGTCGTAATTTCATATTGTTTTGTGTTTCGCTTATATAATTATATATTATTTCGGGTATTATATTCTTAATGAATAGTTAGACTAAGTAATTGTTTAAAGCATAGTATATAAACTATTAATTAGGAAATGTGTACATTGATTGCAACCTTCTTTTGAGAAAACCAACTTCCGGTCACCTTGACTGCGAATTAAAAGTGAACAGGGACAAGATGTTTTCTGTCCCAAGATCTGCCGCTGTGCCTGTAGTTTCTCAAGTTATTTGGAACGTAACAAGGCCAGTCTTGCCGGGAGCTGTACAGAAAACTCATGAAATAACTACCAAACCAACAAACTATGACATGAAGTCATCATACACATTGTCCAAGATGATGCCGAAGTCGGCTACCAAGTTAACATGTTATCTTTCGAGTAAGTGAACTACACCATTAAAAAAGTAATACAGAAACAACAGTTTATTATAATGATCACAATAATGTATTTAAAAGAATATAGGTACAGGGTATGTAATTTAAGTAGACGAAGGAATGTATAATTGTGTAACTTGGTAGTTATGCAACACAAAAAATAAGTCACTAAAAATAATATGAAACAGTTGTGACATGGAAAGCGATCCTGACATCTGACCAAGATAGCCACCACTGCGGAACTTAGTTTAACATAGGATACTATGGGAAATTCACATAAAAATCTTCTTGTCTGAAACTACTTGCCCAATTAGAACCAAACCATGGTGGAATGGTGATAAGGTGGTCCTCTTTCAAAAATGTGTCTGTTGGCCCCGACCTCAGACCAAGATGGCCGCCACAGCCAAACTTAGTTTAACATAGGACCTTATGGGAAATTCATTTAAAAATCTTCAAGTCTAAAACTACTGAGCCAATTGCAACCAAACTTAGGTTTTAACCCTGTGGGAACTGGTCGTTATACGTAATAGGCAATGCACTATCAGGTGAGCGATACAGGCTACTGGGAGCCTCTGGTTTATTGTTTCCAACCGAGATATAAGGCGTCAAAGTAAGCAGTTTTGGATGAAACATAAACTTTTTATTTTTCATTCGATTTCAGTGGGGATTTTTTCTTTTAATTCACCTTCAGTGATTTCATTTGTATGTCAACACATTTTTCTAATCGTTTACAGTTTTGGAAATATAGGTGGTTAAAAGGTCCCAAAAATCAGGGTGGCTGGAATTCTAAGATTTTTGTTGTTTTTCATCTGGTTTTTGTCGAGCCTGCGACTTTAGTCGCAGAAAGCTCGACATAGGGATGGTGATCCGGCGGCGGCGGCGGCGGCGGCGGCGGCGGCGTTAACTCACTTCTTAAAAGCTTTATATTTTAGAAGGTAGAAGACCTGGATGCTTTATACTTTGTATATAGATGCCTTATGTTACGAACTTTCCGTCTGTCATATGTACATTGTCCTTGACCTCATTTTCATGGTTCAGTGACTAATTGAAAAAAAAGTTAAGATTTTTTGTAATGTTAATTTCTCTCTTATTATGAGTAATAGGATAACTATATTTGGTATGTGCGTACCTTACAAGGTCCTCATCCCCGTCAGACAGTTTTCAATTGACCTCGACCCAATTTCAAGGATCAGTGAACAAGGTTAAGTTTTGGTGGTCAAGTCCATATCTCAGATACTATAAGCAATAGGTCTAGTTTATTTGGTGTATGGAAGGATTGTAAGGTGTACATGTCCAACTGGCAGGTGTCATCTGACCTTGACCTCATTTTCATGGTTCAGTGGTTATAGTTAAGTTTTTGTGTTTTGGCCTGTTTTTCAAATACTATATGCAATAGGTCTACTATATTTGGTGTATGGAAGGATTGTAAGGTGTACATGTCTAACTGGCAAGTGTCATCTGACCTTGACCTCATTTTCATGGTTCAGTGGTTATAGTTAAGTTTTTGTGTTTTGGCCTGTTTTTCGAATACTATATGCAATAGGTCTACTATATTTGGTGTATGGAAGGATTGTAAGGTGTACATGTCCAACTGGCCGGTGTCATCTGACCTTGACCTCATTTTCATGGTTCAGTGGTGTGTTTTGGCCTGTTTTTCGAACACTGTATGCAATAGGTCTACTATATTTGGTGTATGGAAGGATTGTAAGGTGTACATGTCCAACTGGCAGGTGTCATCTGACCTTGACCTCATTTTCATGGTTCAGTGGTTATAGTTAAGTTTTTGTGTTTTGGCCTGTTTTTCGAATACTGTATGCAATATGTCTGATAGCATTTACTTTCATTAGAAATACACGACAGGCGAGACATTTTTGTGTGTCAACTCTTGTTGTAATAGGTCCAATATTTCTGTGTAATGTATATTATATTATCAACACTTTATTGAGTAATGCATAATAATGTGTCCACATTTACTTTAATTCTTTACATGTCAACATGTTGTGGTCGTATCATTCTATGCTTGGCAAAGCTCTTTACTAATTTCTACCAGTAATCAGAAGCCATGAAAAAGTCTAAAACAAATAGAATCCTTAAGAGGTTTCTAAGGAACTTATTAGATTAAAGTCAAAATAACCATTCAACAATTTATTTAAAAAAATACCTGGACAAAATCTATAATTTCAAAAAAATGTTTAAAGTTTCAATGTAGGTTGACTAAATTGACATTAAAACTTTAAATTTTCACAATGGAATTCAATTGTAGAAGGTGAAGATCCTGTATTATTTTCAGTGTAATGTTCTTTGCTCCCTTAGGTGCCAAAATAACTCATATACTGAAATTTGTTGTAGTTTGTTCCATGGACCTTTAGTTGTAAGCTAATTCATTGTCCCTCACCGCAACATGTTGCTGGGACATAGAAATGCCGGGCGTCATTGTGTCCGTCTGTCCGACATTGTAAGCGCTCTCACGTCTACATTTCTCTATGAATTTGTATAAAATTATATCAAAGTTGTGATTTAGTATCATCTCGGTCAAGTTTGAATTTCAGTGCTGTACCATTATTTCTGTTGGAGTTATTGCCCTTTGAACTCTGAAAAAAAGACAAATATAAAATCAAAATAAAAAAAACGTAATCCATTGGACAGACAAACCCGGGAAGACAACTGAACAACCACAAGTACAACAAATAAACACATAAAACAATGAACAACACGAACTCCTATAAAAACCAGGAGTGAACCCAGGTGCTCCCAGAAGGGTAAGCAGTTCCTGCTCCATATACGGCACCCGTCGTGAAGTTCAACAAAGTCAAACCAGTGGAAGTCACAAATCGGTTGAGGCACATGAAATGTTACGACAGTGGGAACAGGTCCAACATCATCTAAGATATTGGAACACTGTAATGGTCAATCAATTCGTGTTGACGACCGTAAAATTTCCTAAGTAATGACATCAACTTATCCCTGATAAAACCCTGGTTAAGAAGCATTTGTGACAGCAGTAATCCTCTTTGTCAAAAGTCAGGGTAACTCGTGCATGCCATTGAAAATCGGATAAGCTGAGAAAGACGCCATATACAGGCAATGCTGGTATATTGCTACTCAAGAAGGGAAAATTAACAATAGGGAAGTTGAAGCCATCACGTTTGTCATAAAGTTTTGTCTTCAAATGTCCCTTATAGTCCATTTCAAGAAACAAATCCAAATATGAAGCCGACTTTGGTGTATCTGTAGTATCCTTAATTTCAAGCTCACTCAGGTAGATAAGATGTAGAAAGTCTTGGAATTTGTCGTTATTTAACGATAAACACGTCATCTATATAATGAAAAGTCAAATTAAAGGATTGGGCTAGTTTCTTTTTGTTTTCATGTAGTAACCCTTGAATGAGGTCCGCGTCATATGAGTACAGAAACAGATCGGCAAGGAGAGGAGCACAGTTGGTTCCTATTGGAATGACGATTGTTTGTTGAAAAATTAGACCGCCAAATTCAACAAATATGTTGTCTATGAGAAAATCTAAAATGTTTGTAATTTCATCTTCAGAATACCTTTTGTCAGAATCAGAGTGCTTCTTCATGAAATAAGCCTTTTTTCTACCTAGAACTAAAATTTATACCTGCGTGTGCCATTTTTCTTGAAAAAAAATTGATGAACTAGTTGCTATAAGCGATCTTTTAATTGAGAATGTGGTATGGTAGTGTAGAGAAATCGAATGTTTTTATGCTGTTGCATGTAGGCAAAGATTTTGGTTTTAGATATTGTAGTAAATTTTTTGAGTTTTTAAGAATCCACATCTGATAAACGCCACTGTTGGAATATGATGTTTCACAGTAATTCTGAAGGCCCTCTTTAATACATGTCAATATAAATGTTAAAATCTTTGAAAGAGCTTTTGTAGAGCAATTAGCTGACCCAGCAATGTACCTTTGTTTAAACAGATTCTTATGTAGCTTAGGAATCCAATAAAGAGATGCCAAAGGAATGAAGAATGGTCTTGAGGTTATCAAGGACTACCTGCTTAGTGAGTGTGGTCGGTGTATAAGTTGGGTTACCCGCAGTGTTATCTGTTCCCAATTCGTTTATAAGAAAATTTTGTCAATTTTTTTTGTAAGCGCTCTCACGCCTACAAATCTTAATGGATTTTATTTAAATTTGTATCATAGTTGTGATTTAGTATTTTCTCTCAGTATTTGTTTTTTTAATATATTATATATCTGAATTTATGGTTTTTGTGTTAAATAAATTTTAATTATGTTTATGGAGATGAACAGTTACTTTATAACATTTGTATTAAAGGTTAATTTATTGTATTTTTATTTTAAGGTTCTCAGCAGGTCAGATACAGCCATACTGATATAAATACACCTGATTATTCTTTCTACAAGAGAAAAACTGTACAGACATCAAATGTAAGGCAAGAAGCCAGTGAACCACAAAGAAGAATGTTTACATATCTTATGGTTGGAGGTAATAGATATGTTCATAGTATATTTTAAAATTTCACTTAATAAGGCAAAAAAAAAAATATATGTCTGTTAACTGTTACCCAACCTAGAGATGATCCAAAGCCATTTTGTAAAGTGAAAGATAAACATAACTTATGTCAAAAGTGAAGTTAGAGTTGCCAATAAATTCAATCAATCACTTGACATATTCCAATGGTCAAAATTGCGAATATGACAGTCGTTTTTAAGGAAACTCATGACTCATGTGATGAAAACCAGTCACCATTTTTTTCCAATTTACAGAGATATAAGGCATTCTTTTACTGTGTTTTTCTTTTAAAACATAGGTATTTTACAGAATTTTGCATTGGAATAAAAATGAGATTTGTGAAGATAATTGAAAAATTGTTTTCCCTTAATGATCAGTAGGTTCTAAAGTTTATATTTAAATATTGAAAATAATAGTTATGCAGGGAATAATATACAGGACATTCGAAAAATCCATGTTTTAAAAAACTGAAAAACTACAGGTTTACGATGTTTTCCAGAAAAAAATTTATATTTCTTGAATTAATTTTATCTTAATTTTTTTATATGTTTTACAGCTGCATTCAAACCTGAAACAGAAATAAAAAGGGGGTTGCCGTGCATTTTTCTGAGCTATGGCATGAAATCTCATAATCTCAGGCTGCTTTTTTCCTTTTCTCAATTTTGCCACAAAATTATGGACATATTATGACATTGTTTAATTGTGGCGTCGGGGCCTCGGTGGCCAAGTGGTCTAGGTAGTTCGTCATGACTACTACTGATCACTAGCCTGTCAACGCTAGGTTGTGAGTTCGAATCTCACCTGTGGCGGGGTGTGTTCGACTCCGATCTTAATTGACAAGGATTGCCAATTTTCCTACCGAAGGTCGTGGTTCTCTCCGGGTACTCCGGCTTCCTCCACCAATAAAAACTGGCCGCCGCGAAATGGCCAAAATGTGCTGAAAACGGCGTTAAACCCCAACTAAACAAACAATTGTGGCGTCAAATTGCGGAATTAAATATTTTCCAGCTATATTGTGACTGAACCATTATAACGTCAAACTTTTACTTGACAACCGTAACTATTGTAGCTATTATTTCTAAACAGTAAAATAAAATAAATAATTAAAAGTTATATTGCTTTTAAGAAAAAAAAAGTAATTGTGCTTTGCCATTTTAAAATGTTTTGCAGTCTTTGGTTAAAGCTGTAAACAGTTATGTGACAGATGTACAAAATTTATATGGCGGTTAAAGACGAACAATCTTATTAAATGATAATATACAACAGGCACAGGTCCAGAATTTATCATAGATTAATTAATTATTCCCTAAACAAAAGTTTGAAGCATTAAAATCAATTAAGTAGATGATTACTGTTCAATATCTCCAATGCCAGTTCAAGTGTCAACACCTGTTTAGCATTGATCCTGGAGGGTTTGTTTATCAGACAATCAACTTAAAACTTATTAAAAGGTCAGCAAATGGCTTAGAAGATAGATAAAATAAATTTGTTTTGGTAGCTTTTTAAGATTTTTATGTAATTTTAATAATTGTTGCAAAAGTAAAGTGACGAATCTACTTAAAATTTCATTTGTCACTTTGAAAATAAATTCTTCAGTGACAAAATGGACGAGCGCTAGCTAAAGCCCTAATAAGTGTGCAGTGATTTGGCTAGTGCTAGTCATTTTTTTACCATTTACATATTAAAAGAAATATTTTATTTCTGCAGTCATACGTGTGTAATTAAAATTACATAAAATGTTTTATAGCTTTATACCAAATGATGTTTTTATGACTGTTTACTGTTTAATGTCCAATTATGTATGAAATCCTTCGAGCATTCAGCATGTGTTGACATGAATTCAGAAGGGGAAATATATAACAGTAATCAACCAGATAATTAAATGTACAAAGTAGTTAATAATAAATAATTTCTGCTGAAAAAAAAACAATTTTTAGCTGTGGTTATTGCTATCAGCCAAGCAGTCTGTTTTATGTTGGTATAGTACATTTATATCCATTTTGCTTTACACAGGTGGTGCAGTTGCTGCCACATATGTAGCAAAAACAGCCGTTAATGATGTCTTGCAATGGATTAGTATACCAGCAGATGTGTTGGCTATGTCTAAACTGGAAGTGGAGTTGGGGGAGATTCCAGAGGGTCTAGCTATGACAGTGAAATGGCGTGGTAAACCTGTATTTGTTAGGCACCGATCACCAGAAGAAATTGAAGAACTGAGGAGTATTGATCTTGCTACATTACGGGACCCACAGCATGATGCAGATAGAACACAGAGAGCACAATGGGGAGTGTTTATAGGAATCTGTTCACATTTAGGTATGATATACTAGAAAATTTGATCCTGTTCTACCAGATTTTATTTGACTAGACTGTAGGACAAATCTTCAGATTTTACCACAATGTGCCTTAAATATTTTATAAGACGAGACAGATTGGTGGTCCCTATTAACATTTATTTTTACATCTGGAAAATACAACATAATATAACTACCTCAAAATACATAAACCAAAAAGCTTTTCATATAACTATACAAATTGCATGAAAAATTAATTTTATACACTGTATTTTTGTAGGGTGTATACCTCTGGCAAATCAAGGAGATTATGCAGGATTTTACTGTCCATGTCACGGTTCACATTATGATGCCTCAGGAAGAATACGAAGAGGGCCTGCTCCTTTGAACTTAGATGTCCCAGAACATAATTTTCCAACAGATGATATGCTTGTAATTGGTTGATATTTTGACTTATTTATTTTTTTAAAAACAGTGTCAGGCATACAATGTAAATGTTTTATGTTAATATGTGATTAAAGTTTAAGAAAACTAGGTGGAACTGTTTTTGTAAACCAAAACATATGTCTTCCTTTCACTTTATTCTTGATCAATCTTGTAAAAAAGTTAAAACCAGGACAAGGAAATACTATAATTTGACCTTGAGGTCAAAGGTCTAGGTCTCATGAAGGTCATAATGGTACGCAACACACACCCTCATGGTAATACACCTACATACCAAAGGGTATAAGCCTAGGTCAAAAGACAAAAATGTTGCAACCCAGACAAGGAAATACTATACTTTGTCATAATTTGACCTTGAGGTCAAAGGTCAAGGTCAAATTAAGGTCATAATGGTACGTGACACACACCCTCATGGTAATATACTGAAGGGTATAAGCCTAGGTCAAAAGACAAAAAAGTTATGGCCCAGACAAGCTTCGCTGAGAAGAACTAGAATTGCAATTGCGAGCAATAGCAGATGTCGCCAACGGCATCCATTTTGAAAATTGTATATCGATGATTGCATTTTGTTCGTCATCCCAAACTTAGCCTAGTTATCAATTTTAGTTGAAATTGGACAATGTTGAGTTTTTCGTCATTTTTACCAAAAAATGGGGAAGCTCTTTTAGGAGACTTAGTGTTGGTATCCCAACACAATCATTCCTTGTTTGTCATGTACTTGTAGGGATTTTGTGTCAAAAATTATATAACCATATCCCTCATATTATATTATAGCTATGATTTACATACTTTTGTGAAAATATTTCTCCATGGAAGTTTCGCACATTTTATGGAGATGTAATTATCAAGTATCATAGAATCCATGAAATGAGGGATCTTTGTGGATTAATTTTGTAACTCTAAATTCCTAGATGTACATGGAAATACTTTAAAGGAACAGTGCTAATAACAATCACCACTCAAAAACATTGGTAAAAAGTAGCTGTGCCATAAGTACAAAATCTGTATTCAATTTATAACTGATCATTGTGGTAGCGAGCACTGGGGATAACTTTACACTAATCATAGTAATGCTTCACACAATATGGATTAGCAGCAATGAATAGCTGCATAGAAAGGACATGGTATGATTTGGCCCCTTGAATTCCAAAATCAAAAAGTAATGAAAAACCTACTCACAGCTATCATTAAGTACTCTTAAGATGTATTTTAAGGAACATGATTCGTTTTCAACAAAAAATGTCTGGAAGAGCTGCAATATGCTGTCAAAGATGGCTAATTTCACTCATTTTTGGACCTTTGAATTAAAGTTTTGATATGAGCAACAGCCTTGCCCAAAAAGATATTTCACTGAAATGTGTTTTTATGTAAGACAAACGTATTAAAAAATCTTTTTCAGCAAGGATGTTGCTCATTGTTGTTTTGACCAAAATCTACTGTGAAAACACCCAATTTTTGTCAAAACCTTGATTTAGCAGACATTCATGACACTGCTTTTACATCATGGGAAGTAATTTTGTACAATGATTGATAGATTGTTAAAGTTCAAATCTGAAATCTTACTTTTAATTTTTCATGTCAGATTGGGCTAAATAATGGCTGAAATCCTACCTTTTCCCTTCTGTGAAAAAGTAAAAAAAGGACGAGCCGTTAAGGCCCATATTTGGCCTAAAATATGGCCAAAAATAAAACCCCAACCAAGCAAAGAGATATATTTCTAACAAGAGTGGACATACAAAAATGTCTCGCCTGTCATGTATTTCTAATGAAAGTAAATGCTATCAGTATTCGAAAAACAGAGCAAAACACAAAACCTTAACTATAACCACTGAACCATGAAAATGAGGTCAAGGTCAGATGACTCATGTCAGTTGGACATGCACACCTTACAATCCTTCCATACACCAAATATAGTAGACCTATTGCATACAGTATTGGAAAAACAGGCCAGAACACAAAAACTTAACTATAACCACTGAACCATGAAAATGAGGTCAAGGTCAGATGACACCTGCCAGTTGGACATGTACACCTTACAATCCTTCCATACAAAAAATATACTAGACCTATTGCTTATAGTATCTGAGATATGGACTTGACCACCAAAACTTAACCTAGTTCACTGATCCATGAAATGGAGTCGAGGTCAATTGAAAACTGTCTGATGGGGATGAGAACCTTGCAAGGTATGCACATACCAAATATAGTTATCCTATTACTAATAATAAGAGAGAAATTAACATTACAAAAAATCTTAACTTTTTTTTCAAGTAGTCACTGAACCATGAAAATGAGGTCAAGGACAATGTACATATGACAGACGGAAACTTCGTAACATAAGGCATCTATATACAAAGTATAAAGCATCCAGGTCTCCCACCTTCTAAAATATAAAGCTTTTAAGAAGTGAGTTAACGCCGCCGCCGCAGCCGCCTGATCACTATCCCTGTCGAGCTTTCTGCGACTAAAGTCGCAGGCTCGACAAAAATAACATTTAAGTACCCACTCTTCCAAAAATAAAGAATAGTACCACATTTCTTACTTAAATTTGTCAATAAACCATCACCAAAATGACAAAATTTCATAAAAACCTCTAGATTCTGATGATTTTGGCCACTTTTCAATGGTAAATTGACTGTGCATGCAAGAAACAACTTTATATTTAACCTAAGTATGTATTCGGATAGTATACATCTTCTATAAAAATATCCTTTTGTTTCTCAAATGCGCACAATGTTTTCTCAAGCAAAATGTGAGGGGCCTCGGTGGCCGAGTGGTGTAGGTAGTTCGTCATGAATACTAATGATCACTAGCCTTTCAACACTTAGGTTGCGAGTTCGAATCTCACCGTGGCAGGGTGTGTTTGACTCCGATCTAAATTGACAAGAATTGCTAGTTTTCCTACCGAAGGTCGGTGGTTCTCTCCGGGTACTCTGACTTCCTCCACCAATAAAAACTGGCCGCCGCGAAATAGCCATATGTGCTGAAAACAGCGTAAAACCCCAAAATGTCCATGAAAAACTGCTAAAAATCAAATATTTGGTCATTGAAGTCATATTATGACATCATTTTGACATCACAATGCTTGAAATTAAGCTGAATTAAAATATTTTTCTAGCATATGAAATATTTTACCAACATCAGGCTATTCATATAAATTTAAAATCCATTCCACAAATGTTCATATTTTTAGGCCAAAAATGGGCCTTGTCGCCCCTACTCTTTTGTAGAGTACTATAGTGAAAAGTTACCACTGATAAACAGACAGTGGCTAATCCTCATGTATGAAATTGGCACCCACTTTAAAACTCGCAATGCTTTGTCGACTTTGGAATAGCTAAAGCTTAAATATAGTTGCTGAAAACCTAGTGATGAAAACCCTTTGTATTGGAAAAAGAGATTGACAAGCCTAAACCAGTATAGTCATTACTCCTTCAGAGCAGGGGTATAACTATATTGCTCTGAGGTACACCCTACAAGGAAACACCATCAAAAACCAAAGCAAACAGATCATTACTCTATTTCCTTCCAGCCACATGCTTGTCTGAGAAAAAACAATTTCAAAGTACATATACTCACATTGACATTGCTGGACGAAATCCAACTAGAACTGCGAGGGGACCTCACTTACTACACCCCCCTTGCAAAATGCATGGTGAATTGTTTCACAAATTCTATATCAAACTGGGTATAACTCAAAATTTAAATAAAAGGACCATAATATCCTTCGCATGCACACATCTTCATATTAGGATCTTGCAGTGTACAAAGTTTCATGAGCTTCTGATGAAGCATGTTGGAGAAGTCGCGATGACAAAATGCATGGTGAATTGTCTCACAATTTCTAACTCCAATGAAAATTGATGGACAACAAAATCCTTTATACAGCAGATTTTACTTGTCATTATCTTAAGTTACACCAAGTTTAGTTGAAGTATGACAAAAGATGTGGAAGTTTGTTTGGACAGATGGACAGACAGACAGACAAGCTGATTCCTATAGCCCCCCCAAACTTTGTTTGTGGGGGTATAAAAATAAAAGACTTTTATTTCTCCACATCTGTCAGTTTTATTAATATAAGTACAATGTACTTGCATCAGTAACTTGCATATTGATTACATAAATAACTAGTATGCACTATGTATTACACAGAACTTGTTCTTATATAAAACATTTCTTCACAAAGAAATATCAATAACACACCTAACTCTTTTTTTTTTGCCAGAAACAGTTAAAACATTTTTCTCTTGTATTTGGGACAAAATCAAAAGTATCTGTAATTTTACTGTCACAGTTAAATACTTCCAATTTCTATCCATGAAGCAGACCCGATTCCTTGGCCGATCTGGTAAAGCATTTTTTTTCAGAATTTATCAACCAGCTGTAATATTCTGTTCTGTTCTTGTTCTCGGGCTTCTGGATCTTTTGCATCCCCAATATTTCCCGCATATTCTGTAATTATAAAATTGTGTAAAATAATAATCATTATATACTTGTGTACATGACACACTGACTTAAACTAGAGGCTCACCTGAACCTGTATTGCTAAATTTGCTTCAGCTTACCTATTTGAAATCAAAATGTAAGCTCTGTTAAAGAAACAAAAAGTGACTTTGATATTTGACCTAAAAAAGGTGGATCATTCGATCAATATGAGATTCCTGCCAACATCGATTTCAATCTGCCCATTACTTCTGCAGCAAATGACAAAAATAATTTCCCATATGGTTTCCATGGAAACTCTGAGCATCTGCAGCTGTCAGTTAGCACCTGAATATCACCCAAAAGTGTATCGTTTGTAGGGAGTATTGCTGTCATCAATCCTGCAAAGTTTCAAAACACCGTAAAAAGGCATGTATAGTCTTCACAATTTTACCCTAAAATCGAATTCAAGGGATAGGGGTTCAGATTATACAGACAAAAAGCTCCAAGGAACTTTTTTTCAGGTTGTGAACGAGAAAGAAGCGACCTCTGAGAGTGTAAGGTCCAAAGAGCATCACTGTCCAAGTGCAAATGGATACCTTATCTTTCCAACTAGTTTTCATTTTCAATAAACATCGATGAATTTGTTGTAAATAAAAATAAAATATTGACTTTTTTCAGTGTTTCTTTGTCATGTCTTTGTTCTCTCCATTTTGCCCAGTCCGAAACATACTTTTCTGTCACATGCAGTTGTCGGTGTATTCCTTTCAACGTATTTTCCTTATAAAAGAAACTTCTACCTAGCCAATAAAACATGTTTGTGTTTCTTGTAGCAAAGACCAAACTGCTAATCATCGTAAATTTGTATTTGATTTTTGTGAAAAGATCCGCCATACTTTTGTATGTTTAATTGATGGAACTGCCGGTTGTATTTTCGTATTAAAAAATAATAATTACTTTCTACCCTTGTGTTTTACCTCTTAAATTTGTTTGTTTGTTTGTTTGTTTGGGAGTTTACGCCGTTTTCAGCACATTTGGCTACTTCGCGGCAGCCAGTTTTTATTGGTTGAGAAAGACAGAGTACCCGGAAAGAACCACCACCTTCAGTAGGAAAATTAGCAATCCTTGTCAATTAAGATCAGGAGTCGAACACACCCCACCACAGGTGAGATTCGAACTCACAACCTCAGCGTTGACAGGCTAGTGATCATAAGTTGTCAGGACGAACTACCTAGACCACTCAGCCACCGAGGCCCCTCTCTTAAATTTGAAAAATATTGATTTGTATGTTATCGTGTGTAACATTCTTAATTTGTGTGTCAATAAAATAATCATATACGAAACTATAACACAGGTAATTTGAGGGTACATATTTTCACACATCCGTTGCTCCAGGAAATAGAAAGTAGATGCGTATTATACATCAGAACTTTTTTTCTCAGACCTTAATGGCCAAAATAAGGGTGTATAACTGTAACTGTAATCTATAAATGCCCATATATGGCATTTCATAATGTATTTTCAGAAGAGACTTTTGAATATTGGCCAATCAAAAGGCAGGTGGCCTCTGGCAGCCATGATGTCCATTCAACAAGGACCAATGGTGGAAAGTTTGTAGAGGTCCTTTCATACCTCATTTCTACCAACTTTGGTTACAATCTGCCCGTTATTTCCTGAACAAGCGACAAAAAAGTCCCATATTGTTTCCATGGAAACTTTGAGCAGCCATCAGGTGAGCGGATGAATCTCAACCAAAAGTGGATAGTTTGTAGAGGATATTGCTGTCATCAATCCTGCAAACTTAAAAAAAAAAACATTTCATTTATTAATGTAGTTTCAGAGCAGATTTTTGAAAATTGGCCAATCAAAATCAAAGGTGGCCTCTGGCAGCCATGTTGTCCATCTAACCAGGGCCCAAACGGGGATCGATTGTAGAGGTCCTTCCATACATGAGTCCTACCAAGTTTGGTTAAAATCTGCCAAGTAATTCCAGAGAAGATCAATGTGAACAGTTAACAGACGATGGACGCATAGTGACAACATGGGGTATACAGGTAGCTTATCTCAAAAGACCTGATATCTCATTTGTAGTTCCCAAGAGATTCTTTGCATTATATTTAACTCAATTCCTTATGATTGACCCAACAGCTATAAAATGAGAGTAAGCTTTGAACCCCTGGACACATTTTTGAAAGGGGACCACCTAAGGACCATTCCGTGGAAATTTTTGCTCAATTGCCCTTTAAGTTTCAGAGGAGAATATTGTTTTAATTTTTATGGTATAACTCTGTTCAAGACTGTATGTTAACAAAGAAAACCTATGAAATACAAACCTCTCATTATGCTTCTTATTGATTTGATAGATCCTCCTCTCATATTTAATATCTGCATCACTCTCTGTTTAATCTAAAATATAATCATTTATCAGCTGTTTTTAAATATGTTGGTGAAAAAAAGTTCTCCAATTAATGTTTTAGTATTATGAAAAATATTATTGAGTTTGATTTTAAAATTTTGCTGACTTGAAATCCAACTATTTGGATTTTGAAAATGTGCATTAACTTATTAAGATGCCATATCTAAAAGTCTATGCTTAAAATGTTCAAATTTCTATAATTTGTCTCACAGTATCAGGGGGAGATAATCCATATTTACATGTAAGACTAAATTGATTAGCTATGTGGCAGGCTTAACAGACCACATTTATACTATCAATTATAAGACCCATAATTAACAAATACCAGGAGCGCGAACCTCAGAAGGAGAAACAGTTCGATAATTGAATATAATATTATTAAAAATCTCTAGCATAATATAATCCTTACAAGTATACAAATAAACCTACTGAGGAAGGACCTGTGGCTTAAATCTCTAACATAATAGAATCCACATAAGTATACAATCAGACCTACTGACAAAGGACCTGTGGCACGAATCTCTAACACTAGAGGCTCAGAGGGCTCAGCCTTGTAGGAACCAAATTTGTCTTCATCAAGGTCCTTTTACTTACAGGTCAGCAAGAATTGCCCATGGCGGCCATGTTTGTCGCCTGATCTGGACAAAATGAGGAAACTTTGTAAAAAACCTCCAACAGATGCTCATGTCAAGTCTCGTTCCCTTTAGCCAGGCGGTTTCAAAGAAGAAGATTATCAATGGATGAAAGACAAGAACTGTCCATGACGGCCAAGTTTGTTGCCTGATCAGGACAAAATGAGGAAACTTTGTATAGAACCTCCCAAATAGTTGCTTTCTGTCAGGTTTCATTCCATTTGGGAAAGCGATTTTTCAGAGGAGAAGATTCTTTTACATTAGCCAATCAGAAAACAAGAACTGCCAATGGTGACCATATATGTACTCCGATCGGGATGAAATCAATTTTGTAAAGAACCTCCCATAGATGCTTCTTGTCAAGTTTGTTCCATTTGGCCAAGCAGTTACAGAAAAAAAAAAAATTCTTAATCAACCAATGAGAAACAAGAATTGCCTATGGCGGCCATGTTTTTTGCCCAATCAGGACAAAATGAGGAATTTTGTAAAGAACCTTCCATAGATGCTTTCTGTCAAGTTTCGTTCCATTCGTCCAAGCCATTTTAGAGGAGAAGATTTTTTTTTTATATCAACCAATCAGAAACAAGAACTGCCAATGGCAGCCATATTTGTAGTCCGATCGGGACGAAATGAGGAAAGTTTATAAAGACCTCCCATATATGCTTCCTGTCAAGTTTTGTTCCATTTGGCCCAACAGTTTCAGAGGAGAAGAGTTTTTAAAACTCAGCCAATAAGAAACAACAATTTGTTGTCCGATCGGGACAAAAGGACAAAATGAGCAATCTTTATAAAGGACCTTACATAGATGTTTTCTACCAAATTTAGTTCCATTTGTCCCAGTGGTTTCAGAGAAGATTAAAATGTGAAAAGTTAACGAACAACGGACGCCAAGTGATGACAAAGCTGACGTGGCCTTCTGACAAAGGACCTGTGTCACAAATCTCTAACATAATATAATCCTCAAAGTATACAATTAAACCTACCGAGAAAGGACCTGTGGCACAAATCTCTAGCATAATATAATCAACACAAGTATACAATTAAACCTACCGAAGAAGGGCCTGTGGCACAAATCTCTAACATAATATAATCCACTAACTGTAATGTAAATAATCCAGCTTCTAATCTCCTGAAATAATACTCATCATCATCGTCAATTTCCTCACCACGATTCTTCAGTCTCTGAAATAATAAATATCAAATTTATGTAAATTCCTTTCCTGTTTATAAATGAAAGAATTATTTTGGAGTTCAATGTCAATAAACAATTGTAACCAATGTAAGGGAGTGACATACTTGTCCAAATGAGAAAGGTTATGCAACTCAACCCCTTTTCCTCAATTCCAATGTTGAACACGATATTGAAAACTTAAAAGTTAAAGTTCAGAGGGAAAGGTTGAGATCTCACAATCAAATATATTCTCGATGTGAATCCTTAGCCAATGCCCTTGTCTTTTTTTACTGATCATTGTATTTCATATGTGATACCGTCTTTGTTAATCAACTTTATTTTATCTCCGGTATTTTCCTAACCCACACGTTATTTATATCTCACCATGTTATAATAATCTCTCCCATCATGGCAGAAAACAACAATTAATCAATCATTCTAATGTATCAATATCTGAAGGGTTGTCTCTTTAGACTGATACTTTCATATTAAAAATTGAGCATTTAAAAAATTTTCTGCAAATCTTAAAATTGAAATACCTGTTTTTCCCTTTCTATCTGGTCATCTACTGTCCGTACTTTATCAAGATATTTAAAATGAAGTTCTAACAATCTTTCTACCTGTAAACATGATTTAATGTTTATATCTAAAAAAAATTTTTTTTTAATCAGAATAATCTTTTCAAAAACATTTCATAGTAAGGGAGTTCAATATAATTGGTATGTGCACCATTTAATTTGGTAAGTGCGAAGGAAAATGGCAGATGCGAATCGGACGAAAAGTGAAAGGAGATTAATCTTAGTGTCGTATTGTCAAACTGCTTCATTTATGTCTTTTAAAATTATTACATTTCAGCTTCCCATTTATTCAGGAAAACTAACAGATAGTCAGTTTGTGATTAAAAGCTCCATGTATAAAGCTATTGAAGGAAAACTTGGGGAGGATGCCGAAAAAATGTGGAGCATCAAACTTTTTTAGGTGCATATCTGTATTTGTTTGCAGAGTTTCAACATTTTTTCGACTGAAAAATATTGCCTTTCCATAGACCAACGTATAGAATATTGAATTAGTTACCCTTTTCTTAGTAATTTCATAACATTAAAACTTTTTTTGGTGTGTGCAAGGTGGTGTACATTGAAATGGTATGTGCATTTTTTAAAGACATGTCTTGAGAATGGTTTGATCGGCTTCTTTAATAAATGCAGCACTTGAAACATTATTTATTATTTCATCACACTTTTGATAATTGCAATCTCTTACACATTAAGGTCGAAAAAACTTTTTTAATTATCCACCATACAGAATTATACGATCGTAATGGTGTCCTCCCACTTAGCCAACATTTTTGTATTTTTGTATATACAGGTAAGATGAATTAGATATTCTATATGTTGGTCTATGGAAACACAATATTTTTTAATTAAGCGGTGCACATACCATTTAGATTGGACCCCATGATAATAAAAAAAAATCTATCATATATCAAAACAGAACTTTGATGGAATTGCTCTGACTTCTGAATTCATGTCAGTCCATTGAAAAAATTATTTTATTTACAACTTAAGACATAATTATTTGATAAGTAGCTCAGTAATATATAAAATTTTAAAATGCTAATGCTAACTGTCATATTGAAGTCAGAGTCTCCATAACAAAATTTAAAAGACAAACAATCATATTACATACACACATGTACAGTATACAACATCATATTTGATAACAGGTTTGAACCAGAATAATCAACCAGACTGAAGTATTCTATTAATAAATAACGTCATAAAATCCTGTCAATTAAATTTAAATTGTAAATTGCACAGCATAGAAATGAAAGGGCGTTTTTATTTGTGTAATTGGCCGGGAAAATTGAGAGTAATACAAAATTTCAAATATATTATAATTATCTTACCTTCTCATGATCATTCTCTGTAAATTTATTTATCAATCTCTGCCTTTGTGTGGACTGGCAATTTTTCATCATTGAGGCAACAATTGATGTGATATGTTCTAAAACAGACAAATGATTACAAATTGAAAATAAAAAAAGAATGTGTCCATGGGACACAGATGCCCCTGCTTACAAATATGCAAGATTCAATGCACTAATTCAAACCTAATGACGTTTTGTTTTCTTTGAAACTCAATGAGTTAAAGTCATAGAGTGCTCAAAACAGCAAATTTGGCAATTCTCAATTTATTAAGGGGCATAACACAAGAAAAATGAAAGTGACGCCACTCAAATTCGAATTTGATCAGTGTCTGTAGTAGTAAGCATTGTGTAGAAGTTTCATAACATTTGGTTGAGGCAAAGTAAAGTTATACTATGGAAACGGCAAATTCAGTAATTTTTTAATTTATAAAGGGACATAACTCAAAAACGGTAAAATTTATGCCATCCAAATTCGAATTTGATCTGAGTTTGGTGGTAATACGCACTGTGTATAAGTTTCATAGCATTTGGTTGAGGCAGTGAAGTTAGAGTATGGAAATGGCAAAGTTGGCAATTTTACAATTTATAAAGGGACATAACTCAAGAGGGTAAAAGTGACACAACCAAATTCGAACTCGATCTGTGTTTGGTGGTAATAGGCATTGTGTATAAGTTTCATAACATTTGGTTGAGGCAAAGTAAAGTAAGAGTGTGGAAATGGCAAACTGAACAATTTTTCCCTTTATAAAGGGGCATAACTCCAGAATGGTGAACGTGACTCCACTCACTCAAATTTGAACTCCATCTGTGTTTGATGAAAATAAGCATTTTGTATAAGTTTCATAACATTTGATTGAGGCAAACTAAAGTTAGAGAACACAAACCAACTTTAGGATGTACGTACGTACGGACAGACGGACAAGGTTAAACTTAATGCCCCCTCTGCCTAGCGGCGAGAGCATAAAAACTATTTTTCTTTACAAAAATTGAAGTAAACTAATCAGAACTTCTGGAAAAAAATCTCTCATACAATATGCTTGCAAAAGTACTTCAGTAACAATGATTATTAAACAAATCGCTGTAATTTCATACTAAAAAAACAAGGCATTCAATATTGAAAGAACAGTACTAACACTACTAAATCTAAGAAGTTAAATCGATGGATCCATAGAGCCTGTATCACTCATCTGGTATCTTTGACAATGCTAATATTTTTACCAAATTTAACACTTTCAGTCATTTAGTTAAATAGGCCATATTTGTAAGAGGATGCAGCTTTTAGTAAGAGCAATTATAAATTTTTCAGTTGAGTTTCCTATATTTATTATTAAAAAAAAGCCATATTAATTCAAGATAAGTGACATGATTTTTAAAGGGGACCATGCAAGGATCCATAATATAGTCCCAACAGGCCCAAATGTGAGCACACAACAGATGATGACAGAGAAAAGCGATGACAAAGGCTTGCATGGCTGGCTTAAACTAGTCAAGTGTGGTTTACATATTTAATTGGTTAATTTTTCCTATAACAATCATTCTAAGAATACATAGTCTCCTACCAGCTGAAAATTCATTGTACTGGAACAAAATGCAAACTTAATTTGTAATATTTTCTATATTAAAAAAAACTAAGTCCAAATATCACCTGGTGCAAATATTGAACACTAAATCTGTTTATACACATTTGCATAAGGCAGAGATACCATTTAGTAACCTGAAACTTCTTCAAGATTCAATGCCAAAACAGGTTCAAACTGCAAAATAATCATCCAAACCAAACAAATTTTGAACTTGATCTGTAACTTATCATGGTAAAACTATATCATGTATATATCAAATCAATATCTTCAAGCATGACGAAAAAAGTGCAGAAAACTGATTTTAGCGTGAATTTACAAAGTCCAAGGACCATAACTCTACAAAAAATCATCAGACTGGAACAAAATTCAAACTTGATCTGTAACTGGTCATGTGAAACTATATATCAAATATCAAATAAATATCGTCAAGTGCAACTGAAAAAAGTGCGGAAAACTGATTTGCCAGACAGACAGACGGAGTGCAAACTTATAGTCCCCTTGGCTTTGCCAGAAGGGGACTAATTAAACATTGTGAAACCTATACTGTATATATCTCTATTTTAATACTTCACCAACAGAGAAAATTGTGGTAACAAATTTGATGACTATTACATTAAAATTTATTTATGCACACTATGAAAAATAAATAAATGTAGAGGCCTTTGAGTATATGATATATTTGTGATGTATAATGAATTATATTATTCTACTACACAGTCATGTACATGTTCATCACAATAATACATTACAAGGTGGACTATAAATTAAGATATACTATATAAATTATATAATTCTGTACCTTCTAATTCTTCTGACGTTGGTCCTGCTTTTGCTTGTTTTGGTGTTTTCATGAATAATGGAAATATTGTACGTAAACCAAGGATATCTACAAATTTCTGACAATTATCTACACCTTCTAAGCTTGACATGGCATGATTTAAGACTTTGATTGCACTGTTTCTTGATAATTTTTTCTCCCTACAATTTAAAACAAAATGTTTCAAAAACTGTTTTAAGCATTTTATTTCTGATCACTACAATTAAGTTAGTTTGATGACTAAACTATAAAATTATGTTGACATCCATCTTTTGATAAAGATATAAAATAATCTGGTTAGTATACTTTTGTATAGTTTCTGACTGCTAACACTGGTTCATCAAATAAGCTTAGAAGTTTAAGCTGGGCCATCTAATTTAGAACAGAAAAAAAAATTAAACTAAAAAGGACAAATATACCTAAGAACCAATAAAAAAAACGTAATCCATTGGACAGACAAACCCGGGAAAACAAATGAACAGCCACCAGCTCAACAAATAAACACAGAAAACTAAAAAAACAATGAACAACACGAACTCCTATAAAAACCAGGAGTGAACCCAGGTGCTCCGGAAGGGTAAGCAGTTCCTGCTCTGTATACGGCACCCTCGTTAAGTTCAATAAAGTCAATCCGGGGAAGTCACAAATCGGTGGAGGCACATGAAAGGTTACGACAGTGGGAACGGGTCCAACATCATCTTAGATATTGGAACACTGTAATGGTCAATCAATTCGTGATGATGACCGTAAAATTTCCTAAGTGATGACATCAACTTATCCCTGATAAAAACCTGGTTAAGAAGCTTTTGTGACAGCAGTAATCCTCTTTGTCGAAAGTCAAGGTAACACACACATGCCCTTGAAAATCGGATAAGCTGAGAAATGTTAACGCCATATGCAGGCTATGCTGGTATATTGCTACTCAAGAAGGGAAAATTAACAATAGGAAAGCTGAAGTTATCATGTTTTGTCTTCAAATGTCCGTCATAGTCTATTTCAAGGAACAAATCCAAATATGAAGCCGACTTTGGTGTATCTGTAGTATCCTTAATTTCAAGCACACACAGTAAAATTATTTTTAACCTAAATTACTCTGTCTGTGATCACTTAACTTTCAAAATGAGGGCGAAAAAGCAGTTTTTGACATATCTTCCAAATTATTTTGTTCATGGTTTGTCCTTTTATGAAGTTTCATATTGATATGCTTCTTCTTCATAACAAATCTAAAACTCCTTATTGTGAAGAAAAACAATAAAACAGATGCACAAACTGAAAAATATATGTTGTCTTTTATTGTATACATAGTATACAAAAAGTTTAATTATTTTTGTGATTCAATGAAAATCTGCTATTTCAAGGATATTCAATTTCATGGTTTTGTGATTTTTCAATTAAAGACATAACAAATACAATATTCAAAGTTGCAGTTTTGCAATACCACTGGAAACCACAATTTATCCAAGGAAATATGTGTCTAATATATCCACAGTATCTACATAACTTTTATTAATGAATGGAATAATTCATATATAATGTCATCTCAAGGTTTTTTCACAATTATATGTAAACTAGAGGCTCCCAGGAGCCTGTATTAGTCACCTGGAAATCATTTGCAGACTTAAACCAAATAAATTGTTTGACTATGTCCATATTGGCTGGGCGTCTGGATCACTGCCTTCAAGTTGGAATAAAATTGGCTCACTGGTTTCAGACAAGAAGATTTTTAGACGAATATTTTCCATAGGGTCCTTTGTTAAACTACACCTATGTTCAACTCTGGTGACCATCTTGAATGGTGGGCAGGGTCATCGGATATAATTCTAAGAGGACAGTCTAAGGACCAATGCTACCAAGTTTGGTTCCAATTGGCTCAGTGTGTCATGAGATGTATGTTTGGAAGAGGGTCACCTAACAAACATTGCTGCCAAGTTTTGTTTCAATTGGCGCAATGGTTTTAAGGAAGATCTTTAAAGGAAAGGTTAAGTCGCAGACAGACGACATATATGCCAAGTGATGGCAATAGCCAGGTGAGCTAATGAAAGTAATTCATCCAATACTATTACAAAAAACAATTTTTATTTGGTTTTCAACCTTCACAGTTCACACGTAAATTATTTATATTTTAATTGCTAAGTCTTTGTTTCAATGTAAAAATGGAAGTCTTTTAATATCATCTTTAGTCTGTTATAATCAATGTGTGTGTATAATTGTTTACCTCACCTTAACATGAGATTCATCAACTGCAAACCCTCTCCACGTAGAAACTTGGATCTATTTTCTGTTCGCATTAAACATGAACACATTGAATCAAAAAGATTTTCCATGTATTCTAATTCTTCTTTATTTGAGGGATCATTTCTTTTATAAGACTGAAAAAGACATTTACCAAGGTGTAAGTTATCTATTCATCTTTTATTTTTGTATTGCACTTTAAGTAACATAAAAGTACTTTGTGTATATGAATTTGAATACATGAGAACACATGATGGTCCTTTTTATTCCCCTGCTCTAACAATGCAGCGGGTACCAACAATTTCATTTATTTAAGTTTTTTAATGGTTGATGCATTTTTATAGTATTAATAAATTGGTGTTTTTATAATGGCACTGTTATATGTCCAATGTCTGTAGTAATGTCCAGCATAATTTCAGCAACCACAAATCATGGAATCTTGAAACCTGACATAATGTTAACACTATGAAAGTAGACTGTGCCAAATATTTCAGATATTCAGATATGTTTTTTGATATTCATACCAAGGGCAGAATTATGAGCAATAATGAACTTTGTGATATCCAGTAAATGAGTGAAATCTTCGAGAGAAAGCTGAAACTAGAATCACAACTCACATCATATATTCCAATTTGACCAGGTGTCAGTATTTTCATGCAAACCCTAGGGAAATATTTCTTAGGGGTCAAACATGCAAATAATTGATAGTCCTAAAACTCCTCTTACAGTTTTTGAGATAGGATTGAGAAAACTGGTATGTAATTAGTACTGTAAGAGTTGTCTGAGCCAAAGGGTTTTTGATATTTTGATATTTGCTCTGAGACCTTATTTATGTTGAGTTGTCCAGTAAATAGTGAAATCTTCTGAAGTACTAGGGATAGAAAGTTGAAACTTCAATTACAAGTCACATTATACTGTGAATTCAGTTATTTTCGTTGACATAAATTTTCGATAATTGGGGTAAAAAATAAATCATGGGTTCTTAATTTCAATGATTTCAAATTTTTAAAAAGAAAAATCAAAATGGTTAGTTTTAATTGGTGAAAGTGTTTAAAATCAAATGTTAAAATAAACATGCAGTGCAATCAATGATATTGATATTCTAAGATTTAATTAATCTTAACTAATAACCATTGGGGACCTTGATTTTTTTTTTATTTCCTTATGATAAAACGATTGAAAATATATATTTTGTTGAGTTTTTAAATTCATGGATTGTGTTGTCCATGAAATCCACGAAAATTGGTATATCATGAATAATAAGAGTTTCACAGTATATGGCAACTTGTACAATGGCATAATTTTTCTCAGGGGGTCCAGAAATGAAAAAATCAATTGTTTTTTAGATAGGATCATGAAAACTGGTGTGATAAGAACACTGTAAGAGATGATTGTGCCAAAGGTTTTGGAATTCTAATATTTGCCCCGAGGGCAGAAATATTGATGAAAATGTATTTAGAGATATCCAGTAACCAGTGAAATTTTCTAATCTACAAAGGATACAAAGTTGAAACTTGAATCAACTCACCCATTATATATACCAGCAATGCCTATGGCATTGGAATTTACATTTGACCCCTGGCAGCATAATTCTTAAGGGATCTAGAAAAGGAAAAATTGTCCTAAAACTCCTGTTACAATATTTGAGATACTATCATGAAAACTGATATGTCATTAGCACTGTAAGAGTTGTCTGTGCAGAAGGTATTGAAATTTTGATACTTAATTTTGGGCCAGGTGAAGTAAAAATATGAGGAGTTTGTTTAACTGAGAGATATTTTTAAACTGATTGTCTTGTATTAAACTTACAGCTAACTGTTGAAGTAGAACATCAATACCATCAGATTCACCAATCAGTAATCTGTTTTCTAAAGGAGAAAAATAAACTACACTACATAAATATACACTAAGAGTTTTATTAATAGATTGTGTAGATCTATTCCATGTATTTTGTCTTAGTGGATGAATCAGGTTCATAAGTTTCAGTGTTTGACAAAAGAAACATCTCATATTGTGTTACAGTATTAATATAAACTTAAAAACTATGAAATCTGTTATCATCAAAATTTTTTTTTTTAAATCCAGAAATTTGTAAAAAAAAAAGAACAAATCATTGGTTTTGATCACAATATACAGAAACAACTGTATTTCATAAAAATTTCTGTGTTTTACATTAAGACAAACAATAAAATACCAATGTAAAGTGTTGATTTACCTTTCTAAAACGTTTTGAAAATACCTAAAACTTTTATCAGCTAGATAAAAACTGTATTACATAAACTTGATTGTATACAAATATATATATATATAGTATACCTACCATCACTGTTTTGTAAAATGATTGCAAGAATTTCACTGGCATATAATTTATTAGCATCAAATGGCATTTTTGCCTGTAATAAAATAGGAAAATTTTTAAACATTAAATTCAAATTCTCATCAACCTACAAATTATGTGCTTTATTTGAAATATTTCCAAAATAACAACTGAAATTCTCTTCTGTTATGGGCCCATTTAAAAAAAAATTCAACAAAAACTAAAATAATTTCTAAAAATTCTTTGCTAATGAAACTGTCAAAAGTTCTGAAGAAGCAGTGTTAAGTCCTTAACAATAAACATTTCATGATATTAATTCTGATGCATCAGATACTGGTACACACATTTTAAAAATATTTTAGATATAAATATTACTTTTATTCTTTTAAGTAACCACACCATGAGACCTTGTTGAGCTGCCTCTGTACAACATTCTGGTCGAAATTCTGTTATATTTTCTATAATTGCTACAAAGAAAGTAAAAATGCATAAATCATCAATTTTTAAAGTCACTTCAACATTGTAACTGCAAATCAATTAGATAGAATCCAACCGTGTTATATATACATATACACATAAAGCAAATAAATATATGCAAATCAAAATTATAAGGCTATGTCTATCTAATCTTACATAGCACTAAAGAAATTATTGTGGCGCTGAGTTTGATATCATGTTTATACTGTAAATATATTCCTAACAACTACTTAACTACTGGTTATGCCACTACAACCCATTTAAAATTATGAACTAATGGACCTGATGATTTATTTGAAAAAATTCAGTTATTCAAAATTTAACATACAAATCCCATTACCATACATTGATAAAAATGAAAACCATCACCCAAGATTGAGACATTCTGACCACGATTGCTAATTCCTTGATGCCTTATTGTGTGACATATAAACAAAAGTGTATCTTAAAATATCATATATAATCTGAGTGTTTTACTTCCAATATTCACTTGTAAATTCACTTTCACAACAATGTAATGTAAATCACATGATAATAGTTGTTTTGTTTATCATATTAATCTGTGTTTTATAGGAACGCTGCAATCCAATTGAAATAAACACATCCTTTGATCAAGTTTTTCATATTCTAATGAAAGCGAAGTGCAATAGATCTTGTACTTATATGACAATGTCTGAGAGTGTGGACATCAAAGAACTTGTTCCAATCAATTAGGATAAATTATGTACTTTTTTCACAATGGAATACAACAATTTATTCACCTTTCAGTTATTTCACGACAAAGCAGACCACACACAAATTTTGTTTATATTAAGTCCTACATATTCACACAGCAATGAATATACAAAAAAAATATCATCAATCCTTTTTTAAGTGATCTGACATTGCAATAATACATGCCAGCCTTTGTTGGGTAATGAATGTCAGCTTATATTCACAGACTTAGATGGGGGTATATAAGAATACCATGTAGATGGCTTCTGCTCCAGCATTTCAGAAGCCATTTTCCATTTATTAAAATCAGAATCATAATATAAAAATAACTTGCTGGGATGATTTCAGTTGTACAAACAAATTTTTTTCACCATGTACTGTCCAAAACTACTGGAAATAAAACCTAAATTTGTTTTTATTGTAGATGATGTCACATATGAAACACAATATTAAATTACCAACATTGGAAGCATTTGACAGAAAATTAGGTAAAATCTTGACTTTTACAAAATACAATTGTAATGCAGGTTTATAGACATACCCCGGATGAAACCCAAACAAGAAGTTACCTGTGACATATATACCTACATAATGTATTATGTACACCATCACTTTCTTCTTTTATATTTTCATCTAATCTTTCTAAATTCTGTACTAAAATTGCTACTATCTGCTTTTCTAACTGAAAAACAAAGAGGTATTTCTATAAAAATATTTTACTTTATCATATACTTAGTACTAAATAAAGGAAAATTGCATATACGATATACTGAAAGAACATTGTCAGCTGTATTTTCTACTGTGATGATATCGATATCATCACCCCTTTATCATACCCCTTAAAATGATATTGGTCATGTGACCAGACCAAAAATTCTTCACCACTGTTAAAATATATGATAAAGTGTATAAAACATGTCAAAATCTGTATCACATGTGGTATCACCCTTCGATCAATATCATCCCTCACACTTATATAGAGAATAATACATGGTAAAATCTGTATCACATGCTGTATCAACCCGAGAAACCAATATCAGCCAGAGGGCCTTGGCCCGAGGGCTGATATTGGTCGAGGTTGATACAGTATGTGATGCAGATTTTAACATGTATTATACACTTTATCATATATTTAAACAGAGGACTTCAAATTTTCCAAATTAAAGTCTACTGCTACAAATGAAATTGATTGGGGAAAATATTTTGTGAAATAAAACATAAAAAAAATAGGGGGGGGGGGGGGGGGGTTGAAAAAAGTCAAATAATGGCGAAAAAATTTGAACAACATTTGTTTTTTTTTTAATTTACCCCCCCCCCCCCCAAAAAAAAAAAAAAATTTATCCCCCCCCCCAAAAAAAACCAAATAACATAAAAAAAAATACAAAAAAGTAGAATTGAAAATAAATGAAAAAAAGCTATGTGATAAAGGGTAAGCCATGTGATAAAGGGGTGTGATAAAGGGTAGACATGCGATAAAGGGTGCGCATCACAGTTGAGTGATACGGATTAAACAGCAGGCTATTTATCAAATATTCAAAACTACTGTATTTACTACTAAATATATGATAAATATAAGTAATACATTAAGTTTTACATCCCCAGGTTGAATCATGTATGCACATTGTGCATGAAGAATTTTACAAATTTTAGGACAGGTCTGAGTTAGTCATTTCAAATTTTCATGTGCATTTATTTTTCAACATGAAAATCCCTATTTAAAATCATACTTGCAGAATAAAAAATATAACCTTGACAAACAATATAAATTTTTTTTATGTTTTCTTGGACGACTTAACCAGGTTAATCAACCAACAAATTTTTTGATAATTCTAGCATTTAGACTTTCAAAATGCCAAAAAATTCTGAGCTATCGAGACAGTATTTGTGCAACAATGTTTTCTTTTTTCCTTAAATAATAGTGCATAAAAATGCTGTTTATTTCAATTTTTCTTTTCAAAACAAAAGAATTATATAAACTTGTGACAAAGGCTATTAGCCATATTAATCTCAAAGTTCTGGACACTTTAAATGAGTGTGGCAGTGTGTTATGTAATGTTCTGTCTATATTATTACACATGTATATATTCTTTTAAAGGTCTTTCAGTAATCAAACTTACCAAACTGTCTACTAGAGCAGTGGCTCCCTCTTCACTTTCATTTAATGTGTCCACATCTGTTAATTCTTGTATTAAATCAACAACAGCAATTGATACATGTGCATAAATTAAGGACAAAACATTTTTCACTGAAACTTGAGTTACCATGGCTCTATCCTGGATCCACTCAGGGATTTGAGGGGCTCCAGATCACTCTTAAATTACGTTGCCTCATTGTAAGAAAAGTCTGAATAACTGCTTATCAAATTAAATGGAAGCAGGCCCTAAAATCTTGAATAAATTATGATGTACACCTCAATGTACTTTTGGATCCCTTTATGAACTCCCTACACTTAGCTGGAGAAACAATAATTATAAAAAGATAAATTGTGCTATAAAGACAATGTGATCATTGATTGTAAAAGGATATCGGTATTTTCATGAGATAACAACTGTAGTAAAGATTGTACTGTATTTAGATCTACTAAGATGTGATATAAATCTGGTGCTGTAGCTATCACATGCATTTCCTGTATGATTTCATTTACTTCTATTTCAGAATCCATAAATCTATAATAAATAATATTACATCAGATAGGTGTGTTGTTTGAAAAAAGATTTCCAAAAGAACCTCTTTGAAAAGGTATGAAAATGATTGAATGATCTTCTTTCAAGAGAACACTACTGCAATTAAAAAATATCCACAAAAATATGATATTGCATTTTATGTTTGCACTTTTTTTATTTACTAAAGCTTTGTCAGTAAATGTTCCAAAGATATAAAATATACCTTTAACAACCATAAATTCATTTAGTTTTAAAGACGTAAAGTAATTTTTAATACTCGTCCATTAATATATACACATATATACAAACTTTTCAGGAAGGTCTGGATATTTGATTCTCTGTTCTTGATTCTTGTAAACTTTTTTCTCAAAATTCAGCAACATCTTTTTCAAATTTGTCTCATCTAAAGTCTCTGTCTGAAAGCAAGCATATTAATATATATATAAGATTTCTTACACAAAGTCTAAATTACCATTTCTCTAATTTCTCTTTTGTACATTTAAGAAAAAATGTGTAAATATAACTAACAGAAATAATATATTGAACTTTTTTCACAAAATTATTAAGACACCAAATAATTCTGAAAAATGATATTATATTTGAAGTTATTTTTAGATTTGAAAATAAACACACTTGCATAGATAAAACAATTAATAAATATTAAATTTGTATGTATCACTACAATTTTTGGAACAATTTATCTTTTCTGCTTTAAGTACAAATGCAGTAGTCAATTATTTACATCAAAATTTGCAATGTAAAACATTAAATTTTTTTTTTAATTTTACAGTCAATGATCTCATCTGGTTGTATAGAACATTTAGACTTTCTAGATTCTGTACATTATGACATCTTCAAAAGATTTGAGGAAAAAGCTGTTACTCAGAGCTTTAAAAGTTTAACAGAAATCCCCAAACTTCCAGAAATTGTTGATGATGGAATAATAGTCCATGAAGAGGTATATACAAAACTACTATATTATTCTTTCTCCTATTCTTGACGTGTTTAATCAGTGGGATAAAAATACAAAATATTTTTGACCACTTCCCGGTGAATAAATTTCTACGTGGGAATCATCGCCCTTTTTTCTACAGTTATTGGAACGATAAACTAGAGAAGTCCTGAAATGACGTCTATGTTAACAAGCTACATAGCAACGACATTTTCTTGAGGTTTTTGTGGAAAATCATAGGAGAAACAGATTCTCCTTCAATTTACTCGTGAGTTATGGAATTTCTCCACCCTCAATAGTTAAATTTTAGATTTTAACACGCAAAAGCTCGCGGGTTAATTTTTGTGCTCAAGTGAAAGCAAATCAGATTTTTCTTCATCACTGTTTAGAGCCACCCACCTGCCTACACTTTCACCTTAAATCACCAATCTAATAACCAGATTTTTTTCAGTTAGAAAATCCAGTTGCAAATCTACTTGCATATATCTCTATCATCTGCAATATGTTACAGTATTTCACACTGGTTTTTTACAAATAATACAATGGTATATGGCTTTAATATCAAATTACTATGTTTTCCGATATCATTATGATAATTCAAGTATTTCAAGTGTCTCACCTGTTTCACTGTTGTCTATGTTTTCAGTGTAATAGTTGAATGTGCATGATTTTTCTCCCATGTTATTTATTGATCATGAAGAATTGAAGCTTATGTCAAAGTTTGATAAAAATCCAGGATGGTATAAGAAAGTAATTAATGTTTTAAAAACTTTAACTGCAGACTGTATGTAATGTTAACAGGGTTAAAAACTAAGTCCATTTATAAGTAAAATATGGAAAAATAGGAAAAAATTATTACAAAATTTTCCTCTGGATACTATCTTTTGATCATGAACAAGCTTCTGTCTAAGTTTGGTAAAAATCCAGGATGGTTTAAGAAAGTAATTAATGTTTAAAAATCTTTAACCACAGAGTGAATGTAAATGTAGATGCTGTTGACACCACAGACAGAATGTAGGATTGCTATGTCTCGCTTCAGCGACAAAAGTTGCAGGCTCGACAAAAATTATATAAAAAGAAACAACCACAGACAAATTCTGGTGACAAACTTTAAATACACTTCACCTCCGGTTCATTATCTAACATCTCTAATATTTTTTCTCTTTCTTCATCTGTCAACCCCTTTGGTTCTTCTTTCCTTCTTTTATCATACTCGCCATTTTCAAAAGCATCACTTTTTCTTTTGTTTGTACCAGTGGATGATTTGTCACTCTATAAAAAAATAAATTACTGTGAAATCATAGTTTATTGGATACAATTTTTATCTGAAAATGTATATTGTATTAATTAAAACATGCAATTATCTTAAATGATGAAATTTGTCTTTTTGGTTTTGACATTCAAATCACCAAAATTTACTGTGTGCTCTACTTAAAATTTAACACTGTTTGAGTATTTCACATCATCAAGGTTAACATACCGGAAATTTCCATCATTTTAGTTTAGTTTTTGGTAATCTGTTTGACTGACAAAGAGTACCTCCGTGATTACTAATTTCATATACCTTTTCAGATACTAATATCCATGGTAAAAATCAGAACCAAACAAAGTTATTTGATGAAAGAACATAAAACCATAAATTGTTTAAATCCTTCAATTATACCCAAACTACAAAAACTGGTTTCCATGAATAAAAAATATTTTAAAAGTATATTTAAAATGTGATGGTCAAAGCAACATCACTTGGTATAAAGAAATCACAATCTGAAGTGTAAAGATTTCCAAATGAAAAAAAAAACATTTTTTTGCACTGAAAGATCAAATATGTTCTATGGATTTGGTTTTCTCACTAATGAGACCTATTTTTACCCATGTGAGATATCCTTGTCTTTCCTGTGGGTGAGATAAGAATTTCACGCTTGTTTTCCCGCAAAATTTTCGTGGTTCCGACAATCGTGATTATTTACTGTTTGGGCGATATTTAACAAATAGTTTGAGTTTTTATTAGTCTTACCTATTCCATATTGTCCATATTGTTTTATATTTAAAGTTTTCACTCGTCGGTGGCTTGAATTATTCAAAATACATCCAATACACAAAAGCACATAAACACTACTTTCATGGGGAGATAACTCTGTTTGTTTACGTCCTCTGCTAAAAGTACATGCTTACGCTGTATGACACACTTGCTTGAGTAAATATTAGTGAGAAAAAGCACAGGCGCTTGTCTCAGAAAAAAAAATTACTATATATGCCAAGTGAAAAGTACTGAAACTACAGAAAATATCTTTGATCTATCACAAGTAGTTTCTATCAAAATGACTTAAGCGCAAATTAAAAATTGTTGACCTCACTGTCTTCATCGACGTAGCCAGAAAAGAACACCTATGTTGTTGCAGGTGAGACAAAGATGAGGACATTTAACTGTATATGCTTAAACACTTGAACAACCCACCAATAACCTAGACATAGTTCTAATTCACACCATGATCTATTAACCTGATGTAATCTGATGTAATCTAAATAATAACACTAAACCTTTGAATTATTTGACAGTCAACTAATGACATTATGATCATTTAACTTTAAAATTATTTCATATCTCACCTATTAAAAAATGGAACTCATAAGAAGAAAAAGATGTCAAAAACATAAAAACTTTTGACTGTAATGGGTTTACAAATTTTAGGATAAGTCTGAATTGGTCAATTTAAATTTCAATCTTAATTAACCAGCAAAAATTGTCTTATAATTCTAAAATTTAGACTTATAAAATGCTAATAATCCATTCCACAATGTGAGATATACAAACAGTACTGGTTGAATACCAGTTATTGCCATTTGTTACAACATTTTCCAGTGTAAATTAACTTTTTTAATATTAATTGCACTATAACCCCCAGTTTTAAAAAAGTTACCTTTGACACTTGAACTATGCTTTTATTTACATTTCTACTCTGTATTTATATTATTATATGGCATGAGAATCACTGAATCTTGTCGCAGTTTCAGAATGACTATATGTACATGTACCAGTTATCATCATCACTTGAAAAAATTTTTTAAAAAAAGACAATGAAATTGCTCTATAAAATTAAAAATAACTGATTAAATGAAGTCTTCTAATACAAGTATAAAGCATAGCATCATATTTTGTACTTTCAAGGTTATTTTTTTACTGAAAACAACATAATCACAGATTGTAGGCTGATGTGTGATACCTCATTAAAATAAAATATAAATCAAATATATATATATATATATATATATATATATATATTAAAATTGAATACATTTGCACATTACATTAAATCCATGTGCATTTTGTTTCAATTTTCCATAGGATCTAAGGTAGAGAATGCATATATTAGTATACCTTTGGGAGGTGTATAAAGATCATTCATGTACCTTTTACTTTAGTAGGATATCGGATACCCACGGCTTGTCATGCTTATGCTATACCACACTTACATACCATGGTCATAACCTAAGATCAGTAAGTGTAGCATAAGGTTAAGAGCAGCCGGTTGTGGGTCTCTAAGGTTATGTCATGATTGTAATGTAGTGGAAGTCAGCAAGGCACTGTGAGGTACAGATTTTAAACAAATAAATGTTATTTCTATCTTTATAAAGTGTTGTCATGTGATTCCCGTGACCTTTACGAATATTTTTGTTTAACAAGATGTTATATGCCATCATAGGGCCCTTCTTTTGGGCTAATAACATTACTATTACTATTTATGAGGTCCGGAAGGAATTTTACCGGATCTACCAAAATTAATTGTTTCGTTTCATAATACAGCTTCTTAGTGTGAAATCTAAATCATGTGCTTCCATAACACAAGATCCTCCTGAAAATAACCAGTCCCTGAGCTGTAGAGTTTGGAGAGAGTGAAATACGACTTTGCTTTTCTTCTGTTCACTAGTGACATAGTGTATTCAATTTTTCTTTCACCACACTCTATGTAATTATAACAAGTTACAGTGGGCAAGATCCATTTGGGAACGGATCAAGTTCATCTGCTAGCCAAACTACTTCAGTACTTGGCAATTTGGGAAAAGGATCGAAAATGGGTGATGGTTTTGGGACGGATCGACCTGATATTCATATGTACTACTCCATTATAAGCGTTCTAATGTTGTATTTTTTAAATTAAACAACAGTGTATTCCTGTCATTTTATATTATATGCCAGTATAAGAACCTTATGGGATAATGCTTTCGACAATAATTCGCCAACATCCATTGTTGTTGTTATATTCGCAATTCTCTGGAATTTTCATTGAATGTCAACTTAAATACTGAAGTCTAAATAAACAACGAATGGATCCGCTCCCCTTTTCCCACGTGTTTTTGATATACCCAATGAAATTTGCCCAATGGCGACATCAATATATCACGAATGTGTATTCTCTTAAAAACAAAAATACAATGAGAAACCCATTGTTTGAATAAAATTACATAATTCATCTCCCCTAATAAGATGCTGAGAAGATAACTATTTGTTAAATAGCCAATTGGGCTGCTTGGTAAGTTGGTTGAGAGGATACGTCGCGTGCGTTTCGATTGTATATCAGGGTCCGCACGAAGGCCCATGTATATGGCGTGTATTTATCCTCTAGCAAGTAATAAAATTAAAACAAATGCATTTTGTGTAGACAATTTAGTGTACTTTTAGCTTAAATTCAAAGAAATGGAGATTGTCTTCTTAATGTTAAAACTCGATAATTGCATATATGTAATAAAATGATTTGCACACCCAGCTTTTTCAACCAAATTCAAGCTTTTTTTATTTTAGTAGGATGATGTAGTAGACAACTATCTTTTGTACTGACTTTGCATTTTGTAAATATGCATAAATTAACACATTTCACTTGTACATGTATGTATGTCTTGTTTATGTCGGTTTTAAAAGCTCCTTCAAGGTTACGTTTTGTATGTTATATATGTTTTTACCAAATCTGAATATATTTTACTTGATTTTACTGATTATCACTTTCCTTCCCTTTATGGACCGTTTGTTTGAAATTTGACAGAAAAATGTTGATAATAACCTCGCAAGTATGTTTCTAACCACTCGCAGTTACCTAAAGAATACAGATGTCATTCTGTCAATAGTGAAATATCAATGTCAGTTAGGCAATATGAACCAGAGTCAGGGGTCTTTTTTGTTTGGTTGCAAGCTGAAAATTGGTTGGGTTTATATAAATGATAATTTTATTTCACAACCATTCAAATAAGTTTATAATAGTAGATCCCGGGTCATTTTTGCCCTAATCCTGTCTGCCCTGGGTCATTTCGCTTCTATCCCCATTGATACCTGGGGAAGATCTTTTGTATTTGAAATTGCTAGTAAATTTTGATATAAAAGCATAGTTTTCCTGATTCTGTTTGAAAATTTGGAATATTGAATATCTAATCAATAAAATTTAAAGAGTTCTTTAAGTCTATGAACAGTGGTGCATTGAGTGTAGTGGAAGAATGATTCTACTACGGGTAGGCCCTTTATGCCGATATTTTACCACTCTGTAGCTAGTGGCAAAATATTTGGCATAAAGGGCCTACTTGTGGTAAAATCATATTTTGAAGCCACTGAATTATTTCTCAAATATATCCACTGCCAGTTCAAGTGGCAACACCTGTTGAGAGTTGTCGCCAGAGGGTTTATTTATTAAACAGTTAACTTTAAACTTGTTAAAAGGTCAGTAAATGGCTTTGAAAGTAGATAAAATAAATTGTTTATGTGGCTTTTTAAGATTTTTATGTTATTTTAATGATGCTGCAATACTAAGGTGACGAATCTACTTAGAATTTCATTCGTCACTTTCAAAATAAATTCTTCAATCATGAAATTAACGAGGTACCTTTATTTCTTCATATATGCTATAAACATTTAAAGTCATTAGTAGGTAGACAAAATTTTTTAACTGCTTTCAATAGGGTTAGAGATGTAATGATTCACTGTAGAGTACGGAATCATGGTATCTGTTACGGTTCGCTACATGGTACACAGGGACCACGTACGATACGAATGAAACAGTCCTATATGGAGGTTTATGATTAATATGCTGTTGGCATATGATGTGAGTCCTTTCCAGAAACTCATTTTCATTTCCGGTATCAAGATTCTGATTCTAAAATTATAATTTGAAGTAAGTTATTTCCCTTACTTCAGATTCCAGGGAACGAAACTTTTAGCCTTAGTATGTAGCACAATATGGGTGCCCCCATTAAACAAAGATGTAGAAATTGCATATGCTTCTATAGCGCTCGCTGGGCTCACTATTATTTAAAAATTACTGAATTATTTTCAAGAAAAATTAATATAAATTATGTAGTTATCTGATGGAAAAATTGTTCTAGCACATTCTACTTTCCAAAATATAAACAAATTTTTAAGCACTTATGTAAGTTCACAAAACATAAAAGTTAAACTGAAGGGACTGCCATAAAATTTCTGGTCGTCAAAGTCATCTTCCACATTACCTTTTTCTACAATGCATGTCATTCATCTTAACAAATATTGCAATACTATGGTAGACAATCTGATGTCAAAAATGCTTATTAAAATGTCAGAAATGTTTATGAGAGGTACAAAACAGTAAAGTTTGGTTCTATTGTTGGAAATATATAAGTTTTTTCCTTTCCTATCCTTTTAATAGCCCAGTAATGAAGCTAGTAAATACTACCATTGTATAACTTAGACAGTGGAACATTGACAAATTCTTAGTTTAAACTTCAGACTTATCATTTATATATAAATATATGTATATATATTCTATTTCATTCCAGAAATCAGCCATATCTTATAAATATGGAGATTGACACTAGTCCAGAATCATCAGCCAATCAGGAGTCTATGCCTGTAGAGAATGAGTCCATAAATCCAGAGGATATACAAGGAAATACAAATGAAACTTTTGATGATGTAGGAAAATCTATGGTTGGAGATTCAGGCAATGGATATGACATGAGGAAAATTTCTGAAAATGATAGTTTAGATTTAAATTCACCATTCTCATCGTCTTCACCACTTCCAAATGAAGAAAATGCAAATAGTACCTTTCAAAGGAAAGATGAGGAAGAAATGGAATATGATAATAAAAATGACAGTATAGATTATTCTCAAAATGATTATGAAATGAAATCTCCTGTTTCAAGAACTGAAAATGTTATTGATGATAGGTCAGACTTCAGCACTGATCGTGATGTTAATGCATCCCAGACTAGTGATTTAGATGTATGTAATCGCAGCACTGACATAGAAGATAAAATGGATGCTTTGTCTGACCTAAAAGATAGTGATCTTGATACTTCACAACCCACAGAGAGTGAAGACATTCAATCTGACCTTAATGAGTCGTTATATAAAGACGAAAAAGACATTACGCTAGTTGAACAGGAACCTAACACGAGTAGTGAACTTAACTCTTCAGGATATCCAGACAAGTCTTTAATATTACAGTCTGTAGGCAATAAAAACATTGACAATCCTTCACATTCACCTGAAACAAAAGAAGTAATTTCTGAAGGAGATAATGATGAATCATTTGACATTAGTGCTAGTGATGATAAAAATGAAACTGCAAGTGAAACCAATGTTGAAAGAAAACCAGAATTCCTTGATTCTGATGATATTAGTACAAATAATTCAAGCGGTAGAGTTGATTTTGAAAACAAAGAATTTTCTAATGCTGATGCAAATGACACTAATGAATCAAGTGCTAATGAAAGTCTGGTACAAGACAATCAGGTATCAAGTGTTCAGCAACTCAATGAAGAAACAGAAGAAATAGATTCACCTGAAAATAGTGATGTGGAGGATTTACCCCAAAGGGACTTAACTCCACAGAGTCTGCAAATTAGTTCAGGTAAAATGTTTGAAGAAGTTTCAGAAGGAGAATCTCAAGATTCAGAAATTTTTGGTAAAGATACAAGTAAAAGGGATGACATGCTTGGTCCTACATCTCCAGTCTCAGAAGAGAGTGATTTTGAAAAGGAAATGTCAGACAGTATAAAAAACAATGAAATTATCAATGCAGCTTCTCCGGTGTCTGATGATACCGATAATGATCAGGAAAAAGGTAACACTGATTCAAATAATGAGCAGACAAATAAAATTAAGGACTCTTTAATGGGCCAAGCTTCACCAGTATCAGACTTGAGTGATAAAGAACAAGAAGAATCGTTACAGAGTAAACCATTTGACAATATTTTTGGTCCTGCATCACCAGTCTCTGATGCTAGTGCTGAAGAACATGAAGAAATATCACAGGATAAAAAACCTGATTCTGTTATAGGACCTGCATCACCAGTCTCAGATGCAAGTGATCTAGAAGGAAAAGATAATGACTTGTCAAAACATGAACTGAGTGGACCCGCTTCTCCATCTTCAGATGCTAGTGGGAAAGGACCTAAGCCACTATCTCCTTCTTCCACTGTTTCTGAAGATGGAAGTTTCTTAGATAAGCTGAACCAAGGCCCAGCATCCCCAGATAATTTAGATGCTCCTCATTCACCTTCGTCAGAGGGTGAGGAACAGCAAAATAAAAAAGTTGTAAATGGCATGTCACCTCCGTGTTCTGACCTGCCTGCTCAACGATTACAGAAGGAATATAAGGACATATCGGATGAGGAGGATTCTTTCAGTGAGGATGAAAAACCTGTGAAAGAAAAAATAGAAAAACAGATTTCAGAAAAAAGTGCTAAAAAACAAAATGACAAAGTTAGATCTCAGATGAGTATAGCTGATGATCATGGTGAATTAGACTACATGGATGAAGAAGAGGAAGATATTGAGAAAGCTGATAAAGAAAACATTGATGAAGGAGATGAAAAGAAGGAAAAAGAAGATGTAAGTCAACTAATTGTAATTTTAAAATTTAGTTGTATTTATTGGCTGAAAAGATTGCATGGATTAGATGAAGATCTTAAAGTAAGGTCAAATTAATAAATAATTCATGGCAGCCAAATGTTTGTGTTGGAGATTTTTATATGGTAAACATTATTTAAATAGTTTTATTTTAGATTTAATCTACACTTGTAAGCAAATATGTAACCAATTTTAAAATTAATACAAACATATGACTTACTTTATTATTTTGATTCTTATATGGCAAAAATCAAATAAAATACAATGTAAGTGAAGCAATATTGTAAGACTTTTTAAGTGACAGCTACAACAAAACTATCTTAATTTTGATCTGCTTCAAAAATTAAACCAAGAACAGTAAATAGGGATACTACACAATGTATCTTGAAAACAGTAAATTACTTTTGTCTTATCTAAATATTTTATTCGATTTTAAATGGCATTGCAATTTTGACTGATAATGTTAGGCATGTACTACCCATAGTAAATTGAGAATTCTGATATTATTTGCTTTAAATGCTTTCAATCTACATCCATGGTAAAATATGGATAATTTAATTCAAATGTCAAATGGCTTGTTTGGCAACGTCATAGGAAAGTTTCCCACAAGCTTAAATGACATCATACATGTGTAGTATATATAACTTGCATTGTCTTTGTGTCTTAATACCTATGTTGCGGCATTTAAAAATGTCGTAGAAACTGTCCTATTAGAACTTAAATAATGCACATTGGCTTGAAAATGTCATGATTTCACCATGGATAAGCCTTTTATGCCAATATTTTACCACTCGCCATTGTTTTTGGCAAAATATTTGGCATTAAATGCCTACCCGTAGTAAAATCATGATATTTGACGCTACCATGAATTATTTCTCAATTTTACCATTCCTTAAACTGCTAGGCAAAAGCAACACCTCATATTAGAATCAGTAATTAATTATTTTATTTGTTTGTATTGTTTTAAATAAAACATTAGATGCAAGAAGATAAAAAAAAGTAAAGTTATATTGAAATTTTCACTTAGAATAATTTTATATTTCAGGGTGAACATGATTCTGATAAAGACGATGGTGAAGTTGATGATGTAGGTCATATATATATATTGTATTTAGGTTCTGGCATGTTTGGTGACTAGAATTTTGTATACATGTAGTACTGGTACTTGCTCAGAAATTTGGTACATTATTTGGTTACATTTAAAACTGAATAAAAATTTGGATTATGTCCCTTCTAATGATTTAAAACATATTTAGAAAAAATACCTGGCAATGGCAAAATGGACTTCAGACCATAGCCAAATCACAAAACAGGCTTTAATATTCAATTACAATAATTATAAAGAACTTTGCCACAACATGCCGACAGGTGAACCATTGAAGTGGTATTTGACACACTCATACAGTGTATGCTTGACCCAATAAAGTGTTGGATATTTTAATATACATTTCACAAATATATTTGAACTACCAAAAAAAACATATGAAAAACAAATTTCAAATTTACAAGTACATAACCAGCCATGTTGCTTTTTTGACCCCTTTAACCCCTTATATTTTGAAAACTGTAAAAGTAGGAAAAATCTGTTGACAGACTACTGCAAGCACTCATCAAGATGAATTAAAAGAAAACAGCTCAATTGAAATTGGATGAAATTTTTTAATTCATTTAACCCCTTTTATTTCTGAAAGGGTAAAACAACAATCACAAATAAATAATAAAAATTTGAAAAGTTATGGCAAAATTATCAAAAAACCCTTATTGACCCCCAGAAAAAACATGGAGGGCCAGATTTCCAAAAATCCCAATCTGTATTTCTTATTGGGGGTCCATTGTGGTGAAATATAATAGGATTTATTCGATAGGACAAAAGTAAATGAGTGGAAACCTAACTGTCTATATATATAGAGGCTGACGCCAACAAAAATGATGCTATGGCGATTTTAATCGATTCTGAGAAATCAACACATAAAAGTTGTTCTAGCAGGTTTATGACCTGTTGTCTTAACCAATCATTGATTGAGGTCACCAGCAACCACATGTTGATTATATTTTTGATAAACAACCAGTTCAGAAAGGGTAAAATTGATAAAGAATTAGAATAATTATTTATTGTTTATTTATAAAGGAAATTTAGTGTATTTCATTGAAATTTGAACATATATTAAATAGGATGATGATTGTGAAGAAGGAGAGATAAAGGAACCAGGAAGCAGGAAACCTTTTGTTAAACCAACATGTCGATTTTTTATGAGAGGATTATGTACTTGGGGTAGTAATTGTAGGTTCTTACACCCAGGAGTAAATGATAAAGGTACATGTATATAAAATATCTTTTTCATATTATCATACAAGTTATACACTTTGAACATGATTTTTTGTCGAGGGAAAAATGCCAAGATAATCAGAATTTTGAAGAATTGAAGTCATGTTCAAATGATCAGAATTCTCAAGATTAGAAGTTTCATAAATGAATTTGAAAATCAGTTTCAAGAAATGTTAAAGCTTTGTATTGTTTTAAATCTAAATTACATAAATATTTAAGGTAAAACATGCTTTAACTGATAAATTTTATTTAGCTTGTTACTCTCACTACATTACAGGTAATTACAGATTATTTGAAGGACCAAATGACAGACCAATTCCACCGCCATGGGAGGAGGTAAATGTTTATAATTTAGACCAATGGTGGTATTTATACTTAAGTAGTTTGGCTATGCACCTATCCATGTTTTGTCTTGCCATTTGAAGTATGTACACATGTGTTAAGATATCACCTATCCATGTGTTGTCTTATCATTTAAAGTATGTACATTTGTGTTAAGATATCACCTATCCATGTGTTGTCTTACCATTTGAAGTATGTACATGTGTGTTAAGATATCACCTATCCATGTGTTGTCTTATCATTTAAACTATGTACATTTGTGTTAAGATATCACCTATCCATGTGTTGTCTTACCATTTGAAGTATGTACATATGTGTTAAGATATTGCCTATCCATTTGTTGTCTTACCATTTAAAGTATGTACATATGTGTTAAGATATCACCTATCCATGTTTTATCTTATCATTTAAAGTATGTACATTTGTGTTAAGATATCACTAATCCATGTGTTGTCTTATCATTTAAATTATGTACATATGTGTTAAGATATCACCTATCCATGTGTTGTCTTATCATTTAAAGTATGTACATTTGTGTTAAGATATCACCTATCCATGTGTTGTCTTACCATTTGAAGTATGTACATATGTGTTAAGATATCGCCTATCCATTTGTTGTCTTACCATTTAAAGTATGTACATTTGTGTTAAGATATCACCTATCCATGTGTTGTCTTATCATTTAAACTATATACATTTGTGTTAAGACGTCTGGACCATAATAGATCATGACTAAATTATATATCTTTTTGACCAAAAATAATTTTAACCAGCAGTTTAAAGCACAAATTAAAGAGATGTGTCTTTGTCAAGTTGACTTTATTGTTTGTATGTGTTATTGATGAAAGTAAGTTATGTATACTTTCCTAAGTTTGCCTACAAATAATGAAGACATTGCCATTACGTATGGAACATCCTGGATATTTTAAAGAATCACATGGTTATTTGTAGTTTGAAATAATAAGATATATAATATTTTATGATAGGGGCAATGGAGATGGACAGTAAACCTTCAGAAGTACATTAATTTTTATAGCCCTGCTTTGTAAAGCGGATGTATATAGTGATGGGGGAGTCCCATTGTCAGTCCGTTTGTCTGTTCATTCGTCCACCTGGTACAAGTATGTTCCACTTTTGTATCCGCAATTCCTCCTAAACAACTTATTATTATAATTTAATGAAACTTTCTCAGATTCTTTATCACCATTGTGCACCACCTATTTTTTATATGGGGTTTCTTTTCCCAAAACATGGAGTTTGCCATTGCCTTATTTGGGGGGTATCCATTTTGTATCTGCAATTCCTCCTAAACCACGTAATATAATTTAATGAAACTTTCTCAGATTCTTAACTATACAATGCCATTGTGCACCTCCTATTCTGTTTCTTGGTCAGATCGATTTTTGGTGTTTCTTTTTACAAAACATGAACTTTGTCAGTGCTTTATATGGGGGTTATAGGGGTACCTATTTTGTATCAGCAACTCCGCTTAAACCTAAAAATGTTTTTGATGTGTGAATGATCATTTGATAGACCACTAAAAAACTTTTGTTTTATGTGCCATTCAGAAATTCAATATGGCCGCCACAGCCAGACTTAGTTTAACATTGAACCCTATGGGGAAATTTGTACAAAGGCCTTACGGCCAGAAACCACCAAGCCAGTTGAAATGGTTTTATGTACGAACAAGCACTGGATGAACCTCTACAAAAGGTATTCTTGTTGTGCCAATCTGAAATTTGAGATGGTCGCCACAGCCGGACTTAGTTTAACATTGGACCCTATGGGGAAATTTGTACAAAGGTCTTCTTGTCAGAAATAATAAGCCAATTGAAATTTTTTATTGCTTGAAGATCCTTGGATAAATGTCTGCTACAACAGTTATGTTTTTGTGCCGATCGGAATCCAAACTAGATACCACAGCTTGACTTACTATAACATTTTTAACATTGGAACTGGAAGAATTCTTTACATATCTTATCTAGAAGTGCTGGACATTGTGGAACAATTCCTTGCAGACCTTATATAGAAGCGCTTTGTCAGTTGTGGTCACCTAAAATCCAGGTGAGCGATTCATGCTCCATGGAACCTCTGGTTTATCGTTGATATTTTCATCTTTGTTGTTTTCGGTCTTGACAGCTTATAAAAGTACCTGTTATATTGAAAGCCCTTTAATTCTAGCTTGAGCACTAAACAAATAGAGAACATTCATATAATTTCTTCAGATACATTGCAGTCTAATTTTATTGTTGTACATTGAGCAATGAAATTCAAATAAAGAAAAAATCATGTGTATCAAACTTCTTTGAAATTCCTTTTACCAAAATTTTTTTTTTTTTTTTAGATTATCTATTGCTCAAACCATCTTTTTTGTTGTCCTTTGGGAACCAAAAAATCGTCTATATTTTTTTTTTATTAAAATCATAGTGAGACATTTAAAATGTGAAAATAAAACTGCAGTAAAGTACAACTAAAGGAACACTATATAGGATATTTATTTAAATGAATTGTTAATGTGTTAAACAAATTTAAATATCAATGATTGTTTTATGTTAGATGGAAGAAGAAGAACTACCTCCACCTCCACCACCTCCCCCTAAAGCTGCACCTGCCGAGACTGCCTGGGAAAGGGGATTACGGCATGCCAAGGAAGTAAGTGTTACAGCAGTAATGTAAGTGTATTTAGTTCAAAAGGGAATATTTCGTCAACAAATACTCGCATTTCAAAATGCAGACTTGTGAAACACTGGTATATTTACATTTTATCATATAGTCATTTTGACAATGGTAAATTTTATAATCCGGATATGTGTCAAACAATTTGGCATATAATGATTTTGATTATGACTACAAATAAATTTAGCAGAATGATTTTTGATTACTTTAAATTAGAATGCCTTACCCTTTAGTAGTTTGAGCAGAGTGAAAATGATTAAATGAGATACAATAGGAATGTGTACTTTCTGTTCTTAAGTGCACAATAATCTAATCAAAACAAAAATAATGTATGGAAACCACATAAATAATTCCAAGAAAAAGTAAGTTATAATTTTAAAGTACATTTAAGGCTTATTTAAATAAAATTAAAATAATTTTGAATAATGATGTAGTTATAAATAAATTGTTTTAATTACAGTTAAGGAAGAAAGCAAATAAAAGGAAAGAGCAAGAACCAGATTTTGAAGAAAAGAAGATGAATTTATCTGTAGATGAAGAAAGAGAATATAATAAAGAAAATGATCGTCAAAACCCTTTCTTTGATGAGCAAGTGTAAGTGTTTATTTTAGATACAAAATTTTTTAAGTAGACTTTTTTATTTCCACTCAAGAATAAAGTTCCTGAAAAGGCAAGACAGTCTTAGAAATAGCCAAATGTTAGTTAAAAGTTAAAAAATTTTTTTTTTAAGTATGAATTTTGATATAATTTCAAGATCAAAAGAATGTTTCTTTGACCAAATATCAAGATGAACTGGAGATAGCTTAAGAAAACCATTTTTATATGAAAGATAATTTTTTACAAGCCCTTTATACCGAAATCTCAAATTCAGTCATAGGTTAAGATTTTATGAAAGTTTAAACGCTAATCAGTTTGTTCTTCCTAATTACAGTATAAAACATTCAACAAAGATTGGCAAAGATACATGTAGTGTGATAGAAATTAGATGTTTATAGAGTAATGTGCTGTATCTTACAGGGTTCTCGCTAAGGCGCGTACTTGCATCCTGGATGCGTGAAAATTGGACTGGACGCGTCATCCTTTAAACTTGTGCATCCCTGGGATGCATGTAGATTTAACCAGCTGCGTCCAAAGACCGTAATTTTCATCGAAAATTTTCTTGCCGCCATTTTTCTTTTCATGGAGATCAACGGGATGGGGAAGAAAACGACAACAAAATGGCGGCTATCGGAATTCTCCATGATTCTTCATTGGCCACAGTGTTTTTTACCGACCGGTAACAATATGTAGACCTCATTTAAAAGTAGATGTAGTGGACTTTAACTTACCTATGGACAAATGGAAATTTTGTCAATATTGATTATTATATTTTTAAGAAGAAAATATGAGTATGTTGGAGAAAGAATAAGATTATAAATAAATGTTAAAAAAATAAAATAATGATAATAATAAGTAAATTCTGCAACAGAAATTTTATTCCCAGTTTGGAGCACCACTGCATATGTTCAATTTGTGTTTTTGTTTCTTGTTGTTTTTTTTTTTTAAGGGGGGGGGGGGGGGTATATTTGTCAGTATTTTGAGGCAGCACATGGTTTTAATTAAACTTAAAAAAAATTACATTAGACATACCATGCCGTGGTATTATCAAAATCATGCAGGAAAGTACGTTAAAAAAAGTGGCGACGAGTCCTGGGACTCACCATTCTGAAAAATGATGAGTCACAGGACTCATCATGAAAAATTCTTAGTGAGAACCCCGTCTTATTAGTAGTTTTATTCTTATTCTTCTCTGTGTCCACACTTCACATTTGACTGTAGCTTAATTTTTTACCTAATGTTAAAAAAATTGTATGTGGATTGTTGAAAGTTGAGGGGGACTATTGTAGTCACCCCGCCGCCAAGTCCGCTGCCGCATGTGCGTCCGCATCCACAACCAGTTCTCAGTTACTAGTTGACATAGGGTCATATATTTTTGTATGCAGGTGCATGATGAAGAGACTGACCATGTGACATAAGATGGAGGTCACATGACCCATATTACACAGTTGACTGGCTTTTAACTTTCATGTCAAAAATCAGTTTTTATATACAAAGTGACCTATAATCATATTACTTGATGTGAGGGTACATCTCAGGGAATAACACAGCCTCCTACCAAAATTAGGTCACTCTGACCTTCTTATCGCACTTCATTGACTTAGGTTAAGTTTTACGTCCGAGTTCAGTTCTCCAATACCAAGGGACCTACAGTCATATTACTTGGTGTCAGGATGCATCTTGGGGAGTAACACAGCCTTTCACCAAAAGTAGGTAACTCTGACCTACATAACACACTTCATTGACTTAGGTTAACTTTTACGTTTGAGTTCAGTTCTCCGATACCAAGGAACTTACAATCATATTACTTGGTGTGAGGATGCATCTCGGGGAGTAACACAGCCTCCAGCCAAAATTAAGTCACTCTGACCTACTTATCACACTTCATTGACTTAGGTTAAGTTTTACGTCCGAGTTCAGTTCTCGGATACCAAGGGACCTACAATCATATTACTTGGTGTGAGAGTGCATCTCAGAATGTAACACAGCCTCCCACCAAAATTAGGTCACTGACCAACTTGTCGTTCTATATTGATGTAGGTTAAGTTTTAAGTTCGAGTTCAGTTCTCCGATACCAAAGGACCTGCAATCATATTACTTGGTGTGAGGATGCATCTCGGGGAGTAACACAGCCTCCCACCAAAATTAAGTCACTCTAACCTACTTATCGCACTTCATTGACTTAGGTTAAATTTTATGTCCGAGTTCGGTTCTTCCGTACCAAGGGACATACAATTATATTACTTGGTGTGATGGTGCAACTCGGGGAGTAACACATCCTCCCACTAAAATTAGGGGACTCTGACCGACTTATCATGCTTCATTGACTTAGGTTCAGTTTTACATCTGAGTTCAGTTCTCCAATACCAAGGGACCTACTGTCATATAACTTGGTGTGAGGATGCATCTCGGGGAGCAACAAAGCCTCCCACCAAAATTATGTCACTCTTTTATGTCTGAGTTCAGTTTTCTCATACCAATTGACCTACACTCATATTACTTGGTGTCACAGTACATTTCAGGGAGTAACACAACCTCCGAACAACACTAGGTCACTCTGACCTACTTACTGCGCTTCATTGACTTAGGTCAAGTTTTACATCTGAGTTCAGTTCTGCAATACCAAGCGACCTACAATCATTACTTGCTGTAAGGGTGCATCTCGGGGAGCTACACAGCCATTCACCAAAATTAGTGGGGGAACGAGGCGAACTTTGTTATCGTAGATTTCTGGTTTTAATCAAGAAAATGGGTTTGATATATACATTGTAGATACGATGATGAGTATTATGACAAAGTACCAGTTCATCGTACTCCTGTAGAACCATCTAATATATGGCATCCTGCACATTATGAAAACTTTGAAGTAAGGTGGAACAGGGAACCAGAATGGATACCACCACCTTATGTACCTCGGGTAAGTTGAAATGCCTTGTTTTGTTGTAAGTCTTTCTCTTAAATCAAGTGAATAGTCAAGTTTACTTTGTTTAATGTAGAAGACTTTTTCTCTTTATATGGTCTTTATTTTAATTAACATAATTTTCAGATGTGAATTTTTTATTTTTTCTTTATTACATTATATTTTACAATTTATTTATTGAAAAAGCACTGTCATTTTGCTGTAGTAATTTAAAAATCTTATTCTAGGAAAGAGAGCATTTTGAATACCGTCATCGGCATTATTCACCTCCACCCATACATAGGTAAGATGTTTTTCCTCTATATATATTAATACCATATGATGTAACAAGGAGAAAATCATTGTTATCACTGAGAAGGCTGTAAAACAATTTCCCACTGTTAATGAATATATGATTAAATCTTAAACTATAGGAGATTTTGGGTTAGATACATGTACTATGATTTTTTGTCACTTTTAATTTCATGGAAAACCTTTTTTTTTTATTGCTCATGAAATTTTGAAATGTGATTGTCATGGAAAATGGAATTTTTAACATTGTTCCAGGACTATATTGTTTCCTGTCTTTATCAAGTGCTTATTTCCTTTCAACTATATCTATTCATCTAGAATATAAAAATAAGTGAATAAGAACGAAGTTTTGAACAAATTTATTTGATTTTATTGTACCTGGAAGTTTTTGTTTCAATATAAATATCCATAACAAGTTTGGTATTATTATTCTTTTAGTTTCTTGTTAGGAGTAAATTTTAAATAATATTACAAAATTGAACAATATTTGCTACATATTTGTCTTTTACATCTAAATGCTTCTGACATCTATTTTTACAAGAGGGATGAAGAGTCTTAACATTCAGTAGCATTTTAAATCATTGGTTACCTATGTTGTTTTTGGAAATAAAAAGGAAAAAATTCAAACAATGATAATCCATTTATTGAAAACAAATGAAATACTAATGTGACAAGTATCAGATTTTATTTCTTTTTGTTATACTTACCATGCATTTAACAGATGGATATTGTGGAAGTCAAGTTAATACCTAAAGTACCTAAAGTTAATACTTAACAACAAAAACTTAATTCTTTTATCATTTTGTTGAATTTTCATAAAAATATGTGATTTGTGGTGACAAAAAAACTGGAACATTTTAAAGATATTTCTAGGGAGACAGTAAATAGATTTATTTATTTACTTTACTTCAGCTGTATTTATTTGTATTTATTCATTCAATATTTTTTCAGTAAGTTTAGCATATAATTTCGTGTTCTTGGAATCCATGGTGTTATATCAGTGATACTTCACCACTATAAACCTCTGACATTACATAAAGCATTTTTCCAACAGTTAGGTCGTTATGATCAACATTTCATGCTTGAATGATTCAATTAAGTTTTTGTGTTAAGGTGCATTTCTAAGAAAATAAATAGATGGCAGTTCTATGTTCAGGAGGACGTGGCATCCTTGTATTACAGACACACTCTGTAGTTAGAAGGTAGTATTATCCTTTTGCATTATTAATTTAATTCTCGAATTAATAATTAACATTAATGTATGCTTTAATTGTAAAATTGGTTAAATAAAAGCAAATATTTTACAGGTATGAAAAACAAAGAGATACATATCATAGGAAAGAGTTTTCAGATGATAGGGTTAACAATCAATCTCATCAAACATTTAACAGACCTAGAGCTGCAGATCAGTGGCATGATCCATGGCAACGGTAAGGTTGTATTTATTTAGAACAAGAATTCTGTAGTTAACTTTCCATCAGAAAAATTGAAATCACTAGTATTTATCCTTAAATGGTGAAATTTTGAAATGCAACATTTAAAAAATATGACATAATTGATTAAACAAATTTATATGTCTGATTTTGTAATCAGAAATTTTTTTTTAAATAATGTGTTCCTAAAAAAAATTTATACTAAGTAATGGCCCTTTGAATTTTAATCTGTGAAAAAAAAATTGTTTGTAACATCACTTTCTGACGGTTATTTTGTTTCAGATTAACTTCAGCTTAGGTTCATCATATGTATCTCTGACAAGCAAAGAAATTAGTTTCATACATATAACGATGCTCTCGAATGAATTCAAAGTGTATCAAGAATTTTTAACATATAAAATTCAGAACTTTGACAAAGTGTAATGTCTTGCAGGTCAAAATCTCCAAAACACAAAGCACGAAGTTCCAGAAGTCATTCCCGAAGTCGGCGGAGAAGTCGACGTTCTCACAGTTATTCATCATCATTTTCATCTAGGTAAGATATCATGTTAGTTCAAGATTCCTCTGAGCACAAACAGCCAATTTTAGAAGTTTTTTATTCCTGTAACCACTTAAATAATCATGTCCAAAAAATAATTTCCTAAACTTAAGATTGCCATTTATAATTTCCAAAATGGAAGTAGACAATTCAAATAGTTGTTAATAATAAATTCTTAGTAATAAGAGGACATTGCTTAAAACTAATAACTTTTTTTAAAGAGAAAAAAATGGTTGTAAAAGTATGGCGTATACATGTAAGTTTTTCTTGGTAAATTAAATTTATTAGTTGTAAAACACTGGTAAGGGACATTTCTGGACAGATACAGTAAATTTCCAAGTTTTATATATGCTCTGTTGTCCCATGGCTCCAAGTCAATTTTAAAACAATCTTTTAACTGTAGAGATTATACATGTATTATGGAGTTAATTTTTTGTCAGTTAAGATGAAAAAATAACTAAAGCAAGAATATCTTAGCTTTTGGGAAACATGAAAATCATCAACCCAAAGTAAGGTTCAAACTCATGACCTAAATATTAAAAAAACATTAATTATTGTTATATGAACAATGAAGTCCTCTAGAAATGATTAATATTAGTGATTTCTTAGATATCCTTCTCTTAATTCCTCTAAAAGAAGAAGAACCTTTACCAAATTTAAGTCTTTATTTTCTTTTTTAAGGTTACATATCATATACATGTACATTTGCTTCTATGAATGCATCATTTATTTATTATGATTTATACTTTTTATTCAAACAGTTCATTCTCAGGGTCGTCACGTTCTGGGTCAAGGTCATCATCATATAGTCGTTCATTCAGCAGAAGTTCTTCAGGCAGTCGTTCTTCATCAGCTAGTTCAAAGTAAGTTGTACATATAAATCAACAGAATCAATATCTCCATGGGTTTAATAGGAGTTTACCTTAAAGGCTATAGTGAATATATATTGTGACTTAGTACATGATCCAAGCAGACACAAACAAACCAAAAATATTCCAGTGTTTGCAAAATCTAAATCCAAAATTCTCACATTATTTATATACGACCGCAGATATTTTTATACAACTGCAAATACGTTGTACGTTGGCGTCCTTAGACCGTTAGATTTCATTGTCATTTACTTTCTTCTATTGAACATCTCCTTATGATATTTTACCCCAATTGTCCCCCATAAGAAATACAAGTTAGGATGGATTTTGGGAAGTCTGGCCCCTCCGTTTTTTTTCTGTGGGTCATTAAGGGTTCTTTGATAATTTTGGTAAAACTTGTAAAATTTTTATCCAATTTTTATAATGTTCCTTGATAAAATAGAAAAACCCCTGTAAGAGCAGTGTTCACTATCTCTTATTGCTTTAGAAATATAAGGGGCCAAAAGGGTGGCATACCATAATTTTTTAAACTTTATTTCTTATCCGATTTTGATGTATTTTTACTAAAGGATTTTTTTGTTACTTTTGTCAATGCAGCGTTTTAAGGGGCCAAAATTAGCCATTTTGCAAGACACCTAAAATTTGTATTTTTAATCCACTTTTAATGGGGATTTTTTCTGTTAATTCATCTGGATGAGTATTTCCTTAGTATGTTAACAAATTTCTTTTATCTTTTACAGTTTTTGAGATATAAGGGGTTAAAGGGGCCATAAAAAGCAATGTACCTTGATCTGTACATTTTGTATTTTTCATCTGATTTCAATGGAGATTTTTTCTTTTAATTCATCTTGATGAGTACTTCTAGTAAAATGTCAACAGATTTTTACTATCTTTTACAGTTCTTGAGATACAGGGATAAAGGTGCAAAAAGCATTTTGGGGTCACATCATGCTGCACTTAGCGAAGGTCTTTATTATCTTAGAAATACTCATAATGATTGATGAACACTTAAATCCATGAAAAAATCCATGCCTTGTCTGATATGAATTTTATTGAGCCAATTAATCTCTGTACTAGGATGTATCAGGACTAGACCAAATCTTGTTACATTAGGTCCTACAATCACTAAGCCAAAATCACCAAGACAACATGTATACTGAAAAATTGCTTGGCATTTGTGTGTTATATCAAATTTTACTGGCTTTGGACTGAGAAAATTTAGAGAAAATATTAATCTTAAGTCATTTACAGGGGGTGTATCTATACATGAAACTTTTGTTATACCCTCACTCTAAAAGTGGGGGCTATATGGCCTTCACCTTTTCTGTTCGTTCGTTCCTCCGTCATTTGTCCAACAAATATTTCCGTCACACTTTTCTCAGAAACTACTGAATGAAATGACTTTATATTTGGTGAGCCTTAAGCCTTAATAGTGATGTGTGAGCACTTTTTGGATCTGTTGGATGCCTACTTCTTGTTTGGTGATACTTTAAATTTTTCAATATTTTGAATGAACATAAAAAATTTTGTCACACTTTTCTCAGAAACTACTGAATAAAATGACTCTATATTTGACCAGCAGCTTAATAGTAATGAGTTGTAATATGTGAATACTAAAAGTTTTCGTCACACTTTTCTCAAGATCTAATGAACAGGATGACTTCATACTAAGTCAGTCGCTTGACAACGATAAGTTGAACTTTTCGCTACTGTCGGAAAACTAATTCCTGTTTGCAGATACTTTAAATTACGAGTGGGGGTATTCTTAGCATGACATCACGTGCATAGTTCGAGTAAATCATATATGACACTTTGTGACATATTTAAATTTTATATTTGTGCGAATTTTTGTCTGAAGAAAAAATTGGAAAAAAAATTTAAAACCATGTGATATTTGAAAATATAAATGAGTTCTTGTTGAAAAATTTGAATATATTATTCAGAAACTCCAGATCAGCATCCAAGAGCCCATCAAAAAGACAACCTGTTCCAAAGAGGCCTCCAAAATCTGGGTATGACACTAGAAACAAACATTTTAATCTAATATGTCTACAGAAATACTTAAAACTTTCAAACAACACTGCATGATTTTGTAAATTACTACAGTGATCTTATAACTTTCATCATTTGTGTGCCATGATGAATTGAGAACATCACAAAGCTTTAGATATACCGTCTCCTGGTACCCTAAGGGCATCTGTTTTACATATGTTACAATGAACAAGAACATACTCACACTGAAGTTAGATGACCATAAAGAAATGTCTTAATTAGAATACATTTCAAGTTAAGTTTTCCCAGTGAATATTGTTTAGGTTTTTTTTTTTATTATTTTGCCCATAAGAGTTTGGCAGGATACTAATTTTATGCTGATAATTATGCTTTTCAAAATATCCAATGAGGTACGATTAATTTATCAAAGCTTGAGAGATATTCCTTATTTCAGTAGCAGTATTTAGGGCAGAGTTATCTCCCATTTACCATTTCTGAAAAAAACGATTGTTTCCCATTTCGAATTATTTATTTGGGTGACTTAAAATTAAACGCCTTAAATTTTGTCATGGAACAGTGTAAAATTAACCAAATGATACTTAGTGATATCAAATTTTGTAGAAAAAGTAGTATAATACATATCAGAAATTATTGTATTGTTTTTGATGTACTAACAAGACAACCTGCATGAACAAAAACATTGTACATTGTACCTTTAATTTTTGCTTTGTAGCTTTGAAATATAAAGCTCAGTAATGATGGCCTCATATTGTAAGTTAATATCTTCTGGATAAGTTTGGCAGAATGGAAGGAGAATTAATTCTGCTTTTACCATGGAATAAATGCCCATATATATATTTTGAACATATTTTTCAGTCAAGATGCACCTAAAAGTACTGTACAGAAATCAAAGACACCAAAAAGTCCAACAAAACGACGTCCAAGTGCACAGGGGTTATCTCCGAAGAAACAACCAACAGGAGCAGGACCTCCCCTACAGCCATTACCTCCTGGAGGCAGAGGTAGAGGAAGAGAAAGAAATCCCGCTAAACCTAAACCACCAGGGTGTGTATAAAATCTTTCAAAGCATGATAGTGCCACTGCATATGCATTTCTAATGTGCACATACATACTATGGGATGCAAAGACAAAATTTAACATTATTATCCATTAATTTTTATGCCCCGCCACAAATGTGGCCCGGGCATATAGATTTACCCTTGTCCGTCAGTATGTCCCGATTCTGGTTAAGTTTTGCATTTAGCTCCATTTCTCAGAAACCTATAGTAATATATCAATGATATTTCACCACTACAGTCCTCTTGTATAGTACAACAGAGTTCAGCAACACTTGGGTTGCGTGGCCTATATTTCATGCTTCAGTGACTTTGGTTAAGTTTTGCGTTTAGGTTCATTTCTTTGGAATTAAGCATAGTATATCAATGAAACTTCATCAGTGGATGTTCCTTGGGTAGTACTGAGCATTCATACAATAATTGGGTCATTATGACCTACATTTTATGCTTGAGTGACTCCGGTTAAGTTTTATGTTTAGGTTCATTTCTTTGGAACTAAGCATGGTGTATCAATGAAACTTCATCAGTGGATGTGCCTTTGGTAGTACTGAGCATTTATACAATAATTGGGTCATTATGACCTACATTTTACACTTGAGCGAGTCGGGTTAAGTTTTGCGTTTAGGTTCATTTCTTTGGAACTAAGTATATTGTATCAACAAAACTTCATCAGTGGATGTGCCTTGGATAGTACTGAGCATTCATACATGATGACCTACATTTTAGGCTGGGCATACGTGTCTTACAAACACAATTTCTAGTTTTAATGCAGATGTTCTTGGCCTATTGATATCTCATTATTTCTTATTATGATCGACAAAATTTCTACATATACAATCAATTCTTGTAATGTCCATTGGGACCTGAAAATCTAGTTCGACTTAGGTGAAAATTCAAGATATTAGGAGTAAATCTGTATAGTTACTGCTGTTGATAGTCCAAACAGATAATTCAAGTTACCCAGAATTTTGACTGGTGTCGAGATAATGGGAGTCAACTGTATGTTCAAAAAGATGTAGCTTTAGCTTAGACATGAAGTTTCTTTTGAATGATAAGTTGAAATTCTTTGAAGACTTTACCAAGTGTTGACATATTCATTTAAGGATGTACTGTATACCATGGTTAATCTTTTGTAGGTCCTTAAATGGGTGATTGCACTGTGATTACTATGAATTCAGTTATTTTATTTCAGTTTAATTTTGATACGACCACAAATATTTGTGGCCATATTATGGTATGAGCCTGTCATCATCGGCATCCGTAGACAGTAAGGTTTCCGCTCATTTACTTTTGTTTTATTGAATGTATACTTATAATATTTTACCACAATGGTCCCTCATATGAATACAGGTTGGGATTGATTTTGGGAATCTGACCTCTTTAAGTTTCAGGTTTAAGGTAGTTTTTCATGAAGGAGTTATGGTATCATCATTAAACTTTGTACTTGGATAGCTTATGGTAAGAACAGCCACATTTTAATGCAAAATGGATGCTGTGACCTTGAGGTCATGGGTCATTGACTTTGAATTTCTTTATGAAATTTTAATGTTAGAATCCAGGTTAAGGTTCAGCTTGAAGGTAGTTTTTCATGAAGTACTGAGAGATAGTATTTCATCTACCCTATCGTAAGGGACTTCAAAGTCAACAATATACAAATATTATTCTATTTACTAAAGACTTACATCATTGGTGGGCATGTAGTGTCCATTGGACACATATATACTTGTTAATTCTGGGGGTCATTTAGGGTTTTTTGATAATTTTTTGATAAATTTTTAAATTTTAATCCAACTTTAATGATTGGTTTATAATTTTCCTTGATAAAAAAAGAAAAACTTGTGTAGATCCGTTTTTCACTATCTCTTACCTTTTTAGCTTACCTGGTCTAAAAGGCCATGTTTGCTTTTTTCATCACTTTGCATTCATTGTTTGTCCACATTTCACATCTTCATCTTCTTCTCTGCAACCACCAGTCCAAATTGAACCAAACTTGGCAGAAATTTTAATTGGATGGTTCTGTACAAAATAAATGTTTTTTATCCGATTTGGATATTCAACATTGCTACCAGGCTCAGATAATTTATTTTGATTGGACTTATCTTTAAAGCTCTTCTTGTTAGAAGCTACTGAGCCAATTGAATTGATCTGTTGATCCTTGGATAAACCTCTACAAAATGTATGGTTTTTTTTTGCCGATTGGAAAATTCAAGATGGCCGCCACAGCCGAACTAAGTTTAACATTGGATCCTATGAGGACAATTGTATAAGGCCTTCTTGTCAGAAACTACCAAGCCAATTGAAATTTTTTTATGTATAAACAAGCATTGGCTGAACCTCTACAAATGTTATGTTTTTTGTGCCAATCGGAAATTCAAGATGGCCGCCACAGCCGGACTTAGTTTAACATTAGAGCCTATGGTGAATTTTGTACAAAGGTCTTCTTGTCAGAAACTACCAAGCCAATTGAAATGTTTTTGTTGCATGAAGATCCTTGGATGATTGTCTGCTACAAAATTTATGTTTTCGTGCCGATCGGAATCCAAGCTAGCTGCTACAGCTGGACTTAGTTTAACATTTTTAACATAGGACCATGGAAGAATTCTTTATATCTTATCTAGAAGTGCTGGACACTATAGAAAAATTCCTTACAGATCTTATATAGAAGCACTTTGTCAGTTGTGGTCACCTAAAATCCAGGTGAGGGATTCAGGCTCCATGGAGCCTCTGGTTAGAGATGTAAGGGGCCAAAAAAGTGACACACCTTAATTTTCGAAACTTTTTTATTTCTTATCCGATTTTGATGATTTTTTTTTTAATGGTTCTCCATAAGAAATACAATAAAAGTTACTCAAGGCATTTTTATGTTACTTTTGTCGTTGCTGAGATAAAAGGGATTAAAGGGGCCAAAGTTGGCCATTTTGCAGGATGCCTAAAATTTTTATTTTCCATCCAATTTTAATGGGGATTTTTTCTTTTAATTCATCTTGATGAGTGTTTCCAGTGGTATGACTACAGATGTCTTCTATCTTTTACAGTGTTTTTGAGATAGAAGGGATTAAAAGGGCCAAAAGAGCAATGTGCCTTGATATGTAAATTTTTAAAATTTTTCATCCAATTTCAGTGGACATTTTTGTTCTTTTAATTGATCTTGATGAGTACTTTCAGAAGTATGTCACCAAATTTTTACTATCTTTTACATTTTCAAGATACAGGAGGTTAAGGTGCCCAAAAAAATGTGGTGGTTGTATCATGCTGCGCTTAGCAAAGCCCTTTATTCTTGCTCAAGTCAAAATTTGTTTTTTTTAAGAATTTCATTTTCTTTATGTTTTATCTTTTTAATAAAATTGTAGATTCGTTTTATTTCTATGGATAGCAATTTATGTGGTTTTCATGTGTGCAGTAAAACCACAATTTTAAGTATTCTTTGAAAACATGAAATTTGTTATCCTAAGTATAACAAATGTTAACTAAATCATAAAAATAGGTACTCTCAAAAATAAATAATTCTGGTATTGAATGTAAAGCTAATTTTCATTACAGAATTCATCAGTGTGTAAAGTCTTTTGGATTCCATTTGGTTTGTGAATGAGTTGATCTTGTTTACACACTGATGAATTCCTTCAATACAACTTTATTACTATAATGAATTCACAATAACACAAAATGAAAAATATATATTTTGTTGAATACATTTGTTAAATGTATGCTTCTATTGTCCTCACTAAATATGAGGCAAATATAATGAATATATACTGTATATAAAAGCCAGAATTTTAATGACAGGAATTGAACTATCAACATTTCCTATTTTATAATTATTTTGAATTTTTATTTCCACAGTAGAAAAGCAAAAGGAAGGAAAAGAAGTTCAAGTGGTAGTAGTTATTCCAGAAGTGCTTCCTCAGGATCATCATCCTCCAGATCATCTAGTGCTAGTAGTATATCCTCGGCCAGTAGTCACTCCTCAAGTACCTCCAGTGGTAGTGCTGACTCAGAACATTTATATAGAGGGGTTGGAGGTAAAGGTAGTTCACCATCACCATCACCAAAGAAAAAAGGTAAGACATTGAATGTTTCTTCATTCTGTCTTTTTGAGTTTATTTGAATAAACAATGTCATTAAACTGAATGGTTTATTTATTATTTAATGCATATGCATTTACATTAAGGCACAAACACGGTTCAAAGAATAAGATTTAATTTTTGGATTTATGTCATAGGTACAATTTTGTTTACAATCTTAGAATAATAATGGAAAAAAAAAGAATTTGATTTTCAGTAGTTATGCAGCTAAAAAAATATGAAGATACAGTACATTTAACATGTTGGTATGTATTTGTTATAAGTTTTGACAAACAGATATAAATAATTGTATCAGAATCATATTGGAAACATCTCATATCTCGTTGATAAAATATAGTTCATGAAATCAAATAATAATTTTTATATGATTTCAGCTGTCAAGAAAAAGAAGCCTCAACCTGCAGCTAAAAAACCATCTCCAAGAATAGCACGACGTTCAAGCAGAGGGGATGGTAAAGCGCCCCAAGGTCCTGGGCTAACCAGCAAAGCCAAGGACATGTTAAAGGTCACAGGGCAAAAGCCAAATATTAAATTAACCCTTTTAGGTAACAAGAAGGTGAGAATTTAAGTATATAATTTGTTATTTAGGTGTTTTTCATCATTATGGTGTTGAAAAAATGTTTCCTGATTATTGATCTCATGTATGTGTCATGCAGTAAAAATAAACAATAAGATTAGAAAAATATGAAATTGTAAGGAAAAAATTTTTGCTTTTATTCATTACAAAGGTTTAGGAATGGTTCATTATTTTTTCTCTAATTCTGTGCGAATTTATACATCTCTTGACCTGTTTGATAAATTCTGATAACACCACACATTGGATAATAAATGCTCATGAAATTTCCCACAAAAAAAATGTTCGGAAGACCTCTCTGAGTTTTACATTTTCATTAGAGAAAAAGATTCAAAACTCTTGACGCGTTAATTATGAAATCCATCCACTCTCAATTAAATTTTAATTTTTTAAACTGCTCAGACAAGCCTTGCAGTTTAAAAATGAAAATTATTTCGAGTTTGATAAATTTCATAATCAACTGTCATCGTTGTAGAATCTATATATATCAGGTTTGGAGTACGGTTCCATTCTGCCATTGATAAGATAAGATTTTTTCAGCTTTACCGGGTTGAATTATTGTAGGTTCCCCCAAAACAAAGATATGTGTCAACAGTAAACATATATTCATTTAAATAAATCCATTTATGATAGTAGAGGTATATAGTAATGTTTCTGTTAACATCAAATTTGTCAAAATTGTATGAACCGCCTCGATGGTCTCGTGGTAGCGTGCTCGCCTCGAGTGCAGTAGGTCACAGGTTCGATCCCGAGCCTTGTCAAACCAGACATTAAAATTGGTATTTGCTGCTTCTCCACCAAGCACGCAGCATCTAGGAGTAAGAGCAAAGACTGGTCAGCTCAGAGTCAGTATAATTTGTTCTGAGTGAGGTGATATGTCTTCCTGCAGACAGTTACCTCGTGAGCTACCAAATTAAAAGACTTAGCATGTCGGTCTAGTCCAAAGCAGAGATCATATTCATTATCATATCAACATGTTCTCATTCTGATATGCACCTGGTTGCCAATGGACGTTTAACAATAATTCATCCATCATCCATCAAAATTGTATGTTACACAATTTGTAGATATTCAAATTATCAGATATGTATATATTTGTACATTATACACCTAATGTCTAGATTTTATCATTAAACGTAAAATTGAAATATGAAAATATGATTCAGTGTGATTGGAATAAGATTTTTTTGATAATTTTTTCTTAAAAATGTTAAGATATTTTGCTAAAGACTGCTTCAAGCAATATTTGTTATTCTGTAAAAAAAATCTGATAGCAATTTTACAAGATAACATCTTAGGTATTGAGCTCTTTCAATTTTTGTATTTAAATACAATCACTTGGGATTCATTTTTTTTTTTTTTTTTTTTTTGCTGGATACCAATTTTTGTAGTTCTTTGTGCATCTAATGAAATGCTGAATTTAAATAATTGACAAAATTCACAGATATTTTTTTATGGCTGAATAATTAATTGTGAAACTTAGTATCCTCTAATCTTAATGAAACATGAAAATTTATAAACCCAAATGAAATGAATCCACAGTACCTTGACAAGTATTTTGAATTTTAGACTAGTGATAAGACAATGGAGCCTCCAGCAGCTGGAAAGAAACGCCAGTCCGATAGTAAAGGGGGTCCTCCTGCCAAACGACAAGCAGTTAAACCTCCTGAACCTATCCAGAGTGAGTATGATAGTAGTATGACAAATTATTTAAAAGTATTTAAAGTGTGCATGTATAGATTGCTAAAATTTTATCAGAGCCACATCGTTATTAAACTTTAAGATAAAATATTCTTATTCAAATATAATGGCTGTCATCAGTCATTTCTTTAACCGGATTTTCCAAAGGAAAGAAACTATAAACCGTACTATTATATCATTACACTTGGATGTATTAAATGTTTATACAGTGCATGGATATAATTATAAAGTTCACATTTTTTCTACAGATGTGCCTGCACCTAAAGTAGTTAAAGCAAAGCAAGACAAACAAAAATCTATTGTTGCTGCTAAACCGATACAAGCACCTGTTATAAAAGCAGCTCCGCAGAAAACTCCCATATCGCCTACAAAAGCACCTGCTAAACAACCTGCTGCACAAGTTGCTGCACAGAAAGAGAAGAAGAGTACCACAAATCGCAGAGAAGAACTTCTAAAACAATTAAAGGCAGTTGAAGATGCCATTGCTAGAAAACGCTCAAAGATGCAATAGTCATTTTGTAATAATAGTTTTATTTAATTTACAAGCTTTATATATGAAAAATAATTTAAATGCATTTCTCATATGTTTTATGGTTATATGATTGAAAGAGAGACTGAATGGTGTGTTTGGTATTTGTTCTCATACATTTATTTTTTTGGTTTACTTGACTTGAAAGCAGTAAAATTTTAATATTTATAGATATGCATGTAGATTTCAGTATCTAATATTAACAAACAAATTCTTGCAGTTTCAAGGTCATGTTCTTATTCTGAAATAATTTTATTTACAAGAGTACTGAAGACTTTGTGCTTGGCAGCACTTTAAATTCATTGCTGATTTTTTTTTTATGAAAATGTGTGTCTGTGATGGTGTATGTTAACTTTTTTAATTGAATCTTTAAAGATATGGTGTTTACAATGATGACAGAATTTATAAATATTTTTGTTCCCATTTTGTGATAGATTTTTATCATGTATATTTGTAAAATGAGTGATTTGTATGTAATCTGTAAGTTATAAACCCATGAATGTGTTACTTAATCCCGACAGTTAATGTTTTTATGATTTGGTGAATATAGTTGTTGCCTGGTAGAGTTAAACAAACTGAACATAGATACTGCCATAAGTCATCAAGACGATACCAAAAATATGAAAGAAACTCTACTGAATTTGTTATATCTGAACAAGATTAGAAATGGTAGGGAAAATGAAAGTAGCAACAGTAAACAGCAAAAAATGTTTTCATATAAAGGTATCTGGATCATAAATGACCACATTCTTTCAAATGTCCCAGATGTTTCATTTGACCTCTGTAATTATCGGCAATCTTTGGAAACAGAATATGCAACAGTCAAACCTGCTTTCAAGGGCACCACTATATAGCAAATCACTGTCTATAAAGGGCACTTTGAAAATGTCCCAGTCATGAACAAAACTTTTAAAATTAACCTCTGTATAAAGGCCACTTGTTCATAAAGGGCACATTTCTTTGGTCCCATGGGTGCCCTTTACACACAATTTTGACTGTCCAATGAATGCCATCCATTCCTATACCTAATAAAAAGCCTTTGTGTATGAAAAGCTAAGACTAATTTTAACATACTGAAAAATAAGAGAAAAAAAGGGGAGATAAATCTGGTTTTTTCTTAAATTCAATATTACATCTATTGGTTTTAAACATTTTTAAATAGCTACATGAGTATGCTAGTAAGTTCACAGTTTTAATAATATCCGTTTTCCAATTAAATTTATTTTATGTTGGAAATTCCATATTCATAGTCATATTTGCAGTTTAAGGTATCCGGACCATAATAGATAATGATAAAAAATTGTATCTCTTTTTGACCCTGAATGGCGGAACCAAACAATTTAAAGCTGGAATTTTGTATATATATTTTTCTCAAGTTGAAACACACATTGTTGCTTATATGCAGAGTCTGTAAAAATTAGTTAGTTATATTAGAATTTCCGAAGTTTGCCGATAATTACCGAGGTCATTTCAATTGTGTTGTATGGAACATCCGGGAACTTTTAAATAATCACGTGGTCATTTATGGTCCGGATACCTTAAAAATAACTGGTATTTTGGACAACTCATCAATGAAAAATTGACTTTCCACTCCATGGATTTAGACTTTAAAATAGCAAAAATCAATTAATGATTATTTTTATTAAATTTGATTTATTAAAAGATCTAGCTATCTTATTTGCCTGTCAAAGAGGGGTAGTTCTCTATAGGTAATTTGGCCTCTAACAATATCATGGCTTTAATGTTGCTGAAAATAGTGTGTGATACATCAGTAAACAAAAAGAGGGAGTAATTTGAACTACAGATAGCAAGTTATAAAATTTGATTTTCTCACATTTGTTTGATATTAGGTTTATTCTTTTTGGCATTAATTTCAAAGAATACTTTCTTACACTTTACATTCATTTGTATTCTTAGTCAAAGATATTTTTCGAAGGAGAACATGTTTTCCCTGAGCAGCACTCACATTAAAATTGTTATGGTGAATTTCCCTTCTTACCACTGTACTTTTGAGAAAAAGATGTTGTGCTTATCTGGATGTGCATTTAATGCATTCTCCAGAGGCTAAAATTATTACACATTATAATATGTATGTAAGAAGGATAGGTACACAGTTAGAAAAACTGACATTATCAGTTTAGCTAACAGGCATCTCTATGTTGTAATTGAAATGTTACAATGATTGTAAAAGAATAAATTTTCAAAGTAATAGACTTGTTTTGTATTAAGACTTTACAAAAACATGCTGTGGTTAAGTAACAAAGCTGTTCCGTAAACTGAGACATGAATGAAAAATTTATGAACTGGACTAGGCATTTATTTCTCGTAAAGAATTATAGTAATTTGGGTTATCCAAATGTAGGCATGAAAGTTGTTTGATGTTGTCTTGGTAAAGACAAAAAGGCAAATTTCTATATTTTTTTTTAATTAGGCAACATGTATAGATTTCTAGCGACTGCTGTTAGATATTTTAAACTATTCCATTTCTCATTAACGATAGATAGAAATTCAGGTTGTAATCTCTTATTGATTTACCTTTGTCCATCCTCCCATCCTTCTTTCTATCACAAAATTCTCAGCAAATACCGGAATGGACCACATTTATTTCATAATCTTAGGCATATCTACTTCCTGTTTAACGATACCAACATACATTTTTAGCTCACCTGGCCTGCTATTACCATCACTTGGCGTCTGTCGTCTTAAATTTTCCTTTAAAGATCTTCTCCTCTGAAACCACTGGGCCAGTTGGAACAAAACTTGGCCACAATGGTCCTTAGGTGGTCCTCTTTGCGAAATGTATCCGATGACCCCACCCGCCATCCAAGATGGCCACGAAGCCAAATAGTTTAACAGGACCCTGTAGGAAATTTACTTAAAGATCTTATTGTCTGAAACCACAAAGCCAATTGGAACAAAACATTGCATCAAATGGTCTTTACTTGGTCCTCTTTTAAAATTTATCCGATGGCTACCCGCCATCCAAGATGGCTGCCAGAACCAAACATATTTTAACATAGGAACTGATGGGAAAATTCACCCAAAGATCTCGTTTGAAACCAGTGAACAATTTGGCAAATCCAGTAAGCCAATTGGAACATGACAGCAGTGTTCCAGATTGTCAGTCAAGATGGACATAGTCAAACAATTTATTCTGCAAATGATTTCCAGGTGAGTGATACGTGGGTACCGATTTTGTACCTGTGTAACAACTACTTCATATTTAATGATACCGCCCTACATTTTCAGAACCTATACACTTGCAACTCTTCATTTCTTGGTTCTCTAATACTACAGCATATTTCATGGGTAATTTTGAATGGTACAACTGATTTAAACCAAACCGATGAATGAGCAGCATGCATTTCCATTTTTGTTTTTTTCTGAAAAATTCTAATTTCTGATTCCAGCAAAAGCCATATTAACATAGTTAGATTATTTGAAATGGGTAGAAAATGGCATTTTTTACACATTTGCTTTCTTCTTAATAGGTTGCTTGTATAAATCTGTTTGTTTCCTTGGTTTTTTTTTCAAAAACATGTATTTCCGATTCCAAATAAGTGTCTCAGTAATTAAGAATTTTGCCCTTCTGAAACACTTCTTTGGCGTTGAGGAAATTAATTAGTTGTATATCGACCAAATGTGCACATCTTATACATAAAACGGTCATCAAAGAATATTAACAAGGAGTAGCTGCAACCGCACCTTCTTCTTTTCTGATGATTAGGAGATCATCAACAGGAAAAAAGTATAAAATTAACTATTTTGTGTTAAATGTTATGAAAATTAAGGATGTCTCCCTCGTGCATATAACCGCCTCGTTGGTCTCGTGGTAGCGTGTCAGCCTCGAGTGCGGAGGGTTGAGGGTTTGATCTGGGTAAAACCAAAGACAATAAAATTGGTATTTGCTGCTTCTCCGCCACGCATGCGGCATCTAAGAGTAAGAGCAGACGGGTCGGCTCGGAGTGAGTATATTGTGTCCGGGTGGTGTGATTATGTCTTCCTACAGACTGTTACCTCGTGACCTAGAACGTTAAAAATCCGGCTCAGCGTGTCGGTCTATTACAAAGCAGGGATCATATTTATATCATAAACATTTTCTCGACCTGGTATGCATTAGATAATTGCCACTGGACGTTAAACAATAATTCATCTATCCATCCCTCCTGCCTAACATTCCTTTTAGCTTTATCCATTAGTGGTTTTGGCTTTATCCTTTGGTCGTACTGGCTCTACCCTTTGGTGATTTTTCTTTATCCTTTGGTCGTATTGGCTTTATCCTTTGGTCGTTTTGGCTTTACCCTTTGGTCGTATTGGCTTTATTAGTTTGTCGTATTGGATTTATCCTTTGGTCGTATTGGCTATATACTTTGGTCGTTTTGACTTTATCCTTTGGTCGTTTTGACTTTATCCTTTGGTCGTTTTGACTTTATCCTTTGGTCGTTTTGGCTTTACCCTTTGGTCGTATTGGCTATATACTTTGGTCGTTTTGACTTTATCCTTTGGTCGTATTGGCTTTATCCTTTGGTCGTTTTGGCTTTCAATCCTTTGGGCGTATTGGCTTTATCCTTTGCTCGTATTGGCATTTGAATCTGCTCTTTCGTTTTGGCTCTCGATAATTTAGCTTTAACATAACTGATAAGTTGTAAATCGACGAAATGTGCACAACTTGTGCATCAAAATTGTTATCATATAATATGTATTTTGCCCTCTGGACCAAAATTAAAATTTGAGGGCTATAAATCTACTCGGATCTTGTTTTGTGTCTAGAGCAGGGTAAAAACTTCCTTCGTATCCAACGATACGTTGTCGCATTTAAATGTTGTTATGCCATTAAGGTGACATAAATATGAATGTGTGACAAAACACAGGACACTTTAATTAATCCACAAAAAAGTTTATAATTAAAAATACCATCTATGGGTAAATATATTCTGTTCCTATCAAAAATCGTTTGGTACTTGACTATAAGCTTCCAGAAAATTTACCTTTGTATTGGAATTGCAATCTTTTGTATTGCGATTATTCCATGTTATTGTTTCGTAGTTTCCAAAATTTGCGAGGTTGTATTCAAGAAAATTTACCAGTTTTCAGAAATTGCAATGTTTTGGACTTTTATTGTTACATGAAACAAATGTTCTAAAAAAAATACGTATTTTCTAGAAATTATTGGTCTAGGGATCTCCATGACACAATCAAATCATTCTAAAACAAAATAAAAGTCAAATATAAAACAGCACATAACTTTTGCCCTTTCTAGCGTCTGTTTATATTAATAAACCGAAGTAAAAATTCTGCGTGTTTATTACGCACCTAAACTCTAAATGTGTACCATATTACAATTCAATCCATCTTTATCTCACCCGGCCCAAAGGGTCATGTGGGATATTGCCATCATTTGGTGTCTGTGGTCCTCGTACGTCATGTGTAAACTTTAACATTTTAATCTTTTCCTCTGAAACCATTGGCCAACTGGGACCAAACATCGATAGAATGGCCCTTGGGTGGCTCCCTTCCAAGATTGTGTCTGGCATCCCCGAATTCCAATCGACATGGCTGCTGTTGTAAAAATATTAAAAAAAGGGGAGGAGGTAATTTAAAAAATCTTCTATGAAATAAGACGGCCAGATGGAAACAAAGTTTGCAGCCATGGTCCCTAGGTTGTTCTCCTTCAGAATTGTGATGGGACTGTCCACCAAGATGGCCCCCGCAGCCTAACTTGGTTTAACATAGAACCCTGTGGGAATATCCATTAAAAAATATTCTTGTCTGAAACCACTTGGCCAATTGGAACTAAATGTGACAGTAATGGTCCACTTTAATTATCGTTTCGATGACCCTGACTCAACCAAGATGGCTGTCATAGCCGAACTTAGTTTAACATAGGACCCCATGGGAAAATTCGTTTAAAATTTTGTCTGGAACCACTTGATAAAATGAATCAAAAGTAACAGCAATGGTCATTAGATGGTCCTCTTTCAGAATTGTGTCAGATGGCCCTGACTATCAAGCAAGGCGACCGACACAGACGAAATTAGTTCAACATTCTTGTCTGAAAACACTTGGCCAACTAGAACCATGGTCCTTGGGTCAGTCTTTTCGAGAATTATGTCAGGTAACCCGGATTGTCAACCAAGAACCCCCCCCCCCCCCCCCACCGAACTTAATTAAAAATAGGACTCTATTGGAAATTCATTTAAAACTCGTTTTGAATGAATAAACTAGCCAGTTGGAACCAAACTTGGCAGCAATGGTGTTTAGGTGGTCCTCTTTCAGATGTACGACCAGTAATCCGGACTTTCGACCAAGATGGCCGCAATAGCCAAAATCAGTTTAGGAAAGGACCTATTTAAAAAAAATCCATTTAAAATATTCTTGTCTGACATCACCTGACCAATTGGAACCGAACCTGGCAGAAATTTTCCTTAGATGGTGAAGAATTATGTCAGATAACCTGGACTGTCAATCAAGAAGGTAACATTGGATAGGATCCTATGGGAAAATTCATATAAAATTCTTGTCTGAAACCATTTGGCCAATTGGAACCAACCTTGGTAGCAATGGTCCCCATTAAAAATTCTGTCTAATGATTATGGACCTGGTGTGTAATCCAAAATGGGCGTCAGAGCAGAACTTAGTTTAACCCTTTTGAAAAATAAACTAGAAAATACCTCTTGTCTCAAGACAAGTTACCAGGAGGGACTTGGTCAAACTGAACTAAAATTGGCAGTATTGGTCCAAGATGGCCACTACACCCAAACTAAGTTTAGCATAGGGCCTTATTAGAAAATTCATTTAAAAATAATCTTGTCTGAAACCACTTAGCCAATTGGATCCATGTTGACGGCAATGGTCTTTAGGCGGTTCTGTTTCATAATTGTGTCTGCTAACCAAGCTGGCTACAATATCAGATCTACTTTTTACACAGCACTATATGGGAAAATTCGCATTCCTGTTTACAGAAGTAAATGAAATTTAACTGGGCATCTAATGTCCTTAGATGGTCCCCTTTATGAATTGGCTGATAAACAGAAATACCAACGAAGATTTGTTTTTCATAATTGTGTTTGGTGACCCTGAACACCTACAAGGATGGCTCCGACAGTCGAACTTACTTAAACACAAGACCCATGTAGACAATTCACCTAAAAATCTACCCTGTAACCACCGAATGATATTTATCCTATGACAAAGACTGTCAAGTAAGCCTAATATAAGACTGGATAGGAAAATTTGCTTCATAAATTCTTCTGTGAACTCAATCCAGTTGATCGTCCAATTTAAAAAAATATATCCATAGATCCCAATCACCAACCAAGAAGCCTCTCGGCTACTTCTTTAATGGCCGTTGATTCAGGAGAGCGATACAGGCTCCTGTGGGCTTCTAGTTCAAATTACTGAAGTAGTATAGCGAGAATCGGGTTATGGCGATATTAATTGCTATTTCTTTCATATATAAAACTTCAGTGCCCCCTTTATAGGATCCTCTTCTCATTAGGTTGGGCGAGGGGGGGGGGGGGTATTAATTACAAAAACTTAGATCATCTTAATTACTGAGGAAGTATATATTGCTATCAACTTATATCTCTTCAAAAATAAAATCGTTTCGAAATAGGAATTAGATCAGAGGCACATGATACCGCGCATTGGAATGTAACCCTCTGAACATCTTCAAAGAAAACAGTTTGATTGTTGGCCAAGACAAGCAGTATAAGATACCTTGCATACCATCTCGCTCCCCAAGTGACCTACCCGATTTATTATTTTTATTTGATTTTTTGTGAATTTTTAAACATTGAATCTAATATGCCCTGGCATTAAATAATTCATGGCAATTCAAATGATTTTCACTCAATAAATTTATAGTACTCTTTATTCCATTGGAGTCAACATGTGATAAAATTCACTTAAAGGTCCTTTTAATTGTAAATATAGAAGTGTTGTGTATTCAAGTCCAAAATAATTGCGAAAATAAATACCAATCTAAACAAGTTCTACCTTAGTGAAATGTCACCCAATTAAATAGGGTAAGAATAACATTGACTGGAACCATTCTGTAGAAATTGGAATGTAAGGTGTGTGTCACACAGGGTAACTATTAGATAAAATCAATAGTTTTGTCAACTTGAAACGGCCGCCTGGCACAGCTAATGTTCTAATCCGTGGTAATCTATTTACAGAATGATTTGGTTCCATTGTTTGCAGACAATACCGCTGGAAATGGTTAACAGTACTTAATGGCGCCCTCTATAGCAGACGGCAGTTTATCAACCATGTTATTTGGGAAGGAAGATTAGTTTTATTGTCACATATTATCACAGACGTGGAATGGATTGTTGACAAGTCGAGAGGGGCGGATTTGGAGAGAAAGTTGAAGAATTGTGACTTAAATATTGCTGGGAAAGTTTTAATTAAGGTAAATTGATGTATTGTATAATCTATTAAAACTTCATGCAACAGGTGGCCGATTCCAACACGTGTTGGCGGAGTTGGAATCATTGTTCCACTCCACTAAATCACGGAGCAGTCAGGTATCTGATGAAATTTTCTTACTTAATTTTAAATATTGTATACAAATTTAAGAATTCTATACCAACATGTAGAAAGGAAATAACTTTCCGATGTAAGTTGTTAAGTTTCAGGAAGTTAGAAAGTTTAAGAACTTGTTTATTTAGGCGGTCTCTGAGAAGAAAATTAGAATAAAAAATTATACCTGGGAAGGACAAAAAAATGTATCGAGGAATAAAACCAGCTAACACACAACTTGTCCTGAATATTTGATGGATCAATACTTATGGAAATTGGAACGTTCTGCTTGAAGACAGGTAAATTGCCAAAATCTCTTCATTTCAATAGCGAGATAGAGTGTTGGTATCAGATTACCTGTAAAATAGGATGAACAGATTTATCACAGGTGAACAGGTATTACAGGTGAGATTTATCTCCCAAGACTTTAGAAGTGAGAATGTTTTCTTAGGAAATGTGAGAATCAAAATTGAAAATAATATAATACAATGTGCATCAATATTTTATTATCAGTTTTCTTATAATGCTTCTTTTCAGCACTGAAAATAAAATGTGAACTGGAAATAATTTGTTTGTCTTATTTATTAGACCTCCCTTACATGTGAAATTAGGTATTTTTTCTTAGATATATTTTTATCCCTACCCCAATTTAGCCTAAAGCATCAGTTAGTTGACATGCTTTATAAATTTGCATTATAAACTCAACTGTTTTCTCTGCTTAAATATTTCAAAATTTATGAAGATATAAACCCCAATAAGTTGATATGGGAGACAACTTTTACACAGAGGTACACATTGCTAGGAAAATTAAGGTAGATTGATGAACATAATAAAAACAGATAATTATAATTGAATATAATAAACCAAATTTTCCTTCCTGATGGCATTTTTTTTCTAGTGAACAACATGTATGATATATCTATGGTATGGCATCAGTTATTTTACTATGTTACTGTATAAAAGTATACCAATAATTAATAAGTTCATAATAGTGACCTCAAAATATTAGAAAAATTAAAAGCACAATTTTTGAATGCGAGTGAAGGTTTTTCCTTATGTTTTCTAATACTGAAAGTGAAACAATCTATTCTCCATCATCTTTAAATGTAAAAATTTGTATACCAGCAGGAAGTAGACAGCATTTTTAAATTCCAATTTTAAACCCAGAAATCAAGACCTATAATATAACAGAAGATCATAAAAAATACAAAGGAGAATTAGTATGTATAAGGAATTAATTTGTATTTTAGTCAGCAAGTATGAAAATTTTATAATCCTATTGTAAAATGTTCTTTTCAGAAATGGCATCATTATAAAGATAAATGTTAAGATTAGAATGTTGAGAAGGAAGTTAGAATTATAATCTGTAGTTTGGCAGAAAAGTGGATTCCTAAAAACAGGAAACCGCACTTAGGCAGTAAAACCTGATTTTCATCTTATCTCTTCCTGATATGGTTCTCATTTTAATATCCCACAATCTAGAAAGAATCAAGTTTCCTTTCATTAAATTCCACTTTATTTGGTAAAGAAAATAGATTTTTGAAGAATCTGTCTTCACTTGGGTTTATTGGAAACAGAAGAATTTGATTTGGTTTTATACACATTTTAAGGTGTCCTAAGATACAACAAGGAATCTTATCTGCCTGATTTAGAAGACCTTATAGATTTTTTTGGAGTAGATCTATTTCTTCATATATTACTCTGTGAAAGAGAATATAGTATATTTTCAAATAATTCAGTAGTTTATTAATAAATGATTTTTGAAAAAAAATGCACAACTGATGTGTTAATTCCCAGTTGGTTTTCTTGATAATTTCTTGATAGAAAAAATGGCAATTGTAAGCCTAAATTTTCATGAGTTATTTCCCTTATTACAAAGGTTTACTGATAGAAATTTGAGGAAATATTAAGCCTCTTACAAATGAAAAAGGATGGAATTAAATAAAAATCTGAATCTTTCTTGAACCTGGCCATATCCTTTTAACAAACATAAACTCACCAAGAACTTTTTTTCAAGATTAATTGTTATTGAGAAAGTTACATAAATATATTATAAAGATAAATGTTAAAAGAACAAGTTTTTATTTGGAAAAAAAGTATTGGTTATTTTTTTTAAAGAAATTAAAAAAAAAAATCATCTTTTATCAGGATTTTGTTTTTGAATGGTTGATTTATTTCTCATTAATCAAGATTTATGTTCCATTAGATTCAAGTTTTTTTTCTACGTCTGATCTGATTGATACAACTCTTTGGAATAAAAAAGGTTGCACATAATCTAACAGATGTTTTTGCTTCAACTATCTTGTGTGAATATTCTATGGATTTCAAATGCATAATTGTTAAAATACATACTCCTAAAACAGTCTACTCCCCCCCCCCCCCCCCAAAAAAAGAAAGAATTATTACTATGAAATACTTATTGTCTGGTGCACAGAAGTTGCATATAGCAAATTTAAGTACAGTTAAAACGTTCATTATTTTGAGATTTATTTACTCCAAATGCCTCTCAGGAAAATGGAAAATTGTAATCTGCAATGTAACAGAAAAGGTCATTAACATAATGAATTATTTTTTCCATCCCATATCCTAAAACAATTCTAAACTGATATTGGCTTAAATGGATAAATTGGAGGATTGTCATTATTTTGGAATATTATTTTATGACGATAGTTGAATTTCCTGTTGTTTTTAAAGAGCATCTTCAGTCTGAGATATAAAGTAAATGATAGGAAAGACTTAGTCATATGATCACACAGTAACAGGAAACAGGATTTTAAAATTGTTCAGAAAAAGAAAAATGACATTATCACAAGTACATGGAAACTGCTGGAAACTTGAATCATTTTAATATCATGGTAGGATGAAATTTTAATTTGTTTCATTATTTTTGCAAGAAGTTTAGAATTTAACACAAAAATACAGTATTTTAAAAAGAAGTATTTTATAATAAAACAATAGAGTTATTTCCCTTTCTTTTTGCAAATAGTTTTGGGTTTAAATGATGATTTAAATAGAAATATTACTTTATGTATGGAAATTTATTAAAGAGAGATCAATGAATTTTTATAAAATTTCAGAATATATATAAAACACTAGGAATGACAATATGTATTCACTGTTTTTGGTGTGTTTTTGTGAATCTTATTCTCACTAAGTGTATAACAGACACTTAGTTTCATATAAGTTTTTCGTAAGGTACACACATTGCATATGTACAGTGCATGCATGCAAAAGTATTATAAAAAAAAAAGCAAATCAAGATTTTGGTGAGAAAGGCAGGAACTAATTGATAACTCTTGGAAGTAATTCTACAAAATAGTTGGATTATCTACCAGTAACATGTTGTTTTGGCAGCAGTTTTTGGAAACTGTTTTTATAGACAGACTGTTCTTTGTCTGAACATGTGGTTCTAAATAGCTGTGTAATAAGACATGATATAGAAATAATGAATAACTTAAGAATGTTTCTTTGATTTTGTTGAAAGTAGCGATTCAGTCATGTCCATTCATATTTTTGATATGACCAAAATCTACTTGAAGATGTCTTATTAGCAAAATAAAAGTAAAACATTTAAGGAATTTAAAACCCATTGTTGTTAAAGAAAAACTTAAATCAGACTGGTGGATTAAAATTATCCATAATTGTTAAAAGTTTTGCATTTTTTTTTCAAGCAAACATTTAGTCCACTCAACATAAGAGTGAAATATTTCCTCTCCCTTTTTTACTAAAGGGAAAGGAAATAAACTGATATTTTTACAAGTTTGTTTAAAAGCTTTTATTCCAATAGGAAATATAGAATCATAATTTGGAATGCTGGTATTATTTGCAAAGAAAACAAGGAAATACCTATGTAAAGGTATTCACAATAAGAAAATCTAAGTGCCATATTACAGTAGAATTTGTGATCAAATAATTTTAGAATAATAGATGCAGTCATAAAACCTGAACATGAAATGCAAAATGATGACCATTGTGTAAAATGATAGAAACAGCAGTTATTAGATATTTTGATGTGATAGAAACACTTATACTAAAGCATAAAAAATATAGAAAACAAGGTGTTAGCTGTTTAATTTTTAATATTTTGGGTACAATTCATTCAAACCTATTGTAAAAGACCAAGTGAAATTTGAGCATCTGTTGGTGAAAGAATGTCCACCCTTATTCTATTCTTTTATCTGACAGTTTTGAGTAGTACTTAAACTTCATACTATCAGCATTTGTTTTCTAAAATTGCAGAGACCTGGGTCAACTAAAGTCACCATCAAGTTTGGTTTGCAATTCATACTTTTAATACAAAAAGTAATTGTCTGTGTCAGTTCCTTAAAAACAAATTGACAACTTTAATAGTTTCTCATAGAAAATTCTAATATTTTCAACCTGAATAGAACAGAATATTACAAAAATCTAAGTAAAAACAATTTTGTTGTTCTTTATCTTGAAATCACATTTTTAAATAATTAGTGTAGAGGTCATATGACCCTCCCCCATTTGATCGCCCAAAAAATATTTTATCGATATATATGATTTTTTAGCATTTAATCTAAAAAAAAAAAAAAAAATCAGTTGTAAATTTTATCCCCCCTTCCTTTTAAAAAATCCTGGATCTGCCCCTGCAAACAGAATTTAATCTTAATGAACACCAATATATTTTTGATTACTTGGAAGTAAAATAATAATGTAAAAATTTTACTGCTGTCAATGCTTACTGAAGGGTGCAGCTTCTGACCTATTGTAATGACTTTCAAGGCAAGAGAGAGAAAAAAAAAATGTCCACTCGCTTCCAGTATAAAATTGGTAATTCTTTTTTTAAGTATTATATGTTTTTTTGCAAAGAAAAAATGACAGTGCTTGAATTATAGTTGAACATCTTGGCCAAATAGAGCAAAACAGAAGTATTCATGCAGAAAAAAAATATTTAGAAAAGATAGATAAGATAAACTATTATTTTACTTTTTATGATGTGAATATGAACAAGTTTAAACTCATTATGTACTTTTGATTATATAAATATTACAAAAGTACAAGACAGTTTTTTGCTTCATACAATATTTGCCAGATTATAGAACTTTTAACAAATGATCATAGCAACCAAAATATACCAGACTTTGACTTGAATGTGTTGAGCAATTTAGAAATTAGGCATTTCCTCTCTGTTTCCAAATTAATAGACAATTTTCATTCTTTATAGTGGAACTGGTTACTGAAGATAATCGCTATAATTTGACAATTGTTGGGTTTTATGCCAAGAGATTCCAATTATATCAAATAAAATTATAGCATGAAATATGAGAAAATAAGCTGATGGTAAAAGTCAAAAGTTTCTGGATATGAAAATCAGAATTAATAACAGACATTTTTGAAAGGAAGTTATTAACACAATAATAGGATTCCAATGTCAAATGTGTAATTTCAAGAAGTGTCTGTAACGAGAGCTAACAATAATACAATAATGTAGATCATCGCTAGTTAAATCACAAAATTTTGATGAGGGCAATTATGTTGTTCTATTGCTGCGGAACCAGAACACTTATAGTCCTTGTGCTGTATTTGTGATCATATACAGTCAGCATGTAATCAGAAAAATAGAACAATGGCCACAAAAGTTATAGCTAATTACTGTAAAGAATTTGTATTCAGTAAAAAATTGGTTAATTGAATTTTATTTAATACTCAAATTATAACAACAATTTACTTATCACTTGCAAATTTTATCAGAACTACTGTTTAGAAGTGTTTTCATAGGGTAATCATTTTTGCTTATTTAGGGGTAGATTGATAATGGCAAAAATTTGTCCCATAAAAGTTTATTGAATCAAAATTGCACTGCATAACAATGTAATCCACGAAAATTTTGATTTTTTGGAAATTAAAATTATGTAGCACATTTCATTGATCAAAGTTGGTATAAGAGTAAAATAACCTGCAATGTTGTGTATACCTTATTCAATAACTCTTCCATATCTTGATTAAAATAGGTTAAATGCTTATATATATTGTGACTTTCCAGTAAGGGGTGGTAATTAGTCTTCCACTGGCAAAGCTGGAGGGGACCCTGCTTATTTTTTTTTGGTGAAATTTATGGCCCTTGGAAAAGTGGATTTGTTTGAAAATTATTTATTAAGTTATGGCCCTTGGAAATATGTATTTATTGAAAATATCAGTTTTCCACATTTTTTTAGTTACCTGACCCAAAGGGTCAAGTGAGCTATTCTCATCATCCATCGTCGTCCATCGTCCATTAACTGTTACAAAAATCTTCTCCTCTGAAACTACAGGGCCAAATGGAACCAAATTTGGCCACAAGCATCATTAGGGTATTTAGTTTAAAAAATATATCCGATGACCCGGCCCGCCAACCAAAATGGCAGACATGACTAAAAATAGAACATACGAGTAAAATGCAGTTTTTGTCTTATATCTCAAAAACTAAAGCATTTAGAGCAAAACTGACCTGCCATGAAATCTTCAGACGAATCAGTCAATCCTTTGTTGGGTTATTGCTCCTGAATTGTTAATTTTAAGGAAATTTTGCAGTTTTAGGTTATTATCTTAAATAGTATTATAGATAAAGACAAACTGTAAACAACAAAAGTGAAACCACTGGGCCAATTAGAACCAAACTTTGGTGGAATGGTCCTTGGGTGGCCTCCTTCCCAAATTATGTCCTGCATCCCCGACTTCCAACCAACATGTCTGCTGTTACTAAAAATAGAAAAAAAATGGGGGATGAATTTTAAAAATCTTCTTCTATGAAACTACAAGGCCAATTGTAACCAAACTTGGCAGTATTAGTCCTTATAATTAGGAGGTTCTTTTTTAGGTTTATGTCCGATGACCTGGACTGTTAACTAAGATGGCCGCCACAGCCGCAATTAGTTTAACATAGGGCCCTATGGGAAAATTCATTGAAAAATCTTCTTCCTGAAACCACTTGACCAATTGGAGCCAGAGTTGACAGCAATGGTCCTTTAATAGATGGTCCTCTTTCAGAATTGTGTCCGATGACCCGGACTGTCAACCAAGATGGCCACCACAACCAAACTTAGTTTAACATAGGGCCCTATGGTAAAATTCATTGAAGAATCTTCTTGTCTGAAACCACTTGACCAATTGGAAGAAGACTTGGCGGCAATTATCCTTTGGAGATCCTCTTTCAGAAATGTGTCCGATTTCATGGATTGTGAACCAACATGGCCACAGGCAAACTTAGTTTAAAATAGGACCCTATGGGAAATTCACTCAAAAATATTCTTGTCTGAAACCACTAAGTCAATTAGAACTAGACTTGGTAGCAATGGTCCTTAGATGGTCCTCTTTTAGAAAGTTGTCCGATGACCCGGACTGTCAACCAAGATGGCCGCCACAGCCGAACTTAGTTTAACATAGGGCCCTATCCGAAAATTCATTTAAAAATCTTCTTGTCTGAAACCACTTAGCCAGTTGGAATGTTCAAGACTTAGCAGTAATGGTCCTTAGATGGTTTTCTTTTAGAAATGTGTCCATTGACCTGGACTGTCAACCAGGATGGCTCAAAATCTTCTTGTCTGAAACCACTTAGCCAGTTGGAATGTTCAAGACTTAGCAGTAGTGGTCCTTATATGGTTCTCTTTTAGAAATGTGTCCATTGACCTGGACTGTCAACTAAGATGGCTGCCAAAGCCGAACTTAGTTTAACCAGCCAAATTGACTGAAACACTTAAAGTTTTAATCCTGCTCAAGGTGAAAAATTAAATCCAGGTGAGGGATACAGGCTCTTGAGAGCCTCTAGTTTAAAATGTCTCAACCAAATGATTTGATTTTTAGTACATAGACAAGTTACAGATCAAGTTTAAGTTGTTTTTTTTGCTTGAGTGAGTTTTGTGAATGTAAATATAGCCCCTGGAAATGGTTTTTGGCATGGTAGTACGTATTGCAAATTTGGCTTGTGGGATGGTGAAAGTCGGATGGAGGGTGATTGGGCATTGAAAACAGAGTATCTTTTTGTAATTAACTTCTCCTAAAGATTTTAACGATGATCTTTGAAACTTTGCAGTAAATGTTTATGGACATATTGAAGATATGCATGAAGGAGTATGATGCCATTTGAAGAATGTTTTCCAGATTTTCCATGTTGTGGAACTTAAGTCATTTTTTATTACAATTGTCTGTTGAGGATACAATATTGTTTGATCAACTCCTCCTACAGATTTTAATCCAGATCTCTGAAACTGTGCAGATTGAAGGAGTATGATGCCATCTGAAGAATTTTTTCCATATTTACCATGTTGTGGAACTTAATCATGGAGTGAATGACTCAGTGACTCAATACTGGTATTAAATCTTACAATAGTTGCAGATACTGTTGCTGAATTTTTCTGGCTCTTGATTGCAAGTTATTATTGACTGTTATGATTTAATTACAGTGATTGTTAATTAGCTGAAATGGAAATTAATGTAGATTAAATGGCAAAGTTAGCAACCATCTCTTTTGGACATAGAACGATAGTGATAGTACACAAAAGTAAAAATATCTAAGATCTGGAAGAGTCTGTACAATCAGTCCAGTTGCTTACATTGTCCCCTACATATGTTTGCACCCTGTTGGTGAATTGATGGTTTTATATGTATGTAAAGTCACTCCAAAAGTAAATAAATTTTACCTTAATGACTCTTACATGATGCCATAATTCAAATTGAAGGCCTTTTAAAAAAATCGAAAAGAAAATGTATCATTTTTTCTACAGATGAATGAAAACTTCTAAAATGTAAGATTTTTATTTTCAGATTTGGAAGAATAAAGTCAAGAGAAATAAACCTGACTTAAGGTAAATGAGACTTTCTGTTTAGCTATGAAAATTTTGGACAAAAAAAAAACATGTTTTTTTTTTAAATATTTGCTGTGAAAAAATTAACTATGTAAGTATGTTTACACAAAATTAAGATATCATGACAGATTTTAGTAATAATCTTGTATAACTCTGCCAGAGTTAATGCCCATGATCCTAGATTATATAATTCAGTAATGCCTTAAATTAATTCAATAATGCCTTAAATGTATGATTGAATGTAATCCAACTCCCCACATCATCCTTCTTGTATATTAAAGAAGAATGAGATAGTATAGTTGTATCTGTATACCCCCCCCCCCCCCAAAAAAAAAAATATCATAATGATAACATATTAAATAGACTAAGTAAAGTAAGGAATGTCTAAAATAAAATCAGTCCTGTGTATCATCTAATCTTGCTTTTAATTTATTCATTTTAAAAAATTGTCTTAGTTTTGCAAATAAACCCCTTCTTTACATGTTTATAATAGGTTTTGAAAATACAAAACTAATTATAGTTCTTCAACAAAAATGACTGTAATAAAAATTTGAAGTTTGGGGCTAGAGGTCAAGAAGTATATTTTATCTTCAAAGTTAGTTATTTATTCAAAACTTTATTTAGACCTTTTATCAGTACAAAGGTAAAAATTTGCTTAAGGCATCATCTGAATTTTTATTGTTTTACCACTTCTTTTTAGAAAATATCTTCCTCAAATAATAATACAGATATAATCAGAAAAAATCTTTGATGCATAACAAGAAAGACTGTTCCAACTTTTATTGATAAAATCATGACAAAATGTTACCATCCTAATGATAAAAGGAGAGTATTCTTTTAAAGACAAATGGCAACATATTGCAGTCCTCGGCTAGTTTTTGCTGAAATCGAATACGAAAAATATTCCATTACATATGTAACATATTTCTCTACATAATTATCGTCAATTTTCTTATCAATAACTTTTTGTCTGGGGAATTAAATATAATATTTCAAAATTCCTATTACTTTGTTTTACAAAGAATTGACCAGAAATATGTGTTTGTATTAGATGAAAGTGAAAAATAACTTAAGGTCCATATTTGATACAGATATAAAATTGTATTTGTAGAATTATAGAAAGAGATTTGGGTCAAATCATTACAGAAAATGAGAAGGGTATTGGGAGGTATATAAGTTTCATTGAGGTTCTAAGGACAAATTGTAATATTTGTACCTATTTTTTGGTGTAATTATTTGGGTTGAAAAAAAGTGATTTTGGAACTTAGAAAATATTTTGTAACATGATTCCAAATTTTGTTTTTCATCAATCTTATCAATAACTTTTTGTCTGTGGAAATTAAATATAATAATTCCAAATTCTTATTACATTGTTTTACAAAGTATTGACCAGAAATGTATGATTCTAGGTAATATTCGATTAATTTTCAAATTTAAAAAAAAATTTGGCTTGAATTTTTGTGAACAAATAAATAACTACATTTTTTTTTAAATTCCTTCCTAGGCTGCAAACTTCTTTCTGCTCCCCATATATAGTGGTTATAATAACCGATTTTGTGAACAAAAAGGCTACATGACATTTATTACTAAAGTCTACTTTCACCTTTGAGATATATGATTTGATTTAATAATCTTGTTTGATCTCAATATCTGTGATTAAATTTTGTACTACCTAAATAGATTATTGTCAGGTAAAGCTCTAAGGTCTGTTGTGGTGTACATATAATCTTTGGATGAAGATAAATTTATACTGTCATATTGTTACGAATCTGTGCAGACTTGCACATCCTTATCCAAATTATCATATAAATCCAGCTGACATTTGAAAAATCACTTCTATGATTAAAGACATGGATACTGGACATTTCCCTAGAAAGTAACAAATGTTTATGTGTTCCACCACCCATTCCTAAGGCAATTATGACAGTATCAGTATTTGTAGCCATTAAATCTGATAAGACATTCCAAGATACCCCATTATAATACATATATTCCGATGACAAAGGAATTTATTATCCTCTTGTAACTACCTTATTCATACTTCCCAGGTACCCAAGTCTAAGTAGTTCTTATTTTTTGTTGACCGAGGAATTCACAGTTTTCTACCTGGGTTCCTTATTACACTATTGTTAAGGACGTCTTGTAGTTTGACATTTATTGTATCTCGTATTTATTTGACTGACATTCAAACAAAACTGGAGAAGTTCCCATGTCTTAGGTACATTGTCAAAAAACATGTTTTTAACGGACAACAACCTGGGTCGACATAATCAGGAGGAAGATGTCCTATAATTTGAAATGGATAAAATCATTTTATGTCCATGTAATTTTTTTGTCAAAATAGGTATTGAAACTCTCACAGAAAATATATACCAATGTGATTAATTGAGGCAGCCCAGGTAGAGGTGTACTTTACAACAATAGATATAATTAATCTTTTCTTGTAGAATGGCAGAAAATAAAAGGTTTAAAAGTTGCATTAGATTTCTCACAGTATATAAAAAATTGATTTCAGATCATCTCTGAACTGAAGTTGTTATATTTCCCATTTTCCAAAATGTATTTATAACATCTACAAAGTGAAGAACTCTTCATTTTACTTCCCCCTCCAGAATAAACTACTGTTAGACACCATCATTTGTTCTTCAGTAACCCACTTCTGTCTTCTATATATTACTATATTTATTTGTATTATTTTATTAAATTATACATAAACTCTCTGGTAATCTTTAACATGAAATTTGGCATGAACATTTAAGGTTACATTAACTTTTCTCACCCTTTCCCCCTCGCTCACCCCCCCCCCCCCCCCCCCCCCCCAATTATAGCTCATTAGGTACAGCTTTTTTTTCAAAATGATCAAATAAAAACAAGAAAGCAGTTTGGTTTGGCCTTACAATAATTTTGTAAGTTCATGTTAAATGACTGACTCAGGATCAATTTTCATATTTTCACACATTAGTATGGGATTGTAATCAAAATCATTGAAAAATGAAATTGAATGGTATAACTTGATTTTTGATATTTCTAAATGAAAAAAAAAATTTATTCATGATTTCTGACTTTTTGCAATACAGATTTTAATTGTTGGTAAAATTATTGAATCATACAAAATTTCTATATTTCCAGTCAACACTAAATTTCAGTTCCAAATATACATACAATTTCAGATTAAATGGTTTCAAGATTTATTTTGGGATTTCAGTGCTGGAGGTTTCACTTTATCCACATAATTTACTTTAAAATTTCCCTCATATTTTATATATTATTTTTTATTTTATGCATCTATTGCCTGGAATCGATATTTTCAAGGATCCTAAAATTTTTCCATTACAATAAGTATCAAATCATTAATTTTATTTGGAATTCAATTGCAATAAAATACTGGTTTTTCTGTGGCATTGAAATTTTCAAAGTGTTGCCTGCAACAGCTTGGACAAAATTGATTCTCCAAATAGAAAATGGTCTTCGTCAAATATCGCGTGGAATGGATTATCATGAAACCATTGATATGTTTACATCTATCATGTCAAAGGAAAAATAGAAATTCAATAAAATGGTTAAAACGTAGAATAATGCCTGGTAACATGTGTCCAAGAAATTGTCACAGAAGTTTCTGAAGAGCTCATATTAAATTGATTAACCGGGCGATTCTTCAAGGGTGCTATTGTTCTCGTCTCAGCTTTCCTAACGTCAGTTGGCCTTTTATATTGTATTAACCATCATTCTCAGGTAAAACAGGAAAATTTAATACCCGGATCAAATGCATCTGAATGTCCCTTAACATGCCATGTTTAAATCAGAATACTTTATTATAATTCTAATAATGGAAGGCTAAAAAAGATTTGTTAACATAATTTTTTGAGGAAGTTGAAAGTAAATTAGAAAATTATGGAGACAGAATATTGAAAAAAGTAGGAAAAACTGAAAATAATCTAGGTAACAGTTGGATATTTTATTAAAGATCTACATACATATGGGTGGTTTTGAAAAAGAAGACATGAATCTTTTTAAGCCACTTTTGCAATCAACAAAAGATAATTTACCAACCAACAAAAGATTTTACATTCAATTTCCTTGTTCAGGGTGATGAAAAAATTTGAACTATTGTCTGTACCATGCCAAAAATATGAAATAAAAAAATGGGCTATGAGATAATGAGCAGAAATGAGAATCTGTAAATAAAATTTTATCTTGCCTGAGAAAATACTAATCTGTTTCTCATGACATGACAAGTATATATATCTGCAGTTATATTTATATATGTAATTAATAAAAACATTAAATCTTCTTGAAAAAATTAGGACTAGCACCTTTTTCAACTCCAATTTGAAAATAATTGTTTTTTGTTGTGCATAAGGATCATCACACCTTTCTTTTAGTAAGTAACTACATATGTATATTAATTCCATAAGTACTATATTTATTTTTGCCTAACCATGTGTGAAAATAAATTACAATGTATTTCCCTGTCTTAAATTGTAAGATTCTGTGGGATTTCAGTAGGCTTTGCCCCTCACCAATTACTTCACTCCATTTGATTGTAAGAACCTATGGAAAAATATCATTTTGCAATTAATTAAAAATATGTTGTAAAGATTATCCAAAAGTATCACAGTGAAGTTTGAAGATTTGTGGGAAAGTTGATATAGTGATGACTCAAAAACAAATCAAAAGATATCCATTCTTTTCGTATACTGTCTTCAAAAGTAATTTTGGGTGTTTAGATGGAACTTCAACTTTAGTAATTATGATAGTGATGTCTTTGTTAAATAGAACCATAATGAGGTCTAATTTGTTCCTTTAACAAAGTAATCATGTATAAATTATTCACAGTAAGATAAGGAATCTTATTTAGTTTCATGTAATTTCATATACATAGACAAACAATTGGGTCTGAGAAATATGGATAATAGGAAATTTTAATCATATTTCAAAGTATGCCCAAGGGATTTCCTTCTAGGAAAAATATCCTTCAAGTAAGTTATTAAAGTATAGAATTATTATATTGATTGTTTTCCGTGGGAAAGAATTAAATGTTTCCAATTTTCAAAGTTTTTTAAGTACATGCAGTGTATAAGAACAGTATTTCTTCACTTTCAAGTTCAAAAGTTGAAGTTTCAAGGTATTGGGTGTAGTAACTAGACACATTGTTTACTTTTAATACTTGAAAAGTTTTATTCAGAACCATTAAAGGAATATTATTTGAAGATAATGTAAAGTTTGCCAAAGTTTAAATTTTATGGGCATTTCACTCTTTTCCATAGGTCACACATATTGAGAGACATGGTCATGAATAAAAAAAAAAAGTATTGGACTTACAAATTGTACTTTTGTACTGGATTTTAAAATACGCCCAGCATTAAAGAAAAAGTTTAAATGTGACAAATTGTATCCATTAACAGTTCCCTAATATATATGTAGGCTGAATCTGAATTGGAAATGAAATTCAATTCCCGAAATAGACAAAATGTGACTTTTGATTTCACAAGTATAGTAATGAGATCCTTCTCTGATAATGACAACAGTATCATGTCAAAAGAGAAATGGCGTTGCTCCAGGTATAATAAAAACCAGGTAAAAATCTATGGCAGTTTTGTACGCCTCAGAAACCATATGGAATTTGGAGATTTAAAGATGGTATCAAATGATGGTTCCATGGAGCATAACTTTTCATTCCATCTTGTAAACATTATATTTTGAGGGAAGTAACAAGAGAATGTTCTTAAAGCATCATTTGTGCTGAATAATGGTGCACAATACAGAATGAAGTTTATTGTGTATTGTAATAGGATTCTACAAAAATTCATCAAAAAGTGTCGACTTAAAGTTGGCATGACACGATTAAAGTTTTTAGATATTTTATGACCTGCCTTTTGGCAATATTTTTGTAATTACAACATTTCATTCAGATCTTTTGATAAATTTTTTTTCCTAGGCTTAAATAAAAGAACAGGGGTTAGATTTTTTATCTGCATCAATTTGACCCAAGATTTTATGTATCTTACATAAATATATGATTTTTTTTTAAAAAATTCTAAATATATAGAAAACAAAAATGCTAAAAAAGGACAAATTTATGAAAAAAAAATCCTGTACCTGTCACAAGTATTCTTCCTTTCATGTAGGTGCAAAATCTATGAAATGTACTTCACCCAGGTCTTAATAATGGTAATTCATTACCAAATTAAAATTTTGTTTGCTTATCATTTCTATTTTACGTTTCTTTTGCAAGAAATCAAATTGTAAACTTAAAAGTGATGCAAGCACTTAATGGCAAAGAAAACCAGTTTTAATTCCAGAAAATGTTGGAAAGACCAGAATAGGTGTAAAATTTTATGATAAAAAGGTAGAGATTTTTGTTGTCATTTCTTATGCTTTGGTTTGAAATTTACATTGACTAAAACAGTGGATACATTGAACAATATCTTCTATAAACCAAACTGCTCTGCCCAAATATTTCTAAAGTACAGTAATACAAAGGCTATATTTATTTTAAGTACTAATCATGACTGATATATTTGGTTGTTGGGATATTTTAGAATATTAAATTTGTTCACATACTTTGTGGTTTTTGTTGATTTACACAATCTCATTATGTCATTATTAAATTGAGGAAACTGCAATCCATGCAGCGTGGAAACATGATCAGTCTTCATGTTAGTAATGGTAAATGCTCTGTATTGATAGTATGGTACATGCTCCATTAGTGTAAGCAGTTGTTTTGGGTGTTGTTAGTATTGATATAGCTGTATATGCTCTGTGTTGTAAGTATGTCACATGCTCCATCTTATTAGTATGCAGGGCTCTTTAATTTATTAGCCATGGCAACTTAGAAATACATTTGGTGCCTTCTAATTCACGATAAGTCGCCAAATTGGCCATTAGAATTTTTAACTCTGGTGACCACTGAAATGTGGATTTTAGTCTGTCTTTGACTTTGCTCCTGCATGCTTTTGAATATTAAAAGAAAATTGATTGTGTCATGCACGTGTATCACACATATTAATAATATAACCACATGGCTTCACGACAATGTCTTCAAAAATTATATTAGTTTTGCCAATTTTTCTATCTGCTTGTCAGTAATTGGCACCTAGAAATTTAGCCTGGTGCTTAAAAATTTTGAATTGTGCCTAAAGTCTTTACTCTAGGAGCCAATGGGTCCTTGAATTAAAACTGTACAAAGAGGCCTTTTTTTTTTTATGGGCACTTGCTCTGTTTTGTTAGTATGGTTATTGTTAATATGGTACATGCTTCATTTTATGATATGGAAACTTGCTCTGTCTTGTTAGTATGTGCTCCATTTTAATAGTATGAGCACTTGCTCTGTATGGTTAGTATGGATGTTGTTGGTTTGGTACAAACATGCTCTGTGTTTGTACCCGTACTTGCTCTGTCTTGTTACTATGGGTTCATGCTCTTTGTTGTCAGTATAAATGAATGGTTACAAATTCCATAATTGGACACTTGTCATGTGTTGAAGTATTTACAGGTAGGAAAGGGTGAAAAGCAGCAATTTCTCTCTGTACTTTTTGGATTACTTTTATCTGTAACCTCATCAATATTCACTACACATATCCATTCATTCTTTAGAAAGAAAAAGGATATGGTAGTTGAATGCTTGACATGAAATTCCAATCATACTTATATAATCACAGATATACAAGTCCTTATATATCACATTTTCACTTAATAGAATTTTTTTTCAACAGTACAAAGTAATTGCATTTAACTTAAATATACTAATTTTTCTGTCTTTTGTTCTGAGGGGTCATTTTCTCTTTTTGAACAACTAAGTGATAAGTGGGGACATGATCAGAAATTATCTAAGGATCCAAAGTACTGTCTGATATTTGTCGGTCACCTATCAGTCAGGTACCCCTGAATCAGAAAGATATGTCAGTTCTGATTAATTGTACTCAATCAGATATTTTGAAGTTTAATAAGTGTGACTAATTCCTAACATTAATATTCAATTTTCACACTACGAAATGGAAACGTTGCAACAGTCTTAGTGCAAAGTACAAAAAGAATAAAAACTGAAAATATACTTAGAATTGTAAATTTGCACCTCTTCAGAAATATTTTAAATTTGCCATTTATTAAATTATTGTACTGTTTATAGAAATTTGCATTTTAACTTTTGAGTATAAAAGTAGGTTTTTGTACTTGCTAATTCTTAGACCAAAGTAATTAAATAAAAAAATGAGAGTTGTAACATATGTACAATATCTGAAGATGAATCTCTGTCTTATTTTAATATGTTTATACTTGACTTTTTTTTATCATTGAAAGGAAACATGTATGATCCTTTTTGTGTTAATTTTCAAAAATTCATTATTTTTTTTTTGGCAGTATTATAATTATCAGTAATTCTTAAGCAGAAATTTAAAAAATTGTCTTATAAATTTCATGTGATAAGATTTTCCCTGAGAAAACTGAACAGTTGAATTATATGGAAAAAAGTTTGGTCCTTAAAATGAATAATTAGAGTCAGGAAAAAAATTGTTGTGATTATTTAAATTATTCTGTAAAGACAAAAACAATATGAGCCATATCAGGGCTTGGTAAAATCTTATATTTCTATCACATTTATTACTGTATATTATGATGTTGTTAATGATGGATACAATGAAAAGAACATGCATTTTTGCCATTCTTTTAGTTCCTGTATATGCCTTAGTTAATAATGCAGGTATAATGTAATTGAAGATTTTTATTAGGTATTTTGGCCATGTGTCATGTAAATGATGTTCACCATGATTTGTTGGTAAGGAATTTGAATGAGATGGAGAAACTTGAAGATACAGGTATATATTTTCACCTGGATGTTTAATAATCTTGGTACCTGCCCAAAGTTCAAAGACTATAAACTAGCTGGCAGGTAAATATCTGTTATCTGTCTTGGAGTTTTGACTTTGATATATTGTTATCTGTGACTAAGCATCAATTACCCATACAGGTACAAACATTTTTACCTGTGATTCCACACCTGGATTTATATCTTGTCAGACTTGCTAGCAGGACAAGATCCCTAATTGGACAATAAGTCATGAGATTGTACCATAGATATATGTCTTGAAGAGAACATAATTAAGTGACCTTCCAGGTATATAGGGCTGGACAACTATTCTAATGTGATTATCTTTAGAGTGACAATTGATATTTAATGAACCATACAAAATTAATTATGTAATGTCATTATCTGGAAATTGTGTTTAATTAACTTTGGACACTTATATCTCCAAATTCTTTGAAGAGCTTTGAGACATGTTCTTGGTATTTATGGAGTACACAGGAAACTTTGGGGAAATGTTAAAAAGTGTCACAAAAGTTGAAATAGTGATGACAATATTATATTGACAAATTATTTATTGTTTAAAGAGGATATTCAAATACAAGATTTTTAACTTCAACTGTGTTACAATACAAAAGTACATACTTGTGCAAGACATTCAAAACCTTAAAAGGTTGCAGTTTTAATTTCATTACCTAGGAATTGATTAACAGTGATAAAAAGTTTTACAAGTGACATTTAACTTCAAATAAACCTTTTCTGTATAGTGATGTGAAGATCAGGGAACTAGCTTGGCGGCAGAATCAAGATCGTTGGGTCTGATAATTTAGATTTTTACCTGGGGACAATAGATTCTATTTATCAACCAAGTGTTTGGCACAGTCGTTCCTTGTTTAAATTGAAAGAAGTTCCATTGTCGCATAGGTGCTATAGACTAAGTGCATAGAGTGGTAAATTGTTTATTGGCCAAACAGCAATTCTCTACTACCTGGGAATAAGCAACAAACTTCTCCGATTTCTATAAATAAGTACTCAGGTAAAGCCAGCCCTCACGGCACCTATTCATAAATTGTCATTACTTTCTGAGACACTTTATAATACACCTGGAACACAGCATCTATTGGTTGACAAGTTTTTACCTGGTATCGGAATCACGTTTTAAGGGATTGGCAAATAAGACAAGGTTCCATATTGATGACTTGTGTTAGCAGACGACACTCCATTGTTACCTGTGACAGAAAAAACTTTTAAAACTATTTTCAGATAATATGGTAAGTTATTTTTTCATAATTTTGTACTTTTAAATTCTTTTCTCCCAATTTAACTTTTTTTCATTAAAATTGATATTTTGTGAACAATTTTCAATAAAAAGGTGTAAGATTAAATAAAGCATATCAAAAGTTGTATGTGATACTTTTTGTTAAGTATTTATTTTAATATCAGAGAAAGTTCCACCTGAATGGACTTAATGCCATAGACCCCATTCAAATGAGACATTTAGAAAAGAAAATTACATTGTTTGGTCAGGTAGAAATCTAGCTGTCTTTAAAAAGCCTGGGGTACTAAGAAGATTTGATTCCATTCAATTCAGAACAGTTTGAGTATTGATGAGTTTAAAGTCCTCATGTGTCCAGGAATGTATCCGCCCCCTTTCCTATAATCATATCAGCAGATTTCTCAAGCTCTTAACCATTTTACCTGTGGACAGCCTTAGAAGTTTGGAAAAGTTTTCAAGTTTGTAATGGAATATCAACAGGTAAAGTGGTTTTCTGTTTAAAATCAATATTTTGATTAATTTTATAATTTGAAAGTTTTTTTTATGTAAACTGTCATTAAATTAAGAGGAAAGACCTTTATTATATTTTTTGGATCATGATTTTATTTTCCTAAGTTCTACTTGTTTACAATATGTTTTCTATCCTCTTGAAAAATGATCCCATATGACGAATATTTCTCATATATGGTTTATGATGTGGTTGACTACAAAAGACATTGACATTTTGGGATTAAACTTTAAAAGTTCCTGTTCAGGTGACTCACAACAAATAACGATTCCTTTATTTACCTGTTTAGATGGAATTTTCTCAACACTGCTGTTACAAAAAATTACAAAGAATAACTTATTAAATTGTATGCAGTCCACTGATTCAGACTTTAATTCAGTACCATTGTAATAACTTATTTAAAAATATCAAATTCTTTCTTTTATTTGGAAATATCTTTCAAAGTGTTCTTGTTATTTAATACATCCTGTCCAAAATATTAAAAAAATGTGATTTAATTACTAAAAAAAAAAACCACACAACAGTATTTTATTTGTAAAAATGCTAAATTATTCTAAAAATCTAAGGGAATTACAGCATAAAATTTTGTCACATGACAATTGGTTAGGTCACAAAACATCAAATTACATAATGTTTATTTGCACAATTGAAACCTATATGAGGTTGTTGTTTAATTACTGACATGTAAGAGGATTATCATCTTTATTCATTGAACATGTTTAAATATCCTTTATTTTTAAGTTTCTTTTCCAAAGTATATTCATATAGGCATTATAAAAATGGATTAAGTTCAGAATTTTTCTAATTGCCATTAATTTATTTAAACTCAAATGTGAGCACAAAAAAAGTTAGTCATGTCTAACGTGTTTGGATATAATTATATTGGCAGCTTAAGGAATACACCTTTTCCTAGATCATAAACAAAAATGAAAGGATATTGAATTTGCATTGCACCACAGCAGCATCCTATTAGATAATGTACAATCAATTTTTTTTTAAAAGTACAGGGCAAACTTAAACAAATAACATTAGCATATTTATTTTGGCACTTAATACATACAGGTAATTGAAACCTAAAGAAAAAGTATAAGTAACATGTTTTATAGGTATTCAAATACTATATAAGGACTTTATGCAAATCCAGTTTATATAAGATTTGCAGAAAAATTCCATTTGATTGACAAAATATTAACCAAAACTGTTCAATACAGCTGTGTCAGAATGGTAGAAAATTCAAAGCTTACTTTATATTTAATAGATTATAGCAAATTGTAGACAATTTGGGATATTTCCAATATTAACCCTGAAAATCAAATCTTATAAAGAGTGATTGATAAGAATTTGTGGGAGATTTAATTTTAGTTGATCAGAGATTACACTTGTTCAATTTTCACGGCTTTTGGTGCTGAATAAAATTTGCTTATTTAATGATGCCCAGTGGGGCATAGAACCTCGGTACCTATCATTAATATTAACCTATTATTACTCTGCCTGAAACTTTCTCACAGAGTCACTTTGTATGGCCATGTCTCCAATTACATCGTCTGACAACCCTGCTGTATATCAATCTAAATTACCTTTAAAGTCAGTACAAACATGATGGTTGGTCGCACCAAATACCTGTGTTCATGACGATGAATTCTAACAATTATACCTGTCCTTTTGTCTGACAAGGAACGCATTCAAAGTGCCCAAATAATGGAATAAATCATGTTTGAACAACTTTTCATGAATTTATTTTAAACATTAATAAAACCTGATGCTTTATTGGTGTTGTAAACTTCCCGACAGGTATATTAGATCTCTATAGTTATACAGGTGTGCATATTCTCATTACTTTTTTCATACAAGGTTTCAAATTAAAAGCAACTGTTGAAAGTCCAGTTTGCAACGAGTCATTGAATAGTTGCTGTAACTGAAGCTGAAATAGAGTTATTTCCCTTGTAAATTATTCTATTAGTTAATTGCATAAAAATTATATATATGAAAGGTATATTGAAAAAAAGGTGACATTTTAATTTCTAGTTTGTCAAGCTTGGATATCTATCATTACTATCTGTTAAGGAGGATAAATTTTATTGTAATAGCAGATGGTATTCATCTAATCTATTTTTTTTCCTTCCCTCCCCTCCCAATTCTAATAAGAAAGATTTTAATAGTAACGAATGAAAAACCCCATGACTTGAAAAGTAGTTTTAGTGTGCAAAGTTTAAGATAGTAAGAGGAAGATATTTATAGCAAATGTGTCTATTAAAGCATCTTATTTGAAACCTTTTCATAATCCTATCCTATAAGTATTCATTAAAATTTGACACTTGAGCTAATAATACCCATTGAATGCCTCACTAATGCCACAAGACATAATCATTAATATCGTCATATAAAGAATTGCTGTTTCATATTCTGCGACTTTATGTGAATCACTCAAGTGTATCAGGAGACAAACAGGAAAACATTGTTTCTGAGTCACGTCGTTTTGAAAAATGTTGTCTTCGACCTGTATCCGTTCAGATTATTCTCAAGTAGGCGTCATGTCTTGAGAGTCCGGCTTGTGGTTTTTCGAACTTTTTACACAGTTCGACAAGTTTTACAAGGTCTCGTGTCATTGAATCGTTGCCAAGAACAAATCATTTTCTTTTTTAAGTTAAAATTGTATCATTAGTTCATTTTGGTTTACATAATTAAAAGTATATTTTGATGGATTTTTGTTTGATGAAATTTAACCAGAATGATGAATTCGTTAAACAGCAGGTATCATTATTATATAGCAAATTTACTGTCGGATCTTGGCTTATATATTTATATTCTTAAGAATGAAAGTAGATGCAAGCATGCACTTTATTTCCTGAATGTAATGATTTGGCAGAACTACAGTTTCTTCATACTCTGTATTTTTGGAATTCATGATTACACTCATGTGAGTTTTAAGTATAATAAGTATACAGTATACTTCATGAAAAAAAAACTGGATGTAATGGTCTCTTAGGATGGAAAAAATATTTGAGATGGTTTTTATAGGACTTTTGCATGCAGTGCTTGGGAATATAAAGCAGCAAATTAAGTATGTTAAATAAAATCTCTATTTTACCTGTTCGAAAGTTATTTGGTGTGTGTATGACTACGTCTACCTGATCTTTAACTCCTAATTTTGGTCATCTTTAGTTCATTTTACAATTTTGGAACATTGATTGAAATGTCTGTATGAAAAAGTATTGAAAGTTCTCCCACATAAAAATATGTTAAAGGAATTTTGCTACAAATGCAGCCAGCAAAAATGAAATACTACTGGTATGGTAATTTAAGAAGATTTTGCAGGGTGGGTTATGCATATTTATATATATATTTGAAAAGAAATGAAAAAGAGGGAAGGCAGGTGTGGAACTTATGATAGAAATTATCATTACAAGATCAGATCTGATATCTGTGACGTTTTTGATACAGTTATAGTCGATAGCCAGGTGATGGTAGAATTTTGTGTCTTAACACTAGTAAGGCAGATGTGTCAAAACTTTGTCATGAAGTCTGAAGATATTTTCTGAATGCAGGCTTCAAAAGATAAAAATAGTAATGAACATGTTTGTTTCCATGTTTGTCTGCAAAATTATCAAAGTCTTACTTATTATCGGTAGGCAGATGTTTTCAAATTTTTATCATTTTTCTCTTGGTGTAAGGAAAGCTTCCATCTTAACCAAAGCCAATGAAAAAACTAAGCAATTGTGAAATATAATTGTTATACATATTATAGTTGGTGTTTTACACTACTTTGGTATCGTTTATTGTCGAAAAAAGGAAGCTGTCAACCTTCAACCAAAAAAAATGACTCATAGTGAGTTATAAGGAAAAATATTAAATTCTTTAAAAAAAATATGTTTAGGGGTATAAGATGTGAATATTTGTGGCCTAATCTTGCAGGTCATGCAAAGCTGAAAAAAAAACCTTAGCCCTTAGTCCTTTTTTGTATAATTTTTTTTACAATATAACAAGTAAAACATTATTAGATGTTTGATAATACAAATAACATTATATGTTACAATTTGGGTGACAGGGAGAGGCTTATCTAACATCTTTATGAAATTCGTTTTCTTTGCTGACTCGAAAAAACTACTTAACATTGGTAGATACTTTTGATAAAACTGAAGACCCTTAGGGGTCCATTTAATATATGTCATTTTCACATATTAGGTTAATACATTTTTCAAAGATGACTCCAAAATATATATAACCAAAATATGAAAAAAGATAGATGAAAATTGCTATATGGCATGAACATGTTAATTAACTTGGAGGTGTCATCGACATTTGATTGATAAAGGTACACTTTGATTACAAATTCATTTAGAATTCTGACAGGTAAATTTTAGTCAGAGAATTATTCTATGGAATGCCAGTTTAATAGACCTGGTAATTTATTCAGGTCCTGACAATGCATATTCATAAAATTTTATGATAAAAGTCAGATTTAGGAACATCAAAAGAAAATACTTGTATTTGGGATTCGAAAGTCCAACATAAGTTCAAAGAAGTACTTAAATGTAGATTTGGTTTGAGAATTTTTGTGTCTGGGTGATGAAAACTTATCTGAGAGGCAATTGTAACAAAGTGGTGTCATTTCCTATCATGGTTGGATGGAAAACTATTCAGTTCGGGGAATTCTCATCACTAATTTTTATTTTAAAGGTACTTTAAAAAATTCATTATTTTTAAATTATATGTGAAAAGGATATGGTACCAGTGGAACTAAACATTCCTTTGTAATGGAACAAACATCCTTATTTACTACCAAAAATAGAGAAATGTAATTAAAGGTACATTTACGTTGTTTTCAAGACTTTATTACATATGGACAGGTTTTTTGTTCCTGTGGTGATGTTGAAATTTGATCATTTTGTTAAGTATGGGATTCCAACCATAATGATTTCTGTCATGCTTCAGATGTTAAGTATTCATTAAGATGAAATACAAACGCAGAATTTTGATGATAACGTATTTACCTGGGAGTGAATTACCTGTGTTTTTATAAAGCCGACCAAACTTGGCAGTATATTCATATATAAATGGCCTTAGGTTTAGGCTGTTTATTGCATAGACATATTCCATATGTTTTATCTTTTTTGCTACTAATGGCATAGTAAGTCTGGAGGAACATAAGGGAGTATCATTTTTCATTGATGGGATGGTAAATTTATTCTTTTTTGCATAAAATGAAAATTAAAAAACAAATTGCCAAGACTGAATATGTTTTGGAAGTAGAAATTGATTATTAAATTGTATAATTGATAAATGAACATGGGTGACAATTATTAGGTACTCCTTGAAAATTTTGAAGATATGCCTCAATAAATAATAATAATGGCAACAAATTGGACATATATTTGACATAATATTCCATTGTGTAACCTTAGTGCCATTTCATGACAGACTATTTGTCTGAAGGCTTGCAGATCACTTTACAATACCTGGGGCTTCACAGTCATCTGATTAATGGATGTTACCTGGATTTTCTTGTTACACCTTAAAATTGTCTTTGTACTTCAAAGACTATTTTACCTGTTAAACATCAAAGTCTTAAAACATATACATTCAGGCATTCTAGCCATCTAATTACTTATCAAACCTTGTTTGGCAATGTTTAACATCAAGGAAATGTTTCAAAGACTCAGATTTAAGAAAAGTCAATTAGAGTTACTTCCCTTCTTCAAATATATAGAGACCTGTAAATCTATTTTTTGAGAAAAAACAAATCAAAGGTTACATAAAAAAATTCCAGAATGGTTGAAAAATTAATGCCAATTTCCCCAAATTTTATATTGCTTGTATTAAAATTAATAACATGGAATTAAAGATACAAAAATTCTGATAACAGTTAAAACAGATAAGATAAATTTTGTAGCAAAAACAAACAGAAATCAGTTCAAAGTATCATTACAAAGGGAACCAAATGCCCCCAGACATGATAACAGTATATCACTTTGGTCCTAAATTATCATTTAACACACAGAACTTTGGAACATCATCTGATAAAGTCAAAATAATGATAACTTGTTTATTGTCTCTAAGGAAACATTTTCTGGAATTTTAAGGAGTTCAGTTTCTCTTCCAAATAAATATATAACTACTGTTGCATTTGGTAACAAGAGAAAGAGGACATCTTGGAAAAACATTTATAATAGTTTAATGTATTTTTATTCTTCCTGGAATGATTCTTTTTTTTCCACTTAGATATAATCTATGTTACATAAAATCTCATCCTGAATAACTAATGAAGAACAAATGACTTCCTGAAATATTTTTAATTTAATAAAAATGATTACAATAAACACTTTTTCTGACAATATTTAGGGAATTTACCAAATCTTTTTTGGTCCATTAATTAAGCTGTTTTGAAAATTTTCAGATGCAAATCACTTTATTACGAGCTGCATAAAAAATATTGGTCTCTTTGTATAAAAGATGACAGTTTATAAATCAATGGATTTTACTTCTTTTGATATGGAGCTTACAGTTCTTTTTAGAAAATCATTTTATGGTATTCTTCCTCATGATTAAATGTTTGTATAAATATTTTGGCATTTTGTAGAAAAATCTTGGCAACACAATACATTTCTGTTGAACTTTGACCTAAAGCCGTCTTCACAAACTCGTATTCTATAAATTAACAAGTGCCAGCAGGTAGATTGGTTTGACAAGTGACCATTTATGTTGAATGGTCATTCTTCATGGATCTGGTTCTCACCTTTGTTAACATATACCAGTAATTACTGTCAAATCTTGTTACACCTGAACAGATCACAATGGAACTCTTATCCCAAGAGTTTCTGTGAGATTGTAAAGATATTTTCCTAATTTAATGTCTTATTTTTTTTTTTGATGGACAGTCATCTGATTTCAATAAATCTTTTGTAGAAAATCATATTTTCCAAAATTATTTTTCAAATTTTCATGTTAATGTTTATGAATATAGATTCTAAATAGCTTTCAATATATGACCACTAAATAAATGTGTATATATATGTATAAAGTTGCATATGACATAAGTAAATTTAATTTTAGATTTTTTTTGTTCTGAAGAAAAGATAACATAATCTGGTATTTTAATTAATTTTTTACAGCTGCATTAAATGAATTTTGATAATATTTATATCTTATGGTCTGTATGGTTTAGAGAGTAAACCATTTAAGTAGATATTAAACAAAATTATCTGAATGTTTTATAGTAAGATTTAATCACATGATCAGTAAATATATTCTATAGTCAGGCCCCACTGTAAAGAACTGAAGCATGCCTAAGAGATAATATTTTAGTGATCAGGTCTTTGATATAAAGATGGAATTACTTTGTGAAAAGGAAATGGCTAACAAAAATGCCTGGGGACAGGTAACAAGGTTGTTCACATTCCCAGTTTACCTGTATTTCATCTGTCTTACATGGGAATGTCTTTAAAAACAAGGAGACAAACAATGTAATAAGGGAATTCACCTCAGACTTGACTCATTTAATTAATAGTTATTAAAGAATTGTTTTTCTCTTGAAAGAGATGAAAGCATGTCAAAATTCTCAGTTTTTGTTTACATGATGGGAATTAAATTTGACCTGCTTGGTTAGAACTTTATTTTGATGGAAAGGTGATATTAGGACATTTTCAGTCATGATGATATCTTCACCATACCAAACCAAACAAAACCAGCACTTAATGTGGTTTATGAAACAAAAAAGGAGCTTCTACAGATATTCACTCGCACACACTTTTAAAGTTTATGTATAATCCTTTGTAAACCAATAGAATTTGGTAAATTGCTCAAAAAAGGTGCAGAAATTGCAGAATCAAATAAATGACTGGGTAGTGTTTGCTATAGAGAAAGTAAAATTATATTGTTTTGAATGTCTTCTTGATAATACCATTCAAAATTTTGTTATATTTTCAGGAAAACCTGTATTGTTGCCATAACAACAAGACATGTCAGAAGATACCAGTAAAGGAGAGGATGATGGGAATGATTTAAATTTTCATAAAGGACGCAGCCGATTTTGCAAGCAGTGCAAGTTTCAGTGTACTGATCCAAAAGAATTTCTACATCATCAAAAGTTTGCACATTGTCAAGACGGTGATCCGGATTTGATACGATCTCTTGGAGGTAGAAGGAGGAAAAGTCAACCAATCAAGCGATCTGAATCTAGATCAAATTCTTATACAGATCTGTCAATAGATCAAATTGATTTGGCAGGAGTTGAACAAAACAATTTACAAATAATTGAACATCCCGTTAGAAAAAGGACAATAAATAATTCTAAAGAACAAACATTTAGTATGAACACAAACAAAGAACCTGAAAAAACTCATCATAATATGATGGATGAAAACATAGAACATATGGATAACTCTGCAGAAAGTCCAATGGGAGATATTGAAGATTTAGCACACATGAATAATGAAAGAGATTTCGACCAACAGTCAAACTTAAGTCATGAAATGGAAGATGAAGAAGGTAGATTGATTATTGCTGAAGATGATCAGACTCCTGGAGGTGTCAAGACTCCAACACGTAGTGGAAACATTCAGAATCGTACTTACGTATGTTCCCAGTGTGATTTCAGCTCTACCAGTGCTAAAACATTTTTACATCATCAGAAAGATGCTCACAATGTTGACATAACAATATATGAGTGTGATATTTGTGAGTATGCCACTAAATACAAGCAAAAGTTGCCTCGTCATCACAAGCTACACTTTTCAGGGAAGGACAACAGTCTGTTATTAAATGGTTCTGACCTTGACAGTAGTTTTTCTGAGAAAGATAACAAAAGCACAGCAGGAAGTGACATCATTAAAATGAATCCATTGCAGGATGATGATGAGGATGACGGTGAGGAAGAAGAGGAAGAGGAAGAAGCTCCTGTTACCATGGTAATACCTGAAGCTCCTGAAGGGGAGAAGAAGAAGAGAAAAACAAGACAAGAAGTCGATCCAGGAAAATACTTTGAAGTGTTTGATGAGACTGGAATCAAATATGCCTGTTCCAGATGTGGCAATGTTTATAAATGGAGAAAGTCCCTGAACAAACATTGGAAAGAAAAACACTTTGGTGACATCCCAGATGCAAGCAAACCTCCACCTGGTTTAGCAAAACTTAACGCTGTAAGCAATATGAAATACCGCTACCCTGTGCCACCATCAGAAAGGAGCCGTTTAACAGCTATTAATCATTTAAACAGTGGATCATCAACTCCTGCGATGCATGAAAAAATGGATGAAATGTCTATTTCACCTGTAGTTATGCCAAGATCTATTGGACCATTTATAAGTAATGCTCCTACATACTATCCTAAATTGTCCCATCATCAACGCATGAATCCTGACGTAAGTTATAGCTCTCATATGAATGCTTCACGAAACAGATCAGCAGAAAAGGATGAACAACCAATTGATTTCTCTGTTCATAAGGAAATGAATTTGTCTGTGCCCAAAAGTATGGACTTAAATAGAAATGATACAAGATTTGAACAGCAACTTCAGCAGGAAATGGTTAAAAAATATATGGAATTTAAGCAAGAAATGCCATGGTCTGAAAACCAAATCGTTGACGCTAATCAGGATGAAGATGATAAAGGAGAGAATCGAGTCTTGCAGTGCTCGAGGTGTGGATTCATTGCTAAAACACTAGTAGATTATAGCTCGCATATGACTGTTCACTTGAATAAAAGAGCTTTTAAATGTGCTGAATGTCAGGAGCATTTTAATGGAGTTGATGATTTGAACAAACATTTTGCTGAAAATCATTCTGAAAAAATACAAGAACACAAAGAAGCCATCCAAAAAATACCTCATGGACTGCAGCAGACATATCATCTATTAAAAATGCCACTGAACAACATTGCTTCTCAGGACATTTCTACTACCACAGAACCAAAATATTTGAAATGTAACATGTGCCACTTTGTTGCTAAATGGCCAGCAGAACTACAGAAGCATGCAGTGTCTCACTCTGAAGAAAGACCTTTTATCTGTATGGTATGTGGATCAACCTATAAATGGAAATGGGACCTGGTCAAACATTTTGAAAAGAGTCATAGTTCTCTTCAGAATCCATACAAACGACGTGAACAAGGCACACCAACCTCTTCGTCAAAATCATCCTCAAATACACCTACATCTTCATATGGAGGAATGAATAATGGAATGTACAGTGGACCTCTTCAGATGTTATCTTCGACGGCTGCAGCATTTGGAAATAAAGAGGAATACAGTCACAAGCGATACTCTAGTGACTACCCAGAGGAATCTGCTACCAAAAAACGTAGAATGTCAGATACAGAACTGCAGCTTCTTGAAGACGGGAATAACAATTTGTCACGTGATGGTTACATAACTGCAGGAGCCATCGATTATCATATCAGTCGTGCATCATCAGAACCACCAAAGAATGACTCCTTTGGAAATGGTGGAAATATGGAAAGATCCGTCATTTCAACATTGAGAGAGATGGAAAACATGATACCATCATCTGATGAATCAAATCAATCAGGACGAGATCAAGTCATAAAAATGAAAGATGGTTTCACAGCTAAGGATGCTGATGGGACTGACATTCTTCTACCATACAAATGTCGACTTTGTGAATACAGAGCTAGATGGCCATCTGAAATACAACAGCATATGAAAAATCATTCTGACGAGAAGCCTTATCATTGCCCAAGATGTAGTTATAAAAGCAAATGGAAGTGGGATGTAGTGAAACATTTAAAACGATGTGGAGGTGGAACAATTAAAGATGTAATAGACACTACTAAAATGAGGAAAGTACCACCACCTAATGTTACGGTACTGCCAGAGGGGGCCTTCCAGCAAGAAACACATCAGCTATTTCAAAATACACAACAAAAGGAAAAAGAAAACCAAGAAAATATGCAGCAGAAGAGATTTGTATACAATGGATTTATGCAGAGTATGGTTGAGAATGATCAGAATGAGAAAGTTGCCACATATGAATGTCTTGAATGTCCATTTGTTGGAAACAGTCCTGCTGAACTTAAACGTCACTCTGTTCTACATTCTGAAAATAAACCATTTAGTTGTTCCGTATGTGGATATAGTTCCAGATGGAAATGTGATCTGAAGAAACACATGCGTACATATGGCCATGATAACAAATTTATGCCACAGTCTGAGGGTATGTCACCAATGTACCTTCAAGACAAATTCAAGCTTTCCCAGAAAGCTAATGATTCAGAACTTCACTCTGAAGATGAAAGGCAGTTGTACAAATGTGACCAGTGTCAGTATGCAACTTACAAGAAATTTAGTTATCAGGCCCATCTGAAGATGCATGGTACTTCGAACACATCCCAAGACTCAAATGACAAATTCAAATGTAAACAGTGTAACTTTAAAGCACCAGATCTCTCATCATTCCTACAACATAAGAAAACACATTCCAGTATGTCAACACCATCTCCTTCTCAACAGAATGTCAATTCTCCTCTGAACAAAACTGAAGATGAAAATTCCAATCCAAGTGATGTTTCAAACAGAACACTTCATCTGAAGCATAGACGTAAACCATCTCAACCGTCACAACAATTTAAATGTTCACACTGCTCATTTACATCCTTTTCTAAGTCTAGCATTATGATGCACGAGAATACACATCAGTCTGAGACAGTGGAAGATGAAAATGAAGATGATCAAGATCAGTATTCTGATTGTAAAATTGTGGATGAACAGGAATACCAGTATGAATCAGATATGAACCAGTCACATGATAAACCAGTTAATTTCTCTGGTGCTTTGGATTTGACACGTACATCAACACCTGTGATGTCATCAAAGCCACTGAAGCCTGTAGTTTCAACACCATCCATGTTAAGTAAGCCAATGTCAAATTCATCCTACAGATTTCCTTGTGAATGGTGCCCAGCAATGTTTCCCAATCTGGCTACCAGTTATCAACATGCTCAGCAAGTTCATCCAAATGAATTGAAGGCACAAGAATCAAATGATCAGTCTTCTTCACCAACTGGTATGAGTCTTCCAACACGCCAGCCAATAACACCATCTAGTGTTGGTAATTATGACCACCAGCAATCTTTGCCTCCAAAACAGTCACTTCCTCAGCTTCAAGCACAACTTCAACAAAATCCAATGTTTAATATGTTCAAGTATCGACCAATCGAACCAAAACCATCATTGGCTGTGGTTAATACCACACCATCAATAGCCTCCATGCCATCAACAGTATCAGCTTTGACACAATCACTTCAACAAAGACTAGGCGACAGTCGTGCTCAGAGTGCTATGGCACTGCAACTCCAACAACAAGCAATAGCACGTGCTAAGAAATCTACAAGTCCACAAAAGCGAGGGCGTTCTTTCCAGTGCACAAAATGCTCTTTCACAGCTCCAAATGCTGTAACATACCTACGACATATTGAGAGACATGGAAGCAATTGTAGACACACCTGTCGTTTTTGTGACTACAGTATTGATAGGCTGAATTTACTATATCAGCACATGAAAGGAACACATGGTGATGTATGGAGGGGAACACCAGAGGAAAAGATTCGTCTTACACCAAGCGGAAAAGAAGATAAAAGGTCATGGATGTATACTCCAGATCCAGAGAGTTTGAATAGTAGTTTCGATGGGTCAGATTATGGTCAGGAAATGGACATGCAAGAGCAGTTAGAGGAATCTGCAAACAGAGAAATGAAAATATATAGTACTATGGCAATCAATGGACAAAAACCAATTCTTATCATCCGTGGAATGTCTGAATGGAGAGGCATACCAATCCAATTATGCATGATAAATGGACGTAAGAATTACAAATGTCCAAGCTGCTCATATGTCAGTAGTAATGCTGCAAACACTGGAAATCATGCTCGTCAACATAACTGTGGCAAAAAATACTCGTGCGATATTTGTAATTATGGCGCAGACAATTTGAAACTTATTTACCATCACAAGGATAGCATTCATCCTCCAGAACCAATTTTTATTGAAAAATATGAAAATACACCATTTACAGAGTACGAAAATTTGATAGATGAGAATGGATTTCCAACAGGAAATAAAGGTCAGATGATACTACCAACCTGTACCAAATGTCCATTTAAATGTAGGACAGTCAAGAAACTACAAAAACATTTACAATTACATGGATGTGGGGAGAAGAATAAATGTGAATACTGTGACTTTCAAGTAGGAACAATGGAAGAACTATTACAACACCTTGTTGTACATCGCGAGCCATATGAACCAAAGTTAGAATCCTCTGACGAAGAGGATAACGCAAGGTCGGCAGAACAAAACAATAGCCAGACTGAACAACCAGTTTTGAATGAAGAGAAAATGAACAATATTTTGAACAAACTATCGAACAATGCTGGACAGATAAGATATAAATGTTCAAGGTGTGCTTTTACTGCCTATAGAAAAAATAGTCTATTCAATCATGTAGAACTGCATCTAAAGCAGCCAAATTTGGGCAACCAGTTTGTACAGCGTTTTGGTAGTGAAGATATTACAAACGAACATGCAGATAAGTACTTCCAAACTGTTATTATTGATCCAAAGGATGAAAAAGGACTCAGTATCTTAAAAAATGCTAATACATCAGAATTTTCTGATCATGATATGGATGATGAAAAAGATTTTATGGATGAAAATGAGTTTATGGAAGTAATGGATACAATTGAAGGAGGTGAGTTTGTGGAGGAGGAAATTGAGCAATTAGAACAGGACGAATTCGGAAATAGTGGTCCATCAAAATTAAGTCATAAAAATATTAATGGAGAGGATTCTGATGACAGTCTCTCAGAAATGGACCCTATTGCACTTCAACAACAGATGTCTATGAACTTATCCGGAAAACTTGAAAGTGAAAAAGTTCGCTACTCTTGCAACCAGTGCCCGTATCGTTGCAATGCTCTAAGAAGTTTTAAATGTCACATACATATGCATGGACTTAACAAAAAATACATCTGCGATTACTGCAACTGGAGTGCCGATAGATTAAACTTATTGTATCAGCATCGTAAGGTACATCAATCTGAAATGGGATTCAATCCTGCACCAGAGGACATTGTTTTCTTAAATAGAGATTTTGCCTTAGAAAATATTAAACGTGCTAATGACAATGCTGTAAAAGGTCAGTTACTGGAGGAAAAATTGAGTCAGATGGCAAGTAAAACTCATGATGGAAAGAAAATTTACTTTTGCAAACTTTGTCCATTTAGTTGTACCAACCGAAATAGTTACACATACCATAAGACTTTACATAAAATATCTGCCAGATACACATGCAATGAATGTTCTTTCAGTGTAGATAGATGGAATTTGTTGTCACAGCACATGAAACTACACAAACGTGATGTTACTGAATCTCCATCCAGTGACAATGGAGAATACAAAAATTATGAGCCTACTACACCAGAATTTGCTCCACAGCTTTATTTTAATTCCGCAGGTTCTGTCAATGATAGTGATGGTAGTGAAGAAGATGATTACAAAGAGTTAAAGTGTGAACGTTGTCCGTATAGTACTCCGTCAAAAGATGAGTTAAATAACCATGAATATCAACACAATCAGCGCTCAGAAAACTCGTGTCCATATTGTGACTTCAGCTGTCAGAAAGAAGAACAATTGATACAACATCTGCAGTGTCATTTTCCAAGTACAAAAATTGACAGTGAAACATTTAAATCTATCATGGAAAAACAAGGGAAAAACAATGATAAACCAATGAAACCAGAAGTACTTGTTGTAAAGAAAAAGATTAAGGAAACTGATAATGGTGGGGAACCAGACTCAACATCATTGCATGGGAAGCAGTCAGATAGTAAAGAACAGGCATCAGAGTCATCTAAGATGAAAGTAACCAGTGAGAAAACATTTACTAAAATTTATGTCTGTCAATATTGTGAAAGAGAATTTGAGGGAAAATCACTTTTGTTACAACATGAAAAGCAGCATTTAATTGGTAATTAATTGTTTTAGATTTAATAACATATTTGAACAAAAATTTCATAAGAAAAATGCACAAATAATTTATAGTGCTTGACTTGAGAATAGAAAAAGTTTGTAATCCATGGGAGATAACTCTTAAATTTTTTGCTATTCTTCAAATTGCATTAAAAAATATTTGAAGATGTTGACATTTACCAAAACAAAGAACAAACTTGTGCAATATTTTATATCAGGATCAAACTAAAGTTTCAATATGGCATTTAATGTTTTCTTTAGTTTCATTAAAATTTAATAATTCAATAAGTATCATTATGAAAGTGCAATGTTGGTTTTTATTTCTTCCATTTTGTAGTATTTTCAGTAGAAATCCATAGCTAGCTTTTTTTTTAATTATAACCTTTTTTTTTTTATTAATAATGGTATTAGTTTCATCATTATTATGTAAATACATGTAAGTCACATATAGCATTACAAATTGTATTATTTTTTCAAAGATCACATTCCAAAAAAATATTTCACAAAAATAGTAATTGTTTATTCAAAGATTTGGTATGGGTATTTGTTTGAATTTAAAAAGCAAACAACGAAACTTAAAAATAAAATTTGATATTTAACAGTTTTATTCATTTATACAATTGTTGATCTTACACTTTTTTTTATAAATGACAAATTTATTGTTAAAATTTTATAATCCTTACATTCCGATTAAATAATGTGATAAAATAATTTTATGCATACTTTTCAATTGTCTTCCCCAACATAAAAATGTCTTCATAAAAGTCTTCCAAAATTTCCAATATATGGTTTCTATGCAAAATTTTGCCAGATTTAAGAAAAACAGATCTTTCCAAGTAGTTCACATTTATCAACAATATTAATATTTTTATTAGCATATTTTTTGTACATAAACTTGATAAAGTATATCTTTTGTAGTCGATAGGTTTCAAAACAACGAAATTTTTATGAAGTTGTTGACAACAAATCATTGTGTCTTCCATTTTGTTTTATTGTTATATACATTTGTAATTATATATATATATATTTATGTTGGCGTTCACAATTATGTGCCTTATAAATTTGTACATATTAATGAATTTTGCTTTTTGATATATTTTATTTCATATACACTGTATGAGAGTTTTCTGTGGTTATTCAATGAGTTTCATCATTCCATGTAAATAGTTACATAAGAACATGTATGAAAAGGAGTTTTATAAAGGAAATGTATGAAGTTGTTATTCAAGAGAAGTGAGCTATTTTATTTTTGTTTATTAGTGCAAATGCTTATAAAGGAACCCATCACAAATAATTGGAGGGAATATTTTTACACTGGTAACATATTTTCATTTTGAAAATAATGTATTTTTATTTTTAGTAATTATTTATATTTTTTTTTCATTATCAGCACTGATTAGCAAACAAATTAATTTCTTAACATACAAGGTAATTTCTTAGATGTGTAATAAAATGAAGTGTTAATTAAAGACATTCATTACCCATATATAGTGGGCTGTGGTGGTTTATAAAGATTGAAACATAAACACTTTTTATCAAGTATTGGTGAAAATATATTTGTCTTAATCAATTTCTTATGAAATTTGTTAGAAGACTGAACTTTAAACTAAAGATTAGAGAGAAGAAACGAAAAAATTAAAACAGAAGACAGTGTAGAATTTAGTGTTAGGATGTGAATATAAAATTTTGTCATTTATGGTGTAAAAATTTCAGAATTTGAGTGCCGAGGGACAATTTTGTTGTTACTGCTTATTATTTGGGACAATAAGGTCTTTTAATAATAACATTTGTGGGTGTTTCTTCATAATGCATTTGTAAACTGGGTAATAAATACCTCAGATTAAATGTACATAGATAGTTATATAACCAATTATGATGGCCACAAGGCCAAGGTCACTGATGATATGGTGCTATGTTACATAGAAACTGCCTGTAATATCACTGCTGGGACAATGTTGCATGATACACATGGTCTAGGGGAGGTAACTTCACATAAAAAGACACATAAGTTATCTTCTAGGAAACATACAACATAGTTTTATATATATTCTAGAATCTTTTAACATGGATATCTTTTTATTTCTATTACATGATATTAACTAAATCATAATATATCATATGTCTTAGATTTATAAAAATTGTTGAAATAATCTCAGAAAAATTATTAAATTTAGTTCAATAAAAATTTACTTAATAATGAAAAAAAAATTACAAAAAAATGATTTCATATGTAGAATGTGTATCATGCACCATTACGTGTAAAATGCTTATCATCAATTCATTCAAATTAGGTGCTAAAATACTATAAGATTACTATGTTATTTATTTAAAAGGGCAGTAAAACATTTTTGCACTTATATCATAAGACAACTTTTATTATGAATATATGTAAATGGTCACACTGTATAACGAAAGCTTTTAAATGGTTCATGCAAACCTGATAAAGTAAAATTTGGCTGTAAGTTTTAAATCAATACACTTTAAATCTTCACCAGTTTGCTTTTTGAAATACTCATTATGTCAATTACATCCTCCTGTATTAATTTTGCTTCCTAACAGACTTTTAAGAAATATTAACTATGCTTTTTATTTTCAGAGGAGAAATAATACAGTTATTTTCTTATTATTTGAATTTATGTAATACTGTTTAAATCGGGACAAATATAGTCATATTAATTACGGTTAATCATTATTATTAGAATTGCTTAATAATATAACAAAAATTAAAAAAATCAACAGATGATAATTTTCTTTCTTCTGCCTTTATATGTTTTGCTGAAGATATATGTTAACTTTAGTGTGCTGAATGTTATTTCACTGAAGATGGCGATGGTATAAACAAAATGCTTCCTTGGATCCTTTATAGCTTATCATGTGCCCCTTTGACATCACTTGCAGCTATTTGTCCATTTTCTGTCAATAAATTGTCCTTCCACCATTTGTAAATTTTCATATTTTTTTAAGATGTTCTTTGCCTGAAACCACTCTTCTTTAGGTAGTCTTCTTTCAGAATTATATTCAAGATGGCCACTGCAGCAGACCTTAGTTTAACATAGGATTCTATTTGAAATTTTTCATGCCTCATTTATGAATGTGGTTGGGGCAAATAGATTTACCTATGTCCATCTGTACATTTGACATTCCATCAAGATCACAAATAAAGATGGCCAATTTAGGAAGTATCATTTAAAACTGTCAACTTAACCAAGATGTCTGCAAAAGTCAAGTATTTTTTTCCTGCTTTTGGTGTACAATGAAATCCATAGGATTGATACATCTCTTAGTAAATAGTTAATGCCTGTCTGAAAGGTGTCATATGACCTTGACCTCAGAATTATTATCCAATGTGCAATAACAGGGTTTTAAGATGTACATGTATTAAATCCCAATCTGTTCTTGAGGTGAAATGATCCAGATGAATTTGTGGCAATTTTTTGCCCAGTGGAAGAAAATAAGTTAATGTCTAACTACCCAGATACCAGTATGAGTGAATTATTCCATGAAGCATTCTATCTGGTTTGCCATAAGACATTGTCGGAAATGCAGTGAAATTGGTATTACATTGTATTTTATGTTTTTATTACATCACACTAAAAGTTTTAAAAGAAGTTGTGCAATTGCTATTATGCTAACAGGAATATGGGTTATAGTCATATTTGAGGGGGCCTCGGTAGCCGAGTGGTATAGTTAGTTAGTCTTGACTACTTATGATCACTAGCCTGTCAACATTGAGGTTGTGAGTTCGAATCTCACCTGTGTTCAACTCCGATCTTATTTGACAAGGATTGCCAGTTTTCCTACTTTCATGCATTTAGAACTAAAGAGCACAGACAGGAAATGATAACGAATCATGTTGCATCCTTCTGGGCATGATAGTTCTGTACTGGAACCTAAAACAGCTTGGCATACTGTCCTGTTACATGACATGAAAGGACTAATTAAATAATTTCAACCAGACATAAACCTTAAAATAAAATTGAAAGTTCCTGCAAATCCTTCAAAAAGGGCATCTGCCTTTATTGACAGTGTATATGGAGATTAGATTTGTCTCCAGTACCGCTAACTCACAAACTATACATAGAATTACATAGTACAAAAACCTTACCTTGATATGTTCAACAAAGGTTGTTTCAGTTTATTAAACAATTTCACTGAAAGGAAAATCCAAAGATATACTTGAAGTAACTTGTATGATACTATGTCTAGAAAGAAGGGTTCTAATATTCACTCAGGTAGTATTTCAGCTGTCAGTTATGGTAACAACAATATGTTCTACATGTACAAATATAGTAAAAACTTGTTGAATGCATGAGCTATTGTCACCACTTAGCATTCACTCTCTGGAAATATTTCTATTGTTTGTCTTTTATTTACATGAGGATGTTTAAGATCTAGAAAACCTGCTCAACTATGCCATATTCATCTGTAACTGCCAAAACACAGAACCTGGTATCTTTAATGGTTCTTGTTTATTTTGGAAAAGTTTTCCTGAATGAATTACAGTTTATTCAGGATTTTGGTGGCTTTTGTTGAATTATCCAGAATGTCAACAAAGATGACTGCCACAGCTGAACTTAGTTTAACATAGGACACTATGGGAGAATTCATTAAATAATCTTCTTGTCTGAAACTACTGAGCCAATTGGAACAAGACTTGACACCAATTGTCCTTAGATGGTTCTCTTTCAGAAATATGTCTGATGACCTGGACTGTCAACCCACATGGCCGGCACTGCTGAACTTAGTTTAACTTAAGACCCTGTGAAAATTCATGAAGAAAGCTTTTTGTCTAAAACCACTTGAGCCAATTGGGATCAGACTTGGCAGCAATGGACGTTAGGTTGTCCTCTTTCAGGAATGTGTCCGATGACCAGGAATGTCAAATAAGATGGCCACCACACTCTAACTTTGTTTAACATTGTACCTATGAGAAAACCAGCCAAGATAACTGCTACACTTAAATTTTCAGTCCTGCTGAAGGTTGGACAAGTTAAATCCAAGTGAGCAATACAGGCCAGTTAGAGCTATTGCTGTCTGTTGTCATATCTGTTATCTGTCCATTTCACATTTTGATCTTGTGAATCAATGAACAGAATTTCACACAACTTTACAGATTTGGTAAAAAACATGGGAAATACTTTTTACCGGTAAATTCTAACAGACAGTTAAGTAACTATTTCCAAACTTGCCAGAAGCAATACTTAGGACCTGACTAATTTAACTTTCCTTGTTACAATTCAGCTAACAAACATGGCTGCCAGTCCCGTATAGGGACTGCTTGTTTGTTTAGTTGGGAGTTTTTACGCTGTTTTCTGCACATTTGGCCATTTCGCGGTGGCCAGTTTTTATTGGTAGAGGAAGCTGAAGTACCACCGACTTTTGGTAGGAAAATTGGCAATCCTTGTCAATTAAGATCTGCCACAGGTGAGATTCAAACTCACAACCTCAGTGTTCACAGGCTAGTGATCATTAGTAGTCATGATGAACTACCTAGACCACTTGCCCACACGGCCCAGGTTTGGTTTCTGAGATCCTCTCTAAAATAACTTGACCATTGAAATGAAACTTGTCAAAAATTATAAATTCAAGGTTGTTACTTTTCTACCATTAAAATCCAAGATGGCCTTTAATACATTGAAACCAATCTTGGCAGAAATTGATCCAACTGATTATTGTAATTTTTATGCAATTTTGATGATGCTGTCCAAAGGCCCCAAAAGAATCTATTCTGATTGGTTTGATTTTAGAGAACTTCTCTTAAACAGCTTATACCACATGAGATTGAAATGTTTATGAATCCTGTTGCAATTCACAAACTAAGTGTTGATACTTTATTCCTATTTCTCAAGTAGTTCACACATTCTTCTTGCAACTTTGGATGAAACAACAGATGCAAATTGATGAAAACATCTCACCTGTCCCTTTTAGCCAATAGAGTTAACTAGAACTGTCCTGAAATGGACTAATACCCCCCGCAGTAACATGTCTGTTTTGAAGCCTACGTCAGTTTGGATCGACAACAACATTTGCTTATGTTCAAATCATCATATTTTTCAAAGTACTTGCCCAAACAGAAAATCCTGACAAAATGCACATCTCCATAATGTGATCTAAAACATGGAACGAAGTTTTGTAAACAAATGCCCAAGTCCAAACAGCCATATCTTTTACATTTCTTGTCCAAAAAGAAATTCCTGACAATATGCATATCTCCGAAAAGTGATCTAACACTCAAGAAAGTTTCTTGAGAATCCCGCAAGAAATGTAGGAGTTGAGGACAATGTTATTTCGGACTGATTGACAGACAAACTGAAACCTATATACCCCCCCCTCCTAAAAACTTCGTTTGTAGGGGGTATAAAAAAAATGACACAAAATCAATTACAACACACATAGCTTTATTGGCACTAACAGCTTATTCACGATAACCAGCAAAAAATAAAATAGCAGCACTATTCATGACATTATAAAATGATAATATATAAGAGCACTTAAAAATAACAGTAGTATAAAATGTCAATTAATAGGCAAGTAATGGCTGGTTGACATATTACTTGCAAATCTACAGATAAAAATGAAAAACAAATTACTGATACTTTCATTTTCATGGTTAGATTATTTTTTTTTAATACATCGCGTAACTCTTGTTGACCGATGTTATACAGGATCATACCAAATATCCTTTCAACAGAATGCTAATTTTCAAAATTAACTTTATTGTTTTGCCAGGAAAATCTGGCCTAGTTTGTTGATTTTTATAACATGATTAACATTCATCTCAAACCATGTTTTGGTCTTACTGATACAAACTACATATAAGTAATTGTACATACAATACCAAAAAGACATATTTGATGGAATAAAATTATATCTGTTACATTTCAAACAAATTTATTTGGACATAATTATTATCAGGCCAAAAAAAAAATGCATCTGTTTCAAATTTTGCAGAACTACACTGTAGGGTGATGTATAAATATGGCAGAGTGAAGGGAGATAATCACAAATATGGTTTACTGTAATCCAAAATAATTACTTGTTTAAAGAAATAATCTTTGTATGCATACCAAACAAATCTTTATGCGAACATACTAATTGAGAAATTGAAACAAAAGTAATTAAATCGAGTTACTTTAAGAGATATTTTTATTAAAAGAATTTTTTCAAGAAGATTTTGATAATAATTACCAAAACCTCAGAATTCATTGAATACAAACTATTTTCTGATAATATTATGTTTTATCTACTGTGTATTCATTGCCATATTTTTATGTCTCCATACTTATTTTGTAATTAACTGATAAAAAACATTTGTTATATTCTACACTGGTAATACCTGATTCCAATGTGCTATATTGGAAGCACAGAACATTAATTTTAATCAAATTTACAAATAAGGCACATATACTTAACACACCAACAAAAGCAAGACAACAAATAATTTTTGAAAACTTTACAAATGAGGTAGTAAAGCTGAGCAGCATCATTTCTCCCAAAATGACATGAATAGCCATGATTTTTTTTTCAAATTTACTTTATTATTAGTAATCATAATATTCAGAAAAAAAGTCAAGTAAATTAAAATTGCATTTACAGCTTTATTCAGATAATATTGTATGCAGTGATGACAACTTTATAAAAATTAGATATATTAGCAATCCCCAGTACATATACTTCTTTTTAAATGACTGTGATAAAAAAAAGTTTTAATTACAAAGAAAAATGTATCAATTAATCTGATTTTATCTTTCTTTTAGCATTTAGAAAACATATGATAGGTAAAATCTCTTTTTAATTCGATGACTGGAAACTGGGAATTTTTGCAGTTTACTTGTGTCCAATATAAATGCGAGTGTATTTTTTTGTTGTAATTCTGTTTTCCATTTTTACCACATAACTAGTTTAAAAAAAATTACTGTTAAAATTTCTGTTAACAGTATGAATAAATACTTATCACTAAATTTTATGTGATATTTCTTACCACATGTTTAATAAAATATATATTGCACAACTTTGATAATCTGAATATCTTCTTTATCTGTATATAATATACCCTACTGTTTGAGCTGAATACAACTTCCTTTTTGGGCACAGCCAAAAAAAGTCATCTTTGTACCATCTTTTCATAGTATAAAGTAATAATTATGGAAATACTACGTATTAATGGATTAAACCAAACCATATGAGACTAAGCATTTTTATGTATTTAAAGGAGGGGGTAATGACACGGAAATTTAAAGGCACCGACCAAAAATCATTTAAGAATACTTTTATTTCATATATTTTCAGGCATATTAACGACACATATTAAAGAACATATCCTACATCCAAATATTAACTAATGTTAATCAAGTTTTAATTTTGTAACTTTTATCATAATCGATGGAGATCTATATATGAAAATTAATTTGGCAAACAAGTCCTCTTCCAAGCGGAATTGATAGCACTCACGTGCCATGTAAATATCTAAACATAAATTCAATACATAATCTACATCTGGTAGTTCCTGGAACATTATTACCTCTGATGACCCACTGAAGAAAACTCGAACAAACCTGCCGATCACTAAAACTGCAGATATATAAAGACCAATTATGCTGAAATAAATACAGTAAATTCTCATTAATACAAGATACTTCATTGTACAGAACAGTCAAATCTCATTACTTTTAAAATTAAATATCAGTACATGTATATTCAACTCAATACAGAATTCATGAGCCTTTTTTTTAACTAGAACACATTTTGATGGACCAATAAACTGTGGAAAACAGAGATTGTAGTGTACCAAAAACACTTAACTTTATTGAGTTTGTTCTTTTTTTGTTGTTGCTTGCTATTCGTCTAAGAAAATACTTCTGTTGCCTGACATAACGTTTGTAAAATAATAAAATTTTTTGTAAAAATCTTCATGTATTAACAACAAATATGAAGAATAATTATAAATTGGTATATTTGACCAACTGTTCAAAACTGTAAAATAATGATGTCAAAAACTTTTCTATGAACATTCCATCTGAGATGCAATTGGCCAACAATTGTGAAGGAGATTGAATATGACATAAGTAAAGGACAGACTTGAGTCTAGACATTGGATTTTAGTCATCATTTGTATATAGGAAGTATAATGTAGTTTCTGCTAAGCAAAAGTCTCTAAATGATGGCAGGAAAAGTTTGAATGATAAATCAAGTACATGTACTTAAAGATATGGGAGAAGACAATGGCGTGTTGTTTTTATTTATACTATTCACTTAATATTTCAATAATAATTATAAATATTGCACATTATAGAGAATGCTATTACAACAGTCTAAATATAAAGCCTTAACAACCCATCATTACAAAGCTAATTTATTCAGTATAACCTACACTAAAAATAAAATATTACATGGTTATATAAAACAACAATTTACCTTACTGTAAAATATATCAATTAATTACATTTTGTACTACAAAAGAAATTAATATTTCTATAATATATTCAGTTTTTGAACAATCAGACTACACAAAGATTGAACTGGCCAGGTTATGTTAAATGTGCATGTAAGGATAAAATGTTATATCCAACCCATTTCACAGGTAGGTTTATGATAACCAGTACCAACAAAATGTCACAGGTAAGACAAAACATTGTTTACACACTAAAAATGGTTCAAGACTGAATAGGCCGGGTTGCATTAAAAGGGTTAAAAGCCATAGGAGGAGTTAATTACACAAAATTGGCACTCTCCATACATCGTTGTAACAAAAAATGACTAATTTGCATAAGAAAGAAAATCGAGGAAAAATTCTTCAAATGACATCATACTCCTTAATGTACATCTTATCAATATCTGTAAACATTCTGCAAAGTCCTAGATTAAAAGCTGTAGGAGGAGTTGATTACACAAAATAGGTACCCTATTTTCCCTGTCTTCCCATCCAACATTCACCATACTTTAAGCACTATGAGCAACCTGGCCAAAACTGATCCTTACAAAATCTCAAAAATTAAAACTAAAGAGACAATTCTATTCTGTAGTATACAATTCTAGTAGGTATGGCTTTACACAATATGATTATATACATAGATAAAAAAATCTTATATCAAAATGATAATGTAAAATTAAATAAAATTACACCAAAATAAACAAAAATATATAAAGATTAACATTATAAAAATATTCTTATGCCATTAAATAATATATAAAATGTAGGTAAAATACTTTTGATTTTACTGTCTTCATCTCACCATTGACAAAATGCAAAAGATAGAATATGCTGTTTATTTCATCTCTATCTCCATAAATTCTCCTAGTTCAGGTTAGGATTAATTACAAAAATTGTCTGTATTCATCTGGCAAAATCCACGATTCATATGTTTATTGCTGTTCATTCGTCACAGTGATGTCCTTAATGCACATATAAACCTTTTAATCAGGGCCTAATCTTGCCGGCGAAATGACGATTTAAGTCGCCAAAGAATTTTCAAAATCGCTAAATCTCGCCGGCCTATTCATTTCTTGGCAAAGTGAAGTCGCTATCGAAATATCAGTAAATGGGAGATAACTCGTGAAATTTTTAGCACAGGTAAATTTTTGAAACAAAATGGCAACCATCAAGAATCGGAATTTTGAAGTGGCCCACGACTTATATTATCAATGTTTGATTGAAATAAATACAACGGCGACTTTAAACCTTTTTGAATTTTATATTCAAAACTATTTAGGGGAAATCGAAATATCGTTTCATTCGTTTGTTATGAATTGAAGATGCATGGCGTCAGGACGATGTTGCGTAATCACAAAGTCAACTAATTTTATATTTTTATATGATCAGCTGATTGTTGTTTTGTTCTACAGTTAGGATTACAAGGAAACACCTATGATGAAAGATAATTAGCCGTTAATAGGTTAGTTATGTGATTGAAAGTTGGCTTGGGTGACATTGAGTATGAGAATCTCGAGTTACAATGACACAATGTTTTGACAACTTATCCTTTGATAATAAAATATTAAGCTGTGAAAATTAAATTACTCAAGTACTCAAAATTAGTAGATCAAAAGAAAATCAAACTGTATATAACTGTCCTAATTTTTTATAGTTTATCAAACTTGTATTTATATATATGCCATTGAAAACAGACACACAGAAAAAGCGCAACCGATATGGTGAATTAAAGTCCACTTCGCCAGAAAAATGACCACTTCTCCCTAATCCATCCTGGAAGGAGAAGTCACTTCTCCATCTTCAAAATCCTAGATTAGGCCCTGCTTTTAATTCCAAAACCTGAATAGTTTTGAATGTTATTTTGGTTAACTGTACCATACATCAAGACTTTTTATTGATAAAAATATATCAATACATTATCTGAAGAGGAATTCTGTTTTTAAAATTCTACTGTCTACAATGGTGAGATTAAGAAAGAGTTTGGAATATACCCTGTTATCAAATTTAATGTCATTTTTGACAAATAAATTAAAATAAATTGAAATTTTTTATTTAAATTTTAAAATGAATAATCAATAAACTAGCTGATAAATGTTGCCAACAAAAATAGAAACAGCAAGAACCAGTTACATAAAAAGCATAGTAAAAATATGTTTTACACTGATATGGAATAAATAAATTAGTTTGTCTTTTTAGCATCGGTTATGACAAGATGTGGCGGAAGTCGTGTCCATTTTATACGAGTCTCTGCCGATCGATAGAAGAATATAAGTTTGGCATACAAGTCTTCTTCCAATCTAAATTCTCCCATCTCACGAACTAGGTACAGGTCCAAGCACAGCTGTAAAGCATTATCTATGTACGGCAGTTCGTTGTAGGCAATTTTCTCTATCAAACCCGACGTACTTAGTCGTAAAATTCTACCAATCAACAGGATAAATGAGATGTACAGTCCAATAATACTGAAAACAAAGAGTCAGAACCAGTAAGAAATAAGAAATTAATAAGCTATAATCACATTCCAAGTAATATTTTCCAATCTCAACAAACCATTTGTTTAAAACATAACCTGAGTAACTATGTTTAGATAGTTTGCAAGCTCATAAGACTTTGTATACTGTGAGACAATCCAACATTGTTGATGAAGTCAATAATACATACTATGAACTAAAACAGTATAATCTGCTGTCAAGTAAAGAAAAAATGTTTTATATATGGATGCAGAAGCATATTTTCATGCATTAAACCCACAAAAAATCATACAATACATATATATAAGCGGTAACACATAAACATCTGTGATGGTATGGTAGGAGAGTAAGCTCTCTCAGTTAAAAATTGACCCACTGAAACAACATTGTATTCCATCTTTTCAGATAAAAAGACTGCCTCTGTATTTTGAATGTTGGCTCTCATTTTAGTAGGAACCTTAACACAAGCATATGAGAAAAATACCGAAATTCTTATTTTTTTTAACCAAATATGTTAAATCAAAGTAGATTAAAGTTACTATGATCCATATTCCTAAATATGGAGGATGGAAAAAAAAATTAAAAATGAACATCCAAATTTTACTACATAAGAGGACATATTTAATATATAATTGTGATTGACTTTGAACTTTGAATAAAAATTTGGGTTTTCATAATAATCGAAATATTCAAAGTACAAAGGCAATCCCAATATATGTAATATAGGAATAAAATATTATATATAGATAAAACAGTGAATATAATTATTCCAAATAAATTTTACATCCAGTCAATTTTTAACTGATATGAATAAATATAACAAACATACTATATATAATAAATTATTTAAATATATGTGTATTATTTCAACCATATCTTGTGCCTCATGAAAGCATTAGTTAATATATAAACTAATCTATAAAACACACAAAATCTAAAGACACAACATTTAAAATCTAATTTTCACTAAAACTGATTCTACAATCAAAAGCCATTATTATTCATCTCATTAATTTCAATCTATAATTAAATATATGACATTTCATTGTTGATTATTTATTATTTTCCTTGTAAGAAATAAAAACTTTTTGTCTTTTTCTTTAAAGTAAATTCTTATCATTTAGATGGACTCTACTGATAAATTTGGTGTACTTCTGTTTTTTAAACCTACAACTAAAATATTCTACAGATAAAATATGATACAGATAAAATATCTTAATGTCAGAAAATAACTGAACAGTTCACCCCATAATGATTGATAAATTACTAGAATATGTTGATGTTTTGGTTTGATCAGTTAAGGTATCCGGACCATAATAGATCATGATCGAAAATGGTATCTCTTTTTGACCGTGAATGGCTGAACCAAACAATTTAAAGCTGGAATTTTGTATATATATATTTTTCTCAAGTTGAAACACACTTTGTTGCTTATATGCAGAGTCTGTAAAAATAAGTTAGTTGTACATGTATTGGCATTTCCGAAGTTTGGCGATAATTACCCAGGTCATTTCAATTGCCTTGTATGGAATATTCGGGAACTTTTGAATAATCACGTGGTCATTTATGGTCCGGATACCTTAAGATTATTGAGAGAATATGTGGGTCAGAAATGTGTTTTGTAAAAGATATATTAAATAAAGCCAAACAGTAGTGTTTGTGAGTTAACAAGGTGATGTAAAAAGGTATGGTAAATAATTTTTTATGTTTAAATTATTTGAAATATACAGTCAAATGCTAAAAATAATTTTCATCCAGTTCATACTAAAAATAAAAGAAACTATATCATTTTCATCAAATGCAAATATAATCTATTATTTTCCAAAGAGGCCTCATTGTTGAAATTTCAGAAACATATCATAAATGAAAAATTCTTGTGAATGGCATTACAACTTAATGATTATTCTGAGATAGATCTTCAAAATTTTCTATAACAGGTATAATTTGTGTCTGAATGAATATTTATTAAGTGTTTACACAACTAAAAATTTGATAAAGGGCTTCGAGAAGTGCAGCATGATAAGACCGCAACATGTCGACAAGTAAAAAATTAAATCATAAAAGACAGAAGAAATCTGTTGAATATAACTAGAAGCCCTCATTAAGATGAATTAAAAGAAAAAATCCCCAATAAAATTGGATGAAAAATAAATATTTTAGGTGTCCTGGAAAACTAATTATTGTGGCCTCTTTAATTCGTTTTATCTCTCCATGACAAAATTACACAAAAATGCTTGGAGTAACTTTTATTATATTTATTATGACAAAATTTTTTTTTAAAAATGGGTCAAAGACACAAATGGCCGGGTTGCTGGGTGTTTACTGTAGTGGTGACAAAGGTGATTACAAGATCATATTGCACATTGGCAGTCATGAATATTTATATAGACAAAATCAGACACATTGTATGTTGGTGTACGAGCACAGAGGCAGCCATCAATTTAATAAGAAAAGGTGAAGTAAGCAATATTTGATTTGATTACATGTTCATAAACACTTGTTTGGAAAAATGGGAAATAATTCCTGAAATAATTCCATAAAGTGAGGTGCACATCTTCAATATATATAGAAACATTCTATGAAGTTTCAAGGATGTGGGTGAAAAACTGTAGGAGGAGTTGATTTCACAAAATAGGTACTCTCTATTGAAGATGTCAATAAAAAACGACTAAGTTCCAAAGTTTGGAAAAATGGGAAATAATTCCTGAAATAATTCCATAAAGTGAGGTGCACATCTTCAATATATATAGAAACATTCTATGAAGGTTCAAGAATGTGGGTGAAAAACTGTAGGAGGAGTTGATTTCACAAAATAGGTACCCTCTATTGAAGATGTCAGTAAAAAACAACTCAGTTCCAAAGTTTGGAAAAATGGGAAATAATTCCTGAAATAATTCCATAAAGTGAGGTGCACATCTTCAATATATATAGAAACATTCTATAAAGTTTCAAGGATGTGGGTGAAAAAATGTAGGAGGAGTTGATTTCACAAAATAGGTACCCTCTATTGAAGATGTCAATAAAAAACGACTAAGTTCCAAAGTTTGGAAAAATGGGAAATAATTCCTGAAATAATTCCATAAAGTGAGGTGCACATCTTCAATATATATAGAAACATTCTATGAAGTTTCAGGGATGTGGGTGAAAAACTGTAGGAGGAGTTGATTTCACAAAATAGGTACCCTCTATTGAAGATGTCAATAAAAAAACGACTAAGTTCCAAAGTTTGGAAAAATGGGAAATAATTCCTGAAATAATTCCATAAAGTGAGGTGCACATCTTCAATATATATAGTAACATTCTATGAAGTTTCAAGGGTGTGGGTGAAAAACTGTAGGAGGAGTTGATTTCACAAAATAGGTACCCTCTATTGAAGATGTCAATAAAAAACAACTAAGTTCCAAAGTTTGGAAAAATGGGAAATAATTCCATAAAGTGAGGTGCACATCTTCAATATATATAGAAACATTCTATGAAGTGTCAAAGGTGTGGGTGAAAAACTGTAGGAGGAGTTGATTTCACAAAATAGGTACCCATTTTCCCCGCCCGCCCGACATTCACCATACTATAACCCGGATTTGCACTCTGTGCAACCCGGCCAAAAATCATCAAAATTGGTAGAGAATAAAAGTTTCAAAAATTAAGGTGTGTCCCTCTTTCGGTCACTAGTATCTAAAAAAAACGTAAGAGATAGCGAAAAACAGATTGTAAATAAATTTTCCCATTTTTAGCAAGGAAAATTAAAAACAAAATATCATAAAAATCAGACAAAAGTTTAAAAAGTTTACCAAAATCATCAAAAAACCCTTAATGACCCAGAAAAAAAAACAGGAGGGGCCAGATTTCCCAAAATCAATCTCAACCTGTATTTCTTATGGGGGACCATTATGGTAAAACATTATAAGGATATATTCAATAGAACTAATCTAAATAAGCTGAAAAACCTAACTATCTACTGACGTCGACAATGACGCTGCCGAGAGGCTCATACCATAACATATCCGTAAATATTTGCAATCATATAAAAAGCAAGACTAGACACCCAAAAAATATCTTGACTGCATAACAGATTTTATCCAACTAGAGGCTCCCAGAAGCCCATATTGCTCATCTGGATTTTATTTGCTATTTAAGTTAAAATTTGGTGTTAGTCATCTTGGATTTCCGAACAATCTGGGATAGTACCTTGCAATGATCATTCATAACAAATTTCAATCCCATGGGACAAGTCTTTTTTTTTTCAGAGAAAATAATCTAGGAAATTCAACCAATCAGAAAATCCCATTTTGGGACCTAGCAGCCAGGTTTGTTAGCAGAACTGCAAGTGATTATCATAAATGATTCGGTTCTTAATAGTTATCACCTTCTCAAAGTTTGATATCAATCTATTTTTAAAATTGTTCTTTGGGATGGCATCGTTGATTTGGCACCAAAGTAACAATTCTTGGGAAGTACCTTGCAATGATTATTCACTATAACTTTCAAATCCATGGGTCCAGTAGTTTCATAAAAGAAAGATCTTGGAAATATAACCCATCAGAAAAGCCCCTGTTTGAGTAGTAGAATGGTACCAAATAACAAAATTATTCTGTTTAATAGTGCTTCAAAACAGGAATTTTCAATACATTTTTCCATAGGGTCCAATGTTAACCAATTTGGTTGATAGTGGTAATCTTGGATTTCCAATCGGCAGCAAAGAAACAAAATTTTTGTTAAGGACCTTATATATAAGAATATTTGTAAATTTGGTTTCAACTGGGTAAATTATTCTTGAGAAGACTTTTTAAATTTCAGCCAATCAGAAATTAGAAAAGGCTCTGGACCTAACAACAAATATCTCTGCCAATTTTGGTTAAATTTTGTTCAGTGGCTCTCAAGAAGATCAAAATGTGACAATAGACGAAAGACATACACCAAGTGATGGCAATAGCTAACACTGACCTTTGGCCAGTTAGACTAAAAAATATTTTTAAAGTCTGTGAGATCTTAATCACATAACAGAGAATTTAACTTATCCCTGGCTTTGAACAAATGTTGGCTAAAGTGTTGTTGGTTAAAAAGCCCATAGAGACTGTACCACCCTTCAGCACCCCTGTACAGCCTTTGGCTCTGCCTCAGGCTGCAAATAAGTGCTTCCGGGTGCCCACGGCTATAAATGTTGACAACTTATAATGTATACTGTATTATGAATTATGCAACCAAATATTTTTAACCTGGCATGACAGTAATTATGAGGCTAACTTAATTCTGACCAGTTAAGTGCAAAACAATATGAGGACATAAGACATATGTCAAAGGGATATGAGCTCTTTACAACAAATCTGTAAACTAATTATAGTTTATCTATCAAGTGTAGTTACTGTAGAACAGACATAATCATGAAAACCTAACCAACCACTGGTGCATAAACATAAGGTCAAGGCCGTTTGAAATTTTGGTTAAAGGGATATAAAAATATTTGCAACTGTTAATAATTACATTACTTGTTTATTTCATTAAAATCAAAAACTTTTATTGGAAGATGCTAGTTCTGAAAACTACCAGTAATGTCTTACAACCCAATAAAAGTCAATTTTTTTACTTCTTAAATTTAAAGTATTATTTATAATTGAACTGAATGCATTATTTTAGTAGTTTTATAGTGCTTCCACACTTCCTACAAAATGTCCTTCAGTCAACACATTTACACCCCATTCCATTCTAAAATACTGCCGCCATCAATGCTTGAAAATTAATACCTAAATCTCAATCTCACAGCAGGCAAAACAAAAATCATATATGCATACACATAAAGCATACAACACTACAATCCAAAATATATTTTTATTGTATAGAAAGAATATACTTAATTTGGAATTTAAACCAAGGTTAATACATTGATATCACTGCAATAACCCATGATATATATCCCTCATAAAAATACATGTCTGTTTTACATGCAAAATAAACCTTAAACATGCAAAAATTCCAATAAATTTCCCACAAAATTTAATCAACAGTAGTTTAAGAGTTCAATATACTATAAAAACACATAAAAATATATAATATGTTGAATTGTTACTGACTTGATATAAAGCAGCAATACCAAAATGAATAAAAAATTTGATTCCATTTATCCACCATTTCTTAGTGGTAAATAATTCATTAAAAGGAAAAGTTCGAATTTTTCCAGCATGTTATATTAAAAAGATATAATTTCAATACTTCTTTATGTACATTACAGAAGGTATATCAGCGTATTGCTGTTAATAAACATCAGTAACAAAAAGTTAATTGCTGTGTACTACTGAAGCTAAAATGGATGTGCTGGGAAAGAATCATAACACAGTTTTTATACATCAAATACAATAAGGAAATCATGAGCTGTTTTCACACTAGGTATTAAAACCAGAGGCTCCATGGAGCCTGAATCGCTCACCTGGATTTTAGGTGACAACTGACAAAAAGCTTCTACATAAGATCTGTAAGGAATTGTTCTACTGTGCTCAGCACTTCTAGAATAGATATGTAAATTATTCTTCCAATGTTCAATGTTAAAATAAATTCAGTTGTGGCAACTAGCTTGGATTCCGATCGCCACTTCTAGAATAGATATGTAAATTATTCTTCCAATGTTAAAATAAGTTCAGTTGTGGCAACTAGTTTGGATTCCGATCGGCACGAAAACATTACTTTTGTAGCAGACATTTATCCAAGGATCTTCATGCAACAAAAACATTTCAATTGGCTTAGTATTTTCTGACAAGAAGACCTTTCTACAAATTTCCCCATAGTGTCCAATGTAAAACTAATCCGGCTGTGGCGTACATAAAAATATTTCAATTGGCTTGGTAGTTTTTGACAAGAGGACCTTTGTACAAATTTCCCATAGGGTTCAATGTTATACCAGGTGTGGCTGTGGCAGCCATATTGAATTTCTGATCTGCACATAAAACATAAATTTTGTAGTGGTCTATCAAATGATCATTCAGACATCATAAACATTCAATTGCCATGGTAGTTTCTGACAAAAAGACCTTTTTTACAAAATTCCCCATACGCTCCAATGTTAAAATAGGTCTGGCTGTGGCAGCCATCTTGAATTTCAGATCGGCACAAAAAACATAAATTTTGTAGAGGTTCATCCAATGCTTGTTCGTACATAAAAACATTTCAATTGGCTTGGTAGTTTCTGACAAGAAGACCTTTATATAAATTTCCCCAAAGGATCCAATGTTAAACTTATTCCGGCTGTGGCGGCCATCTTGAATTTTCCAATCGACACAAAAAACATAAGTTTTGTAGAGGTTCATCCATGGATCATTCATGCAACAAATCAATTTAATTGGCTCAGTAGTTTTTGACAAGAAGAGCTTTAAAGATAAGTCCAATCAGAATGAATTATCTGCCCCTGGTAGCCATGTTGAATATCCAAGCAGCACAAAAACAACATTTGTAGTGGTCTATCAAATGATAATTCACACATCAAAAACATTTCAATTGGCTTGGTAGTTTCTGACAAGAAGACCTTTGTACAAAATTCCCTATAGGCTCCAATTTTAAACTAAGTCTAGCTGTGGTGGCCATCTTGAATTTCAGATCGGCACAACAAGCATACCTTTTGTAGAGGTTCATCCAAGGATCATTCATGCAATAAATCAATTCAATTGGCTCAGTAGTTTCTGACAAGAAGAGCTTTGAAGATAAGTCCAATCTGAATGAATTATCTGCCCCTGGTATCCATGTTGAATATCCAATCGGCACAAAAAACAGAACCATCCAATTAACATTCCTGCCAAGTTTGATTCAATTTGGACTGGTGGTTTCAGAGAAGAAGATGAAAATGTAAAATGTGGACGGACGATGGACGCAAAGTGATGGCAAAAGCTCACATGGCCTTTTAGACCAGGTGAGCTAAAACGTCTGAAACTAAGTTATATGAAAATATAAGGATACAGAGAAAGTGTTAGTGACACCATAAGTTTGAAAAGGGGTAAAGAAAAATTATATATAGGAGTTATCTATTATTCTAATATCATTTTTAAAGTATTACTTTGGAATTAAAAGTCATCCACATAAAAAAACAATTGATTAGCCTCTATTACAATGAAGTAAACCATGGAACTTGTGTGTAAACATAGCCACAAACAAAATATTAAAACAAAATTGAAAGTTACATTTGTTTACAAGAAAATACTGATATTACTCTTCTGATGAATTCTATTGTTTCTGACACTTTATGTTCAATGTTTGTTTGTTTAGTTGGGGTTTTACGCTGTTCTCCCCACATTTGGCTATTTCGCAGCGGCCAGTTTTCATTGGTGGAGGAAGCTGGAGTACCCGGATAGAACCACCGACCTTCAGTAGGAAAATTGGCAATCCTGGTCAATTAAGATCTGAGTCAAACACACCTAGCCACATGTGATATTCGAACTCACAACCTCAGTGTTGACAGGATAGTAATCATTAGTAATCATGACGAACTACCTAGACAACTCTGCCACTGAGGCTCCGTTTATGTTCAATGTAATCCTCTTATAAAATAAAAAAAATAATAAAAAATTTCATTTACCTAAAATAAAGGTGACTTACCCATAATTTGTAATAAAACTGAAGCCAGATGGAGCCACTCGGTCATTAAATGATATCAACGTAAGGTAATTGACTACATTCTCTGGCTGTCCAGGATTAGCACCTGGATTTAATATTGTGCCATTAAAGCTTTCTTTAATTTGCCACCATTCCATATCATCCTGCTCTTGAAGGGTCATCTCAACTTTTCTAAGGCCTATATCTGAAAAGGAAATGTTGAGACAATGTATTGCAAAATAAAATAATTTTACTTACTAATTAACATAATTTCATATCATCAAAATTACTGACACAGGTCTATTCACATATTAAATTTCACAGCCACAAAAGAAATTTTTAAGCTGTGAACAATAAAACAGAAGATTTAAAACATTCATTTTATTTTCATTGTTTTGTAAATTTTAATTCAATTTCAAGGATAACAAACTGTGTTGTTTTATCATTTTCTTCTAATAACATATTAGATTTGTATCTTGCTGATATATATATACATATGTGCCTTTGGTGCATCCATCACAACATAAAGCTGATTGACAGCAAACTAGATTTTCTTTCATCACTGCCTGGAGTTACCCACCCACATGCTTGATCAGCAGCCTGCATTTCATCACCGAAGTAATAAGTGGATTTTTCTGTTGGAAAATCTAGTTAAAAATTGTCTTTCTAAAGAAATACAATGAATCCTTGGTTAAATAATTTTTAATATGGAGAACTTTTGTGGATTCTGCGATGTACAGGATAATTTTTTTCCAAGTGTATAATATGAGTTCTGAAATGCAGACAATACAAACAAATCTTTATTACCATTGTTCAATGTTGCAATACTACTAACAGATCCTTTACTTGGTAACTTCAAAAACCTTGGGAAAAGTTTTTCTATAACTCTGAAAGATATAAAATATTGTTGGAAGAAATGATGTAATTTACATGTACATGTATTTTCTAGTTTAATTATCAGAATTCAAATCCAGTATTTCAAATACATGTATATTAGATAGGATACTATTTTGTCAAAGAATAATAATGTCATAGTAGCTTTACAATGAAAAACATAACCCCACTGCTCTGATGCAAGTGTTTATCGGAAATCTGAAGATGTCAATATGACATAAATAAAACAATTTTAATCCTCAAATAAATGAAAAAAGTTATTTGCAAATAAAGATCACACATAATAATCCATTTGTCACACTGTAACAATATAGCTACTTACATGGGACCCGTTAAAGTGCCATTTAACATGTCAGCTAATGATTTCTTTTCTTTAGATGTAAGATCTCTTTTTCTTTGTAGAACTAATGTCTCCCCTGCATTTCCTGATGTTGGTGCTCTACAGCAGTGACAAATATGCATTGTTTAACAATATATAATAGTCCTTAGATAGATATATGTGGCTTTCAAGACAATATAAAGTTGAAGTGAAATTATCTCCTCTTTAAGATGTTGAACAAGGATTATTCTTTTGTATCATATAGTGTCCTACCTTTGTGTAAAGTTCCAGTGAATTTAGACAATTTAGAAAGAGGTGCATTTACAACATTCAATGACAGTGCCAGGTACAGGTTACTAGCTTGGTTTAGTCAATTAAAAAATATATATCATTTGTTAATGTAGTATTACAATACATGTTGAAAATTTTTGGTTTTGTATTTTTACATTTAGATTGTTTTATCATATTTTATACAATACCTTAGGAAATTTGCATTAAATTCCATTCTAGCAGTAGAAGTATTAAGTAACTGTCTGATTAGTTCCTCTTTACTGGGAGGACTTATCCCCCACAGTGATGTGGACTGACCGTTCAATTTAATCTCAGTGATGTCCTCTGGTTCATAGGATGTCAAAAATGCAATGGCATTCTAAAACATAACAAAATTATATACATGTATCTAAATTTCTCTAAATGCTAAAACTATAATAATCATGTTTCCCACACTTTTCTGAACAAAAAATTACATGGTTCTTCCAAGATTTTTCCAATTTTTAAGGGTGATAATTAAAATAATTTTACTCATTTTTTACCTATGAAAGGGACTATGCATCTCAGATTTTCTGCAAAGCAGTGTCTGTTTACCCTTGGTAGTTATTCTACATACTAACAAACATTTTTATGACACGGAAGTCATGAATAGTTTCGCTCCATCAACATTCGTCACAAAGGAATATGTGTCCCGTTTTATACTTCTTAGTATAAACTCACTGCAAAACTTGCTGTATAGGGATAAAACAACAATGATCAAAGGGGAGTAAATATTTTATCTAATGACTTCTGGTGAACAAATATAATAACTTATATGAAGTACATTAACAAATATATAAATTTAAAACATTACCTTTTACCCATTGAAAGTCAAATGAATGAACATTGGAGAAACAAACATGTAAGCTGTTGATTTTTATAACAATATTTACTAAATAAAATCATGTCATACATTTTTTGTTAGGTTTTCCAGCTTTTACTCCTCCAAATTCAAAATATATAGAACATATGTTTTTAACATTAAAAATATATTTTTTACCAAGTTTCCGTTGAATGCGTCCTTTAATCTGTTGTATTCACTTGATGAAAATTGTGAAATTCCTTCTGTCTGAACAGTAACTTTAAATATTGGCTGTAATTTATAAAAAATACATATCAAAATTTTTAACAAATTAAAAACATTCAAAATAAACATGAAAATTAACTTCGCAGAAAAGTGTAAAACTGAATGATTATACTATTTTAGAGTTGTAAAAAACAAAGAAAATAGTAAAAACAATTTTTTATTTTAATAATATAGTTGTGTAAAAACATCTAAAGAAAAATGCAATTAAATATGGATACTTCTACACATACCTGGAATCCATTGATTGACATTGTAACAGTACATTCTGTCGGTGGGTTCACCTTGAAAACTGTGTTAGCAAAAGAGAAGATAACTAGGGGGAACCAGATAATGAATACAATAACAACCAATAAAAGTCCTCCTACTCCATACTTGATCAAAGATTTCTTTTTTATTCCTCGAGGTGTTGGATAATTCTACAAATTCAATAAAAACATCATGTAAATGGCTGCTTGAGATGTTTTTTTTCGCCAAGAAATTGTTGTGATAAAGCTATAAAACTGAAAAAAAATCCAGTTGATATGATAATTTTCATAATTATTCTAATTATGGAAATGAGATGATATCAATTTTCCGTCAAGGTGGTTTTAGGCAGTCATTATACATAGTGAAGCAGCATCTCTCCTCCTTTTCTGTGTTTAATGAAAAAATAAATTTCGAAAATAACATTTCTAGGTGTAATGCTTCTAAAAACCAGAAATCTACGATTACAAAGTTTGCCTAGTTCCCCCCTAATTTTGGTGTGTGGCTGTTTATCTGCCCAAGATGCACCCTCACACCAAGTAATATGATTGTAGGTCGCTTGGTAGAGACGTAAAACTTGACATAAGTCAACAAACTGCAGTAAGTAAGTCAGAGTGACCTAATTTTGGTGGGAGGCTGTGTTACTCCCTGAGATGCACCCTGACACCAAGTAATATGACTGTAGGTTCCTTGGTATCAGAGAACTGAACTTGGACGTAAAACTTACCCTAAGTCAATGAAGCACGACAAGTAGGTCAGAGTTGGGAGGCTGTGTTACTCTCCTAGATGCACCCTCACACCAAGGACTGTATGTACCTTGGTATCTGAGAACTGAACTCGGATGTAAAACTTAACCAAGGTCAATGAAGCACTATAAGTAGGTCAGAGTGACCTACTTTTGGTGGGAGGCTGTGTTACTCCCTGAGATGCACCCTGACACCAAGTAATATGACTGTAGGTCCCTTTGTATTAGAGAACTGAACTGGGCTGTAAAACTTAACCTAAGTCATTGAAGCGCTATAACTAGGTCAGAGTTACGTAATTTTTGTGGGAGGCTGTGTTACTCCCCGAGATGCATCCTCACACCAAGTAATATGACTGTAGGTCACTTTGTAGGTTAAAACTGATTTTTGACATAAAAGCCAGTCAACCGTGTAATATAGGTCATGTGACCTTCATCTTATGTCACATGGTCAGCCTCTTCATCATGCACCTGCACAAAAAAATATATGACCCTATGTCAACTAATAACTGAGAACTGGCTGTGGACTATTGGAGTACCCCTGGCATCCATGTCCGTGTACGCATACGCATGTGCGGACGAGGACTCCGGGGGTAATCCAATAGTCCCCCCTCAACTTCGTTGAGGCGAACTAAAAATAGTGATAGTCACTCATCCTCTGGTGATATTCCATTTATTTACTGATTATAACTAATACTAAATCTACAGTACATTACCAAGTAGAGACTTCTATTAACACTAGATAGTACAAAGAATATAATATGCTTACCCTTTCTATATCTCTCCAACATTTTAATTGATAGATATTTGCATAGATATCTTCCATCTGTAACCAGCTTCCAATGGCCATCGTTGTATCTGTCCATATCCAGTCCATTAATACTCTTAACTCTAAGAGGAATGGAATGGCAAGGAACCTACAATAGTTTAAATTCATAAAAAACTTATAAAACAATCCTGGACCTATGTTTTCTGCCTGCAATCATTTTATCTTGTGTTTAAAAATAAGAAATGTAAATTTATAGCTTATTAAATTCAATTCTATGTTTCTAACCTACAGTCACCCGTTACACAAAAAAATTTTCTAAAAATGAAATATATATGCACACCTGTGCATTAAGGTTAATGCACAGAGAAAGTTTCATCAAATTCCTTTGAGCGGTTTACGAGTAGATGAGGATAGAAGAAAAGTGTGATGACGCAAGACGAGAGATAGTGATCCCTATGTGTCGACCATACGTTCCGCAGGCGACATAAAAACCATACGATTATGATTCTCGTAACTGTGATGTCATTGCCTAATATTACATATAACACTAAATTAGATGTATGATTAACTGGTTGTGAAAAATTGACCACTTATAATTACTATTTTTCCCAGAACTAGTATGAATTTGTTAGTTAAAAAATATCAAAATGGAGAAAATACATCACATTATGCCATACAGTAATGAATATAATACTTACCATTATCTCTAAGGTGAGAGATAAGATAATTCATGTAATGCCTCACTCTTAAGGGGTGACATCACATTTTTTCATTTATTTATTTGAAATGTCACTTCATATTCCTATTTTTTTTTTTAAATTGTTTAATTTTTGAAATCAGATCAATATTTGAGAACAAGAGGCTCCCAAGAGCCTGAATCGCTCACCTGTTATTTCTTATGTAGATCTTGCATCAATGATTATTTTTGCTATTTAATGTATACTGTGATATTTTTCATCTTAATGTTGACTTGTACAGCTAATATATAGAATACTGGAGACAAATATATATGGTTGCTATGGACTTTTTGAATGACCTTGACCTTTCATTTTGACTTGTACAGGTAAATTATAGGGTCCTTAACCCAAATATATATGGTTGCTAGGGACATTTTTTATTGGTTGCTATGGACTTTTTCAATGACCTTGACCTCCATTTTACTTGTACAGCTACCATTTAATTGTAAGTTATGCTCTAAACATCTGTGACAATATGTCAGACCATTATTTTTACTGATAATTACTGTTTACATGTAAATAATCTTTCACAGGCAAAAACTCATATAAGGGGTCAATGGACGATTTTGGTCATGTTGACTTATTTGTAGATCTTACATTGCTGAACATTTTTGCTGTTTACAGTTTGTCTTTATCTATAATAATATTCAAGTTAAAAACCTAAAACTGCAAAATTTCCTTAAAATTTTAACAATTTAGGGGCAATAACCCAAAAATGGGAGGTAGATCTTGACCTCATCAACATTTTTACTTTTTGTGAGTTTTGCTCTGCTTTAGTTTTTTATTTAAGATATGTCAGAGCCAAAATGTGCATTTTTCATCTATGTTCTATTCTTTAGCCATGCCAGCCATGTTTCTCGATGGACAAGAAAATAAAATACAAACTTTATACTAGATACCCTAAGGAACTTTCAGCCAAGTTTGGCTGAAATTGATTCTGTAGTTTCAGAGGAGAAGATTTTTTAAAGTTTACAAAGACGACGAAAAAAATGTGAAAAATTGTCTTTAAAGGGCAAAAACTCCTATAAGGGGTCAATTAACGATTTTGGTCATTGACTTATTTGTAAGATCTTACTTTGTTAAACATTCTGTTTACAATTTGTCTTTATCTATAATAATATTCATGATAACAACCTAAAACTGCAAACTTCCTTAAAATTAACAATTCAGGGGCAATATCCCAACTAAGGGTTGACCAAATCGTCTGAAAATTTCATGAAAGGTAGATCTTAACCTGATGAACATTTTTACCCCTTCAGTTTCACTCTAAATGCTTTAGTTTTTGACATATAAGCCAAAAACTGCAGTTTACCTCCTATGTTCTATTCTTAGCCATGTCAGCGATGATTCTTAACGGACAAGAAAATAAAACATAAAGTTTGTTCTAGATACCCTCAGGATCATTCAGACTATGGCTGTATTTGGTTCAGTGGTTTCAGAGGAGAAGATCTATGAAAAAGTTTACGGCGTACGGATGACGGACGACAGACGCCAAGTAATGGAAAAAGATCACATGTCCTTTGAGGACAGGTGATTTAAAAATCTAAAACTTCTGATAAGATACAGGTATGTGGAAGTCAACTAAAAACAATTTCTCTTGACTTACCCCTTATATAGGAACAGATTTAGGTAGTTGTACCTCTTTGTGAGGAAATTACCCAGAATTCTAGTGGGATAACTTGACCTGATCTGATAAGCTGACAAACCAAAATACACACATTTAACAAAATACCACAGCTGTGCTGGATGATTCTCTGAAAATTTCCTGTAAAAACAAAATTACAATAAAATTAATGAAACTTGATGAAGATTGACAGCAAGGTTAATAAGGGGTATACAGAAAAATAGTTGATTCAATAAGGCAGAGCTAACTTGAGTTATTGGAATTTTTTTCTGACAAAGTCACATTATAACTTGCGGACTGGTAATTCCAAAATTGTACAAAAAATTATGGAATTACTTGAAAGTCAATGTGTTTTACACAGCAGTTTTACTACTGCATTTTATTTGCTCTTTAAATGTTTTGGAATTTTGGTTTGGTTTTCAATATTTCAGGCCTTGAGGACGACTGAAAATCAACAAAACAAACATACTGTGCATCAAATTTGGTATCATTGAATTTATAATATATCTAACTTAAGGTGTAATATGGAAAATATAAATGTAAACAAATCATCTGACTATGTTGGTTAAATGAATAGATTAATCTAAGATTAGTACAAATCCTTCATTGCAAATAAAATATAATATTTCAACATAAATTTTATTTACAAAATGAACAACAAACAGATATACATGCATGTAGACATTTTCCTTCCACTGAAAATACACAATCACAAAATACACAGCCATGGGTCACTCACCAGCTTTACTTGAAAAACATCAAATACCTTATCATAACTTTAAGGTTATAGCAGGCTACTAATGCTTTATGAAATGTATCAAGGTCAGGTATGTTGTCTAAACTGTTTATGACAAATAGAAGTTACCATACATTTGAATAATCATGGTAATCAAGTATTTTTATTTACATTTTGGGTATCCCATTTGCTGGAGTCTACTGTTATATAACAAGTACAATCCAAAAGATAAATCTTCCAATGGCATTCTTCCTTAGATACAGGAGTCCTTTTCACAAAACATCTTAAGAGTAAAATCACTCGTAAGTTATACCAGAAGCTGCATAACATAAGGGTAATTTTACTCTTAAGATTTTTTGTGAAAAATGCTACAGAGTTTTAACAATGACACATACCTGTTTGTGACGTACGGTAAGATAAAGAACATCCATATATGTAGCAGTATAACAAGTACGATTTGGAAGATGAATTTTCCTAGGACATTCTTCCTCAGATACAGAGCTCTATCGATGATGATCAGAATAAACTGTACAACTAACATAATCAGGAAAGGAATAGGAACCTACAACAAATAATTGATGGTAAACATAAATTCATTAAAACAGTCTAAGCAAATTTTCGTTTACTGAAAAGCATCAATAATTGTGTCTGTGTGTGTTTATATCTATTTAGAATCCTTGATGTGTCAAAAATATATCAATGTAAGTAAAAAGGTATTATTTTAATTAATACCAAAAAGTTAGAATTTTTTTGGCAGAGTGTTAGACAACTGTAAGATGGAATGTTTTAAGGAGCTGTTCAGTCCTTGTCGTATTGTTTTTGCTTGATATAAATTAATGGAAATATAAGGCAAATGTTGACAGACAATCCTGAAACAGAATTCATAAACCTGCTGTATTATAACCTTCAACATGTACCCAGGCTGCAAAACAATGGCCACAGATAGCTCATTTACATATTTTTGTATTGTTACAAATATCATATCAAAACCTTTTATCTTCACATTCCTTATTTTGTTTCACGGTGCCAGTGCTGTAAAGTCCAATATCTCATACAATTGTTATCTTGCATTCATATTTGAATTTTGTAAGGACTTCCATAAATGACTGTATGGGAGGGTTGGAAGGCACTTCAAATAAAATTGATTTATTTCTGGAATAGCGATTATAACTGTTGAACTTTTTACTCTAAGATTTATGAGTTATTGATGTTTTCATGTGGAAAGAGCTTACTAAGTTCTATAACATGAAATATCTGTAATATTTTCTTGAAAAGATATCATATTTCTTTATGCAAATCTTCAATATATCCATAACCATTCTGCGAAGTTTCACAGATCTGGGCTAAAAGCTGTAGGAGAACAGATTACACAAAATTAGTACCCTCCATAAACCGTTGTCACAAAAAATGACTAAGTTCCAAAACATGCCAAATTATGAAAAAATTCTTCAAATGACATTATACTCCTTCATGTACATCTTCATTATGTCCATAAACATTCTTAAAAACTTCCATAGATCTGGGTTAAAAGCTGTAAGCGTAGTTGATCACACAAAATAGGTACCCTATTTTCTCCACCCACCTGTCCAACATTTACCATACCAGATTTGCAATACATACAACCCTGCAAAAAATTGTCAGATGGTAGACACTCCTGCTGATACTTAATCCTAACATGTGTAAATAGATGATACTTCAGACCTAATAATGGTAGATAACTCTATAATACCTTGTCATCTTGAATGTAAGATGAAACATCTCCAGTACCAACAGATTGCTGAAATATGTAATTGAAAGATATCAGTTAACTTTTAGTTAAATTTAAATACAGTGGACGCTTCCTATCTCAAATAAAAACATCCTGATATAACAGGAATTCTGAAATATCAGAACTATCAATGAAAATACTATGAGATATAAGTTGGAGGTAATAAGAGTAAAATGTACCAGTACTGCCAAATTTGCACTAAGTGGCTATAAGGTACCACCGGTGATGTTATGTGGAATTTCCTTATTTTAAATTTTTTTTCAATCTTTATCCATGGATATCATTTTATTGAACACAGAATCATGCACAAATACTTGATTCCTTAGTCAATCAAATTAAATATAAACTTACAGCAGGTCCAAAAGCTGTATAACCAAACACCACTATAAAGAAGTTAATAAAATCACAGAAAAACATTGAAGCGTAAACATCTGTGGTAGCATTGTAATCAGGATTGGTTACTTGTTTGTAGAACTCCTTGAATGGATTCCCTATCTTACTCAACCTATAATTCAAAATATTGCCATTTGTAAAAACTTCAGCACATACTGATATAATAGATATCTTAACAACTGTTAAATTTACTCAGTTCTTGTAATATTTTTCAAAATGCCCTGACATGCCAAACAGTGTTCTTAACTTTAGCATTCAAAAATCTGTATATTTTCATTATTTCAAAAGCAGTAAACTTTCCACAATGGATTTAATACTATTATAAATAGGAACCAAGTCTCAGTAGATTGATACATAGCAATTGAATGAATCCTGTATTTGAACCCTAATAAAACTCCCATTTAAGTTCATTATATGATATGAAATAAATAATTTTTAGTCAAATTTCAATGACTCAAAAGAAGAAGGTAAAATAGAGGAAGTGATCAGAATTTAATAATGTTACACAAATTCAATGAAGGTTTGGGAACAATCATTTTTTTTCAGATCTTGATGGGTCAAACTCCCTTTGATAATGAGAATTCTATGTTCTATTGGATAAATATCTGCAAAATGAAACTGAATTGAGGAATATTCTTGAAGATAAAAAAGTACAATAGAGGTCATTACTTAGAAGACTTTTTCTTTTTCTTCTTGCCTTCTGTGTCAGGTTCTTCTACACTATCCTCTATACTACTATGTGTACCAGATGTTTGTACTGTGCTATCTGATTTTATAGTATCCTGAATAATTATAAAAACAGTATTTTATCTGAAATCAAATTTTCCGAAGAGTCATTAGATTAAAATTTGATATAACATATGCAAAAAGTATGAACTCTGAGATAACTAGACTTCAAATTCTTTAAATAAATCTGCCTGATTGATCAAATGTGACCCCTTAGTCAATCGATATTTGTTAAATTGGGAATCCACAAAATTTATCCCCATGAAACCATTTTCAGAAAGTGCTCCAAGAAATTTTACATTATTCAAATTTTATGACTATGATTATTTAAATAAAATGAAAGATTTGCATACCTCAAGTTCTGCAGTAGGAGAACCAGCTGGGGAAATCTTTTTCTCCACAACATCATAGTCCGCACTGATGTCCTCAGCATCTTTCCATAAGCCATATCTCTGATGTGAAATAAATAATCCATTTTGGTAAATAATATACGAGTCTCTCTACATAATCTTAACAATGATTTAATTACAATTCTAATAGTTGTTTCACAGTACCATAAAGTACTTTTCTAACTAATACCCTGAACAGGGTGAATAGGAAAGACATCACCTCCATGTCAATGAAAAATTGTATAGATATACAGAATGAACAATACATAAAAGTTTTTCATATCATTACAAAATACATCACAGGACTATAAAGGAGTAGAAAATCTTATTTTTTGCTGAAGTTTACACATACCTTAAGAATAGACCTGTGAATGAACAATGCTAACAGCAGTATAAGATCAACGGTAGCATAGCCATCTGTTTTCTCTATACCAATGATTCTCGGTGGCCAGAATGGTCCTAAATTTGTTTGATCTGAATTCCATGGGAAAAAACCAAACTGGAATAAGTACTTCACTACAATGATGGCCTGTAGTAAAGAAAAAATCTTAAGATAAAAAGTCAATGACTTGATATATTACCAATCCCTTATCACAGAAGATAAAACAGATTGTCTACTAAAAAATTGTTACTTAAAAATTTAGTTTTTCACTTGTTCTCTTCGTTTTAATTCAAGAAATTTTTATACAAAAGATTTAATACTGAATGATGTTTGTGGTAAATCTATTTACATATTGCAGGATTTTTTTCGTTGTTGTTTAGATCATATATTATTCACATAAACTGTTGACACAGAGATATTTTTCGCCTACTGGCAGAAAATTTGAAAAAAGACAATCTGATCAACAGCAACATTCCTTAATTGAAAGAAACTGGATCATGACCTAGGGGGCAGGGCCCCGAAATGGTCGTCAAATTGAGATGTACTGATAGTAATGCAACTTTGTACAAAATATCATTGATCTATCACAAGTAGTTCCTATCAAACTAACTTCAGCAGAAAACTTAACACTGAAAATTGCTAATTATTTGAAAGTCACTGGACCATGACCTAGGGGGCAGGGCCTCAAAATGGTTGTCAAATTGAGATGTACTGATAGTAATGCAACTTTATACAAAATATCACTGACCTATCACAAGTAGTTCCTATCAAACTGACTTAAGAAGAAAACTTAACAATTGTTGATGCCAACGAAGCTGCCCTTGCCAATGCCGGAAAAGCAACACCTTTGTCTCGCCTTTTGTGACTTTCGTTGCAGGCGAGACAAAAACTACATGCAAAAAGGATAAGACTTGAGTCTCTCTTTTTAGTAGCCTGTAATTCAACCACAAAAGAATTCAAAATTTTATATCTATGTGTTTTGTATAGAAACCGAAAGGAAATCATAAATACCTCTGTATAAGTTATTGCAGTAATCCAGAAACTTTTTGATGGGCGTGGCACTGACAGCATGCCCCAAAGGAACACCATCAGGGGTAGAAAAAGCGACAACAAACTGGCATAAATTATCTGGTTAAGAATCATAAGGAAATAACAGATGAGTTCAGTTCTAGAGATGAGAAGATAAAACAAAGCTTCTGTTAGAAGGTAGACTTTAGATTTACTCTGGTCAAACTTTTCCTTCTTCTCATCACCATCCACACTGTCTTTACTGTAATATACAAATTTATCATATATTTAGTGTTGATATAGGTAGAAGTGCACCATAAAATTTGGATCAGATTCATAACCTGAAGCAGTTTTGTTTCTTTATGTTGTAAAGGCTATACTCAAATATCCATAAAAAAATAATGATAAAGTTTTCAATGATGTTGCTGTTTATGTAAATGTTTATGTAAAGTTAAAAGGAATATTCCATATAAACTGAGGATAGTGCTTCTTCCCCATACCAGTTCCAATACTGCTCAGAAAATTTTATTAATGATTTTGGTAAAAAAAAAGTAGTACAATTTTCGGTCACATTGGAAATAATATATGATAAACAGTTTATGACACCATATTTTCATCTCTCGACTAATATCAGCCCTCGGGCTGACATCAGGACTGATATTGAAAGTCGGCTGTCATAATCTATATAAAGTTGACTTATAAGTCTTCGGACTGCAAAAACTATTCGAATAAAAAAGAGCTGACAAATTTTCATATTAACAAAGGGGAGGTAATTTACTACTTCCATGAAACATAAAATATGTTTAGGATCTGCAGTAAAACGAATAGTTAACATTTTATGTTCAGATATTTACATGACGCATGTAAAATGTATTTTCTGTAACATTTTATATTTGCTTTAGATAAAAGAGTTTGATAGAACTAGAGGCTCTCAAGAGCCTGTATCGCTCACCTGGATTTAACTTTTCACCTTGAGCAGACCTAAAAATTTAAGTGTTGCAGTCAATTTGGCTGGTTTTTCTAATGGATTCTATGTTAAACTAATTTCAGCTGTGGCAGTCATCTTGGTTGACAGTCCAGGTCAAAGGATATATTTCTAAAAGAGAACCATCTAAGCACTATTTCTGCTATGTCTTGTTCCAACTGGCTAAGTGGTTTCAGAGAAGAAGATTTTTAAATGAATTTTCCTATAGGGTCCAATATTTAACTAAGTTCAGTGTGGCAGCAATCTTGGTTGACAATCCGGGTGATCGGACACATTTCTGAAAGAGGACCTCTTAAGGACCAATGCTGCCAATTCTGGCTTTAATATGACAAGTGGTTTCAAACGAGAAGATTTTTCAATGAATTTTTCCATAGGGCCCTATGTTAAACTAAGTTTGGGTTTGGTGGCCATCTTGGTTGACAGTCTGGGTCATCGCACAAAATTCTGAAAGAGGACCATCTAAGGACCATTGTACCAAGTCTAATTCTAATTGGCTTAGTGGTTTCAGACAAGAAGATTTTTGAGTGAATTTCCCATAGGGTCCTATGTTAAACTAATGTCTGCTGTGGTGGCCATCTTGGTTCACAGTCCACAAAATCAGACACATTTCTGAAAAAGGACCTCCTAAGGACCAATTCTGCCAAGTCTGGCTCCAATATGTCAAGTGGTTTAAGACAAGAAGATTTTTCAATGAATTTTCCCATAGGGCCCTATGTGGCGGCTATCTTGGTTGACAGTCCGGGTCATCGGACACACCTCTATAAGAGGACCATCTAAGGACCATTGCTGCCAAGTCTGGTTCCAATTGGTCAAGTGGTTTAAGACAAGAAGATTTTTCAATGAATTATCCCATAGGGCCCTATGTTAAACTAAGTTCGGCTGTGGCGGCCATCTTGATTAACAGTCCCGGTCATTGGACATATTTCTGAAAAAGAACCTCCTAAGAACCATTACCAACTTTGGTTCCAACTGGCCTTGTAGTTTCATATAAGAAGATTTTTGAAATCCCCCCCCTTTTTTTTCTATTTTTAGTAACAGCAGCCACGGGGATGCCGGACATAATTTTGGAAGGGGGCCACCCAAGGACCATTCCACCAAAGTTTGGTCTCAAATGGCCCAGTGGTTTGAGAGAAAAAAGGTCTTCACAGGAAAGTATACGCTGGATGCCGTCTTTAAAGGGCAAAAACTCCTTTAAGGGGTCAATCAATGATTTTGGTCATGTTGACGTATTTGTAGATCTTACTTTGTTGAACATTTTTGCTATTTACAATTTGTCTTTATCTATAATAATATTCAAGATAATAACCTAAAACTGCAAAATTAGCTTAAAATTTACAATTCAGGGGCATTAACCCAACAAAGGGTTCACCGATTTCATCTGAAAATTTCATAGCAGGTAGATCTTGACCTGAGGAACATTTTTACCCCAATCAGACTTGCTCTAAATTCTTTAGTTTTTGAGATACAAGAAAAAAACTGCAATTTATCCCTATGTTCTATTTTTAGCCATGTTGGTTGGTAGGCATAGTCATCGGACATATTTTTCAAACTATATACCCTAATGATGCTTGTGGCCAAGTTTTGTTCGTTTTGGCCCAGTAGTTTCAGAGGAGAAGATTTCTGTAAAAAGTTAACAGACGACGACAGATGCCAAGTGATGAGAATAGCTCACTTGATCCTTTGGGTCAGGTGAGCTTAAAATGACAATAGATATGTACACCAAGTGCAAGACAACAATTATATCGTTAAGTTGATTAAAAACCTTCGTAGATAAATTGACACTTATGAATCTACTTTCAGAGAATTGTTTTCAATATCACAAACAAGAGGCTCTCAAGAGCCTGAATCGCTCACCAGGTAAACAATGCACTATAAACTAAATCTCATCATCACCATTCACTAAGGATACCATGTTTACTTTAAAAACCGAATATTGTTGAAATCCGAGCAAGTGTAACAAGAGGCTCACCAGAGCCTGTATCGCTCACCTGGAGTCTGGTTTTTATTGGACAATTAATAAACTATTTGACCAAGTTTGTTGCAATTGGTTCAATTGTTCAGGGAAAATTTGTTGAAGATTTATTTTTCATAAGGTTTAATGTTAAAATATGTTCCCTGATGGTGGTAGTCCTGGCAGGAAGTTGACAAAATTGACCAGGAATAAGGGTGAACCTTAAATAAATGTAACAAAACCCGACCTCAAATTACACAAACCAATAACTCCTAAATAGAATTTGGGATTCCCTTCAAAATTTCAGGGTAGGTAGATCTCAACATGGCAAACATTTTTCAATTTACATTTCACTTCTATCTCAAATAGTTTTGGAGATAAATGCAAAAATGTTAAAATTTTAAAAATTTGACAAAATAGGGCAATAACTCCTAAATGGGTTTTGGGATTTCCTTTAAAATTTCAGGGTATGTAGATCTCAACATGGCAAACATTTTTAAGATTTACATTTCACTTCTATCTCAAATAGTTTTGGAGATAAATGACGAAAAATGTTAAATTATGAAAATTTGACAAAAAAAGGACAATAACTCCTAAATGGGTTTTGGAATTTCCTTCAAAATTTCAGGGTAGGTAGATCTTGTCATGCTGATGAAATTTACCCCATGTCAGATTTTCGATATCTGTAACGGTTTTTGAGTTATTAGCAAAAAACAGCAATTTACCCCTATGTTCTATTTTTAGTAACAGCGGCCATGTTTTTCGACGAATCAAAAATCCCCACATCAGTTCTATGCAGGGTACCCTAAGCAACAATCTTACCAAGTTTCATATGATTTTGAATAGTAGTTTCAGAGAAGAAGATTTTTGAAATAATAACATAAAAAAAAGCCAAAAATGTGAAAAAAGGGCAATAACTCCTAAATGGGTTTTGGAATTTCCTTCAAAATTTCAGGGTAGGTAGATCTTGTCATGCTGATCAATTTTACCCCATGTCAGATTTTCGATATCTGTAACGGTTTTTGAGTTATTAGCAAAAAACAGCAATTTACCCCTATGTTCTATTTTTAGTAACAGCGGCCATGTTTTTCGACGAATCAAAAATCCCCACATCAGTTCTATGCAGGGTACCCTAAGCAACAATCTTACCAGGTTTCATATGATTTTGAATAGTAGTTTCAGAGAAGAAGATTTTTGAAATAATAACATAAAAAAAAAAGCCAAAAATGTGAAAAAAGGGCAATAACTCCTAAATGGGTTTTGGAATTTCCTTCAAAATTTCAGGGTAGGTAGATCTTGTCATGCTGATCAATTTTACCCCATGTCAGATTTTCGATATCTGTAACGGTTTTTGAGTTATTAGCAAAAAACAGCAATTTACCCCTATGTTCTATTTATAGTAACGACAGCCATGTTTTTCGACATTTAAAAAATTTTAAACGATAGAAATTTTCCAGATGCCCTAAAGAACAATTCTGCAAAGTTAGGTTGAAGTCGGTCCAGTAGTTTAGGACGAGTTAACATTTGAAAAAGTTTACAGACGACGACGACGGACGCCAAGTGATGGCAATAGCTCATATGGCCTATGGCCAGGTGAGCTAAAAAAATGGCGGGAAAATGGCCGTCCAAAACAAACTTTCATCATCACCATTCAACTCGGGATACCATGTTTACCTTGAAAGTAGCTTTCATCTTCATTTTCTTTCTATAATTCAGAAAAAAATAGCAAAAAACAGCATTTTGACCCCTATGTTCTATTTTTAGTAAGAGCGGACATGTTTTTCGACCAATCAAAAATCCAAGCATTAACTTTTTGCAGGATACCCTAAGGAACAAACTTACCAATTTTCATTTGATTTTCAATAGTAGTTTCAGAGAAGAAGATTTTTGAAATAATAACATAAAAAAAAGCCAAAAATGTCAAACAATGAGTGCTGACCACAGCCAGTTTCAAAACTAATTTCACAAAAAAGATATAAATATATACATCTAATGAAAGTTATTTTTAAGTACTATTGTATATTGAGGTAACATTGAATTTATATTTTAATAAATAGCCATTTAAAAACAAATTTACACGCAATCAAAAGCTTTTTTTCATTTTCTACAGTTTGCCATCTATAAGGCATCAACAGTTATTTTGACATTTAAGGGACAAAACTTTAACTCCTAAAGGGCTCATTTAAACATTTTGCAAATTTAGGGAAATGCTGTGAAAATGGTCAATTTTGATGTTCTAAGGGGAATAACTCCTAAAAGGAATGATCATACAACTTAAGTACAAATTTCAAAAAAAAATCAAGAAAAAGGGCAATAACTCCTACATGGGTAGTTACATCTTCTTCAAAATTTCAAAGCAGGTAGATCTTGAGGTGTTGAACACTTTAGCTTCCCATCAGAATTTTGATATCTGTCACCATTTTTGAGTTATTTGCAAAAAACTGCAATTTACCCTTATGTTCTATTTTTAGCCATAGCAGCCATGTTTTTTTACAAATCAAAAATCCAAACGATAGTTTAGTAGCACTCATGCCAAGGAACAACTACACTAAGTTTGGTTGCAATTAAACTTATGGTGTAAGAGGAGTTAACGATTTTATTACAATGAATAAAGACTGCAAAAATGGTCAATTTTGATGATCTAAGGGGAATAACTCCTAAAAGGAACGAACCTACAACTTCGATCCTGCTACAAATTTTGTAGATCTTTGTGTGCCTAACAATATGAAATTTAAATTTTTCAAATTTCCTTTATAGTATCCAAGATATTGAGCTTAATAAGTGCAAAATTTGGAAAAAATGCAGAAAAAGGGCAATAACTCCTACATGGGTCGTTGGATCTTCTTCAAAATTTCAGGGCAGGTAGATCTTGAGGTGCTGAACACTTTTACCCTATGCCAGAATTTTGATATCTGTTATGGTTTTTGAGTTATTTGCAAAAAACTGCAATTTACCCCTATGTTCTATTTTTAGCCATGGCGGCCATGTTTTTTTACGAATCAAAAATCCAAACGATAGCTTTGTAGCACATATACCAATAAACAACTGTACGAAGTTTGGTTGCAATTGGTCTTATGGTGTCAGAGGAGTTAACGTTTGAAAAAGTTTACGGACGGACGACGAACGGACGACGGACGCCAAGTGATGGCAATAGCTCACATGACCCTTCGGGTCTGGTGAGCTAAAAATCACTAGGTGTCAACTGTCAATTACATGAAGAAGGGAAATGATAGAAAAATTTTTGACAGTTTTTACTGTAGTTCTTATTGGTAAGGCCACTATTAAAAAAATGTATGTTTCCCCACACCCCTACCCACATTGTTTGTAGCTCTCACTGTCAGGTGTCAACATGACATTAATTTCATCTGATTTTATTTGAGTTTGTATCTCCGAATTGTTCATGACTGTGATGTTTTCCGTCTCAGTGCATACTAGTAGCAAACTGTTTTAAATATATATGCATGTACTGTAGTTGTTTAACCTGAAGAATGTTCCATCAAATAATTTACCCTCTGACAGCACAGGACTGTATTTTGCTCCTGACATTGAGGAAATCACCAATATTAATAAAATTATTAGAATGAACTTTTATTTGAGCTAAAAGATAGCAAACTAAACTAAATACGCATTAGTCTTAATAGATACCAAGTGATTTTTTAGTCCTGAGTAATGAGGGGTAGATTCTTTGCTGGAATAGCCTGGACACTTATTTATCAATACATCAGACAGATTTTAATGCTTTAATAAATTTTGAATAAAACAAATGACTAGATTGGAAACAAATTAATAGAAATGAAACAAATGTCCGACGTGTGTTTTCTCTGCAAAGAATATGTTCCTTTAGGATAAGGGGGACTGGCCAAATTCTTTGCAGTTTTTAAATTTTTCACATACGTGGTCGGCCCATAAAATGGGAATCCGGCGACCATCACATCTATAAACAAGAGGCTCCCAGGAGCCTGAATCGCTCACCTGGTCCTTAAGCTTTAAGGGAGTCTTTCATGAGCTATTACCCCTATAATGGATCATCTGACAACTTTGACCCAATTCAGACTTTTGTAGAGCTCAATGAGCTGATTGTTTAAGCAAACAACAGCTTTTCTCTATTGACAACAACTTAATAAGTACAAATTTCAAAAAAAAATCAAGAAAAAGGGCAATAACTCCTACATGGGTGGTCACATCTTCTTCAAAATTTCAAAGCAGGTAGATCTTGAGGTGTTGAACACTTTAGCTTCCCATCAGAATTTTGATATCTGTCACCATTTTTGAGTTATTTGCAAAAAACTGCAATTTACCCCTATGTTCTATTTTTAGCCATGGCAGCCATGTTTTTTTACAAATCAAAAATCCAAACGATAGTTTAGTAGCACTCATGCCAAGGAACAACTACACTAAGTTTGGTTGCAATTAAACTTATGGTGTAAGAGGAGTTAACGATTTTATTACAATGAATAAAGACTGCAAAAATGGTCAATTTTGATGATCTAAGGGGAATAACTCCTAAAAGGAATGAACCTACAACTTCGATCCTGTTACAAATTTTGTAGATCTTTGTGTGCCTAACAATATGAAATTTAAATTTTTCAAATTTCCTTTATAGTATCCAAGATATTGAGCTTAATAAGTGCAAAATTTGGAAAAAATGCAGAAAAAGGGCAATAACTCCTACATGGGTCGTTGGATCTTCTTCAAAATTTCAGGGCAGGTAGATCTTGAGGTGCTGAACACTTTTACCCTATGCCAGAATTTTGATATCTGTTATGGTTTTTGAGTTATTTGCAAAAAACTGAAATTTACCCCTATGTCCTATTTTTAGCCATGGTGGCCATGTTTTTTTACGAATCAAAAATCCGAACGATAACACATAATGCCACTAAACAAATGTACCAAGTTTGGTTGCAATTGGACTTATGGTGTCGGACAAGTTAACGTTTGAAAAATTGTTAACAGACGACGACAGACGACGACGACGACGACGACGACGACGACGGACGCCAAGTGATGGTAAAAGCTCACATGGACCTTTGGTCCAGGTGAGCTAAAAAGGAGCTGCAAAATTTAAAGGGTTCAATGGGAAGCGGTGGTCAGGAGGGAGGTAACAAGCTGCTTGATTTGAAGCTGTAAAGTCTGTTCGAGACCACGTTTTTCACCCTTCTGTCCAAATATTTTATTCTTACGGATGTTGACAAATCTATTCTGATTTGATCGGCCATGCCGGTAGGCTGGTTCTCTACCTTGCAACATACGGGGTATCTGGACTCCTGTCTGAGTCACCCTAGTTGTCAGAAACAAACAGACAAAAGGACAGGGAACCAGTCCACCATGCCGGCAAGTACGCAAGTTCGTACCCGATCTGGTCGTACCCGAGATATTTAAAAAAAAAACATTTGAACTCAGAACTCAAAAAAATAAAATGCTCCGCTGGGCGCAGCTAGATACGACCGCAGATGTCAAACCCTGAATAGTTGGGGCAATTATGAACACAACATTCAAGCTTGATACAATACTGAATTTGGATTGTGAATAAATATTTGACACAGCATAGGTTTGACACAGAATGAATGTTGTCTAAGAACTTAAAAATTTTTAATTTACCTATTCAAACCATATCAGTATTATTTGTTTTTATATATAAATCAGAAATAACCAATTTAAAATTGGGCACACATATCAATTTCTTGCTATTGGGCAATACTGTGCAATTGAAGATTTCTTGCTATTGCGCAATACTGTACAATTGAAAATTTCTTGAAATATTTGACACATAATAGGTTTCTGACACAGAATAACTGAAATCAAAGAACTTAGAATTGGTCATATGATTTCAATTTATATTCAATTTTTTGCTTTTTGTGCAATACAATATGCTTTGGAGAATTGACCCCCCCCCCCAAAAAAAGTAATAATTTACCCCTTTTTTTAACTTTTGTGCAATACACTATGAAGTTGCACATTGACCCCCTCCCTCCCCAAAAAAAAAAAAAAAACAATAAAATTTATTGTAACCCCCCCTTTTTTTGTTAAAAAAAATTTGAAATTTTCTTTTTAATTTATGAAATATGAAATGAGAAAAAAATTGCCCCCTCCCCAATTTCTCATTTACCCCCCCTAAATTTTGTTTTCACCCCCCCCCCCCCATTTCTTTATACTTTGCAACCATAACAGCCCATTTAAATACACCATAACATATTAAAATAGAAAATGACATCATAGTCATGGATGGCAAATTTTAAATATACATAATTTAAAAGCAGTTTAGATAAGATAAACAAAAAAGCTTCATCAGCACATTTTATATTGGCAAATTTCCAATGGAATTTGTTAATAATAAAGTTTCGATAACAGGGCACACATATCAATTTCTTGCTATTGCACAATACTGTGCAATTGAAAATTTCTTCAAATATTTGACACATAATAGGTTTCTGACACAGAATAACTGAAATCAAAGAACTTAGAATTGGTCATATGATTTGAATTTTTATTCAATTTTTTGCTTCTTGTGCAATACAATATGCAGTGGAGAATTGCCCCCCTCCCCCCCCCCAAAAAAAAATAATTTACCCCTTTTTTAGCTTTAATTTTGGACCTCGATTTGGACCAACTTGAAAACTGGGCCCATAATAAAAAAACTAAGTACATGTTTAGATTCAGCATATCAAAGAACCCCAAGAATTCAATTTTTGTTAAAATCAAACAAAGTTTAATTTTGGACCCTTTGGACCTTAATGTAGACCAATTTGAAAACGGGACCAAAAATTAAGAATCTAAATGCATGGTTAGATTCGGCATATCAAAGAACCCCAATAGTTCAATTTTCAATGAAATCAAACAAAGTTTAATTTTGGACCCCGATTTGGACCAACTTGAAAACTGGGCCCATAATAAAAAAACTAAGTACATGTTTAGATTCAGCATATAAAAGAACCCAAAGAATTCAATTTTTGTTAAAATCAAACTAAGTTTAATTTTGGACCCTTTGGACCTTAATGTAGACCAATTTGAAAACGGGACCAAAAATTAAGAATCTAAATGCACGGTTAGATTCGGCATATCAAAGAACCCCAATAGGTCAATTTTCGATGAAATCAAACAAAGTTTAATTTTGGACCCTTTTGGCCCCTAATTCCTAAACTGTTGGGACCAAAACTCCAAAAATCAATCCCAACCTTCCTTTTGTGGTCATAAACCTTCTGTTTAAATTTCATAGATTTCTATTTACTTATACTAAAGTTATTGTGCAAAAACCAAGAAAAATGCTTATTTGGGCCCTTTTTTAGCCCATAATTCCTAAACTGTTGGGACCAAAACTCCCAAAAACAATCCCAACCTTCCTTTTGTGGTCATAAACCTTGTGTTAAAATTTCATAGATTTCTATTTACTTATACTAGAGTTATTGTGCGAAAACCAAGAAAAATGCTTATTGGGCCCTTTTTTGGCCCTTGATTCTTAAACTGTTGGGACCAAAACGCCCAAAATCAATCCCAACCTTCCTTTTGTGGTCATAAACCTTGTGTTTAAATTTCATAGATTTCTATTAACTTATACTAAAGTTATGGTGCGAAAACCAAATGTCTTCGGACGACGACGCTGACGACGACGACGACGACGACGTCAACGTCATACCAATATACGACCGCAAAAATTTTGCGGTCGTATAAAAATTTGAGTCGGCGGCTATTTTCTCAGTCGGTCGGGGCGTGGGGAAACAAACTTAATTTTAATTTTGGCCTAGGTCAGTGTGACCTTCCACCACAGAGAAATATCTCATTGAGTTTCAAGATGTTCCCTAACAGATGATCCAAAGGAAACACAAACCTCATGTGTAACTCATCATAACTAGAGGCTCTCAAGAGCCTGTGTCGCTCACCTGTATCTACTTTTTCTACTTTTGAAATCATGTAAAATAAGGTTAAAATCCTAATGAAAAGCATTAATAAATTGCTTCGCTGAGCGCAGCTGGATACGACCACAGAGATCCAACCCTGAACAGTTGGGGCAAGAACGGACACAATATTCGCGCTTGATACAGTTCTGAATTTGGATTGTAATTAAATATTTGACACATAATAGGTTCCTGAGACAGAATAACTGTAGTCAAAGAATTGGTCATATGATTTGAATTTATATTCAATTTTTTGCTTTTTGTGCCATACAATATGCTGTTGCGAATTGACCCCCCCTCCCCCAAAAGGAAATAAATAAAATTTTACCCCTTTCTTTGCTTTTGTGCAATACACTATGCTGTTGCGTATTGACCCCCCCCCCCCAAAAAAAAATAAAAAATAAGAAAATTATTGTACCACCCCCCCCCCCCCCCCCCCCCCCCCCCCCTTTTTTTTTGCAAAAAAAAAAAATATTTGAAGAAATTTTCTTTTTAATTTCTGAAATCTGAAATGAGAAAAAATTGTCCCTCCCCAATTTCTTATTTACCCCCCTAAATTTTTTTTTCACCTTCCCCCTTTTCCCTTTTTCCAAAAAAAAATCTTTCCCTCAAGATATGGTCATAATCCCTATTCAAATTTCTCATGATTTGCAAACATAATTACCCATTTAAATACATCATAAAAGTCTTAAAATAGAAAATGACATATGGCTAAAATTAATATTAATTAATAGTAACTTCTAAAAATAAATTGACAGCTATAAATCACCCCAAGACAATCTACATTTCTTTAAACATAATTTACAAGCAGTATAAGGGAGGTAATCGAATCATACACAACATTTTACTTTAAATGTGTTTGGATTACTTCCCTTACACCAAGATAATAACCAACAAGAGGCTCTCAAGAGCCTGAATCGCTCACCTGGCAAACAATGCACTATAAACTAAATCTCATCATCACCATTCACTAAGGATACCATGTTTACTTTAAAAACGAAATATTGTTGAAATCCGAGCAAGTGTAAAAAATGGCGGGAAAGTGGCAGCCATTTTAAAAATGGCCGTCCAAAACAAACTTTCATCATCACCATTCAACTTGGGATACCATGTTTACCTTGAAAGTAGCTTTCGTCTTCATTTTCTTTCTATAATTCAGGAAAAAATAAGCAAAAACAGCATTTTGACCCCTATGTTCTATTTTTAGTAAGGGCGGACATGTTTTTCGACTAATCAAAAATCCAAGCATTAACTTTTTGCAGGATACCCTAAGGAACAATCTTACCAAGTTTCATTTGATTTCGAATAGTAGTTTCAGAGAAGAAGATTTTTGAAATAATAACATAAAAAAAAGCCAAAAAATGTCAAAAAAGGGCAATAACTCTAACATCAGTTGACAGATTTTCACGCAAATCAGCACACAGGTAGCTCTCATCATGCTGAACACTTTCAACTTGCCAGAATTTGCCGTAACCTAATGATTTTTGAGATATTTGCGAAGAACTGTTGTTTGACCCCTATGTTCTATTTTTAGTAACAGTGGCCATGTTTTTCGACGGATCAAAAATCGAAGCATAAACTTTTTGCAGGATACCCTAAGGAACAATCTTACCAAGTTTCATTTGATTTTGAATAGCAGTTTCAGAGAAGAAGATTTTTGAAATAATAACATAAAAAAAACTGTTGTTTGACCCCTATGTTCTATTTTTAGCAACAGTGGCCATGTTTTTCGACGGATCAAAAATCGAAGCATAAACTTTGTGCAGGATACCCTAAGGAACAATCATGCTAAGTTTTATCCAAATCCATTCAGTAGTTTCAGAGGAGAAGATTTTTTAAATAATAACATAAAAAAAAGCCAAAAATGTCAAAAAAAGGGCAATAACTCCTACATGGGTCGTTGGATCTTCTTCAAAATTTCAGGGCAGGTAGATCTTGAGGTGCTGAACACTTTTACCCTATGCCAGAATTTTGATATCTGTGACCGTTTCTGACTTATTTGCAAAAAACTGCGATTTACCCCTATGTTCTATTTTTAGCCATGACGGCCATGTTTTTATACGAATCAAAAATCCAAACAACAGATTTGTAGCACCCATACCAATTAATAACTGTACCAAGTTTGGTTGCAGTTGGACTTATGGTGTTGGAGGAGTTAACGTTTGAAAAAGTTAACGGACGACGGACGGACGGACGACGGACGCCAAGTGATGGCAATAGCTCACATGACCCTTCGGGTCAGGTGAGCTAAAAACTGCAAAATTTACTAAAATTTACCAATTCAAGGACAGCAACCCAACAACGGGTTGTCTGATTTGTCTGAAATTTTCAGGGCAGATAGATCTTAACCTGATGAACATTTTTACCCTGTCAAATTTACTCTAAATACTTGAATTTCAGAGATACAAGCCAAAAACTGCATTTACCCCCTATGTTCTATTTTTAGCCATGGCGGCCATGTTGATTGGCAGGTGGGGTGGTCGGACAAATGTTTTAAAATAGATACCCCAATGATGATTGTGGCCAAGTTTGGTTACATTTGGCCCAGTAGTTTCGGAGGAGAAGATTTTTGTAAAAGTTAACAGACGACGACAACGGACGACGGACGCCAAGTGACGAGAAAAGCTCACTTGATCTTTCAGGTCAGGTGAGCTAAAAATAGGTCAATATTTATTTCATCAATATCCAAAGTTATTTGAGTATGAAACTATTAGTCAACTACCTAATGAAATAAGTAACAAAAATGAAAAGAAACATGATGAAGAATTATTTTTGGGGTGTATTCACATACATGATAAACAGGTCAAAGTACCTGGGTGTTGTTTCTTTCACATCCTCGTCTGCAGAAGTTACCTGAATTTCTACAAGATCTGTGCCTTTTCTGAAACAGAAACACCTGAATTATATCATCTACCATGGAATACATTCAGGGGATGGGTTTTGGGGTTGGTTGGTTGGTTGAAGTATTTTTAAATATGTTTTTAAAACCTGCATCATGTGCCTATTCCAAGCTCGGACCTGTATTTTTGATGTTATTGCTTGTATACATATTGTTAAATGATTACTATATGCAATAAATAATGATTTCATTCTGGAATTTCTTATGCTTTCCTTTAATTTTGGACATAATTTTTATCAGGACCTACTTAGTGCTTCCAGCACCTTACTGGAGGTGATACAATAACCCCTAGATATTACCCTTTAAAATTGTTCAGTCTAATGGAATGTTGTCACACTGACTTATACCCCATATCATTTCATTTTCATCTACATGCGATTCTAATTACAATAAAATACTGTTAATTAGGATATCTATGCATTCTTGTATTATTGTAATTCCTTGACAATAATACAATGTTTATTTATGCAATTATAGTCTATGTAGGCAAAGTATAAGGCCATCTTAAGGCATGTTAAAAAATTATCAAATTAGTTCAGAAAATGCTATGTTCACGATGGTATCTTTTGTAAAAATATGAAAATAAAGGGTTTTTATTCTTAGATTGACAAAATTTATGATCAGGGAAGAGATTAGAAATCATTACATACAAGCATTTTTTGGCATAATAAAAAACAACTTACGAAGGTTGTCCATCTTCTGCCTCCTGTTCCATTTCTACATGTCGTTCTTCCATTTGTAATGATTGTTGTCCTGACTGCAATAAAAATCCATATAATCATAGATAAACATAAAATCTGATAGATATGAAAGAACTGCTGTGTACAAAATCTACTACTGTGTTATATTGTAGTTAAATGATACGGATATATATTCCTATGATAACAAAAGATTTATCCCAACTTTGACAAAAATCACTAAACTATATTAACAAAAAAAATTGTACAATTTTATTTATTATGAACTATTCTACTCTTTTTACTAGTTTATTCTATAATAAACAAAAAAAAAAAATTTATATCCATAAACGAAGGTTTAAAATTATAAATAAAAAGAACAATAATGAAACGCAAAACTTGGCTTTTATACGCATAATGAAACTGGTACCAGAAAGCATAATTTGATAATAACATTTCTATATTTTACCTTCTATAATAAACTAAACTTTTAATAAATAGAATAACAAAACTGGTGAAGTTAGTATGAACTGTAATTTAAGGATGCTTGCTGGTCATGTTTTAGTCTTTTTGTCAGATTTTCGGAATCCTCATGTTTTATCCATTTCTTAAACATGAAATTTTTTGCCCATGAACCCCTACTTTTTCTTCTATAATTCAATCATAATATACCTTAAAATGGTATTTGACAAAATTTTATGAAATCCTTTTTATTTTTTCATACATTTTTGAGAGACTGAAGTTGTCAGTGCAAAGACAATGAAAAATCCAGAGAAAACCCATTTCCTGCAAATTTTCAAGGCCTTATAGCTCTAAAATGAGCACATGAACCTATATTTTTTTCTTGCTTATTTGTTTACTATTCATATGTTCTCTCAAACTAAAACACCTACTTCAAATCCTATTTATTTCCTATTAGACCAGCAATCATCCTTAAGGTTAGTGCTATTTCAGAGTCCTGATATTCAATTGTGCACTGAAATATCAACATGTCAAGCTCTTCAACACTTATTACTTAATCATGCAAAATGTTAAAAAAAAATTGTGTAATATGGGCAGTCATGTGCACAACCTAATGATCCAATTAATTCTGTTTGTTCCAATTCAGCCATGTTGTTCCTTCTACTTCTAAAAAAATTGGATGTTTGCCACCTTTTCTTATAATAATTTCCAAAATATCTGATGAAAAACTGAAATCTTTTGACCTTTATTAAATAGGACCCAATACTGAATGCATCAGTTGAACTAATTATTGAGAGATAACACAATTCCCCCTTATACTTTTGTTATTATCAAAGTATCATGTTCCATTAATAACGAAGTTAAGAACAGAGAAGTTACTCACTAAAATAAAAATAAAAATATTGTTGCTTATCTACTTCTATTTGAAAGCATTAAGGGTAAGAAAAATAATTAAGATGGAGAAATAAAATCTCAGAAACCGTGGGTAAGATTTTAGTTGTCTCCAATTTGGGAAGCCTTGTCAGAGAATTTTTAAAATTTTACCCCCAACCAAAAGAAATTTCTCAATGAACCCCTTGCATATTTTTTTATGCTTTACTTCAACTAAATGACGAAGAACTCTGACAAGTCGGAATCCTGACCCTGGTTTGACCTATTTATAAAGCAACAATAGAAGTCATGTTATCACCATAGTTGGTTTAACCTAACTGAACTTTAAAAGAGCAGGCATATCAAGCAGTTTCATTTTTGTCTTAAGAAGGAAGCACCTACTAAGTTTTCAAGAACTAGCTTTGTGACTTAAATAATGATGAACAGGTGTATCTAAACTTTAATGATAGAATAAATTTATGTCAAAATTGTGAACCAGAATCAAAATACTGACAGAATTCATCAGGCTTGTAACTTATCTCACAAATGTTATCTTTTTTGGTCAAATAACTTTTATTATAACCAGTTCACAAGTTTTATCAGAAGCCTCACTATCTACGAGAGTTATTTTATGGGCTTAAAAAAGAGCAGAATTATTTCTCTAAAGCATTTTCTACATGTGTGACAACTGCATAAAATCTATTTAAAGTGTACTGAAAAAAGTTGTCAAAATTCTTTTTTTTGAAAAGCAATAAATTCTGCATTCATGGCATAAAATTCAAGTTGCAATTTCCTTTTTTTGTATACTCACACCAAGTAATGCATACTGCAGCCTAGCAATTTTCTTTTAAAACATACAGTTGGACAAAAAAACATAAACAGTAGATCTTAAAGGGACAGAAACAATGCATACCTCATATTGGATAAAAAGAGAATTCTGTAAAAAAAAAACCAAATAATAATCAAATAAAAATAGTTTTCTTCAAATCTGCAAACCTACCGTTGAAGCTTGCACCTGAGTGTAATTTCATTTCTCTTGGTGACTACATATTTAATGAGTATGGTAATTATATTCTGCTGAAATTACTAAAATTATAGACCTAGAATATGACTTCATCCCAACATTAATGATTTTAGCATAATGATGTGGCAACAAAAAACAAAACAACATAGGTATATATATATAAATTTCAAAATTTCATTTAATCCCAGTCAATCATTCATGAAATTTACAAGGCAGGAAAATTTAGTAATCACAACTTATTGAATAATCACTACCTTTCAATGTTTGTAAACCTACCCTAATGTTTTGTCTAGTAACCGTCATCTCCTCCTCTAACTGGTCTGCCACCATTCTGTAGTTCTCTGACATTCTGTTGCAGGTTTCAATGATTGAATCACACAGGCTTTCCAGTAGTCTTTTAATGAACATTAATACTGTTCCAGTCTTGTCAATAATATCTAATCAGTGTAAAAACAGAAAGGCTTGGAGTAAAAATGTACAAAAATATTCCTACAGAAAAAAATTTATGGTTATTTTTGAATGAATATAAAGAATTAAACAGTATTTTAGGATGCAAATTTATACCATGGTAATTTTCAAGAGAAATTACAAACTGATACAGTATTCAGAGAACAATATAACTCTGTACTTGGTCAATAAGTGTATTCTACTTTGTTCGTGATTCTTCTACTGATAGCTACTAAGATTTGAAATACTGTTACAACATAAATCGTAAGTCAATGAAGCATGACAAAGCTTCAAAGCAAAGCTACACACTAACATGTAATTAACCAGAATCCATGAAGTGTTAAATCTATGAAAGAGTTACTCTTTTTTGCCTTGTTACTAACCTAGTCATTGTAGGTAGATCTCTACCAAGTTAATGGTACCATCTATAATTATTAAGATACACATATGAACTCAGGTGTAAAGCTTACTCAAATTTATTTTATGTAGACCTTAACCAAAGTAAACGAAGCAGCCTCCCTGTTCAATGTAGGATTCTATAGAATCTAACAGTTTACTGATCTGCACATGGATGCCAAAAGGTATAGCCAATTCAATATTCCGAATATTTCTAGCTGAAATTCACATATTTTATCTACCTTCTTTTTCATCCTCTTCACCTTCTTTCTGTTCTGTATCTTCATCTTTGCCCTAAAAATGGAGATTAATTCATGCTAAGACTGGCAATAAACAAATAAAAAAAAACTGAAATTACCCTGTATTTAATGTCAAAAGTCAACAATGAATAAAATGTATATAAAGTTATGTTTTATAATATTATTTGTATCCTTTTTCTCTTTCTGAAGTATTTGTTTAAGAAAATAATAATTCTTTCTGACACTAAAGTTTTCCTTCCTGACTAACCTCGTCCTTGCCTTCTTTGCCAATGGCAGCCTCAGGTCCTGAATGTATTGCTGTAGATATAAGCTGAAATGTTTTAATAAAAATACACTTATAAAACTATTATTTACATTAACAATTACTCTAAATACTTATTTTTCAAAGACTCAAAAGTAAGTATGTAGCATGTTCAAACGTCAAGTTAATAGACAAGCTTTTAGTTTTATAGTATCTTTCAAATTCTTAATGTCACAATACAGAACTACTTACATGATTATGTTGAATGATTCAATTTGCACCGAATGACCCCATGTCACTCATAAGAAGAAAGTTTATCTATTACTTTTAACATCATCATACATCTGTAACAATCATGCTGTACCATATGAAATATTACCAATACATTTTGTGGTGTACATTTATTTGATCAACTTGTCATAAAAGTGCACCAGTAAGCGACATAAAGAAAAATAAATGAAATATTGATGCAATTTTAATCCAAAAGTATGTTAACCAAATGTTATTTATTCATTTATTTTATTCTGGTTTTAAGCTACTTTCAGCAGAATTGCTATCACCATTGCAACAAAATTTTAGTGGTAGAAGTCAAATGTGAATACGGTATGACCTGAAATATCTCTTACCAAAAACAGATTTAATCTTAGTTTGAATTTGATTAGAACTGTCAGAATTGGATAGCTAACAGTCATGGAGGATAAAAGTTTAACTGTCATGAGTTTAAAATTTAATTAGATTATAGTTTACATGTGATGCTGTAATCGATGCAGAGTTAATCAAATTTCTCCAAAAAAGGTTTGGATTTAACCTGTAATGGTTTAATGAATTTGGTTTTTACCAGCAATTGAATCTAAGTAATTTTAATGTCAAAACAAGTTTACCTGCAATAATATAATGGATTTTAACTTAACAGGAATAGGATTGGAATTTACCTGTATTGTTGCAGTAGGTTTTGAGGTTAAGACTTTACCTGTAATGGGTTTGGAGTTTACATGTAATGGGTTTAGAGTTTACCTTAATGTGTTTTGAGTTTACCTGTAATTGGTTTAGAGTTTACTTGTAATGGGTTTGGAGTTTACATGTAATGGGTTTAGAGTTTACCTTGTAATGGGTTCAGAGTTTACCTTAATGTGTTTTGAGTTTACCTGTAATTGGTTTAAAGTTTACTTGTAATGGGTTTGGAGTTTCCCTATGATTGGTTTATATTTTACCTTTAATTAGTTTGAAGTTGTTTACCTGTAATGGGTTTGGGGTTTCATCGCCTTCTTCATCACGACCTAAAGCTATACTGTCTTTCACTTTTTCTTCATCCTTGTCCACATCTTCAATTTCACCATCCTCAAACAGATAATAATCTCCTGACCTAATTGCTAAAATAAAGTAAAGAAATCAGTCTATAATTTCCAAATCTGCTACCCTATTCACAAAAATTCTCAGATGTAATATTAATAATAATTTCATTTCTAGGTAGAACTTATGAGAAAATGAAAGTTAAGTATGATCGCTGGTCTAATAGGAAATAAATAGGATTTGAAATAGGTGTTTTAGTTTGAGAGAACATATGAATAGTAAACAAATAAGCAAGAAAAAAATATAGGTTCATGTGCTCATTTTAGAGCTTAAAGGCCTTGAAAATTTGCAGGAAATGGGTTTTCTCTGGATTTTTCATTGTCTTTGCATTGACAACTTCAGTCTCTCAAAGATGTATGAAAAAATAAAAAGGATTTCATAAAATTTTGTCAAATACCATTTTAAGGTATATATGATTAAATTATAAAAGAAAAAGTGAGGATTCATGGGCAAAAAATTTCATGTTAAAGAAATGGATAAAACCCGAGGATTCCGAAAATCTGACAAAAAGACTAAAACATGACCAGCGAGCATCCTTAATTGATATTACAACTTTGCGAAGTTTTACTAACTCTGAAAATGTTCATCAGGAACTACAAAATCTTTCTTTACTCCTTTCTGTTTTTCTTTAATGGCAGCCATCTTTTGTTTGATATTGTCCAAAACTATTTTTTCTTCTTCTTTCTGTTTCATAACACTCTCTATTAATGCCTGGTTTATTAATTCTGCTCCCCTGTTAAAAAAAAGAAGTAGAAGGTAAAGGACAGAAAGGATTTAGCTCATCAAGACTACGCTTGCTACGAAAATAAAGAAAATCAAATATTATAATAAATTTGATTGTTTTTATCAATATTGATCCTGGAATGTAATACACATATTAATCTCAGATAGATCCTTTCAGTACTTTTGACATTATAAACATTGTTATTTTACCATTGTTATAAAATACCCAATCTGTTGATGACGTATACATGCTGATATTATGCAGAAGAGAACAAATCAAAATCTGTATTACATTTTAAATCTGTAAAATAACAATTTAAATGACATCAAAACCCATAGGCAATGATAAGTCTTCTTTCTATCTAAAGATGCCTTCAGTATGAGTTATAGGACCAAATACATTGTGTAATGGGAATTCCTTTAATCAACCAATGAAAAAAATAGCTTTATATCTATACTTCTTGGTACCATTTCACTAAAAGTCATAAGAATTACGACTGATCGTAATTCCTTTGAATATATACAAGTTACAACTGATCGTACCCTGATACCCTAGACCACATGTTTTTGTGAAAAGATGGATAACAGGAAAACAAACTACTCTTTTGATTGCTTTACCTTGAAGCCAGACGATGTTGTGCTTCATTCATGACTACAACATGTCTGAAGTAATGACTATTATATATCCTCAGTTGTAGGAGAAGGAACGTAAAACAGATAACATCCCAAGCCAGTCCAGTGTCATCTTCTTCTACTGTACAATTCCCTTTAATATATAAACATAAAATAGAACCTTTGACAGTTGAACTAAAATATGCTGAATTATTATAATTTGTCAGAAAAATTTCTAATTTGAACACTGATCATTTAAACTACCCTTTTTGTTTGTATTTTTAGTGTATATTTGACCAAAGTTGAAGAACGCTATTAATTCTTAAGAAAATACTACTGTGTCTTTTTTTTTGCAAGTCCTTTTTTGTGATTATTTTAAATATTTCGTTAAAATGAGAGTAACAATTATTATGCTACCTTTTGTTTTCAATAGTCGTAATAAATTATTGTCTTTTTCCACTGCTGAAATGCCTCAAATATTTTACAGGAATGACTTTTTCAAATTTGTGTGCAATTCGTTGATTTTTACATAAAGTATGACGTCACCACAAACAAATGGGACGTTGCTGAATATGTAAAATTTTTTTCCAAAAGACTTTTGGGATATAGCAAATTGTTATTTGAAATGTACAGAATTGTAATAATTTCTCAGTTGCCTAAGTATTTGAGACACATAGTATTTCACAGCTTTTAAAATATAATTTTTCATGTTCTCATTCATCTGATGCAGCTATTATAATAATCAATGCTGAGTCATATACTGTGATATATACAGCTTATTAAAATCTATTTCTAACTTTAAAACCAGGTTAAGAAAGTTTTAGATTGTTATCATGTAACTTACCAGGATGAAACTTAATTGAAGGATTAAGACAGGTTAGTCCAAGGAGTTGTATTAGCCAGCACTGATTTGTGTACAACCTGTCTATAAATACACATCCAAGGAGTTGTAATGCTGCCTTCATAAATAACACAAAGAATGTGTAACCTATCAGGAGGTTCCACCTGAAAAAATAAAGCTTACACGATTAATTTTCATTCCGTCATCTACAATGCAATGAAGCAGGTATTAAAGAATAAACAAAACATTATTATTACAGTTTTTCATTAAAGAACCTTTGTGAGCACGCTCACATACCCCACGTCTTCATATTGTCACTGGAGAAACAAAATCTCACTTCACAAGTAAAATGAATACAATCAAATGCTTACCTTCACATATTTATCCTAATTTGAATGGCAGCATGTTGGGAAATTTAAATTCCAAGCGAGAGGAGTCAAAAGTAATAGTATAGTGAAATAAGTTCAAAGGGGCATAACTCCTAGAAAAAAAATTGAATCATAATTTCCTGTCGATATGCACATCTACATAGTATGTCCTTATTATCTGAAAAGGTTTCATGAAATTCTGTTGTGTGGTTTGAGAGGAGTTGCGTTGACAAACTGTTGCAGTAGTACATTAAAGTAAATAAGTTCAAAGGGGCGTAACTCCTAGAAAAAAAATTGAATCGCAATTTCCTGTCGATATGCACATCTACGTAGTATGTCCTTATTATCTGAAAAGGTTTCATGAAATTCTGTTGTGTGGTTTGAGAGGAGTTGCGATGACAAACTGGCAGTAGTGCATTAAAGTAAATAAGTTCAAAGGGGCGTAACTCCTAGAAAAAAAATTGAATCGCAATTTCCTGTCGATATGCACATCTACGTAGTATGTCCTTATTATCTGAAAAGGTTTCATGAAATTCTGTTGTGTGGTTTGAGAGGAGTTGCGATGACAAACTGTTGCAGTAGTACATTAAAGTAAATAAGTTCAAAGGGGTGTAACTCCTATAAAAACAAGAGGCTCACCAGAGCCTGTATCGCTCACCTGGAGTCTAGTTTTCATTGGACAATTAATCAACTATTTGACTAAGTTTGTTGCAATTGGTTCAATTGTTCAGGGAAAATTTGTTGAAGATTTATTTTTCATAAGGTTTAATGTTAAAATATGTTCCCTGATGGTGGTAGTCCTGGCAGGAAGTTGATATAATTGACCAGGAATGAGGGTGAACCTTAAATAAATGTAACAGAACCCGACCTCAAATTACACAAACCAATAACTCCTAAATAGAATTTGGGATTCCCTTTAAAATTTCAGGGTAGGTAGATCTCAACATGGCAAACATTTTTCAAATTTACATTTCACTTCTATCTCAAATAGTTTTGGAGATAAATGACGAAAAATGTTAAAATTTTGAAAATTTGAAGAAAAAGGGCAATAACTCCTAAATGGGTTTTGGAATTTCCTTCAAAATTTCAGGATAGGTAGATCTTGTCATGCTGATCAATTTTACCCCTGTCAGATTTTTGATATCTGTAACGGTTTTTAGGTTATAAGCCAAAAACAACACATCCACCCCTATATTCTATTTTTAGCTACGACAGCCATGTTTTATGTCAGATCAAAATAAAATGAGGATCGTTTGTAGAGGACATGTCATAGATCATTCCTATTAAGTTTCAAACCAATCGGCCCAGTGGTTTAAAAGGAGAAGATTTTTGAATGAAAAAATTTTGAAAACTTGACAAAAAAAGGGCAACAACTCCTAAATGGGTTTTTTTGGATTTCCTTTAAAATTTCAGGGTAGGTAGATCTCAACATGGCAAACATTTTTCAAACTTACATTTCACTTCTATCTCAAATAGTTTTGGAGATAAATGACGAAAAATGTTAAAATTTTGAAAATTTGAAGAAAAAAGGGCAATAACTCCTAAATGGGTTTTGGAATTTCCTTCAAAATTTCAGGATAGGTAGATCTTGTCATGCTGATCAATTTTACCCCGTCAGATTTTTTATATCTGTAACGGTTTTTAGGTTATAAGCCAAAAACAACACATCCACCCCTATATTCTATTTTTAGCTACGACAGCCATGTTTTATGTCAGATCAAAATAAAATGAGGATCGTTTGCAGAGGACATGTCATAGATCATTCCTATTAAGTTTCAAACCAATCGGCCCAGTGGTTTCAAAGGAGAAGATTTTTGAATGAAAAAATTTTGAAAACTTGACAAAAAAAGGGCAACAACTCCTACATGGGTTTTGGGATTTCCTTTAAAATTTCAGGGTAGGTAGATATCAACATGGCAAACATTTTTCAAATTTACATTTCACTTATATCTCAAATAGTTTTGGAGATAAATGACGAAAAATGTTAAAATTTTGAAAATTTGAAGAAAAAAGGGCAATAACTCCTAAATGAGTTTTGGAATTTCCTTCAAAATTTCAGGATAGGTAGATCTTGTCATGCTGATCAATTTTACCCCGTCAGATTTTTGATATCTGTAACGGTTTTTAAGTTATAAGCCAAAAACAACACATCCGACCCCTATATTCTATTTTTAGCTACGACAGCCATGTTTTATGTCAGATCAAAATAAAATGAGGATCGTTTGTAGAGGACATGTCATAGATCATTCCTATTAAGTTTCAAACCAATCGGCCCAGTGGTTTCAGAGGAGAAGATTTTTTAATGAAAAGTTTACGACGGACGAAAAGTGATGGCAAAAGCTCACATGGCCTTTGGCCAGGTGAGCTATAAAGTGAATCGCAATTTCCTGTCGATATGCACAACTACATAGTATGTCCTTATTATCTAAAAAGATTTCGTGAAATTCTGTTGTGTGGTTTGAGAGGAGTTGCGATGACAAGAAACAGGACTGACGGACGGCAGGACGGGTCAAAAACATTATACCCTCCGCAACTCGTTGCGTGGGGTATAATTAAGTACCGTTGATCCTTGCCTTTAAGGCTACGTGTCCTATAAGACGAGGGGCCTTTCTTGGGGAAATTGGGCAGTACTTTCGCCTTGACCCTTGTATAAGATGATGGCAAATGACCATTAAAGATCTGGCAAAGGCTGGAGTAATGTTTTTCCTAAAAAGCTGAAAACGAGAAAGATCTGGCAAAAGCTAGAGTGAAGTTTTTTCCCCAAGTCGTCATCACCGAAAATTTCCTCAAACTGACTGGCAGTTAAAGGAATGTCATCATAAACGTCATTGTATACATCATCAGAAACATCATCATTGTCGGCAATTTCTTCTTGCGGGGCACTGTCAGACTGAATGAGATCTAAGTATAACTGATCGTCCTCGCTACCATCCATATTATTAGATATACCAGATTTTATGACCATTTCACTGGGAATGTCTTGCAAGGCTTTTTCGACCCATTCACAAACTAGAGATATGGACGGATGACGCAAATTACCATCAGGTGTGAACTCTTTGGTACACTCTAACATCCATAAATTCCAGAGTTTACACATTTTTTACTTGAATGGTTTGTTTAAAACACACATCAAGAGGTTGCAATACAGAAGTTGTACCCCCGGGAATGACAGCTTGTCTAGTTTTGTTGCGACACAAGCTTTTCTTAACAGAGTCTACTAAGTGAACACGGAACATGTCCCAAACTAAAATATTACTTTTGTCTATTAATCAACCAGGTCTCTTAAACCAAATTTCTTTCAACCACTCATTCACTAATTGTTCATCCGTCCAACCTTTTGGATGTACTTTTACAAGAACCACTGACAGAAGCTTTTCTTTCGGCACAGTCTTTCTTTTAAACATGGTCATTGGTTTCAGTTTTGTACCATCGGCCAAATACGCTAAAAGAACAGTGAAATGGCTTCAAGACGCCCAATTGTTTTCCTGTTACAGAAGTCATGAAATAATAGGCTGCCATTAAGTCTAAGTTTCGTTGAAACATGGGAGATGACTCAAAACGATCGCCATACACTGGCACATATCCAGTTAAAATTTTGGGGTGTTATATCAGTCTACTTTTTCCGTAATTTTACAAATCACGAGCCATGGTAAAAAGTCTCCTTGCACAAAGCAAAATGTAACTCTTTCATGCTCTCCATGTAGAATAAAAATTTTCTTGGTTTTATTTATTTAATCCTTTCAATATTTCTATGTCATATGCCTCTCGTAAATACACTTTTAAAACAACACTAGTTATTCAGTTATCACGGTTGGTTTTGTTACAATAGGTCCATACATCATGGTGCAATTATATTATTTTTTTGGGACTTCTTTCGTATCCCTCAGTTCAAAGTTCATTGCAGGTCTTGAGCCATGTGAGTACAGTCACAGATTTTGCACCCTTAATATTTACAGTTCTATTACATGGCAAATCAAAAGTCATAAGCGTCTCGTCCATATTATTGATTGCGGAAAGTGGATAGTCATATAATTTTCTTTCATTTAATACAAATTTCTGAAAACTTTCAACTTTCTGTTCTAAATCAGACTTAAGTTTTTGAGCAATATGTGTATGCTGTCGTAACATAAGGTTGTATCTATTCATAAATTGACTACACCATTTGGCTGATGCTTTAAAGTTAGTGATTTGATATTTTGAGTCATTTGACAACTGTAATGCACGCATACGTATAATTGAACGAGTCACGATACAACCCTCTTCGCGGTGTTCAAGAACCCAAGTGTTCAAATCGATTTCTAATTCGGCATATGGATTAGGATTGTGTCTAATCTTATTAACAGATTTGTTGGCGGTAAGAAGTTCTGGTTTCTTTGTACGCCAGTCTTGGACCATTTTTTCAGTCAAGCCAAACTCTCTTTCTGCAGCACAATTATTGTGCGATTCTGCATATTCAACGACATGCAGCTGTATCATAAGAGTTACATTTATGTTTGCCACTCATTTTGGATATGTCTCTAAATAATTTTCGCCAATCTTTTATAACCAAGGTGTGAATTGATTGATTGTAACAATAATAAAATACAAATATTCCGAAAACTATCTTTATTTCTTAAAGTTTATAAATGAATCATATTCTAAGGGCTTGTACTTACCAATACTTACCAACTGGATCATCAAATTTTGTTGCTGAAATGTACATCAAGTGCTAAACATCGTGTATTTCTTTAATTTTACAGACCTACCTTTTGAGATACACTAACATTTCTTCTCCTTGGCGAGTGACCTGTCCTATCAGATGACCCGACCCCCCCCCCCCCCCCCCCCCCCTTTGGGAAAATTGAAATTTGGTACCAAAAATTCATCTTATAGGCGAGGATAAACGGTACTTTTCAACTGTGCAATTATGCAGTAGAGATACATTTAGCATTTCTGTTTATAAAAATACCACTCAAAAATAACTCATTATATAAATTTCAAAGAAGAACTACAAGTGCATAGTTTTTCTTACATTCCTTTATATCCATTGAGAGACTATTAAGAGACATAAACCATGCCTGTCAGAATAGGGAATTCAAAACCTGGAGAATGACATGAGATTGTAGAAATAGATTTGTTTTTATGTGATTACAATATTTCTATAATGAAATTTAATATTTTATTGACTCTACATTTTAATTATTACCTTTAGATTTTTAAAGTGTATTATTTATACCAAGCAGATTAGTTCAAAAGAGTGTTTCTTTTAAATTAACAATGGACTAAACAATTATTATACCTTCTTCTAATAGTCCTCAAAGGTTTGAGTAAGAACTCCTGTCCATACCACATAAATACAAACACTGCTATCACATATCCCATACTGAACAGATTTATCCTAGTAGCTCCCGTTATAAACATTATAAATAATGTTACCCAGTACATATAGGAAAAGAAACCACTCTTCACTACATCTAGGTAGGATCTGTAAACATAAATCATAGACAGATTACATGATAGAATGGGGAGAGCTGTAACAGGATCATTTAAAACATGTTTACTTTGAATAATATTAGTTACAGAGTGTGTAGTTGACCTGTAGTTTTGTCTGTAACGAATATATTTTACAGACCGCCTTTTTTTAAAACAATAATAACCCTTTGCTAAGCCCTCTTAAAAAAAAACTATATAAATTCCCTTAAATGTATCTGCATGACCACTGTACAGGTGCAGCACTGGGCAGAAACATCAAATGTAAAAATTATATCTGGTACCAAATTGTCTATAGATACATGTAGGTGATAAATATTTTTTAACCCAGTTTTTAAATAACTTCCGAAAAAACAGCTTCGCCTAATTCATTAGGTGAATTTGCTACATGATTTAGGATTTATATGTATGCTTACTCCTCCAGAGCACCTTACTCTATCTTCTTTGGCAAAATGTACTTTACTATGCACAGTATTCAAATAATACAAACAGTATTTCAGTCCAGCTGCTGTCGTCCTCCATCTTTGTAGTAATAAACAATACAAAAGAGAGATAACTCTAGCGGAAACAATGTATTAAAAAAACAAGAATTCCACTGTCCCATATTAAATATACGGGGTTTTCACATGTACTCGTTTAACGAATCATATCCTAGCAATTTAGCAGGAGGAAAAATATTGAACTATATCCACCAGAGTGAAACACTTATTATTCAATGTACGACAAGTTTCATGGATTTCGTGGATGGATCAAACCACTAATTTAAGAACCTAATCAAATATAAATCTTCAGATCACTTCTAAGATGAAATATCCAAACTCTCAAGCTTGTTACCAAGAATACAAGATATATGTTTAAGATTTGACGTATTCAATGAACATGTACAGCCTTGTTTAAAAGGTAGAATATTATTTACTGAAAATAAAAATATAGTTCAAAAACTTACATGTCTATTTTTTTTTTTTTTCAAAAGTTTTGTAGAAAAGCGTCGCTGTTTTTACTGTAAGTGACATTTTGAATTCATGAATAGAGATTACCGACCATATTTATGAAGTCTAAATTAATTTGAATAACTTCTTAGGACTTGTTTCTAGCATAGGCATAAAATGTTGTTGTTGGAGTATTACGTTTTGATTTAAGCTGTGAATCATCTTAAGTTGACATTACACATCACAGTAAATCCCATTGTATCGAAAACTTTCTATTCATCTTAAATTTTAATATTTTTTGTCAACTTAACAGGCTTTTATTTGAATTCTTTTTTTTTTTTTTTGATATTCAAAATCTACAAAATTAAGAACCCACAAAATGGCCTCTTTTCTCCTAATGCACAAAAATTGGTGTCAAGGAAAATAACTGAATTCACAGTATTACTTAAGAATCCAAGGCTCGTTTCTTTTACTGCTTACTCAAATATCTTAAAATTAACAGTAACATAAAATTACTTCTATATGCATCTTACTTTGCATGACTGGTAAAATCAGGAACTTTTATCGGCAGGTTGGCTTCAACTTCTGGTAGAATATCTTTGTTAGAACCTCCACGTACTTCCATGTCTGGTGTTGATTCCCGACGAAATACTTGCCATTGTAGACATATCAGAAGTAACTGTATGGTATCAGCTAAAAAAAAAAAAATTGCAAAATGTTACTGTATTTTTCATTTATTGTTCCCGTTACATGTATAAACATGAATTGTTCCTGTCACATGTATAAACATGAATTTTTCCCATTACATGTATAAACATGAATTGTTCCCGTTACATGTATAAACATGAATTGTTCCCGTTACATATATAAACATGAATTGTTCCGGTTACATATATAAACATGAATTGTTCCCATTACATGTATAAACATGAATTGTTCCCGTTACATGTATAAACATGAATTGTTCCTGTTACATGTATAAAGATGAATTGTTCCCGTTACATATATAAACATGAATTGTTCCTGTTACATGTATAAACATGAATTGTTCCCGTTACATATATGAACATGAATTGTTCCCATTACATGTATAAACATGAATTGTTCCCGTTACATGTATAAACATGAATTGTTCCTGTTACATGTATAAAGATGAATTGTTCCCGTTACATATATAAACATGAATTGTTCCTGTTACATGTATAAACATGAATTGTTCCCGTTACATATATAAACATGAATTGTTCCCATTACATGTATAAACATGAAATTTTTTCTGCTAATGCCCTGATTTTATGCATATTAAACCAAAAGTTGTTTAGTCCCTTCTGCATATCGGATTTGACATGGACAGCATGGCGGGTGTCCTGCAGGAAGCAGAGACTGCTTACTCTTCCGGAGCACCTGAGTCTACCCCCAGTTTTTTGGTGGGGTCCATGTTGTTCATATGTTTTTAGTTTTTAATTGTAGTGCATGTATTGTTTTGGTCTTGTCTTAGTTGTTCTCCGGAGTTTGTCAGTTGTTACGATTTTTCTCTCCTTCGAATATCCCTTTGGTATTTCTTGACTTTACTTAAACCATTTGCAATTTGAAAAAAAGAAATATCAATGTTGTTTTGACCAATATAATTAGGAATTCATTCACAACATATTAAGAACCCAACTGAGTATGTGATGTCAGAGGTTTGTAGGAAAGAACATGGATACAAAACCCTGACTTGGGAGGATGGTTTGATATTAATACTTGTTGTAAAGTGGTAAGGAAACATTTGTATTTTCAGAAGCTACAAGATCATTTAAACCATGTAGTTATCCAACTACAATAAGCTTTGATACTTACCCACAAGTTTAATGGCTTTTGGTGAGTAAATATAGTTAGGAAGGTACAACCACTTCTCCAAATTTCTTTCAAAGATGGCCATGTTATTCCATGGATATTCTAAAATAATGCACATACATGTAAACTGGACTTGACATACATATACATGTACAGAAATTCTATCCTCTTATAAATGACCTATTTCAGTAGTCATCAAACTATGAATAAAGCCTACAATACATCTATATATTTAATGAAATATAATAGCAACAGAATAAACCCAACAATGGGTACACAAATATGTCTACCAAATTAATAATGAACAAAATGATGCCTGGACCATGACAAATGGAACATTGTAATAAACTTTTTGTGAAAGAAATGCAGCTTTTAACTTTAAATGTTGACTTTTGTAGTTGAGGTAATTAGATTACACTTAGCACTCCCAATAATATCATTCAGGTTAACAGTTTTCTGGATGAAAGGATTCCTTTATGATATTTTTAAAATTAAAAAAACAATTCAGATCTTTTTAATGTTTTTCTTACCTATACACAAAAATGTTGGAAGTCCCAGACAACATAAAACATATTGTACTGGTAACAGTACAGCTAATATAATGGTGATAAGTGGCCATACCAAGGCATTTCTCCTTCTACTGAGTACTAACAATAATCCTAGTATAATAGCATAGACTACACTATAAACATCTACCCTCACACAGATGGTCACTGCTAACATAATGTAACATATCTGAAATGTAAATAATAAAATTTCATTTAAAGAATAGGTCTTAGAGGGGGAAAAAAATTGACAAATAAAATCAGGCTTGTCATCTGCATGAGATATATACCAAGCCTACTTCAAACATGCTTGATTAGAAGTTTAATTCTATTAGGCCAATCATCTTTAGGAAAAGGTTTTTGTTTCATCTAGATAAGATATTTTACCTGTTAAACAAATTAAAAGAAGCTATTGCTACTAGGCTTGTCAGAAAACTAATAACCAGATTTTTTCTGTTCGTAAAATGGGAGTGATTTTGCACTAATTGGTCAATTAGATTTTATCACTTGATTTTGAAGCAATTCAAAATTCATTCTGTGCTTTCCAATATATTTTTGTAAGATTATCACCAAAAGGAAAGCTATGGATATTATCAATAAATTATTAAATCTCTGTATTGTAAGAATCAGGAATTTTCAAACCTAAGAAACATTCCACCAAAGTTTGGTTCCAACTGGTACGATGGTTTTAGCGTAGAAGATTAAAATGTATAAGTTTACGGATGAAGGACAATGGCATCAATAATGTATGCAAAAAGATAGCAATTGCTCACTTGGACTTGCTTAAGTGAGGTGGAAATGTAACTATTTTTCTCAATTAGTAAATCTCTTCTAATCCCAAAAATCCATAAATGATTTATCAATTCTTGATTTGCTAGAAAATATATTTAAACTTATCATAAGAATTTGCTTGAAAATTGTCAAAAATGGATTTTGTTACTTTGTCAATTTTTTTGGCATAATAGGAAATACATCTGTTACTAGATGTTTTGTGAGCTTTACAAAGGATACCCCCCGCTTTGAAGTCCAATTATTTCCCTTGATATCGGAAAGCAAAGATTTTTCTTCATGCACATCTTTGGATGATGTACTTCCTTTCTGTAAAGTTTCATTGAAATCCATTGAGGGGTCTAGGAGGAGTTGCGCTTACAAGATATATGGACACACAGACAGACAGACGGCCAGACAGACGGACGGACAAGGTGATTCCTATATACCCCCCCCAAACTTTGTTTGCGGGGGGTATAATAAACTACAATGATAATACTAGCCTGCAATCCAAATTTATAGAAAAAGTAGTTAGCAAAGTATTTAGCACATGGAATCAATCCCTTGTCTGCTTCTGCCCTTCTGATTTCAGGGAAGATAACTCCTGGTGGAGGTCTGGTTTCTGCAGATTTCTTATAGTGTTGAGACTGGTGACATTTTATTAGTTTGTACAGTACCAGTATCAATAAAATTCCGATGTAATTCTATATAAAAGACAATATAAAAATATACTAGTGTAATTAATGAGATTATTTCTCTTAAACTTATTTTAAAAGATTACAAAACTTCTGATAATATTGGCATTTTGTTATTCAGAAAAGTAGTTATCAACAAACTCTGGTTGAAAATGCTTACTAAATATACATTAGATTAATTTTAGCAACACACTTTAATAATTATCTTTTAATTCATGGAAACCTATACAATTCTCTGAACTATAAGCATAATTTTTTGTACTAAATTTATTTTTTCACTTGTTATATACTTACCATGATATAATAGGAAAGACTTTTTGTCTTATCAAATCCTACCCATAAAGCATTGTTAACAGTGCCATTCTCAAAAGGGTTAAAGTAAAGCATTGATACACCTCCATTCATGGTTTGTCCAGCATATGTAGCTGAGGTGTTAGTATTATTAACTATGTTGTAGGTTGTTACTGGATTTCCTGTTGGTGTCACTACAAACTGATTTTGAGGTGTCGTATTATTTGTATCATGAACCTCCATCTGTCAAAATATTAATACAACATTAACTTTCTACTATCAATTTTTATCTCAATTTTTCTAATAGTGACCTCATTGAGTGATACCCCCTGCTTGTAATACTTATACTAGGAATTGCACTTAAAAGCTTTAAACTCTTAAGTTGGATTATCTCCCTTTGCAAGCATCTGGCAATAAAAATCTTGCTTCATGCACATTTACATATAATGCCCAACCTTCATATAAAGTTTCATCAAAATCCATTGAACGGTTGAGGTGGAGTTGCGCTTACAGGCTTTAAACATGTAAAACCCTTAAGTTGTATTATCCCCCTTTGCAAGCATCCAACGATAATCATCTTGCTTCATACAAGTTTCATCAAAATCCATTGAACGGTTTAAGAGCAGTTGCGCTTACAAAATACACAGATAGACAGATGGACAGGGTGATTTCTATATACCCCCCCCAAACTTTGTTTTCAGAGGGTATAAATAAAACATAATGCAATCTAAGATCAAACTAAAACTTGAATTCTTGATCATGTTAAATAATATTTCAAGTCAAGTGAAATGAGCCGTCTCCTAAAATCTCAGTGAACTAATAAATATGTCAAGGAATGTTCATCGCAAATAAAAAACAATGGTTAACTATAACTTTTATCATGGTTTTGTAAAATTGTCCTTTGATCCTTTTATGTAACAAGTTATTGGTTTTATTTGAAACATTTTAATTGTTCCAAGCACTTGGAGTGCATGAAGTGATTGACATTGTAAGAACAAATAAAACATTTTTTACCTATTAATTCTAAATTTGACTCTTTCATTGTTTTAAATTTGGTCATGTGTCATTATTTAATATGGTAAAGAAATCCATCAGGCATTATTATGACAATGGATCTTAAGAGTTAAAAGTGTAATAGCAGTTAAGAATTTGTTAATGTTAAACTGGGGGATATCAATACTTCCGATATAGCACCACTAAATCCCACATTTATAATGCCGGGCTCAAAAGCAGGTCAATACTAATGCCCATTGGGAAATCTATATATTACAATATATGCCTTCTAAAAGTAACTATTAATATCCATTTCTTGGTAAACATCTCGGTGCATCTTTATAATCATGTAAAGAAAACAACTGATAATCTTTTTACTCATACAGCTCTGATTTTCTCAAAGCAGAAGGCACTGTTAAAAACTGTTTAAGATGAGAAGAATTCTGAGATATCTGGAGTAAATACAATCTAACTAATAACTTTGTCATATCATGACATAACACAAATCAGCAGTATATTACACTTACAGTACAATTTGTAATCCAGTAGTCTTTTTCTACAATGTTAAGTTGATAGATTGTTTTAGCCAGTAATACTACAGCAGTCCAGAACTGACATATCACAATCATACAGGGCCATGCTCCAGTTATAGGTAGGAAAACAGCTAGCAATATTACATACACTGCACTAATGGCTGAAACCTGTAATGTAGAATATCTTGATTATCTAACCATTTTCAAAATTTTACATCATAGAAGTTATAATTTCTATTTCAGTTTCAATCATAAAAACTTAAAAATCTTAAGAATGCTTATACAACACTTTTTTTTTTAATTAAAAGTATACAAGTAACATTTCTTAAAGAAAATTCAGTAACAGGTTTTCTATACAGTGTTTTTCCCTACAATTCTCACCTCATGTACAGCCACCATTATAATAACAAAGACAACTACTTTAAATATGTGTAACTCCATCAATCTCCAAAACAATGCTGACAAAATCTTCCACCATTCACTACACAGCTTCCATACTTTGTTCCAACAATCTGTTAGTTTTCTTCTCCATTCTGTTCAAAAGCAGACATCAAATGTGTAATACAAACTATAACACCTGCCCAATCTAAATCATATGCAAAAATTTCATTTATTTGTAAAGATGTGTAATGAATATTCTTATGCTTTGGATACATTAGTTCATAGTTTTCAGAGGTCAAGAATTTCCTGTCTTACAGACTGTGGTCAAATGAGGTTAGTAAGATAAGCTACACCTTTTTCATACAAAAACAATTCATTGTTTCTCTAAGGAGAACTTAATAAGGTTTAATACAAATCCCAATACAAAATATTAAAAGTCTATATCAAGAAACTCCAACTACTAGGAAGTACATTCAATTTATATAAAAGGAAAGTAATTCGACAAAATAAAAAAATATGACTTGTATGACTTCTCTTCTCTCCTTCACATGAAATTTCATTGGTCTCTGACTTAGAAACCTTGGTAAAGAACGAATAAAATAGAACTCCTAGATTGCCTGATTTACTCAGAAACCTTGGCAAAGAACAATTAAAATGGAATCCCTTGGTGTATGAGAGTGATTTATATTGCACTTCTACCGTTGTAAGTTACTATTGACTTTTTTTTGTGAAGTAAACTAAGTCCAACTGTGATGGGCATCTTGGTTGGTAGTCTGGTTGGACATGTACAACTTTATTTTGTACCATCCTGTGTATCTGATATTAACGGAGGTTCTGTTTGTAAGACATATACATGTACAACTTACTTTTAGTTTTGATATGGACTTTGTTATCAGCATCAGTTGTAGTACCAGCCTCTGTATCTGATATTAACGGAGGTTCTGTTTGGAGGACATATACAACTTATTTTAAGCTTTGACAGGGAATCTGATATAGTTTATCAGCATCAGTTGCAGTATCACCCTCTGTATATGATATTAAAGGAGGTTCTGTTTGGAGGACATACACAGCTGATTTTTAGTTTTGACATAGCAACATCATTTGCAGTATCACCCTCTATATTTGATACTAAAGGAGGTTCTGTTTGGAGAATATACATCTATACAACTTACTTTTATTTTCAATATGGACTATGATATCAACATCACAGGCAGTACCAGTCTCTGTATCTGATATTAATGGAGGTTCTGTTTGGAGAATATACATCTATACAACTTACTTTTATTTTCAATATGGACTATGATATCAACATCACAGGCAGTACCAGTCTCTGTATCTGATATTAATGGAGATTCTGTTTGGAGGATATACATCTACACAACTGACTTTTATATTCAATATTGACTTTGTTATCAGCTACAGTTCCACCCTCTGTATCTGATATTAACAGAGGTTCTGTAGGGAGGATATATACAACTGATTTTTATTTTTGATATGGACTCTGATATCAACATCAGTTGTATTACCACCCTCTGTATCTGATATTAACTGAGGTTCTGTTTGGAAGACATATATAACTTACTTTTAGTTTTGATATGGATTTTGTAATCAGCATTAGTTGTAGTACCATCCTCTATATCTGATATTAACTGAGGTTCTGTTTGGAAGACATATGCAACTTACTTTTAGTTTTCATATGGACTTTGTTGTCAGCATCAGTTGTATTACCACCCTCTGTATCTGATATTAACTGAGGTTCTGTTTGGAAGACATATGCAACTTACTTTTAGTTTTCATATGGACTTTGTTATCAGCATCAGTTGTAGTACCATCCTCTATATCTGATATTAACTGAGGTTCTGTTTTTAAGACATATGCAACTTACTTTTAGTTTTCATATGGACTTTGTAATCAGCATCAGTTGTATTACCACCCTAAGTATCTGATATAAACTGAGGTTCTGTTTGGAGGACATATACAACTTACTTTTAGTTTTGATATGGACTTTGTTATCAGCATTAGTTGTATTACCACCCTCAGTATCTGATATTAACTGAGGTTCTGTTTGGAAGACATATACAACTTACTTTTAGTTTTGATATGGACTTTGTTTTCAGCATCAGTTGTATTACCACCCTCTGTATCTGATATTAAGGGAGGTTCTGTCTGATGCCCATCTGTTTCTTCCTCTTTACTATAAAATTCACAAAAATTCATTATAAAAAATAAATATATCCAGTCCCACATTTTTAACACATTCTTGATTTTTAAACCTTTAAAAAAAAATTTCCAAACATTTGAAACTTTTCAGAAAATAAGTAATTTTTCTGTTATCCCCTTGACAAAGGTCATGTTCAGTTTTCAAAGGCTACATTTTAAAGTTTTTCATAGGAAGACACAACAAGCATTTGTTTGGTAAATAAAAATTAATTCAATGACAATTACATCATGACTGTTTTTTATTTCAGTAAGTGACATATGTGTGAACACCCTGAACACAATTTTGAAAAGGGACCATCTAGTACCTCTTCACCACATGTTTGGTCTAGACTGTCCCAATAGTTTAAGAATTTTTTTTCACTTATCTTTCATAAAACCCTGTGCTCAAAAGAGTTCCAGTTTTCATGACACTACTAAAAGTGAAATATAATGAAAGAAGAATGTGTCCATGTGACGTGGATGCCCCCATTTATAAATATGCAAGAGTCAATGTACTAATTCAAACCTATCGATGTTTTCTTTTCTTTGTAACTTCAAAAAGTAATAGAGTGTGCAAAACAGCGAACTTGCCAATTCTCAATGTATTAAGGGGCATAACACAAGAACGATGAAAGTGATGCCACTCATATTCAAACTTGATCAGTGTTTGGTTGTAATAAGCATTGTGTACAAGTTTCATAACATTTGGTTGAAGCAAAGCAAAGTTAGAGTTCGGAAACAGCAAATTTGGCAATTTCTCAATTTATAACAGACATAACTCAAGAAAGGCAAAAGTGGTGCCTCCCAAATTCGAACTTGATCTGTGTTTGGTGATTATAAGCATTGTACATGTATAAGTTTCATAACATTTGGCTGAAGCAAAGTAAGTTAAAGTCTGAAAACGGCAAATTCAGCAATTTTTATATTTATAAAGGGACACAAGATGAGAACGGTGAAAGTGTACCATCCAAATTTGAACTTGATAGAATAGAATATATAAATTTTATTCTCGGGTGTCTGGTAATATCATTCTTGCACTTTCACTGGTATTTGACTAAGTGTAGAAAAAGGAGAATAATCAGAAAACTTGAAGTATATCTATGGTTGTATAATGAATTGGTTAACCTTTACTCCAAAATCTTTTTCATTTCATTTGTAAATGTTGATTTTTTTAAATTCAATCAAGAGAATTATTAGTGTTTGTATATCACAACAAAATCATACATACACATGAAGTGTAAGAATATAATATACATACACATATCTATCTATGCTACTCATCGCAAGGAAAGGTTTGTGGAAATAATGGACTTGTAATATTATCACGATAAGGAAACTGGTGGGTGTCAATAACTTCACAAATAAAGTAGCTGTGTTAAATTGTTCCAATCCTATGTCAGCTAACCTGGAAATAAAAATCATACATCTTTATTCAATCATTTCTGCTTCCCACTTGTTTCAGTTTAATGAACTTACTGATCTTTGACTTTAAATAACAGTGAAAACTTGACACAACAGAAGCAAGATTGACCCATGATGACCAATCAACTGGTTTCAAGTTCATATAAAATTACTGTTAATTGGATCCCAGAGACAAGAAAATGTTTTAAAATTTGACAAACCATTATATAAACTGTTGCATCAATTCCTGATAACAGGTTAAATTATCAGACCAACGATTTTGGAACAACATGAATAAAGGAAGGCCAGGTCTGGGTTCTTATTTTTTTTCTCAAGATATTCCCAGTATTGACAAATCAAATTGTTAAAAATCAAAATCTGAGGAAACCTTCAGTAGTTTCTAGAAATGTCAGTTTGAAGCCCGGTGAACTTTCTTAAAATCAGCTTACACTGTGTCAGAGAGTTTGGTTCCTTTTCTCCAGTAATCGGGGAAGTCACTAAACTGGTAAGTATACAAAATTATCAATACTGCCATAGAATAGATAATAACTATCCACCAGAATAGAAACATGGTCAACCTCCATAGTCTGTAACTTAACTGTAAGAAATATATTAGTCTGTTACTATATTAAAACAGAACACTATAAAGGGATGCTGCAAAGTCATTACAATATAAAATGCAATCACCCTGCCAATTTATTTTTAAAATTCTTTGTTTTTAAAATTTTACCAGGCAAAAAGAAAAGATGAAAACTATGCATACTGAAAATTATTTTTTTTAATCCATTTGAGCCAACATTGGTTTTTCAATAACTGGGAATCAAAATTTATGTACAGAATTAGAAAACTAACAATTTCAAAGGTCCAATATGTGGAATCCAATAAATCAAAATAAGTATCTTATTTCTGATTTTCTTTTAATAAAGAAAAATAGCACTTATATAAAACAGTTTACAAAGTCTAATGTTCCAAGGGAGATAAATCATACCTGGAAAGTCAGAACAAAGAATAGGAACAAGATCATGTAAATAATTCTGTAAATAACCACTTCCTGTACAGAGATCAGCAACATCATCCCAGCACACACCAGTATCCAGTACTTGGTTAATACACACCAAATATAATTTCCTGCAAAACATTCCAATAATACTGCTTATTTTGAAATACATACAATTTTTGATGTTTTGAGTCAAAGAAAATTTGAATCTGGAATCTTGATATACAGATTCTAAACAGAGACCATTATGTTATTAAAGTATTTATCAGGGTTAAATTAATTTTGGAACAAATCATTAAGTAAATGTTCAGTATTATAATTATATAAAGCATGTTAATTTTAAGAAGAAATTCAAAGTATTGAAAACATCAGTGATAGCAAAGAAATTTTGCAATTTATGCAATAGTTTACATTAGAAATTAGCACCACACATTGGCAATAAATAAACTGTTAAGTACAGTAACAAGTATAGTGTTAATATAGGTGAGACAAAAACATGCTGATGTGAGACGACAGTTTTACAAGTATAGTTACCATAGCTGATCTCCTGAATAAAACATCTTTGAAGAAGAATGATTTAAAATGTGAATTCTTTGTTGGTTCCTGACTTAATCTATACAACTGAATCAGCGTCACCAATTTCTCAAGCCTCTGATTATCTTACCTGTTCACTGCATCCAATTAAAACTTAACTAAATTTTTTTACAAACAACATTTCACAAAAACCACAAACTTTATTTGTCCTCACAAACAAATGTGCCAACATTTTATGTTAAAACAAATACCACTCAAAACTTGGTAAGAGTGAAGCTGACAGTAATATCCTACCTATTTTTTTCATAGTGCTACTGTCATAACCATCAATGCTATCCCTTCTGGAAGGAAAACCTGTGTGAACATGCAAATTAATATACTGACACATTTAACTGTCTTGTAAACACTGAATATTCAAATAAATCTTTTTCAAAGAGAATCCTGATAGGCTATGTTATGTGTGGTCTTCAGAACCATAGCATATTTAAAGTGAAGTATGTATTTTTTTTTATAATTACAAACAAAAAATCAGCTCAATATTTGCAATTTCAAAGATTTTTTAATTGGAGATATCTTTCCCATGAGCATCTTTGGTGTAAAAGCCTTTCCCATTGAATATTTGATTTGTATTTACCATATCTGTAGGTTTGAATATTTTTATGCAATTATGCATTTGTGGGAAAATATGGATGACCCATGTACACAGGTGTTAACTAACAGTTCCAGTTTGACTAAGAAAATCCTCTAATACATTTGTCTTGTTTTTGAAATATTTTGTTTAGTTTGTGTATCAAGATTCTCTTCTTTAAGAAACTCTGTTGAGACCACCATGGAAAGTATAATTTCAAATCTGTTAACTACAATAAAAAAATAATAATAGTAGGTTAGATGTGGTTGTTTTGACTTTTGTTAGTTCATAGTTATTTGAAAGCAACATCTTAACTGACCTTTAGGGTAACTTAAAAAATTCCTGAATGATAATCTCAACACAAATGAAATAGTCATATAAAAATTGAATAAAAATTGTTTGATTTTTTAAAAGGAAATTTGAAGATATGCAATTTATAAGAAAGTAAAACTGAATTTGTTAGTTTCAATTATTTTTTTAACTTTTAAACTATGGACTTTTGTAATCTCTAAATAAAACTATATAAAAATTTTATAATACAGTTTGACTCAGAAAATCCTCTAATACATTTGTCTTGTTTTTGAAATATTTCATTAAGTTTGTGTATCAAGATTCTCTTCTTAAAGAAACTGTTGAGACCACCATGAAAATCTGTTAACTACAATTAGAAAATAATAAGTAGAAGGTTAGATATGCCTGCTTTGACTTTCATCAGTTCATACTTATTTGAAAGCAACTTCTTAACTGACCTTCAGGGTAACTTAAAAAATTCCTGAATGTTAATCTAAGGCATAAAACCTCAACACAAATAAAATAGTCATTTAAAAAAAATGAATAAAAATTGTCTGATTTTTTTAAAAGTAAATTTGAAGACATGCAATTTATAAGAAAGTATAACTGAATTTGTTTGTTTCAATTATTTTTCTAACTTTTAAATTATCGACTTTTGTAATCTCTAAATAAAACTATATAAAAATGTAAACTGTTTAACTGAATTTTGTGGAAAAAAAAATTACCAATAAAAATTTTAACAATTATAATAAACACACGCACAATATGTAATTTCAAATTCTAACTTCTACATGGAAACAACTCCAAGGAACTGTGTCAATATATTTTGAATTATTCCCACAACCATTTAAACATTTGTAAATAAACTCAAATTTAACCAACTAGCTCAAAGCAAGGTTATCTTCATTTCTCCAGTAAACATTCTGCGACATAATTTCAAAATTTATTCCAAGTTAACAGTTTTTGTTGCTTCAGATAATAAAAACTAAATGCTACAATTTTTAGAAAAGATAAATAAACGACACAAGAAACCATTTCTGAAAATTTTAAAAATTTCGACATTGAATTCCATTGTTTTAAATGAAAACCAAATTTTCCTTTAATTGTGATTAAGATTCTTATTACATTGAGCAACAATAATCATGTTTTTACCCACATTTTCAGTACATATCATACAAGACCAATTAAAGTTGATAAAATAAAAAATATAAAAGCTGAAGTTGCTAAACTTTGTATAATGTTCATTAAATCTAACTTTCAACTTGATTTGATATGGAAGAAAATGCAGATTTTTTTTTGGCTAAAAACAAAGAAAACCTTTCATACCAACTTATTCTGTGTACATTAACTATGGGTGAAAATATGTTTAAATCTTCAAATCTTGTTGAAAAGAAATATATTTACTAAGACTTGTCAATCTATTGTACAGAGAAATTTTAAATAAAGGCATAAAAGCAATAATATTATGTCAACCAAACAAAAGTACACCCATTCTTAATGATGTATGTGTCAGTAAAAATTGTTAGTCTTACGTATATAATCCATATTCCTCAAGCGAATCCAATTACCTGTCAGTTTGTAAATGTTTATATTATATTATTTCAAAATTGAATATTTGAATTCTATTAAAACTACTAAAGACCCATAAAAATGTGTCAAAAAGATCTAAAAGCTTTAACATATCAACCATTAATGCAAGAACTGAATAGGCTTAGTTAGAAGACAAACATAAAAAAAGCAAAAATAAATTTTAAGCAGGAAAGAAAGAATTTATCATTCCTGAAATTAAATTTTCAGAGACAAAATAAAACATTTTCATATTTTCCTTCATTTGATCAATCATTTATGCAAGAACTGAATAGGTTTAGATAGAAGACAATTAAAACTAGTGACTCCAAGTACCCTGTATTGCCCACCTGGACTTCATCTGCACATCAACAGAATAAAATGTTTGTTTTGTTATGATATTGTAATTATTATATTATTTATCTTGGCCTAATTTGTTTTGTGTGGCCTTATGACATGTATAATATGCTTACATAATACTTATAGTTGTTTACCAAATAATGTTATAACTGCGCAGTTTAGAAATCACTGCAACAATAATAGATACTGATGGAATGATTAGAACTTTCTATTTGACTTACCTAATAATTCTTGAATGATTATAATATACAATGTGTAATTCAAATTCTACCGTATTCTAGAAGGATCCTTTCTACAAAGTTCTATGAATTTCCATAGTAACTATATATACGGATAAGAAAGTTAGACTTTCAGAACAGATCAGATCAGACATTAACATTCTTGTGTTCTCAGATGTTGGATTGACACACTTTTATTTACGTTACACACATCATACTAGATTGTGACTGATTGGATATAATATTCTGTTTGGATTCCTGCAACAGTGACGTGAAGAATTCCGGATAAAGAAAAGACAAAGGATCGGACATATATATTTTAAACAGTTAAGTTGAAATTTCATTTTGTATAATATTTTTTGTAAACTTGTATATAATAAATCTTGTTAAATTTGATTATTGATTTGTGTCTTTTGTTGGCTACAATTCAATGGTGATTTCCGGCCGTAACAGAAATTGGGGGCTTGTCCGGGATAACGTTAATATCTTATTAAAAATTTCTCAGTATTTCTCATGGAAATTACCGGTAACGACAGAAAACTTTGGTATTATTGTTATTAAATGTTCTATGACAACTAACATAAAAAATTATTGATGTCCTGATGAAAGAAACACTTCGTCTTTCCTTTTAATTATATTCTAACAGAGTTCGCGTAAATCGTCGGTCCTGTCGGTCCTGACCGCCAAAATTCGAGTGGGACCAGTATTTTGATCGCTAGTGGCGGTCCGATGACCGATGCAAAAACGGCCGTTGCAGTTCTCCTGTCGGTTCATTTTTTACCTCGGTCATCAGATATATCCACCGCTAGTTAGATTTCCGCTACTATAATAATAAGTTTTATTTTCCAAATTATAGGGCCCATAAAGAGCATAACACAAACAGTACAATAACAAAACATTACAATGTAATTAAAAGAACATATAACTTATAAATTGAATGTCAACTGTATGAGGAAAGGATCAGTGATCAAAGGGAGATAATAATGATATTAAATATTCATATTTTTTTGGTTTTCCTTAGTTTCTACTGGTTTCCGGATTTTATTTTAAACAAACCAGTTTCGAGTATTTTCTATATGATTTCTTTCTGGGGCGACCAAAGAACAGTCCCTTGAAGCCAAAAAGTCAAAAAGGGAGATATATGAACGGGAACGGAGAGCAGACCGGTCTTTCTCTGCCAATTGGAAAGAGAAAAGGCAATGGCTTCAGTACGATACCGAAGCAAAACAATGACGTGTTCATTATGTATACGCTACTTTAAAGTCTTTTCCGGCAACAACACTACAAGGCGGTATGAAAATTTAAAAAAATAAAAACTTATTCTTGACAGGATGAAGCAATTTCAGATTGAGTTTAATCATAGAACATGAGAAATCAAAGTGTCTCCAAGACTATATTAATATTAATAAAACGATGTTTCTTTGAAATATGCGATTAAATTTTTTTTCAGGCTTAAATTGACATATTTTGTAGGTCCTGCAAAAATTTTGTAGGACTGACAGAAAAACTGGCTTTGTCAGTCCCATGACTGACAGGCCAAATAAAGTTTTCGCGAACTGTTCTAAATAATATAATAAATTCAAACATACATTTAATTAAAGTTTTACGGCAATTTCCAATAGATATGAGATTGTAGGGATATGGGATAAATTTCAGGGAGACGTGATTAAACACTGGAAAATCATGATTGGTCAACCTACATTCCACCAAAATATACTTGTTAAATGCATTATACCGTGTTCTCTGATCTTACTTAAATATCATGCAAACTAAATCTATTTGCTGTTTCCATTATACTGTATTTTACTATGCAATTACTTATCAGTCAGTATACCTGAGTCTTGGGGATCTACGAACACATTCATAAATACATTTGTTTGTTTTTAACTAAAACTGTCATTAAATTATATCAATTTGTAATTGGTCAAATTCCTACTCTAGATAATTTTTTATTTAAAATAATACCAACTAAATCTTTAAAAAATAATTTTCCGTTTCGTTTAGTCAACGTTTTACATTTCCATGCAAAACAACAAGAAAAACACAGGAAAGCAAACAAATCTGTGCAAAAAGAAAGAAAATATGACCCATCAGGAAATTTAACCTTATATACATACTGAAGAAAGTTGATGGGGATTTGGGATCCTCTGTTTTGGGTACATTATCCAACTGATATCCACTTCCATATATAAATCCTCTTCTTTCCCTCATATACTGTCGTAATGTCAACCAGAACATTGCTGTAAACAAAATCTGCAATAGAAAATAAAACTAACACTAACTGAAAGCAACAGTTATTATACTGATATTTTTATAACAACAGTATTTAGATCTGATGTAGGAGTTTCTAATAATTTATAGAGCTCAGAGTTGATGACTTTGACTATTGTTGTCTTACCATGAAATCAACATGATTTAAATAAATCAAATCCACAGGTTTGAATACTTTTACATTCATATAACAAAAGGCTATGTGAAACATTTGCTGTTAACAAGGAGTCTGTGTGAATTCAGTGACTTGATACCAAACCCTTGTTTCATTATGTTTTTAAACATCCCATTTAAAAATCAAATAGAAAATGAACTGTATGTAAAAATTCATAAAATTAAAAATAAAATCATCTTTAAAATCAAGGATTGTTCTAGGTATTTTTCATTCACTAGGTATACCTGAACAGCAAGCTGTAAACATGGATAAGTGAAAGTCTTCAGTCCAATCTCATCTAATTTAACACCATTTACTGTGGTTGGAAGCTCAGTTCTCAAGTTCATACCAAAAACATATTGTATGATCAACAAACCCTCTCCATAGAACATTATGAGTGGTGACAAACACAGACAAAGCTGCCGAGATTTAGGTATCATCCAAATCAGACAGGCTCCTAACAGTAAAACAAAGGTTAACCAACTGTGAAAGGTTATACTCCATGCCTGAAATATAATTCTAGCAGTTATTAAATTAAAAATAGCCATAAATATATATCATTAAGTATTAGTAAAATGAAATTTAAGTGCTCTAAGGATATATATATATATGTATAATGATATGTTAAACACTTTGTCTCTAAAAACCAAATGCAGAAAACTAAACTATACTTTAAATTTGCTAAAAAGTTTTGAATATAAATTTGACTTAAAAATTGAAAAAAAGTTTCGAGCACTCCATGAATTCATTCAATCCTCAAATTCTAGGAGTTTCACTTTATTATTTTCAATCTACAATTGAACTAAACATAAAACTCTATCTAAGGCCAAACCAAATTAATCTTTAGTTCTCTGGATTTCGCCTCTCCAATTTTTGGATTATGTAAATTCCAAGAAATTTTATTTGTTGCTTCATTTTGCGAAAAAACTGAAAATTTGCCCAAAATCTTCAATATTCATGAAATTAAAAATAAAGATTGTTCGCCTGCTCCTAAAATTTTGTAAAAATTTGGATTTTTACCCATTCTTTGGAAAATTTTTGTTAAAAAAAATGTGTGTCAAATGTAAATTTGATATTTATCCGCAAAAACTAGTCCTCAATAAATAAAAATTCAAATTACACTCGCACCTATTTTTGCCATCCTATCAAGTCCCAACTGGCTCAATGGTTTCAAACAAGAAGCTCTTTCCCTGATTATTCCACTTGGGTCCTATGTTAAACATTGTTCGGCTTTGGTGGCCATGTTTGATGACGGGTGCTGTCACAGCATATAATTCTGAAAGAGGACCAACTAAGGACCTGCTCTGGTGGCCATTTTAGATGGTGGGCAGGGTCATCGGATATATTTCTGAAAGAGAACCACCAAAGGACCATTGCTGCTATGTTTTGTTCCAATTGGTCCAGTGGTTTCAGACAAGAAGATCTTTAAGTCAATTTCCCATAAGGTCCTATGTTAAACTATGTTCGACTCTGGCAGCCATCCTGGATGACTGGTGGGGGTCATTGGATATAATTCTGAAAGAGGACCACCTAAGGACCATTGCTGCAAAATTTTGTTCCAATTGGCAATGTGGTTTCAGACAAGAAGATCTTAAGTAAATTTCCCATAGGGTCTTATGTTAAACTATGTTGGCTCTGGCAGCCATCTTGGATGATGGGCATGGGTCATGGGATACATTACTGAAATCGGACCACCTAAGGACCATTGCTGCCAAGTTTTGTTCTATTTGGCAAAGTTGTTTCATACAAGAAGATCTTTAAGTAAATTTCTCATAGGATCCTATGTTAAACTATGTTCAGCTCTTGGGGCTATCTTGGATGATGCGCTGGGTTATCGGATACAATTTTGAAAGAGGCCCACCTAAGGACCATTGCTGCCATTTTTGTTCGAATTGGCCCAGTGGTTTCAGAGAAGATCTTTAAAGGAATTTTTACAAGGAAGATGACGACAGACTTTTGGGCCAGGTGAGCTAAAAATCAATTTACTGTGGCCTAAAAAATTTTTGTGTAAAAATATTACTCAAAATCTTAACATTCTCTATTAATACCTAATATCTTACACTTTATTACATTGGAAAAAGTATTGAAGTTACATAAGACCTGAAATTGGGACAACTTTTTTAACAAATAGATACTAAAATTTTCCAATCTGGCAATCTCAGGGTTCATACACATTTTTTACCACAAAATTCAAGGACATTTCAAGGACTTTAAAGGACCAATTTCCAAATTTTCAAGGACCAGAAATCAACTGATATGAACAATTTAAATCCATATGGTTATGACCTATATGTAATTGTAAGAGAGGAAACATTCTTTAGTTTAATTAAAGGTTTAATTTGAACAATGAACATTAATTTTATGTTTGAAAGAGTTAAATAGTGTCTTGTAGCTCCTTCATTTTCAGGTCGATTTCAGCTACTACTTTTTCAACCGAGAATTTACATTTCCCAGGCATGTCATCAACGTTCTTTCGAACTACTTTCAGTTTTGGTTTGCTCACTGTGACTAAAATTCATAGGCAAAATACATTTAATCAAGTAAATGAAAGATGTTTTATTAGTTAAAGTTAATTTAAGTTACCAAAAAATCAATCTGGATCGTTTAATTACTAAAATTTTTACGCAAAGTCAGATTTATTTCTTGACCGCATCACAGAAATTACTACGCACCGGTTTCACAGAAAAAGAGCTATGTTTAGAAAAGGGAAAATACGCGAAACTTATATAAAGTCTTGACAAAAATACCAATAAACGCGAGACTGAGTGATCTGAAAACGAATTAAAAACACTTTTATGACAGAAAATTTAACATAGTTTTTCAAGGAGTTTCAAGGATCTCCTTTGAATTTCAAGTACTTTCAAGGCCTTAATTTCCAATTTTCAATTTCAAGTACTTTCCAGGTTTTCAAGCACCCGTGCGAACCCTGCAATCTGGAACGATTCAGAAAAAATCCATTCTGATTGGTTGTTGTCTTACTGATGCTGCATTATTTCTTAGTGTTTTTTATTAGCCTCTGGTTCAATCATACTGGTAAATACAGATCTTACATTTAATCATTTCAATCAATCTAATGATTCTTTACAAACTAAATATTTAAAGGCCAACAAGATTGCTACGCTTAGCCATATGTCCCGCACCACTACAGAATCAGTTTGCACAAGAAGTCCCAAAACTCCTATAAAATTTGTTGAATCAAAATGGCGGTATTGTATGCACATCTAAACTTCATAACAATAAATGTTACCAAATATGGAAGCTATTCGCCAAGCGGTTTCAGAGGAGATGCGTCCACAAGGTCTTCAATTTTTGATAAATGTTGAATATAGTCTAAGTCCCACAACTCCTACAAAATTTGTTGAATCAAAACAGTGGTATGTATGCACATCTACACTTCATAATAATAAATCCTACCAAATATGGAAGCAATCTGCCAAGCGGTTTCAGGAGATGCGTCCACAAGGTGTTCGTGACAGACAAATGGATGGTATGACAGACTGACGGATGGACAGATGGAAGGACGGATACCATTACCATGTCCCTCCATCGCTTTGCAATGGGGGACAAAAAATGTTAACCAATCTCAGCAACATATCAGCTGGTAACAACCTACCATCATTGCTATCAGAGCTAAAACATAACTCTGTTTCATAGCATAGACAAATACAGACATCAGGTATGGGCGTTTATCATTTTCTTTAGTCTTTCTCTTTTTGGTTGTTCCTGGGGTACCGTCAGCTTCATCAGAATCAGAATCAAAAGCTGCTGACATTGCTGGAGACCCCTCTTTTTCAAAGGTACTGTACGATGCATTATCTTGTTCAACTAAATGCTGTAAATAACATTATCATATAACTCTTTTATTATTTAAATATAGTAAAATACAGTTTGAAATACAGACCAACCAAGTTATTCATCATTAGACCTACAATGTATACTGTCAAAAAACTAAGTATGTTGCGAAACTGCTCATACAACAATAGAAACAAGTAAAATAAATGGAAATGGTGAGCGGTCAAAAGGGGCATAAAACGACTTAAATAAACAAAATACACCAGCCGAATAAAACCAAATAAAAAATCGTTAAAAAAAACAATAACAACCAAATTTAAGACTGCTCTGGGTTTCAAAGAGTTAACACCTTATAATTTTTTTTTGTTCATGCTCGTGATCAAGGCCATATTGGTCAAAACGTTGGGTAATTTAAACTTTTTAGTTTGGCTGTTGTTGGTTTTTTAAAGATTATGTATTTGGTTTTATTTGGCTTGTGTATTTTGTAAATTTAAGTTGTTTATGCCCCTTTTGACAGCTCACCATTTTCATTTATTTTCCTTGTTTTCTATACTGTCAAAGCATGTTTAAAGAGCACTTCTGCCTGTATCCCTGTCATGAACAGTTTGTAAATTAACCTCTGTGTAAAAGGCCTTTAATATATTTGACTGTGAGTATAAATTAGTACCACACACCTATGAACAACTGAAGCAGTACAAATTATAAAGAAACCTGACAAACATTGCTTTAACAGAATCTCAATTTGCATTTGGTATTTGTTAATAGATCTGAATTAATTTTCTTGATTAGAATTTCTATATTAAAACTTTGTTACAATGGAATAAAAGGATTTAAATATTAAAAATTTTTAAGGGTTCCATGGAACCCAGTGTCTTGCCTGCTTTTGCTGAAGTCTATGTTTTCAGTGTAATAGTTGAATGTATATAATTTTTCTCCACATGTTATTTATTGATCATAAAGAAGCTTCTGTCAAAGTTTGGTAAAAATCCAGGATGGTTTAAGAAAGTTATTAATGATTAAAAAACTTTAACCACAGCTTGAATGTTAATGTTGACGGCGCCGCCGACAGCGAAATGTAGGATCGCTGTCTCGTTTCTGCAACAAAAGTCACAGGTTCGACAAAAATTAACCCATAACCTTTAAACAAATCCAAATTAGCAAGTAATTATTTTTTTTATTTATAGTTATACTATAAATTCAGAAATTAATGCTCGTATTATTGATTTTTCCTTGTAATATTCTATTATATTTCTATTTTTATTACATTAATTACTAATGCATTATTGCTGATTTCATAAGATGATTCACAAAAATTAATCTGCATTATAATTTCCAAAACTAACAACATTTATAAATATACAAATAAAAATAATGCTCTGTAATTAGAATTGGTTATTCTGCATTTATTACAAGGTGAATATTGTTAATTGGGTTAATTTGTGCATGCAAGCATAGCAAGGTGAGCATGAAAATTAAATGACATATTAATAAAATAAATGTCCAAGCAAAAATAAGCTGAAATCCAAGTTAAAATATACACAAAACAAAAAAAAACACCACTTGGGATAAAAACTTTAGTGTGGACCTAGAATCTAGAAAGACAGAATCCAACTCTATCCTATAAATTTACATCAAGGAACAATCATATCTGTTAACTGTGACATTACAGGAATGGGTGTAATTTTGTCCACTATAATTAGAGGGCCACACACATTTAAACATATATTATATTTAACAATAATAATTAATTCACAGTGAGATTTGGTGGAATTTCTCTAATAATTAGTTACAATTTCCTAAAGATTCTGTCTTTTTCCATCTGTTATTTTTCTTGATTCTGTAAGATATTCATACAGCCTTTGACTATAACAGGTCTAGGTGGGAAATTATTTTCTATTCCTTCCTATTGTACTGGATGACTATAATACAAAAACCCAAAACAATACATGTAGGAATCATTTCTATTTTTATAAATAACTAGACGCTCCCATGAGCCTGTATCGCTCAGCTGTCCATCTTGACTGACAGCCTGGAACACTGCTGCCAAGTTCCAATTGGCTCACTGGTTTCAAACAAGATCTTTCAGTGAACTTTCCCATTAAGTCCTATGTTAAACCAAGTTCCTCTCAGGCAGCCATCTTAAATGGCAGACAGGTAATTGGATATACTTCTGAAAGACCACTTAAGGACTATTGCTGCCAAATTTTGTCCCAATTGGCCCAGTGGTTTCAGACAAGAAGATCTTTAATTAAATTCCCCATAGGGTCCTATATTAAATTATGTTCCGCTCTGGCGGCCATCTTGGATGACGGACTGGGTCATCGGATATAAATCTGGAAGAGGATCACCTAAGGACCATTGCTGCTAAGTTTTGTTCCAATTGGCCCAGTGGTTTTAGACAAGAAGATTTTTACGTAAATGCCCCATAGGATCCCATGTTAAACTATGTCCAGCTATGGCAGCCATCCTAGATCACAGGAGGGGTCATCAGATACATTTCTGAAAGAGGACCACCTAAAGACTATTGCTGCCAACTTTTGTTCCAATTGGCCCAGTGGTTTTTAGACAAGAAGATCTTTATGTAAATTTCCCATAGGGTCCTATGTTAAACTATGTTGGGCTCTGGCGACCAGCTTGGATGACGGACCGAATCATCGGATATATTACTGAAAGAGGACCACCTAAGGACCATTGCTGCCAAGTTTTGTTCCAATTGGCCCAGTGTTTTCAGAGGAGAAGATCTTTAAAGGAAAGTTTACAACGACGACGATGGATGACAGATGCCATGTGATGACAATAGCTCACAAGGGCCAGGTGACCTAAAAAGCTAGTACATCAGAACATCTAGACTTCTTCCAAAAATCTTTCATCTACCATATTTGGTTAAGTAAATGATGGATTATGAAACCAAATTTTACAACAAAAATTCTGATTTAGCAGCAAATAATTAATCACTTCCATCAAAATGTCAGCAAAAATAAAAAACTTAATTTATAAACAAAAAAGTACTACATCCATTAATGATTTGGATTTTCAGAAATAATCAGTTTTCACAAAAAGGGTAATCTCCATTTCATCACAATGAAAATACAATGCTATTTGGTTAAAACTTTCCAACACCAACTGTATTTACTAAGTGTTAAACTATTATCTACTATTCTGCAACAAAATCAAGATATAACTAGAGAAACTCAAAGATAAATTTCAACATACAACAAATAACATGCGCTTATAATATATTAAATGAACATCAAGCAATATAAGATATAATTAAACTGGAAATTCCACCCAACCTCTTTCTGGCTAAGATCCTGTAGGGCTACCTGTCTTTCTGAAGATTTTCTGGATTTTTTACTTCCACGAGTTCTTCCTGGTGATTCTTCTATGATAATTAGTTCCTGGAAAACAGGTTGACATGCAAAACAAAATAAAACATGAAGGACCACAATTCATGCATCTGTTAAAGCAATTTATTTGAGAATTTGTTTCTAGAAAGTATTTAAAACTTAAATTTTCTTTTAATTTTTATTTCAAATATGACTGACATTAGTTGTAATGTACTTGCAAATAAGAATTTGTTTCTACAAAATCTTATTTTGATAAACATTAAACTTCAGACCAACTAATTTCAATAATAGTATGCAATTATTAAACAATCGAGTAAGAACATTGTTCCATTAAAATAAATTTAACACACAATAAAATAAAAAACAAATTCAACCACAAGACCTTAGGGCTGGTAGACGTAAAAATTAATATACTTAAATATGACCAGACTATAATAGCTTGCAGAAAAATGTAATTTTTACTAGACCAATTGGACTAGTGATTCATAAATTTCCACCTAGTGGCTACAGGTGCAGATTTTCTTGTAGTACATCAAGTTAAATATCTCAAATAAAATGTGCTTTATTATATAAACAAAATGCATTAAATAATTAAAACACATGCAATATCACAAATCTTGAAATCACATGTTATTTGCATATCGATTGTGTTTATTGCTATGGTGATAAACAGCCACACTTTCTATATAAATGACAAGATAAGATTTTCTGACAAATTTTTATTGCATGTATTGTAAAAAAAAATATATCTTATTTTGTAAAGTGTAAATAAGAAAAGGAAACATCTCAAATTTTTCAGATTTGAATGAAATGCAACAATGGAAAGAACATACAAGATGAAACAGGCAAAATATTAATGACATTTATACATAAGAAACATTAAAAACTGAAAACTGAGATTAGAATACCAAAAATTAAATTCCAACCAGTCATCAAAAGTTGACCCATTTCAAATTTATTATGAATTGCCTCCCCTGGATTTAAATTAGGGCTATAAGGACAAAATGAAAATATTATAATATACCAAAACAATATTGTTTATTCCTGCAATAAATGAATTTACCTGTTCACCTGTTTGGGATCACATATCTGGTCATTTATAAAATTAGGATAAACACAATTTGATCGGTAAAATCTGTATATATAGCAAGGTGCAATGTGCATTAACAAAGGCTTAGCCATCAAAATTTTGGGAGGTAATCAATCTTGAATTTAATAAAATAATAGTTAATGGAATTATGAGACACACACACACACCACTTTATGTACTCCTTTCATTGTAGAAAAAAAATATTCAACAAATTTTATTAATGTCATCAATAAGAAAACTACTATGCAAGCTGTCAGCAGATCAAGTAGCCAAGAGGTAAAATGACAATTTAAATGTATATATTACCTTACGATGTAACCAATGTCTACATTCTACTGCCAGAGTATAGTATAAGAGGAGTATGACACCGGGATTCACAAACCATGGCCACTGACTGGAATTATGGAACTCTACTGACCAAGTCTTGTTGCAATCAGTCTTTACAACTCCAGTCAATCCAATTACTCTGTAATTTCCCATGAAAATCACATGTATAATAATCATAATACCTAGGCAAACTATAAAGTTGAAATAAAATGCACTTCTGTCTATTTAAAAACTCAAAAATATCTTTTTTACCTCTACCACTTTACTATAATTACTTGACCTAACTCCATTCAAAAACTGGTATACAATTATAGAACTGGAAGCTCTGCAGAAGGCTATACAACTCCAGATACTAAGAAATATTCTATAAAAGTTAGGACCTAATCAAATTGGTACTTTTAAATGTAAGTTTTCTTAAATACATGTTTTCTATTCTTTGTCTTAAACTTGGACACACATTATTTAGAAGGGTCCAACTAATACAGATAATACATGTAATTCAAATTTGAGCATCTTGTTTAGTTAAACTTACCTTGCAACTAAAGAATCTGGATCTACAAACTCCTGGAAGAATTGAAACTGGTACAAATGTAGGACACACAGGTGAAGGCCACTCCATACTAGTACAACAAATCTAAATAAAGCAAACTTGCGTCCAAGAGAATTATAAAATGCCCACCATGTCGATATGTATAGAAAAGAAAGAAAGTAAAATGCTCCTAATGCTGAAGGCACTATAATTCCACTAGCTGCCAAAAATAACACCACCAAAAACTCGCCAAAGAACTGTAAAAATGCTTCAGTTTTCCTACGGCGGGTTTTGGTAACAGATGTTGGTAGTTCTGTCTCTTGGTCTGTTGGTACTTTGAGAAATTTATAACATATAACAAACACCACAATCGCTGTAATGAGCACTGCTACATCTGGTAGTACTAATCGGAGTACATTGATGAATGGTACATCATCTAATCTGGAAAACAAAACTAGAGGCTCTAAAGAGCCTGTATGGCTCACCTGCATTGAACTTTTCATCTTGAGCAGGACTAAAGATTTGGCTGGTTTTTCTATAAGGTTCTATGTTAAACTAAGTTCGGCTTTGGCAGCCAAGATGGTTGACAGTCTAGGTCAATGGACACATTTCTAAAAGAGAACCATCTAAGGACCATTGCTACCAAGTCTAGTTCTAATTGGCTTACTGGTTTCAGACCAGAAGATTTTTGAGTGAATTTCCCATAGGGTCCTATGTTATAGTTCGGCTGTGTCGGCCATCTTAGTTCAAATTCCACGAAATCAGAAAATTCTGAAAGAGGACCTCCTATGGACCATTGCTGCAAAGTCTGGTTCCAATTGGTCAAGTGGTTTCAGACAAGAAGATTTTTCAATGAATTTTCCCATAGGGCCTTATGTTAAACTAAGTTTGGTTGTGGCAGCCATCTCAGTTGACAGTCCAGGTCATTTGACATAATTCTGAAAGAGGACCATATAAGGCCCATTGCTGCAAAGTCTGGTTCCAATTGGTAAAGTGGTTTCAGACAAGAAGATTTTTCAATGAATTTTCCCATACGGCCCTGTCTTTAACTAAGTTTGGCTGTGGCTGCCATCTTGTTTAACAGTCTGGGTCATCAGACATCATTCTGAAAGAGAATCTTCTAAGAACCATTACTGCCAAATTTGGTTGAAACTGGCCTTGTAGTTTCATAGAAGAAGACTGTTGAAATTCATCCCCCCCTTTTTCTATTTTTAGTAACAGCAGCCATGTCAGTTGGAAGTCGGGGATGCCAGACATAAGTTTGGAAAGGGGCCACCCAAGGACCATTCCACTTAAGTTTGGTTCAAATTGGCTCAGTGGTTTCAGAGGAGTTGACGAAAAAGTAAAATTCCCATAGGCTCAATGTTTAACTAAGTCCAACCATGGCAGCCATGTTGGATGGCGTTCGGGGAAACTGAACACACATTTTAAAAGGGGCTATCCAAGGACCATTCCAACAAAGTTTGGTTCAAATTGGCCTAATGGTCTCAGAGAAGATAACGAAAATTTTAAAATTCCCATAGGGTCCAAGGTTACACTATGTCCGACCATGGCAGCCATATTGGATGGTGCCCGGGAAAACCGAACACAATTTTTAAAGGGGACCATCCAAGGACCATTCCACTTACGTTTGGTTTAAATTGGTTCAGTGGTTTCAGAGGAGTTGATAAAAATGTGAAAAGTTTACGACAACGACATACGACGACGACGGACGCAAAGTGATGAGAATAGCTCACATGGCCTTTTAGGCCAGGTGAGCTAATGATACGATTTATTTTTAAAATCTCTACAAAATAACTCTACTTTGTGACTATCAAATGAATTAGAGTAACAACAAAAGCTTTTGGAAAGAATGCATGTTCACTCAGTATCACTATGAATCATAAAAGGCTCAGAAAATCCATTACAGAAAAACATTTATCCTTAAAACTACAGCTAAGTTATTATATAAAATATTAGAGAAGCTCTTTGACTTTACACACTAAGATTTGCAGACACACTTCAATTTTGTAAATAAAATGACCACAAACATTTTTAAATAAATTAGGTATCGGATGATTATACAGTGAGATAATGAAACAATCTATCCCCATTCCTTATGCACTTTGCTAAAGGCTTACAGCTTATAACAGTTGGATAATGTAAGGCAGGAAATAAATGTAAACAAAATCGATAATCACTTTATTATGGTCATGCTTCATACCTACTATGAATAACTTGTGACCTATTGTTGCTAAGAACTTGGCAATGAAAAGTTTCTATAGTATGCAGAGTCAAAAATGTAAGGTGGCATATAACTGTTACACAGAAACTGGCACCAAACTTTTAACTCGCTATGGTCATAGTTCACACCAACTATGAACTAGCTGCATCTTATAGTTGCTGGGAAATTTGTGACAAAAACCTTCTGTGATGGAAAGACAGACAGCAGGTTTGAACCTGTTTACCCCTAAATCTTCATATAAATACATTTTGATAGGTTGACTACGAATCCACTCCATACATGTGTTCCTAGAGGAAGTATATGTCCTTCAAATATGAGTCAGTTTACCCATGACTTAAGTTCTTTGTAGGTTTTACACTTGCAAGTTTTATGAACAATTGAAGTATTACAAACTTTGGATAGGTCAAGCTTATTTTCATGACTGATAAGGTTAATATCCAAACCAGTATTGTGGACCTCTTCATTGGTAAAAATTGTTGCAGTGAAATAAAATATTAAACAAATTTCCAAATAACATTTCAATAGTTTTTCCCGAATGAAAAAGTGACATGTAGCATTTAAAAAAGGTAAACAAAAGTCACTTTCCATACTTGCTTTTCATAAAGAATTCATGAGTAAACAATTCTCATGGAATGTTTGGATATTCTAAGCCTAAAAGTAGATTACAATGATATCTGTGCTAGTTAAATGCATGTAATGTCATTATATATGACAGTAATATAAATCATGCTCTTTGAAGCATATATTTACACAATATAATTATATGTGTATATATCTATGTAGCAATTAGAACATTATATAATCTTGACATACAATTAGTACTTATCAAACACCACATGGTATGAAACAATACACTTTGGAAAGTGGAAACCGATTGATTATGTTTTACTGTTGCAAAAATTATAGCCTCAATATGTTAATGATAAAAGTAAAACATTTTGTTGTACAACAATATTGCAATAAAACAAGCATTCTGAGAGTATTTCTCAGCAATATAATGTCCCCTACCATCTTGAGCTGTGAAAAAACACGCCAAATGGTCCTTGCCTATGTAAATTAGATGTATGGACAGGGTGATTCCTAAAAATACTAAAACTATGTTTGCAAGGAGTACACAATAATTACCTGATCAGCCTGAAACTCAGACTTGATCTGTAGCTCATCATTATAAGCCTACATACTAAAAATACGATCATTTGGTAAAAGTTTTTGCGAAAAAAGTCATTTGGCAATAATTCCCATTTCTAAGGGCAATAACTCTCACTATTATTACCGATCAGCATGAAACTCAAACTTGATCTGTAACTCATGATTAAAAGATCATATACCAAAAATAAGATCACTTGGTAAAATGGTTAGCGAAAAAAGTCCAGAAAACATATTTTGGCAATAATTCTCATTTCCAAAGACAATAACTATCACCATTATTATCCGATCCGCGTGAAACTCAAACTAGATCTGTAACTCATCCTTATAAGCTCACATACCAAAAATAAAATCAGTTAGTTAAAAGGACTGACAGACAGACTGATGGATGGACGGACTGCAAACCTATAGTCCCCTTTGGCTTTGCCAGTAGGGGACTAATTAAAGATAATTTAAGAGGAATATACAACTCTGTAAAAGCTCTTTTAGCTTATCTAGCATGTAATGATATAATGCTGTATGGTAATTGATTATTTAATGGGAATAACATCAAAAGATAAAGATATCAAAAACAAGTATTGAACATTAAATAGATTTAGGGTTATTACTGAAAAGATACCTTTCTACAGCTATCTGTCGGGCTATTTTATCATTAGTTGAACCTGGAAATACAATCAAACATTACAAAAACAAAAACAAAAAAAATCATAAAAACATTTTGGAAAATGTAATCTTAAGACTTCATTAATGTTGAATTTTCACAATACTGTCTAAAAGGTAATGACTGACTGCCTATCATATAACATTTTCACAAAAATGCTATTAATCTAAAATTGTATGTATGTTTATCAAATTATTCAATAAATTCCAGACATCAATTACTTCAAGCTATATTGATCAAAATTATTGACACTAAAATTACTTTGTAAAACTGATGGTACAGTAGAGATTATGTGCGTTCATGTAACAGTCATATTCCACAAGGAACTCTGCAAAATCTTGACATGGTCTTCAAAAATAGAGGGGGACATGTAGATTATTAAAAAGTGTTTACTTGTGAATGAAATTATTACAGAACAATGACCCTATGTTTCCTTGATTTTATCTTATAAACTTGACTCATTAGTAAAAGATTTTGTATTACTTGTATTAATGAACACTGTGCACTAATGAAAATGGGCGTATGTTTATTAACCAGCAACTTCTTTTTGAAAATTGTTTCAAACTTCTTTCTTATTCATACAAAAACAAGGTAAAAATCTTCTATAAACTTGACAAAAATAAAATTTTAAAATGAAAGGAAGTTATATTAGTAAAGTCAAGAAATACCAAAGGGATACAAATTTCATATCATGTCTACTTTAATTTAATTTCCTTGCACAATCCTGTATTATTATTTTCAACCATATTAAAACATAAATTGCTAGATTCTTTAATGTCATCTAAATTTTAATTCAATTAGATACAAACCAGAGTGAGCAGAAAAAGATATTAGACAATTAGTTGTAAAAAGACTCTGTCCCATACCCAGATTATTTTTAAAAAGAGGGTGTCGTCCAAATGCATATGAGGGTATTGTACTGTTAATTTTCTTGTTTATTCATCCATATATATCTGTATAAATGAATGAAACAATGTCTTATATTTTTTTAACTACTTTGAAAAATACACAATGTTCATCAAAACCACATATCATTGTCAAAATCCTGAAGAACAGTAGAAAAGAGATGTAGGGTAAATGCTCAAGAAACAAAAAACAAATATACACAGATGAAAAAAATCACACAAAGAGCCAAGAATAAACTATCTCACAAAACATTAACAGATTACTGCATGACATAATTTGAAGTGCAGCAATGGTTGCTTAGAGCATTAAACAACAGTTTTGGAAAATATTGCATAATTAATTCTGGCTATGTTCTACATAAAATATAGGCCTGATACACAATATGTAAACTAGAGGTTCTCAAGAGCCTGTATCGCTCACCTGGATTTAACTTTTCACCTTGAGCAGGACTAAAAATTTGGATGGTTTTCTATAGGGTTCTGTGGTGGCCATCTTGGTTAACAATGCGGGTCATCGGACATATTTCTGAAAGAGAACCTTCTAATGACCATTACAGCCAACTTTGGTTCCAATTGGCATTGTAGTTTCATAGAAGAAGATTTTTGAATTTCATTCCCCCCTCCTTTTTTTCTATTTTTAGTAACAGCAGCCATGTCGGTTTGAAATCGGGGATGCTGGACATACTTTTGGAAGGGGGCCACCTAAGGACCATTCCACCAAAGTTTGGTCTCAATTGGCCAAGTTGTTTCAGAGGAGAAGATCTTTAAATGAAAGTTTACGCTGGATGCCATCTTTAAAGGGCAAAAACTGTTATAAGGGGTCAATCAATGATTTTGGTCATGTTGACTTATTTGTAGATCTTACTTTGTTGAACATTTTTTCTGTTTACAGTTTATCTTTATCCATAATAATATTCAAGATAATAACCTAAAACTGCAAAATTTCCTTAAAATTAACAATTCAGGGGCAATAACCCAACAAAAGGTTGACCGATTCATCTGAAAATTTGGTGGTGGGTAGATCTTGACCTAATGAACATTTTCACCCCATCAGTTTTGCTCTAAATGCTTCAGTTTTTGAGATAGAAGACAAAAACTAAGTTACCCCTATGTTCTATTTAAACCATGATGGCCATGTTGGTTGGCAGGTGGGAGTCGTCAGACACATTTTTAAACAAGATACCCTAATGATGCTTGTAGCCAAATTCCCTTTGGGTCAGGTGAGCTAAAAATTATTTAATACACAGTCATTAACAGAATAAAACCAATTTAATACTTACAGTTTGAAAAATCATAACCATATGGCTTGGCCAAAGCTGCTAAGGTGATGTGGAATATGATATGTGAAAGTGTTCCTAGGGAACCAATTACAATCAGTATCTTTAAAAATAATCCTGTTCCTCCTGAAATTTTGAAAATAAAGTGGAATATTTACTTCAACAATTTATTATTAAGGTATAACAGTACTCAACTTGCAACCATTTTCACTCTATTGTGTGTAAAATTCAGAAGCTTACATGAAATGCAATATTTTTACTGCTGCTATAGACCTTCATATCTGGACACTTAGTTTCAACCCTATGGTTCTCATTGTCTTCAATCATGATACATACATGTAAAAATGTTGGCACAATAAGTAAATCTGAGCTGTTAAAATAGTGCAACTTACACAAGGGAAGGTTTTTAATTTTTTATTGATAGTGCATAATAATGAGCAAATTGACATCAGTCATTTTTACTCTGTTAAACTGCATATACATTCACATGTACATACAGAAGCAAAAGGCAGATTTTAATATTCATATTTATCTTCTATTAAAAATCAAAGTATAATGAATGTTGTGGTTACATTCTGCACACCAGTGCGATTTGGATTCTCTGACATTACATCTACTAGTTTCCTTGTAACTTTCAAAAAATAATAATTTTTCCTCAGTGTAAGAGATTAACAGTAGTAAAGATAAACCATCTATACCATTCAGCCATCAACAACTCTGCATAAATGATTAAAAATGATAATTTTAAGCTTTTTGAAAGTTAATGTCAAAGCAGACCTTTCTTAATTTTTTATTTGTCATTTGGTTAAAAAATACATTTATAAGAACTTACAATTTGAATATTTCTCGGTAAAATTAAGGGAGTAATCCAGGAACAATTTAGAACAGAATATGTTTATGCCCCAGCTAGCAATGCTACATACTTAATTACTTTATAAGTTTTTGAATGGAAACCTCAACTTTGGCTAATCTTCCACAACAAAACCTTAGAAATGATGAAAATGAAATATGACAAATGCAAACAGTGAAGCATGAAAATAAAGTCAAGGTCAGATAACACATATCAGAACACCCATGTATACCTTGCAAGGAATATACAGACTATATACAGTCCTGAGAAAAAGACTTAATCACAATACTAGTACCTGGATGTGAATACCTAAATAAAGAATGAATGTGTCAATGTGAAACATATCCCCCTCCCATAGCTATCAATACAATATACCGTCCTTAGAGATACCATGTTAGGTCTATATTATAAATGGGTAGATCTTGAAAATGACAAAAGTGAATAATGTCAAATAGATGGACATGGGTAAACTTAAACCCTAATCACCTATACATGTAGCATAACTCAGAAATGACAAAAGTGAAATATTTCAAAATCAAACTTAATTTGTGCTTAGTGGTCCCCAATAATATTTCTAATTTTTGGGAAGTATGTACAAATGTAAGTACAAGGGTAAAACTTAATGAACCTGATGCCTTTTAAAGAGGACATAAAAATGTAAAATATGAAGTTGTACCACATGTACAATATTAATTAGGAAAGCCAGAAAGACCATACATCTGAAATTCTCAGTCAATGATATTTTCTAAATAGGATAATATAAACAATAGTACTGTAAGATTACTGGAATTATTCTAAACAAGGCATTTCATATTTCAGGAAATCAGAGTTAAATTTTAAATAATCAATTTATTTAATACTATTATGTTAAAGTTTTACAATAAGTAAGAAAAGTTTTATTTACAAGTAAAACAGTGGTGTTATGAATTTTTTATTAGTTTTCTAAAGTATCTGCATAAATTCTTATTCCTATTTTGATACTCTATGTAATCTCACAGAGGATAACAGAAATTAAATAAAACATGTCCAAGGACATAGAAAACTATTTTTGTCAGTACTTTAAGTATAGCATTAATTGTCATTTCCTTCTACACTTGTGGAATAAATTGGAATTATTCATCACTATTTTCACTTCATTAGAACCTATCCCTTTGATCTTTTTCACGCATCAAACATAAAATACTCCAATAAAAGAACAAAAGATCAATATTCATTATTTATTAATTGATGATACAAAGACAAAAATCATAACATTTAGAATGAAGATTTTTAGAACATGGCTAGAAAAGTTCGATAATTTAATTATATTCCTGTTTTAATGCATCCTTTCAAGCAGAAATAGAACACAATAAATCTTACTATTTTACATTTCAGTTTCCAGTTAACTATGCCTTTCCCCATTTCATACAGATCATCTCTGATCTGTTTTACAAACTAGAGGCTCTCAAGAGCCTGTGTCGCTCACCTGTATCTAATCTTGGATGATGGATAGGCACCAAAGTAACAACACTTGGTAAGCATCTCATAAGGAACATTCATGCCATGTTTGGTTTCATTCCATTCAGTGGTTCTACAGAAGAAGACATTTGTATGTATTTCCCTTAGGGGCCCATGTTAAACTAAGTCCCTCACTGGTGGCCATTTTGAATGATGTAACGGCTACAAAGTAACAACACTTGGTCAGCACCTTGTAAGGAACATTCATGCTATGTTTTGTTACATTCCATTCAGTGGTTCTCTAAAAGAAGTCATTTGTATGCATTTCCCATAGGGTCCAATGTTAAACTTAGTCCCCCACTGGCGGCCATCTTGGATGATGGATCGGCAACAAAGTAACAACACTTGGTCAGCACCTCATAAGGAACATTCATGCTATGTTTTGTTACATTCCATTCTGTGGTTCTCTAAAAGAAGTCATTTGTATGCATTTCCCATAGGGTCCAATGTTAAACTTAGTCCCCTGCTGGCGGCCATCTTGGATGATGGATCGGCTACAAAGTAACAACACTTGGTCAGCACCTCATAAGGAACATTCATGCCAGATTTAGTTTCATTCCATTCAGTGGTTCTCTAAAAGAAGTCATTTGTATGCATTTCCCATAGGGTCCTATGTTAAACTAAGTTCCCCGCTGGCGGCCATCTTGGATGATGGATCAGCTACAAAGTTACAACACTTGGTCAGCACCTCATAAGAAATATTCATGCCATGTTTGGTTTCATTCCATTAAGTGGGTCACTAAAAGAAGTCATTTGTATGCATTTCCCATAGGGTTCTATGTTAAACTAAGTACCCCGCTGGCGGCCATCTTGGATTATGGATCGGCTACAAAGTAACAACACTTGGTCAGCACCTCATAAGGAACATTCATGCCATGTTTGGTTTCATTCCATTAAGTGGGTCACTAAAAGAAGTCATTTGTATGCATTTCCCATAGGGTCCAATGTTAAACTTAGTCCCCCGCTGGCGGCCATCTTGGATGATGGATCGGCTACAAAGTAACAACACTTGGTCAGCACCTCATAAGGAACATTCATGCCAGATTTAGTTTCATTCCATTCAGTGGTTCTCTAAAAGAAGTCATTTGTATGCATTTCCCACAGGGTCCTATGTTTAACTAAGTTCCCCGCTGGCGGCCATCTTGGATGATGGATCAGCTACAAAGTTACAACACTTGGTCAGCACCTCATAAGAAATATTCATGCCATGTTTGGTTTCATTCCATTAAGTGGGTCACTAAAAGAAGTCATTTGTATGCATTTCCCATAGGGTTCTATGTTAAACTAAGTCCCCCGCTGGCAGCCATCTTGGATGATGGATCGGCTACAAAGTAACAACACTTGGTCAGCACCTCATAAGGAACATTCATGCCAGATTTAGTTTCATTCCATTCTGTGGTTCTCTAAAAGAAGTCATTTGTATGCATTTCCCATAGGGTCCAATGTTAAACTAAGTTCCCCGCTGGCGGCCATCTTGGATGATGGATCAGCTACAAAGTAACAACACTTGGTCAGCACCTCATAAGGAATATTCATGCCATGTTTGGTTTCATTCCATTAAGTGGGTCACTAAAAGAAGTCATTTGTATGCATTTCCCATAGGGTTCTATGTTAAACTAAGTCCCCCGCTGGCGGCCATCTTGGATTATGGATCGGCTACAAAGTAACAACACTTGGTCAGCACCTCATAAGGAACATTCATGCCATGTTTGGTTTCATTCCATTCAACGGTTCTTTAAAAGAAGTCATTTGTATGCATTTCTATGTTAAACTAAGTTCCCCGCTGGCGGCCATCTTGGATGATGGATCGGCTACAAAGTAACAACACTTGGTCAGCACCTCATAAGGAACATTCATGCCATGTTTGGTTTCATTCCATTCAGTGGTTCTCTAGAAGAAGTTCAAAATGTAAAATGTTAACGACGACGACGGACGACGACGGACGACGGACGCCAAGTGATGAGAAAAGCTCACTTGACCCTTTGGGTCAGGTGAGCTAAAAAAATCACAACATAATAAGGTTCTGGACACAGTTATAAAATACCTGCAGATGTTACATGGTATCAATTATATACTTACAATGACGGGGATATAACACACTATAAATACAGTGAAACACACTACAGAGTGCACCTCTTTATTATGGCAAATCAATGTTTATAAAGGGCAACATAGAAATACCTCTGTAATGTAAATAGGTTGTAAAATTAACCTCTATATAAAGGATGCATGTTTTTAATGGAAACTTGTCCCTTAGGCACATTGGGTATCCAGAAACTGAATCTGTGGAGAAAACTTGCTCTGTGGAATATTTATCATCGTTTTTCCTCTGATGTGATAATTCCATGGAGATTGGATGATGAAGCTACTCCGTGGAGTTCATTATCCAATCTCCATGAAAATATTACCATAACATCAAAAGAAAAACGATGATAATTATTCCACATCTAGCAAATTTTCTCCGTTGATTCAGTATTGGGATATTCGCTGTTTGTAAACCAAGTCTCGTTCCAATTGGTCAAGTGGTTTCAGACAACAAGAATTTTCAATGAATTTTCCCATAGGACCCTATGTTAAACTTATTTTGGCTAAAGTAGTCATCTTGGTTAGCAATCTGAGTCATCAAACATATGTCTGAAAGAGAACCTCCTAAGGACCATTACAGCCAACTTTGGTTCCAATTGGCTATGTAGTTTCATTGAAGAAGATTTTTAAATTTCATTCCCCCCTTTTTTTCTATTTTTAGTAACAGCAGCCATGTCGGTTTGAAGTCGGGGATGCTGGACATAATTTTGGAAGGGGGCCACCTAAGGTCCAAATAGGTTTGACAGTATGTTCTGTATTAGATTAGGATATAACTATCGTGCTTGATGTATAACACAAATGTTCTACCCTAAAAAATCTGTACATCATCATGTTTATACCGGGTAACCACAATGATGGGTCCCTTTTATATATATGTATTTACATATATTAAAGCAAACTCTCCCAAAATTCCATGTCACTCATATCTGACATCTTGGCATCATTCCCCTACATGGACATCTTCAATATGTCCCTGAACATTATATCTTTATTTTAAAACTAGAGAATTGTAAGACACTGGATGCCCTGTCCAATCGAGAATTACCATCTACCGGTATATATTATTTATGAGAGGAAATCATTTTGAGAATTATTTTAAAAATATGAAATTGAGATAATATGTACAGTTATTTAACAGTATTGAGGGATATAACCATTTTATTTGTCCAGAGACACAGACTATTTTCCCCAACACGTATTGGAGGGAAAAAAGTCAATGTGTCGAGGGGACAAATAAAATGGCTATATCCTGAAATGACTGTTAAATAACTGTTTTATTATAACAAAAACATTTAGGAAAAATGCCAAGAAAAATATTTAAAATGTGTTTTCTTTAAGATCGTGTGCATTGGGACTTCACATCAACGTGATTATAGATGTCATTTATTCCAACCTGACATGCCCATTACCGTGACATTGTCCAATGAAAGTTAGCGCTGAAAAGTCTGTGAAATATCATCACAGTGCTATTCACTGGTCGGTGAATAGCATTTGTGCTATTCAGCGGTGAATAGTACTTTTCAGACAGTTTGAATAAAATATTATTTTTTTGACAAAGAATTTTACATAGCAAAAAAGAAGAAAGGTATAATAAAATATTTTGCTGATATGAGTTATGAGTCCTAAATATTCTCTCATTGAAGACAACATTGACCAGTGTAAGACTCTTATATGGAATATCCTTGTCTTACCTCACGTCACAGTACATTTCATTAATGTCATAATGTAAAAACATAAAGAAAACATCCACTTTCCCTGATTTGAACAAAATATTTCATAAAGAAACTGCTTATACATTTAAAACTACTACATTGTACATGAACATGATTTCCATTTAGTATCTAATTTCAAGTTTTTTACTTTTAGTATAAAACCAAATTAAGTATGATCTTTCTGATTATCACTTTTGTTTTTCTCCAGAGTCCCTCATTTTAGAAAGATTTTTTCTGTCATGGCAGCCATTTTCATTTCCTACCGAAATAATAAAAAGAAACAGATCGGACCTTTCTATTTCAGCTACAGGCAAACATTGTGTCTGACAGAAAAATGTGACCACTTGGGTGCAATCCCCTATCAATGAGAGATAGTTATAATCTACTACATAAAGATTTTAATGGTATATTAACAATAATTTACTGAAGATTATTTCATTTTCATGGGTACAAACATGTGAATGTGTTCATATTTAATGTCATACTTAAGTCCATGGATTCATCATTTGCTCATATTAAATTTGTGGTTTACTACTAATAAAAAATATCAAAAAAAAAATTGGTATCCCATGAACATGATGAATAATGAATTGACAGTATTAAATTTTGTTTCTGAGATCTGACTGAAGAATGGAATGTAGTTCATGATGACTAAAATGTTCCTGACCTGTGTTGAACTAAAGAAGATGATTGTAATTGGGAAATATCAACTGGTGCTATGCCATAAGTTTTTGAGAAATTGACTAAAATACATTTATCTAACCGAAGTTACTCAACCATGAAATAAAGGTCATAGTGACTCAAATGTTGCTTAGCTCAGAGCTGTCTTGCACTATATAAGATAAGATAAGATAATGTTTATTAACCAATTAAGGGCCCTCAACGGGTCAATAAGTAACAGAGTAACAAATAAAAAACATTGAAAGGGAAGAAGTTACTTGATTGACAGAAAATTATAGACAACTGCAGTTACATGACAGAAAACATTCAATATAAATAAATAAACCATGATTATATAAAATATAAAGACTCATGGCATATTAACATGTAAAAATTTGCCAACAGAGTTTAATATATCAGGATCTTCACAATTGAGAATATAATACAACTTTTGTCTATCTGATAAATTTTTGAAAGGGGGGGGGGGGGGACTTTTGTTGATATAAATTTAAATAGTTCTTTCCTCACATTAGTATACTTTTCACACCTGGTTAGAAAATGTTCTTCGTCTTCAACCTCCCCAATTGAACAATTTTTACACTTTCTTTCATTTCTGACTATTTCTTTGTAACAAAATGTTTCTATCTGACAAAAGTCTATGTGAAGATACACGAAACTTACAGAATGCTTTTCTAAATTCAACTTTCTTTAGCAAAATCAAATATTTTTCTAATGCAAAATTACTTTTTAAGAAAATATAAGTTGTAAGTTTTGGAGATAAATGCAAAAATGTTAAAATTTTGAAAATTAGACAAAAAAAGGGCAATAACTCCTAAATGGGTTTTGGGATTTCCTTTAAAATTTCAGGGTATGTAGATCTCAACATGGCAAACATTTTTCAAATTTACATTTCACTTCTATCTCAAATAGTTTTGGAGATAAATGACAAAAAATGTTAAATTATGATAATTTGACAAAAAAAGGGCAATAACTCCTAAATGGGTTTTAGGATTTCCTTCGAAATTTCAGGTTAGGTAGATCTTGTCATGCTGATCAATTTTACCCCATGTCAGATTTTTGATATCTGTAACGGTTTTTAAGTTATAAGCCAAAAACAACACATGCACCCCTATATTCTATTTTTAGCTACGACAGCCGCCATGTTTTATGTCAGATCAAAATAAATTGAGGATCGTTTGTAGAGGACATGTTATAGACCATTCCTATTAAGTTTCAAACCAATGGGCCCAGCGGTTTCAGAGGAGAAGATTTTTGAATAAAAAATTTTTGAAAATTTGACAAAAAAAGGGCAACAACTCCTGGATGGGTTTTGGGATTTCCTTTAAAATTTCAGGGTAGGTAGATCTCAACATGGCAAACATTTTTCAAATTTACATTTCACTTCTATCTCAAATAGTTTTGGAGATAAATGACAAAAAATGTTAAAATTTTGAAAATTTGACGAAAAAAGGGCAATAACTCCTAAACGGGTTTAGAAATTTCCTTCAAAATTTCAGGGTAGGTAGATCTTGTCATGCTGATCAATTTTACCATAGTCAGATTTTCGATATCTGTAACGGTTTTTGAGTTATTAGCAAAAAACAGCAATTTACCCCTATGTTCTATTTTTAGTAACAGCGGCCATGTTTTTCGACGAATCAAAAATCCCCACATTAGTTCTATGCAGGGTACCCCAGGGAACATTCATACCAAGTTTGGTTCTAATTAGTCAAGTAGTTTCAGAGGAGAAGATTTTTGAAATAATAACATAAAAAAAAGCCAAAAATTTCAAAAAAGGGCAATAACTCTAACATCAGTTGACAGATTTTCATGAAAATCAGCACACAAGTAGCTCTCATCATGCTGAACACTTTCATCCTGCCAGAATTTGCCGTAACCTAATGATTTTTGAGATATTTGCGAAAAACTGTTGTCTGACCCCTATGTTCTATTTTTAGTAACAGCGGCCCTGTTTTTCGACGGATCAAAAATCCCCACATCAGTTCTATGCAGGATACCCCAAAGAACATTCATACCAAGTGTGGTTCCAATTGGTCAAGTAGTTTCAGAGGAGAAGAGTTTTGAAAAATTGTTAACGACGACGGACGACGACGACGACGGACGCCAAGTGATGGCAATAGCTCACATGGCCTTTGGCCAGGTGAGCTAAAAATATAATGTTATTAAACGGGTATTTTCATATAAAGCCTGTATTATGTCAGAGTCAGTCATATTGGGTCAAGGTCAGCTATACAGCTACGACTGTATGAATAAATTGCTGTTCAAGTTATTAATTTTTTTTTCAATGGCATCAAAACGTAGATCTATTTTTCTATGTAGAACAAGAACTGAAAGTTGTAAGAATACTAGGTCTCAAAAAATTTCTGCTATATTAAATGGTCCATTTCTACTAAAACAATGTACAACTTTTTTTTCAAAATTTTTCATTATCATGCATAAAGAAGACTAAAACCGCCAAAATTGCTTATTCGCTACAACTCAATATTATGAACCTGCAGACAAATATAAAATCATTCCCTCGTGTTGAAGCCACGAAAAATTTGACGAAAGTTTCCTACCCAACGTCTTTCGGATGGATGGCATCAAGTGGTTACTATACCTGCTTTCGCCATTGGTACTTAAGGTAAAAATAATCAAAACAACAATCTTTCCCTGTAAACAATTCTTTGAAAATAACTGGTGATAAGTTGTTGGAAATTGCAATAACTTGATTAATTTACATCATTGAAATTCACCACTTCAATATTCTTTATCTAAGGGAAATTATTTTTGTGATTAAATCCAATATGAAACAAGTGCGGTTAGGATTGGCTGAGGAATGGCAACCTTGCTTTGAGCTTTCAATACCCCCCGCTCCAATCATATAAGAAACCGCCAATTTTATTATAGAAAGAAATTTAAAATTAAATGGGCACAGGTACATTATAACGCTGTTCAACTGGGTATAACTGAACAATATAATTCTTAAAAAGAGACATAATTTTGGTATATAAAAAAAAAATTGGGGGATAGACAGAATGTCTAAGTCCAAAAGGGTATAAAATTGTGGGAAAAAGTATTGGACCAGGACATACTTCACATGCACACATCTTCGTACTAGGAACTAACAGCGTGCAAAGTTTCATTAACCTCTGATAGGGCATGTTTGAGAAACTGCGGGTACAAAATAAATTTGGGGATAGACAGACAGACAAGCTGATTCCTATATACCCCCCCCCCCAAACTATGTTTGTGGGGGGTATAAATATTCTATTACTTATAGTATACATGTATAAGATACAGGAAGGGAAGCAAGCCTTTAATGAGCTTTTCATTTACCTGTTTCATCGTGCAAATCAGTTTTATATTAGTGCACAATTCATATATATTGGGTTTATAATGCAGTGTCAGTGTATGTTGAAATTATGCTAAAAAAGTTATATTCATAAAATTGTTGATTTTTTTGGTAGCTTCTTTGAAGTTTGTGTATAACCAACAATTTGTCCTTTGCCCATTTCTATGTTAGAATAAAGGTTAAACTTATACAACTTCTACAAAGCTCAAGTTTTTATCAATTTTAATTTATAAATGTATACCAAAATAAGTAACTGCAGTATATAACAATTTTGTACTATAATTACTATGAAATCTACGTTACCTTTTATAGTAGCTGCTGAAGGAGTCCTCAGGAGGGGACAAATCAACAGAAATATTACATACAGGAAGGAAAAGGCATTGAACCTTACTACACTTGCTGCAATATAATAAAATTGGAATGAATAATTTTATAAATATCAGAGTTTTCTCTAAATTTAGGTGGTTTACAAATACATTTGGATTCTGAGTGCCAATTATAATGTATCAAGGTTGGAAACAGCCACTTCATTTTTATAAGTGTGTGTGTGTATGTGTGTGTGTATGGTGGAGGGAAGGGAATGTAATAGAACTACTCAATACTGGTCTTGCCATAAGATCTGATGTAGGCTTTTGGTTGGTTGTTGTAAACCTTACCAAACTTCCAAAAATATTCCAGTATTACACTGGTTACTTCCCCTGTACATTAACCCAAGAACTACATGTATCATTACATGTACGCAACAGCAGTGTGAATATTGGTTATCTTTAAAATATACTATGAGAGAAGAAACACCAAATTTATGTTGTACAATGTGGAAACAAAAAAATATTTGGTTACCTGTTTGGTACGTATGAGCATGAGTCATTCTTCTAATAAAACATAATTGATCTCTCCAATCAAACTTTGAAAAACTTGTTTCTTATAATTTATGAAGAAATTCACTCTTTGTAATATATCTGTTAATTTTATCCAACAAAAAATGGTGGGTGTTCCGACTGATGCTTGAATTTGTTGGTACATGTACCTGCAGAATGCAATCTAAAAATTCTGTTGGGTCAGTCTCAGTTTCCCTCTATCACGTTTAATTCATTTGTTTTGTAAAGAGGGTGATGTGAACAATAGATAAACAAATTCTTCATTGAAAATAATTGAAGAAAAATATTTTTTTTCCACGTTTTCTTTTTAACCTTAATTTTCTTGTTTATTTTAAACTAAATAAACTAAATAAACCGAAATCCCCAAACGATCTATCGTCTTCAAAATTATTCCGCATGGCTATACACAACTATATTTTCGTCGGGCATATGACTAGTAAACTGTTATTCAGTACAAACAAATTGGCAACGAATTCCCGTATTTCTTGGTGGTGGGTGACACTGGCCAGATTTTAACATAATCTTTCCAAAAACTGTTGGTTTGCAGCCAATAAGAAAGAGTTCAAAATCACAACACAAGATCAGCAGTGATCTGCATTTAATAAGTCTAGGTCTATGGAGTGCTTCATATAAAGAGGACCCCCAACTTTTACCAAGGCCGATGTTATTTCTCAAAGGAAATAAAATGCATGCCTTAAATTCAGTAGAATTTTATACTAGCAGATGGCAATAAGTTTATTTAATTAAAAACATCAATCACATCAATGGACTAAACAGTTTTACAAAGGTTTGTGATCATATTACAAACATATGATACTTTATAGGTAAAATATTGATTTTATGTGGACATAAAATCATTGATGCATTAAACTTCATACAATGTAATAACTTAAATCTGTAGGAAGTCCATACATCAAAAGTTTCAAATTTTTCACATATTTGAATTATCTTTAAAATTACAAATTACATGTACAAATGTATATGAAGCAACAATCCAAATTACTTCCAAAAAAAATATTTTTATCAGTTTATCCAAAATAAGTGAGGCTTCAGGGCCTCTACATGCTAAATGTAAAAATATGTTCTACAATTGATATATAAACTGTATACCATAAAATTCAAGGATTATCTAAATTGACATGTAAAAACATGGAAACAAAGTACATACAAATGTAAATAAGAACTGCTGTTCTTCAAGTCTTCAAACTCCAATGCAGACTTATTTCAAAAAGAAACCTTGATTTTATTTTATTACTTACCTGCCAACAGTATCAATGGTACCAATACCCTGAATAGTAGGCTGCATATTAATTCTTTCACTTTTGTTGCCATCCTTATTCAGACAAAGATCTCAGATTCATGACATCTTTTCCTGCATTAAAATATAAAATATAATGATGATTACAATGAATCAATATTCAATTGTGTTAATTCAATCTAACATTAATAGAAAGCCTTTTCTATTTAAAATTTTTAGCCTTGATGGTGTACAAAGTACATGTGGAAATTAAATGTCACATGAGTCATGTTTTCAGGCATTAAAATAAGTTAAAGAAAAGGTATAGTGAACAGACTTTTCTTAATGAATAATTTTCTCCAAATTCAGGAAATGGAAGGTAATCTAAATACAAGCATTATAGTGGTTTTTCAAACTTATCATTCTGAACAAATGAATACTCCAGCTAGCCAAAAATCACGGGGGACCATCCTACCCCTCTCCCAGTGCTCTCTTCTGCCATTTGCATTTATGATATAAAATATATTAAAACAAATAAACAAGACTGAATGAATTGAAAATGCATTACAGGTATGAAAGAATTTAAAAGGACTCCTAAAACATCAACAGATAATTGAAAAACTGATATTTTTTAAAAGTTTACATGATATTGTTTGCCCTTTTCAGACATTAAACTGCGTTAGACATTGGAGTGCCCCTTATTCTAAAAATATACCCCTAAATCCTAGTTGGAATACCGAAAAAGTTTTAGGCTACATAAAACTACTTTTTTAGATTATCACCCTTCTCCCTAAAAATAATAGGGAGGCTGAATCTGAGTTTATAACAACAATTTCAAATATTGTTATGTTATCGTTGTTTCCCTTGAGTAGCAACAAAAAAATTGATACTTTGGTATGCATACATATCAAATTAATTTCCAAATATGTAATATATGAAAAATTCAGCAAATGAGTTAAGCATACACGAGACACCATGGGGTTGAAAGTGGGATACTTAGATGAATTTCATTTCTTTAATATATATTTAAAATAAATATATGAATCAAAATTGCATTTTGGGTACAATAAAAAAATTCTTATATGTTTGTTAAAATGTTTTTTGGTTGAAAGGTTTATAAAAAAAAACATAAAATTTGCAATGTATACTCTCCCTCTTCATGCAATCAATGTTTCGTGTACATTTTTGAAAGAATTGTTTCCCATATGAGCAGACATTTTTTTCTGTCTAATTGCAATGAAGAAATTTTGATTTCAAGCTCAACTAGTTCTTACAAATTTTAATTAGTCTTGGACTAGTGGGCTAGAGTAGTTTCAAACTCTGTCAACAGGATTACAATACGTAAATGGTTAACACAATATGTACATTACTGCATGCTCTTTCTTCATGAAAATTAAAGCATTTTTGCACTTTTATGTGTCTTAGCTGGATCTCTATTAGCTCCCCTTATATAAAACTACAGTCAGTGGACATAATTATTCGTCACCTCCTATTTGTAGCGAAGGTTTCTAATACAAATTCACAAATTTTCAAGTATTATTGTGGAGTCATTTCACAAACAATTTTCATGAAATTTTCAGTCAGAAAGAGAAACATTTTAAATTTTATTGTTTGTGTGTGTACGTATTTCCAATTCGTAGTTTATGAGTGACAATGATTTAGTAAGAAAGAAAATTGTGACCTTATATTTTTCCTATATATTCAACAATTTTTTTTACGTCATAATCTTTTTGTGATTAAATCATTACAAGTCTAAAGTCTAGAATAGCAAAAATATACATAAAATAAAAAAAAATAACTTGTAACAATTTTCTTTCTAATGGAAAGAAAATTTCATGAAAATTGGTTGGGAAAGGACTTCACAACAAGTTTTTGAAAATTTGTGAATTTGTATAGAAACCTATGGGAAAATCAGAGGTGACAATTATTATGTAAACTGACTGTACATGTACATGTGTATCTCTATCAAACCTTAATGTATTACAATAAACTCAAACCATACTGTTGCAGTAAACAACTTACTCGTACCTGAAGGAGTATCTATATTTATTGTATAGCAAACATATTCCAAAGTTTAACATACAATATTCAAGGATATTGCACTTGCAATATTGCTTTAAAAATAGACAATTAAATGATCTTGCTATAGTATATATCTCTATTATTGTACTTGCAAGCTCGTACAATTTATCATTTTGCTCGGGGAAAATATTCCTCAAATTACGTTACGGTAGTAACCCTATATTATTAACAAAATCAAGAGCCCTTGAAGGCATGAGCATTAAACATGCATCTTTTGACTGTTCTGTATTTATTATGCCATAATTTGACAGGCTGATTGAACTTATAAATCTGTGTGTTACATTTTACTGCGTCACATATGTGGAACCTACTAAATGTTTGGTATAGTATAAAAGAAAATTACCTTCGTTCACCTGAAGATGATCCGATTGTATAATATTATCACGTCTTTGTGTATTCAATCACTGCATCAATACACGGTACTCGCTGCTGCTATCACGCGAGCGCCCTCTGTCAAGACACTGATTTACCGGAAGTGGTGTAATTTTGTTTACATTTCCGGCTATTTTTTTTTTAAAGTTTTTCCTGTTTCTGTCCAATATTTTGTTTGTCACTCTGTTCCTGTTGTATATTTATGTTACAAGATACAGCCATCATCCGTATAATTCATAGAAAAGTCATAGTATAAATGTAAGTAGTTTGATATCAATGTCATGGATGATTGATTGATGACTGATGTGGTACTACTACAAGAAACTTTATTAGTGGTTGCACTCCACAAATTAATAGTAGCATTTTCTATTTGAAGTGAGCTAACAAATGTCATGGTCTTGTGCCATCTTCAGAGTAAATAATACCCATATACATAGAGATATATATTCTGAAAGGCCATTATGTTAGCATTGTTTCAATCATGATAAAATAAATAAAAAATATCCATGGAAACCTAGTTGGCATAGCAACATTTCAAAAATTTTCATAAAAAAAGCTTTAAAAATGTTAAATTTCTCTCCACTTCGGCTTAAAATTGAGGTCTGATGCAGCGTTTCAATCCAATTGAGACTTAATTTTTCAGATTCTGCATAAAATTCCTTTACATATGTGGGAAAAAAAGGTTTACTTTTCCGGCTCTTTTTTTTGCAATTTAACTTACCAGTGCAGGTGCCGATTATCACTGTCAAAGTTTTACACAAAACATTTCAATTCACAAGTCCCAGTTTATGACCTCCCATTACTTGTCAGAAGCAAAATCAGTTAATGTTTTTGTATTTTTTTAAACTAAAATCTCTCCTCTTCAGTCAATATTACAATTTTGAGGTTAAGACATTTATTATTTATCTATCATGTAGTCTAATAATTAATAAAATTCTGGGGGTGCATTTCTCTGAAACTAAGATAATTAGTGGAGTGTAACCAGTGTAAAGGCGGGGTACTGATAAAGTGAGAAACGGAATAGAAACAAAACAAAATAAAACGGAACGGAATATAGTGAAACGAAATACAACGAAAAGTGTCTTTTATAGTCTGACCAAAAGGTTCAGCTGCATGTAACATGTGTAATGCTGCATTAAAGCGGAACAGATCTGGTCAATGTCTGTCAAAATGTCAATGAGTCAATGTGGATTGATAGTCTGTAAAATAATTAAATTTGACATGTATATTCAACAGTTTGGTTACCTTCGAAATAAAATATATATATATACATAGACCTTATTTTAAGCAATGTTGAATGTTGGACCTTAAGTAATGGTCCTTAGATGGTTCTCTTTTAGAAATGTTTCCATTGACCTGGACTGGCGACCAAGATGACTGCCATAGCTGAACTTAGTTTAACATAGAACCCTATAGAAAAACCAGCCAAATTGACTGCAATATTAAATATTTAGTCCTGTTCAAGGTGAAAAGTTAAATACAGGTGAGCAATACAGGCTCTTGAGAGCCTCTTGTTGATAATTAGCAAAATTACTTTTAAACACTTAAACTTATAAGTTTCAATTAAATGTGTGAATAATCGTTTGAACATGGTATGGTTACAATCATCAACTAACCAAAGTAAAATCAAAGGTCTTATTGTTGGCTTATGTATTTCTAAATGAATAGATGAAGACTAGGGTGACACTGATGAGTAGCTTGGCCAAGAAAATCTCACTTCAAGGTCAATATTTTTCTGTCATTTGTTTTGAGTTGTCCTATGACCCCGATCCGGGTACGGTTTGAGTTGTCTGATGATACGGTCTGAATGGTCCTTAAATGATCCTTGGGCCGATGTGTCTGCTATTCTTACCTAGCATTTCTCACCTGTTTGGCATTGAGTTATATTTTCTTAAAATGTACTTACATTGTGTTTATCCTGCAACACTTAATTTATAATCTGTTATAGAGAAAAGGCATGAAGACGAGAGATTTTTGGCTGTTTGTAGTAGGGGAGTTTTTGGCATGTAATCTAGGGAAACATGGTGTCATAAACACTGTGAACCAGAACTCTATGTAGTACAAAATATCAAATTGAGGACAAGTGTACCAGGAGAGGTATCAAAAACATTTATAAAGTAACCATTCAGAAGCCACAATGCACAGTGGTGTAATGTTACATTTGTAAATGAACCATTACTGAGGTGAAAATAAATCATATCCTTGAAGTTTTTCATAAGAACTACTAATAGGCCGTGTGAGCTATTGCCATCACTTGGCATCCATCGTCCATCCACAATTCAAATTTTAAACTTCTCCTCTGAAACCACAGGGTCAATTGGTACAAAATTTGGCAGCAATGGTCCGTAGGTGGTCCTCTTTCAGAATTATATCCAATGACCCCACCTGTCATCCAAGATGGCCGCAAGAGCCGAACATAGTTAAACATAGGACCCTATGGGGAATGTATTTTAAGATCCTCTTATCTGAAACTACTTAACCAATTGGAACAAAACTTCGCAGCAATGGAAAACAAGTCCAGATGAGCGATACAGACTCCTGGGAGCCTCTAGTTTATAAAGATAAAGTAGATTTAGGGAATAACAGCGTTGTATTTGATGTAGTTCCTGCATAGAACATAGATTTTACTGTCGCAAATTGAGTTTACCTGGTGACGCTTTGCTGAAAAATGGTTTTGATAGTCTCAATTTATTGGTAAAAACCAAAATCTCCGGGGAATTATGTGTGTGCGAAGTTCGGGTAAAACATCAAGACATTACTGATGGGCTAAAAGTTTGAACAGAGGAATTGGGTAATTTTTCAATGTCACACTTCAAAATTGAATAAAATTTAATCGAATACCATTTCCAAAGCACAGTATCCGATTTTATTTTCTTGTCAAATATTCAATACCTCCGAAATACCAGTTTTCAAAATGGCGACCATGCTTGGTTACAGACACGTAGAACACAGATTTTATGCACTCTCTTAGCCAGTCAAATTGCTTAATACATAATACCATCTGTTTGAGTAATGCTTTGCTTAGGGTTCTGATAAAGATTTTATAAAATTCATGAAATTCAGAAAAAGTATATCATGGACAAGTATCTCCTCATCCTCCCCATGATGATGGGTTTTTAGATAGGTATGTAAACAAACAACAAACTGAACTATTCAAAGCAGGCCTGCTGCATATCCCCGCACTACTCTTGTGTTTTTGATATCAATACAATCCAAACTAGTGTTGTTGCTATAGTGATTCCAAATACATATGGTTGCTTTGCATATAAATCACAAATAAAGTAGTCTTTGAGTCTTTCAGGAAAGTTTTGAAATCCAAATGATCCCGATAAGTCTTAAAGCTAGTATGATAAAAAAAATCTGTATTTGCTGAGTAAAATTTAAAAAAAAAGATAATCTTAGACACTTTCAGGAAATTTACCCAAGTTGGAATCACATATTTTTGACATCTAGATGATCCCAATATGTGTTACAGCTTGTCAAAAATAAATAAAATAGTGTTCTTTGAGACTTCCAGGAAATTTACCAAAGTTGGAACCACATCTTAAAACAATTCTGAAACCTTTAGCACAATCTACATTAGTGGTACAATTACTAAGCCAACTTTTAGTTCCGTATTCCAAATAACGTGAGAGAAGTTGCATGACAAATAATGTGTCTTAAGGCTACCTGTGTAGCCCTACCCCCAGGGGCACTATTCAAATTGGCACAATCTTTATTGGCAAGGCAATTACTAAGCCAACGTTTAGTACCGTATTCCAAATAACGTGAGAGGAGTTGCCTGAAAAAGGAATAATGTGCCCTGAGGTCACCCATGTCGCTTGCCCCACCCCCACCCCCCCCACCCCCAGGGGCACTATTCAAATTCCGAAACCTTTGGCACAATCAACATTGGCAGGGCAATTACTGAGCCAACTTTCAGTTCAATATTCCAAATAACCCGAGAGGAGTTGCGTGACAAAGGAATCATGTACGCTTAGGTTCTCTTTGACACAGTCCCCACAAACAGTGCAATCAATGAACCAAGTTTCATCTTTCTACATCCAGTAGTTACTGAGATTATCCTAGACATTACTAACGTACGCCGAACAGCAAAACAATATCCCCCGCGCTGGGGATAATAACAAGAAAGGTCAACGATGATATAGCAATCTATCAACTCTAACCAACAGACAAAAAAACATAAACACGACAGAATCGGGATAGGCTGACTAGGTACAGACGCTGAACACTGGTGGGGTTATTTAAACCGTAAAACTAGCTAATAAAGGCTCTCATAGCTGCCAGTGGTGTACAGTGCTGTCGCTCTATTAAAACAAACAAGTCAGAAATAACACTTCCATAAAGGGTTTAACTATATTTCAATCGAAATTGGCAGTATTCAAAAGAGGCCAGTATAAAATTTACAATCTTTAAGTCATTGGGAGAAAGTGAAATTTTTACAAAATTACACAAAATTTCTTATAGTAACTTCCGAGTTTCTGTGGGTTTTTGGCAAGACTTTTGCATAAATTTATTCACGATATTACACTAGAAATGTACATACTTTTATTTAGATGTCAAACAGTTATTCACACATTAAACATTAATCAAGTTGAAACCTAAGAGATCTAGATATTGCCTAACAAACTATAAGTGTGAGCCATCGCTTGGCACCTATCCATCTGTCTGTTAACTTTCCACCTTGAGGACCACTGAACTGAATTTGACCATATTTTGCAGAGATGTTCATTGTAAGGTTCTTTCATGAACAGTATACCCAATTGAACCCAATTTTAAACTATGTTTCTATAAATTATAAAGGTCCTTTAAAACATGTGTTGTTGCTTTGGTACCAATCGGAAATCCAAGATGGCTACCACAGCCTGTAAAGGACCCTATAGGAAAATTTATTAAAAAATCTACTCGTCTGGATCCACTTGGCCAATTGGAATCAGACTTGGCAGCTATGGTCCTTTGTCATGTTAGATGTTCCTCTTTCAGAATTGCGTCTGATGACCTATCTGTTGATCAAGATGGCTGCCGCCGCCAAACATAATTTAACATAGACTGAATGAATTGAAATGGAAAATTCATTTAAAAATGCGAGAAACCACTGTGCCAATTGGAACTGAAATTGGCAGCAATGTTCCTAAGATGGCCTCTTTCAGAATTGTGTCCAGTGACTCGCAGTGTCAACAAATATGGCTGCCACAGCCGAACCTAGTTAAACATAGGACCTTATGGGAAAATTTATTTACTTTAATAAGTAAAAATTCTGTATATTGTTGTAATTATTTTTCAGCTTTAGTTGATATGCCACGTCAACTCAGTACCTCACTAAGTGATTTAATATTGGCTTTGTCAGCATTCTATGTAGCACATGAACTACACAATAAACAGCTGAAACCATCAGTTGGTCTGATTATACAGGGGGTTGCAGCCACAGTTGGAATTATCAGGTTTGCAATGGAAAATCCAGAGGGATCAATAATTTTTAAAAGTCATAAATTCTTCTCATGGTTAGCCACAACATTTGGAGTTCCAGCCATAGCACTAGGGTTCTGTGAAATGTATGGTTCGACAGTTCTTTCAAACAAAATCATCATATTTGTAGGAATAGTAGCATTGTCGTCACTCTTTCTACCGTCACAGATTAGACAACTGACAACCCAGGCTGTTAGTGGATTCTCTATGTTGATAATCCTAGTCGTTTGTTTAATGTATAAACACTGGTTTGGACTAGCTGCTGGAGTGATATATGTTGTTTCGGGATTGGTAGGAGGATCAGATGGTATGATTGGACCATTATATAAAGTAGACATTTTACATTATGGCCTAGTGATAGGAAATATTCTGTTTATGTTTGCATTAAAATAAGAATTGATATGAATTAAGTTAAATACCAACGTGTCTTTTATTCAAATGTAAACACCTGCACTTCAGAATTTTTTTTTCCGCAAAAGCAAAATATTTCAATTCAAACTTTAAAATTATCATTGTTAAGTTCTTCAGATTTAAAAATTACTGAATTAGAAATACTGTGAAATTTATACAAATACAAAAATTTCATAAAAAGTAAGGAAATAAAACCTCTAATACATGTATTTTAGGCAATAAAATGTTTTATAAGTGAACATATTGAAAAGTAAATTATTATGCTCACAGTTTAAAGTGATTCAAATAATAAAACTTTTTTTTAATGTAAGACTCCGAAAAATACAAATTACATACCTGGGTAAACTGGAATATTATACATTTATTGGGTACTTGGTGAGGAAATATGAAGATTTATTCACACAAGAAATATCATATTCCTTGAATTTTAATATCCTGCACAAAATAGATTAAAAGGAAGAAAGTATAGAAACATTTGTAGACCAGCAAGTCACTACAGACTGGTTCATTTTATGTTGATACGTGGGGTACCGGATAAGTGAGTTTGTTTTATAAAGGTTCTTTCAATTGATGGACCAGTAATTTCAAAATATATAGTTGTCTCGTTAAAATTTCAAAGCACACTTACATTTATGTTTATTTATACCATATGTACGGTAGTGTATTAAATATTTATATTTTGAAAAAACGTTTTATAATAAACCTGTTGTATACTGTACCTAGTATATGTCTGTATTTGATAGTTTTTGTAGTTGGTGATTAATCCGGTTTTTGTCCCCCGCCGCAACGCAACGCAGGGACATAGATATGCCGGGAGTCCGTCCAATTGTCCCCACGCCTTCATTTATTTACGGATTTTGATGAAACTTATATGGAGATATGTTTTGATGCTAGCTAGATCAAGTTCGAATTAAAGTGCCGTAATATGATTTTTGGCGGAGTTGTTGCCTTTTGAACATTGAAATTTTGCTAAAATTGTCTTGTAGGTGCTCTCACGCCTACATTTATTGCAGATTTTAATGAAACTCGTATTGAAGATGTGTTTTGATGGTATCTATATCAAGTTCAAATTCGAGTTCGGTACCATGATATTTGAAAGAGTTATTGCCTTTTGAAATGTTGCTAAAATTGCCTCGTACGCGATCTCACTCCTACATTTATTTGCCGATTTTTGATGAAATTCACATTGAAGACCATCCTCCCGAGTCGGGGTTTTGTATCCACGTTCATTCCTACAAACGCCTAACGTCACACATTCATATTTTGCGGGCACGTCTTGCTATTAAGGCCATCACGTGACTTCTGGTAGTACATAGGTGTCAAATAATGGCTGTCGGTTTATCAATACAAATCAATGGGACTTGTTAATTAAATGCCCATAACTTACTTGTTATCATGTGTTCCAACCCCACATTGTATAGCTTAACACTTGGTCGTTTTCTATATGTACTTTAACTCAGTCCAGGGCATAAATTTGGATTGCAGGCTAGTATTATCATTGTAGTTTATTACAGATGTATTCCCGGGGCCTCCGTGGCCGAGTGGTCTAGGTAGTTCGTCATGACTACTTATGATCACTAGCCTGTCAACGCTGGGGTTGTGAGTTCGAATCGCACCTGTTGCGGGGTGTGTTCGACTCCGATCTTAATTGACAAGGATTGCCAATTTTCCTACCGAAGGTCGGTGGTTCTCTCCGGGTACTCCGGCTTCCTCCACCAATATGTCAGGGTTTGTAGGAACGAACGTGGATACAAAACCCTGACTTGAGAGGATGATTGAAGACTTGTTTTGATGTTCAAATCCGTGTGCGGTTACATGATTTTTGGTGGAGTTATTGCCCTTTGAAAATTGAAATTTTGCTAAAATGCCTTTAAAGCGCTTACACGCCTACATTTATTTGCAAATACTAAGCAAATATTGTGTTGGGTCTATTTTATTTTCTCAACTAAACTATGTGGGGGGATTTGAACACAGTTCTTTTATCTGTTTTATTTTTAGGTGTTTTTATCAGTAGCTCTTGAAAGTATTACCGTTACTTAGAATCAGTAACAAAACTGAAAATTGTCTTAAGTTGGTGTTTTTAGCATCCTTCCAAGTTAGGGTTTGGTATCCACGTTCGTTCCTATAAACACCTGACATTACACATTCATATTTTACGGGTCGGAAGTGAACGATTTTCATTGGTTACTTTTCTAGGTCAAAAGAGAATACATTTGCGTCTTATGTAGAATTTTGTAGGTCAAACACTTGGCGGCGATGTGTTCGACCCACAAAATATAAATATGTGATGTCAGGGGTTTATTGTAAGGAACGTGGATACAAAACCCGGACTTGGGAGGATGGGTTTTAGGGGCCCATATAATAGTCATAATGTTACTTAAGAAAAATGTTCCATGTTAAATTTTTCGCATTGTGTTTGACCAAAGGGGAATTTCACCTTGACCAATCTCCCTATACCTTTGAGCTGCTCCTATCTTAGAAGTACAGAGAACGACTTCAGTATTATTTGTTATACATTCTAGTCATTGTAATATTTTTATTTTTAAAAAATATTTTGTACATGTATTCTGTTTGTAATAATTTTTATGCTAGTCTAGTAGTGAAGATATATTGTGTGTGTAAAATTTTGTTTGTAATAATTTTTATACTAGAAAAAAATAAAATAGTTGCACTTGAAATTGCCATTTCTCAATAATATGTTATTGCTGACATATTTTCATTATATTATACTAAGCATGCATGTATACAGAGTCATTGGACTTATATAATTTTTCTGTCGAATTCATTCATATTTATCATATATATATATGCTTAGTACTTAATAAAGGAAAATTGCATATACGATACTGAAAGAACATTGTCAGCTGTATTTTCTAACGTGGTGATATCGATATCATCACCCCTTTATCATACCCCTTAAAATGATATTGGTCACGTGACCAGAAAAAAATTCTTCACCTCTGTTGAAATATATAATAAAGCGTATAAAACATGTCAAAGTCACATGCCTCGGGCTGATATTGAAATCTCGGGGCGATACGGCATGTGATACGGATTTTGCCATGTATTATTCTCCATATATTTCTTAAGTTTACAACAATTTTTTCCCATTTTTTTTTTCTGCAATATTTCATTTTAAAAAATTTGTGCCGTACGTAAATTGGATTTTCACCCGAAAAAAAAGTTCTCAAGAAAAATATTAAAATAAAACTTTTGCTCACTCGCACCTATTTTCGCAATAAAAAAACCAATGAACGGAAAATCAATTTGGTGTGGCCTTACTCTGGTTTTATTTGCTTGTTTTCAATCTATATATATTAATCAATTTAATATGCTCATTAAAAAAAAACTAATACTTTGTCAAATTATATATTAAAAAGGACAAATATACCTAAGGAGCAATCAAAAAACGTAATCCATTGGACAGACAAATGAACAACCACAAGGACAACAAATAAACACAGAAAACTAAAAAACAATGAACAACACGAACTCCTATAAAAAACCAGGAGTGAACCCAGGTGCTCCGGAAGGGTAAGCAGTTCCTGCTCCGTATACGGCACCCGTCGTGAAGTTCAACAAAGTCAATCTGGTGGAAGTCAAAAATCGGTGGAGGCACATGAAAGGTTACAACAGTGGGAACAGGTCCAACATCATCTTAGATATTGGAACACTGTAATGGTCAATCAATTCATGATGACGACCGTAAAATTTCTTAAGTGATGACATCAACTTATCCCTGATAAAACCCTGGTTAAGAAGCTTTTGTGACAGCAGTAATCCTCTTTGTCGAAAGTCAGGGTAACTCACGCATGCCCTTGAAAATCGGATAAGCTGAGAAACATAGACGCCATATGCAGGCGATGCTGGTATATTGCTACTCAAGAAGGAAAAATTAACAATAGGAAAGTTAAAGTCATCACGTTTGTCATAAAGTTTTGTCTTCAAACGTCCCACATAGTCTATTTCAAGAAACAAATCCAAATATGAAGCGTACTTCGGTGTATCAGTAGTATCCTTAATTTCAAGCTCACTGGGGTAGATAAGATGTAGAAAGTCTTGGCATTTGTCGTTATTTAACGACAACACATCATCTATATAACGAAAAGTGAAATTAAAGGATTGGGCTAGTTTCTTTTTGTTTTCACGTAGTAACCCTTGAATAAAGTCCGCTTCATATGAGTACAGAAACAGATCGGCGAGGAGAGGAGCACAGTAGGTTCCCATTGGAATGCCGATTGTTTGTCGAAAAATTAGACCGCCAAATTCAACGAATATGTTGTCTATGAGAAAATCTAACATGTTTGTAATTTCATCTTCAGAATACTTTTTGTCAGAAATTTTTAAAAAGTGAAAATTTCAGTGGCAAAATTGTTATTTAAAAAAAATCTTTGCTCACGATTTTGAGAAAACACAATTTAAAGTATAAAGATTTAACTTGGAAGCAATATTGATTTGCTTCTACATGCCTACACATCTATTTGCCAATACTTCGGTTACAACATATTTAAGTTATTTAAGGATTTTTTTTGAAGATTGCAAATCGCTCCTATGGCATCGGTCTCCAAAACTTCGATACCATTAGACTTGTGTTCTACTCCATAAAATGTAGTTCCAATGATGACACAGCATTTTTTAAATTACGAGTACATTCTTCTTGATAATATATCCGAACTAATATTTTTAAGTAACATAATCTTTATTATTTACCGAAATTACAAAGGAAATAAAATGAATACCCGAACATTATTTCGAAGCAATGACGCACGGCGGATGATTTTATCAAAACGAATCTACGAAGATGCAGCTTCCCGTTACATTTTCACAGAGGGCATATACAGATATAGGATTTTGCATTCATAGTTTTATTTTAGAGATTATCGATTAATAAAATGTATTATGTTGGTTTAATAAATGTTAACGAATATAGACCTTTTAAATTATGCATGTGTTGAGCTTTCAGCCATTTTGTATGTTTACATTCCGGTCTGAGAAACGTGCCGTAGGCATTTAATTTACCCATTGAATTGTTTACTATAAAAAAAATCAATCTGCCCAGCATCTGCTTAAATTTCCATTGATAACTATGTATATCACAATTTCAAAATATTGACGGTGAAATGGATCAAGAATTGATATAGTAATTTTGGGAACCCAAATATAACTCCGGGAATCCCCATACATGCGCATTGTCAATTTGTAGAAAAACCTCCATGCGCGTGATTTACATGATCCTTTATCTAGATAAACTTAGAAGTTGGATTTTTTGGAGTTTAAATTTGAAAAGCAAGAATGAGTGTTTAATCTTTTCTATACGCGTATAACGTTCTTGTATATTGTCCCAAACAGGGCTCAACCTGGAGGGCGATTCAGGTGAAGAAGTCGCCTTGTAGTGTTTCGCTTCGCCCCAACTCTCGTCAAAAGCGAAGTTGACGTCGTCTGAACTCGTGTCAAAGCGAAGTTTGAGTTGACTATAAATTAAATTACTCGCGTGATCCATTTCAGTGGTCGAAATCGCGAACATTACAGCCGTTATTTTAAGGAAACTCCGACTCGTGTAGTGAAAATAAAATCCATGCCGCCATTTTTTTTTCAATCAGTAAACAAAGGGAAATAATCCAGTAAGAAAAATATGGGTAAACACGCCCCGATGACAACTCGGTCCACGGTAAGTCGCACCAGAAAAAAAACAATTAGAAAGATTATACTGTGAATGAAGTAATGATGCGATTTTATGAACTTCTTTATGTTGACTCTGTTGTACATATTTTGTAGACTGGCTTAGAAGGCATGAAGTTTAATTTCCCGTAACCCAGTTGAACTGTAAATCAGAGAATGAATCTTAATTTTTTTTTTAAAAAACCATTAGAATAAGACTAGCTCTTCAAATAAAAAACAAAATCAGTGCCGATTGGTGCTTTGGAACGTCACGTTATGACTTCTCCCTGTCTCCCTCCACATCTCCTTGTTAGCTTCAGGGAGAAAAGTCACTTCTCCCTGTCATCCTGAAGTGGGGTGAGCCATGGTCCAAAATACATTAAAACTAACATTTTTGACACATTTCCACAGCCATTTTGATTGTTTACCTTATGTTCCATTCACGTATAATAGATCAGCCAGTTATGATCCGTTCTTGGAAATTTTACTTTTAAATTAATTTATTGTCAAAACTAATTGTGCATTTTCTTATGTGACGATTATTTCTTTAATGGGGAGGAAAACCTTGCGATTGTCTGTTAACTCAGAAATACACATGTCATTGAATCTAAATTTTTTAAGTCATGTCAAGTAAAATAACGATCCAATAATAAATATTTTAGTAAATTTTATCACTTAAACAAATTTAACTCTTATTGAAAATTCTCTTCGTACCCCGGAATGTACATCGATTTTGAATTTTAAAAAATACTCAATATTTCAGGAAAAAAGGAATACATTCATTGTAATTTATCTCATATAGCAGAGTAAAAATATGATAAAATTCCATTTGAAATTATACACAACTACATTTAAAATCTTTCCAGTGGTGCTTTCCAGCACTTTGATTAATTTTAGAACGGGTTATATGATATAACCTACTTTGAGACAGTTAACATTATAACAAATCATAAATGTTTATGTTTAAATGTAAACTGAACAAAGTAGCGTAACCTGTTCTAAAATTTAAAACAATCCTTATAATTTAAATTTCAAGAATTTTCTGATCCAATATTGGGGCCAGAATAATTTGAATATTAACTTATTTGGTTGAGTAATATTTAATTACAGACTGTGAGTGATACGTTGCTGACATCACAGTATTGAAAAAAAAGAAATTAACAATTTAATCTGACTTACTCAACCAATCAAATTGTTCATTTTAATTCAAATTAAATTATATGAGAGTGACATGTTCCACGTGCTTAAGTTGCATGCAAAATTTTCTAAAAATATTGCCCATTTAGTTGCCTCCTACATTAATTTTCAGTATTCTAAATTAAAGTTATTATATGATAATGTTATCATTAACTACTTTCATTATTTTAATTAAGAAGTGAATACTTCGTTTTTGTAGTTTTGGGGTGTAAAAGTCTTGACTTAAGCGATTCATACAAGAAATGTGCGCCTTTTACAACCCGATAAAACTACTAAAATGGTGCATTCAATTCTTATAATTACATTTTATATTCTACAAGTAAATAAATGACTGCAAATATTTCTCCGGGCGCTGCATCTTCAACGTTGTCATGGTAGCACATGCTAAACAATATTTTGACTTTTACTGGGTTATAAAACATCACTTTTCAGAACCAGAATAACATATTGGATTCCGATGAAACAAACAAGTAAATTGAATGTAATTATATGTTTTTCAGTGTATACAGTTATGCATGTTAATCACCCAATTTAATGTCAAATATCACATTTATTATTTCCATTCCTGCATTTGATTTAAGAATGTCGCATGATTGACCAAAAACATTTTAATAACCATACAATTATGGTATGTTTCTGTTATTTTGTCTTATACTAATGTGTATTTTTAAAGAACTTTGTCAATTGTGTATACTATACAGATTCAGATATTTCTATCCAACCATAAATATAAGTACTTTATACTTGATCAGTTGATATGATTTGTATATACGTTTCAATAATGATTGAGTCAGAGGTTGATACAAATTTAACAAATCCTTTATTTAGATATGTTATAAAACAAGTACTTTTTACTTGGTCAGTACGTTTAATATGGATTTTTTAAAGTAGTATCAAATTTTGACTTCATCCTTGTTTATAATATCACTCTCCATATTCATATTTGACCTCATCAAAAGACCATACCTGATAAATACAATTTAAGAATTCTTTAAATATGTATATATATTGCTTCATAATCAGTGAGCAGAAGCATAGGTTATTTCTTTATTTTGTTTATGCCCCCGCCGCTATGCGGAGAGGGCATTAAGTTTTGCCCTTGTGCGTCTGTCCGTACGTCCTGGAATTGGTTTATGAAATATTATGTAATATATATATTATGAAACTTATACACAATTGACGAATTTGCCGTTTTGCGCACTCTGTGACTTTTAATTACTCATTGAATTTCAAAGAAAGGAAAACGTCACTAGATTTGAATTAATACATTTACTCTTGCATATTTATAAGCGAGGGCATCTGTGTCCCATGGACACATTCTTCTTTTATTTATTTATATATTTTTAGTTCGCCTCAACGAAGTTGAGGGGGGCTATTGCAGTCACCCCGGCGTCCACAGCAAGTTCTCAGTTACTAGTTGACATATGGTCATATATTTTTGTGTGCAGGTGCATCATGAAGAGACCGACCATGTGACATAAGAAGAAGGTCACATGACCAATATTACACGTTTGAATGGCTTTTAATTTTTATGTAAAAGATCAGTTTTGATATACAAAGTGACCTACAATCATATTACTTGGTGTGAGGGTGCATCTCAGAGAGTAACACAGCCTCCTACCAAAATTAGGTCACTCTGACCTTCTTATCGCGCTTCATTGATTTAGGTAAGGTTTTATGTCCGAGTTCAGATCTCCGATACCAAGGGACCTACAATCATATTACTTGGTTTGAGGATGCATCTCGGGGAGTAACACAGACTCCCACTAAAATTATGTCACCGTGACCTACTTATCACACTTCATTGAATTAGGTTAAGTCCGATTTCAGTTCTCCGATACCAAGGGAGTAGGAATCATATTACTTGGTGTGAGGATGCATCTCGGGGAGCAACACAGTCTCCCACCAAAATTAGGTCACTTGAACTTACTTTTCGTGCTTCATTGACTTAGGTTAAGTTTTATGTCCGAGTTCTCACATACCAAGGGACCCACAGTCATATTACTTTGTGTGATGGTGCATCTCGGGGAGTAACACAGCCTCCCATCAAAGTTAGGTCACTCTGACCTACTTATCTTGCTTCATTGACTTAGGTTTTATTTTACGTCCGAGTTCAGTTCTCCAATACCACGTCGGGAGTAACACAGCCTTTGACCAAAATTAGGTCACTCTGACCTACTTATTGCACTTCATTTACTTAGGGTATGTTTTACATCTGAGTTCAGTTCTCCGATACCAAGCGACCTACAATCTCGGGGAGCTACACAGCCACACACCAAAATTAATGGGGGAACGAGGCGAACTTTGTAATCGTAGATTTCTGGTTGTCAAGGTCTAAGCATGAATAAAAATTTCAAGAAGTTAATCTTTATGCATATGATAGATCGTAATCGTTACAAAAATTCCATTCTTACTAATAGACAAAAGACCATTGGTCAGTTGTAATCTATGACATCACGACTTTAATTTTAGCAATCAAATTAATTTTGTTTTCTTTATTCTTGTTCATTTAACTACCAGTTAACCAAAAATGTATGTATTCTATTGGTTGCAGAAAGATTTTTTGAGGACTATTTATATTATAGATAATCTTGGAATTCCTAATATCTGTAACATTAGTGACTAGACAACATATTAATTTCCATTAATGCATGTAGTTTATATTTTTGTTTGTTCGTGAGTTGTAGATACTTAGTATTTGAATTTCAAAATTTAATTAATCATATGATTGTAAATTAACAGCATTGGTAGCTTATGTTACCTCACGTCCTACAGGGGGAAATGTCTTATCTGTTCACATTTACTTACATCAAGGATTTAAATAGTAGAAATGATATGATTATATTTGCACAGCAGTGACAGTGTGAACAAATTTTTTTCCTTCAATTGGTATTAATTTCACTGATAAATGGCCAGACTTTCTTTCACTTACAAATAATAGTACATAGATTTCACCATTTTGAATCACATTTACAATAATACCAGTTTTTTTCTTCTAAAACTTATAACTTTATATGTTTTTTCATTGTCCCTCACACTTGTACTAATTAAATTCATTAATAAATAGTGTGTATTAATTATGTTAGAATGTTTTGCTGTTTGATTCATTGTTTATTTTGTTGATTATATATTGATGTCACAAATTGTTTGAATATATAAATATATTTACGACATTATTTCTACATCAATTGTTTGATAATTGCCCATAATCTTGAATCACAGCAAAATAAGACTCTCAGATAATCCTATACTAAGAATCTGATTTATTTCATATATTTTCTTGATATATCACTAAACAATAAATTAGCTGTCAAATATATTAACGAAAGTCTGTTTGACCAAATTCTATACACAAAAGCAGTTTGTGATACGTAAGTTACACACAGACATGTTTGATTTTCTCACGGTCATCATATTTGTTGAAATCGGCATTCCAATGGGAACTAACTGTGCTCCTCTCCTCGCCGATCTCTTTCTGTACTGATGTGAGGCGGACTTCATTCAAGGGCTACTACGTGAAAACAAAAAGAAACTAGCCCAATCCTTTAATTTCACTTTTCGTAATATAGATGACTACAAATTCCAAGACTTTCTACATCTCATCTACCAAAGTGAGCTTGAAATTAAGGATACTACAGATACACCAAAGTCCGCTTCATATTTGGATTTGTTTCTTGAAATAGACAATGAGGGACATTTGAAGACAAAACTTTATGACAAACGTGATGACTTCAACTTTCCTATTGTTAACTTTCCCTTCTTGAGTAGCAGTATACCAGCATCGCCTGCATATGGCGTCTACGTTTCTCAGCTTATCCGTTTTTCAAGAGCATGCGTGAGTTACCATGACTTTCGACAAAGAGGATTACTGCTGGCACAAAAGCTTCTTAACCAGGGAAAAGTTTATGTCATACGGTCATCACAAATTGATTGACCGTTACAGTGTTTGAATATCTAAGATGACGTTGGACCTGTTCCCACTGTCGTAACATTTTATGTGCCTCCACCGATTTGTGACTTTCACCAGATTGACGTTGTTGAACTTCACGACCGGTGCCGTATACGGAGCAGGAACTGCTTACCCTTCCGGAGCACCTGGGTTCACTCCTGGTTTTTGGCCGGGTTGCACAGAGTGCAAATCTGGGTTATAGTATGGTGAATGTCGGGCGGGCGGCGACGGGCGGCGGGCGGGCGGGGAGAATGGGTACCTATTTTGCGAAATCAACTCCTCCTACAGTTTTCACCCACATCCTTGAAACTTCATAGAATGTTTCTATATATATTGAAGATGTGCACCTCACTTTATGGAATTATTTCATGAATTATTTCCCATTTTTCCAAACTTTGGAACTTGTCGTTTTTTATTGACATCTTCAATAGAGGGTACCTATTTTGCGAAATCAACTCCTCCTACAGTTTTTCACCCACATCCTTGAAACTTCATAGAATGTTTCTATATATATTGAAGATGTGCACCTCACTTTATGGAATTATTTTAGGAATTAATTCCCATTTTTCCAAACTTTGGAACTTAGTCATTTTTTATTGATATCTTCAATAGAGGGTACCTATTTTGCGAAATCAACTCCTCCTACAGTTTTTCACCCATATCCTTGAAACTTCATAGAATGTTTCTATATATATTGAAGATGTGCACCTCATTTTATGGAATTATTTCAGGAATAATTTTCCATTTTTCCAAACTTTGGAACTTAGTCGTTTTTTATTGACATCTTCAATAGAGGGTACCTATTTTGAGAAATCAACTCCTCCTACAGTTTTTCACCCGCATCCTTGAAACTTCGCAGAATGTTTTAATATATATTGAAGATGTGCACCGCACTTTATGGAATTATTTCAGGAATTATTTCCCATTTTTCCAAAAACATGTTTATCAACATGTAATCAAATCAAATATGGCTTACTTCACTCATTTCTAATTAAATTGATGATTGCCTCTGTGCTCGTACACCAACATACAATGTGTCTAATTTTGTCTATATAAATATTCATGACTGCCAATTAATGTGCAATATGATCTTGTAATCACCTTTGTCACCACTACAGTAAACACCCAGTAAAGCAACCCGGCCATTTGTGTCTTTGACCCATTTTTATAGGAGTTCGTTTTGTTCATTAGTAGTGGGAAAAGGGGGATTCTACACCCCCACCACCCCACCCCCCAATTTCAAGGGCTAATCCTGCATAGGACCCCAACACCGGACGTGGAATGCAAACGGACTGTGTCTCAATTGACCATACGGTAAATACAAGCATGGCTTACATATACGATGGTAGCAAGGTTGCCACAGAGGACGTTGGGGACACGTTAAAGGGAGGTATGCCACAAATTGATCTTAATAAAGGGATGGCAACAGGTAAAAATATCATGGATCGTTTCGCAGATGTCTTCCTGGAGGATGAGGAGGACATAGAGGATAGCACCCTAGCCCCGACCCCCAACCCCTCAATAGCAGCAGTGCTGTAGCAACCCAATGATGGCACCTTTGGATGACAGGATCTATATGTGTCAGCATTGTGGTGCACATGAGGTGTATCAGCCCTTTGAGCATGATACTACCCCAGGACCAACAACCTGCGAGGCTACACTGAAGAGGAAGAAGGGGCAGTTCTGCAGGAGTAAGCCGGAAAAGGATGGGCTTTGCTGGAGGCACAGTAAATAGCCACGCCAGCAGGAGGAGAAGGACACCCCGATCGGAGGGAAGATGGTAGTGAAAAAGACCACGAAGGAACTCCGACAAATAGCGAAGAAAGCGGGTCTGAAAAGGTACAGCAGGATCTGCAAGGAGAAGTTGGTGAGATGATTGAGGAGAAAACCACCCGTAAATTTGCCTGCGAAGAGGTCTTCACCAAGAAGGAGGTGAAGACCGTCACCAAAAGACGGGACATCACCAAGTACTCCCGATTAAAGAGAGCTGACCTGACCGAACTGGTTAGGAAGGACATAAAAAATGCCCCCGTCGAAGATAAAATCAAAGTAGCCGACCGACGCGATGCATTGAAAGGTGTATTTAGCACAGTCATAATTAATCCCCGCAACCAGCATGATTTGGAAACGTTTTTTTTTCAGGTAAGTCGCCACACCATCTCCAACACAATCGAAGGTATCCTCACCCAAAAAACGGGTTTAAGGTGCAATTAGTGCTAAAAGTGGAGTTGGATTACTGCTGTGACAAAAGCTTCTTAACCAGGGATAAGTTTATGTCATCACTTTTTTACAGTCGTCATCACGAATTGATTGACCGTTACAGTATTCCAATATCTAAGATGATGTTGGACCTGTTCCCACTGTTGTAACTTTTATGTGCCTCCACTGATTTGTGACTTCAACCGGATTGACGTTGTTGAACTTCACGACGGGTGCCGTATACGGAGCAGGAACTGCTTACCCTTCCGGAGCACCTGGGTTCACTCCCGTTTTTTATAGGAGTTCGTGTTGTTCATTAGTAGTGGGAAAACGGGGATTCTACATCGCCATCCCCTCCCCCATTTCAAGGGCTAATCCTGCATAAGACCCCAACCCCGGACGGGGAATGCAAATGGACTGTCCCAATTGACAATAAAGTAAATACAAGCATGGCTTACGTATACGATGGTAGCAAGGATGCCCCAGAGGACGCTGGGGACACCTTAAAGGGAGGTATGCCACAAATTGATCTTAATAAAGAGATGGCAACGGGTGACAGTATCATGGAGGATAGCACCCTAGCCCCGACCCCAACCCCTCAAAAGCAGCAGTGCTGCAGCAACCCAATGATGGCACTTTTGGATTATAGGACCCGTATGTGTCAGCATTGTCGTGCACATGAGGTGTATCAGCCCTTTGAGCATGATACTACCCCAGGACCCACAACTTGCGGCGCTACACTGAAGAGGAAGAAGGGGCAGTTCAGCACGAGTAAGCCGGGAAAGGATGGGCTTTGCTGGAGGCACAGCAAATAGCCACGCCATCAGGAGAATGAGGAGGACACACTAATCGGAGGGAAGATGTTGGTGAAAGAGATTATGAAGGAACTCCGACAAATAGCGAAGAAAGCGGGTCTGAAAAGGTACAGCAGGATCTGCAAGAAGTTGGTGAAAATGATTGAGGAGAAAACCACCCGTAAATTTGCCCGCGAAGAGGTCTTCACCAAGAAGGAGCTGAAGACCATCGCCAAAAGAAGGGGTTGAAGGTGCAATTAGTGCTAAAAGTGGAGTTGGTCAAAACGAACCCCGCGACCGGTGAGAACCTTTAAGTCACCCCTTTCTTCAGATCAGCGGTGGGAACGATCACCCCATCAACGGACCTTGAATTCGAGATTACGGTCATGGAAGGGAAGGTTAAGGAGAATATGACAAAATACATGCGCGAGGGCAGCGAGTGGACATTTGGCCACATCGAGCAACTTGAAATCCACCTGAACAAATTAAAACCGCTCAACGGGAGCTCCTCCATACCAACACCACCAGAGCTTGCCAAGAAGAAAGCGACCGTTAACGTGAGAAACGAGGATGATCGCTGTTTCGAGTTTGCGGTGCTAGCGGCCCTGCATGAGGACGAGGTGGATAATGCCTACCGACTGAACCAGTACAAGAAACGGGGAGGTGAGCTCAAGTTTTACGGCATTGAGTTCCCTGAGGATATCGAAGAACACCGGCGCGAGACACGTAGACCTCCTGTTCCTAACCAGCACCGACAAACAGCATTACTGCTGGATCAAAAGCATATCACGCCTTTTGACGTCTCAAGTGACAAATCACAAAGAGCCAGTATACTTCTGCCGCAGGTGTCTGTGCCACTTCTCCAGGCAGGACAAACTATACGAACATAATATTGCAACCAGAAGAAGGCGATCAGACTCAGGTGCCGGAAGAGGGAACCTTCACCATCTTCCAAAACCACAAACGTCAGATGAGGGTTCCATTTACCATCTACGCGGACTTCGAGTGTTTCACGGAACAGATTGGCACCTGCCAACCCAATCCATCGCGGTCCTACACGAAGGCGTACCAGCAATCAGGTTTCTGCTATCGTGTGAAGTACGTCCATGGCGTCTACAAACTACGGAGAGGATGCAGCCAAGCAATTCGTGCAATGCATGGAGAATGATGTGCGGGCGATTAGCAAAATCTATGGGAACAAGAAGCCGATGGAGATGACATACGCAGACAAGAAGATCACACACTGTCACATTTGCGGCGGCGCATTGGTCAAAGACAAGGTCGTTGGAGTCCTTGAGGCGGTAGGTGGGTGATTGAGTGTTCAACACCTGCAAAATGGTGAACAACTCCTCGGTTCAGCGGTACTTGTATCGCTTCTCGAATGTGCCTTTCTTCTTGATGATTCGAACTTTGTCGCCAACACGACATCGCGTGGTATGGTATCGGAAAGGTTCCAGTACACATTGTTTTCATGCTTTTTCAGGCTTGCAGCGGTGGGGGTCATCTTGGTGGAACTATGTCTATTGGTGTTGTACTGACGACGCCTCGGACCTTGACCTGACTACTCGTGCAGAAAAACTATTAGGCAACGGTTGTTGCCCACTCATTCTTTTGTAACTTTGTTCTGTATCTAATACAAATACTTCATAGTTTGTGAGAAGTCATTCAGTTACACATACATCAAATAAAATACTACATTGTGTGTGAGAAGAGTTACACATACATCAAATAAATACATCATAGTTTGTGAGAAGAGTTACACATACAAAACCCGGACTTGGGAGGATGTGATCACAGTACCTTTAGTTTATTTTGACAAAAGAACTAGCTGCATTAAAGAGAACATGGTTTGTCCAGCTAACTCCTCCTACAGTTTTGGATCTACAGCTTCAATATTTTGTAGGATGTTTATACACATAATGGAGGTGTGCATGTCCATAGGATTTTGATTTTTTTTTTCAGTTAATCTCAAAATGACAGGTAGTTGGACTTAGTCATTTTTTTTTTCGTACTAGCTTATTAAAGGGAACATGGATTATCCGGCTAACTCCTCCTACAGTTTTGGAGCTACAGCTTTAATACATTGTAGAATGTTAACTTATACCCATAATGGAGGTGTGCATCTCAACAGGATTTTGAAACCACTTGGTCAATTGGTTGATTGATTGATTAATTGTTGCTTAACGTCCAGTGGCAAATATTTCATGCTTCTTCAGGACGAGAACCAGTTCAGTTTCAATTCAAACAGGGGTGGGATGGGACAGAAAGGGGAACCAATTTTGACTGCCACTGTAAACGGTGGATGGTTGGGTAGAGTCGGATAATTTAGCCTTCTGTAGCGGCCATCAGCCTACTCTTTTTTTAAACTACAGAAGGGGTCTTAACGTGCAGGGAGTGTGGCATTCTCCACTATGGTCCGCGGTCAGGCCTTCCGTATTATGACCTGACAACCCCCAAAACTTGGCAGCAATGGTCCTAAGGTTGTCCATTTTCAGGAATATATCCGATGACCCCGCCGGTCATCCCAGTTGTCGGCAACAGCCGAACATAGTTTAACATACGACCCTATGAAGAATGTACTTAAAGATATTCTTATTTGAAACCTGACTTCGCCAATTGGAACAAAATTTGGCGCAATGGTCCTTAAGTGGTGCTCTTTCAGAATTATATCCGATGACCCCGCCCACCATCCAAGACGGCGACAAGAGCCGAACATAGTTTAACATAGGACCTTACGGGGAATGTACTTAAAGGTCTTCTTGTCTGAAACCACTTGGCCAATTGAAAGAAAACTTTGCAGAAATGGTGCTTAGGTGGTCTTTTTTCAGTATTGTATCTGATGACCCCACCCGCCATCCCAGATGGCGCCAGAGCCGATCAGTTTAACATAGGACCCTATTGGAAATTTACTTAAAAATCTACTTGTCTGAAACAACTGGTTCAATTGGAACGAAACTTGACAGCAATGGTCCTTAAATGATGCTTTTTCACATATTTTTGCAATGACCCCACCGGACATCCAAGATGGCTGCCAGAGCCGAACATAGTTAAACATAGAACACTACTGGAAATTTACTAAAAGATCTTCTTGTCAAAAGCCACTTGGCCAATTGGAACAAAACTTGGCAGCAATAGTCTTTAGTTTGTTTTCTTTCGGACATATATCTGATGACCCTGTCTGCCATTATATTGCTGCCAGAGTCAAACATAGTTTAATATTGTACCTAATGGGAAGGTTCACTGAAAGATCTTCTTGTTTGAAATCAGTGAGCCAATTGGAACATGATAGCAATGTTCCTGGCTGCCATTCAAGATGGACAAAGTCCAGGTGAGCGATACAGGCTCCTGGGAGCCTCTACTTTAATTTTTATGGGTGGATTATTATACATAACTGAAATATTTTAAATCATTTAAATTTGATTATTTGAAAATTTTATCAAAGCTGCACCTATTGTATATTGAAAGTTTGTTAATATACCTAACTGTTATATAATTTCACACGTGTTACCGAACAAATCACAGCAGAGTGTCTGATCATCATTTTGTCAATATGGACAGTGTCATAAAAGCTCATTAATTAAACTAATTTTAATATTGCTAAAAGCATTTTTATGCAATTATGCCCCATTATCACAGATAGCCTGCAAAGTTATCTCCCTTGAACTACGCAAGAAACTTCGCAATTTGTCAATTTTATGACGCTGTTATGGTGTTTTTGTAGATATAATGTAACTTTTGTCGACTTTTAAAAATTATATTCTTTGTTATGTCATCAGTGGATAGCTGAAGCAGGAAATATATGTAAGGTTAAAGGTTAATACATCTTTTTAAACATATGAAATCATATGCTTTATCATACATTGTCCCAGCAAATAACAACATGAACTTGAGGTACATTAAGACATTTAAATCTATGCAGATTTTTAAAAGGTAAGGCAATGATCAAAATAATTCCTATTTTTCCCATTTCTTGTGTGCTGGGTTATGAGTACAACAGTGCTTTGAATCCATTCAAGTTCGCGGAATGGGACGAACTTTACCGAAGTTGAAAACAACAAGTTGATTGGCTGTTGCTTACGTCATATTTTCCCGACAAGCATCCAAACACAAAACGTCAACAAACCCAAACGTAAACAAACCTCCGACCTCGCTGACAGCTGATACGAAATGTCTGAAATACCAGGACCATCAGCCCTTGCAACAAGGGATGAAAATTCAAATAAGGAAAATATGGATATCTTTTATGAGCCGGAGAAAAAGCGAGTCAAAACAGAAGAGAAAGAAAAGGATAATGCTCTCGAAGATCGTCTTTCTGGAATTTTGTGTTGCGCAGTTTGTTTGGACCTGCCCAAAACCTGTTACCAGGTATAAGTCGTTTATTAAGTTCATTTTATATTACAATGTTTTCTGCAGAATCGAAGCCCCCCACTAAACTAACGTTTGGGACATTTCTTAAATTTTAAAGAACGTCTGAAATGTTGCATCATAGTCAAATATGGTTATCAAGGATATGTCTGTCGTGCAGTCTGCTGATATACTCTCATATTGACACAACACCACCTAGCAACATTAAAATGGAAGTTAGAATGAAAAAGTATTTCATTTTCATGAAAATCGAGCCTTATTTCAATGATTTCAGAACTGTTTATAGAAAAGTGTAAAATTTCCTAAATATAAATCCGTCAGCCGCGACCTTCTACTGACCTAAATTGACTTTGACATTGACGGATCACATGATCAGCATAATCAGCTGTCCACTTGGAAAACTGCCAGCTTATTAATTAGATATGCATACTTTTAAAACATATTTTTTCCTTTTTTGCCCATTTTTCAATAATTTTTCAAACCATTCCACGGGTGACAGGGCAAATTACATAAAAAAAATTATTTGTTAACTTACATTAAATTACAATTTGAATAACTTCACTCTTATTCCTTGTGATTTATTCATAAGTAAAGCTTATTCTCATTTAAAAGTAACATGCTATCATCCTGTGCTAATGAAACAACTAAAGACAAAATATTACAATACCAGTTTTGATGCACCAAGTATGCACAGTTAAGCAAATCATATCTCTTATCATCAATGCTCAAGGCCTATCCTCTAAACAGCCATAACTTAACTGAAAAAAATAGACCAGATGCAAATCTTAATTGTAAAACAGACCAAGGAAAGAGTTAATTTGCATGTGGAATATACCCCTTCCTTTCCAAAAATTTGCCACTTGTATAAATTTTACACCAATTAAAAAATATATTTACATGTAGTTCAAATTCTTTTGTGAAAGTCTTGCTAATCTATGCAATGAGGGCCTGAAAATTGGTGGCAGACACTTACAATACAATCAATTATATATGTAGAGATTGAGGAAACTAAGTACAAAATACAGCCATGTAGTATTGGCTTTGGAGTTGTGAAGTTTTTTGCATGTCTTTGTAACAGTAAATTTAGTCTCGTAGTAAAATATGTCCCCCAGACTTTGTCTCCTGGTAAATTAAGTCTGTGTTTTGAATTTTACTAGAAAATTTAGTCCCAGGATTAATTTTCCTAGGAATATCAGCCCATACTTAGTAAAATATGTCCGACATCAGTTTTCCAAAGAATTTGTTTCTGGGACTTAATTGGAACCACACAACAGTTGTTTTATTTGTAGGGGATTTTTTTTTCTCGTATTAAATCAGTTCACATTTATCCAAATTTAAACTAGTGAGTATGTAACAGTAAATTTAGTCCCGTAGAAAAATATGTCCCCAGGACTTTGTTTCCTAGTAAAGTAAGTCCGTGTTTTGACAACATATGAATATTTCAGGAGTGAAATATGTTCACCACAAAGTATTACGATTTTGTAGTGAGTACATGTACTTTTCATAATGAATGTAAAAGATGTCTAACAACATAACATTAGCTAGAACTCAAGGCAATAAAGATAGGAAAAATATATATGTCAATAATAAATTTAAGAATAATATTTAGTAATTTTATCTCCAAATCCTATTTTCCTAGTAAAATTTTGTTAATTTCTATTTATTCAATTAAAAGTGAATATTATCTTTATCTGTAATAAATTCCATTTTTCCTTAATATTCATTTTACACAATATATCATATTTTATAAGTATTTGCTTTTTTATTTCTTTCATAATATATCATACTTAAGATCGAGTCATTTCCTAGTTATTTTTTTCCAACAATTTTTCTTAGTAAAATTGATCCTCGGACTAAGATTACTGTCAGTTGGAATGTTTTTACTAGGAAAATTTGACACCATTGATCTATTTCCCTAGGGACATTAGTCCACCCAGACTTGTTTTTCTAGGACCAAATTATCACTTACATATTCCTGTAATAAATATCTTTTAATTAACTATTCAGTATTAGACTTCAATCCATGAAATCTTTTTGCAGTGTACCAATGGCCACTTGATGTGTGCAGGATGTTATAATCACCTACTAGCTGATGCAAGACTTAAAGATGAGACTGCTACATGTCCAAATTGTAGATGTGAAATTAGCAAAAGTCTTTGTTCAAGAAACCTGGCAGTGGAGAAAGCAGTATCAGAACTGCCAACAGAATGCCAGTACTGCTACTGCCATCTTCCTCGTAACCAGCTTGATTATCATGAACGTGAACTTTGTCAGGAGAGGTAAGACGATGCATTGCATCGTTTCATAGTTAAGTTATTTAAGTTAGTAAAACCTTATGAAGGAGCAAGCACGTGCATGGATGCTTGTTTCATCCGTTCACGTGCTTCTCCACTTTGTACTTTATACTTGTTAATAATTGGAAACACACTTTTATCTTTTGTTCCTGACCAGGATAAAATGGAGTTCCTGTGCCTATCATGTGACATGGACGTGCCAGAAGTTTGTCGACAGAACAACGTAAAATTAGGCGGCAAGTATCTTAAACATCTTTCAAAGATGACACTAAACAGGCAACAAGCATGCATTGGAAACCAAATGTCATGGAGTTCTAGGTTTTATTTTGTTATTTTTTTTTCAAAGTTTTGGTTTAAATAGTAAATTAAATACAACATATTTTTCTTAAAAAAAGCAATATTGAAAATTATGTTATTGAAATTTTTAGATAAAATTATTTGTTTAATCATATAAAAAAATAACATCACACAAATTCATTAAACTCTGGGTAAAGAGAAGGTAGCTATATAGTTTTGAAAATGTCTGTACTTATTCCCTATAAACTTGATGCAAGTCAGTAGAATAACATGGTCTTTTATTTCTAAACAAGAAGGTACATGTACAACAAAGAAACAAAATATAAGAAAAATATATTATACAAAGTTGTTTTTTTAGCTCATAATAATTAAACAAAGAAAAAAATGAATGTTGAGAAAACAGCTTGATCAAAATGTAAAACATTATTTCATGTATCCCCTTCTTTTTGCTATGTTTGCAATGTAAAATAAAGAAAAAACTATAATATTTAGTAATAATTGCTAAAGTAGCTCTCCCTGTATAGCAATTGTAATCATGTTTTAACACATCACTTTTGTTTTAAAGTCTTTTTTATCTTGTATGTTTATTTTGTTCCTTATAAGTGTGGTAATGTAGGACTCCTGACATAACATTGTACACATATATGGAAGACAAGAAACTGTGGATAAATGAACCCCATGGATTATAGCAGCATTGTAACTGAAGACAGTGTTCATTCCAAAATTACAACAGGAAAATATATTATTAACAAAAGTGACTGTTATTTTTTAGACAACATGGAATATAGTTATTGACAGCTTACAATGTGGATTAGTGTGGAATGTATTTATATTCAACTCGGTGGATTAATTTCAGAGGGAATAGCAGATATATGTCATGGAATATGAAAAAAACAAAGATATAATGATTTTTCTGTTTAATAAAACCTACTATAAATGGGAACATTTTTGCAGATCAGTCTTTTTTGGATGTGGAAGTTGTATGATTGTGATGAATTTTATAAACAAAATTTTCCCATTTATTTTTGTGTGGTTTATTGTTAATATGCCTTGATTTGCAGCTTTACAGAGAAGAAACACAGTAAGTAAACTCTCACTTTTATTTCAGACAAACAAAAAAAAAGCAAAAAACTATTAATATGTAATTTTTTTCTATTTATATATAGGCCTACATTATGCAAGTATTCTCGTATTGGGTGTTGTTGGTGTGGACCATTCCATGAATTGGCTGAACATGAGATTTGCTGTGCACATTTATTGAAGCCAGGAGAAGAAATAATGGAATCTTTGGCTGAAGTGGACAAATACAATGAGGGCCAATTGAAGCTGTATAAAGATATTGTCTCTCTTTTGTCTTGTGAAAAGGTTACATTCAATGGTAGGTTATAATGTCTAAATTTAAAAATGAAAATGAAATACATCATGATAGAACAGTAAGGGTCATTTTATAGAATTATAACACTTATATATGACCATTTCTGTTGTCATGGAAAGATACCACATTGGAAGTGAGATATTTCATCCTTTTTAGCTGACCTGTCCTAAAAGAACATGTGAGCTTTTGCCAACACTTGGCATCCATCCATCGTAAACTTTTTAAAAGATCTTTTTCTCTGAAACCACTGGACCAGTTACAGCCATACTTAGTCTGAATGATCCTTAGGGTGTGTAAAATAAAGTTTGTGTTTATTTTCTTGTCTGTCAAGAAACATGGCCACCATGGCTAAAAATAGAACATATGTAAACTGCAAATTTTGGTTTTTATCTAAAAAAATAAAGCATTTAGAGCAAAACTTAATGAAATTTTGCAGTTTTAGGTTATTATTTTGAATATTATAGATAAAGACAAGCTGTAAACAGCAAAAATGTTCAACAAAGTAAGAGCAACAAATAAGTCAACAAGACCAAAATCAGTAATTGACCCCTTATAGGAGTACATGTATTTGCCATTCAAAGACAATTTTTCACATTTTTAGCTCACCTGGCCTAAAAGGCCATGTGAGCTTTTCTCATCGCTTGGCGTCCGTTGTCCGTCCGACAACATTTCACTTAAAGATCTTCTCCTCTGAAACCACTGTGCCAATTTGAACAAAACTTGGCAGTAATTTTCCTTTCAGAATTGTGTCTAATCACCCTGTCTGTGATCCAAGATGGCTGCCATAGCTGAACTTAGTTTAACATAGGAAAATCACAAAAATTTCTTCTTGTTCGAAACCACCGAGTCAGTTTAAACCAAACTTAGCAGCAATGGTCCTTAGGTGGTCCTCTTTTAGAATTGTGTCTGATGACCTGGTTCGTGATCCAAGATGGTCGCCATAGTCGAAACTTAGTTTAACATAGGACCCTATGGGAAAATCACTAAAATTTATTCTTGTCTGAAACCACCGAGCCAATTTGAACCAAACTTAGCAGCAATGGTCCTAAGGTGGTACTCTTTCAGAATTGTGTCGGATTACCCACTCTGTGATCCAGGATGGCCACCATAGCTGAACTTAGTTTAACAAGGACTCTATGGGAAAATCACAAAAATTTCTTCTTGTCCGGAACCACCAAGCAAATTTGAACTAAACTTGGCAGCAATGGTCCTAAGGTGGTCCTCTTTCAGAATTGTGTTCGATGACCCAGTCCATGATCCAAGATGGCCACCATAGCCGAACTTAGTTTAACATAGGACCTATTGGAAAATCACTGAAATTTCTTCTTGTCCGAAACCACCTAGCCAATTTGAACCAGACTTTGCTGCAATTGTCCTCTTTCAGAATTGTGTCTGATGACCCTGTCCATGATCCAAGATGGCTGCCATAGCTGAACTTAGTTTAACATAGGACCATATTTCTTCTTGTATGAAACTACTGACCCAATTTGAATTAAACTTGGCAGCAATGGTCCTCAGGTGGTCCTCTTTCAGAATTGTGTTCGATGACCCAGTCAGCAATCCAAGATGGTGGCCATAGCCAAACTTTGTTTAACATGAGTCCTATGAGAACCACTGAGCCAATTTGAACGAAACATAACAGTATTGTTCGCCTTTCAGTCAAATGTGAACTAATTTTGGCAACCATGGTGCTCAGGTTCACAGGTGAGCGATCAGGCTCCAAGGAGCCTCTGGTTTTTGTCATCTTTGTAAACTTTCAATAATCTTCTCCTCTGAAACTACAGGATCAGTTTAAGCCAAAATTAGGCTGAAAGATTCTTAGGGTATCTAGTATAACGTTTGTATTTTATTTTCTTGTCCATTGAGAAACATGGGTGTCATGACTTAAAATAGAACATATGTGTAAAATGCACTTTTTGGCTAATATCTCAAAAACTAAATCAGTTTGAGCAAAAATGACAGGAAGTAAAAATGTTTATAAGGTCAAGATCTACCTGTCATGAAATTTTCAGATGAATCGGTCAACCCGTTTTTGGGCTATTGCCCCTGAATTGATAATTTTAAGGAAATTGTGCAGTTTTAGGTTATTTACTTGAATATTATTATAGATCAAGACAAACTGTAAACAGCAAAAATTTTTAGCAAAGTAAGATCTACAAATAAGTCAACATGACCAAAATTGTCAATTGACCCTTACAGGTGTTTTTGCCCTTGAAAGATTATTTACATGCAAACAGTAATTCTCAGTACAAATAAGGGTCTGAAATATTTTTACAGATGTTTAGAGCATAACTTGAAATAAGTTAAATAGTAGCTGTACAAGTAAAATGGAAGGTCAAGGTCATTGAAAAACTTCTTAGCAACTGATGGAAAAGTCCCTAGCAACCATATATATTTGGGTTAAGGACCCTATATTGTTACTGTACAAGTAAAAAAAAATGTCAAAATTATTGAAAAGTCCATAGCAACCGATGAAAAAGTAGCTAGCAACCATATACATGTATAACAACAATAAATGACAATAAGTGTTATGGTTTAACAGCTAATTAAATTACATCTTACACTTTATTCCTAAAATATTCTGCCTTATTAATAAGTTTATAAAACATGAGCAAATGGTAAAATAGAACAGTAAATTATTTTTAAAAAAAAATCCAATCTCTGTTTTAGATTTACAGATGAAACCGTACAGAACAGATGATTTTACTACCAAGTTGTTTTATGAGACGAGCCGTTTCTCTGCATTTAACTTCCAGTGGGTAATAAAAGCCAAGATAAATAATGACCAGAAGAATCCAGCTTTGACTACAGACCGTACCCTGTCCTATCAGCTGGTATTGAAATCCAAGTATACTACTCCACTCAATCTGTCTTTTATCATACTGAAAGGTCCTTATGGTGAAATGAAGGTCAATCCAGTTATATATACTCATGAGTTTGTACAAGACAGTCTTGAGACCCAGTACAAAGATCTACCAATCATTAACTCTGTAGAATGTAACAAATTGTTAGCTGGAAGAACCATTAATTTAAGGTTTATAATGATTTTAATGAATTAGGAATTTTACTTACAGTGTCTAGTTTTAGATAAACACCACATTACTGACTAAAAGTTGAGAGTTGAAAAAAAAATAGTATCATCAAAGTTATTTTCATAGTTTTCCACAAGTGTTTATGATTCGAGTCAGCTATGGGTTTACTTGAAATTTTAATGTATTTAGTCAGTGCTTAAGATGATTGAGTATAATACGGGTCCACAGCTTTTTCAGAGAAGTTAGACTTATTGATTTTTGATCTCAAAAACATGGGGTTTTTTTTTTGCAATTTTTTACATAATTTGTGTAGTTTCAAAGTAAAGTGTACATTGTATACCACTATATATTAAGGGCATTCAAAATTATTCTATAGATAGAACTTTATTTATTATTTATTTTTACAATTAATTTATTCTTGTGTACCATTTCCTTAGTATATAAAAGTAACTCTGTATTATAATGATTTGGGACAAATAATTAAGGATTGAGGAGATGAAATGATATTTACTGGAAGTATTGTCAGATATTAATTCTGGAATGTTAGAAATTGTATCAATTCAGATCAGCAATTTAAATAAGTGATATGCCAGTCCAAATCGAATAGACTAATTCTGATCAACAAAAGCTGTAATTTATTGTTTACAGTTGAGTGGTTTAATCACAGAAACTGTAATGTGGTTTTTATTAGTGAAAATATTTGATATAATTTATTATAATATTTATATATATATTATTTAAGGTACAATATAGAGGTGACTGTAATACAGTAGTAATTCAGATTTCTTCTCCTGTATATTATATATAAAATTTTATCTTTTTTTCAAAACATTATGTCTTTTATTATCATACCTGTATATTTTAGATAATTTCATCCTTAAAAATCAGTTTAATTTTCTGTATAATTTTTGCATTACTGTTTTACAACAAATTTTAAATTTACTTTTTGTTTAGTTCTAGTGTATGTTTCAGGAAAATAATTATTGTCTTCATTTAAAAGAATTTAAGAAACTCCAGAAAATTTATTTCTATATAAAGGAAAATATGTTAAGAAATGGCTTGAGTTTAATTAAGAGACAAAGGATAGTTAAATGAAATATAAAGAAGAAATTCTGGGTCAGTATTGTATTACAACCACACACTGTACTGAATTTTTAAATCATTCCCATTTTACTTACATTAAACCAGAATAATCCATCATATCCAGTTACTGGAAAACGGTCAAAATTGTGGAAGCAGTTATTAAAATTTCAATGTAACTAGAACCCAGGGATGTGTATATGAATTTTTCAAAAAATGATCTAAATGGGATTAATATTTAAAATTGTGTGGAGGGCTTTTTTGTAAAATTTCGCCAACTTATTTGTTAGATTTCTTTTGTTTTTATCTTGCCTTTAAATGGGCACAAATCTATAATTATTTTAAAATATTATTTGTAAAGAATGCAGTAATTTAATTTAATTATAAGAGTTGTTTTTCCGCAATTTATCAAACTGAATAAAGTCTGAAGAACTTTATGTTAAATTCATGTGAGTGACCTGGTCGAGTTTATACACCGATAAATTGCGGAAAAATAACTCTTATAATTCCATCATTATTACACTTTTCGGCAAAATAAAAAAGAAATGAGGAGTTTAAAATGGCACTCTTTTACTGGTCAAATATTCATACGCTAAACGTCGTTTATTAGAATATAAAAGATCCCAGACGTCACGTTGTCAGCCAATCAGAATCAACAATACACACCGTATTGGAGCAATTTTATTTTAAAAGAATAAATTAGAAAAGAAGAAAAATTTGTATTAAGATAAATCAGTCATACTCCGTTATATTTCTGTACAGCATTAAGGAATATTCATGTTATTTTTGTTAAAGTAGATGTTAGATTTGTTAATTGTTGCATATAGACACATTCATGTTTATCATCACATGACCATTTTGTACAAATACATTTACATATTTTATTCACTTTTAATGTTATTTTATGAGATTTTATTTTGTATACTTTCACACAGGTTTCAAGGATTTTTTTCCACAAAATTTCTATCCCTTTATTCTACTTAATTTCATCTTTTTTTTATTTCTTCAACTTACAAACAGAATGACAGAAATAATAGGATAAGTTATTTCACAGAAAAATTGTCAATAAATTTCTTTGTATACCGGTAATTGATTTTGTGAAGATGTAAAAGTAATATGATAGGTATCTGATCATCTGAAATTTTCATTTACTAGTAATACATACTGGTATATGAGTTCTTTCCCGACTGGTTCCAAATTTTATTTTATAAGAATTTTTTTTTTTAAATTGTCATGAAATATATTTATTAAATTACTTTATTACAGTGAGAGTGGAAAAAAACAGGTTAAGTAAAAAGCTGTATTGCACACAGGAAGGGACATAATAATAAATAAGACTATAGTATCTATCATATTGTCTTATTGAACCATTTCAACTTCATAATATAAAATCTTCAAATTTGAATACCAAAAAACCTCAAATTGTGTACTAACAACATGTAAAATTCATTCCTACACTACAGTCATTTGTTAATAAAATTTTTGTTTAGTCACTATTTGTAGATTTGGGGTATTGAAATTTCCTTATAATATTTGTCTATATTCAGTCAAGTCTCTTATAATAAACCTATATATATATGACCTGCTGTATAAGTCCTTTATAGTAACTCGGGATGGTCTAAAGGTATTGTCTGGTGCATATTTTATCCATACATTTTATTTGTGGAATTAACTTTCTTGTTGCTGGTATTTCTGTTGTTTCTTACATTTTGTAGAATTTTTATTGTGATTTTAATAACACCTTTAAAAAAAATTGTCCCCAAAAAATAAGCAATTACATAAAAGAAAAATTTGATAAAATTTTTTTCCAGCAAATTTTTAAGATATCATGATCAACTGTAGGCAGTAGATTTCTTGGAGAATACACCCCCCAAAAAGAATATCTTTTTTATTCTTACTTTTTCCTTGACATTAACAGCTTGTCTTTTATTTACAATTAATAATTGAAATTGATTAAAATATGGTTCATCTTTTATTTTCTTAACCTTTGACATTTAATACCTGTGAAGGTAAAAAAAACTGGTAAATTTATGAGATGATTTGGAAAGGGGGGGGGGGGTGTCAGTAGGTATGGTACCCTGAAAAATATTTGATTTAATTAATAACATGGTATATACATTTCTGTAGTCACATTGATATTCACCTAATGTCCTTTTATTTTTGTGATTGAGAGATATTTCTAAACTATTAAAAAACATTTTTAAAATTCTTTAAGAAAACTTAGGCTGTGCTCTGTTCATTATAAATGTCTGTGTTTTAAACAGATTATTGGTATGCTGTATAATATTCATCATTTTGTTTAAAACATTTTTTTATCAGATCTTTTCTGTGATGGGAGTAGTATCTTTTTACCTACAGAAATTTTCAGATTTTTACCTGGTTTTCTGATTTTCAGTACATTTAGAAATATAGTTTGATGCATAACTGGCAAGATGTGTCTTGAAACTGAGAAGTGTATAGTCCTTTTCTTTCTCTCATTCTTTTTTTCTTTCTTTCTCTAGATACTAATCTATATTTTCTGATATTATATCTGTGTTTAAGCATTTAACTTGCCATTCATGTATATATATATCACCATTTTAGGTTACTGGATAGAAACTAATAAAATACTTACAATATCTAAAATTTGTTCAGGTAATATTTTTGTGCATGGAATTGCATTTATATCTGTGCCAGGTCATCTTTCAGTGAGGTGTGAGTTTCTTGTTGAATGCCTTACTGTCACTATAGTAATCAAAGCAAAGTTTCTTGTCATGTGCAAGTGGGGATTTTATGTCAAGAATTTATTCACCGCATTCCTTATTTATGATTTAGTAAAATTCTTGTTTTTAAATTTCATACCCATTCAAAAGTTGGTATTTTTTTTGTAGATTGGATGACATATAATGAGTTGTGCTACTTCCAATGGGTTCAAAGTCTTCTGGAGTAAATCATGACTGGATCCCTTGTATAAAATATAATTATTTATTATTGACACAATTTGCTCATTTCTCATCTTGTCAAAAGCAAAATTTTTACTAAGTATTGAAAAATAGAAGACTATAATTACCAATTTGGAATAATTAATACAAAATGTAACTTGCAAAAATGCAACACCAAAACATGAAAAATGGAATCTGTTGGGGCTAAATAATTTTCATGGATATAAAATGAACTAATTCTCTTCTTGGACAGCTGGATACTGGATGGTCCTTTCAGCCAAACTGGTCAAATTACAAATTGTAACATTGAACCAGGAGCCTCTATCACTCACCTGGATTTATACCTTCAGCAGAACTCAATATTTGACTGATAGTTGGTGTGGTGTCATTTGGCAATATGTTGTTGGACAAAAAGTATTATTAAGTAAATTCTAAGGTTGGCCATCTTGGTTCAGCCTGGGTCGTTATAGATGGTTTTGATAAGGAAATAAACCTTAGTTTGGTCTCCATTGGTCCAGTGGTTTCACAGTAATAGACCTTGAAAACATTTTCCCAAAGGATACATTGGTCAATTAAGATGGGTATTACGACCGTCTTGCCTGGCTGCCTGGGCCGACTGACATACCTACCTAAGAACCATTGCTGCCTATTTATATTAAATTTGGTTTTGTAGTTTAAGACAATAAGATCTGTAAGGGAATTTTCCAATAGGGTCGTATATTAAACTATGCTCAGGTGGCCATCTTGGTTTTGGAGCCAGGTCAATGGACATACTTGTGAAAGGGAATTCTACCACAGTTTGGTCTTAATTTGCTCAGTGGTTTCAGAAGAGAAGACCTTCAAATAACGGCAAAAGAATACCGAAGCGACAAAAAAGTGGTAAAAGTCTGTAAATTCGATATCCAAGGAAAAGACAAATGCATGAGAATAGAACACAATAGTTGACAATATGAAAATTAAAATCATCACGTTTGTCATAAAGGTTGGATTTCAATCACCCATTATTATCTATGCACACTTATCGTATTTCCCTATGGCTATATCGACCTGCTGAGGCCTTCAGAATTTCCCGTATTTCGGCACTGTGACGTCGTAAGTACATATTATCAGGTTTTCCGCAAACGTATATCGTAAAATATCAGCCGCGAGACACAATGTGAAGCTTTTTCGGCGAGTGAGCATAGCGAACGAGCTAAAAAGCTTCATATTGTGTCGAGCGGCTTATATTTTACAATATTTGTTTGAAGAAAACTTGATGATAAATTTATCGTATTGTTAACTAGCAATCTTAATGGATTTCTTACTTTTCAATGGCCATCTGCCTATAACCGGATGTTTTTCTGATATATTCGGGTCAATGTTGGGTCAAACATTATGACGTCGCTGATATATTCGGGTCAGCTCATATTAGGGTCGGGTCAACTCTTTACGACGTCACAGTGCCGAAATACGGGAAATTGTGAAGGCCTCAGCATGTCGATATAGGCATGGGGAAATACGATAAAGAGTTGACCCGACCCTAATATGAGCTGACCCGAATATATCAGCGACGTCATAATGTTTGACCCAACGTTGACCCGAATATATCAGGAAAACATCCGGTTATAGGCGGATGGCCATTCAAAAGTAAGAAATTCCATTAAGATTGCTAGTTAACAATACGATAAATTTATCATCAAGTTTTCTTCAAACAAATATTGTAAAATATAAGCCGCTCGACACAATATGAAGCTTTTTGGCTCGTTCGCTACGCTCACTCACCGAAAAAGCTTCACATTGTGTCTCGCGGCTGATATTTTACGATATACGTTTGCAGAAAACCTGATAATATGTACGTACAAATCTAGATATGAAGCATAACAGGGTGTATCTTTGGTCTCTACTTTCATCTTCACTGGGATAGATGAGATGTAGGCCAACCATTTGTATGCCCTAATTCTCTCCACTGATATTTGGATACACTTTTTTGGTCTCATTGCAAGAGAAACAGTAGCATTTGGGACCTAAATTTACATGTATGAAATATTAACAGTACCATGCAAGGGTCAATTAAGATTGAGGGGTGGGCTGCCTTTTGGGCACCAAATGGAATACTGTGGGATAGGTAAATTTTACGTATGGGCTAAACAGGAACAGCAAGGGCCATTTAATCCCTCAGTGGTATATTTAAACAAAATTCTTGCTTTCTTTTGAGCACAATTAACAGTGCAAAAATGCCCAAAATTGCACTTTAGGCATCCAATGGTCCATACATCGATCCTACAACACCTTTTTAGTTATTTTTACGTCTAGTTAGGAATGATAGGAAAGATGGCAGCCAGCTCTAACACCTCGTGCATTCTTGGTAAGTTTGGTCAAATTCTGTACTCTGGTTATCAAGAAAAAGATTAAAATCTGAAAAGTTAACGGACGACGGACGCCAAGTGATGGTAATAGGTAAAAACTTGAATGAAAGAAACATTTTAGAGAGGATTGGACCAATTTTTGATGTTGGTAATGGCTGTGGAAACAGCCTAGACAATGTGAAAATAAACATAGAATCTGTCTATCTGGGGGTTACAAAATACCCTTGCATGCACACAGCTAACTGTGGAAGCAGAATTAGTTATATTCAGAATGTAAAATGAATGTCATAATTTGCACTCAAAACTGTTCAGTATGTTTTATCATTTATAGGGTGTGGTGAATAAAGGCTCAAGATCTGAACATGCAGTTCTACAGATTTATGCATTTTGAGCCTTTATAGAAAATTTGGAAAATTGTTTGCGTTATTCAGGCATCACATTTCCAATTTTTTTTCCTGAAAAAAATTATATTAAATCAAATGGATTAAGAATGGTCTATTTGGATATGTAAAGGTAAAGTATAGATGGATTATTGAGATTTTAAAGAAAGTTGATAACAGTTCAATCAGCAAGTTCATATTAAGAGTAAGAAAAGATATGGTGGATAGATCCAGATACAAGTTACAAATGTTCAAACAAAGGACCTGTACTTTAAATTTGTCTTTCTCTTGAAGCCACTGCATCTAAAAAATGCAGGAAAGGGCATATAAATCTGTAATAAATTACTCATATACAATCAGAATACACAGAGTTTGCTAAAATATTTCAAGTGAACATTCAGGCCAAACCACAATAAATTATGTTGTATGTTAGAGCTCATTTGTTCCTAGCATATAAAGTTCCTGGAAAAAAAAGTAACTAGCTAAAAACTCCACTGGAACTTTTTTGACTAGTTAATTTATTCTGGGTATGTATAGTAATAAAGTTTCACCGGAATAAAATAATCTTAGTTTAAAAATCTCTGGAACATATTAACTAGCTAAAGCATTCCATTTGCTATAAATTTTGATTAGTCCTAAAAGTTCGGAACATTTTTAACTACATTTGCTGTAGTTATAATATTTCTATTATCAAAACCACCAATGGTTTTAGTGTAAAATTAACATATTTGATATTTTTAAGTTTTACGTTTTGTGAGAGATCCGGATATTTCTTTTTAAGATTTTGAATTCATATTCTTCCAATATAGAAATAAAATATGAAAATTTGAAGTACAGATATTAGTAATTTGTACTTTATTGATGAATGGTATAGGATCTAATACCAAAATCATAGCTTTCAATACACAAGACATGCGAGTTGTTTTCAAAACAGGTTAGTTTTGTTTTAAGTAAACAGGCGTGTTGTTTTCATATCAGTATAAAGTTATATTTTTGAGTTGTGGATAACAAAGAGTATGAAACACAATGAGAAAAAATATTAAGAATTAGAAAATATGCAAGGTTATTCCATTTAGATAATGAGAGAAAATTGTACTATCTCTCTCAAGTTGAAGGTGGAAAAAGGTTTAAAATAACTGTTGTTACTCAAGATAGAAATAACACTGTAATAAAATTATGTCATAAGGGTCATTAAGGCAAACAAACTAATTCTCTTCTTAACATTTGCCATCTATTGGTCTTAATTTTTACTCCATCACAATGATAATGTAAAAGTGGTATGGTGTATCGATTCATAGGAAAAATATAGGGCTTCGCTAAGAGCAGCATTATGTTGATAGGTGAACAGTTGTGAGTAAAGAGGCACTTTTTTTGCTTGACTCCAAAAAGTCTTGAATATATCAGTATACATTACACAGTAAAATATTGGAAATACAACAGATGACCAAAAAAAGAATATAAAAATTTACACGTCAAGCTATACATTTCTTTTTTTGGCCCCTTTAACCCCGTTTATCTAGAAGACGTTAAAAGATAGAAAATATCTTGTGACAGCACTCTTCCAGGTGAATTAAAATAAAATAATCTCTATAGAAATCAGATCAAAAATTAAAACTAGAGGCTCTCAAGAGCCTGTATCGCTCACCTGGATTTAACTTTTCACCTTGAGCAGGACTAAAGTGTTGCAGTCAATTTGGCTGGTTTTTCTATGGGGTTCTATGTTAAGCAAAGTTCGCTGTGGCAGCCATCTTGGTTGACAGTCCAGGTCAATGGACACATTTCTAAAAGAGAACCATCTAAGTCTTGTTCCAACTGACTAAGTGGTTTCAGACAAGAAGATTTTTAAATGAATTTTCCTATAGGGTCCTATATTAGACTAAGTTCGGCTGTGGTGGCTATCTTGGTTGACAATCTAGATGATCGGACACATTTCTGAAAGAGGACCATCTAAGGACCCATGCTGCCAACTTTAGTTCCAATTGGCTGAGTAGTTTCAGACGAGAAGATTTTTGAGTGAATTTCCCATAAGGTCCTATGTTAAACTAAGTTCGGCTGTGGCGGCCATCTCGATTCACAGTCCATGAAATCGGACTTATTTCTGAAAGAGGATCTCCTAAGGACCATTGCTACAAAGTCTGGTTCCAATTGGTCAAGTAGTTTCAAACAAGAAGATTTCAATGAATTTCCCATAGGGCCCTATGTTAAACTAAGTTAGGGTGTGGCAGCCATCTTAGTTGACAGTCCGGATCATTGGACACAATTCTGAAAGAGGACCATCTAAGGAGCATTGCTACCAAGTCTAGTTCTAGTTGGCTAAGTCAGGTTTCAGACAAGAAGATTTTTGAGTTAATTTCCCGTATGATCCTATGTAAAACTAAGTTCGGCTGTGGCAACCATATTGGTTGACAGTCCCGGTCATCAGACATATTTCTGAAAGAGGACCATCTCAGGACCATGCTGCCAAGTGCGATTCCAATTGGTCAAGTGGTTTCAGACAAGAAGATTTTTCAATGAATTTTCCCATAGGGCCCTCTGTTAAACTAAGTTTGGCTGTGGCAGCCATCTTGGTTAAATGTCCGGTTCATCGGACATATTTCTGAAAGAGAACCTCCTAAGGACCATTACTGCCAAGTTTGGTTTCAATTGGCGTTGTAATTTCATGAAAGAAGATTTTTAAAAATTCACCCCCCCCTTTTTTCTATTTTTAGTAACAGCAGCCATGTTCTTGGAAGTCGGGGATGCCAGATATAATTTGGAAGGGGGCCACCCAAGGACCACTCCATCAAAGTTTGGTCCCAATTGGTCAAGTGGTTTCAAAGGAGATCTTTAAAGGAAAGTTTACGCCGGACGCCGTCTTTAAAGGGCAAAAACTCCTATAAGGGATCAATCAATTAATTTGGTCATGTTGACTTATTTGTAGATCTTACTTTGATAACCTTTTTGCTGTTTACAGTTTGTCTTTATCTATAATAATATTGAAGATAATAACCTAAAACTGCAAAATTTCCTTAAACTTAACAATTCAGAGGCAATAACCCAACAAAGGGTTGACCAATTCATCTGAAAATTTCATGGCAGGTAGATCTTGACCTGATAAACATTTTACCCCAGTCAGTTTTGCTCTAAATGCTTTAGTTTTTGAAATATAAGACAAAAACTGCGGTTAACCCCTATGTTCTATATGTTAGCCATGTCGGCCATGTTGGTTGACAGCAGGGGCGTTTCCATGATATTTGAAAGGGGGGCGTATAATAAAATTTTTTTTTGGACCTTTTTTTGCTAAAAAAACATAAAATAGATCGTGAAATGCACTAATGTAACGGTTCCTGACTTGGAGCATGTATATTTTATAGTTAAAGGTCAGGGTTTGATCTTTTTTATGCCGAATTCTTTTTTTTCTTTTTTTGAAAAGGGGGGGGGGGCGTACGCCCATTACGCCCTCACCTGGACTCGCCCCTGGACAGGCGGGATCATGGGACATATTTTTTTAAACTAGATACCCTAATGATGCTTGTGGCCAAGTTTGGTTCCATTTGGCCCAGTAGTTTCAGACGACGACGGACGACAGACGACGCCGGACGCCAAGTCATGAGAATAGCTCACTTTGGGTCAGTGGAGTTAAACCATTTCTTTCCTCTAAATTGCTGATTTTCACCCCTATGGCCCTTTGTATCTCAGAAACGATAAAAGATTAAAAAAGTTGTTGCATGCTAATGAAAGCACTCATCAAGATAAATTTTAAAAAATCGCATATCAATTGGATGAGAAATAAAAAATTGAAATATCAAGCCACGTTACTCGTTTGGCCCCTTTAACCCCTTTTATCTCGAAAACAATATAATATACAAGAAATTTGTTGACAAATTACAGAATCCAATCATCTAGATTAATTAAAAGAAAAAAAATCCTTATTTAAGTCGGATGAAAATTAAAATTTTTACCGGTAAGTGTCCTACAAAATGGCTTATTTTAGTTTATCTCTGCAATGACAAAAGATACATAAAAAGACCAGAAGTAACTTTTATTGTATTTTTTTTATGACGAACAATTAAAAAAAAATCAAAATCGGATGAGAAATAAAAAAGTTTAACAAATTTAGACGTGTCCATTTTTTGACTGCTTACATCTCTAAAACTGTAAGAGATTGTGAAAACAGATTGGATTTTTTTCCATTTCAATCCAGCAAGGAACATTAAAAAGCAAAAGTCATAAAATTTGGATAAAGATTTAATAAGTTACATAAAACTAGAGGCTCAGAAGGCTGAGCCTGTATCGCTCATCTGGTAAGAAAGCCCTTCAACTTATGTTAGCTGACTGAATAATCTTTTATATCAGCACACAAACAATTCTTGTTTGCCCTAGCAGTTTCAAAGGAATTTTTTTTAAATCAACCAATCAGAAACATGAAGTGCCCCATGGTGGCCATGTTTGTTGTTTGATTGGTATAAATTGAGGAATCTATGTGAAATATCATGTATGTTTTTTTAAAGTTTGGTTCCATTTAACTAAATGGTTTCAGAGGTGATTTCATTAAATCAGCCATTCAGAAACACTAATTGCCAATGACAGATCCGATAAAGACAAAAATAAACAAAACTTATAAAGGACCTTTCGCATATGCTTCCTGTAAAGTTTGGTTACATATGTCAATGAAGTTTCAGTGGAGATTTTTAAAAATCAAACAATCAGAAACAAAAATTGCCCATGGCAGCCATGTTTGCTATCTGATTGGCACAAAATGAAAAACTTTCATAAGGGACCTTGCATAGAGGCTTCCTGTCAAGTTTTGTTTTGTTTTATTTGGCCAACCAATTTGAGAGAAAAAAAAATTTAATCAGCCAATTACAAACAAGAATTGCCTATTGGAATCTGGATGCACCTGAATCATAGTAAATGAACAATATCTTATTACAAGATAGTTGATAAAACAAATATCAACAAAGGAATGTAGAGTTGTCTCCCTTAACACATTAAATGGTATTTCCTCATACACCAACACAGAAAAATGGGTCCCTCAATAGACCGGGTTATATTTATGTTGTGCAAAAGGATTACATGTAATGTCCACCAATTACTATATATTATATACTTATTGACTGAGTAAGAGGGGAATAGTAAGTTTATTGTCCCGAGGAACAACTATTGCTCCGAGGCAACGCCGAGGGGCAATAGTTGTTCAGAGGGACAATAAACTTACTATTCCCCGACTACTCAGTCAGTAAGTGTTTTATTATACCGAAAGAAACACAAGAGATAATTAAGGCAAAATTTAAGTCATGTGTACGTACCCGAGATGCATGATCGAGTGACAGAGTCCATTATTTTTTTTTAAATTCATGTTCTCACCATGACATATCCCTTTTTCTAAATACTTTGAAGACGTACCGGAACATCTCGGGATTCAGCATTGACGATAACCTATAACGCGGGAGCTTCCGAACGGGTCGGCTAAAACCTCCCAGCCAATCCCGTGCCCGGGATTAAAAATCCGCGAAACAACGGAACTTGAAGAGGGAAAATAGTTTTTTGAGGGAAAATAGTTTGGAAACTATTGACCGGTGACCGGGGAAAATAGTTAAATCACTGAAAATGTTAAAAATAGTGAAATTATTGTGCATGTATTTATTATAGAAAAATATATCTAAGGTATAATAAAAGTTTATGATGACCAGTGTTGACAGGAAAAACTATCACCCACCTGGATACTACTATCAACTACAAATTTGAAGACAAGGATCAAATGAATTGCTGCCATCTGATTGGCTTACTCAGTATGCTAAAATTAAAACATGGAAACTAGAGTTTTAATTTATAAATAGAACGCCATCAACTCGTCAATTATTTACCAGCAGCGATTTATTATTACTTCTTCATACCATTGTTTATCAATTAATTATGACAAAAGAAAGAAAAAATTTTCACACACAGTTCATTTTCTTTATTTTTTTTATTTGCTCCTTGTCTTCAAATTTGCAGTTCATTGTAGTATTGATAAATAATTCACTTTTGACCGATTTCATATGCCTAAAGCGGTGTTGATTGGCAAGTAAGATAGGCTTGTCATACATCATTGTGTTGATTAATATTTTTTTTATTGATCCAAAAGTTTTGAGCGAGACCGAAAGGTGAAAGCGATAATTCTTTGGAAATCAAAGCAGTCGCGTAAAATTGTGTTGGCCCGAGTTGGGGACCTTTTCTTTTCTCTTGGCATATATAGTAAATTTTTTTCTGAGAAGTGCCTGTGTCAATGGACAATTAAGAAAGGGGACCATCTAATGACCATTGCTACTAAGTCTGGTCCCAATTGGCCAATTGGTCTCAGATCAGATTTGCACTTTTGTGCAACCCTGCAAAAGAAATTGCCAAATCCATCTTTTGATACAGAAATCCCCCAAGATTTATTCTACATAGGAGATACAAACTAAGATTCTAGGAAAATTCATTCACAGGTTATATCAGTTGATAGAGAAAATATGACACAAGAATGACTACATAAATTTTTGGAATTGTCTTTATGGTCACTGCTGAAAAGAAAACACACATTGTTATCTCAACTGCTGCTTTATTGTTTCAAGTAAAAATTTCCAGAACATATCTTCTTACTGGTATTTTTTTTTATAGCACTCAACTAAAAAATTCAACCTGCTTGTTGTTAAACATACGAATAAAAATGACAAAATGTTGCATACATGAAACATGATTAGTAATGCATATTGTGACTGACACAGTAATATTTATAAAATAAAAGTCCTGACTAGAAAATATGGAATGTACCATCACCAAATTATAATTTAAAACAAGTATTTAACACTGTACAACACTACTGGAAAATATTTTATTTAATTGCAAAGAATATTATTTTCTTTTAATATATAATAATTACATTACTTCTTTGTTTTATTGAAATTATTAATTTTTATTTGAGACGCTAGTCACACGTTAAGTGATGTTTTATAACCCAATAAAAGTCAAAATCCTGTTTAGCACGTGCTTCCATGACAAGGCAGCTAAGTAATATTTCGAGACAATATGTAGAACATTCTTAAATTGCAGTCATTTTTACTTGTAAAATATATAAGATTTAAATATAATTGAATACATCATTTTAGTAGTTATACAGGGTTAAAAAAGACTTGATTTATTCATGAATAGCTTCCTGTGCTTCGGTCAAGGCTTTATTTCCACCATTAAAACTAAGGAAATGATGCATTTAATTCTTAAGTAACAAAAAATATTTTTGTATGCCGTTACAGTCGTGGAATAATGAAATGATTTTTCACTCAATTGAAAATTTCACAACTAGCATTGTTTTCCAATTGAAATATGAAAATGTTCTACATAAAACACTTACACTTTTGAAATTCTGCAATCGAATACAAAGCATGTTTTGTTTCATTAGTTACTGACTCACCACACACAACAAATGCATGTATAATGAGGGATGAAATTTCAAAATTGGGGTAACTTGGAAATGAAATAATCAAAATCAATAAAATTGATGAAGAAAACCTAAAAGACAAATCTCTATATTACCCAATTAGGAACATGTTTCCACAGGAGGTAAGGTTAGAACAACAGGTTAAGTAGCAATACTAAGAAAAAATACTGTCAACTGATGGCAAGTTAGGTTTTCTTTCATCTGTTTTCTGCAGCAATAAAAATCAATGAATGAAATTCATAGATGAAGAGATACATGTATTATCAGCCTAAGCTGTTTCAAATTTTGTATGTTTTGCAAATTACAAATATAAAATTTCATTATGAATTTTAAACAAATTGTTTCCAATTTATGGAAAACAAACTGGAGTGTTAAGCCCTTCAATGTGGAATTTGGAGCTCCCTGCCTTCTGTACATTACTAAATAATTTGATTTTCCACTGCAAACTTGTTAAAAATACAAATTTCTATTGGCATCAGAATCAATCATTTGACAATGAATCGTGTAAAAGAATGCTTTTAAACAGATATCACTGAAACTTACTTCTTGGTAAATTCAAACCACTCACTCTAAGACAAATTTCCATATCAACCAATGTTAACATTAATTTTATCACAAGTATAATCACATAACATATTTGCATAAAACTTCAACCATTCATTTCTCAGTCATTATAATTTGTTTTGATAACATAAAACACTTATGGTTAAGTCAACTAATATCAACATTATTTGTTTATGCTGCAGTTAGGTCTGCATTTTTAAAAATCTAGATTCAAAAGCTTTCTGAAATACTAGACAGAAAATAAAACTTGGTCCTTATCTACATCAAAAAGTACAGATGATAGGTGTTTTTTAATGTTTTGTGTATTTTTTTTTAATTTAATCAATATTTCAATTATAACATGACAGAATTTATACAACTAGTGATTCAACTTACATTATCAAAGCAAATTTTTGGTTTATACACATTCAATCTCAAAACAATTTAAAAAATAATTAATTGTCCAAGCTGAAGTTAAAGAATGACATGATTTCTTGTGAAGAGTTTAATAATAGCCTTGCAGTCTATATAGCTACTGTATTTTCTGTGAAGTGGGATTAATAAATTGAGCTTAAGTGACATTTCTATAATACACATCAGTTCTAGAATTATTCTTCGCCGGAACTTGTGGCTCTCTTGCTCTTCCTCTGTCTCGGCGACTGTTTCGGAGAGCGGCCTGGCGAGTTTTCTGTAAAAAGATAAAGTAGATTAAGATATGCATTACTGAACATGTATATGTATAGCCTTCAATCAAAAACTATATTTGTAGGTCAGTGTACGGGAATCCTAATCCTTTTCATTTATTTGAAATGTAAAGGTCAAACTTTCCCTATAATAGTTTAGCAAGCCTCAAGAAAGATGGTAGACACAGTAAAATCTATCACTTGCTGGAGCTTGCAGATATATTCGTTGACTGACGACTTATTATTAAATTACTGTGAATACAATCTCAAAAGACTAAAAAAACACACACACACACAAAACAACTGTACCTGAAAATATAAATCACAAAAACTATACCTGTAAAATCAGCAGCTTAAACTTGGAAAGAAAATTACTGAGGTAAACAGAAATTCATTTGGCTACAAAGAGAATTTTCAACCCCATGTACTTGTGAACATTAAAGAATGTCTAAATTTTATCCCACAAACTGATTAATCCATATAAAATATACCAAATTTTACAAATGTGAAAAAAGTTTGTTATACTGTCAGAATTACATTGTATATGTTCAATTAATCACAAATGTTTACTGTAATACCTGCCCCTAGTGTGTCCTTGATTGATCAATAAAATTATTGTATAAATATGTTTACTTTGATCATATAAAGAAAAGTCCATTTCTACATTTATCATTTTTGCACCTTCTTTACATTTACAGAATACCATAACAATTTTTTCAATACAAGTATTGAGAACTTAAAAAGCATATAAGAACAATATTCATATACCAGTACAAATAATGTATAATATATATAACTTGTGATGCCTGCTGCAATCAATTGCTGGGTAAGAACTTGCAGACAAAAATGTATACCCCTTTGTAAACAACTTAATTTTATCAATTTAAAGTCATGACAATTGACACACGCGACAAAAAAGGCTTGACACATTACCCTAGGATGACTGGAATTGTTTCCTTTATTAAACTAAATGGTGTTTTCTGAATCTTCAGATAAAAAAATATTCTTACTTTGAAGGGCTTCCTTTGGGATCCAATCATAGTCAATATCTGAGTTCTGTGTTCCCATTTCTACTTTAGGCTTTGGTTTTGACAGATGCTTTCTCTGAAATACAAGAAATTTTTATTACAAAATTTGTTAGTCTTCTACCTTATTAATTAATATACAACAACCCTATACCAAGAGAATGTCAAGACACAATGCTGATTCTCTTAACCATTTAATAGTCTCGATCTTCACACAGTATTGTTTTTAAAGAGCCCAATAATCATTATCCTCATTTTTTGTAAAATTCATTTCAACGCAGTAGTGAATTAGAGGCATCCAGGAGCCTGTATCCCTCAACCAAGTGCTTTTTGGTTGGCAATCTTTGTCATGGTTATAATTCTGAAAGAGAACCACATAAGGATAATTGCTAGTAATTTTGGTTGCAATTGTCAAAGTGGTGACAAACGAAGATCCTTTTAAAAATTATCCCTTAAGTTCAGTTATGGAAGTCATCTGTTTTGGGGGTCCAAGTCATCATATACTATTCTTAGATGGCAGGCTGGATCTTCACATACAAATTACTTACGCTAAAAGTACCTAAGAATTGTTGTGCTCCCACTAATAACAGTACTCCAAGTGCTGCCAAAAAGACGTACAAGAAAAATCTGAAATATAAAGTAATACAGTTACTGTCTACATGTATGGTGTTAATGTGATATATATTTCCAAATTATTTTTTCTTTTACAACTTTCTAAGAAGTTTGTGAATGCATTAAGTGTCAATTCAGTCCAATTGGACCAGTTGTTCAACATTTTTAACCAAGGATTAAATATTTTTACAAACAACACTTGAAATGTAAATTGTTAACAATCATTCAAGATTCAAATTTCATTACTATATTTCATCTCTTTGCTGTGCATGTGCACAACATTTATATGGCTTTAAACTTGCAATAAACTTTCCAATACAATTTTTTTGCTTAAAAATTTGCTGTTTTATTCATTCTACTTATGCAGGATTTATATGGACTCTAAAAACTGTGGTGTTCTGGAACCATAATGCAAATCTGGCTAATTTTAAGAATGACAAACCATAGACCCCAGAAAGAATGTAAGAAACTTTCTGGATACAGTTATGTATGGCATATACTTTTGGAATTTTTATTTTACGTTTTAGTTATGAATGGGGATCTACTGGCCCAAAGATCCTAAATGGTTCACTGCATCAAAGGTCACCATTAAATTTTTTTAGATCTCCGTTGATTTTTTTCTATCTTAAGTATGACGGTCATACTGGTTGGAGGTTTGGGCCCCAAAACAAAATTCTGAAAAGGGACTTTCTAAAGTTCATTCAAGAGTTTGGCTTTGACTGGCCCAGCAGTTTCAGATTTTTTTCAACTATTTTTGTTTCTCATACTTAATAACAGCACTCATTTTAGCATTCAGTTTAGTAGAAGCTTTGGACCCTTTGACAATTCTGAAATGAAAACAGGACACTATTCCACCAAAGTATGGTGGAAATAGAATAAATTAATTTCACAGGAGATGTTTCAAGAAAAGTTTGTGACTAAGGATGTCACTAGCTCACATGGCCATTTTGGTAACAGAGCTAAAACATTATCTTCAACATACGTTTCTCCATCCAAGCCTTCATCGGGTTCTACTATGTTGACAGTCTCATTAAAAACAGCATTTTGGAAAGCATACCATCCTAAAAACACAATTCAACACATGAAATAAGATCACACAAATGATATGTTTCAGAAACTATTAAAGCATATATTTAATTATTCTCTTGTATTTGGTTCATTTCAGTAATGTTTTTTTTCAGGTAAGGGACGAGATCAAAAGTTCAATGTAGGATAAAAAACTTAATTCAAATAGTTTGGGGGTGGCGGGTAAAAATCACTGCAAGTTTTGTTATCCGACATCGATTTTTGGATTGAAAAATACGGATTCAAGTGATGTCCAAGTCAATATACAGAACAAACATACATTGTTGAGGAAAAACAGGATCCATGATACAATAAAATGCTCCGCTGGGCGCAGCTAGATACGACCGCAGATGTTGAACCCTGAATAGTTGGGGCAATTATGAACACAATATTCAAGCTTGATACAATACTGAATTTGGATTGTGAATAAATATTTGACACAGCATAGGTTTCTGACACAGAATGAATGTTGTCTAAGAACTTAAAATTTTTAATTTACCTATTCAAACCATATCAGTATTATTTGTTTTTATATATAAATCAGAAATAACCAATTTAAAATTTAAAATTGGGCACACATATCAATTTCTTGCTATTGCACAATACTGTGTAATTGAAAATTTCTTCAAATATTTGACACATAATAGGTGTCTGACACAGAATAACTGAAATCAAAGAACTTAAAATTGGTCATTATGATTTGAATTTATATTCAATTTTTGCTTTTGTGTAATACAATATGCTGTGGAGAATTGCCCCCCCCCAAAAAAAAAATAATAATTTACCCCTTTTTTTAGCTTTTGTGCAATACACTATGAAGTTGCACATTGACCCCCCTCCCAAAAAAAAAAACAAAAAACAATAAAATTTATTGTAACCCCCCCCTTTTTTTTTTGCTAAAAAAATTTGAAATTTTCTTTTAATTTATGAAATATGAAATGAGAAAAAATTACCCCCTCCCCAATTTCTCATGTACCCCCCCCCCCCCCCCAAATTTTGGTTTTCAACCCCCCCCCCCCCCCCCCATTTCTTTATACTTTGCAACCATAACAGCCCATTTAAATACACCATAACATATCAAAATAGAAAATGACATCATAGTCATGGATGGCAAATTTTAAATATACATATTAAAAGCAGTTTAGATAAGATAAAACAAAAAAGCTTCATCAGCACATTTTATATTGGCAAATTTCCAATGGAATTTGTTAATAATAAGTTTTGATAACAGGGCACACATATCAATTTCTTGCTATTGCGCAATACTGTGCAATTGAAAATTTCTTCAAATATTTGACACATAACAGGTTTCTGACACAGAATAACTGAAATAAAGAACTTAGAATTGGTCATATGATTTGAATTTATATTCAATTTTTTGCTTTTGTGTAATACAATATGCTGTGGAGAATTGCCCCCCCCCCCCAAAAAAATAAAATAATTTACCCCCTTTTTAGCTTTAATTTTGGACCCCGATTTGGACCAACTTGAAAACTCGGCCCATAATAAAAAAACTAAGTACATGTTTAGATTCAGGCATATCAAAGAACCCCAAGAATTCAATTTTTTGTTAAATCGAACTAAGTTTAATTTTGGACCCTTTGGACCTTAATGTAGACCAATTTGAAAACGGGACCAAAAATTAAGAATCTAAATGCACGGTTAGATTCGGCATATCAAAGAACCCCAATAGTTCAATTTTCGATGAAATCAAACAAAGTTTAATTTTGGACCCCGATTTGGACCAACTTGAAAACTGGGCCCATAATAAAAAAACTAAGTACATGTTTAGATTCAGCATATCAAAGAACCCAAAGAATTCAATTTTTGTTAAAATCAAACTAAGTTTAATTTTGGACCCTTCGGACCTTAATGTAGACCAATTTGAAAACGGGACCAAAAATTAAGATCCTAAATGCACGGTTAGATTCGGCATATCAAAGGACCCCAATAGTTCAATTTTCAATGAAATCAAACAAAGTTTAATTTTGGACCCTTTTGGCCCCTAATTCCTAAACTGTTGGGACCAAAACTCCAAAAATCAATCCCAACCTTCCTTTTGTGGTCATAAACCTTGTGTTTAAATTTCATAGATTTCTATTTAATTATACTAAAGTTATTGTGCAAAAACCAAGAAAAATGCTTATTTTGGCCCTTTTTTAGCCCCTAATTCCTAAACTGTTGGGACCAAAACTCCCAAAATCTATCCCAACCTTCCTTTTGTGGTCATAAACCTTGTGTTTAAATTTCATAGATTTCTATTAACTTATACTAAAGTTATAGTGCGAAAACCAAATGTCTTCGGACGACGCCGCAGACGACGGACGACGACGACAACGACGACGCCAACGTCATACCAATATACGACCTCAAAATTTTGCGGTCGTATAAAAAGTATACTCTCAAAGCATATGCCCATATTGGTCAATTAATTTTTCCCAAATTAAGTTAAGAGGGGGTGGGGGGGGGGGGGGGGGGGGGGGGGGGGGGGGGGGGTCAGTGAAAAAACTATGTGAATTAAGTTTTTTATCCTACATTGAACTTTTGATCTTGTCCCTAATGCCCTTAATCAAGCTAGGTAATAAACACTTTTTATAATCACTACTAAAAGAACTAGAATACTGACAATGTCAGAAATGGCCCCCCACGGCTTGTGTGATTGAACTCATGGGAATCAAAAACACTTCAAAATCTAGTTGTGATTTCATACACTCATTTTATCTATCCAAAAGCATGAAGCTAAATTCTCAAAATTTGTCTTTTTCCATATAAAAACAAAGTTTTCCCCCAAAAAGTGTTTCCCAATTTTCCTTAAATTCAAAAGGGACCTTCCTCTGATCATGTTCAAAACTCTGTATAAAATTTATGAAAATCTGTGAAGGCAATCTGAAGTTATATGACATAAGGTTAATTCTCAAAATATGCATTTTTTCATATAAAAAGTTTTTCCCCAAAATTGTCAGATTTTCCTCAAACTGAAAGGGACCTTCCTTTGGTCAAGTCCAATTATTGTGTATAAAAAATCATAATAAATTGCTTCGCTGAGCGCAGCTGGATACGACCGCAGAGCTCCATCCCTGAACAATTGGGGCAAAAATGGACAATATTCGCACTTGATACAGGTCTGAATTTGGATTGTAATTAAATATTTGACACATAATAGGTTTCTGACACAGAATAACTGTAGTCAAAGAACTTAGAATTGGTCATATGATTTGAATTTATATTCAGTTTTTTGCTTCTTGTGCAATACAATATGCTGGAGAATTGCCCCCCCCCAAAAAAAAATTACCCCTTTTTTAGCTTTTGTGCAATACACTATGAAGTTGCACATTGACCCCCCTCCCCCCCAAAAAAACCAAAAAACAAAATTTATTGTAACTCCCTTCTTTTTTTGCTAAAAAAAATTTGAAATTCTTTTTAATTTATGAAATATGAAATGAGAAAAAAATTGCCCATCTCCCAATTTCTCATTTACCCCCCCCCCTAAATTTTTTTTTCAAATCCCTCCCCCATTTCTTTATACTTTGCAACCATAACAGCCCATTTAAATACACCATAAACGTATTAAAATAGAAAATGACATCATAGTCATGGATGGCAAATTTTAAATATATATAATTTAAAAGCAGTTTAACAGTACAACACACAACATTTTCTGACCTAAACAAAAGAGAATATGAACAGAGCAAGATAAAAACCATAAATCTACGATTACAGTTTGCCTTGTTCCCTAATTAATTTTGGTGTGTGGCTGTGTAGCTCCCCAAGATGCACCCTTACAGCAAGTAATATGATTGTAGGTCGCCTGGTATCGGAGAACTGAACTCGAATGTTAACTTAACATAGGTCAATGAAGCATGATAAGTAGGTCAGAGTGACCTAATTTTGGTGGGAGGCTGTGTTACTCCCGAGATGCACCCTGACACCTAGTAATATGACTAGATACTTTAGAATCAGAGAACTGAACTCGGACATAAAATCAACCGAAGTCAATGAAGCACGATAAGTGGGTCAGCCTGACCTCATTTTGTGTGGGAGGCTGTGTTACTCCCCGAGATGCACTCTCACACCAAGTAATATGACTGTAGGTCCCTTGGTATCTTAGAACTAACTCCAACATCCTTAGTCAATGAAGCACAATAAGTTGGTCAGTGACCTTATTTTGGTGAGTGTGTTGCTTCCCGGGATTCCCCCTGACACCATATTTTACAGGGTTTGAAATTAGTGGTTGCCCACTCGCCATTGGCGAGTAATTATCTGTGTAGGCCCATAAAAATTACATCTCTGTCGCCCACTTGGCGAGTGAATATCAAATTCCAGTGTGGGCCAATATAAAAATCCAATTCCGTCGCCCACTTTTTCAGTGTAAATAAAAATTCAAAAAACATAAATTTTAACAATATATTTCTTTGTTTACTAAATTTTTGTGCATGCTTCTGCTTCTTGTTATGGAAATAGTACTCCTGTATCCGAAGCACTTCCGTTTAACCAGTTAATCGGAACAGCTGACTGACACAAAACGGAAGTGCCGCATGATTTTCAATTTTGGACAAAGATGTTCATGATGAAAACTCATCTGATGTGTATGAACCGACTGATGATGAAACTGATGAATCAGAAAATGAAATCTCTGTTTTCAATGACCTTCTGGAATATGAATATCAATGTGAATTTTGAATGTTTTAATGTTCAAATAAAATTACATGTCTGCAACTCTAGTTATTGTACAATTTGAATATGACAGGGAACCAAGGGACCCAGTGATTAAATGCCATTATGGTAAACAAACAATTTACAGTTGAGGATTAATGACCAGGCCAAGAAAAAATAAACTGTTATCACAGAGATATGTCTCGCCTTTTTGTAATTTTGATTATGCAAATGTTGAAATCATAATAGCAATACCTTAACATCTTACACAAGTTATGCAAATATTCAAAGTCAATGAACCATGATTGAGTTACATGGTTAAACAATCTCCATTTAAATGAGATGTGTGAATGCTAATACAACTGGATACCAAATACCATTGACTTATTATGTCGTTCCCAAACCTAAATACAAAAATTCTGTGGGAAAAATTTGGTTGATTATATAGGGAATCACTGATGCGTGACTGGAGTGGGCCCCCCTTAGGTCAGTCAGCGCCCCCCCCCTCCCCCCCCCCCCCCTTACAAAAAGTTCTGGATCCGCCACTGATAGCAATACTTTAACATGTAAGTTATGGAAATATTCATTCAATGAATATGCACGAATTAGCATACCTATGTGTAGCTTTTCAACCCAACCTCATCATGGCGAGACAAAAATCTTTTTGCTTGGCTTTGTGTCCAATGAAATATAATTTTGTTTGTTTACTTATAGTTACTTATAGTTACTTATAGTTGATTTCCAGGACAGGATCCCTCAAGGTTCCTCTTCACCAGACTCATAATATATGTAAAGTAAGCAAACCATTCAAAGTCAATAGACCATGACTGAGGGGGTGGAGCCAAATAATCTCCATGGCAATGAGATGTAGCAATGGTAATACATCTGCATACCAATTATCATTGACCTACCACTAGTGGATCCCCATAAACTGACCTAATCACAAACTAACACATGTAAAGTAAGCAAACCATTCAAAGTCAATAGACCATGACTGAGGGGGCGGAGCCAAATAATCTCCATGGCAATGAGATGTAGCAATGGTAATACATCTGCATACCAATTATCATTGACCTACCACTAGTGGATCCCCATAAACTGACCTAATCACAAACTAATACATGTAAAGTAAGTAAACCATTCAAAGTCAATAGACCATGACTGAGGGGGTGGAACCAAATAATCTCCATGGCAATGAGATGTAGCAATGGTAATACATCTGCATACCAATTATCATTGACCTACCACTAGTGAATCCCCATAAACTGACCTAATCACAAACTAATACATGTAAAGTAAGCAAACCATTCAAAGTCAATAGACCATGACTGAGGGGGCGGAGCCAAATAATCTCCATGGCAATGAGATGTGGCAATGGTAATACATCTGCATACCAATTATCATTGACCTACCACTAGTGGATCCCCATAAAACTGAGCTAATCACAAACTAATACATTGTTGACGCCATCGCCGCCGCCGGAAACAGCATACCTATGTCTCGCCTTTCGACTCCGTCAAGGCGAGACAAAAACTAAATGGTGAAATTTTATGTTTTTTTTAGAAATTTCAAAACTTTTATAAAATCATGACTTTCAAATACACAATTTTACACAGGAGAGTGCCAGAATGCAGGATTTTGCATCATTTACCCCCAGAGCTTCTGGGGCTGCTTAAGGCCCCCAGACCCCTCCCTGTAATGCACCTCGCTTACGAGCACCTGTGGGCCCCTAATCCTTATGTGGACTAATTTTTATTTGGTAGCCCACTTGGCTACTGCTCTAATTTCTTAGCTTCAAACCCTGCCAAGTAATGCTTGAAGGTTCCTAGGTATCGGAGAACTGAATTCGGATGTAAATTTAACCTAAGTCAATGAAGCGTGGTAAGTAGGTCAGTGACCTAATTTTTGTGGGAGGCTGTGTTACTGCCTGAGATGCACCCTCACTTCAAGTGATATTTTTGTTTGTAGGTCACTTTGTATGTTGAAACTGATTTGACATAAAATTTAAAACCAGTTAACCGTACGAAATCCGTCATGTGACTTAAGTCACATGGTCATTCACTTCAACGTGAACCTGCACACAAATGTATGACCCTATGTCAACTAGTAACTGAGAACTGGCTGTGGACACACACACGGAGGTGTTAGGGGTACTCCCTTAGTCCCCCTCATCTTCGTTGATACGAACTAGAGGCTCCCAGGAGTCTGTATCGCTCATCTTGAAATCATTTGCAGAATATATTGTTTGACATATGTCCATCTTGACTGGCAGTCTTGAACATTACTGTTAAATTCCAATTGGTTAACCTGTTTTGCCATTTTGTTGAAACAAGATCTTTCAGTGAATTTTCCCATAAGGTCCCATGTTAATTTACTTTTAGTTCTGGAGGCACTTTTGGATGGCAGGCTGGGTCATCTGATAAAACTCTGAAAGAGCACCACCTAAGGACCATCGCTGCAAAGTTTTGTTCCAACTGACTGTGGTTTCAGACAAGATCTTAAAAGTAAATTTCCCATGGGATCTTATGTTAAACTACGTTCGGCTCTGGCGGTCATCTTTGATGGCAGGTGGGGTTATCGGATATAATTCTGAAAGAGGATCACCTAAGACAAGTATATTTTATGGTAAATTTTTCATAGGGTCCTATGTTTAACTATGTTTGGGTCTGGAGGCCATCCTAGATCACAGGCGGTCATCGGATATATTTCTGTAAGGAAACCAAGGATGACCATTTCTGCCAAGTTTTGTTCCAATTGGCCCAGTAGTTTCAGATAAGATCTTTTAAATTTCCCATATGGTCCTATGTTAAACTATGTTAGGCTCTGGTGGCTGTCTTGGATTTCGGGAGGAGTCATCAGATAAACTTTTGAAGGAGGACCACCTAGGTACCATTGCTGCCAAGCTTTGTTCCAATTGTCCCAGTGGTTTCAGAGGAGAAGATCTTTAAAGGAAGTGATGGCAAAGGCAAGCTAAAAAATTTGAATTAATATACTTACATCATCTTTGTAATCCAACAAGATAGTTAGCCCAAAGGGCCTTGCAGCAAAGGATTCTGGTGGACTGAATGCATATTCTACTGTAGCCTGTCGTTTTGATTCCACCTCCATATTATAAGTAGCAGTTGTGAACTGATAAAAAAGGACATAAAAATGAATCTCCAGATTAATTTTCATTGGTTGCTATTTTTAAAACAAATTTTTTGGGGGTTAATTTCTGTTGTGACCTTTCTCAGACTTCTGCTGGTTATTTGCTTTCCCCATGGTTTTATTATGGGTTGTTTGCTCTCAGTGAAGAATAATTATTATATATTTTGATGGTTATACTTCATTACAATTGCATGTGGGAATCAAATATGTCATCTTGTAAATTTATAGTAGTTACGTTTTTCTTCGACAAAATTTGCAAAAAAAAATAACATTTTCCTAACATGCCTATATTAAAGAAGCAAATTAATTATATCTTGTACTTTTGTAGCAGTTGTGTTATTTCTTCCACATTTAAACTGGTATAATTCAAAACACAAAAAAAACCTAATTTAAAAGAATTGTAAAAATAAATACATTTTGAATAAAGAAGTTGTAATCTTGTGGATATCTGAATGAGGCTCCTAATGAATCTAAAGTGAACTTCTTTTCTCCTTTGTTAGTGAATCCCACCAAGAATCTAACAAGTTTGCCAGCCGGTAAATCTGAAAAAGGAATATATATCTAAAATCAGAAATTTATGATTACAAAGTTCGCCTTGTTCCCCCACTAATGTTGGTGTGTGGATTTGTAGGTCCCAGAAATGAATCCTGACACCAAATAATATGACTTTACATTGTAGGCCGCTTGATATCGGAGAAATTAACTCGGACGTAAAACTTAACCTAAGTCAATGAAGCGCAATAACAGAGTTATCGAAAAAAAAAATTCTTGTCAGACATTGGGTCTGACAGTCAGCAAGGTCTTGTCAGACCCACAATTTTTTTAAAATTTTTTCTAGTTGTGTTAACTTGTAATATTCATGCCATGAAATGCTTGGAAAATAAAGCATGTTTAACAAACAGGTATTTTTTAGCAAGAAATTATACTAGAAGTCCAATTCTGTACACAATATTTTTGGAAGTAAAGAATGATATTCAGTATAAAAGTATGTTTTTCAGCAAGAAGATATGCTTATTGAAGTCCAGGAATACTACAAAATAATTGTCCAAAGGAAACAGATGATAAAAAAGAACAACATTCTTACAGCCAATAAGTCACATAGTCAGCACATCAGTCATATAATTCTTTAAAACAGACAAACTAAAGAGATGGACAGTGCATTTACAATAAATATTTCAATTGCCCTTTATTTTGTTTTTTCGTATTCGGCCGTCCTTTTTTTGTTGAACTTCCTTCTCCGCTGATGTTTCTGTTTTCTTGCGTTTAACACCAGGCTTTGCATCAGCGGAGAATTTTATTTTCAAATCTCTGGTATCCATTCTATCGTAACAGGTAATTAAGCTCCAAAAAATTATATGGGGAACCAGTTGCACAAATGGAAGGGAGACAACTGAAATGTAAACAAATGACGGGATTGGCTTGTTTTGCCGGATCCAAGCCCCATTTTTTTTGTCGGACACCAGGACCGGCAGAATTGACACTTGAGTTGGACCTACTGGAATCTTGTCGGTCAGGACGGGTCCAACGATTTTCGACAACTCTGCAATAAGTAGGTCAGAGTACCTTAATTTTGATGGGAGGCTGTGTTACTCTCTGACATGCATCCTCTTTGCATGTTAAAAACTGATTTTTTACATAAAACTTAAAAAGCCAGTCAACCATGTAATATGTGTTATGTGACCATCTTGTGTCATATGGTCAGTCTCTTAACTCTTAAAATTAACTGCAAATTACACTTCAAAATGCATGCAAATTGAATCATCTGTATTGAACAATACATTTCTTAATACAGCCTAACTGCTTATGGCAAGTTATGCTTGGGATAAAATTTTACTCAATGTTACCCATATTAAATCTCCAACAAATATATGGTTGCCATGAATTATTTGTCACCCAAAAATTTATATGGCTGCCATGAAATATTTTTAAGTTTCATTCATAGAGGAAACAGGCATACCTGTGGTACCAGTAGGTTTAGTAAAGAAAAATACAACATCAGCATCATCTGAAGGTTTTAACTGGGCAACTTCCTCCTCCTCTTCTTCCTCTTGCTGAAATGTTACAATTACAGTATTTACATGTATCATAGCCGACTGAGTTATGAAAGTTGTTTCATAAATATTGGTGAGCATTTATTTCACAATATTCTGCCATAGCATCACAAGTTGACAACTTGGGCATATGTATAACCTTTTTATGTTACTGCAAGTCTTTGAATGTTCAAAACAAACATTGTCTGAATGAAATAATTTCGAAGAAATATTTCAGTTTATCCAAAATTATTCAACACCAATGCTCAGGCTTCAGGGTGATTTGTGTGAGGAAGTTACCTATCAGACCTCACTTTGCATTACAATGTGCCGCAACTTTTATGTCAGCTTCGGAAAGATCACTTTTCCGTTATTCAAAAGTAGCTACAGCCCTGAACACTGCAAGTTTTCAGGTTCTTCATTGGAAATATGTAAATATAAATTAATATTCCATTTTTCATGTCTTACTGTATTGGTAATTTTTTGTACCTTCAGAAGTATAAAAAATATTACTGACCAAGATACAGGACAATATTTATTACCTTTTCTGTTTCAGTGACTGCAGCCTCAGAGTCCTCGGCACCGTCCTCAGTTTCAACATTTACATCATCGTCTTCCCCTTCCATGGCATCACCACCACCATCTTCTGCTAATGCTACTAACCCTGACCTCCCTGAAAAATTTTAAAGGTAAATATACTTTCGTTTTGAAGTAATAGGAAAAATGTTGAAGAACTGTTTTTTTTTATTTTAATGTACTCAGTATCTTTATTGTGTCTACATAAATGCTTTTCTTTTAGGTTTGTGTTCATTTCATGCTGAAAATAAATTAAAGATATCATAAAACTAAGCATTATAAATTAAATCTATCTCTTAATTTATGGCAAAACCACTCTTGGCAAATTGATACAAGAAATAACAGTAAGCAAACAACTCTGGATGAAACCACTAACAGTCAAGGGTTTTTCCCAAATTATTGGTAGGATGTGCTAAACACATTCGATAAAAAAAATGTAAGTTTCTATGAATTATTTTAAAATCGAACTGTCCAGAATTCGGTTTGTTCCCATGAACCTCAAAAGGTGGAGAGGTGTGAGTGAAGTACAGGTAACATGTGCCACGTAGGTGCAAAGACCAGATGTTAAAGATTTTTTTATCTCGTACAAAAATACAATCACGTTACTTCTCACAGATACACAGCATTTAGAAATTTGTTCTTATTAATGTGTAATTGCAAAAATGTTTGACATATAACAACGTATGCCACGTATTTACTCCGGTGATTATTTTTAAGCCTAAACCGAAACTACCTACCGGTATGGAAAATCATCAAAGTCGTTGGTAAAACCAACAACAATAGAAAAACGAACTTCCCAAATAAACTTTTCATTGCTTCTCTTTCAAGAAGAGTAACTTGTTCAAACGATGTTCGTAGATTTTTAAGTCCACAACAAGACTTCGACAGTCACCGGCAGATATTGAAAGTGTATGATTGTTATCTTAGACATGATTGGTTAATTTACAGCTCCATCTCAAATCTGTCCAATGAAATTATATATAACAAGGAACTTAACCGGAAGTTTCATTTTCAAGCGAGTGCCCTGAGGCTGAGGTACACGGTATCTTGAACAAGCAATAATCATTGTTTTTCTAACAAAACACGTATGACAGTTAAATTGGCTTATTTTAAATTATGTTATATTACACATAACTATCCCATTTGGCATTATACAATAAATAAATATACTAAACTCCTACTCTTATATGGCCCTGGCATGACTGATGAGTGTGTTTTTTTAACCAAGTTTTTAATCCAGAATACAAATCAGTTTTGTCTCGACTTTGCTATTTTCTGGTAAAGTTTATTGGACTGAAATATTTATGGAGCATTATATCACATGGGTCGTTTCACAAAATACTATTAAAAAATTACATTTAAATCTGGTGACAAAAATATTTTTAATCTTATTTTGAATAAAAATCTGTCACATTTGCAGACGTGGTAATCTTTAATTGTAATGAACTGTAATTGATTACATTTTTCAAGTAAATCTGATGTAATCAATAATAATAAAACAAAATGATTAAGAAAACTCTAAACTGACTTTAATTATGATTACTTTCTGATTACTGTTATTTTTGTTATATTCTTCTAACAACAGATAAAGAATTTTATTTCCAATTAAGGGGCCATTAAGAGCAAGCAATCAAATACAAGTGATTTATATAATTGGAGGTACATATACAGTTTAAATATATATATATTTATTTAAACCCGCAGTAACAACAAATTCCATCTGAAGATTATTCTATATATTTTGAAATATTTTGATGCCACCTTCATTGGATGCTGCAAAAACAGATTATACAGTTGAATGTCCTTTTGACTTGATCTTGCATTAGTTGAACTATCATGCATTCTTCGGTATGTGCCTTTAACTCAAATTTGAGAACAAACATTAAGTAATTAAAAGTAATCATGATTGCAAGATGAAAGTAATTAATACTAATTATAATTAATTTTAATGAATTACATTGCATAAAATGAGTAATGTAATTGTAATCATGAAAAACAATGTAATCAACCACATGTCTGCGCATAAATGATTGAAAAAAAAATTGAAATGATGGATGAGGAACATCATTTGCAAGTTTTATATAATTATCGATGATAATTTAACAGGTTACTTCTGACTATATTAACCCAGATCTTTCAGTAAACATGCTATTCAGTAAATTGCATACATGTGGCACTGTGGTCTTTTACACTTGACTGCACAATTCATTGACCACCCTCTAGGGAAATCACTGTTATACTATAAGGTAATAATATCTAAAGTATTAAAATTTTGATATGGTAATTTATTTGCCATGAAAATAGATATGCATGCCTTTTATCACTATTAAAAGCTTAGAATCATAAAGTTTCGATTCTGCAAGGATTGTGATGTAATTTCTGGTTTCAAAATAAACAAACACATATGGAGATCCATGATTTATAAGGCTTGCTTCCAAACTTGCGAAGTCATTTCAGATGAAAGATAATTGTCAAGAAAACTTTATTTCATCAAAAATACTTCTCAGGTTAGGTTATTTCAAATAGTAATGAATAAAGAGCAATGATATACATACACCATGTATGTATAATAAAGGGGGTTAGGTAATATAGTCTACATAAAGGCACATAAAGTAGTTTTCAGAATTATGTCCAACTGAGGAAAAAATAATGACAGTTTGTCAATTTTAACAGATAACAAGGTGGAAATGTGGTATAAATAATTTTAACAAAACAAGAATAATTTGACGACACATATTTATAAAAGAATATTGCACAATTGTAGCATTTATTTTTACTTGTTAGTGGGTGGGGCATAATTGACACTTGATATTTGCATGTTGTAACACTTATTTAGGATAAATTTTTAGCTCTCCTGGCCTACAAGTGCATGTTGAGCTATTGTCATCACTTGTTGTCCATCGTCATTTGGCATACTTTTCCATTAAAGATCTTCTCTGAAACCCCTGGGCCAATTAGGACCAAACTTTGGTGGATGGTCCTTGGGTTGCCCCCTTCCAAAAATGTGTCTGGCATCCCAGACTTCCAACCGACATGGCTGCTGTTACTAAAATTAGAAAAAAGGGGGATGAATTTTAAAAATCTTCTAGGAAACTTCATAGCCAATTGGAATTAGACTGCAGTAATGGTCCTTAAGAGGTTCTCTTTCAGAAATATGTCTGATGACTCGGACTGTTAACCAAGATGGCCACCACAACTTTACTTATTTTAACATAGGACCCTATGGGAAAATTCATTGAAAAATCTTCTTGTCTGAATCCACTTGACCAATTGGAACCAGACTTGGCAACAATGGTCCTTAGATGGTCCTCTTTCAGAATTATGCCCAATGACTCTGACTGTCAACCAAGATGGCCGCCACAGCAGAACTTAGTTTAACATAGGGCCTTACGGAAAAATTCATTTAAAAATCTTGTCTGAAACCACTGAGCCATTTGCAACCAGACTTAGGCAGCAATGATCCTTATATGGTCCTCTTCAGAATTATGTCTGTTGACCCAGACTTTCAACCAAGATGGCTGCCACAGCCAAACTTAGTTTAACATTGGACCCCATGGGAAAATTCATTTAAAAATCTTCTTGTCTGGAACCAGGCTTGGCAGCAACTGTCCTTAACTGGCCTTCTTTCAGAATTGTATCGGTGAACCAAGATGTCTGCCACACCCAAACTTAGTTTAGGACGCTGTGGGAAAATTCATTTAAAAATCTTCTTGTCTGAAACCACTTGACCAATTTTGATCTGACTTGGCTGCATTGATCCTTAGATGGTTCTCTTTCAGAATTGTGTTTGATGACCCTGACTGTCAGTCAAGATGGCCACCATATCAAAACTTATTTTAACATATGCCCCTATGGGAAAACCGGCCAAATTGACTGCTATACTTAAATATTTAGTCCTGCTCAAGGTAGACAAGTTTAATCCAAGTGAGCGTTACAGGCTCTTGAGAGCCACTAGTTACTATAGTACCTTCTGCCAAGTTCTGGTAAATCAGAATTTACAGATGAACTACAATATAAAGTAAAGAAAAATAGATTTCAGAGAGAAATATGAAATACATGTAACAATATTCATGGTATAATCTAGACTTTAGTTTTTGGGTTTGTGAAGCCCATATAAATCACTTTGCCAACGACATGGTCCTCTACAATAGTCATTTATCTCATGTTTTATGACAAAATTAAGTCAGACAGAATGGTTAACACACATGAATCGTTTTTGATCACTCACAATCGACATGTTCATTCCTCTGGTTGACATATTCAGTTAATAATATCTTATTAGAATATTACATGTATTATGAAGTCAATGTCAAAGTCAATTCTGTTTGTAAACATGGCTTCACCAGAATCTGAAGTATTTATAATAATTGAAGCAACGAAAATGACAGAGCAAGACTTTGATGGCCGCCATTTAGTTTGTTTACAATTTGCCGCAAAAAACAAGTAAGAGTTTTTCCCTTTGCTAAAACAATTTCTGAAAGTGCTAAGTTGGGGACTTGAAGGTATTTAAAAACATTTTCGGGAACTAAAATCTCCATTTCGCCATCTAGATTAGTCCATGAATATTGGGCTGTACTTGTATACCGGTAAAGTGAAAAAGAAACTATAGTATAGTACAATAATACTGGTAATTTCCAGCTTCCTTGTAAAAAATACTATAAAGTGTTTAAAGTTACTCTACAATGTATATTTAAATCATCTTTAAAAGACATTTTGTATTTATATTTTCAGAATTCAACTTTAATGTTAGTGATATAACTGATGGCTCATTACTGTTATTAGGTCTAAATGCAAATCAGCATATACTCAGTGTTCAAAATTCCCAGTCATCCAATCGTCATTGTTGACCCTAGTTGACAAAGGACAACCAAACATTATGTCCCAGTCGTCCAATGGACGATTGCTGATTTTTATTAAAGACCTTTGTTTGATATTGAAAATAAAAATGTTAAAATGGAAAATCATATGGTTCAAATCCAAAAATGTCAATATAATTTACTGTAATGTAAAGGAATATGCCGCTCCATGATCTCTAGTATTCTTTAACTTTGTATCAAATTGTCTGGCATCAGTCCCGATTTACAATTTCCAGTTCAATTTTTACAACATGTGGAAGTTTGTGACTTGATCAAAAGAAGGCAAAGCAAGATTACAGCTTCATAGAAAGTTGGGTCATATTCATATCATATCAACATGTTCTCATCCTGATATGCATTAAATAATTGCCACTGGACCTTAAACAATAATTCATCCATCATCCATTGACCCCAATAAACAAAACAGATAACAGTACAAGGCACACAGTGAAATTCAAATCAATTAACACCATCCAAACCACAGAACTTTACACAAAAATTACAAAAAAAGAACAAACACAAACATTTGTAACATGTAAGTATGACATACAGAGGGGGGGGGGGTTACAGTGGTTTTATGGGTACACAAACCTTCCCCTTATCTTTTTGGATCCTTTAGCATATAAAACACACTATAAAAGTCAATACAGTATCTCAAGTTTCTTATCTTGGTCTTTATAAAAACTTGTATTATTTTTGGACTACTCAAGTTCAGTTCGGACCACCTTAAAATTTCTCTAGGTGGTCCAAATAAACCTCTGAAAGAAATTGAGTTTCAAACACTGTATACTGAGTATACATTAAAATGTATTTATCCTGCATTACAAATATTTCCAGAAAGTGAAAATTATAACCATTATAAATACGCATAAGATACTAGTTAGATACTTAAAGCATACATGTATATCTATATCAGCAGACCTGTATATGTTTTGAAAAATCACTGATTTGCAGGATTAATTGCATTTCAGTGGAGATAATAACCACATTTTACATTGTATTGCAATTTGTACTTGCTAAATTAAACTATATTTTAGACAGTAAAATGGATTTTTTGACCTGTGCAAAGCTAAGGGAATACACTACAGTTATATCCTGATTTTGTCCTTTAATAATTGGAATGACATATATTTCTGTCCATCTTTATTATTCTCAAGCTACAATTTCAGGAACAGGTCGGTGCATTATATATTATCTGCTATATTTATTTGTCCCAGAGTTATTGCTCTTTAAACTAAGAAGTTAAGACCCAGATATACATGTGTACATTAAATCATGTAAAGTTACCAGAAGAAAGTAAATTCTGGTGCATATATTTGGTGCACACTGTATGCAATTTTGAATAGGTTTTGAAGCAAAATATTGATTATCTGAAATAACATAGAGACCTTGAGGACACAATAAATTTAAATATAAAAAAAATATCACCAGAGAACCCGTGTATGACTATAGTAACAATGAAATTAAACATATGACAAATATGAATGTTTCAGTGACTTATGAAATTTAAACAGCATTTAAGTAATATTATGGCCTATACTAAATTACTAGTGATTCACTGCAGTGACAAATATGCAAGGTATCTTATAGTTTCCAAAAAGTTTCAAAAATCAAGTGACTTAAATACGGATTTGTCTACTGGTAAATTTTGATGTTCCATCATTATAATGTTGATAAAGGGCTTTTTCTGTATTGGCACAGGTATCGTTATGAGGTTTCCAAGTTCACAAACTTGATTCAGCTTTGCTTACCCAATGACAAATTATATTGTCCTGTTTTGAGTGTTGGTGAGGATATTAAGGTGGACTGATAATTTTGGTATCTACAAAATAAAATTAAAGTTACATAATACATCTACTAGAATCAGGCAGTGATTTTGTTTTCTTGATAAATGTATTATAATGAAAGAAGATATATGTTGGATTCATTCTTGATATTTCTCTTATACACATTTGAAAAAGTCCAAGCAAAGTAATAGTTTTTTTTATTGCTGTTCAACATCCTAAAGATACAATGGGTCCTTTAGGATGAAAATGTTTTTTTCATATAGAAAACAAAACAAACCAATGGGAAACTTGAGAACTATTGCCAACTTAAAAATAATTTTTGAATTGAAAAATATTTGCTTATCCTGAAAAACTTTGAGCATCGGAGAAATATAACCAAACTCAGAATATCTGCACATAGGTTACAAATTGGGAGATATCAGGGTATTCTTCAACACAACAGAACATGTATCAGGTGCACATCAGGGGAAATAGATGATGAGAAACACTTTTTATATGACCGCAAAATTTTTGCGGTCGTATATTGGTATGACGTTGGCGTCGTCGTCGTCCGAAGACATTTGGTTTTAGCACTATAACTTTAGTATAAGTTAATAGAAATCTATGAAATTTAAACACAAGGCTTATGACCACAAAAGGAAGGTTGAGATTGATTTTGGGAGTTTTGGTCCCAACAGTTTAAGAATTAGGTTCCAAATAAGGGCCCAATAAGCATTTTTCTTGTTTGGTTATTATCTTGGTGTAAGGGAGGTAATCCAAACACATTTAAAGTAAAATGTTGTGTATGATTCAATTACCTCCCTCACACTGCTTGTAAATTATGTATAAAGAAATGTAGATTGTCTTGGGGTGATTTATAGCTGTCAGTTTATTTTTAGATGTTACTATTAATTGATATTAATTTTGTCAGTACGCATCAGCATAGTGTATTGCAAAAAAGCCAAAAAAGGGGTTAAATTTTAATTTTTTTTGGGGGGGAGGGGTCAATTCGCAACAGCATATTGTATTGCACAAAAAGCAAAAAATTGAATATAAATTCAAATCAAATGTCCAATTCTAAGTTCTTTGACAACAGTTATTCTGTGTCAGAAACCTATTATGTGTCAAATATTTAATTACAATCCAAATTCAGACCTGTATCAAGCGTGAATATTGTGTCCATTTTTGCCCCAACTGTTCAGGGTTGGACCTCTGCGGTCGTATCCAGCTGCGCTCAGCGAAGCAATTTATTGTTTATATGTAATAACAACAATCATTTAAGAAATAAATGATTAAATTAATGCCTCATGTGCTAATTTTAAATATCTGAGCATCAATGAAAAATTTGTATAGTTACTTAATAATGAAAATTTAAGTATACTGGTCTCAATTTATGATTTAATAACAGCAAGTGGGGTCTGATTTTCCATACAGCTTTTGCTACCACTATTGTTGTTTTCTTTAACTCTTAATGATGTATGCCTGAGACACTGTTCCAAACTTGTATTGTTATTATACTTATACAATTCACTTGTTTGTAGTTGTTAACTTAAGCAACATTTACATGGTTATTTTATATACCATACATTTGTCAAACATGTTTGTTTTATATATGTAACTCAATCATATTTGTTTTGCATTGTAACTGTGCCTTCCATGAGCCCATTAATTGGTTAATAATAATAAAAATAAAATCTTCTTATTCTTCATGTACTGCAAATTCAGAACAGCTCATATCATTATTTAGATTGGATTTTTTGGCCCCCGTCACAATGCGCAGCAGGGGATATAAATGCTGATATCTGTGTATCTGTTTGTCGCTTGCACTTTGTAAGTGCTCTCTACATGTCTCAAGAAGTTTTCCAGATGTAAGATCATGTGTCCATCAATTTACTAAAATATAAATCTAATCACTTAGCTTGTACATTTAACAGGATGATAATTTAGAGAAAATAAAGAAATATAATTCAAAAATAACTGTATTATTAGCAGGTTTGGAATGGGTGGTGGCAAATCAAATAAAAAATTGATGCCAGTAAATATTTGTTAAAAATACTCGTATATTCAATCTATGAAATGCAAGTGTAAAGATTTTAAATTTAAAAAAAAAGAATTTTTGAAATCTGGAAGTAAAAGTTTGCACTTGTCATCAAATCAGAGGGCATAAATTGCAGAATTAATGGCTTTTAATTTTCAACATCATCCATTGAAAATCAACATAACAACCAATGGTGCATTAGAATTAAGTATGTATTTCATTTTTATTCCAGTTAAAAAAGAATGCTATTGATATTAAGAAACATGTTTAAAGAGAAAAAAAGGAGGAAAGTGATAGCACGAAAGATATGATAAAAAGTAAGTTCTTTTTATGTTAAATTCTGGAGTTATGACAGATTGGTGTAGATAGTTCATTGTAATTAAAGGAGGCTTAGTTTATGTAGGTAGAGTTTTGTAACCAGAGATTCCTCAGTAGTCGTGATAGTATAGAGATATTTATTTATTCAAATGCTGCAAGTTTGATAAGGTTAATGGTTCTCTTTGGGTACTTAATCTTTCCTCATCATCTGAAACTGACATAATATAGCCAATACCTAAATCCCAGTAAATAAGCATACATGTACACATATGACTGAAATTACATTTATTACCATAATATAAAAGAAAGAAACCATATGTGTAATTTTTGTGTGTGCAAAAATTCTACGTATGCATGACAAACTCTAGCAAAGGAATAGCTCTTTCAGACAAATATCTACAAATATAAAAATGATATTTGTAAGTTTTCATATTTTAGGTAGTTACAAAGCTGCATTTAAAAAATGGATCAGTGTGACCTAAATTGGTCAGTCTTGTATGTAAGTCCAGTTCAAAAAGGATGTTATTTTCATAATTACTCATAAATTGTATTTGTTTGTTCAGTTATCTGTCATACAATTACAACAGCAAAGCTGCTGCATAGTATACATGAACATGAATAAACTGTACAAATTTTTTAATTTGTATATACCTGGTACATGTATAAACAGTACATATACAAGTACTTAATAAACCTTAATAGTCTTTTGGGGTCATTATCACACACACAAAATTTCGTTTGTTTGCCTAACTGAACCTGAATTTTTGTGATGTTTTCTTACCATTTTTTAAAAGGTTTAAGTCACTGATAGCTATTCAAATTGATGCAATTAAATCACTGACACTGGTACCATTCAACGTGGAGGTGTTTATAGTAATTTTGATGCGAGATAAATTATGTAATTTTTTGCATATGTTTGTGCAAATATTGATTTTCTTGATTTTTTATACTTGCATTTAATCATAACAGAAAACTATTTCATTTTCAAAGCATCAGTGGACAATTTTTTTTTCTTGTTTGCTTTAAAGAAATATATTATATCTAGAATGGATCTAAGTATTATTAGATTATGGGATGAAAGAATATTTTATTATATAAGTAGTCGTTATAAACAGAATATTGTATTAATCAAATATACAATCATTAACAAAGTAGTGAAGAATTTATTGACCGCAATATGGTTAGAAGATACAGCAGTACATATAACCTTAGTTCTTTGTAGTAACAATTGTGGTTAAAGATTGATTTCTTTCCTTCCTATTTATTTCTTAGCAAAGAAGCCAAAGAACACTACTCAATGTTTTTCTGACATTCTGACACTTTTTCTGCAGGGAATGTAGTTTTACCCATGTCAGTCATTATAACCTTATCCTTTTTCGAACCTTTTTAGCTTAACTGGCCTAAAGGCAAGCTATTGTGAACACAAAAAGTTGATGGTCTGTCTTTCTGTTCATCTATTAACTTTTAATATTTTGATCTTTTCCTCTGAAACCCATGGCAATAATAAACACTTCCTTATTTTGCTTTGTCAGAAAAATGGTCTCATCTGGAAGTCAGTGGCCAAATGAATTGAAATATATGAAAGGATTCTTGAAAAACATATTTTGGCCCAATCAGACAATTCTATCATGACCACTTTCAATAATTCCCCATTCCTGTAGGTGGCATTAAGTCTCCAAAATCAAGTTTGAACTTGTCTGGGCCATATCTTGAATACTGTTAGGATTGTCATGAACCTCACAGGATGATACCCTCAGTGTGTAGTTTAAGTAGAGGTTTCAATTTGAAAGGGGGTGAATAGGGGGCTTGCCCCAACCTCTCATACCCCCTAAAATTCACAAAAATAACCTTGTATTTCCTTATGTCTTATGAGAAGACACATTCATTGATGTATAGGGGTGGGGGGGGGAGTACAAAAGGGATATGTCCCACCCCCACAAAATTGATTTGTCTTTATAATTAGGAAACCCTTTAGATCCCCACCCTGTAACCATATATATTCTTACTCCTTTAATATGGTAGGAGCCATTCATTGATGTATATTTGGGGGAGGGGCTTGTCCAACCCCCTCAAACCCCCAAAATTTACATTTTTCCAAACAACTTGGAAATTTTTGACACATCCAGTTTATCCACCCTATAACAATATATTTTCTTAATCCTTAGGAAAAGACACATTCATGAGTTCCTTTTACAGTAGCTTATGGTCAGTAACTATGTTTGGATCCCAACACAATTATAATTTGTTTAAGAACCTGAAAGTTGATGTGTTACATCTTTGGAAGGCCTTTATAAAATTTGCATATTTTTCTGATGTCAGACAACTAATATGGATGTCACAAACATTTCCTTATTTCTACTTGGTCAGAAATTGAAAAAATTATATTCTCTTAAACAGTATGGTCAAATTATATATTGTTCTTCAAATAATTCCTGCCCAATGTAACTTTGCTCTTAACCTTTACTTATATTAAGTATTTGATTCACATTTTGCATCCTACTGTCCTAAAAAGTGTTTGAATGTAAGCAAGGAAGTAGTTTTGCTTATTTACATATGCAACCCCACTGTTATGTCAAGTACTAAGAAAAGCTTATAAGGGAAATGCAGACTGAAATTATATCAACATTTATATATGAACTTTCAAATTAGAAGAAAATTTCTTCTTGAAAAGTTTTTTTTATTTAATGCTCATGTTCTCATGAGCTTTACTGTTTGAAAGAGTAAGATGTTGTTAAGTGGAAATTCTGATATTCATGAATCCATGTGAATGGACTATTTAAGTAATTTGACACCATAAATCTCCGCCTTGATTTAAAAAAGTAGTCTATTAATTTTATATGATAGAAAATATAAAGGAGAGGGACTTGAGCCATCAATTGAAATTTTTAGCCAAAAAAAAAAAGATTTTTAAAAACTTATTAGTGTAAATGTATAAAGATATTTTACTAATAAATTCATTTATATGATATGCATGATGAAAACGTCATAATTACATGAATAAAAACATGGTATTTTAATAAAAAAGTTTATAAGTCTGTATATATCTGTTTCCCAGACCATATTACCCACAGTAGAGAGAATACATAAGACTTGGTATAAGTAGAATTAATCTAGAGAAGTATGTAATGTAAAGAAAAGGTACAATAAATCCGATGAAATTAAATTTAAAAATGTTTATTTCTTTTAGAAAATACATTTTTGTACTGCAAAGAAAATGTCACTATTTTGTAGGCATATGATAAGTAGAAGCCAGAAAATATGGGCATCACAATCTGTAATGTGAAGTAACATGACTGATTTTTTTTGTACAGTAGGCATTTCTTGTGGGCTAAATTTACCAAAATTCAAAGAAATTTCCATAGCAGTAGTGTAAAAAACATATTCACAATTTCAAAAATGATACTGCTTATTTTTCTTGGGTATAAATTTTCCTTTCCAGAAGATATTTTGTTAACTAGTTCTTTTGTTTTATTTTAATACATAGGTAATTTTCAAAAAGAACTGCCTAATCCACATAAACAGATCGATACTAGACTGTAGTTGTGCATATTATGATGGCTGTTTGATTAGAAATATACTTGAAACACAGGGTTTTCAAAATTATGAAAGTAGCCTAAATTGCCAGAGGAGTTTGCTGTCTGCCTATATATTGCCAAAGACAAGCAAGTACGTGGGTGGAAGTCTACCACCTACTGGCTCCTTTTTTTTTGATAGCCATGGTAGCAGTCAGTAGATCTAGAGTTCAACTGTACTTTTATATAAATTTCTAGAAAGGATTAAATCCTACAATACTCCTTCGATAATAACAAAATAGTGCCCAGAAAATTATTTCTTGTTAGTTTCACTTGTGATTGATTTTTCTGGACAAAGAGTACCTATAATATTAGCCCTCAAACATGCAGTTGTGTCATAACTTAAAATGTATAATCCATGAGTTCGGACAATTGTGTTTTGTATACATGCTTCACCAGATGAATTTTCATGTTAGATAATGGGAGGTAATAGTAACTTCCAGGAAAAGGAACAGTAAAAATATGGAAAATTGACTTTATATGTGCTCTCATTTCTAGCTTTCAAAACAGATTTAAATGAAATTTATGTCAAAAGATTTAGATCAGCATTGTCTTGGAAGTACACTAACTGATTGATAATACCCTGTCCTCGAATGTGGGAGAGGCATATAGATTTACCCTATGTTCGAACATGCATGCAGATTGGTTAAGTTTTTGTATTTAGATCCATTTCTCAGAAATCCATTCAGATATATCAATGATATTATACCACTACAATCTTCTTATAATAGTGAACACAGATAAGCAAATTTTAGTCACTTTGTTAAGGTCTTGCATTTTTCAGAAACCTATATATATTGAGATATATCAATGATATTATACCTATTCATTCATCTTATAAAGTCAGCAAAATTGGAGTCACCATGACATATATTTAATGCTTAAATGACTTTGGTAAAATTTTGGAATTTAGATATATTTTTAAAGAACCTATTGGACCATATTGATGATATTTCACAACTACAATCATCTTATATAGTACATCAGAAATCAGCAACATTTGAGTCACTATGACTTACATTTTATACTTGAGTGACTTCATTTAATTTTTGTATTTAGGTGTATTATTAAAGAATTTATGGTAATGTATTAATGATATTTCACTAATACAGTCGTCTTATACATGTATAGTGTATAGTACAACACAACTCAGCAGAATTTGAGTCATTATGACCTATATTTTATGGTAGAGTAACTATGATTAGATTTTTGCATTTTAGTCTATTTCTAAAAAAAATGGGATGATATAACAATGATATTTTACAACTACTATCATCTTTTTTATTTTAACACAGATTACCAACATCTGAGTCCAAGTGACCTACATTTTATGCTGGATTTTTTCCAGAAACTGTTTAACCAACTGATCATTTTTTGGTATGTGAGCTTATAATGATGAGATTCAGATCAAGTTTGAGTTTAATGCTGATTGGATAATTTTTTTTAAGTTATTGCCCTTGGAAATAGGAATTATTGTCAAAATATTAGTTTTCGAGACAAATCCTTTTACCAACTGATCTTTTTTTTGGTATGTGAGGTTATAATGGTTGGCTACAGATCAAGTTTGAGTTTCAGGCTGATTGGATAATTATTATGAGGATTGGAAATAGACATTATGTCGAAATAAGCATTTGGTGCATTTTTCGCTGCTCTATGCTAATACTCTCAGAATGCTTGTTTTTCATGGGAAATCATATATTCAAGATAATTCTCAGAATAATTCCCTGTCATAAATAATAGATGTTAATTCTATGTTCAGGGGGATGGAGCATCCATGTCTTACAGACATATTCTGCAGTTTTTCCCCTTGCAACAGTAATAGTTTTTTTAAGTGCACTCATGTCTATATGTCTCAACAGATTTGAATGAAATGTATCACAAAGATTTCCATTTGAATTGTCTCTCACAAGGTTAGTTCTGTAATTTTGCAACTTTCTTGTATTTTACTGTTATTGTCAGGTGATATTTGCAGGCTGCTCTATAGCAATCTTGTTACAGATTGGGTCCTACATGTTCTTTTTTCTTGTTTTAATTCCTACACAGGTATTTTTCTAAAATGTATAAAAATTGCAGATTTTGACATAACTTTTTCAATATGTGATAAGTGACCAGAATCAAGAAACTTATCTGGCATAAAAAGAATTTTTTGTTTGTGATTTCAAGAATTAGAATGTTAATATTGAAAGCTAATCAGACTGCACTGCTTGCCACAGTTCTTTGAACTTTAAGGCAATTAGGTTGTCTAGTATTACATGTTAATATCAGAGTCAATTTTTAAAGAATTATATGGATTTCTAAATGAGTTAGTGGCATTGTCCTAGCTTATGTAAGTAGCATCAATTAATTTATAGAGTCAGCTTTGATATCATACCCTTGTGGAAGAAACTTCAGGAAATTACTTTGATAACTGACTAGCTGATATATATTAATTTAAATGACTGTCTGATGAAGTTTCCTGGAAGATCAAATTTGTATTAAAGTTTGATGATATTTCTTGTCCTTGGGTTTTGTTATTGTATATAATTACATGATTATAAAACCTAGTTCAAAGAAATTTATATTACTACTGAAGATGAGACGTTACACAAGTGAGCTAACTTACAGAAATATGACCTGGTTAAAGTGCATTAAGTATGAAAATTCAAGCATTTTCATAATTGACCCAATATTATGTTCTCAGCTTGATCCTATTAGCTTACAAATTGCAGTATTTCCTTTTGACAAAGAAACCTTTCAGGGACACACGATAAAGTTCCTTCAGTAGTCGGATGATCAGCTGATACTAGTATTACAAGAAGACCAAAGACATATTGATTATTTGATCACTGAAAGCTAGAAACCTATTAAGTATAAACATTCGCTGAATTGCTTGTTAACATTCTAACTGTCCGTTGTTACTCTATCATCTTAATTAAAAATCGTGTCACTACAGATCTAATGTGAAGGTCGTCTTTATAGTATAAAAATACTAATGTGACAGAATTTTACATTCTTTGCTTGTATTGGTATAAGACAGGTCAACAAATGCTCAGTTTGTGAGTACAAATGTTTTTGTTAGATAATTTTTTTTTTTAATTCTTATTTTGTAGGATTTTAATATTGCTTTGTTAGAAATCTAGTGAAGTATTATATAGAATGATTGTATGATTCTTTAGCAATTAATGGTAGTTTCATATTTTGAAATTTTGTGTAGAAAGTTTTGATTTATGTGTCTTTTTTCTGTACAAGTGCATCAGACAATGCTTTTAATTTTCTGAAAAAATTTATGTCCCAAAAGAATTACTGAAACAATAAATTAAAGGGTTGTCTCACTTGTCTTTAAGTCCAAAAATGTAAGGTAAGGACACACATTTGCTCACCTGATAACATTAAGTCGAATAAGTGTCATACAACAAATTTATACATACTGCCCTGAAGTTGTAGACAGTAAGGTTATCAATCATATCTATTGAACATATCCTTAAAACTTTTTACCAGAATCATCCCCATAAGAGATACAGGTTGGAATTTTTTTGGGGTAATCTAGCCCCTCTTATATTTTTGGGATCAATAATAATTTAGGGATAAATTTTTTATCCAATTGTGTTGATGTTGCTGAAAAAGAAAAAAATGCCGCCAGTCAGTTTTTCACTATCCCTTACCATTTTAGAGATACAAAGCTCTTATCCCATTTTTGTCTTGCCTGCGACAAAAGTCGTGGAGGCGAGATATAGGTATTACTTTATGGCGGTGGCATAAACTTTTTTCTCCTATTCCTGATGTGTTTAATCGGTGGGATAAAAATACATAATATCTTTAACCACTTCCCGGTGATTAAATTTCTACGTGGGAATTACCGCACTTTTTCTACAGTTATATTAGAATGATAAACTAGAGAAGTCCCGAAATGACATCTATGTAAACAAACTACATAGCAACGACATTTTCTTGAGGTTTTTGTCGAAAATCATTGGAGAAACAGATTCTCCTTCAATTTACTCGTGAGTTTGTCACTTTTTTGTTGTTAAGTCCATTTCTCAGAAACTGAAATACCTAGACCCACCATATTTGGTCAATAGATAGTTCTTGGTGGGTACATTTCAGTCTGACACTGCCTTTTGACCTTGACCTCAATGTCATGCTTGAGTGACCTGTGTCACATTTTTGTGGTTAAGTCCATTACTCAGAAACTAGAATACCTAGACTCACCATATTTGGTCAATAGATAGTTCTTGGTGGGTACATGTCAGTCTGACACTGGCTTGGGACCTTGTCCTCAATTTCATGCTTGAGTGACTTTGTCACTTTTTCATGGTTAAGTCCATTTCTCAGCAACTAGAATACTTATACCCACCATATTTGGTCAATAGATAATTCTTGATGGGTACATGTCAGTCTGATGCCTGGCTTGGGACCTTGACTTGAATTTCATGCCTGAGTGACTTTGACTTTCGTGGTTAGGTCCATTTCTCAGAAACTGTAATACCTAGACCCACTGTATTTGGTCTATTGATAGTTCTTTTTGGGTACATGGCAGCCTGACACTTGTCTCTGGACCTTGACCTCAAGTTCATGGTTGAGTGACTTTCATCCAAGTTTCTTGATTAAGTCCATTTTTCAACAACTGTAGTAAATAGACCTACTGTATTTGGTCTATTGACAGTTCTTGGTGGCTGCATGCTAGCCTGACACTTGTCTCTGGACCTTGACCTCAATTTCATGGTTGAGTGACTTTCATCCAAATTTCTGGATTAAGTCCTTTTTTTCAGCAACTGTAATACCTAGACCCATCAGTGTTTGCCTATAGATAGTTCTTAGTGGGTACATGGAAGTCTGAAACATGTCTCTGGACTTTGATGCATGCTTGAATGACTTTGTCATATTTTCAAGATTAGGTCCATTTCTCAGCAACTTTAATACCTAGACCCACTATATTTGGTCAATATATATTTCTTAGTAGATACATGTTGTTATGACACCTGCCTTTTAATCTTGACCTCAATTTCCTTTAACACATTTTCCTTTGACTTGCAAAATGTCGGGTATCAGATAATTATTATTCTGTGTCCATGTGCATACTCAGGTAGGACATGTAGTGTATCCACTCTTGTTTAAACTTAAATTTTTGTTAGATTTTGATGCATTTCTTTTCAAGTGGTTCATCATGAAAAATACAACTAAAGGTACTCCAGGAATTTGTTTTTAATGACTTTGTGATTTCAGAAATAAAAGTGGCCAAATCTCCAAAATAAACCTTTTTACTTTAAATTTACTTATTCATTGATTTTAAGTGAGGAATATATTTTTTTAAAGTATCTTGATGACTGCTTTCAGTAGGATGGCATACTTGTCGGCTACAGTGGCACATAGGTTTGCATTAAATCATATGGGAATTCATGATTTCATCCAATCCTGAAACTGCAAGGCCAAATTTTGCAGGAATAATGTAAGGATGGGTGTCTATAAAAAGCCACCAGAGTTACTTATTGATTCTGACTGGTCAAATTTTCAAATTTCTTCTCCTCTAAAACTACAAAGCCAGATCTTTTCAAATTTATAGGAATGATGGTTGGGGTTTTGATTGGGTGGCATACATGGCATCTGAGGTGGCACATAGGTTTGCATTGAATCCTATACAAAATCAAAATTTCATCATCTCCTCTGAAACTACAAGGCTGATTTAACCAAACTTTGCATGAATAATGTATTGAAATCCTTGTTTTATTCGGAACAGATGAAAATATGGCTGTCTGGGGCACTTTTTATACGACCGCAAAATTTTTGCGGTCGTATATTGGTATGACGTTGGCGTCGTCGTCGTCGTCGTCTGCGTCGTCGTCCGTCGTCTGCGGCGTCGTCCGAAGACATTTGGTTTTCGCACTATAACTTTAGTATAAGTTAATAGAAATCTATGAAATTTAAACACAAGGATTATGACCACAAAAGGAAGGTTGGGATTGATTTTGGGAGTTTTGGTCCCAACAGTTTAAGAATCAGGGGCCAAAAAAGGGCCCAATAAGCATTTTTCTAGGTTTTCGCACAATAACTCTAGTATAAGTAAATAGAAATCTATGAAATTTTAACACAAGGTTTATGACCACAAAAGGAAGGTTGGGATTGTTTTTGGGAGTTTTGGTCCCAACAGTTTAGGAATTAGGGGCTAAAAAAGGGCCAAAATAAGCATTTCTCTTGGTTTTTGCACAATAACTTTAGTATAAGTAAATAGAAATCTATGAAATTTAAACACAAGGTTTATGACCACAAAAGGAAGGTTGGGATTGATTTTTGGAGTTTTGGTCCCAACAGTTTAGGAATTAGGGGCCAAAAGGGTCCAAAATTAAACTTTGTTTGATTTCATTGAAAATTTAACTATTGGGGTTCTTTGATATGCCGAATCTAACCGTGCATTTAGGATCTTAATTTTTGGTCCCGTTTTCAAATTGGTCTACATTAAGGTCCAAAGGGTCCAAAATTAAACTTAGTTTGATTTTAACAAAAATTGAATTCTTTGGGTTCTTTGATATGCTGAATCTAAACATGTACTTAGTTTTTTTACTATGGGCCCAGTTTTCAAGTTGGTCCAAATCGGGGTCCAAAATTAAACTTTGTTTGATTTCATCGAAAATTGAACTATTGGGGTTCTTTGATATGCCGAATCTAACTGTGCATTTAGATTCTTAATTTTTGGTCCCGTTTTCAAATTGGTCTACATTAAGGTCCAAAGGGTCCAAAATTAAACTTAGTTTGATTTTAACAAAAATTGAATTCTTTGGGTTCTTTGATATGCTGAATCTAAACATGTACTTAGTTTTTTTATTATGGGCCGAGTTTTCAAGTTGGTCCAAATCGGGGTCCAAAATTAAAGCTAAAAAGGGGGTAAATTTTTTTTTTTTTTTTTGGGGGGGGGGGGGGCAATTCTCCACAGCATATTGTATTACACAAAAGCAAAAAATTGAATATAAATTCAAATCATATGACCAATTCTAAGTTCTTTATTTCAGTTATTCTGTGTCAGAAACCTATTATGTGTCAAATATTTGAAGAAATTTTCAATTGCACAGTATTGCGCAATAGCAAGAAATTGATATGTGGGCCCTGTTATCAAAACTTTATTATTAACAAATTCCATTGGAAATTTGCCAATATAAAATGTGCTGATGAAGCTTTTTTGTTTATCTTATCTAAACTGCTTTTAATATGTATATTTAAAATTTTCCATCCATGACTATGATGTCATTTTCTATTTTAATATGTTATGGTGTATTTAAATGGGCTGTTATGGTTGCAAAGTATAAAGAAATGGGGGGGGGGGGGGGGGGGGTTGAAAACAAAATTTGGGGGGGGGGGGGGGGGTAAATGAGAAATTGGGGAGGGGGTAATTTTTTCTCATTTCATATTTCATAAATTAAAAAGAAAATTTCAAATTTTTTTTAGCAAAAAAAAAGGGGGGGGGGGTTACAATAAATTTTATTGTTTTTTGTTTTTTTTTTTGGGAGGGGGGTCAATGTGCAACTTCATAGTGTATTGCACAAAAGCTAAAAAAAGGGGTAAATTATTATTTTTTTTTTTGGGGGGGGGGGGCAATTCTCCACAGCATATTGTATTACACAAAAGCAAAAAATTGAATATAAATTCAAATCATATGACCAATTTTAAGTTCTTTGATTTCAGTTATTCTGTGTCAGAAACCTATTATGTGTCAAATATTTGAAGAAATTTTCAATTACACAGTATTGCGCAATAGCAAGAAATTGATATGTGTGCCCAATTTTAAATTTTAAATTGGTTATTTCTGATTTATATATAAAAACAAATAATACTGATATGGTTTGAATAGGTAAATTAAAAATTTTTAAGTTCTTAGACAACATTCATTCTGTGTCAGAAACCTATGCTGTGTCAAATATTTATTCACAATCCAAATTCAGTATTGTATCAAGCTTGAATGTTGTGTTCATAATTGCCCCAACTATTCAGGGTTCGACATCTGCGGTCGTATCTAGCTGCGCCCAGCGGAGCATTTTATTGATTCTTATTGGTAAAACTTTCTTATTCTTTTCCTTTAAAACTTCATACCAAATCTTTCTTTTAAAACTATATTAATGATTGGAAAACCCTCTAGAAATATTCCTCATATTGTGTTGATCAGATAGCATATATGGTGGCCCTTAGGTTTGCATTGAATCACTGTTTGCATAGGTCATGGAAAATCTTTGAATTTTACTTTGGTCTTTGAAAGTCATTGAAGGATAAGGTAGAGTGCTTGAAAGTCATGGAACTTATAATGTATGGAAGAATCGTTTTTTAAAATTCCACATTTTCTTTCGATTGGATGAAAAATGTGTCAGCCACCAGCAATTCTTGATTCTGATTGGTCTATTTTTTATTCTTTCCTCTAAAACTGCAATGCCAAATCTTTTAAAACTTTATAATAATAATGATTGGGAGACCACATACAAAGATTTGGTGTTGATCAGCTAATATACAAACAAAATATATGCAGTACCGGTATGATATCTCCTTCATTTTCCAGGTGAGAAATTCAGGCTCACTAGAGACTAGTTTAAGGTGCAGTAGAATCTCGATTTCTCGAACTCGAATCTGTAAAATTAGTTCGAGGCATTGGTTGTTCGAGCCATTGAACTATGGAAAAGTTTAGGTTACGAACCAGCAATAAATTTTAGATTTAATTTACATCCTTTTATCTATCCGGTCGTTAAAACAACATCCACTCATCAAATCTTTATGTGGAAATAATAAGAATAAAGAACCAATACACATCAAGTGGATTATCAATGACCTGTAATTGACAATTAATTACTTTCTTGTCAATCATGGATCTGACAATATTTGTCACGTACGCCAATTAAAAATGGTGTTTGAGTTACTGAGAGTAAATTACATTATATTACTGTTGTATGCACCAGAAAATTTGTTTCAGAATTCGAGAAATCAGTGTTCGAAAAACCTAGAGTTAATTAACATAGACATACTGGAAGACTTTCGTAAACGGTCGAGAAATCCATGGTGTTCGAGCGACCCGAGTTCCAAGCGACTGAGATTCAACTGTATTTATAGATGTGAATCTTAGGAAATGAATGTTGTTCACAGCCCACATTTCATTATTATTATAAATTCAAAATCCAAATCAGTTATGAATAAAAGAAAGTTTTTGGGAAATTAAAAAAAAAATTAAGATTGACTCTTCTTTGAAAGATCATGGATTCAGAAAAATATTTGAACATATTCTGGATGGAAATACATCACAAGTGTAGGCATAATGGAAATTTTTAGTATATAGGGAATTCTTCTTAGTTTAAGGGCTGGATCATTTAAAAAAAAAAACTAAAACAAAGTGCAAACTTGGTCTGTAACTTGCAGCATATGTGAAATTCATTGGTCATTTCCAGTAAATCACCATCAGTCCAGTAATTTTATCATAATTTTCAGATCAAATATACAAATTTTTGCTTGATTACCTTTATGGGAGGTTGCTGAGGTTTGTCATCCATTAGAAGTGGTACCTTCTTCTGTCACTAAGCATACAGCTTTTAGGAGTTAAAGTAAACTAGTTGACTGGGAGTTATATAATGTGTCCAGGTGGGTTGACATTTCTTCCTGCAGACTGTTACCTTTTGAGCTAGCCAGTTAAAAATCTGCCTCAACCTGTTGGTCTGATACAAAATCAGAAATCATATTCCTATCATATCAACATATTTTTGTCCTGATATGCTTGTAATAATTTCAACATATGACACTATTGACTAATCAGTAATTAATCAAACACCCTTAAACTTTTTTTTAATTTATAACTTGCTGTAAAAGTATAAATAGATAAATAAATTTAAAGAAAATCATAAAGCTAGTAGCTCCATGTTTAGGTAGTAGGAGTTTGGTTTGGTCTTATTGATACAGGTATTTAGATTTATAAAGGGAGTACATATCAACCTGATTAACAAACATAGGATAATTCAATGTTTAATGGATCTGTGTCACAAAGATGTCTTTCTTTTCTTGTGTGTTTTTCACATCAGGGATCAGGTTCATGTAAATTTTACATCATTTTTTGTTGTTTTCATAAGGTCCCATATTCCAAGAACCTTACTGCAGTAATTTAAGGACAATAAATAATATTTGATTTACATGTTGTGACAGTTGTATAAAATGTTCTAATATTGTTGTATAAAATTTAATAATATTGTTAAAAAAAAAAACCCAAAATATAGATCCTTTAGGAATACAAAAAATTCAATTATTTATCAGTCCATTTAGTTATGTAAAAGTAATTTGATTTACATTTATGAAAGTGCAGTAGAATTGAATTAGAATAAATTGAACAATAAAATGTAACTATTTTATTGAATTTCTTATACAACTTCAGGATAACTGTTTCATCATTTCATATTTGTTAAGAAACAGATTTTATTGATATTTTCATAGGACAACAACTCCAGAACACTGAGTTTATAACAAAAATAAAGAAGTCATTTGTAACAGGTTGTCTAATATTCTGTTTGGTATCAGCACATATGTGGTCAAGTTACTCGCTGTCACATGAGTCAGAGGTGTACTATTTCTGTGAACATTTTACAGTTATATTGTATGATCTTACATGATTGCAATGTAAAATATCTAAGAAATGTATAGGGTATCTGGCAGTATTGTGCCAATAATGACGAAATCAAACTATCTGCTCTGACGCCATCACAAAATTTCTCTAGCAGATGTTTTAATTGCTTAATTCCTCAATGATTAGCTATTGTATACAAATGTTTTGTTTTGACAACATCATTCTAGTATTGATGGTTTGCCAATAACAAAGTGCAGCTACTTGATCTAATGTCAGATCAATCTGGTTTCTCATGTAGAAGGAATCCTCAGATCTTATTTATTTTTAGGTGGGAAAATAAACATCAATAATTGATAATTGCACAGGAATTATTTATATTCACATGATTAAGCCTGTCTGTTATTTGTCTTGTAAAGAGTAGTTAAACACTACTGCCACTTCTAAATTAGGTACTATATATCTTGACAGAATGAAAAGGGTAAATTCTTGAAATAAATTTAAGACTTTTGAATACATTGTTGCTTGTTGATATTCACAAATATATTAATATATTATTGATCTTTATTTGAAATGCATGCTTATTACCCCTAGGGGTTGATAGCAAACAAAACGAACATAATAAACAAAGTACAATAAATTATTTACCAGAATGAAAAAAAAGCAGTAGTATGTTAATAGTTGCCAGTAACATAAGTAGAGTTGTTCCCCCTCTGTCCTTGAATTTATTCAGCCACACTGAACTATTTCAATAAATAAGTCAATATTTAAAACTTAAGTTTTATTTACCATTGGCGTATTTAAGATAATGTTATGGTGAACACCTTATATAAAAATAACTTTAAAAGTCCTATGTAAATTCTAGTAAATCTACATATTTACTAGGACTTTTTCAATATTATTTCTTCAGTTGGCAAGAATTTCTTTTGTGAATTTAATTCGTACCTGGTACTATATAGTATAAATAATTCATGTTTGTATGCAGGTACATATGTTAGTTTCATTGTTAGAATCCTGTTTCAAATATTGACTAAACACCCACTTAAATTCAACTTCAGACGATAGTAGATATCTAAAATGTAGTCATAGATTTCATACCACCACTGAGAACAAGTGGGTGGAATATCAGATAGGTATAACTGGTATTAAGAAAGAGAGGATATAGTGATACAAAATCCCTTTTTGAACATGGTGCAGTGCGATTATTGCTGTTCTTCATCTTAAAGGTCATATTCAGACCTTCAAAACAGAAAAATCTTGCTAGAGGGATTGTTTTACATGTTTGTGATTTGTCATTGCAATAGTAAATGTAGATGCCAGCTATCAAGTTGGCATATCCTTTACTGCAGGGATTTAAAGGGTCATAAGGGACCAACTTTTTAAGGCAAATAAAGAAAGGCAATTTTTCATGTGTTCATTCAGTTTGAATGTGGGAGTTAAAACTGCTCAGAACCTTAAATCAAGTTTAATTCTGGCCCCACTTTTATTTTTCCTCATATGTAAAAAAGGATATGGATGATTAATTCTTAACACAAAATTCCCACAAATACATGACAAATGTTGAAGGAACTTGGCTTTTATTGCTGGTCTTCATATTCAAAGTTATAGTGAGGACTACAGCATGGAGCAAAATCTCACACTTAAATTTTAAGACAATTGAATTTTGCCAAAGTAACCATTGAATTTATATAATTTTTACTAGACATTGAACCCGCGCGAGCGCGGGAAAATAAGCATTTTTTGGTGGCGTCTTGACTATGAAAGGTTGTTGCGGCCACAGGATCTCAATATGGATGTTGTGGCAGGCTTCCCATAATCTTTCCTGTCAAGTAGGTGGTATCAACTGATAGTTTAATGTCTATATATGCTGTAGTATTCCAGACATGGATGTTAATGCAAACTTTAACCAAAGCCAATGAAGCGTGAAATGTAGGTCAACGTGACCCAATTGTCATATGGCTGTTCGTTACTACTGAAGATGTATCCACTGATGAAGTAGACTGTATGCCACGTAGAATTACCAAAATGGACCTTAAGGTTCCATCAAAGTCAAAATCTATGACAAAAACACAACCACATAAATTGTCAATATTTTTATTGTTACAATTAATTCTGAACTGGAACTTGATGAAAAGCTTTCGTTAAATACACGCTTCATAATGCATTACCTTTTTCCTTCAGAATAAATATGAAAATGAAATTGTAGATGTAAACATTTCGTTGGTGACGGATGATTTTTTCAAAAGATGCCGTGAGTTGGGTAGAGCATATTTTCGGAAAATAATTGTTCCAATTGTTCCACTGTCATCATAGACAGGGCAAGCGAGGCTTAATTTCACAGATATATCCAATAATCAGATGATAAAGCCATTTTTATTGTGTGGCTGCGTGTGCTGTCCACGTTTATATTTATCAAAGATGTCCGAGATAAATTTCGTCATTAATGATCATGATGATAAAGATGAACATTTGTTAAAAATATTTTTTTAGGGCTCACATGGAATTGTATGGTAGAGATATATTTGGACAGGTCACATGACAAATAATGTAAAAATAGATAATGGTTGGTTTTATCACTTTGTGCAAGGTAAACGTCCAAAAAAAACAAATAAGTTAGGAATTCCTCTGAACTTTACCTTACTTCTTCATAATCTTCAAAGTTCATAACCTATACAGTTAGGAGAAGTTGCGTTATTGTAGAAAAACAATCCTGAATACATGAAGCGGATACTCGAAGGAGAATGTTTTTAATTTGTTTTATTCTTCTTCCGTAATTTCAAACAGAAATACATTTAAAATACGTGCATACTTGTTTATTTAAATCAATGTGTTAAAATGATGCATTCGAGAACATTCTAAGGGATATGTTGGGAGAATTCATATCGGAAAAGTGCATACAAATTCCATTTGCACATAAACAAAACTGCAGTTTAAATTTATAAATGCAGATTGTCAAATCCGATAATAACCTTTATAATCTGAACCATACATCGTTTATTTTGAACCACGCGTTTTGCCGCCTATTCGACTAATTCGTAAATTTAGTATTATAGATACGACTACAAATACTTTTATTGTGGTATGAGCCTGTTGTCATAGTTGCCCGTAGACAGTTAGGTTTCCGCTCATTAAACGAAGTTTGATGGGTTATAAAGGTTTCAGTCTGTCTGTCTGTCTGTCTGAAATAACATCCACAACTCCTCCCACCTTACTTGCATGATTCTCATGAAACTTTATGGAGTGTTAGATCACTATATGGAGATATGCATTTTATCAGTAATTTCTGTGTGGACAAGAAATGTAAAAGATATGGCTGTTTGAACTTAGGCAATATTTTAACAAAACTTCTTTACATGTGTTGTCTGCAACTCCTCCTGCATTACTTGCTTGATTCTCATGAAACTTTATGGAGTGTTAACTCACAATATGGAGATGTGCATTTTGTCATGAATTTCTGTTTGGACAAGAAATGTGAAATATGCAGCTGTTTGGACTTAGGCAGTTTTTAACAAAACTTCGTTATATGTGTTGTCTGCAACTCCTACACTACTTGCATGATTCTCATGAAACTTTATGGAGTGTTATATGAAATCACATTATGGAGATGTGCAAATTATCAGCATTTTCTGTTTGGGCTAGTACTTTGAAAAATATGATGATTTGAACGGTGTGTAGACTTCAAAACAGACATGTTGCTGCCGGGGGTATTAGTCCCTTTCAGGACAGTTCTAGTTTACTTTTGTTCTATTAACATATCCTTATAATATTTTACCATAGTGGTCCCTCATATGAAATACAGTTTGGGATAGATTTTGGGAAAATTGCCCCTCCTGGTTTTTTTCTGGGGGTCATTTAGGGTTTTTTGATAATTTTTCATACGATTTTTTATCATTTATAATTTTCCTTAATAAAAATGGAAAAACTTGTCAAAGATTATTTTTTCACTATCCCTATTAATAAGGGGCCAAAAAAAGGACACTCCTTAAATTTCTAAACTTTTTTATTTCTTATCCGATTTTGATGATTTTTTTAACTGGTTCTCCATAAGAAATACAATAAAAGTTACACAAGACATTTTTGTGTTACTTTTGTCATTGCAGAGATTAAAGGGGCCAAAATTAGCCATTTTACAGGATGCCAAAATTTTTTATTTTTCATCCAATTTTGATAGGGATTCTTTTCTTTTAATTCATCTTTATGAGTGTTTCCAGTGGTATGCCCACATATTTTATTCTTTTACTTTTATACAGATTTTGAGGTAGAAGGAATTAAAAGGGCCAAAAAAAAAAGCAATTTTTAAAATTTTTCATCCAATTTTAATGGGGATTTTTTCTTCTTGTGAATGGTTTCAAGGTGCCCAAAAAAATATGTTGCGTCGTATCATGCTACTCTTAGCATACCCCTTTATTTATATTTGATTTACCCACAGATTTTCTAACTTTATAAATTCAGATTTTCCCAATTGCTGTGTCTTACATTAAATTAACGAATTTATCTCTCAGTGGAAAATATTCAACAGTTGTCAAGTGACAATTTAGAGACAGAACTCTGGGTGCCTTAAGCCAAAAAGCTATTGATTATGAAGCTTATCATTGACAAATTAGGTCATTTATTACAGTAATTGACAGAATGGATACTGGCATTTAGGTCATATCGGATCAATACAGGTTGAACTTGGTATGGCTGTGCGGTTTACTTTTACAGCATCATTACAAGATATTGATTCTGTCGCCAAATGATTTACTATAAACCAAGTCATTAACGCCAATGCCTGTTTGACATTTTATTCTATCGTAATTGGATGTACTTGTAAATGCAAATCAGGAAGCATTGCGTCTTAGAAAAATGGTTATAAGCTGTGATGACGTAGGTTTCAGAATATAGACTATTAGAAAATAAAATCTATATGCGGCATTAATTTATTTAATTGACTAACTTAATTTATGCTTTGTAATCAAAATGTCATTGAACATTTGCTTTGAATTATTCATTGGGAAAACATAGACTCAATTTTTAATTTTCACTTTTAAATATAATATTAAATTTTTTATTTGGAAAGTAGCTATTTTTGGAAAGTATTTCCGGTTTTATAATGTTATCATAAATAAATGATGATTCTGAGTGTAGTTAAATGATGCGTAGGCATCTATTTTAAGAATTGGATCAATGTACTAATTAGTACCGTAAATCACCACAAAAATAATACAGTTCATTGGATAACAAAACTTGTGAGGGGGTTGATATATGCTAAAATTTGAAGGCTAAATTTTTATCAAATGTTACTTTTGATTTCTGACTCAAGATTGAGTGAAATTTAAAAAGTATAGGTATTCAAAAGTGTATTGTATTGAACAAATTTCATCCACAGAGTTAACATATCTAGGTTGGCTAAAGGCTGGTTCAAATTTGTTTTTTTTTTCATGATCCAAATAGTGCCTGTAGGGTAATGGCTGATTTCCATTGGTTGTCTTTTGATAATTCAAGGTCACATTGATGTAATAATGGACTGATTTTTGCTTATTTCTTGTTCTTAAGTTAAGCTGCAAGGCAATTTGAGCATGATGATTATATTGTTGGTTTTTTTTTTGTATGTCTGAAGGAAACTTTCCAACTTTGACATATTCGTTTGAAATTTGGAGATGTTATTTTGAACATGGGTCCCATTTCACAAACATTCATAGGACTAAGGTTAATTGTAAGTGTGACTTGATTTCTGGTCTTCTGTGTAATATTTCTATGGATATCCTGGAACCAGACTTGATTGTAGTTAAACAGCTCTTTCTGAAACAGGTACCTGATGTCATACAGACTTTTCAAAATTTTTCTGTGGGAAGTACATGGTTAATTTTTAAAAGGTCATCAGATGAATCTTCAAAAAACCAAACATTAGTCTGGCTAATTTGGCATATTCCTTTTTGTTTCCAATTTACAATTATTTTTTTTTGGCCTTGAACACTGCTTAGAACACAAACTTGAATATTTCATCTTAGTTTTTTTATAGCATTGACATCATATCATTACAAGCCAAAGACCTTTGAACTTTAAAAAGTAAGTAATAATTATTAGAATCCATAATAATATTTTCTTACTTAAAGACAAATCCCTCTATTGTTTTTACGCATAGCGCAGCGCAATGATATGCCGTCTGTGGCTTGTGATGTCCCGATTTCGGTGAATTTCTAACGTTGATCTACGGAAGGAGAAAGACAACTGGAATCAATGGAAGGTTCACAAAAGTTAATGTTAAACGATTTTTAAGATAGAAATCTACCGTATTTAATCACATGTGTCTTAAACTTTTAAAATAAAATACATATCAACAAAAATTATCTGGTCTGGACTATATGCACATAATTTTCATATATCTCAGGTCATAAAGTATAATTAGTGAACATGAAATCAACTAACGTTTTATTGTATTTTTTAATTATTATTATTATTATTATTTTCTAATGCAACCTCTAGCTTTATTTTGACAAATAGATTTTTCTCGTTAATCTTTATCCTTATCGTTATCTGGATGGAAATGCAATTTTTAATGTAGTACTGCATACTCCTTACCACTGACTCTATTACATTTTTTTGGTGTTAGTATCAATAACATTTTATTACTTTTCATTAAAAAATAAAAGAAAATAAAAACTGTAAATATGGTACACCCGAAATCATTTAAATAAATCATTTACCATATGAAATTATTTTATAACTGACGGATACATGTATCTAGCTAGCATCAGTACACTTACTATATGTTCATTTATAATTCCAAATATATCCAGTTCATCTTTATACGGCCGCAAATATTTGTGGTCGTATTATGGTATAAGCCTATCGTCGTCATCGGCGTCCGTAGACATTTGACTGAACTTATATTAGTCCATATAACCCGTGAAAACATTACCAACTCTAATGTTTAAAAGACGTTGCTTTCAGAATTGGCGCAATAATTTCCCGCCATTTCAAATTTTTTATGCCTTTTCTTCGAAATATCTCTTTTTAGAGTATGGTGACCCCAAGTTTTTATTTTTTTATTTTGTTTAATAATTAAAAATGAATATTCTGTGTAATTATTATAGAAAAAACATTGGTCAATTTTTTACAGTACTGGATTTTAAATAGATATTTTACCATAAAAAGGGCTGGAAAATGTTTATAGCAACATATCGTCATCATCTGTACATCAGAAGTTGATAATACGAATAATATAAGTTCTACAAACAATACGGTTAACAAAACAAACAAATTTCATGTGATTAGGACTTTTTATAAAAAAATAAACTGTAAATAACTTTCCGATTTCTAAATTTTGTGAAAAAGATGGCATTATAAATCGAAAACGAGGTCTGTGACCCCATTTTTTAATTGGCTGATTTTAAAGCTTTTACTTAGGCTAAAGTGGGAAAAAATTTAAAGAAGATATTATTGGTAGATCTGAATAGAGGGATTTGCCTTTAAGGTGAAGTGTACAAAATTAACCACTCCGTAGAAATTTTATATTTTTTTTTATGTAGAGAGTATTGGAAGTACAACAGAAAATTGTAAAATAATAATAGGGTCACCGACTTACTTTTTTAGATATCAGTCGTCGAAATAACCCTCCTAAAGCATCAAAATTACATTGAATATATAGGGAAATTCATTGAAAATCGTCATATAGTTTTAATCTTTATTACTTTTCTCAGTAATTGGTTCGTGACTTTTTTTAAAAAAACTAACAAAACATTTAGAAATAAATTGCAAATCGATTGATGCAAAGAAAGCCCTTGACTACCGGCCTCGTTTTCAAGCTGTGATACATTAAAATTTGGAAATCTTTGGAAAAGCGTCAATTTTTTAGCAACGTCGTGTGCGTTATACGGCGACGCCGTTTGCAGAAAATCTCTTTTGACGATATTTCCAGCTAAAAGAAATGTTTTGTTTCAGAAAATTCCTATGTATATATATTTGATATTCAGTATTCTTATTCATTAAGATTATTTAACTATTCTACAGGCATTCAGACACTGTTTAACACCTAAAACTCTTAAAAGAGGCATGCAGTTTTAGTGCATCAACAGTATTGCAGGATCGCGTTTTGAAGTTGATTTCCTAAAATGAAATGGGCAAGATCTGTAAAATTTATGTATGTTTCACAATCGCTCCCGAAACTCTTTAATAATCATTTGACCGTAATTATATTGAGAGCTGATCGAGGGAAGAAAACTTTTCCAATGCCTTTTCTAGTTTGTACTAAAGGAAAATGTCAGAAATCTATGATGATATAAAATTGTTAAGTAAATACCAGAAGACTTTCAAAAGTATTTACCATAATTTTTATCACAAATATGGATCCCCTGTTTGCCTTTCACAAAAATAAAATGACAACCAGTATCCAGAATTTGGCGCCCCCAGACTTTTGGAGCAAAATGTATAAATGTGTGTTGCTCCCAACACACTAATTAGTGTATTTTGTCCAGAAAGAAATTATTATCCCCGCACTTTTGAAGAAAGTCCTTGGAAGTAGCGATTGTCTACGTCCGTCCATCGTACAGACTGTCTGTCCGTCCATCCGTCACACTTTTCTTGTGACATCAACTCCTCCTTCATTTTTGAGTTTATGAATTTAATTTATATATAGGATGGTTGCATACCAGCTGTAGATGTGCAATAAGGTTTTAGAATTTTGATTTTTTTAACAAGGGGCCTATAGGGGTCGAACTTCGAAACTTTGAATTGAAGCTTGTGACCTAAACTCGTCTTTCATTTTTCAATCTATGCATTTTATTTCTATATTTCTATACAATATTATCATGCACCATATGCAGATGTACAATAAGGTCTTAGAATTTTTATTTTCTAAAATTTGGGCCCACTGGAGTTGGATTTCAAAAATTGTCATTTTAAGTTTGTGACATAAATTTGTCCTTCATTTTCCAATATATGCCTTTTTCTTCTAAACAGTATTGTCATGCACAATATGTAGATTTTCAAAAAGCTTTTTAAAATTTTGATTTTTAAAACTTGGGGCCAATACTGGTGAAGTTAAAATAATGATGAATTTAAGCTTGTGCCCTAACTTTGTTTCATTTGTAATTGGAGCTAATGATATAATTTCTTCATACTAAGAGATGATTGCATAACATCTTTAAATGGGCATAAGGTTTTAGATTTTTGCATTTGGATAAGTGTCCAAACTAATTGAAGGGGTACGGGGATAACTGTCGACTCCAACAGTCAAGCTTTCGATTTAAAATTTAAAATTTAAAATTGAAATTATAATTTTGTTGTGATATGCTTCCAACACCAATAAATGGATAGTATTGGATTTTTTCTTTTTGGGTTGTTTTCTGTAAAGGGTCAGTCAATTAATAGCCTTACATTGGCAACACTCTTGGACGGGCATTTTTTTTCTTTCACTTTTCTTTCATAAATTTTTTTTTGTAAAGTTTCAGCCTGGGAAATCCTTTATAATGGCATATATAAGGAAGGTGTGGTCCCAAAGAATATGAATGGGTTGAAAATACGGAAGACTGTCCTATACTCCTTTGAATGTAGACCCTTCACGTATAATATGGTGGATCAAGAGAATCCCATAATGAATTGTTGATGTAATCCCCCTATGTTTGAATCCTATGTAAACATGTATGACATGATCTATTTTAGGAAAAAAGGGGAACTTTGAGCACACAGATCCTCAAATTTAGGCTCCAAATATATATAAAGAACACTAATCTAGCCCCTGTAAGATCCTGAAATGATCTATTATACTGTAAATGTTGATTGGCAGGAGTAAGGAGAAGGCCAGCAAGATATGAAGGAAGAGATAAACCCGTCGGAACAATTTCAGTATTTGAAAAATGTGATCAAACGGGTCAACAAAACTGCCAAGCAAGAGTTGCAAAGAATCTGTAATATACTTGAAACAAACTTTAATAAATGAGTGTTTTTTTTTTGCCCTTTTTTATATGAGTGTATATATATATATATATATATATATATATGTGTGTACATGTGTTGATATATAAGTCTTAATTGTACTATAAAGTTAATTTTGTGTTGATATCTAATATCATCATCCTGACACTACTAGTATATCTTTCCAGTCGATGCTGCTTTACCGTATAAACACAGTTCATGTGGGGACAGTTTGTGCACTGGATGTATAAGAAACTCCCACATCCATATCTTTTCTTATCACAGCACATGTGTAGAAACAATGGGGATGGACAGTTTTTTAAGGCCTTCATTTGTTCTGCGAGATGAAACAACTCAACATTTCTTTGTCCCTCTTTCCAGTCTTGTAGCTCTTTCTCATTGTCATCCGAATATTGTCTTACCTTGGATGCAACTACCTCGTTGGGAGATCTTTTCCATTAAATTCATTTAGGGCTGTTATTATCATAATAATAATAAATTATTTATTGATTGTAGGTATCTTTTACCTTTGAATCTGCTTAATCAATCTCTCGAACTTGCAGCATACATTTTTCTCCGATTCATAGTGTAACTTGCGGCGCACGTTCTAATTCCCGATAACAGTTAGAGGCGCTGAATTACGTACACTTCACATTAAATATAGTCGGACAGAATTTCATTTTAATTTGGATAATAATCAAAGGCTGTTCAAATGTTTTTAGTTTTTACTGTTTTTGTTTGACTTTAGGCTTACCTTTCTTGTGGGACCAAAATAGACGAGTGTTCTAGGTAGTTTGTCATTTGACATTTGGCTCACCCTTGTTGTGGGACCAAAGTAGTTGAGAGGTCTAGGTAGTTTGTCGTTTGACATTAGGCTCACCCTTGTTGTGGGATCAAAGTAGTCTAGTGGTCTAGGTAGTTTGTCGTTTGACATTAGGCTCACCCTTGTTGTGGGACAAAAGTAGCCGAATGGTCTAGGTAGTTTGATGTTTGACATTAGGCTCACTCTTGTTGTGGGACCAAAGTAGCCGAGTGGTCTAGGTAGTTTGTCGTTTGACATAGGCTCATCCTTGTTGTGTGACCAATGTAGCCGAGTGGTCTAGGTAGTTTGTCATTTGACACTAGGCTCACCTTTGTTGTGGGACCAAAGTAGTTGAGAGGTTTAGGTAGTTTGTCGTTTGACATTAGGCTGACTCTTGTTGTGGGATCAAAGTAGTCTAGTTGTCTAGGTAGTTTGTCATTTGACATTAGGCTCACCCTTGTTGTGGGACAAAAGAAGCCGAATGGTCTAGGTAGTTTGATGTTTGACATTAGGCTCACTCTTGTTGTGGGACCAAAGTAGCCGAGTGGTCTAGGTAGTTTGTCGTTTGACATTAGGCTCATTCTTGTTGTGTGACCAAAGTAGCCGAGTGGTCTAGGTAGTTTGTCATTTGACATTAGGGTCACCCTTGTTATGGGACCAAAGTAGTTGAGAGGTTTAGGTAGTTTGTCGTTTGACATTAGACTCACCCTTGTTGTGGGATCAAAGTAGTCTAGTGATCTAGGTAGTTTGTCGTTTGACATTAGGCTCACCCTTGTTGTGGGACCAAAGTAGCCGCATGGTCTAGGTAGTTTGACGTTTGACATTAGGCTCACTCTTGTTGTGGGACCAAAGTAGCCGAGTGGTCTAGGTAGTTTGTCATTTGACATTAGGCTCACCCTTGTGGGAACAAACTAGTCGAGAGGTCTGGGTAATTTGTTCCAACTACTAAAGATCACCAAAATTAATTTCCATTCACTAACTTTAGTTAGCCTTGATGAAACCAAAAGTTTTGAAATGTTAATGATCACTAAAAGCAGTCTTCGAGTTGTTGATGGCCGTGTGAGCTTTTGTCATCACTTTGGGTCCGTCGACTGTCTGTCCGTCCGTCTGTAAACTTTAACGTTTTGATCTTCTCCTCTGAAACACCTAGGCCAAATGAACTGAAACTGAAAGTTGGTGTGAAGTATTTACGGAAGGACCTTTATAAAGTTTGCATATTTCATTCAGGTTGGACAACTAATATGGACGCCATGATGAATTATTATTTCTGATTGGTCAAAATTTCAAAAATCTTCTCCTCTGATACCACAAAGCCAACTTTACTGTAACTTGGTATGAAACATCTATGAAAGGACCTTTATAAAGTTTGCATATTTTGTTGTTTAGCAGGATTTTTGCTTATGATATTTATATTGATGAGGACAAATTTTATTTGCCAATGAGGAACCAGAGTGAGTTATCTTTTCCTAACCAATGTAGGAAAGGGAGATAATTAAATTATCCCCCTTTTGTCCTGAGGCTAAAAGGGAGACAAATTTATTATCTCCCTTACCTACATTGGTTAGGAAAAGATAACTCACTCTGGTTTCTCATTGATCTATTGTGGAAGGGGGGGACATATGGCTATGTGTAGCAATCTTTTTAATGTGGAAAATAACCAAAATTGAGGTTCCAGTGTTTTCCCCAGAGGGTTTATGCATGGTGGTGCCCCCATGCATTAATTTTAGCCCCCATGCTTGAAATTTTTAAATTCCTTATAAAACTATATAAATTTATTTTACCCCCATCCTTCAGAATTAATGACCACCATCATTTCAGTCAATCCCACCATGCTTCAAAAAATTTCTAGGGAAAACACTGGATTCTGTTCAATAACTTTAGTATTGGTTCACCAAATCATTTAAAGTTTGGAAATATTGTGAAAGACCATTAAATGCAGATGGAGTAAAATTTGACATATTTCACAGTTGTCGTTTCAGTGTTGTGCCCCTTTTTAATATAGAAAATAAAGTTTCATAGCAAAACAGGGAACTTGTAATGTTACAATCAAAGTATGGCAAATTGACATGGGGACATAGTATGGCTACATATAGCAATATTGCTAATGTGGGAAATAGCCAAAATTGAGGTTTCTGTTCAATAGCTTTAGTATTGGTTCACCAGATCATTTGAAAATTAGAAAATTTGTTTTGGACCACTTAATACAAGTTGAGTTAAAGTTTTACACAATTCACTTTTACCCTTTTCTAGTTATTATACCCCTTTATAATGCAGACCTTATATGGTATTGATCAGTAAGTATTTGCCCGGTAGTTTGATAGCTGGGGGCAGGGGCATTTGTTTCTCATGGACACACTCCATCTTTATTTCTGTTTTTTATCAAGAGAAGCAGGAACTCCTTGGGTACTAATGCATCGTAATCAAATTTGGGTTTCCGATGATGTCAATACTATATACTAAGTTTGATTTTGGGGATCGAACTATATTTTAAGCTCTATATATTTGTTTCAATAAAATGTCTTTGTCTTTCAAGCAACTGCATCACCTACTGTCAAATTGGTAAACTGAATGATGCAATAGGTAGCAACCATTTGATTGTTATGGTGGCAATAAAGGAATTTTGAAAAAAAAAAAAAACAGGCTTTAATTTTGATGTTAAAAAGCTGGGTCCAAAAATGTGGTGAAAAAACAGGGGGTTGGATATTACCTAGAATTCAATGGGATTAACATTTTTTGGGGGAAAAGTTGGGTGCATGTGTAAGAGAAGGCTGCTCAAGAATCCAAGATCACTTTCATGTCAATCTCGTTTCTACCCAAAACTCAAATGGTTGCTCCCTTGGTAATTTACATCAAGACATCCACATATTTCTGTGTGACTTATAAGCTTGATAAGCATTTTCAGAATCCTACTACCCAATTTTTTAAAATGAGAAAATTATTTGACATTGCTATCATAATCCTACATCAGAAAGGAAGATCTCTTATAAGAATTTTTTAATAAGTTAAAGGGAACAACCGGTTTATGGGGAGGCTTCTACGTTTTATGGAAAAAATAGTCTGCTCCAAAAAAATGTGAAAAAATATATGGATTGAATATAACCTGAATGCTGTGGTCATTTAATTATGGCCTATTAAATAACGGATGAAAGAGAATCTAATATAGAATCTTAATGGTGTTTTTTAACTACTTGTAATTGAGAATATTTGTTTTCCTTGAAGTGCCTCTTTTCTTTTTGCTACTGAATCTTCACAAAATTGTTTTAATTTTACAACATTTCCCTTTATAATGCCTCTTTCATAGTCTCTCACACTCCCCATAAGTGCCCCACAAGTCTAATCAATATTGTTCAGGATGAGTAGACAGATTTTTTCTGTGGCCAACCAACGTATGGTTTACTACAAACATAAGATAGTGGCCTAGTTTCTCTACAGCTGTTGTAGTGTAAAGTTTGTCATCAGCCAAACAGGTAAATTGGATAACAGAGGAATTTTGTAGGATTTGGTAAAAAGAATTATTTTATGTTAATTTTACAGGTAGGTTTAATTTTTGTTGTCTCTTGATGATTTTTGTGTAAAATATTTAATGTGTGAAAAAGCAAAAATTAAAATTTGTTTATTTTTAGCTCAGCATTCTGCATGTTGTCATCCTAGGGGTGAATATTTGGTTAATTTTAAAATCTGCTATGGAAAGTTATGTATTCATTTAAAGTAGAGTTGTGGGAAAAATAATTCAGGGGTCATCCAACTCAACAGAAAAAAAAAAAATTATTTTAATGACTTGTATCAATGGTTGCACCTGTCACCTGAAGTTATATTTAGAAAAGATGTAAAACCATAAATACTGCATTCTTTAATCATGCAAATTGCTTAAAGTATCACCTGTGTGTAAATAAGAGATATCATCTGAAAGTTTGTAAAATATTCAGTGCAAATCGAGGCGCATTCACAACTTGGCCACATTAAAATTTTGGTCAGCTAGTTAATTTATACCTGGTTTTATTTTAAGCTGTGAAACATTTAAATTTGTATATTTTTGAAATGACATTTGAATAACAAGGTATTTTATATCCTTACAGCATGAATTTTTAATGAATACAAATCAATTAGTCTGTAAATTGATTTTAATGGATCTTAAATTTAATCATAAAGATGTCAAAAGGAACAAGGAAAAATTTAATTGGGTGAAAGGTATCCTCATATGGGCTAGTCTTTAAAGGAGTTTTATCTTTACGTCCAAGTTTTTGATTTTAATATGAGAAAGATCGGAAAGGAAAAAATATTTAGAAACAAAACTCCGATCTCCAAATTGAACAGACATAATGTGGTCACTACATCATCTTCAGAGATTTCTTGCAGTGTCATTTTGGTTTGTACATGATGTTTTTGTTTGTCTGTATGTTGCAAACTTTTACATTATTAAGATATGTAGGATTGTTCTTCATCTAGGATTTTAAATTAAAAGGAAGTTATCTCTGAAACCTCTCATCAGTTACGTAATACATATTTATAAATTTTTTGATTTAAATGATTTATGTCGCTATGTACTTTATAAATGTAGGCGGTTATCATGTAGTTGTCAAAATGTATTTTTCAAACAACAAGTCTTTTCATGTTCATAATTTCAAATGTAATAAAAGTCACTTGGTAAAAAAAGTTGAGGTTTTATTGGAAATATAATAAATGAAGATCTAATAATTTTTATAATATTCAAACATATTTACCATTTCCATGATTATTAAAATGATCTAAATGTTTCAAATATACAGGAATTTTCTTATCCTTGGATTGTAGTTCCTGTCACAAATTCTGTAGGAAAGTTTTGGCAATAGCTCCATCAGATATATATACTAAGATACATTTATGATTTACATCTTTTACAATCATATGACAAAGTCATTTGAGTGTATAATTTTGAATTCTTGGCAAACCCCAAACTTTTATATGGAAAGCTACAAAAGTATATGTCAGAGTGACTTATACTTTGAAAAGGTATGCTTTCTATGGGAATTTGTTTCCTCAAGTGTCAAACAAATATGGTATTTTTATACAGATTATTTATACATAACTTTCAAACATGTTTTATATTAGATAAGACCAGGATTTTACATTTTTGTTCAGATAAACATTGTTCATTCACCTTTAGTATCAAATATTTATCAATATATGTATAACTAGGCAATTTGAAAGTATATAAACTATTCTAGTTTAGAAAGGAAAAGGTTAAAGCTGAGTTCCTTTACACTTGATAATTAAATCCAAGGACTAAGAATTTTTCAGTTATGAACAGAAAATTTGTAAAATAAGTAGTACCTGTATTATGGAATCAACTTCATATATATAAAATATTTGTACATTGTCAGAAAATATAAAGTTTATTTGGACGAGCCTTAGAAACAGGTAGAAATGCGAGGTTTACCGAGCATTCCTTGCCCGTTTTGCACAGAGTACAAATAAACTTTATATTGGGCCTAAAATAAAATATTGTTTGTTTCCCCAATCCCGACCAACCCGGAAAAATCGCCGCAACCGGAATAATTTTATTGCCGATTTTGTGTAGAAATTTTTTTTATCAAAATTCATGTGGTGGTGCGGTGCTCCTATGAAATGGAGGAGTCAAATACATAAGACATAAGAAGGAGACGCTGTTCTTCAAAGCGCCTTTGTAATCGGCATAGTTGAAAATGCCTTGATGACGCGACTTGGCTTTCTTCTTCCACGTGGTCTCGGGTCTTTATGATATTCTCTAAATTGTTCATACATTTAAATGTCAGAACATGGACGCCGTTCTGTCGGTTTCTGTTGCCGTTTATTCGGCTGGAAACTTTAAGAAAGACTGGGTAACAAATGTGTTCTAGGGTGTATCAAGCTATCAGATAGCTTAATATACCCTAGAATTTAAAATACTGCCCTATAATGATGGTTTGTAATTTCCTATTTACAGGTACCAAAAAAAAAACAAATTTACCAAAAAAATAAAATAATTTACCTACCTACCTACCCAAACCTGACTTGATAGGGTCGGGTTTGGGGAAACAAACAATTATTTATTTTTGGCCTTGTCTGACAATGTATGTATATTGTTTTTATCCTGCATTGCTAAATTGTTATCTTTTTGAGCGAAAAGGCATGAAAATGGAACATTTATGGCTTATTTGAAGAAGGGCTGTTTTTGCCACATAATCTAGGGAAACACAACGTCATAATCACTGTGTACCAGAACGCAATGCAAAATATCGTTGAATGTGAGGACAAGGATACCCGGAGACTATTTTTGGCTACTCACCCAATATCGAAAAACAATATTGGGCAAGCTATATTGGTCAGCTAAAACCGTAGTTGCAGGATAAAATGTGTAATACAAATAGAACCAGTTCTCTTTTTTAAATCAGTTTACTTATTTTAGAGAAAAGAGAAAACACATTTTTTTTGGTTTCATTACAATACTGTGAGTGTGTTTGGACATTGTTTGAAAAAATAGTTTCTTCCTTATGTTTATTATAGTATGTAAAGGTTATTTTGAAGGAATTTATCAACGATTTTAGGCAAAGTTTATGAATGATAAGCCCGAGTTTACACATTGATAAAGTCCGTAAAAATAAACTTTATTACTTATAATTCCAAAGTAATGCAGAAATATGACGTTTTCCATTTGAAATTAACATTTTCCTCATGCACTATATTGCATGCGTACATATTCATACGCACGACGTCATGAAAGGAATTTATCAAGTTTTTACCGGAATTTGCTGCTAGCCAATGAAATTACTGCATTTGATGTTTTGAAAACAACATTGGAATTATATAAATTTGAATATACTTCTCATCTTCTTTAAGCAAGAAGTTCACATAAGGAATTAGTTCCAAACAATGCAGAGTCACAGTGCATTCTATACAATGTAGAATAAGACTGAGACTTAGATGTCAAATTGTTGAACAGTCATCCTTTCCATAATTTTGCAAGTTTTGATGAAAGTATCTGGACCCAACTGACAGTAGGCAAAAATCTGCCGGATACTGTAGGCAAAATTTAACCGAAGCAGATGTCTAAGCTACAAGAATATTCTATGCTTTTGAAAGCCCTGAAATATCTGATTGTATATTTTGTATTTATATAATATAGTAAACAATTTTTTTTTGTGGAATTCTGTTTCATCTTCATGCATATTTGAAACTTGCGATTTTATAATATAAACCAATAAAACTTAATAATCTTTTGACATTTTCTGCATAAAAAGTCATGGAATGATTTTAAAGTGCTTAGATAAACATATTTTATGGTTCATTTATTGCCAACACTTTACACTTAATTTACCTTTGTGCGTTTACATTGAACATTAAAAAGAACGTTGATTTGGATCTATTTGTTCAGAGTTATACCACAAGAAAAATTTAAAATCTGTACTTTTAATGCAACAAAAGCTGATTTGTAGTAAAAGAGGGCCTTTAATGATTTGGGTTTTACCAGTGACACCGAGTACATGTGTTACAGGGGAAATGTTGGGTTTAGGCAGGTTATCTTGTATATAAGGTCAGTGGGTTTAGTTTGAGAGACAAACATTTCCCGAGAACATACTTGACATTTTTAACTGTATAAAGGGTACTAGTTTATATATTGGAGTCTTTCCATTAAATATGCATTGTCAGTTCATAGTACATGTGGGAATATTTTCATTTAATCCTTGATAAAATGTAATTACTTGTCAGACTTTATTATTCAAATTTAAAAAAAAAATACCAATGTAAGTTTATAATTTTCAACCGATCTGATTTTACGATCTGATTTTAGTTCACACATATTACCATCACTTCTGTAAATCCACTGAGTGACCTTTCCCAAAAACTATGATGGCCAACACAGCCAGATTTATTTTAACTTAATTCCATTTGGTAAAGTTTAGTAAAAGACTGAAAGAAATAAGCCAGTTGGAATCTTACTTGACACAAAAAGGTCCTTTTGAAATTTGATTATAAGACCCACCTACCAAAACCCACAACAGTTTGACACATGACCCAGTATAAAGGCTAATTAAGGAACCTCTTTACTGAAATCACTAGTCCAATTTGATCTTCAGAATTGTATCATTGCCTCCTATGATATGTTTTTGATCAGTGGTAACCAGACATTGGAAGAAAGGTCATTAGATGAACCTAGTGTAACATTGAGCCTGGTAACTCTACCTGCCAATTAAGATAAAAACCTTAGCCAGATACATTTCCAGCTTAATAGCCATTTGATTTATATATTAAATCCTTGGAACCCCCAGTTAATCTCCCACCCTAGCCTTTTGTTATAAGTGTTATGGAATCAATTTGCTACACCAGCAATAACTGTTGAGCACTTAACACTGTTTTCTAACACAAAGCTTTCGCTTTGCGTTATTGCTATCGTTTCTGTTGACCCAAATGTGCTTTCTACTACGATGACATCTAGTCACAAAAGCTTTAAACACTATCAGTCTAATCACTATTTGTAGATAACTGCAGTGTGTGTAACAGACGATATTTCACAGATACACATCACACTACCGACAGATGAAATGTACATATATAATGCGTTTTAATGTGAATTAATTGTGCACTTGATATATTGTTCAATTGCATTTTTATTGTTCCTAGCAATTCTTGAACCCTCGTCACTGGAAAGGATTGCTTTACAACAAAGATTTGTGTTTTCAGTACTTTCAGTACTTTGATTCTTAATTCTCAGGAATACGTATAGTATTTCCATTCATTTCAACAACAAATGTTATCGCGTTAAAGTATATTTTTGGTTCAAGAATTCTAATTTTGTACCATGCCTGATTATCAACTTATTTATAGATGCTTATATAATGCGATGACTCAAAAAATGCAATAAAACAGGTTTTAATCTAATTTCTCCAAATTTCATATTTTGATTGGCATTAAAGATAAACCTGTTAAATCAGTTTATAGTAAAGATACTTTAAGTATAGTTGCATTTCGGCATTGGGCAGTTTGATTGTTGTGTTTTTATGATACATTTTATTATTACCACTGGGTCTATGTCACTGCTGGTGGACTGTAAGTCCCCGAGGGCATTGTCAGCCCAGTAGCCAGAATTTTTGTCCTCGCATGATTAATTACTTAAATTACGTTAAATTTTCCATTCAAAATTTTGACAAAATTTACCAGAAATTTCTAAGGCTCTTCCATTTTATGCAGAGGTAACCCTTAGCTGAGTTTGGATTTCTGTTTGTTTTAAATGTTTTGGTTTTGATGGTTGTGCTTATTGGTTCATCATTATATATTTAACCGGATTTCGACCATTGGATCTCGAGCACTGGTGATGAGTTGTCAAGCAACGAAATGGCCAAACAGTGCATCAAATTTATTTTGGTATTTTGTGATACATTTTATTAAAAACAATTGACCCATATGACAGTTACACAAAAAGTAAATTTTCCGAATTATTTCAATATTTAAATTAATTGAGGTTCAGCTGCCACCTTCAGAAAATCTTTGTCTGTAACTCCAGTGTAAATATTTTGTATGTTATGGTACTGATGGCACTCAGCAGTAATGCAGATGATTTTTATCATCAAGTTTATTTTTGGCAACTACAACTCTACTATAGACAGCATGTGGGTAAATATCTGTCCCAAATACAACAAGCATGAATCATACACATCTACAACTCATGTTATATCTATGTGTACATGAATCACTTGTACAACAAAAGGACAGTCAATTGACTAAAATAAAGATCAATAAAACATGTGATACTGAGAGGTGGTTACAGCTTTCCTCACCAATCAATTTTTGATAATTTCTTCTGCAGTGAACATGAGTTTCAGAGAGTTAACCTAAGTATCACAAAAATTGACATTAAGCAGTGACAGGGTGGTGCATTCTATTGGAGTTTACATCAATACTGCACTATTTCAATTGATAGTTTGATTCATTGCTTTAATTTTACAACCAGGAAGTAAATTTAACTTCGTGGATTACCTAACTTTCTTAGGAAATGAAAGTAAGTTTTGTTTATGTACTTAAAATTCAGAAATGTATTTATTTATTCATTCTTGAAAGACAATAATGCAAGATTAGTTAATGATTAATTCAATACATTTCATGGTAGAAATTTATCTGAAAAAATATTGTTTTCAACTGGATTTCACAATGGTCAAAAATCTGGTTAATAGCTTTGTGATGTAACAGGGCAAACTTCTCCAAACGATCTGGTTTTCTGTCTGCAGTTTTTGCCTTTACCATTTAATATAACATTAATTTTGGAGTTAATAAGCATTAGTAAACAAATTAAGAAAATATCATTTTCGAGTTGTTATTTTCAAATCATTATTAAAATTCATTGGATAAAAACTACATTTTTTTCCCATTTTCTAATTTGAACATAAACTTGAAAGTTTAATTTGTGCCTTTATTATTGCAGATCATTCACAACTAACAATAATGTGATAAGATTGATGTATTTTTGGAAAAATTAAAACCAACAATTCTCTGCCCAGAATATAAAATAAATTTTGTATATTTGCAAAATATCATTGTGATCCAATTTATAAGTGTTCTTTGCATATTCCTACAGTTTTAAAACTTGCAACTGCACATACAAATACAAAGGATTTTGTCCTAATAAATTATGGATGTTCTCTTCATTTATTTGATTATACAGAATGTAACCCTTATATGTATGTTTACTGTAATTAATTTCTCCCACTTTTATTACAAATTTTAGTTCAGACTGGATTAAACTTTGCCATGTCTGATGGTCATTATCACCTTTTGAGATGAATAGAGTTTTGCATGTTTAGCATTGCAAAACAGCTGAATGTTTACAAATATATACTGAAATTTCACTTTAGATGCCTTTAAGAATAGAGCAGATCAATTGTTTAAAAGTAAATAGTCTTTTTCTAAATCAGTGATATGTCTGGAAAATTGTAATTTGAAAAAAAAGATATCCCTTGCCAAATAAAATAGTTGCAGCTGTTTTGTTCCAGGGGTTAGTCTGTTCCTTTTCTGCTACTTGTCCTGTTCCTAACGAAATCTTCATATAATTACATTTTGACTTTGTTCAGGCAGAATATTTCAAATGTTAATTTTTTGTTTGTTCCAATTAACTTAAGGCTAGTCTAAAAGATATAGAAAATTAAAATGTATAATGGTTTGTTAGAAAGAATTTTATAATTTTATTTAAGTTAAGAAGTTTTCTTTTCAAATAATCAAAGTATTACTATTAACATCTTTTAGTTCAAGAATAAATTTTCTCAGGATTTTATTTATGTTACATGTGAAAGAAAAAAAAGTTTCATGGTCCACTGTCTGGACACTTCCTGTCATCCCTTTATAGCTATAGTTAGTTCATGAGGTATTGTATATTTCTTTGTGATGTCTCTCACCTGTAACTTAATTTTACCCTGTTTATTGATGATTCTATCTTATAATTGATAAATACTAATAACAGTATAACATGACATATACTACAGAGAATTACGTAATAACAAATATTTAATATTTTGCACTATGCTGTATTAGTAACACTGAGCTAGTTGTTACAGACACTTGTTGATGGCTCTAGGATGTCACCTAAGTGGTATTGATCATTATTTGTTACAGATTTTTGATACAATACTGATGCATACCCCATATCATTTAATATTCATTTTCTTACCAAAGAGTTATTTTTTTTTACCCAAAAATAACAAACTTTTAATATGGTATTTTTAGCATATAACTGTAATGTCATAGAGAAAAACAACCAGGACAAGGTTTTTTAGTTTTGAATTCCTTGCAAAGTGTATATTGATGAATTTTTTAAATATTTGCTTTGGCAAAGTATGTTATGAATTAAAATTTTGTACAACTGATGTTAATTAATTTAAGGAAATTGAGCTTGTCGTCCTAACATGGCCAATTAACAAGTAATAATACTGAACTATAATGTATTCGCCAGGAAGTATGCCCCTTAACACATTGTAAATACACACTTTAACTTGTAAACACTCCACGTTTTACTGTTCTATGATGACAAGGAAACAGACCATTGAAGCAAAATAATGGAGGCCTTTATATTGACGGAAGTTTTCAGCATTATGTGAATTTATTTCATTCTAGGTTCGTGAAGTTTTTATTTGGAACCGACATATAATATGTCATTATGTATTACTTCTTTCTCAGGGAGCTAGATTTCATGTCTTTTTTTTGGTAAGGTAACTCTGAACTGGTATTTTAAAGACTCTTACTGCATATTATGTTGATATTTTCTTAGCAAGATTATGGTAATGCAGAATCCTAGTTCGAGGCATTTTTTGGTGTCAAAAAATGTTAATTTGGTGAAAAAGATATCTGTAAGGACTATATTTACAGACAGAGATAGGGGATATACTGGTATTGTTTCAGATTAAAAGCCATGTAAAAGTCCCAGTAAAAGAAAATTTGTCTTTGTAAGTTCGTCTTCGTAATATATATAACTTGGAGAAAAGTTGCACAGGCTGAAAGAATGGGTCTCAAAATCCATTGTTGATGTAGAAACAATGATAAAAACAACTGATAAGGTGCTAAAAGCTTAAGGGACTTGTAAATGAAATTTCAAACCTGATAATTATATACTCTGTACAATCAGAAGCCATAATTGATAAGTGTGGAATGATCATTATAGATACAGATTATGACTGAAAACTAAGGAGTAACCATATTAATAAGTTATAGCATTGATCAATCAATACTTAATATGTGTGTGAAAATAGTTCTGCCATTATTTTGGAATTTGGTTTTCTGACATAAAATGAACATCTTGCTGGTACAACTTTAGGAAATTTGACTTAGGTTTAAAAATACATATTTAAATAAGCATTCTAAGAAATAAGTATTACATTCTAATGCAATTGTACATAGCATTTTATATTTTGGAAATATCATGAAGACATAATGTAAGATTTTATGTAGAATGAAGATTTATTATTTTAACTGTGTTGACAGATAGGGTAAGATGAAGAACAGCTATAAAAGTGTATTCCTTTGCTTGAGCATTTGTAACTTGCATGTAGGTATTTAGTATCTAGAATTCAGTCCCTTCTTAACCCTTAGGCATAATTGCACGTATGTATGAAGGGATCAATAATATGAAAGAAAAATTCAACCCTTGACCATCTAACAGCAAACAAAAATATATCACCAAAATTCTTACACAGTAAAAGGTATAGTCATACTAATTCAGTTGATTAATGTAGGTGTTGTGTTCCCTCTTGGTACATCAGCTTCCACCATTAATAGAAATATTGCAGTGATATTGTCAAAATTTAATGAAACCCCAAACTTAACTATAAATTTAACTCTGTCTGTGTGTCAAAAATGAGGGTGGTGACTAAAAGAGGTTTTTTTCACATCAATGATTCATTCCATTATCTACTTGTTTTCATATTTTTTGGCAGTATCCTTACATTTCATCAGCCTTTCATAGAAATCTGTAAAAAGATAATAAGTTAGAAAAGAATTTTAAGAACTCATTGGTAATTTTAGTTTAGATATTTCAGATGCATGGAAATATTAATTTTGCACATAAAATTAAATTCTTCAGGAAAAAAAAAGTCTCGATAAGTAAATGACTTTAAAAAGAAATTTGATAGACCAAACAAAATCATAGTATGACCTCTGACCTTTGTTCTAAGGAACATCTGTAGTTTTTTAAATTGCATCTTTTATAAAAGGTGATCAGGTATGTCTAATTGCCTTTTCAGTAAGATCAAACACTGTGAAATATTGTGTCAAGGTCATTTCCCACAATTTAAGTTAGATTCACACAATATTTACACCTGGAACATTGTAAAAAACATGCAGCAGAACCTTATGAAAATATTGTCATTTTATAGCAATTTTGGGGTATTATAAATTCTGATACACATTTTGACATGATACAGAAAATAGGATGTTTTTTCTTACAGATATGTAATGGAGAGCAAATGGTGTTCAGTGTACAAAAAAATAAATTGTAATGATTGTATATTTACAATCAAAAAGATTTTGCCCCAAAAAGTTTGTTTTACTGACATTAGAACTAAAGTAATACATTGGTTTACCCCCACTGAACTGTTGAGTCATGATTTTTACCTGTTTTCTACCTAACACAGGTATGATAGATGGTAGATCTTTTAACCTTTGAGATATTAAAATATGGCTATAACAGGATCCTTAGAATTTTGTAGTACAATATGTGACGGCATTACTACTTTACTTCCACTTAATATGCATAAAATATAACAGAAGATGTTGTTTGAAATGGTATTGAATGTTCAAATGAAATGTTTTTTTTTTAAAGTACAGATTATGCAATTCTGATTTTGTATGGAAATTCTCAGATCACTCATACTAACTAATGTAAAAATGAAAAGATATGGGATATGTATTCCATTCTTTGATAAATTTTCTTGGGGTCATTTTGTGACTTCCAATTAATCTCCTCCAGAGCAAGTTTAGGCAGGCATTTGTAGACAGTGCTATGTTTAAGACTTTTAAAAACATGGGCTATTCCTGAAGATTCAACCAGTCAGAATGAAGCTTACAAGGTCATACTAAAGATTCAGCAAACATGCGTTTTTGAAAACGAAGGAAATACAGAAAGTTCCTGAGTAAAACTCAAATACCAAACTACATGAGTTATATCAAGCATTGGAACCTTCAGTCTCTACAGAAATGTATTTGCCTTCTCTGTATCCAAGAACGAACCCATCTTATTGGTCTTCTTTGCTTTCTTTTTTTTGCCTGAACTGCGTTTGCTATTATGACAATACATAAGGCTAAAATAACATTATGTTCTTTGTTTTGAATTTTTAGGAATATATAATATATAATTTAATAAAATTAGTCGGAAATCCAGGTCTAAGCAATACATGCATGTTTAAATGTAATAAACTGTATAAAGTGGGCCCCACCAATAATATACTAGGGTTATAAAATGTAAAAATATGACCTTGGGAACGAACAAGAGGGGAGGGGGAATTGTCCTATTCAGGAAATAATGTTGTTGAAGTCTTATGCATATTTGCAGGTAAGTACACAAAGTATAGACACTTCATATTTATTAATTTTAAAAGTTTTATTTATTCTTATGAAAGAATTTTTAACAAGCCATTTGTGTGTGTAATTCTGAATAAGTATGCCTATTTAATTTTATATAGTAGGGATCATTTTCTTTATGACCCCAGACAATGACCTCTTCACATAGGCATATACCAAATCAATTATAAAAATTTATGAATGAAGTGACCACCTTGATTAAATGTTAAGCTTTGGGATGTATATTGGTTTTATAGATGAAATATATTACCTGTCAGTGGATGTACTTATTGACCCATGGAATTATCATCATATAATCATATGAACTGTAAGGTCCTGATTGTGTAAGATTCTATACTATGATATAAGTTACCTAGCGATCTGGGCAAGAAATAAACTTTTTAGGGATTATTTTCTGATTCAGGAATGTGTTTACCTCACAGGGTGTTTTTGTCAACATGACCTAAATTTTAACTTAACAGATGGCCAAAAAGAGGGAAAATGTTGACTAAAGCAAGGATATTTTTGGACCATTATCAAAGAAAGTCAAACCCAGTATTATAACAAATTAGGTAGGATCAATTTATTTCACATTTTAAGAGTTTTATGGAGATAGTTTGCATGTTATGTTCTGTTTGATAGATTTTAAAATGTCATAAGAAGTCATTCTAGGTAATTCATATAACTAACAATACTATAGGTTAGCTTATATTTAATTCACATGAATCAGCAAAACTTTTTTTAAAGAAGACAATGAGAAGAAAGAAACAAATATTGTAGATTTTAAGATTAAATATTATAGTAATGATACATGCCAAGTTTTAAAATACACAAATAATCTTGTGAATTAAAATTGTTTTGTTTGAAGTTAAACATGAATGAATCAATTATTTACAGCATACAGGAATTTGCTCCTGTCACATTGTTTTGAATATACAGAGGGTACATGTATATCAATATTTAATTGTTCAGGTAATATTCTGTGATATTATAGCAAATCTTTTATGACAAATAAAAAATGCAAGATTACATTAATTACTGCAGAGTACTGTACATTGTATACTAAAATAAAGTTAAATAAAAAAAATGTGCAAACAAAATTTATATTTATTAAAATTTAACATAAAATAAATCGGCAATTTTAAATAAAATATTCTTTGGACATTTGTTGTTTTGATATAATGGAAAAAGTCTGTATATTCCAGAATTGGAAAAATGAAATCACAGCTTACTGTGTAAAAAAAGCCAGTTAGATATTATATTCTGGAGTAGTCCGAGATTACTCTGATTTGTGATATGCTGGGGCCGTGAACATGTCATGAAATAACACCTTTCCGGACTTTTTGTCTAAACGCCTTCAGATATTGAGCTGATTTTTGGTATGTGGGTCAGATATGATGAGTTACAGATTGAGTTTACATTTTGTTCTGCTCTGCTGATTTTTGCCAAAATTACAGGCTTTGGACTTTGAAAATTTTGTGAAAATACCACCTTTCCAGACTTTTTTCCTAAATGTTGTCAGATATTGAACTGATTTTTGGTATGTGAGTCTATATATTATAATTGATCTATAAAGCCATTAAATTGTATATTATTAGTTTCTATATGGTAATTTTCTGCAAATATATCACGATTTTGTATCAAACTTTAGCAAAACATTCATTTTTTAGAAAAAAGTTAAAATGAATTTCTATATAGAAAATGGATATGTGCTCCAAAATATTCTATTGATATCCAGTTAAATGGAGATAATTTTATTATTATTAAACGATTTAACAAATATGTAGGAGAATTTTATTTATTTGTTAAGGATATGTCAGTCAAAAGGACCCCTTATAAGGACATGCATTTGTTTTTTTTTTTTTTTTAAGGGTTGGAGGATGGGGTTGTGTTCAGATCTGAGAAATTTCTTTATCATCAGTCTAAAATGTAGTGTTTTATAGTTCTTTTAGAGGGTGTGTGCCATGTTTAAGTGGACCAATGATAGTACCTTTGTGCTTTAGATAAAATATGCATTGTCATATTTAAAGAAAAAAATAAAAAGACTGATGAAAGATTAGAAGTGAACACTTTGAAATTTAAATCTTTGTTTGTCAGCTTTACCGGTATATAATGAAGCTATCACTGGGTGTTACTGTTTGTAGAAGAAGAAGGTTGTCCTATAGATAAAAACATTCATCTCAAAACTAAATGATCTTTTGATAATTTAAAGATACTAGTATACATATTGTATGCTGCAGAATAAAAATTTATAACCATGCAGATTTACTAAGATTGTTGGTAATTACATCATTGCATAATCATTGTTTATAGATTAATAAATTGTTTAATCCATATCCGATAAGATACCATTCTTTGACTCCAATATCAGCCTTTGGTCCAGTTAAGGGTCTGATATCGATGTATTAACATATTCAACATAAACATCCTCAGTACCTTTGTTGGAACGCACTCAGGCTAACAAGTCAGTATGAGAGTTTGAAATGTACTTGAAATTATGGTTTCTTACCCTTGGATGTGAGTATTGATACGACAGTTTACCATAGGCAAATTTTATCATATTAATGCTTGTAGAATATAATAATATGGATTGATTTTTATGCCTTGCCCATGAATGTGGATGGGGCATATAGAGCTACCGTTATTCGTCCGAACCATGTGGTTAAGTTTTGCGTTTAGGTTCATTTCTTTGGAACTAAGTATCAATGAAACTTCATCAGTGGATGTGCTTTTGGTTGTACTGAGCAGTCATACAATAATTGGGTCATTACCTACATTGTATGCTTGAGCAACTCTGGTTAAGATTTGCGTTTAGGTTCATTTCTTACAGACACAATTTCTAGTTTTATCTATTGTTCAAACTTTGCATCAGAATAGTTTTGTTACAAACAAGCTGCATTACAGCTTCAGGAAAACTGATCTTATTTATTCCTTACGTAGTATTTTTCTCCTGTTTGAAATTAATGATCAATAGAAATTTGAAATTTAACAACATGAAATATTTAGTGTTGAGAAGGATTAAAATTAAACTGACAAGATTGGTATAATGATATCAACAGTATCTTGTTAATTGATTATTTTGTTGTGTCACGATCTGTATGACGTCATTAGTGGAACAAAAACTACCCATGTACTTCTATTAGATAAATGCACTTTAGGTAGTGATTTAGTAGCTTTAGATATTTTGTTGTATCCCACTTTGACTACAATGGGCTGATTATGTATATACTCTAATTCTAATATATTAATAAGAAGAAAAGAAGCTTTCTTGCTCTTCCTTCAGAACTATCTGAAGCCAAAGGACCACCCACCCAAACAAATACCTGGCCAGACATTCTTCTACCATTCATCTCTGAACTAATAATATTTTGTCCCTTGAAAAATCTGGTTTAAAATTATTACAAGAAGCAGAAATAAAAGAAATGGACCCTTTGCTTTTGCCATCACTTGGTGTACATTAATGGTCCATATGTTAACTTTTTAGCTCACGTGGCTATGCCAGGGTGAGCTTTTGCCATCACTTTGCGTCCGTCGTCCATCCGTCTGTCTATCCGTTGTAAACTTTTCATTCAAAAATCTTCTCCTCTGAAACTGCTATTTGCCGATTGGTTTGAAACTTAATAGGAATGATCTATGACATGTCCTCTACAAACAATCCTCAATTTATTTTGATCTGACATAAAACATGGCTGTCATAGCTAAAAATAGAATATAGGGGTGCATGTGTTGTTTTTGGCTTATAACTTAAAAACTGTTACAGATATCAAAAATCTGACACACGGTAAAATTGATCAGCATGACAAGATCTACCTAACCTGAAATTTTGAAGGAAATCCTAAAACCCATTTAGGAGTTATTGTCCTTTTTTCGTCAAATTTTCAAAATTTAACATTTTTCGTCATTTATCTCCAAAACTATTTGAGATAGAAGTGAAATGTAAATTGGAAAATGTTTGCCATGTTGAGATCTACATACCCTGAAATTTTAAAGGAAATCCCAAAACCCATTTAGGAGTTATTGCCCTTTTTTTGTCAAATTTTCAAAATTTTAACATTTTTGCATTTATCTCCAAAACTATTTGAGATAGAAGTGAAATGTAAATTGGAAAATGTTTGCCATGTTGAGATCTACCTACCCTGAAATTTTGAAGGGAATCCCAAATTCTATTTAGGAGCTATTGGTTTGTGTAATTTGAGGTTGGGTTCTATTACATTTATTTAAGGTTCACCCTTATTCCTGGTCAATTTTATCAACTTCCTGCCAGGACTACCACCATCAGGGAACATATTTTAACATTAAACCTTATGAAAAATAAATCTTCAACAAATTTTCCCTGAACAATTGAACCAATTGCAAGAAACTTGGTCAAATAGTTGATTAATTGTCCAATGAAAACCAGACTCCAGGTGAGCGATACAGGCTCTGGTGAGCCTCTTGTTGTATTAATCTTCTTGGAGATAGCCACCACAGCCATATTTAAGTATGGAAAATTTATTTCACTAGTTGGAATCAAACTTTGCAGTAGTGGTGCTTAGGTGGTCCTCTTTCAACATTCTGTCTCATGATCCAGACTTAGCCAAACATTGTCTAAAGTGGATTCCTCTAACACCATATGGCCTTTTAAACCAGATTTTCCAGTGAAAAAAATATTGAGTGTCACAGGCAGACAGGCTAGCATTGTGGTACTGCAGCCAAACAATGATGAGGGAAAAATCGAGTTAGCAGTCAATCAGATAGCTTCTTGTTCAGAATTGGCAGTAGGACATCAGAGTACATAATTAAATGAAATTTGGAACCAAGTCACTGTTTTTTTTGCTTTCATATTATTTGTTGTCGTTATAGTCTCAGACCTATAGTATTTAATAAAAAATTGGAATACAGAATCTTCTATCAAGAATCAATTGTAGAAACTGAATACAAATTTTTCTATCTATTTGCTAACTTTCCGAAAGTTATTGTAAAGTTGTACTTGGCTGGCTAACATTACAGTATAGCATAGAGTTTTATGACATACAAAATATAGATATGACTAAACATTTGTTTGATCTATATACCTATGTATAAAATGTGAAGGTTTATAACATATTTATTGAACCAAGCATTTTTTAAATGATACTGAAAATTGGTAAACAATAGGGTGGTCCTGAGATTTGGGTACATGCCGTAAAATATGAGTCATGGAATGTGGTATTATGAAAATTATATAAATATTTTGATATTTTATGTTTATAGTCAATAGTAGATACTAAGCATGGATGAACATTTATAAGACATGTTTTTGTGTAAATTGTTTGTGGTTTAGTGTTCCTTATTATAGTATATCGTTAAACAGGGGATTTGAAGTACAGGTGAGTTGTCTCAGTGCCCGTATTTACCTTTGCATCAGGGATGACCCACATCAAAGAATCCATTACGATAAATACGTCCAATTATAGAGTATATCATAAGGCTACAGTACTGTAAAAGTACTAGTCTTTTGGAAAACCCCATAGATTTACTTATTTGATGAATTTTATATGGTTCTATGATTTTGAGTTGACCAAGTGTAAATAAAGCATCAGCAAGCTTGAGATATACCATGTTATGTGTTTTGAAGGGTGTATTCAGTGCATCATTGTACTTTAACTTACAGTGCAAAAACTTATTCCAGTCAAATTGGACATTAAAAGTTTTAGTAAATAACTTTCAAAACAAAGAAATGTAAAATATGTCTTCAGGTTGATTGATTTAAAATGACATTGATTTTAAAGATAACCTTGTTAGTCAATGCATGGCATTAGATAAAATGTTATGTTACTAAAAGTGGAGATTATCTACCAATGACCATAAAAAAAGTTTTTTTTTCAAATTTAAGGAGGGTATCAAAATCTTTTGTTCGGCAATTTGTAAAAAAAATTATGAAAATATTTGAGATTTAGAGGTAAAAATCTACTTGTTCTTCAGTTTTGTTTTTGGAAACCTCTTTTCTTGATGAGCGTTTGAAATAGGTAAGTTTTCATTGGAATTGTAACATTTTCAAGAAGATTATTACCATATCATGGTAAACTAGAATTGCAATTGCGAGCAATAGCAGATGTCGCCCCTGGCAGCCATCTTGAAAATGGCGGCCATTTCGAAAAAAAAAGTATTGATTGCACACCTTCACATAGTGATCTTACTTTCTGCCAAGTTTCATTCAATTCTATCCATGTTAAGTTTTTCGCCATTTTAACATCATTTTTCAAAATGGCCGCCAAACGTCTCCAACCGATCGCCATTTTTTTTCATCAGTTTGTTCTTCTAATTGTACTTTACAAACCTACGAAGTTTAATGAAATTCTATGGTACAGTTTTTGAGATATAAACGTTTTAAATTTTCGGAGGGTACCGATCTTTGAATGGCGGCCATCTTGAAAATGGCGGCCATTTCGAAAAAAAAAGTATTGATTGCACATCTTCACATAGTGATCTTACTTTCTGCCAAGTTTCATTCAATTCTATCCAGGCATCTCCGAGAACTAAGCCGGACAAAAATCATTGGAAAGAAAGAAAGAAAGAAAGAAAGAATAATAATAACAAAGAAACGGAAGAATAACAATATGTCGTCCCGTGACTACGTTCGGGGCGACATAACTAGAATTACATAGACTTGCATGCTTTCTGTTACCTGACAAGGTTTATAATCTAGAGGGCAGTTAATTTGCTTTTAATTAGAAATACTATTTCTGTAGCTTTCTAATCTTCTTTCCATTTATAGCTACAGTATTTCTATATTTGTAGTCAGTATGTTTTGTTTTAGAATTAGAAGTGTTAATATGATATTGTTCTGTGTAGTCTCAGAGGAATTTCCATATCTGGTAAACAATTGACATTAACAATCATTGAAAGTAATACTAGTATGTGGGTGTCCTATTTTTTGAGATATTTAACAAATTATACTGTGTTGAAATTCACATTTTACTAATACATGTATATTAATCAAATGTTTTCTATTGCTGTTCCATGGGCCTTCTCTTCTAGTAACAACAAATGATACAAGTGTTTTCTATTTGGACCTAGTTTTATTCCTTCACTTCATATAGTTCAAGACATTTTAAATGGTGAACTTTTAGCTATCCAGCAATGATATTAAGGAAGGGTGTTGAAGCCTCTAAAATCAACCATTTTTAGCCTTTTAAATCAACAGAAAAATGGGATTTCAACTATGAATAACCCATAAAATACCATTTATGAAAAAACAGTGAAATATAATGTTTGATTTTAATGTCCACCAAACTTTTCTCGTTTGATGCTATGTTGACAGCACTGTATCTTTTTTTCCCCATCCTTTGACATGTTATTTATTTCTATGACACATAGAGTCTGTGACAGAAGTATCCATAGATGTCATTATAAATGCCTTTACATTTGATTATAATTTAGGCCAAATAAAAAAATACATGTGTTTTGGGTAACACACTGAAAAAAGTTAGGTAGGGGAATTGTTTTTTTACATTAATTTTTTTAGTTAGGTTGTATACTGGAGTCACCTTGACTTTAACAGTGCTTGTTGAAGAAAGGTTATAAAAAATTTAGGGTAGGCACTAAAAATTAGGTAGGCTAGGGTTACCCTAAACACAACTTTATTTTTTTTAGGCCTTATACCATGATGCCATAAAATGCAAGGAGATATATCTTGTATGTATAAAATATGATCATTGCACAAGGGGAAATTTCTGACCCCTCTTCTGAATTATTAAAAGCTATCTTTTGCACTTTGAAAAGTACCATGGTATAAATATACTTCTATAGGGCTGATGCCCTCAGGGGTATATCCAACACACTTAGTTCATATACAACTTTTGAATTTCCATATACAGTTGAATTTTAGTTGTCTTGACATAAAATTTAACTGATAAAATCAGTTATAGAGTATGTTCTACATGTAATAGAAATTCTGGTAATAAGTTCAGATAATTATCATATTTATTGGATAATGAAAATATAAAAACTTATAACACAGCTAACTGTAGTATACTTGGTAGGAATAATGTCAATAACCAATTATCAAAAATTTTAGATGACAAGATCATATTTTTGTTATGTTACAGAAATCCTTTATTGTTTTGTAAATGAAATCTCCGTTACAACAGGCTCTAGAAATTTTGTAAACCTTTGTTTAGGGTAGAGATAAAGATGTGCATATGTTGGGATGATATAATCAATTTAATAAACTTTTAATGATGCAAAATTATACCAGGTGCAATCAAAATTACAATGTACCTTTAGAAATTAATGCAAATATCCGAAAACTTACTAGAAAGCAAGATTTATTAAATGTCACACTGACAGAATTTGTATTAAAATATACATATTCATAATAGAATTGTGAGTTTTAATTGTTGAGATCTGTACCCAATAACATTTATTGCATCAGATTTTAAATTTTTACCGTGATTCCATAAAATGTAACCAAATATCTTACCTGTATCATACATTATCATTGCATTAGGTGAAATTCCTGAAAGACCCCACCCCTCTCCCCCTCTAAATTATTAGACTTTGTCAACACCTTTAGGGGTATATCCAATGCTTACACTATTGCAGGTCAAAACCCACTAAACATACTGTATTCTGGTAGACATAACTGACTTTAAGTTGAAGAACAACAATAGCAGTTCTGCTCCTGTGGTTGAAACTTTGTAGGGTGTGTTGATTTTGCCAATAATTTATCACCCATATCAAGTAAATTTTTATAAGTAAGGATATGAATGACTCTGCTTTTCTTTTTTAATTTTAATTCCCTCTATTAATCCCTCCACCCACCATTCATTGTAGTATTTCAAATTACATGGTGCTGTACCTGCAATACATAAATCTATTATTAATTGCTGATTGCACCAGTGAACATAAATCCAATACACACCAGACACCATGAATGGCCCATTGATTGTAACAAGTATAGACATATAACATAGGTATTTAAAATGTCAGGTATGTCATAATACCTGGGGTCATGCTTCACATAGGATTTTATTTTTCTCACAGTGAGTAAAGGGTATGAAAGACACAAAGGAAATGTTAGAAATAAGGTAGGATTTAACCAAGTCTTCTGAATTTCTTGAACAAATTACATTTTAGATTTTAGTGGCCATTAATATTTACATTTCTATGAAGATGTATCTGTATAATTTAGATGAGTTACATTCAATGTGAAAATCTCACACCTGCAGTCTTTCTAGTAAGAGGATTTTGTCAGGTATGCTTAAGTATGGAATGTAGGATGACCTTTGATCTTAATCTTTAGATAAAACTTTCAGTAATTGATTTGGAGAAGTTATGTCATAACTTATCATTTTCAGCAGGGAATGTGAGCTTTTCTAAAGCAGTTGCAGGTTTACTAGTCTAAAATTCAGATGAAGGGATATGGTGTATGCCACAATATTCAATCATAGAGCATTTCAAAATATGTTGTGTGGCCTTCAACAATGAATCAAAGTTCACGCTACCTGTAGTAGTTCTATTGCACTGAAAGTCACTTCACAAATCAAAGATGAAAGGGTTCTAGATACAGTATATTAATGCATTCTTTTGTTGTAAAAAATATAATAGGATGAACAATGGCATTTTTAGTTTTGCAAACTAATCTTAACAATGATGTTGATCAATCTTCAGTTACTTTCTTACTTCAGAAATAGTCACATTTATATGCATTAATTTCTAAATGAACAGAAATCATAAGATTCCTTCATTAAACATTACAGATCAACGAGAGAAAACACTGTGTTTATCAGTTTAAAATTATAGAAAAAGATAGTATAAATAATTGCTAGGTTTCAAAAATGGATTAACTTGTAAATTTGAAGTTCCTGGTATAATATTGATAATTAGCTATCAAATAAATATTAGAACTGAATGGTTTCACATTTGTGAACTTCGGCATCTTGTTTAAAACTGCAGTTGAACTGTCTGGCCTCAAAATAAGTTGACCTTTGGAGTGTAAACTGACTTTTGATGTGGTTGGTTGGTCTTACATTTTCTTGTTGATGTCAATTGTATGGTAAACAATGGCTGAAAGTGGAGTAAAAAATTACTCAGGCAATTTAGCCCCCATTCAATAGCATATTTTGAGAACTTGATCAGAAAAAACCACATCAATGGTTAAAGGATTTTATGAGATCATATCTTTTGATCAATAGTTTGATCTGTAATATTCTTTAGTTTTAAAAATAATTGTCCAGTTGGATTTCTTTACCCTGAAAATCATTATAATGATACCTTTGAATACTTTTTCACAAAAGATCCCTTCCTGTCATGATGTAGGTTCTACTAAGGAAATATGTTGACCTGTCTCTTACTAACACTATCATGCCTCAACAAAGATTTTTTACAGTGTTCTTCACCAGACAAAACATATTGATTTGAATTAGAATTTACAGTAGTTAATTTACAGATGTATTGACATGTTTGGTCAGAATAATGTTAAATTAAATATAAATCAGCAAATCATCTTCTGATTTAATCAGCGTCTTGTTTAACATGAAAATAATGCCTCTCAGTTTTATGGTGTTGGAAAACACTAAACTTAAGTGCCAAAGGTATGTGGCTTAAAAAGGTCTTGAATTTTCAAAATTTGTTTTGGGGTCCTATATAATACGAAACCAAAAGGGCCATAAGTGACTGGAACTCCTACAGTTTTTTATAAGATTTATTTTAGTATATTATTGTTTACAATATGTAGATATGCTATTATTGTTCTTTACATTGTAGATGCGCAATAAGATCTTAGAATTATGGTTCTTGGTTAGATATATGTTAACTGCATGTCAGTTTCTGTTTAGTGCTTACCTGGATCAAAGGGCTAAGTGAGCTATCCCCATCACTTTAAATGATGGTTGTCACCCGTCATACATTTACATGACTACAAAGACCCCCTTTCAAGACAGCAAAAGTATAAAACATACAGATTTGATGCTGTATGTATTGAAACAGTGAAGATTGCTCTCTTGTCTTGTGTTATGGACAGGAGATTTTGTACACAACTGGTATACTGTTAGGAAACATCTAATTTTGTCTTTAATTTGTGTAGAATTCCACCTACACACTAATAAAATTGTCACCTTTAATGATATGGGTGTAGGTGTATATAGGTGATAACTATTTGTCAATAATTCTTATAAGTTTATTACATCCATATCAATTATAATGCATAAATATATAAGAAATATTATTGTTGTTCATTTGCTTAGGCTTGATGCCAAATATAGCTGGGTTACATGGGTTGACTGAAAAGAATCTAAGAAACCATTTTATCCTTAGCTAGTGCTTGTTCCATATACTTCTGAAACTGATTTCTTCATGAAGAACGGATGGTTTACTACAGTTCTGTACATTTCCGATCATCAGTTATGTCCAGAGGGTCAACATGAATCATAACTTTTGGAAACAAAACTTGCACAAATCCAATAACATCACATTTTGACCCTGCATTTTGGTGTTCTGTGTAAAAATGAAACGCACACAAAAATCTCCTAGAAAATTTGAGGCATTTTGTTATAGAAAACGACAATAACTCATTTTGACTTTAGAAAGGAAACAATGCTTACTGTTTTTTATTGATATTTTAAAGAAATTTTGACATAATCCTGAAAAAAAATGAATTGCACTTAATGCAAGACATACAATACATGGTTTTTGTCAATTTTCTGATTCATTTTTGAGTAGCAATATTGATAATAATGGAAAAGTCTTCTTTTGGGTAATTAAAGATAAATATAGATTCAATCCATATATATTACTCAAATAATTGTATGCTTGGCTAGTTTGGGTATATTTGCAAATATTAATGAAAAATTCATAAATTGGGTTAAAATTAACAAACATTTGAATTATTGAATCATTTTTGCTTTGTGTTTGTAGTCACAACTGTGACGAAGTCGAGTAATGCTTTAAAAAAGATAGAAATATTGATCTGTTCTATTTTTCACAATTCATAATAGCCTATTGATAGATAATTTACAGTAGATCTAAAAGATAAATTTTCATTGATTTCAACTAGTTCTCACTATCAAGTTGATATTTCATTGACTGTGTCTTGGTGCAGGGGGAACATGAGAAGATAGATATTGAATTTGAAAGAAACAGTATCAAATGCAAACATACATGTGATTTTCATTTCACTGAAATGAACTTTTTCATATGTTTATTCTGTCAAAAAACATTTAATGAGTTTTGTTTAGATGGGGAAGTTTGCTAGTGTAGGTGTGGAATTACTTCCCTTTAGTAGTAAATTTATTTTTCATTATTTAATTTTAAGGAATTGCATTTTTACATGAAAAAATTATTTCCTTGAGTTTTATTATGAAAATAAAACAGTTTTAAATTTTGAAGAGTGTGTGGTATGAAGTAGTGTAGTGAAATTTAAATGAATGTTTTATATGTAATACAGAAATGCATAGAACTGATAATTTCCCTCTACCTTAATAAAAATCTGGAATTAACATTGAAAGGATGATGTCAGTTAGAAATGAATGAAATTTTCTGCCACATAGAAAACTGGGAGACCATTTTTACCAAAAATCTGTTCCCAGTTGAAATGTCAAAAACTGTAAATAATCTTCTTGTAAAATGAACAAAGAATTCAGTTTGTCATAAATTTTAATGATATTTTGTCTGTCATCATTGAACATTTGTGTTCAGTTCTGATCTTTATTGACAAGAAATGAATAAAAAAATAGAGAGAATTACTTTATTGTTATTTCAGTCTGGCTATTGAGATTTCATTGCCCTTATTTTATATGCCTGTGGTAGACGGATGTATTATGGTATACCAATGATAATATAAGATGATATTTAGTTTGTTGTTACAGTGTTATAATTTAGATATGTTAATCTGTTGAAAAAGTAACATGACACTTAATTTGCTAAAAAAAAAGTCAATATAAAGGGCATGTCATGTGCATAAGGCGCAGCAGTTGATTTAAATTTTGATAAGTCCATTTTTGTTTGTTTCAGATGATGCTGAAGACAGTCTTCAGATAAAAGCACCCCAAAAAGTTGTATTGGATCCATTTAAATCATTATGTGACTTGCATATTGAAACAAAGCCACATTCCAAAAAGGATAGCAATGCATGGATTGAGGATGAACAAAACAACAATTTATGTAAGATAGTTAGTGTGCGGGGGAATGTAGATTTTACGAACAGTTTAATGAGTAATAACAATAATGATGGAGATAAAGAAAGTTTGACTGGAAGTGGAAACAATACAACTGAAAATTGGTCAACAAATAATGGCTCTCGTCCATCAGACAGTTTAAACAATTCTAAAAGTTCATCAATGATGTTAGCCAGTAGTCCAGCAGGTGTTTTTAAACCTCCGATGACAGTAGCAGACCAACGAGTAATTTCAAGTGGATTACCTTATTCCTCATTGCTATCACCAGGGCCAATGTCCCCCTATCCTTATGGTTCATTTTATTCTCAGTATGGGTATCCACAACGTAATTATCCACAATTTGAATCGTATTCTGCAGTTCTACAAAGTATGGGAAGTCAAGCTGCCCAGACTCCATTGCAGTGCAATACATATGGTTCTCAGTATTCAGTGCTGAGCAGCCCACATCAGCGATCAATGTCAGTGTCCTCAGGACAACATCCCTCATCGCGAAGAAGCCCAGGGGATGTTTCCGACCGAGATATTGACTCAAGTATACCACATAGTTTTATAAAGGAGGAACGTGCACACAGTCTTTCATCTGTTGAATTATCAAGTACAAAAACAGTATCATTTAAAGATCCACCCCCTCGAAGGGAATTAGTGAACAATAAAGATAATTACAAAGTGCCTAGTGGAAAAGAAGGAAGTTTAAAGCATCGAATATTGACCCGCCCATCAGACAGTACCCCTGAAAGTTCTGTAGTAGATGTTCGTTATGGAGAACCGTCTGCCAAAAGAACAAGATACGATCCTCAGTTAGTTCCTTCTTCAAATCACTGGGATAATAGTGGATCAACAAATCTTGATTACCGCCCTAATTTTATGAAAGGGTCAATAATCCAACTTACAAATGGTGATCTGAAACGTGTTGAGGATCTACAAACGAAGGACTTTGTACATAGTGCTGAAATCAGTGATGATCTCAAAATTGACTCTAGCTCTGTTGTTCGTATAGAAGAAAATACTGATCGAGGGACAGCAGTACTGGGATTTGTAGTCGGTGAATATAAAGTCCAGGTAAGGTTATTCTACAGAATCAAATTTGAAGGTATGCATAAAGGCAAGCTTTTCATATTTTAAGGACCCTGCAAACTATTGGCGGGAATACACATTTATCTTTATACTTTCTGTTTGCCTGTTTGTCATACATTTATGATTATTTACATGGCCAGATGTGAATGTCTGATATGACTGTCACTGTCTGTTACTGTCAGATATAAATTTTTTAAATTATGAAACTACAGGTCAGCTTGATTTGATCTCCTTAAAAAATATGAAAAGTGAAAAAGAAAATAGAAATATTTAGATTATTTTTTGTACCAGAGTCCCTGATTTTTAATTATAAGGCCAATTGAATGTTAATGTTAATTGATATTTAGTTTTCCTAAATGATTGCTTGGACAACACTAATTAAACCCACATCCATTTTCTGTTTCAAAGTTGGGTTTTTTTTACTAGGAATTAATTGTTCCTTGAGGACATGCTTGTGACTGATGTTTAGTAAAAGGACAGTGCTTTTCATGTGAGATGTATACCCAATAAAACAATCTTTATTCTTGGGGCTATGGGATCACTGCAGAACCTGTGACCAAGTCATTATCAGCAAATGAGTTGGTTTTCATGCAAAGTTTAAATGATTTCATTGATCTGTTACTTATATATCTAGTTTTGGAATGTTGTAATATGAAATGTACATAAAATGTTTGATGTTTTATAGACAAGATACTTAAACACAATGTGGTGTTTATATGCTGTGTCATGTGTTGGAATTTGAACTTGGCTAAAACATAATTAGGATAGTTAATCACTGTCTTTCCTATGGTATTTTAATCACTTGTATGCATGTATGTTTTCTTGTCAGCTTTATACAAATATAATATGTTAAATATGTATAAACCCTTGATGGCATTAGCCCAGTAATGGTATATCTGATTATACCGTGATGACATACTCAGTTTAGCATGTTGGGAAGGGGGGAAAGGGGGGGGGGGTGTATTCAGGATAATACCATGATAATACACTCAGTTTAGCAGGGGGTTGTTCAGGATAATACCATGATAATATACGCAGTTTAGCAGGGGGAACTTGTTCGGGATTATACCATGATAATATACTCAGTTTAGGAGGGGTTGTTCAGGATTATACCATGATAATATACTCAGTTTAGCAGGGGGTGTTTAGGATTATACCATGATAATATACTCAGTTTAGCAGGGGGAACTTGTTCAGGATAATACCATTATAATATACTCAGTTGAGCAGGGGGTTGTTCAGGATAATACCATTATAATATACTCAGTTTAGCAGGGGGAACTTGTTCGGGATTATACCATGATAATATACTCAGTTTAGCAGGGGGTTGTTCGGGAGTATACATTTACCATGATAATATACTCAGTTTAGGAGGGGTTGTTCAGGATTATACCATGATAATATACTCAGTTTAGGAGGGGTTGTTCAGGATTATACCATTATAATATACTCAGTTTAGCAAGGGGGTGTTTAGGATTATACCATGATAATATACTCAGTTTGGGGGAGGGGGGGTCTTCAGGATATACATTCTGTTATATGACAGTGTAATAAATCCAGCATATCTGGTTAGTATGGCAGACATGCAGCTCCAAACAGTCATGATATCTGGTTTGCTGTTAATCAGATTCTTTTTATATTTTGAATGTTGAATGGAATATCAGGGTGCCTGTAAAAATAGATATATTGTTTGACAGTACTAAACAATAAATAGAGGCAATTTGTCAACTTATCAAAATTAACATTTTTTTCAAGAATTTTAAAGTATTTTTTTTTAAACAACACTTCAAAGAAAATATGAAGATTTAATCAAAATTGGAAATCAGAATAGTATACACTTGCTCTTTTGAATATAATGTAAAGTTTTGTGTAATTTGTCATAATGTAAGCAGACTGTCAAGGTTATGACAAAATTTTTGTGACATACATACACATCTATTATAATTTGTCAACTGGAAGGGTACATAGAAGTCAGCCCATTCTAATTATAGCCCATGTTTTTGAACAGAACATTTAATGAAGCATAAATAGATTGGTAGGCAATGACCTCAGAGTAACATTAAATTTTAGTGGTGTGATTTGTGAATTGTCTTTTGGGTGTGAAAGAGTATATGGCAGAAATGTGGTCTATGCCAATATCTTTTGAAAGAAATTTGCATAGCATCCTTTTCTAAAGCTTTGGATGATTGAAAGATTTTAATCGTTATTTGTTTATTTATATTTTTCAGGTGACTGCTGAAGCCACATTGGAACATCCATTCTTTGTTTTTAACCGAGGGTGGTCGTCCTGTGATCCGGAGCGTACGCTTCAACGATATGGACTAGAATGTCATAAACTGTCTGTGGGTGATGTATGTATATCACTGACCCACAAGGAGGTGACGGCTCGTGCTGCAGAATTTGTTCAACAGCAACAAGGTGATAATCCAGCCTACACTGTCTCAAGTGACAAATCAGGGATATCAACCCAGGGCTCTGATCATATTAGGTCTCAGCATGGACTAGATTGGTCAGGCCATAAAAAGTAGACTATTGATTGACCTGTTGTGGTCATTTTATAGACCCTAAAACAGTATACTTGATCATGTACGGTCATTATATACACTTTTAACGTCAGACCATATATGGTAACATGAGTATTCCCGACCAGTTATGGTCAAAATGTAGACCTTAAATCATGTATCAGTGAACGAATCTCTGAATGTAGACATATATTTTTTACCCAATTCAGACGTAAACTGATTATTTCTTTTTAGAAGATACGACCCTTTGTTGGGAAAAATAGTACAATACAATAGTATTAACATAGGTCTTACGGTAATGATATTGTTACAAATGTATATTATTAACACTGGTTCATAAACTCTCGATAAAATATAAACTACACATTTTATCATCATTTCTTAATGTCTGAAAGTACAGAAGTGTATATCTGTGAAAAATATTTCATTGAAAATATATAATCTGTTGGTGCAAGAGAGTCACTTTAGTAGAATCATCTTGATTCTGGTGTATTTATCTGAAATAAGAACATCTCCATGGAGAGGACAGTCAAAATGGATTTCCATTTTACCCATCTTCTTACATTTTTAAGTAATATTGATAAATTTTTAGCAACGTAAATTGTGTCTGTCAATATTTATAATTAATTTTGAATTACACCAGAAAATAATATGAATTATGGTTATTACTGTAATGGAAAGACCAGAGAGTAGAAATCTATATTTTTCTATAAAAATTCCAGTTTCCATTTCTTTACATCACATATATTCCAGTGCATCAAAAAACACAAGTAATTGTTTTACATTTTCATTTATTTTTTAATATAAGAAACCAGTTTTATTTCTCCATTAAGCAATTCTGAATCACAGAAAATTTTAATATTACGTATTATGGTATGAGCCAGTTGTTGTCTGTAGGTTAGGTTTCCGCTCATTTACTTTTGTTCTATTGAAGGTATCCTATAATATTTTATCACAGTGTTCCCCCATAAAAAATACAGATTGGGATTGATTTTTGGAATTTTGGCCGTTCCGTTTTTTTCTGGGGGTCATTAAGGGTTTTTTTTGATAATTTTTGTGTAACGTTTTAAAGTTTTGTCCAATTTTTATGATTCTTGGTTTTAAATGTTCCTTTATGAAAATGGAAAACTTCTTAAGATTTGTTTTTCACTATCACTTACCGGTTTGGAGATAAAAGGGGCCAACAAAGGAACAGCTTAATTCTCCAAACTTTTTTTATTTCTTATCTGATTTTAATATTTTTTCAAGTGGATAGTCATAAGAAATGTAATAAAAGTTACTTTAGGCATTTTTTGTGTTACTTTTGTTGTTAAGAGATAAAAGGGATTAAATTAGCCAAAGTTAACCATTTCCATCTGTTATGGTTATTGAGATATAAGGGGTAAAAAGGGCCAAAAAGCAGTGTTGCTTCATATTTAAATTATTTTTTTACTTTTCATCCAATTCTTATGGGGATTTTTTCTTTCTTTTTAACTATGAATATTGACAGTTTTTTTCTATCTTTTATTTTCTTGGAGATACAAAGGCTCAAAGTTGCAGTCGTAACATGCTATGCTTAGCGAAGCTCTTTATTGATGTTTGTTTTTCACAGAATTTTTACAAAATTAACAGTTTGTTTTGTACCCAAGTTTTTAAAAAAAAAATTACAGAATATTTAGATTTCAGACAACTTACTGAATAGGTACATATTGTGAAACAACACAGATAATGTACAACATAGTATTCATGTTAATGATTCTACAGTTAAAGATTTTGTTAAGTTTTAAATATATTTTAAATAGGGTTTTACAATTTCTTTGTTTTTATGTACCTAAACATGAGAAATAATCTTCCAAATACATAAATTATATTATGACTGTATAATTTGGTTTGGCTTATTAATTTACTTCCCTGAGAAATTTTATCGAACTGAACAGTTTTGTTGGAATTGATTGAATTGTTGCATTGCAGAATTTGTTTCCTACTTTAAAATCAGTTTATGTCTTCACTTTAAAAAAAAAAGTTTGCTATTTGAGATCATTGATATAGTATTACAGTAGAAGTTTAGTCACACACCTAAAGCACTGGCAAAGCATTTCAAGTTATAGGTTCAAGTTGCTCAAGTTCTGAAAAATTGAAATCTCCGTGAAATACATACCCACGGTAGTTCAAGTTTCTAAGGTTCAACTGTAATTAGTTTTCAGTTGTAATCAAGTTGTTTTCTAGAAATTTTTACACAATTTTTCAGGTTAAATCTGACTTAAAGCTCTTCTACAAATTGTAAAAAGACCAGAAATGTTGTTAATTTGACATGATATTGTGATACTGATAGATATATTTTTGTCAGCTGTTGTCATGGTTACCTATTGTCATAGTAACAGTTTTTAAGTTGTCACAGTTACATGTTTTTATTTGATAGAGTGTTAAAATTTGAATTTGTTAAGACATTTTATTTTCAAGTTTGATGTTGTAAAAAAACATTTGAAACAAAAACTGTGATTACAACTTATTATTTATCATCAAAATAAGGTGAACACATGACTGCTTGACATAATAAAGTTACAAGAGTTCAAACATATAGGTGGATATGTCCATAATTGTTCCAATTTTTCCAGGCTATCTGTTTCTCAGTATATGTATACAGTATTACAGTAGAAAAATAATTTTTTTTTTTTTATTCTGTTTTTTGCAGTTATCAGTATATTATTCTTAAATCATCCAATGGTGTTTGATTTCTCCAACTATATAAATAAATAGGTTTTGTTTTTTCTGGTTTTTATTCTGTATTTTTTTGTCAGTTGATAGAAATTCTGCACTTGACACAATTTAAGTTTAGTTTGGCATTTTGATTTTACATTTTGTTGCATAATATGCAGATTTAACTTTAAAACTAATATAACTCCTAGGTAAGGATTGTTAGGGTACAACTGTTTTACATTTACAAAGAGGCAAGGATGGAATTTGAAAGCAAAAGCCAAGCTTCAAAATTTGGTGGAAAGTTTGACTCAGATAAGTAGGAAAAAATATATACAGGATTAAGCATTTGCTGGAATCCAATAGTACATGTACTAAATTTTGAAAAAACTGTGTGCAAAAAAAAAAACCCTGGTTCGTCAATGCTGCAAGAACAAATTTCTAAGATCCAAGTAAGAGCTAATGTAACTTGTGTAATATGATGAATATAAAGATTATTGAGAAACAGAGGTTACAAAATAAATTCATTTTGTGTAGATATTACTATGAAATTGTACATTATATTTCCATCTCTTTAAAGGGCTTCTGATTGAAATCTTAATAGAAATTTTGCTATACAGGTCTTTTCCTGTACATTTTATTGAACAGGCAAAAAATATTGACTTTTTTTAAAGTATTTTTAAAATAACACTGTATTCAATTCTCTATTTTGAATGTCAGGGAATTAGCAGAGTTGTGTAACAATATGTACAGGCATCATGTGTTTACATTTTTTTGAGGACTACCAACGACATATGTTGATGCATGGCAGTGTATTTCATTCTATATTTAGAAAATTCTAGTGTACATTTTGGTTATTTTTCTTCAGTTTGAAGCCTTGCATATAAGAAAAAGGAGTGACACAATTTTTGAAGCCTAATATAATGTTCAGGGATTTTACTGTATAACTTTTGCTTATGTAAAGCACATAAATGGCCTTGTAGATACGACAAATATTTTAACAAAAAAAATTGTTAAGTTTTGTTTTAATTTACTTCAACATATTTTTGTTACAGTTGAGCTTTTTATATTTGTCTGAAAATAGAAAGGAATGTTAATAAAAATATGTAATGGATTTATAATATGTGATTTAGGAGTATTTTTATGAATTTTATATGATTCAGAAAATCTGGAGACTGATTTTAATCCAGTCGGTTTAGAGTTGTATTCTTTTCATCAAACAACAAATCAAATATCTAGCAAGTGCCTTCTGGTATAAATTCATTTTATAAAATCTTAGATTTTCATATAATTCTTTGTTCTTAGATTCTTAATTTGTTTTACTTTCATCATTTGATGGCAGATTTTACATTTTGACCCATAACTTACTTATATATTCATTTTAAGTGATGATACAGTTGTTTAAAACATAACAAGAGGTATTGTTGACAAGATTATTCATATCTGTATAATTTTTGGACAAACTAATGGTCACATAATTCCTGCAGTACTTACAATTGAAATTTCTACTAGATTAATCAACAAAAATTCATTCTCTATATTAATCTTAAATGAAGTTTAGCTATCACATCAGTTTTGTTTTTATGTTTTTTTTTTTAAACTGAATTCTCAATTTTATCAGTTTATTGAAAATGTTACAAGGGAAATAACTTGAGATAAACTGCACAATTTGATTTATTTGGTTCATCCTTGAAAAGGTGATTTATTTATGTGGCTCAAAATATATACAAAATGGTGTTCTAAAGATATAAATATAGATTTAACATCTTATTCATGGATTGAGAAGTTAAAACCAGTGTACGCAATGATGCAATGATATATCCTCCGTAGATCTCTTTGTTTTTAATACTTTATTGTTAGCCTGGAATCATTTCCTGGGTGTTACATAAGTGCTATTATTAGATTGTTGTTAATTGTTGATTTCGTTGAACCATGATATGTATTGGACTTGTTGAGGGGTTAAAACCTCCATTACTTTTGAAATACAAAGTATTTCAATTAATGTAGTTGTGTCAATAAAAAGATTTTTATCACAATTGTTGATGTTTGTTATTTCTTATGTTGAATTTTTGTTTGCTGTAATTTTGAAGCATTGATTATTAGGAGATGCAGAAAATCATTTCTCAAACTGATTTCATAACAAAAAAATTCATCATGTTTTTACTTACTTCCACAAGGCGTAAGCTTTTTGCTATGAAAGTGACTGATGAGAAGAGTAGCACTATATGTAACCACATTAAATGATTGACACATAGTAACACCTAATCTAGTAGTAGCACTTGTTGTCAGGGCGTGTTGGCAAATGGATGTACAGTTATCGCTCTAGTAGTAAAAATGGTTTTCCTTCAGCACGAATTAGAAAACTTTTTGTCTGAAAATTTGTACATTGATTTAATGTTAAAATTCAATGACTCTGATCACCTTGGGGGAAAAATATTACATCTGGTTAGTCGTTCGGACTTTGAGGAGAAACCATCCCTACAAAAAGATGAGCACCAGTGGAAACAATGGTTTATCCGTGTATGTATGAATAGGATGAACATAGAATTCGTTTGATCAGGAAATATCTACCAGGAAAAGTCTAAACCGAGGTTGGCAGCGAGGTGAAAACTTTGTTTTAACTCCCAGTTAACATTGTACCTGTGTTCTCTACTGCAGAGCTATTTATTCCTCCTGTCCATATTCAAACAGTGAGTTGTCAGTATTTTGAGCATTTTATCAGTATAAAAGAATGATATAACATAATAGGCAACTTGCAATTAGTGAACACCCTTTTCATATTATTGAAAACTGGTCATACGAAGAAGCAGGAACTGTATATGAAGTATTATATGACCCCTGGAAGAAGCATTGACTGGTCTATTTAGTACTGATGACCCATTAATCAAAGTAAACCCCTAGGTTCCAAATACTTAGATAAAACCTTTGTAAAAATAAAGTGCGACTAAACATCAAACGTTGGAAGGGATAAATCTAATGGTTTGGGATGAGTAGGGGTAAGAGAACACATAATTGAGAGTAGTTTCTAAACTGGTATCAATGTTATGAAATAAATAAGGAACAAAAATATAAAACTATAAAAATGCTCTCAATTCCGTCAATATTTACGAAGCCAAAAACTAGTCGAAGCAGCCCCGCTGCATCTCCCGGGTGCTACTCTTGTGTTTTTGAAATCCGTACAATCCAAACTAGTGCTGTTGCTATGGTGATTCCAAATATATATGGTTGCTAAGTAGAAATCACAAATAAAGTAGTCTTTCAGGAAATTTACTAAAATTGGAATCACATATTTTGAAATTCAACTGATCTAGATTAGTTTTAAAGCTAATATGATCCAAAAAAAATCTATAGTTGCTAAGTAGAATTCCAAAAATAATAGTCTTAGACACTTTCAGGAAATTAACCGAATTGGAATCACATATTTTTGAAATCCATACAATACAGACTAGTGCTATTGGTATAGTGATTCCAAATATATATGGTTGCTAAGTATAAACACAAATAAACTAAATCTTTGAGTCTTTCAGGATTTACCAAAATTGAAATCACATATTTTTTAAATCCAAATGATCTCGATAAGTCTTGAAGCTTATATGATAAAAAATGTATAGTTTCTAAGTAAAATTCCAAAAATAATAGTCTTTGACACTTTTAGGAAATTTATCGAAATTGGAATCATATATTTTTAAAATCCACACAGTCCAAACCAGTGCTGTTGCTTTGCTATAGTGATTCCAAATATATATGGTTGCTTAGTAGAAATCACAAATAAAGTAGTCTTTGAGTCTTTCAGGAAAGTTTTGAAATCTAAATGATCCCGATAAGTCTTAAAGCTAGTATGATAAAAAAAAATCTGTATTTGCAGAGTAAAATTCCAAAAATAATAGTCTTAGACACTTTCAGGAAATTTACCGAAGTTGGAATCACATATTTTTGACATCTAGATGACCCCAATATGTGTTACAGCTGAGGTGATCCAGAAAATACATGGTTTCTTGTCAAAAATAAATAAACCTGTGTTTTTTGAGACTTCCAAGAAATTTACCAAAGTTGGAACCGCACCTTAAAACAATTCCGAAACCTTTAGAACAATCTACATTAGTGTTACAAATACTTACTTTCAGTTCCATATTCCAAATAACGTGAGAGGAGGTGCGTGACAAAGAAATAATGTTTCCTAAGACCACCTGTGTGCCCGGCCCCCAAGGGCGCTATTCAGATCCCGAAACATTTGGCACAATCTACATTGGCAGGGCAATTACTGAGCCAACTTCAGTTCCAAATTCCAAATAACGTGAGACGAGTTGCGTGACAAAAGAATAATTTCCCCTTAGGCCATGCGTGTAGCATAGTATCCAGGGGCGATATTCAAATTCCGAAACCTTTGGCACAATCTACATTGGCAGGGCAATTACTGATCCAACTTACAGTTTCGTATTCCAAATAAGCTGAGAGGAGTTCCGTGACAAAGGAATAATGTACCCTTAGGCTCCCTTTGTAGCCCGAACCCCAGGGGTGCTATTACTGAAATTCCGAAGCCTTTGGCACAGTCCCCACACACAGTGCAATCAATTACCCAAGTTTCATCTTTCTACAGCCATTGGTTACTGAGGTTATCCTAGACATTACTAACGTACGTACGTACGTATACGTACATACGCCGAACAGCAAAACAATATCCTGGCGCTTCGCTGAAGTGCGCGGATAATTAGATAAAGCAAATGGTGATGCAATAGCGAACATAAACAGACGGCCAGAACGCCGTCAATGATTCGATGTTCAAATTTTCTCTGACGTTCTGTAAATTAGAAATTAGATACATTTTGAAATTACAAATTTACAAAATGGGAAATATATCCGGATTATTCTTTCCTGTTAAAATTGCAGGAGACGTTACCGCTCTACCATCTTCTACCGTTGGACGAAAGTGGTGAAGCTGAAGGCCAAAAAACGTAGCTAAGTATTCTGTTATTGCGATGTTACGAATTGGTAATATTGGAATCAAGTACAATATATTTTTCTTTTGATGTCTATTCTCGTCATTAATGACAATTCCTGAAAGTGATGCCTATGAATCATGTCAGTACTATGTACACGGGTAATTATGTCAATTAACACTACAGATGATCGTTCTTTCAGGTATTTACAGACTCCCACAATAACAGCTGATTACAGAAACATTCTCCATGTGATGCATCAAATATTTCACCTACATAATACCATTGTTGGAATGTCTGATTATATAAAACATGGAATGTACATTCTAGGTACTTATCTAATATCCAAACTTTGGGGTCCACTTCTGATATAAAGCTTAGATGACGGAAGCCTATTAGTAAAAATTTGTGAAACACTTTATACTTTCCTGGTGATTTTATACAAATCAGTACATAGGACAGTTAGGCAGATAGAAAAAAAAACACAAAACCATGCAATTTTTTAATTACTACCTTCATCTTTCAGTTGTACTTCCAAGTTTCTTACGTAGGCAAGTCTATTCTCAAGACTACATTGTAGAGTTTAATATCTAGTGAAAAAAACACAATATGATTAAAACGAAAGAAGGAAAAGGAAGCCATCTTTATATCGTGATAACTTTGGATATAGTACTAATGCTACCAATAAAATGCAGTGTAACCAGTAGTAATTAGTTTTTTTAGGTTCTGTAATAATTAGAAAACAATATTTGTACTTTAAAGTTCAGCAATCAACCAGTTTTAAATAGACATACACTTGATAAGGTACTCTTCCCAGAAAGTATATCATTTGGAAAATCGGCTTAAACTAAAACAAGCATCTAACATATTGGTCACATTTTGTGACTGACCAAAATGGCATCAGCGTATTAGTTAAAAATTAACGGTCGAGAAATTGTCAAATGTTTTGCTTTCACGGATGTCTGACCTGTACCTGCCAACTCTGTTCCACTTTTTATGGTTCAGTGCTTCACGACGAGCGAAGTTAAGGAGCTTCACTCTCATGGATAGCTCTGTATCAAAGAATTCCGCCCTTGCAGGTTCAAATCGGTGATAGGGGTCTCCAAACTGTAACAAGACACACGATTTTCCCTGGATACTGAGGTGATATAAGGTTCAGGACAACTATTAAGGCACCCTTCCTTTGCACGTTTGCTGGGTGCATATGTGGATTTAGTGAAAATATTTTGTCTACCATACCCTTTCTTGCCTGCTATTATATAACCTTGTGGCTTAATGTTTCGTTTCTGTTTTGCATATTCGGGATAACGAGCAGTACTGTTGAGACAGTTTGTCGACAAATGCAGACAACGTCGAGCTAGCACCAGAAGGGAGGTCAAAGAAAAACACACGGAATCATTGGAAGTGCTGATAACTAGATAGTTTGTTTACATCACTTGGATAGTAAAGATTTTACATCATACCTTTAATTTTACCTTGACATTTACCAAACAACCTGTTAGATGCATTCTGCAGATGCAGTAATCGTGAATCACATCAAAAGAAGTCGAAGCCAATCGAATGAATGGCTCAATCGGTATTGTTATATTTAGGAATTGGCTGTTTGCCGGAATATTTCTTCACAGACGGCGGAATTTTCATACTATGAAGTCATTCACTTACTATGCATCATATCTAACAAGCATATGCGTAAAACCAACGCTGACATAGTTGTCAGATTAATGGTAAGGACACATACATGCCACTGTATACAATTGCTGTAATTAATAACTGACAAACTAATGCACCTCAGACATATTTGATGCACATATATAATCATACGAGACATAAAGGACAATTATCTCTATACTTTCTCTTTCAATACCGACTCGTTTTGAGATTTCATGTCACTTAGTCTTGTGTACTATTGAACTTCATTTTAAATAGAGTCAGAGCACAAAATATACTGGTATCCTTTGACCTCCTGTCAATATCTGGTTCAATGTCATATATTATTTTGCTTGAAAAATCTTGCCTTAAAGTTTACCATCTTTGCCTCTGGGCAGCTAGGTCATTTGAATATGTTAAAAGAATACCGAAGCGACAAAAGGTCCACAAATTCGAAGTGCAAGGAGAAGACAAAGTCAGGAGAATGGAACACAACAAACAAACGATACAAGGATACATGTATATCTAAAAGAATAAAAAACGTATAATAAACTAAACAAAATCAGAACAAGGCAGCACAGAAACTAAAGCACTACAAATGTGAACTACCATTAAAAACCGGGAGTGACATCAGGTGCTCCGGAAGGGTAAGCATGTCATGCTCCGTTTACGGCACTCGTCACATTACCAGTAAAGTGTGAAGTCTGGTGTGGTGTCAAGTCCGGTGAGGTTCCATTTAGAGTGAAGACCGAGACTATTTTGTCTCAAGATTGGGTTACAGGCATAAGGCTTCCTTTGCGGTTGGCGGTTGATTCTGTAGCGTCAGTTATGGTTCCTTCATATAAATTTTGTTAGTTTATTCTTATCCTATATTTTCTTGTCATTTCTATTATTTTGATCTATCCTGTCTTGAATTTCTTACTACAGGTTAGTGTTGTAATATATATCAGTTTCTCTGAGTGATACAGTTATGCCTCGAGTCCATTTGTTAAGCCTTCTTTTTCGTTCACTTTGCTTTGGGCTGATCTTTTCCTGTCCTATAGATCTCTGTAAAAAGCTGGTATTTTCTGCATGCTTATACCCTAAAACAAACATATGCTTCTCTGTTCGTTTAGTCGTATTCAATACTTCTTGTCTTCAAAGGGGGCCTTTCTCGAAGGTCTCCTACCTTTTTATGTTCTCCGGTCCTGTCTAATTTCTGACTCGAGGCTTTCAAACTGTAAGCAGTTTGACCTTGTCTTATTATGCAGACTTTGAAGTTTGTATTGCTCATCATGTTTTTATCCGTCATTAAAATTGATTTGCTTTCTTTCTATTCTGAGTTATTGTGCTCTCCGCGGGTCCGGTTGAAATAGCTTTCTTTTGATCGTGTTATTCTTCAGACGCCTCAATTAGTTTTCAAACTGTGTGCAAGGGATAATGTTAATGTACTTCTATGTACTTTTATCCGCTGGGTGGATTTGACTACTTGATAGATTTGTAAATATACCTACTAAATTCCTTTTTCTGTTCTCCCTCTCCCTCGTTCGTATCTTTGTTTTATTGGTATTCATAATCATACAGAGGACTTTAGTTGTATTTTTTATGTTGTATTGTTTTCTTGTCTCCTTTTTGTTTATAAAAATTACCTCTTCTTCTCATAGTCCCTAAAAAACACCCTTTTTCCCCTAGTTTATACGGAACCATGTCAGCAAAGGATAGATCACAACAGGCATTCTAGTTTCAATTGGTTTATGTAGCTAGCTTTAACACCCTTCTCTCCAATTAGTTTATAAGTGTACATGCAATTTTATAACCACAACATTCTTCATAGGACAATCAAAAAAATAATTTGCTGAGATTGGTCGTACTGAAAGATTGTAATTCGTCCAAGTGATTAATTAATAAAATCCGATCTATGCTGTGAATATTTTAATTAAGATGCTATACGTCATTTATATACTATCATACAATGACATTTTCCTGACATATAGTATGTATCATTTTATCTATTGTAATAATTTAAGTGGTGTCAGTAAATGCATGCAAGATCCTTAGAGCATCAAGTGCAGAAAACCTGTCTCTAATATCGTTATCACAATAAAATAACAAACTTTAACATTGGGAAAACTACTTTTAAGTCATTTAAAAAAAGTACGATACTAGTATTTGATAGGATAAATGCTAGCATTGAATTTGTTAAATCGTTATTGTCTTCAGACTGTGAACGGAAGGGGGAAAGGCAATAAAATAACCTACTCCAAAATATTGTGTTACTCAAGTTAAATTATATTACCCTCAATACCTTTGGCAACAATAGTTTTGTCTCTGTTCAAATCTTTATTTAGTGTACTTTGACGGTCTAGAGGATTTGCGCTTACAAGATTCACGGACAGACTGACAAACAGACATGTCGATTCCCACTTGTTTGTAGGGGATAAAAAAAATAACGATAAAACATAACAGGTTAGATAAACAATTAAACAACAATCAATCGACAAATTCTCATAAAAACAAATAACAAAGAGCTCAAATTGGAAACACTGAAACAACAGAGCCAGGATATCCCGACTTATTTGATACAGATGAGTAGTAGTAGGGTTAAACCAGTTTCGTAGGTTAAATTTGACTTATCAAGCTGGTTAGTTTCTGGATCGGGTAAGGGGTGAAGGCAAGGGAACACTTGGCGTACTGTTCTGAATGAACTTGTTTAAACAAATAGTTCGATTAGGTTGAATAAAATTCTTTGATACCACTTTTGAGACACAAGATGTGCACATTTCGTTGATATACGACTCATCAGTTGCGTTCAAGGCCTAAAATGAGGAAGACCAAATCAACAATCTAAAAAGCTGAAGATCATATAAATAAAAATCCAAAACGACCAAAAGGGTTAAAGCCAAAACCATCTAAGGACAGCGCTATGCACGAGGGAGATACTCCTTAGTTTTCACAAATTTTACAATTTTGTAACAGTAATTTTTAAGCATCAACGTCGGACTATTATCGAAATACTGGAAACTGAACTGGAGATGGAATAGATTTGTAATTTAGGCAACGTTGTGAACATTTAATCATCGAAATTAAATTTGAAAGGAAATGTCTTATCTTACCCCACAGGTAACAGAATATTCCCAACAAAACCAGTTAACAAACACGACTGTTACCACAAAGAGAAACCAGTTGATCACTAAAAGAGCAGTGTAGTCATAGATTTCTGTGACCACTAACTGTCTTTGGTCAATGACATAACTGTGGTAATACAAAAAATACAAGTTTCCAATCAAAAAGCAGTATGGTTGCACACTAAGTCAGCGGTGATACATCAAAGACAACAAATCCCCACAACAACAATAGTCTTATTTCAGTTTTACCAATAAAGGCACCATCGATTTTGTTTTTGAGTAAAAAATCAACACAAGCTTAGAACTAGCAGTTTTAAAACATAATAAATATTATCTTGAAAACCAATCAATGTCATCACATTGATAAATTAAGTGGTGCTCAGCCATAAACCATTATTAAAAAGATAAGCAATAAGATCACCAAGGTTTGCACAGGTGTAGAAATGATATTCCTAAATCAAAATACAAGATTGTTTGAATTGTTAAGGTAGTTGGTAAATAAATGGTTTGTGGAAATGCATTGGAATATATATATATATGTATAAAAAAATAAAAATTTCACTTTTATCCTTTCTGAAATAATGTGCAAATAGAAATAATGTATGCCCACAATGCTCATATATTTTTAAAATGTGATGTATAAAACTGGAAAGTTTGTGTCTTTACTCAATATAAAACATGCAAACTCATCAAAATATTTGTTTTATTGTTATGTGTTGCAACAGATTTTTTTTTCTTTTTGCAAATGTGTTACAACTGGAAGTGAACCCATATTTGCACTCCCCAGGCTTATAACCCATCATTCAAAATATCAAATTGATTACTACATGTACAGTGAAAAGTAGCATCAACAGACAAAATAAGAATGTTATATTGTAAAGTTTACATTTGTAATGACTTAACACATCAAAATTACCAGTATTACTTGAATGATTTTCACAGCAAAAACTAAAAAAACTCAAAACAAATAAAAAAATTAAAATGCAGAATTTCTCAGCCGTTTTTCATGAAATCAACAGTAGAAAACCTTCCTTCCAAGAATATTAAATCAAATTTATTATATTGTGTGTGGTGAAATACCTGGATTTCAGAGTGAAATAAAATCAGATATTTCACCCAGTGAACAGAAAAGTCATTTCACTCTAGAAAGTGACATGACAATAGCTGTGATGTCACAATACAAAGGTCGATGTGTAGTCAAATAAAAACATAATCCATTACATTATCTCTTTAAATCTTCTGAATACATGGCATATGTCTATGTTATAAACAGAATAACTAATCTTGAAATCCAAATACCAAAAATCTTGTAACCGAAAAACATTTATAATTCACTGATGCACTACATACATTCGTGAATTAATGTGTTGTTTTGTCACTCGTTGTATATTTTTAGGTATTCAAATTTCAAGATTAATTATACTATTACTATTCAAGAGTATAAAAGTTAAATATATAGATTAATTGAGGTTAAGATAGTTTTTTATATATTCTACCGGTAGTTGCAAGCAAAATATCACATCTGTAATCTGTAATACAACACATTTAGATACCAAAAATGGATGTGGGGTTGATTAATATACATGAGAAACTAACTCACAAAATACTGAAACATAATTCATAGGAAAGTGAAGAGCCCTTTCATTACTGTTCTTCATCCAAAAGTGACTTTAAAGTGTTCGACTATAAACCAAAGCTCACACCTACACCAAGTACTGCTGCCTAACAAATATATTTGTTCACATATTAAAAAAATACCTTTTTTAAGAGATGCAGCTGAGTATGGTCATGAAATTTCCCCAAAAAAATTATAAATGCAGATTCTCAATATAATTGGCACATTTCCCAGTTTAATTTATGGATTGTGTTCTGATGTTCCATGGCAAAATCCAACTCTTAAAATAGGCCTTTTGACATCAGTAATCTCATACTACACTGACGTATGGTTGAGCATAGACCTACTTTCCCAACCATCTATGAAATAAAAGTAGTTTAACAAAATAACCATATATTTATTTAAAACTGTTAAAATTCAGTCATCTTCTAATAAAAAATCTTGTATATCCTTCTTCATCTTTGTCCTATAAAAAAAACATAAGATACATTATCTGACAGGCAAGCCAACAGGACAATCATTTAAAGGTTGAACAGGGAAAAAAAAACAAGCCATTTTCCCATTATCTAAAAGTAAAAAAAATTCAGTATTAGGAATTACCATTTCCCTGGATTAAATCTTCAAAAATAAATAAGTGGAGGCATCTTAACAACTTTCAGTCTCACATTTTAAGCTTAGATCTATCTCTGTCCTAACACAAGATTCATATGAAAAATACTTTTCAGAACCAATCAAAGATTGACATACCTACTGACTCTGTGTGAAACATCTCTTCTTATATATTCTGGTAGTTTGTTTATATCGTTCTGTAAAAATAAACAAAACACAATGGTTAAATATCAGAAACAAAGACAACAGAATGAAACGCCAACAAATGAGCAGATTGACACCCTTGTCGAATCTAAACTATAACTAAAGACTCTCAAGAGTCTGTATCCCTCACCTGGATTGAGTCTATCAATCAATGGCCATAAAAGAGTAACTAAAAGGCTATATGGTTGGTGATTGGGGTCAAATACCATTGCTGCTAAGATTTATCTAAACTGGATCAAGTTTCAAAGAAGAGGACTTTATGAAGTGAATTTTTGCATTCAAATCTATGCCATTCATTGTTGGCCGTCTTAGTTGACATTCTTAGTCTAAGAATGAATATTATTGCTCCTCCCTTTTGCTCAGTAATTTCAGAGTTACCAGTTCATGTTATCAGGCACATTCTGAAAGAGGACCATCTGAGGACAGTCCTGATCTTCAGACAAAAGTCTCAAAGTGGTTTCAGACAAGAAGATTTTTGAATGAATTTTCCACAGGGTCAAATATTAAACTAAGTTCGGCCATGGCAGTCATCTTGGTCAACAGTCTAGGTCATCTAACATACTTCTGAAAGAGGACCATCTATAAAGGACCATTACTGCCAAGTATGGTTCCAAATGGCCAAGTGGTTTCAGACAAGAAGATTTTTGATTAATTTTCCCATAGGGTTCTATGTTAAACTTAGTTCAGCTGTGGTGGCCATCTTGGTTAACAGTCCATTTCTGAGGACCATTGATGCCAAGTCCAAATGGCCATATGGTTTCAGACAGGAAGATTTTTAAATAAATTTGTCCATATATTCCTATGTTCAACTATGTTTGGCAGTTATCTTGGTTGACAATCCAGGTCATCAGATATAATTCTGAAAGTGGACCACATAATGACCATTACTGCCAACTCTGGTTCCAACTGGCCAACTGGCAAAGTGGTTGCAGATTACAAGATTTTTAAATGAATTTTCCCACAGGGTCCTATGGCTGTTGCATTGCCTACCAAGTTTGGTTCCATCTGGACATGTAGTTTCATAGAAGATTTTAAAAATTCACACACCCCCACCTTTGTTTAGTAACAACAGTCATGTTGTTTGGAAGTCATGGACGTTGGACATAAATTTGGAAGGGGGGCATCCATGGACCATTCCACTAATATAAAGTTTATTCCAAATTAGCCCAGTTGTTTCAGAGGAGAAGATCGTTAAAGGAAAGTTTACAACAACAGATGATAGATGCAAAGTGACGGCAAAAGCTCACATGGAAAATTTTGGGCCTGGTGAGCCAAAAAGAAGGCAAATTACAAACATATATACAGCACAAAGTCAGGTTGATTGGTACAGGCATTTAACATTGATGAGTTACCCAAACCTCCATTTTTTCTTTGTATGACCCTCAGATGTCTATTAATAAAATTCAAAAGCCAATACACAATGATATCCATCAAAGTGAATACTAGCTAGAACAATGAAATAGTTATTTATTCAAATACATCAGTTAATGCCAAGCTATAATAATGAGCAAATGTCAAGTATTGGACAAGCAATGAACATGTCAAATTTAACATAAACAATGGTTCTTGAAAATTTTCACAATTTGTCAATTTTTCCCATTCCCATTTTTTTAAAAGCTGTTTATAATGTGTAATTTGCTTATCAACCATGTAGGTGTGTACTTTGATAGCCAGGATGTGAAATAATCAACATTTAGTGAAGAATTAAATTCAAACTGAGCTAGGGGCTGTCAGTGGGTTCCGAAATTTTTCTCATTGTTGAAGGCCGCACTGGTAACGTGAAGAACAGCAATAAAATTATTGTATCTCTGTTTAAATTTTTGTTATGTATATATAAGGATATCTGTCAAAACTTCATCCACCATATACTTTCTTCTTTATTATCATAATAATATCTTACCAAATCTTTGACCATTAATCTACAGCCATAACAAAGTGTTGATAAAATTTCTTCCTTTGATAAACTAAAAATACAAAAACTTACATGTTTAGATGTACATTCTTGCAGAAACATATATATAATTTTAATCCTTTACAAAAAATTCTCACTAGATAAAAGTGAAGCAACTTTTTATGATCCATAGAAATGTAGCCAAATTTAATGTGATTGTCATACAATACTGTGAAGTGTGATTTATTTCGATTTGTGTATTACTGTAATAACTAATCTATTCTATATTTACTACTACTAAAAATTGTAAATATTAACATTATACCACTCTAAATATATGTTTTAATTGAATAACAATATATTCATCTATTATTTAAGAATTCTGTAAAATTATACCTGTCTGTTTTTGTGTTACAACTACCATCACCTTGTCCACAACATTCTTGGGATGAGTTATCTACCTTTTTAGAAGAAATCTTCTGTGAAAACTCTACAGCATTCAAAGCTGAGGCAGATCCTGTTGTTGTATCTAATGGAGCCTAACAAACCATGTTTTAAACAAAAGTTAATATGCACTTTAAATATTTAGTAATAAAAAAAATATGTAAAAAACCCACTTTTTCTTTAAATTATAATGATGGAAGGTTTCCTTTCCTCAATACACAAGTTTTCTCCAAATGATTTAATTATCTAACTAACATCATTTAAAAAAATGTGCTAATTATTAAGAAGATTTCATTTTCGAATACCTTAAATGCAACATAGTAAAGAAACCTAGCAATCTATCCTTTTTGGACAAAGTAGTACTAAATGTTTAGTATCCATGTTATATTAAGTTTGATATTTACATGACATATCACACACTGCTTTTCTTTACAATCTTGTTTTTCTGTCGAAAGCTTCTCTCCAGTCCTGAAATAACAAATAATTTATATATGTTTTACTGATTATCATGATAAAAACACTTCCATGTTGTTTCCAAAGATTTAGTATAATAAGACTTCAAGTTGTTTGTAATGGTAGTTTTAGGTGTTCTGAACACATATCCTTATAAATCAATCATTTAACTCTATTTTTCAAATAAAATTCATGTGTTGGGGAAAACCAAAACTTTCAAATTTTGAAATCAAATTTGTCACTACAGATCATAGCTGTTGATCTAAGGGACATAACTACATATCAATAGTCTTACCTCATAATATTACTGACAGTGGATCCATAATCTGCCTGTAAACCTGTTACAAATGATTCTGTAAGATGTTCTATACTTGAATTCTCTGGGGCCTGAAAATATCACTGGTTTATTATTTGCATCTGGCCCCAAACAAAACAGATTGATATATTTTTGTATATTTAGATTTTGTATCATTTCAATGAGATTTTGGCTATATTGTAGCAGACAGTTCTTATTGAAAGAAACCAGGATGGAATCTCTGACCTTTGTTTGAAAACCCTGCCAATCCAAGTCAAACACACTACCTCACAAGCTATATTTAAACCATCAATCGCAACTGATAGTCTTGATAAACAGTAACTGATGGTAAGTCCTTAAATCCCCGAATTACAATCTAAACTAAAAAAAAAAACCCCACTGATATATAAATAATTACAAAATTACCAACCTATTTAATTAACTTCAATGAAGCAAACAACAGATCAATACAACATTACTTTTTTTTATGTACATATTATAGATACTGAAATAAGGGATCATCAGTAGTAAAATTTCTGCACCACTCATTATAAATTTGATTGACCCAATAAACCTGTGTATATGGACAATGCACCATGTAAGTAATAATCCATATACAACTTATTACCAATATCAGTTGACATGAGTAACGTCTTAGTCTGAGAATAATGCTCTGCAGTAAATTTATACCCAACACAAAATTATCCAATGAAATAATGTGAGTTTACTGCATTTTAGTTAAATCAATCATTACAGGTAGATGAATTTATGAGAAATATATGAGTTATTTGATATTATTATAAACTGCAGTACAACAATTTCTTTAGAAAAAAATCATTGATAGACTTGATGTGTTATACATGTACTTCAATGTAATAAGAACCATGTCAGAACAATGACAAGAATCTTTTCACAATACAAATGTTATATTACAATTGCCCTCTAAATTTATGGGAATTATTTGCTAAACTCTACCTCAAATATAATGATACATATATTTGTCTTAAATGAATCATAAAAACAAATATTTGTATTATGATTACTATACATATATGACAGGAATATTTACCTTAGTTGTTAATGTAGGTATAAAAACAGTTTCTACATCATTCATTACATTGTATAATGCCACTTCCTTGGAACTAAAATCTCTTCAAAATAACAGGAAATAATTTGGTCACTTCATACAATTATTTATCACATTGGTTAAATTATTATGCATGCATTTTCAACATTTAAAATGGTCTTACCTAGCTATGAAATGGTCTTACCTACCTATGACATATTAGTACTTATGTTACCAATACAATACAAAAACAATCTTATTTATTTTCCATTAACTATTTTCTTTGTTTCTTTTTTCTTAGCTTTGTATTATTCCTTTGTAAGACCTGTTCTATTATTTGAGATATTAAGGTATTTTGACGATAAATGACCACATGATTCTTGTAGATGTCCCGGATCTTTCATAGAACTTAATGACAATGACTTTGGTATTATTATACACTTAATACTAACAACTTAGTATGTTTCAACATGAGAAAGATATATCTACACAATTCCTGTTATAAACTTTTGGTTCAAGCTATTTTTGGTGAAAAAGAAATATGATGATCTATTATGGTAAAGATACATTAAGTACAGTATCAGATAATTTCTCAATGTATAAATATTGGTAAGAAGTTTACACCTATATATAACAATGATTCTCTTTATTCTAAAAGTTGAAGACATTATCAAAATCAGTATGGGATAACAGGAACTTTGAGATATCCAAATTAAATACAGTGTAAAGTATTATTTAGAGATATTAGAATTATGACACAAAAGTGTCTGAGATAATGTGAGCCAATTCTAACTGATACTTTAAACTTCAAAATTTGCATTTTGAATTTTTTTCTTTAGTAACTCTCAACACCAAAAAATATTGAAAGCCAAAATAATAAAAAAAAAAGAAAAGACATATATACAAAAATAATCATAAATAAATAGCAAAAACAATCTAAGGAGAAAGTAAATCTTTTGATTCAATTTCTTTACGAAAGTAAGTTATATAATAAAGAAAGCATTCCTACAAAGGTTTTGTCTGAACCAGAAAGAAATTCACAAATAATTGAATACTTACTGTCTGGACACCTCAGTTCATAAAATGGATTTTTCGCATTTTGAAAGTCTAAACGTTAGAAATATAAGACAATCTATTGTTGGTTACTTAACCTTATTGAGTTGTCCAGGAAAAGATAAAAAGTTATATATAAAGTGTATGTTTGTATACCTCACGAATGATTTCACATTGGGCATTTCCCATAAAAAATTAATGCACTTGAAAAATTTATCCATTCAGACCTATCCTAAAATTTGTAAAACTGTTATTTTAAATATTTTTAATGCGCTTAGTGCATATTTCATTCATTGAGGGGCTGTAATACTTAATTTTATAAAATCTCATAAGAAGAGTTATCTCCCTTTTACATTGAAAAGTCCATAGGCGGATGTTTTTTGTTTCTCTGGAAGACATGACTGAACAAAACTATGTAAGATCAACTGTTTCAGTTACGACTAACTCATTGCATCTTTCACCCAAGTGACTAGACAATTTTACGAACTGAGGTTTCCAGACAGTAAGTTTATTTAAAATCCAATGGCAAGTATTAACCAACTGACATTGTAATGAATAATATTGTTGACTGACATTGTATACCTTATCGGTCGTACCACAGTGATGTCATCAAGTCTTTTATCTGCAAAGGCCTGAAACATGAAATAATTATAAAATGAAATATTCAACAGATATATTATTATAACTGTGATCTTTATAAATCTGTTATTATAGTTATATTTTCCAACTAAAGTAGTGTTTGACTTGTTTCCATGTTAATATAGCTACCTCCTAAAAATTATAACAGTACTATTACAAAATAACTGAGCATTCTGGATCTACAATGACAATTTTCTATTGATATTTTCAGGATGTATTGTAAAGAAATTGTGCGAATAATCCATAAAAAATTCTTACACAGTTCATAAAAGGTTTAAAGTGATGGAGCTACCAGTAAAGAAGAATTTCCATGACAACACAATTATTGTTTGTTCAACATAGTTTTAAAAAAATATGGTATTATATTTTCCTACTTTCAAGAAATCTGACTGATAGCGCTTTTAGTGAAAAAGCATTGTCATTTTGCTTAGTTTTTTCTGTTACCTTTTTAATATCAGACTCAGACTTCTTTTGAACTGAGTTTTACTGTGTGTATCGCTGTGTGTTTGTTTATTCCACATTGGGTAGAGGTATAGGGGAAGGGTTGAGATCTCACCAAACATGTTTAGCCCGCAGCATTTTTGTGCCTGTCCGAAGTCATCAACCTCTAGCCTTTGTCATTCTTGTGTGTTTTTTAAATTTCGGTTCATTTGTATGTTTTTGAGTTTAGTGTGCCGTCCATTTTTCTGAACTAGTATGCATTATTGTTTAGGGACCTGCCTCTGGGTGTGGGATTTTCTCGTTGCGTTGAGGACCTATTGGTAGCCTCGAGCTGTTTTCTGCTCTTTGGTCGGTTTGTTGTCGCTTTGACACATTCCCCGTTTCCATTCTCTATTCTACTATTACTTACTGTTTCCATGGCAACATGAGCCCCTCTTCCCTGAGATATATCTGATAACAATCTAACAGACAATCGAGTACTACAGTCTGCTGTCATGACCTTTGTATGGTTATATTTTCTAGCAGTATCAATTATGATATTATATCTGAAAAATGAAATCATTTCATTTTCTTAATTTAACTAAAGCTGTCTGCTATATCAATAATACTAAATTTACGAATTAGCCGAATAGGCGGCAAAACACGTGGTTCAAAATAAACGATGTATAGTTCAGATTATAAAGGTTATTATCGGATTTGACAATCTGCATTTATAAATTTAAACTACAGTTTTGTTTATGTGCAAATGGAATTTGTATGCACTTTTCCGTTATGAATTCTCCCAACGTATCCCTTAGAAGGTTCTCGAAGGTATCATTTTAGCACATTAATTTAAATAAACAAGTATGCACATATTTTTAATGTATTTCTGTTTGAAATTACAGAAGAAGAATAAAAAAAAATTAAAAACATTCTTTTTCGAGTGGGATGTTTCCACTTTATGTAGTCAGGATTGTTTTTCTACAATAACGCAATTTCTCCTAACTGTAAAGGTTATGAACTTGGAAGATAATGAAGAAGTAAGGTAAAGTTCAGAGGAATTCCTAACTTAGTTGTTTTTTGGATTGCTCGGATGTTAACCTTGCACAAAGTGATAAAACCAACCATTATCTATTTTTAAATTATTTGTCATGTGACCTGTCTAAATATATCTCTACTGTAAGCCCTAGATAAAAATATTTTTAACAAATGGTCATCTTTATCATTAATGACGAAATTTATCTCGGACATCTTTGATAAATATAAACGTGGACAACACAAGCAGCCACACACTAAAAATGCTTTCACCTTCTGATTATTGGATATATTTGTGAAATTAAGCCTCGCTTGCCCTGCCCATGATGACAATGGAACAATTTGAACAATTATTTTCCAAAAATATGCTCTAACTAACTCATAAATTTTGACTTTGATGGCACCTTAAGGTCCATTTTGGTAATTCTACGTGGCATACAGTCCACTGCATCAGTGGATACATCTTCGGTAGTAACGAACAGCCATGACAATTGGGTCACGATGACCTACATTTCACGCTTCATTGACTTTGGTTAAAGTCTGCATAAAAATTCATTTCTAAGAATACTACATGCAGCACATATAGACATGAAACTATCAATTGATACCACCTACTTGACAGGAAAGTTTATGGAAGCCTGCCACATCATCCATATTGAGTTCCTGTTCCATGAATGGCATGGCCGCAACAAATTTTTATAGTCAATATGGCCACCACAAAAAAAAAGCTTATTTTCCCGCGCTTGCGCGGGTTCAATGTCTAGTAATATTTTATTAATACACTGTATTTCTTATGATAAACCCTTTAAAAAAATAATCAAAAAGGAAAAGAAATAAAAAAGTTTAGAAAATAAAAGTTTATCCCTTTTTTTGGTCCCTTATATCTCTAAAATGGAAGAGATACTGAAAATAAAAGAACAATGTGTCCATGGGAAACGGATGCACCTGGTTATAAATATGCAAGAGTCAATGTGCTAATTCAAACCTATTGACGTTTTTTCTTTAAAACTTAATGAGTAAAAGTCATTGATTGTGCAAAACAGCAAATTTGGCAATTTTCAATTTATAAAGGGGCATAACACAAGAAAAATGAAAGTGATACCACTCAAATTCAAACTTGATCAGTGTTTGGTGGTAATAAGCATTGTGTATAAGTTTTATAACATTTGGTTGAGGCAAAGTAAAGTAAGAGTGTGGAAATGGAACATTCAAAAATTTTTCTACTTATAAAGGACTTAAGTCGAGAACGGTAAAAAAGGTGACACCACATAAATTCGAAGTTTTTGAACTGAGTTTGGTGGTAATATGCATTGTGTACAAGTTTTATAACATTTGGTTGAGGCAAAGTAAAGTTAGAGTGCGGAAATGGAAAATTCAGCAATTTTACCATTTATAAAGGATCATAACTTGAGAAGGGTAAAAGTGATGCCACCTAAATTCAAATTTGATCTGTGTTTGGCTGTAATAAGCATTGTGTATAAGTTTCATAACATTTTGATGAGGCAAAGTAAACTTAGAGTGGGGAAACGGCAAATTCAGCAATTTTTCCATTAATAAAGGGACATAGCTCAAGAACAGTGAATGTGACGCCACCCAAATTCAAACTGGCGGAGGGGGCATAAAAAGGATCAGAAGGCAAGTTTTCCATTTTCATCAAAGAACATGGAATAACAAAAATCATAAATATCATATAAAAGTTTTTAAAAGTTATAAAAATGTGAACTGTTAAATGCCTTGGGGCTGGAGGTTAAGGTTGAAAATTAAACTCTTAATTCATGCATATGCCTTTGTAATTTACTAAGACAATATCATTCTTCTATGATTTACAGCTTCTTAATATCCAGAATTATCATAAAACTTAACCAAAGTCATTTATGTCAAAAATAAAGGTAACATTTCATATATGCATGGACCTTTTACTTTCTAAAGATATCTCAAGTAACAAAACATCATCTATCTATGACTCGTAATTGAATAGATCTGGACATTTACACAAAATGTTGGATGTCCGAATAAACCAATAGACCAATGAATAGATAAAATGCTAAATATACTGCCAATTCCATTGGTCAAAGAGTTAATAAAAGTTATAAAAATTTTGGGTAACATTATACCAGTGCATACCGGGGTAATTCCAATGCTGCTTATTATGAACTAGTTACCTAAGAGATCTTATTAAATCTTCTTTAGCTGTCAGAGACTTCATAGACTTTAATAATTCTTTTAACTTGACTTCTGATTCATCATAATGTAAACATTTCTGTTGAAATTCACTGTCTATTGAAAAACTATTATTGTTTGGTTTATTTAGTTCTGTGTTAAGGTCACCCCTTGACCCCTCTGTGTTGGTATCAAGGTCAGAAAGATCAGTACTTGCAGTAGAGTCTTGACTAGTTGTTGTTATAAATGATGAATCCACGGCCTGTAAAAATCATGATAAATTAAGGCATACCACAATTAGGTAAGTTGACTCTCAGTATCTATAACTCATTTAAAATTGCTAGTTGCATTACAATAATTCCTGATAAATCAAGGTTTCTGTTATTACAATTTTTTTTGAAGTGGTTGCTTTAAATATGAATATTTCAATTTCAATCTTCATTAAAAGGTTATGTTAAAAGTTGTTTTAGCCGAGTTTAGTAGTAATAGTCAAATAGGCAAAGGGAAATAACTCAATTTTTTTTTGTTCAATGAAAATTTCTATTTTTTTTTGGTTTGTTTTGGCTTTATGCCACTTTTAGCCAACTAACTATATTGGTATTTGTTTGTGGAAGACACAGAAGCACCAAGGGAGACAAAATCAACCTGAATTTTTTCTTTGGGGTCATAACTTTCAGTAGTTATAGGTAAATGTTCTATATAACAATCTTCTTCTTGCAGCAATGTGTTGTATTTGTTTGCAAATGTCTAACCCTTAGTGGGTTTTTGCATTATTAAAGAGTAATTTTTTATACATGAATATGTAATGTCCTGGAATATGCAGATATATCATTACAATTTTGTTAAATTGTTCTTCGATTTTTCTCCTAAATGACTTTTTCTCTTATGTGAAAGATGGATATATTAATTCTGAATAAATAAAATGCTCCGCGGGGTGCAGCTAGATACGACAGCAGATGTTGAACCCTGAATAGCCCCCCTCCCCCCCAAAAAAATAATTTACCCCTTTTTTTAGCTTTTGTGCAATACACTATGAAGTTGCGCATTGACCAACCACTCCCAAAAAAACCCACAAAAAACAATAAAATTTATTGTAAACTCCCCTCCCTTTTTTTGCTAAAAAAAATCTGAAATTATCTTTTTAAATTTATGCAATATGAAATGAGAAAAAAATTAACCCCATTCCCAATTTCTCATTTACATCCGCTAAATTTTGTTTTCAAATCCCCCCCCCCCCCCCCCAACAATTTCTTTATACTCTGCAACCATAACAGCCCATTTAAATACACCATAAACGTATTAAAATAGAAAATGACATCATAGTCATGGATGGCAAATTTTAAATATACATAATTTAAAAGCAGTTTAGATGAGATAAACAAAAAAGCTTCATCAGCACATTTTATATTAGCAAATTTCAAATGAAGTTCATTAAACTAAAGTTATTGGCAAATTTCCAATGGAATTTGTTAATAATAAAGTTTTGATAACAGGGCACACATATCAATTTCTTGCTATTGTGCAATACTGTGCAATTGAAAATTTCTTTAAATATTTGACACATAATAGGTTTCTGACACAGAATAACTGAAATCAAAGAACTTAGAATTGGTCATATGATTTGAATTTATATACAATTTTTTGCTTCTTGTGCAATACAATATGCTGTGGAGAATTGCCCCCCTCCCCCCTCCCAAAAAAAAAAATTTACCACTTTTTTAGCTTTTGTGCAATACACTATGAAGTTGCACATTAACCTCCCATCCCAAAAAAAACCCCCAAAAAACAATAAAATTTATTGTAACCCCCTCCCCACCCTTTTCTTCCTAAAAAAAATTTGAAATCTTCTTTTTAATTTATGAAATATGATATGAGAAAAAAAATACACTATGCTATTGCGTATTGACCCCCCCCCCCCCCCCCCCCCCAAAAAAAAAAAACAAAAAACTTATTGTATCCCCCCCCAACCCTTTTTTGCAAAAAAAAAATGTTTGAAGAAATTTTCTTTTTAATTTCTGAAATCTGAAATTTGAAAAAATTGTCCCCCCCATAATTTCTTATTTACCCCCTAAATTTTCACACCCCCCCCCCCGACCTTTCCCTTTTTCCCAAAAAAAAATTCCTTCCCTCAAGATAAGGTCATATAATCCCTATTCAAATTTCTCATGGAGTTTGCAAACATAATTACCCATTTAAATACATCATTGAAGTCTTAAAATAGAAAATGACATATGGCTAAAATTAATATTAATTAATAGTAACTTCTAAAAATAAATTGACAGCTATAAATCACCCCAAGACAATCTACATTTCTGTATACATAATTGAATCATACAAAATATTTTACTTTAAATGTGTTTGGATTACCTCCCTTACAACAAGATAATATCATAGATTTCTATTTACTTATACTAAAGTTATTGTGCAAAAACCAAGAAAAATGCTTATTTGGGCCCTTTTTTAGCTTCTAATTCCTAAACTGTTAGGATCAAAACTCCAAAAAATGGTCATAAACCTTGTGTTAAAATTTCATAGATTTCTGTTTACTTATACTAGAGTTATTGTGCGAAAACCAAGAAAAATGCTTATTGGGCCCTTTTTTGGCCCCTAATTCTTAAACTGTTGGGACCAAAACTCCCAAAATCAATCCCAACCTTCCTTTTGTGGTCATAAACCTTGTGTTTAAATTTCATAGATTTCTATTAACTTATACTAAAGTTATAGTGCGAAAACCAAATGTCTTCGGACGACGACGCCGACGACCGCAAAACTTTTGTGGTCGTATAAAAATCCTTATGTGAACATGACAAATATTTAAGCAAAGGAACTGCACTTTTATGACTGAATTCATCTTAAAGTCAAAGTGAACAATTGAGTATGGTGAAAAATCTTACACCTCACTGTATGTTTAAGATCTCTGAGCACTATTAGCTTGATTACTTATGATAAAATTTTCAATGAGGCCATTAAGGATATATATATCTAACACCACTATTCAAAATATTGTTGGTCTTCTTTACCTCCTCTAGGGACCTGATATGACATGGGAAACCAGATTTGCCCATCAACTGTAACATTTTCTGACAGGATACCAGTCTTTCCTCTGCTGACATGTCTATGGCAGCTCCTTCTGTTTAATGTGAATAAAACAATTTATAACATCTTCTACTGTCCCTAAACACACATTTCTTTTTTCATAAATTTGTCTGAATATTTCAAAAACTCAAATGCTCATCTTTAATGACCTCTACTCCACTTCCTAAAACAATACTTGTAAGCAAAGGTTTTATTTGATATTGACTTATTTTAACCAACTGATGCAGTAAGATTCTTGCTGATACAGGTATTTTAAAACAATCAAAAGCTTGTAATCATTCCGGTGACAGTTTGTGTTACTGTGTGTTCAACATAAACCATGGTAAAGTCATTTCCTGGATCTTTAAAATACCAATGGAAATGCCTAGTCCAATGCTTAAATGGTCCAAATTTTAATGAGGGTAGTTTTCTGTTTTCTGGTTTAGTAGAAAGTTTATAGCAATTAGCACCCTTACATTGTATGTTGTTTGCAATTGTAGGGCCAATTAAATGTACTTAAATGCATTACATGTACTTCATATTTCAGTACGTGGAAAACTTGTTTATTTTTAAGTTCACTCTATATTAGACTACTCTTACCATCTATGAATAACATGCTTGGCTTAAACCGTATTTTCTTATGAGCTCTCTCACTAAGTCCCTATAACAAAATAGAAAAGTTAAATAAAATTTTCTATAAATTTATTTAGTTGGGGTTTAACACCATTTTCAGCACATTTGGCTATTTCACGACAGCCAGTTTTTATTGGTGTACCAACAACCTTTAGTAGGAAAATGGGCAAATCCTTGTCAATCAAGATCCTAGTCAAACGCACTCTGCCACAGATGAGATTCAAACTCACAATCTCAGTGTTGACAGACTAGTGATCATTAATAGTCATGACAAACCATTTTCAATAAAAAGGAATTCTCAAAAGGCATTCTAGTTTTAAGATAAAATTTAATCATTAAAACAACAATTAACTACAGGAATATGACATAATAATAATGAAGCAAAATTAATAAAACAGCAGAAATTACTTCACAATGTGCTCAAAAAAATTAATATTTCATAAAACATGGGAGTCAAATTAATTCAAATTTTTTTGTTTTGGATTAGACCAAGAAAAGTAATTTAAATAATTAAATCCATCATACTGAATTATTATTTCTATAATATTGAACTGTACATGTCCTAATAATAATATCTCATTTACATACAAGAAAACAATAAATACATACATCTTTGATCAGCTGTAGTAAACAGCTAGATGACTGCCCTCCTGAAAATGCAACGAGAACTGTCTCACCATCACGTATTAATTTTGACTTGCCAATAGCTGCTCTGAATTTGTGGGTTGTATATACCATAAAACAGTCTCTGAAATATATGTATTGAAATATATGGACTTATGAAATATGACAATATATATTCACATTAGTTTAAAAAGTAAAACTCTGTACCTCAAAGAAAAGAATTTTTCGATAAAACTATCCAAATCAAATCCTTCTATATTTTCCATTACTGTAGGAATAATTTGAACAAGTTCTAATGAAAGAACCAAATGTATATATTTGTTTAATATTTTAGTCTGTAACCATGTTTTATTTCCTAATTGAAATTGAATGTAAATAGTTGCTTATATAAAGAAAACTCTTATTCAGACTTTATTTAAAATAAGACATTATTGTTCAAATATTTCTCCTTTAAATACCTATATATATTAAGTACAAATGTAATGTTGTAAAGGGATCTCAGAACCCTGGGTTTTGTTTTATTACCTCAAATATTATTGTACTTTGAAAATACAGAAAAATGGAAAAAAAATCAAAATTTGAGAAATAGAGACATTTTTTGTTCAATTTTGTGACCTTTTTTACATTTGATTAAGTTTAGCATAAAACATTTTCAAATGAACACATCTATTGTCCTTTTCAGAAACTAATATATCCTGAATATACAATGTAACTAAAATTTAAATTACTGGTGAGTATAAGTACTGGTTCATCCCAATGAGGAACAACATTTTAAAATATAAACAGAAAATTACTTATACTTTCATGTACAAATGTTTGAGCTTTTTAGTTTATTTTTTGTTTTGAGTTGCATCAATTCTTCTTAAAATTAGTTTCCAAAGTAACTATAGGTTGTAGTGTATGTGAGATAAACTGCACATTACATTGTGAACTGTTAGATCATCCGAAACATACCTTGTAATGTTTTTTTTTTAATTTCTAAGAAGAAAGGGGTGAAAAATGCCTGACTGTCACTGATGAATGACCTTGATTGAACTTTTTGAAATTGTTAACAGGTGTACATTAATTATAATTAAGCGTCATAAAAGCACAGACACCTTTGTAAATTACCGTATTGACAATAGTAATTACTGTAAAAACAGTTTGAAAAGATCAGTTAACTATTGAGAGGAAATGACCTGAATGAGGTCACCGTTCTGCGAAACTTCGAAATTTTGGCCTCGCGACTTTTCAATACATATTTTGATTTAAAATTAGAAATTTTTGATGTCTGTTTGACCCCTTTTATTTCTATGGAAGTCTTTTGCATTGGATTTCCTGGCAAATAATAAATTATAACTGTAGCTCTTGATACAAAATTACTAGAATCATGAATTTTCTGAAGATAAGAGAACTACATGTACCAGTAAATGATACATTTTTCACTTATCTACAGTCTTTTGAAGATATTTGAGAATCTGTTTAAAATTTAAAAAAGTAATACCAGTAAATTGTTAGATCATTGTACTACAAAAGATAATGAATGCCCAATAAAGATGAGATATTTTTGTTGTTTTATTGAAGAAGTGACAGTATTATCTTTGTTATATTGTCTTACCTACAAAGTGGATCATGAATTCTTGTAATAAGGATTGCTTTACCACCACATTTCATACAAACTCTGGATTTTCTGGAAAAAAAAAACAATAATTCTTTCAAAAGGATTACTGATTAACTTTTTTTGGTCTATCATATCATAGACTAACTTTTTCTTTTCTACTTTGACGTTATAAAGAGGAATTCCTCTGTTTCAGATGTTAAAACAACCACTAGAATTTAATTATAAGGATTTTAAAGGGTTTTTTCGTTATTATGTGACTCAATCTTTAGTTTATTTTCTAGTTACACAATGGCCATGGTCATCTGAAAAAGATAACACAGAAAAACTGAAGATTGAATCACATAAAAACTAAATAACCCTCTACAATTACTGTAATAATTATTTTGTTTTCGGTCTATTCAAAACGTCTTATCATATCATAGATTAAATTTTTCTTTTCTTCTATAATGTCATATAGAGGAATCCGTCTGTTTTAGATGTTAAAACAACCACTGGAATTAAATAAGGATTGAGTGTAATTTTGTTTTCGGTCTACTCAAAATAATCTCAACCTGCCACCTGGGTTACTTAGTGTGCCCCAGGAGACTAAAAAAACAATTTAAAAAAAAAAAAAACAAAACAGTCAATCTTAACACATAAAGTTCCCTGCATTCTAAATCCATATCAATATTCCATTTTTTTGCAAATACTAATTCCAAGAGTTTTTACAAAATGTACCTTAATGTTTTAACATACACATGAATATGAAAATTTTCTTAATATATTGTATATTGGTATAAATTATAACATTCTCCTTATTTCATGGTTATTTACTACTTCCAATAATTATTTTATTCATTAAAAATTTAATTTGAATTGTAACAGAAAATTTGATTAGTTGTGAATGGTTAAGCAAGTTGAATTATACTGTATAATCTATTTTGGGTACTGTGACGTCACCAATGTATTATTTCCAAAGTTTGTGATTTAAATAGTTTATTAAATCATTCTAGCTGCAATTTTGGATCAGAAATTTTTTGAAAAGTAAATTATATGGATTTTTATAAAGATTATTTATCGTTTCAAACTTTGGATAGTTTACCCTTAAAAACATAAACCCCTTTGCCTTTTATGAAGCTTAAACTGCCTCAAAGTAGGTTATATCGTATAACCTTATCAAAATTTAAAACAATCCTTAAATAATTCCCTATTTTTGAGAAAATGTATCTTACATGTATATAAATGTAAATCACTGACACTATATATTTTGCAATGATAAATTTTTAATACTGAATTATAGCAAAGTTTAATTTCTCATTACCTTTAAATTAGAAGTTAAAAATAACAATGATGATATTTTAATGTGTACACTTTAAGGTGAGACGTTACTAAATAACAATGTCTTACTTTTGTATAAGAAAGTGCATCGTAATATTAACTTTTTTATAGGGCTTATGGACCATTTTAGACAAATATTTAGCTCTCAAAACGTCAATTTTAGGGTGCATTTTAACATAATATTTGTAGATCTTACTTTGCTGAAAATTTTTCCTGTTACAGTTTGTCTTTATCTATAATAATATTCAAGCTAATAACCTAAAACTGCAAATTTGCCTAAAAGTTAACAATTCAGGGGCAATAACACAAAAATGGGTTGACCGATTCATCTGAAAATTTCATGACAGGTAGATCTTGACCTCATAAACATTTTTACTACTTGTCAATTTTGCCCTAACTGCTTTAGTTTTCTAGATATGAGCCAAAAAGTGCATTTTCACCTATGTTCTATTTTTAGCCAGGGCAGCCATGTTTCTCGATGGACAAGAAAATAAACACAAAATTTATACTAGATACCCTAAGTATCTATCAGCCTAAGTTTGGCTGAAATTGATTCTGTAGTTTCAGAGGAGGAGATTTTTAAAGTTTGCAAAGATGACGAAAAAAATTTGAAAAATGGTCTTTAAAGGGCAAAAACTCCTATAAGGGGTCAATTGACGATTTTGTTCATGTGACTTATTTGTAGATCTTACTTTGCTGAACATTTTTGTTGTTTACAGTTTGTCTTTATCCATAATAATATTCAAGATAATAATCTAAAACTGCAAAATTTCCTTAAATCTAACAATTCAGGGGCAATAGCCCAACAAAGGGTTTACAAATTCATCTGAAAATTTCATTGCACGTAGATCTTGACCTGATTAACATTTTTATCCAATGTCAGTTTTGCTCTAAATGCTTTAGTTTTTGAGATATAAGCCAAAAACTGCAGTTTACCCCCTATGTTCTATTTTTAGCCATGGTGGCCATGTTTCTCGTCAGACAAGAAAATAAAACACAAAGTTTATTCTAGATACCCTATGATCATTCAGACTAAGAGTGTCTGTAATTGGTTCAGTGGTTTCAGAGGAGAAGATCTTTGAAAAAGTTTCGACGGACGGACGGACGACGGACGCCAAGTGATGGCAAAAGCTCACGTCCTTTTAGGACAGGTGAGTTAAAAACAAACACAACATAGAGGAAGAAAATACAAATCGGTTGGTATATAGAAAAGCATACCTTATGGATCATATTTGTTCATAAAACACGCACAAACTTCAACAACTTACTTGAAAATGACAATTACAATGTCCCAATTGTTGACGACATTATCTTAGCATACGTTACCGAAAAATCGCATACAACAACAGAATGATTTTATTATTAGAGCTTTGTACCACGCAAGTGACACATGTTTCTTACTTGCCTGTACAATATTCCATACTGCATGAATTCCATCAGTTACTTAGTATTTTACTTCGACTTTACTGAGGAAATAAAGCCATTGAACCTAAAACTGTGACCAAAAAATGACCAATGAATGTGGGAAAAAAATTTTTTACCATATAAAATGAACTTAGCAATATTCAAGAGAACCACGGCAAAAAAAATCTGATTCCAAGGTAAATGTAAGTGACCTAGTCAGACCTATATTTGAACTTTTACAGATAATTTTTTGTCAAGAAACCACGGTCTTGATGTGGATGAATTCTAAATTTCATTGTATCATAAACAAGGTATGGGATTAAATGTGATGAGATACGAGTGAAAACATATCAAGAAATTATAGATAAGAAGAAGAAAAGTTTTATTCATTACAATTCCATTTTGTTAAGAAAGAATGCATTTTAGATGGCATGCAAAGGTTTGTAGATTCACTAGCATCTTCTATGCTAGAAACAGTTAATCTACAATATTGTTTAGTTACCAGCAATCAGCGATGTGCAAAATATGAAAGAAAACATGAAGTCAAAGTAAAAACAAGATCTAGGGCTTTGCGGTATTCAAATTCATAATCGCACATTTATTTGGAAATCTACGTGGATAATGAAAACAAAAATAGATGCTAAGAAGATTTTTACAAATATATATCCAGGACTTGCACCAATGTTAGAATCATATATATATGTTTTGGGATGTATAGCTATAAATTTTTCACTTTATTGTTTCCAAAATGTGAACGGTTGTTACAGGTATTTGTGTTTTTAAGCAGTATCTCAAGCGACAGAATAACATAACGATGTTATGGACCCCATATTTCATTGATCAAATGTCTAAAAATTTAACATCAAAAGGTTCCATGGTTAAGAATAAAAAGATTAACCCCTTGTACAATTAAAGAGATGAGTGACTGCATGCAAATTTTTTTTTTTGCTGTTAGAATCCTTCTCAAGAGCGATACGAAAGTAAAACAGACGGGCGGTCACATTAAGAAGCCCATGGAATCGGAATATATCAATAATTTAACCAAAATATTATATTACTTGTTTTTTCTCTCAAAATTTCAAAGGACAATTTGACACATGAAGTAAACTGTGAACTCACTAATTGATACCCGGTTCCCCTATTGGATTCAATGGTTAAGTCCATGTTTAACCTAGGTTTTCTTGACGCTATTTTTATTTTTACTACATTTGTACTTAGACCATGGGACATCAAAGCACGGGAAAAAATGTTCGAAACTTTTATATGCAAAGTGATCTGACACCTCAACGCCTCATTCATTACAAAAAGACCATTTAACGACAGGGGAATACCTATACATTTGTACACTTGTAAAAATACAAGTCACAATCAAAGACGAGTATTTTAACAAGGGTATAGTTATTCACGGCCATTTTGTAACCAAGAATGCATGGTCAAAGGGAGATAACTCTTACGGCAACATCATATAGTAATGTATGAAGTTTCCTCATTTATTTGTCACTTAACATGATAACAGAACATATTAGGCCTAAAAATATTTCTGTGTTTCCTATAACTCAATTGACCTAAAATTTTTGACAAAAACTATATGTTTTTGGCAAAAATTCTGGCAAAAATCCAAAAACTGGTTTCTAAAACTCTGTCATATTTTAAATAGTTTAAGCAGAGAAAATAATTGGCCATTGCATCTGCCGGTAGCTCTGTGTTCACATTTCAATTTAAGCACTTAAATTGGTGATATTGGTTTTCATAATGATTAATCATAAAACTCATCATTTTAAAAAAATGAATGCTTCTTTTTTCAGTTTCACTGGAATGAAAAAGAGTTGACCAAACCACATTTTGTATTAAGTGAAGAAGTGTTTCATACTCAAAATGTGTGCATGGTCAATACTTTAGCTTTTAGTTCTTATCATTAAATTTGAAAACAATTTTACGTAATTATTTTCATGTATATGCATTCAAATTAATATGTAGGGATTTTTTCACTTAAATTCCTATGCCATATTGAAACATCAAAAGTGTGGTATCTTTTTTTCTGATATAAAATTCAAAGTATTTTTAAACGATAACCCCCTTTGTTGTCATTTTCAAGCATTGTGTGAGGTAAACACAAGATTTTGAATCTGCAGGGTCAGAGGAAATTCGGACTATATATTCCAAGTGGCTCATAAAATCACTGTAAATGGCATAGCTCAGTTTGTTTAGCAGTGGACTGCTGTGGGAAAGATCCTAGGTAAGTAATATATATGTAATTCGAAGAGGTACACATAAACAGCATGAATTTCGGAGGTAAAATCATATCCTTACACATTAAAATTGTAATGCCAACCTTTCTTATACTGTATTACTGACCAGTCTCACATTCAGATTTAATAGGTCAGGCATATTATTTAATGTTCCTGTGTTCACAGGAATCGGAAGTTCTATCAATAAAATTCTGTACATAATAAAGTCGATTATCAAGAAGCTCTATTGGAAGTCAACTTTTATTATTTACAGAATTTTATTGATACAATTTCCGATTCCTGTGGTGTGTTCGTATTCATGCTGTTTATGTGTACCTCTTCGAATTACATATATATTACTTACTGTATTTCTTTTGATTTTATAGGAATGTCAACATCTTCATCTTGTACAGAGCACATGGTAATGATTCAATCGTGATGAAATATCTTGTCAAGAGATATTATGTGTAGGGGACAGTAATATATAATAACTAAACAATATTGGTATAACTAAATTACCAAAGTCAAATGGTCCTTAAGGATTTCACTATTGTGTGTCTTTTTTCAAATTTGCAAGTAGTTTTTTGGGAATATTTCAAACATTTCTTTAAAATGAGAGTAAAAACTACCTTTTGTTTCCAATAGTCATAATGAATTATTTGTTTTTTCCACTGCTGAAATATCCCAAATATTTTACTAGAGCTGATTCACTGAATTTTGCATCACAAGACGTCACCACAAACAAATGTGACTTTTCAGAATATGTGCAAGTTCTGTTTCCGAAATTTTGATTCACGGTGACTTTTAAGATATACATAACTGATATTTTAATAGTAAAGAATAGTAATGAAGTCTGGAGTTTTTTTTTATCAAGAAATCAATATTGACGAAGTATGTGAGACACCCATTAAGTAGTTCACCGACTACTGTCATCACATGAAATATTGTCATACTACTGCATTATTGTTAGAAATAGATAATTGATAACCAAATAAAAAAGTTTAATTTTCTTCAAACAAATTACAGCTGTAAAGCAATAAATACACATATTAACAGTGTTAAAACCAAATTTCTTTCTTCAATGTCCTTTTCTCAGACATATTTCAGAAGTAAATTTTCTTCTTATAGTAAGATGTACAATGTTAAAATATTTTTTATGTAAATAATTAATTTAGTAGCACTTTTCTATTGTCATTTAAAGAATATTTTAAATGTTATTCCTTATTTTTGTAATCACTAAGTTAAATTGATGTAAATGTTTTCCAATTAGCTAAGAACCATATTTGGTCCACATATTCATCAGTTTGTGTTTATGTAGATTTGACATACAATTTATGATTCACCAAGTTTTTAAAAAAATTTTTTTATTAGCTTTTAACTCTTAGTGACTAAACAAGGGGTACACTGTTCACAGATTACAAATGTATTTAATTTACAACAAAGTTCTTTAATAATTTTCTGTTTATCTCATTAACTATAGGAGGCCTCAGCCAGGCCGAGTGGTCGAAGTAGTTTGCCATGACTACTAATGATCACTAGCCTGTCAACATTGTTGTGTGTTTGAATGTCACCTGTGGCAGGGTGTGTTCCACTCGGACCTTAATTGATAAGGATTGCCAATTTTTCTACCGAAGGTAGGCGCTTCTCTCTGGGTACTCCGGCTTCCTCCAGCAATAAAAACTGGCCACCTCAAAATAACTAAATGTGCTGAAAATGGCATAAAATCCCAACTAAACAAACACTAACTATAAGTCATTAAATTAGGTCATTTTATTTGTAGCTCAAGGACTTTGTACAAATTTTGAAAATAAAATTCATTCTTTTAGTTAGGTAAAATAACTTATTACCAGGGGATGTGCAACTGTAATATTTTGTAAATTTTATAAAGAAATATATATTTTTCAAAGGCATCATATTGATGCAGAAAAGATATATTTGTGGGTCAACCCATGTTTCCTTGTATGTGTGTATTACTACATTGTGATTGTACCATAAATGCTAACACTTGCCTCTTATTGTTTCATTACACATATAATTACTTTTGTCCATTTTTATTACCAATAGTTCACTTATCGCTTGTCCTAATTAAGTCTTTAGCTAAGTGTTGGATTACACTAACCACTTTTAGCTTCTATTGGTGCAGCTACCTCCTCCGTCTTAATGGCATGTAAGGCCATGTAATTTGGCCACTGGGTAAACTTATGTCAGCCGGAAAGTAGGAATTGTGAAAAGTATATCGTAAGTAATGTTTATTGCTTCTCAATAATCAATATGGTAAATTATAAATGTGCTTGAAATAATCATAAATATCAATACATATAATGGAATCACATTGGTTGTGAATATTTCCATGATCTTACAAAAATACTGTTTATATGACATTAAACTCCAATCAGTCATGAAAAAAACTTAAATTTTATACCTACATACACATAGTTATTAAATTATGATATGAAATATCCTAGGAGCCTGTATTGCTCATCTGAAGATCTGACAACCTTGTCATTATAAATTTATGACTACAAAAAGAGTTAAAAACTAGAGGCTTTCAGGAGCCTGAAATCATTTGCTGACTTAAAGCAGAATAAATTGTTTAACATGTGGCCGTCTGGAACATTGGATGGTGGTAATAGTTATCAGATATAATTCTAAAAGAGGACCACCTAAGGAATATTGCTACCAGGTTTTGCTTCAATTGGCTGTGGTTTCAGAGGAGACCTTTAAAGGAAAGTTTATGACGACTATGGATGCCAAGTGATGGCAATAGCTAAAAAAGATAAAGATAGCTTTGATCTGTATTTTGTTAAATTTGCAGATTATTTTTAAAAGCTTTCTGTGTTGATTTTTCTACATTTAGTAATAGATACAATATTACTCAAAGGTCCAGATCCTTGGTCACAATTATGAAAGCGAACTATTAGAAGACCAATTACAGAAGTTTTGTCTCAGCTTGTCAAGTGTTTCACAGTAGGAGATTATTTAATATTTTTTGGGGTAACTTTTTTATTTTTATTAATGGAGTATCACTTCAAATGATCAAATAAGATAACCATACAAAATTTGAGAAATTTGGGACAGTATTTGTGAAGATATGGCTGCAACAAAGCACTGAATTTGCGACAAATTCTATCATACATCCATTTATTCAGCTGGATACTATAAACCAGTCATCTGTTTATGTCTCAGTTGATGTCTTTGCTACCTTCAGAGATAATAATTATAGGCTTTCAACTCACTTTATATGAAAACTAAGGGCAATACATTACGGTAGGGGACATATAAAAATCCAAGTCAAAAACATATCTCTGATACATCATTGTTTGAAATCACTATCTTATGACTATGGTCTGCAATTAAAATTAGTTACATGTATCACCATCTGAACAATAACCAGAGCCCATTGATGCCTTATTTTATTCCTATTACCTAGAACCCACTGTATCCCATTGAGGCCTTCTCTTACAAGATGAAGCAATGGTTGAATTGCACAAAAGTTTTTTCCATGTCCTGAGGTGAAGGGGATTATATGAGACTGATGACAGCACTAAAAATATTTTAAGTATTTTATGAATGCTTTTAATTTGATAAAATCATTATTCCAATTATCTCTTATCCACGATAATTTAAACTTAAATGTTACTGTACTTACCACTAATTTAGTAAAACTTTTTCAAAAACTAACATTTACAATAAAGGTTTAAGTAAATAATTAAAGAACCTTTCAAGCTAAGAAATCTAATTCTATAATAAATGTACATGTATACAAAAATAATTCATCTGCAAAAAAATAAGAATATTCTACTTAACATATATACATGGTACACAAAACAGCAATAATAAATGTATCAGTTGTTAATGAATTAACATGAGTATATATGTAATATTTACATTTACCAATAATCAACAAAAACATATTAATATCAATGCCCCAACAATGAATGAATATTCATAAGGATTATTCAAATCAAAATCACAAAACATGCATTCTTCCTGGAAATGTTTATCAAGTACTACATGTATTTAAATTTTATTCACAACATCCTTTAATATGTATGGATAACCAGAAACATTTTCTATATATAAACATGTATCCTATACTTCAGGAAAAACAAGCTGGAAAAAGTTTGTAGTTTTGTAGTACATTTGTAATGAGTGCAAATTTTGGTGAAGATATGAGGACTATAGTCAAACTATTTTTAGATGTTCCTAAACAATTGATTTCAATTTTGGCTTAGTTTATTGTGCATATTCTAAAGTTTAGGTCATTATTATACTTTTATTATACAAAATTTACTGGTTTTTTAATAGACACTAAAGTATGGAAAAATGAATTTAGCTGTGTTCCACTACTAGAATCTCCACAAAATATCAAAAACACCTTTTCAGCACAAAAATGTTAATTTTTCGATTTCCTTGTTATAAAAATCACAAATTTAAGGAAACTAGCATACTTATAGAAGAAGGATTGGAAATGCTGGATTCATGAATTGAGCACTGAGCATCAAAAATATTATGTAAATTGGATGATGACAGTTTTGGTAATTTTAGACACAATTTAAGGATAATTTAGATCAGCAGGATTTAAAATTCTTGATATAAAAGTCAGTAACAACTTTTGTTCAATGTGGACAATTCCTATAAATCTTTAATTAAGGGTTATTTAAAAGTTTGAACATTTTTTCAAGCATAAGTGGTGTGAAGGCAGGATGTGATGTTAACAAAAACTGGATCTGATTTTTGAAAATAGTGAAAGCAAAAACAGTTCCCGAAAAAGAGCACAAAATTTTACAAAAAAATATACCAGATTAACAAGTACATATGTAATATGTAAATTTAGAACAAGTAAATGTATCAATATTTCTTTTGACCAAAAATCACAGATTCACAGAAGCATAATACATTTTGCCTACAGTTATAATAAAGTCTATTCACTGTCCAGAGTCTGACTGATTTATGTTAGAATTGAACATGTTTTGTTTTGGTCATTACAGTATTTAAATCTGCACTACAATTTTCTGGTTTATTAACCAACTAAAGTACATTATTGCCAAAAATGACTGTTTATCATAAACCCAACCAGGCTTAATACAGACAAACTGGGCCATTAGAGAAATAGGGCAAATATCAAATATGGAAAGCTGAGTGGTGTAGCCTTGTTGTATATAATATGCATTTTTAGCATACTGAACTACAAGTTGACTTATATCTATTGCATTTCAAACCTTTAAGCATAATGATTCTTTATTACCGCTCAAAAAAAACTGTAACCTACCGTTACAAAAACATCTACAGAAAACATGTTTTTACTATGATGTAATAAACTGAAAGCGGAAGTAAGAAAATCTTGTACTGGACCTATCCAATACAGCTTTTTTCTGTATTGGCCCAGGGTTGAAAGTTGTATTAAAATCAGCGGGTCTGCCTCATCATCATGCGTATGACACATGCCAATTTTACAATATTAGGGCGGAGATGGTTAATAAAAGTATCATGAAATTGGTGGTTTTATATGGCCCTTATTATAGAGGGCCATTATTACAGACCTCAAGCATATTACAGGGTCATTATAAAAACACCCATTCATTAATACTAAATTCTGAAATTCCACATTTTCAGCCATGAACAACATCAATAAGAAATAAATTGCTGAAATGACAATTTCCAATGTGATGACAGAGAATGTTCAGAGAGAAAGTTTTAAATGAATATAAATAGCACTATAAGTCTGCACCAATTAAGATTCTTCTCAAACTCAAGAACCAATAACACGACAGCTAATACTATACCAACCACTTCAATTATACACCCAATATTACTGGTATTTTTTATCAAAAGATAAACTGAGTAACACGAAGAAAAATATTTGTAAAACCCTAAAATAAGTATACATTATACATGTTAATATTCTAAGTTATATACATAACATAATAACTCATGAAACAATTATCAACAAGATGTGTGTATATCTCAGTTACAAAGTACAGTATAATAGTATATAATTTTATGTTAATATTTCTATAGGTACATTTTTATTTCATCTGGTGTGTTTAATGTATTAAGATTTTTTTTATTTTAAATACATGAAGACAAACAGCTAATTAGTCTCCAAGCCCATCCACCCTACAATAATAAAAGCATTAAACAACAGCATAATTTAATTTGTTAGTGTAATATGAGTGTTTACTTGAGGTAACGTAATTTAAAAATTGTATTAAAAATTTTAAAGAAAAATGAAATTTTCCAACATGTATGGAATAATAATTAAACTAAATTAATTTTTTTATATTTTATTTTCCTGAAAAAAATTTGGTACCTTACACTGTTTACTGTATTTTGATTTTTTTCTGTTTTCTCATTTCACTAACCATACAGTTCTTAACAAACCATTTAGTGAACTATAATGGTTCATTAATAATTACAAATGTACCCTTTAAGAAATTAACTCTATTATGAAGTACATGTAATGAATCATCTAATTTAATTTAGATTGAAATTGTTCACTTTAAAAAAAGAATGAGTGTTGGTGTCCTTTATCTTAAAACTAACCTTTACTTCTTGACTACACTGTAGTATTTAAAAGTTAAACGTGGTTATCACTAATCTTTGCAGCAGTTTACTACAAAAGTCTTAAATTTTCTGTCTGATCTACAAATGGACATGTACCAATCTGATGCACTTAAACTAAATCAAAAATTAACTAGAAATACTGTGAGCAAAGCTCACTTATTGATACCCCCGCACACCCTATCACAAGGTATGGCAAAGCCAATATTTTGCTATGGAAAACCCAAAAAGTTGGTCAGATCAAAATCTAAAATAGGAGGTGCACTATGGCATCATGTGATTAAGATTCTCTGAAAGTCTCATGAAATTCCCTTTACTGGTTTAGGAGGAGTTGCAGATGGCATACTGGTACCCCCTATCACAAGGAATGGCAAGGTCCATGTTTTGGTATGGGAAACCCCAAATGTTGGTCAGATCAAAATCTAAAACAGAAGGTGCACTATAGCACCATGTAAAAAAAGATTCTCTTAAAGTTTCATCAAATTCCATTCAGTGGTTTAGGAGGAGTTGTGGATGGCATACTGGAACCCCCTATCACAATGAATGGCAATGTCCAGGTGTTGGTATGGGAAACCCCAAATGTTGGTCAGATCAAGATCTAAAATAGGAGGTGCACTACAGCATCATGTAATAAAGATCTTCTAAAAGTTTCATGAAATTCCATTCAGTGGTTTAGGAGGAGTTGTGGATGGCATCATGGTACCCCTATCACAATGAATGTCAAAGTTCATGTTTTGGTATGGGTAACCCCAAATATTCATCAGATCAAAATCTAAAATAGGAGGTGCACTATGGCATCATATAATAAAGATCCTCTGAAAGTTTCATCAAATTCCATTCAGTGGTTTAGGAGGAGTTGCGGATGGCATCATGGTACCCCTATCACAATGAATGTCAAAGTCCATATTTTGGTATGGGTAACCCCAAATATTCATCAGATCAAAATCTAAAATAGGAGGTGCACTATGGCATCATGTATTAAAGATCCTCTGAAAGTTTCATCAAATTCCATACAGTGGTTTAGGAGGAGTTGCGGATGGCATCATGGTACCCCTATCACAATGAACGTCAAAGTCCATGTTTTGGTATTGGTAACCCCAAATATTCATCAGATCAAAATCTAAAATAGGAGGTGCACTATGGCATCATGTATTAAAGATCCTCTGAAAGTTTCATCAAATTCCAAACAGTGGTTTAGGAGGAGTTGTGGATGGCATCATGGTACCCCCTATCACACTGAAAGTCATGTTTTTCTATGGGAAACCCCAAAAATTGGTCCGATCAAATTCTAAAATAGGAGGTGCACAATGCCATCATGGGATGAAGATTCTATGAAAGTTTCATCAAATTCCATTCAGTAGTTTAGGAGGAGTTGCGGATACAAAGGTCGGACGAACGGACGGACACAACGAATACTATATACCCCGCTTTTTTCAAAAGCGGGGGTATAATAATATAATTTGTTATTCACTTGTATGTAGATACATATACAAAATAATTATTTTCATGTGTGTTTTTACTGGCCCTTTATATGACAAATAAAAAAATTCACTCATGTGCTTAATACATGTACATTTTATAATGCACAAGATAATGTTTAACTGTGTTTTAATTACTGGTAAGCATATCATTTGGTAAAAGACCATTAAAATTTATATAAAATGTATAATGAAAAATGTATTGTTACTAATGAAAAAGAAAAGCTTTCAACTATGTAAAATCTGAAACTATCTTCAATAATAGCATACATGTAACTTAAAAGTGTCTACCCTGAATTGTCAACACTAAAAATAGTGGCAAAATGTCTACTCAGTTCCAAATTTCATTCAGACATAATAATAAATATTTTGGAAAAAATACTATTTTTCTTAAATAAATTTCCCATGATAAAACTTTTCAATTTGTTGACCATGATAATACTCATCTTGACTTGCAGTACAATGTACAAAAAATAAATATCTACCTAATATCCTGTAAAATATTTTTACCAGGAACTGAGGTACTGTAGTATTTCTTATCTATGAAATAAAGAAATAAACTACATTGTCTTTTTTTAATAAAAACCCAAACAGGGCTATGCCAGCTGATAATGAAAACTGTAGGTACTTAATCAATGTTGTTCACTTATCTTAATCTTTACACGTTTTTCTAAAGAAACTGCTTTATTTATTAAACCAAAAAATGAATGATCATGGAATATGTATGTACCCCGGTATATCTACCAACAAATGGAAAACTACACAATTGAAATTATTAAACAATAATGTACATATACAAAAAAAACACAAAATAATGCTTTGTTGGACTATAATTCATAATGAAGAAACTGTTTCAGCTTGGTAGGCAGTGGAAGATTAGATATATCCTTCTTTATAATCAGTTGCAATATTCTGTTACGACAAGCATTCTGTAATGTTGATACTAAAAAAAAAACAACATAATAATTCTTTAAAAATTCATATAATCATTATTTTACATGTACTTTTAAGATTAATATTCTAACAGACAATGTATAAAACTACATGTATATATAAAAGTTTTGCTTAGTCTCATTCATGTCCTGTCTTTTAATAGTTCTAATTGTTCAAACTGCAACCAGCCATTAGAATTGGAAAAAAAGGACATTAGTTAAACTAATGTTCACCTGTTCTTCCCGTTGGCAGACAAGTAAGGTTATAGTGTTAGGCTTTTGTTTATATATGGAAATATGGATAAAAAAGGTCAATTTCTACATGGTATCTGACATAGCTTATTTATGATACATCACATGTAAATCTGATTATTTTCTTAAATAACTCTCAGTTTTAAATTTTTTTTATGAATCTAACAGACTCTCAAAAACTGAAAAAACTCTGATAAAATATCTCCAACACCAATATTATACCTACCACCATACAACTGGATAATTCGAACTTGTTTTGTAGTACCATACACATCCACAACTGCATGTAATGCTCCATTGTTGTAAGGGATATTTCGTACACAGGGGCCCTGATCTTCACCGTTAATTATAAAATGCATTTCTGCAGAATTTCCAACAACTGTATACATGATACCTATACGACTTCCAACATCTGTTGGGAGAACATTGTCCTTCTGAGAAGCACTAAGAGAGTCTCCATGTCTGTTTTGTAGATTAAGTTTATCAAATGGTAATAACAGACTTCGACTAAAGGAGCCTCTTGGAGTATGAATTACATCTGTGTCTCCTAATACTGACTGATATGGCATACCTTCCTCTTCTCCATCATGATCATACACTTTGTTGTGAGATTTTGTCACTGCAAAGATCCATGACTTGCCCATGTTGTGTAAGTCTGGCAGAGCATATTGGGGGAGTTCAAATTTATCAGCAGGATTGAATTGTGTTAATCCTATTCTCATATGTCCACTCCATCCACGTTCATTCTTTTCTATCTCTACTAAAAATATTTCACCAGGTTGCAAATGTTTTTCACTAAATGTCAATGCATGTGCAAAGCTTGTCTCTCTCAAGGCAACCATGTTGTCATGATATAGGCGAATATTTTGCCCATGATAGGGATGGAACCTTGTCACTGCCATTGTGTCACCACCTGGAAAATTTACAGTACAATATAAAGATGTCAGTTTAAAGTCTCTCTAATATTAGATTGCAATGCTTATCCGATAAAAAAAAAACAAAAAAGACAATAAAAATCTCACATTTTGATGTTTGGTGTATTTGATACAAAATTAACTTAGGTAGTTTGTGGTATATCGGTATACGGATATTAATTACAGTACAAGGGACCGTGCTGGGCTTTGACAATGTCGCAAAATGCTATTTTTTATTCAATCTGGCGACAGAGTTTTTCAATCTTTTAAAAAAAAAAATCTGACCCAAATGTGAAAACATTTTAAAATGGTGACTAAGAAACATAATTTGTCAGTTTTATATAATTATCTATGATAATTGAACAGTTTACATCAGGCTAATAAACACAGCAGGTGTTTCAACAGTAAACAGTAAACAAACACATAATTAATAACTCCCACATGCTGAGATCGTTTACACTTGACTGCTCAATTGACCGACCACCCTCTGAGGATTATTCAATTTATCATGTTTATACATTAAGGTAATATTTATATTACCAAAATTTTTATTAAGTAATTTTATTAGTCATGAAAATAACAGGTGTTTAAAAGCATTATATCATAAAAATTTCCAATCAGCAAAGATTGCGATGTCACTTCCAGTTTAACATCAACAAACACGTGGAACAATCGATGTTTTATTAGGCTTCCCATCAAAATAAAGGTCATTTCAGAAAAAAGTAACTGTCATTAAAACTTTATTTCATCAAAAATACTTTTCAAGTCATGTTATTTCAAATAGTAATGAATAAAAGAACAATCATGTATGTTTCAAGACGGGGGAGGCTGACTTGGCGAACAAATTTTGAAACTGGTGACGAAAATGATGTTATGCTTTGGCAATTTTTTGGGCGACAAGTATTTGAATGCCAGCGCGACTCCAGAATTAAATTTGCTTTATATTTTGAAATAATAGATTTAAATATATATATTAATCATCGTATACAAGTATCATTCTTTTACCAGTGTTTTGAAGCACCAGAATTTATTCATTAAGAGTCTTTTAGTGCAGAAATACAAATTTTCCCTAAGGATGCAAGTTTATTATTCAAATATTAGAAAATGCATGGTTTTAGCTATTGTTGTTATTAGCACTCTTTTTTAATAATAATAAATAAAGGGCTTTGCTAAGTGCAGCATGATACGACTGCAACATGTTTTTTTGGCAAATTTAACCTTGTATCTCAAGAACTGTAAAAGATAGTAAAATTTTGATGACATACTTCTTAATTAGAAGAAAAAATCTCAACTGAAATCGGATGAAAAATAAATTTATTATGTTTCCTCCAAAATTTTGACCCCTTGTATTTCAGAAACAATCTTGGTCGTACAATGAAAGAATATAATTCATTCAGTATTAACAGGACTTGCACTTTTATTTCTAAAAAGTAAATAAAATAACAATAAAACTTATATAATGCTTTAAAGGATTTGTTTGTTTCTTTGGTTTTAAGCCGTTTTCAGCACATTTGGCTATTTCACGGCGGCAAGTTTTTATTGTTGGAGGAAGCCAGAGTACCTGGAGAGAACCACCAACCTTCGGTAGGAAATTGGCAATGTTTGTCAATTAAGATCGGAGTCAAACACACCCTGTCACAGGTGAGATTCAACTCACAACCTCAGTTTTGACAGGCTAGTGATCATTAGTAGTCATGACGAACTAAGTAACCTAGACCACTCATCCATTGATGCCCTATCCTTTAAAGGAAAAAACATATAGTTGTGCTTTGACATTTTTAGACGTTTCCCTAACACATTCTGGCCCTGATCACCAATTATTGATTAACTGTCCTTTTGCAGGACCAACAAGGAACAACTTATGGTTAATCAATAATGGAGTAGAATTATCACTGTTTTGTTTGGAATACAAAACTATAATGTGGCATGAAAATTAAGTCACATATTTCTTTCCCTTTCAACTGATATCTTTTTACCAAAGGAAATGCCAAACCTGGGATTAATCCATTATCTATGTTTATAGTACTGGGCACAGAGATGGCAGTCTATAAAAACACCGCAAAGGACCTCCTTTGTGCACAAAAGAGCACAAAGGAGCACAAAGGACCACAAAGGAGTACGATAAGTGCACAAAGGACCTGAAATTGTTTATTAAATGGGGGGGAAAGGCATTTCTCACGAAAAAAATATTGATTTTTATTAAAATACTCGAGTTAAGTCGGTATAAAGTTGAAGATTTACGAAACCGTGTTCCGTAACCGGTACGGATATGCATAAGATTACGGCCATTTTCGATAAGATGTTAGTATACCTATAATTTTATATTGAAAAGTATTGAGAAAACATGAACATATAAATAAAGACTGGACATTAAACCAGAGAGAAAAAATTTAGCTAACACTGTTTGTAAAGATTTCAATTTCACAATTAATAAGTTATGTATAATGATGACTTGATTGCGCTTGGGATGAACAAAGTGTTATATATTCTTTACAGTTAATTATCAGCGTTCAAAGACCGTCTTTAAAAACAATAACATTGTTGAAAAAAAATTTATATGTATTAATATATTAAAAAAAAAACACAAAAAAGACTTCAGACATATGCAAAATATACAAGTTTTCTAAATATAGATCTTACAAGCGGCGATCAAAGACGTCGTCTATTGAAGTTAAAAAAATGAGAAATATAAACCATTTTACTCAAAATCTTATCAGAAATAAAATAATATAAAATAAGAGAGTTCTTCAGGATATACACGGGATAACAGTAAGCCACCATCCATCATATGTTACACGTCTGAGCAGATAGCTGACATAAAATCACACTTGCAAGCTGATCCTAGTACAGTCAATTTAGGTTCAGTTTTTGTGACAAACTTTGTTTATAAAAACAAAAAGGTCATTTCGAAGTCAACCCGTGACCATCCAATATTCATTGGGCCAGTGTTTTTCCATTGGGACGGTTCCATGGAGACTTACCACACTTTCTTTTCACACTTCAAAGCTCGGATACTAATGGTGGTGCAATGTTTCAACGTCAAACTTGGTAGCGACGATGAAGGTGGTTTGACAGACCTTTGCATTAGACAGCGTTTTTTCAAAGCCGGACAGATTACTCTGCACAAAGCACATAAAAGACAATGTAACAGATTACATAAAAAAACAAGCTGCCTCTAACATCTAATCAAAGATCGCAGAGTGTGTCTGACATTTTTAACGACAATGGCATAGCAACAGCTGATGACTCATAGATTTCGACACCAATTCCAATGAACTTTGTAACAGCTTTCCGTGTTTTGCCAATTATTATGAGATAAGACTTAAAAACCGCTTGTTCAATTATGTTAATCAACCCTATCGCAAATATGACTCTAACAGACTCTGGACAAACAATAACTGTGAGTCCATGAACCACCGGTTTAAGGTAGCATTGAACTGGAAACCACATCAATTACCAGAACTTTTAAATAAAATATACAATGTGATACAACTTCACCACACAGATTTAAGGCGCAGTATAGTTGGAAACGGCAATTATGAACTTTTCGGAAATTTCAAAAAACACAGAATACAACATTCCAAATGGCACAGTCTTTCCCAAATTGAAAAAGAAGTGCTTTACCGAAAGCTTGCCAGCGACAAAAAGTTTAGTGACAATATGTTAAGAGCAGCAAATGGTTTTGCGATACCAAAAGTTAAACGTCTCGCCAAGAAGCCTGGTCAATGTCACCGGCCAAGGACAGCTGCAGTGAGGACAAAACCAAAATTTTAAATGTTATTGTTAAATCATATGTATTTATTTATCATGTTTATTTAATCTTAATAAATCATAATTGGAAATATAAAGTTTTGACTTTTTTGTTATAATGCAAGTATTCTTACTTCACTTAAAGATATTATCATACGTAAGAAAACAAAGTGATGATATATGAGACAAAAAAAAACAACAACACATTGCTATCCTATATAATTTTCTCAGTTTTGGTAATGCTTTACCCTTGAAAAATTACAACAATAAGATACCAAGAATAATAATAATTGATGTTTTTATCAGTTATGTTACATTTTAACTATTTAAAAATTCACATACATGAACTATCATTTAACCCCGATATAAAGTCGGTTCCAAACCGATACCAGTGAAAACTACAAATCGTACATTATTAAAATCGCAATTTTTATTGAAATTGTTTTTTTTTTTACATTTTTCTTCATGAATTGGGCTATTCCAGAAATAATCCATCCCCCCCTTATGGAAGACATGTTTGTTTTTTTTTTAATTCCATGGAATTTTTCTTAAGACACCAAGAAAAATACTGGAAATGATTTTGCTGATGGAAAAAAATAAGTACGGAAATTTCTAAACAAGGGTTTAACTTTCTGGAAATTATTGAAACTTTTTTTTTACCTATGGAAGACATTATAACCACTCAAGAAATTCCATGGATTTTTTTTCCAATCCTAATTAATTATCTGGAAATTTATTCAATACAAGTACATTTGTTTATATTTTAAATTGTATTTGTGTTGTGATGCAACCTAGGTCCTAGCTAAACATGTACTGTTTAATCTTGTATCATACTGTTACCAAGGCACCCCTAATAATTACCATGTAATGAGTGAAAGAGATTAACAGGCTGGAAAATGTCACCATTTCATGCTCCATTATATATGAAAAGGGCAAGAAATTCAGATTAATTAATATATCTTTAGGTTGGAAATTATCACTTACTTGTAATGAATTGATTATATCTTAAGTGTCTGAAACTAATCAGATGTCAATATTTATTTTTGATGTGGTTAAACCACAGTCATAAATGCATCAGATAAACACTCATTCTGGAGTCTTCATAAGGGTGTTCCCACTGATCCTAGCTTATAAGCATTATTTGACATTTGCAATTAATTAGCATTCAAAAGTTAGTATACATGAAACAACATACAAATGATAAAGAGGAAATGGCAATGTAACTTTTTAAGTTTTTCATTTATACACAACTGAAAGTGTAAATTTCATCAAGATTTACATAGTGAAAATTGAAATACATATAAGGGGATACATTATTCAAGGTATACAGGAAATTAGTCTTTTATAAGATATAAAAAATTTATTGGAAAGTGTTGCTACCACATGAGTTTTTGGTGGAAAAATGTTGCTTATCAGGTTTTATAACTGGTTTAATATAAAATAAGTAAAATAGAATATATATATATCATTCTTTTAAACAGTTATATTGCTGGGGTATTTGATGTCTCAGCTGCACACCCCTACCAAAGAAAAATCGAAGCCTAAGTGCTGTCTCATCACTCACTGTCCAAAGGTTTTTGTTCCAAAAAGCAGATTTAATAAATTATTTCTAATATAACCTCATTAGTACTTTTCAGTGCATAGATGATGAAAGTTTTTAACGACCATGACTGGCTATACATCCCTTGCACAGTCGGTGTGAATAGATATTTAACCAAACTGCATTTTATATCCCTAGTAAGAAGCCCAGAAATTCAGCTGTGTTTCATATTGGTTTTTTGGTTTTTTTTTGTTTTATTGCTTTGTATAAAAATTAGGCCACTATTTTTCTCGTTTGAATGGTCAAAACACTGGTAATATAATTCTGGGCCCTTAATAACTTGCTAAAGGCAGTGTGAGCCAAAGCTCTGCATTGAAGCAATACTATTACCTACAATTGTTTACACCAACAGTATTTGGTCTTGCATTGAGAGTTGTCTCATTGGCAATCATACCACATCTTCTTATTTTGATAATGATACATGTAACTGTATATCGTAATAACAGTGTACAAGTAAACGAAGTTCAACTTCAGCATGTTTAAATATAAGAGTTGTATAAGTTTCATATGGTTTATAATAAAAAAGAGCTGCTAAATATATAATACAGTGTAAACAATATGTCATATAATTTGGTTACAACAGATATCTCTGAATATCAAGCAATTGTAAAAAGTTATTTGATAAATTATGATGAGGACAAATTATTTGTTTTATCTCAAGAACATTGGATCTAATCTCCTGCTTGATAAATTAAATAAGATAAAGTGAAATTTTTAAATTCATCCAAAACAAATTATATTAGCTATTTCCAGATTATTAACAGTATCACCATGTACACAAAAACCAACTACACCAACATTATATTTACATTTTGTATGGCTTGAATTATTCCAAATATGATAATGATATTCTGCAAAATTCATTGCAAGTATAAAAACATAAGAGCATATTGTCCCAATTAGGAAAAAATTATCTAAATTTCAAATTTTTAAATGTTAAATTTATTGCATTTTTACACTTTTTTTCTCATTTAAACCTGTAGTGTGGTTTCGGATAAAAATTGCACCATGAATAAAAAAATATTTGGGTTGTTTAAAAGATTACGTATATTTAACCCAGGGTAGATGATTTCAAGCAACTGTTTTGAGACTATTAAAGACCTTGAGGTTTATGCAGATAAAATTTAAAGGTCATTAAAAAACATCAGTATTTTCCCTATTGGGCAGAGAAAGATAAAAATTAATTTCAACTATAAACTGTAGTTATTTTGGACAACATCATACTTATTGTTCTATTTTCAATGCATTAAAAAACAGAGACACTATACATGTACATGTATGACAGGAATAAGCAGGAGTTAACTTCTTTTCAAAATTTTGAAATAACTCATCATTACCTTTTTAAGTATAACCTGTTTTTTATAATATTTTTATGTTTTGAAATGAATTTCAGGTCCTTTGTGCTCTTATGAAACTCCTTTGTGCACAAAGGAGGTCCTTTGCGGTGTTTTTAGAGACCCCTGAGACTGTTGCTATTTCCATTGGTACTAGTAGTAGTGGTAGTTAGAGACTGTAAAACCTAATACTAGATACAGAGGCAGAGCAATAATGCAATGCCGAAATATGCTCATAAACAGTGGTCATGTAAATTCTGTATTGCTACATTCGTATGCATTTGAAGCCAAACTGCCTTACCAAACATAATCTACTATTTTGACAAATTGTCCTCGTACTTGACCTATGAGATTTTCAGCTCATTTTTGTTGTAAAATGAATATGGTGAAAATGGGACCTTGACCGCTTTTTAAATACTTCAGACTTTTCGTAGTTATGAAGATAAAATCTGAGTATTCCGAAAATTTTGACGGTAAAACTTGATTTGTAAGCGACAAATTCATTGGATAAAGCTAAAATTTTAACCAATAAAAAGCTTGTTAACGTAATGTATATGTCTTGCCGGCAAAAACAGAATCATGTAAAAAGCCTAAATTGAAAGTATGTTCGTTACACGCCATATACCAACAGAACATCAGGACTTAATCCACGATGTTTCTTACGATTTTCATGGCAGACGAATGGCAACTTGCTCAACTGACCAGAGTGTGAAGGTAGAAAATTTATGTTTTACCACTTTGCCTTTGGCCTTTGCCTGTGGTTTTTTCCTATAACTTAATGACCTGGTTCCGAGGTCAGCTATACTTTGTGAAGACGCGTCGTCCATGGTTTTTCGGAAATAAATACATGTTGATAGTTATTATAATTTGTAAATGTATTGTGCTGTATTTACATTATTTGTCATGTTTTATATGTTATACACATGGAATACAGGGTAACACGAATGACCGAATGACGCAGTCATTTTCCGAATAACACCTGGAATGACCGAATGACACCTGAAATTTTAATTTTAGCACATATTGGTGACTTTTAAACATTGTTTAATAAATAATATTACATTATAAGTTTTTATGATATATCATAAAAATGTTTTATAGAAGCAGGTAAGTTCATATAGATGTCATTATAAATTTGGCGGATATATCAAACCGGTCCTACTAAAAGAAGCCTGCCAAGGTAAATGAAGCCTGCAGAAGCCTGCAAAAGCCTGCAGGTTAATGGCTATAGGTACGTTGAATATTTTTACATATTATGGTAGATGAAAGTATATTATTTGAAAATATCGAAAAAAAAATGATTTTGATAAGTTTTTCGACTCTTAATCGATGATTTTCTATTGTCGTATTTGAAGCCTGCAAGAATGCGACGCCATCTTGTTTTACCTGAGATTCGAGTTGACATGTATAGTTAATTAGCCAATGTATATTGTAAAATAAACAATTTTAACTAAATAATCACATATTAACATTTTTATATAATTATTAAAAGAAATAACTATACTTATATAAACTAAAAACAACTTGAAATATTCTCACTTAAATAAACAATTTAATTAATATAATTTAATCACACAATCATAGCTTTGAACTATACTAAGTAGTGAACTGGCTTCACTTATTAGGATTAATTATCATTTTAATGTTTTCATTATGTTTTAATTACAGCTCTTAATGGGCTATATGATAATAAAATATTAGTAGCTAATTTATAGTAGTAGCTTTTTTTGTTTCAAATTATTTTTATTTGTTACATTTTTTCCAAATAGTAGCTGATTGTTTTATGTAAATATTTTGTGTATATATTTTGTTTAATATTCTTTATTTTTCACTTTTCGTAGTTTTATTTATTTATTGCTTTAAAATGTCATTCCCTTGTGGAACTTGTTTTTTTTAGTGTGACGGGGATAAGAACATTGCTTGTGATAACTGCAATAAGTGGTTTCATCAGAATTGTGAAAATATCACAAACACTAATTTTTCATTTTTGAGAAAATCTTAACTTTCAATCATTTGTTCAGGCTGCTGTTTAGATAGCTTTGGAAATTTTGATTTTTTAGCAGGTTTGAAGAGGTTAAACAACAACGGAAATTCCGTTGAAGCTGCCAAATTGGAGCTTATTCTATCCATATTTTTGTCAAAAACACTGTTTCCACAATCTTTAGAGGTAAATAGATCTTTGGCAATAGATTCAGTAGGAAATTCACATTTGGGCAAGATTTCTACATATTGGGCAGTGGAGACGACTGGAGATGGGAATTGTCTTTTTAATGCCATCTCCATCGGAATTCAAAATTCAGAAATTCTTTCTGTAGAAATTAGATATAGGACATGTATTGAAATGATTCAATACAAATATTTTTATACGCACGAACACAGCCATGATGGACTGTCTTTGGTTTCTGACACATATGACGCCGCACTACAGGCCTGTTCTGTTAATTATTCTTTTTCACCAGCTTTTGTTATTCATGCAGCAGCATCAGCCTAGTCATTGGCAAACCCATTAGATCATTTTATCCGGCAGTAAATGGGGTATTTGATATATCAGAATGTCCCGGAAGAAATTAGAAACAAAATTATTTCTATGATATTTGGCAATTCCGGGCTTCTATATTCTGATTCACGTGTTTCATATTTAGAACGGGAATCAGAAATTTTGGAACAATTCAAATCGGTTGGTGTCTACAGACGGACAATTGACAGTACGCGTAACCGCTCGACTTGCCAAGAAACCCGGTCAAGTCAAGCGGGTACGGAATGCAAAGACAACATCCCCCAGCAAGCGCCCTAAATTATGGAATATTTTTTATTCAATTTTGGTTTTTTCTTCTTCCGCTTTCGGTTAAAGTTTTTCTATTTCTTCTTCCTCTGCTCTCACAGTTTTAGCTGAAAAAGATTTTTTTCAAAATTGTTATTTTGTATATAGTTTTTCATTATGAAAAAGTAAAAGTAAATAAACAAATTAAAAAAAAAAAAAATGGACCAAGAAGTAGAACCACGTCCTCGTCGTTGGGTCTGGTAACATATTCATTTATGAATGTGGCAGAGAGTTCTACATTTTTATTACATTCAATTAACATTAAACTTAATAAAATTGTTTATTTTACAATATACACTGGCTAATTAACTATACATGTCAACTCGAATCTCAGGTAAAACAAGATGGCGTCGCATTCTTGCAGGCTTCAAATACGACAATAGAAAATCATTGATTTAGAGTCGAAAAACTTATCAAAATCATTTTTTTTCTCGATATTTTCAAATAATATACTTTCATCTACCATAATATGTAAAAATATTCAACGTACCTATAGCCATTAACCTGCAGGCTTTTGCAGGCTTCTGCAGGCTTCATTTACCTTGGCAGGCTTCTTTTATGGCGACCAAGGAAATCAAAATGTGAAGACTAAAAGAAAGATTGCATACATTGAAAATGTGTTCATTTTGGACCAAAAAAGTGGAGACCTCATGCCACGACAAGGCAATGAACAATATGAGGGTGGGCGCCCTTTTTAAATTCCCCTTTATAAGGAAAATAAAGATTGGTTAACTTTCTAGAATAATTTTTTTTATGTATTTTTATATATATATATATATTAATATAATTAAAAAGTTACAAAATATTTGATTAGAATGAAAGAAACAATTTGCAGGAACCCCCCTGAGAGATAAGAACCAAGCCCTTTTAAAATTAAAACTACTAAGATATCCTGCACAAGGCACGGGCATACCTGTCCACGGAAACACATTATTTAGGATTTATTATAATTTTTTTTAAAACTACTAAGATGTCGTACTGGTTGTCTGTAAAGCAACAGGAACTTTAGAAACACATCTGACCAGGCCGATAACATTGAATCACTCATTGGGACACAAGCACTGTGAACCCAACGATCACAACTACTGCACTGTATTGTGCCATCAACACATTCTCCATCACATTACAAGGATATAAAGCCATTTTAAAAATGGAAGAAAGCACATAAGTCTTAAGTGGTTTTATAACAAATTTTATTTACTTGTAAAAACACATTTATTTTTGCCAATGAAAATATTTAATTTCGTTTTGAGAAAATGCTATTACAACACACATACAAATTATCCATTCAGCTGCTTTGTTTTTATTATAATACAATCAGGTATAATCAAGTTTTTAATTAAAATTAAATTAAATATGTGAAATTTCTTAATTACATTTCATTCATTAATGAGTAAATCGTTAAGACAACTAATAGGTGATTGGAGTAATTGCAGTTCTTTGATGTAGTTATTATTTTTTTTAAAACTTCACCAAAATGCAATTATTGGACAATACCCTATGTATACAGTACATTAATATTTTATTTTCATAGCATTTCTCTTTTGAATGTATGCAATCATTCTTTTATTCTTCCCATTTTGATTTCCTTGGTCGCCATGTTTGATATATCCGCCAAATTTATAATGACATCTGTATGAACTTACCTGCTTCTATAAAACATTTTTATGATATATCATAAACTTATTATGTAATATTATTTATTAAACAATGTTTAAAAGTCACAAATATGTGCTAAAATTAAAATTTCAGGTGTCATTCGGTCATTCCAGGTGTTATTCGGAAAATGACGGCGTCATTCGAGCTACCGTGGAATACGCATTATATATATATCATATATAAATGTGCTTTATCTAATAAAATATTTATATTATTTTCTAAATGGATTTTTAATATCTTGCGTAAAACAAACTGAAAAAATAAAACAAATAAAAATGAATATCCAAAATTGGGGAATTAATTTCTGTCATAGTTAAAACAATAAGTTTAGTTTTGAAATATAAAACTAAGTAATCAGATAGTGATTAATTTTCAAATTTAAGAAGATTGTTAATTGCTTATTATCATTTCTTTGATGAACATAAGTATTAATTATGCTTTTGTCAAGAAATTGTAAAGGAAATACAAAATGAGATCGCTATAAAACCAACAGCACCCAAGCTGAGTTCAAGCGGATACAAACATACATTGGGTATTGAAATTCTTGTAACAATACAAGCTGTTTGAGCTTGTGTGTTAAAAAATATTAAATGGTTAATTGAAAACAATGTATATCAGATGTATGTTCTATGTTGTATGTATGTTACGTTCTGAAATTCTCTATAATCGAAAATTAAAAGAAAATAAAACATACTTACACAATATGAAACTGTAAATCAATTTTCAAAGTCATAGTAGGGATGAATTATTATCAATAGCATTAACTTAAAACCAGTCTTCTATGAGTCTACTTGTCTTGTTGAACAGCAGATGTACAGAAGTAAAAATAAATATATAGTCTAGATCTATACTGACTCTTTCAAACCGGCAAACTTGTACATAATAAATACTACAAAATCATATTTATGTAATAACTATGAAATAATACTTGTTGTATTATTATATTTTATGTTATAGCCACAATGGAATATATATTTAAAGTATGGCCGATACGTCTTTACAAGGTATGGCCGATACGTCCTATGGACGAAGTGGCGGTATGGCCGATATGTCCTATGGACGACCTGGAAGTATGGCTGTCGTGTCTCGAAAGCGAGCTACATAGCCCCTAGGACCCTTTTTAATGTACTAATTTTACCATCAGATTGGTAGACATACATGTAGCCATAGGCTATTCTTTGTGAGGAGCTATATTTTTTTATGTTAGTTCTGCAGTCTCTTTATGCAAAACACAACTCCATGAATATCCATGATATCACAAAAAATCTGGAAAATGGAAAACAATCAGATCTGCTAAATTAGACTTTTCAAAAACTTTTGACAAGATATCCCACAGTTTACTCCTCCATAAACTACACCATTATTGCATGTGAAGTCAAACAAACAAATGGATAAAGACAGGAGTAAATATCTACAAAAACGAACAAGAAGCTCTTAGTCGGACAGGACATCATACTTACCTACTACAGCCAGCCACTAAAGACTGTAGAAAATGGTCTCTTTTGGTAAACACTGTCAAGGATTGGAACAAACTGCCTCCAGATATCGTCACAGCAAAGTTACTTGAGATATTCAAGTCTCAAGTGACTAAAACCTCTAACTAAATCAACTCAACAATTTGTTTTTAACATGTTTTTAATCATGAGCAACTTGCCAGAATATTCATCATGTTGAATGTGGGCAGTATTTGGAAGAAGAAGATATACTTTCTGTTTGTGACCCCTAGTTGCAATTCAGTTTTTTGGAAAGATAGGCAGGGGTCACGCTGGCAATCAGAAACTTGTTGCCCAAAAAATCCTCAAAGCATCATTTCTGGCACCAGTTTCAAAATTTGTTCGCCAAGTCACTCTCCCCCTTTTGGAAGCATTCTGCCATATGTGATTGTTCTTTTATTCATTACTATTTGAAATAACACGGCTTGAAAGTATTTTTGATTAAATAGTTTTAATGACAGTTAACTTTGATCTGAAATGACCTTTATTTTGATGGCAAGCCTAACAAAACATCGATTGTTCCACATGTGTTTGTTGATGTTAAACCGGAAGGGACATCACAATCTTTGCAGATTGGAAATTTTTTGATATATACATTGTAATGAATATTTAATTTCATGACTAATAAAATTACCTAATAAAAAATTGGGTAATATGAATTGTCCTCAGAGTGGACATTGGAGAAGCCCAGAGCAGTCCCTGGATATGCTCATGTTTTACTTGATCAATGTTTTTTAGAATCATGTATGTCTCAACCATGTCCGACGAGTCAAAAGTTGTCACAGGAGCTACATTATGGTAGCCTAGGTATGATTACAGCTTATCGACTGACTAAATTTAAAGATATTGTAAAGTAAATATCCATTACCAGGGCTCACCACACTTGAAAATAACAGGGAAACTCAGAGTCTCCCTCAGGGTAGCAACAGGGAGACTTCAGGGCATGACAGGGAGACTTCCAAGTCTTCCAGAGAGACTGTGTTTTTTCCCCCAATTTGTCGTCTGTCGAGTAAATACCTGTTATTTTGTGTCTTATAGTGTATACTATACATTCCTTTATTGTGTTTTATCCTGAATTGTTTGAGATTTTATCTACATTTACTCCATATCCTTCCATTTTAGTCATAATCTGAGATTTTGTCTCATGTGCATTTAATCAATATCCTTTGAGAATTTTTCATGATGAGTCCTGGGACTCATCATTTTTCAGAATGGTGAGTTCCAGCTGATTTTGATGAGTCCCAGTCCCAGGACTTATCACCACTTTTTTAATGTACATTACTGCATGATTTTGACCATGGTAGGCCTATTGTACTATTGTTAAAGTTTACTTAAAATCATGTGCTGCCTTACAATACTGACGAATATAATTTGAAATAAAAAAAATTTTAAAAAATGATTATGCAGTGGTGCTCCAAACTTGGAAGAAAATTTCTGTTACAGATATGAGCAAAAATATTTGTACCTTTTGACACAACTTATTTATTGTTGCCATTTTGTTTTTTAATATTTATTTATCTATACTCTTTACTATTATTTTTTCTCAAACATACTCTTAAAATCCTCCCATTCACCTTGCTTGAACACCTTAATAATCAATACATGTATTGACAAAATTTCCATTTGTGCGTAGATATGTCAAAATCCGTTAAATTTATTTTTAAATAAGGTCTATATTGTTACCGGTTGGTAAAAAACACCGTGACCAATGAAAAATCACGAGAATTCCGATTGCCGCGATTTTCTAGCTTACTTTTTGTCGTTTCTTTCCCCTTCCTCCAAGAAAACAAAAAATGGCGGCTCGAGATTTTTAATGAAAATAACGGTCTTCAGACGCAGCTGATTACGTACGTTGTTCGGAGGCGCCTTACTTAAAAACACAGGGCGACTCATTTGTCGCTCTGGAGCCGATGACAGGGCGACATTGGCGAGCATTAGGCGACTTAATCACCCTAATCGCCCAATTTGGTGAGCCCTGCATTACTGAAGCATTTAGTTTTGTTTCCAGGGGTGTACTATGAAATCAATGAAAATTTCAGTTTCAGCAATAAAATAGAAGGGAGAGAATATACTCTTTAGACCAAAAAATTATCTGGAGTTTGGTGATATGTTTAAAGTGCAGGGATAATTAATATAAGACCCAGTCTTACTTTTTGGTAAATTTGTAAATTTTTGAAGTAAAATTAATTTTTATTAAATAAATACTTACCACTATAAATTCTGAGATAGTCCCTAAGCGACTTAACCAGCAGGAAAGAAAACAAAAAACTCTTGAGATGACCCCCTGCCAGCCTCGAACCAACTTCCCTTATAATCATTCATTCAATTTCCTCAAAACAATAAAAACTCCCACAAAACAGGGGATGAAGGGGAGGAAAAAGAATGGGCGGGGCCTATAATTTATAGTGATGAGTATTTATTTAATAAAAATTAATTTTACTTCCAAAATTTACAATTTTATAACAATAAATACGTTACCACTATAAATTCTGAGAATTACAGAATCTAACACATAGCTGAATCCCCTGAAGAAGAAGTTGCAGGGGGGACATTAATCCTTTGAGCAGCTACAATAGGTCCCAATGAGAAAAGATTATCAGCAAAAGAAGCCAAGGAATGCAGGTAATGATCAGTAAAAGAGTTTTGACACCTCCAATAACCTGCCATCAAGACTTCAGAAATAGAAGCGGAATTAAAAAGAGCCCATGAAGAGGCAATGGCTCTTACCTCATGAGCCTTAACCGAATGACGAGATAAGGTTTCGTCACCTGAAGCTTTATATGCCATAAAAATAGTATCACAAATCCATCTGGAGATGGACTTAGCAGATAAATCAGACACCCCTTTCTTCAAAGGAAGAAAAAGTTTGGAAGAAGAGGCAGATCTAAGCTGTTTGGTCCTATTCAGGTACACTTTTAGTGTTCTGACAGGACAAAGCATCAAGTCAGGAGAATCTGAAGGTAATGCAGGTATAACAATAGGAACTGCACCTTTATCAGGAATTTGATTTTTTCCGAGAAAGGATGGATCCGTTAACAAGGTAACAGAGGATTCATCTCTGGAAAAACGAAGACAAGATTCCGACACAGATAAGGCATGAATCTCGCTCCTTCTCCTGCCTGAAGCTAAAGCTAATAAAAAACAGCATTTGTAAGAAACAAATTTCAGATCTGCTTCGGAGATTGGTTCAAAGGGTGAAATTTTGAGAGCTGATAGGACCAGACTCAAATCCCATTGGGGAACCAATCTTTTCTGTTTAGGCCTTTCAATGTCAAAATTCCGAGTGAGCAAAGACAAGTGTTCATTATTACTTAAGTCTGGGCCACCCGAAATATAAATAGTGCGAGAAATAGCTGATTTATATCCTTTGATAGTAGAAGGAGACAGTTCCTTAACTTCAAAGAGAAAAACTAGAAAATCAGCTAGTTGCTGAACAGAGATTTTGATTGGATCAATTTCCCTTTCAGCACACCAATGACAGAAGATTCCCCATTTTGCATCGTATACTTTCTCTGTAGACTGTTGGACAGCCTTAGAGATGTGTCTGGAAGCCCCAGCAGAAAATCCTTTCTGTCTGAGACCTTCCCGGAGAGTAGCCAAGCGTGCAGATGAAGATTCTCCGGATGAGGATGCAAAACTCTTCCTTTGAACTGAGACAGAAGGTCTGTTCTGAGAGGAAGAAGAAGGGGATTGGCACACGACAGAAGCAGAAGATCTGAGAACCAGGCTTGTCTGGGCCAAGCTGGTGCAATAAGAATGATCTTGCAAGATTCCTGATGAATCTTCTGAAGAACTTGAGACAGGAATCTGAATGGAGGGAAAGCGTAGGCGAACATTCCCTCCCAAGATAGAGACATAGCATTGACTGCATATGCCAGAGGGTCTGGAACTGGAGAAACGAAAATGTCCAGTTTGTGATTCAGAGCTGTGGCAAACAGATCTAAAAGAGGACGACCCCAATGGAGAGTGATGGCCTCGAAAATCACTTGTAGTAATTCCCACTCCGTGTTCACTGGTGCTAGTGAACGGCTTAGTCCGTCTGCTAGCACATTGAGGTGACCTGGAATGTGACGTACTACTAACTGAATCTGGTTCTCGAAACGTAGAAGAAGAACTTCCTTGCAAAGTAAGAACAGACTGTGACTGTGAGTTCCTCCCTGATTCTGGAGGTAAGCCACTACTGTAGTGTTGTCTGTGGCTACCACCAGAGTCTTTAGGCGAATAAGGTCCAGAAAATGAGATACAGCCAAGAGAACTGCTCTCAACTCTAGGAGGTTGATGTGTTCCTGCTGTTGAGTAGGAGACCACAGACCCGAAATGGACTTGCCTTCCAGATAAGCTCCCCAACCTAGTTGGCTTGCATCTGTGTAGAGAGTGAGGGAAGGAACTGGAAGTGACAGAGACACTCCCTTCAGAACATTCTCCCGCTGACACCACCAATGAAGGTGAGGAATTAAGGTTGGGAGAATAGGAACTGGAGCTTCCCAATCCTGAGAGGCAGGACACCAGTGCTGGAGAAGATGAAACTGAAGAGGACGTATAAACAGAGGACCCAAGGGAACCACATCTGCCAGAGAATTTAGAAAACCCAGAAGTTGAGAAAATTGCCTTGCTGTCACAGACTGGGAATTTTGAATAAGAGCAATTCTCTGGACTAGAGAAAGAAACTTTTCCTTCGGTGGAGAAACAAGTCCCAGATCTGTTCTGTAATGTTCCCCTAGAAACTGAAAATCTAGACGGATGAAGTTCCGACTTCTTCCATGACACTAGAAAACCTAACCTCTGATACAACTGGATGACCACCCTGGTTTGAGAAACCAGATCTAGATGACAAAAATTCCTGATCAGAGAATCGTCCAGATAGGAGTGAATCTGGATCGACAACGTATGAAGATGGGCAACTACTGTTTGAAAAATTCTGGTGAAAGTTAGAGGCGCAACAGGGATGCCGAATGGGAGCGCTCGAAACTGATATACTGTCCCGCCCCATACAAAGCGAAGGTACTTCCTGAACTGAGGAGCTATGTGAACATGGAAATATGCATCCGTAAGGTCTAAACTGGTAGTCCACATACCAGGGCGAATACAACCCCTGATGGAACGATTGGTTTCCATCTTGAAATGAGGGATAATAAGATAAGTATTCAAGATCGAGAGATCGAAAACTGGGCGCATTCCACCTGTTTTCTTCGGTACTAAGAAAAGGCGAGAATAGAAACCTGGAATGGCTGAAGGATTGTGAACAATCTCTATAGCTTCCTTGCGTAGCAAGGCCTGAACCTCTTCTGACATCAACAGAACCTTCTCTGGGTTGGAAGTGTGAGACAAAAACAGTGGATCCACCGACAGAGGAGGATTGTTCAGAAACTTGAGATGAAGACCCCCCCGAATTACTGACAAAACCCAAGAATCCTGGGTTATTTCTTCCCACTGACTCAAAAAGTGGGTAAGCCTCCCCCTTACAGGAATCTGTGGATGTGGGACAGGAAACTGATCCTCTCCCAAGAGGGTTGTCAGTAACGAACGAGGGGGCAGATTGCTAAACTCGTTTCCCTTGCTTCTTGCCACCTTTTTCTTGTGAGAAAATTTAGGAGGCCTAGAAGCAGAAGAGTCGGTTGACTCGGCAACTTTCCTCTTTTTGGGAGCTGAGTATGAAGGAGCAGAAGAGGAAGAAACAGGAGTAGAAACTACAGAACGCTTGCCCTGAGAGAGCTGTACATTAACCTTGACAGGTTGAGGTAGCTTCTGAAGTTCCTCCTGAACCTCTTTAACTGAGAGTCCAAAAATTTTGTCAGTCAAAGGAGAAAACAAAAGAGAATCCTGTAAGGAGGATGGAATTGTTGATTTCTCCAAAATTTCACTCCTTTTAGAAAGGGTGAAATTACAAAGAGTACCCATCAAAAGAAGTTGAGAGACACCAAGTGCTTGATCAACTTGAAGAAGTAAGGATTTAAGTTCAGAGAACTCTTCACCCTCCTTATTCTGGAGAAGGGTACCAGCCGCTGACAGAAAGTGTTCGGCATTGCCAAGGACATGAGACGTACTCCTAAGTAAGTTTTCAGATTTATGCCGAACTGACTGAGAAAGCCTAAGACCATCAGTGCTCTTGGAGCCTATGGTAGCGGCTAAAGTCTTGTCACAAGTAGGAGCAGTTTTACCAATCGAGGATTGGTGGATTTCATAATCCTTGCTCCTAAACCTGCCTGGGAAAGAATTTGCACCAAAAGCTTGGAATTTCCCAGAAGAAGACCGACTTGAAGGAGAAGACAAACCTTCCTTAATGACCTGAAGAGCAGAGGTAACATGCTTAGACTCTGGAAAACTCTTGTATGACATAGAAGATTCTTGTGAAAAACCACAAGATGCCTCAAAAGTTGACAGGGATTTCTTAACCCTGGGAGGAGAAGATAAGGAAACCTTAGCCTTGTCCCTCAGTAGCGAGTAGACTTTAGCCTTGAGTTGATCTTTAGACACAACAACATCCTCATGATCGGGCTCCGATTCAGACTCAGAACCCTCCCCTACAGCAGATTGGCTGACCAAGGCAGCTGGTCTGCTTTCAGGGGGTTCCTCCTCCACCAAAAAAGAACCTTCTGCACTGTCAGGTGCAACAGACACTGAGTCCTCATCATCCTGAACAGCATGAGACTCTTGAACAACAGCACAAACAGGAGTACTTGAAAGAGAAGGAGGGTGAGACTTGGAGGACTCTTGATAAGCCTTTTTAAGAGCCTCAACTCTGGTAAAAAAAGAACCGAGGTCCTTACTTATAGCCTCCTTAAATGAACCTAACATATCCTTCACCTCAGAAACAACTGAAGGTTGAGAGACCGGTTGTGACTGAGGGACTGTCACAGGGGTATCCGTCCTAACTCTAGGAGGAAAACCAGAAAAACCCCAAAAATAAGAAGGGTCAAAGTTTCCAAAGGGTGGAGTTGGAAACGGCCACTGAGGACGAGACCAAGTGGTAGGAAACTGACCAAACGAGGCGGCAGGGGCCTGAACGGGTCTCGAGACAGCATTAACTCCAGTTAAAAACGAGGGAGGAAAAACTGTAGAGACAACTGTATCAACAGGTCTGGTATATGTATGTGTAACCCCTGAAGAACTGTGAGTGACAGTGGTGGAACCCGAAACAGGGACCTCCTGTCTAGCTTGGACAAGGTCCACCCTAGACGTGTTACTCGGACCTGCAACTACGGGGGAGTTCTCAGGTGACATTTGAGTGAACAAGTTGTCTGGAGGAACACTGGAGACGGGGACCACTTCAAAGGGATTACGTAATGTACCGTCCCAGAAAGTATCACCATTTCCAGAAACGGGATAAAATGGACTAGAAATATTATTTAAATTGTCCATCATTACCTGTTGTCTATTAATACTCTATATAAAATATACTTAGTAACAAAAAAAAAAAAATCGTTTTCTCTGTGTCAATTTCTTCTCAACCAAAAAACACGTGCGGTTTCCGTCGCAGCAGGAAATTGAATGAATGATTATAAGGGAAGTTGGTTCGAGGCTGGCAGGGGGTCATCTCAAGAGTTTTTTGTTTTCTTTCCTGCTGGTTAAGTCGCTTAGGGACTATCTCAGAATTTATAGTGGTAACGTATTTATTGTTATAAAAATTAGCCTCTCAGTTTTACAAGTATGGTCTAACTCTTTGATATGCTTTCTTTTAAATTCAGTAACAAAAAATGAAGTCTTGTGATAGGGTTTTTAAAAACAGTGATCTTCTTTTAATGAAAATAAACTTTAAAATGATACATGGGTTGGAATTTTATCAAGTATGTAGTTTATTTGTATATTTGTTAAATATTTTAAACATGTATATTTTCTTGATATTATAGATTTGGGACCTACAGGATAACGGTGAATGGAAATGTACAGCTAGTTGGAAGGTATCTCTTATATTTTAAGATGTCTTGATAAATGATATGTGAAAAAAATTGAACCATTTGAATATATTCTGGTATAAAAATCTGAAATTGGATGATTTGGTTTTCTGTTCAGACAAAAAACAATTCTTTCCATTATCCTTAAATAGTAACTTTTCATACGTATTGGTAAATATTAAGTTTTCAAACAATGAACCCTTTTTATAGTCTTTAATTATTTTGAAATTAATTTTTACATTACAGTCGCATGCTGGATCAGTGTGGCGTGTAACATGGGCACATCCAGAGTTTGGTCAAGTCATAGCAACATGTTCATTTGACAGGACTGTTGCAGTCTGGGAAGAATGTGTTGGCGATTATGGAAAGGATGGGGTTCAGAGTACATGGATAAAGAAAACAAGTCACGTTGATAGTCGTACCTCTGTAACTGATGTTAAATTTGCACCAAAACATTTAGGATTATTACTGGTTGGTTTGGGTGTTGATTTACATTGATTTTATAATCTTGATGGTCAGTTAAAGCATCATGTTCAATTCAAAAATATTTTATTGTTCAAATATCAAAAGTACATTTAAACAAAGGGATAAGACAAAAGGCAAAGCCTATACAAATCCTTTCCCATACAAGATGGATTTACAAAAAGTGAGAATTAGATATCGCTAGATATCAACTCTTGTTATTTAAATTTGATATAATAATAAACTGAGCCTTTGGCAAATTTCTCAATTATGATTCTTCAGGAATATTTGTTTGTGATTCAGCGTTCGGGCCACCAAAATTTTAACGTTCATTTCTCTGTGCGTCAAATGTTGCTATGCAAACATTTCCTTCAAATATGTTGATAATGTTTTGGCAAAATTGTTGACCAATCAAAATATATGAATTTTCATACACAATCATGCATTGACCAATCAAATGGGCAGATTTTTAGATTCCCTGACAACAAGTTTACTGGGATTGTCTCGTAGGTTTTATATTTCCCGCTCTTGGAGTGAACATTCTGAGTTATCTATCTTATATTTGATACCCAAATAAAGATAAAACAATGGTGGATCTTTAACAAAATACCACATGAAAAATAACCCAAAATTTGATAATTTTATGGGATTTTAAATCTAGGAAAATTAATTTTTTAGCAAGATTGGATAAAGGAAAGTATGTATTTTGTATCAAACATACCGAATTAGTCAAAAATTGATTGGAATCGACATCGGTGATTGGAACTTTATTTCTTGAAATAATTTGTATCATTTTTAATGACGACATTGCATATTTAGAGCGGTTTTAAAGATAAATTTCAACATACCCAGCCTAGGAAACCCCTAATTGCTGCCGATTCTTCGCATTTTCATTCAAAAACTAAAAAGAACGTGAAGAGATCATATTTTATTAACATTTACATTTAAATAAAGAAGGGGCCTCGGTGGCCAAGTGGTCTAGGTAGTTTGTCATGACTACTAAAGAACAATACAATGCAAAAAAGAAATCCAAGATAAAAACCCCACTTGTATTTACAACAAAATATAACCCTACTCTTCACCAATTACCGGAAGGAAGGGCTATTAAGAAGCATTATTATTATATCCAAAATGATGATGAGAGCAACAAAATATTTAAAACTAGAATGCCTATTATTGCATATAAAAGACATAAAAATATAAAAAGATTATCTCACACCAACTACACTTAAATAAATTATCTATATAAAAGTAAAATTCTTTTAAACGAAATAAATGCAAGACACATTTTAATGGTATGAGACCACCGGTGTCATACCCCATTCCTCTTCTGTTGAAATATAACAGTTAACATGTTTTCATGTCTTCTTTATAAACAACAGGCTAGAGGTGCCTGATGAGGATAGGCCTTGGTTCATAAAACCTAAGCCAAAACACTGAACAACTACGAGATGATTTTCTCGACTAGTAGTATTGGAATTTTAAATGATACAAATGGTAATTGTTAATGGTGAACTTAATTGGGTATTTGTTTGGATTGGTAGTGGAAACACATTTAACTAACAATTTTGATGAAGAGGGGAAACAGATTTTTAAATGTGGCCTTAGTTAAACATAGGACCCTATGGGAAATACATACAAAAATCTTCTTCTAGAGAATCAGTGAATCGATTGAAACCAAACATAGCAAAAGTGTCCCTTTCGAGTTGCTGACCAAGTATTGATACTTTTTTGCCTATCCGTCATACAAGATGGCTGCCAGCCGGGGACTTAGTTAAACATGGGACCTAATGGGAAATACATACAAAAATCTAGAGAACTGCTAAATGATTTAAAGGAAACATGGCATGAATGTTCCTTATAAGGTGCTGACCAAGTTTTGTTACTTTGAGGCTGATCCGTCATCCAAGATTGACGCCAGCGGGGGACTTAGTTTAAAATATGACCCTGTGGGAATTACATACAAATGGTTTCTTCTTGAAAATTAATGAATGGAATTAAACCAAACATGGCAAGAATGTTAATCTCAAACTCCTTTAGCAATGAACAAATGGAAATATCAGATGAGCGATACAGGCTCCTGGGGGCTCTGGTTATATCACTAGTTCATATCGCACTGTACACGATGTGATGCAGAATTTCCATAACCATCAGAGAGTTAGATAAGATTGGTTAATTATAAGAGAAATTATGTTACATCACTGTAACAATCAACAGATAAAACTAGATGTATTTTATGTCAACCAAATCGATAAATAAAAAGAGAGTGACACCACAGAATAAATTAAAACTTATCATCATATATCAGAATAACTGAAAACCAAATTATGAAATGTAAGTCAAAGGGCTATTATCCAAAACGAAATATCCTAGTACACTTTGTACATTAGAGGACACTAAGTTTTCTAAATTTGAGCACTTTCCATCATGAGATTGCTGTGATCTCAATTTTCGATTGTTTTTTGTTAGTGCTAAAAGAATTTGGCACCTTATTGGAAAAATATGGTATGTTCTGTTATTTGAAACACAGGAATTTGTTTATGCCTTAGTACTAAAATTCAGATCAGTATCTTTGTGTCCACAATACTACAAGTTTTTATGAAATTAAAAAAAAACTACAAACAAATTCAACATACAACTCATCAGCTTTCATTCCAGAACATGAATTTAATATCTTTGGAATTGGAATGTTGAATAATATTTGTTAGTAAATTGAAATTAATATCATTATTTTCAAGTGAAGCAAAATTTTATATTTAACATTTGAAGTGAAACTTTTTTTAACTCGAGGAGGTAACATATGTAATAATGAATGTTGCCAGTGTTGTTGCTATACATATGTTGACGCATAATCACATAATACCTATTATTGTCCTATTAAGGGCAAATAAACTTAAAAATCTTGTTCTCAAAGACTGCTGCCCCACTCAAGAAGTTGTCAACAGATCAAGATTATTTGGTTTCTGGAAAAAAATTAATGCCTTACTTATATTTTTTGGAAAAATAAACTTCTAAATTTGGCACCAAAGGTACTTTTCAAGCATGTGCCGACCAAGATTCAATCATCAATTTTTTTGTAATTTTAATCAGATAAAAAAAAGTAAGAGTTTGACCGTGAATTTTTATGTTTATACATACAGTCAACTCTCCTTATGTCAAATCCATTAGGACCTGAAAATCTAGTTTGAATTAAGCGAAAATTCGAGATATCAGGAGTAAATATGTATAGTTACTGCTGTTGAGGGTCCAAACAGATAATTTGAGTTACCTGGAATTTCGACTTAAATGTGTTCAAGATAACGAGAGTCAACTGTATTTTATACACAGGTTGTGCTTACAAGTGATCATTAAATGTTTTGATATACAAGCCTTTTTGTATATAACAAACATCATAGGAGTGAATGGTTTCAAAAAGAATTCATATGTCAAACACCCTAAACTGAAAATCCCTTGCCTCTTTTGACAGAAAATAAATCGAAAAAATATATAAATTCCATACATATCTTGGCACTTTGAAAAATAAATAGAACCAGAGAATTGATTTCATATGGCCTAAGTTTTATCATTTTGTCAGTGTAATAAATAGAATAACTAATCTTGATATTCAAATACAAAAAATCTACCTCTTACTGAACAACACTATGTGAATAAATGTGTTGTTCAGTTATATCACATAATATTTCAGAACTAATGAATTTTATAAGCTCTTATGTTATAAAGTATGGTTCTGACGAGTTAATTTTACACTGCAGGCAACTTGTTCAGCAGATGGCATAGTGAGGATCTATGAAGCACCTGATGTTATGAACCTTAGTCAATGGTCTCTACAACATGAAATCATGTGTAAAATCAGCTGCAGTTGCATATCATGGAATCCATCTAGGTAAATTTCATGTTTAACAGAAAGAGATGCTGAAATGGAACTAACTTGGAAACTCGGTTGTTAGAGGTGAAATGTTTCATTCCCCTCCTATGAAAGGGGCATATAATTTTGGGTTTTGTTAGTTTATCATTCCATTCCTTCTCTTATTTCTCCTTCAGATTAAAATAAAGGTTCTGGGCTGTGATGTAAAGCAGATATCATTTTAACATGAAACTGCTTGGGGGGGTATATAGGTTACATCTTGTCCATTTGTTTCTTCATAAACTTTGTAAGGGCAACTCCTACTTTACACAGAGGTTGTACACCATATGAAGATATGCATGAAACAAAATGGTTCTGACCTGGAATCTTAACGGGGGATAATTCAACCAAACCATATATTTATTAAGCATTAATTCTGGCTTGATGGTATTGACCTTATAACTCAACTACTCCCAAACAGTCTGATGGAATTCTTAAGTGACATATAACTTCATTCAAAGGTAATGTATTATGAACAAAATAATTGTGGCCTTGATGAGTGGCGGATGTTATTCTGTGAGTTTGCTCACAGTACCTGTAGTTGTAAGTAAGTTGACATGTATTTGTTACAAGGATATTTTCATCCCGAAGTGATCAGATATATTTTTCTCTCTTTATTGATGTGCAAATAATGACTCTCTAAGATGCCGATTAACAATTAGTTTATCTTCAGTTTACTTTTAGAATAAAATAAACAGTGATGTTTCCTTAAAAATATATAGTATGATTATATACTTTTTGATTTATTTATAGAATGCATGCCCCAATGATAGCAGTGGGTAGTGATGATCCTAGTCCATCAGCAGGAGGAAAGTGTCAAATCTATGAATTTAATAGTTCAAACAGGTGAGGTTAGCCTGTTCTGTTAATTTTCTAACTTTTGTCTAGCTTGCTTTCCTGTTCTTTTTGTTCAAAGCATCAGATATGAAATTTAAGTGAATTTTAGGGAATTGGCTTGATAAAAAAAAATATACATCATGTTGGTTACTCAGTTATCTAGATATTAAAATTACTTCTTGGATTTCAATAGTTTGTTGGGTGTTGATGACCAATCGGTTTCAAATTGTGCCAGTTTAGATTGTTTTGGTCATTTTCAATGTTTTTTTTATTTATAGTATAGTGATACAATAAAAACGAAAATGCCTTGTTTGATACTAATTTTTATTTAGAATTTGAAATCATACAAACCCTTTAGTTATCTATTCACAAGGATTTTCAATAGGTATGGCAAAAGACATGATTGTCAAAATAGGTATGGCAAAAGACATAAAATTTGAAACTTTCTGCATTAATTGAATTTCATGATGACCCAAGCTTGTATGAAGTTGATTTTATAATTAGACCCAGCTAGAGGTTTTCAAAAAACCCAAGTTTAAATATTTAATTATCTGCACTTTGTTTATTCACCTTGGTCATCAAAAAAAAAAAAACAAAAACAAAACATATGGACCAACTCGGCCCTCTCAATGCTCAACAAAAAATATTTTAACTATGGCCTCGTATATGGAATATATACATGTATCTGTTAGAAATATGTCGTTTGAGTTTAAATATTAGAGGTCTGTAAATATATTCATCGTTGTCCTCAGCTAATACAGAAATTCTATTTCAAGGGACTCTCTTCGCTATATTTGATGATGGATTTTGATGAAATATTTTTTTTAGGAATGTGTTAAGACATGAATGCCATTTAATAATTTCACAGAAGTAATGGCCCTTTACAATTGTTCACAGATTTTGATGTTTATTTATTCATAGGAAGTGGAACAAAGTTGAAAGTTTAAGTGTAGTTACAGATTCTGTACATGATGTTGCTTTTGCTCCAAACCTTGGCAGATCTCATCATTTACTGGCAATAGCTTCCAAAGATTTAAAAATCATAAGTCTAACACCATTAGGGTAAGTACATACATATATAATAACTTTGATACAGAGTATGGCTTCAAAAAAATAAAAATAAAGCTGACAGTATACACATATTTTAAGCCTCATGTAAATTTTGGTTTCTTTTTTTTTGTAATTTTAAAATTTTGCATAAATTCATACAGAATTAATAGAAAAAGAAAAAAAATTTTTTTTTTTAATTTCTTAGTGTCTTGAGCTCCCTGTTAGTTGTATAAGACATCCTTAATACACTACAGTCAAACCTGTTTTTAACAGTCACTGTTGAGAAAAAGATAAAGTGACTACATATGACCATTAAATCATGAATCACATTGAGTAACAAGTCCAGATTTTTGTTTCCAGTCCAAAATGATATTATAGGCACGAAACACAACATGGCGGTTTGTTTGAAATGATATGTTTTCTACAATCAACTGTAAATAAACGAAACAGTTGATAATTTGGGAAATAACTAAGCACTACCACTAATTAAAGATCACTCATGTTTTTATCAAGTCTTGAAAGATAAATTACTGCTTAAGGTAAATGTACAGGCTGGGATAACATTTCTGTCTGCTGACCACATAAAATAGGTTACAGCTTTATATTCAAGTTTAATTACAAGTTATACACAAAAGTCTTGGGCGTTCAAGATGATTAGGACAGGTTTGACTGTACTTATTAGGAATAATGTTTACTTACCTTTGATAATGATTCATAATTTATACATTCTGAAAAAGTTTTAATTCAGTTATTTTAGAATCTCGATAAATACATGTATAACAAACTAGTACGTCCTTTGTTTTACATTTGCTTTTCTTATAAGTGATAGCTGTTTATTTTGTGTAGATATCCCAGATTTTGCCCTATGATAATGAAATGATTAATCCATTCCAGGAGAGATACAGCATTGAGCACACAAGGAAGTAAATTCAAAATGCAGCAAGTAGCAGATTTCTCTGATCATGATTCTCAGGTAATTTGTTATTAAATTAAATAAAGACACCACCTGGCTTAACACTCAGAAAAGCAGTAATATGTTTTGATTTACAGAATAAAGAATTCAGGATATCACTTATCTAATTGAAGTGTATGCATGATGTTTTCTCAGATTATCATGTTATTGCAGTGCTTTTTTAAAACACTGATAATATCAGTAGTATGTCTCCCAACATGATTTATTTTACTAACCAGATATGGGTACATGGTTTGTTTGTTTCCTCTGTCAGATTTTACGCCTGAACTTTGTATTTGACAGGATATCTATACATATACCAAGGTGTGCATATTATCATAAATTAGGATGGACGGTATTTAGGAAGTAGATGTATATATTGCCACACTGTGTAGCCCCTACATTCTACATGTATGTACATAAAATGAATACACCTTGGAGAATAAAAAATGTCTTATGGACATACCAGATGTTAGAGTAACAAGTATATATGTTGATAATTGTATGTACAATAGTTCTCTATGGGTCGGGCTTCTGTCAACAAAGTATTTAAAAAGAATTATTGAATTTACTTATTGAAAATGGAAATTGAAATATTGAAAAAAAGAAGAGATAAATATTTCAAATTATTATATACATGTATAGGGAAAATGTTTACAAGTTTTCAGAAGTGGTCCTTGTTTTTTACTTGACTGGTGCTATTATACAATAATGGTCAACATATTTTTACACAGTAATGGCAATGATGTCTACTTTCCAATATTTTTACATAGGTATGGAGATTAAGCTGGAATGTCACAGGTACCATATTGTGTTCATCTGGAGACGATGGATGTGTTCGTCTCTGGAAAGGTACATATACATAACTATTTATTAAATACTGAATAAAGTTTTAATGTTTTCGTTGAATGCTTTCGGTCAAATTGCTTTTGTAAAGTTATTTCTGATCTAAATAGGAACAGATGTGGATTATGAGCTATAAGAGAAATGTTTATTTTAAAATTTGAAATTCATCTTATATTGTAGGTCTTGTTGGATGTTTTTGACAAAAATGTTATAAGCATTTTGACCACCTTATTTGTTCATAATATCAGACAATATCCTTAGTTTGCCATACCCATTTCCCTACCACATTTTTAGCTCACCTGGCCAAAAAGGCCATGTGAGCTTTTATCATCACTTGGGATCTGTCGTCTGTCTGTCTGTAAACTTTTACATTTGATCTTTTCCTCTGAAACCTCTAGGCCAAATGAACTGAAACTTTGTATGAAACATCTATGGAAGGACATTTATAAAGTTTGCATATTTCGTTCCGGTGGTACAACAAAAATGGCCGCCATGATGAATTATTTCTGATTTATCAAAATATCAAAAATCTTCTCCTCTGAAACCACAAAGCCAACTGAACTGTAACTTTGTATGAAGCATCTGTGGAAGGACCTTTATAAAGTTTGCATAAGTCGGACAACTAATATGGCCACCATGATCAATTCTTATTTCTGATTGGAAAATTTTAAAAATCTTGTCCTCTGAAACCCCAAAGCCAACTGAACTGAAACTTGGTATGAAACACATGTGGAAGAACCTTTATAAAGTCTGCATATTTCGTCCCGGTCGGACAGCTAATATGGTGGCCATGATGAATTCTTATTTTTGATTGGTCAAAATTTCAAAAAAACAATTTCTAAAACCGCAAAGCCAAATGAGCTGTAACTTGGTATGAAGCATCTGTGGAAGAACCTTTATGAAGTCTACATATTTCGTCCCAGTCAGACAGCTAATATGGCAGCCATGACGAATTCTTACTTTTGATTGGTCAACATTTCAAAACTCCTCTCCACTGATACCATATAGCCAAATTAACAGATACTTGGTATGTTAGAGTAACAAGTGTATATCTTGATAATTGTATGTACAATAGTTCTCTATAGGTCGGGCTTCTGTCAACAAAGTATTTAAAAAGAATTATTGAATTTACTTATTTAAAATGGAAATTGAAATACTGAAAGGTCAATTACAATTTTCACTGGAAATAAAATGGATTGATTGTGGGACTGTCAGGTGAGCTATACAGAGCCTCTTGTTATTGTTGGGTTTACCAGATTTGGTATCGGTCCATGATATAGTAACACTTGACATTTTACAGAAAAATCATAGGTTTTTAGAATTGAGTGGTTTCAGGACAGTACAGTATATCCTGAACTTGTTATCTGATTTCTAGCAAACATTGATATTGTATTGAACTGATTTTTGTTCTATTCCTTTGAATAATTTTGAAAGAAAATAAAATGACTATGCCATGTCAGAAATTATAGATATATTATTATGGCCTTCGAAATACAAATCAATTCCAGGTGAGCAATTTATGCCCCATTTTGTTACTATTTTACTTGTTATTAGCTCACCTGGCCAAAGGCCATGTGAGCTTTTGCCATCACTTTTCGTCCGTCGTCCGCCGTCCGTCCGTCCGTCCGTCCGTCCGTCCGTCCGTCGTAAACTTTTCTTTAAAAATCTTCTCCTCTGAAACCGCTGGGCCGATTGGTTTGAAACTTAATAGGAATGTTCTATGACATGTCCTCCACAAACGATCCTCATTTTATATTGATCCGATGAAAAACATGGCCACTGTTGCTAAAAATAGAAGATAGGGGTAAATTGCTGTTTTTTGCTAATAACTCAAAAACCGTTACAGATATCGAAAATCTGACATGGGGTAAAATTGATCAGCATGACGAGATCTACCTACCCTGAAATTTTGAAGGAAATTCCAAAACCCATTTAGGAGTTATTGCCCTTTTTTCGTCAAATTTTCAAAATTTTAACATTCAAAAATCTTCTCCTCTGAAACCGCTGGGCCGATTGGTTTAAAACTTAATAGGAATGATCTATGACATGTCCTCTACAAACGATCCTCAATTTATATTGATCCGATGAAAAACATGGCCACTGTTGCTAAAAATAGAACATAGGGGTAAATTGCTGTTTTTTGCTAATAACTCAAAAACCGTTACAGATATCGAAAATCTGACATGGGGTAAAATTGATCAGCATGACGAGATCTACCTACCCTGAAATTTTGAAGGAATTTCCAAAACCCATTTAGGAGTTATTGCCCTTTTTTCATCAAATTTTCAAAATTTTAACATTCAAAAATCTTCTCCTCTGAAACCGCTGGGCCGATTGGTTTGAAACTTAATAGGAATGAACTATGACATGTCCTCTACAAACAGTCCTCAATTTATTTTGATCTGACGTAAAACATGGCTGTCGTAGCTAAAAATAGAATATAGGGGTGGATGTGTTGTTTTTGGCTTATTACTTAAAAACCGTTACAGATATCGAAAATCTGGCATGGGGTAAAATTGTTCAGCATGACGAGATCTACCTACCCTGAAATTTTGAAGGAAATTCCACAACCCGTTTAGGAGTTATTGCCCTTTTTTCGTCAAATTTTCAAAATTTAACATTTTTCGTCATTTATCTCCAAAACTATTTGAGATAGAAGTGAAATGTAAATTTTAAAAATGTTTGCCATGTTGAGATCTACATACCCTGAAATTTTAAAGGAAATCTCAAAACCCATTTAGGAGTTATTGCCCTTTTTTTGTCAAATTTTCAAAATTTTAACATTTTTGCATTTATCTCCAAAACTATTTGAGATAGAAGTGAAATGTAAATTGAAAAATGTTTGCCATGTTGAGATCTACATACCCTGAAATTTTAAAGGAAATCTCAAAACCCATTTAGGAGTTATTGCCCTTTTTTTGTCAAATTTTCAAAATTTTAACATTTTTGCATTTATCTCCAAAACTATTTGAGATAGAAGTGAAATGTAAATTGAAAAATGTTTGCCATGTTGAGATCTACATACCCTAAAATTTTGAAGGGATTCCCAAATTCTATTTAGCAGTTATTGGTTTGTGTAATTTGAGGTCGGGTTCTGTTACATTTATTTAAGGTTCACCCTTATTCCTGGTCAATTTTATCAACTTCCTGCCAGGACTACCACCATCAGGGAACATATTTTAACATTAAACCTTATGAAAAATAAATCTTCAACAAATTTTCCCTGAACAATTGAACCAATTGCAAAAAACTTGGTCAAATAGTTGATTAATTGTCCAATGAAAACCAGACTCCAGGTGAGCGATACAGGCTCTGGTGAGCCTCTTGTTTATTATCCTTAGCTCATTTGACAGCTCACTGTACAATCATTAAACTTATCATGTATTGATTATTCATAAAAATTGATATGCTATGGGTGGGTTTTGTTTAATTTTTTTTTAATATAAAAATGTTTCAGTATTATTGAATTAATGATTGAATTTTACAGCAAATTATCTAGGAAGTTGGAAGTGTATTGGTGTATTAAAAGGAGATGGAAGTCAGATTCAGCAAATGGATATATTACATGGTGTAGTGCCCCCTACTGGACAGTCTCAAGTTAGCAGTGGTGTCAGGTACTTCCAGGTTACTCCTGTTGCTAAGGCAACACAAGTTGTATGGCACTGATTATTAATTTGTATTTTTCCACAATAATTTTGTCTCTAAAGTAAGACTTTATACAGCATTGTAAGTTACTTTGATTCATGCTGTAGAGAAGAATTAAACCGATGTATTGCCAGTATTTCTGATAACTTTTGGCATATTGTTAACACATATTGCCAGCACTACATGTGACTTTAGCTAAGACATACATGTAACGCTACTGATATAAGTACTGTTGCTGAAAGCATTATATGGGAGAGTTGGAAAGCATTTCAACTTAAATTTGATTTGCTTGTGATTTTTATTATAAATTGAAGATGATAATGAATTTAAATTTTATGTATGGTGGGGTAAAATAAAATTTGCCTTCTGAAACACAAAAATACATGTAAATATTTCCAGAACAACCATAAATGAAAACAGGAAGGCTTTTCATAGAATTAATAATTTTTTTAAGACCCAATCAGAAATTTGATGCCCATATCATATTGATATTAATGTATTTTAAGTTTTTTAAAAATAAAAAAAATCAGTATATCAAGATTTCCTATGAGAAGATTTTTTTTTATAATGAACAACTGAATTCTAAATTTACTAAAAAAAATTAATTCAAGCCGCTTATTAAATACATTAGAATTAAGTGAAGTTTGTTCCTCAAGACTTGAAGATAAAAATGTCTCAAGCCGATATGTTTTCATTTTTTTTAATGTATCTTTTTTTTAAATGAAGTTGCATAAATTGTGACAAGAGGATAAAGTATTTCATTTGAGAATTTAAGCATTATTAATAAGATACAGTAACTTCCATAATTTCAGGAATGTTTCTTTTTTGTTTTGTTTGTCTAATTTTATTCTTACATTGCCTTAAGTTCTTTGATGTAAGAGTGATAAAGTGACACAAATGAAATTTGATAATTTATGTTGTAACATTCTTATTTATATTCTGACAAGAAATTCAGTTATATTGTATAAATTGACTGTATTGTTACATGACCTCACTGGCTGAGTGGTCCATGTAGTTCATTAGCTCACGATAACAAGACTATGTGTACTAAGGTTGTGGTTACAAACCTTCGCTTGTGGTCTGGTGTGTCTATCATCTTAATTAACAAGGATTGCCAGTTTTTTCTGTCATACGTGATGATTATTTCCTGTACTCCTTTTTTATCAGTATAAAGGTATAAAATCTTTTTTAACATTGCTCATCAGCATTTTTTGAATATAAAATTGAGTAATGAATATTTTGTGTGATACATATGTAGAGTTATTGCAAGAATATTGGTGAATATTGTTCTAAAGTAGAATATTAAATAACATAAGCGTGCGATTGTATTTAATTTTCTCTGAGGAGTAATATTCCCTATGCTGATGGTCAAGGGAAATAATTCATTCGAAATTTAATAATTTTAAATATTAGCTTGTCATTCATACATAATTGCTTTATTGTAATTCACTAACCCCTGGCTTCAGTTTTATTTCGATATGAGACAACATCATGGCCTCCACCATTAATATAGTGATTGACGTGATCAGAAGGAAAACAAGTCATAAGAAAAAGACTACTTTTCATTCATTATTTGATTCAATGTGCATTTTCCCACATGGGTTTAATCCTTTCTACAGCAGTAATTTCCTTTTAGTACGGATTAATGGTCACTGGTTTTCAAAAAGTAGTGGTTATTTAATTTATGAACGATGGTATAAAACAAGAAAATAATTCAATGATATTTCTAGTAGTTGCTGAAGTGTAGTATGATATTATGGAATATTGCATGCTAACTATCGGTACATATACATGTATTAACATTGCTGTACAATGAAATATCTTAAAATATTAAAGGCTCTTAGTTTTAAAATTTTGAGCCATGCTTTCTGTGTAAATTGTCCTATTGGCAAGGTTTTATATATTTTCAAAACTTTGAAGATTTAATGGATTTTGTCTTGCTGGAAATATTTTATTTTCCTGCAGGTCTAATTAATGTAAATTTTCTTATTGGTAAGGTTTTGTATATTTTGAAGACTTTGAAGATTTAATAAATTTTGTCTTTTTGGAAATATTTTATTTTTTTACAGGACTAATTGTTTCTTTCCAGTGTATATTTATATTCAGAATGTTAAAGGATTATATGGTTTTTATGGTTTTCTATTCTATTTGGTACATTGACAGATGTTAAAAATATTGTGACCTGGATTACTATTTTGTAGTGAAAATTGTATTTTATGATATTAAACAATGAAATATATTCAAGTGTTGCTTTTTATCTCTTACATCAAAGATTAAGTTTTGTATGATTCAAAATTAAGTTTCATCTGTTGGTTAAAAACAGTCTTAGAAGAAACATCCTTTTCAAATCCTGAATAACATTTATGGGTAATGGTGGAAATTTATCAGAACAAAAACAAAATTGACCATTCATAAATGCAATCAGTCATCAATCTGTGAGCTTGCTATCATTCCATAAGAATAGAAATTGGATTATGAATTTTTTATCTTTTAACAGGAACAAATATTTCCCTTTCATTACAACTGAAATTCTGTACAAAATATTAATAGTTGATATTAAATGATTTCTTGCTATGCCTTAGTATGGTGATATACTGTAAATTCAAAAATTAATGCATTTGTTTTATTAATGCAAAAAAAAGGATAAATATCATTAATTAAGCCTAGCATTATAATTTTTGCTTGTAATATTCTATTGCATTAATGTTGATCATTGAAGCATCTTTGCCTGTAGTCAGACGCACTTGGCTCAAAGGTTCATTGAAGAAACCACATTTCTCCTATTCCTGACGTGTTTAATTGGTGGGATAAAAATACATAATATCTTTAACCACTTCCCGGTGATTAAATTTCTACGTGGGAATTACCGCCCTTTTTTCTACAGTTATTAGAACGATAAGCTAGAGAAGTTCCGAAATGACGTCTATGTAAACAAACTACATAGCAACGACATTTTCTTGAGGTTTTTGTCGAAAATCATAGGAGAAACAGATTCTCCTTCAATTTACTCGTGAGTTATGGAATTTCTCCACCCTCAATAGTTAAATTTTATATTTTAACACGCTCGTTAAAGGCTCGCGTGTTGAAAATCGAAAATTTAACTATCTCGGGTGGAGAAATTCCATAACTCACTCGTACCTGAAGGAGAATCTATATTTATTTATGGATCATTCAGAACATATCATTTGCATTTCCTAATTATGGATGGAAGAAAAACCGTGTTTCTGATGGAATTTTTGTATCAGTGTGACTTTTTCATAGAAATAAACAAAATTTTGAGCAGTTTTTAAATCAAAGGAGTAGGGACGTTAAGGCCCATTTTTGGCCTTAAAATATGAATATCTATGGAGAGGGTTCAAAATTACCCTGAACCTAGTAAAAAATACAAGGAATTCGAAAATATTTTTACAGGAGATGTATATTATCCGATGCATATTCATGCCAAATATGAAGTTAGTTTCTTACATGCAGAGGCACTTTACCAGTCCAAAATATGAGTGAGAAGTGGCCAAAATCTTAAAAAACTGGGGATTTTCACAAAATTGTGTTATTTCGGTCGTGGCTTATGGCCAGAAGGATGTAAGATATATGGAACTTTACTTCATTTTCAACATAGTAGATTTGTTAAAGTTATTGTTAGACCTATATATTTTTGCTTACTTGGATTTTAATTTTTTGACTTATTTTAGGCCAAATAGGGGGCTTAACGCCCCCTGTCCTTTAGAAAATGTTTTTATTGAGCCCTGTCCACAAATGTGGAAGGTACATATAGATTTATCTTTGTCCATCAGTACATGGGTACATACATACATCCACCCCACTTAAGTTTTTGAGTTTACATTCATTTCTCAGAAACCCATTGAGATAATATCGGATATATAATCCCTATAACATTGAACACAGATGAGCAACATTTGGGTCACTTTGACCTTCATTTAATGAATGAGTAACTGATAGTTTTGCCTTTAATTTCATATCCTAGGTATTCATGGTGACATATCAGTGGTACTTCACTACTAGAATCTTCTTATATTATATACCAGTAATGCATTTCTCCAACATCTGGGTCATTATGACCCATATTTCAAACATGATAGAATAGAGAATGGAAATGGGGAATGTGCCACCATAACCTGCTTGAGTGACTTTGGTAAAATGTTTGCAGTTAGGTTTATTTTTAAAGAACCTATGATTGTATACTGATTATAGTTCACACCTACAATGATCTTATATAGTACAATTAAACTCAGCAATATTTGGGTCACCATGACCTATGTTTTATGCTTAATTTACTTTGATTAAATTTTTGCATTTAGGTTTATTATTAAAGAACCTATGATAATGCATTTAGTTGAGCTTATGGTAGTGATGATATTTCACAGTTACAGTCATCTTGTATTCTACATTTGAGTCACTACGACCAACATTTTATGGTAGAGTGACTTTGATTAAATTTTTGCATTTTAGTCTATTTCTAAAAAGGTCTGTGTTGATATATCAATAATATTTTACAAATTCAGTCATCTTCTTTAGTTTAACAGAGATCACCAACATATCAGTATACATGCCCTATATTTCATGCTTGAGTGAAATTTAGTGTACATGTGCCATAAACAGAGTTTAGTACTGTGGATTCATTATTTTTAATGGGGTAAATGTTAATGTAAGTAGGATAGGTTATGAAACTTTCATTTATTAATATTCTCAAAATAATTTTACTTTATAATAGACAGGAATTCTATGTGCAGGAGGATGGGGATGTGTCTATCAGACACACAATCTCTAGTTTTCTTGTTACTTTTTTCATGAGTAGGCAATGATAATTTGATTTTTGTGGATAAACTCTTGTGAAAGAGCCCAACCAAAACAATGGTACCGGTACTGAGTATTGAAAATTAAACATCATAACTAAAAATTCTCAAATAAACAATATATAAGCAAATTGTTTTAACATGATTTTTGGCAGAGTTATTGCCTTTGAAGTTTGAAATTTTGATAAAATTGCCATATAAGTACTCTCACTCCTACATTTATTTGCAGATATTGATGAAATTCATATGGCAGATGTGTTTTGATGGTATCTAGATCAAATTCAAATTTGAGTGTGGCAACATGATTTTTGGCAGAGTTATTGCCCTTTGAACTTAGAAATTTTGCTAAAATCGCCTTTTAAGTGCTCTCATGCTTACATTTATTTGTGGATTTTGAGGAAATTTAAATGGAATATGTGTTTTGATGGTATCTAGATCGATTAGGTCTCTTTCTCAGTAACTAATCAACTACTTTGGTATGTAGATTTGTTGCCAGGAGTGTATGTCCATCCGCCAGGTGCCACATACCCTTGACTTCATTTGCATACTGCAGTGGTCAGTTAAAAGTTTTTGGATTAGGTCTGTTTATCAGAAATTATACATGGTACGTCATCTATATTTGGTATGTAGATTTGTTAAGAAAAATATGTGGTATCGCATCCTTGACCTAATTTTTATACTCCAGTGGTCAGGTTAAAGTTTTGGGATTATGTCAGTTTCTCAGTAGTTACTAACAAATATATTTGACCTACCATGTATAGTTATACATGGTAGGTCAAATATATTTGTAATTTGACCTTATTTTCATCTCCAGTGTTCAGGTTAAGTTAGGATCAGTTCTGTTTCTCAGTAACTACATGGTAGGTCAACTAAATTTGGTGTGTAGATTTGTAGTGAGAAGTGTATGTCTGCATCATACATCACATGTCCTTGACCTCATTTTCCTGCTCCAATTGTCAGCTTAAAGTTTTTGGATTAGGTCTGTTTCTCATTAACTATATAGGTCAGATATATTTGATATGTAAATTCCTTTAGAGGGTTGTATGTCCATCAGACAGGTGTTACATATCCTTGATCTCATTTTCACACTCTAGTGATACACATACAGTTTTTGTGATTAGATCTATTTTTTCAGTAACTGTAAGAAATAGCTCAACTGTATTTGGTCAGTATATTCCTTGCAAGATACACATGATTAACTGTTGGGTCACCTGACCTTGACCTCAATTTCATGCTTCAGTTACACAAGTCAAGATATAGTGTTTTACCAAGATCCTCTGTAACTATGTATATCATTGATGTTTGGTGTAAAGAATCATCATTTTGTGTATATGTCTGTCTGACATATGTCATCTTAGTTCATGCTTCACAGACTTTGGTCAATTTTTGTGATAAGCTCACTTTTTCATCCAGGGTAGGTAAAAAAAAATTATGTGTGTAAAGTCATTGTTTGGTGTATCTGACATTTGATTTTTGTGGGGAGGCTAGGATGAAATGTTTGATCCTGCCTTTGTTTTGCCGAAATTTTGGTCCTGGATATTTATTTTCAGCCTCTATTGCAGCTTAAATTTGATTTTCATGAAATAAAAAAATTTGATTTACACAGGTCTTGAATTTTTTTTCACAACTGAAGTGATCCTGGCTTTTTATTTTTCCAAAATCCTGGTCCTGCCTTTTTATTTCAAATTTCATCCTAGCATCCTTGCCCTGATAGCCCATCAGTTTTTGATGGCTCCTCATTAAAATTTTATAGAGGTTTCGACTTTGCATTGGATGAGTTTGATTATCAGAAAAATTTTAAATGAATGGTCAGGTTTTCTTGAAGAGGATTTGTAAAAATATCATATACTAAGTAGTTTTGTTGCTGAATTAGAACTTTCAGTATGTGATTTGATGCAAATTTCTACTCATCTAAAGCTTGGATGAGTTTATTATAAAAATCTGAAATGTACAAACATTTTTATGGAAAGGGGCTTTAAAAAATATCATATTTTTACATTGCACACAAGTTGTGAAAAAAAAAGTACTTGATTTTCCCGCCTATAGGTCAAGACTTTTTTACTTTAAAATGACAATTTTACTATTTTAAGTCTATGTAGAATGTATTAATTAGACCTATAATCTGCATAGACTTATAGTCCAGAAAATAGAGTAATCATAGAAATCTGTAGGTTGTTGTTTAAATTTATTTGCTTCATTACTACAGGTTCTTTCATTATGGATATCAGTTATTAGGAACATCCTTGTTTTTCATTAGATTTCACGGAAATTACTTGTTTTTATATTCTATCTCCAACAGAAATATCATTTGTGAGATTAATTTACAAAATACTGCTTTTTTAGTAGGATATTGAGTTTCGCAGTTTTAGTGATGTTTTTTCATTGTCTAAATATTGCCATTGTTGATAAGATTATGGTAAATGTCAATCAGACATCAATTCTGAAAAACAGAAAGAGGTCACTGTATACAGACAAAGTCAAGTGACACACTGTGTAAAAAGTTCCTTCTCACAACATGGTAAAATGTAATAAATTTACATTATTCAAACATTTGACTGGTACATATTTAGTATATGTATGGTGACTTATCTGCTAAAAATTATAAGATCTAAGTCAATGGTAAATCTTAAGCTTTTAAAAGGCCCCCAGTGGAGGCCCAATGAGGATCTTGTCCATATTTTGTGCAAGTGTTTTTAGGAATACTGGCAGTGTCCTTAACCATATATCGTCCTGAAGAAGCACGAAATATTTTTCACAGGATGTTCAGCAAGCAAACAATCAACCAATCACTCAATCCATATTTATGTCTTTTTCAGATAAAGTTGGATGGGATACATGGACTTAATAACTCTCACATATAAAATTACCATTAGTCATCATTTATTCAGATATCATTTTTATTTTAGGACCCCTCCTCTTGGTGTAATGAACATCAAAAGGAATTCTGGATGGCCATTGTTTAAAACTGAAAAAGACCAGGGAAAGGCATATTACTGATGTTTTCGGACCTTGGTGTATGGGACCAATAATTGAACTCTTGTTTGAAGAACATAAATAACTTGAACATATGGGTATTTTAAGATAAATACTCAGACCAGAATTTCTTTTCAGCAGATCAAAGATTTATTTATCTTTTAAACAAGCAGTATTGTATCTGTTGCCTTATACTGTGCCTTGGTGTTGAATTGTTTCAAAAAAAAATCATGATAATTGAAATAAAATATAAATGGTTCACTTGGCAATGAATTTACATATTGTTGATTTATTAAGTTGTATTTCAAGGGTGCTTTCTAAAGTTTTTAGTAATTTTTTTTCTTTTTATTTGTTAGCAATTTATATTTGAATTTAAGTTGCAGGTTGTTATTTTTTATTTCTTTTAAATGTTTTTTAAAAATTTTATTTACCTTCTTAGGTAAACCCTTGAATGATGTAGAATAAATCACAACCATTATTTTTGAATTCCATGGATAGTTTTTGTCTCGCCTTGACGGAGTCAAAAGGCGAGACATAGGTATGCTGTTTCCGGCGTCGGCGGCGGCGGCGGCGATGGCGTCAACAATGTATTAGTTTGTGATTAGCTCAGTTTTATGGGGATCCACTAGTGGTAGGTCAATGATAATTGGTATGCAGATGTATTACCATTGCTACATCTCATTGCCATGGAGATTATTTGGCTCCACCCCCTCAGTCATGGTCTATTGACTTTGAATGGTTTGCTTACTTTACATGTATTAGTTTGTGATTAGGTCAGTTTATGGGGATCCACTAGTGGTAGGTCAATGATAATTGGTATGCAGATGTATTATCATTGCCACATCTCATTGCCATGGAGATTATTTGGCTCCACCCCCTCAGTCATGGTCTATTGACTTTGAATGGTTTGCTTACTTTACATATATTATGAGTCTGGTGAAGAGGAACCTTGAGGGCTCCTGTACTTGAAATCAACTATAAGTAAACAAACAAAATTATATTTTATTGGACACAAAGCCAAGCAAAAAGATTTTTGTCTCGCCATGATGAGGTTGGGTTGAAAAGCAACACATAGGTATGCTAATTCGTGCATATTCATTGACTGAATATTTGCATAACTTACATTTTAAAGTATTGCTATCAGTGGCGGATCCAGAACTTTTTGTCAGAAGGGGGGGGGGGGGGGGGGGGGGCGCGCAGACTGACCTAAGGGGGGTCCACTCCAGTTACGCATCAGTGATTCCCTATATAATCAACCAAATTTAACTCAGTCATGGTTCATTGACTTTGAATATTTGCATAACTTGTGTAAGATGTTAAGGTATTGCTATTATGATTTCAACATTTGCATAATCAAAATTACAAAAAGGCGAGACATATCTCTGTGATAACAGTTTATTTATTTGTATTTTGTTTACTTTGTTATGACACGTATTAAAAAACTTGTGTTCAAACTTTTTATTTCTATACTGGAACAACAAAATAATTCCATATAGCCTTTTGTAAAGAGTAGAAATAATAGATTTTGATAGTGAGGAATATAATGTTAACAAACTGACTGTTCATAAAATATTTATATACGTCATATAGTTTGTTACCTCCCTTTACAGTGATTAGGAGTAGTACTGAGTTTGATCAGAATTGGTTTTTTTCGGCATTCACCAATAAAAAAAAAATTATAACCAAATGGCCAGTTATTAGAAGAATAGTTCTTATTTTTTCATAATGGTTTTCCTTCAGTTTTGAATTTATTGACATATAAGTAAATTTGCATAAATTAAAATTCATAAACAACTACATAGATAAATATTGAAACAGTAAAGAAATAGAATGTGAAACTCCAGTAAAAATACCTGGTTAAGAATTTTAAAGCACCTTATGCACACCAATTTATAATTCCTATTGACAGAATAATATTACTAGATTTTTTTCTTCTATGGTGACATAACAAAAACCATCTTAAATTGACACTATATTTTTGTGCTAATACTGCAAAACATGATGTACCTGTTGAAAAACATTGCTTAAATTTTATTATATGCCAATGAATAATTGGCTTGTTTTTGATTGGGTATATTCTTGTTCAGAATCTTCCATTTTAAAGTTGATACCTCCCCATATACTTACAACAGACTTGTATATAAACTTTGATGTAATAAAAAAAGAATAATACTACAGAAAGTTTGACAAATCCAGTAATTTTAATGTAATTGAATTCATAATTATTAAAGGTTGTTCAATACAAGAACGTTGTGCATTGTGTGGAATTTTCTGTATAAATTAGAAAGCCCTAATACCAAACTAGTCAAAATGAAACGTATATACAATAATCTTTTCATTGGAATATACTCTGTGGTAGATTGGTGTATTGAAAAAACCTTTATTTCATATCTGTAGCCTCTCTTCAAAGAGTGGCTGTATGCTTAAAAAATAACACCTATCCTGGTTATTTAATCGTCATATGAAATTTTGTTGCAGTTGATTTTCTGCAAATTTGATTTGAAAATACCAAGGTACAAATTTGCTTAATAAGAAAGATTTTTGTTGAACTCTTGTGATTTTAAAAATTGGCTCAGTTTTGGTGAAGTGGAGAAGTTTGTACTGAAATCTGACAGTAAAGATGATTATTAACATTATAATCATTAATTTAAATTATAGTACAGTTTTCAGTCTTGAGGTTCATGATTGTGAGTATTTTTAAAATTCAGGTTTGAAAAACTTCTCCACTTCATTTATATTAATAAGAAGAGAGATTCATGTATTTATTTAGACTTCTTCCTATTATTTAGACTGATACCGAAGACTGCTAAAATGTAAGATAGTACACTGTTGCATACATTCTCTAGAATTTCACCAAAACTGAGCCAATTTTTAAAATCACAAGAGTTCAACAAAAAGCTGTCTCATTAAGCAGATTTTTCCCTTGGTATTTTCAAACCAATGAATTTAATGGCAAAATTTAACAGATCTAATTACTTTTAAAGTTAAATGAAATCACATTTAACTTTTAACAAGTAATTTGAAATTTTAGTTTTTATTTAATAAATGCAATATAACAAATGTATAAACTATGATAATCTGATTCTTATGGTTTTTGAAAGGGTGAGTTATAGGTATTACTTTCCAGCAGCAACAGTATAATTTTTAAAAAAAATCTTATTATATATAACTTTTCACACATAATACCTACACTTAAGATAATTGGTTCATAGATACATTATAATATAAACTTTGCTGCAGTATACTTGTTTTTGTGACCTTGACCTCGTTTTCGTGGTTCATTGACTTCTTAAACATTTGTAAAATCTGCATCAGTTTCGTGATTAATTCCATTTCTCAGCAAATGTAATACCTAAACCCACCATTTTTGGTCAATACATGAATCTTATAGGGTACATGCAAGTCTGCTACATGTCTCTGGACCTAGACCTCAATTTTATGTTTGAGTGATTTGTGTCACATTTTCATGATTAAGTCCATTTCTTAGCAATAAACCCACCATATTTGGTCAATAGATAGTTGTTGGTGGGTACATGCCAGTCTGACACCTGTCTCTGGACCTTGACCTCAATTTCTTGCTTGAGTGACTTGTGCTACAATTTCGAGATTGAGAACACTTTTCAGCAACTGTAATACCTAGAACTACCATATTTGGTCTATTGACAGCTCTTGGTGGGTACATTCCAGTATGAGACCTGTCTCCGTATTTGACCTCAAATTCATGGTTGAGTAAGTTGTGTCAAAGTTTCCTGATTAAGCCCATTTCTCAGCAAATATAATACCTAGGGAGCTAGGATGAAATGTTTGATCCTGCCTATTTTTTTCGCCAAAATGTTGGTCTGGATTTTTTTTCCGCTGCTATTTCGGTCTAAATTTTTATTTTCATTTATACCAAAAAAATCTGATTTACACAGGTCCTGCATTATTTCTTTTTCGTGATTCAGTCCATTTCTCAGCAACTAATACCTACACCTATCATATTTGGTCTATACATGTCTCTCTATAATTTATAAGATATCTTATAAAGAAAAATTTGAGATATCTTATAAATTATATGAGATATCTTATAAACTATATAAGATATCTTATATACTTTACGAAACATTAGGTGCGATTTTCTATATCGGAATTCTATTGGTTGAGGAATCTGGAGTAAACTACATATAAACTTTATGAGATATCTTATATACTTTATGAGATATCTTATAAACTTTAGAAGATATCTTATAAAATATATATTGTTTGTTTGTTTAGTTGGGGTTTAACGCTGTTTTCAGCACATTTTGGGCATTTCGCGGCGGCCAGTTTTTATTCGTGGAGGAAGCCGGAGTACCCGGAGAGAACCACCGACCTTCGGTGGGAAAATTGGCAATCCTTGTCAATTGAGATCGGAGTCGAACACACCCCGCCACAGGTGAGATTAGAACTCACAGCCCCAGAGTTGACAAGCTAGTGATCAGTACTAGTCATGACGAACTACCTAGACCACTCGGCCACCGAGGCCCCTATAAAATATATAAGATCTCATATAATATACAAGATATCTCATATAATATATAAGATATCTTGTATAATTAGTTTTTGTGGAGCCTGCGATAGTGATCCGGCGGCGGCGGCAGCGGCAGCGGCGTTAACTAACTTCTTAAAAGCTGTATATTTTAGAAGGTGGAAGACCTGGATGCTTTATACTTTGTATATAGATGCCTTATGTTACGAAGTTTCTGACTGTCATATGTACATTGTCCTTGACCTCATTTTCATGGTTCAGTGACTACTTGAAGTTAAGATTTTTTGTAATGTTAATTTCTCTCTTATTATGAGTATTAGGATAACTATATGTGGTATGTGCGTACCTTACAAGGTCCTCATCCCCGTGAGACAGTTTCCAATTGACCTCGGCCCCATTTCAAGGATCAGTGAACAAGGTTAAGTTTTGGTGGTCAAGTCCATATCTCAGATACTATAAGAATAGGTCCAGTATATTTGGTATATGGAAGGATTGTAAGGTGTACATGTCCAACTGGCAGGTGTCATCTGACCTTGACCTCATTTTCATGGTTCAGTGGTTATAGTTAAGTTTTTGTGTTTTGGCCTATTTTTCGAATACTGTATGCAATATGTCTGATAGCATTTACTTTCATTAGAAATACACGACAGGCGAGACATTTTTGTGTGTCGAATCTTATTATAAGATATCTGATAAACTTTATAAGATATCTTATATACTTTATTAGATATCTTATATACTTTATAAGATATCTTATATACTTTATTAGATATCTTATATACTGTATAAGATATCTTCTAAAGTTTATAAGATAACTTATAATGTATATGAGATATCTCATAAAGTATATAAGATATCTTATAAAGTTTATAAGATATCTCATATATTTTATAAGATATCTCATATAGTTTTAAAAGATATCTTATAAAGAAAATTATGAGATATCTTATAGATTACATGTATATGAGATATCTTATAAACTATATAAGATATCTTATAAACTATATAAGATATCTTATAAACTATATGAGATATCTTATTAATTTTATTACATATCTTGAAGTTAGAATAAATAGTAAATTAAAACGGCTTGCCATAGTCCTGTAAGGAAATACTTGGCCCACCTTAAAAGAGAAGCAAGTTCGTCATAAATTCAAATCACTAGGCTGATTTTACTTAGGGTGTGAGTTTGAACCCAACTTGTGAGAGTATTGTTAGTTTCCTGCCTGTTTGTTTACTCTGGATTCCTCAACCAATAGAATTCCGACCTCTACGATATAGAAAATCGCACCGAACGTTTCGTAAAACCCCGACAAACCAAACCTATCAGAGATAACTGCATTGTTAGAAAGCTAATTACTGCATCGACAGTAATATGTGCTGTTATTCAGACCAAATAAGATGACTTGAAAATTTCTTCCCATTCGGAATGAGCAAAGTTGAGTTGTAGTACGAAATATGATTTTTTTTCACTGGGAAAGTGCTGTAATTTACAGTTAGGGACCGACCATTTTATTACCGAGGGAGGCCTGGGATTTTTATGCTTAATATTTATTTTTTTTTTAGGTCTGAAGAAATTCAAATTAATTTTTTTCACAGTTCAAGCAAAGCAGATTTTTTTTCTCCAAGAAAACAAAAATGAGAAATTTTTTTTCTTAGATTTTTCATTAAAAAATCTACATATAATTGTTCAAGCGGGAATGATATTTCTGTAGAACGGTGCATGGCTCTGCCTATAACCATGTTGTTCATTATTTTTAATTTCCATATAGATTATAGACATATACCTCAATACAATATATAACCTTTTCTTTATGGAAAAACATATGTAAACCAAAATAAATTAGAACTTGCATATACTACCAAAATAGAGGAATTGCACAACTTTATGACAGTGAATTGTCCCTACATGATTTATAACATATAGCATCATCATATTAACTAAAAGAAAGTCTAACCATCATTCAGAAGGAGTCTCAGGTGCGGGAATGGGGGTGGGGGAATGGAGACAAACACACACTTTCACGTAAAATTGTGACGTCATCCTTTTGTCTTCCTAAGTCGCCTATAGGAAAGCTCTCAAACCAATACCACGCAGTTAAGGTAACAGGTACGTAAATGGGCTATCTCACGAATTTTTATGAACTTTTGCAAGCAATTAGAGCATGTGGAACTGCATATAAACATCGAAAAAATATATAAATATCCGTTTTATTGATATGAAAGCTATAGGGGGTCACCGAATTCGTTTTTTGGCAGTATAAATCATCCAAGTGTCTGTGCAATACCTAAAAACGTCGAAAAATAAGATTTAGAGCCACGACGTCACGATTATTTTTGCCTTTTCGGCGCTTTTTCCACGCTGTACAGCAGATTCAACTATCCATACTCAAAAAACGAATTCGGTGACCCCATATAAATTTTATATCAATAAAACGGAAATTCCAGTAGCAAAAACATATCATTTTTAAAGAAAATTCGTAGGACAGGATTTCGAGAAATATTAATTTGCAGTCAAAATTACTGAACTTTTTTACGATATTTACGTGTATTCTATATATTTGTACAACTATTTTCCGGATATTCAATTTTCTATATCTCAGAAAGTGTAAAAGTTATATATATCATTTTTTCGATGTTCATGTGCAGTTCCTCATGCTCTAGTTGTATGCAAAATTTCATAAAATTCCGTGGAATTATCCATTTACGTACCTGTCACCTTAAGCCGAAAGGGTCTGTTCATAATACACAAAGCATGTTTAATATGTAAAATAATTATCTTCTTTAGTTTTTTGTAATAACTTTATTAAGGCACTTTTTTACCATGAAGGGTTGATGGCATAATACATAAGTAAAAGACACAGCGTTATAACAAAAAAACAAACAAAATTAAAGTTTGTTTCTGATGCAAAACATATATCCCCCCTTTCATCCTGTCATCATTCTTCATCAAACGGAAGAGGCTTTGGAAACCCCAAAAATCAATCCAATCAGGAAAACCTTTAGGTCTTGCACAAACTCTCCAGATGTAAAAATATCGAAGTCCATGTATATTATTCTGGGTGGGGGGGACTCAAAAGATTCTGCGTCCAGAAACGTTTACATATGTAAATACATGGATGAAAGTACAGAAGGTGCCAAAAACCAGAAATTGGGAAGAATCCAATATTTTTACATGTATAGGAATATATAGATCGAGACTAAAATGGTCAAAACCCGGATATTCAGCAAATTCAAAAAAACTTTCAGGCATATAAATATGGCGAAGTCAATGTTTTGATACAGGAAACCCCCTAAAACCAATCCGACCCCCCAAAAAATTATGTAGTGCACAAATACACCTGACGTGCATCAAGTCTGTTTCATTTCATTCCAGTGCAATTTTAGATTTTGTGTTCACAAACTTTTGTGACAGATGGACAGACAGACAGACAGACAGGACAAAAACATTATGTCTCCCCCTGGAAAGGAGGAGACATAATTCAAAATTATGCAAGTTTGAGTTCACTCTCCTCAGCAACCACGAATTTTTATGAGTGAAGCCGAATGCTCCACAATTTCAGCTGAAGACATAAATTCAATTAAAAATTCTAGTGATTTAAAAGAAGTAGGGTCTAAAGTAACCATATATTCAATATTTGTGAAAAAATATTTTCTAAGATTTTGATTGAAGATACATATAAGTAAAAATGAATTTCATCATATATCTCATGTTGATTACAATGTTTGCAAAGTCTGATTTCTCGTTTAATTTTTTGATATCTTAATTCCCCTTTCTATTTCTAGAATATGATTCGAAACTCTTAATTTTGATCAATACTTTCTTTCCTTAAAATCTTTTATCTTTAGTAAATGTGGTTTCATTTTATTATTATATAATATTTTACTATATAAATATTAGGTCTTACTTTCATTTAAGGAATTCAATTTTGTAATGAATAGTTTTTCATAATTATTCTGAAGAGTGTACATCGTTTTGAGTATTCGTTAAATTTGTCTTTTTGCTTTTCCAGATTCCAATTCTCTATATCTTTCATTTCTAAGTTATTTTTTCAGTATATCATAAATATATATATATACCGTGAATATATTCCATTTTCATGGAGGTTTTTTGATAAATTTTTAATGAGTTATAAGTATTGAATTAATCTTTAGTTGAAATAATCTAGCAAAATATTATAAGGATTGAATTTTTATTAGAACATCCATTTGTTATTATAAGTTAACAACACCCTTCTTGATCTACTCTGTATACATATCTTGAAGGTTCAACTAAAAAATTTTTGGGGAATTTATGCTATGGAGCGCATATCTTTTGTTGTTCAATATTCATGATTATTTTATTTTTTTATAACATAGTTGGAAATGTAATTTTTTTTTCAGATCAAGATGGACATAATTTTTTTTTTGAAAAAATCCCAGCAAAACCCCCCGGTAATAACATGGTCGGTGCCTTAGGTCTGTGGCGCAAACAGTTGATCAAAATATGACCAAATCGTATTTCACCTTCACGAACCCCTTGTACATATTTCTATTTTATGGTTTTTCGTAATGTCCATTTTTATTGTACTATTTATTATCGATGTGTCTTACGGTTGCCATGGAATGCTGATATAAAAGAAAGAGGTAATAGTGGATTCATGAGAAAATTATAAATATGTCAAATACTGTTTAACTACGGAATTGTAATGATATATCTTTAAGGTATCATAAAAGAAAAATATTAGTGATAATGAACTGTTATTTCATGCTACATTCAAGGATGTTGCCTGATTTGAAAACGATAGCTAATTAGCGCACTATACCTCGATTACGGCAGTTTAAAGGCCAATGACATTCTGCTTTTATTTTCAAATTATGCTGTCATTAATACATTAGTTTACATGCAAGATCAAACAAGTACAAGAGAGGGAGAGAATGGCGAATTCTGTTTACAGCATTAAAAAAATGGCGATTAAGAAGCATTACCTATTAGGATACATACGGCAAGAAAAGTTTTTTCAATGCTTTCGTATTTGAGGATCCAATATTGTTGTTTCTAATCAGATATGTATCTTATACCCTACAGTGTGATCTCACGTGCTCTGGAAGGCTGAGAGATTAATATGCTGACCTACCAAATCACCAGTATTCACCTGTATGGGAATAACCATTTGATTCTTATCGGGGAGAGCAAGGACTTACTTGTTCCCCTGAAAAATAGCTCCATAATGTTTTCGAAGAGCAAGTGATAACACATTTACATCTTGGGAAAGCAGTCATTAAAATAGATTTAAGATGTTTAAGATGTTCAACTGATCTCAGTTCAACCCTTTTCATGATTTTCTAGAAAATCTCCATCACAAATTTCTAAACAGTAAACTTTGTACCAATATTAGCTTTCGTATACTATTGCTAAAAATGATAGTACTCGTAACATTCATCATCATATTATTATTACAATGCAGTTTACGTAATAACTGAAAAAATCCCAAAGGTACAAAAATCAACAACACAAAACAATTTACATTAATGTTATTCTTGTCGGCTAAAAAAATTGTTTTTATACATCAATATTGATATTAATTATAGTAAAACCAAGTATATATGATTTACAGTCAATGCTGAGAAGCGTATTTATAATAAAATTTAAAAAAAACTCTGTATATCTTAATTTTAATTAAATCTGTTAAATGGTATTGTTTTATTACAAAAACTTCAGTGATTATAAGCTCAAGGGCCCGTCAATATTAAATCTAGAAAAGGTTATCAAGAACCGGTCAGAAACAGAGAACGCTTATTAGGAACAAGAAATCTATAGATCCAGAAACTGAGAACGGTTTTTGGAACAGGGAACCAGAGACGAAGAACGGTTATTAGGGACAAAGAATCAGGAGACCGAGAACGATTATTAGGAAAAAAGAACCCAGACAGAGAACGGTTATTAGGGACAATGAATCCAGAAACAGAACATTAGGAACAAGAATTACAGAAACAGAGAACGGTTATTACGAACAAGGAATCTATAGAACGATTACGAGGAACAAGGAACACAGAGACAGAAAACAGCTATTAGGGACAAGGAAGACAGAAACTGAGAACGGTTATTAGAAAAAATAAATCCAGAAAAAGAACGGGTATTAGGACAAGAAATTCGGGACATGAGAACGTTTATAAAGGACAAGGAATCAAGGGGCAGAGTACGGTTATTAGGAACAAGAAATCTAGAGAAAGAAAAGGGTCACAAGGAATCCATAACATGAGAACGTTAGGAACAAGGAATACAGAGAACGGTTATTTTGAACAAGGAATCTAGAGAAAGAGAACGGTTGTTAGGGACAAGAAGTCCAGAACGTGGGAACGTTAGGAACTAAGAATACAAAGAGAACGGTTATTATGAACAAGGAATCTAAAGAAAGGTTATGAGAAACAAGGAACCCAAAGACAGAAAACTGTTATTAGGGACAAGGAATCCAGGACAAGAAAAACGTTTATTATGAAAAAGAAATCCAGTAACAAAGAACAGTTATTAGTGACAAGGAATCCAGAAACAGAGAACAGTTATTAGGGACAAAGAATCCAGAGACAGAAAACAATTATTAGGGACAAGGAATCCAGAGACAAAGAACGGTTATTAGGGACAAGGAAGACAGAAACAGAGAACGGTTATTACGACAAGAAATCCAGAGACAGAACGGTTATTAGGGATAAGGAATCCAGAACATGAGAACGCTTATTAGAAACAAGGAATACAGAAACAGAGAACGATTATTATGAACAAGGAATCCAGAAAACGGTTATCAGGAACAAGAGATCCAGAGACCGAGACAGAGACAGGAAATGTTTATCAGGAACACGGAATCTAGAAAGAGAGAACTAGGAACAAGGAAACAAGAGTAGAAGAACTGTTATTATGATGAAGAAAACAAGAGACAGTGAACAGTTATGGGGAACAGGGAAGACAGAACGGTTATTATGAACAAGGAATCCAGAGACAGAGAACGATTACCAGTAATACGGAAGACAGAGAACGGTTATTATGAACAAAGAATCCAGCGACAGAGAACGGTTATTATGAACGAGGAACCCAGAGACAGAGAACGGTTATCAGGAACAAGGAAGAAAGAGAACGGTTATTATGAACAAGGAACCCAGACAGAGAATGGTAAGGAGGGACAATAAATCCGGAGATCGGTTACAAGAAACATGGACGACAAAGAACTGTTATTACCAACAAGGAAGACAGAGAACAGTTAGTAGGAACGAGGACGACCGAGACAGAGAACGGTTATGAAGAACAAGGTTTCAGAAACGGTAAGAGAACGTTTATTATGAACAAGGAATCCAGAAACAGAGAACGGTTATCAAGAACAAGGAATCTAGAAAAAGAAAACAGTTACCAGGAACAAGTAATCCAGAGAAAGAGAACGATTTATAGGAAAAATGAATCCAGAGAAAGAAAACGGTAATTCGGAACAAGGAATCCAGAGAGAGAACGATTATCAGGAACAAGGCAAAGTAAGATAAGAAACCTAAAACCTGGCTGACCGTATGTGTTTCGGAAGGATAAGCCGTGCTGGATGGTCTAACTTTGATTTCTATCTTCTACGAAACAAACCTAAAATAATTTATAAATGTTCATGCTGCTCAAAATCGATAACTTGATATCCGATGACTGATTATAATCTATAGACCACCTGAGCTGAAAGAAAAAAGAACTTCTCTTTTGAAATGTATATTGTTCATATTTCCATTTAGTAATTTAATTATAGAGGTTATAAAGATCCGCGTAAATTAAACACCAACGTAATTAAAATGGATGGAATTTTTATTTCTTCTCTGTCTCATAATAAAATTGTTATAAACAGCTTCGAAATTGGTATCCTGTGATGTATTATTCTTAAACTGTATTGCGACAGATATCATTTTATAGATATCCATCACTAGATGTAATCCCAAAATCGTGGTTCACTGTCTGAACAAAAACAGACAAAAAATAAAAAAAGTCCGTAATTTCGGTATTTAACAAAAGAATCTAGAACATAGAAAACGTACTGTACTTAGGTTGTTCCTGGTGAACTGACCACTAGCACAAAGTACTACATTGAAAAAAAAACTAATTTCTTACAGTTGATATCATGAAAAGTCTAGAAAAATAATTATTTAGGACGGCAAAAGATAAAGGCAACCAAAAAAGAAGAATTTTTAATAGTCAAATAGTGTGTATATATAACCCAAGAAAGGGATCAATGTGAATGGTCTGTCTGAAAACATAATATTTAACAACAATGCTATAATCTTAGTCTGTTTAAACTTCCATAATAAACGATAAAACTTTGTAAAGGTTTTGAGTAATGTTCGTTAGAAAATTCTTGTTGAGCAATCCATTCGTGATTGAGAGATTTTTTTCTTAAAATCTGCAACGTTGTTATTTGTACAAACACGCGCAAACTAAATGTTAACCCCATATGAATCAAGAACAGAAAAAACCACGCCAAGAAGAAGATTTTAACAATGGGGAATGAAAAATTATCTCTTTTACCATAGAAAGAGTGGATTTTTTTCTTCATAAAGATTTCCATTATTTCATGTTTTGCCTTTGTATACATAAGGACCTTGGCCTCTAGTAATCTCCCAATACACAAATGACATTTTACTGTTGTGTACAGACATTTCAGGAAAATGTATATTTGGGTTGTGGCGTTTATTTTAATGGAAAAAGGTTGACATTGGGCAGGTTTTCAAAATATTTTTAACATATTTTCAATTGTGTTGTTTTTTTCCATTTCAGTATGGTCTCGTCTTTATCAGGTAAAAAGGTTGTTTTTTACATTGAAAATTAGACACTGTACGGCCTAACAACTAGAAAATAAAATGTAACCACTTCATATTTACCTTGAAAAATAACGTACAACTTCGATCAACTCTTTCACACAGAAGGAATGAAAAATTTTATAGCGGATGTCCTTTCTCGTATTCAATTTAATTGTTTCAGAACCCCCCCCCCCCCCTCCCACTTGAAAGTGGACCTTTCACACGGATTTCACGACTTCCGTCTCCAACTGCAGTGACCCTACAGAGTAGGCTTCATTTATACAATAGAAGTCGTACTGTTTTGCATGAAAGGCTTCAGCGATATCTGTCCTGCATCCGCATTTGAAGTAACTGTCTTGTGTAAAATTTTTGCAGTTTGCGACATTCGCGAACAAATTTCTCTTTGCTAGCGCTTAATATTTTCCACCAAAATTGACAATATTAAAAACAATAATGAAAATATTTTGCGGTAAAGAAAATGTTGGGATGTGTTAAAAGGATTATAACTGTATAAATAACAAGGGAATCGTTAAATAGGATTAATGCTATTTTTTCATAACAACATGGTATTTGTAAATCTAGCTTTAGAGTCAAAGTTATCTGTGTGAAGGTAATAACTAGTCTATTTATTGAATAATTTCGGAACTTTCAATTTCATTAGAGGTGTCAGGTATTTGACAGTTATATTTCCACTTATAATCAATTAACCATTCATTTCCGAGTGTATGGATATTTATCACGTTTATAATAATTATTGTTTTTATACACAATGTGAAAAAATTATATTTCATAATGTAAACAACTGAATACACTTTGACACCTTAGTCTATTCTACAGTACTAACATTGGAATTTCTGAATACAGTTCAATTATTCCCTCGAGTACGATAGAAGTTATAGAACCGTAACAGGTTTATAACCACCCTCCGTTAGCCGCGCTAGTAGAGTACTCCTTTAGCTCAGTTGATAGAGCGGTAGACTACTGAACCAAAGGTTCCTGGTTCGATCTCCGGTTGGTGCGGTAGGTAATTTTGGGAGACAATTCATGCTCTAATGTTACATTGGCGCCCAACAAAATAAAACCACGGTTGTCAAAAAAGGCTAGTTGGCAAATGGGTTGAAGTTGGACATCTTCATAACGGGGCTTCCCTCGCGTAACAGCTTTATAACCACCCTCCATTAGCTGCGCTAGTGGAGTACTCCTTTAGCACAGTTGGTAGAGCGGTGGAACACTGAACCAAAGGTTCCTGGTTCGATCACCGGTTGGTGCGGTAGGTAATTTTGTGAGATCATGCTCTACTGTTACAATAATGTAGAATCTCACCTGTGGCGGGGTGTGTTCGACTCCGATTTAAATTGACAAGGATTGCCAATTTTCCTACCGAAGGTCGGTGGTTCTCTCCGGGTACTCCGGCTTCCTCCACCAATAAAAAAATGGCCGCCGCGAAATAGCCAAATGTGCAGAAAACGGCGTAAAACCCCAACTAAACAAACAAACAAACAAACACAATAATGGAACCCAGCCGTCAGACTTGTCTGACATGATTATTCATTGATTTGTTACAGAAATTACCAGTATTTAGCAAAATTCAAAAATAACAGAAATACTAAGGGTTCATTCCTTGTATTGCACATGGTAGATCTCCTTAGCTGAACTTTAGCTTCCTATTTCGGTATTTTTGGTTATGAGTACTTCTTGTTTAAAATAAGTTTGGTTTTTGGTCTTCGAAATGTTTCGGTTTTAATGCTGAGAGGTAACTCCTTGAAATGCGTCGTATACAGCATAGTATAAATTTACTATATCTAATATTAGTATCTTTGGATTGTTATATTGTATAACGGGAGTCGTTCTGAAAATACACTAAATGAAACTGACTGGCCTTGTACGCAAATGAAAAGTTCAGTTCAATAAATTAGAATATCGACACAGACCATTTGTCATTTGTTCACAACATAATTTGAAAGTTCTGAGTAATTTATGGTATCAAAATCGTTGAAGAATGTGTAATTTAAATAAAGTTTAAATATATAATATTATAGTGGCTTGGAAATTCGAAATTCGAATTATATGATGCATCAAATTTTATTTTGTATCTTGCGATTCTATTGACGTAAATTTAAAGAATCAACAAAAAACTGGTAGTATAAAGGAAGATAGGAAAACTTTTATTTCAGTTGCTCTCTAGTTGACAGATTTAATTCAGATGTAGGTGTATTGTTTCAATGAATAAAGTTCTTTGATACCAGTTTAGATGCATAAGAATTGATGAAGATATAACATTTTTTTTTTTATATAAATACAAACTCAGAAATCCAATTTAATGAAAGCGAAATCCTTGAAGCGATTGCCAGTGTACTGGAAAAGAATTTATATAAATACAGAATTATGGATGAAACTTTCTATGACCTGCAAAAGTAGTAACTTACAAATCAATACAAAACATCGTCATTGATAGTCTAACCAGTCTAACCAGATAGGCCCAAGAAAAAAAAGTTCAGATATTAACCTGGAATTCCGAAATTATTTTTATTAACACTTTTATTTCAAAGTAAAGAGCCTACAATAGGGCATTCAAAAATAACAAAGTTGTTGACATTTTATCCTTTATTGATAGAACATTTGTTGAAAAACTCCATTTCAATTTCATTTATAATACATTAGGCACGAACATAAGTTCCACAAATTTGGTGGTTAAAGCAGAAGTGGGGGCTATACCTGTCGAAAACTCTATTTAAATATATATGTCAAGATTAAATAAGGAAAAAAAATAATCCTCTCCTCGAAGAATCTTATCAGAGTAGTTACATACACAGGGATTTTACTCATGGTATACTTATGTACATAGTGTGTCTGAAGAAATACACGTTGATCTAAATAATTGTTATAAATACAACACTTTTCAAGAAGCAAAAAAAAAAAAAAAAAAAACTAAAACCCCAAATTAAGAATAAAGTAAAAAATTATTACGAAAACCTTATTTGTAATAAGATAAATAACTTAAATGAAAATAATAAAAAAAATATATAAATTATTGAAAGTAAATGAATACAATATAGAATATTATTTATCTCATCCAAGTAAAGAAATAAGAAAACTTTTGACCAAATTCAGGCTTACTCATAGAAACTGGGAGATACATTAAAATACCTAGAGATCAAAAAGTTTGTTAATTTTGTAATGAACTTGATGATGAAAAGCACTTCTTTTTTTCATTGTAAAATTAATTTAAACTCAAGAGAACAATTCTTATCATATTTTGAAGAAAATTATGCTGATTTTAATAACTATCATAAAAAATATCTATCATATTAAACCCATCAACACCTGGGGCCTTATTTTCGAAGCTATCCTAAGAATTGTCCTAAGATATATCTTAGGATAAGCTTAGGATAATCTTAGGACTATCTTATGACACGTCTGAGATGTCGTATCGAAGCCCTCTTAGGAAAATCTTAGCTAAGATGTCCTAACTATATCCTAAGTTTAGTAAAATACACATTATGCGACGCTACATTAATAGAATAATAAGAAACAAATAAAATCAAATGATTTAAATTAAAATTATTTTATTTAAAATAAAACTATAAATATTACCACATAATGTGTCAAAATGGCCATATGCAGAAGTTAAATGCATGCAATATAGACAGGTAAATAATAATTAAAAGTAAAATAAAATGATTTTAAATAAATAATTTTATTCAAAATTTAACAGTTAATATAAATGTTGCAAAAATTGTCATTTGCAGAAATTAAATCATGCAATATCGTAAGTTATTTTCATTATATGTGTATTTATTTTTCAATTGAATACGAAGGTGAGTAAAATTGAAAGTGTCAAAATAAAGAGTTCAAAGTTTAAGAGCGTGCAAATAACTACCCACAAGGATACACATACAGTTTGTATTCCGAATCTATATCACGTTGTAACGTAAATATGAGCAGGAAAAGGAACCCAAATTTTACTGAATTTGAACTCCAAATTCTTCTAGATGAAGTTGAAGAAACATAAGTGTATACTGTTCAGTAAACTTTCAAACGTTGCCACGGCCATCATATATCATACGTTTATTCTTAACTTAAGATATTCCTAAGATTATCTTAAGTCAACTAAATTGACATCCTAAATTTAGGATAATTTTAAGAAATATCCTAACTTGAGACACAATTGAAAATAGCACTTAGGACTAAGATATGTCTTAGGATGGTCCTAAGATACCTTCGAAAATATGGCCCCTGATCAAATTAAAGACGTTATTTCTTATATTAAGCAGTCATTAGAACCGAGGAAAGGAGTGTCATAACTGCTTTATCTCTTTATATGTACGACATTCTGAGTTCATGTTATATGTTGTTGTTGTAAGTTTATACTGAATTTACCAACATAAGGGGAAATTTTAAACTGTTAAAGGGCTGTATTTCAATTTTGGAACCTAATAAATAGAAGGCAGGTTTAAACAGTCATTATTGGTATTTTTAAACGTATCTTACATGTCCTTTTAACAATTTTGTTCGCTCAAAGGAATATTTGACTTGCTTTATAGTCACATAGAGACATAGTGCTTATTTCAAACGATAACTTTAACGAAGGCCTCATCAACAGGATCACTTAGTGAAAATTCGGGGACTTGTTGATAATCCCTGCGGTAAGGAACAAAATTGATAGTGTGCGTCCTCCCATATAAATTTTAAATATTTCCTTTCAAATCTGGGATACTTTAAATTAACTTCAATTATAGAGAATTGCGAGTTTTGGTGGATTTGGATAAAGAATTTCTCGAGATGGTTTAATTCTAATATAAAATTTTTCATAAATTCATGGAGTTTTTCATTTGACTATTCATTTTAGATTATGAAGAAAGGCAAATAACCTCAGAGTTATTTTTGAAAGAGCACGGATAAATAAATTTATTACCGCTCAGCTTTGCTATTTTAAATCAGTATGTCGTTTGAAGTAGATGCATTATATTTTTTTAAACACTACGACCTTCAGACTCTACAACTGCACATGAACAAAATAGGCTAACGTGCTTTTGTTTGTCGTTTTGTTAAGTAGATTTCCATTCAATCAAGGTTTTCAATGATTGTAAATGATTTTTAACAATATTTTTGAAGGAAAAAAAATATATATACACATTGATAAGCTTTGGGTCATGCTACCGTCACATACACGGATTTTTCTTATGAATCCTTACGTATGGCACAAATTTATAAAATCAAACGGATCCTTACGATTTGGCCACTTTTACGAGTGATTTAAGAGTGATTACGAATAATTAAGAGCCAGTCACGGTTTATTACGAGTTATTACGATGTATTTACGGCAAAAATCTACGATTTGTTCCGAGTTATCACGAAAAAATAAGAGCAAGTTACGACATTTTACGAGCTTTTTATGGATTGTTACGAGTATATTATGGAATGTTACGATTCATCTAAGCTTTTACGTGTAAATTACGACCTCTAAACGTGTTGATACGAATAGTTGCGAGTTAGTTATGAATAATTGCGAGTTAGTTACGAGTATTTACGAGTCCTGCAAAAAGTATGCAATTCTCTGTGTATCATCATTCTGAAATCCAGCGAGACAATTTTTATACCTTTCCGAAATCGTAAAGTATACGGATATATTCGTAAAGTACTCGTAACTATACGTAAAGTGCTAATAATAACTCTTAACAATCCGTAAAGCTATTGTAACACGACGTGAATGAAATCGTAAACATTACTTCTTAACAAATCGTAAACTAACCGTAACAAATCGTAAAACAAATTGCGAATAGTTTACGGAGGGTTAGGTGTTGTTGCGGCCGGTTTACGATACTTACTGATTGTTACAAGTTGTTTACGAGTTATTTACGGAAAATGTAATCCGTGGACAATCGCAAGAAAATTTTTGACATGTCAAAAAATTTGTCTCTACTATCACGGATCCTCACGAGTGTCTGTGAGTTGTGGCGAGTTATTAACGGATACCAACGAGTTATGTACGGATGCTTGCGATTGACTACGAGTTGGCGATCCGTAAGGACTCGTAAGAAAAATCGGTGTGTGTGAAGGGGCTATTACTGTTTCGGCTTTCAACGCTTTAGGGATTGAACACAACTGATGAGTTGTAAATCGACGAAATGTACACATTTTGTACATCAAAATTTGAATCATAGAATATTGTTAGTATATTCGAGTTATGACTTGAAATCTACTCATGCAAATGGTCATACATGTTAACAATTAAACACAATATATCTATATCGCAATTCAAAGAAACAAAAACACAAATAAAGCATAAACGCATCCAACAATTAAATTGCCGTTTCCCAAGGCTATTGTTCCGGAACGTAATCTCACAACGGGTTTACTTCCCTCCAGATAGTTTTCATCTGCATCTAATGGAGAGAAAAAAAATAAGGTTATTAAAACATAGTTTTCATCTGCACCTAATAGAGAAAAATATTTACTAAAACATGTACAGTATTTATTTGGATATGGTGTGTTAGATACTTGAATACTCTTTGTGGGGGGAACCAATACCCTATAAGAGTTGATCTGACTTGGTCAATGTGAAAGAAGACACAGGCCTATATTCTGGAAAGGAAAACCAAGTAAAAACAATTCTATCATTAGGGGATAAAATTAATGTTTTTTGTTTAGCTGGGGTTTAACTCCGTTTTCAGCACATTTGGCCATTTCGCGGCGGCCAGTTTTTATTGGTGGAAGAAGCCGGAGTACCCGGAGAGAACCACCGGCCTTCGGTAGGAAAATTGGCAATCCTTGTCAATTAAGATAGGAGTCGAACACACCCCACCTCTCACAACCCCAGCGTTGACAAGCTAATGATCATTAGTAGTCATGACGAACTACCTAGACAATTCAGCCACCGAGGCCCTCGACAAAATTAATGAGTCTGGTTTATAGCTTTATAACAGGTCCGGTGATGCTCAAATTAACAAAAAGCTTGTCAATTCCATGGTAGTACAGTAGCTAAAATCACAGTTCTATTCAATAGTAGATCACACGTTTTATTTGTTATTAATTACGCTCTTAATACAGATCCCCTGCATTTATTTCACTTCTAGGCAGGGGCGGGTCCAGGTGAGGGCGTAATGGGCGTACGCCCCCCCCCCCTTTAAAAAAAAAAACTATCGTAATCTGCTTATATTGTATTGAATATGGCAATTTAATATACCATAGACAATTAATGGAGAGAATTCGGCACAAAAAATATCAAACCCTGACACTTTAACTATAAAATATACATGCTCCAAGTCAGGAACCGTTATATTAGTGCATTTCACAATTATGTTTTTTAGCAAAAAAAAGGTCCAAAAAATTTTTCGACTCGCTCCGCTAGGCGAAAGTTTTATTATACGCCCCCTTTCAAATATCCTGGAAACGCTCCTGCTAGGGCCATTTTCAAAACGTCGGCTAAAACCTTTGAAAAACTCTGTAGGCATAGCCTGGTATGTAGTCTTCAGAGATTTGACAATAATAACTAACTGGAGGTAGAGGCTGTCGGAACGACATCTATACCCGCAACCCACATTTATTTGTAAACAAAACATTCTTAACATTTTCAGTTTCCATTGCATTACAGTTTGCATCTGTAACAAATAACCTTTGCAGAGATATATCACAACACACTTTTACTGTAATCTTAACTTTTTAGCCTCTTTTCCCTTTTTGGCCCTTTAAATCCTCAAAATGCAAAATAAAAGCATGCTTAGCATTACAGTTTGCATCTGTAACAAATAACCTTTTAGGTCCCTCCAATGCCCCTTTTAAGAAATTTGGAATTCCAAAACCTTTTGCTCATCTGCAGTTAGCAAGCAACAATATGACATAGTTATTTTAGTAATTATGCTTTTTTTTCTGTTTCGGCCCTTTTTGGTACCTCCCACCCGCTTTTAAAAAATTTGAATTCCAAAACCTTATTGTGCATCTACAGTTGGTAAGCAACAATATGGCAACAATAAAAATGATTTAAATTCAAAAATGAAATAGGAGTTCGCGTCACAAGGCTCTTTGTCTATTTTGGCCCTTTTGGTCCCTCCCAGGCCCCCCTTTTTTTTTAGACATTTGGAATTCCAAAACCTTTTGCGCATCTTCAGTTAGCAAGCAACAACATGACATAGTTATTTTATTAATTATGTTTTTTTTCTGTTTCGGACCTTTTTGGTACCTCCCACCCACCCACCCCTCCTTTTAAAAAATTTGGAATTCCAAAACCTTATTGTGCATCTACAGTTGGTAAGCAACAATATGGCACAAAAAGATTGATAAATATTCAAAAGTGAAGGAGGAGTTTGCGTCACAAGAAAGTGTGACGGACAGACGGACAGACGGACGACCGCAACGACAATATACCCGAACTTTCATTCGAATGTGCAGGTATAACAAGTAAGATTCAAGTAAGTTAATAAAAAAGTTTCTACATGCCTTTAAGACAGTTTTTCAATGTGAAGGAAACTCAGAACAAAAACCATTTTTTTGGCTGTGACAGTAGAATGGTTTTATTTCAGAATTTCCTTCTTGGCAATACTCCAAAAAGTGATGCAACTTGACCAAAATCGCGAGTATACATGACTTTTGCCCGTAGAAAACTTGAACTTATTAATGATTAGCATAATATTTTTGTTTGCTAACATAAAAATTCATTGCATACAATCGTTTACGATAAAAAGTAGGTAAATATTTAAGAATAAAAAATTAATGGATGTGAGTGGAACAAACACAGGAAATGGTCCTACTTCTTTTCACATTATTAGATTTGCGGTAGATTGATAAAAAATATATTAACGAGGAAGAGGGGGACCTAGAATTTATAAGCTAAAAAATCTAAGGATTCCCATATTTATGTGATTTTTTTTCCAATACTCTTGTTTATTTAATGGAATTTAAAAATAATATTTCCATCACTGTTGCACTATTACGTGGTAGCAGGTAAAAACTTATTCAACGTGAAATCTTAGAGAAAAGATGGTTGGTCCTTTATCGTCTTATGTATCAGTACATATGTGTGTAAACTATAGAGTGAATCATACTTACATGGACATACGTGACAGGTACTTGGACAATCAAACGGGAGATTAGACTTTGTTAAACACTCTGACTGACCATAGTCTTTACTCCCACAGAAAAACTTTTCTTTTAAATCTTGAACACAGGTTACTGCAAAAAGAAGGAAAATGGAAACATTTCCCTCATCTTAAAAGACCAATGCCAAGCCAGTCGATTTTAAAGCTAGCTTTGACAATGATTGTAAGCGCTGATTTTACAAATAATAAAAATTATATTATACGGGTGTCGTCAGTCAGTAGTAAATATAGCAACATAATAAAACTAAAAGCGATATGCTTCTTCATGTAACATTGAATGAAAAGCAAAACACAAATAAAGAAATTTTCTATGGGGTTTGGCTGCAAAAATTAAAAGCATCGGCATTCCTCCCTGTGGAAATCGAATTGTTTATCGGCACTTAGAGTTTGCATAGTACGTATAACTATATCAAATTTTAATCCGATCTTTCTGTATTTCTGTATACTTCAAGACTTCATTCTCTCACGTTTTGTTTTGATAAAATATATTTTCTTAACACTTTGATATTCTAACATGAAATCATTATACGTTCTTACAAGGTAACATATTTCTAATTAATTCATTGAACATATGAATTTCGGAATCAAATATCATTAGTCATTACATCTTGGCACCACTTCTATAAGGCCTTTGCCAGTAATTTCATCATGACAAATTGTTTTTTCTGACCCTTTCTCAGCTAAGTTGGCGACTTAATAAATCTTTAAAATAATATGGTTATGTGAAACTAACCTATAGGTAGCATCAATTAAGATTTGTCTTTGAAGATTTCATATTAAAATAGAATTTATTGGCATCGTTGTAATCACTTGCATACATAAAAATAAGGATTTTTCCATATGGGTACATTTTAGATTCAAACTTTAAAAAAAAAATGTTTATAAATAAGAAACTTGAATTTCTCTTCGGCTGCGCTAGAATTCCAATCAGACTTCAAAACTGAAATTTCTGTTTGCATTCCTACACATTGATACTGCAGACAGACGAGAATGTCCAATAATTGCAATATGTTAAATTATTGATTGTTTTTGAAGCATCTTGTTTCGTAATTTACAATTTTAAACAACTTCTTAACTTTAATAGCTTTTACTTTTTTTCTAAATATTTAGATTTTTAAAGAATACCATTCGAATTAACAACATTTACTACCATTTTCAGGTACAATATTGTTTAGACCAACAATAACGATGCGTAGAAATGCACACTTTTACTTTTATGATCGAACAGAAAGAAATGTATATTGTTTAAGGATGATCGCTGGTCTAATAGGAAATAAATAGGATTTGAAATAGGTGTTTTAGTTTGAGAGAACATATGAATAGTAAACAAATAAGCAAGAAAAAAATAGATGTTCATGTGCTCATTTTAGAGCTATAAGGCCTTGACAATTTGCAGGAAATGGGTTTTCTTTGGATTTTTCATTGTCTTTGCATTGACAACTTCAGTCTTTAAAAAATGTATGAAAAAATAAAAAGGATATTCATAAAATTTTGTCAAATACCATTTTAAGGTATATATGATTGAATTATAAAAGAAAAAGTGGGGGTTCATGGGCAAAAAAATTCATGTTTAAGAAGTGGATAAAACCGGAGGATTCCGAAAATCTGACAAAAAGACCAAAACATGACCAGCGAGCATCCTTAAGGTGTATGTTTGTTAATATTTATGGATGGTTTTTCGAAAACGTGATGAAATTCCGTACATTTGCAAACACTACTTGGAGATTTGATAAAATTTAGATCTCTGTTGTTGTAACCCTTCAGACATTTGCATTCACAAGTAAACGGATCAAGATCACTTCCACCTTCACATATTTTATGATGGCAATCTGAAACAAATACAAAACACTGCATGCATAGTAACTTCACCTTAGTTATACATTTCAAACCTTTAGACATATATATATGTACATTGTGGGAAAATATACAATTCATGTGTACGAGCCTTAGAAACAGGTAGAAATGCGAGGTTTACCGAAAAAAAATTGAATACGCCTTTGGGGTTACTTGCCTTTATCGCTTATGATGAGACATAATTTGTTGGAATATCCATTGAAATTGGTACCATAGAATGGCTTGATCCCACTGCCGGTGTACAGTTCATGTAGTATTTCGCGTCGGTACCTGAGCAAATCTTTAAATTTATTGTTTTAAAATTTGTAAATATTTGGATACTTAGAAGTATCCCCCCCCTAGTCTGTCATAGTTTTGTCCTGGTGTGGTTTTGCTTTTCCTGTATAAGTCTTATTTTATTTCAGTCTGATCTAAAACTTTGTGTTAGTTTTTGTTTTTTGGTTTTCTCCCAATAAGACTTGATGTACTGAAATTTTCACGTACAAAAATGTTTATTTTAATATACGATATTTATTTGTTGCCTTCAATTGTGTTTTTCGACAGCCTGTTAATCGCACTTTTGTCGCATTCACCTTTGATAGTACTCCGACGAAGTAAGTATAATTTCGATTTTTGTCCTTCGACCATAAAACGCTAGACTATAGTAACGGCATGTTGTCAGTTATCTATTAGATGTGATTTGACGAAAATGTTTCTTTTTGATGTCCGAAAAAACGTCTTTGGTATATAAATAATGTATGTATATGAGGAAACAGCTTATACGACAATATAATATTCTTTGTATTATTATCTTTGGTTTATATGTTGCTATGTTCACTATTCCCTGCATTCTGTGTATGGACAACTATATTTTTTAACATTGACTACCATGTGAGATGAACCGCCTCGTTGGTCTCGTGGTAGCGTGCTCGGCTCGAGTGAGGAAGGTCGCGGGTTCGATTCTTGGCATGGTCAAACCAAAGACTATGGCAAGCCGTTTTACTATTTATTCTAACTTCAAGATATCTCATATAATACAATGTAATATATAAGAAATCTCATATAATTTATAAGATATCTTTTATAATCTAGATTTTATAAGATATCTTATAAACTTTATTAGATATCTTATATACTTTATAAGATATCTTCTAAAGTTTTACGATATCTTATAAACTTTATGAGATATCTTATATACTTTATAAGATATCTTATGAACTTTAAAAGATATCTTATAAAGTATATAAGATATCTCATATAATATATAAGATATCTTATATACTTTATAAGATATCTTATATATTTTATATGACCACTTCGGTGGTCTCGTGGTAGCGTGCTCGCCCCGAGTGCGGAAGGTCGCGGGTCAAACCAAAGACATTAAAATTGGTATTTGCTGTTTCTCCGCCAAGCACGCGGCATCTAGGAGTAAGAGCAAAGACTGGTCGGCTCGGAGTCAGTATCATATTTATTATCATATCAACATGTTCTCGTCCTGATATGCACCTGGTTGCCACTGGACGTTAAACAATAATTCATCCATCCATCCTATATATTTTATAAGATATCTTATAAAGTTTATAAGATATCTTATAAAGTATATAAGATATCTAATAAATTATATAAGATATCTTATATACTTTATAAGATATCTCATATATTTTATAAGATATCTTATATAGTTTATAAGATATCTCATATAGTTTATAAGATATCTCATATAGTTTATAAGATATCTCATATAATTTATAAGATATTTTATAAAGAAAATTATATGAGATATATATATATATATATATATATATTGGTAAAATCCAGTGGGGTTTTGAAGTAAAAAACCAAACCAAAGAGAAGACGAAAATCGAAAAATGCGTCGAATAAGTACTCCTTTTTAAGATTTAATGAGCTGTCTACATTTCATAGTTCATTCGTTTCTTTCGTGCTTTTGAATTTTTCACTGACTTATACCTAATTTTTTATTAGCACATTTGTTGGAATTCACATTGTAAAGGATTACTTTTTGTATTGTTATATTCAAACTTTTCCTTCTTTTCCAAATTGATTTTATTCTTTACATTGGTTGGTTTTTGTGTAGCTCTTCAGGCAATTTTTTTAAAATTTTTCCAGGCGGGTTTACGTTGTTGGTGGACCTTTGCTTTTAAATTTTTCCTCCAACTCGTTGCTTCGGTTTTCTAATTTCGCTCAAATTCTTTTGTTGGAGGAAACCATGCATTTTTATTTGGTTTTTTTTGGTCATTTTAAATACATGTATATATTTTTTTCAAATCGAATTCGTATTGTCATTTAATTTCCTATCTTTAAAAATGCCGATAACTAAACATTTTAATTAAAATGAAGATCTTGGCTGAAAAAATAATCCATTTTTTCCTGAATTTGTCTGATACACGTATATCATTCAGTATTTGTGTTAAATATTCTAAATAAATTTTATCACCCTGGAACTGTTGTAAACTCGTATTAACTTACCGTATAACTGGACTGTCTTACCGTCTTTGGAAAATGGTGTCCCCAAATGACCATTATAGTTGCCACTAAAAAGCACATAAAATATAGAATCTATCTATCATTTTGAAGAAAATTTTCATTATAATTGTGATCAGGTATTAGTACTGTATATATATATATATATATATATATATATATATATATATATATATATATATCATCTGGAGGAACATGTTCTTTTTTTATTACCTTTTCCAAGCCTTTTCATTCTGAACGTGACCTTTTCAGCTTTTTATCATACATTCCTGACACGATCGCCAGATGATGGTGTTGCAGTTCGTTCAAATACCTTAGAAACCCGTTATATATACAGGTTTTATATCATATTGTAACAAAGTATGTTAATATGAGAATGGAAATTGATAGGCAAGTTATTTTCAAAGTACAATCACGCTATTTTTGCGATCTGAAAATTTCGTAAAACGGTAAATTATGAATATCTTTAACAAAGTCATCAAAGTACATGTATCACAAATTCAGAATCAGTTGTAACACATGATTTTTACATTTAAAATTCAGAAGGTAGATTCTGTGAGAAGAAAAAGAATAAAGCTATATTAAAATGATTATTAGGCTTCAAAAGGTGGTGAAAATTGTTCTTTTTGAGATCTTAAAATTTTAGGATGTCGATTTCAAGATTTTTGCACTAAATAAAACTTTTTCATATAAAAGCAACACGTTTTGAAATCTATGTGGCTTCTGGAAATTTGATATATGTTCGTTCACCTGTCCTACACAGGGCATGGCAGTGCGTTACTTGCATGTTTTCCAGAGCATTGTAGAGCAACCTTCAAGTTTCTATAACTTTGCATGGCTCTGGGTTATGTTTTTTTAAAATAAACAGATTTCCTACACAGGGCATGGCAGTGCGTTACTTGCTTGTTTTCCAGAGCATTGTAGAGCAACCTTCAAGTTTCTATAACTTTGCATGGCTCTGGGTTATGTGTTTTTAAAGTAAACAGCTGTCCGTGTTCAGAAAATGGAATGGTTCCATGTTTATTTAAACAAGCTTCAGTTTTTATCATATCATACATAATCCTAAGTATATATCTATATTCCGATTACAAACAGCCGTTTCTTTAATTTTGTGCGCATTTATATATTTCTTGACCCGTTTGATATATTCTGATATCACCACACGTTGGATAAACACGGCTCGTGAAATTTCCCACCTAAAAAAGTTCAGAAGACATCTCGGAGTTTTACATTATCATTAGAGAAAAAGATTCTAAAACTCTTGACGCCTTAATTATGAAATGTATCTACTCTCGATAATTAAATAAATAATAATTAAAGACTCTCATAGCTGCAGGTCGGATACTGTCGCTCTTCTGAACGAAAAAGTCTAAAACAACACTACCATAAAGGGTTTAAGGTTATCTCGTCATAGAGTTCAGTAGAAATCGGCAGATTCGTGAGAGGCCAGTATGAATTTAAGGTCTTCAAAAGATTGGGAGAAAGAGCATTTTTTTACAGAATTGCACATAATTTCATATCTAAAGACCTTACTATGAAAATATCTTAAGTAACTACCAAGTTTCTGTGGGTTATTTGCGAGACTTTTGCATTTATTCACGATAGTACAATAGAAACTAGGGTGGGAAAGCCCGTTCATGATAAGTGCTTTTCTGGAAGCATGGTATTTAGCTAAAGGATGTTGATATCTATTGTAAAGCATTAAGCATCTTGCGAAATCTATAACCCTGTAAATGACGTTTTTTAGTAACCGTATGGGACTGCTCGTTAAAATCTTCTAAACTCGAGCAAATTCGTGCAAAACGTACAAGTTGTGATATGTACACTCCATACGATGGTGCCACAGGCAAGTCTCCGTCAAGAAAGGGGAAGTTAGAAATTAAAATCGTTCCTTTTATCATAGATTTTAGTAATTATCTCTCCATTTTCGGTGTTTATAGTAAGATCTAAAAAAGAACACATTTGCTTTGGATAAATTTCTTTTGCATATCTAAGAAACTCGGGGTTATCAACCAGTAAGTACATCATCATGGTACCTGCAATTGTTGTTAAAAATATCAATTAATTTATCATGATTCTGTATTTCACCTTTAAGAAGTCTTTTCGTGAAAGACTGTTCATAATAGTATAAAAATAAGTCGGCAATAAGAGGAACACCGCATGTACCCATAGGAATGGCAATGAACTATCGATACAAATTATTTCCAAAACGAACAAAAATGTTGTGCATCAAGAAGTGTAGGGCCTTGATTATGTCATCGCTTGTCCAACACCCTTAGCACGTTAAAGACTCCTCTGTAGATGGCGAAAAAGAGTAGGCTAAAATGCCACTACAGAGGCCGTTCTCGCACCCGCAAAATGGAGAGGGATTAGCATAAGTTGGTATAACATGTTTCCCAATCCACTATAAATAGATAAGTTTAAACTAAACAACAACTGTAATTTTCATACTTTTTATGACTGAAAATGCTTTAAAACTGTTACAACAAATATAATTTAAACCAGAAGATTCAAAAGACCAGTTAATAGGTGCATTCAACTTTTCTATGATAAGATCAGGGGGAAGGGTTGTATACAGTGTTGAAAAATCATTACTGTCCACAGCAGTTACTTGATGATTTACTCTTTGCAACTTTTATACTCCAAAAACAAGATATGTCCGAATTTTCATAAACTTTGTTACAAAATTAATGACAAGTTCTTTTATGCATGTAAGAGAACTAGTTAAAAGAACAAACAATTTATTGGTGGTACATTTGCTAGAGGCAGAAATAAAACGAAATTTGTATGGATTGTCATACCAGTACATTGTGGTGTTGGGTTGGAGCATGGAACTGTTCATTGGCTTTCATGTGTTGTTCAGTTGTGTCTTTTTATATAAATCTAGTTTCAAGGGAAGTGCTAGAATTATTTTATTCCTCTCTTAATACATAAATGAAGTACTTTTTCAGATTAACACAACGTTATTAGATGCCTTATCTGTTGGAACCAAGACAAGCTTTTCACCTAATTCACTCCGTTTGGTTTTTATTCTAGGTAGAGATAACTTATTACCTGTTTCTGTATAGTGTATTTGATAGTATTTTAAAATGCGTTTCTCTACAAAAGTGACAACTTTATTCTTGAATTTATTAAGGGCATGTTTGTCATCACTTTCTCTTTTAATCCATTTTACACAGTAGTTGTTAACAGCATCACTGATTGAATTGTGACGAGCTTGCCAATTTATTTTGGAAGGAGGGCGATATTTGGGCCCTTTGAGAAGAAATTGTTTAACCTCCTGTTCTGCGACAATGTTTATGTCTCCAGTAACAATTGCTACAAGGACTGTTGATATAAAGTGATTTTGTACAATCGCAAGTGCGTGGATAGCTGCCCATCGTTTTTGCGTCAGATGTTAAAGAAGAATAATTAAAGGTGATACCTCTACTCGGCTTTCTATAAATATGAATAAGATATGATATGCATTTCAGTATTGGTATTTACTTTTGAAATTATGATCTCTAAAAATGCTAGCAATCTTTTTTAAATTATACATTCGAAGATGTCGATAAATATAAGATCGAAACTTTTTTCGGAATTTTTAATCTATATACAGTCGGCCAAAAGTTAAGCACCACCAAAATTTTACAGGTTATATTTTTATGGTTTTTCAAACTTTTGAAGCGTAGATTTCTATCTTGTCTAAATCTTAGTAAACGAAGACTAGGTACTTGTTGATAATGGGAATTTGCTAAATGTTGTCTCTAAAGACATCCAGTGATGTTTTGTGTTAAAATCTAGTTAAACATCAAAATCTAAGTGAAACTTAAATTTCATTTTTATTTGTTTATTTTGCACTATTTCTTTGAATGTGAAATTTATGTACACGTAAAATGTACCATATATCCGTCTTATAATAGCGTTTTGTTTATGGTGAATACTAAAAGAAACACTTAACGAATTTAAATAAGATTACTAGTTTTTCATGACGCATCCTCGGGAAAGCTTACGGAAATGTTCGACCGTTTACTGTAGACTTGACAAACTTAAGTAATGTACTGGAGATATGCACGATAGACTTACCTTGGTGCATAGTTACAAACATAAAAGTGGATATTATCACACAAGGCATAACCGCATCCCAAAATGTAAGAGGTAGCCCAGGTCAGCTAAAAAACATAATGTTTTATTTGGATGAAAGTTTTCACACTTCTTCTAAACAGAAAATTTTTTGATAATTCACAATTTCAATGTAATGGATTACACTTATATCCAATAATGATTTTCATGTTTTTAAATGAATCAGGATAGAGACATGTATTAACATTAAAAGTTGATTCACTTTTAAATAAAATATAGAAAGTAATTTGTTCTTTCTGAAAAAATGATAAATTAATTTTAGAGTTTTTACTACAGCATCAGTTGTAAAATTTTCATTTTCAACCCTGCGTCTCATTTGGGATATTAAGATTTGTGAGATATAACCAACAGCTGTATTTTACTTTTTATTGTATTCGTTCATTTAATTGAATCATACCTGTGTAAAATGACCAACTTTTCCAAGAATATTTGAAGCTGCTCCGAATGTAAATTGTGCTGATTCATTATAAAATAATTGCACAACAGTTTCCCAGGAAATCTTTGATTCTGAGCTGGCAATATTTTGACCAACAGAGAATCTTCCTGAAACGAGGAAAAACTTGCTTTTGACTATACCTTTTGACAAACTAGAATTACATGTAATAATAGGAAGACAGACTTGATATATTTTCAACGCATCTGATGAAAATCATTACGTTTCATTCTGTTCAGTCTGTTTAACATCAACGCCTTTCATTATGCTGTGAAACTACAATGGTAGAGAAAACTGTTATTTGCTTCCGCATGTATAAACGTAAATTGATCTAGTATAATGAAAGATGTATGTTTGCTCATTATTATGCACCACGGAACTTTTCTTATTTAAAACTGCATTATAATGATGTTGTTAACTTGTTGATACCACCTATTATATGTAGCCTTCATTCACGCAATTGAACGTCACAGAATTCTACTTTCCACCATGTTGTATGTTTCATATATGATCATATATATATATATATATTTGTTTGAAAGCAATTCTGGAAAAGTTATATCTACTGCAAGGTCGAAACAGTGTCAGAAAAAAAAATATAATTAAAATAAAAGCACAGGAAATCCTGAAGGCATTTCAGGTCTTATTGTGTTGCAACATGGGGTAATGCTGTTAAATTGTTTTAAGCAGAATTCTGTGACACGTCAAATCGTGCAAAAGAAAGCTACAGATGAAAGTTGGTATCAAGAAATTACAAACGATATACTGTAACAGAAAACAGATTCTGTCATATGTATATGTCCATTATAGTATTATTGGATATACCCCTAGGGCATTAGCCCACATGGGGTATGTCCGATTTATATCCTGATACCCTGTGCAAATGATAGGTTTTAATAATTCAGAATCTTTCAGGAATTTCAACTTGCAAAAAGATAATCTATGGTAAATGCAGGACAACTAGTTATATTTCATGGCATCATGATATAAATATCGATATGAATTAGGTATAACACCAATTATTGAGAGTCTGCAGAATCCTATAATTTCTGCAAATCAATTAATAAGCACATGATTTTTACATAATATCAACATCAAGTAATGCAGAAATTAAGGTACACTGTTACAAATTAATATCGAAGTATATGATATAATAAATAATATATCTAATAATCAGCTAACATCACGTTTTCATGGACTTGTTTTTGAAAATTTATCTGTATATATACTTTTCAGAGACGTCTCGTGGATAATTAAAATCAAATTTTATTTACATTAATATATACAAACTTCCTATAAAACTATAACACAATCTAATTTTATGTAAATATCATTTTAATACAACAATGAAAATAAATACCAGGAATTAATCGTTGGTAATTTTTATCGTGACCAATATTGCAGTTTTCGGCCCAACTCTGAGCTACCATGGCAACCTCGTCATCCCATATCATTTTAAGGATATTTTTAGCTTGATACTCTTGGGCTGCTTTCTGTCTGTATTTGTTGTGGATATTCAGAACTTCAGATTTATCGACTGTTTCTAAACATGAACAGTGTAATGAATGTCTACGTATACATAACAGGAAATAATATTCGTCTACTTTTCAAATAGTCCTACATTGATTGTTTCATTATAACAATTCATTTTTTGACGAGACATAAATCCACATGTATACCATAATATATGCATGTGGTCTAAGTGTAATTTGATTACCGCACGTCAAGTGTTTCAATATTCAAAACAAAATATTGATTCAAAGAAATAATTTATGTTCAAAACTTACAAATATATATGCACTATTTTTCTATATATACATTTAAAAAATAAAAATTCGATTTATAAAAACCAATATGGTTCAATTTGTGGGAAATAAAACATGCAAATATTCAGCAATGTCACGTTTGTCAAATTTTACGGAACCAATCAGTGATTTCACACAAATATGGAAATCCGTTTTCGTAAAATATTTGAGGCATTTCAGTAAATGGAAAAGACAAAAATTAATTGCGATTATTAGAAACAAGCGGTACAGTAAAATATTTTACTTTCTTATTACAGAAACATCTGAGATATCCCCCCCCAAATGACTTTCAATTGAAAAAAAAAAAACAAACAAACAGAAGTATATAATTTGTTTGTCAAATATGGAACGTCAAACGTTTTAATATTCGAAAAAATATTGATTTAAAAGGATAATTTATGTTCAAAACTTACAAATATATAGGTAGGTTTTGGGTTAGGGTTAGGGTAGGGTCAGGGTTAGGGGTTAGTTTTAGGGATAGGGTTAGGAATTAGGGTTTGGGTAAGGGTTATGGTTAGGGTAGGGTTAGGGTTAGGGTTAGGATAGGTTAGTGTTATGGTTGGGGTTTGAGGTTAGCGTTAAGGTTAGTTAAGGGTAAGGAGTTAGGGTCAGGGTTAACCCTAACCCTAACCCGAACCACATCTATATTTAAAATATTGCATATATTTATTTTTTGAATATATATAACAAATATTACATATATGTATTTGTAAGTTTTGAACATAAATTTTTATTTTTTGACAAACAAATTATATACTTCTGTGTGTTATTTGTTCAATTGCAAGTTACTTTTTTTTTTTTTTTGGGGGGGGGGTATCTCAAATGTTTCTGTAATATGAAATTAAAATATTTTACTGTACCGCCTATTTCTAATAGTAGCAATTAATTAAATTTTGTCTTTTCTACTGCTGAAATGCCTCAAATATTTTATGAAAACGGATTTTCCATATTTTTGTGTGAAATCACTGATTGGTTCCGTAAAATTTGACCAAAGTGATATTGCTGAATATTTGCATATTTTATTTCCCAAAGTTTGAACCATATTGGTTTTTAGCACATACCTAATTGTATAGAATTAAAATAAAATCCGCATTTTTCACATTATTGAGAAATCAGTTGCCGAAACATACATCAACTATTTAGTGTTTGTAGCAAGTTATATTTTTTCTGAAAATCTTACAAGTATGTTTTGTTTATATTTGTTTGTGTTTGTGTGGTTTTCTTTGAATTTGATGTCTTCACTGAATTCTAGCATAAGCATTTCTCTGCATTCCTGTTATATCTTCCATGACGTAGGACAAATTTCTTGTCAAATTAGTAATAGGTTTTATATCAAAGACTTACAAAAGCAAAAATTACAACATATATACACTTCATTAGAAAATAGAAAATAATGACTATTAAATTCTCCGAAATATAATAGATTTTATTTTAGCATTAAAATGATATGAAATATAAGAAGATAAAATGAATTTTTAATTATTTTTAATGTCTATTTTCTTCCGAAACTGAATGGCCACCCACCACACCTACAACACCATAATCGTACTGTAATAGAGGAAACCAGTAAGTGTAACAATGATCCGTAAAATTTTGTGAATTTACCTGTTCGTGTAACTTTAGCTGACCTTATAAGACACGCTGAGTGTCCTGGAAATACCTTGTACTTGTCTTTACAAGTAGGTGAATTCAGAGCTAAAAGCAAAACATGAAAATTTAGGTTACAAAAGATCTTGTGAGCATTAATGTATATATATAGCATGACAGTAATTGTAAATACCACAGGGGTGTCGGAAACATCTAATCCTGTCCAGTAAAACTCTCAAACGAAAGCCCCCCCTTTTTTTTTTAACATTCTCCAACTGATATCGATATAAGCAATAATAGTAATAAAATAGCAGAAAAAAGAAAACAAATTATAGATATTGTATTTAATAAATAACAGAAAATATTCTTACATTGTTTGAACAGCAAAACCACTAAGATCAAACATAAAACCATTTTCCTGAATTGCTTCGTTCCCGACATTTTCCTGTCTTGAGTTTTATCAGGGCGAGTACTAATTTCATTGATTAGTGATCATTTTTCGTTTTATTAAATTAATCATGAGGTATTAAAGGAGCTTTAGATGAATATTCTATAGTAACTACATCAACAAAGATTGTCGTCCCTTTCAACAATTAATAAATTGAACAGAAATTTTATCTGAAAAGGTTCCAAAAGGAAAAGATGGCTATATTGACAGATACATTCAAGTCATAATTTTAAATGAATACCCTACATTTCAAAAGTAATTTACAAAAGTTATCTTTAGTATTGAAATTCTCTAACATTTCACATATCATGTACTCTTGTTTCACAGCTTAAACACAACATATTTTAATGGACCCTCTGTCATATTTCCCCCCAAATTTATTACAAATGCGGAAAGATTTACGGACGTTTTTGTTGGATATCTTATTTCCTTATTGCTAAGTTTCAGTATTGAAAAAGTAAATACATGTAAATAGTAAGTGGTACTATTGTATGCTTATTTTCATCGTCTTTAATAAAACAGTTTGGTATCATAGACTAACTATTATATGGTTATTACCCTGCTATCATAGACTAACTATTATATGGTTATTACCGTGCTTTCAAAGAAAGTTTGGGGATACTATTACCATTCCCGTCTGTCTCTCTATCCGTCACACTTTCCTTCTTACCTGAATTCTTCTTTCATTTTTAATGTCATGCATTTTATTTCTTTACAATATTGCCATGCACTATATGTAGATGCGCAATAAGGTTTTAGAATTTTGATTTCAATACAATAAATCATAGAGGTAGAATTTCAAAATATTTGAATTTATGCTTGTGAACTAAATTTCTCTTTTATTTTTCGTTTTATGCATTTTATTTCTATGCAGTATTTTCGTGATTGTGAATGTGGTGCAGAGGGATACAACGTGTGAGGAGTGCGGGGATAGCTGTTCTTTTCCGACTATGCCTCCATCTAGTCTAGAATTATTTTATGTTCTTTACACATTTTTTTAATTGATTTAATCTGACAAACCCGAAGATGTTAACGAGCATAAATAATTTTAAAAATACCAAAAAGGAAAACAGAGGTACTCAAGGAACCTGTATTTATCGGATTTAACATGTCCACCTTCAGCAGGACTGAAAATTTAAGTGTAACAGTTATGTTGATTGGTTTTACCATAGGTACAATGTTAAACAAAGGTGAGGGTGTTGTGGCCATCTTATCTTAGTTGAAATTCAAGGTTATCAAACAATTCTGAAAGAGGACCTTTGCAGCCACTAGGCTGGTTCCAAATGGCAATTTTAATGTATGATGCTCTGCAAATTAAACTTTCCCATAGGGTCCTATGTTAAACAAAGATCATCTTTGGTGGCCATCTTGAATGACCCGCCAGGTCAGCGGACACAAGTCTGAAAGGGGACCATCTAATGACTATTGTTGCCAAGTCTGGTCCCAATTGGCCAAATAGTCTCAGATAACACGATTTTTAATTGAATTTTCCCATAGGGTCCTAGTTAAACTGAGTTCGGCTATGGCAGCCATTCTGGTTGACGGCCCTTGTCATCGGACATAATTCTGAAAGAGGACCTTCTAGGGATCATTGCTGCAAAATCTGGTCACAACTGGTCATCGGACACAATTCTGAAAGAGGACCACTTATGAACCATTTCTGTCAATCTATGTTCCAATTGGTGTAGTGATTTCATACAAGATTTTTTAATGAATTTTTCCATAGGGTCTTATGTTAAACAAAGTTCGGCTGTGGTGGCCATCTTGGTTCACATTCTGGGTCATCGGACACAATTCTGAAAGAGGACCACCTATGAACCATTTCTGTCAAGTTTGGTTCCAATTGGCTCAGTAGTTTCAGGCAAGAAGCTTTTCAAATGAATTTTTCCATAGTGTTCAATGTTAAACTTTTTTTTAAAAATTCATCCACTCTTTTTTCTATTTTTAGTCACAGCAGTAATTTCGGTTGGAAGTCGGGTTTTAAGAAGGATGCCATCAAAGGACCATTCCACCAATAAAAAAAGGCATAGGAAAAACCACATAAAGACGGGCATATAAAAGGGATGATTTTTAATTTTCCAATTACTAATTTCTCCTTTCTTGACGGAGACTTGAATTTTCGTCATCTTATGGTGAGTACATATCACACCTTGTAAGTTTTTATCATAGCTATCAACATGTTTTCACTTAATACCCGGTTTCAAGAAAAGCAATTATCATGAACAGGTTTTCCTATCCTAGCTATTAATGCCAATAACCAACTGAAACTCGGAAGTACCTTAACACAGTAAAGGCTAAAAATATGAAATTTTATTTAATTCTTTAAAAATAGCTCTTTATAAATGATAACAGTAATGTTTAATGCGCTGGTTGGTCATAACCATTTTCAATGCACTTGATTTTCTTATCAATAAACCATGTTAATTCATCAATGTTCGAGGCCAACTGCCATTTTTAGCATTGATAAGTTTATATGTTAAATATTCAAACATTTCAGTCTTTGATCCCATTTGGCGCTGAAGGTGGCAATCAGGTAAAAAAAAATAGAAAAGCCGCTAAAGAATACGTTTCTCCTTTTCTTTTCTAAAAATATTCGACTTTCAAGAGACATTTAATGTTTATACTAATACAATCACTGCTCCTTATACCATGGCGTATGGCTTTTGGCATTTATACTTTCAAGACCGGGAACATCTTTTTTCCTCAACCTAATTACAAAACTTCTTAACTTCTGAGTCTTATGCCTAGTAGAAATGAGTTCGTTAAAAGCTTGCTAAAAAATATATTATTTAGTTAAATGAATTACAAAGCTCGTAATCTCTAATAAAGTAAAATTGTCAATATTGCTTGTAAACAACAGGGTGTGCTTTCTATGGGAATAATTATAGAAATCAATAAATAGGTGGTGCTTTACATATATAATATAGTATCAATTCCTAATAGCTAAATAGGCATCATCAGCCTCATCACTTCTAAGGTATACCATTTCAGAACAATGTCTGGAGGAGAAACTTTGGGTGACATTCCAGGACTGGCTGTATCATTGACTTTGTTATGTGGTCTGGCAGTTCTTCTGAACGTTATAGTGATAACTGTTTTATCCACCCGATTACGACCGTATAATTCTGTGGACCTGTTCATCATTAACCTTTGTATTAGTGATATACTCCTGGCTGGGATTGCCCTGCCCGTCAGGTTAAACAATGGTTCTCACAAGGGAGAAAACTTCAAAGGAGGTATAGTCTGTATTTATATTTTCCTTTAATAATATGCAACCACTCTGTAGTTCATTAATTATATTGTTACAGTCAGATTCAACTTTCTGTAATTTTTAAATGTAAGACTAATAACGTTGAGCCCAGTTGGGTCTCTAAAAAACCAGTATTGCTGAAACAAACAAAATAATGTCGCAAGTCTAAAAGAAATCCTTAATTTTCAAGAAGCCTTGCATTCCAAATGTGTGACTTCTGCTTTGGTTGAATGGGTCGTCCTTTGACTCTGACAATAATACCTTGATATCTTATTCTTTGTTGTTTACGACATAGTTCTAGAAACTGAAGCAAATTTGATTTACATTTTATCACTAAAGTACATTTAACATGAAAGCATCTACCACGATTTTTTAGTCATTTTTCACTATCACGAAATTCTACGTTTCAAGGAAGAAAGTTCTAGGATTTTGCAAGTTTTAGAATTGTAATAGAGATTTTTGTGTAGTTAGGATAACAGAATCAATCAAAAAAATATATCCCTCATTTCGTATATCTTTAAAGCATTCTGAAAACATTACCCTGTTCTTTTTAAAACTCTTTTTCTTTGAAAATTTGTAAGCTGTTCACAAAATGATCTAGATCTATGACACCCCTTACACATACACTGACCAAAGTACAGACAAGTCTACTTGGCGTTGCTTCCACTGAGGCAGCGTGGCAGTTGCCTTGCCTAAACATTTTTAAACATGATAAAATTTTTCAATAAGAACCAAATATTGCTAATTATTTTATAATGTTTATTTACATCTGATCTTTTCCACCGGAACTCCTAGACCAAATGAAGTGAGATGTACATCATATAATCTAGAAAGAGAACTGAGCCAAAAGATTTCCGTGCAGTGCTTGTCTTCTCTTATGTAAGGGATGCGTTTTTGTAATGCATACAACATGGTCAAATTCCAAAAGAGCCCGATTCCATGGATACTAGTCTAAAGATCACAGAGAAGGACCTAAATATAGATATGAATATCTCATTCGGGCACGATCAAACAAATGAATTTATTCAAAATATCTCGGCCATATGTACCCAAATGACATTTTTAGGGATGGGCTATCCTTTTCTTACAAATTATCTGCTCTGCCCAACCGTAAAAGGCTACAAAATTAGCGATACTGATTACTATATACATGTACCTTTGCGTATTTTTTTTTATCACTGAATGTTTATTGGTGAACAATCAATAAATATTAATATTTGAAATCTATATACACGCTTCATTACACTTTTTTTTAGCTCACCTGTCCTAAAAGGACATGTGAGCTTTTAGCATCACTTGGCGTCCGTCGTCCGTCCGTCTGTAAACTTTTACATTTTCATCTCCTCTGAAACCTCTGGACCTATTGAACTGAAATTTGGCCTGAAGCTTCTATGGAAGGTCCTTTACAAAGTTTGCATAAATCATCCTGGTCGGTGAAACAAAATGGCCGCCATTAGCATTTTCATGTTCTGATTGGTCCAAATCTAAAACTTCTCCTCTGAAACCGTAAAGCCAAATGAACTGATTTTTGGTATGGAGCATCTATGGAAGGCCCTTTACAAAGTTTGCATAAATCATCCCGGTCCGTGAAACAAAATGACTGCCATTAGCATTTGCATGTTCTGATTGGTCGAAATTTAAAACTTCTTCTCCTCTGAAACCGTAAAGCCAAATGAACTGATTTTTGGTATGGAGCATCTATGGAAGTCCTTTACAAAGTTTGCATAAATCATCTTGGTCCCTGAAACAAAATGGGCGCCATGAACATTTAAATTTTCTGATTGGTTGAAATTTAAAACTTCTTCCTTGAAACCGTAAAGCGAAATGAGCTGATTTTTGGTATGGAGCATCTATGGAAGGTCATTTACAAAATTTGCATAAATCATCCAGGTCCATGAAACAAAATGGCCGCCATGAGCATTACATGTTCTGATTGGTTGAAATTTTAAACTTCTTCTCCTCTGAAACTGTAAAGCCAAATGAACTAAATTTTGGTATGGAGCATCTATGAAAGGTCTTTTACAAAATTTGCATAAATTATCATAGTCCGTGAAACAAAATAGCCACCAGAAGCCTTTATATGTTCTCATTGGTCAAATTTTTAAATTCTTCTCCTCTGAAACCGTTTGGCCAAATGAACTTATACTTGGTATGAAGCATCTATGGAAGGTCATTTACAAAGTTTCCAGAAATCAATATAGTCCATCAAATCAAATCAAAAGTTTGTGACTCACAGGTGAGCGATACAGGCTCAGCCCTCTGAGACTCTTATTTTTCAAATATTCAGTTATTTATTTTTGTATTTAGAGCATGTTGTGAATTTGTTTGCATTCTGGGAAACTGTAAACACTTTGCATTTTTCCTATTTTTCTATAATTTCTCTGGGAAGTATTTCACGCTTTGCTACTTTGTTCTATTAAGGTTTCATCTGATGTTTCCATGAAATTGGAATCAAATAAACCATGTTCAAAATTCAATATTAATGAACGCAAAAATCTAGCCATTATGGCCAATCTCAGGATAATGTTAGATCATACATGGCAAGGTGTATGATCTGGAGTTCGAGATAATCCTACAAAAAATCATTATCCATGTCATTTTGGAAGTTGAATAACATATTTGCCTCACCTTTAGAAAGAGGTAAGGTACGCCACTGAAGTAGGATATATAACCGGTCCCAAATATTAAAACAGTCCTTATAATTTAATTTTTCAGAAATTATAAAAAAAATTTCGGTAGTTTCATTTGAAGAACTGCGCTGAATTTTTAAAATCTATAACATTGTGGAGGTAATGACTGTCCGACAAATGATTGCCGGAATAATGACCGGCGGATTAATAATAAGTGTCGGATTAAGGAATTATCTTCAAAATACAACATGTAAAACAAGTCCGGTCCCAGAAAGGAATCTTACGGAGGATACATTATCTTACATTATTTGCAGTACTTTAATATTTAAAGACATCAGTATTGTTAAAATCGAAGCACTCTAAGTCAATCTCATCAAACTTGTAGCTTCCGTTACAATATTTTTACAACAAAACAATATATTTAAAAATGTAAATCAATGTAAACAATTTAATCTGCCAACAACGAGATATCCTAGAAACGGGATATGTAAAGGATTTTCGTGTCTAGGTAATACCGTTGGTATTGTTATAGACTTAGAAGGCGCAATAATCTTTCAGAGAAATCATCATGAATCATGGCCGTCCTTATAAATTAGTCTTTGTTTCATTGTAGGTATTCTTTTAATTTGGAAGTTTTTGTAAATTAAAACTTTATTGTCATGCGTCACTCAACTTATTCTATTGTTTATCATTCATCTGAATGACAAACTTGTTTTTCACTAAGATGTTAAATTCAAAATTTAATTTTACTTTTCAACACAAAAGTTACTAGTACTTGGTTTTATCTATAATGAAATGTGTTGGGTTTTTTTTGCTCGATCGGGTCCAGTAAGTACTACGAGAATTTTTTTTATTGCACTTAAAAATCAAATATATGACAACGTTTTATCGTTGACATATTTTTTTCTATAATGTCGGAATATTAATAAGGAAACGGAATTTTATAGAAGCTTTTAGCTTGTTTCCGAATCCTATTGTTATTTTTTGTATTTTGTCTGTTATTATGCACGTTTGATTATTAGAATAAACTAAATATTAAACACATCTAAAACTAGAAAGCCAGCATCAGCGTACGTGATGAGACAAAGGTCTTCAAAACAATCTTGTTTACATTTCACTTATTTAAAAAGCACGACGTGAAAGTGAGAATGTACCTATTAGTGACTGAGAGTGAACAAATGTAATGCAGCTCTTGTTACAGCTGAATAACATGTAATTCATATATATATTCAGCTTTTTCATATATTCTAAAATCTCAAGTATATTATATGTCCAACATAAGCACAATACATGTGATATACATATAAAATAAATTCGAAACAAGGGGAAAAGTGGAGACAAGTGTTTAATACTCACAAGAGTAGAATTATCTTCCATCATGATAAAATTGCTACATTATACGGCACAGCAACAACATACCCTACATACGTCTGTTTAAAGTCTGGAATATTGTAGTCCTGTTTAAATAATTTATTTGATTATTGGGTTCCATTTTTTCACGGCCATTTAGGGATCCCCTCAAGATGTAGGTTTTCCACTCATTGGAGATCGAGTGTATATAGATGTCTATTTTTTGGTTTGTTCATTTCAGAGAAGGGATGTTGTTGTCTTGAAATATTACTTTATATCCGTTCTTTCTCATAATTTAATTTTGCTACTGTATGTAGTATAATATTTAGGAATAATTTTGTTTCTGTATTTTACTATTTATGGAAATATGCATCGAAACAAATAATAGAAGTCGTCTCCCACCTCATTTTAACGAATTTTATTTGTTTTGGAACATTTTCCCAGCAACAAATATTTCAGTTAGGAACAGTCTCAATTTTGAAAAAAAATGTCTTTTTGAGGTTCTTAATTGCTTTTTTTTTTGATTTTGCGAGTAAATAGGAAAGAGTTTATTGCTTTGTTGCAAGACGATAGGGTCCTGAAATGTTCGGGATAGATAACAACTTTATATGCTTTACAAATAGTTAACAGCTAGTTAGGGATATAGTCATTTTATTTGTACCGAGACACTGAATATTTTCCCGACGCGTGATGGATGGAAATAGAGGGGAAATAAAATGGCTATATCCCAAAATCACTGTTAAATAATTGTTTTATTATAACAAAAAATTTAAGATCACGCGCAACGGCACTACACCAATTAACGTGATTACAGATGTCATTCATTCTAACCTGACACGCCCATTACCGTGGCGTTGCTACTGAAAAGTGCTGTTCACTGCGTTGGGTACTTTTCAGGCAGTTTGAATCAAATAGTATTTTTTATGACAATGAATTTTATATAGCAAAAAAGAAGAAAGGTATAATAATAATAAATAGCAATGATAATACATTGGATAATTTAGCGGTTATCGGGCAGTGAACTGCCGTCGGTTCATAGATTTTCGAAGCCAATCAAAAACGTCAGTCATATAAATCCACCAGAATTACAAAACTCAAAAATGATTATTAAACCTCATAATTTGTTAACATATCAGATGCATAACATTCCCTTCCTCTTGAATATTCAGAAAAACAAAATTAATGTTAATTATCGGGCTTTCGTCGGTATATTGTTACATTCAAGTCAAATCAAGTAAAATTTATTTAAAGTCGGTAAAATTATACAATCAAATATAAGCTCTAGAGAGCTTTTAAAACCAACATATATAACAAAAACAACAGATCATTTATCTGAGACTCAAGACATTAGAATAAATAAGACAAACATTTACATGCAATTGAAATGTAAGGAAAGACAGTCTTCAGCACTAAGCACATTCATAAAAATATGTTTCATTCAAAACAAATCTGATTTAAAACTGCGCAACTATAGCTCTATAAAATTAATTTAGCACTGACTAGTATAAGCTAATTTGAAGAGATGCAATAAATTATAATGAGAATGTTATATACATTTACATTGTAGTCAAGTAGATTATGTAAATATATATCTACACCATATATATATATAAAATAGACAGATAAGGTGTGCTGCTTGAATAAAAATGGGAATAAATTTAAATACAAAAGAACATGAACATCCATCTCCCTCCCATTTATTAAATAAACGTTTAAATTGGTTTAGAGTCATATCTTCCCTAAAATTTTGAGTCAGATCATTCCACATTTTAGCAGCATTATGCCTCATAGAGTGCAGGCCATACCTTGTTGTATTCACTCTCGGTACATCAATAGTGTTTTTATATCTATAAGAATATGATGTTTTTTATTGTTAATAAGTCATGTAAATATACAGGTGTTTGTTTATTTAAGATCTTAAAAATTACTGTGGCTAGAAATCTCATTCGTCTTATCTTTAAGGATGGCAACATTAGGGAACGGCCATTATTTTTCAGCTGAGGGGATAGGATCAATTTTTTTTTTATCGGCACCCCCCTCACTCTTATGAATCACATAATGACCCCCATAGAAATAAGTTCAAAAAGCATGACCCCCTATCCTGATTTATAAACAGTTGTGAATGGGTTATACCAGCTATATGATTACAGGCATTGCTCTTGATAACAGTTGTTGAATAATCAAACTGCGACAGCGTTTAACCAAATGTAGTTTGTCTGGTAATGGTTTCAAATGATAATGAACCTGATAAGAAGTTGTCAGATTAACTACCACTTGAGAGATCATGAGGGTACCCTGCTGGGGAAATTGAAATTGAAATTCAAGATTTAATAATGATAGAATTATTGTGATTGCAGACTTACTCCAGAAAATATCGTTAAGAATTTATATACTTTTCAGAAATAAAAACTTTCATCGTGTGTCCCCCAGTAAAATTATCTTTTTGTGAGCAACCCAGCCGGTGATATGATTTTTGGCAATAAACTCCCCCTCCTAAAATTCACCGACCCTCTCAGCTGATAAATAATGACTGTTCCTTTAGTTACGCTAATAATTTTAATCAATTGAAAATGTTGGAGTTTATCAACTTATCAAAGAAAAAACCAAAACAATACAAAAAGAAAAAAAACCCACTAATTTACTGATTTACTTGGAAAGTATCTCATTGATATAAAACGGATCAAGAATTTTAATGAGAAGGTTTCTCCTTGGTGTGTACGTGATGTTAAAGCATACTCTTGAGACTTCCTACCACGATTTTTTCAAGTAGATGACACAGAGATATACTGAAAAAATTTGTCCCTTTTGAAGGTTTTGCATAATATATTGAGATTAGATATACAAAAATAAATCTTTTAACTAGATTTATTGTGACTTCTCAAGACAACTAAAGAAGATAAAACATTGACAATTTTTGTACTGCCACTTCAAAAAGAATAACAATCTTCTATAATTTGTTTTAATGTTATCTTTTTATGACAAATTAATACATAGTTGTGCGGTTGAAGGCTATTATCTTAAAGCTTACAATTGTATTTTTCATTGCATATGGATGATATTCGAAGGTTATTAGAAGTCGTTAGAAATCTATGCGACAGAGGAAAGGTACAAGTTTTTCTTGGCAGAAAATTGATTGCAATATTCCCCGGTTATATATATTGTTGATATTAACCTCAGCCAAATTAAAACAAGCCGTTTGACGTTACAGGAATTCCGGACTATAGTAGATGTATAAATATAGCATTTAAGGGCCGTTGTTGTGATCTAGGTACAACCTGCCTAATTTCCGATCTTTGCTTTCTCTTTTAGGTGACCTCGTGTGTAAAATGATGATGTTTATTCCTCTACTAACCATCTCTGCATCCATTTCTACAATGGCCGCCATAGCTATCGACAGGTTTCGGGAAATCATAATACAACACAAATTAACGACTCGGTATGCCGTTTACGTAATTTCGGGGATATGGGTGTGGAGTATTTGCGTGAGTGCCCCACAATTGTACGAGTACAGCGTATACCCAAAGTATGAAGAGGAATACAACATTACCTCGTGTGGGTCGCACGATATTGTGGAGAATTTCGAAACAATATATGCCTGTATTGTAATAGTTCTTTCATACGGAATCCCTTTGATACTTATTACTATTAGCTATACTCGCATAATGGTTTTTGTTTGGAAGGCTGGGAGAACTCTGGCAGGGAATGAAAGTCAGGTGCTGAAAAAGAGAATGAAAATAGTTCGACTCCTTATTACAATAACTATTGTCTTTGCCCTTCTTTGGTCACCATATTTCGTCATATTTGGAATGGAGGTAAGTTATACTGCATCCTTTAAAATACTGTCAAATTTAACAGCAAATAGTGAATGCTTAGACTTTATACTTTAAAATTGTGATTAGATTTATAAAGAGCAAGGAAAAGAAAAGAATACCAGAAAGATGGAGGCACATTGTGTATTTTGATTCTTTGTTTCCAAATTTTAGATAAATTATGAAGAAAGATAATTTTTAAGCTAATATTAGTCTTTGAAGTTATCATTTGTATTAAATACTAATACAGTTTGTTCATTTCTTTCTAGGAAATCCTTGGCTTAGACGACACCATCCACACAGGATCTGTGATCCATGTGACAAAGAACGTCATGGTCGTTTTAAGTACCCTATCAAACCCAGTTATCTATCTTGTGTCAGATTCAAAATTTAGACGCGATCTTCTAAATCTACTGACAGGTGGACCATGTAAACGCCAGCATTCAAATCAAGTTCATCCAAGCACAGCTTTGCGATGACATCCTAAACAACAGTCGACACCTTAATGTAACCATAAAATCATAATCAAATTGTTTCTGAATGATATAAAACCGAAATCCCCATATATCATGTATAGTTTGTAATTGTTCTATCATTTTCAATAATTGCTTACATGAAAAAATTTTCGCGCTGATCCAAAAAAATAACAGCAGATGCCGGCAAAAATGTATCATTAGATTTTATGTTGATGGGCAGGTTGACATATCTAATGAATACGTTTTAGTGAAAACAATTTTGAATTTCTTTAGTAAAATATCATGCTCAATATACTTTTGTTTATCACACTGTGTTAAGATATTTACCTTTTTTGTAAATTTCTGGCCGCAACGCCTGCAGGGATACAAGAATGGGTTTGTAATATATCTTTTTATAAGATTTTTTTATTTATTGAATTTATATTTTAAAAGAAATTTTTACAATAAAGGGTAGCATAAAATACCGATAGAATGAACTGTAAGTTTTAATCGTTCGTACGTGAGACGCTTTAGCATCAAGAGCTGCTTTCCTCTTTTGACAAACATGTCACCGCGATTTTGAACTTGTTAATTCCCACGAATGTTCACTATAAAACAATTCTAAAAAACTGAGGGACAAGTAGTTCGGATGACCGATTGAACAAATGCGTATCATATACGTTTTTTCTAAAAAAAAAAAAAAAAAAAAACATGAGTGACTTTAAGGATTTTCCAAATTTTGCTATATATCAGGATTACCGAGTGAATTTAGAACGATCATATTTTTGTTATATTGTTATAGTTTTATGCAGTTTTGTTAATAGAACATTTATCTAAATACGGAGTTTTATTTTTCTGTGTACCTGCTAAATTCCCCATTATATCAACTTGCGTAGAATCCGGAGCATTAGCTATTTGCGACATCGATTTATATAGATTGAAAAATTCGGATTCAAAGTTCGGCCCTTACATGTGTTTGGACTTTTAAAACAAAGAAAAGCCATCAAATCGTACCGCAAAAGCAAATTTTTGGCCGAGAGTATTGGGGCGAAATCAATCATAGTATCTACGTCGTTCAAACACTTTATCAATCGTGAATTTTGAATTATATGTATAAAATTATAATTTAACAGTGCCTTTTTTATGCATACTAAAAATACACATAACTTTTTTCCAATATTTGTTAAAAGTGATGTCCAAGTCAAGGAGGGGGTTGGTGGGTGGGGTCAGTGAAAAAACTATGTGAATTAAGTTTTTTATCCTACATTGAACTTTTGATCTCGTCCCTTAGAACAATCATATTTGCGTTATATTGTTATAGTTTTATGCAGTTTTGTTAATAGAACATTTATCTTAATACGGAGTTTTATTTTCCTGAGTACCTACTAAATTCCCCATTATATCAATAGGCATAAAAATTCAGTCCTCTAGAACATTGTTACACTAAATTTGCACTTCATCGGTTGGTTAATAAAAGTATTAAGAAATGGGTGTTGCCTCTAGTCATTACAACCTTCCTCGGGTCATTATTACAGATCTTGGAAACATTACAGGACCATTATATAAACACCCATTCATTAATACTACAATCTTATTAAATAATATGATAAAAACATCCTGAATATGACAAATTTGGCACGGCCAATATTTTTACCTTGCCCTGGTCCTTATAAATAGCGGTATTTTTATGAAAATTTATCCGGTTAATAATTTAATACAGATTTTCGGCCCTGGGCAATGCGGAAAGTCATATTGTCCCGTAATTAAGTCAATATGGAAACAGGGCAATATGGAATTCCATACGGAAAGGCAATTTGGAAACAGAGCAATATGGAAATCCATACGGACCGACTATTTGGAAAAAGGGCAATATGAAACTTTGTTCGAGTTTATATGTGCACATTGATAAAGTCGTTTGTGAGTGATACATGTAAGCCCGAGTTAACACATTGATAAATTACGTAAAAATAAGACTTTAAGACTTATTACTTATAATTCCAAAGTAATGCAGAAATATGACGTTTTCCATTTGAAATTAATATTTTCCTCATGCACTATATTGCATGCGTCCGTATTCATACGCACGCTGTCATGACAGGAATTTATCAAGTTATAAACTTTTTACAGGAAGTTGATGTTATCCAATGAAATAACTGCATTTGATGTTTTGAAAACAACATTGGAATTATAATAAAATATTCCAATGAAAACAAACATATACTTAATCGTTTGTTACCAGTTAGAGTTGTCAACGAAGGAGTCATCGTCGGAAACCCACTGCCGTCGCGCTTACGCTTTGCTACACTTGCGAAGGAGTAAGAATCTAAGTCATATTTGTACATTACACGACAACTAACGTCAATGGTTAATAAGTAAAAGAAAATATATGTAATAAGAATTTTCTAAATGGAATTTGTACAGTGCACACTATCTAATGTACGGTTTTGATAAGACTAAAGGCTTTCATACGACAGCCTGATTATTTGTCAGATTTCTTGATTTCAGAAGAGTATAAGCATTTCCTGTTACCTTCATCTATATGTTTGTTAATTTGAAGTCATCTTTGATGGCACCGATTGATGAAAGGAGAAAATGTTCTTTTTAGTGTTATTAGGAAATGGATGTAAAAAATCTACAAACATCATTATTGACTTCACAATTAGTATAAACAGAATGACATTTATAATTTCAAGATAAGAAACCATTTGTGACGTTTTCAATAATACACATAATGTTCCAGATTAATGTAATAGGTCCTTTGATTCACACGAAGTAACACTTAATTACATTACAGAATTCATATACAAAGTAAATTCCTAATGAAAAACTAAAAACGGGAAATATTCTGTAAAAAGAATATCAAATTTTTAACAAATCATGCCTAAAACAGCAGTTCTAAAAGCTTAAAAATATCCAAAACTAACGCAGATATTACAACGTTATATTTTAGTATTAATTTAACCCTAGTACCGAAATACATTTTATTAGCAAATGGGCTTGTAATTTCTCGGGGATATGAGAGTCATACACTGAATGCACTTGGAGAAGTTAAAAGAGATTCCCCAGAAAACCGGGCTTACCCGTGTATCTTGAAAACTCATCTAACAACAATATATTGTTACTATAGTTGTTACAATCAATAGTCACACTTACAGTTTACACAACAAAACTGTAGATCTGAACGGATACTTTATCATTAAAGGGCGCGATTAAAATCCTCTAATAAAGACGTAGGGCCATTCCCTCCTGTATTTATTTCACCTAATTCTGTGTCATTTTCAAACATTCTCCTAAAAACTTTCAAAATCTCTGGAGACACAGCCTTGTATGTGGTCTCTATAGATTTGCTAATAAAAAAAATAAACAATTAAGTTACTAAAAAAATTCTCCGACCCGAGTATCGCTTAAGGAGACAGATTTTAAGACAGTTTTTCACGTGTAGGACACTCAGAACCAAAACAAATTTTTGACTGTGAGTCAGATTATGTTTCTCCATTCATACGACAGTAGAGGAGTATTGGTTCTGGATGTCCTTCTTGGCAATATTCCATAAAGTGATGCAAATCGACCTAAATCCGTTGCCGGTAGAAAACTTATTAATGATTAAGCATAAACATTTTGTCTGTTAACATAAATATGCATTGTATACAATCGTTTAAGATAAAAAGTAGGAAAATACTTTAAGACAAAAGATCAATGGTTATGAGCGAAAAAAATACATTGGAAAGTGACCCTACATATTTTACTTTTCAATTACCTCCCCTTTTGAATGACGGTATTACGTATAGATTTGCTAAAAGTCCCTTCCTTTTTTTTTTAATTTTGTTTGACTTTTCTATTGTTGTTTCACTTTCTATGAACCGCTTCTCGAGGTTATCACTAACACATGTTGTCTCTCTGATAGCAACATGCTCATTTAACAAAAATGAAAAAAGGTTATATAAGGATCAAAACTAGCATTAAAATCTTTGCAGTTTACGTTATCATAAAACAATAGAGATCTTTGAATCTCAAAAAATCTTGTACTTTTTGACATCTCCATTTGAATGTGGTTTATATCAATGATATTGTTATGGTTAGCTTAAGAAGTTAAGTTAATATTTACTACAAATTTATTCCTGTTCTTATATTTAATATGGTCTTGCAAGAGATAATTATCTTTAGACTTTGTCATTATTTCACGAAATCGTCTTCGAAACATAATATAGAACTTAGTCATGGAAGAAATAGTCTAATGTACAACTTTTCAAGTAATTTTGGTCTTTCTGTTTTAGCAGCAGCAACCCTAAAGGTTTTTGTTTTTCAAATTTCTGCTGTGATATATATTACAACAGGATGTTATCGAAATAATATACATGTATATCCTAGCTATTAGTATTGTTTTGGTTTTTAAGAACGCTTTTCAGGGCCATTGGCAGTGTCAGGAGTAGAATCATACGGTGCTTCGGTTACCTTGTTCTGTAGTTTACATATGCCGTTTATGGTAGTTTTCAATCGACAAAGACCTTATTCGTTACAATTACTTTTTAGCCTACCTTGACCAAAGGAAAAAGGTCCACTTGAGCTATTGCCGTCGTCGTTCGTCCGAAACATTTACATTTTAATTTTCTACTCTGAAATTACTAGACCAATGTGGACAAATCTTAATGGAACGTTCCTCATGCGACCCCCTTTAAATATTGTATCTTGGGGTCCGGACCTCCGACCAATATAGCCATTGTTACTTAAAATAGAAAAATCAGCAAAAAAAAATTAAAATCGTCTCTTCTGTGACAATTGGGACAATGATACCGAGCTATGTTTGAATGGACCTAAGTTGACCCCTTTCCAATTTTGCGTGTTTTGGGGTCGGACCTCTGACTAATATGGCTGCTGCTACTGAAAATAGAAAAATCATCAAAAAATATTTAAAAACCTTCTTCTTTCAAACACCTGGGGCAATTGATACCAAACTTTAATGGAATGGTCCTTGTGTAGTTTCCTTTCAAAAGTGTCTCGGGATATGGTCCTCCGAGTCACCAATTTGGCAACCGATACTAAAATAGAACAAGACCACATGCAAATAAGAGAATTTTAGCATCCAGTGTTCTCAGTTTCCATAAGACTTCAAGTTATCTACCATTGTAAGATTTATCTTCGAATGTAGTAGCTTATTCTGTATTGATTAGCAAAATAATTAGCAAAAATCATTTTAATTTTATTTCTTTCTCAAATCGCCCCACAAGGGGAGGTGTACATCTACATTAAAATCATAATAACTGTGCAAAATTTCAGAAATAGCAGGTGAAAGGTGTTGGAGTTTCATATTACACAAACTAGGTACCCTTCAAACATGATGTACCTAAAAATGACTAAGTTCACTAAACCAAAAAATGGATAACAGGGAATGTCTACAACGACATACCAATCAATCAAAACAACCCAACAGACAGAACTCCGGAAAGAAAATAACATAAAAGAATGAAAAACATAAACATGAAGACAACAGAGAGTCAGGATAGTCTGACTTGGTACAGACACTGAAAAGTGGTGGTGTTAAACCGGTTTTATGGGAACCCATACCCTCCCCCTTATCCATCCTGACACTCTGGTGTATAAAACAAACTCTAAAAGCCAATACAGTGTGATTATCAAAAAGATGACCGCTTTCTAGTACTACAAAATTAGAGTGGACGGTACATAATTTAGATAGCAGTGTCAAAATGCGCTCCTTTTAACTGCAAAAGTATATAAGGCTCTCACAGCTGCAGGTCGACTAGACGAAAAAGTCTGAATAACACGCACATAAAGGGTTAATTAACTTTATTAATCAAATGCACATTTATACCCAGGGGAGGGGTTGAAGGCATGTATACAACAAACACAAACAATAAAATAAACACAATAGACAATATTTAATCTACAATTACATGAATTATGCAGGTTTAGAATATAGCAAAGTGCTCTCGACAAATTTATTTATAGGATTTGATGTTTCTTAATTGTGAAGAATGAATGTAAAACATGTTCTTCGTAAGGTATTATCCTATTGTTTTCTTACCATTCAAAACAATGAATTCCTATAAATGAGTTACAACTGCCACGATGCACATGTATCACCTTACATAATTTGTGAGTGGCGCTTATAAAAAATTGAATTTGAATTTGAAAAAAAAATAATAAAAAAAATAATTCAGTAAGTTTTGTAGTTTTTGAGATTGGTAATGTTGATAAGACCGATACAAAAAAAGAAACATTTGATTAATTAAATATTACCTAAATCTTAATCTAAAAGCATTAATACTCTAAAATCAGTTACTTGATCCGCGGTCGCTAAGAATCAACATGTCAAATATTTCAATATAATTAAAACATTTAATTTGAACATTTAAATTTTAGTCAATTACTTTTATATGAAGTAGTATTTAAATTATGTATACAGGGAGGGGTAACAGGTCGTTCCGTCCCAAAACCAGTCCGGCCCAAGGTCGATCCGTCTCAAAGTCGTTCCGTCCCAAGTCGATACGTCCCCCAGTCGATAAGTCGATCCAGCCCACAATTATATATATACATACGAACTTTGATAGAGAAATACACCGGAGGGTTGAAATCTAAACTTATTACATGTTTTCCCAGTCGATTTTCGCAAAGCTTTCGATTTGTTGTGCATAAAGCACTACTGGTAAAATTTATTAAAACTGGTATTCTGTTGTGCATAAAGCAATATTGGTAAAACTTATTAAAACTGGTATTCTGTTGTGCATAAAGCACTATTGGTAAAACTTATTAAAACTGGTATTCTGTTGTGCATAAAGCACTAGTGGCAAAACTTATTAAAACTGGTTTTCTGTTGTGCATAGAGCACTATTTGTAAAACTTATTAAAACTGGTATTCTGTTGTGCATAAAGCACTATTTGTAAAACTTATAATGTAATATGGCTAGGAAGAAGGTTTATTACTGAAGACATAATTTGTAATTTGTTTAAATATTATCAGAGACATAGTTTGATATGTCTCTGATATTATGTATACGTGGCTTAAATTTTTTAGTAAAGATTTAAAAATTGATAATATAGAAATTATTAGAATTGATACTGTTCATTTTGTCCCATATTTTATAACAGATATGCATTTAAACTCAAATTGAGAAATTGTTTGAAGTTCTTGGATTGTATAAGCTTGGGTTAGAGCATATACTACTGAAGCCAGACATGTTCAGATCAAATATGAAAGTTAATTAATTTATACTATTATACAATTCAAATTGTATTTCTATTTTCTGCAATTGGAGTTAATAAATTAACTGTTAAATTATCATCAAAACTTAAGCTTATAGGTGGTAAAATCATAATTGCTGTAAAAACATCTAAATTTCTGTATGTTTGACCAAGGACGTATAACTAATATACGTCCTTGGTTTGACTGTGTTAATTGCTTTGTATATTATTAATTATATGTTGACAATTCCTGTCATCTGCTTTATTGATTAATATTTATTGAATCTAATCACTGATAATCATAATAATTTTTTAATAATAATAATTTTATTTTTTTATTCATATATAATTATGTCCAAAATTACGATTCCATTCCAATGTAGCATTGTTAATTACTGAATATAGGACGAATCGACCGTATTATAGGGCCGAAACGACTAGGGACATAGGGGGCATTCCCTGTGGAATAGAATATACACATGTAGTTGTAACTCATATTTTGAAATTTATTGACTTAAACTGTAAATAAACAAAAAGATAATTCCGTACTTAAATGTTACATGTTTTACATTCATACTCACGAGGAAACACCATTGCATCTGTGAATGTTTATAATGCAATTAATTAAAAAAATCCCAAATTATTAAAAATGCCTTACATCACTACGACTAATTCATAAATGTAATGTCTAAAAGGAAATAATGCATTAACTATAAACCTTGCACTGACCTTGAAAACAATTATACATAATTAAAACCAATGAAGACGTCATTTGAGCCTTGAGCACTTTACAATATTCTATGTTTCTAAGAGAATGATAATCCCTTTTTTTCATGATAAGTACTCGCTAACGCTCGTACTTAATCCTGAAGAAAGGGATTATCATTCTCTTACATATACGTAGAGTCCACATCCTCAGTTCTATAGACTTTTTAATGAATGGTATTATATACTGCAAAATTTGTGGTAATTACAGAATTAATTGTTATCTGTTACTTTCATCATATTCATCAAATTCAGGACAGACATTTGGTCAGCTTTCATGTAGTTTACATCGCAAAGTATGGTACTTTGGACATGTAAAGAAAAATGATACTCATCTTTAACTACGTTTGAATTGCAAAGTTTACATAACCTATCTTCTCTTTTTAATTCTTGTTTATCCCCCTCTTTCATCTTGAAGAATATGGGCACACACACGCATTTTACGTATAAGTTTTCTATTTTCAAAATCATTAAGAATATAGTTATTGATTTCATATTTTGTCTTAATTCTACTATATAGAAAGATTTTATTGCTCTCTGTAGTTGATTTTAGATTTTCAAAAAAATAAGTGTTCATATTTCTCTTTTAGTTTTTCTCTAATGTCTTTATTTAAAGAGGTATTTTTAAGAGAAATATGAACATCTTATATTTCCTTTAGATTTACAAATGTATGTCATCAAATTTGCATCTGTTTTCAACATATGAGAACCACGAATATGTGCCAGCTGGGTGCAGATATTTAGAAAGAGAAAAATGCATAATTTAATAAAGGATTATGATCAGCGCTAGAAATTCTTATAATTATTATAGTGATTGTGATTTAATAAAATTTCTATTGGAGATTGAGCTAGTTCTGCTCTTGCAGCTATGTTCACAGATTGTTTGCTCAAGCCCAATACATATTTAAAAAATCTTAGAGCATAGATGTGTTTTTTCAGCTTGTCTTCTGTCAATGCTATCTCGTCATAGAGTTGAATAGAAATTGGCAGTATTCGTGAGAATCTCCCCAAAAGGGGAAGTGCACATCTTCAATATGTTCAGAATAAATGTGCAATATTTTAGAAATGCCGGGTTTATGTTGTTGAAATTTAAGATTGCACAAAGTAGGTACCCTATTCTGTGACAGACGGACGGGCGGACGAAGTGATCAGACCCTTAGATCTGCTTCGCGGCGAAGCAGGTAAAAATCAGTAAAAAGTATTTACAAATCTTCTCTGAAGCACAGGAGTGCTTTGATTAATATAGCCACTGCTGTGAGTAATAATATTACTCCCATGGCCACTGTTACTAAAAATAGAAAAAAAATTTAACATCATCTCCTCTTCAAATGATAACAAACTTTGTTGGAATGGTCCTTACACAGCTCCCTTCCAGAAAATGTGTCCAGGTGTCCGGGCCTCTGACTGATATACATGTAGCATTATTTAAAATAAAAAAAATTAGCAAAAAATATTTTAAAATCTCCCCCCTCATATTTCACTTCTTAGTTATGTTCTTCTTTCAAATTTGTGTCCCGAAGGGTCCTGAAATTAAAAATTAATGTAATTCAAACTTTTTTATCGTCTCCTCTTCAAATGATAACAAACTTAGTTGGAATGGTCCTTAAGCAGCTCCCTCCCAGAAAATGTGTCCAGGTGTCCGGGCCTCTGACCGATATACATGTAGCATTATTTAAAATAGAAAAATTAGCAACAAATATTTTAAAATCTTATCCTCATATTTCACTTCTTAGTTATGTTCTTCTTTCAAATTTGTGTCTCGAAGGGTCCGGACATTAAAAATTAAGTAATTCCAAGGGTGAGAATAGTATCCTTTATAGATTTGAGATCGATAGCTAAAAAGTTTTGTCACGCGGCATATTCGATAAATGAATTCCCATGTGAGATGTAAGAAATATACGATCTTAATTATGACTTAGTAAATCGAAGCAGAAATCTAAATAGAAATATTGCTTATCGAAGGAAATATTTAAAAACTGAAAAAGTCGTTAACTTTTGAACAACTTCATCAATAAATTGAAGTGGACCAGCGAACACAAGGATTTAAATAGTATTTAAATTCTTGGTAAACAACAAATAGTAAACAGGAAAAAATAAATAAATAGGAAATAAGCTTAGGAAATACAAACATAAAAAAAGAAAAAAATGCACCAACCGGAGTTTTATATTGTAGGACTGTATTGAACAACTGAGACCTGTTTTCCATTTGTTAGCTGTCTCCGCTGTTTCGTATCCGACTTTATAGGTTACAAACAACAATTAGCCGTTCTATGTTATTTCCCAATATGGAGGTACCCCAATATGCAATACAATTTAATAAATTTCCATATTAATTTATAGAAAAATTATAGCATTCCGTTGTGGCGGAAGTGTAACGGAATAATTTAAAGCAATTTAAAATATATGTTCCCGTTGCTTTTCTTGCCTAAAAATAAGATTGAAAAAGGGGGATGCAATTTCCCGAAAATCCGGGGGTCCACCATTTAAATCTTCAATTTACACGCATTTTTAAACATTCATGTGAAATAGTTTGATTTAGAATATTTCGAATAAAGACCCACTTTTGTTTTAAATCATTTACAATAAATTAATATAATATTGACCAATCGGAAGCGAGTGTGATATTCATTTTGGGGCTCAATCATATTGACCAATCGGAAGCGAGTGTGATATTCATTTTGGAGCTCAATCATATTGACCAATCGGAAGCGAGTGTGATATTCATTTTGGAGCTCAATCATATTGACCAATCGGAAGCGAGTGTGATATTCATTTTGGGCCTCAATCATCTCTTCATAAAATGGCTGCACCCATTGGTATTGTAACCTATAACACGTGTTTCTTTTCAGCCAATCGAATTTCCGGAATTCGATGACATGCAAAGGAGCCAGAATCGTAACTTATGAGTGTTTTTACGACTAATACCACGAAACTCCATATGCTTCATTTTCAAAGTTTAAAGTATATGTCTGCTTTTACAATTTCTTGGTAATGAGATGACGACTTTATGTCGTCTATATTCATTTTTGCCTGGTAAATTTTTGGAATTGTTATTTTTTAAATATGAACTGCTTAAATACTCACATTGCCGATAAGTGACCATGACACCCAGCTAGATTCATCTGTAATGGATTAGGGATGGTTTAAAAAAAATCTTTTATCTTTTCCCATGTATATATATTTGTTTTTTTTTTGGTATCGTTGGGTCTACTATTTAAACCCTTGGAGATTCTGATTTTTTTGTATCCGGGTATGTCTACAAATTATTTCCGATGACAATCATATATATACAGATGATTATCGTAAGAAAAACCTCAACGAAAAGTCTCTCGAAAGCAAGACTTGCATCCAATACGCCAAGTGACTATTTATAATTGATGTGGCTCAAATGAACACTTCGGGTACTGGTCAACTCGTACCTTTTCCATCTCGTAAACAATTTTATCAACTCGTACCTTTTCCATCTCGTAAACAATTTTATCAACTCGTACCTTTTCCATCTCGTTAACAATTTTATCAACTCGTACCCTACCACTCGTTCCCCTTTTTATCCACTCGTACCATTTCCAACTCGTACTCTATTTTTACCAACTCGTACCTTATCTTGTAATAAAATTGTTGTAAACACAACTGTGCACTTCTTAGTTATTTGAAAAAAAAATATCAGGTTTTGAAAATTGTATGAAAAGAAATTAATTTCATTACAAAGAGAAAACGCATGGTGATATAATTACACAATAAAGATTTTTTTCTTTCTTAATTGTAATAAAAATTCTTACTTGCGCCAGTTTTTTTATATCCGAAATATACAGCTTGACTCAAATTTCGATAAATTCGATAAATTAAAGATCATTAATATAATCTTCAAACCAACAAATTCTAAACAGGACAAAATCTAGTGCTCCGTTCCATGAGACAAATATGGCTAGAAAAACAATAGCCACTGGAATCAAAAACATCTTCCATTCAAATATATCAGTCGTATTTTACAATTATTCATAAGCATTCCTTTATATTTATATTCATATCAGGGCGAACGGACTCTACCAGACTCTGGTCGTTCCCGAGTTGACATGGAATCAACACTTCATGGTACAAGTTTATATTTCCGGTGATAGCTGCGAAGACTGAAAAATAGGTTATTTTATAATTTTTGATGAAAATTAATCGCCTTCAATAAAATTGTGAGTATGCAAGTATTTCATCAATGCTTATCATGACATAAAATCTTTGTTTAGTTCCACGACATTAGGATTCAAACATGAATACTCTTATAATAAATTCCCATTTGACCACAGGCACAGGACAGGGGCTCGTTTATGATTTAAAGGGATATACTAAATCCACTCGTGGATAGTAACCACCATTTATAGTATACCCCATTAAATAACCCTAAACGAGCCCCCGTGATTTGACTGTTTGAGACTTCGCAGCCAAATAAAGTGGGTACATAAATATATCATAAAATTTCCAATCTGCAAAGATTGTGATGTCACTTCCAGTTTCACATCAACAGACACATGTGGAGCAGTCAATGTTTTATTAGGCTTACCATCAAAATGAAGGTCATTTCAGATGAAAGTTAACTGTCATCAGTTATTTTTAACCGGGTTTTCCTCTGGAAAAATCCGGTTATTGAATTGGTGGTCGGGCGGGCAGGGGGCTGCCAATTGTGTCCAGCCTATAACTTTTTTGTCTTAAGACCTAGACCTTAGATCTTTGGTATGTGGATATGTCACCTCAAGACGATGTGTCATGTTTCAAAAATGTTGACCTATGACCTTGACCTTAGGGTGAATAAATAAGTCATTTTAGATCATCTTCGTGTCTGGCCTGTAACTTTTTTGTCTAAAGACTTAGGCCTTGGATTTTTGGTGTTGGTAGGTTATCTCAAGATGATGTGTCGTGTACCAAGAATATTGACCTTGATGTTTGACCTCAAGGTCAATAAATAGGTCATTTTTGTAACTTTTTTGTCAAAAGACCTAGGCCTTGGATCTTTGGTGTATAGGTAGGTTACCTCGAGACGATGTTTCACATTCCAAGGACATTGACCTTGACCCTTAACCTCAAGGTCAATAAATTAGTCATTTTTGTAACTTTTTTGCCTTAAGTATTTGTTGTGGACATAGGTTTCCTCAAGATGATGTGTCACATATTAAGGATGTTGACTTTGAACTTTGACCTCAAGGTCAATAAATTGCTGTACTCAAGATGTTGACATCTGACCTTGACTCTTGACTTCTTTGTTGGAGAAAAGTTACTCAGTAAAAATGAAATAGAAGGAAAACCCGGTTTGCTGTCAGACAGCTCTCTTATTCATCTTTTTTTCAAAGGTGCCTGTGCCTTTCCATTTGGGAAAAAACTATTGAAATAATTAACAAATTGGGAAATTTGTAAAACAATTTTATTTCACTTTAACAGCACAAATTTTCTGTTTCTCTGTCCCTTAAATATTTCCACAAAATGATTGCCTTTTTGCCATTGGGAAACAGTCGATTTTCAGCTCTAATTCATATGTAGAAAAATCACTGTGAAGGAACAAGAAAGCTAATTTTTTAAAGCAAAATGAAATTACAATGCCAAAAGTATGACATATTATTACGTTTTCTTATTCTTAGCATGCATACACCAGGTTGATTTTGTGCCAAAATTGTGGGATAAAAAATGAGGATGGAACAAACAAATTATATTTTTTCGACGATTTTACAATTGTACTAAACATTGGTGGATTTTGGTGTCAAAAAAATAAAATGACTTTGGGTGTGTATTGTAAAAAGAAGTCATAATTCATACTTGCGTTTTCATTATTAAGACTGCTGTCATATTAGATCCACCCTCTCAAACCCCTTAAATTTCATTTATTTTCAAATAACTATGAAATGGTTGAGATCTTATCAGAACACACACAGAAGACGAATTCATTGGTGTGTGGGGGGTACCTAGGAGGTAATAGCCCTGCACTTCAAAACAGATTTGTCTTTAGACATTTGAAAACATTGAGATTCCCACTTCTATATCTGAATTTTGAGTATGCTTTAATTTGAGAATTTTAGTTTCATTACTTTTAGTATCTTCTTAAGTTATGCAAAATGGTAGAGAATTTTTTTATAAAGGACCCAGTCAACAATTATACATCTTTTTGTAGTAAGTCAAAATCAATTGCATATAAGTATGTCTGACATAATTCTTTTACATCTATTTTTTTAAATAGAGAAAAAAAAATTGATTTCTCCTTTCAAAAATCCTTTTTACAAATTGGCACCCCTTGCACATATGTCTATGCTTATTCTGTCAACCAAGGGGTGCCAAAAGGAAGTCTTTCCAATATTAATGCCTGTAACAGTAGGCTGTTAGGATCAGTGCTGGACAAAAGCACTTCGTGCTATGTTTCAATCTGGCAACATAATTTTATACTTGGTGATAATTTTTCATTCTTTTTTGAAAAAAAAATCTGGCATTTAAGTGACATTTTGAAACATTTTGAAATGATGATTAAAGAACATCATTTTAAGTTTTATATAATTATCTATGACAATTGAACAGTTTCTACAAGCTAATTAACACAACAGGTGTTTCAACAGTAAAAAACACATAATCAATAACTCACACGTGGTACTGAGATCTTTTACACTTGACTGCTCGATTGAACACCCTCTGAGGACAATTCAATTTATACACTAAGGTACACAAATGTATATTCATATTGTAAAATTTTTTATTAGGTAATTTTAAAAGTCCTGAAAATAAATAAGCATGCTTTTTAGCACCTTTAAGTTTTAACAGGTGTTTGGAAGTATTAAATCATCAAATTTCCAATCTGCAAAGATTGTGATGTCACATCCAGTTTTAACATTAACAAACACATGTGGAAATTGATGTATGCTTGCTATCAAAATAAAGACATTTCAGATAAAATTTAACTGTCATTAAAACTATATTTCTTCAAAAATACGTTTCAGGTGATGCTATTTCAAATAGTAATGAATAAAATAGCAATCATGTATGTTTAAAAAAGGGCTAGGGTTACATTTCAAAAAAATTTTTGAACTGGCGACAACAATTATGCTTTGGAGATTTTTTTGGTGACACGTTTTTGAATTCCAGCACGGGCCCTGTAAAAGGTAGGCATTTTGTTTAAATTTAATCATTTTACTGCAGAAATGAACAAAAAAACAGACTGAAACAAGATCAGAATTTATTTTTGACAATTTGAAATTTGACACTCTTGGAAAATGTTATCCCCTTTGTGTTGTGGTAAAGTAGATTGGGGTGGCCAATCTCCAAAGGTTGTTAAATATACAAAAAGTATATGAATATGAGCCCCCTGTGCCCTGGGTCCATTTTCCATAATCTATTCACCCTACAAAGTGAGTCTGTTTGCTCTTTTAATAAATGAAATGGATATAAGGACATAAAATTTTAGGTTTTGATTGAATGTAATACTTTGTACCAATGATGTACACTGTATCTTATTTATAATTAAGAATTTTAAAATTATAAAAAAACAAATATTTGAATACAACTCAACTAATTATTAGAGTTAGTTAAGGGCAAATAAAAAAATACATGTGTTTAGGGTAACACACTAAAAAAGTTAGGTAGGGAAATTTTTTTTTTCTACATTAATTTTTTTAGTTAGGTTGTATACTGGATTCACCTTGACTTTAACAGTGCTTGTTGGAGAAAGGTTATAAAAAATTTAGGGTAGGCACTAAAAATTAGGTACGGTTACCCTAAACACAACTATATTTTTTTAAGGCCTAATTTGATGTTGATGTTTAATTGTTTAAAACTTTTAACCGGAGAAATGAAATTTTTATTGAGTTCTGTTCATGATGGTATCAGGTAATTTATAACAGAATACATAAAACTTGACATGTAAAATAATGCAATTGATAACTGTGGTTTACTTTTAAAAATTTGGAATGTTTTCTTTGATAAGTTTGTTATAACTTATTTAAATAAATTCTTGTAAATGACCCTTGTGGTGAGTTATAATACACAAATAAAATATGTATAACAGCTCATACAAAAATATAATACAAGGAATATATTTATGACTAGAAGGTATTGCAACTTGAGCATGATTTGTCTCCCAAAATTACCTGCATCACCAAACAGGAATCTTACCTGGAACCTTTGGTATTGTAGTCCACTGCTCAACCAACTGAGCTAAAGGAGTACTTGACTAGTGCAGCTAATGGAGGGTGGTTATAAACCTGTTTTGGTTCTATAACATTTATCATACATGAGGGAAGCCCCATTAAATTAAAAAACACAAAAGCCAAACAAAGTTAAATGCAAACAATAACAAAACAAAAATTTATAAGTAAAAATGGCTAAACGCTTCGGCAAATACATTGTATGGCCATGTTCACGAGCATAAAAAATAAGTTGACTCTATGAAACCTTGCGCTCCGAAATAAGTAAACAAATGCACTGTATTCTAGAAAAAAGTCGAATTTAGCTCAAACTGTGTCAATTATTTCAAAGTAAGATTTTTTTTGTAATTCTAAAATTACCATTTTTCGATCAACTTAAACGTACTTTTGTATAGACATGAAGTTGCTAAAACTAAATCAAAGGTTCGAAACAATGAAAAGGTTTTGATCATACATGTACTTGTAAAATTGAAAAGGACAGAAATTATAGTTTTGGAATACAATTAATAGCGTATATTAGATCATATGTCATAAATGAAATATAAAGTAAAAAAAAACCTTTTTTCCCTAAATTTATTGTGATACATTATTGTAATACTTTTACTAGCTACATTGTACCTTGTCTGCTGGTACGAAGAAAAATTTTTCCTCGAAATGCAGTTTGGTTTTAATTCTAGATACAGATTACGTATTTCTGTATAGTGCATGTGATAGCACTTTCCATTTTAGTCCCTTTTACATAGCTGTTTTTCACTGCAGTATGGATTGTACTGTGATAAGCTTGCCAGAGTGTGCTTTCCAGGTATTGATTCTTCATGTGTTTTAGATTTTGTTCAATGATGTTTGATATTGAACATTGTAGTACCATTTTTTATATTGATTTATATTTTGATACTTTTGCAACAGGTGATTATAATATATTACAGAATTATATAAAATGTGTTTGCACACAAACTATGCTTACAATCATGAAGTACGGTAACAATATTTTTAGATGTAATTTGTCAAATTTGTGATTTTTGTCAGTGTACAAAAAAAACCTGTGTGCATTTGTTTTACAGATGTTTTCAGATGAACCATCATCTGCCCAGGATGTTTATCGGAATGATCTTTCTGCATCCCATTCAACAATTGGATCAACACAGGTATCAACATCCTTAATATCACAGACACCACAGGTGCCAAGTACAACAATAGAACAGGCACAGTTATCCTCCCCTGAAATTGGTGAATCTTCGGAATCCTCAGGCACATTATACATAGGAGACCAAGTGATTGGACATCAGATATCTCCAACAACTCAGGTATACATGGTACTTAAAGTATAATTCATGGACTTTGTACATTTACTTTCCTTTAGTTGTGTATGTGTTGATAGGAACAACTCAATGCCAAAGTGAATGCCATAAGAGATAAGGTCTACTGTAGCAAACCAATTAACTAATGAACAGCATATTTGTGTAGTCCAAATTATAAAGTTCAATACCAACATATAATTTGAGGTACTAGAAGTGAGATAAAATTATATGAAATGTATGAGGTTCAGGACTTAGTTAATAACTTTCCTATTTTTACAAAGGTATCGACAACTGTAGACCAGAGTGGTGATACGGGACAATCTTCACAATTCATGGAACCAATAGCTCCATGTATGGTATGTGGTGACAAAGGCTCTGGATATCATTACTCAGTTTTCTCCTGTGAAGGCTGTAAAGGATTCTTCAAAAGAACAGTCCAGAAATTTCTCACGTACACATGTAAAGCATCAGGAAACTGTAATGTCAGCAAGTTTACACGGAATAACTGTCAACATTGTCGATTTCAGAAATGTCTTGAAGCAGGCATGAAGAAAGAGGGTAAGTTGTCTCTGTTTTTAATAGTTGAGTTAAAATAATTGGTTTAAGGAAAAGTATGAAGACAAAATATACTTTGATATATATATATTATATTGTATAAGTCACTTGGATATTGGGCAATTCATTGGACAAGTTTCAAATGATTCAGTTTTCCATCATTATCACAATTTTTGTTCTTTAAATTCCTGAAATTCATTTTATAATTCCTGTGATCTCTAACTTTGACAGTTTTTTAATTTTCAGATAATGACAGTCTGCTTTCATTCATAAATTTTAATTAACTTGTACAGTCTGCAGTTTACAGTTTTCATTATTCAAAATTATCAAGACAGGCAACAATTAACATGATTAATGTGACTGTGATTATATTTTGAGTTTATCACTTCACCATATTGAAATTTGTGCACTTTTTACAAATAATTTGAAATCATATAGTAGGTGTTTTTGTCACACCTGCAACGAATGTACCGGGTAATGAAAGGCGAGATAAAGGTACTATAAATCGGGATATTATGAGAGTTTTTGCTAAAAAATGCATGTTCAGTTTTGGTGTGTTAAAATCTGGCACTTTGAGTCAGTACTTTGTTTAATTTTTGCACTTTCAGAGAAAAAAAAAAAATAAAATTAGAGTATTCTTTACTAATTTGAATGAATAAATGGTAATAATGTTTTCACTACTAGCCATCATGATTGACAACTGATAAAATAAACATTACAGCAATTTAACTTCAACAAAAAAAAAATTGCAACTATAATCAAAGTTGATTACCGATACTTTTCCAGATTACAAGAATTTGAAGTTATTTTGGATTTGTTTATTTGTGGTGGATTTGCAACAGGTGACAAACAAACCGAAATATAACCACAGCCAAAATATCCTAATTTAAAGTATTACTTTCGGGGATGGCAGTGGCGTGGTCTAAACTTTTAAAAACTTTTTTCAAACCTGGATAACTTTGCACAAATAATACCTATACTTAAGATCTTTGGTCCACAGATGCATTATGGTATAATCTTTGCAGCAGTATACTTTTCTTGTGACCTTGACCTTGTTTTTATGGTTCGTTGATTTCATAAATATTTGTAATATCTTACACCTACATGTATATCCTGACCTTGACCTCAATTTCATGCTTGAGTGACTTGCATCGCATTCACGATTAAGTCCATTTCTCAGTTACTGTTATACCTACGGGCTAGACCCACAATATTTGGTCTATTGGTAGTTCTTAGAGGGTACATGCCAACTGACACCTACCGACCAATCTTGACCTCAATATCATGCTTGAGTGATTTTTGTTACATTTTACACCCAACCTTGACCTGATTTCATGTTTTAATTACTTGCATCACATTTTCACAAATACATTTAAGTCCATTTCTCAGCAAATGTAATATATAGACCCAAGATGTTTAATCTATAGTTATTTCTTGTGGGCTCATACCAGTCTACAACTTGTTAGCTGATGTTTGACACAATTTTAGGCTTTAGTGACTTGAATCAGATGTTTCAGACAAATGTTGCATGCCCAAAACTTTATTTTAAAGCATTTTCCTTTGAGTTACAATGTTGGGTATGAGATAATTGTTCTGTGACTATGTGCGTACTCAGGTATCAACTCTTGTTTTATGCCAGAAAGTGCAATGACCATACTCTTGCTGATTGACTTTCAGGTCATATGGAGCATACCTTGGTAATTGGAAATAAGAAATTAATCTCTAGAATATATTATAGGGTTATTGCACAAATACTGGGAAATATTGTCCCGAGTAGAATGTAATATAGCACGAGCTTGCGAGTGCAATATAATATTCTATAAGGGACAAAATTTCCAAGTTTCGTGCAATAACCCTTTTATTATATGGCAACACAACCCAGATCCCGGAAATAACCTGAAAAATTGTCAAAGACATCGTCCATTCATTGCAATATTGCTCTCCGGACAATATCGGCGAATATTGCATGCTATTTTTTGGTTACGTTCTACAGGGAATATTACGTTGCTATACAATAATATGTTTTATTAGCTGTTCGTGATGACAGATCACCAGGAGGCAAAAACAGAAACAAGAGGCAGAGGTTTGAGGACATTCCTGGACTAATTAATCCTGACGGTACATTAAACATTTCTCCAGAAACCTTACAACCAGATGAGGACTACCTGATAACAGGATTAGTACAATCCAAGCCAGATCTTATTCCAAAGTTTGATAGTGGTAAATATAATAGGGTTTGGTTGTTGTTAGCCTTACTAAACTTATTCAAGATTTAAAAATCACTCTACCATGCTGTCAGAAATTTTGTACATTAAAGTATTAAAAATTTACTCTGTCTGTTGAGAATAACAAATGATATATTCAACACTTCTATTCTTGGGAAACAAATTTTCATATACTGGACTGTCAGTCTGCATACATGTATATATTATTCAATATACAATTTAATGTTAAATAGAGTTCAGTTATAATAAATTTAATATTTTTTTAGATTATAAAGTTGTACATATTTATTTTTAGTATTACATGTGGTCAGTCAGGGGTCACCAAACTGGGCGATTAGGGCGATTAAGTCGCCTAATGCTCGCCAATGTCGCCCTGTCATCGGCTCCAGAGCGACAAATGAGTCGCCCTGTGTTTTTAAGTAAGGTGCCACCGAACAACGTACGTAATCAGCTGCGTCTGAACGTTATTTTCATTAAAAATCTCGCGCCACCATTTTTTGTTTTCTTGGAGATCAAAGGGGAAGGGGAAAGAAACGACAAAAGTAAGCTAGAAAATGGCGGCAATCGCTATTCTCGTGATTTTTCATTGGTCACGGTGTTTTTTACCGACCGGTAACAATATGTAGACCTTATTTTAAAAATAAATTTAGCGGATTTTGACATATCTATGCACAAATGGAAATTTTGTCAATACATGTATTGAATATTAAGGTGTTCAAGCAAGGTGAATGAGAGGATTTTAAGATTATGTTTGAGAAAAAATTATAGATTATAGATAAATAAATATTAAAAAATAAAATGGCAATAATAAATAAGTTGTGTCCAAAGGTACAAATATTTTTGCTCATATCTGTAACAGAAATTTTCTTCCAAGTTCGGAGCACCACTGCATAATTTCATTTTTTAAATTTTTTTTTATTTCAAATTATATTCATCAGTATTTTAAGGCAGCACATGATTTTAATTAAACTTTAACAATAGTACAATAGGCCTACCATGGTCAAAATCATGCAGCAATGTACGTTAAAAAAGTGGTGATGAGTCCTGGGACTTGGAATCATCAAAATCACCTGGGACTCACCATTCTGAAAAATAATGAGTCCCAGGACTCATCATGAAAAATTCTTAGTGAGAACCCTGTTTAGTCATATATTTATTATGTCTGTTATGCTGGATTCAAATATCAAATAAATAAAATATGAAAATCAGAAATTGAGTTTTATTCATTTCGAATATAAATTAATCAGTTTATTACAAGATATCATCATGGCTGTAGAGGAAACCTGCAAAAATAGTAAAAAAGTATTAAACATCTCTAAGTATACAAATCAAATGTACATAAGACAAACTCACAATCTCTGACAAAAGATATTGATTAAATGCACATGAGACAAAATCTCAGATTATAACTAAAATGGAAGGATATGGAGTAAATGTAGATAAAATCTCAAACAATACAGGATAAAACACAATAAAGGAATGTATAGTATACACTATAAGACACAAAATAACAGGTATTTACTCAACAGGCGACGAATTGGGGGAAAAAACACAGTCTCCCTGTCATGCCCTGAAGTCTCCCTGTTGCTACCCTGAGGGAGACTCTAAGTCTCCCTGTTATTTTCCAAGTGTGGTGAGCCCTGGTCAGTGTTCATAGAAGATGCAATCTTCCATAATCAAGGGTTTGTGATTCCAAATTGCAATGAATGTCTGACAAAAGTGAGACAATTCCCAAAATATTATAATTATTTTTGATAAATCCCCAAAAGTAATATAAATTTAAGCAAATGTTTAGGATATTTTAGTTTGGAAGAAGTTTTTTAAATACTGTAAATTCAGATATTTTTACGTGCACCTATTATTGCGAATTTTTGTAAACTGACAACATTGCAATTTAATTAAAGCGACTGATATAATTTTTATTTCAGAATACAAGAAGGAAAAGTCGAAATGCAAGTTCAAATTATTGCGATCATCATTCTGTTGCAATTTTCGCAATAATAAAGACATTGCAATAATTTCAGAATCTACAATAAAATAAGATGAAAAATAGTATAGAAAAAAATGTTGTATGTATTAATGTAAGAATTATAATACCTAAATATGAAAACTGTGAAAATAAAACTGAAAACGTTTTTAAATTTGATGATGATTGATTTGTATCAGATGTTTTAAACTGCTTTGTGTAATAGGTACTAGATTGAATATTGGTATTTAATATTTACAGGAAACTTAGATTCTGAATACATTGACATCAATCAGATTATGCAGCATGGTTATGCTGAGTTGAAGTTCATTATTGACTGGGCCAAAAAAGTACCAGGTAAAGTGAACATTATCTGTTGCAATTTTACAAGATTTTGTTAACTGTTGACACTTTAATTAGAATGTAAACAAACTAACACAGCATTTCTAATAATTGACAAAGAAGTGAAATAAAATGCTTCCCTTATTTGTAAACAAAAAAGACTGAAACATTAAACTTTTGTCAACATGCAATTTGTTGATCTAAGACTTCATGATATATAGCTAAAAAAGAGAAAAAATACATGAGATGATTGTGTTTTTAGGCTTCAAAGGGCTGTGCATAGACGATCAGATGGCATTGCTGAAGGCTGCATTTATGGAATTAAATGTACTCCGTCTTTCTTATCGGTAAGTTCTATCGTAGTAATTAAAACTTTCAAGGATGAAGTTATTCCGATGTTTAGGTCACATAGACAAATTTCAGTGTGAGCAATTGTTATCAAATGACAATTATCATGGTCCACATGTAAGCTTTGACACTTTATCTTATTCATGTGAAATGAATGAACAGATGTGAATTAAACTTGTACTTGGTGGTCCTTTTTACAATTAAATATGAAATTCCTGCTTGGAAACTGATATGGCTGTACGAACCAAACTTGTTTTAACAAAAGGACATGTATTTTATTAAAGCAACATAAGAAATTAATCTCTGGACTATCAGGTAACTTTTGAAATAAATTGGGGGGGGGGGGGGGGGGACAGGTTTATTTTTAAATGACAGTAAAAATTGTCATATAGTTATTGGCACTTTTATGGTCAAGTTCACCTTACACAGATCCTCAGAAAATTTACAGTATTTATTGTCACTAACATTACACCAGTACCAGTCTTTTACGGTTGATATTCCATGTTTTGTTGGGAATATGACAAACATTATCAAAATTGATGCTGCAGGAAAATTTATTTTGACAGTGTAAAAACCACTGAGAAAATTTAATTAAAATCTTGTCTGAAATCAGATTGAACTAATCTTGTAAGCATATGTTCTTTCATAGACTTATTTCATAACTAATTTACTGTATGTTGTGGCACTTCCTGCAAGCCACAGCATGGAAATTTTGCAGAGATATTTTCTTGTGTGAAATAATTAGGTAATAAAGGAGAAGACTGGTAAGACTGAGATGTTACTGACAAGACGTACTGGCATATGCCATATCTTTATCAGATTTAAAAAAAAATTATTGTTATTTTTAAAAGGTCCAAGTGTACTTTAAAAGTGCTGAAAATGAACATCATCTAGTTTTAAAAGTGAATTCAAGTTGAATATTTTGATAGAATAATTTTGTTCAATTATTTACTTTTAATAATTTCATTATAGGTCAATGGACACTACAAACTGCATAAAATTTGCTGAGGGGTTAATTGTTCCAACAGAACTGGCACAGGGAGTTGGCTTTGGAAAGGAGTTAATAAATGCTACAACAGAATTTGCTTCAAGATTGAAAGAGATAGATATTGATCTGACAGAATTCTGCTGTGTTAATGCTATTGTTTTAACATATCCTGGTAGGTTTTAAAAAAGAGTATAAACTGTATCATGACTGTAGTATAGGGTTTCTCAAACTTAACATATATGTTATGCATGATTAATATTGGATTTTTGTTTAAACAAGTGAGCATTCCTTCTGAATAAGTTAAGGCTTATTTAGTAATTATTAGAGAGTAAACAACAACTTATTAAAGGAATTATCCAAAGAGATTCTTTTAAAAATACATTTTAACAAATTATAGCAAGCACAGCGAGCGCTATAGGAGCATATGCATTTTTTACATATGGGTCATTTAGAAAAGTCTTTGTTTAATGGGGGCAGCCATATTGTGCTACATACTGAGGCTAGAAAAAGTTTTGTTTGCTGGAAATGAAAGTAAGGGAAATAACTTACTTCATATTTTAATTTTAGAGTCAGAATTGTGATACCAGAAATGAGTTTCTGGAAAGGGCTATTGCTGTGCTTGCATCATTGGCCATACCAACAGCATATTTCTTGTTTTTTCGAATTATTTACCACATTTCCACCTTTTTATCTATTAAAATTGACAAATTGTCATTATTTTTCCTCAGTTGAATATTTTTCCAAAAACTTCACTGCACGAGCTGATATAAATAAGCCTTTATGTAGACTTATAAGATGATCAGAAATCTCGATTTTTTAAAAATTATAAAAAACAATCAATTTGATTTCAACTGTAGAAGAATATAGAAAATATTTCAGAACTGGAAAAAATGCTTCCCCAGTTCCTTAGCCTCACACAAACATTTTCCATATTCTTCTGTTAGTACACTAATTTTGTACTCTATATGTATGTTGTGTTATTTTGGTAGGTGTACATGTCTGTCTGTCTGTCACAAGATTTTGTTATCACTCTGTCTAATGCATCAAACTTGGCAGGAATACTTTTAGTGATATGTAGAATTGCATGTTCTTGATTTTTTTATAAATCATTTTTTGACGGTTTACCAGGGTTAAATATGGACTTAGCCATTTTGCCTTTAGATGGAATTTTGTCATCGCTCTATCTCATACTTATGATTTGGATGAAAATTGACAGGAATACTTAATAGGATATGTAGATGTGCATATGTTCTTGAATTTTTCAGGAGTACTTGTTAGGGTATAGAGATATGCATGTATTCTGGTCTTTTTGAAAAATCAATTTCAGAGGGTTGACCAGGAAAATATGGACTTAGCCATTTTGCCTTAGGACAAGATGGAAGAAATTAATATTCATGATTACAGAGGAATATTGAGACCTCTTTCTTTCGGACTCATGAAATCCAATTAATTGCATATTTGATATCAGGTTTTTGTTACAACTATTTTATGTTCCCTCCTGATAACATGCGGGATGGAGAGACGTACATTTTTGTGTGCAAAAACAAACTTTTATTTCTATTTTTTCTGTGGTTACTGGTATATTTTGGTTCATTTGGTGCCCATTGTAAATGTGCCAAAATTGAACATACTAAAATAAAAAACATCCAAAATAAATTTCAAACAGACTGTAGTTGCAATGCTTTGATTGAAATTAATTTTGTTAAAGCCAAACTGCTGTAAATATATTTTCATAATCGAAAAAAAATTCATATTGTTAAGATTTCTAAAACAAATATTTCAATCACCAATCATGATACCTATTAGTGACAACATTATTACCATTACACAAAACACTACCAATCAAACAATTTATTAAAATCTTTCCCTCATAACAGCAATTTTTTGTTAATTTTACTTTTTAATTAATTTTTTTTCTGAAATTGCCAAAATTAAACAAAGTTCTGACACAAAGTGCCAAAATTTCAGCATGCCAAAGTTAAACATCCATGTTTTTTAGCAAAACTGCCAAATTATCTCAACACCAAAATATCAGGATTTATGATAGTGGATACTGTATTTAATTTGATTCTATGATTTCAGATGCTTCTGGACTGAAAGATAAACCTAAAATACTGGCAATGCAAGGTAAAATATTGGAATCATTACGACGTTACACAGCCTCTAATTATCCAAATGATCCACGTCGTTACAGTAAAATCCTATTACGACTACCGGCTTTGAGGAGTGTTAGTGCCAAAGCAGCAGAAAGGTTTTTGTCCCTGTCATTAGATGGATCATTACAACTTAACAGTTTGGTACTGGATATGATCAGCTAAACTGTTTATGATATATTGATAGAACACATGTTATAATGGGTTACAAGTGTATATTGGATACTTGTTGTAATTTTATATGACAGAAAAATAGCTCAAATATCTGTGATGCCTTTTTAAACTGAATTATAAAGTTAAATGATGATATCATTTGATTTCCAGATTTCATGATAGTGGCAAGCTAAAACTCGCATGGCTTTTTTGCTGTAAAGAAATAATGAGATTTTTTACATATTCCCAAAAACAATTTAAAAATTCATATGGGACACAGTATTTTTATCAACAACTCAACTGATTCCCAATATTGTACTGATATTGTTATATACCTAATATGTAAAAACTTTTATTTGTGGGTTTATGTTGTTTTATAAATGTATGTTCTATACTGGATACATTGACAAAATGTTGCCATTCTTTTACTTTTATCTAAGGTTGAAAATGAAATTGTTATTTGTGTTTTGTTATAGTAGCATAGAGTTGGTGCAACATTACTGATAATTCAGATACCTCATCATGATAAATAGTTGGTAAAAGATTAAAGTAACAATTAAGTTTGTACCGGTATATTAGTCTGGCTAACCTGAGACTAAATTAATTAGTTATACCTCAAGGTTGATTTTGTTTATCTGTATTCAGAATCTGATAATCCTTGTAGATCTGCAAATTAATATAGAGTCTCCATCAGGTATGAGTGAGTTATTGAATTGCTCCACCCGAGATAGTTAAATTTTCGATTTTCGACACGTGAGCTTAGCGAGCTTGTTAAAATCTAAAATTTAACTATTGACAGTGGAGAAATTCCATAACTCACAAATAAATTGAAGAAGAATCTGTTTCTCCAATGATTTTCAACAAAAACCTCAAGAAAATGTCGTTTCTATGTAGCTTGTTTACATAGACATCATTTCGGGACTTCTCAAGTTTATCGTTCCAATCACCGGGAAGTTTTTATAAATATAATATGTATTTTATTCCACCGATTAAACACGTCAAGAATGGGAGAAATATAAATTACATTTCTTGACATTGAAATTTATAATATAGCATTAAAAACTTTTTAAGTTTTCATTTGAACAAGGAAAAATCAGTTTTATTCTGAGTATTTGGAAATGTTTTGATTGATGCATGTTTCTATTTATATATAAAAACCATATCTACCACAGATTGTTATCAGAATTAAAACAAAATGAAATATATCATATTTGTGTGTGGTTTTTGCCAAAATATACCAGTTGAGAGGCTGGTGAATTTCTCCATGCAGCCTCGAAGCCATTATTTTTTTCAAATATCATGCACATACATAATATTATTCTTTAATTCCACCGAATATTCTTATCTTGCTGTTAAACGGAACATTTTATTATCGTTTGTTACCGTTATCTAAAAACAAATCCCTAGACTTGGTGGTTACTATTTTTAGACATTTATTTTTCACAAATACCACCCTTTGTGGAATTCTCTCAAAGCAAATACAACGGAACACATGGAACAATAACAAAAAGATTGAAATTTATTAGATTTGCAAAACAAATACATGTACAATTAATCTTATCCAATCAAAATACAGCATACCTATATAAGGTGGAATTGCAGGAAAAATATGGTGGTAGTTTAAAGTAGCTGATTACATTTTTGGTCACTTAAAGATAGATGATAGCCATCTTTATTCCTGTCTGTATCAAATATAAAAGAAAGAAATAGAAAAAAATAAAAGGATGTGGTTTTCTTTCAAAGTTAGCAAATCTTTTAGAAGAATATGTTATCTTACAGTTTTAAGAATTTACAACACGAGTTAATAACACAAATTGAGAAAATATCAATGTCAATTGTTGATCATGCTTTTGAACTGCCCTTTATTTTTTAGGGTTACAGCAAATATTATAATGTTTGAGCAGAATTTTCTGCAGAGTACATTTAGAATGAATGAGTGTTTTATTTTTGTTGTAACTGTTTTGTTTGTTAATTGTTTAATACCACTTTCATCAACTTATTGACTATATAGATTTATCAGAGAAGGAAGATTGAGTACCTGTAGAGCACAGCAAACCTTAAACAGAAAACTTGCAGTCTTTTTCCTTAGAAAGGCTGTAGATTGATTTTTTTCTCTCTGTCTATACTTTTCAGCCATCAGAGTATGAATGAGTATTTTTTTCTCTCCATATTTTCATTTAGAGTATGAGACCAAAGAAATAGCTTAGTTCACACTAGTATCCTGAGTGTTTCATATTTCAGCAATTTTGAGTTGAACTCCTGATAAACATGAATTGTTAAAATATGCATGTTTAAAACATCTAAATTAGTATCACCAAATACATTCATTCATATTTACTGTTAAATTGTACAGTTTATATTAGTAGTAAAAATTTGAATCAGAAATGTTATTTAGTTTAATTGCCAATACTACATTATTTACAATGACTGAATGAAATATGAATGTTATGTATAAATGCATAAATAAATGGAAATATTATAAATTTTATCATGCTGCAAGAATCAGAATATAATTCTACTGGTGTATATTATTGAAATGTGATTTACCTATACTATGGAAATCATAATGAATAAATTCTATTATGAAATTGAGAAAAAAATCATAGTTGTGTTTTATTATACTCCATATAAAACTATGGAAAAAAATTAATGCACAATGCATACAAATAAATCATAATTTGTCTTGCAGAGATGCTGGTCTTTTTTACTTGCTTGTTGATTTTTGGTATCAACAAATTTTCAGACCAATTCAAGATGAGCTTGCTTTAGAGTCGTTCATTACCAGTTTAGATCAGTATAACACAGGTAAAGGGTAAAATATCAGAATTGTTTCTTAGAACTGGAGTTGGTCTTAAGCAGCCTTGATGAATGGCAGTTTATCTTGTTTTGGTTGTATCTTGATTTTTAACTCATAATTGTACAAATCAAGTGAGGGAAGATTAAACGAGATTGAAATAACTATTTAAATCAAAAGCTGATGATGGGTTCAAAGGGATATTTTTGCTTTATCCATCAGATGGTTATTATTACTTATTAATTTTTTAGTCCAGCACTGAGAGTTTGATAAGTGAATCAGCTTATCACCCCAGCAGTGCTGGATTATTGTCATTACATAGGATTGTATGCAGTCATTTACTGAATGGTGCCATTTATAAAAATATAACTCTTTTGAATAACAACTTGGTGTTAAAGAAGGCTGCTTTGTGAATCCGGCAAAATTAAGCACATGAATATGAAAATTTGAACCACTTGAACTAGAATATCAGAATTGTTAACCATTCTGGAATAAAATTTATTGCATCATTGTCAATTTTTTAATTAAAATTTAACAATATTGAATCCATATTGTTACCCTCAACTAATTAAACTTTACTACTTTTATGGAAACTTCTGCACTGTTTCAATTAAAAAATCTGTTTTAAACATAGAGATTAACACCAATACAGTTTTTAGAACGAATTCATTGTACTTTACCTCATCAGGTGGATGATGTTTTCATTTAAAATTATTAAATAATTATTGCATTCATCTTCACATGTTTAAAATTAAAGGAATGGACTCTTCATCTTTTTTCTTTAGTGCTATTAAAGATTGGAATGCGCTTCCAAATAGCATAAAATCAATAAAAGACCACGATGGTTTTAAAACTGCATTAAAACAACATCTGAAAAATTAGTAAACTAAATATAATCAACATCAGTTGAAATTATGTCATGCTTCTTCCCGGTCTAAATGTAATGTAAAGTTATATACACTAAAAGGAGCCCATTGGAAATAAGCGGAAACGCTTCCATGGGTCATCCTTGGAATGATATCAATTTGTTAGTGCTTTTAATCCTTGTAGTAAGTGTTTTAATTTATACTTTTACAAACTCATTTTTTTTAAATACACTTGTTCATAGTTGGTATCTATTCCTAAAAGAATTTTACCTTTACGTTTTACGTTTTACCTTATGTTTTATGATTTTAAACACAGTTTATAGAACTTATCACTATAACGTGTTAGTGTTACAGTTGTTATTTTAATGCTAATGAGTATGCATGACTTTATTCATTTAGATCTATTTTTTTAAATCGGTAAAGAATATTTGATTCCTCATATTAAAAATCCTCTTTCATTGGTTACGCTGTAGGAGGTTAACATAACTGCTTGATATAAGCACTTCATGCGATGTTTCTTCGTGGTCAAAGGGTTACAACAGGGTAAGAAGCACATTTTGAAGAGCATTTTGACCTGCTAAAAGTAACTATAATATGACCACAATCAGCAGTTCTTTTCATCATACTTTGTAGCATAGATTATTTATTGCTACCACTTGCATCCTTATTATCATTGAAAAATTTATTGCATTCATTTCATTTGTTAACAGTTCATTTGATATATTAAACAAAAAATAAAAGGAAATACCATTCCGTCTCAAAGAGTATGTTGCCATCCGAGAAAAGTCCTCAAATTATACAGGTGAAAAGGCGGAATATAATTCTTGAAAAAAACCTGCTGTTATACAAGGGGTTATCCATGTTAATGGTTTTCAGCAGCAGCTATACAGATACATCATTTCGTCCTAGCTCTTGTGTGAGAACTTTCATTGTGAAGACATAGTGTTATAGTAGTTTCAGGTATATATAAATACGCTATATGCACTGTTTTCATTAATTCCAGAAAACTAAAGATGACGTGATTTCAATAAAAAAAATGATGAAATTTACAAATACAATGGAAAATCTAATTACGGCTAAAGGGAACCTTTTAAAACCATTCTTAATGTTTCACCGAAAAAAAACGATAATTTACGGTTTGTATGGTAAATACGGTATGAAATTTATCTCTGAAAAGTTTGTCTCTGATCCATCTTAATTCTTCTTTGGGTATAATTATTGTATGTACACTGCTTTTCTCGATGAAAAACCAGTGGGAATGCTTGTGTCCAAAACTTTGGAGATTTAAAAATCAGTGTATTTAAAAAAATAGTATTTATAATGCCCGTCAACTATTTGAAGTCCGACGCTCTACTACATGTCCAGTGGTGTAGCTTACAAAGTATGGTTACTACCCTGTCACGGTTCTGTTACTGCCAGTTCATAATTTGAAAGGGAAGCCCACTACAACCCGCCTATACCTAATCGACCCATTTGCCACACAGCGCTTGCTTTTGGTTTGGCCACACCAAACTGATCTTTAGTTCTTTGCCATTTCGCCGCTCCGATTATTTGAACTCTGTAAATTTAAAAAAAAAAAAATATTTGCCACTTCATTTTGTAAGAATGCTAAAAATTCACACCAAATTCTTCATTTTTCAAGAAATTAAAAATAAAAATTGTTCGTGCGCTTCAACAATTTTGTAAAATTTTAGTGAAAAAAATGTAGATTTATGCCGCACGCAAATTTGATCTTTGTCCGAAAAAAAAATAGTCCTCAGAAAAACATGCCCGCCATGTCTATAAATAGAACATAGGTGTAAACTGCAGTTTTTATACGACCGCAAAATTTTTGCGGTCGTATATTGGTATGACGTTGGCGTCGTCGTCGTCGTCGTCGTCCGAAGACATTTGGTTTTCGCACGATAACTTTAGTATAAGTTAATAGAAATCTATGAAATTTAAACACAAGGTTTATGACCACAAAAGGAAGGTTGGATTGATTTTGGGAGTTTTGGTCCCAACAGTTTAAGAGTTAGGTTCCAAAAAAGGGCCCAATAAGCATTTTTTAATATTATTATTATGGTGTAAGGGAGGTAATCCAAACACATTTAAAGTAAAATGTTGTGTATGATTCGATTACCTCCCTTACACTCCTTGTAAATTATGTATAAAGAAATGTGAATTGTCTTGGGGTGATTTATAGCTGTCAATTTATTTTTAGAAGTTACTATTAATTAATATTAATTTTAGCCATATGTCATTTTCTATTTTAAGACTTTTATGATGTATTTAAATGGATAATCATGTTTGCAAATTGCATGAGAAATTTGAATAGGGATTATGACCATATCTTGAGGGAAAGAATTTTTTTTTGGAAAAAGGGAAAGGGGGAGGTGAGAAAAAAATTTAGGGGGGGAGGGAAATAAGAAATTGTGGGGGTGACAATTTTTCTCATTTCAGATTTCAGAAATTAAAAAGAAAATTTCTTCAAATATTTCTTCCTTGTTTTGCAAAAAAAGGGCGGGGGGTGGGGGTTTGTAAAAGGATTTTTAATTTTGTTTTTTGGAGGGGGGGTTCAATACGCAACAGCATAGTGTATTGCACAAAAGCAAAAAAAGGGGTAAAATTTTATTTGGGGGGGGGGGGGGGCGGGGGGTGGCGGTTTCAATTCGCAACAGCATATTGTATTGCACAAAAAGCAAAAAATTTAATATAAATTCAAATCATATGACCAATTCTAAGTTCTTTGACTACAGTTATTCTGTGTCAGAAACCTATTATGTGTCAAATATTTAATTACAATCCAAATTCAGACCTGTATCAAGCGCGAATATTGTTACATTTTTGCCCCAACTGTTCAGGGTTGGACCTCTGCGGTCGTATCCAGCTGCGCCCAGCGAAGCAATTTATTGACTTTTATGTCAAAAACTAAAGGATTTAGAGCAAAACTTACATGATATAAAAATGTTCACCAGGTAAACTGTAAACAGCAAAAATGTTCAACAAAGTAAGATCTACAAATAAGTCAACATAACCAAAATCGTTAATTGACCCCTTATAGGAGTTTTTGCCCTTTAAAGACAGGTCCGGCGTAAATTTCCCTTAAAGATCTTCTCCTATGACACCACTGGACCAATTTGGACCAAAATTTGGTGGAATGGTCCTTGGGTGACCCCATTCCAAACTTGTGTCCGGCATTTCAGACTTCCAACCGACATGGCTGATGTGACTAAAAATAGAAAAAAGGGGGGATGAATTTAAAAAAATCTTCTTCTATGTAACAACATGGGCAATTGGAACCAGAATTGGAAGCAATGGTCTTTGGATGGCCCTCTTTCAGAATTGTGTCCGATGACCGGAATGTCAACAAAGATGGCAGCTACAGCCGAACTTAGGTTTACATAGGACCCTATGAGAAAATTCATTAAATAATCTTCTTGTCTGAAACAACTATCAGAGCCAATTGGAACAAGACTTGGCAGCAATGGTCCTTAGATGGTCCTCTTTCAGAATAATGTCGGATGACCTGGACTGCCAACCAAGATGGCCGCCACAGCCGAACATAGTTTAAATTTGGACCTATTGGAAAATTCTTCTGAAACTACTTGGCCATATGTAACCAAACCTAACAGAAATGGTTTATAGATGGTCCTCTTTCGAATTTTTGTCCGATGACCTGGACTATCAATTAAGATGGCCGCCACAACCGAACATAGTTTTTAACATTGGACCCTATTGGGAAATTCATTAAACTTCTCGGAATCTTCTTGTCTGAAACTACAGAGCCAGTTATAACCAAACTTGGCAGAAATGGTCCCCCATCAGAATTGCGTCCGATGATCAAAATTATTAACCAAGATAGCCACCATAGCCGAACTTAGTTAAATCCAGTTGAGCCATACAGGTTTTTGAGAGCCTCTCGTTTAATAAATTATTTATCTTTTCATATTTGTCATCACGTGTATCAAATGTTCATTTCATTCTCTTTTTTCTCTCTGTATATTATACATTTATTGCATTGTAGTAGGGGGAATATGATGATTTATTCACATCAGAAATACGATATTGAGATGTGAAGAAATCTTCATATTTCCCCAGTACCATGCTATAAATGATTTATTATACTGAATAAAACCAAAGATATTTTGATTTTCAGTGTGTAAATCACATTATTTTTTACCAATATATTTAGAGTACAAAAAACTAAGTATGTTGCGAAACAGCTCATGCGATAATAGATAACAAGAAAAATAAATGGAAATGGTGAGCTGTCCAAAGGGGCGTAAAACGACTAAAATGTATGAAATACGCAAGTCGAACAAAACCAAATATAAAATCGTAAAAAAACAACAACAAACTAAAAAGTTAAAAATACCCAACGTTTTGACCAATATGGTCTTGGTCACGAGTATGTAAAAAATAAAAATAAAAAGGTGTTGACTCTTTGAAACCCAGAGTAAGTCTATCTATTTAGAGTACAGTTTTCCACTTCGGAATATTTTTTTATTATAACGAATCAAACACATATTTTATTGGAAATACAGTAAAAAACATGCTTTTTACATCAGAGGACCGTCAGGGCCTCGGGTGTATTGCCATCACCTAAATTTCCCGCTGATTTGCATATATGCATATATTTAAATTAGTTTTGGAATGATAACCGACCTATAAAAATTATAGATCCGCGGACATTATATAGTGCAAAATAAAATTCCTTATCGCTTCTTTTAAATTCATGTTTTCAATGAATACTCAGATTTTTTTTTAAATCCAAATTAATAATATGAAAATGTTTTGTCGTTAGAAATATTATTATATTAATCAAACAATCTTTAATATCAATGACGTACCGAAAAATTGTTGTTGCGGATGAATATATATATATATATATAGATTTTTTAACTAAAACTGTATGCTATGAACTACTGTTTGGATATATATATGTAGACAAGATTGTCAATGCATGAATAATGCTGTTCTCATTCCCAATGCATCTATACTAGTCATTACAATGTTAATGCCCTTTTTGCTAAGCCGATGGGGGCAGTCAATGTTACCGTTGTGTGTCTGTATGTAAATCTCTGTTCATCATGAAAGTGATTTCCGTTTTATAATGTTAATATGGCTCAACTGAATGTTATTAAAAATATAAACAATGTTTATTATCACCAAAAAAAAAAACAGATAAATTTAAAATTTGGATTGTGTCCCTCTTATCATTATAGTTATATTTCCATTTATATGTGGAAAAAATAACAATCCAAAGATACCAATATTAGATATAGTAAATTTATACTATGCTGTATACGACGCATTTCAAGGAGTTACCTCTCATCAGCAGCATTAAAACCGAAACATTTGGAAGACCAAAAACCAAACTTATATTAAATAAGAAGTACTCAACCAAAAATACCGAAATAGGAAGCCAAATGTCAGCTAAGGAGATCTACCATGTGCAATACAAGGAATGAACCCGTAGTATTTCTATTATTTTTGAATTTTGCAAAATACTGGTAATTTCTGCAACAAATCAATGAATAATCATGTCAGACAAGTCTGACGAAATATTTTTACTATCTTAATAATATTTCGAACTCTTATTTGCCGCAAACAAATGTTAAACAAAACACTATTTATTTTAAAGTGCTCATTCCCACAAAAAAAAAATAATCAAACGCAAAATTGAATAGTGATTCTTTCACTATTCTAGAGACGTGTCCCATAGTAACTAAAAATGAATACATTCCAACAATGACCAATATTAATGATGTAATATGAGATTATATATATACTGTTTTATATTGTTACATATATAAATGAAAATTGAAACCAAACTGTTGTCATTATTAAAAAAAAGAAACGAAAAGGGAGGTATGATTGGTAATCAGACACAGAAACAAAATGATGAAAAAGAAATAAAGCTAACCATACAACATCTTTACAATCAGAAAAAAAAATATACTAAAATCTGTTAGAAATAGCCATAAAATGACAAATATTAAACAATATAAATCAGAAAACTAATGGCCACATCAATGTACAAACAGAAAATCAAAAGATATACACCAAAGAATTACAAGCCCTGTTTTACAGGCCTCTAAGGACCGACGCATTCATATTGTAGTTGTGATCTATATGTATGGTGCAAAATCATCTCATTGCTACTACCCATCCAGAGCACTTGAGATCACCCCAACTATTGGTGGGGTTAAGTTGCTCAGGCTTTAGTTTTCTATGTTGTTTCTAGTGTACTCTTATTTGTCTTTTTCAGTTTTAGACATAATATTATCGATATATGAGTTTACTGTTCATGTGGTATCTTTCACCCAAATATTACAATTTATCTGTTTTAATATGATTGTCTTGACCTCTTTCTCATAATTCAGTGACTAGTCAAAAAATATTTGCTATGTTGATTCTCTGTCATAAGTAATAAGCTAAAGATTTTTGCAAGTGTGCAACTATACGGTCGTAATGCCAATCTAGCAGTTCTCATTTGACCACGTCAACATTTCATGGATAATTCACGAAGATAAGTTTCTTACTATAAGACAGTATCTCAGATATGATAGCAAATTATATTATGTGTACTATATTGTAAGGTGAACATCTGTCTGGCAGGTACTATATAAACACCTGTCATTTATCAATAATCCAACATAACTTGAGGTCCTCTGATGTTCAGTACTTCAGTACATTGATTTCAATCCAACTTGATATTTATTTTGCGTCAATTCCATTTACTGATATCAATACTGGAAAAGTAGTGAGATTTCAGAAGGGGTGGAACATGATTTCAATTTGATGGAAAATATGAAGATTTATTTATGTCTATCACATGATCGCAATAACCAATGAGAATTAGTTTTACATACAATAATTCATCTGAGGTATAATAAAATCAAACATGTTTCCACCAATCTCCATCAGACTCTGTTCAGAAGCATACTGCTATAATTTGATATTTTTCCACCAACCCCAATGACCCTGTTTAGTCATCGTTCCTAGCCTGGTACGGATAAAGTGAAGAATATGATCTAGATTCTGGTAGTACCAGAATTGTACAATTCTGGTATAAAATTTATGTTCCAGAATTGCTACCGGAATCTTCCAGAATTACAGATTCTGGAAAATTCTGGTAGATACTGGAATACCAGAATTGTAATGAAATTTTAAAATCTTCCAGTATTTTCCAGAATTGCAGATTCTGGAAGATTCTGGAAAATTCTGGAATACCAGAATTGTTTCTGTGCTTACAAATAAAATTTACATTACAATTCTAGACCAAATTCTAGTGTACCAGAATTACAGATACTTGAAGATTCTAGACAATTCTGGTATTCCAGAATTACAGATACTGGAAGATTCTGGACAATTCTGGAATACCAGAATTACAGATACTGGAAGATTCTGGACAATTCTGGAATACCAGAATTACAGATACTGGAAGATTCTAGACAATTCTGGTATTCCAGAATTACATATATTGGAAGACTCTTGACAATTCTGGAATACCAGAATTGCATGTTATATGGTAAACCATCTTTGAATATTCTTGGCAATTCTGGTTTTTTTTTCTTTTTTGAAAAGACCAAGATTGTTCCCTTGTTGCACTATTCTGTAAGTTTTAGTCCCAAGAAATTAGTGAAAGTAGGGTAACCATACACAAGCAGGTATATATACAGTTGAACCTTGGTAGCTCAAACTCATAGCGACCACACTAATTATTTTGAGAAATGTGTAGTTTTTGTTTTTTTAATGGCAATTAATGTGAAATATATAGGGGACAAAAAAGGCTGAAGTAATGGATAGTGTTCTAGCTGCTCAGTCTCAGGTTCAAGCTATCAAGATTTAACTGCATAGCTTCATTTAGAATGAATCAAGAAAATATTATTCAATATTTCTTTATTATGTATAAATAAATGTACATATATTTTGAAACATAAAATATCTTAATTTATCTTAAAATTTATCTATATTGCCTTGTATTGAATAAATAAATTTACTGTGAATATGGTTTTTCAAAAGTCTGTAAATTTACTCTTTGAGTTTGTCCCAGAACAAGGTCGTGATGGCAGACAGCTGGCAGTCTTCTTTGGTCCTTGTAGATTGCGCTTCCAGGTTATCTAGCTGTTCAAACCCCTCAGAATTTGTCATGAAGTCAAGAAGTTGTCCTCTGTTCATTTTCAGCAACTTCTTCAGATCTTCTCTTGCTGCCAAAAAGGACTGCAAATGGGCACCTGTGTGATTAAAAAGACTCATTAATAACAGCTGGTCGTCATCCGTTATAGGTGATCACAGACTACTGAGATATATAATATTGTCATCAATGATTACTGCTTTATTTTGTACAAGTGTTTTCTATAACACATCCATACATGTATAAATCATTCAATGTCCTGAGTATATCAATGCATGCTTGACTTTAAATATACCTTTCAATAACTTTAACTTGAAAACAATGAAACAGCTTTTTATCAGCATTCAGATTTATACTATCAAATTTATACTGAGTGTACAGAACGTTATTTTTTTTTATTGGTTTAATATGTTATTGCCTGATTCTGATCAAGGTCAGTAGAAGTGTATGCATATCTTTTTTTACTTTTCTTTTTTTTTTCTTAAATAAATGTCAGTAGAATTCATCTTTATTTGAAAATGTGTCTATCTGATATGATGCAAATAGGATAAACTATGAAACATTTAAACTGGATCAACTTTAATAACATGAGAAAAATCATTTTATAGTACATTTGTATGTTAAATTATTGCTTTGAAGATTGCATTTACAAATTCATGCTTTATTTCCTCTTACCGTGCTCATGAATTGGAGCTGTAGGTCTAGTCTCCTTCAGTCTTCTTCTGTAGTCTGCTTCTGTCTCACCACTCCTTCTGATGTTTTTGGGAATAAAAAAATTCTACAAAGTCTTTATAATGTATTAAACTTTGCTAAAGACATTATGAATCAATTCTTAATTAACTTTCCGTGAAAGTTTAATATCATAGGCGTGTAAAAAAAAACATTTTTATTTTACAACTTTTTAAGATTTTGGCCCTGATTCCTACCTTCACTTCAAGATTACTGCGAAATATAACTCCTATCATGACCAATTCTAGGAAGAAACTATTACTTGCCTACTGAATTTGTTTTCCGGATTTTTCATTTGTTTAAACCAGATTAGAACTTTTATTACGAGGAAAGATTTGTCTCCCCTGATAAGGCCAAAATGCTGAAGATTTTAGGAAGGGCAGCTAGATTCTCACACAGAAAGAGCTTGTTTAAGGTAATATGTCCTGTATTAAGACATTCAGTGCCATTTACAATGATTTTTGCAATGAAAACTGTACTTTATACTTCAATAACCTCTTCCGATTGCATTGGCATTGTCCTGACATTGACATAATTTGTAGGCTACTACTGTCCACTGCTAGTGCTACTGTCATTTATCATTTAATGTCTCACATTCTCCAAAACTGATTTCTTGATGAAAAGTTGTAGCATTAAAAAAATTGTGCATTTGCAATAACAATAAGATATGTCCTAGAATGCAACACTGATCAATATCATATGTAAAAGTCTGCAAGTATTCAGTGAATCAAAATGTTTCAAATTTCAGCACATTCATAGAGAAACTTTTATGGAATTTCCAGCAACTGATGCTACTGATCTCATATTTTATTTTTTTAATCAATATCAGGACGACTTTTTTTAGATTTAATATCACAAAATAATTATTGTCATTTTTATGGTTATGGCCTTTTAGAAAATATCAATTGGTATAACAAAAGAGTTAACTGTTTTATGAAGTGTATTGTTTAGGCAGAAAAAAAATTTGTTTTCTTGCTTCCTGATTGACCCTATTTTTTCACTGTAGACCCGAAAAGATTTTATTAAGAATTTTTGAAAACGAACTAAACTTGATTTTTTCTGATATGAAATTCAGAATTCTTCCACAGAATCACCATTTTCAACTACCATTTTTTACTCTGGATGCAGCAATTTTACTGCATCCATGTGCTCAAGCATTCAGGTCTTGTCGGGTCCGTTTCCGATAGGATCCTAACTTTTGTAAACAATGTAATTGGCGGCAATCAAACTTTAACTCTGAAAATCCAGGTAGTTGTTTTTATTGTAAATGAGGATGTTTTTACGACAATAAAAGTGTCAAACAATGAGGAAAGAGGATACATGTAATTACCAAAAACTTATCAATTTACATTTTGTGGGACTCACCAATTTCAAATGTGATGAGTTTTGTGTTGTAATAAAATTGAAGTTAGTTCTTTGTTAGGACTTAAATTCAATATAATTTACTTACATTTGTACTTGGGGGTAAATATCCCCATTTGCAACTCCTCCTTAACCAATAATTTATGGGAGCAGATGACTGTAGAGTTTCACTCTAACCTAAGTGTAAATTATTGTATGTTGTTTGTAATGACAAGATGAAGGAAAACAGGTTCATGGTCAGTTTGACAGCTCATTTCTTGTTTTATATTTTCTCTTAAATCAGTATTTACTTTTTATTTTCCAGATTCAGACTTACAGTGTGGAGAACAAGATAATTATAGATAAGAAAGACTCAATCCATACTTTCCACCCCAGACTCCATGATGCCCTTCTGTAAGTCAAATGTTGTATAAAGGAATATACTATTTTGAATCCATAATTCACCATATTATCCATTTTATTGTGAATGGTCATTAAAAAAGTGATGAAGGCTTGTGTAAAGCAGGGGAAAACCTCAGCTTTGTGTTTACATTTAGACTTGAGACTGAACGGTTACACAATTAGACCATTTTGACACAACAAAAGATTTCTTTTGCAAAAAATGCAAATTGTTGAAGTGATAACTGAAATTTGTCAGTCCTTTTAATAAGATTACAATGTAGTAAGGTCTATTCCATTAAAATGGATCTGGAAGGTAGGAAGGAAAGTTTTATTATAAAACATTTGTGGGTCATTTTTAATGTGTGCCTATCAGATGTATATAAAGTTATCTAAAAAAAGTTTGTTGGTTGTGGGTGTGTTTTGAAAGTCCCTTTCTACACTCCCACATATAAAACATTTGTGGGTCATTTTTAGTGTGTGCCTATCAGATGTATATAAAGTTATCTAAAAAAAGTTTGTTGGTTGTGGGTGTGTTTTGAAAGTCCCTTTCTACACTCCCACATTCATTTTAATGGAATAGACCTGACCACATAAACTCATAATCTCACGTTTGGTAGACTGGGGATCAGTTACCACAAATGCATTCATTGGACAAAGCTGATTTCAGGTCATCAATTCAACCAGTATAAAAAATAATGCAAGAAAGATGAAGATTTTGTAAGTGGGACATTTCTACACTTCTTGGGAATATAACTCCACTAAATGTTTTTTTGAGTTCTAACAGGCCACAACTGCTTTGACTTATGCCTATGTCCTATTTGTCAAACTAGAGTAAGGGAACTTGAATTATCAAAATTTTGTATATGATAAATGTATACTGCTCTTCACATTATGGAATAATGTGAAATTGTACAAGAATAAAACACAAACCAATATTGGTACATGCAACCTCCGATTTTCAGATTTGTGGTAAAAGAGTTATGGAACTTTGAATATAAAACATTTATTGATACATGTACATGTAGCTGATTCAATAAAGCTTTAAGAAGTCATATAATTTTATCATAATGGCATAACTGTTGAATTTAATCTTCATATCAATTTTGATGACTCGAGGATTTACCATCCAAATTTTTGAAGTACTTGTATTATAGAATTTTATGAAATTACCTTCTGTTATACCAAATATACTAACAGATGTGTGTATGGAAGTGCAGCTGTTCAGTTTTTGTCTTGTCTTGTCCTTTATCTCTTTTTTTGTGCAATGAATTTGTATTCTTTTTTCTTTTTGTTTAGTTTCACTCTTTTTGTTCTTTTATAACTTATAATTGTGTTTTTTGTTACCTAGTCATTTTAGGTGCATTTGGTATAAAGGGTACCTAGTTTGTATAATCTGAAATTTTGGAGTTATGGTTGTGCCATTAAATGCTGCAAAGCCCCGCCTTAGTGACATATCCAAATATGGGTAATGGCAATCACCATAAAAGGCTTGAATTTGCACATGATTTTCCATATTGTTCACCTGTCAAAGTGGCTTAACAATAGAATTCATGATGTAAGTCGACTGAGATAAACAGACTTTTTGCCCCTTTTGACAGCTCACCATTTCCAATTATTTCCCTTGTTATCTATTGTCGTATGAGCTGTTTCGCAACATACTTAGTTTTTTATTCGACAATGCAACCCATTTTCGTTACACATATGCAACCCTACTACTATGCATGGAAGTAGAGTTGGTCTACACCACAGACACAGAATATACTGTCATATCTCGCCATAAATTAACTTTTCACCATGCAGAAAAAAATTATAAAACTGAATGCAAACCATTTTCTGATACCTTTTGTAGTCATTTTTACCACTTGTACATGTGTATTTATTGTTAAATTAGAATTTCAGAATTTCTCAGTGGCAGAGGCCAATTTCTTTGTAAAACTTCTTTGCACTTTAATTTGAATCTTTATTGGGTAAAGTCCGGCAATGAAACGAATATAGTAATGCAAAACAATTTGTATATACTATAAAGTAATGCATAGTCATTGTCCGAAAATATAAAATTTATGTCATCAATGAATAGATAGGGGCACAGAAGGTAATCAAGAGAAATATTTTGCCCAGAACTTTAAAATTTTTTTAAACATTTCCAAAACTTATTTCTGGTATTATTCCTAATCTTTCTACAAACTATGTGAATGAAATTTCATATTCAGCCAAACAATATAATTACAATGTACATGTATTTCTTTTCAAGTCTATCTATAATTTTTTTATCATGTATTTAAATTTCAAACATTTCTAAATATAATTTGCACAAAAAGTGTTTAAATTGAGCACGCATTACGTCGTATTTTCAATGTTTGAACTAAAAAGTTTTGTTTGTCCTAACTTGTATCACATGCTGTTTACTGTTTTCTTCCTGTAGTAAAATTCTTTACAGGTGAGTAACCAATGTTGACGAAAGCGTGGATAGTAAAATAGCGCGAGCTATACAACAAGCCTTTTATGGTAATTCTTATTGCTCTCTACAACACACAGAAAATCTTGTACAAAAACAAGTCTTTTATGGTGATGGCTACCACCCACATTTGGATACGTCACTAAGGCGGAGCTTAGCAGCATTTTATGGCACAATAATATTCTAATCACATTGTGGATGTGCACCTCCCCTCTTGGGGGTGATTTGAGACAAAAATGTCAAATTGATCATTTGTTGAACTTAGTCATTTTCAGGCACATCAGGTTTTTAGGGTACCTAGTTTGTGTAATCCGTATCTCCAACACCTTTCAGTGTAAATTTCTGAAATTATGCACAGTTATTCTGATTTTATTATAGATGTGCACGTCCTTTTTTTTTTGGTGATTTGAGAAAAAAAAAAGCAAAACTGATTTTTTGCTGATTAGATCAATATAGAATAACCTACTACATTCAAAGATAAATCTTACAATGGAAGATAATTTTAAGTGTGATGGATACCGAGGACAATGGATGCTAAAAATGCACTTATTTGCATGGGATGCTGGTCCAGACATCTAATTGGTCTTGTCACATGTGTTTTCTTACATTTGTGGGTTGAACATTTTTCAATGACCATCTATGATATGTGTTAAGTAAGTTCAGTAATCTGATATTTTATAATTCTTTTTTCAGATTAAGACCACTTTCACATGTACAAATAAAATGTTTGACTACTTTTACACAGGTAAGGATATTCAATGTACCAAAAATTAACTTTACATTCCTAGAAATGTTCCTTTTGTTTGAACAAACTAAAGCAATTTTTAAAGTTTCATGAAAGTTGCATGTATTTATAATACATGCCCTTGGTGGTCTCTTGGTAAAGTGCTGGCCTCAAGTGCAAAATATAGTGGCTTAGATTCTTGGCCAAAGACTTTGAAATTAATATTTGCTGCTTCTCTGCAAAGTACATGGCATTTTGGAGTGAGAGCAAAGTCTGGTTGGCTTGGAGTCAAAATAATGTTTCCAGGTGCAATGAAATATCTTCCTGTGGACTGTTACCTAGTGAGCAAGCACATTAAAAATCTTATTCAGCATGTAGGTCCAGTTCAAAGCAGTGTTCATGTTCATATCACATCAACATGTTCTCATACTGATATGCATGTAATAATTGGCACTGGACATTAAACAATAATACAAGCAGCTGTGAATAATTATATTGATCAAATTAATATAATACCTATTTTAATTTTAATTTATTAAGTGGGCCAATAATGACAATTACAGAGCAAGGGTATGGGATGTCTATCAAATCTAATCCATTCCTAATAATGAATAGTCCTTGTTCAGATTTGACTTGTTTTATCATTAGAGTTATTGATTGAATAATTGTAAAAGTTGTGCCAAGAAAATATATAAAAAAAAACTACAAGAAATAACATGTATGCAAGAACGCTTTTATTTTATAACAGAGGTAAAAAAAAGATGATTTATAAAAGCTTTATTTTCATAATGCCAGAAGTGGTAATGAAGTAGGATTTATTGCAGTTAATTGGTTACTGGTATGTTCTACATAAAATATGTGTATTGTGTTTCTATACGGTTTATATATGAAACTGTCATTTTGCTGTATTGTTGACAGACATTCAATAATTAAATGGATTCACATGAAAGATTTTAGAAAAACAAAACATGTATAATGTACAGCATTATTCATTTTTAAATGTTTTCAGTCACAGCAAAAAGAGGAATTAGATGATCTTTTTAAATCAGTTACTATAGAGGTCAAAGGTCATGATGATGCAGTGCTGGATAGTTACAGTACATTCTTACTGGCCACATGTTCCCATCTAGATATCGAACATGGAAAAATGTATGTACCTTATCTTAGTTTAGACTGACAGAGTGAAATTTATATATAAAAAAATAATCAGCTCTCCTGTTCTAAAGGGCAATATCTTAGTAACTTTATTCTGTCATTGTCTTTGTAACTTCCTTTCAAATCATTCTCCTCTGAAACCACTGGACCAGATGATCTGAAGCCTGGTATGAAATATTCACGAAAGGGTCTCTATGAACGTTACTCTTTTGATCCTTGTCAGACAACTTATGGTAACAATATCAAATACTTGTTTCTGATTGGTCAAGGTGTGCAAAATATTGAAGCTACTAAGTATGATCATAGAGTCTGGATTACTTTTACAGAACCACCAATCTTCTGCATAGTTTTCTTAAGATTGGAGTCAAACACAACTTGCAACAAGTGGGGTATAAACTCAGAACTTCATTGTTAAGAGGCAAGTGATCTGTGGTAGTTTGTGAATCTCCAGATTTTGTTTGTAAATGTGTGGAGTAATGAATTCTTATCGGTAAATTTCATGTCTGTCATATACATGTATATAAAGACAGACTAATAGTTTGAATTATAACCTTTTTTGTTTTTTTTAGAGAAAAACCACCAAATATTAAATGGAGACGAACATTAAACAAGGCAGTATTTGCTTCCAAGAGAGCAAAAGTACAATATGAAATAAGAACACATTTCAGAATATTGGAGGTAGATATATTACCTACTAGTGTTCAAAACAGTCTTACAATGTGTACTTTGTACTAGAAATTTCCTGCACTATATGACTGGATCAAATTTGAAATAAAAAGGCAGGACCAGGATCTTGGCAAAATAAAAAGACAGGATCACTTTAGGTGTGAAAAAAAATGCATGACCTGTGTCAATCAGGAAATTTTTGGGGTTTAAATGAAAATAAAAATTTAGGCCACAATAAGGGCTGAAAAAAATCCAGGACAAAAATTTTGACGAAATAAGGACAGAATCAAACATTTCATCCTAATCCCCCCCCCCCCCATCTGGAAAATCTTCAACAATTTTTTAAAATTCAAGTCTTTCCCTGAGTGGAGCGCAGGGGAACGAGGGCAAAGGTGCTGCATTTATAAAACGAGTTGATTTTTCAATTCTTCATTTTTGAATGAGTGTAAGTACCTATTTCTTCTGTAAAAACAAGAGTTTTAGGCCTCGCACACCTATGTATTTCATTATGAACAACCGAAAAGGTATAGTAACGTTATGTTTGATTGGTCAAGTGTCATAATAAACGAATGTATTAATGATTCTCATTGGATGTCATACTGAATGAAGACCAGTGCACGTGAACTCATCATCACTTGGTCGTCTCAACTCGAAAACAGCCATTTATGGAAGAATGTATAATCTTAAATAAGAAAAAGCTCCAAAAACATGCATTATGCGCAGTTTGTACTTTTGAAGATTTTAAATTCAGAGATTTAATGTGATTCTTCAAAAACATTTTTAGACTTAGGAATGTTATTCATTTGCAGTTTGTTACAGAATGTTACTAGATAATAAGAAAAATATGAATTTTAGTAATTGAAAGTCTTTGTTCTAGTAATCTTGCAAATAATGTTTATTTGTAGGTAAAACATCTTACTGGGACTACAGCTAGTGTGTTCTTAGAATATATTGAGAGAAATCTACCAGAAGGTTGTGCTATGAAAGTAACCAAGGTATGTACTTAAATTTGATATGAATAATCTTACTTTATTCTATCCCATTCCAATGTTTTTTTTATTTTCGTGAAAAAAGAACTACTGAGGTTGTGTAATGTCTTTTTTTTTCATTCTCAATAAATTAATATTGCTGCAAATGTATCAGAAGTATTAACACAATTTACAGTAAAAGATTACCATGGTTTCATGACTATCTATTGATTTGTTTTACTGCATTGGGTCATTTTGCCAATTTTATCAGTGCTACATTTTTAGCTCACCTGTACAAAAGGTCCATGTGAGCTACATGTATTGCTATCATGTGCCATCCATCATCTGTCATTGTACACTTTCCTTTAAACATCTTCTTCTCTGAAACCACAGGGTCAATTGGGACCAAACTTTGGTGGAAAGGTCATTGGGTGGACCCCTTTCAAAACTCTGTCGGGCATCCCGACTTCCAATCAACATGGCTGCTGTTACTAAAAATAGTAAAAAGGGGGGATTAATTTAAAAAGTCTTCTTCTGTGGAACTACATGGCCAGGTGGATGCAAACTTAGCAGAAATGGTGCTTAGGTGGTGTATTTCAGGATTGTGTCCTATGACTCGGACTGTCAACAAAGATGGCCGCCATGGCCAAACTTCAGTCTATGGGAAAATTCATTTAGAAATCTTCTTGTGTGAAACCACTGAGCCAATTGGAACCAAAGTTGGCAGTAATGGTCCTCTTTCAGAATTGTGTCTGATGACCTGGAATGTCAAACAAGATTGTTGCCACAGCTGTGGGAAAATTCATAGAAAAATCTTCTTGTCTGAAAAAAATTCGACAGTTGGAACCAGACTTGACAGCCATGGTTATTAGGTTGTTCACTCTCAGAAGTATGTCCAGTAATCCTGACTGTCGTTTCTTAGGTGCTTTCATGGCAAATTGAATCCATGTGAGCCTCTAGTTTGTGGTTATTATCACAGATGTTGGTACAATCTAGAATCATTTGTTCTGAAAATATCCAGATTCAGTAAATCAAGTTTGTGACATTAAAATTTTTCATTAATATGTAAAAAATGTATGGGATTTTTTTTGCTTCTTAAATAATGGCTAACAAACTTGTCAATTGCTGTATTACCACATGGACAACAAAAAAAGAAAAGTAATGTAATTAGTTACTGATGCATAAAGATGCTGATATTCTTATAATTTTTGTTGCCACAGTAACATATTATTTTTGATTTTTAGTTAATAATCTTGATTACTGTCTGATTAAATCCAAGTCATTTTTACCAAACTGTTAATATAACTTTTGTTTCTTAGATGTCTAAACTTTTTTCACAAGAGTATATTTACTATTTTATCCATGCAGTTTATGATTTTTGAGTTAACTATTATGTTACAAAAAGTTTGAACTCTGTTAACATGTAGGAATACTTGATTGTTATTTGAAATCTACAGAGTTTTAGTGAAAAAAAAGAGTTGCTGAATATATAGATTACACTGTAGAAATAACAATATTTAAAGTTGTACACTACCACACTTTTAGCATCTTATTTTTCAGCATAAACTACACCAGTTCCCTGAAACCTTGTCAGAAATTTTGACACAAAATGAAAAGTCATCTGGAAGTTCTGAGAATAAATTGATTGATTCAACTGGATCAACAAATAAAAACTCTCATGTGGTTTCTGATGGTATTAAAACTGATGTTCCTGGAGATAAAGATTCATAAAATGTATAATAAGAAAATGAAATAAAATTCAGAAATGATTAGATTGTGGTTAGCTATAGTAAAAAAAAAATTGGGTCCCTAATCAAACATTGTTTATTCATTGTTTGGTCAATCCAAATATTCACTGAGAAAATTAAATTAAGATACCCAATTCCTTGCATACATGTTTGATGCTCATTTCTGGGTTAATCTACATCAGTAAAAGATGATTAGTAATTTCTATGAGATTAGACACACTGAGGGAAAGAAAGTAATTGAATATCTCTAAATTTTGTAATCTTTTTTATTTTAAAAATATATATTTTACTCTATAACAATATGAAAATAACTTTTACACTGAGTTTATAAAATTAATTACATTATATATTATAAAAGAAAACACTGCTATTAATGTAAATATAAAGCATCTGAAATTGAAAACAATTGTTTACCCTGCATTATAGATAGGATATCCGAGTTGTTCATGCATATTTACCATATTATGCATAAGATTCTGGAGATTACATGTGAACAATATATGGCTTAAATTGAATATATAATATACCCTTACATGAATAAAAATTTAGTGTGCAGACATTCAATAGAATCTCAGAGTATTTGATAAAATTACTCCAAAAATTTTACTGTCATTGTGTGACTTTCTTAAAATTTTTATTGCACATAGATTCTTTGTCTGCATTGAAATAGTTTTATAAACAAGAAAGTTGTTTCAGGTGACATTTATGCTTCTGTACAGGTAAAAATGGTTAAATGACAATAGATAAACTTGAAGCACTTGACATAAAGTCCATATCACAATTATATTTTCTAAGATGTTCATGAAAGTCTCAGAGTCCAAGAGTTGTAATTTTGATTTAAACTACCCAAGTTTTTGGTTGAGGTTATAAAAATCAGCACACCATTATAATATATGCACATGTGTGGTTATGAGGTAATACCTGTATGGCTAAATATTTACAAATCACATGAAGTATGTACATGTACCAGTTGTACAATCAACATAAAAATTGTTATGCTAGTTGTTAAAAGTGGCCTTATTAGTTTATATACAAATGGCAGTTACACAATTCTTTCATAACATACTTATAAAAAAATGAAGAAAAAAAACAACTTCGATATTGAGTTTGTGAAATTTTCTAAATTATATAAATATGATTAATAATGAAATGTTTTACATTGAAAAGGATAGTGGACATAAGTCCAGTAATTATTATAATTGTGAACATGATATGTTGGTTTTTTCATTCTGGTGTTGACAAAAAAATATCCTTAACCAAATTTGTTGCTAAAAATAATAAGAAAACATGGGTATTTTGAATATATTTAATTGAAAAAATGTTTACGTTGCATCAGTGATAGGATACAAAGATGATAATGCATTGTATATGGTATATTCTTCACACTGAATCATTCTTAAAGATATTTGATCGTAAAAAAAAATTATCATGCATAAAAGTTGCAATATTTGAGCTGTTCATGCAGTGTATATGTACATGTGAATCCCTAAACTTGTGAAAGTTATTTGATGAGATAGTAAGCTTTAATAAAAAATATAAATATGACAATACTAGATGTATCTGATACAATACAAAATAATACAACTTTAATGTTTAAGCATTCAACAGAATCTCAGAGTATTTCATAAAATTACCCCAAAATTGTATGATGTGTGTGACATTAATTTAGCTTTTTATTGCACGTACAATCTTGCTGAATTAGGAAAAATATAGTTTCATAAACAAGGAAGATATTCCATAATGACTTTATGCTTCTGCACCAAGAGAAATTGTAAAATTGAAAAAAGTAGTTCAACTTGAACTGATTCATTTACTGTAACTCAATATCAAAACTATCATATATTTACATATTTTAAAAAAGAAATTCTTAAGAGTACGAGAGCTATATAATAATAAAGTATCAACCTCTATGTCTTGGGTATAAAATTTTGGTCAAAATATTTACAATAAATTGTGCTGCCTATCTGTTTCTCATGACTAAATATTTACATATAACATTAAAAATATCTATCAGTGAGGTAAATAAATAAATTCTAAACTAGTTGTTACAAGTGGCCTTGTTTATAAATATTTAAGTTGTAAAAAAATTGAAGAATGTAAGTATATATATATATATATATGGAGGCCTTGTTTTTAAATATTTAAGTTGTAAAAAAATTGAAGAATGTAAGTATATATATATATATATATATATATATATATATATGGAAGCTACAGATGTTACTATGTGTCTTACATGAACTACAACTAACTTTTCAGGAATATCTGAAAAAATCATTAATAACTGCTACCATTCTTTTTTGTTTCCATTTGAGGCTATTGTCTGTACTTCAAAATTTCCACAGGAGCAGATTTTACATTTTTTGAGTGATTGATTTTTTGCATAAAATATGATGTCAACACAAACGAATGTGACCTTGATGGATCTGTGCAAGTTTGTTTCTGAAAGTTTGAACCATATTACTTTTTAAGACAAACCTGATAGTACTTTGAAATGTACAAATTTCATTAAAGCCACAAGTTTTTCATCACAAAATCAGTTTCAGAAGTATGAGGGACACACAGTAATAAATTGCTTTAAGGATTTATCTTTATCCTAAAGCTATTTTTCAGACTGTTCTCTACTCATGCTTTTCTTTCGATTTTTCAAATGAAATTTGTTATAAAGTAAAACCTCATGAACACTTTTAGTGTCAGGATGATTTTCACCGAGAAACATTTTGTATACTTTGTATGATTCTGTAAACTGGTAATCAGCCTTTGAAAAATGTTTTGTTCCATGGTAAAAGGCTCCCAAGTTATATCTGAAAATAAATATGGCTATTCAGATGTAATTACCAACAGGAAGTAAAAGAAAACTGCATATTTATCTTTTTGAAAACAAAAGCAATACTTTATTCTTACTGTTCCTATATTCATCTTGTACAAAAAAGATTTTTGAAATTATTGTAAATTACTGATATAGTAAGTAGTATATTACTTGTTACAGTGATATTTTGATATTATCTCAAGTGGGTCCAATGGACTCTCATTACCTTAATTTCATTTATTTCAGAATTTCTTATATCGGAAGGTAATCCCAAGATGTATTTACCCCCAATATCTAAAATTTCTACTGTGTGTAGCATACCTGATAGTGCCAGTCTCTAAGTAGTTGTTCCCATATGCATTTAGAAAAATTCTCAAAGCTGCTTCGAGAAGCTGACCAGCCATTGGGTCATTCTTATCATGATAAACCAATGCAATTTCATTCAGAACAGTAGCTGTATAAGGGTGATTTGTCCCAACCTGAGCCCTTGTAATCTTCAAATCTTGCAAGTAGTATGTCAATGCTTCATCTAATCTATGTTGTTTGTAAGACAACTGGCCAAGCTGAAAAAATATTTCATTTTAATTAAAACAAGATGACAAAAGATAAATATGCAAGTTATCATATAATCAAAGGAATCTATCTCTTTCACAACAAGAACACAGACCTGATTATATTGGTCAAGGACTTTTCCGAAAATTTAAAAAATTGCTAACAGGTCACTTCTGCAAATTGTACATACCCTTCTAAAACTTTATTAAATGTAAGTACAGGTACGACAGGTTAAATACATCCAAGGATCAATGTGGAGAAAATTGAGCCAAAAATTAGGGAATGGGAGGGGGGGGGTTGGAAAGGGGCAAATATTTTAAGAAATTGGGGATAAAATGGCAAATATTTTCAGGGAATACCCCCGTGTCACCCCATCAATAGCCCTAGTTGTGTCTTAACATGTATCACAACGTTACATTCAATGTTCACCCCATATCATGATCTATCATAGGTTGGTTTATAATCAATGGAATCACAAAACATTCTATATATACTGAACCGCAAAAGAAACGTCGCTTTTTCAAAATGTTAGCAAAATTCAAAATAAATATTAATTAATGATTTTTATATAATCAGTATTACGATTACATCACCAGGTAAGATTAAATTACCTGTGAATTAAATTTTCGGTTGAATAATTTTCAGTTGATATCGTAGAGCGACTGTACCTAAAACCGCTCGTGGGACACACTTGGCGGTAATTTTTCTTAAATCTTAAATGTTCGTGAAATTCATGCTCCTTTATGGGTATAAAAGGCCGGAGAAAATTAAAGAGTGTTAGTATCAGTGTTGACACAGAAGCTATGCCACGTCTGACTCCACAACAGAGAGAACAGGCCGTTGGTCGATTGGATGCTGGGCAATCTGCCAGAGTTATTGCCAACGACTTCAACTGTGCTGTTCGAACAATTGAACGTCTACGGACACGGTACAATGCAACAAACAGCACAAATGACCGTCCACGGAGTGGTAGACCCCAAGTCACTACCCCTAGACAGAATAGAGGCATTGTTCATCACCATTTGATGAATCGGTTCACCCCAGCTGCCGAAACTGCCAGAAACACTGTTGGAACACATGGACGACCCATAAGTGATGATACGGTTCGTCGGCGATTAGCTGCTAGAAACATGAGATGTCGCCGTCCAGCAAGAGGACCTATTCTTACTCCTCGACACCGTCAAGCTCGTCTTCAGTGGGCCACTCAGCGACAGAATTGGCGAAATCGACAATGGCGTAACATCATCTTCTCTGACGAAAGCCGTTACTGCATTTCAACAGCCGATGGCAGAACCAGAGTGTGGAGAAGACGCGGGAACGTTACGAAGACAGCTGCATTCTGGAAACAGACGCGTGGGGAGGACCTAGCATCATGGTATGGGGTGGAATCGACCTTAACGTTAAACTTGGTCCAGTCATCTTTCAGAACCTTGGCCCAGGCAGAGGAAATGGCGTAACAGCTGCCCGTTACATCGACCAAGTCTTGACACCCCATGTTCAGCCCCATTTCTCACGTCATCAAAACAAGACTTTCCAACAGGACAATGCACGTGCGCATACCGCAAGAGCCACAAGAGACTTCCTACAGCAGAATAACATTAATGTTATGGATTGGCCGGCTTTGAGTCCAGATTTAAACCCTATTGAACATTTATGGGACGAAGTTCAAAGACGGTTGAATAATGAGCAGCCAAGTCCGACAACTGCAGCTGAACTTTCACAAGCGTTTCAGAGAGTATGGGCACGTATTCCGATGGCGTTTATTAATCGGCTCATCAACTCCATGTACCGAAGATGTGCCGCAGTAATTGGTGCCGGTGGAGGACATACACGTTATTAACGGACGTGGGAGCACAGCATTGAAAACATGTGACGTTGCGACAATTGTGACGTTTTTGTGAACATTGTAACCAAAAGACTGTAAATCATTCATTAAATTTTGTAAAAATTAATTTAAAATATATAAATGTCACTTTGAAATAAATGTATGTGAACATGTCATTTTGTGCGACGTTTCTTTTGCGGTTCAGTATATAATGAAAATAATTACATTTATACAAACCCTGAAAATCATTGAAATATCATTCATATATTTATACAAATTCTCGATAAGTAGGATTTGCACAAGTGCTACTTTGCTAAAAATAAGATTTCAAATTTTAGCAGGTTGTATGAAATTTTCCTACCTTGGTGTAAATATCCGACACAAAATGATGTTTCTTTCCAAGAACATTTGTTGCAAGTTCTAGTGCTCTAGTGGTAAGTTTTTTGGCTTCAAGCATGTTGTCTTTCTGGAGATATAAAGTTGCTAAGCCAAGCAAACCATCACATAGCTGCAAAATTGGAAGCAAGAGGTCAGAAGTTTTGAAATTTTGGAACCATTACTTTAGTTTTGATTAGCTAGTAGTCTTTGTAGTTCTCGTAACTAATACACCAGTGTGTCACTGTTTGAACATTCAGCTCATAATACGATCTGTTTGGCATCAATATTAATTAATATGGATTGCTGGTTCCATACTGAAAGTGAATGGTTTTATCTGGAATCATCCTCCAATAAAAAATGAATAAAACATCATAACTGCAAAGTTGTTAAAAATGGTGGAAAAGTTCTGAAAATGATTATTTTGATAGCAAATAGAAGCAAACATAAATTATACAAATTCATGCCCGTCATGGAGTTATAAACATCTGTACGTTAATATTCAGTGCAGTTTCGTTTTTCTTTAGAAATAGAAATGCTAGATATATACGAAGATTTTTTTATTAAAATGGTTAGTTTAACTAATAGTAAACTTGTGTGTTAAAGTATGACAAGAATTAAAATACAACCTGTATTTTTTGTCTTGGTGTCTCAATTCTGTTTTGGCGACATATTGCCTCATTATATACTGATATAGCTTTGTCGTATCTACCAAGGTGAGTATAACACGTTCCAAGATTCTGTAAACCCTGTAATTTTTTCTTGCATTGTATTAATCTTGTTTATATTCATATCACTGCAGATAAACATGCCGAAATATTACAGATGATAAGACCTGAGATCATACATCAAAGAGAGAAAGTAAATTTTTAAAGGACTTAAAAGTGATTTAACTTATTTAAATTTTTTTAAATAGGCATACGAATTAAACAGAACCATCATAAGGCGTCAGCTGAACAAGTATACACGTACAAAATTCTAAGTGGGATTTTTAAATGTAATTACATCGTTCATGTTTGTAACCATCAATTTGATCACTTTAATATCTTTTGTATAGATAAACATGTGTATACATGTAATACACCACGAGCATCAATAAAAGTCGAAGGCCTAGCCTGAGACTTTTATTGGTGCGAGCTGGTGTATTAAAGTTATACCAAAGTCCTCTTGTAAAACATGTAGACATATCTTATTTGGTATCTGACACCTCGTGTGGTACAGTGAAATAAAGCAGACCAACATTACTCTCTCTAGCCAAGATGAAGGACATTTATGTAGTGGTAATGACAATACATACTGTACAGAATCTATTTATTACAGCTATGTTATCTCTTTTCTAAAATACTAAAGTTAATCTTTTATTTAGAACCTTATAATTTTAAACAGTATTAACCCATTTTGAAACACAGTTGTATTTCAAAAATCAACAAATTCTATAAAATGAATTTTTATGATATTTCGACATATTTATTCATCAATTTTCATCATTGAATTATTGAGGTAAAGTTATCTTTTGCTCAACTATTCTTCGTTTTAATTGTTTCATGTATTTGTTTTATGAAAATATTTCATTGCAATTTTGAAACACATGGGGTGTTAACCACATCAAAGTATTACTGCTTTCGATTGGATAACATACATTTTTCTACTTCACTAATAATGAACTCTGATGCAGACTTGTATATAAATGGTAAAACAATAACTGAATACCTTTATGACTTCAGGATGATTACAGCGGTATTTCCAACTCTGATTAAAAGCACTGTACACAATGGTATCATATGTGTCATCATAGTTTAATTCCAGATGTTTGATAAGAGTCTTGTAGACCTTCTTAGCTGCGTCATTCAGACCAATCTTACGGAAGAAATTTCCAAGAAGGCTTATAGTAGAAAAAGAAATGCATATGAAAACTGAGCAAAAATATGTAAAGAAATGAAGTTATGCATATTAATAATTTAATATTAGATGTATCAAGGGTAAATCGGATAACAGAAAAGGTCAAAAATGACATAAATTTCTCTTATCTACTGTGAAGTCTTCTGTTTTAGGCATAAAACGACACTAAGGGTTAAAACATAAAGACTGATTAAAGAACAAGAACATGTGTTAGGATTCACCATCACATTTCCCATGTACACTGAACCTTCAATTTTAGGTCAAGACCTTAAAACTGCATATATTTTAGAAAGTTCATATGATGTAAATGTGTACCAAGTTTCATAAAGATGTGACCCATCTTTATAGAAAAACAGCTTTAACGCAAACCTAAACCCGATACGGGGCGGAGGCAGACCTAAAATCGAGATGTCCTCAAACTTTCGTTGGCGGGACATAAAAATCCAGAGCACAAATGATTTAGTGTGCACGTGAATATGAATAACGTTATTTCTTCATAACTACAGTCCATCCATAAATATTTTGTTTTTAAATTAAATTAAATATTTTAGATGCTCATGAATCGTTCATAAAGGCTTTAACGCAAACCTTAAGCCGAGGTGGGACGAACGAACGGACGGACGCACAGACCAAAAAAAATATTTATCCCCAAATTTTGTCGGTGGGACATAAAAATCCAGAGCACAAATCTTTTAGTGTGCAAGTGAATATGAATAAGGTTATTTCTTCATAAAGACCAATGAAAAATTACAGTCCGTCCATAAATACTTTAAATTAAATTAAAATAAAAATTGTATATGCTCATGAATTGTCAAATGTGCATCCAGTGCATTAAAATTGGTATCACCAAATTATAAGTTTAATAATACAATTTAGACTGAGAATAAAAAGGTTGTATAAGGCAAAACATAATTTTTGTTATTTAATACTTCACTGCTAAACATAAATTTCAAACAAGTAAGAGATTTAAAGCTGCGAAAAATCAAGAGGCAAAATATGTAATAAATCATAATGAATAATAAACCGCATTCGGGCAATGAAATACACGTATTTAGAAAGGATATTATTAAGTGTGTTAACATTGTCTACCAGAATAAAATCATGAATGCAACTACATAAATTTAAACTAGAGGCTCCGAGGGCCTCCCATAGATGCTTCCTGTCAACTTTCGTTCCATTTGGCCAAGCAGTTCCAGAGAATTTCTTTTTTAAATCAACCAATGAGAAACAAGAATTGCCTATGGCGGCCATGTTTTTTGCCCGATCGGGACGAAATGAGGAAACTTTGTAAAGAACCTTCCGTAGAAGCTTTCTATCAAGTTTCGTTCCATTTCATGAAGTGATTTCAGAGGAGAAGAATTTTTTTATATAACCAATCCGGAACAAGAACTGCCCATGGCGGTTATATTTGTAGTCCGATCGGGACGAAATGAGGAAACTATAAAGGACATCCTATATGCTTCCTGTCAAGTTTTGTTTCATTTGGCCCCGCAGTTTCAGAGGAGAAGATTTTTGAAAATTCAACCAATCAGAAACAACAATTGCCCATGGCGGCCATGTTTGTTGTCCGATCGAGAAGAAATGAGCAAAAGTTAACGGACGACGGACGCCAAGTGGTGACAAAAGCTCACATGGCCTTTGGCCAGCTGAGCTAAAAAAGCTAATTCAAAATACAAGGAAATTAAAATAATATATTAAGAATACCTGAATAATTTGCAGTGGTATTTAATATTTGATTGAATAACCTGCTTTGGTATCTTGAACAGTTCTGTCATGTAGGCCTCTTGTGCCAAGGAATAACCTCCAAGCTACCAAGAAAAATATTTTCGGAAAAGTTCATTAATGGAAATAATTCCTTGCATAATAACAGAGGTTGAACATTGGAAATATTTTCTTCAAAGAAAAAAATAGAGATGTAATATTGAAAACGATTTCCTTGCAGAATTTTATAGCAAATAATGTGACATAACATTCTTTACCGAGAAAATATACTTGCGACAACCGAGAAAATTTTATCTGGGTTTTACATCAATTTCAGCACCATTGGCAATATCATGGGAGCAATTTTTTATTGGTTGCAGGAAGCCGTAGTAACCAGAGACCACCACCACAGTACGACAAGAAAAAACTTGTCAATTGGCATTGGAGTCGAACAAACCTCGCCATAAGCTGGCTTTAAACACAGTGTTGAGAGGCTTGTGAAGAGAAAAATATACCCAAGGAGCAACCAGACAAACCCGGGACGACAAATGAACAACCACAAGCACAATAAATAAACACTGAAAAGGTAAAAACGAACTCCTATAAAAACCAGGAGTGAACGAAGGAGCACCGGAAGGGTAGCAGTTCCTGCTCCTTATACGGCATCCGTCGTGAATTTCAACAAAGTCCATTCGGTGGAGGTACATGAAATGTTACGCCAGTGAGGACAGGTCCAACATCATATTAAATATTGGAACACTGTAATGGTCAATCAATTCGTGATGACGACCGTAAAATTTCCTAAGTGATGACATCCTTGATTTGATCCTTGATCCTGGTTAAGCAGCTTTTGTGACATCAGTAATCCTCTTTGTTGAAAGTCATGGTAACACACGCATGCCCTTGAATATCGGATAAGCTGAGAAACGTAGAGAAGTAATATACCAGCATCGACTGCATATGGCATGCAGTCGATGCTGGTATATTACTACTCAAGAAGGGAAATTAACAATAGGAAGGTTTAAGTTATCACGGTTGTCATATAGTTTTGTCTTCAAATATCTATTTCAAGAAACAAATCCAAATATGAAGCAGTCTTCGATGCATCTGTAGTATCCTTAATTTCAAGTTCACTTGGGTAGATGAGAGCTAGAAAGTTGGAATTGGTATTTATTTAACGACAACACGTCATCTATATAACGAACAGTGAAATTAAAGGATCTGGCTAGATTCTTTTTGTTTTCACGTAGTAGCCCTTGAATGAATTCCGCTTCATATGAGTAAAGAAACAGATCGGCGAGGAGAGGAGCACAGTTGGTTCTCACTGGAATGCCGATTGTTTGTTGAAAAATTCGACCACCAAACCCAACAAATATGTTGTCTATAATAAAATCTAACATGTTTGTAATTTCATCTTCAGAATACTTTTTGTCAGAATCAGGTAGCCTTTCTACTTAAAAAAATGAAACTTTATTAATAAGTACATGAACACATTTTTCTTATTGTTTCCAGGGTAAATATTCATAATTATTCTAAAAAACTTAAATCATCCTTACTAAAATGGTGAAAAATAGTTACAAAATATTGCCAAGTTCTTTGTATCTGTGATCAAAGTTTGAAGTTGCTAAAAAGACTCACTAGACTGAAATTTCCTTAGGCTCCTCTATCATGTCTATACTGTTACCGTATTAAAGTCAGATGTTGTTCTGGAGTTATGTCGCCTTGTCCGTAAAAAAATCAAATGTGCACGAAAAATCACAAAATTAACAATTTTTTTGGTAAATTAAAAATCGTGTAGACTTCGATGTGCTCAATATATCTTGTTAAAATTTGAAACATACTTTGTTAAGATAAGTATCTTTTAATGGTCAACTGCTAATCAATGCTAAACATATAGCTTCAACTCCTATTTTGTGTTTTAATTTAATGAAGTTTACCCTTCACTAAATGACAAACGTTAAGTAAAAAGCCTAAATCAGGGTGGTTCTTCACGAAATAAGCCTTTTCTCCACCTTAAACTAGAAATTTATACCTGCTTGTGCCATTTTTCTTAAAAACACATTGATGAACTAGTTGTTTCAATTAGATATTTTAATTGAGAATGTGGTATGGTAGTGTAGAGTTTAGACAAGTCGAATGTTTTTAAGTTGTTGCAGGTAGCCACAGATTTTGATTTTAGATATTGTGTTTTGAGTTTTTTAGAATCCACATCTGATTAACGCCACTGGTGGAATATGATGTTTCACAGTAGTTCTGAGGGTCCTCTTTAATACATGTCAATATAAATGTTATATTCTTTGAAAGAGGTCTTGTAGACAATTAGCTGACCCAGCAATGTACCTTTGTTATGTAGTTTAGGAATCCAATAAAGAGCGGGAAGGTTCATTTCTTCACCCTTTGTTGAGGTGCCAAAGGAATGAAGAACGGTCCTGTGGTTATCAAGGACTTCCTGCTTAGTGGGTGCAATCGGTGTATAAGTTGGACTATCCGCATTGTTTTATATTGCCAACTCCTTTCTAAGACACTCAAAATAATAGTCTTTGTTATAGGGGGGTTTGTCCACAGGGACAATTACATATTTGCCATGGAGGTGAGTCAAGTTTTCAACAACCTTAGGGTCTTTAAAGACGGCTGTAGCTTTAGTGCTCATAGACCCTTGAAGGTTATAATTCGGACCTGTATCATTGACCTAATAGCCTTCGCCTACTCTGAAAGTGTACCAGTGGGTTTCTGTTCCTTTGAAGTCTATTTTCTGGCATAGTCCTCATCAGAATCTATCAGCAATTTGAAATTATATTTCCAATTGACTGGCTGAGGTTTTTGGTATTTGGGACCTTTAGCTAGCATATTTTTTAGCTTTTGATTATCAATTAGATTAAGATATTGCTGAGATTTATAACATCCAAGCCTTTATAAACAAAGTTAACTTTATGGAACGACCTTTGGTGAGATTCGTCGTTATGGATGCGAACTGGTTTGAATAATATATGAGAAAGAATATCCGATACCACTGCAGCAAGTTTGTATTCAGCTGAATTGAAACTTGATTTGCTGTTCCATTGCTTTTTGTGGAGCGAGCTAAGATTACACAAAGGAAGAAAATATACTTTAGTTCGAATGTGATGGAGTCCTAAAGGTTTTTGTATATACGGCAATAAATCTATGTGAACACAGTCTTTGGTAATTATGACTTCCGATCACCGCACAGTAGTATCAAAAGCCAGGTGTAAGTTTGTGCAAGTTTGACACATGAGCACTGAAAGAACTTGAATAAACTTTATTTCTTCTTGTCCTCTTAGAAACCAACCACCTAGTTCTTTTATCCATAAACTTTCTGTCATCTGTTTGTCGTCATAACTCCAATTTAGATCTTATGCCGTTAGTTTAACTTTCATTATAACAATATCTTTCAGATTATTTTCTGTCGATTCAAAATGCTACAAAATAGTAAAAAGTCTTTCCTGCTAGATCACTTCTATGGGCGTTCATTCTTTTCTTGAAAGATGTACTGAAGATTACATATTGCAAATTCGAGCATTTTAAATTGGCAGTTCACAAACATATTTTATAACTTTTAGCTCATGTAGAAGGTCTATGTATCTATAATATTGCGGCAAGTCTTACATCTTTTGTCTAAACAATCTGAGCGGCATTTTACGTTTCCAGAAATTTACTTTTCCATAAAAAAATATTACTTTCCATAAAAAAATATATATCACGTTTCCACAAAAAAAAAAAAAAAAAAAAATGATTACGTTTCCGTAATTAAAGAATTGCCTGTTGTCCCCTGCTCACCAACGAGGAGGCGGAAGTAGGACTTAGAGCAGTATATTAATTAAGTGCGCTAATAAAAATCGTCAATTAAAATTTGAGAAATGCATAAAATATTAAAATCGGCAAGTTACGCGTTTAAAAACATTCAACACTAAACATGAGCATAAAAATATAGTTAGAACTAAACTTTAGTCCGTCAAATATCCAACTAAAATGTCCGATTTAATTTCTTATTTATGCCATAAGCACTTAGTGCACACAATTAAACAAAAATTAAAGACTTATAGGTCCCAGGTAAATTTTCGGAAAGCTAATATAAGGAAATTTAAAGAAACGTAAACTTTTGATTTATGGAAACGTAATATTTGAAATTTAAAAAATTTACTGAAACGTAATGCGCCCAACCTGAGATTGATCATTCGAGGATGAAACCTTTTTGGTGATACATGTACCTGCTCTTACGACTATATCCTTCAGGCTTTTCTTTCGTCGGAACGTTACAACTGAAGGCTCAGTTTGGCATATTCAGGATGTTTTTCAATGTTTTTTGTATGGAAATGGAAATAATAGGAAAGATTGGGTGGCGATATGTAACAGTTGGGTTTTTGAAACCGTTTTATAAGCGTCGAAATGTATACATTATTTTCTTATGACGGCCGCACAGTTCACCAGACATTGTAAAAAAAAAAAGGACAAATATACCTAAGGAGCAATCAAAAAAACGTAATCCATTGGACAGACAAACCCGGGAAGACAAACGAACAACCACAAGCACAACAAATAAACACAGAAAACTAAAAACAATGAACAACACGAACTCCTATAAAAACCAGGAGTGAACCCAGGTGCTCCGGAAGGGTAAGCAGTTCCTGCTCCGTATACGGCACCCGTCGTGAAGTTCAACAAGGTCAATCCGGTGGAAGTCACAAATCGTAGGAGTCACATGAAAGGTTACGACAGTAATGTTGTTTCTGTGGAAAAATAGACATATGATTCGGATGGCTTGAATCTATGGAATAATGTATTGTATTTGTGTTGACAACTGCTGGGTGATAAATATTATAGGTGTTTATCAGTTGATTTTGAAAATACATCGGTTGACAAAACATCTGTTTCAGTGTAATGGTTATATTAAGGAATAAGATTTTGGTCTTAATATCTCAAGGCTAAATATTTTCTTCGGTATCTGTCCACTTCATGTCACGTTCAATAAAACCAAGGTAATGTAAAAAGTCACTACCTAACAGATATTATAGGTCTTCATGGATTTTTTCTGTATAGAACTACTTCAGTGGTCGAATTTGAAGTGTCAGAGATTTGGAGTTCTGCCTCTTGCATATACCATAAATGTTTACCAGTCCATTTTGTCCATAACCATTATTCCATTGTCTTTATGTGCAGGTCGTAATTACTATATCCTCTCTGTTTTAGATCGTGAGGTGCAGCACTTCTGTAGTAAGGCTGTCATATACGGTTTCTGGTACAACGGCAGTATCAGTAAGGTGAAAGGTCTATTTTAATTTAGTTGATAAATCTATGCAATATTTGGATTTCAATATCTCCTCTGATTGAAATAAATGAAGATAGCACATATAATGTATCCAAATTAGTGTCATATAATCCGTTATTTTAAAGCCCATACTTAATAGAATAACGTGACTTACAAACGTAACTTTAATCAACTAAAAGTAGAATAAATACAAGGCAACATATCGCATTTAACAAAAATGGTCTGCTTAAAAACGGACAAAATATCATACCTTGCGCCATGCTTTGATTAATTCAAATATACCATCTTCGTCGTCAGCAAGTTTGTAAAAAACATTAAAATCTGTGATGGTGTCTTTCAATCGATCCAGCTGCTTAGCCTTTGTTAGTAAAAACGGCAGTTCTTCAACCTATATTGAAAGAAATCCAAAGTTATCGAGATAAGACTATCTTTCTTTAACTGACTTGTGACTGGTCGTTTTTTCAAAGATTTTGAGAAAAATTCTCTGCAAATATTTTTTATTTATATTTAATACTGAAATTCTCATACCGTTCTGCTGCTCGCTTCCTTTGAACTAAAATAATCAGCAAGACGCAGGAAACCTTCAACTTTCGCTTTATCCGTTGATAGATATTTCTTTGCAACTGCCTGCCTCAAATGGTCATGAAAAAAGTTCAGTATACCATTCCGATTCACCAAGTTCTCATAGAGTGACAAATAAAATGGCGACCATATTGCGCTTGGAATCTGAAGAACAATACATTTAACAAATGTTGAATAGTTATCATCTTTAACGACCATAGCATTTTTACAGTTCAACTAACAATTGAAATGAATAAAACGTCTTGCGTGCTAGTATACAAAAGTTACTCCTACAAAAATTGAATGCTTCTCATAAAGCCATAACCAGTTGGCTTAAGTAAGTTTAATTATTTAAACCTGAATATATTTAAACATAAATATCTAATTTAAATTTTGTCACCCAAACACTGAAAATAAATAAATCGGAAAAGGTCATTACCTTGTGTGAGCCTAATGAATAATATGTAATCTTACAGACGTTTAATAGAACAAAGAGTTTGGTAAATCTTGTACTGCATAAATTAATGATTCATTTAGAAATGTTTTCTTATTACTTAGTTTAAATATTATGTTGTCTTCTTACATCTAAAAGTTCTATTAATTCTGACTCTGACATTCCTCTGTTAGAACACCAAAGTGCAGTTGTTACATCACGAACCAAATTTTTCCTGCAAAAAAAAACCCACCTTTATCCACAGTCACTGATACTGATATTATTGCGCAGTTTTTGCAATTATAATTTAAAGGTGAATTTATCATTCAATGTATCCATTTTGATAACTTTCATGTGTAAATATCCAACAGTACAATGTTATCATGTTTTGAATATAATTTTCCTGGCATATTTTTTTGTTTGTAGTTCAAAATATATATCTATTTCAACAATGTTTAACATTGTATCTCTATTTGACCATAATACTGAAATACAATCTTGGGGGCCTAACACCACAGCAGATAGCCATCTTAATTTTGAATTTCGTCTCAAGTAAATTGATTCTGAATACTAGTATTAATATATGTAGAACAAGTAAATAAAAAGCCAAGTTAGAAGACCGGATCACTTACCTGGAATTCAATCCCTCTTCAAAATCATGTTCTAGCCTTTCCAGAATCTTTGCAAAAAGCTCTTGTGGATTTCCTGCAGTTAGATATTCTCGAATTTTCTCGGTAAGCTTGCGAAACGAGCCAAATATTCGTATCTGCAATGAGTTACAATGTTTCATGGAAATGTATTTAGTGATGAAATTCTTAAACACTAACATAAACTGACGATTCAAGCAATGTTCTGCAATTTCTGTGCCAAAGTATGAACATGTGAAATTCAAATTGCCTCAAAAGAGTCAGATGAAAGACGTAAATCAAAAATATCCAGTACAATGCAATAATTGATATGGAATTTAAAAAAACTTGCATAAAATGGGCATGAATACAGGAGAGCAATTCAAACGACTTAAGTCAGGTAAACATATTAACAAAAAGAAATAAGACTATAGAGAAATTAGCAAGAATACACGGAGGCAATCATGGAATAGTTAAAAACACTTTGGAAGCACAAACTCTTTTAGAATTGAGGAGTGAAGATAGATTTACTCCAGAAAGTAAGCTGTATATCTATGGTGTTTACTGAATGTGGTATACTAGTAATTGTTTTTCTTTAAAGACATACATAAAATTCTTCGATACCAATTTTGATGCACAAGATGTGCACATTTCGTCGATTTAGAACTCATCAGTTTTTCTCAAGGCTTAAAATGTTGAAACCCAAAACAATAATCGAAGAAGTTGAAGAGCAAATTCAAAAGTGCCAAAATGACCAAAAGGGGTAAAGCCAAAACCAGCTAAGGACACTCCTTAGTTTTCACAAATTTTACAATTTTGTAACAGTAAATTTTAAGCATCAATTTCGGACTAGTATCGAAATACTAGCAACTGAGCTGGGGATACCCTCGGGGACTTTGAGTTAATAAGCAGCGGCATCGACTCAGTGGTAAATATAAAATATAGTTATACAGATATAATTTGAATCTTTTTTCATTTGCTTTCACCCTATAAAGATATGCATGTTCCTACTTGTATTTATTGACATTGTATACTTTATAACTACAAACCTCATCCAACAAAGATTTTAAATATAGAGGATTTGAAGTTTGTTTTACACTGACAACCATCTCCTTTTGTTCCTTATTTAAAGTTTTGCCATAAATTCCTTCAAGATAATCAGTGATTATCTGCATCTTCTGCGATTCATGAAGTGGCTCCACTTTCATATGAGGCCACTTATTTCCAATACAAGCTTGCATAGCCTGAAATACGAATGTCATTATAAAAAAAATAAACTTCTTAAACAAATCTCTAGTTCTTACAAGACATCTGATCACAATCCTTTATACTTTGCAGAAAGTGGAAATGTGATTGTCTTGGTTATCATTTCGTATATATCATGATATAAAGACCATAGTTACCATTAAATTTCTAGTAGTTAGTATTCAGTAAATTGATGGACAAATTTTGATTCAAATGCCGAAATTAAACAACTAGAGCCAAAATCATCTTACGAAAGAGATAATGCTACATTTACATACACGGATTTTTCCTACGAATTCTTACGTATGGCGCAAATTCGTAATTACGAGCCATTTACGGATTATTAAGAGTTATTACGATGAATTTACGACAAAAATCTACGATTTGTTTCGAGTTACCAAGGATAAATACAAGCAAGTTACGACATTTTACGAGCTTTTGATGGATTGTTAAAAGTATATTACGGAATATTACGATTCATCTAAGTTTTTACGTATAAATTACCACCCGTGAACGTGTTTTTATGAATGTTTGAAAGTAAGTTACCAGTATTTACGAGTCCTTATGTTTTCTTGCAAAAAGTATGCAATTCTCTATGTTTCCGGCGAGAGAATTTTAATACCTTTCCTAAATCGTAAAGTACTCGTAACTATAACTCTTAACAATCCGTAAAGACATTGTAACACGACGTGAATGAAATCATAAACATCAGTTGAGCATTTATAATAATCCGTAAACAAATCGTAAACTAACCGTAACAAATCGTAAAACAATTTGTTTACGAGACATTTACGGATGAAAGATTTATGGACGTCATCCTGAGTAGTTTACGGAGGTTTATGTGTTGTTGCAACCGGTTTACCAAACTTGCGGATTGTTACAAGTTATTTACGGACAATGTAATGGGTGGACAATCGCAAGAAAATTTTTGACATGTCAAAAAATTTGCCTGTACTTTAACGGATCCTCACGTGTGTCTGCAAGTGTCTGCGAGTTGTGACGAGTTATTAAAGGATACCAACGAGTTATGTACGGATGCTTGCAGTTGACTACGAGTTGACGATCCATAAGGACTCGTAAGAAAAATCAGCGTGTGTGAAAGATGTATAAACTTAAAACTCATTATAATAGTAGATTCCAAAGTAAGAATTTTACCCTTGTATCGATATACAAGCAATTGAGCAGGCGATATCCTTGTAGACTTGAAATCCACCAGAAGAGGCATCCACACAGTGGTAATATATCATTTTCTACCACATCAATTTTAATGCATAAGATTACCATATTTCATATCAGTACGATAAATCAGTTATTTATAAGGCCGAAAATGTTGAAAATTGAAACTTATGATATAGTCATTTTTCTGCTACACATATGTCTGATCTCATAAAATTACAAGTAAATGTAATTCGGAAATAATTCATATTTTGGAATCAAAAAATGTTGGAAATTGTAATTCATTCGGAATTTTTTCGGGGCAACCGAATAAATTTGTGAAAACTGGATTCAAAAATAATAATAGCTCCACAGCTTAAATTCGGACATAATTCACATACTCTTTCAAATCTACAGGCACCCATCGTAGATGAAACTCGGGTATAACGTTATTACAACTTTACAAAAACTTTGATTCTAAGAGATATTTGAAGTCGCTGCTGATATAATAATTATAATTTGTAGACCATATAACTCTTTTAAAGTAACAAAATAGTTTTTATGTGTGCTCACCCGTCCAGGAAGAGTTGACAGTAAAACAAAAACGTTCGGTGGAAGTTCATCGGGTATCCACAATAAATCATGTTCTGAACCTTTAATGGAATCATAATGGATTAGTGAGCTGACAAATGGGTTAAAGATGAACAAATTAAAGGTAAAATTACCAAAAGAATACGTTTAAACTGCACAAATAAACAAAACAAAAGGCACAAAAAAGAAAAAGAAATGTAAAGAGTTTAAAATCCCATTTGAATACCCAGCCTTAAACATGGAACACAAAGAGATGTAAAAATTCAAAATCCAACGAAAAAACGATGGATACCATAACAAATCTTAAAACGAATGATACAATGTAGACATTCCTATATAACTTAAATTTGCTTTACCTTTCTAATACTTTTATAATATCTTTAACTGGTTTTTCCAATATTTTGATCTCGAGCACTGCTGATGAGTTGTCAGTCAACGAAATGGCCATACATTGCACCAAATTTATTTCGGTATTTTGTGATACGTTTTATTCATACTTCAAAGATATCAAACTTGTAAATTCTGACACACGTTTACGAAGTTAATTTATGTTTTATATCCATTCTGATCTGGACAACGTTGGGCTGCTCTGATAATTAAGGTTATTCGGGGTTATAAAGACAAATTTGTTTTGATTTTGAAATATATTTGTAGTGTTATTAAAAATGATTTTATTTAATTGATCAGCTTTTCTGTCATTATGGCCACAAGCTCTTGGAGAGTTAAAAACTTAATTGTGATTATCCATTAGACAGACAAAACCCGGGAAGACAAATGAACAAACACAACAAATAAACACTGAAAACTAAAAAACGATGAACAACACGAAGTTCTATAAAAACCAGGAGTGAACTCAGGTGCTCCGGAAGAGTAAGCAGTTCCTGCTCCGCTTTATCATCATGTCATAAATTAATGCAGTATTAAGATATATTTTTATAAGAAATATAATGACAGATTATTCAGATGTTTAAAATATGCACTTTCATGAACAATTTATAACAAAATTGATATGAAGCTATCACGTTAAATATATTGCTTTTTATTCCGATTAAATTCGTATCTGCAACCCACATTAAGACCAAAATAATATTGGTTGTGGTAGATGCTGGTTCCGAAATTCGATACATTTTACTTACCATCTTCACCAGTACCATCATCCAGCTGATTTAGGGCATCTAGTACAACAACAACTTTTGTTTCAGATCCAGCCATTCTCAACCACTGACCAATCTCATTAATTAGCACTGAATCGGATGTAGGAATTTGCATCTCAAAATCAAAGAATACATTTATCTCTTCAAATAACCTAGCAAGAAAAATGAGACTTAAGACAACAATAGTCTGTAATAGCAAACAATAAATATCAAAAACACGTTTCATTTTAAAATCAAACTGACGCTATTGAAATCTTTGCTCATGTCTTAGACACACTGAAGAAGGATCTCTCACCATACGCAATAGACCTTACACTACACATAAAATTAAGATTAACAAGTAATTTTTGTAACAGGATGCTGCTAAGATAGTCTCCCAAGCAAACACCAATTGAAATCTCCTCCCCACGGTCTGTATAATGCTGGAAATGCCTTAAAATCTTTTTGCCCCCCTCCCAAAACACCAGTTAAGTTCCCCTTTCCAGTATAATGCTGGAAATGCCTTTAAATTTGTTTTTAGAACACCCTTCAAAAAAAAAAATTGGACAGGGGTTCCCCTAGGAATGTACCTGACGTTTCGGCCAACGGAGTTTCGGACTACGACAATTCGGACTAGGATATTTCGACCTAGGACATTTCGGACAACGGACGTTTCGGTCAAATTTTATATTTTCAAATAAATAATCTAAATATCTATAAACAAATTAGTATTATCAATGTAATGCACTTATATATATATATTTTTTATCATTTATCTTAGGCATGCGCCCGATATAAATATGCTGAAAGAGAAGATATAATGAAGATTAATAGAATAAGTAACACTGAATAATGCTGAAAATGGAACATATCAAGCAGATATTACTCGCAACCCCCCCCCCCCCCCCGAAGAAAATTGCCCCTGGGTAAAAAACCCAAATTTTCCCATTTTATTCTTGCAATAGTTACTGAAGACCTCTTATCATTATTTACATTAGTTTTCAAGTTGTGACCATTTAAATTTTTTTTCTTCAAATTTCCCATAGACTTCTTTAGTAAACCCCAACCCTTTTGACCCCCAAACAAACACTTTTAGGAACATAGGCCTACAATACCATAAAGTACCGTCGACATGCATCTAACGGTTTCCGAGATCCACTCCAGTCAAGTTCAGCTGTGAGAAAGAACAGGAAGAAAAAAATAATAAAAAGAACCGAGCAAAAACGTTATGTCTCCAAACCTCGTTTAGAAGACTTGATTACCAGTAAAAACGAGTAGGCACACTAAATTTCTCGCCTGGGTATGTATATATGTGTACACAGAATAAAGATTATCCGATACCCGACATTGTAACTGAAAGGAAATGCATTAAAAAAATAGTTATGGTCATTTGACATTTGCATAAACAATCTAATGCAAGTCACTCAAGCCTAAAACTCCGTTCAAGATCAGCTAATAAGTCCCAGACTGGTATAAACCCGGCCCCCCAAAAAGGATCTACAGACCATAAATTGCGTGTCTACGTATTACATTGCTGACAAATGGAATTATACGTAAAAATGTGATGAGAATCAGTCAAACATGTAATTGTTGCCAAGGTCAGGTGACAAATGTCAGACTGACGTGTACTTGTCAAGAAATATCTATAGACCATATATGTTGGATGTAGGGTATAAACCATTAAAATAAGATGCAAGTCACTCAAGTGTGAAATTAAGGTCAAGATCATGTACCCACAAAGAACTGTCTATAGACCAAATATGATGGGTCTAGGTATTACATTTGCTGAGAAATGGATTTTAATCGCGAATATATGACGCATATCACTGCATCATGAAATAAAGGTCAAAGTTAGATGACACGTGTCAGGTGTCAGGCTGGCATTAACTCACGATTAATTATATAGACCAAATGTGGAAGGTCTAGGTATTACACTTGCTAAGAAATTGATTTAATCACGAAAATGTGACGCAAATATTATAAATGTGTATGAAGTCAATGAGCCATGAAAACGAGGTCAAGGTAAAAAAAATATACCGCTGCAAAGTTTATAATATACGGTATCTGTGGGCCACACATTTTAAGTTTAGGTATTATGTTTGCAAAGTGATTTTAAAGATCTTTAAATTGTTAACACCATCATCGGCAAGTAATACCTATATCTTACCTTTAGCGACATTCGTCGCAGGCGAGACAAAAATGGCTTTCAAAAGTTAGTCGATGCAATTTAAACACTAATGTCTAGCGAAGTTATAAAGCCCGAGTACATCGTCCATAGAAGTTGGCTCATACTGGCACAACAAACACGCGGTCTGTCGATTATTGCATGTTAACTTTTAGTGTCCTGGCGGCAGCTGTGAATTATTTGAATACTTTACGTGCATATTTGACTCTTAGTTCAATAAAGTTTCCAACCGTATTAGTCACTCATTCATCACACAAATTCCAAATATTCACATATGTACACGTTTATATTATGCACAGGTCTTCATCGATAAGCGCGGATTGACTGTGACCACTTTGCATCGACAGCACAATAAAAAATAACACAATCATACTCTGTTAAAAGAGAGTAGAAATAATTCTATTTTCTTTTATATTACTTCGACTAATAAAAATTGGACCGCTTTTCCATTTCGCCACATACCGATGTGATTGCATTGCATCAATAGTTTCATGTTACTATAAACTGAAATATAAATCCAACTTCAAAATAATCTTTGAAAACCTGAGCCTAACATTTCTCACCTTCTTATTAATTTGATGTAATCCGAGCTGCTAGTTGAGCTTCCTATAAAATGAAAGAACACAAAAGTACCAGGCTCTGTATCTTCTATCCGTTTTGCCCAATTTGCAACTAATGGAGACTTTCCACTACCTGTAATTTTGGGATATATTAGTATAGTCTGCATTGCTGTTTAGGTAACAACAATCTTAATGTTTGTGCTTGTAACTTCCTTATTACTTTTGAATTGAAAAAATATTTATTTTAATGTAAATACTTTTTATATGAATAAAGATCTCGAATTGTCATAGATTGGTATTTACATATCTAATATTTTAAGAAATATATACTGTAGTTATTCATCTATTTCAAAATAAGATTATAATTATTATAATGAACACCTTTTGACTGTATTTTCATATTCTTTTTAGTTTCAACTTATTTATTTATAGTGGATTGGAAGCAAGTTCTACCAACTTATACTAATCCTTCTCACATGGCGGGTGCGAGAGCGGTCCCTGTAGCGGCCATATAGCATACTCTTTTTCGACATCTACAGAGGAGTCTTTAACGTGCTAAGGGTGTTGCTCTTCCTTAACACGGGAAAGCCACTTTTCGTCCTAATCCGACGAACTAGCATCCTTTTATCGAGACCATCCTCGCAAATGGTGTCAATAGGGCGAGGCAAATTTGATCCCTGAAATTTTCACCCCGAACGGGAATCGAACGAGGGACCTTTGTCTTCGTAGTCCGATGCGCTAGCCACTATACCACGGCGCCCTTTTTGAGCGTTTTAATGTTCACAAAATATTACCAAACCATTGTATGTTTTTGGCGACTTTTACAATGACAACACTTAAAGTTCTCAGCGTTAACTCAGTCTTGTAACCTGTCCAGTGTTTTTGTTGAGTCACATTAAGATGGCGGAACGTACTAACATGAACACGTGGGCTCCCAGATTTTCTTCTTTTTTGTCCTGAATTATTTCATAATTCAAAATCCTGTAGCCATATTGCGAAAGCTAATACAATAATGCATAACTTTGTGGATACCTTCGAAATGTTCATCCGAATTAAGAGGATATTTGTTTCAAAAGAGTAAGGCCAAAAGGATTTGTAAGTTTGAAGCGGAATTTAGATTTTCCAACGCATATTTTGACTTTGTTATGACGCTTAACATTGAAATTGTTGTTATTCTAGGGGTTTGTTCTATCAAACAATTTGACTAGCTCATCAAATTATACCGATCGTGCCTTTAAAGCCCTCAAAATAGGGTGAAGTAGAAAATTCGGGTGTACGGTTTGGTTCGGTACGCATGTAAACTGGGACGCTTTCCATCATCCGGTACGTACCGACTGTCACTAATTCTTTTTCCGGTTCGTCTGATACGTCATTTTTAACGAACCACTGTGGTACGGGTCAATCTTACATTCGACATTTTGAGGGAAAAATGGCCGAATCCGTTGGACTTAAAAAGTGAAACGATTGGTCCATTTTATTCCGAAGACGTAGACATTCCTGAGGTTATGTACTGCTGGAAAGTCGATTAAGCTTTGAAAAGTTAAATTTTCCACTTCAGGTTTGACAGTGCTCATAAAGCGATGATAATATTTTCTCTAAGAAAATGTCATAGTTATCATATGGTAATGACCAAATTTAATTGCAAAATCATTGGCTGTAAGAAAATTCACACGGTTTTGTTTCTAAGGCAGAAATATTAAGAAAATTGTACAAATTTCAATTGCCTACCTGTTCATGTCAAGACTTCCCACCATCTAAATGTGACTGAACAAAAAACTAAATCATGTATTTAATAACAATGCAGTGTATTTAAACTACTTACCAGATTCACCAAAAATAACAAAAGGTTTTGTTATATTCTGATCTCTGTAGTTATTTACAGTATTAAAGTAATCTTGTCTGCCTATGTATACACGTTGTCTTGCTGCAGCAAATGCATTGTGAGCCTCTCTCAGTATTTCTAATTGTGTCAATTCTGTACCCTTTGGAAAGTCACTGTCAATACAACGCTCCAAATCCTGCAGTTAATAATGAAATATCCAAGAAACTGATAAATGCCTCCTTTTTTCAAACATGAATGTAAAAATTAGTGTAATTTAAAATGCATTGGTCATGCAACATCTAAGAAAAAATACTTTAGTAATTCAATAAATACATGCATACATGTATGTACGCTGACATCATTTGATAGCATTAACTTCAAGCCAAATTATGGGAAGAACATTCCATATAAAACATACAATGGATATGGTTTATTTATTTTTGTACTTTCATTTGTCTTCCGATTTAACGAATACTGCAGCAAATTATAAAACGTTTTCATTAAAGTTCAACAAAATTATTATGTTGGATCAATGACAGTAGCACTTTTACCTTTTTTATGAGATCTGCTACCTCTTCAGGAGTTTTAAAGTTGGCAATATTAAATCCAGCCGGATGTTGTTTGATTTGAGATTTCAACCATTCCTGTTGTTTATGGTGCCATTCTGATTCAGAACTCAATAACTGGAACAATGTTTAAATATCAATTTATATTTCACTTTTATTAACAAAAATAAGAAAAAACACAAAAAGTTAGAAATTATATCATAGCAATTATGAAATACAGTGTCTACCTTTTCACATTTTTATGATTACTTGAAAAAATAAATGTTAAAAAAAATCATTGTTACTATTTTCGAATTTAGTTTCACGGTTGTGTCAAATTGTGACATATAGGTCATATCTCCTTTCATGTCTGTTGATTATAACTGTCTTGACTCAGCATACTTACCTATATAGCTTATATATTTATATTATTTTTTAATTTCTAAAGAATTCTTTAAACATAGTTAAATTCACGTTTTGGGAATTTCCTACATCTCATCTATCCCAATGAGCTCGAAATTAAGGATACCACAGACACTGCCAAGTCTGCATCTGATCTTGACCTTCACTTCGAAATTGACACCAGAGGAAGGCTGACTACAAAACTTTACGACAAACAGGATGACTTTGACTTTATGATCGTCAACTTCTCATTTTTGAGCGCCAACATTCCAGAAGCGCAGGCCTATGGAGTGTGTATTTCTAAACTCATACGTTATTCCAGAGCTTGTAACTTATACATTGACTTCCTGGACAGAGCCCGGCTCCTGACAGAAAAGTAACTCAAACAGGGGTATGTTGCTCCGCCTCCTCAAACCGGATTTGACATGGGCAGCATGGCGGGTGTCCTGAATGAAGCAGAGACTGCTTACTCTTCCGGAGCACCTGAGTCCACCCCCGGTTTTTTGGTGGGGTCCATGTTGTTCATATGTTTTTAGTTTTTAAGTGTAATTTATGTATTGTTTTGGTCTTGTCTTCGTTGTTCTCCGGAGTTTGTCAGTTGTTATCGATTTTCCCCTCCTTCGAATATCCCTTTGGTATTTCTTGACTTTACTTAACAAGAGGCTCACCAGAGCCTGTATCGCTCACCTGGAGTCTGGTTTTCATTGGACAATTAATCAACTATTTGACCAAGTTTGTTGCAATTGGTTCAATTGTTCAGGGAAAATTTGACGAAAAAAGGACAAAAACTCCTAAATGGGTTTTGGAATTTCCTTCAAAATTTCAGGGTAGGTAGATCTTGTCATGCTGATCAATTTTATCCCATGTCAGATTTTTGATATCTGTAACGGTTTTTAAGTTATAAGCCAAAAACAACACATCCACCCCTATATTCTATTTTTAGCTACGACAGCCAAGTTTTATGTCAGATCAAAATAAATTGAGGATCGTTTGTAGAGGACATGTCATAGATCATTCCTATTACGTTTCAAACCAATCGGCCCAGCGGTTTCAGAGGAGGAGATTTTTTAATGAAAAAATTTTGAAAATTTGACGAAAAAAGGACAATAAATCCTAAATGGGTTTTGGAATTTCCTTCAAAATTTCAGGGTAGGTAGATCTTGTCATGCTGATCAATTTTACCCCAGTCAGATTTTTGATATCTGTAACGGTTTTTAAGTTATAAGCCAAAAACAACACATCCAACCCCTATATTCTGTTTTTAGCTACAACAGCCATGTTTTATGTCAGATCAAAATAAATTGAGGATTGTTTGTAGAGGACATGTCAAAGATCATTCCTATTAAGTTTCGAACCAATCGGCCCAGCGGTTTTAGAGGAGAAGATTTTTGAATGAAAAGTTTACGACGGACGGACGGACGAAAATTGATGGCAAAAGCACACCCTGGCATAGCCAGATGAGCTAATAAGATGAAGAACTGTATATTAAGTGTCAGTGCCTTGATTTTGTAATGTTCCGTTATTATATTGGTTCATTTATGATTGAATTATAATGACTTTTCCAATTAATGAATTTCTAACCCAGATAATATGAATAACAGTTACATGAAGTAACTAGAGGCTCAGAGGACTGAGCCTGTATCGCTCACCTGGCAGAAACAAGAATTGCCCATGGTGGCCATGTTTGTCGCATAATCTGGACAAAATGAGAAAACTTTGTAAAAAACCTCCCACAGATGCTTCTTGTCAAGTTTCGTTTCATTTGGAAAAGTAGTTTCAGAGAAGAAGATTTCTTTATATCAGCCTATCAGAAACAAGAATTGTCCATTGCAACCATGCTTGTCGTCCAATTAGGAAGAAGAAAATTAATTTCATAAAAGACTTTCCATAGATGCTTCCTGACAGTTTGGCAGACAGTTTTGGCCAAGTTCCAAAATATTTTTTTAATCAACCAATGAGAAACAAGAATTGCCCATGTCGGCCATGTTTGTTGCCTGATCGGGACGAAATGACGAAATTTTGTAAAGAACCTCCCATAGATGTTTCCTGTCAAGTTTCGTTCCATTAATTTGACCTAGCGACTTCAGAGGAGAAGATTGTTTTATATCAGCCAATCAAATAAAAGAACTGCCCATGGCGTCCATATTTGTAGTCTAATCGGTACAAAATGAGGAAATTTTATAAAGGACCTCCCATTTGATTATGCTTCATATAAAGTTTCGTTCCATTTGACCTCGTGATTTCAGAGGACAAGATTTTTTTTATATCAGCCAATCAGAAACAAAAACTACCCATTGTGGCCATATTTGTAGTCCGATCGGGACAAAATGAGGAAACTTTGTAAAGAACCTCCCATAGATGCTTCCTGTCAGGTTTCATTCCATTTTGCCGAGCAGTTCCAGACATTTTTTTTCAAGAATTGCCCATGACGGCCATGTTTGTCGCCTGATCTGGACGAAATGAGGACACTTTGTAAACAACCTCCCATATATGCTTCCTGTCAAGTTTAGTTCCATTTGGCCAAGCAGTTTCAGAGGAGAAGATTTTTGAAAACTCAGCCAATCAGAAACAACAATTGCAAATGGCGGCCATGTTTGTTGTCCGATCAAGACGAAATGAGCAAACTTTATAAAGGACCTTACACAGATGCTTACTGTCAAGTTTAATTCCACTTGGCCCAGAGGAGATTAAAATATAAAAAGTTAACAGACGGACGGACGGCGACAGACGCCAATCGATGACAAAACTCAGATGGCCTTTGGCCATGTGAGCTAAAAACTAATAAACGGACATACATATACATTCTATCTTAACATATTGGCAGCTTGAAGAATAACTATTTTAACTTATGCCTGAGTAAATTACAGCATGGAAAAGGCTAATGATAACGATATAAATGTTTCTCTTGTACATTAATCCCACATTCCTCTTTAATTTTAAATACACAACCTGTCGCAAAATAATCATAAATCAACTGCAAAAAATTTTCACTGTTCAATACAGAGGCATGCAAAGTTTTTAGTAAACTTCTATAAAGCACAGCAAGTGTGTGTCATTCACAAGCCAAAAGCAGGTCTTGAAACAAAAACATTTTTTAAAGTGAGAAAAATAACTTACACACCAAGGAGCCAATCCTAAAAATATAAATGGACGATAATTAGTAAGACGGGTACTTTCATTTTTTCCTTGTCGAGGTTTTAGCTACATGACTTTATATACAATTCAACATACCTTATATTGAAGCTCTGGTAATATTTCCTTGGATGGAGGGTCGCGGAAGTAGAAAAAACATTTGCTTTTTGACGCATCTGTATTATTAAGTGCTGCATGAAATATTTCCAGCTAAAGAAAGGGATAGAGTAAATATCATATTAGATTACAGTTATGATTTTCTAGAGTAATAGTGCTTAGATAAAAATAAATTATGATACTACAACTGTTTCCCGGAATTCCATTGACACATACACATATATGTTCGTAGAGTTCATGTATGAGAAACCATTCAATCCTATATTATTAAGTAGATTTTAATATGTATAACACGAATATTTATAATATCGCTATTCTGGGAGAAATAAAGTAGACTACTGAGTTTCCCTCTTTTTTAAAAAATACAATGATTTCCAAAATTCACATTAATTTTCTGCATTTTCTACACAGAAACCCTTGTTTGGTTTACTTCTTTAACGATTTGATTAATTTTCTTCACAGAAAACTTTATATGTATTTTATTTGAACAGTTATCTCCGGAACTGCAGTTCTTGAAAAGTATAAATAAAATTCATGAATATATGAAATAGAACTAACCTGCGTGATACTACAGTCGTATCTGTAATCATCAATCCACTTTAGCTGAGGGTGATTTTCTATGGCGTAGTCATATGTCGTATTTAGAAGTTCATCCTCCTGGTCCTTTCTCTGTGACCAACCAAATCTTTCTCCCATTAAGCTAAGAAAGTATGGTCGGCAACGGTCAATCTTTGAATAAAAATAAATATTTTATATTTACCAACAACATTGTTTTTTTTTTAAATAAAAGTAAATCGTTATGTAATGTGTTTTATGAAAACCTATCCGAATCGAAGTAAACACCCTGCCTGTGGCATCTAAGTTAATTCTAAAAAATCGCAGTGTCAAAAACTGGACGAACAATTCTTCAAATCAGTACAGAGTCTAACCATCATTTCTCTATAAGACTGAAATTTGTATTTCAAACCTGTGACTGCAGAGTATGACCAAAAAGGGGTGCTGTGAAAATGGAGGTATCTCTCTGAGCAATTGCTGTGTATTGTTTAATTAATGAAAACCAATTTTCAAACAAAATTATATTTTGCTACATTTTGACCTTTTAAAAGAGAACCTGCAAGTCGTTAAACGGTAAAAGGTCTTTGAAAATGAGAGGATCTATGTTTTTTTTAAACTAGCATAATAGGTGATTAGAAAAAGTTAAAGGAGTATATGATTATACAAAAAAGTCATTATTTCCAGTATACTGCGCTGGAATCATTAAAAAAAACTGAAAAAAGTCCTGCTTCCATGTGGTAAAGATAATGATTTATAATCTTAAACAAGGATTCTACATTTAAGGCTTTGTCACAATCGACTAAATGTGTACAAAATTTCCATATCATACAATTTATATCTTAGCTCTAAATTCCAATTACACTTAATTTTCTATATCTATTGCATAATTAAAGACCATTCAGTGAGCTTACAACAATATATGCATATATAATTACTACATACAAAAAGGTAATGTTTAACGGGGTTATACTGCGTTTTCTGCTACACAAACTTATACTACATACAAACATGGTTATTTACCTCTTGGAGACATATAGCGATGGTTTTTCCATCACTGGTCTGTTCCGATGTAATACCCCATCTCAAATCAACGTAAGTGAAGAAAACGCCTCTTTCACTACACAATTTGGCTATCTATAAATATGTGATATATTATCATATACAGAAATGCCAGGAAGACTTTAACAAAACAGTACTATTATGTCCAACTATTATTGTGATAAAAGAAATGTTCGGTTTAATAGAATTGAAATCTATAATTTGTTAATTCATCAACTGTGGAAGGATAGTATGAACCGCATAAATTTCTGTTTTAGTATCTTCTAAAATAAGGTGTTTGTAGGAAAACTAGGATATGTTTTTCCTTTAGTAACAATACTAACCTCACTGAATGCCATTTTAATAATTTCATTTCTTTCTTTCGCAAAGTCTTTGAAAGTACTAGAGACGAACACTCTAATTTCCCTTTTCTTTTCCAACTTCTTTCTTAACAATAGTCTTTTCACAATGGCCCATTTTGTATTTTGTTCCGTATTTGTCAGGAGGCTCTGATTATCAGCTTCGTCTTTTACTTGTTCTAAATTAAGATAAAACGTACGTTATTTATCATTTTATTATTTTGTATTCCGTTTAAGATACAAAATAGTAAATATGTGTAGCAGTAAACGGAGTGCAACCCCAAAACTCATTAACATAAATTCAAATTGGACCTTTTTGTATGTATATATACACATGTATACGCGTTTATTTTGGCAAAAATCTTGAAATGTTTAACGTAGCAACTTAGTAGAAAAAATAATGTTGAAGACTAATTTCATAAAAGATATACGTAATTCAATAAATTTTGCGGCGCGGGACATTTTAGCGGATTGACAGGAAAATTTATCTGAAAAAACGGACCTTTTATTGGAAATTTTGTGTACATTTTAGCGGAAGATTTAAAGGACAATTTAGCAGATTTAAAATAGTATGTGAACATTTTAGCGGAAGAGTTTGTTCATGGTCTGGATCATTCAGCTGTAAAAAATATTCAAATAGTTTCAATGTTCATGTTTAGGAACACCTCGTATGTATCTAACCGTGTCTTGGGCAAAGGAGGATATGTCTTTCTTCTTTTTCTACAAACAGCTTTCGTGACACTTTTGAGATCGTTTGGTTGCAGCTCCTCCTCCTGCTGATCTTGTAATACGAGTAGAATAATTATTTTGGGTAATTTTCTGCTGAATTTATGTTGTATGTAGCAAAATAATAAAAGTTACCTGTAAAAATGTTCCGCTAAAATGTCCATTGAATTTTTACAGATATCAAATTTTTCTTCCGCTAAAAAGTCAATTCAAACTTTCAGAAAATCCGCTAAAATGCCCTGAGTCAAAGGTTTGAAAATTATTTCTAGTCTACATTGAACAGAAAATTACATGTGTTTTTTTTTAATCGTATTGTGTTCGGAAGTTTTATGTCATGTTAAGCAATTCGGCCTTAAATACAAATACGTTTATGATTGCCCATATGAACATACCTTCCTTCACAAACTCATTAAGAAGTCCATGATTATCAGTAAATATTCTCCACACCAGTACTTCTGTCATTGATTTTGCTTTAGATTTATCCATCTGTAAGGCATAGCAAATACATTGCTATTTTTGTAAGTATTGCAAAGTTTTCATACTGGTGTACAATACTGGATAGCTCATGATGCGTTTTAATGTATTTCCAGTCCAAAAATGACAGAAAAATATTACAGTTAGCATGACTAAGAGAATCCAGTTCGTTCTTTCAATTTTATCAATTTATTTATTGTCGTTTATCTGTATCGAAACAAGGCCACACCCCCAAATTTTATCTTTAGTCTGATTTTTAGGATGGGTGCAGGTCATTTGTTCTTTTTTTGCCAAATTTTCAAATTCCTTTAACTTTATCAATGTATTAGCATTAAATGTTTATTGCACATTGACCCCCACATTTCTCTGAGTATTTTTTTTTAAAAATACGACTTAATGAATCAAATAACACTTCTTTCATGAAATTCTTAATATTTGACAAAACTGGTCCACACAAAAACGAATAATTAATGAAGGACTGTATAGCCTAAAATTTCCTATCATCTATGTCTCAAAAACAAGAAGTTCAACATGAAATTTTTTTTATCATTGTGACGTTTCTCAACAAAACTTCTGTCAAACAATAAACATTATATAAAATTCTGGTATTTGAAATGACCATCCGAAACCCTTAAAGTACCATACCCTTGGGATATCTGTAAAGCTATCATCCTCTGCCTGTTGACTCGGAAATTTTATACGGACTTCAGCTCCTGATATATATGGACCAAAATAACCTTCACGAGATTTATTGTCCTTTCCTACAGAACACAATTTATACGTTTTTATTTTCCTTTAAGGCAATTTCACTTCTGGGTTTTCTTCAAAGACATTGTGAAAATGTAAAAATATATTTACAATACAATGACTTATATCATAACCAATTCCATAAGTAAAACTATAATTGTAAAACACAGCAACATGTAAATGTTTTTCAATAAAAAAAATTAAAAAAAAATGTAAACCATTTATCTAACCATTACATGTTCCTCTAAGAGATCATAAATTGGTGGATTAAAAAATTAAGCAAATACGTACAATTATACGAGTGATTAAAATTACATTACAATGAACCTAAAACAAGAGCGGACACGCAAAATGTCTCGTTTGAGTATGCACATGGAGACAGAATACAGATTATCTGATACCCGGTATTGCAAGTCAAAAGAAAATGAGTTAAAAGAAATAGTAATGTTCAGGCAACATTTGTCTGAAAAAAAACCTCATGCATGTCATTCAAGCCTAAAACTGTGTCCAAGATCAGCTGACAGGTCTTAGACTGGTATGTACCCACCAAAAATTATCTATAGACCAAAACTGTATAACAGTTGTTGAGAAATGGATTTATTTGTAAACTTGAATGGCTCTAGGTATTATAGTTGCTGAGAAATGGACTTAACCACGAAAATGTGACAAAGTCACTCAAGCATGAAACTGAGTTGTCAGACTGGCATACATCCGCTAAGAACTATGCATAGACCAAATATGGTTGGCCTAGGTATTACAGTTGCTGAGAAATGGTTTTTATAAACCACGAAATTTGGACGCAGATTTTATATTTATGTTTATGAAGTCAGTGAACCATAAAAACGAGGTCCGGGTCACAAGACAAGTATACTGCAGCAAAGTTCATGAAAATGTTATACCATAAGGTATCTGTGGACCAAAAGTCTATATTGTAGGTAATATGTGTGCAAAGTTATTAAGATTTTAAAAAAATTTTCGCCACTCCTGTCGGAAAAATAATACCTTTATCTCGCCTTCGCGACTTTTCGGGATGCGAGACAAAAAACCTTAAAAGAAATATCGATTTGACTTGTTAACAAATAAACTCAGAGATCTAAAACAGTAGCAACTAGAATTTTTTGCAAATTTAATATATCAAACCTTTAGATGAAAATACAACGGTTCGAACCCCTGGTCCATAATTCTCAAACTTTATATTAGCTTCTTCCCATTCTCCATTTAGACGGTAAAGTGGTCCAATTTCACCCGATGAGTACTCTTTCAATATCTTAAATACAAAAAAAAAAAAAAAAAAAAAAAAAAAAAAAAAAAACAAATGAACAAACAACGAAACAAACAAACAAAAACTGTCTAACCGACAGAAAACAGGATTTTCCCTTTGAAAATTCGGTAAAAAATGTTGAATGACTATCGATTTTTTAATGTACTGGAAATAAAAATTAGAAATTTCGGTAAAAATCTTAAGGTTGTAAATTAATAAAAGTTAATAACAACGTGCATATAAAATGATAAAATTATTAGTGTCCTTCATATTGATTTTTTCTTCTGAAGATGGGTTTTCTATGATTACTTAAACAATTCTTTTCGATCATTTTTTACCTTTCTGTCTTCAGAAAGTAACTGTGCAGTAAAACAATAATACCCTCCTCCAAAATCACCCTCTTTGTAGTCCTCCAGCACCTAAGAAAATACGAAAAGTAACGTGAGAAATGATGTTGTAAGTGTTAAAAATCAAACGCAAGAAAAATCACGCACTTTCTTACCGACCTACAAATGACATACCAGTAAATGAATATAAAAACTCTGAGCAAACAAGTACAGCCATAGAGAGCAATAAAAGAACAGTGTTCCAATGTCCCCGTCACATGGCACTTCGTTTAGTGGAGAAAGTTAAATAGATACAACACGATATTTGCTTAGAACTTGTTCATCCACTAAGATATAACAGGTGTAAAAATAGGTATGAACAAAAAAAAGTTGAACATTTCAGAAAATTTTCAATGTGAATTTCATCAAAACCCGCAAATAAATGTAGGCGTTAAAGCGCTTACAAGGCAATTTTAGCAAAATTTCAAAGTTCAAACAGCAAAAATTCCGCCAAACATCATGTTACAGCAATTGAATTCAAACTTGATCGAGCTGCCATTAAAACGCATCTTCCATATAAGTTTTATCAAATTTCGTAAATAAATCAAGGCGTTAGACCGCTTACAATAAGGGACTGACGGACGGACGGATGGACGGCTGGCCAGCATTTCCATGTACCCGCGTCACGTTGCGGGGGGGGGGGGGGGGACGAGAATCACTAGCATTATGCAGATAGGTATTATAATATTATATTTCTATGTTACATGTGTTATGCACTGTATGCTTTTGATATAAATTGATTTTCGTGTCATTAATCATAGTACTACAAATATATAATAAACTAATAAGTGAGATCAACAATGACATAGCAATCATTTGAACACAAAGGCTAAAATGTATTTTTTTCCGATAACCTTAAATTTAAATTAGGGCCATTTCCCCTGCATTTATTTCACTTCTAGGGCCATTTTCGAAAGGTCGCCTAAAACCTTTCAAAATCTCAAGAGGCATAGCCTGGTATGTAGTCTCTAAAGATTTGCTAATAATATCTAACAAGTAAGTTACTAAAAGTTTTTCTACATAACTCAATATCGATTTGGGAGACAGTTTTAACACGTATTTGCCAAATTAACGTCTGTGAAGGAAACTCAGAACCAAAACGAATTTTTGCCTTAAGTGAGATTATGTATCTCCTTTCACATAAAATTAAAATGGTTTTGGTTCTGAATTTCTTTCTTGGCAACATTCCAAAAAGTGTTGCAAATTGACTCAAATTGCCTTTATACACGACCTTTGCCCGCAGAAAATTTGATCTTATTAATGATTAAGCATAATATTTTTGTCTGCTAACATAAAAATGCATTGCATACAATCGTTTACGATATAAAGTAGGTAAATATTAAAAGATTAAAAAATTAATGGTTCTGAGTGAAACAAATACACAGGAAAGTAGCCCTACTTCTGCCTCTCACAAATGAAGCAGATTTCAATTTAACTTCAATCAAATTCTACTGTGGAATATATTTCTTAATTTTTCTTAAAAAACGCCAAAGAATGCGAATAACAGCTTTAAATCCAGAGTTATTTTACAGGATTTTAAAATTTTTTTATACTGCTATCTTGATTCGTTAAGTACTGTTTCTTCTCTAATTTTGTTCTTTTAAGCGGCCATAGTGTATGCAATAACTTTGTATCAGAGTTAAGGCTTACTACTATGCTTAAATAAATCATAAGCAGATACGAGATAGGTAGGTGGTAACTAAAAACCCACAGACTGTCCTAAGGCTGGTCTACTATTGTTTAAGTAATGTTTAGTTTTTAGAGATGATGTGATATTGTCAACTGACTGGTGTTTCGGTGTTGAAATTTCTCTTGATCCTTTATTTTGAACAATAGATGTCATATACAGAGGCTTAAATAAATTATTGATACAACCATATGTCTATGTATTTAACTTGAGGCATAGTATAAAATCTTACCATAATACCAGGAGCAGTGTCCAAGTATTCAGCACTAAAATGATCCAATAAATTAACTTCCTGGTGTTTAGAACTCCACATATGTGAGGTAACAAAACATGTATCAGTATCATAACCACCATCGCACACCTTTATATCTCCCTTTGTAATCCAGAATTCCATGTTTCCACTCTATTGCAGGAAAGACAAATTTCAATTGTTATTTATTTGATAACATACCCTAATAATTTTGCCTGTACTGTTCCATACAGACTAGAATATCCTCAATGATATTGGATGAAACTGATGTCTATTTCGGAAGAATTTTTTTTGAGATCTTTCCCCAAAACAGACTGTGTACTCTCTATTGTTATTCTAAACTTTTTTAAAAACATTTATTCGTCACTATGAAGTTATATAAATTAATAAAATTGTAAAGTTTTAATGCCTACGACAATAAAAGAATATAGAATATTCACCTCTCCTGAAGGATTCTTAAGTAAATTGTGTGACCATCCGACGATGTCCATATTTTTTCTTGTATGTATAATTGGGAGAGGCGGAGTTTGATCTGCAAGTTGTTGTTTTTCTCTGTTCTGCATTTTTCTTTGATTAACAGACATCAATTTATCCGTATATGTGTCATCTAATAAGGCAAATGCACACAACTGATCTATAAAAAAATATCACAGGGTATCAATTCATCCATTTTATTACGCTGCAGAATTACCTCCCATTTAAGGCTAGTGTAATTTCGCCTCTCAATGTACTCAGAAATACAAGGTTGTAATACTAATTGAAGAGCAAATGGAACGCTTTTCTAGACGGTAGCTGAAAAAAAATTGCGAACAACTAAAAGGTACTGAAACACAGTAATTACGAAATATTATTTTCGATGGAAAATGCTTCGTCTTTTGAATATCACAAAGGAAATTATCACTAAAAAAAGCTTTTTAAGTTACTAATATTCTGGGCGCTATAATAATCTACACACGTTAAATGCATATTTATAACATTTAATATTGTACTTCTATTTCCTTTTAATATTTGTTTTATATTAAAATTGCAATAAATTTATTGTAAAAAACTTATTCTGTGGCAAATAAATCATTCTTCCAATCTAATTTATAGCTGCAATGACTGTCCGGAAACATGGACACTCGATGTGGATGTTATAAATATTTTTGACAAAACACATAGATCAAGAATCTTTAAAACTTTAAAACATTGTTTTAATGTCATCTAATTTTAAATACAAACTCACCAGCATGACTGTGAACATCTTGACGTTTGCTCTCTAGGATTAAAGTGTTGTTGGAAATATTAACATCAATATCTACACAGTAACATGCTGGCCCTGTCAGATCATCAGACTTAATTTCTTGCACTAATTTCTGTTATGAAATAAACATATTCACAATGATTAAGGGTGAAATCTGGGTGAGTAGGATTTTTTACGTTGAAATGAACGTTGGACCACATACATGTCTTCCCTTTTTTTTCACTTTTTCCTTCGTTTTATAGTCAAATTATGAATATATATGAAAATGGACAATATTCAATACAAATTCCAACATACAAAATATATAATATAATGAAATGACATGACAATATCACACACACGCCAACAAATCCATATATGCACAGATTTTATAACATTTGAAATTTGTAAAAAATATATGATGCTGGAATATAATTATATGATAACTAATTCAAGAATTGGAATATCGCAAAATATTCAACGAGTGACCGAAAAACACCTTAATTCACGAATGCGCGCAGCGCATGAGGAATTATTAGTGTTTTTCGGTCACGAGTTGAATATTTTCGATATTCAAATTCTAGAATTAGTTATACTGTTTATTACATTGATAAAATAGACAAAAAAAGCTTCAAAAGTGTCATATTTTCCTTAGATCCCTTCCTGTTAGTAACGCCATTGACGACGTTAAATAAAAACCGATCTTTCACTGAGTGAAAATATCGAATTTATTTTCACTGGAAATTACGATAAATAACCATCATCAATGTAATAAGTCATCTTTATTTTGCAATTTTAAGGTTATTCATTAATAATTAAAACCTTTTTTATTTCTTCACTAATTGGAATTCCATTGAATGTAATATCTGTAGGTATATCCACTAAATGTAAGCGAAGCCTGAATGAACCATTTGGAATATTGTCTACCTGAAAAGATAGTTCTTTACATTTTATACTTACTATTAAATAAAAATGACATCAAGAGATTGAAAATAAAAGGTCAAATCCTTATAGGAGTTGGAAGTAGAAAAAACTTCAAGCTAGTTGTTAAATTTATAATTATGATCGACTACAGCTGTATTGTAAGCATTCTCATATTTGAAACCTGACTTACTATTATCTTACAATACAGTACATAATATTTTTATAAAAGCAAATGTAATCCGTAAAACACGAAAAATAAAATTTCTACATAATGCTACCTTCACATAAACGGATTTTTCTTACGAATCCTTACGTATGGCACAAATTCGTAAAAGTCCACGGACCCTTACGATTTGGCCACTTTTACGAGCGTTTTAAGAGTGGTTACGCGTAATTATGAGCCATTTACGGTTTATTACAAGTTATTACGATGTATTTACGGAAAAAATCTACGAATAAATACGAATAAATACGAGCAAGTTACGATATTTTGTGAGCTTTTTATGGATTGTTACGAGTATATTACAGAATTTTACGATTCATTAAAGCTTTTACGTGTAAATTACGACCTGTAAACATGTTGTTACGAATAGTTGCGAGTAGGTTACGAATATTTACGGGTCCTTATGCTTTTTGCAAAAAAGTATGCAATTCTCTATCAATCATCATTCGACAACTGAAATCCAGCGAGGCAATAGTTTATACCTTTTCTAAATCGTAATGTATATGTATGTATTCGTAAAGAACTCGCAATTATACGTAAACAAATCGTAAACTAACCGTAACAAATCGTAAAACAAATTGTTTAAGAGACATCTACGAATTCTTGCGAGTAGTTTACGGAGGGTTACGTGTTGTTGCGACCGGTTTACGATACGTATGGATTTTTACAAGTTATTTACGAGTTATGTACGGAAAATGTAATCCGTGGACAATCGCAAGAAAATTTTTGACATGTCAAAAAATTTGCCTCTACTTTCACGGGTCCTCACGAGAATCTGCGAGTTGTGACGAGTTATTAACGGATACCAACGAGTTATTTAAGGAGGCTTGTGATTAACTACGAGTTGGCAATCCGTAAGGACTCGTAAGAAAAATCCGTGTCTGTGATTGGGGTATAAATGATCTATTACTTTGTATGTGAACCGTTGATCAAAATCTTGTTCCGTGAACGCGGACCTTGTAACTGCATACAGAAATCCATCATTAGATTTCAACATTGAGGCAGGTAGAATGGTCTGTTGTCTTACAGCACCCAACGCCTTACTTTGTGTACCTGTACAATAATAAAAATCCATCATTATACTTCAACATTAAGGCAGGTAGAATGGTCTGTTGTCTCACAGCACCCAACGCCTTACTTTGTGTACCTGTACAATAATAAAAATCCATCATAAGACTTCAACATTAAGGCAGGTAGAATGGTCTGTTGTCTCACAGCACCCAACGCCTTACTTTGTCTACCTGTACAATAATAAACGATTGTTTAATTTTTCTGTAGCAACTTAACCCTTTTTATGATTTTGGTTGTGACTACATAACCATACATTCCTACGCGTTACCATTTAACAGGTAAAAAAATATAAAATAAAATATATCCAATATATAATATATCCAATCCTGTAATATTTGTTGTTTTGAAATATGAAATTAAATACACTGTTGAATGTCTAATATGAAAAAGTGGATAGACAAAAACTTGTCACGGAGACCAAAAAGTTACAGTTACACTACTGGCATGAATGGAAACTCAGACACAAAAACTGATTGTATTCACTCAAAAGAGCTTCTATAAATGAAGTAATTTAAAGGGCAATTTATTTGAACCTCTGTTGTCCCAATGTGAAGAACTAATAGGAGTTTAGTGGATAATTATTTATTAACTTTATACTTACAATAGTACTTGTATTGTTATTTATATATACAGTTATACTTTTCAAAAAACATAATCAGGAGATAAATACATATCAATTTAAAGCATAATTTATTTATGAATGATAAAAACTGTCTAGTTGTTGTATAATGTAAAATATCGTATAATGTAAAATATCAAGATAACAAACAATTTCACAACTTAAAATGATGGATCACGGGGGCTCAACCCATAGAGCTGTCTAGCGCGTCCCCAGGTGGCGGATAGGGGAGACCCTCTCGTTGCGGGGTTGTCAGGTCATAATACGGAAAGCCTGGCCGCGGACCATAGTGGGTAACGTGTTTGGAGAATGCCACACTCCCTGCACGCTAAAGACCCCTTCTGTAGTTTTCGAAAAAGAGTAGGCTGATGGCCGCTTCAGAAGGCTAAATTATCCGACCCTACCCAACCATCCTCCTTTTACAGTGGCAGTCAAAATTGGTTCCCCTTTGTGTCCCGACCCACCCCTAATTGAATTGTTTGATAAATTGAACTGGTTCTCGTCCTGAAGATGCATGAAATATTTGCCACTGGACGTTAAGCAACAATCAATCAATCACAACTTAAAATTTATTCAAACTGAAGTATATTTGACAGAAGTCATACATATAGGATGTGAGTTCAACAGAATTTTTTTATTAAACCAAAAGTAAAAATATTTACACGTAAAAATACAAGTAAATAATTTTTATGTCATCAATGACCATGAGAAACAATAATTTTAGATGTGTATTAACAATAATTATTAATAAAGGTTTTTACGCTTAGGGTGCAAGGTTAAGCTCTTCGATATTCACTACGGAACATAGTTACTCATTTCTTAACTATCGTACACTCTGATTGCTATTGTATTTATTAACTTATAATTATCTAAAATTAATAAATAAATTAATTATAAATATAACTATTAAAGAAATAATTAAAGAAATAGAAACAAAGACATTATTAGAACTTTTATGTACATACCAAACGAAAATTTGCTATCGAAATTTGCAAATTGTTTGTGTTCACTGGAATATACAATATCGTTCATGTCCTGGTATGCTGGTCCAGCACAGTTCAAAGCATAGACAACGCCTGGTTTTTGTCTGGTTAATGCGCCTGGAGATCCGGACAACTCAATATAAACATCTTCACCAGCTGAAAAAAATCTTACGCCAAATTACATATCCTTTGTGACAATTTTGACTATCCAAGTACACAGTATTTTTAATTTATCAATATTGTTATATTACAACCATTTCAATACATTGCAACAAAGGAAATATATTCAGTTTTATTGCATATGATGTGAATAGTTAGTCGATTTATGACTTATCAGTAATGATCAGGGCCTAAAGTGTTGAAACACTTAATTAGGTTTCCATAGTTATGGTTATGGAAAAAACCCACTCACAGAGTTTCGTAGTTTAAAAGTGACAATAATATTTTATTTACCACTGAAGATGTAGAACAACTGATTCGCTACCGTCATATTTCGATCATTTACTCTTTTTCAGTGTCGCTCAAAACCAGACAAAATTTAACCCCCCCCCCAAAAAAAAAAGAAAAAAAAGCGGCATATCAATACAGTAAGAAGCGGATAATTTAGGATTTACTATGCAAGGATAAATTTAAATTAGAAATAAAAGAATATTTAAATGTTTGTTAAACCGAAAAATTAAAATTGGCAAAATCAAATAAAATTTACGATTATATGAAAATGAAAAAAATTAGCCGAAAATTGTCCAGATTCACTTAAATTTTAAGAAATTCTGTTCATAGATAAAACATACCTTTGTAATATATATATCGATGCGGTCGAAAGAAATAAAATACTTACATTCAATGTTTTTCCTCAGAGCAAATACTCTAATCATGTGATATCCAGCAATTGTTTCTTCCTTTTGCCATTGATATGAAAATGTATACATGCCATTTTTTAAAACAAGGTCTTCTTCACTGATTGCTCGAATAATCCTGTGTTTCATCATAATACATATACTACTGGCTTTATTTAACTGACCAGTTATATCTTGAACAGTGACAGTAACCATCCCGGTTGTTTTAGATGGTTCGCCAGTGGCTAGACATCCATCTTGTTTTATTGAAGTTATCAATTCATCTTTTTCTCCTTTAATATTGGACAAAACACCATACTTGCAAGGGCCGGTTGGTCCGGTTACTATCAACTGTCCGGAAAAAATTTCAAATTTCCATAAATCAGATTTCTTATAATCCGGCCCAAAACTTCCACATATCTCTACTGAACTCACTAAATTCCATTCATGAATAGACAAAAAATAAACAGCAGAAACTGTGTTGTCTTCGACTCCATAGCTGTGTGAGCAGAGAACAAGAATGGTACAATGTTTTTCTAAAATTTTAACCAATGTTTCTGATTCATTTAATCCCTGAGTTTGAGAAACAAACACGTGATCTGAGGTAGATAATAGATTATTTCTGTTATGAAACAGACCAAAATGACTACAAACTGGACCTTCCACAGTTATCATGTTGTCAACTATATCGAATTTAAATTTGTCGTCACCAAATAATATCTTTGTTTCGAATAGAGCATTCTTGATACCGGTTCGGATCATATATAAAGTACTGTACGGTGTTTCACCCTCAACACCACTACAAAGCAAAAGAGAAATTCCAGAACACTCTTCTCCAGAACCACCTATTTTCAACGGTAACTTTAAGGAACATTCATCAAAAGGGATTTCCAGGAAAACGCCATTTCTCAGGTTTCCATACCGACAATCATTTGTCAGTAACATGAGATGGTTTATTCCATACTGACAATCGCCAATGAAATATCCTTCTTCGTCGATATAATAATTGTTTGAAGGATTAAAATATCCATCCTGACAAGAAGATATACTCTGGATATCTACTTGATTGCAATCAAACCCAGATCGTACAAGCAGAAGCTCTGCACTGGTTTCATCTCTTTTATTCCCAGATAAACAAGATACAAAATAGAGAGCGGTGCACCCCCCATGACCCGCATTTACATTAAAGTCTAGTTTCCCGTAACTGCGAATAGGTATCTTCGAAGAGCACAGTCCATATACAGTTTTCACAATATCTGCAAAGAGGAAGTTGTTTATACACTAAAGTATTTGAAATATTAATAATTTATCATTTATAACAAATTTATTACATAAATTTTGTTTCAATGACCAAAATAAAGTTGACTGTAACATAAGAACTTTTGACATAAAGTAAGGATTACATATATGAAGTGATTATTTCAAAAGGCTCTGGCTCCTAATCACTTGAAGGGATTTCAGTTATACTGGCTTATACCATTCAGCGTTATGACAAAACAACATTAAACCCTATGTAGGAGCGTTATGTCTGACTATTTTGCGTAATAGTGCGACAATATCCATACACCAGAGATACAGTGAAAACGAGCACATTTTAACCCTGCTGTCTAAATTAAGTACAACCCATCCCATTGTTGGGGATACCTTGGTCATAATCTGTCGGCATTGGGTTTTACAGTTATTATATACCAGAGGGTCATATAATGGATAGAATTGAGGTTTATGCATATAATCGGTTTAATTCTACATTGCTAATTGTCTTAACCATGTCGAACTGTCTGATTCAATTATGTTGTTTAGTTTTTTGGTCGTTTTCTTCTTTTACTTTGCAGGGCCGTTCATTGATTGATATGTCACTTTCACTTAATTGAATTTTTAATTTTCAATAACTGGAAGTTTTTTAAAACCAGAGGCTTAAAATTTTAATCTATGTCTTGAAGATAAAAAAAGACCAAACATGCTAGGTTAGGAATTTGTTATATTGTCTTAGGTAAATTTGTAAATGTTTTATACATGTACTTATTAGCATTACAAACTAAATCTTTAAATTACGAAATCGAGATTGGAAGTGATCTCTCAATTTACGTACTTAACTAGGAAACTTATTTTGAACGACCATATTCGTACATTTTTGAGAAATTATGACAGAATTTCTCAGAGGCTGAAAGTGCGTAAAGTCAAAACTACAAGATAGAAAAAAAAACTGGTGAAGAAGGATACCCCTTAGGTTCTAAAAAATATTACAAATCATATTTACATTTATTACCAGTATCCAAATACTGATAAATGTTGACACACTTGCCGACTAGAGAATTGGCATAAATGTTCTAAAAATAATCTAACTAGTGTACAACGTTTTATCCTTGCTAGAAACACCGTAGAATGAGCAATGAAAATGTATGTATGCAGTGGCCAAAGCCGAAACAATTTCCATACAGAATGTTAATTATGTAATATTTATAAGTTACATAATGTTTATTCGTTACTAATACTCCTTTGAAGTCACAATTGTTTATGTTTCGGGAAATATTATCGAACACATGGCTACTCATATTATCATATACATGTAATTATAATTCATAAAACTTCTAAATTTTAGATTTCCTCAACTTTTGAATTTTCAGCAATTTGATTGTTGAGTATGTGAGTTGAGGAAAACTTGAGAGGTTCTTTTTGAAACCGCGGCCAGATTTTATGAGGGTTTTAAAGGTTATATTCGTATTTACCTTCAGAATGTTCTGTTTCAACTTGTGATTTCAATAAAGCTGAATGTAACGCAATGCTTTCTATTTCAGAACCAGAAACCAATATATCCTTTGTCACCTGACTATTAGCAGGCATTTCCTTTGTTGGAGAATCATTTTGCTTTTCATTCTCTGTTTCTTCACTTTCCTCTATATCGACTTTATTATCAATAACTACACCAATTTGACTGTTTCTTTTTAACGGAATCTCTACATATGTCTTCTCCCGACGGTATCCTCTAACTATTACAGGTGTGGCCTTGAATAGCAAATAAAAATTGTGTAATAAAAATGAAAGAAAGTAAAACTCATATAAACAAGAGTGGACACACTACATGTCTCGCCTGAGTATGCACATGGATACAAAATAATGATTATCTGATACCCGACATTGCAAGTCAAAGGAACATGCGTCATATGGCAAAATGCTGGGTACATTATTCATGGCATTTGCATCACGTGACTTCAGCCCTTTTAAGCAAATTACCTCCCTTAGTTGTAGATGGAAAATGATAAAATTGTTTGAATTACGGATAATCGAGTCTTTTTCCGTCTCGGCTCTTAAACTAGTGTGTCTATGAAAACTTCCTTTGGCGGATATTTACAAATTGTTTGTTTAATTCTGAGGGGAAAGGCTTCATATTTGAAGGATTACGCTATGGGAGACTTGAAATTATCATGTTTTAAAAACATTTTGGCCGAAAAGTTATGAAAGCAGGTGAGATAAAACTTATTTCCTCATTAAATTCATCCTCCAAAGTTGTTCTCTATATGCGGACAATTTATGTATGATCTCGCCTTGTATCTGTATCTGTAGTTTGAATTTGCATTTTTAACTAATTTTTGTTAATTCATATAGCAATTATACTACGGTTACGCTTCAGTTTTTTAAACTGAATTGGCCGAAAGTTTTCAATGCTGACAATGTTTATTTGCACACGAAAGGAAAGCTAATATTGTGTAGAATGTACCTATATGCGGACAAATTGCTTATGAGTTATAAGAATTTGAATATTTGCATTTTTATTTTCTGGGGCAAGTTTAATGCTTTGTAATGAATGTCGTCAGAGAAATCCAAAATGGCCGCTATGCAAATTACCAAAGTACCCGCAATTTTGCCATATGTTAAAAGAAATAGTAATGGCCAGGCTATAATTTGTCTGAAAAATCTCACGCATGTCATTCAAGCCTAAAACTGTGTCCAAGGCGAGCAGACAGGTCTCAGACTGGTATGTACCCACCAAAAACTATCTATAGACCAAAAATGGTAGGTCTATATAATACATTTATAACATTTGTTGAGAAATGGAATTATTTGTAAAAATGGGACAAGAGTCACTCAAGCCTAAAATTGAGGTAAATTTGGACATAGGTATTATAGCTATAGAAAAATGGACTTAATAATGAAAATGTGACTCAAGTCTGAAATCCAAGTCAAGGTCTTAAACAGCCATGTACCCACCAAATATGGTTTATCTATGTACTAAGAAATGGATATTATCCCAAAACGTGGAACAAGTCAGTCAAGCATGAAACAGAGGTCAAAGATAAGGTGTCAGATGTTAAAGTGGTATATACATTGTACTAAGAACGAAAAGGTCACGCAAGCATGAAATTCTGGTTAAGTTCAGCTGACAGGTGTTAGACTGGCATAATATCCACTAAGAAATATCTACAGACCAAATATGATGGGCCTAGGTAATACAGTTGTTGAGAGAAATGAGGTTAATCTCAAATAAGTAACACAAGTCACTCAAGCATGAAATGAGGTCAAGGTCCAGAGACAGGTGTCAGACTGGCGTGTATCCACTAAGAACTATCTAATGACCAGATATGGTTGGCTTAGGTATTACAGTTGCTAAGGAATGGACTTAACCGGGAAAAGGTGACACAGGTGACTCACTCATGAAATTGAGGTCAAGGTCAAAAGGCAGGTGTCATACCGACATGTACCCACAAATCACTATCTATCGACCAAATATGGTGGGTCTAGGTATTAAAGTTGCTGAGAAATGGACCTAATCTCGAAAATGTTACAAAGTCACTCAAGCATGCAATTGACGTCAAGGTCCATAGACAAGTGTCATATTGGCATGTACCCACTAAGAACTATCTATAGACCAAACACGGTGGGTCTAGGTATTACAGTTGCTGAAAAATGGACTTAATCATGAAACTTGGATGAAAGTCACCCAACCATGAAATTGAAGTCAAGGTCCAGAGCCAAGTGTTAGACTTGTATGTACCTACCAAGAACCACCAATAGACCAAATACAGTGGGTCTATGTATTACTTTTTCTGAGAATTGGACTTGATCAAGAAAATGTGACGCAGGTCACTCAAGCATGAAATTGAGGTCAAAGTCAAAAGGTAGTTGTCCGACTGACATGTACCCACTAAGAACTATCTATTGACCAAATATGGTGGGTCTAGGTATTCTCGTTGCTGAGAAATGGACTAAACACGAAAACGTGACAAAGTCACTCAAGCATGAAATTGAGGTCAAGGTCCCAAGTCAGGTGTCAGACTGGCATGTTCCCACTAAGAACTATCTATAGACCAAATAGATTTTACATTTATGTTTATGAAGTCAGTGAACCATGAAAATAATATCAAGGTCACTGCGTAAAACCTTATGCCATAAGCTATCTGTGGACCATAAATCTTAATTGTAGGTATTATAAGTGGAAAGTTATTTAAGTTTTTAAAAAGTTTACGCCGCTGTCGCCGCCGGAAAGTAAAACCCATATCTCGCCTTCGCGACTTTTCGTCGCAGGCGAGACAAAAATGAGAGGTAACTTTTCAAATAAGTATATAAAGTATATCTTCGTGTAGGCAACAATCCAGTATATGTAAAATACATGCAAAGGGATGCATATTGAGGTCTTTTGTCATACAAGTGTTTTTAAAATATCACACGTTCGTCTAAATTTTGATACTTTTTCAGAGTTAAAAACATCAACACATCTGAAGTAATTACGCAAGCAAGTTCTATGACCAGCTTTTTAAACATAATAAATATTAGTAATGAATTTAACGTATTTATTTCGGACTGCGTTTATGAATTTGAAAATTCTTTCGCCTTGAGATGAGTTTTTAGCAAGTGAAGTAGAAGAAAAAAGAAACATTAATGATGCCTATCTGTATAGTTCAGTATAATATCTTTGACAGAATGAAATTATAACAAAAATAATAAATCTGGCTGATTAACAGAAAAAGCTCATTACCTATGGTAACAGACTTATTATGTAATACAGATATTTTACCCTTTTCGGTGGCGAAGTTAGAAATCGAACTCTTCTCGATCTTGTTGTCATATCTGTTGTTATTACTCCTGAGGTTCAGCGAAAGTCTTTTTTTCCTTTATTCATACCTTCGATTAATCAATATTAGTATCTGACAAATACATATACATATAATTCCTTATCCACGTCATGTTGGAAGGCGTTAATATTACTATTTTCTGAAAATAAAGAGAAAAAGATAATTTTCATATAATGTTTGACTTAACCAGTCTATTAAATTCTAAACATAATTTCTAATCTGGTATGCATCAAAATGACCATTAAAATTATATGAAACAGTATTTAAAGTAAGAATAAATGAGTTTCAAATTTTCTGTATCCAAGGTTTAAAACATTTTATATATACATACTGTCCTTGAACTTTTGTCACGCTAATGTGTAATTATTGTAGAGAATTTATCTACTTTACCCGTTGTTTACCATTATGGAAAAGTACAATGAATAATACATTATCTATTTGAATGCTTCTACAAATACAATCAATAGTAATACACAACTGAAAATGAAATTTCTCAAATGATACCGTAATGTACAACAATAATTTAAAGATATTTTTTTCGACAATAACATTGAAATATGAACATTTAATTATGCAAGCGACTTCTTTTTTATTTGCTGTCATAACTGGGGTTAATTTTTATCAATCGAATCTATAACACATATAAATAGAAAACCTTTAAATAGCCGTTTCACTCGAGTAAACATTTACCATAGCATGATACTTCAATTATAGGAATGATAATTGTACTGCGAAAATATTGAAATTATACAGTATTTTGTGGGTTAGAATATAGGTCTTCCAATATTTACCACAATAAACCTTTACTTGGAAACGAACAAAATATGAAAAAGAAAATTTCCCAGACCTTAACACATTTAGTCTTTCAATAATGTGTTTAGTAGACATATGAATATGTTATACATAAATGTAGAAAGATATTTTGATTTTAGGATGGAATTATTGGAAAATAAACTCAAATGATCATACCTTACGTTCTTGTTTACCTGAACACCTTTCGGTTTAAAATCCAAAATCGGATCGGGTTCGCGACTAGTCCGAATTAGTACTATGGTTTTTATTCCACGTACCAGGTATTTGAATAAAAAGTCAGTGTGTACTGAGCACATCTTTCCAAGTTGTAGGGTAAATTTAATATTTTGGTGTATAAAAATGTGAAAGAATTTTACATCCAAGTGAAAGTGAATTTTTGACTGTTTCTTTTTAACTTTTGTATTCACTGCATATAAAAGGGGCAAAGGGTAAGCCAACATTTGTTCCTATGAAAAAGGTTCCACTGGAACAAATTTTACGTGATATTAGTTCTGGGAAAATTTATTTCATAGGATAATTTAAATGAAAATTATTCCACAATGAAAAATTTGTTCCGTGATTTACCTGGTGAAATATGTTCCATTGATTATGAAATTTGTTTCTTACCTGGTGAAATAAGTTACATATTGTAACATTTGTTCCTTTACCTGGTGAAATTAGTTCCATATTTGTTCCGCTGGTTAAACTGGTTTGTTTTCTTGCAATTAAATGCCATGAATATGTTTAAACTTACGTTTTGTGCTTACATCATCTTAGGTTAGCTTGATTGTTGTTTACATTGCTTAAATACAAATTTAAAATGGATCCCGATGAAAAGAATGTTCTATAAAATTTATTGTAAACATTAAATTAGATTTGTAGTTAATACACATGAAATATTATTCAATTTATTAATACAATATAAAATTGAAAGGATTTATGGTTGAAATATACTACACTATCATATTTATATAAAAAAGTGATATATAAGTTATGCATATAAATAATGAATAAAGTGGTGTGATTATCAATGAAACAGCTATTGGACAAAACACAAGTTAACGGTAACTCTAAATCAATACACAAGAACTAAAATTATGAATCACCCTTAGTTTTAACAAACTACGAATGAATTCACGTTGACTTATCTTGCCCCTATTTGTCTTGTTGTCGTAGACCCTAGAAGTATAAAAACTTTCCGGAACAAATTTCATTCATAATAAATTTCATAAGTCTTGTAATGAATTATGTACTGTAATAAATTTCACGCAATGGAACATTTTTAATGTGAAAAATGTTCCATTGGAACACATTTCATGTGAAAAATGTTCCTTTGGAACAAATGTCACAAAACAAAAGTTCCACTGGAACTTTTTTCACACCGGAACAAAATTTTTGTTACAAAAGTATCGATGAACCTAGTTTTTGTAAAGCTGACGACAAAAAGCTCCATATATATATATATATATATATAACATAAAAATATACCGTATGACAGAATATTTTTAAATGTCTTTAATAATTATGTACCAAAAAAAAAAGAGAAATATAATTATATATGTTATAATCGAAATTAGAAATTTACACACAACTCATCATACCATGTATGTAACAGTTTTGAAGTAAATAACTATTCACTACTTAAAATTGAGTTTACTAGAGCATTATCAGAAACGTTCAAACGATTCAATAGACTAAACATTGTTTTTCTCATACATTCCTTAAACGATAATACTCTAATTGCCACAAACATATTACTTGCACTACATTATGTTCATAACCCATAATTATTCGAATAGCATTGTTATACATTTTCTTCAAAGAAGCAGCATTATGACTAGACCATAACGAAACACAATTGATTCGAAGAGCTGAATTTTAACGTCTATAGAACACTTGTTAAATTTTCGTTTTAACATATTCACTTTTCTGCAAATACTTTGGTATTCTCTTTTAATATCACAATAATCATTTAAATCATTGCAAACCATATGACGAAGATATTTGAATTCATCTACATATTCTAATAAATTACCACTCAGATAAAATTTAGGAATATTATGAATTCTCATTGATTTTGTTTTAAAAAGCATACACCTGGACTTCTTGGCGTTAAATAAAATATCATGTTCACTAGCATAGTCTTTATAATATATTAATAATAGTTTTCTCAGTCCCGCAACAGACGGACTTATAATACATATATCATCAGCATTGCTAAAATTGTACATAGGCGTTCCATTTAACTGACAGCCAACACTAGCATTTGTTAATCTAATATTTTAAGTCATTGATGGAAAAGTTAAATAAATACGTTGGTAAAATTCCACCTTGACGTACACCATTACTGACATTAATTTCACTAGAGACAAATTGGCCCCATTTTACACAGTTAATTTTAATATCAAACCAACACATAAGAAATTAATTATAAAGTACGGAATATCACACTGTAATAATTTATGCAGCAATGTCCAATGATTCACGCTATCAAAGGCCTTTCTTACATCTAAAAAACAAGCAAAAACAGGACTTTCGTGCTTCACATAAAATGTAACAATCTCTTTAAATACAAATAAACACATATCGGTCGAATGTCCTCCTTTAAAACCCAACTTGTGATCCAAAATCAGGGATTTATCATCCCTACAATTCAGTAAATGTTCTCCATGACTTTAGAAATAATTGATGTAATTGCAATAGGTCTGTCGGATTGTCTTTGTCTGCAAGATCTCCTGCTTTCGATTTCAAAATAGATACTAATGTAACACGTGAAAATTCCTTAGGAATAACTCTCTGAATTATCATTGATGTCAGTAACAAGTAAAACAAGCTATTTATGAGATGCAAATTTCAAGTGTTCGGCAACAAGACCATTGCAATCAGCAGCTTTACCACTATTCAAGGATTTTATAATTGACTGTATTTCATCTTCCAAATGGCACTTTCTCAACGCATATTTAAATGACATTCTTGTAGAGTTCATTAATCTAAACAGTGGTTCATATCGAGGCTTTCCAAATGACTGCCACAAAGAAAATGCTTCACGTGCCATGCCACGATAATCTTTTACATGTTCATTCCATTCAGGCACGCAATTTTAATACTAAGTACTATTAATGTTGATTCTGGGTTTTTGTTAAAAAGTGGTGAAAATTTGAAAAAAAACTGTATAATTATCCCATAGGTACATACAAAACAATAGTATTTTAATAGCAATTAAAAAAATAATAATATAAATAACGAATCATATGGACATCTCTTGTATTGCTTTAACAGGAACATTTAATGAGATGCTAATCTGCGCTACACGTTGAAATTGTTCCAATTTTTTTTTATATAAAAAATCACATACAACATAATTATCTTAGCGTACGTAATTTATTACAAAAATGGCAAAGACAGTTGCAAAATCTGCTAGTAGAGTATTAGCTTTATGTATAGCTAAAGTAAGGTAATGATGGTATTCAATACTCTACTTTTACTCAAATATTTGACACCTTTGTTATTTGTGTTATTGAATTAATGGGATCGTAAAGAAATATCTTGTGTTTATACTGTACAAAAAATTCAATGAGCATTTCATGGTTGTTGGAAAATATACTCCAAATTTAACCTTATATTGATAAATGGGTTGGATGTGATGCGTAATATCACAGTGGTCATATGTTTTTAGAAAATGGTCTAGATTTACAAAAATGACTAATTAGGCTTAAAAAAGTATTTTATGGGGTAATAAATGTGGCATTGCTCCACTTGAAAGGGGAAGATTTAAAAAGCTTGCAGTTGAAGATAGATTATGCTTTAATACAATAAATTTTATTTTTCTTGCTTTGTTATATGTCGTTTTTTATAAATATATACAATGTATGTGTGTTTATATATATAAGGGGCGAGAATTTAATAAAATATTGTCTTGTTTTGTCCTTGTCAACATTTACCATTTTGTAAATTATAAATTTCAAGATGTAAAAGAAAAATTTTGGGAAATATTACAAAATAAAAATAAAGAAGAAAGCAATAATTTTCTGTTCCTTTGTATTTATGGTCACAAAATTTCATATTTTTGACCGATTCCATCTCTTGCTGAACGAAAGAAGAACATATCTTCCCAAGTTTTGCCGTAGTCAGATTTTCCTATTAAAATTATTCCATACATTTTGATTCACGGGGGTAAGAAAAATAATCATTTTCATTCGTTAGTCACTGTTTACTGGCAACGGTTCTCACATAACACTTTCAACATAATTATCTTCTTCCATTTACTTTAAACATTTATCAACTTGAAAATTATATTGCTTGAAAGTTTAAACTTGTCCTAAGTTGTTTCTATCAGCATACTTAGACGTATATAGCTACTGAGATGGTTGTTATAAAGGGTAAGAGATAAGGGACAACACTGTGATACGACGTTTATGTATACAGGTTTCCAATTTTCTATATCCCGGGCGCAAGACGGCTTCCCTTGATTATTTGTCACGTGTATATGTAAATTTGCAAATGGAGTTGAAATATGAAGAATCTTTCGACAGGGAACTTCCGGATTTTGTAACATTTTAGGATTATTTTGTAATAATATGTAGAACAAGCTCGAAATCTTTCAGGAACTTCATTATCAATGTCGATTTGTAGCGCAAATCTCTTCATCGTCCTAATAATTTTTTTCACTTAACAAATACAATCCAAGAACCAATGAGTAAGACTTTAATTAAACCCAAGTTAAACGTGTAATACTAGAAATGTATAGGTATAAAAAAATACTGACTCTAGATGTATATTTAAACTGAAAAAAATATTTAATTTCGAATGATTTTTGTTCTTGTTTTAATCTGATTTTTTTGTGCTGTGTAATTAGAACTTGGAACTAATATCAATATCAAAGGTGTGCCCATAACTTTTTTTTTCATTTTATCTTTATCAGAGTGTAAGCAAACCTATAATTTATATCCTATTTTGTAAAGAATATTGGAAAGCAATAAGACATTTGGCAAATTCCAAAAGACCATAATTCACAAGATTAATTAGTGAGAACACACACACAGAAAACAAATACTACAAAGAGACAACCAAAGGAGTAAAAAAAACATAACCAATACAGTAAGCACATAAAACTAAAGCATTTATAATGTGAACTCCCACAAAAATTAAGTCCGGAAGGGTAAGTATGTCCTGTTTCATTAACGACATACGTCACATTGCCATTGAGGAAAACCCGGTAGAGTGTCAAGTATATGTTCCATAAAGACGTGAACTGTCAACTGAAGATATCTGTTCTCATTTTTCAGATAGAAACCTCGCATCGGTCAGTCAAATCGTGATTACGACAGTACAATGTTTGAAGTGATGATATTAACGGAGTTTCAACATAACATTGTCTGAGAAGTTTATGTGACAATAACTTCCTTCTGTCAATAAAGTCAACGTACAAATCACGTAACGAATAAATGCCATAAGAGACGTCAGTACGTTACTACATTTGTACTAAGAAAGGGGAAGTTCAAAAATGGAATATTAAATCATTACTGACATTAAATTCACTAGAGACAATTTGGCCCCATTTTACACAGTTTATTTGAATATCAAACCAACACATAAGAAATCTAATTATAAAGTCCGGAATATCACACTAATAATTTATGCAGCAATGTCCAATGATTCACTCTATATAAGGCCTTTCTTACATCTAAAAAACAAGCAATAACAGGACTTCCGTGGTTCACATAAAATGTAACAATTTCTTTAAATACAAATAAACACATTTCGGTCGAATGTCATAAAATTTTGATTTCAATCGCTGTCTGTAGTCTATGTTTACGTAAAAATCTAGATATGAATCAGAAGTATGTCGGTGGTGTCTTTAATTTCAGGTTCTAAAATTCACTGTGGTCGGTAAGATGAACATAATCCTTAGTTAAAATTAAGATAATTAAGAGATAGTATACATCTATATAGCGGAAACTGAACTTAAGAAAGACGTGTGTTACTTATTAATAATATTTTTTCAGAGTAACGGCTACAATTTTTTTAAATTTTGTGTAATTCTACAAAAATTGCTCACTTTCCCAATGACCTGAAGATTTTAAATTTATACTGGCCTCTCATAAATACTGCACTGCATGACGGGACAGCATTAAACCCTTTACTGGAGTGTTAGTTTTGATTTTTTCGTGTAATAGGGCAACAGTATCCGACCAGCAGCTATGTGAGCCTTAGCTCGTTTTACTGTTAAATCGAACATATTCGGACCTTGCTATCTGAATTATGGACCGTCCAACCAATTTTTGTAGTTGTAGCAAGCAGTCACCTTGTTGGTAATCATATCGTATTGGCTTTTATAGTACGTTTTATACTATAAAAGTATAAAACGGAGTTTGGGAGGTTTGGGTACCCATAAATCCGGTTTACTTACCACTGTTCATTGTCTGTACCAAGTCAGACTATCATGATTCTTTTGTGTTTATGTTTGTGTTTTGTGTCTGAAGGTCTGTCTGTTGGGTGGCGTTGATTGATTGGTATGTCATTTTTTACTCAGTTGGTATGAAACATGATGATAATTTCACTAACCAGTGCCAGCATTTTTAGCGATCACATATACGCAAATAAAAACACATATTAAAAGAGGAACATTTTAATTGATAACAGAAGATAAACATATACATTTATAAATAAAGATATAAAAAAAGTTTGTTTTTTTATCTCTGGATAATTAGTTCTATATATAACTAATATACTATAATGTTGTCATTTGTATAAATATCAATAAATATTCTTTAGAAATTACGTAAATTCTTAATTGAATATAAAAATAGTTTTAATCAAAGTAAATGTGGTTAAATACATGTATATCAGATAATGATTAGTCTATGTTAGTACGACATTAAGTGGAGTATTTAATTTCAATATAATGCTTTTAGAAACAAATAATTGCGTAGAGTTATACCCTGTAGTTTTATTTATCTGTCTCGGGAGTCATTTTAGCGACTGCATCTAGTGCCTGTTTTACAGAAATTGTATCTGGATGATCATCTCCGAGGAAAGATTCATATATCTTGTACGACTCGGCGAACTGATATTTTGCTTTGGCAAAATGATTTGTACCAAAGTAAAATGCTCCAAGGTTATATCTACAAAAGATAACAAACTTTAAATTGCTTACCAATGACTTGGAGATTTTAAATTTATACTGACCTCTCATGAATACTGCCGATTTCTGTTGAACTCTATGACGAGATAGCATTAAACCCTTATGGGGTGTTATTTCTTACTTTTTCGTTTAATAAGGCGGCATTACCCGACCAGCAGCTATGAGAGCCTTAGCAACTTTTACTGTTAAAACGAGCACATTCTGACCCTACTATCTAATTTATGTACCGTCTTACCAAATTTTGCAGTTCTAGCAAGCGGTCACCTTGTTGGTTATCATACGATATTGTCTTGATTTTTTTGTAAAGCGGGGTGTCAAAATAAATAAGTGTGTGCTGTGTATATGGCGGGGGGTACCCATAAATCAGTTTTAACACAATCATTAGCCCGACTCTCTGTTGTGCTTATGTTTGTTGTTTTGTGCTCTTTTATGTTATTTGTTGTCGGGTGTTCTGTCTGTTGGGTAGAGTTGATTGATTGGTATGTCATTATTATCCTTTCCTGTTATCCATTTTGTTGTTTCTTAACATTAGGGTTCCGATGGGAGTATCTCTAATTCTGTATTCAGTTAAATTTTGTCCGATTTTTTCTATTGAGTTAGAAATACGTTTGCTTTGTACAATCTTGTGAGATTGAAAATATTTAGACCAGAAAATAAAATATTACAAATATAAATTGAGTCAAAACATGGGTTTGCTACGGTATATTGTGCAAGATTTGGCAAAGAAATAATTTTTTTTATTTACAACTGTTATTTTATATAATCAGTATTTTTTCCTCAAATTCTTTTTCCATTTTAACATTTTTTATACTGTATACCATCATTGTTCTGTATTCTTTATTTTTATAGGCCCTACTCTAAATTTTCCAGGACACTAGCAACAATAAAGGATGCAGCTGTATCTGAATATTAAAATCTAAATATATTCTGTATATAAAAGAAGAAATTAAATTCATTTAATATTGAAATAATCGCTGATACTAATAGACTTTGGGCTTGATTATACAAACCATCATACAGATCTAATCACCAAAATGTGTTCTGAAAGCGTACAGTACCTGATTGTTCCAGTCCCTAAATAATCTTTCCCGTATGTTTCTAAAATGATGGATAATGCTGCTTCATACATTTTTCCTGCCATAACATCGTTCTTATCATCGTACACTAAACCAATCTCATTTAACACTATAGCTGTACGTGGATGATTTGTCCCTACTTCACTTCTAGTAACCTTTAGATCCTGCAGGTAATAAGCCAAGGCTTCGTCTACCCGACCTTGCTTGTATGACAATTGTCCGAGCTGAAAAAAAAGTTGAAATTTTTGAGTGACAAAATGAAACAGATTTTATAAAGTACATAAAAAATTGTTTGATGAATTATCTAAAAGGTCTAGCATTTTGATTTATGTTGAGTCATTTAAAAATTTGGGGAATGTGATTCGTGTCAAATTCAGACACTATGAAAATTGTAATCGTAAGAAGTAATATTTATAAATAAACGAATAAACAAAGTGAATAAATGGAGTTAAGTACCCGTTCAGTTATATTTCATTTCCTCTAGATACAATTTTCATTATATGTTTCCCTATACAAAAGATAAATATGTTTAAATAATGACAATAATCATATTTATTGTAGTATCTCTCTTACTCCGGTAAAAATAGCTGCTACATAATGATGTCTCTTTCCCAGGACAAATAACGCAAGCTCTAATGCTCGAATCATAAGTTTCTTTGCTTCATTCATATCTTCTTTGTGAATATATACAGTCGATAAACCAAGTAATCCCTCGCACAACTGAAAAGACATAAATTATTTTTAAAAGTACAATCACGTAAAAACATAAGAACGTGTTATTAAGAGTAACGAACAAACGGACTTTGCTGTTCCCTGTAAATTAATTACAAATGAGACCCTATAGCAAGCGCCTGGGTGATATAGAAATTTTTGGAGGAGGGAATAATCTAAGTATTATAACTGAGATGCTTTCCACTGAACAATGTATGATACAAAAAAATTTTTGGAGAGGCAAGAAACCTCTAATATAGCTAAATGAAAATCCGTTGAAGTGTCAGATCTGTTAAAATGTGAAACCTAATTGTGAAATAAAAACTTTGTATCATTCATAAATGAAAAGCAGAATTTCTTTTTCGAATTCTAATACTGAATATATGTGAGAAATGTTAAAGTGGAAAAATTCTTGACAAAATCCAAAGATGCATTTACCCATACCTAGTTGGAAGTTTAAGACGAATCTAAGTACTGGTTAAAGAGGAAATTTTCGATAAATGTTGATTAGATCATATCTGTGCTTTGGGAGTTGCAAGGTGATGCCGACAAAAATACACATAGTAACAGGCAATTTTAAAATCTAATACTGAGGTAAATTTCCCAACAATTTCAAAGTGAAAATATAAAACATATAGTCAATTAGAAAGAAAGCCTGAAACGTATGCAGTGAGCCAATAGTATGGACAGGCTGTAGAAGTTTTCAGGTACACTTTCAAGCCCAAAATGGAAAAATGATGCACACATTATGAGGATATACTAAAAATAAGTACGCCATTAGTTGAGACTAAATAGATATATCACACAGCACAGCTGTTATTCACATGGGATTGAAAAACGAGTACTTTTATGTTTGCTGTGGATGACGGCATTTCTTCACATGAAATTAATCATAAATAATATAACTGAATGAAATCTACAAACCTTAAGTTTCTGACTTGGAGTCTCTATTCTATTTTGTCTGTTTATAGCATCATTGTATACACCAATGGCCTTATCATATTCGCCGAGTTTGGCATATACAGTACCGAGTTCATGTAATCCCTGTAAAACACATGCTAATATTTCTATATCTCTATTTGTGACAGAAGTATGAATCAATTATTTAATAATTCAAATGATATTCAAAATCAAAAAATAAATAAATATAATCAACAAAATAAATAGCTGAAAAACAACATTAAAGAAGCAAAACCGAAATACAACAACTTTTCAACCAAACCACACAAAATATTATAGAACATAGAACATATAACGACACAAAACTAAAGCTAGAACAGTGCAAACTTTAACAAAAAGGCTATCGCCTGCTCTGGAAAGGTAAATATATCTTGCTCCCAGGCTGCATTTTCCAGATATTAAAACTCACTGATGTCATAGTTCATGTATGTAGGTCAGCGCATGATCAGTAGTACGTGATGTTACGGTCAGGCATGATAAATTGTAATGGAAAAAATTACGCAAAATTATATGTCTTTCTGGTTTTTAAATATCACATATAGACTCCTTTGTTTCTCTGTAATACACAGAAGGTGAACAGAAATAATTTTTTTCACAATATGTATTACATAATAAAATACATCAAATACAAATTTGATTTTCTCCTTTCTAATTTTGTGCTACGGAATTATGTGCATACCTTTATAACATCTGGATGTTTGCATCGGTATTTCCAACTCTGTCCAAATGCATTGTATACAATAGTTCCGTGGGATTCACCATAGTTAAGCTCCAGCTGCTTGATTAAGGTTTTATATACACTTTCAGCAGCTTTGATTAAACCAAGCGTTAGAAAAAGCTTCCCCAAATGACTACAAAAAACTTCACACTGTTATTTCTAATGTTGTTATTATAATACTGCTACCTTATAAATGGATAATACGTGAAATTTTTGGCTAGCGCTTTACTGCAATACACGTCAGTCCAAAACCGAGTCTTTCGCTATAAATTACCCAGAATAATTTCATATTTGATTTATAGCTTGATTGATACTATAAAGTATCTTCACGACGGGTGCCGTATACGGAGCAGGAACTGCTTACCCTTCCGGAGCACCTGAGTTCACTCCTGGTTTTTATATGAGTTCGTGTTGTTCATTGTTTTTTAGTTTTCAGTTGTGCTTGTGGTTGTTCATTTGTCTTCCCGGGTTTTGTCTGTCTAATGGATTACATTTTTTGTATTGCTCCTTAGATATATTTGTCCTCTGTTGTACTGGGTGTCCATTTTAAGATCTGATGCACAACCAGTTTTTCTTTACTGAAATTTTTTAACACTGTCCTCAAGGTTTTTTTTTGCTATTATGTATAGAAATTATCTGATTTTGATTGAAGTATTGAGACTACTGCCCTGTTGAATATATCCATTTTTTAGGTAAAGGTCGAAGGGGAATGAATTTTTGTTAATTTTGACATCAAACTCAATTTAACAGGGATTTGTCTTCTTTCGAGACTTTATTTATTGTTTCCTTGAAGAATGTGAACTGTTTTGCCTCTCCTGGTACGTGTATTACCTTATTAGTATCTATATATCATTGACAGTTCCTTATAATTATTAACACCATTCCGTTTAGGTTAACAACAGTTAAAGCAAATTAGATCAAGTTTAATTAAGTATCATAACTGGATTTGAGTTTAAGTTAAGGAATTAACAGATTGTTTTAACAGTCCAAAGGCGCTTGAAAATTCCTTTTTGATTGCATAAATCCGATTCTGAAAATAAATTAAAGCAAATTATCCGTTGATTGCAACGAAGAATGTTGAGATTTAAAATGTTTAACACAGTTATCTGATTTTATATTTAGTTTTCTATAGTGCTTACTAAATGTATATAAATCAATGAATGTTTAGATTAGCAGGAATTAGACATAGAATATCCTTTCAGTCTGTGGTAGTATTTGTGTGTCAGATATGATACATAAAAAAATGATATTTAAGAAAATTAATGATACAAATACCCATATAATTTGCAGTAGTACGTGGCATTGTCCATTATTACTTGCTTTGGAACCTTAGATAATGCCTCCATGTAGGATTCTTCACACAGAGAAAATCCACCAAGCTATATATGTATACATATAATTTTAAAATAAACACACTATAACATGAAAAACCAGAGTAAAACGTAACGCCTAATATACATTGCAAGATAACTTGCATACCTTAATTATTATTCTGATACCAAAATGACCATTGACTATCTGCTCACGGAGGATTAAAACCATACATATATATATTTAATTAATTTGTTTATCAACAAATCAGCAAACTCAAGATATCCAAACTGAACACAATAAATATATTCCCAATTACACAAAAGTGTGAATAGAACAAATAGTCAGTCTGTCTTGTGATTAATTAAAACATAAAATTGATCAGCATTAGTCTAAAATGGAGGTGATATGTTTTCCCTCACTTTAGTACCTAAATATTTTTAAAGTTACTTACTGCCTTCCAAGCCTTCACCAACTCAAATATACCATCTTCATTGTCAGATAATCTATAAAACACGTCCAAGTCAACAACTGTAGACTTCAATCGATCAAGCTCCCCAGCTCTAGTCAACAAGAATGGCAATTCTTCAACCTAATATAAATGCAATTATCATTTAACAATTTAGCAAATACCACTGATTTAACTTTTACATTTTGGCGTCGACTACCTCATAATGGAAGCACATCTTTGAAAAGAAGTAAATCTTGGTATATCTGGCGCATAGAAAACTGAATCTTTTAACTTTGTTATGTTTCTAAGGTGAGTCCAGAAAAAACACAATACACACAGGTACCCAGGGTATGGAAAATATGCAGGATTTATTGTATCCATTGGAACCAAAACTGACCACGCGATTATTCCAATTGTCCTGGGTCCAGATGTTATATGTTAAGTAATGGAAATTACCTTCGTAATTATCAGCAAACCTCCGAAACACTATATATACTTTATCTTATCTCACATTTGGAAAGATATATCATCGTAATTTGTACTTCCAACTTTCCGTTCATTTATTTTTTCAACAAAAAGAAATATCACATGCATTAATAATATATCATGGTCTGAAAACTTTACAATAGTCAAATCAAGGCAAAAGAATAGCTAAGCAATAAGCTGAAGGATGAAACCCAAAAGACAATTTCTGACACAAAGCAGCAAAGGGAAACAAGAAACAGTTACAATGAGCACAAATACAGCAAAATATTAACTACAATAATACAAACATACGGAAAACAGAAGAAAAACGTAAAAAGTATGGCACTTACACCGTGGCAATTTGGACGGTGTTATATATTTTGTTTAGAAAGTACAGCATCAACATTTCATAGATGAAACTTACAGTCCTGTTACTCGTATCCTTTGCACTGTGGAAATCTGCAAGCCTCAAATAGCCGATTCTTTTTTCTTCGGGTGTTGAGAGGTATTTTTTCTCAACCGCTTGTCTAAGATGGTCGTGGAAAAAGTTCAGTAAGCCATTACGGTTCACCAGATTCTCATATAAGGAAAGATAAAATGGTGACCAAATGATACTCGGCACCTGGAGTATATAAAATTATAAATATATCAGTAAATTGTAGTATACAATATAGTATATTGAATTATTTTCAATTCGTGTTACAGCACGTGTTACCAAAGTCTATTGTCTGACATTAATACGGGTATATATGCCCAACATAATGAAAGTTGATTTTACAACTATATGGAAAGTAAACATATTTATCAATTTTAACATAGCAGTTATCTGAAGTAAAATTTATAAAAATCGTACAAATATTTTCTATTGCTGAATAATAATAATCAAATGTTAATTCCTTCATTAACTAAATGTGTATAATAAAATACTTTAGAATATGTGTGTAAAGACATTACATCTAAAAACTCAACTAGCTCTGATTCCGACATTCCCCTGTTGGAACACCATATTGCTGTAGTAGCGTCACATACAAGGCCCTTCCTAAAGAGAAAAGATAGTGTTAAAACGACACGATCTGACAAAAACATTTATTTTGTATTGTATAAATACAAGTTTTCTTTCGCTTGAGTTTTGAAAGATACAGGATTTAAAAGAAAACTGACGCTTCATGCAAAACAAAACCAAATTTCAAAATGTAAAGGAAATAAAGTCTAAAAATTGAAAAACTATAATCATAATCTATATATTGAGAAAGAAAGTAAACTAAAGAATAGAAACAATTACATACAGTACTGTAATATTAGTAAATGCCTTACCCTTCTTTTAGCATGTTAGTTAACATTACACCTCTCACAACATCTTCAAATCTTGTCCTAGATTATTAGATTGGTTAGTAAAGAACAACACAACAACAAAAAAACAACAAACAAAAATTAATGTTGTAATGCCCAGGTGTGTGCTATTTATAATATATAGATTCCCCTTCAGGTACGAGTGAGTTATGGAATTTCTCCACCCGAGAAGGTTAAATTTTTGGTTTTCAACACGGAGCTTTAGCGGCACGTTAGAATCTAAAATTTAACTATCGAGGGTGGAGAAATTCCATAACTCACGAGTTAATTGAAGGAGAATCTGTTTCTCCTATGATTTTCGACAAAAACCTCAAGAAAATGCCGTTGCTATGAAATTTGCTTACATGAACGTCATTTCGGAACTTCTCTAATTTATCGTTACGATAAACGTAAAATCAGTGAATGGCGGTTGGGAAAATTGCAAGAGACTTTTTAATCCACATGGGAATTAAATAATGTTTAAACGCTGGGCTAAGAAGTTTGGAAATGGCACCACGAATGAGAGAAATGTATTTTCTTCATCCCTTGATAGTCCTTGATATAATAACAATTTCAGATAAAACATGCATTTCAACAGATTAATATGAACAGCTCTAATTTATGTTTAAAGATTTTTTCACATATAAAAGAATTTAAAGAATGGCAATGTCGAAAATAAATATACAAATTGAAGTAACATTTTTTTTCATTTATTTGCAAAGTTGAACTAAAAGCACATTATGTAGCAGTAGACCATGCTTTGTCTACCGCACCAACTGGTTGCATGGACAGAACCCCGGACCCTTGGTTCAATAGTTTCCGCTGTATAAACTCAGCTAAAGGAGTTCTTTACTCAGTTGGTTGAGCGTTTGACTGTTTTGTGAAAGGTTCAGGGTTGTAGCTTGTGTATCTGCAGAAAAAAACTTTGTAGGTAAAATCATGCTCTACTGTTAGAGTCAAATATTTCAGTTGATTTATAATAACTTTAAAGTTTGTTGAAGCAAACCTCTATCAAAAAGGGGTTGTGTAGAAGTTGAGTCAGCGACGATGAAACCAGACAAGAGCAGACCAGGGTATTTTTTAAAAAGAATCCATGGATCATGTATCAATGCTAATCCAGCAGTAGGCACATTAAGTTGTGATGTTACTTATACTATGCAAAGGTCCTAGAACACATTCTCAGACAGTGATAGACCCAAAGGATTAAATCATTACTCGCAAATGCAAACACTCATAGGTCATATGACGAAATGCTCAGTAAACCATCGAATTGTTTACTGTTTTGAGATACGCCTAGTAACTCTGAAACTGTATGAAGTTTATGTGAATGCAATTTTACAACTACAGTGTAAACGCAGTCAGATTCAACACTTAGCATTTGGTTAAGATTTGTGTTTATTTCAAAACATATGAATCGATTACTCAAACTGCATCTTATACTAATCAAAAATATCATCCAGACAGCATTCAACAGACTGAAAAATATTTAGTGGTGTCAGTAAGTTTCAGAGGACGAAACGCCAGGACAAATTTAAACTAAGAAAAATGTACTTGATTTCAGTCTTATTTGGACAAGTATTTTTAAAAAGAAAATTTTTCGGTATTTTTTGACAATTTTTCTTTTTATGACAACAGATGTAAGGCTATGTCTGTCCACTGAAATGAGCGTCACATACAAATCTGAACACTGACAGCAGAAGCATATTCCACTAAATTTGGTTTAATAGATTAAGGAGACAAGTTTTTTTTAAATAGGGTTTTGATTAATTTTCTATTTTTCGTTACGAGAGACATGTTGGTAGGAAACGGGACTAAGAAACATAAATCTAACAATAGGACCATCCAACGATATTTGCGTGAACATTAGTGCCATTTAGCTACATATTTTCAATGAAACAGAATATTAATTATTTTTTCCGTGAATTTTCAATTTATTTTAATTGTGACAATTTTGATCCAACCTTATGCTTGGGTTTGCGGAACATTACTATGAAAAGGAAATGAACAATTCCTTCATAGAAGAAGTTTTGTTTTGTAGATAAATGTATCTTGGTTTGAGGTCAAGATCACGACACAGTTTTGAAAAGATACCAGGCAAGGGCAATTTTATCATATATTGGGTCTAACTCAAATAATTATAATAGAAAAGATAAATGAATATTATATTTTTAGTAGCGTCGACCGCATTGGTAGAGAGGGACCAATAAATAGTATTTTGAAAAAAGAAAATAAAACAATTACATGTATTCAAAAACATTTGGCGCTAATTTTTAAAACATTATATAATATATTTTTAACGGGATATTTTACGTATATTTTGTTGAGTTTTGTATTTGTCCATACTGGAACGAGGTCGGGCCACTATTTTATTGGCCATGGCCAAACAGTGCATCACATGTTTAGATTCCTGTTTTTTTTTAAATGTTTTGGTTTTTGATGGTTGTGCTTATTAATTCATCATTATATCTTATATCCAAGGTTTTGATCTCGAGCAATATTGCTGACGAGTTGCAACGAAAAGGCCGTACAGTGCATCAAGTTTATTTCGGTATTTTGTGATAATTTTATTATTTCAAAAGAGATGACCCAGTGAGAAACAACGTTGGCTCTAGTTGGTTCAGTGGTTTCAGAGAAAAGTTAAAGGTTCCCTTTATTTTTCGTTTTGAGTTAGTACTGCAATATTGGCAATAACATAAGACAACTTTGAAAAGGGATCGACCAAGGACCTTTCATAAAATCCTAATCGCCATAGTGGCTGAGTTCTTCAGTCATTTTTAAATGTTTTTAGAAGAGGCTGCCATATTCGATCAACTGGGAAACAAGCCAAATATTTAAATGAGAATCACTCAAAGACCACTTAACCAAAATTTGGTTATCATTTTAATAATTGCCAAGGAAAATAGTTTTTGGTTGAAATTTTATTGTATATTAGATTCGGTCATACTGATCAAAGGTTTGGACCGCCCGATATAATTTTAAAAGAAACACCATACGACCAGTCTAACAATGTCTGATCGCAGCTGACAATATAGTTTATGAAAATATGTAAAGAAAAGTTTTGGACGACGAGGACTGCAGTTACTTGGTCCTTTGGGCAAAGTGAGCCGATAAATTAAAACTTCAGTTACAAACACCTGAAACACACAATGGTTATAATATATATAATATACGATACACTGACATATAATGAATATTAATGAACATAACACAATCCAACTTAATGCAAGAAGAATTATTTCACTATCCAAAAAATCTTCCGAAAGAACTTTATGATATTATTATATGTCAGGGTGAAGGTAGGGTTTATTATATTTTTCAAGCTACAAAGGGCTTGCTATCACATTTAAAAGGCAAAAGCACTGTTAATTACGTAACCTGGTTACCGTAGCTGTGCTAACTGTGTGGAATCTCGATTTTTCAAAATCGTGAAAGAAAGCCCTTCGCAACCTGATAACATTTTGTCTGGTACTTGTTTTAGAAGCATATGTATATTAACGTGATCGCGTAGAACATGACATAATAGTCTAGTGTAATGGTGATCGACGTGTGCGATGTGCGACGTTGAGCATTAAATACCAATAATACGTTGAGCCAAAACCATTAAAGTACCAGACAAATCAAACCAAACTAAGAAAATATATTAAAATAAATATTGTTTACAAAGACTGTTAGACAGAAATAAGATTAGAATTGAATAATACAACATAAAACAAAAACAAAAAAAAAGCATTATAACAAAACGCTTTCACATATTCCAAAAAAAGATTTGCCATACTAAACACAAATTCAATTGAATTCAGTTAATACCTTAATTGCAAACAACAATTAATTATTTATAATAGCAATTACTTGGCAATTATTGATGTGTCGGGCAAACAAATATTTGTATCCTCCATGTTCTTAAAAGAAACAACAATTTCTGGATAAATAGATATTGCATGATACCAATTTTTCAGATATGCACATTGTGTCGATATACGATTCATCGGATGCGCTAAAGACTGAAACAATAAAGAGATGATTCAGGTGTCATAATGGCCAAGTGAGGAAAGCAAATTTTAAAGTACAATTTAAAATACCAAGTGCGCTGTTGGTTAAAACTATTTCTCTAATTCTGTGCGCATGCATTTATACATCTCTTGACCCGTTTGATAAATTCTGATATCACCACACGTTGATTAGATGCTCATGAAGTGAAATTTTCCGCCAAAAAAAGTTCGGAAGACCTCTCTGAGTTTTACATTGTCATTAGAGAAAAGATTCTAAGACTCCTGACGCGTTAATTATGAAATTTATCCACTCTCGATAATTAAATTTTCACAGAAATATTGGACCTCTCACAAAAAAACAGATGAAAAACAAAATTAAGAAATACAGCTACTTTTATTTGATGGCCCATGTTTTTTTCTACGTTTTTTGATGAAATTGGTATCAAATTAATCTATTTTCATAAATCGAACTGTATTAAAAAGTATGCTCCCATTACCGAGTTAAATAAGTATCATCATAGACATCTAAACTTTGTTTTTTGTATAGGATTATTATTAAAAAGTTAATTGACAAATTCTAAATTTGGAACTTTTATAATGAAATAAAACATTTTTAGTAAACCAATTCTGCCTAAAAAAAAAATTCCCGTACTACACTCAATTTTTTGGAAAGAATTGTCCTGATATATTCATTTACAATCAGCGCCTCATGACAGTACGGGAATGTGGCATTTATATTGTGATATCATGAGATTCAATGCAAAATTCATACCTGACATTTGTGCCTTTCTCAAAGTCTTCCTCCAGTCTTTCCAGTATTTTTGCAAATAATTCTTGGGGGCTATCAGCCGATAAATAGTCCTCAATTTTCTGTGTCAGTGTTCGAAATGATCCATACATACGAACCTATAACGATGATTTTTCAGTATTTATTAATATTAACTCATTAACTACAGTACACATTTCTGGATTAACCTTCATCTGGTCCTTGACATATACTCTTTGCAAGTCAATTTTTAGATGCTTCCTGTCAAGTTTCGTTCCAATTGGCAGAGAAACATTTTTTTAAATAAACCAATGAGAAACAAGAATTGCCCATATTTGTTGCCAGATCTGGACGAAATGAGGAAACTTTGTAAAGAACCTCCCTTTGATGCTTCCTGTCAACTTTGGTTCCATTTGGTTAAGCGATTACAAGAAGATATTTTTATATCAGCCATCCAGAAACAAGAACTGCACATGGCGACCATATTGTATTCCGATAGAAACGAAATGAAGAAACTTTATATAGGACCTCCCATATATGCTTCCTGTCAAGTTTTGTTCCATTTGGCCCAGCCGTTTCAGAGGAGAAGATTTTTGAAAACTCAGCCAATCAGAAACAAGAATTGCCCATGACGGCCATGTTTGTTGTCCGATTGGGACGAAATGAACAAATTTTATAAAGGACCTTACATAGATGCTTCCTGCAAAATTTATTTCCATTTGGCCCAGTGGTTTCAGGGGAGATCAAATTGTGAATAGTTAATTGACGGACGATGGACGGACGACGGACGCCAAGTCATTACAAATGCTCACTTGGCAATCTTTGGTGACATTGGTTGATAGTACTACCAATTTCAAGATTATTTAAAATGATTGTTACCCTCAAGATGCCCCAATTGATTTGGCGGAATAATTCACTTTTTCAAAGATTGATGAGCAGGTATATTATTGATAATACCTTTACCTTTACCTTTAAAATATAGGACATTTGGCTGCAAATATTTTTTTTCCAACAATAAAAAATAAGTAACAAGAGAATAAGTATTGAAATTATGTTTTTAACGATTGAAATCAGTAAGTTTGTTAATTTCAGTCCCATCAATCAGGCCAAGTAGGTGTGGCCTAAATGTTATATACTGCCAGTGACCGTATATCACTTGTAAATATACTGTCAACGCATTTTGACTGCTCAAATAGAACGATTGCAGTATAAATAAATATATATATATTTATGTGTGTGTGTGTGTGTAAGGAAAAACAAGAAACAAACTACTAAACCAAACTTAACCATACCTCATCTAAAAGGGACTTTAGGTACAGAGGATTTGATGTCTGCTTTACACTGACAATCATATCTTTTTGTTCTTTATTTAGTGTTTTGCCATAAATTCCCTCTAGGTAATGAGTTATTATCTGTAGTTTTTGTGAATCCTGTAGAGGCTGAACCTTCATACTTGGCCATCCAGCCTGAATGCATGCTGTCATTGCCTAAATAGAAACAAATTTTCTCTACAACGATCATACAAGACGAAGACGGCCTAGTGGTACTACTTATATAATAATGTTGTGTTTAACATTGACTGTGCGGAATTATTATACTTCTTGTATTATGTCCTTTGATAATTAGAATACTTTAATTTGGCATAGAATTGATCTATCTTCTGATAGTCACTACTGCTGTCCTCAATAGTAGTGGCCTGATATGTAAATCAGATCGTGCACTATGACTACTATTTTCGCATAGTCAATGCTAAACACAACATTATTATATAACTAGTGGCTAGGGTGGAAGGCATAGTGCACGATCCGGAGGTGCATTCTATTTTCGCATATTCATTTTAACACTATACAGTCCTTCAACAATCTGTGAAATAAGAGACCTCTTCCTATAGAGACACTTTCTTAAAGGAAGTATAATAATTCCCATTTACGGAAACATGTTACATGTGAACCACGGGTAGGTGTATCAATAAATTGTCAGTTAAACTGTTGGTAAAGTGTTCCTGCAATGACAGGTGAAAATTAGAAGGGTCTGAACTTCAATTTATAACATGATTTTTGCAAGTGAATCCAAATTTACATAATAAATATACATGTACGATAAAACCATATAAATGTTTTTACTAATCTATAGTTGTCAAAAGTATTCTTCATTGAAATATCCACTTTTATTTTAAGGTTAACTTAAGTTCTAACTTTGTCATATAAAGCCACTATTTGGGAGCTATTTGGAAAACACCACCATCTAATCTAATTTATCATAAGCAAAAATAAAAATAAATGTGAAAGTTTTATGTAATTAAGGGGTCTTAACTTGTAGAATGAAATAACTCAATGTATTTCACTAAGAGTAATTTATACTGAAAGTCTCTTCTAAAACTTACCCTTCCAGGAAGCGTGGATAAAAGCATAAAAACATTAGGCGGTACTTCAGACGGGATCCATAATAAATCATGCTCAGCTCCTAGGATAAAATATTTGTTGTTACTTTAATGTTGTGAACAATTCTTTATGCAAATATGTCCCTTTAGAAAAATCAGGGAAATTTTCATGATTAATAATTAAAATGTACATTAAGGGATGAGATCAAAAGTTCAATGTAGGATAAAAAACTTAATTCACATAGTTTTTTCACTGACTTCCCCCTCTTAACTTAATTTGGGAAAAATTGATTGACCAATATGCTCATATGCTTTGAGAGTATACATTTCGTATCATGGGTCCTGCTTTTCCTCAACAATGTATGTTTGTTCTGTACATTGACTTGGACATCACTTGAATCCGTATTTTTCAATCCGAAAATCGATGTCAAATAACAAAATTTGCAGAGATTTTTACCCCCCCCCACCCCCAAACTATTTCAATTAAGTTTTTTATCCTACACTGAACTTTTGATCTCGTCCCTGAAAAACATGTGAATTCTTAACTACTATTGCCTTAAGTTTTAAATATCCAGTCAAATGATTGTAGATTACTTTGAGGAAGGAAAATAACCACAGGAAAAAATTACTCTTTAACCACATCCTAAAGTTCTTTTTATAAGAAGGAAGCTAGTTCTAAACAAGGCATTAATACCTAAACTTTGGTCTTGCTTTTTTATTTTCAGAATCACCGAAAATGTTTTTAAAAAAATGTGAATATTCAGCGAATCAAAATAGGTATATTTCAATGTTTCAGGTAAAGTTTCTATGTGATTTTTGTGATCTGATAAAAAAATGATAATTATAGACAAATCATGGATTGTTCTTGTAAAATAGTAAATAAAAAAAACAAAATTCTTATCTATACCATCTTCTCCAGTTCCATCATCCAACTGATTTAAAGCATCCAGCACTATAACCACTTTTGTCAATGACCCAGCCATTCGCAGCCATTTTCCTATTTCGTGTATCAGCACTGAATCTGATGATGGAATCTGCATATCGAAATTGAAGAATGTTTTCATCTCACCAAACAGTCTAGAACAATAAATAAAAAATAAAACAGTTTAATAAATACCCATAAATTAGATTATCCAACATTATTTATTAAATTTGACTACACATATTTTTTGGAACAGAGCAGTGAAGACCATATAGAAGCAGGCAGAAGACCATTTACTTTCTGAAAATTTAACATTATTTTGAAAATATGTTTGCTCACCACTGTATCTTTTTTCTCTCTCACAAAAATGAAACTTGCATAGACTAAGTGCAGATGAATTTAGTAAAAGCCAAACATAATGTTTTCTTACCGCCTAAGTAACTTTATATAGTCTGCACTATCTGCTGAACTTCCGATGAAATGAACAAACATGAATGTTGTCGGCTCTGCATCCTCTACCTGCTTGACCCAATTTGCAACCAGTGCTGATTTACCACAACCTTCAAATAAAGAAACAACATATAATATGACCTATAATCTCTCTAAAACATTTAAAGTTTACTTCGGTTTCACTATCAAACTTTAATATAGATATGCTAAATTTAATTCACGAGATGTTCTTCCCTGGACCAATCTTCATCAAACAAAATCATGTCAAAAACGTTAGTCATCAAGCATATTCAAAAAGTAGTGATCGCTACATTCAAAACGGGCTTAAATTATACAGCAAGTCTCAGTAAGCTCATTCTGCAAGTGGACTAATTCTCTTTCTAAAATGACCACATAGGTGTCTCGGGGAAGCGTGCTAACCTCCAGTGCGGAACGTCGCGGGTAAAACCAAAGAATTGATATTTCCTGCTTTTCCACCAAGCACCTGCAACCTAAGAGCAACAGCAAAGACTGGTCGGCTCGAAGTCAGTATAATGTGTCTGGGTGGGGTCTTCCTGAGGACTGTTACTTCGTGAACCAGTAGGTTGAAATCCGGCTCACTCCGTCGGCCTAGTACAATGCAGGGTTCATGTTCATATCACATCAACAAGTTCTCGTTCTGATATGCATGCAATAATTGCCATCGTAAGTTAAACAATAATGCTTCCATACATCCATCTTTCTAAAAAAAACATTTTGACGATTTATGGCTTCTTAAAGTTTTAGTCTCAAGCACACCTGATGAAATGTAATCCAGCAATCTGCTTGAATGCAATGAATCTAGTATTTGAGTTCAAATTTGAATACACTTATGAATCTATGAGATCATATGTGAAATTACTTTGATATTACATTCATTAGACATAATTAATACCAGAAGAAAAGCTATTTTATCGAGTTCTATGGGTAGTCATTAAGAATTTATTAGCGATTACCCTGTCCAAAAATAAAGTTGGAATAGTTCCACTAGATTTTGTGAGACATCACTAAAGATGGCGTAGAGGAACTTCATATCTTTTGATAGCACCTGGCTGCATTGCTGTATTTTATATGTTCTGCATTTTAGGTTTCAGAATTTTTCTGTTGTATTTATATTTGATAATTCTGTCGTCCCCTAGCATGTACTTTTTTCCACACCTATATATTTTGTTCATTTTAAGAACGCTAAATTTCAATCAGACGTATCTTTAAATCGTGCAACAGCATATACATATTTCAGACCCACAGTTGTATATATTAAACAATCATTTTTTGCAAGACATTAAAACATTGTGATATTGTTTTGCAACAATGGTGTCTTATTACTGATGTATACTCTCAATATTAGATTATCGTATTATCAGAAAGAATTCTTAAATAATATTTATGAATTTAAAGTAGTTTATGCTATTTTAAATATACATGAATCATACCAGATTCTCCCAAAAGAACGAAAGGTTTATCAATATTCTGACTTCTATGGTTGTTGATCTCAGTAAAATAATCTTGTCTTCCAATGTAAACACGACATCTTACTGATGCAAAGGCTGTATGGGCTTCTTTTTGTTGCTCTAGTTTTGTTAGTTCTGTACCTTTGGGAAAGTCCTCATCAACACACCATTCTAAATCCTTCATAAGTTTTGGTATTATATGAAATGGCATTAACAAGTTACGTGTACCACAATATTTGCAATGTTTCAGGTTCTTTATGAAATACTAAAATCAAACATCCATGATGTATACTTTATCTTGATTTTGACAGTAGATATCATAAAATAATCATCTGAACTATAATATGAAGTATGGGGCGAGTAAGTGTATTCTGGTACAGTAAAGCTTAAAGCCTTAAAATTGCAAAACTTGGCAATGGGTAAAATCATCTAAAACTTTAAAATATAAATACATGTATGTACTAATTGTTTTGGAAATTATGTTACACTTCTCTGTAAATAATAACTGTCGTATTACCTTTTTAATGAGGTCGGATACTTCTGTTGGAACTTTAAAAGTCCTGATGTTTAGTTTTGATGTTGTTTTTACCAGCTCTTTCAAAGATTCTTGACGGTCCTTGTGCCAATCAGATTCAGATACAAGTCGCTACAAAATAAGAATGACCCTCAAGTTTTTTTCCTTATTTTAATATACTAGTAAGGATTTCTTTGCATGAGTTTTACGGGATTTTGAGTGAATGCCTTTAAAGAATGCTTGGTTCTTTGTTTTGATTTTCATTTTTTTTTACTTTTTATCTTAATACAATGAATTATCCCGAATAATCACCAAAAAAGGTTTATAAGAATATATGTTTTGGCTACAGTATTCCAAACTGATACAATGTAAACCGAAGCAATTTCTGTTCTCTGTCATTCAACTTAACGTTTAGGAAAAGAAACCATTTCCAACTGTTCAATCAGAAAATCTTAATGAAAAAAATCATTCTAGATCACAACTGTATGTGTCTACACATTTTTATTTTCTCTAATATAATCTACACATTGCTGAAAGCAAAAGTACCTTGTATTGATCCTCTGTAAAATCCTCTCTGGATGGTGTATCACGCATATAAAAGAAACTTCTATGTTTTGCTTTATCAGGATCATTCAGAACTCCATGAAACACTTCGAGCTTAAAACATTATAATGAAAAGTCATCTGTCAATGAAATTGTGTATAAATGTTACAAGCGGTCCTCGTGAAGGGTAATGCAGAAATGCGAATCGAATTTATATAAATTATCATTATTCCAGTAGTAAGCATCATATATAGAAAAGAGAATGGAAACGGGGAATGTGTAAAAGAGACAACAACCTGACCAAAGAGCAGAAAATAGCTCAAGGCTACCAATGGTTCTTCAACGTAGCGAGAAAATCCCACAGCTAGAGGCGGGCTTCGGCTGACCCCTAAACAATAATGCATACTAGTTCAGCAAAATGGACTGCACGCTAAACTCCTCCGAGACATACAAATGAACCAAAATTAAAAAAATACACAAGATTAACAAAGACTAGAGGTTCACGACTTGGGACAGGCGCAAAAATGCGGAGGGGTTAAACATGTTTTGTGAGATCTCAACCCTCCGCCATAACTCTAGCCAATGTGGAATAAACAACACACAGCGATACACACAGTAAAACTCAGTTCAAAAGATGTCAGAGTCCGATGTTAAAAAAGGTTACAGAAGAAACTAAGCAAAGTTATTAATGACAATGATTAATATATATTAACAAACGACTACTAGCAGTTACTGACATGCCAGCTCCAGACCTCAATTAAACTGACCGAAAGATTATGTCTTTATCATATAGAAAATTAGCCACAATCCCTCCCGTTAGGGGTTTAGTATCATGCCATCATAATTTATATGAACAGAACATACAATGTAACCTGCATCATACCAACAACTGGTTTTAGAATAAATGTGTTTTTTCCGATGCAAAGACCCTATGAGTGAATCAATATTAATTCTAAAAAATGCACTCTTTAACGGCTTGACAACAGTGTCGTAACTATATCCTTTGCAGTTTAAAGGTTTGGTTAACCTTTCAGGTGAATGACGACATTTGTGTGCCTTGTATATAATATTACCATAAAAGATGGGATGTGAAATCCCTGAACATATAAGATGTTTGCACGTTAATTTATATATACGAATGATGTCCTTATACCGATGATAAAATTTGGTAAAAATCTGACAAGTCTGTGATATCACTGGTGTAATAATTTTTCAGTAATACAGAGATTTCTTTCGTTAAAATCAAATATGTTGTTACACATGAGCGAATCGAACAAGATGAGATATATAAACACCATACGATGGTGCAAAGCGAACGTCGCCATCTAAAACAGATTATTAACATTAGGAAGGACTATTGGATAAAGCTCCAGCATAACATCGATACCAACCACTAATACAAAGAAATGTTGGAATCATCATCCATTATCACAAAATTAATACAAAATTTAAAAGAAGGCACAAGAAAAAGGCTTACCAAACATAAATTACCACGATAAATGGACATCTTGATAAAAAACTATGGGAAGGGAAATTGAATTTTTGGGGGTGCATTTAAAAAATACAAGAAGAACTTAAAAATGATTTCATAAATGTCATAACAAATGGTATCAACCTGACACGTTATCTGATGAATAGAAGCTCACTGGTTACATCAGAAACAGAGAGAAACATCTCATCGTTGTCACACTGCATGTGCGCGGATAAGAAGATGTCTTCGTGAGAACAACAGTTTCTTACTTAAATATAATGTTATGAATATATCTGGGCTAACCTGTGTGACACTTGTATCAAATCTATATTCATCAATCCACTTCAGGTTTGGGCTATTCTCTATTGCATAATCATATGTCTTATTAAGAACGTCATCTTTTGTCTCTTCCTTCTGACTCCACCCAAACCGGTCTCCCATCAGACAAATAAAGTAAGGCCTACATCTATCAATCTGTAATAAAAATTCTTCACTAATATAGACACTAAAAAATGAAGTATTTCTTGAATTATTTACTAAAAACCCCTTATGTGGAGCGGCTAAGGTTTTGATGACCAGCTCTCATTTTTGTCTAATGTGTTTAAATACATGTAGTATTGAAATAGAAACATTTTATTTTTTTTTTTTTAACTTGAAACATTCTTTATTCATTACTGGCTTGTTATAATATGCATCAGAAGCCCAAGCTTCTTCTGATGGTCCCTGTTACATTCCGCTTATCACCCAGGGTAATGAAAAGCTGTAATATTCAAGTACAAAATAATATTGATATACATATAAATTTAATTTTATTCATCTATTTTGCATGTATTGCTTCATTTTTAACAACATTTTGCTTTTGCAAGATAAGTGTATTCTCTTATCAAATTCTTTAGTGAATAAATTAAACAAATTGATATTTTTCGTTTTCTGTTCCGAGATATAGTAACCTTTATAAATCGAAAAACTTAGAATCGTAAGAAAATAATTCAAATCAAAATATCCTTCATCGGTTATATTGTAACCAAACACTAATTGCTTTAGTGTTATTTTCATGTTGATTTTGTGTAATTTCAATAAATCATTTATCTTGTTCCAAAATTCTTCTAAAAAGGGACATGTGATGAAATAATGCAAATAATCTTCATCTTGACCACAAAATTTACAAATACCCTGTCTCTCAATATTCCACTGACAAAGAAGTTTTTGTGTGGGTATAATATATTGTAACAATTTCCATCTGAAAATTATAAGTTTATTTTCTTGCAAATGTCTAAAAATAAACATATACAGATTTTTGTAACTAATGACATCATCAATATTCAAAATTCTAATCCATTTGTTTACACCTATGGATTGTTCAGTTTTTCTATCTATAATAGATCTATACAAAATGTTATTGGTTAATTTTGAAAGTTTAATGTTTTTATCTCCCCACATAAATTGATTACGTGAGATATTGACAGTCGTCTTTTTAGAATTCTCTGACTGTGTAGCAATAATCCATTCGTTCGGAATTGCCCTCTTTACAATGTTAAATTCCGCTATCCAGTTTGTTTTATTTCTTAATTTTTCTAAAACTATTTTATAACTTATACATCCCCTATCGTCAAGTATATCGTTAAAAAATATCAGATCGCTATTTATCCAATTCCGAAAAGATATGCATTTGTTATTAAATTTTATCAGTGGATTATTCCAAATAATTTCTTTCCTAATTTCTCTAAATGATTTAGGTATGTTTTTTTCACTGTTACAGCTAAGATTCCAGTATTTCACAATTTCTTGATAAAAACCCGGAAGATCTTTAAGATATTCATTTAATCTTGGATTTCCATTTTTCGTTTTGAAAATTAGCCATTTTGTTCCAAACGCGTTGAAATATTTTAATGGAATAACTTTCCATTGACCGAAGTTTCCATTAACTAGACGATTTACCCAAGATGCTTTTAGAGACATAAAATAACTGCTCACATCTATCATGTTTAATCCCCCTTTTTCTATTGAATTAATAAGAACATTTCGTTTCACTTTATCTGGTTTGTCATCCCAGATGAATTTATAACATGCGTTTTCAATTTCTTTTACATAATTTGCTGGAGTGTTACATGATGTAGCAATGAACGTAAAAATAGGCATAATCAAAGTTTTAATTATCAAGATTTTGCCCATTATCGTTAATTTTCTTTTTTTCCAAGCACTTAACAACCTATTCATTTTTTCAATTCTGGATTCCCAGTTCAACTTATTACACTCATCTGTTGAGTGCCCAAAATATACTCCTAGCGCCTTTATCGGTTTATCTGCCCATTTAATATCGGCTATCTTATCTTTGCACGATTTAAGTTTACCTATCCATAAACCCTCCGTTTTGTTTCTGTTTAATTTTAAGCCTGAGAAAGTACCGAAAATTTCAATCTCGTTCATAGACCGTTCTACGTCTTGTTTAGAGCTACAAAATAGAGTTGTGTCATCCGCTAACTGTGAAATTTTAATAGTGTGAGTCCTCTCATCGATTGTCACCTTTATACCTTTTATATTAGTATTATTCCTCAAACGTATTGCCATAATCTCTACTGATAACACAAAAAGTAGAGCAGATAGCGGACACCCTTGACGTATTCCTCTAGTGTTTTTAAAAATTTCCGAAATCCATCCATTATTCAAGACACACGTTTGAATGTCACTATAAAGTGTTTTAACCCATTGTATAAACGATCCATTAAATCCAAAATGCTTTAACACTGAAAACATAAAGCTCCACTCTAAAGTGTCGAAAGCTTTTGAAAAATCTACAAATACTATTGCCCCTTCTATCTTATAAGATTCTGCATAATCAATAACATCTTGTATCTGTCTTAGGTTGAAGCCAATGAATCTATTTTTGATATACCCAGTCTGATCTGCATTGATTATTTTAGGTAAAACCTGTTTCAGTCGTTGCGCAAGCACATACGAAAGAAGCTTTAAATCTATGTTCAACAGTGATATCGGTCGGTAGTTGTTTAAAGATTGTGGATCCCCCTTTTTGAAAATAAGAGATAGCACGCTCGTTCTTTGCGAGTATGTTAGACACTGGTCTTTATACCCCTTGTTCAAAACTTTTACTAAAATATGTTTTAATTCGTTCCAGAACTGGCGGTAGAATTCAACCGTTAGCCCGCTTAAACCTGGTGACCTATTTAGTTTCATCTTGAAAATAGCGTCCGACAATTCTTTCAATGTAATATCACCATCACATACCGTCTTTTCATCTTCGGTTAATGTTCGATCTAATTCGGTTTCAGAAATATACCGATTACTCTGATTTAAATCAGGGTTGTTCGTAGAATATAGATTCTCGTAAAAATCTTTTATATTCGATAAAATCTCCCCCTGATCCGTAATAACGTCTCCGTTTTCTCCGTTTAACTTGTTAATAGTCTTTTTGATTTGCCTCTGCTTCTCTAGGCCCAAAAAGAAAGCGTTATTTTTCTCTCCCAATTCGACCCATTTTTCTCTAGATCGTATCTGAGCCCCTTTAGCTTTCTGTTCATATAATTTACTGATTTCGTTTTCCAATTGATTAATCTCGTTATCTAATATATCATTAGCTGCATCTTCTTCGTCCCGTTTATTTATTTTACTTGCCAAGTCTCGTTCTAACGCTTTTAAATTTTCACGTTTTGATCTTGCTTTCTCTCGACAATACGTCATTGTTATCTCCCTTACTTCTATCTTAAAAATATCCCATGCAAGGCTAATGTCTTGTATATTTTGATGGTGTTTAAAACTACGTTCTATGAGTTTTAATATCAATGAAATATATTCTTGGTGTTCCAAGATCGAATTATTTAGTTTCCAGTATCCTCCCCCCTTTTCGATCGCGTTTGTGCGAAATTGTATCGATACGCTAAGGTGATCAGTAGAATTAATCACGGCCGGTTTAATTTTACACCATTCTACTAATGGCAAAAAGTCATTTCCAATTAGAATCATATCAATACGACTTGCTTGTGTTTTGTCTCGTCTACGCCACGTGAACTGTTGTTTATTCTCATTAAATTTTCGCCACGCGTCGGTTAATTTATTATTTTTAATGAGCGTAAGTAGACTATTGACCGGATTTATATTTTGAGAATTTTCTCGAGTACTCTTCCGATCTATTGGTTTCAGAGTTTCGTTAAAATCTCCCGCAATAATTGTAATACCAACACTGCGCTCACGTACAAAATCATTTACTTTTTTGAAAAAAGCGTTTCTACTCGTTCTGCAGTTTGGTGCATAAAGACATAGCACCGTGAAAACACCATTATCGATTTCGGCGTTAACAAGTATAATTCTCCCGTCGTCGTCAGTGAATTTATCTATTACTCTATAATTTAGCGTTTTTTTAAAAACAATCGCGACCCCTCTACTAGCTGTAGTCCCATTACTACAAAAAACGTCAAATTCGGTTTTATTTTTTAATTCCATTTCAATATCATGATTAAAATGCGTTTCTTGTAAAAATGTTATTGCACATTTCTGCGATTTTATCCACTCAAAAACTCTATTTCTTTTTTGTTCCGATTTTATTCCATTTACATTTAGACTACTCAAATTAATAAAGTTGTGTGACGTCATTATTTAACAAAAATATTGCAAATTTGAATACAAAAATACAATCCTTTTTTAAAACATTCATTTGTTTAACATACAATCTATACAAATGTAGATATAATCTCATAAGCATGATACAACAAACTAAAACTATTATTTGATTATGATCATAAACACATAATTGACAAGCAAACACCTGTGGTTCACAATATAATACATGTATGTTTATCCAGGCATACAATAATCCATGCTGCTTAAGCGGTGTTTTACTACAGTTTGTAATTGGTGACCTATTTAAATTTTCATTCATTGATAATTCTTGGATAATATAACAGTACACGTGGATGGATGTGATGTAGTGAAAATGTTTGTCTGTTTTCTCCGGGACTTTTAGTTTTCAAAAAACGTAAAAAATTCTACATAGTGTTTTATAAATCTGTTGAAATATGTTGTGTTTTCGCAAGGATTGCGTTCTCCTGTAGATAATGTTTGAAAAGGAAAGTTTATATACATAGTTCTGTGGGAAGTTTGTTCAAATGATATAAATACATGATATTGGATATACATGTAGTTGATATAAAAATTTATAAAATACGATTCATACCATGGACACATTCTACATGTAAAAGACATAGGATTAATAATTGAGATGAATACTACAGTTAGCATTCCTAAGAAGATAGACCCCGTGCGGTGATATGGCAGTTTCCCCGATACAGAAATAGCAGGTACTTTTACTAATTTGAGTTTAAATATCTCCATACAAGCGTACATAATTGATCGTTTTATATCCACTGAGTGCATGATATATTTAACCGTATATTTAACTTTGGCTAAAAATAGATTAGGTGAAATCCAGATATTTATAAACAAACAGCTGATACAATTTAAAATTGAGTAGCATTGTCTCAGAATGGGTATGTACTTGAGCACAAAATTATGTATCCTTGCTGGATTTATATTTTGGTACAAGCTCTTGTAAATAATTTCAAAAATAAAGATGGTATTGGTTAAGTACACTATTGACAAAATGAAACATTTTATTTAGTTTGTTGAATGTAAAACTTACCATAAAACGAAACAAACTTATTTGTTCTTTGAGAAATAATTAGTCCGCTTCATATTTGGATTTGTTTCTTGAAATATACTATGAGGGATATTTGAAGACAAAACTTTATGACAAACGTGATGACTTCAACTTTCCTATTGTTAATCTTCCCTTCTTGAGTAGCAATATACCAGCATCGCCTGCATATGGCGTCTACGTTTCTCAGCTTATCAGATTTTCAAGGGCATGCGTGAGTTACCCTGACTTTCGACAAAGAGGAACCAGGGTTTTATCAGGGATAAGTTGATGTCATCACTTAGGAAATTTTACGGTCGTCATCACGAATTGATTGACCATTACAGTGTTCCAATATCTAAGATGATGTTGGACCTGTTCCCACTGTCGTAACCTTTCATGTGCCTCCACCGATTTGTGACTTCCCCGGGATTGACTTTCACGACGGGTGCCGTATACGGAGCAGGAACTGCCTACCCTTCCGGAGCACCTGGGTTTACTCCTGGTTTTTATAGGAGTCCGTGTTGTTCATTGTTTTTTAGTTTTCTGTGTTTATTTGTTGTGCTTGTGGTTGTTCATTTGTCCTCCCGGGTTTGTCTGTCCAATGGATTACGTTTTTTTGATTGCCCCTTAGGTATATTTGTCCTTTTTATGTAAACAATTCAGAAAAATAGAAAAGCAAAACTTATATTGTATGGTTTTAAGAACGGGCGGATAAACCGTTGACACATAATCCACATACACACGAGACAAAAGTGCAAGGAAAGGAACAACGCTTTAAATTAAAGTCGTAGTAAGGTCTATACACCTCTCATAAACTGATGTATCAAATTTTTTTCAAATTTTTTAACTGTACAAGCGTATCAAATACTGAACTATACAACATGTATATACAAGGCACTAAATATCCATTCTGGTAACTTAAGGATCAAAGGACTGGAAAAACATGCAGATTAAATAAAACAGTATCATATACAATTATTATGCAATACCTCCTGTAAACAAATGGAAATCGTTTTCCCATCGCCAGTCTGTTCAGATGTAATACCCCATCTCAGGTCTACATATGTGAAAAACACACCACGATCTGCACACAACCGATTTATCTGCAATAGTGGAATATACCAGAACTGAAACTTCAAACTGAAATGCTGTAATTCTGTGGAATTATATACCTATCATTTATCAAAACTGATTTATGCATAAAATTTTTTCATAACCCAGAAATAACCAAGAAGGTTCATTACAAGGTACTCATTTTTGTATGGATACATTTATATCCTTTGCATATAAAAGTAAGTCGCATGCATCGTAACAAAGAGTTATTATAGTCTATTCGGCACTGTATCCTGGAGTTATGGTACATCAAAAAATGTGTGAGTCTTCCAAGTAAGACATGTGTCGCCTGCGGATGTCAATTTTTACCAAATTTTTTTTTTTTAATTTTCTAAAAATGAAATATATATGCATACCTGTGCATTAAGGTTTTTTTCGAAAATGTCAATTTTTATAAAACAAAATGTAAAATTTTCAAAAAATGAAATATATATGCACACCTGCGCATTAAGGTTAATGGAGTAGTTGAGGATAGAAGTTTTGACACCCCACCCCCTGGTTTTTTTCAAAAATGGCAATTTTTACAAAAAAAAATTAAAAATTTTCTGAAAATGAAATATATATGCACACCTGTGCATTAAGGTTAATGCACAGAGAAAGTCTAACCAAATTCCTTTGAGCAGTTATGGAGTACTTGAGGATAGAAGTTTTGAACCCCCTTTTTTTCCAAAATGTCAATTATTACAAAAAAAATTAAAAATTTTCTGAAAATGAAATATATATGCACACCTGTGCAGTAAGGTTAATGCACAGAGAAAGTTTCACCAAATTCCTTTGAGCGGTTATGGAGTAGTTGAGGATAGAAGTTTTGAACCCCCTTTTTTCAAAAATGTCAATTTTTACCAAAACAAATTAAAATTTTCTGAAAATGAAATATATATGCACACCTGCGCATTAAGGTTAATGCACAGAGAAAGTTTCATCAAATTCCTTTGAGCGGTTATGGAGTAGTTGAGGATAGAATTTTTGACCCCCCCTTTTTTCCAAAATGTCAATTATTACAAAAAAATTAAAATTTTCTAAAAATGAAATATATATGCATACCTGTGCATTAAGGTTAATGCTCAGAGAAAGTTTCATCAAATTTCTTTGAGCGGTTTACGAGTAGTTGACGATAGAAGAAAAGTGTGACGACGCAAGACGACGCAAGAAACAAGACGACGCAAGACGACAGATAGTGATCCCTATGTGTCGACCATGCGTTCCGCAGGCGAAACAAAAATCATGTCTACCAATTATTTCCAGAAAAAAGTGTGACGAAAGATTTTGTTACGGAAGAACGGAAGGACGGACGCACGGACACACAAGGGTTAAACAGTAGCCCCCTTTCCTTTGGAGCGGGGGTATACATATTTGGATCTTTTCAAAACTAACATTGTTATGCATGACAAAGTTTTGCGTTTAAGATCTATATCAGCATGTCAGGTAAAGATTACCTCTCTAAATGCTTTTTTGATTATTTCTTCTCTTTCTCTGGTAAAGTCTTTGAATGTACTAGAAACGAACACTCTTATTTCTCTCTTCTTTCTGAGAATTCGTTTCTGTCCAGTTTTAAATTGATGTGGTGTTAAGGCGGTCTCTTTCTCGAATTGGTTATCAACAGGTATATCTAAAATATCCATTTATTTGGAACAGAATTATATCCTCAAATAACTTATTTTTAAAGATGTACATGTGTTATCATGTTATTCCAAAGATACTGCAACCTCGAAATAAGTACATTTACAAGTGATTTTATCTCGAATATAAAATTTAACCTTATCAGCGAACGAGATACTCGTGTATCTGAAATAAATCTTAAATGATAAAATATTTGAAAAATAAATTGAAAGTGATTAAGTCAGTATATGTCATTAATTGTAATTAAAATTTACTGTATCAAAATGTTTTATGTTCAAATTTACAGTATCAAAATGTTTTATGTTCAAATTTATTGTATCAAAATGTTTTATCCCTCTTGCATGACCCTGTCCTTCGATTGTTTTGGCTTTACCATTTTCGTCATTTTGACTTTAGAATCTTCTCTTCAGCATTTAAGGTTATTGTTTTTGGACCTTGCGTACAACTGACAAAGTCGTAAGTCGACAAAATAAAAACTCGCATCACAATAATTGGATCACCAAAAGGATATCTAAACAATTAGGAAAAAAGACAAGAGACGAGATGAAAACGTGCGACGGTTGTTATTTTTCTCTATTTATGAGGTCAAATCACAAGCACAACAGCAGAAAATCAATGCAGACAAAATACCCCCGAGGAACCCAGTATCTTACAACTGAAAAAGTGGAAAATTCAGAATTTGCCAATTAAGTTTGTCATAATTTTAAATCGTTCATTAGATAAAAATATCAAGACGAACTGTTTTCATGAAAGTAGAAATAAAATTCTTTGATATATCAATTTTGATACACAACACGTTCACAATTCGTCGATTTACGGATCATCAGTTGTGCTCATGGACTAAACTGTTGAAAAACCAAAACAAAAAACCCAAAAAGTTACAGAGCAAATTCAAAAATGCCAAAAATGACCAAAGTATAAGTATAAATTTAGGTATAAGAAGAAGTGGATATGTAGGAGATCTCTCTTAAATATCAAGTTCATTGGGATACATAAGATGTAGACAATCCTCAGAGATACAACTTTTATCAAATTGTACATCATATATATAGCGGAAACTGTTTCTTCTATTTTTTTCCTTCTTCTGTAGTAGCCCTTCAATAAACTTAGCTTCATACCAAAAAAAAAAAGAATAGACCAGCTAAAAGCGGTGCACAGTTTGTCCCCATTGGAATTCAATAGTCTGCTGGAAAACCAGTCCCCAAAACCCCAAAAATCACATTGTCGATCAGCAACACTACCATGTCAACGTCAACAATATCAGCCTGAGAGTAATTTTTGTTAGCATCAGTGTGGTTTTGAAAATATCCCTTGTCCAGTCAATAAACTTCCGTTATTTAGATTACGCAAAACAGCTTTAGTTTATGATCTGGAAAGGTAGTGTAGATCTTATAGAAATCAAAGGTACTTATACTTGTACTATATAAATCATCACGTTTGTCATAAGATTTTGATTTTAATCACTTTTTGCGGAGGAATGTCTCAGTATGAAGAATGAAAGTTCACTTGTTTACTGGATACAGGTATTCCTTAAAGTTAGCATTATCAATATATTTTATATTACCTAGCGGGAACTGGAATTAAAGGTTTCTTCTCTTTCCTCTGAAGTAAACCTTGAGACAACTCATCAAATACACTGTTGACTATAATGCCATCAAGGTAACAAATGTCAGTCATGGATTATTTCTTCGTAGAATCAGTCCTTTAATTGACAAATTATGCCTTTTCCTTACTTAATACCAGATAGGAATATTTTTTCTCTTTGTTCTGTCGAGTTTTATTGGTGGATTACATTATACCAAACAGATTTTAAGATTTATATTAATGTGTAAATCTAATAATAATCTGGATAATTTATAATGCCATTAGTTTAAGAACTCATAGAAATTCATGGCACATCATTTCTAACGAAGTATAATGTTGAAAGCTATGGTTTCTGAAGCATATGAGTATTCTGTAAACCAAGAACACTTACTTTCATCTTGCAAAAAATCTTCTAAGAGTTCATGATTATCTGTTAAAAGTTTAGTCACTAATTTATCTATCGCAGACCTCTTGCCACTATCACTTTGCTGCAATGAAAGAAAAATACAAAACCGTAATTTACAGTTTACACAACATAAGCTATGGTTTATTTTGTAATAACTTGCACATTAATATTAAAGGAATAATCAAACTGAGAACCATAACTAAATTATCTCCCTTTACCAAACAACAAATTGGATATCAGGAAAGGTCAACAACGACATGCCAATCAATCAACTCCACTAAAGAGAGAACCCCAGACAAACAATAACATAAAACAGCACAAGACACAAACATAAGCACTAAAGAGAGTCAGAATAGTCTGACTTGGTACTAACACTAAGCAGTTGTAGGGTAAAACCATTTTATGGGTACCCAAATCTGCCTCTTATCTATCCTGACAATCTGGTGTATAATAAAACGTATCACAAAATACCGAAATAAAATAGACGCACTGTACAGCCATTTCGTTGACTGACAACTCATCAGCAGTGCTCGAGATCAAAATATTGGAAAACCGTTTAAAGATATAATGACGAATTAATAAGCACAACCAGCAAAATTCAAAACAATTAAAACAAACAGGTATCCAAACTCAGCTAAGGGTTACCTCTGCATCAAAAGGAAGAGCCTTAGAAATTTCTGGTAATTTTTGTCAAATTTTGAACAGAAAATTTAAATGCATTTGAGTAATGAATCATGCCAGGACAAAAGTTCTGGCTACTGGCCTGATAATGCCCTCGGGAACTAACAGTCCATCAGCAGTGACATAGACCCAGTGGTAGTAATAAAAAGTATCACAAAATACCAAAATAAATTTGATGCACTGTATCGCCATTTCGTTGACTGACAAACATACTATAAAAAAAACAATAAAGTATGATAACCAACAAGGTGACTGTTTGATAGAACTGAAGAAATTGGTTGGACGGTACATAATTTAAACAGTAGGGTCACAGAATGTGCTCGTTTAAACTGTAAAACTAGTTAAGGTTCATAGCTGCTGGTCGGATACTGTTGCTCTATTAAACGAAATCAGTTCCCAGGGGAGATAATACAATAATTTTACTTATAGATCTTACTCAAAGCGAAGTAATTACAATTTAATTGGAAAACATTCAAACATATGGTCAGTTTTAACAATTTTACCTCTGGTATGTCTGTGTAACTGTCCCCGTCTGCCGTTTTACTCTCTCTTCGCACGCGTACTTCAGCTGCCGACATGAAAACGCCAAAATGTCCTGCCCAAAATTTATCATCTTTTCCTGTAAAAAGACTAGTCAGTTAAACAATATTTATTTTGTTATCTTCGAATATTATTACAAATGCAGATAACAAGACAGGTCAATAATGAAACATCAAACAATTAACAACCTCGCATCATTACCTTCCAATTAGGGGGCAAGAATAGTCAGACTTGGTAAAGACACGTAAGAGTCGTATGAGTAAATCGTTTTGACGGTATCAAAACTTCCAAACATAGATAACAGAGTACAAAAAAAATCTATGCAGTAACAGGAACAATAAAAACTAGATATATAATTGTTATACACAGCGTAACGGATGTTTCACCAACGTTTCCATTGCCACAGGGGCTCCTTATATCAATTTCTACGGCTCCCTGAATTATTTGGAATTTTTAGGATTTTTAAAAAAATTTCGAGTTGCGACCATCTTCGAATGGCGGCTATCTTGGATTTTCTAATATGGCCGATCGAAAGCACTTGTGGTGACCTAAACCAAGTATCAAGTATCAATCAATAACTTAACATTGTTTTCCCAAATGTTCCTATTGAAACCCCTACCCCTTTTGATCCCCCTAAAACATACATTTTAACCCCCCCCCAGTCTTGAAGTGGGTATCATTTGGAGAAACAACAAACATGGGGCTATATCTGTATAAAATATTGAAACCATCGAGTAAACGGTTTCCAAGAACTAGATATATAACGTTTGTGGAACTTTTTACATTTTGGCTGTTTCCATGGCAACGGCGGCCATGTTTGATTTCTTATTATGACGTTGGACAACTTCCGATGGTACTCTATGTTTGTGCCAAGTTTTGTTCAATTCCATTCGATAGTTTCTGAGAACACTCGGGTACCATTTACGGTAAGGCGAAAGAAGAATAATAATAAGAAGAAACAGAGTAAAAACAATATGTTCCCTACTTCGTTAGGGGGAACATAAAAAGAGCAGACAGTACTAAATTTGCAGGGTAAAATTGTGATTGTTTTAAGTGTAAACCCAGATAATATAATGTAAAAAAATCTGAAGGTTCTTTAATAATTAATAAAAATTTCAAAATACTGATGATATCAGTTCTGAAGTTAAAATTTCCTGTAGAAACATACCTTTTGAAGATATTGCCACGATTCTTGCTCCTCGCCCATAATCTGAAAATACCACAGAGGCTTCATGCCAAGGTGCATTTGGAAAATACAATGGTCCTTTCTCTCCGGTTGTGTATTCTTTTATTACCTTAAATATTAAAGATACATATTATAGATTTGTTCATTTTCTATGTAATTTTATTGATCAATAAGCCAAGGAAACTAAATATTACTGATATCATAATTGAAAATAACGCCGACTTTAAATATATTTATACCATTTGTCCATGCCCACCATGTGATTACATTGATGGATGAATTGTTGTTTTACGTCCAGTGGCAGCCAGGTGCATATCAGGACGAGAACATGTATGATAATGAATATGACCACTGCTTTGTACTAAACCGACACGCTGAGCCGAATTTTTAATGTGCTAGCTCATGAGATAACTGTCCGCAGGAACACATATCACCCCACTCGGACACATTATATTGACTCCGAGCCAACCAGATCTTTGCTCTTACTCCTAGATGCCGCGTGCTTGGCTCTCAGTAAATACCAATTTTAATGTCTTTGGTTTGACTCGACCGGGGATCGAACCCGCGATCTTCCGCACTCGAGGCGAGCACACTACCGCGAGACCACCGAGGCGGTGCATGTGATTACAAACATTTAATATACAATTCACCTTTTAAATATTTGACAAATAGTAGTGAACTTATAATGCATGATTAGTTGCATCATAAATAATAAATAAATTTTAAGATGACAAAGCATTCTGGATTAATACCTTGTTTACTGAAATTCAAAATTTATTAATTAGATGCCATAATAAAGAAGACGTAAACACTTGCCTTTCCATCTTCTGTTAATAGCTGCGCCGTAAAACAATAAAATCCGCCACCACAGCAACCTTCTTTGTACATCTCTATTACCTAAAATTTAATACTTAGAATAATGACCATCTATTTTCTTCCTAGATTGCACCTCATGCAGCAAATATACATATATGTTAAAATTAAGGCTGTTTCATGCCAATCTTTACAGAACTATTTCGGTAACATTGTTCAAGTGTTTCGTCAAGATACGATTGTTCAAGATTGGTTCATGTTGCTTAAAAAGCTCCTTGGTTGGGCTGTTGTCTCTTTGACACATTCCCTGTTTCCATTCCCTATTCTATTTGGTAATATTAAATAAGATCGGATGGCGTTATAAGTATGTGATAACTTTTCTAAGGGCCTAATATATTTTTTTTTAATATTGACTCTTTAATAAGTCCTCTGACTAAATATTTTAAAATTCTAATCTTAATCAATCTACAATTAAATTTCACATTGCTGGTGCTTTACTTTTTGGGCTGTTTTGTTTCCGTTTGTCTTTTGTTTGTTTTATCTTTTTATCTGTTTTTATTTCTTTTTGATATTTGTTCTCTGTGTTAAAAATAAACTGTTTTCACGACATTGCCTTGATTTTTTATTGTTATCTTATAGACATCCCCCTCTGTCTTATTGACTGGGTATTATTTTGCCAAAATTCAAGAAAAGAAATAAAAAAAAACATTTACACATTTACAATTATTCATATTTACCTTTATATCTGGGGCTGTGTCCAAATACTCTGCACTAAAATTATCTAACAAATTGACTTCTTGGTATTTAGAACACCACATATGTGATGTAACGAAACTAGTCTCGGTACCATATCCTGATCCATCAGAAACTTTCATCTCACCTGATGTATTCCAATGCTTTAAATCTTTTGTCTAAAGAATTTTGAATACATTTAAAACGTCTTCAAGTTTATGATTGTGACATAGACAATAAGAAAAGATTAAATTTTTTTTTATCCAATAATCATAAATTTACAATGTTTAAACAATGTTTTTATTTTAGTTTATGCTTAAGTTAATTTAACCAAGATTTTAATATAACTTAATACAATTGTTACAACACAACACTATATGTGTAGATAAGATATTGATATATACTTCTCCACTAGCATTCTGTAACAAATTAGGGGACCATCCAACAATAGTTATCTCTTTTCTGGTTATTGAAGTGTTCATTGGGAGAACGTTATCTGCCAGTTTTTGCTTTTCTTCCTCATATTCTTTTAACTGACTCTGGGTGATTTTTGTATCTTCATATGAACTATCTAGTAGGGCAAAAGCACACACGTGATCTAAAAACAATTATTTATGTTATGTCAGGCATTTGAATAAACTATAGAGTTCAATATTTACTGTTTAGTAATGTTACGTGTTCATTTGGCTCATACGAATTGTGGACTGGGATCGTAAGTCAGCATGGAAAAATATAGTCACCTTTTCTTAATTATCTGGAAGAACTTTGAAGAGACATGAGCTAGCTATCTCACTGTCTGTCTTCCTGATTGATCGATAGAATAGAGAATGGAAACGGGGAATGTGTCAAAGAGACAACCCGACCAAAGAGCAGAAAACAGCTCAAGGCTACCAATGGGTCTTCAACGCAGCGAGAAAATCCCACACCCGTAGGCGGGCTTCAGCTGGCCCCTAAACAATAATGCATACTAGTCCAACGAAATGGACGCCACCCTAACCTCCGAAGCATACAATGTACAAGCAAAAACACAGAGAATTGCACGTCTAATTAGGCATTATGTAAAAGAATAGAAAGACAGTTCTAAAAAACCTACCGGCGTGTTTATAGACTTCTCTACTCTTACTGGTCAACTCTAAACAGTGATCTTTGATATCTACATCGATGTCGATACAGTAACATGTTGGACCATTCAAATCTCCTGGTTTTCTGCTAGCTTTTATTTTCTGTCATAGTTAAAACATACAATTTTGAAAATGAAACAATTCCTTCCTTTTTGAAAATGAAACAATGTCTTCCAGTAAATCTAAATTGTGATATTTGCTTTACTTCTCCAAATATACTTATTTATTCTGATATCTGAATGTAAACATAACTCAAATACTCTTCTTAAAATAATAAATAAATAAATAATATAATAGCAGATACATGTAAACTCGTTATAATATACTGAAACTTATTTTAAAATTCACTCACTACTACTATTTCTTCACTGATTGGTCTACCATTTAGCTTTAAGTCCTTTGGTTGGTTAATCATATGTAACCTTAATGTAAATTTACCATTCGGTAGGTCTTTAATCTGTAATTAGTTTGACAAAATCATATTTCAGTCTTAAAGTTAAAACCGTCTTTATTAAATATGTTTAAAAAGATAGATAAGGCTAAAATTTTATATTACTTAAATCCACTTACAATGGCTTCAACCATGTTAAAGTAGTGTCAATGCTTTAAGTGAATTACGATTGAATTTCGTTTTATTTTACACCGCTCAAGAACGTGTATTTTTGTCTTTTTCCTAATTGCTTCTTTGCCTCTACGTAGGTGACTCCGAAAATCCTCCGTATATTTTGAAATCGGATTGGACAGAGGGTCACGGATGGATAAATAGACTATTCGTTACTGTATCATGCATATCATGTTTTTTCTATACCAAAAGGCTAAGTCGGAATTGCAACATGATAGCTTGTAAGGTAACAGTCTGCAAATAAGGACAAGTTATTCTGACTCCGAGCCGACCAGTAATTCTTCTTACCCCTAAATGTCGCGTGCTTGGCAAATACCAATTTAAAAGTCTTTGATTTGACTTGGCTGGGGATCGAACACGCGATCTTTCGCACTCGAGGCGAGCACGCTATCATGAGAGTACAGAGGGGGTCCGCAGTCCAGTCAATTCTAAAACAGGCTGTTTGAGGTCAGAGGATTCTCATAATACTCGTTGGGGTTCTCCCTTACGCTGAGTGTAATTCTTTTTTCACTGTAACTCTATTAATTGTATTTGCTTTGCAAATCCCTGGTAGTTTAAGGTTAAGTATTGCCTAAAAGGGAAAAGGTTACCAGAAAAATTTATCCACAATGTATATGACAAGAAATGACAAAGTAAACAGTATTTGGGCTGTCATGTTGATAACAAAACGGATTTTCCTTTATCGATCACTGTCTAAATCATAACTGCATTTTTTTGGGGGGAATCTGGTAAAAAACTGATTAGACCAGAAATTTTAAAATACAATACAGATATCTCCTAAGTAACGTTAAGATATCAATGTCTCAAACCTGATAGCAAAATCTTTGGTCATGTTCATCTTCAGCAAATGTTGATCTGGTAATAACATATAGGAATCCGTCATGTGATTTCAGCATTTGTGCTGGTAACTTGGCTTGTCGTTTTACTCCACCAATAGCTCTGCTTCTCATACCTAGCAAAATTTCATAACTGCTAGAAATATTATTTTTTATGTTTGGTACTAAAACTATAACTCAATACTTTTCAGATTAATGGAAGCTTTACTTACTTTTACTTACCATGCATGAAATCATATGTAAAGTTTGCAAATTGTTTATGTTCACTGGAATACACAATATCGTTCATGTCTTGGTAAGCTGGTCCAGCACAGTTCAAAGCATACACAACGCCTTGTTTCTGTCTGGTTAATGGAAAAGGGGATCCATTAAGTTCAATATACACATCTTCTCCAGCTGAAAACAAAATCGATTATGATTAAAAAAATGTACATTCTAACGATAAAATTCTACTGTAAAAGACAAAAAGTGCAGAATCGAAAAATTTTCATCAAAAATGTTTCACGGTACCAGCTCAAAATTAGGGTCCACAGGGAAACACTTGGGTCTAACGTAAATAAAAAATTACTTTGTTTTATTGTAAAAATGTAATAATAAGAGAACTTATTTGTAAAAAAGAGGGAGAAAATAGAAAAAAAATGAATAAATACGGATAATATATATACTTTAATGGACAATTAAGAAATAAATGGAAAGAAGGAAAAAACGAAAAATAAATGGTTATGGAGAGTTTGACAAATGGTTTACTGTGCAAATAAGTGTGTGCGCACCACATCTCTTGGAAAAAAATGTCTCGTTCTTGCAATTACTAATATGCCGACCAGGTGATGTGTCGATTCTAAAACTAAGAAAGGAAAATATAATCTTTAGTCAGCCCGTTCTAAAGCTAACATAAATAAACTTCATGTATCTCCAATATTTCTATAAATATCACGAAGCAATCACGTTAGGTCCTCTGATAATCATGCAAAAGAACTATGACCTAACTTAAACTGTTACTTACAATCCACATGCCTCCTCACTGCAAAAACTCTAACCATGTGATAACCAACTGTTTTTTCCTCATTTTGCCAGTGATACTTAAACCCAAACACATCTTTGTTTCTTATTAAATCTTTTTCTGGAATCATATGGATAATTTTATGATTCATCATAATGCATATTTCTGACGGCTTATTGACTTCTCCGGAAATATAATCTAATGTCACATTGATATTTCCTGATGTTTTGTCGGTCTCTCCCGTTGCTAGACAGCCGTCTTGTTTAATTGACATAAAAAGTTCTTCTCTGTTTGCTTTGATATTGGATAATATACCGTATCTACATGGTCCAGATGGTCCAGTAACTCTCAGTTGACCTTCCATAATGTCAAAAGTCCATAAATCAGACTTTTCATAACAAGGACCATAACAACCTAACAATTCCTTTGCAGTAACAATCATTCCATCCTTTATCGATAAATGGTATACAGCAGAAGCTGTTGAATCCTCGGTTCCGTTGCTATTAGAACACATTACAACCATTACATAATGTCCAGCTATACTCTCTGTCAGCATAACTGACTTTGTACCATCCAAACATTGATTCTGACTTACAAACACATGACCTGGATGTGAAGTAATATTGTTTTCTCGATTATTGAATATACCAAAAGTGCTACCAGCTGGTCCACTTACAGTCAATTGTCCCTCGTCTGTAACACCAAACTTAAATTTGTCTTCTCCAGATATTATTTTTTGGCCAAAATTATTTCCACTTTCACCCAATCTAATCAGATAGAGTGCATTCAGCAATGAATTGTCTTCAATCCCGCTGCATAAAAGAAGGGACAGACCTGATCCATGTTCTTTTAGGGATCCATTCACATTGAGCGGCAACACCAGAGTATTGGTTGCATCTAACATTTCTGCAAAAATACCATTTCTAAGATTTCCATAGCAACTGTCGTTTGTTAATAACATAAGATCATTTGTTCCGAATAAACAATCCGCGATGAAATAACCTTCTTCGTCAACATAGCGGGCGTTCTCGGCGCCGAAATGGCCTTTATGACATGAGCCTATCGATTTCATTTCCACGTGATTGCAGTCAAATCCAGAACGTATCATCAGTAGTTCTGTCGCAGATTCTTCTCCTTTCCCACTGTAAGCACATGATACAAAATACAGCGCAGTACATCCTCCATGGTAAGCATTGACATTGAAATCAAACTTCCGGTAACAACGTATTGGCCATTTGGATCTACATCGCCCATACATTACTCGAACAAAATCTATGAAAATTAAGAAAAAAAAGGCATTCAAATTGAGGATTTTTTAATAACTTACTAAAATCTAACACTATGTAAATTGACTGAAGATTGGGATATTTTTTCTAAAAATTATTACAAATATTTCTTTAACAATACAAAAGCAATGTAATACAGCTATGACAAAAGACGTCAAGGGAAATCGTTGTTTCAAATTCATTACCGTTCGCTAGTGTAAACATAGTTTTCTTTTCTTTTTTAACACATAAAAGCTTAACTGTCACGTGTATTTCAGCTTGAGAAAACGTTGCTTTATTATTCCCACACTTTCGAAGAATGTTCGGGGATATTGCGATTGTTTCCGTCTGTCACACTTCCTTATGACATTAACCCCTCCTTCATTTGGATTTAGGGATTTAATTTCTATATAGAATGGTAAGATACTACATGTAGATGCGGAATAAGGTTTTAGAATCTTGATTTTCTAAGCTTGAGGACCACAGGGGTCGAACTTCGAAAATTATGAATTTAATCTTGTGACTACGCATCATTTTTTCAATTTAAGCATTTTAATTCTTCAAATGATTTTCAAAACGTGGGGTCCACAGTGGTCGAATTGTGAAGTTAAGTTTGTGAACTTCTCCTTCATTCTTCAATATATGCATTCCGTTTCTTTACTGTATTCTCAAGCATACAACATATATAGTTGTACAATACAATTTTGGATTTCCAAATTTAGGGCCTATAGGGGGTCGAATTTCGAAAATTGTGAATTTATGCTTATGACATAAACTCCTCTCTCATTTTTAAATTTACGCATTTTATTTCTTTAAAGCATTGTCACACACCATATGTAGATGCACAATAAGGATTTCGATTTTCTAAACTTGGGGCCCAAAGGGGTTAAATTCCGAAAATGGTGAATTTAAGCTTGTGACCTAATCTTTTTTTCATTTTTCATTTGATTTAGTGATTTAATTTCTTAATAGAATGATTGCATATAACATCTAAAGGGTTTAAGATTTTTGACTTTGAGTAAGTGTACTCAAATGTACCAACTACTGCGGGGTTGTGGGGATCGCTTTCAATTCAGACAGTAGCTCTCTAGATCAGTTTGAATTTACTCAGGTCACACATATATCCTTTCCTAGTAACCAGATTTATGGGAGGGGGTAACTTATGAAGCTGAGAAACCTACTTTCAAACAAAGGAACTTACAAGATTTGTATCTTTTATATTGTCAACCGTTGCCTCGTATCTCTCTATCGTTAAATATATCAGAATTACCTGCGGAATTTTCTCCTTCCGTCTTTTCTTGGCACTTATTTAATTCATCCATATCGGGATTTCCAACGGCGGATTTTTCAGTTGAAACATTCCCGTTTTTGAGTTTTGTACTTTCATCTGTTTCATCGTCGACATTTGTGTCCGTTGTTACAGTAAGTGGAGATGAATTTTTGGTCTCATCAACTATATCTTTATCCTCGGCTCTATCATTTTTCACACTGAACACCTCTCGTTTATAGCCCTTAAGGATTGTTGGTGTACCATTCTAATTTGGTAAAATATAAAATAATTGTGAACAAAAAACCCATAAGGTGTAATCTTATTAAACCTGTTTGTATATTAAAAATACATATTAAAACAACTACAATGAAAAATTTCTTCCTCTGCCCAGTTTTATCTGAAGTAATTAATATTTTGAAAACAAGAGTGGACACACAAAAATGTCTCGCCTGTCGTGTATTTCTAATGAAAGTAAATGCTATCAGTTGGACATGCACACCTTACAATCCTTCCATACACCAAATATAGTAGACTATTGCATACAGTATTCGAAAAACAGGCAAAACACAAAAACTATAACCGCTGAACCATGAAAATGAGGTCAAGGTCAGATGACACCTGCCAGTTGGACATGTACAGCTTACAATCCTTCCATACACCAAATATAGTAGACCTATTGCATACAGTATTCGAAAAACAGGCCAAAACACAAAAACTTAACTATAACCATTGAACCATGAAAATGAGGTCATGGTCAGATGGCACCTGCCAGTTGGACATGTACACCTTACAATCCTTCCATACACCAAATATAGTAGACCTATTGCATACAGTATTCGAAAAACAGGCCAAAACACAAAAACTTAACTATAACCACTCAACCATGAAAATGAGGTCAAGGTCAAATGACACCTGCCAGTAGGATATGTACACCTTACAATCCTTCCATACACCAAATATAGTAGACATATTGCATACAGTATTCGAAAAACAGGCCAAAACACAAAAACTGAACTATAACCACTGAACCATGAAAATGAGGTCAAGGTCAGATGACATCTGCCAGTTGGACATGTAGACCTTACAATCCTTCCATACACCAAATATACTAGACCTATTGCTTATAGTATCTGAGATATGGACTTGACCACCAAAACTTAACCTTGTTCACTGATCCTTGAAATGGGGTCGAGGTCAATTGAAAACTGTCTGGCGGGGATGAGGACCTTGTAAGGTTATCCTATTACTCATAATAAGAGAGAAATTAACATTACAAAAAATCTTAATTATTTTTTCAAGTAGTCACTGAACCATGAAAATGAGGTCAAGGACAATGTACATATGACAGACGGAAACTTCGTAACATAAGGTATATATATACAAAGTATAAAGCGTCCAGGTCTTCCACCTTCTAAAATATAAAGCTTTTAAGAAGTTAGTTAACGCTGCCGCCGCCGCCGCCGCCGCCGCCGCCGCCGCCGCGGATCACTATCCCCATGTCGAGCTTTCTGCGACTTAAGTCGCAGGCTCGACAAAAAATCGTATTCCTCAGAGACTTAGCGTTTTTGTCGAATTTTCAATTGCTGAATTTAATTTCTTGAAAAGTTCTTTGAAATTTCGTAATTTCTTTATCGAAGATGATGAAGGTAAAAAAATCTAACTCAAATATGAAGTGCAAAATTGAATACGTCCAAGTTCCAATTTCGTCTACTTGTGACTTGTTATCAATTTCGTTTACTTATGACTTGTTATCAATTTCGTCTACTTATGACTTATCAGTTTCTCAGGCCCAGAAATGTTGACGACCCAGACAATAAAAAATGCAGATATTTCAATGCCACAATGACCCAACAACTGGTTTAGCCAAAGTTAAAAAAACAGCAAAGCATTACGGAGCTACTCTGTAGGTTTAACTGTTGAAATGAATCACCTGTTTCTGATCATTAAAAGTTTCGGACAAAATACGACATAACATTAGTTATTGTCATTCTACATTGATATTGATGGTTGCATACTGTCACGGGTGGGCAGGTTACTTTTTTGTCGGCGTATTTGTGCCGATTACCCTTGCAAAAACAAACCGTGTTCACGACAAGAATAAAACGTATCACAAAATACCGAAATAAATTTAAAATTACGAAATATATACATTTGTACCCTGTTCACGACAATTATAGTGTGGGACCAATACGCCTCTTTCCAGGATTCTCGATATCTGAATCCTGACTGATATTATTTCATTGTCCTTCACCTTATATAGCATCTATGTTACGACAATTACATTGCGAAAAACATAATTATCCTTCTTTTCTGATTGCAAAATACTGTAAACTTACACGTTTACGTGACGAACCAGATCCCATCACTGTCTCTCTTTGAATGTCGTTTCACATGGATCTGTTAATACTGAAAGTAATTAGTATAAATTCATGGCTTACAAGCGAATTTTTATTTCAATAAAAATGTATGAAACTGTTTTGAATTGAAAGTAAATTTTCAATCAACAAATATGCGTGTGCCCATAAAAACCCACTTTTGATGAGTTTTGCTGAAAAAAATATTAAACGATCAATCCGTTATATAAACAAAAACGTCATAAATTTCATATTCATTGACCCTAATCTTCTCATTGTCAATATCAATGGTATTAAAACGTATTTTAATAGTACGGATCGATCTTAATTATATATTACATGTATTAAATAGAAAATTATACTTCCAAATCAAAACAGTTAACTCAGAAACTCATTATTGGAATTTGATAACAATAAAAAAAAAAGATCATTATTTGTTAGTAACATTCGAGGTTAGTCATTGCTGTAATTACGTTTGTTATATAATTACTTGGCTACCAGTCAATACGAAATAACTCACTGGAGTAATTAATAAGTTTGAAAAACAAAAAATGGTAATATTAAAGATATATATGAGCACCTTTAATGTGTTTTCACCAGCCTTTTGATTTTTTAATACAATGTGATTTATAAATAGTGTTTTGCATATATAAATATGTAAAGAATAAATAAATTACAGAACCTTCTTACCTGTTCATAATGCGGTCATTTACTGGGTTGTTTACATTGGTTTCAATCAGGTATTTTAACGATTTCGGATCAGTTGTGATATAATTCCGTTTTGTCGCATAGTAATATTAATTTCTTCGGAGAAAAAAAAAAGAAAAATTGTTGCTATAAACCATTCGAATAATATCTTTATATCGATAACAAGTTCTGCCAATAAAAAAAATCCTTTACGACAATTTAGTCTCCCACCTTAATACCATGTATCATCAAACCGTGACAAGTAGTAGAATAGAATTACATAAACATCTTGGACTAATATCTTCGGAAAACGGTTCATGGAATGAACATGTTATTAAAATAATAGAAAAGGTATCTCCTAGATTAGCTATGTTACGAAAATTAAAATTTAAACTGAAACGAAAACATCTGGAAACAATATATTTCTCTTTTATCAGACCCATAATGGAATATGCCGACATAGTTTGGAACAATGTTCCTGAATACTTAAAAACAGGTCTAGAAAATTTACAACTAGAAGCTGCCCGCATTGTTACAGGGGGGACAAGAGTTACCTCAAGACAGTTGCTTTATGATGAAACGGGCTGGGACACTCTACAACAAAGACGAATCAAACACAAACTTATTAAATTCCACCAGATGGACACAAAAAATCTCCCGAGTACCTGTATTCAATAATTCCACCTCAAATGTATAATCTTCATGATCACAGGACAAGACAGTCTGATAACATTCAAAGTATTCGTTGTCGAACATCTTACTATCAGAATTCTTTTTTACCCTCAACAATCCAAGAATGGAATAATATTCCAATTGATATTCGTCGCAAATCATCATTGTATAGTTTTAAACATTTTTTGAATCGAAATTTAAATAAAAGCCCTGCGTATTTCAACTACGGAACTAGGAAAGATCAAATATATCTCTCTAGACTTCGATTGGAATGTAGTTTACTTAAAGATCATTTATTCCGTAAAAAATTGGCGGAATCACGGCTTTGCACCTGTGGTCAAAAACCGTTTCTATGTTGATACCTAATTATTCATAACATAAATATTTCTCGGGAGACGGATTTATATAAGCATCTAGTTGCTTGTTTCCGAATCCCATTCATCTTTAATATTGTGTGTATTGTGACATGTGCTTGATGTTTGAATAAAATATGTTTATACTAAACCGTAACAAATTCAAACCCTTTAAACGAAGGAAATGCAATATTTTTTAAAAGGGCAAAATATATGATTTTATATGTACTTATGTGGTTTGAAAAATAAGTTACGATAAGAACATTTTCCTCGACAGACTTTTGAAAAAAAAATGTACTAGTATTTGAAACATTTATACAAACATGCAAATGTAATGTAAAGGATAGTAAAAGGTTGGATGATTTTGGTACTGGAATGTCTTCACAGTGTCAATATAAGATATCAGTCTCACGCATTCATTATAAATATGAAAAAGAAAGATTTAGCAATGGTTCAAAGGTGTTTTAAATGATATCAGTATAAAACTATGTCAAATTACAAAAGTAAAAACCTAACATTACAGCCATTTTAATGCAAATATTTGTAGTGATAAAATCGGTGTCACATACTTAGAAACTAAATACCTAGAAAGAATTTCTACAAAAAGATGGAAGGGTTTTTTATTTTTCTATTTATCGTCGTATCGAGTAAAGCTTCAAACTTGTCCAGTACAATATGGACTGAACAACAAGCCAGCTCATTGAATCAGTTCATAGGAAAATATGGACAGGATATTGGGAAACTGAAAGATAGAATAGGTATTTATCGATTTTGTTTTTCTTACTTTTCCTCAGATGGAAAGTGTGGAGGGCGTCGCTGAAATCCTTTAATTGTACTACATAAAGGTTTCTGCTGTTGTAATATATTTCAGCGATCCTTTTGCAGGTATGCTAGAAGGTGTCCAAGAACAATTTGAAACACAGAATAGCAAGTTATACAAACTGATCTCAGCTCTGGTGTCAGAAAATAAACTCATGAAAGAAAGAAATGGTGTTCTTAATAAAACAATGACGTATTTATTGGTTGAAAATGAAACTATGAGGAAGAGAATAAACAGCTTAGAACTGGAGAGGTATAATACAAACTCTTCGTTACCAGTGCTACATTATAAAACTGGTCGACACGGTAAGTAGTTTATTTTGTTATGTGCCCGTATTTTGAGACTTTAAGATAATAATTTTTAACTTAATACCTTTTAGCATCAAGATATTCACAAAAACACACTTCAATAGAAATGATCGCGTTATTATCAAGGACACCTGTAGCATAAGTGAACAAAAGTAGTTACGATTCGGTATAGGTTATTTAGCCCTCACAATTTCAGAGTTCTTGAACCTATAGAAGGGCGATGTAATGTGCTATATCTAGGAATATCTACAGGTTGTTGGTAAGGGAAGTGTTTAGTTATCAATTTCAAAAGCAAGATTATAACATGATAAATTTAATTCTGTATTAATCCTACTTTCCTAAATATTAAATATAAAAGGAAAAAGAGTTGAAATATACATAGTCAATGTGAAACTTGTATCAAAGTAATATGAAATGTTGATTATCGCCCTTTGAACCTTTTATCGTTGTATATATTTTCTAGGATATTGCTCGTTCAGTGCTAGGATTAAAGCTGATGATATCGCCTATGTGGATAAACAAACTTTAATCTTTGACAGTCTCGATAATAATATTGGGAACTGCTACAACAATAAAACCGGTATATTCACTGCTCTTTCAGCAGGACAGTACTTCTTTTCATGGACAATTCAATCAATCAACGATGCTCAATGCAGGTTTCAGCTTGTTAAAAACGGAAAAAATATGGCAGCATCCATTAATATGCATCCTCGCGAATCTTTCAGTTCCTCAATCATTTTTTCCTTAGATTCTGGTGATCATGTATGGATCAGAGCTTCCGGGACAGCACATTTATATGGAAGCAAATTATCGTCATTTATGGGATTTATACTAACTACATAAATATTAATCGCCTTTCAAACAATACAATATGTTATTATACTTATTGATGCCATTAAATATATGTAATAACGTCTTGTTTGTTTAATTTTAACTAAGATCAAAGTTTTTCGCCCAACCAAAAATCAAATAAGTAATAAGATGTCTGTATTGCTTTCTTTTTAAAACAAGAAAAATTGTTCCAGTATTGCGCGGGCTAGTTCTCAGTTCGGAAACCCCATATTATTCATCTTCTTTTTGTTACTATTAACAACCCAATCATGTAATATGTAACAAATTGTCTGATGCAATTTTCTTTACTGTAACGGAGAAGACCTCGTAAGTTTATAACTTGTGTCTAATCCATTGTCACATTGTTACTTTTGACAATAAATATGTTTAAAGTATTAATATTAAACTTTAAAGTTACAATAAAGTTAATGCACAAGATAAGCATGTAGAAATTTCATTTCTGTTAAGAGATAATCGAAACTAAACATTGGGCACTGGCATGCAAATGATGGGTGTTGAATAGTAAACAACCTTTACAACATAAGAAGTAAACGAGGTCCAAACGTTTGGAAATAACTGTAGCGTGTGAGCAATGTTTACTTTAGAAACACACCTAATCATTATTTGAAATGTAACATGATACTCAACAGAAATCTCCACGTTTAGCTTTATTGATCCCAATATAAAAGTGGAAATAAATCATTATTTTGCTCTGTACATGCATTAGTAATGTTCGACAACTTTTACAGCAAGTATATCCCTTCTATGAGAAAAGGCACCTCTTTGATTACGCAAGTTAAACTGTTATGTATAGACCGTAGTTATCCGATGTTTTGCTCCCAGATTTTATGTGAACATAATTATAGATATAAACGGAACTTAAATACGTAAAATGGAAAAGCCAATACGTTACTTTACGCTCTGTTTTATCTGTCTGTTTTTGAATTGGAATGTTGTCTCCTTCGTATTTATCCGTCATCCATTTTTTTTCATGATACTAAAGTCGTACAATGAAAGGGAAGCCGATTGAAGAAATTTTCCAAAATTTATAATAATTGTTTTATTTAACGTCGTTTGAAACGGAAATATTGATTAAATAAATTAAATCCAGTAAGTGCATTCTTGCAAAATTTAAGTTTTGATAACGCGCTTTTGTTTCGTAACTCATAAAAAGTTTTATCAGTGTAGTTCATATTAAAACCGAAAAAATAGTGTTTGGTGATTTGACTTTCCTACAACGGCATGTATGTTTGTTTTAGAAGGAGAGTAGATCTAATTTTAAATTATTTGAAATCTACATGGAATGTTATTTAAATCCTATAAAATCGTTTTATTGTTGCATAATACTGTCATATATACCAGATACTGCAGTTGTATATTCGTCAAGGGATTATTATCTTTCGGAATCGTAGGAAAATAAATGTTTAGAAAAGAAATTAAAACAATAACAAAATATTTGATTTAAATTTATGAACATTTTACATTTAATTATCAAGGTGTTAAACGATAAATCCATTAATATTTGGCATCATATTGCATTTTAACAAAACATCTCCCGCCATCACGAAAAAAATTTTTGTACATCTTTCTATATTATACAGTTATTTAAGAGTATTGAGGGATATATCCATTTTATTTGTCCCGAGACACTGACTATTTTCCGGACGCGTAGCGGTCACTATTTACCGGTTATTAGTTTTGGAAACTAATCACCGCAGTAAACAAATAGTAAAATTATTATCTCGATTTTTATATAGAAAAAACATACTGAGGTATAATAATATACACCTATTTACTGGCTATGAGGAAAATAGCAAGTTATTGTCCCCCGAGACACCAACTATTTCCCGAGGGGGACACTGCACTTACTATTGTTAGAATAGCCAGTAAATAGGTGTTCATTGTACCGAAGCCATCCAAAGTATAAAATTCGCGGAAAAAGTGCGTTACTTTAGAACTTTTGTCCCTAGGGAAATCATTCTAAATCAAAAATTGTAATTTTTAGCAAACGAAAAATAAAAAATCCTTCAGTATTTACATTACAAAGCGATTTTTAATTTTAATGGTAGTTTTTCAAATGTTAGAACTTGACTTGCAGCTTAAGCTCAAGGGGCTTTAATCTCTGTTTATAGACGAATTCGAAATTTATCCATACCTATTGATATTAAATTTAAATTATTTGATTCAGTTGTTGAACCGATTTTACTTTATGGGGCAGAAGTTTGGGGGTTTGAAATTATACTGAACTAGAGAGAATTCATTTACAATTTTACTGAAATTGAGAAAATCAACACCGAATTTCATGGTATACGGCGACCTTGGGCGTTATCCACTGTGTATTAATGTTAAATTGAGAATGATATCATTTTGTTAAAGGAAAATAAATTAAGTAGCTTATTATATAAGTTAATGCTAATGCTGCATAATTCTGGACAATATGAATATAAATGGATTAAATTTGTTAAAACTGTTTTTGATGAAACTGGTTTAAGATATATATTTGATATGCAAGGATCTTTTGCACTTCCATTATATAAGCCACTGATTAAAAATCAGCTACAAGATTCTTTTAGGTGGTTCTCAGATATTGAAAATTCATCGAGGGGGAGAGCTTTATTCTACCTTTTTGGAATGGAAAGATATTTGTTAAAACTTTCTCGTGTTTGGATAGCAAAATTAAGAACATGAAATTTAAAATAAATTTTGTATTCTCATTTTAAGGTGCAAAAAAAAGAACCATCCCTTGGGATTATGGCCGTTCTGAATACATATTGAAGTGAAATGTAAAGTAAGATTTTATCTATATTAAAACACATCAAGCCTATGATGAAAACAACCTTCCAAGAAGTTTATTAGAAAGACAAACCTAATCAATAAAACTGATAACAAAAAAAACACTGTAATTACATCATCCTTATGAGCCAGTTTTTCAAAAGTTAACCACATTGTTTAAATTGCAAATTTTGGATTATTTGTTAGACCTGAAGAACTCATAATCTGAAAAAGGCTTAATGTATCTGTACAGAGTAATAAGAAAATACTAAAATTGAAATTTTTTCTTTGTTTTTTCTCTAACAAGTGGTTCTTGATATTTAAATGATAACGTCTAAAAACGTAATATATCTTCCGAAATTTTAAGTTTAAATTGAAGAAATGGACTTACTTGACTGTCTGAATTGTAATCTAATATCAAAAACTAGACATAGTAACCTTTATTTTTGCAAAGCAATCTTAATTACTCAGACATGTAATAAAATATGAAATGAAACCTATTACAAAAACAAATAATTCTTTTTAACTCATAATGCGACATTATCTTGTTACCAGTCGTAATTATACGTCTCCCATTTTCATTGTTTTGTGTGTTTAATACACAATCTACCATACTCCTGTTACATACCTTTATATATGAATGTTTAGTTTGAACCCTGGTCTTTGTGCATGGTAAGTGAATGTAACAATGTTGACACCCTGACCAAGCTGAAAAATGAACCCAACTGGCAAATCACGACCAGTTTCCATATTATAGATAATAAACATGCAGTAGTGACTGAAATTGGAATGATATGAATGCATGTAACTTCTAAACAGTTCTTGAGATTTTCACGACCATATTTCATAATATAGTCTAACCTTCTCTAGTATTATTGAACTTTTGATTATTTTTCAATCTTGAATACTATCCGTCTACATTATCACCTAAAACTAGATGGGGGAGTCTGAAACGACAGCCAGCCCCACACTCCTCATCCGTGTACACTACTTTCATAATCATATGTTTGAATAATTGGCTCCAATTTTTGAAAATCAAAATTCTAAACCTTACTGCACATCTACAGTGTACATACATGAAATGAAAATGAAAGAAGAGTATAGGTCACAAGCTTAAATTCATAACTTCAAATTTCCACGCCCGTGGGCCCTTAGTTTTTAAAACTGTATATAGTGTATGATAAAAGAATATAGAAATAAAATGCAGAAAATGAAAATGAAAGAGGAGTTTAGGTCACAAGCTTAAATTCATAAATTCAAAATTCGACCCCTTTTGACCTTAAGTTTTGAAAATCAAAATTCTATAACAGGTAAAATTTGCTGCCAAAATGAAAAAAATTCGCCTTCATATCTAGCAGGCAGCATAAAACTAAACCGATTCTAACAAGAAGTACTCAGATGCTGTCATAAACATGCCCCAAGTTTCTAATGGTCTAATATATTTGATGAGTCTGGAGAACATGCTTTTCTGTACGCTATTGGGAATTCCATGGAGTCAAACTGTGTTCGGCTTTTGGTGGATTTTTTTTCTAATTTTTGTATTCATTTAAATTTTTACTACAATCCAAATAGAAAAATGAAAAAAAAATTATCCCTTAATTGTATTTCAGTTTCCAATATATATAGTTGATGTAATGATAAACCAACTTCTATGGTAATTTGCATGTTATTCAACTGGTATACGCGTGATATTTTAGATTTCAGAAACATATCTTTGTGCGGGTCCTCTGTTTATTTTGTGTTTATCAATAACATTTCATTTGACCATTATATCTTTGCTTTCGTATGTAAGTGAAATATACACCTGAACGAACAGGTATAACAAAAATGTCTACTGTTTTACTCCTCATTAATCGATTTTGCCAAATTTGATTCGAATTGTCCCGTTTTATTTAAAAACATTGTAAATTTGACTTAGCAAAAATTGTTGTCATACTTTTCTTATTTTCTTTGTACAGCCGCTAGTAAAGTCATCGAATGGTTTTCAATTGAACATAAATATACATTTATAAACGCATGTTACCTCAGTTATACATGTAGTATACATGTATATATAAGCTACATCCACTATGAATTTCATTTTATAGTGAATATGTTTGATAAGTAACGCAGATAACTGTTTGTAAACGTGGGGCAAATGCATGGAACTATGACTAAACTGATACATTGGTGAACGATTTGAATCAAATTTGGCAAATATGAATTGTCTTGTTTCCTAAGTTATGGCTCATGCAATGCCCTGTATATTTGTCAAGGTAGTTAAAACTGAAATTCACAGTTTTGCAACATACCTATACCTTAACATATTGTAAAAATAAAAAATAAAAAAACTTCTTCACAATTATTAGCTTTCTCTATTCATGAAATTTATATAACACAGTTTCTTTGCTTCTCTCATGATTTTAATTTTATACAGCCTTTGGTTGAAGGTGGTATGCCAGATTACCGTTCGAAGGAAAATTATCATCCGACATGTAGTACCTTTCTAAACCCAACTTTCAAATTTCATAATACTGATATCATATTAAATAATTTTTTTCTTGGAGGCAACCAATACACATTGTTGTTTATTGTAAATTTCATACCAAGATAGATATCTCCTAACTCATTATATCTTAGAAAATATTACTTTAGTTTATATAGGTCACTGTTGAACCAAAAAAATCTTTGTAGTTATATAAACTGTTGTCACGTGCAATTTAAGTAAATATGAACGGCTTAATCTTGGCTAAATATGATTACAGCTGCGCCTAATGTCAAATCTAATCTTGAAACAAGATGTAAAGTCGAAATAAAATCGTTCAATGGAGTTCTAAAGCACACGATACAGACTGTCGACGTGGGGTAAACAATATGAAGCAGCTAACTAAGTACAAGAAATCAATAGTTTGTTTTGCTATTTGAAATAATTTTATAAAATACACAGAAAACATTTTACACTGACCAAGAAAATACGGAATCTTAGACATATAATCTCAGTTAAAGTCAGTCGAACTGCTCCACTAATCAGTATGACTGGTGTGTTTTTTTTTGTTTTGTTCCAGGAACCAAAAGCTGACCTAAGATTATTGAACAGTAGTCAACTAAATTTGGTTCCAATCAAAATTCAATATAGTTATCGGTGCCTATAATATGTTATTATTTGCTAGTGATACTTTTTGCCAGTTAAATGTAGCTATTTTGTTACAGAATACTGAAAACAAAATGTAATGAGAAATTATACAACACCTGTAAAAACTAAGAATAAATCCAGGTGAAACAGAAAATCAGTTTCGATTACGGACCCCGATGTACTGTACAATAAAGACGACCCGGTTGTGGTTACATCTTTTAAAGTACAAGAGGTGCTCACTTATTCCTCTCCCCAGACATCATTACTTAAATAAGTAAAATATAAAGTAATTCGAAAAGACCATCTCTTCCATCCCTTCACCAGGATACCAATCGTCATTGATATAATTCCAGTACATTGCATAATATCTTATTAAATGTGTATCCAATACCATTCCTATTCTCTAATGGATAATTTGACCTTTGACTGAATGAAGAATTTCTTCAGTCACTGTGAAACTTCGTCACTTCGTTCTGATAGTCTATTCATGTTCTATGTTTTTTCTATGTATATGGATCTTGAAATTCGATCTCGTGACCGAACAACACATTATTTCACGAGTGCGCGTCATGAGTTGACATAGATTTTTGGTGTTTCTTGATTAGTAATTCTTTTTCATTTCCTTTTATTACATTGTCACATGAAAAGATTTGATAAGAAAATATTGTGGATTCTTGTCAACTTTTGTATATAGTAACGTTGCTATGGACGTCTACTGTTAGTTCATCTTACAACGTTTTTCACACGTCTCAGTGTATTAATCTAATTTATTTTGCTGTAACTTTTGGTATTTGTATCCTGTTTCGATTTGTCACTCTCTGAACCCTCGATTTTTCCTTTTTCAATTTCTTAGGATTTCTTCTGTCGCTTTTTAGCGAATGTTTACAATATAAGAATATCAACAACGTCAGCAATTATACAGATCATAGAGGTCTATTATTGAAGGTGTAACAGTACATTGTTCAATAAATGATGACCTTTGATTTCCTACACATTATGTACTTCAGCTGTTAATACACTTTAACAGACGGTAGTACCAGGGAAATCAAACTCTCAATGACATACTATTCCAAATACGTACAAATGAGTTGCATATTTACTACTAAATGATCACCACTTAAGACAGAAGTGTTATAAAGATAGATTTAGAACATAAATTTACAGTAGACGAACGAGTAGCGGCGTGACATTATTTTTAATGATCTAGCATTTGATAAATATATTACAAGGAAGAAATAAAGTTACCATGTTTACAAGGATACTACAGACTGATATGTTTCTGTCATCAGTTGTAGTGGAAAGAAATACTGGCTGTAAACATCCAACAATATAATGGGGGGGGGGGCATTTTTTCCCGGCATACATGTACATGCGCTCCAACTTAAAAAAACATGATTTGATTCCAAGTGATGTTAAATCCTTTTCACAAGATGTTTAAACTTTTATTCGTCAAATTTGGCATTCTAGCTTTTATTTCGAATTCCTCTGCATTAAAATCAAATAGTTACATAATTAAAAAAGGATGAATAATTTCTTTCCTATAAGTTTCAAAGACATTTCAAGTTTTCGTTAATATACATCAATCTATTCAAATTATAAGAAATTATAAAAAACGGAATTAAGTGAACCATTACGATGCAATCGATTACTGACATAACAAAAATAATGAAACTACGAAGCAAAGGACCAGAACAAGACCAATTAGATGTCTGAACCTGCGTCGCATGCAAATAAGAGAATTTTTAGCATCCACTGTTCTCAGTTTCCATAAGACTTAAAGTTATCTTCCGTTGTAAGATTCTTCTTTGATATGGTAGATTATTCTATATATTGATCTAATTAACAAAAAATAATTTTTATTTTATTTCTCGAGAGAAAAGGCATTTTGGTCAGGTGGTTGTTTCTATGACACAATTCCCGTTTGAATTTTTTGTTTGAGTGATTGCAATTGTCTCTTTGGCACATTTCTTTTATTGTTTTCTGTCGTGTTGTCCATGTTTTTGTCTTGTCTTATACAGTTGTGACTATGGAATTGCGGTTTCCCTATTTCTCTTTTCAATTGTAACTAATACATGTAATAATGGTTTTAACTCAATTGATTTAAATTATTTGTACATGTGTTCAATGTGTTTAGTGTAAAATTTCATAAATGAAAGGTCAAAGGTGTAGGAGTTTCAACAAGTGATAAATTTGAGAATTTTTCTAAAATCACTCCAAAAGCTGAGGTGTACATCTACAATGTGTTCAAAATAAGTGTGCAAAATTTCAAAAGTGCCGAATTTATGGTGTTGGAGTTTCGTATTACACAAAGTAGGCACCCTTTTCTGTGACGGACAGACCGTCGGATGGGCGGAGTAACCCGACTCTAAGACCTGCTTCCGCCTTCGACAACGCAGGTGATAAAGGGTGCAAGTGGAATAATCCGGCGAAGTGTCGATTTCATCAATACGTAAAATTTAACTGAAAATATCTGAACTAATTAAAGTTAGGATTATTAAGAGGAACATCATCTACTATTATATACCGAAAAAACGAAATGAAAAGACTGGATTAATTTCTTTTCTTTTTTCTGTGGCAGACCCCGTAAAAACTAAAATAGCTTAATACAACAAGAGTGGACACACTACATGTCTTGCCTGAGTATGCACATGGACACAGAATAATGATTGTCTGATACCTGACATTTTGCAAGTCAAAGGAAAATGTGTTAAAAGAAATTGATGTCAAGGTCAAAAGGCAGATGTCATACCGATATGTATCTACTAAGAACTATCTATTAACCAAATATGGTGGGTCTAGGTATTAAAGTTGCTTAAAAAGGGACTTAATCAAGAAATTTGGATGAAAGTCACTCAAGCATGAAATTGATGTCAAGGTCCAGAGACAAGTGTGAGACTGGCATGTACCCATCAAGAACTATCGTTAGACAAAATACAGTGGGTATAGGTGTTACAGTTTCTGAGAAATGGACTTAACCACGAAAAAGTGACAAAGTCATTCAAGCATGAAATTGAGGTCAAGGTCCCAAACCAGGTATCAGACTGACATGTACCCATCAAGAACTATCTATAGACCAAATATGGATGGCCTAGGTATTACAGTTGCTGAGAAATTGATTTAACCACAAAACTTGGATGCAGATTTTAAATTCAAGTCAGTGAACCATGAAAATGAAGTCAGGGCCACAAGACAAGTATACTGTGGCAAACCTTATACGATAAGCTACCTTGTGGACCATAAATTTTAATTGTAGGTATTACATGTGCAAAGTTATTAAAGTTTTACAAAAGTTTACGCCACCGCCGACGCCGGAAAGTAATACCTATATCTCGCTTCCGTGACTTTTCGTCGCAGGAGAGACAAAAACCAGAACAGATCGCCTAAAAACTGTAGAGTTTGTCAATATTCAATAAAACTGATACCGAATGCCGATCAATTAACGCCATCCAATCGATAGACATTCAAACATAAAAGAGTGCAAAACACAAACCCAGTGGGGGAAGAGGGAGGGGGTTTAAACTGGTTTATGGGCACCCAAACCTCCCACTCCCACTTATCTGTCCTGACCCTCTGGTATATTAAAAATCTATAGAATCAATACAGTATGCTTACCAACAAGGTGACCGTTAGCTAGAAATGTTAAAATTGGTTGGATAGTTTATAATTTAAAAACCATGTCCAAAATGTACTGTAATACAAGAATTCAGATCGCTTGCTAAGAAAAAAAACTTGTCCTAAAGACTCAATACGTTGACGGCTAGAAAATCCAGTGTACTAATTACATAGGCTCAGAGTACTTCTTATTGAAAGATCACTGTGGTTTTTTTTACAAAACAAACCTCTTCTTGAACTTAAATTAAATATGCATACCTTTTCACACTATATTTACACGATAGAAGATTAGATCACGCCGAACAGATTTTACTTTATCATGGGAAGAGTTATACAAGGTAGAGAAATCGATATCTGGCGCCATACCAGATCGGCTAAAAAACAAAAGTTTTCCTGGGAATTGTGTTAAAAACTGCCTGCCAATGCATTTTGTAATATATATTATATAAAACGAAGTATTTAAATAGAACAATAAAACTGATAACTGATTCCAATCAATAAACGCCATCCAATCGACAGAAATCCAGACAAAAAATAACTTAAAAGAGCACAAAACACAAACATCCGAACAAAAGAGAGTCAGGATAGTCTGACTTGGTACAGACGCTGCATAGTGGGGGTAAGGGGTTAAACCGTTTTTATGGCACCCAAACCTCACGCTTATCTGTCCTGACCTTCTGGTTTATAAAAAAAACTATAAAAGCCAATAGAGTATGATTACCAACAAGGTGACCGTAAGCTAGAAATGTTAAAATTGGTTGAACATTTTATGATTTAAAAACCAGGTTCCAATTGTCCTGCATTACAGAAATTCCGATCGCTTGTTAAGAAAAAAAACTTGTCCTCAAGACTCAACAAATACATTGACGGCTAGAAATTCCATTGTACTTATAATATAGACTCACGGTACTTCTTATTGAAAGATTACTGTGGTTTTTGACAAAACAAACCTTTTCTTGAACTTATATTAAATATGCATACCTTTTCACGATATATCTACATGTTAGAGGATTAGATCACGCCGATCATGCGAAGGGTTATACAAGGTAGAGAAATCGACATCTGGCACCATACCAGAACGAAAGAAAAACAGAAGCTTTCCTGGGAATTGTGTTAAAGACTTGTCTGCCAACGCATGTTGTAAAATATATCATATTAAAGAACGTTTTTAAATAAGAAAATACAAACAAGGCACATCAGTGTTAGAGCAAAAATGTTATAAGCCTTTAAAAAGTTATAGATTTTCCTGATATACAATGAGGATGCCACAAAACTGAGAGAAATACAAAGTTTTAAAGTGAATATTTATAAAGACACTATTAAATTTTAACAAAAAAAGTAGATTATATATCTTTACCAAATCTCTGTTTCAGATGAAATTTCAATGACCTTTGACCTTTTAGCAACCGACATGTATCTCAGGTAACAATCATGTATAATTTACCTAAATTTTATTTACAAGTAGTTAAACAAACGAAAAAGTGAATAATACGAAAAGTCAACAATGACATACTGGTAATCCAATTAAGGCCATCCAAACGACAGAACCCAAGAAAGAAAAAAAACATAACACATAAGACAATAAAAAAACAAACAAGAAATATTTTGACTTGGTACAGACCGTGAACAGTGTGTAAGTTTACGGGTACCCAAACCTAACGCTTATTGGACCGACAAAATTATTTTAACTATTATTTGCGCATATCCAAAGTCATGTATATTATCGTCTATTTAAATTTTTTTGTTTCTCAACCTGTTATTTGACGATTGGATGTAGTATTGTTTCCAATGACTTCATAATAAACTTGGTTATCTTTTTCAATGGAGATCGTGTAGTGACCACTATAGATGTCTATGTTTGGTCTGTTCAGTTCTGAGATAGGATGTTGTTTTCAATGGTTTCAGTGGGTACCCCCGATTTTTAGCAAAAATTTATCCCCTCTTTTTGAGCCTGATTTTTCGGAATGAAAAGCCATGGGAACGTACCATTTTCGTTGCATTAAATTAATCGGATACATTTCCACTTAATTGAGGTGCTGTTATTTTTCAAGAAATTAATTTTTATTTTTATGAAATTTTCTTTGATATCTTGGTACCCCCATATGGAGATTAACATAGAAACCGAATTGGTACTTTGCATTCTAATTGTTGTTACAACGATATTGAACGGAATTCCAAGATGGCTGACAGCACAAGAGTTAGATAACATTGACCCTTAAATACAGGCGTTTTTTACGTTTCATAATTGTGTCTGTTGATACCAATTTGTCAACTTGAATGGCAAATTAAATATAGGTGCGTCATACAGGCTCTTGGGAGCATCTTCTAGTATAAATGTTGACACGCCTTTACATGATAATATGCACCTGTTAGCTTGATAATGTGCAATTATGTAATACATGTGAATAAAACTACAGACGGATATTCTGGTTACACAAGTTTAATATTTTACATGCGGATAAAGAACATGCGTTTATTGTGAAGTCTCCTGTATAATTTAGTAAATCATGTTAGGAAGATTATCTATTTAATAAATGTACGTTTTTCAAGAATAATTGGCCATTACATTATTTTTTGTATATATCAGAGTGAATATTCCGAAATTAAATCTGGATTTGAAGAACCAATAAAAACATTTTGCATTTCTAGTAATGAACTTGCAGTATTTATATCTAATTCACAGTAGCTTCTGTAGTTTCACGACAGCTTACCTGGCGGAAATTTGTAAATGAAGATACACGTACATGTATTATACTTAATATTTACTGATATCTGAGAACAACATTTGTACCTGTTGTATTAAGTAAGTTTAAAAAAAAAGGACAAATATACCTAAGGAGCAATAAAAAAACGTAATCCATTGGACAGACAAACCCGGGAAGACAAATGAACAACCACAAGCACAACAAATAAACACAGAAAACTAAAAAACAATGAACAGCACGAACTCCTATAAAGACCAGAAGTGAACCCAGGTGCTCCGGAAGGGTAAGCAGTTCCTGCTCCGTATACGGCACCCGTCGTGAAGTTCAACAAAGTCAATCGGGGGAAGTCACAAATCGGTGGAGGCACATGAAAGGTTTCGACAGTGGGAACAGGTCCAACATCATCTTAGATATTGGAACACTGTAATGGTCAATCAATTCGTGATGACGACCGTAAAATGTCCTAAGTGATGACATCAACTTATCCCTGATAAAACCCTGGTTAAGAAGCTTTTGTGACAGCAGTAATCCTCTTCATCGAAAGTCAGGGTAACTCACGCATGCCCTTGAAAATCGGATAAGCTGGGAAACGTAGACGCCATATGCAGGCGATGCTGGTATATTGCTTCTCAAGAAGGGAAAATTAACAAAAGGAAAATTGAAGTCATCACGTTTGTCATAAATTTTTGTCTTCAAACGTCCCTCATAATCTACAAAAAAATGTATTTCAAGAAACAAATCCAAATATGACGCGGATATTGGTGTATCTGTAGTATCCTTAATTTCAAGCTCACTGGGGTAGATAAGATGTAGAAAGTCTTGGAATTTGTCGTTATTTAACGAAAACACATCATCTATATAACGAAAAGTGAAATTAAAGGATTGGGCTAGTTTCTTTTTGTTTTCACATAGTAACCCTTGAATGAAGTCCGCTTCATATGAGTACAGAAACAGATCGGCGAGGAGAAGAGCACAGTTGGTTCCGATTGGAATGCCGATTGTTTGTTGAAAAATTAGACTGCCAAATTCAACGAATATGTTGTTATGAGAAAATCTAACATGTTTGTAATTTCATCTTCGATTGACCTGTTGTATTAAGTAAGTTTAAAAAAAAAGGACAATACTTTTTGTCAGAATCAGAGTGGTTCTTCACGAAATAAGCCTTTTCTCTACCTAGAACAAGAAATTTATACCTGCGTGTCCCATTTTTCTTGAAAAAAACATTGATGAACTAGTTGCTTTACGCGATCTTTTAATTGAGAATGTGGTATGCTAGTGTAGAGTGTAGAGAAGTCAAATGTTTTTATGCTGTTGCATGTAGCCAAAGATTAAAACATAAAAAAGAAACAAAATAATTCAAATTAAATCGGGTAATGAACCAGAACGTCGTTCATTCCTGCAAATTAATTTTGCTAACAAAGGCCTAGGTGCCATTAGCCTTGGCAATATCTTGCGCAACAAAAACGTAACATCTGAAGTTCCACCTTATTTTTAAGACCAGTCAATTCCACTCATATCTATGCCTATCTGGTATTAGGTAAGGACAAGGCTTACTTTGTAAAACAAAATGTTGTTAACATGCTAGAATTTCTCATCGACAACATCTTTGTTGAGTTTGGAGGACATCTTTTTCAGCAAACGATCAGCATCCCAAAGGGAACAAACTATGCGCCGCTTTTGGTCGACATGTTTTTGTTTTCCTGTGAAGATAAATTTTTACAATGGCTAATTAATCGAAAAGGAAAGAAACTAGCCCAGTCCTTTAATTTCAGTTTCCGCTATATAGCAGATGTTTTGTCACTTAATTATCCTTACTTTAAGGATTACCTACATCGAACTTGAAATTAAAGAGAACACAGACACAGTGACTTAATTCTGCTTCATATCTAGATTTGTAATTGTACATAGATAATAATGGGTGGTTGAAATCAAAACTTTATGAAAAAGTGGTGATTTCAATTTTCCGATTGTGAACTTCCCCTTTCTTACCAGTAACATACCAAGGTCTCCCGCCTATGGTGTGTATATTTCACAGTTGAATCGTTACTGCCGCGTATGTGATTTATACGGCGAATTTTCCGGCAGCGCTAGTTTGCTGTCACATAAATTTCTACGACAGGGTTCAGTCTATGTTAATTTCTTCACTCCAAAAGTTTCACGGTCGTCATCATCACGAATTGATTCGTTACTGCCACGTATGTGATTTATACGGCGAATTTTCCGGCAGCGCTAGATGGCTGTCGCATAAATTTCTACGACAGGGTACAGTCTATATTAATTTCGTCACTCCAAAAGTTTCACGGTCGTCATCATCACTAATTGATTGGCCGATACGAAGTTTTTATCTCGCGTGTGAGGCTAGATATCTTCAGTTAGATTTCACGTACTGCTGGCATTGACACCCCACCGGACTTGACACTTTACTGGCAATGTGATGGGTGTCGTTTACGGAGAAGGACATTCTTACCCTTCCAGAGCACCTGATGTCACTCCCGGTTTTTTACGGGAGTTTCACATTGCTAGTGCTTTAATTTCTGTGCTGTCTTGTTCTAGTTTACCGAGGTATAATAAACATAAAATATAACCTTGGTTTTATTTTACTATTTTTTTTACCGGTGATTAGTTTTGGAAACTAATCACCGGTAAAAAAAAATAGTAAAATTAATGTCTTGATTTTTATATAGAAAAAACATACTCAGGTATAATAAACATAAAATATAACCTTAGGTAACCTCCCTTTAACAAGATAAAAATTCATACTATTCACCTTTATGTAGACAAAATGTCATATGGAATTTTGTCCTTCTGTGGACATTTTATCGTAGACGGGGGCCAATGTTTCATACTACATAATAATGAAATTTTGCTTCACAATTTCAAATTAAATTCTAAAGCAATAAAAAGCAGTGTGAGTTCAACGACAAAGTTGCTAAATACTTGTCTTCGACAAAATATGCAGTGAAATCTAAAAAATAACATCACGATTTGAATTTGTTTGATAAGATCCAGAATGATATTACATCCAGAAATGGAATTGTTAAAATTGGTGATAAACACGACTGGGATACTGTTACATTGCACTCAGTACGAGAGTAATCCACTTGCTGATGAAAGTGATGTCGAACGTCGTATTCGTCAAGCGTAAGTGGAAAGTATCCCAATCTAGGGAACAGCCAGAATATTTTAACGATAAACAGCTTCTTCATGAGTCCGACCAGTCATATGGACAACATATTTAATGCGGACTTTGAGTTTGGAGGACATCTTTTTCAGCAAACGATCAGCATCCCAAAGGGAACAAACTATGCGCCGCTTTTGGTCGACATGTTTTTGTTTTCCTGTGAAGATAAATTTTTACAATGGCTAATTAATCGAAAAGGAAAGAAACTAGCCCAGTCCTTTAATTTCAGTTTCCGCTATATAGCAGATGTTTTGTCACTTAATAATCCTTACTTTAAGGATTACCTACATCGAACTTGAAATTAAAGAGAACACAGAAACAGTAACTTAATTCTGCTTCATATCTAGATTTGTAATTGTACATAGATAATAATGGGTGGTTGAAATCAAAACTTTATGAAAAAGTGGTGATTTCAATTTTCCGATTGTGAACTTCCCCTTCTTACGAGTAACTTAGATTAACGACCTGGCCTCTAATATCTTTATATGCTGGATTCTTTTTTTATGAATTGTCATATGTTAAAATTGAAAATAATTTCTTTTCTCTTAAATCAGATTGAAATTTTTGTAGAATCAAGCAAAATTGACATCTACCGAAACGGTAACAAGGTTATTATTGCAAAAACTAATACAAATTTATGTCCAGTCAAATATTTGAAAATGTTGATATTAATTATCCCGTACAGTTTTTCTAATTTTTTTATATTACTAATGTATATTATCCAGTTAATTTGGTATGAAAAGAATAAATTAAATAAAATGTTTCCTAAATTAAATGATAAAAAAAATTACATACAACATTTGCAAAGTAAACATGTATTTGAACTTAAACTTGTTTGTACAACATATCTTAAGTTATTTTTGAAATCTGGCGAAGTTTTTATTTATTTTTTATTTTACAAATATACTGTACATTAATTTATATCTTCATAGTACATCTTTTACTTGAGCAATTGTTTGGTTATTATGTACCCATGACTTGATGTCTTTTGTTTTAAAGAAGCTATAAAATATTGTATTGTAATGTTTATTTTACTTACAACTTTATTATTATCATATCAATTTGATATAGTTATTTAGGTAAAAATAACATGAACAGTTTATTGATTTTTAATTAATTTAAAATATAATTTCACAGTTTTGTCATTAAGGTTGAATAAATGTCCCATTAAAAAAACATATGCAAATAAATATTTTGAATTTATGAAAAAGGTTCAATGTCGACCGTATTACACCGGTTTTCTTTATCGTACTTGTTTATTTAAAATCAAATTAATATTAAATATTTCACTACTTTTCATATCCGACATAAAATTCAATTAATTCGATTCGTTATTTTCAGTTCCTATCTTACAAACACAGTTTTTAGAAATCGCACGATCAGAAATCGTGTAACGTGCATCTTCTACTAGCGTACAACGTGTGCATCGTGTGCTTGTATCGTGCGAATCGCGATCGTGTACGTGTAACGTGCTAATCGCGTGCGTTCAACGTGTGAAACTAGAAGCTGTGCGATTGTCTTAGGAAGGCAACACGACTTCGTGAAGCCCTCGCAATGCCGTCGGGTAGCCATCGTATTATGACATTAAGATGGGACCACGGTGTCGGCGAAGACAGCCGAATTTGAGTAACTCAAGCTTTTCAATTCAATATTTTATTAAAGTCTCATCTCTCAACAATTATAATACAGATAAAATCAATATTACATAAAATGAGAGCCACTCTGTACAGAATTATAAGAGACTATAATGATAAACAGAATAATCATAGCAATTAAATACATGCAATAACAACATTATTTACAATATAAAATATTTTTACGCCTATTTAAAATTAAATAACAGGTTTTGGCACATAAACGTATCATATTTTCATCGGAGAATAAAAACACCAATTTCTGTGTATCATTTAAGAGCATAAAATCTTCATGAAAACTTTCAGCATTTAAAAATAAATCGTTTCTAAAATCATCATACATAGGACATTTTATTAAAACGTGTGCCTCATTTTCAATACAATCCTTACAAAAGTTACAAAGCCTATCAACCAGTTTTATATTTTCGTAACGCCCAGTTTCAATACGTAATGGGGTTACCCCACACCTAAATTTAGCAAACGCACTCCTGTAATTAAACGGTAGAGGTATTTTACAATACTGCTCAGGTTAGAAACAATGCTTGAATAGTCTATAAGTCCGTAATTTATTTCCACCTCTTCCAGATTTAGATCTTTCAAAATGAAGACTAATGAACAATATGGTTTTCAAATAATTTGGACATAACACTTTTAACAACAAAATCAGTGTGAACACAATCAGAAATCGAACAAAAATGACTTAAACTTAGCTCACATAAGGTTTTTTTCACATTAAAATTCCAGTTTTTGACACATTTATGCTTGCTACTCATATCATCAGCCCACTTAAAAACTTTTCTATTCAGACGATTTGAACTCATATTGTTGAATCGACACCATAAGCGAATCACACTTTTCCATTGCTTATTATAAATAGGGATTAAACCCATTTCTGCTGTGACTGCCACATTTGGTGTATATTTCCCTACTCCAAGGAAAAACCTACAAGCTCTATTCTGTATAGCATTTATACATGAATATTTTCTTGTGCCCCAAATACCTGCACCATATTCAACAATTGGACAAACAAAGCTCTCATATAATTTTACAAACACATCGTAACAAACACCACCTAAAATCTTACACTTGGCAATTACCAGGCCTAAAGCTCTGTTTGCTGAAGCTGCAACAGCTTTTGCAGTTACGTTATAGTCTAAGTACTCGTTTAAAACAAGACCAAGATAAGTGTAGTTGCTAGAGTATTCAATAATTTTATCATTACATTTAAATACTGTATCAGACTTAGAAATAGAAGGAGGTCTAAAATGTACAATGTTGCTCTTGTCTGCATTAATTGTCATACAGTTGTCCTCACACCAAGTACCTAATGCATTCAGTAAAATTTGTAGTTCTTTATCATCATTTGCTATGATAACAACATCATCAGCATATAACAATATACATAATTTATCATCCCCAATATCTATACCACAGTCAAATGACTTCAGGAATGTAACCAAATCATTGATGTACAAATTAAACAAGACAGGAGACAATGGACAACCCTGTTTAAGACCACTATTTACATCAAACCAGTCTGTAAAATGCCCATTTATCCTGACAGAACATAAAACATTTTTATAAATCGACTTTACAGCAGTACAAAAATTCTCAGCAACACAAATTTTACTTAGTTTAGACCATAATCTATCTCTATGAATCGTATCGTAAGCCTTCTTAAAATCAATAAAGGCGCAAAAAGTAGATTTGCGCAATTTTTTCCTAACATCAATTACATTAGTCAACGTGGAGAGTTGATCAATAGTACTACGTTGTTGACGGAAACCATTTTGTTCTTCCGCTAATTTATTAATGGTAACGTTGGGATATAAAAGGCCAGCCTCAGAGCATCCTCCTCAATCAGTCCTGAGCAACTATACAGAGCAGAGTACATCCAAAATAATTTCCGATCTGCAATTGAATTTTCCACGGTCGGCCGAAGGTTCTATACCATCGGGAGGTCACGTGACGCCTTCGAACGCAAAATTGTACTCTCAATACGACGTCTTGTAGTCATTGTGTGGCCTTCGTGTGTCCTGCGGGTAAACTACTTAATAAAAATTCCCATATTTTTGTTGCCTTCGTGTGACCTTCTGTGGGCATTGTACTTGCTTTGGCTGTTGATTGGCTGTTGACAAAGTTCGGGACCATCTTCGCGCGAAATTTAAAATTCCATATTCGTATTTTTGTTTTGTAAATATACATGTATTGCTAAAAATGGATTTTTTATTTGCAGATTGTGCATGATTTGAATATGTTACGAAAAGATAGGACATATCTTGGTTTTATACAAATATGTGAAGATGATTTTTGTACATATGTTCGTTATGATATAATTAAATGACTATAACTTGTTAGCTCACCGTCCCAAAAAAGTTTTGTGTTTTTGTTTTGTTTTTTAAAGAAAAGAAATGCTTTATGTTCGGATGAATATGTGAATAAGAATATTATTTTATGTGAATGTTACTCAGATTCTTACTTTCAATGTAAGCTATGTTTCAACATGCCCTTTCTAAATTAAGACTGCACCAGTGCACCTCTGATACCTTGTTTATACTCATAGATTTGATTGCTCTCATTGCTGACTTTTACCGTTGAACAGTTTTCGTCAAGATCGTACCAGGTATTAAATATGGTAAACCTTCTTGTACTCAAGAAATTAGAAATGTGAATTTATAGCAAATATATTGAACTGAGAACGTTCCTGGACTATGCAAAAAACGAGGATCATTTCCTGTCTTTCAGGGTCTTTTTTTCAAAACCAGCAGCTAAATGTACCTGAACTACTTTTATAGTGATAACAAAGACACTTATATTCGGTTGTCGAAGTTAAAAGTTCTCTTTTCCTAACTTCTAATATTTTTACGTTCCAACAGACTTCTACCAATAATTCTCCTTCGCGATTATGTGATTTGAATACAACAGACGGACTGTATTTAGTGGTATCTCTTAATGGATGTGACCTTTTAATGAAACAATAATACCTTAAAATCCATTAGTAAAATTGTGAATCATTGCTTGGTGATTGAAATAAATACCGATTAAATAAACTGAATTATATAAGCATGTTAAAAGTACAGGTTAGAAAAAGTGAATAAAATAATGTTTTTTTTTCAATAAATAAATCTGCATATTACATGCACTTTAAAACTTTACAGTTACAAAATGAACACAAAAAGTCTTCTAGGTTACAGCCTTCTTTAATTTGACCAATGTTAACATTAACTTTAAAGATCCTTGCACACTTTTATAAGTGCAAGTCTTACAATCGTCCTCTATAGTTTACGTTATCTACTCCAGCTGCCCCAACTCCCCTTCCCCTTTAAAAAACTAATTTTAACCGTGCACCTTATTTAGTGTGTAGGAAAGATAATTCGGTTTCTTCAGAACAGAATAAAAGCAAATGTATAACCACCTTGTATTCCTCAATGTCGCTATTGAAAAAAGGAATTTGCATATTCATTAAGATACGAAATATATGATTTGTTGTGAGTAGCGTTCATTCTATAGATCTGGATTTACCTATTAAATTATTATTCACCTAATATTTTTATTTTCTTCGGATTTACTATACTGTCAATTCAGAAAGAGGTGCAATGTTGAGGGTTTTAAAGTTCTTCCGTTTTTATGTCATGTTCGTTAAATGAAATTCATCTTCTCTGCTAAAACATTCGGTCCGCTTATAAAAAAAATGTTTTCTTCAATGATTTTTGGCATACATGTATTAGGAATTGAGCACATTTCGTACAGCAAAAATGGTATCAGAGAATTTATTAACCATAAAATTTATTCAATTCTTATACAGTCAAGATCATACAATTTAAAGCTAAATCAGTCCGTCAAAAAAAAAAAAAAAAAAAAAAAAAATCGACAACAAAACAAACCCAAATAAAACAAAATAGTAAAAACAAGAAATGTTCATTTTTAACCATAACATGTACTTAGATATAATACAGCCAAGATAATACAATTCAAAGTCTAAGCAGTCCGTCAGTAAAAATCGTTGTCTGAGTATTTCCTTTTATTGACAAAGTGTAGTCAAAATCCAGGTAATATCGACTTCATCTGCATTTACTTAATTATATTCAAAACAGCAACGGATTTTTAACGTTTGTAATGTACACAAATTACCAAGTTCACTGAACTCTTACTGGAAGACACAAGAGAGAACATTGCACTGACAATCGCCCCTTTGTACCTTTTGCAGTTGAATGAACATTAACTTGAACCTACTCATTTGATGCAATGAATACTTTGAACAAAAATGACGATAAAAAAACTTTCAGTAACAAACAAGAGGCTCCCAAGAGCCTGAATCCTTCACCTGTTACTTTTTTGTGTAGATCTTGTATCAATGATTATTTTTGCTATTTTATGTATACCGTAGCATTTTTTGCCTTTATATTGACTTCTACAGCTAAAATATAGAACCCTGCACCCAAATACATATGGTTGCTAAAGACTTCTCCATCGGCTGCTATGGATTTTTTCAATGATCTTGGCCCTTGTGTTTCCATATTGACTTGAACAGCTATATTAAAGGGTCCTGAATTTAAATATATATGGTTTGCTAGGGACTTTTTCATCGGTTGCCATGGACTCTCGACTTGAATAGGTTAATTTTAGTGTCATGAACCCAAATATGTCTGGTTGCCAGGGACTTTTCCATCGGTTGCTATGGATTTTTTTCAATGACCTTGACCCTGAACTTCCATATTGAATTGTAAAGATATATTATAGGGTCCTGAATCTATATATATGGTTGCTAGGGACTTTTTCATCGGTTGCTATGGACTTTTTCAATGACTACCATTTAATTTATTTCAAGTTATGCTCTTAACATCTGTGACAAATAGAGGAGAAGACAAATATACCTAAGGAGATAGTCCATTAGACAGACAAAACTCGAGAAGACAAATGAACAACCACAAGCACAACAAAAATAAACACTGAAAACTAAAAAAACAATGAACAACACGAACTCCTATCAAACCAGGAGTGAACTCAGGTGCTCCGGAAGGGTAAACAGTTCCTGTTCCATATAAGGCACCCGTCGTGAAGTCCAACAAAGTCAATCCAGTGGTAGTCACAAGTCGGTGGAGGTACATGAAATATTACGACGGTGGGAACAGGTCCAACATCGTTTTAGATATTAGAACTGTAACAGTCAATCAATTCGTGATGACGACCGTAAAACTTCCTAAGTGATGACATCAACTTATCGCTGATAAAACCCTGGATAAGAAGCCTTTGTGACAGCAGTAATCCTCTTTGTCGAAAGTCATGGTAACTCACGCATGCCCTTGAATATCAGATAAGCTGAGAAACGTAGACTCCATATACAGACGATGCTGGTATATTGATACTCAAGAAGAGAAAGTTAACAATAGGAAAGTCGAAGTCATCACGTTTGTCATAAAGTTTTGTCTTCAGAAGTCCCTCATGGTCTATTTCGAGAATATGAAGCGGACTTGATGTATCTGTAGTATCCTTAATTACAACATGAGATGTAGAAAGTCTTGGAACACGTCATCTATATAACGAAAAGTAAAATCAAAGAATTGTGCTAGTTTCTTTAAGCTTTCACGTATGTCAGACCATTATTTTTACTGATAATTACTGTTTACATGTAAATAATCTTTCAAGGGAAAAAACTCCTATAAGGGGTCAATTGACGATTTTTGTAATGTTGACTTATTTGTATATCTTACTTTGCTAAACATTTTTGCTGTTTACAGTTTTTCTTTATCTATAATAATATTTAAGTTAATAACTTAAAACTGCAAAATTTCCTTAAAATTAACAATTCAGGGGCAATAACCCATAAATGGGTTAACCGATTCGATTGAAAATTTCATGTCAGGTAGATCTTGACCTCATAAACATTTTTACCTCGTATCAGATTTGCTCTAACTGCTTTAGTTTTTGAGATATGAGCCAAAAAGTGCATTTTTCACCTGTGTTATATTTTAGCCATGGCAGCCATGTTTCTAGATGGACAAGAAATAAAACACAAACTTTATACTAGATATCCTAAGGATCTTTCTGCCTTAGTTCGGCTGAAATTGATCATATAGTTTCAGAGGAGAAGATTTTTTGAAATTTACAAAGATGACGAAAAAAAAAATGTGAAAAATTGTCTTTAAAGGGTAAAGACTCCTATAATGGGTCAATTTACAATTTTGGACATGTTGACTTATTTATAGATCTTACTGTGTTGAACATTTTTTATGTTTACAGTTGTCTTATCTATAATAATTGCAAAATTTCCTTGAAATTAACAAGTCAGGGGCAATAACCCAACAATGGGTTGACCGATTCGTCTGAAAATTTCATTATGATGAACATTTTGACCCTATGCCAAAATGGTTTAGTTTTTTAGATATAAGCTAAAAACTGTAGTTTACCCCCTATGTTCTAGTTTTAGCCATGGCGGCCACGTTTCTTGACGGATAAGAAAATAAAACATAGGCTTTATTCTACATACCCTAAGGATCATTTAGACTAAGTATGGCTGAGTTGTTTCAGAGGAGAAGATCTTTGAACAAGTTTACCACGGACTACGGACGCCAAGTGATGGCAACAGCTCACATGTCCTTTTAGGACAGGTGAGCTAAAATGGGGGATAAACAATAAATGACTTTTCACTTTTACATGTACGATTGTCATCTTGAATTCTTTGACATTACAGTTTCAATATAAAATGAAATGCCGCAGTCGTATGGCGTCTTGTACCTCCGCTGATTGTGACTGCTGCCTGATTGACCTTCGTGCACAAGATAGTTGTAACAACAAATGGCGCTTCCAAAACAAATTCGTACAAATCGTAGTTGTAATATGTACACTGCATACGATGTATGCTCTTGAAAAGTCTAGAAATATAAAATGAGTGTTAGGAAAATTAAAATAATCCCTTATGTGCTATTATGCATGTAATACGGTATCAAAACCCAAACGTGTCCAACTAAGGCTTTCAATGGTCCGTAAAATTTCTTGATACAACAACCTTACGTATACTGGACAATAGTTTAAGCGAAGGGACAAACTTTCATTGTTTTTCTTCACCTTAAAGTCACATTAATGCATTGAACATGGAAGAAATCTCACACCCTACTGCAAATTCAATACAGTCATAACATCGGTTTGAGAGAAATCCTTTACTAAATATGGATTTCATCACATATGTTTTATTGATGGACACATAGATACTGCAAGGTTAATAAACAAGTTCTATGCAAACAGGGAAACAAATCTAACAAATATTGTTAAAATTAGTCATTAGTTTATTGTTGTGTTCTTTAATAGCCTCTGCGAACTAAATCAAACTGAACGTCTGTGCACTTTAATCAATCCTTTACTTATATTCTTTTCCGTGTTCAGAACGGAAACAGTTTTTAGGTTTTGTCTGAAAACGTCTTGTAGTATGAGGAAAAGCTTGACAATAACGCGCCAATGATTGTTTTTCTCAAAATAAAATCTGAAGCATTTTAGGCATTATTACAGTGTATGATTACAAAAGATTTTCTTTAGTGCACCCGATATAGAAAAAGGAGAAATGTCTGTATTGGTTTCTTGTATTCAAGTAGACGGAGTTATTGTTAAGAATTGAAGATCGATAAATATGAAATACGTATCTAAAACAAAGCTGACATCATTATCCCCCCCCCATCCACCCCCCCCCTTCAACGAAGTGCGAGGATTTTGTTTTGCTGATCGGCGTACGTACGTTAGTAATGTCTAGGATAATCTCAGTAACCACTGGATGTAGAGAGATGAAATGCACTGTGTGCGGGTACTGTGTCAAAGGTTTCGGAATTTGAATAGCGCCCCATAGGGCCAGGCTACAAGGGAGCGTAATGGTACATTATTCCTTTGTCATGCAAACTCCTCTCAGGTTATTTTGAATACGGTACAATTAGTTGGCTCAGTAATTGCCCTGCCAATGTAGAATGCACCAAAGGTTTCGGAATTTGAATAGCGACCGTTAGAGCTGAGCTACACGGGTAGCCTAAGGGTACATTATTCCTTTGTCGCGCAACTCCTCTCACGTTACTAGTATTTGGAATATGAAACTGAAAGTTGGCTCAGTAATTGCCCTGCCAATGTAGATTGTGCCAAATGTTTCAGAATTTGAATAGCTCTCCTGGGGCCGGGCTACACATGTAGCCTTAGGATACATTATTCCTTTGTCACGCAACTCCTCTCATGTTATTTGGAATACGGAACTGAAAGTTGGCTCAGTAATTGTACAACTTATGTAGATTGTGCTAAAGGTTTAATTGTTTTAAGATTCGGTTCCAAACTTTGGTAAATTTCATGGAAGTCTCAAAGACCATTATTTTTTTTTATTTTTACATCAACAGTAACACATTTTGGGGTCATCTAGATGTCAAAAATATTTGCTTCAGATTTCGATAAATTTCCTGAAAGTGTCTAAGACTATTATTTTGGGAATTATACTTAGCAATTATAGATTTTTTTTTTATCATATTAGCTTTAAAACTTATTAGGATCATTTGGATTTCAAAAATATCATTCCAATTTTGATAAATTTCCTGAAAGACTCAAAGACTACTTTCTTTGTGATTTTTACTTAGCAACCATATGTATTTGGAATCAGTATACCAACATCACTAGTTTGGGTTGTATGGATTTCAAAATATGCGATTCCAATTTCGATAAATTTCCTGAAAGTATGTAAGACTATTATTTTTGGAATTTTACTTAGCAACTGTAGATTTTTTTGGATCATGTTAGCTTTAAGACTAATCTAGATCAGTTAAAATATGTGATTCCAATTTTAGTAAATTTCCTCAAAGACTACTTTATTTGTGATTTCTACTTAGCAACCATATATATTTGGAATCACTATAGCAACAACACCAGTTTATATTGTATGGATTTCAAAAACACAAGAGTATCGCGGGGATATGCAGCGGGGCTGCTTCGACTAGTTAACATTAATGTTTGTAAAGTTTCATATAGTCCTAGGTAAAGGTAAAAGGTAAAATTCATTTAGGAATAGATACCAACTATGCACAAGTATATCTAAAAATTTGAGTTTATAAAAGAATAAATTAAAACACCTACTACAAGGATTAAAAGCACTAACAAGTTGATATCATTCCAAGGATGACCAATGAAAGCGTTTCCGCTTATTTCCAATGGGGTCCTTTTAGTGTATATCACTTTACATTACATTTAGACCGGGAGGAAGCATGGCATAATTTCAACTGATGTTGATAATATTTAGTGTACTAATTTTTCAGCTGTTGTTTTAAAGCTGTTATAAAACCATCGTGGTCTTTTATTGATTTTATGCTATTTGGAAGCGCATTCCAATCTTTAATATCACTACAGAAAACGAATGAAGAGTCCACTCCTTTAAATTTAGGAACAACAAAATTCAATTGGCTTGATCTTGTATTTTACCCATGGTGTTCGTTAACTTTTATAAAATTATCTTTTAAATATGCTGGACAGTTGTTGTCGTAAATTTTATGTACGTGTCATAATCTTCATTGTTTTACTCTATTTTCTATAGTTAAAAATCCAACACTTGATATTTCTGGCTGGCGAACACTTGATCTTGGATCTAAGTTTTTTTTATAAATCTTACCGTTTTGTTCTGGGCAATCTAAAGTTTGTTTATTAAGGTTTGCGATACTCCGACAGGAATTGTCAAATTAACATTGAATTAAAGCCGTCGTAAGAGTTTTTGCGAGTTTCTGTTGACAAGCAGCTTGCTTTACGGTCTAGAATTTATCTTTTTGATTATGGAATTAACTGTAGTTTCTCCTGATAAGTTTTGATCTATGTCTATGCATAAATATTTAAGTATAGGCTGTGATTCAATAACATGATCGTTACACTGTTTTTAAAATTTGTTATTTTTTTCAGTTTACGTTTCGGACCAAAGACAATGCATTCTGTTTTGTCTAAATGTAAAGATAGCTTATTGTCAACGAGCCATTTGCTACAAGACTCAAGTTCCTTTTTTAATTTATGTGCGATAACGTTGGGGTCTTTATGGGGAAATAATTATGGTGCTGTCATCGGCATGAAGCAAGAATTTGCAGTCAGATTGAATACTGATAGACATATCATTGACATAACACAGGAAAAGCAGAGGGCCTAATATGCTTCCGTGGGGTACTCCACAAGTTATATTTAGGAGTTCAGATTCCGTCCCATTTATATTTACAAATTTGTATCATGGAAATTTACTGCATGGAGCCATGTTGTTATTTGTCATTTATATAAATTTATAACATAAGTTGTGTCATTAAGGTAGGAGGTACCTAAATCCGCTAAATTAGGGATTTTCATGAAATTTTACGTGCAGCCTGAATATTCGAAACTGCATCTAAATATCGATTTTTTTTTATAGTTTTTATATATTTCTTCAATGAGTAAAAATCCTTAATATAAAGATCTTTTACTGTAGATTTCATATAAAAACTGTCGAAAATAATTAAATTAATTTAATCGTCATTCAACTATACGTCCTTTCTGTAAAAACACTAAAAATATACATTTTTTTATCGCGACGTGACGACGTTGCGCTTATTTTGGCTTTTTTGACGCTTATTTTCATTCTTCATATAGTAAAAAATCTGATTACCCTTGCTAAATTTTATATCAATAAGAAGAGAATTTCAATGGAATTAATATATCATTTAAAAAAATCTAGGGACTGGATTTTGAGAAATCATAATTTAAAGTCTAAATATTTGACTTTTTGAGTGACATCTTCGTGCATTCTATGTATTTACAGACCTGTTTGCCAAAACTTGAAACACAATATTTCGAGAAGTATTCAAGGGACATACATTATGTTTTTTTTATGTTGAGATGCAGTTCAACGTACTCTAGTTGATTAATTTTATAACAATCTGAAATAAAGCCCAATTAGGTACCTCCTGTCTTAAAACAACTTGGCGAGTCTTAAAAATTCCCCTTTTCAACACTGGTTATAAAATAATTTACGTACAACGTCTAGACGGTGTTAATTCTATGTGGAAGAAAAGTCGTGACGAGCAGGGAATTACATGTAGGATGGAATATATTAAAACTATGAAATAGTTGTGATAACAGATCTTAGCTTACCCGTCATAGATAATATTTGAATAACTGACTTTAATGTAGAAATGCGTTAACATATGGGAGTATTTCTTAATTGGTGCTTTGTAATTTCAGTACACAGTACCAGTAAAGTTCCACCTACAAATGTCCCTCATCAGATTAGTGTCTACTAATTAGAATACAGATTCAGGCTTAGATTTTACCCACAGAAACAAGATTGTGTAGTCTCTCCCACGCTGTATCATTCCAAATAAACGTGATTACATTACAAGTAAACTAAATTATTACATTAATGAAATGGGTGTATAATATATAAAAACATAAATAAAATACGATTAATATTGACATTAATGTTTCTATATGCAATGAAATATTGAGTATTACTGAAATCAAAACGAAACACTGCATGAATACTAATCCTTCTAGCACATGGAAACATCGATATTAGCATTATAAAGATCAAGCTTACAATAACTTCAATCGACTGCACACACGCATACGTCTAAAATTTTCAATACAACATCTAAATTTTAAAAAAAAATGTTATTCAAACTAAGCAACATTTTGGATCACCGAGATTCTTTATCAATGCCACTGTGTTGATTGATAGATATATCAAAGAATACCAACGCTATAAAACCGTGACTGAAGATCAACAGACATGACTTGTGATCCGAAGAGAAACACAAAGAATACATACAACAAATCAATATATAAATTTAAAACAAACTGGAAAGCTACTGTCCGCACCCCTCCCCCCTCCCCACATTTAATTGGGAAACTTACCCAAATTAAAAAAAAATCTAAACATTATTTCCCGTTTACAGATGTTATGAAATCATTCTAGGAAGAACTTAAATCACTAAATCCAATGAAAAATGAAAAACAGTTAAATTATGACACAAGTTTAAATTCATCATTTTCGAAATTCATCCCTGTGGGCCCCAAGTTTTGAAAATCAAAATTCTAAACCTTATTGCACATCTGGTGAATGACAATACTGTTAAGAAACAGAATGCAAAAATTGAAGTATGAAAGAGGAGTTTAGGTCACAGTATTAAATTCACAATTTTCGAAATTCGACCCCGGTTGGACCCAATTTTAGAAAATTAAAATTCTAAAACCTTATTGCGCATCTAAATATGCATGACAATACTGTATAGAATTTAAATGCTTAATTTAAAAGAGGAGTTTACATCATAAACTAAAATTTACTAAAAATAGGCCACAATTTTAGAAAATTAAAATTATAAAACCTTATTGTGCATCTACATATAGTGCATAAAATTACTGTACAAAAATAAATGCTTAAATTGAAAAATGAAAGAGGAGTTTACGTCACAAGTTTAAACTGACAATTTTCGAAGTTCAACCCATGTGTGCCCCAAGTTTAGAAAATCAAAATTATAAAACCCTACTGGCATCTACAGGTAGTAGTTATGATAATATCTATGTAATGACACAAAACTAATTGAATGTAGTAATGTAGAGGACCGAAATGTTGCCGTTCCATACTTCATACTTTTGGTGTGATAATATAAACAAAGACTGAACATACAGTAATTTCTCTCTCTCGCGGGGAGTCGCCGCACTCACCACAAGTTCGGCAGTAACGATCAACTAGAAAACATAAACACCATATGATACGTTGACTGTTATTGTCATAAGAAAAGCGCGATTCACAATTGGAAAGTTAAAGCCTCGCGTTTGTCATGCATTAAAAGCTCATCCGGGTAGATATACCAAGTAAGTTACCATTCCAAGTTACGATTTTTAAGAGGTAGAACATCATCTGTATTGTGGAAACTGAAAATAAAGGACTGTACTAATTTCTTTTCTTTCCTGTGTAATGCCCCCTGTACAAAAATTAGGTTTATACAAAAATAAGAACAGATTAATCAAAAGCAGCTCAAAGTTTGTCCCTCATAGGACTGTAGAAAATAAGATAAGCAGACCTTTTATACCTTTTTAGTAGCTTTAGGTTATCATGTGAAACGCTGTACAGGGTAGAGTAAGACTGGTATTGATTGTTTTGTATTTTAAGTTTTCCGAATGTAAGCACAATTGAAGAGTCAGAACTCGACGAAATACGCATATAATGTACATAAAAACGGATATCATTCTTAAGGATGAATTTTGTAAGGTTCATACGATCATTGTCAAACTATGTAAACGTTTAATTCTTTGTTTTAAGAGTGAAACAGATTAAGCTGTATTTACTGAGCAAAACTAACGATCCATACACCACGACACCGTTGGAAGCTACGTGACCTTATCAGAACTAACCGCATTTGAATAAAATATTGATACATTTTCCATAGACACCCTGGTTTACATACAATTGTCAGTCATCATCCGTACATAAAAGTTGCCATTTCCTCAAGGTACGCACTTTCCAATAATAATGACAGATCCAAGACTACAAGACAGAAAGAAATTTGCTAATCTAATTTATTTCTTTAGAAAAGACAATTATTTGATTTTGAAATCTCTTGTCAGTTTCTAAATGAAATTATAAAATACAACGCTCAGGCTTTATTCTTTTTTATCAGTATGTTATGAAACAAAACGATGAGCTATATTTGGTGATAATACGCTAGATAATCTTAATTAATCTTCTTAATTCCATTTGTCATATTACATAATTAAATTGCTTAAATTTTATATTATGTAAAGTCCAACAAACCAAGTAATAAACATATACACACAGCTGTGTATAATGTCAATTATACAAATGTAAACTTTTTTAATTTGGAGCAGAAACAAACTATTTTTTTTTCACTAATTTAAAAAACAAACTTATTTATTTTACTAAATTGCTTGAAACCATTTGTTTAATATTTTACTGAAGAAAAAAATAAATCCCAAATGAAGGTTTTGATACCATAAATTACCCTAAAAGAAAATGTCAGCACTAGTTTCATCAAACAATAAGGAATATTACTAAAATTTGGTACCACTTCAGTTGCAGCCCTACGAAAATGATTTTGCACCCTTGATTGAAATGACAATATGGTCCATAAGTCATATAAACTTAATCTAAGACACGTACTACCTTTAAAATAATATATTTGAAAATGCTTTTTCCTTTATTATCACATATTTTATTCAAATGACGCCGATTTTTCATATCTAAGAAAAGCATAATTTGATGCATGGTATTTGCCCCCGGTGCAATAATAACATCATACGAGGGGCAGATAACAGATAACAGGTTATCTGCCCTCTCGTGAGCTTCAGCGACCTCACTTCCGCTCAGCAGTAAATAATCGTCTGATCATTATTTATGATGAATTAACCGTTCATAAATGTTCTAGGCAGTTTCAAATAGGGGCTTATAAAATCTATCTGTAGATCTCGGGGGGGGGGGGGGGGACACAGGAACTGAAGTTGCATTCATTTGTTTGACTCTTTTCCCCAAGTGAAAGAAATAACACTGTTTAAGTTGTAGCATTGTGAATGTGCACCTTTATTCAGGGATGTCGAAAACCTGATAAAATTGCTTGAAGACTGAAAAATCTAATTCAAAAGTAAACTTATTTCTTGGTAGTGGGAAAATATGTGATAAATAGATTAATACTTATAGATTATTACATAGCATTTTCCATATCGGCCCTGGTTTCAGCCCGAGAGCTTTAGCTCGAGGGCTGATACCAGGGCCGATATGGACAGTGACATTTAATAATCTATTATTCACATATTTCAAGGCTACAAAGAAAACATACTTTAACTTAACAAATTTGAGTGAAACATTCAACTTGAAGAAACACTAGAATTTGGGTAGTTTTAAATGTCAACGAGTTTACTTGATATTCTTTACAAACGTATTATTCACTTATCGGAACTGTATTAAATGTTAATTGGTACATTATCACTAGAAGGCTGCATGGAAGAATTTTGTTGTTGATGCTGCTGTATGATCGTCAGAAACACGAGGAATCCTTCCCCATAAACAAACGTATTTTGCCAAATTGTCGTCAGCTACATCGGGCGTCTTAATACATGTTTGTACCGGAAGCAAATCCAGTTATCAGCCCCGGCCCAATAAGCAGTTATTTGCCCGGGGCTGATAACTTCATTTAATTTTTGGTTATTATCAAACATGCAAAATTGCACTTATCAATACTAAATATGTGAGAAATGGTCTTTTTCATATTTCCCGTTTTATCATGCCTCTACTGATAAAGCCCGGGGGCCGATATCAAGGTCTCGGGCTGATAACAAGGGCAATTTGAAAAAGACCATGTATTAATCTATAATTATAATATCAATTTTAAGAGTTGAGTCCTGTGTTTTTCGAATTGAACATTGGTTCTCTTGTTGGGTCATTGATACAACAATAGGTAGATTTGTTTAGATTTTATGAAATGGTTACCTTCTGCCTATTCATACATATGGTCTTGCACTATGATATTTAAAATTTATTTTAAATTACCCCAGCTGAAACTCTAAATGATCTGCAGTTAGGACTTCGACCTAATTGTCAGATAACAACAATAATTATTGATACGCTATTTTTTTTAGCTAACCCATCCCACATGTTCTTTATTGCAATCGCCTGGTATTTGCCAACGATATCGCCCATACACTTTTACATGCATTTTTAATCTTTTCAACTTGGCAAATTAGAACTAGACTTTAGTTGGTTTTCTTGGGATATTACAAAAAATAGAAAATCAGCAAAGCTACTTAATTACTTAATTACTTTGAAACCACTTGGCAATGTCCGGTAGGGACCAAAATATGATGAAATGACCTTTGAATGCTGTGCCACTGACAACATAACCATATCCTTACATTTTTAAATATACTTATTGATTAAAAAATTATCAAAGCGGGCAAACTGAACATGTAGCATATACATGAAATATACATTCCAAAAACAGACAAGAAATCTAAATTTTAAGAAAGTGTAGGAAATCATACTTTTACATTCTCACTAAAAATTACTAAAAAGTCATCGTTTTGTAAAATAATGATACGTGCATCTCACACTTTAGGATTGAGACTGTCCTGTTTTTGTTCTCAAAAGGCTTAAATTTCTTTTAGAATTTTAAGTCTCCTCCATAAATTCCTCAAATTATTTAATATTCTTTGTTAATTTTCAAATTCTCACCCTTAAATGGGGTAAATCTCAACCCTGATAATTTTGTTTTGAAGAGCTTGATAAAATAAACAATTAACTCTTGAACTATGCACACATAAATAGTAGTTGAAACCAATTATTGAAGAAAATTTAAGCATAAATTATGATAATAATTATATTTTTTATTTATTTCTGTCATGAAAACAAACTTTTTTTTCAAATGTAACAACAATCAAATATTTTTTTTTCACTTTTTCTGAATCACATTATTTTTTTCCGATGAATTTGGAATTAAAACTTTTTCAGAACCCCATACTCACACAGATAAAAGGTCCGTGCCTGAATATAAGGTAATTCTTGCATTTACTTCGTTCACTTATTAATTAAAATATAAAATAACAGCTCAATTACTAGCAATATCATTGGGGGAGCAGGTACATGCATTAATCATTTAACGCACTAATATCGTGACACATTATAACGTTAAAACTTCAGAAAGATTAGAAAATTCTTTCTTTTTTATCTTCCGATTTTGCCTGTTAAAACGGAAGAACAGAGTAAATCTGCAATTCTTTTCAACTGTGAAAACTTAAAGGTTTCCCATGTAACTAACAGAGTCTACATTCACATCCACTAGCTCTTTTGTTCTTCTGTAGACCATATTTGTTGTGTACATTGGACGATTGAAATCAAAAGTCTTTGCCACACGTTGTGTTTTTTCCATATTAAGGTTTTGAGTATTCATATATTAACGTCTCAGTTTATGTATGGTTCTACATCACGGGGGTGGTTGGGGTTTGTGTTCTCATATATACGTATAGATGTACAGTTAGCCTACCTATTGATATGATAAGTATTTTGTGGAAAAGCTCACGTATTGGTTTATTTATCAAAATCCACTGGTCTGCAGATATATTCTGAAAAGCACCTCTTAACTCACAAGAGGCTGCCTTCATTTGATGGCACCTAGAATTTGATGATGTAGTCACTGTTTGTTTACATTGCTGTTATTAAATTAAATATAGCTTGTGATTTCTCACTGATCAATAATTTGCAATCTATTGGTATGTCAGAGTAAAAAATTAAGACCCAAATGTACTTATATATATATCTACCGTTTATTCTGCTTTTTATTTTGGATGCCGTCAGCGCATAATATAACTCCAAGTTTACTTTGATATAAATTTAGGTTTTCAATTTCTTTGTTTTATTTGTTCTTCTTTGTGACTTTTATTGGTTCTCTTGTTCGCCTTATTTCTGGAATTTGCCCTATTGACAAAATGATTGATTTCACTGTTCAGTTTACCACCTGGACAGTCATTTATCTAGCCGTCAGATACCTGATTACCTATGTAATAAACTCTCAATAGTGATAAATCCAGGTTAAACCTGACATTCTATTTTTTTTTACTTTGAGCATTTCTATATTATTTATATTGGTTAAACCTTTTTGAAATTTGAACTAAATAATAAACATAAAGAACTAAGCTTAGTATTTTCGCCCTCGCGAAGTATTTAGAAGATTTTATACTGAGCCCGATTTTATGTTTCATCTTTGCGTGAGTCAACTCACGTGGCAGAGATGATTTAATTGTGATCATATTTTATTTTCTGGAGCGTGTAGAAAAACTGTTAAATTCTTGATGAAATGTGTAATGTTTTGTAGATCTGGAAAGAAACATTTTGCGTTTGAATTTCGGTATTTATATAGTGTCTTAGTTGTTATATACGTTTATAGGTCAGCTTAAATACACCGAAAGCAGCATTCCATTGTATATTGACTTTGTACGTTTTGCTTATTTTTCAAGTATTTCTAAAATCGTATAATATTGAAAATATTTCATAGAATAACGGTATACATATGTATGTAACTTTTTTATTATCTATGACGCATGTACAGATTTTAAAAATTCCCTTTTGACTAGCTATTTTTGCCTTTTAGGGAATTCTTGAATCAATTTTACTCTAACAGACCAATAACTGTTATTATAGGAACGACTGAAAATAATGGTTGGTGTTAATGTTGTGTTGGTAAAAAGTAACTGAGTAAGGTGAAGTGTTTCGACATAGATGGAGCACATGTTTTTATATTTTTATTTACCCAGCCACCTGTCCATGTTATTAACTATTCTCAGAGAACAGTTTATACTATCATGACTATTATTACTACAAATAATGATAACTTAACTGGTAGAGGGACACATGCCGTCAATGATATTGTATTTTTAATGTGTAAACAATTGATTTTTACGTATCAAAGGATACTAAGGGAGCAACCATTTGATTTTCATGGGGGGGGGGGGGGGGGGGGTAGGATCAAATGTTGACTGCCTATATTTTTCGTCGAAATGATTGTCCTAGATTTTTTTCGGTCGCTATTGCGGCCTTAATTTTTAATTTCGTTAGAACCCAAAAATTTCCTGATTGACACAGGTCCAGCATTTTTCCCACACCTAAATTATCCAGTTTTATTTTGCCAAAATCCTGGGTCCTGCCTTTTTATTTCAAATTTGATCCTAAACCCCCCTTCCCCCCATAAAATATCAAATGGTTGCTCTCTAAAATGCACCACTTTTTAACGTACTGGATTACCTGTTATTCTCCTGTCCAGAGTAAGAACCCTCTTTGATTTCAATTCACTGATATATTAAAGCCTCATCTCTCATCATACACGTATAATATACTTGTAACAAGAGGCTCTCAAGAGCCTGAATCGCTCACCTGGCAAACAATGCACTATAAACTAAATTAATATATTAATGTTTGTTGTAAATTAAACTGAGTATTAAAGGTCATGTAAAATGCTGAAAATACCTTTAAAAGCCTTTCAAGAACCTCTGGAAAGAAATGGGCACGAGTTCTCCCTACGCTTGATTAAAATACAGTCATGGTCAATCTGATGATTCACAATAAAAATACAAGCTTTAATTCATCTTCAAATAAAAGTATAAATTTTTTAGTATATATGTTGTCTTCGTTTTAAAAATGTTTGAAAGAAGTTATGTAAAAATTGTGGGCTTTTTATTTTCTATTATGCTTGATCTTTGATCATATTGACTAAGCTGTTGGTTTTTATCCAATAAACCATGCTTAACTCATCTGTCATTTTGTAGAGTTTCATCCAAATCCCCCTAATAGTTTCAGAGGAGAAGATGTTTGAAAATTTGTTAACAACAATGATCGATGACGGACACCAAGTGATAGCAATTAAAAGCTCACATATTATGAAGTTTAATCATTGTTATACAACATTCTCATCATCACCATACACTAAGGATACCATGTTTACTTTAAAAACCAAATATTGTTGAAATCCGAGCAAGTGTAAAAAATGGTGGGAAAATGGCAGCCATTTTTAAAAAATGCCATTCAAAACAAACTTTCATCATCACCATTCAACTCGGGATACCATGTTTACCTTGAAAGTAGCTTTCATCTTCATTTTCTTTCTATAATTCAGGAAAAAATAGCAAAAAAACAGCATTTTGACCCCTATGTTTATTTTTAGTAAGGGCGGACATGTTTTTCGACCAATCAAAATCCAAGCATTAAATTTTTGCAGGATACCCTAAGGAACAATCTTACCAAGTTTCATTTGATTTTGAATAGTAGTTTCAGAGAAGAAGATTTTTGAAATAATAACATAAAAAAAGTCAAAAATGTCAAAAAAGGGCAACAACTTTAACATCAGTTGACTGATTTTCACGAAAATCAGCACACATGTAGCTCTCATCATGCTGAACACTTTCAACCTGCCAGAATTTGCCGTAACCTAATGATTTTTGAGATATTTGCGAAAAACTGTTGTCTGACCCCTATGTTCTATTTTTAGTAACAGCGGCCATGTTTTTTGACGGATCAAAAATCCCCACATCAGTTCTATGCAGGATACCCAAAAAAACATTCATACCAAGTGTGGTTCCAATTGGTCAGGTAGTTTCAGGGGAGAAGAGTTTTGAAAAATTGTTAACGACGACGCGGACGCCAAGTGATGGCAATAGCTCACCTGGCCCCAGGTGAGCTAATAAAAAACGGATTATTTGCACGTAAAACACGCATGAGAGTCATTCTATACAGAATTATAAGAGGCTATATACGTGAACAAATATACAAAAAGACAAATATCTGTCTAATTTCATGAAAAAATATAATCTTATTGTTAATGGACAGTGAAAGTTTGATATGATTATCAGTTGTTTTGTCCTGTGATAAAATTTGCTGACAAGTCACAGTGTTTCTAGATAAAATCTTGGATCATTTTCTGGAGAATCACGTGTACGTCTTTATTTTGTTTTTGTTTAAAAAAATATTACACTAATTTCCTAAAACAATCTTTTAATAAGAAAATAAAATTTAGGATTTATTTTTTAAAAATCGGCTAATTCTATGATAACAAAAGTACAACTAGACATTTCCAGATAAGATTCATACATGATTACTTGATTTAAAATAAAACTATGAAAAGAAAGGATAATCTGCCTAATAAACACAGATTGAACACGGGAAAAGCCTAGGAATTTTCATGCCGCCAAAGCATCATGCAGTCCGCACTTGTCAATAACTAAGCTAAAAGTCACCATGAATCCCAAATGGTTCTCTAAATAAAGTTCCAAATGTCGTTATCGGTTATTTGTATTGTAGAATCAGGGGATAGAATCCTCTAATAAGGTATTTTACTTAACGAGAAAGTAATGCTCATAAAACTGTTAGACCTGGTAATGATTTCTCTCATGCACTGCAAAACAAAAAAATCAACATCGTGACTGTAATACAGATTTATTACTGTACTAATCGCAAGGTTATGAGGGAATGGAAGATATAAGACTGTACAACTTTTACAAGTCCCCAGGCGAAAACAGTTATTGTATTAAGTATACAAGGGGATTTACTGCTATATTGTAACACATCATATAATGAGACGTAATTTACTCCCACAAGTATTATTATTCTACTGCGTAAACATTTTTTTGCGAATTTTATACCATCAGTGTTCCTCCCACGCTTCCAGTTAATACTGTATTTGATACCCAAAATCTGTTTGTTTCCACACACACATATATATATATATATATATATATATATATATATATATATATATAAATGGTAGATGTATTAATGATTCATGAATAATAAAAACTGGGAATACGTTTTGTCCTGAAATAAATTGAAAATCTAATATAAAACAAAAATTCTCTGATATGATGAGAAAAAAATAATAGTGTGATAAGGTTATGCAATAAACGTTCTATGGTACTTTTCCAATAAGGCTTTTATCATTTAACTTGGCTGTTCAAACTGCATTTGTTTAAAGCCAAACAGATTTGAATCCTTTGTAATGATTGATGATGACTGCCTTAGCATGAACGACAAAAGTATGCTTATTGATTTCTAACCATCAAAGAAAAGATTATCTTCTAAAGTAAAGCAAAATGTGAATGGATTTCTATAAAGCCACATATAGGGATCCTTTCATTTCAAGGAATCTGTTTCGAATGTCGTCTATACAATAGATAATATGCGTAATATAATTGTTTTACGAGATCTACAGACTCCAGAATAAGGTTGTCAAGTTAACAAATATTTTAAATCATACTTTTTTCAAGTTATTTGAACCCGTATTACCACATAGAATTTGAAGATAGGTTTGTTATTACAACAAAATGCTATCGAATTTAACTAATTTTTATTTCATTTGAAGACATCTCTTTTGTAATAACGACTTTTCTTTATTTTATTTTTATTTTTATTTTCCTACTCCAGCTTCAACATATAGGTAGCTCATTTTGGTTCTATCCAGGGTGATAGAAGAAACCATAGTATCCGGAGACAACAATCCTTACTCGGGACGGACACGTTTTAACTCACAACGTCAGTGTTTACTGGTAGTAACGATGAACTACACAGATCACTTGTTCATCGGAGTAACCTTAATATACTAAATATTTAATTAATAAATTTAAGCAAGTTTCAAAAAGTTTATGAGATAAGGATTTAAAAGTCGTAACTGGCTTCTTTGCTTAATATCGAAGTCATATAACCCAATCGGTAGTAAAAATGAATTACCTTATACATATAACTCAGTCGTGCTGTGTGAAAGGTACATCCTTGTTCGAACCTGTTTGGAGGCAGACCATTTTGCAGGTAAAATCATTCTGTACTGTTTGGAGGCAGACCATTTTGCAGGTAAAATCATGCTGTTCATAATGTTACTTTGGCGCCAAATGAAAACCGTAAAGTTGTACCAAATTAGTCGTGGGCATATTGGTTTGTATATTGTTATCGTAGACTGTTGGGGCTGGGAAAATTTATAAAGTCTTCCATTGATTAATAACAAGTTTATAGAACAGTAACAGGGTTATAATCACCTGCTGTACCTTAGCGTTTCTAGTGAACTACCTTTTAAGTTCAGTTGGTAAATATCTATTTCTTGACCGAATACCTTATAGTTTCTATCATTCCATTTTTTTTATTGTACCAGAAAATGTTTTGATAATATTTTTTTTATTATGGAATTTGGTGGTTGGTTTATAATCGAAATGCGGTAATGATATTATTTTAAATCGTATTTATTTTTACGATTCACATTTATACGTTCAGTTTTCATAATTTTGATTTGACAGAATCTCAGCATAGAAGCTGAATTTTTGAATATACATCTAAAACAATGAATTTTATTTCAGTGATGCAATATTCCAATTTAAGACAATAATTTTCCCCGTAAAATCTAAAAATTTAAATATATTTATACTACTAATAATAATCTGTTGGCATGGGCGTACCTGAAGAAGGCTACACACGCACTGTTTACTATAAATTATCATCTAAGTTTAGTTTTCCATACATACAGTCATGTAATATGGAAAATACAAAATTTTAGTAAGTTAACATTTAATGCTATAAAATTTTAAACGAACTTTATGTCATTTTCTATTTTGGATTAAAAATAGAAACAGTTACTGTATTTTAATTGGTTTGAAATTATGTCAACACTACCCGGCTGTTAAAAATCCGTTTGTCGATTTTTCGTTGACTCTCTGGTCTGTATGAATCCTAGAAATAAGACAGATAGTGGTTATCAAAAAATCACTGTAACAACCCGCGTGTTACTGCTCAATGTCAGAATGATAGTTAATGTTTTAGTGTGCACATTACCTTAACAAAAATTCGTGCAAATACGATTATTTCTAAACCATGGTACAACCAGTCGAATATACAAGGAAAACATTGACCGAAATAATGTCAGATTGAACATCCATTTACTTTCAATTGTATATGATACCTAAATTTTATCTCTATGTTTCCAAGTATGACGAACTCTGTTTTGATATTACACGTCGATGTTCTTCATAATGTTTTTTTTTCATTATTAATGATAAGATGGTGACGATGCAACTGGATATTTTTATAATATCTGTGGAAATATAATGTCTACTAATTTGTTTTGTTGTTTTATATGAAATGTGCTGTCATCTTAAACGAATTAGCTAAGAATATTACGCAAGAAAATCAATCAAATTGTCACAAAACAATTCATTTTATGCTTCCATATCAAAACATGTTTTTCCTTATTCGATGATTTGTGATGTTATTTTTCATTTAAGCTGGAGGAAGATTTATATTGCTATCCATTTTTTAAAACTTTTCTTGATAAATAAAACGTATTTGAACTTGATACTGTTAACGTGTACATGTAAATGATAAATGAAAAAGAAAAACATTATTTATACAAAAACTACACCGGTATTTCTTTACGCTTTTTTATTCATTTTTTGTCGGATTTTTTTTATTGCGACCATTTCTTATCTATAGAAATAAATGGTCTTTGGTAAATTTTCATGAAACAAAAACAACCCCAAAGACTTGTCGTTCATCTTATAACAAATGGCAATAGCACACTTTGCATAACGAGCTGTTAATGGCCCCATTAATAAAAAACGTGTTGATTTTACACTAGATCAATGCTGAAAAAAAGAAAAACTATCAGTGATATAATAAAACAAAATTATATTCAAATGCATTATAACTACTATCGCAGAAACTGATTTCTGGATAAAAAATTCTGATATGTTAGGTTTGTCCTGAAACTCAACTTAGGGAAGAGGAGGTGGGTTTTAAAACTTGGAAGTGAAAAATAAAATATACAATATATGTTAGAAGTACATTAAGCAGAATAAAAACGTTGGAAGTTAGATCGGATAAAATGTTTGGAGTCGGAAAACTGACTCTGAAATTATGGTATCACATTAAATGTTGATTTTTTTTCACTGAAAGATTTTGTACTTTTATACGTATATATTATCAGATTTTCTCATCTCTATAGGTTATCGCACTCGCGAGTCATAATATGAAGCCTTTTTGGTGAGTTAGCATAGAGAACAAGCAAAAGGCTTCATATGTTATGACTAGCAGCTGACATTTTACAATATCTATCTACAGGGAACATGATAATCTGTTTATTGTATTTGTATCGGGGATTTTCTGCTGAAAAAAAGCTATTAATGGCTTTTTCACGTTTTTGAAGTCGTAATAACTTCCGGTCAATTCTTGATATCGAGGGGTCAAAACATTGCGGCTTCAGCTACAATTTCGAGTCATGATTAAAATTTTCATAATATAGGCGTACAATATTATATTATAAGTAACATATAGTCTTCGGTTTAGAGTAATATGATGTATTACTGATTATTATTTTCATATTTATTAAAAGATCTATTTCAGTATTTTTTAAAACTGTTTCGTCAATCTTTCAAAAGTTTTACTGTACAAAGAAAGATCGTTGAATTATTTCAATTTTAAATTCCCCAAACTTCCTTAGTTTCTGTTTTGGTAACTATTACACCTGTTTGATAATAGAACGACAGATGGGTATACGTAACGGCATTCAAATTACTGATACATGTGGCATGGTAAATATTCAAGTGGATTATATACATTTATTTTTAAACTATCCTGCATGTTCTGTGTCCGGTCTACACATGTACTTTTCATACATTTCGTGCTCAATATTGTTTATTAATTTTTTTATAAAGTTGCACAACACAATTTATGAAATATTGAAATTTGACAATTTGTCATTCTGTGATAACCAAATTACAGTAGCAGTTTGCGGGGGAGAGTACATGCAATGTATCTAAGTCTATTATTCAATTTCTTCCCTTTTGTATAGTGAAAATAGCCTGAAAGGTTTATAGGATAATTTGATAAACCCTAAGAGAAAGCCCTAACACTATAACTTAATCATGAATATTGATTTTTTTTAATAACCAGTATGTTGTCGTGTATCGTTTTTTTTTTTTTTTTTTTTTTGTATTGCGTGCTACAAAATTGTATGTTACATAGTTTGCAGTTAACGGTCAATAGTAATGCTTCACTGCTAATAGTTATCTGCCTAATCTACAACGCATATTTATTCATGTTATTTTTTGCCTAAAAAAGATCAATGTTTTCATATCCGATTTTAAATAAAATTGAACGGTGAAATAAATATGTAGAAATCAGTATCAAAGTCTAAAATGAAAGTAACTTTATTATATAAATGTGTTGTAATATATGTCCAAAACAATTAGTCGGTTGAATCAAAAACTTTTCAGACTTAACGAAACTGTTTGATTTTGGGGAAAATTGCTGTAATACACCAAAGTTCTCTGTCAACCATTAAGCTGTAGGTGCTGTTATAATAACTAAGAAAATATGTGAGTCTTCCAAGGAAGACATGTGTCGCCTGCGGACGTCAATTTTTACAAAAGATATTAAAATTTTTTAAAAAGGAAATATATATGCACACCTGTGCATTAAGATTAATGCACAGAGAAAGTTTCATCAAATTGCTTTGAGCGGTTATGGAGTAGTTGAGGATAGAAGAAAAGTGTGACGACGCAAAACGACGCAAGACGCAGGACGACGCAAGACGCAAGACGACAGATAGTGATCCCTATGTGTCGACTAGCGTTCCGCAGGCGACAGAAAAAGGGTACCTCACAACTTGAAAATTAAAATCATCCAGTTTCTTATAAATATTTTGATTTCCTTCGCCCTTGTCGAATATGTATAAGTATATATCTAGACACGAAGCCGAAGTGATTGTGTCGATGGTCTCTTAATATCAATTACATTGGGGTGGATTAGAAAGTAAGGATTATTTAGGATATTATATCATCAAGCAGAAACTGAAATTAAGTTGCCGGAGTTCTCTTTCTTTTTTAGTACCATGTGTATAAACTTAGCTTAAGAGATCAGCTAAGAGCAGTGCACACAGTTTGTTCACATAGGAATTCGCATTTCAATATTGTTAACAACATCAGCCTCATACGTAATGTTTATATAACGAATTTTGTTTAATGAATGATAATTTGCTTCTACTTACAACATATTTAAAAGATGCTGATCCAACATAATGTACTTTCGTTTTCTTTAATAATAGCTATGGGAGTTAAAAGCATTACGTAATGGCACAATAAAAACGTCTATATCGTTATTCATGTAATATAACATTTATCACACTAACCATATTATTCGTCGGCCTTTGATTTCTGTTTGCACTTTTCATAGCTATTTAAGGCAAATAGGTTAAGCAATGGCTATGATTAGTTCGCGATGTTTTGGCGAATCCAGAAAAGTTATTTTTGATACTCAGTAAGAGCGTTTGAATCTGCAGCATTAAAGGAGGAGCCAAAATTTCAATAAAAGCTACATACCTTATGCATAAAAAATAATATCACATTATAATACCACTAAGATAAAAAGACATTGAATGCAATTTTTGTCTTGGTGTATACTGAAAATGGTAAATTTAAATTATATGGCAAATACAATATAAAAATCAATCTGAATCGAGTAGTATTTATAAAAATATAAATTCTGAATTCGATAATAAAAATCTTTCAATAATGAAAATGATTAATTGACCATGTGGTGAACTTTCTCGGCTTTTTCGGATTATAATATTCCTTGAAGGATGTACAAAACTAATTAAATCCGATGAAGATATTGACTATGCATGACTAATCCTTAACCTGTCACTCCAGTGCAATTTGTTTTTCACTGCAGCTGAACCAATTTTTACTTTGAAAGTGCAAGCACTTTTATATTATGTATTACATAATGTAGCCATTTCCTTTCAACATAAATAGACTTCTACATTAGGCTTATCCGACTTGTTAGTCATTTTAAGAACGTACTGCTTAAACCAAGGCATATATCAAGTTCCTAAATTGGTATGTTAACTTTATTTCAATGTTTCACCTAGTGAGCTAAATACAGTTAATTATATGTTCAGACATAGAAAACATTAAGACGAAACATTATTAATCGCTGAAATATCTGTTATAATGTCAACATTTACTTTATTTGCATGCGACTATTTCCCTGTTTATTATTTTGGAGCGATGGAAGCTAAATGATATGCAGATTATATAAGAATAATTTGGTAGATTTTTTTTTCATCCCATGATTACCAACTGTACCCCTTTTCTTTTTGACCTATTTCTATAATCATACAAAATTGAATTTTATTCATAGGGAGAAAAGAAACCAGCTTAATTCTATAATTTTACATTTTAATGAGCTTGGAATTAGCAGAATGGCGGGTTTCTTTTAAGAGACCGGAAGTGATTACCAATCACGATCACCTGAATTCTATCCCAGGCGCTGGCTTTAGGTGAGGTCATTTTTGGGGCATCATTTGTTTTTAATTTTGTGTTATGTTTGTATTGTGTATTGGTTCTCGGCCTTAGTCATCTCGGTGTGTTTGTTTTACTCACCTTGTTTCACTTTTTCAAACATAGATGACGTTTTCCTTTTAAATAGTAACAGTTAAAGTTCCATAGATCTTCAAGTTAAGAACACGACGGATATAACTTAATATTCTGTCATATTTGGATTTAATTGACAAATAGGGACATCGAGTCTCCGCATTCTAGGCAAATGGTAATGTTTCAATATACTTAAATTATACCCTTAAATTGCAACCATTTGTATACTTTTTTCCTCTTTTTTACATAATCTGTGCAGCATTTAGGTCCATCTTCCCAAGATAATATAAAGGAAGTAATGGGGATTATTTAAGGAATTGAACTGCTCAATGTTCCTCAAAATCGTTCGTATAGGAATTGCTTTAAAATCGTTTTAGTACTTATTCGGGTTATTCAAATATCGCCAGTTGCACGTCAGCTCCTCTTAGATCCTAAGGGACACCTTCGAATGACTCAAATGACTTTTCAGAACACTAATTTTATTGTTGACCTTCCCTGTTATTAATTTTTATTAATTTTGTGGTTATTTGTTCTATTTTTATTTTGCTTTATGATGCCAAAATGTAAAAATGAACTTTTCTGCAACAAATCTGCCAGTTCTTGTATTCCGGGTTTGTGCCTTTGAATAATATCATTTTTGTGGATTCTAAGATAATCTTGATAAACAACAAAATGGATAACATGAAAGGTCAACAATGAAGTACCAACCAATCAAGGTCATGCATCATACAGAACCCTCGAAAAACATAAAGAGCACAAAACACAAACAAACACAACAGCGAGTCAGTATAGTCTCGCGTGTTTGGTTAAACCGGTTTTATGGGTACCCAAATCTTGTCCATTTGTTATGAGTACTTCGTTACATATGTGATTTATGTATGGTTTAGACTTGGATTAGTCAAGGCAAATGATAATACTTCAATCATGTTATATATCCTTGTCTAATTGTCCACAAGAGAATAAAGAGGATTGTGTAACAAATTAAAATGTCATTCGGTAACAAAAATTTTGTTCAATAAAAATATGTTTTAGGTGATTTTCTAATGACGTCAAGGTTGCCATTGTTACAGTTGGCATTAGCAATTTTAATTTATCTGAAATGTGATACAAAAAATCAGTACTAAGAGTTTACATAAAATAAGACGACGTAAGCACTTTCTGCATTTTCCAGAAATTTATAGTAAGAGTTATTTTGGAGAAACGCTGTTTATAAGTACTAACGTTAAGTTATATATAAACATTATAATATAATTATCATACATTTATGTGAATAAATCTTCATATTTACCCCCAGTGCTGGAACTTTTTATTTACGAATAAACTGAACTGTTTCTGTGATCATGGCCACTGCCATACTTTAAAATTTTAATGTTTTATTATTACGAATCAAACACATTGCATCTGAAATACAAAAAGAACAATATATATCAGCGCATGATTCTTTTTTATTTGTTTGCTCAACTGTCCTTCACATTTACTTTGTGTCAATACAAACAGTACCCGGGGAGAGTTGCAATGTTCTGACCTCAAGTCAATGTAACCAGATTTCGGTATTTAACATGTTGACTCTTTTGTAGATCCAATATGGTTTTCTCAGGAAAGCAAAATTTAATACACTTATTTTTTATTTTTTAAAAAGAAATTATGTTTTATTTCAGGTATGTGATGGAAAATTTATGTAATCTTTTTATTCCAAACTCTATGTACTGAAAAAAAAAAATTATTTCACAATAAAATGGGTTAATCAAAACAGCTGGCTTCAATTCTTACCTGACAGTTCTAACATAGAACTATTAATGACTATTCCACCCCAAACTATTTATGACAGTTTACTATAGCAAAATAGAAAAAATTGTGAAAACTAAGCAGTATCTCCCTCCTGCATAGATGGTTTTGGCGTAAACCCTTTTGATCATTTGACATTTTTGAATTTGCTCTTCAACTTTTTGGATTGTTGTTCTGGTTTTCAACATTTCAGGCCTTGAGCACAGCTGATGAGTCGTAATTCGACGAAATGTGCACATCTTGTGCATCAAAATTGGTATAAAAGATTTTTATTCTACCCAAGCACAATTAATAGCAGTTCTACCCTAGAACCATTTATGAGAGTTGCGATTGTTGTGATATATTAAAAACTAGCTTTAGAGATTTAAAGATACCGTTATAACTCATAGTCTGAAAATAAAAAATCTTTTAGTCAAAGACAGGAATTTATGCTGTTTTATAAATTTAACACATCAAATTATCAAGAATAAATTTTATGACTTTACGTATTGCAGAATCTCAAAAATAAATTTTTCGATATACCACAACAACTTATACAGCAAAAAATAGAAATTGAATCTGTTCAGAAAGACATTTTTGGTATTCATGAATTTAGAACATCAAAATAACAACAAGTAAGATTTAACTTGTTGCGATACCTTAAAAATCAAATTATAACATAACTTTATAGTTTACGGAGTACAAACAAGTAAAATTTCATTCACAATGAAAAGTAAAGTCAGTTTTTATTAATTTAAATAGATCAAAAACTGAAGAATCGAGATATTTAATTTGTTTCCATATATTAAAAACTAGGTTAGAAGCCTGAAATTAGAAATGTTACCTGCAAAGACAGGATTATTTGATATGTTATAAATTCAATACATCAGAAAACATCAAGGATTTTATGACTTTATTTCAGTCTTAAAAATAAACTTTTTGACATAGTTTAACGATTTATGGATCAAAAACTAGAGATTCATAGTTAATGAATTTAGAACATCAAAATTATAAGAAATAACATACCTTACAAATCAACTTGTAACATACATGTACCGTGATAGTTTACAGAGCACAAAAAAGTAAATGTTCAGTCATAATGAAAATAAAATTAAGTTGTTACTAATTTAAAAGATCGAAATCTGAAGAATTGAGACATTTCATTTGTTGCGATATTTACATAAAAACTAGCTTTTTGAGATACCGTATTAAGTCACAGAGTCTGAAATTAAAAATCTCGCTGGCAAAGACAGGAATTTATGGTATTTTATAAGTTTACTGTATCAAATCATCAAGGATTCTACCCTAGAACCATTTTAGACACTTCTACCCCAGAACAATTTATGACAGGGTTGGTACAACAACGGTTAGTGACATCAACTATTAAACTTAAATACTTGACAATTAGTTAATGTAGGAAATCAGGCCAAAATCCTAATACTAGTATTCATAATGTCTGGGATTTGGTCGTAGAGCCTGATTTTTTCCTTCATTGGTCTTACAAATGCATTGCGTAAGCTAACCTGTTATACCAAGAATAACATTATTCCAGGTGTAGGTCAAATGGAAAAAATGACACACGAGTACAGTTGTTCAAAGGTTAATCATTTTTTTTATTTTCCATTATTTTGATTGTTAATTAATATTTATGTACTGAATTATCCATGGACACACAAAGTTATAGGATAAACCCATCAGAAAATTTTCAGTTCTCTGGCATAATCAAGGAAGTGAAAATTTGAAACTGAAAATTGTGGTTAAATTTTGAACAACTGGGCCTTGCAGTTTGTTTAGCTTTGTATACAAAGAAGTGAATGATATGCAAATTAGTGTAGTAGCTTACTTCATGGTGGTATACAGAAGGACCTATTGTTTCTACGGATTAATTTGTAGTGATAAAAACAATAGGAGGAAAAATACACAGTATGCATAATAATGGCGAAATATAGGTTTGTGGCAAAACTTTTTAAAACCTTACACATTGCACATATAATACCTATAGATAGATTGATATGAACTTTGCAGTAGTATACTTCTCTTGTGATCTTGGCCTAGAGTTCATGGTTCATAGACTTCATAAACATTTGTAAAATATGCGCCCAAGTAGAATTTTTACTTTTGATTCTACTTTTTGTACCATTTATTCATCGAAAGTCAGTTGGGTGTTGGACTTGGAATCTTCCGTTAAGAAATTTATTTCCTCACTGTTTAGATAGATGTATATATCACAGGGGAAAATCATATTAAAGGTAACATATACAAATCATATCAAAAGTAACATATACAAATTGCTGTGCAGCTACGAATTCAATGAAACTTTTAAATTTACCGAAGATTAAGTATGTAATATTTGGGTCAATTCTTGGGTTCTATACATGCAATAATACAATAAACTATGTTGATTACGGGAAATGGGGATTTTCATTCCATTGTTGGATTCTGTCTACTGATGTCAATTAAGATTTTAATGCAATTTGACAGGGAACCTGTATACATATATCAACGTAATGAAAGCACATTATAGTGATTTAGTATTAAGTTGGAAGCAATGTAAATGGAAGACAAGCATTGTCCAATTTAAGATAAAATTATGAGCAGACATGATAGGCGACAGGTATGTATATAAAAGATGATGCATTCGTAAAATATGAAATAATATAAAATTTTGAATCATTATTCACTTAAAAATATAAATGTTAAAACAACAGAAAATATGTGTTCAGAGTACCCATATATTACTAATACCAGTCAAATGTTAATGGCGAATTTGTTGGCTTGGTGTAATGCGGATTTTTGCCTCCTTCATTAAGGCCAGTTTATAGTTGCGATCAATTCGGTCACCAAGGCCGACTGGTGAATAGAAAGTTGACAATTGTAAAAGTAAAATAGTTTTATATGTTACTTTATTGTTGTTTTCAAGTAAATTATCAATCATATATGTTACTTCAGGGAATATGTTACGCTAATAATCAAAGCGAAAATGACATTATCTGTTAAGTAAAATTCCTAACACAGGCATACATTGTTCTACTTTTTAAATAAAATTTAAGATTATGTCATCAGTATTAATTCTTATTAAACTGGAAGGCAGAGCTCTTTTTTCCCCAGCAAACTTCAAACAAATATGTAAAATTTGCATTTTTCTGAACAACTTATTTAAGAATGGTAAAGAGTTCCAATTTTTGGAAAGATAGTGTAACAATCTACCCTATGTCGCCCACCAGCAAAGATAAACGGGAGTTTCGTTTCCAATTTAATTCGACTGAATTACGGTTTGACAGTCATATGCGTGACGAAAATACAGTTTCATACCTCCATGCGGAAGAATTTTGAAGACAACGATAGATTGTACGAGCAGTTCGGCTCATTTGGTACGATACAAACAGGAAAATTAAGTTTGTCTATTGTGTACAACACCAACCCATCCACGTTTTGCCATTTTACCACAAATGTTTGTCATGTGATAAACAGCTCATTCGTTCATACGCGGCTTATTGTCTACAAAAAATATGACTGGTCTTATGTAAATTTAGGTTTGGATTCCACAGGGGGGGTGAGCGATATGGGAAACCTTCTCTCTTATACTGTGTAAGTCGACGAAATTTTGACATTTGATTTATCCTATAAAATTGTGATATTGTGTTTATTTCTTTAATAAAGTGATGAAAAATAGAAAAAAAAATAATGAAGGTCATGGAGGAGGTAGAGGAAAAAGGGGGGATGCAACATACTAAATCCATTCCCCAGGTGCCTGTGCACTAGATTACAACCTTTTAGTAATGGTATTAAATACACAGAGCTCTCTTCCACAATGTAACATGAATAAATTTAACTGAAATATTTGATTCAATGCAACTTCTCGAAAATATACGGGAAAACAGAGTCATAAAAAGTAAGAGATTTTCAAATTGACTTACCAGTCTTCCAAACTGAGTCTCCCCCCCCCCGGTATTACCTCATTACACTATTAAATAACATCATCATTTAAATTTTTAAAGCCAATAATCTTAATTCTTCATGCTTAACCTTCTCAACAATTTTTCGACTTATATAATAGTTTAACCATATTATACATATTACTAAGTATCATGCCAACATTACATCTTCCTTTGAGTTGTATTTGTCACTATATAATACAAATCCAGGGATAGGGATTAATACAAGTTTGTAACTTATTTCCCCAACCCCTTTAATTAATGTATATTATGTCTAAATGTTCACTGTATATTATGTTAATATATCTGTGATTTAATTAATAAAATATGTTTAAACTGACAGAGTCATTCTGCCTATAAAAGGAACATCAAAGAACACTCGATCATCGTCACCATATAAATGCAACGAAATTAAAAAAAATTATATTCATTGTATTTGTGTATTTTTATAGATACGTATAATAAACAGTCGACACTTTAAGAATTACTTAGGTCCTATGGATTCCTCCAACGATTTCGAAGTTTTGAAATTCGCATGTACTTAGAGGAATTTTAATGAAGGTAAGGAATTCCGATGTTTTCAGTTCCTTGCCAAGCTGTCTTTACACATGGAAAGAAGAGATTTGTTGTATATTTTTATATCAGGTGAAACAAAGGACGATTACCACAATTACCAGCTCTCTGATTTTTTTCACTTTCGTCAGAAACCAACAGCCAAACGAATGATCTGTTTGCTTAGCGTCCAGTGACAAATATTTTGTGCTTCATCAGGATGAGAACCAGTTCAACAATTTATCAAACACAATTTAAATAGAGGTGGAATATTTTATATTCCTGTAATCCATCGTAATGCCATATTTCAATTGAACTGTTTCTGAATACTGTAATTTACAGATAAATACAGTAGAGACAAATTAAAAGAAAATCTACGTGTCAATCGAAAATCGAGCAAAGAAGGAGACGAAAACTAGAATAAAAATTGCATTGCATATGTCAAAAATGTTAATCTATTATGTGAAAATTCTTATAATTACCTCAGAGTAATAAGGTTTCAGATTTAAATACGATGTTTGTTCGTAACGATTGACTTATGAGCATATTATTATGAAGTCCAGACGCGGTCAGGTAAAGTAATAGAAAACTTACAACATTACTCAACGTGACTAGCTGTTTTTTATTTCCCCTTCACGTTGATTACAATGTGGACGTCTCGTGTTGGTACTCTTATGAAGATGAGGATATTTCGCCTTCACGTTGATTACAATGAGGACGTCTCGTGTTGATACTCTTAGGAAGATGAGGAAATTGGGAATATTCAGTAAAATCATCATCTTTTATGAATTGCTATCATTGCCACACTAAAAACAACTGTCGGTATATATCTACTTATCCAGAAAATTTTTTATAATTTTGTGTATGAACTTTAATTTATATATCACACACGAACATTATCGAATATTACCGCGTGTATTTTACAAACTGCAATTTTCTAAACGTGCACTGTAAAGCAAACTACAAATAGAAGTGAAATAACTGGACTTAGTTTACAGAAAAAAATCAACAAATGCACGTATGTTTTTCAAGTACGTATATGTGTCAAATATACGTTGATATCCTTTTGAAAAATTTGTGAACACAACGAGAAATAAATCTGCCATATATTGTAATATTTTTCTAAACATATTCCAAAAATAAAAATGTATGTCCAATATTTCGAATATAGCTGTGATAAAAAATATATATGCTCAATAATTGCATTCTAAGTGATATTTATAACGTCGGATTTCATTGGCTGAGGGGTGCAGAACAAATCACCCAACCTCAAACTCGCCCCAGCTCAACAAATTTTACAGAATTGCACATATTTTCATATTCGTAGCCCTTACTGTTAAAATATCGTAAGTAACTTCCAAGTTTCTGTGGGTTACTAGCGAGACTTTTACATTTATTCACGATTTACAGTAGAAAACCCGTTCATTATAAGTGCTTTACTGGAAGCTGGATACAGTCCACTCTCGTTATCTCGAACTCGCTTGAGTCGAATTTTCGGATGAGTCGAATTTTTTCTCTGGTCCCAAAAATCGTCCCATATAAATATATGTATTTTCACTCCTGTTTAGTCGAATTCTTGTAAGTCGAATTTTTTTTCTATCTCGAACTAATTTCATAGTCCCAAATTAACAAAACAACACAAATTCTGTTCATTATCTCGAAGTAATTTTTCTTGTGGTCCCGTGGAGGTCGAGATAACGAGAGTCAACTGTATTTGATAAAAGATGTTGATATTTATTAAGTTTCCCAAACGAAGTTTGGAGACTTATTGCTTTTACTCCGTTTCTTATTATTATTAAGTCTCCCAAACGAAGTTTGGAGGCTTATTGTTTTTACTCCGTTTCTTATTATTATTTTTCCGTCTTTTTTTTCTTCCGCTTTCCATTTCAACTTGTCCGACGCAGATCTCGAACACGACTCAACGGAATGAAATGAAATTTACTGGGGTGATAGACCCCAATGCCTAGTTGTGCAAGAATGTTTAAAAATTTTCAAAATGGCCGCCATTTTCAAGATGGTCGCCAAAAACTGAAAACCTTCCACCTCAATTTTCTAAAAAAACTGCCCGGCAGAATTTCACCAAACTTAGTATAAATGTTCAGTAGCACGAGTAGAAACTTTAATAGAAAAACGGAAACGATATGTCGGCCATTTTCAAAATTGCCGCCAATAGTGGAAAAAAGTGAACGACGAAGATCTCGAACACGACTCAATAGAATGAAATGAAACTTACTGGGGTGATAGACCCCAATGCCTAGTTGTGCAAGAATGTTTAAAATTTTTCAAAATGGCCGCCATTTTCAAGATGGTCGCCAAAAACCGAAAACCTTCGACCTCAATTTTCTCAAAAACTGCCCGGCAGAATTTCACCAAACTTAGTATAAATGTTTAGTAGCACGAGTGAAAACTTTTTATTAAAGAAAAATGGAAATGATATGTCGGCCATTTTCAAAATGGCCGCCAATAGTGGAAAAAAGTGAACTTGCTTGGATTTCAACGATTTTTGGTTAATATAGTAAACGTGATATCCCGAGTTGAATGGCGATAACGCAAATGTTCTACCGGCAGCCATTTTCAAAATGGCCACCATTTTCAAAATGGCCACCATTTTCCCGCCAAATTTTTAACATTCTTCAATTTCAATGCAATTTGGCACAAAGGGTAAACATGATATCCCGAGTTCAATGGTGTTAAAGAAAATGTTTTACGGGCAGCCATTTTCAAAATGGCCGCCATTTTCCCGCCAAAAAAGTGAACTTGCTTGGATTTCAACGATTTTAGGTTTATTCAGTAAACATGATATCTGGAGTTGAATGGCGATAACGCAAAGAATGCAAACAACAGTTTCGTATAAAATTCCAGTGATTTTTCCCTAAATATATGATGTCATAGGTATGGAATTCCCTCTATTTATAAGTTCTAGATATTGATTTCTGATTGTTTTTTGGTTTCATTATTTAAATTAGAGTCTAGGCTTTATTTTAAGTTTAAAAAAATGCATGAAATGTAAAAAAGTAATTATTTTCAGGAAAGTTTTATTAATGGGAGACTACTCTGAAAACATCCAAAAATAGTGTAGGTGAAAACACAACATTTTTATACCACTTCATGTAGCAATTTTAAAAGGCGGCGAATGTACCCTGAAACTACATGTGCTGAAACCAGTTGAATGTGTACTTTGGAAAACACATATACTCAGTTCTCTAAATTACGCAGGAATCTTTGCTAGGATGCTCTGAAGTTGGTCTGTTTTTGAAATATTTGAAGGGGGGAGGCCTATTTTTTGTCAGTTATCTTTTTGTAATGGTAAGAATTTGGAAAGGAATTCCTTAAAAATACTTATATACAGTGAAAGCTTGAAGAAATATGTTTTATTTGATATATGGTTGTCTATGGGTATATGATACAGCCAATTGTCCAGCTATCAATCTTTTGAGTATGTTCCTTCAATTCATGACGTCATGAAAAGTTCTAAGAAAAAATGTTGTGTGCACTCTTAAAGGCTTTGATAAGGCTCAGATTTGAACAGTATTTTGGTTATAAAGCTCATTTATTGTATTGTTTATGCAACATTAGACAGATAGAAAGAATTTCATGTACCAAGAGTGGTATTTAATGCATTATTATGTCCCATCTGGCCTTAGCAACCAAAAATAACAGATTTGCAGTAATAATTTGATGTCAAGTGTAAAGACATCATATTATTTATTCGCAGTTTTTGAAGCCGGTTATAGTTTTAGATGATTCATTGCACTTAATGTATGCAGATTTTTTTTTCGCATAAATATTGGGAAAAAAATGAAAGAAAAAAAAAGAAAAAATAAACTTTATTTCCATTTCACTGGTAAAAGTTAGTGTCAATAAACTATTCCATAATTACACTGTTATTCAATTCAGGGAATGGTTGGCATTCTTATTTTTTTTCATTTGAACCTTTTTTTTAACAATAAAATTTAGTTTTTTTCATGTATTTTCTTAAAATTAATCAAATCTTTAAGTATACAAGCATAAAACAGTTCATAAGAGAGAAATATGCTCATATTACATCAAAATAAGTCAAATTTACATTCTATGTCATTGTCTGTGAGCTATGCCCCAGGGTATCAAAACCCCCTCCTTTGAATATTTGTTCAATACATTTGATTCACATGTCAGAAATGGACAAACGAGGTATCATTTTATTCGTAATTGTCTGTAGATTGAGAAAATTTATTCTTATTTTGAAAATAAGGGTATCAAGAATGCCTTAAGAATGCAAACAACAGTTTCGTATAAAATTCCAGTGATTTTTCCCTAAATATATGATGTCATAGGTATGGAATTCCCTCTATTTATAAGTTCTAGATATTGATTTCTGATTGTTTTTTGGTTTCATTATTTAAATTAGAGTCTAGGCTTTATTTTAAGTTTAAAAAAATGCATGAAATGTAAAAAAGTAATTATTTTCAGGAAAGTTTTATTAATGGGAGACTACTCTGAAAACATCCAAAAATAGTGTAGGTGAAAACACAACATTTTTATACCACTTCATGTAGCAATTTTAAAAGGCGGCGAATGTACCCTGAAACTACATGTGCTGAAATCAGTTGAATGTGTACTTTGGAAAACACATATACTCAGTTCTCTAAATTACGCAGGAATCTTTGCTAGGATGCTCTGAAGTTGGTCTGTTTTTGAAATATTTGAAGGGGGGAGGCCTATTTTTTGTCAGTTATCTTTTTGTAATGGTAAGAATTTGGAAAGGAATTCCTTAAAAATACTTATATACAGTGAAAGCTTGAAGAAATATGTTTTATTTGATATATGGTTGTCTATGGGTATATGATACAGCCAATTGCCCAGCTATCAATCTTTTGAGTATGTTCCTTCAATTCATGACGTCATGAAAAGTTCTAAGAAAAACTGTTGTGTGCACTCCAAATGTTCTACGGGCAGCCATTTTCAAAATGGCCGACATTTTCCTGCCAAAATTTCAACATTCTTCAATTTCAATGCAATTTGGTATAAAGGGTAAACATGATATCCTGAGTTGACTGCAGTTAAAAAAATGTTTAATGGGCAGCCGTTTTCAAAATGGCCGCCATTTTCCCACCAAAATTTCAACCTTGTTCCATTTCAATGAAATTATTTCAACCTTGTTCAATTTCAATGAAATTTGGTGTAACGGGTTAGCCGGGTCTAGTGGAACCCCTGCTCAATTTTTTTTCGTTTGGGAGACTTCATGTGATCTTTGATCATAAATTTTAATTATTATTATTTTTCCGTCTTTTTTTTCTTCCGCTTTCCATTTCAACTTGTCCGACGCAGATCTCGAACACGACTCAACGGAATGAAATGAAACTTACTGGGGTGATAGACCCCAATGCCTAGTTGTGCAAGAATATTTAAAAATTTTCAAAATGGCCGCCATTTTCAAGATTGTCGCCAAAAACCGAAAACCTTTGACCTCAATTTTCTCAAAAACTGCCCGGCAGAATTTCTTCAAACTTAGTATAAATGTTTAGTAGCACGAGTGGAAACTTTTTATTAAAGAAAAATGGAAACGATATGTCGGCCATTTTCAAAATTGCCGCCAATAGTGGAAAAAAGTGAACTTGCTTGGATTTCAACGATTTTTGGTTTATATAGTAAACATGATATCCCGAGTTGAATGGTCATAACGCAAATGTTCTACCGGCAGCCATTTTCAAAATGGCCACCATTTTCCCGCCAGAAAATGGCCGCCAATAGTGGAAAAAAGTGAAGTTGCTTGGATTTCAACGATTTTTGGTTTACATAGTAAACATGATATCCGAGTTGAATGGCGATAATGCAAATGTTCTACCGGCAGCCATTTTCCCGCCAAATTTTTAACATTCTTCAATTTCAATGCAATTTGGCATAAAGGGTAAACATGATATCCCGAGTTCAATGGCGTTAAAGAAAATGTTTTACGGGCAGCCATTTTCAAAATAATCGCCATTTTCCCGCCAAAAAAGTGAACTTGTTTGGATTTCAACGATTTTAGGTTTATTCAGTAAACATGATATCTGGAGTTGAATGGCGATAACGCAAATGTTCTACGGGCAGCCATTTTCAAAATGGTCGACATTTTCCCGCAAAATTTCAACATTCATCAATTTCAATGCAATTTGGTATAAAGGTTAAACATGATATCCCGTGTTGACTGGAGTTAAAGAAAATATTTAATGGGCAGCCCTTTTCAAAATGGCCGCCATTTTCCCACCAAAATTTCAACCTTGTTCCATATGAATGAAATTATTTCAACCTTGTTAAATTTCAATGAAATTTGGTGTAACGGGTTAGCCGGGTCTAGTGGAACCCCTGCTCATTTTTTTTCGTTTGGGAGACTTACGTGATCTTTGATCATAAATTTTAATTATAAAACTTTTTAAAATCATTAAGCAGCTTGTGGAATCTATAATCCTGTAATAAAAGTTTTTTAGTAATCGGAATAAATCACATGGTTTCGCTCGTTAAAATCTTCTAGCCGAGAGCAAATTCGTGCAAAACGTACAAGCTGTGATATGTACACTCCATACGATGGTGCCACAGTCATGTCTCCATCAAGAAAGGTGAAATTGGTAATTGGAAAATTAAAATCATCCCTTTTATCATAAATTTTAGTACGTATCTCTCCATTTTCTATATTTATAGTAAGATCTAAAAAAGAACAGCATTTCGTATTCTTATTAGCCTTATTAGCCTTGTTCAAATGTAGCTCTTTAGGATAAATGTCTTCTGCATATTAAAGAGACTAGTGGTTATCAACAGTAAGTACAAGATATCTGCAATTATCGTTAAAAACGTCAATTAATTTATCACGATTCTGTATTTTACCCTTAAGGAGTGTTTTCATGAAAGACTGTTCATAACAATATAAAAATATTTCGGCAATAGGAGGAGTATTTTTTAAGTTTTGAACATGAATAATTTTTTTAAATAAATATATATTTTTTTAATATTGAAACATTTGAGGTGCCATACTCCAGTTGATAAATTTCTTTACCATATACTTATAGAAAATAAAGGTAAAATTTTACCCTACGATAAAATTTGAAATTGTACATATTTCTGCCCAAATCTATAAGAATTGGCTTAACGGGCTGTTATGACGTTTCGGTTTATATCAACTGCTTCCGTTTATATCACACCGATAATCCGTAATCGCGTTATAAATCAGTCGTTTCCGTAATCCATTCTAAACTTAGTAGCACATAGAAACACGGCAGATGATAGCGGGACGAAACTGTGGATTATATTAATTCGCTCAAAAATGTTAATACAAACAGAAAAATATTAAGTGACAAAACATTTCGACTAAATGGATGAGAGACAATGACGGTTTGCAGCGCCTTGAGGATATTCGGTAATACGGCAATGAAACTGAAATCATTGAGATAAGAATTTTCATGGAGACCTAAATAAATTACCAATGTTGAAGTATTTGATAAAAATATCATAACATGTCATTATTCATTTCATACGCATTATCAGCCCATGGTCAAAATCATTCCTCGAGCCTAGCGGCTCTCGGACTGATATCTTCACCCAGGGCTGATAATAGGTTTGATATGAAAAATGCCATGTTATAATCTATATTAATCAACTGGTCATCTTTGTAGAATATATATATATATATATATATAAATATGTTAATTTAAAATGAATTTTACCTTATTATTCACGATTATTACTTACTTACTTACTAATAAAGAGAATATAAATATTTCAGCTTTTCTCGGAAATAAATTTCTTGAAATATTGAAATAAAAATCAGTACAAAATGAGAAATATTCAGCCTCTAAGCTGGGATCCTGAGCTATTTCTTAATTTATACTGATAGTACGTGAATTACATAACTTGAAATAATAAAATGAAAGATATTTAAACAAAATCACTACATTGTTTCGATTATAAACTTCACACCACATCCCTTACTTAACTAAGGAAAACAGACAAATTTTCATGTATTTAAAACCCATGGTGGGTATCTGCCTCACAATTCAACGAAAAACAAACTGGAACCTTACAGATAGGAACGCTTTCCATATGATCTAGTAATGAGACACTCAGTTTAAATGATGAATTTGAAAGTAAAAGAGAAAAAATAACAAAATGGATACTTGTAATAGATACTACTAGGAATTCTGTCCAAAAATGTTCAAAGGAAAACGAAAAATTTCTTTTTGTACCAACTGATTGGTTTAGACGGACTTGTTTGACATTTATACTAAACCGAGAAGGTAGTGTTAGTCCAATAGTGCTGAAGTCTATGATTTTATCATTTATACCGATGGATATTTAATATTGTCTTTGTTTCAGTCCTCATTCAGCTTATTAGAATTTATAGTTTCAAATATGCTGTTCCTTTTTAACAAATATTTTACAGGCATTGAGTAATATTGAAACACACAATAACCAATTTTTCTTTGATCTATAATTTTTGCGCCTATCAAAACAATATTTACGATGCTCAAGCCGATTTAATGCAAATAGCTGTACATGTCTATTGGCTCCTGTGACTTTGATCTTTAACCCAAATGATGAAAGATTGACCCCTTTACAAAATTTGGATAATTCCAACAAGGCTGTTTTAATCTTAAAAAGAAGATAAAGATCAGTAAGCCTTCAGAATTGCTCATTGGGTCATTTCAAAATGTAGGAAATGCAGCTTAAGGATGCTCGCTGGTCATGTTTTGGTCTTTTTTGTCAGATTTTCGGAATTATCCATTTCTTAAACATGAAATTTTTTGCCCATGAACCCCCACTTTTTCTCTTATAATTCAATCATATATACCTTAAAATGGTTTTGACAAAATTTTATGGAATCCTTTTAATTTTTTTCATACATTTTTGAAAGCCTGAAGTTTTCAATGCAAAGACAATGAAAAATCCAGAGAAAACCCATTTCTTGTAAATTTTCAAGGAATTGTAGCTCTAAAATGAGCACATGAACCTACATTTTTTTCTTGCTTATTTGTTTACTATTCATATGTTCTCTCAAACTAAAACACCTATTTCAAATCCTATTTATTTTCTTCTAGACCAGCGATCATCCTTAACACAAATAACAAAGTACATGTATCAAGTTTTGTAAACGAAAGGTAAATTGAGTAATCAACAATTATGACATCTGATGATAAAAAATATCAATATTAGTGCCAAAGATATCCGATAATGTGTACCACGTCATCGTATTCAATTTAGCAAAGTTAAGGTGTATATAAATTGGTATATTAAAATGAAATTGATATTAGATTGCTACATTGTGTACTGCCAGCTGATTGTATCAGATACAAAGATTTTCTTTTTAATATAGATTAGAAACATATCGTCTTCCTAACCTATTAGGATGTTTATGGAATCCTAATTTGTATTTACATCATGACGTCATTACAAATCTGACGTCGTTTTAATTATGACAACAAAAGAAGTACATTTAAGAGTACTTTTAAATTCTATTATTTTTCAGTTAATCTAATAGAACAAATATTAATTGCAAATTCTAGCATTAACTCTGAATAGAATAACCTACAAAACTTTAATGATTCACAGAGAAAGCTACATATATGTACTTACGCAAGATGGCACTATAATTTCATTCAAAACACGATTATGAACACTATAATAAATTAGGTCATTTGCAAACACACACATATATATATATTGTACATTAAAATAAAATTCATTTGAAATTGTAAAATATTAATCCCAATGTCAGAGATTCGTTGACTTCTTGAAGAGCCTTTGTAGAACAATGCAAGCTTATTCAATGGTGGTAATACAATTCTTTGAAACCAGTTTTGGTGCATTTCGTCGACTTACGACTTATCAGTTGTGCTCAAGGTCTAAAATGTTGCAAACTAAAACAGCAGTCCAAAAGGTTGAAGAACAAATTCAAAAATGTCAAAACGGCCAAAAGGGGTAAAGCCAAAACCACGTGAGGACAGAGCTATGCACGAGGGGGATACTCCTTAGTTTTCAAATATTTTCCACTTTTGTAACAGTAAATTTTAAGTATCAGTTTTAGCCGAATATCGAAATACTAGCAACTGAGCTGGGGACACCCTCGGGGACTTGGAGTCCACTAGCAGCGGCATCGACTCAGTTGTATAAATTGATAGATGTAAATATCGAAAAGAATGGTTGTCTTACCAGATATCCATGAAAACAGAAGTAGAAAAGTTTATAAAACAAAATCTAATAGTAACTTTATTAGAATTCAACTAATTTAGGAGTTTTCAAGGGTATGCCATATCACTTATAAACAATATTTATACTTTGAGTAACATTTTATGGTACCAATTTCGGTACATTGCAACAAATCATATCTAATGAAAAGTGCTTAATTCAAAAAAGAGCAACCCAAGAAATACGTACGTACCATGCAACGCACGCGAAGACAATGGTAAATCTATAGTACAACAAAAATTTTAGTCACTACGACCAACATTTTATGCTTGAGTGGCGTTGGTAAATTTTTGCATTTATGTGAATTTTTAAAGAGCCAATGGTAATACCTTAATGATATTCACAACTACAATCATCTTTTCTTGAAAAAAAAAGGATTTAGTCATTAACGGAATTTTGAAGTGTTAAACTTTCTCCTCCCAGCTTGAAGACAAGTTAGTCGAAACTTTGAGCTTTTTATCTTTTACTTCTGTCTGGTTTATTGTTAATGTACCTTTATCTCATTCAAGGATTTGAAAATAAATTCTTTGATACCAATTTTGATTTACTACTAATCAGTTGTTCTCGAGGCCTAAAATGTTGAAAACCAAAACAATAATCCAAAAGGCTGAAAAGCAAATTCAAAAATACCAAATGACCAGGAGTAATGCCAAAACCATTCGGGGACAGAGCTATGCAAAAAAATGATAGCAAAGATTAAAGATAACATTTTTCAGGAAATGTACCTAATTTATTAAATCTGAAATTTAGCTTTGAAGTAAGCACTGTCTAAATCCAAAAACTTATAATGCATTTACCAATAATCTGGGGGTAAGCTTAATTTTAAAGTCATACATGTACTTCCCTTTCAGAGAGTACAAATTACACACAAACTAAATAATAAATAACGATAACGAGTAATAACTGTAACAGTGAATTGTTACAAAGTCTCCAAAACGAAGTAACTGATATCTCGATTGCCTTACATTGTATTCAATAAATTATTTGTTTTCAGAGACTGAAATTGGGAAATTTATGCATACTTAATGGAGAGGTTACTTGAAAATCGTGATATTGGTATTTTTTGTTACCCAATTTTAACAGTCATATAATGTCCCATTTGATCAACTTTTGCTTGTCGACATGCTGCATTGACAGAGATATATCCCAATATTTCTGAACCGTTTACGAGAACTGATTTTATTGTATGGTGTTATAAAATGCACTCGGTTTCATTAAATAAAAATAATAAAAAAAAAGACTTCTTACCTGCCGTGATAAGTCCTTCCAATATCAAGTCAGTGTAGTTTGAATCATATTTATATAAAATGATCAATTGCAACACAATAAGAAATTTTATGACCAAGCAAATGAAATAATATCTATTATTACATGTTATGTCCGATACATTGATGTCTTCCTTAAGCTTGTATCAATATTATATTAAATGTACGATATGATGTAAGGACAGAAAATAAAATAATTAAAAGATAAAACACCACATTAATAATAAAAAATATCTGATTTGCATATTCACCCAATAAAATTAAATCTATACAGAAAGACAACTCTTAATTAATTTTTTTTAAAACAAGAACACCTACAAAAAAGAAAAAAAAAACAATTGGACAGTCATGATCCCCGGCCAGAAGCAACACCCTGCAAAAATGAATTTAACTGGCTAACAAAAATATACATGTATTTACATTTAAAATTGAGATGGACGGGTTTACAGTTTAAAAATTAAGCTATAACACACCCGCAAAATCAAAGAACGAAATCAGTGTCATCTTTTGATAGATATCATCCTGAAACTAAAGTTCTTCTCTTAGTATTTAATGTGACCTTGTCGACCTTTTACCCACTGGGGTCAATGACAACATGATTTTTCTCTTTCGTTTTTACTCATTTGCGTAAAGGCGAGGCAAAATTCAATATACATATATAAAAATGTAAGGATATGTTGTGATATGGAACAGATTTTATGCAAAAAATGCATGATTGTACTACTTCCTTCTTATTTATAAATGCTTACTTCTTTATTATTAATGCTTACTTCTTTATTGGAAATGCTTGCGTCTTACTTACTAATGCTTGCGTCTTATTAACTACTGCTTCCTGTTATTGCTATTCTAATGCATATTACAGTAACGGCATTCGTATAAGTGCTATGTCTATTTATAATACTTTGAACTTCGTGCTTGTAACTTCATTTGACCTGTTGACTGTGTATACATGCATTCGTATAAATGCATTGTTTATTTAAGTTTTCAACTCCTTGTTTGTGTGCGTACTATTTAAAGTTAATGACCTGGTTACATGAATATTATGATTTCGTATTATTCTTATTCCAGGGAGATAATTCTTGTTTTCAAAAAGTTAAATAATTTCTCCCTTTGATCTACTCGGAACCTATATACCTTTTGCTTAAATCAAGTTTTAAAATAAGACAACTTATAACAAAATTTAGGATTAGTGACCATCCCCTGGCAATTGAAACAGGTCGTTATAAAAATTTTCAAAGAGAAAATAGATTATGCACTTTTTGCAATAAAATCGATGATGAGTTTCATTTTTTTATTGAATGTAAACAAAACTTACTATTAAGAGACCAATTGTTTTCTACGATATCTAATACTGTTCCATCATTTAATAGAGATCAGCCACTCAATCAACTGAAAACGCTTCTGAATCCAAATATTGAACTTTTACCGGAAAAGGGTGACTTTATAAAGCAATCTACAGAACTGCGAAAATGAACTTAAAATGGATGAGAGACATGTCGGTCAAAGTTCTCCACCTTATCTAGACCTATTATGTTATTGTATTTTATATAATATTATGTTCTTATGTGTTTTGTTTTGTGTTTGCTGGACCCATATGGGTGTAACTTTGCAAATAAAATTATTATTATTATTATTATTATTATTATTATTATAAATAATCGGACTCTATTATTTCCCTTGGATACCGTCATCTAATATGGAAATTCCCTGATGACTAGTGTCGGTAGTGTAAGGTACATAAATATAAACAAATGCACAGGTGATTGTTCCTGTGGTCCCTCACTTCCAATTCATTTATCCAAATTTTTACCCCAAAAAGGGGGGGGGGGAGGGGGGCTTGACTTGAGTCGAGATTACAATAGCTCTTTTCAGAAAAACGTAACAACCGAGATAGTTCCTAGTGTAGATAATAATTTCCGACCAGTCGTTTCCCTTCGCGTGTTGTGCACACGAAGGGTGAAGCGTAGATTATCCTTAACGGCCCTTTTAGAGTAAATTGTGTACTCGGCATGTTAGTTTTTGTTACTGTGTTAGCCTAACTGAGGTTTTTAAAAACTTACATACATATATGCTAAAATAAACAATATTATTTCAGTTGAAATGCACTGTATCCTGAATCGCTGACACAACTTAAAAGTCTGGATTTCTGTTCAATAATTATTGTGAAAAATCAATTTCGGCATTGAGGGCCAAGTGAGGGCTCGTAACGCGTCTACCCAAATATCCGATGAAAACGTTGACTATAGAACATATGAACCTGACAGTTTTATGTTATAGGACTAATGTACGCTTTTGATAATATTACCCACAATATGAAAAAGGAAGGATAATGGGTAATAATTTAGCATAAAAATAAACATAAAAAAAAACAATAAGGAGTTACAACACAACCACTGAAACTACAGGGTCCTGGCTTGGGAAAGGCACGTATAGAACATGGCGGGGTTAAACATGTTGTGAGTATTCAACCCTCCCCCTACATCCTGGGTCAGTGGTTGAAATAATATAAAAACAGACAATAAAATCAATTCAGTAAGCACTAGATTCAATAAGCCTAGCGTTAAAACACAAAAATATGAAAAATGAAACCCACATAATAAATAGTGCTATAAACTTAGAACGCTCACTGTTAACTATCAGCCAGCTCATAGTACCTATTGGTTGATACAAAGACTATAAACTCCTAGACTAGACGTTCAACTTCAAGTGATTTCATATAAAAATACATTGTTTGCAAAGGGACAGTGCTTACATTGCTGTTCTTCATCTTGAAAGTCGCAGTGAGATCTTCACACAAAGAAAATATTCCCACCTTACTGTACCCTAGCCCCTGATTGATCTTAATTCTGTATCGATTTTCTGTCAAGGTCATTTGCATCATATTGTTACTTGCCCATTATTTTTTGGCAGAGTTTCCTCTTTGGTTGTGTGGGGGTTGTAGAAAGATTCCCCGTGATGCTTGAAGTGTATACTCTCATATTTTTAGTTTGATATGGTGTATTTGTTTTGAGATATCTACTACACCCATTTTCATAATTTTGTCTGTTAATATCGATTATTTATAATAGTTATCGATCATATATATTTGCCCTTTTAATACTATTTTACACTTTCAACTTATCTAACTTATATCTCAAGGTGCTCTGTGATTGTTTTTATGTTGATCATGTTTTATCAATTGATATGACATTGTCATGAAAATTATGCCCCTTTTTGTAATTGTGGGTCATATGTTCAATGGCGTCAAAACAAATTTTGTTTCAAAACAAAATAACGCAAAGCATTTTTTGGCTGGATATCGTTAAGATAATATCCGGTGGTTTCCGAGTGTATAAATGGAGTTTTGATTGTCCGCGCGATCACCGAGACGTCTGTCGTCATAATCAATTTCTGCAGATTCATATAACGAGATTTATGTAAAATAGTCAGCACGCTGTGACACTCAAGGAGTTGAAAACTTAAATAAATAAACAATGCATTTACACGAATGCATGTATACGCAGTCAACAGGTCAAATGAAGTTAAAAGCACAAAGATCAAAGTATTATAAATAGACATAGCACTTATACGAATGCCGTTACTGTATGCATTAGAATAGCAATTACAGGAAGCAGTAGTAAATAAGACGCAAGCATTACTAATAAAGAAGTAAGCATTTATAAATATGTAGGAAGCAGTACTAAGTAACAAGCAAGTATTTATTGCATAAAATCTGTTCCATATTGTGAGCATCCATGAATTTATTATGGCTCCTTTGACCCTTTTATTTTGGAAATGGTGAAAGATACAAACAAAAAATTCTGTAGTTACTTTTGTTGGGTTTTTCGTCAGGAATAAGTTAAAAAAAATCATCAAATCCGATGAAGAATTAAAAAGTTTCAAAAATTAGCGCGTCACCTTATATCTCAAAAACGATAACAGATATAGACAAAAACGGATCGAAAGTAATTTTTTTCCAGCAAGGAACATAATAAACAAGCCCCGTAAAATCAGACAAAAAATAAAAAAAGTTAGACCAATACAGTTTAGCATAAAATATTATTGGAGAATTTTTTATGATATATAACAATCTATTATCTTCCCGGAATAGTAAATTATCCCCGTGAACAATACTAATTGTGCACTCACTAGATCTTGTCATGGGAATAATGATTATCCCAGCCAACAGTTTCGAAGCTATTCAGAAACACTTATGATACATCCAGTGTTTAAAGGGGTGGGACATGAATTTTGAGGATATCTTAATTTTTCACAAAGAATAGAAATGTTTATGATTAAGGGACAAGGATCTCAATGTCTTTTGTTGATTTTTTACGAAAAAATACCCCCATTCCCGGGGCAATGTGTAAAATCATTTCTCCTATTCTTGACGTGTTTAATCGGTGGGATAAAAATACATAATATCTTTAACCACTTCCCAGTGATTAAATTTCTACGTGGGAATTACCGCCCTTTTTTCTACAGTTATTGGAACCATAAACTAGAGAAGTCCCGAAATGACGTCTATGTAAACAAACTACATAGCACCGACATTTTATTGAGGTTTTTGTCAAAAATCATAGGAGAAACAGATTATCCTTCAATTTACTCGTGAGTTATGGAATTTCTCCACCCTCAATAGTTAAATTTTAGATTTTAACACGCTCGCTAAGGGCTCGAATATTGAAAATCGAAAATTTAACTATCTCGGGTGGAGAAATTCCATAACTCACTCGTACCTGAAGGAGAATCTATATTTATTACGTCTCCTTACAGGCAATTAGAAATATATGTGGTTACGGGGTATGGAGTAAAATGGTTTATGAGATTTTAACACTGCTTATTAAAACGTGTTAAAGGGATAAACATTTTTAGGATTTCAATGCTTTAAGAGATAATTAAAGACTAATGGTGCATCGCGCTCAGCGCCGCTATTATACCGTTTCTTCATTATGACGTCGCGCTTGACGGTACAAAAATTATGAGATAATTGAACATTATTGTTTTAATGGGTGTGGTGATAACCACCTAGGGAAACGACGTTTTTGAGATAATTGAACATTATTGATTTGATGGGAGTGGTGATAACCCCCTGAGGAAGCGAGGTATGTTTCATAATGTGGGTCTTACCATGTGGAATAAGAAAATATATGGTTTAGGGGTGGGAATTTGACGATTTATGAGGTAATTGAACATTATTGATTTGATGGGATTGGTGATAACCCCCTGGGGTTAATATATGTGGGGAAACGAGGTATGTGTCATTTGGTGCGTCTTAACCTGGAGAGTAAGAAAATATATGGTTTAGGGGTGGGATTTTAACGGTTTATGAGATAATTAAACATTATGGATTTGATGGGGGTTGTGATAACCCCCTGGGGTAGCCAGGTATATGTTATTTGGTGTGTCTTGCCATGGGGAATAAGAAAATATATGGTTTAGGAGTGGGGATTTGAACGGTTTATGAGATAATTGAACATTATTAATTTGAAGGGAGTGGTGATAACACCCTGGGGAAGCGAGGTATGTGTCATTTGGTGCAGCTTCCCATGGGGATTAAGAAAATATATAGTTTAGGTGTGGAGATTTTAACGGTTTATGAGAGAATTGAACCTCATTGATTTGATGGGAGTAGTGAAAACCTCATGGGGAAGCCAGATATGTGTCATTTCATGCGTCTTGCCATGGGGAATAAGAAAATATATGGTTTAGGGGTGGGGATTTTAACGGTTTATGTGATAATTGGACATTATTGATTTATGGGGTTGAGGACACGCTACTGAAATAATGAGGTACATGTCATTTAATGCGTCTTGTTACGGAGAATAATAAAATATATGATTTAAAGCTATGGATTTTAATTGCATATGAAATTTTTCAAAATTATCGACTTTTGGGGGTGGGGATCGATCCCCCTAGAGGAACGAGGTATATTTCATTTAACAGGTGTTGCCACGGTGTATAATAAAATATATGATATGAGACGTTTTTTGGTCACTCGTAGAGTTTTTTTTATGGAAAAAAATTTCCCCATTGGGTCCTACAGTAAATCCCTAGCCTCTTTTAACTCTTCGTTATAGGTCTCAGTGACCCCCTCGCCCCATCAAAAAATGAATAGTATTAAGCACATCTAGATACACTGATCTTTCATCATGGAAAATCTCAGATCCATATCTCTGACGGTTATTGAGAACTCGAACGAACAAATTCGGAAAGGAAGAAAAAAATGTTCGATAAAAATCGCAAATCAAAATCTATAAGTCTCCCACTTCGTTTGGGAGACTTAATTACTACAGCAGTCGTTTCTAACGTATTTTAATTGTAACCCGTGATACAATTCTCAATGTTTGTTTGTTTTTTTAGTTGGGGTTTAACGCCGTTTTCAGCACATTTGGCTATTTCGCGACGGCCAGTTTTTATTGGTGGAGGAAGCCGGATTCCCGGAGAGAACCACCGACCTTCGGTAGGAAAATTGGCAATCCTTGTCAATTTAGATCGTAGTCGAACACACCCCGCCACAGGTGAGATTCGAACTCTCAACCCCAGCGTTGACAGGCTAGTGATCATTAGTAGTCATGACGAACTACCTAGACCACTCGGCCACCAATTCTCAATGTCAATGACCATCACTTTGAATATACTATCATAGTAACTAAAGGTTATATTTGCCTACACAAATGTTTGAAGCTGCTGTAAACATATTTGATTTCACATGAAATGTCTTCAATATCTGATCCATTTTTTGTAATAATCATTGATTTTGCTAGACAGGTACAGGAAGGACGCTTCTTTTACTAGATTAAAATATAAATAATGTTTTCAGTATGTCGGAGTTAGTCCAGTCAAACTAAGCTTTAACCTCAAAGTAATTGCAAAAGAAAATGTTTTAGTTCCAATCTATAGCATTAAGCCCCAAATATACACAGAAAAAAGTCCCATAAAATCTAACTTGAGGAAAACTCAAAATCAGCATTTTTAATTTCCTATGGAAATTAACATTGGAAAGGGGAGATAACTCCGCAAAAATGAGTCTTTTTTGTCAGGTTTTGGTTGATTTATTTGAAATTCGTGTAAAGTATGATACTTTGATGGGGTTATAAGTTCGTATTTGACTATATTATATAATCTTCTGCTCGTGAAATGTACAAAACCGAAGTGTTATGGGTATTTTTATTTTTTTTTTTGCGTTTTTTTCATTAAAGAAATTGCAAATTTGTGGCTTTGTGACCATTTTGAAAAAATAATGTGAAATTTTGGTATTGTTTATATCCGTAAATTATATTTGTTCAGCATCTACCTTGTTTAAAGAAACTTTAAACCACAAAAAGAATAATGTATGCTTAATTATTTTTATTAAATTTGAGATTCTTTACCTTGACATGTTGAAAAATTTAATAAATGGTCAACTAATGAATTAGGAAATCTAGGTTGTAGCTTGATAAAAGATACAAAAACACCTTTAGAGTTGTTTGTTATACTCTAAAGACGGCTAAAATATCAAGAATCAATACATTCTGCTGAAAAGAAGCGTTAAAGTTATAATTTTGTATCAATTTTTATTGATATTTCTGCCTTTTTTGCAGAGTTATCTCCCATTTTCAATGCAAATCTCCATAGAAATTTTAAAATCGTGATTTTTTAGTCTTCCTCAAGTTAGATTTTGTTAGACTTTTTTCTGTGTATATTTGGGGTATAATGCTAAAGATTAAAACTTTAAAATCTTCTGTTGCAATTATGTTAAGGTTTGGGTCAAATTTATGCTAGATTGACTGGACTAAACGTGTTTTATGTTAAATCACTTGAAGATGAAAAACTACCGTTTTCGTCATTTTGGTTTTTGTATGTTGCCAAGTTGCCTTTAAAGTTGCTTTTCTCTCTGTTCCTTGTATTTGGATACTGAATACTATTTTTATTTTTTCTTACAAAATAATATACTTATCAAACGTTTTTAAAAGACCACCGTGTATCGCTAATTGCCTGATCGATAGACCTTCGCAGAAACATGTTGAGCGGTTACAGTTGAGGTAGGTAAGCAACACAGATCGTTACCGCCTGGAGCTGGTCATCATTTCCAATCTTTGCACACTCCCATGTCAAATGTCAATGTCTACGAATGTGGAAGGGGCATATAGATTCGGCTTCTCGCGTTTAGGTCCATTTCCCAGAAACCCAAGGAGATATATCAATGATATTATGCCACTACAATCCTCTGATGACACAGAACACAGATCAATTACATTTGGGTCACTTTCACCTACATTTAAAACATTGTTGGCTCGGATAGAATTTCACCTTTCATTTCATATCACAGGAATCCATGCTGTTATATCATTGATTCTTCACCAACGTAATATAATGCATTTCTTTAAAAGTTGGGTGTATAACTTACATTTCATGCATTAGTGACTCGGTTAAGTTTTTGCGTTTGCTACTTGTTATAATACCATTTATTTTATCCTCCTTCAATGCTAAAAGTTCTTTCTCTTATTTTTCTATTTCTTGTCTAGTCTCTTCAGAGTAACCTCAACAAGGGATATATTTAATTCACTAAGTTTATCATTTATTTTTTTTTATTTTTTGTCTGATCAATGATATGTTAAAGAACCTTCGAATAGGCTAAAGGTACATTTGTAGTAAACCAAAATAAAAATGGCCACCACAAAAAATAGGCATTGGGTGTCTGTAAGAGCAGCATATAGTATTCCCATCTATTATTATGCATTTACCAATAATGTGAGGATAAACTTAATTTTAAACACACATGTACTTCCCTTTCAGAGAGTAAAAATTACACAAAAACTAAACAATAAATAAGGATAAATACTACAGCATTCGTTTCCAACGTTTTGTAATTGCAACCCATGATTCGATTGTCAATGTCATTGTCATCACTTTGAATACACTATCATATGTAACTAAAGATTATATTTGCCTACACAAATGTTTGAAGTTGCTGTAAACATATTTGATTTCACATGAAATGTCTTCAATATCTGATCCCTTTTTGTAATAATCATTGATTTTGCTAGACAGATACAGTAAGGACGCTTCTTTCACTAGATTAAAATATAAATAATGTTTTCAGTGTGTAGAGAAACGTGTTTTATGTTAAATCACGTAAAGATGAAAAACTACCGTTTTTTCTTTTTGGTTTTCGTATGTTGCCAAGTTGCCTTTAAAGGTGCTTTTCTCCCTGTTCCTTGTATTTGGATACTGAATATTATTTTATTTTTCTTGCAAAACTGTATACTTATGAAACGTTTTTAAAATATCACCATGTATCGCTAATTGACCGATCACTGATCGATAGACCTTCGCAGAAACATGTTGAGCAGTTACAGTTGAGGTAGGTAAGCAACATAGATCGTTACCGCCTGGGGCAGGGCATCATTTCCAACCTTTGCACACTCCCATGTCAAATGTCAATGTCTACGAATGTGGAAGGGGCATATAGATTTACCCTTTTCAATCCATTCGGCTTCTCGCGTTTAGGTCCATTTCCCAGAAACCCAAGGAGATATATCAATGATATTATGCCACTACAATCCTCTGATGACACTGAACACAGATCAATTACATTTGGGTCACTTTCACCTACATTTAAAACATGGTTGGCTCGGATAAAATTTCATCTTTTATTTCATATCACAAGAATCCATGCTGTTATATCATTGGTTCTTCACCAACGTAATATAATGCATTTCTTCAAAAGTTGGGTTTATAACTTAAATTTCATGCATTAGTGACTCGGTTAAGTTTTTATGTTTATGTCTATTTCTCAGAAACCTATTGAGACATATCAATGATATGTTTTTTTTTTGTAATTTGTTTATTTTAAGACATGTCAAGAACAGATACAAAGTTACATCACATAGATGAATAAGCCATACATCTATTTCAAATTTCAAAGAACAGAAAATACTTGGTATTTTATCTTTTTTTTAACCTACCCACATAAATATTTTCAACATAATCTAGTTGTTTATGTCCCAAAAGATTTCTCTTCCATTCATTTGGAATTGCACTCAATATTCAATAATATTCTAAGTAATTCGTATTTACATTATTGTATCTATTTTGAAATCCATCATAGTTAATAATTTATTTTCAGAAAACAAATCATTTATGAAAAAGATATTTTTTTAGAACATCTTTCATTAATAAAAAATCTACCATTTATTTCTATTTTTAGGTTTAGCCAGATGGGTTGAATCAAGATATTCTCCCATTTTTTTGGGGGGGTCTTCATTCTCATTTTCTTTTGGATATAATTTCATAAAGTTCAGTAGAACATCCCTCCAGAAGGGATTAACCCTTTCAGAGATATATTTTAAACTCTCTCTATGCAAGAATAAAAAGTTATCTCCCCCATATTTCTCAATCATGTTAACTAGTAATGTTTTCCATTTGAGATATATATAAGGGATTTACAATTTATGTAACCATGACATTTTTTAAGCCTTGCAGAAAGATTCCACATGTGGAAATGTTAGATCCCCTTCCAAATAATCAGTGATTATAACATTTCTTTTTAATTTTATCCGGTTTTCGCTCCCAAATTAAGCGATAAAAAGTATTTTGAATATCTTGTATAATATACAAGGGGGTTTGATAGAGTGTTCAGAGCTTTAACTAAGATTGGAAGGGCAAGTCTCTTAATGACTGTTGTCCTGCCAATATAAGTCAAATCCCTGCCACACCAACAGTTTAAAATATTTTTCACTTTTAAAAGTTTTTCAGTGAAATTAGCTGCTTTCTTGTCTTCTGCCATAATATCAAAATGTATTCAGAAAAGTTTAAATTTTCCGGATTTATTCCATGAGTTTTTTTTTTCAGGAAGCAAATTATGATCACTACCTTGTCTTGAGCCAACCCATATAGCCTCAGTTTTATCTAGGTTAACTTTAAGTCCAGCGCAAACAGAGAAGCAGTCAAAAATATACAAAGCCTTTTCTAAAGACTTTTTATTGTCATCTACAATCAGTGTAGAGTCGTATTGACAAAGTAAATATTCAGAGTTGTCAATAGTGATACCTGACACTTCGTTGTCATTCTTAAGAGCAGCACTAAGTAGTTCCAATACCAGAATGAAAACGTAAGGCGAAAGGGGATCCCCTTGTCTAACGCTCCCCTATAATTAAAAAAAAAGACAAATGGTCATTATTAGTTACAGCACTTGAGATATTTGAATAAAAGGTTTTGATCCATTTACTAAGTACTGGACCGAAACCATAGAATTCAAGAGTGTGCTCTATAAATTACCATTCAACTGTGTCAAAAGCTTTCTCAAAGTCATGAGCAACAAAAGACCTAGGATGTCATCTTCGTCTTATTTTTCTATCAAATCAAAAATAAGTCTCACACATTCACCTATATATCTATCTTTAAGAAATCCCTTCTGTGTTTGACTTATAATATTTTGTAAAACTGGCTTTAACCTGTTGGCTATACATGTTGAAGTTAGTTTGAAGTCAACAAACAGAAGAGTTATTGGCCTCCAATTTTTCATAAAATATTTTGCTTTTCCTTCTTTTGGAAAAGTAAGTAATTATCCCCTGTCGCTGACTAACTGAGAGTTTTTCTTTCGTTAAACTCTCGTTTAGGCAGTTAAGGAAGGGTTACATAATATCATTCCAGACAAATTTATAAAATTCTACAGTAAAACCATCAATTCCTGGTGATTTTAAATTTTTCATACTTTTTAAAGCATTCAAACATTCCTGTAGACTGATCTCTCCTTCACATGATTCTATTTCCTCTAGACTTGGCTTGGTAATAAAATGGTTCTCACTATTTAAAAATAATTTTTTTATAAATACCTTCCAGTCTGGAATTGGAACTATGATATAACTTTTCATAAAAATTGTTTTGTTCATTTAGGATCTGTTTTGGATCTTGAATTATCTGATTGTCTTCTATGATCAATTTTGAAATAATATTTTCAGTATAATGTTTTTTCTCCAAGTTACAAAAGAATCTAGCGTTTTCCTCCCCTTCTACTTGCTATTTTGCCTTAGCCCTTGTTATAATACCATTTATTTTATCCTCCCTCAATGTTAAAAGTTCTTTCTCTTATTTTTCTATTTCTTGTCTAGTCTCTTCAGAGTCACTTTCAACAAGGGATCTATTTAATTTACTAAGTTTATCATTTAATTTTTCTTCTTTTTTGTCTGATCAATGATATGTTAAAGAACCTTGGAATAGGCTAAAGGTACATTTGTAGTAAACCAAAATAAAAATGACAACCCCAAAAAATAGACATCGTGTGTCTATAAGACACGGATGCCCCGTCCTCCTGCACATAGTATTCTTATTACGAAAAGTCATGATTTAATGGAGTCACTCAAGCATGAAATGTAGGTCATGTGGACTTATATGTTAGTGATCTCTGTTGAACTATAGAAGATGATTGAATGTGTAAAATATCGTTGATATATCGACACAATGTTTTAGCTCACCTGACCCAAAGAGTCAGGTGAGCTATTGCCATCACTTTTCGTCCGTCAACATTTCACATTTTGAATTTCTTTTAGAGAACCGCTGAATGGATTGAAACCAAACAAGGCACGAATGTTCCCAATAAGGCTCTGACCAAGAATTGTTACTTTGTTGCCGATCCGTCATCCAAGATGGCCTTCAGCGGGGAACTTAATTTAACAAAGGACCCTATGGGAAATACATATAAAAATCTTCTTCTAGAGAACCGCTGAATGGATTAAAACCAAACATGACATGAATGTTCCTTATGAGGTGCTGACCAAGTTTTGTTACTTTGCTGCCGATCCGTCATCTAAGATAACTGCCAGCGGGGGAGTTAGTTTAACATATGACCCTATGGGAAATATATACAAAAACCTTCTTCTAGAGAACCGATGAATGGATTAAAACCAAACATGGCATGAATGTTCCTTATGACGTGCCGACCAAGTGTTGGTACTTTGTTGCTGATCCGTCATCCAAGATGGCCGTCAGCATGGAACTTAGTTTAACATAGGACCCTATGGGAAATACATACAAAATCTACTTATTAAGTGAAACTACTGAATGGATTAAAACCAAACATGGCATGAAAGTTTTGTTACTTTGATGCCGATCTGTCTTCTAAGATGGCTGTCAGCGAGGGGCTTATTTCAACATTGAACCATATGGGAAATACATAAAAAAATATTTTTCGAGAGAACCACTGAATGAATTGAAACCAAACATAGCATGAATGTTCCTTATGATGTTCTGTGTGGTGCCAATCCGTCTTCCTTGATGGTCGTCAACGAAAGACTTAGTTTAACATAGGACCCTATGGGAATTACATGCAAACGGCTTTTTCTTGCAAATTACTGAATGGATTGAAACCAAACATGGCATCGATGTTAATCTCAAGGACCTTTAGCAATGAAAAGATGGAATATCAGCCAGGCAACACAGGTTCCTGGGAGCATCTGGTTTTAGGAATATGCTAAAATGCAAAAATATAATCAAAGTCACTCTACCATAAAATGTAGTTCATATTGACTCAAGTTTAGCTGAGCTGTGTCGTACTATATAAAATCACTAACTGTGAAATATTAAATTCATTGCCATAGATTCTTTACTTATACACCTACTAACAATATTTTATAAAAATCGCTATAGCTTTTTCAGCTTCAGCAATAAATGTTTAATCTTATCTTAATACATCTAAATGCAAAAATTTAATCAAAGTCATTCAAGCATAAAATGTAGATCGGTGCGACCCAAATGTTGCTGAGATGATTTTGTTCTTTAAAAATAAACCATACCAAAATCATTCGAGCATAAAATATATGTCATGGTGACTCAAATGGTTCTGAATTTTGTTGTACTATACAAGATGAATGAATAGGTAAAACTTTGTCGTTTCTTATAATTAATATTTAAATGCCGTAGCCATTTGCACAAATTTTCGGGCAATGCTACCTTTTAAAACTTACACACCGACGCAATTTTAAAAGGGGTAATCCAACTCAGAATATAAAACTCTGAGTAAACATATTTTTGGTTTGTTGTGGTATATTCATTTACAAAATAAGTATGTTTTAGTCTAAGAAGGGGCTTGGGATTGGTGAGTGGTTCAGTAAAACACGTATTTACTGGACATTTGGGGGAATAAAAAAATCTGACTACACTTTGGAAATATAAGTTGTAACTGTTATATTGCTCATTTTATACATTAACAACTATATTCTGTTCACGTACCGTCTCAGTGGTCTCACGGTAGCGTCCTCGCCTATAGCGCAGAAAGTCGTGGGTTCGATCGCCGGCCGGGTCAAACCAGACATTAAAATTGGTATGTGCTGCTTCTCCACCAAGCACGCAGCAGAGTGAGATGATACGTCTTCCTGTGGACAGTTACCTCGTGAGCTAGCACGTAAAACATCCGGCTCAGAATGTCGGTCTAGTACAAAGCAGGGATCATATTCATATCATATCAGTATGTTCTCGTCCTGAGATACAAATAATGGTAGCCACTGGACGTTATACAAAAATTCATCCATCCATCCACCTGTTCACGTACATGTAACTATCTTTCGGCTATGTAAGATCCTTGTGGAATATCTATTTCCAAGATGAAATATCTTGCATTTGTCGGTTTCGCCGTTTTCCATTACAGAACATGATATTTTGTACCTGAACTTGACAGGAGCAACATGTCGGGTGTGTGAGGATATACAAGAACTGCCTACCCATCCGGACAACATGAGTTGTGTTCCGTTGTGCATTTTACTCATCATATTTATATTTTTGTGTTGAATACTATTGTTTGTTTGTCCTCGTTCTACTCAATCTCGTTTTGTTTTTTCTTCAGGATTATATTTATTGGATGGCTGTTGGGATTTTCCTCTCTTTGTCTTATATTTAAGAAACGGTTCATGACACTGAGGGCCATATATTGCCATTTGCTCCGAAGTGTTTCGAACCATTTCTTATATATTATATTTATAATTTTGGAAATGTTATAAACAGTCAATCAGTTCATGATGACGATCGTAAATGTCTCTAATAAAACGTTGTGACAGTCTATTTTCTCAGTTGAGGAAGCCGCTTTATATATTGTCGATTGGATGGCGTAAATTGAGTGGTATCTATATCATTGTTGACCTTTCATTTTGCCATTTTGTGGTTTTTTAACGATTGAAAAGAAAATTGACTTACAAAGAAAAACGCAAATTGTTCCTCAGATTTTTTGTTTTGTTATTATGAGATACCTACTTGACAATCCTTCAGCAAGTGGACGATGGAGTTCTTGGTTGAATGAACTTGGAGCACAGCAGTGACTTCATAACGTACCAAGTTTGCTATACTGCTATGATGTTATCTCATCATTGATATTCCTGATTTCTTTGATTATTACTATTATAAGCAACCAGATACTGAAAACAAACCCCCCAAATGATCGTTGTTTATTTTTAATTTACCAATAAGGACATTTAAAGAAATGGTAAACCTAATCTGACTCCGTCTAATCTCTTCCGAATTTGTGCTTACGAGAGAGTTTTAAAATATGTTATTGTGTTTTATAGAACGAACATGGATAAAATAAATTATTCACAAGCTTGACCTATTCATGTAAAGGACCTGAATATTGATATGATAAAGCCTGGTTAACCAGACGATTAAATAGTCATTTTCTAATTGAATGCAATTCATAATTCAGGATTCGTGCAGCAAACATTATACATTAAAGTCTTTATTTAATCGATACGTTGAAGAAAATAGTATCCGTCAATACAAATCTGTATTGCCCTTTTCAAGTAAAGATTTAAAATGCTTGAAGTCCCATGTCATTGAATGTTTTGAATGTCAAATACTGTCAGTTGTGAATATCGGCCAAACACTACCAAAACAATAACATGAGTAAACTAAACGGAGTAATCTAAAAGAAAAAATAAAAAAAAAAAAAAAACAAAACGACATAATAAGTGTAAGGAATAGACAACAAATGCTCGAAGAAATAAAAAACACAACAGATGCAACAGAAAATAAAACGAAACATTACAGCACTTAAAATGTGAAAACAAACCACCAGACTGACATCAGGTGCCCCGTAAGGGTAAGCACGTTTTAATCAAATGGCACCCGTCATATTGCAAGGAAAAAATACGGTATCAAATGTGCCAAGTAGAGAAATCTTGTAGAAGATATCTAGCCTTGCTTGCAAGATAGAATCTTCTTAGCGGTCAATAAGTTCATGATGACAATCGTAAATATCTCTGATAAAGAGTTCTGACCGTCTATTTTCCAAGCTGAGGAAGCCGCTGTTTATATTGTCTGTGATTTTGTCGATTGGATGGCATAAATGTAGTGGTATCTATATCATTGTTTTTCATTTTTCATTCAAGACTTTCATTTTGCCATTTTGTGTTTTTTGAACGATTAAAAAGAAAAAAAAATAACAATCCAAAGATACTAATATTAGATATGGTTAATTTATACTATGCTGTATACGACGCATTTCAAGGAGTTACCTCTCATCAGCAGCATTAAAACCGAAACATTTGGAAGTTTTGGAAAATTGACTTACAAAATAAACGCAAATTGTTCCCCACATTCCTTTTGTTATTATGAGATACCGATTTGACAATGGTTCAGTAAGTGGACGATGGAGTTCTTGGTTGAATGAAATGAAATATTTCTTCATCAATTGCAGAATAACTGTCTTTAAATTTACTTTATTTAACAAATATAACTTGGAGCACAGCAGTGACTTCATAACGTACCAGTTTGCTATACTCATCATTGATATTTTTGATTTCTTTGATTATTACACTTATTAGTTTATAATAAAAAATTACTGTGTCTTTTGCAAGTGGTTTTTCGGGAATATCTAAAACGTTTCTTGGTAAGACTTCCATTTGAACCCCTCTTCATGTATATTTCTATTTATTCCGTCATTTGAGGGGGGTTTTAAATCCTACAAACATCACTGTTGATTGCCATAGAATAATTCGATTTGTCCTCACAACTAGATAATTCTTGAGACCCGTCTTATGAAACCGGAAAGAACTTGGGTTTTTTTTTCTGAAAGAAAACAACATTCCAAGATACATATCATAGTGCCATAACAATTGTTGTATCTGAATAGCATTTCAAGGCAGCCAGGAAAAAAATAATAGCAACAATAGGTCCAGTTAGCATGTTGCCACGTGTATTCAAAGTTAAGAAAAGGAATTTCTCTATCCGTTGGTTTTTCTCTGAATAGATAGAATATTGATGCTTAACAAAGTCCGATCAGTTGTTAAAAGGAATTTCAAATTCTTGAGGTTTTTCGGAAGTTTATCATGTTGTCGAGTTTTCATTTATAGATTGGGTCGTTAGGTGACATCCACCTTACAGTAAAGAAAAAGAAACCGAAGTCACGAACACTTTCTATCATGAACTATTTTAGGCATCCTCGTAGGAACTAAGCCAATCGCGTTCTTTGTATAAACTTTTCTCTTTTTCAATATATTTCTAACTTTTATTTCATGTCCGTGAATTATGCATTACAATCTTGTTAAAAAGATATTCTATGGTACTAGTTCTAAAGTACTTGATAAGCACATTTAGTCGATTTTTGACTCAGTTGTGAACAATGTTGATAAAGGACAGGCAAACGCAAATGTGACAAAAAGGATCACCCATCTAAGAACAGATGAGTGGGACACTCCTTACTTTAGAATTGTTTTTTTAAATAGAATAGAGAATGGAAACGGGGAATGTGTCAAAGAGACAACAACCCGACCAAAGAGCAGAAAACAGCTCAGGGCTACCAATGGGTCTTCAAATACCTGTTTTTACTTTACTGTTTTGTTGTTTGTTAAACATTTCTGTTTACAATGAAGCTTAATCGTTCCTTTTCATGGTATTTTTCAGGAAATATGCTTATCAAACTAAGCTTGTCAATACGTCAACACTACGTGATTTTAATTTTTCCCTCAATGGAAACAATTCAACTATCTATTAAATTTGTGTGTTCTATCAGTTTAACCTAACCACTTCAGAACGATGACAGTGATATTGAAAAAATAATTTTAGGCTGTTCTGCTACAACGAAAATGCTAGTTAGTGTTAGTGCACCAAATCATGGCTTTGTATAATGTTTGTTTTTATATAAAACGCAGCAACACAAAGCAGGTACATGTACGATGTTGAATTATAATTCGAAAATAAATTATCTCTATTTTTATTTTTTTGAATTCGTACACTGCCATTAAAGAATTATTAAATTCAATATTTAATTGTTTGTTTACGGAAGTATGTGATTGTCTCAAATATTATGACATCCATTCATACAATAGTAACCAGGTCAGCTGCAAGATGATGGTAACATTTTATGTCAGCTTTCGTTTCCGTCGTTGATGAATTTAATTACTATAATGGCTTTTAAGATTGTCTGTATAGTGTCATAAAACTTGAAATAAGTGAAATAGATAATTTGTTAAAATAAAATGTAAACATTATCAGTGGCTATTAAATATCGGCAAAAGAATATCGAAGCGACAAAACAATTGGAAAAGTCCACAAATTAGAAATCCAAGGAAAAGACACAGGAGAATGGAACACAAAGAACAAACGCCACAAGAATACATGTATAACTAAAAGAATAAAAAACGTAAACAAAACTAGAACAAGACAGCAAAGAAATTAATCACTAACAATGTGTACTCCCATTAAAAACCAAAGGGTAAGCACCGTCACATTGCCAGTGAAATGTCAAGTCTGCTGAGGTGTCAAGTCCGATGAGGTGTCAATTCCAGTAGGATGTGAAATCAAACTGAAGATATCTAGTCTCGAACTCGAGTTGCGTAATTAATATAGGAGTCGTGGATTGTTCTGTACATTATACATACATTAACTTCAGAGAATCGAATTGATAACAAATTGTTGACACTTCATTTGGTATGCAGTGGAGAAGAAACGTAAATATGAAAACTGAAATTCGTTCACTTTTCAAACAATTTTAAGTTTATTTGGTTTTTAATCAATGATTTTAACTTTTACTATATTTTAAGGATTTTTAAGTTTTGATCACGAGCGTATCTGATTAAGAGTTATTCAAATAATTTCTTTGTAAATTTGGTGTGCGATATAGTAAAACAACGATGTTTGTTTTAAATTTGAAGTAGCTGCATTAAAAAAAAACATAATTTACCATAAGGAAATTTGATTTATATTGAAAGTATAAGTTGCATCTTATTATCCATGATTCCAATCTTATATATTTTTCTATATCATAACTTTAGGTGATTTTTTTCAAAAGTAAAAAGTTTCTTCTAGGGTGTTATGTTAAAATTTCAAAACTTTACAGTTTAGATATTCAATACAAGATAAATTTCACTTTCTAAAGGCATATGTTTAGTTGTGCTTTAATTATATTTCATACAGTTAGCTGCATTTTTCCTTTTTTGTCCCATTAGTATTTAAGGATGATCGCTGGTCTAATAGGAAATAAATAGGATCTGAAATAGGTGTTTTAGTTTGAGAGAACATATGAATAGTAAACAAATAAGCAAGAAAAAAATATAGGTTCATGTGCTTATTTTAGAGCTATAAGGCCTTGAATATTTGCAGGAAATGGGTTTTCTCTGGATTTTTCATTGCCTTTGCACTGACAACTTCAGTCTCTCAAAGATGTATGAAAAAATAAAAAGGATTTCATAAAATTTTGTCAAATACCATTTTAAGGTATATATAATTGAATTATAAAAGAAGAAGTGGGGGTTCATGGGCAAAAAAATTAATGTTTTTAAGAAATGGATAAAACCCGAGGATTCCGAAAATCTGACAAAAAGACCAAAACATGACCAGCGAGCATCCTTAATTCATATTAAAATTAAGCAATGTTAGTTTTAATAAAATACAAATCCTTTATAATCCTTGAGCATCAATCCCTTAACAGCACTCACCACGTCCTAGATGATTAAAATAAATATTATCCAGTCAACACAGTTGTTACTTTTCTTAGCTATCATATTTTCACCGATTTTCAAGAGATTGTTAGAAATTCGGTCACCCGAGCATTAATAACCGACTATGGTTTGTTTATTTATTATAAAATAATCGCGCATTAACTGAACATAAAGAGCATTACATCTTATGAATAAAATAATTGGTCTTCTACAGCATCAAATAAGGTCCAAGATATGATATTCTTATAATTCAGATTATTCACTTTGATTCATTTACCACATATATATATTTATAAGAAAGCATGTTATTTTATTTAACAAATATAATATTTTATTATTAACTCCTGTGGTATTTCGGGAAGACTCGCAGACTTGGAGGAAGCTTGTTAAAAAGATTTTATATGCAAGGAAGAACGGGAAATATTAAAAGTTATTTCGTGGTGCAGAAAGTTAAAAAAAAAAGGCTTATACATCGCGTTTTTAAACAATGCATGTACCAGTTTGGATGCATTTTATTTCATAAAGACCACCTTACAATAAATAGAGGAAAATAAGTACACGAAAACAACTCCAATATTTTTGAAAAATGCTCTACAATGTATATATATCATGGGACAATTGTAATGCAAAATTGCAGATTTATACAATGCAAATTACTACTGCTTACCAACTATTCAAGCACTTAAGAAATAGTTACCAGTAAAAGTAGTTACGGATATAATTTAGATTAGTTCTGTGAATATATTGATACAAAAAAAATGTACATGGTGTTGAAAAAAATAACAGCAGTAGACCACTTTTGTGAATATATAGATATAAAAACTACGAATTCTCTACAAATGGGGCCGTGCAATAAGAAACATTATGTGCTGTTATATATATTGGATATTTTGTAATTATATATAAAAAATCTAAGACATTAAACATAAACTTTTTTTGCTGGTGTTGCAGTTTTCCCCAGCCACGTGGAATTTATATTAATTCTAAATTACGTAATTAAATCACTGACCATTATAATGGATGTCTTGAATTATTTGTGTCAGGGATAGATGAAGAAAAGTCTTATGAATATATGAATACCAAATGATCTCACCATTGTGTAATAAGATGACCCAGTTGAACAAAATGAATCACGATAAAATCCAAACATATAAAGCTTTACATTATTTCTATACAAATGATATTTATTTGCTTACAAACATTATAGACAGTACGATTTCCTATAACAATTATTAGATGTATAAAAAGGACAAAAATACGTAAGGAACAATAAAAAAAAAAACGTAATCCATTGGACAGACAAACCCGGGAAGACAAAGGAACAACCAAAAGCACAACAAATAAACACAGTAAACTAAAAAACAATAAACAACACGAACTCCTATAAAAATCAGGAGTGAACCCAGGTGCTCCGGAAGGGTAAGCAGTTCCTGCTCCATATACGCCACCCGTCGTGAAGTTCAACAAAGTCACAAATCGGTGGAGGCACATGAAAGGTTACGACAGTGGGAATGTATCTTTTAAATTTTGTATATATCAGTTCCAACATCATTTATTCTTACTTTGCTGTGTTCTCCATATTAAATCTTCATAGTATGATTGCATGACTATACATGTGTATTTTCCCATCCTGTTGTTGGACTGACCTGAATAAATGACATTGTCTTGCCGACAACCCATGGAAACTCGGGATTACTTTAAGGGAATACGATATAATAAGGTTTTTCCACTGAATTTTTGCTGAAAATTTACCAGATGATTAATTTTTATGTACACTTTTCAAATATGTAAAGAAAAACATACCTTCATGACTTAGTTTTTAAGATAATTAACACTGAATTTGGTATATTTGAGCCTAAAACCCTAATTTTTTCATTTCTCAAGACTGTCACAAAAAAGTGTCTAACTTTTTAACGAAAAAATATCTTCACTAGTTCTTTTGTAAAATAATCCCAACTACATAGACATTGTCTTATGATAAATAATTGATGAAAAAGATTGATAAACTAATTAGGAAATTATGAAAATTTAAGCCAAATAACGAATATTGATAATAATTTGGTAACTTTAGATGCTTGGTGAAATAAATTCTCCACTGATTTTTCTTTAAATTTTAGTATACTAAATTTGAAGTAATGAGCTTCTGTTTGCAAAACGGAAAAAGTTACGGTCCATGTGCTTATTGCAGTGATATTGAGAAAAAAAACCCAAATAATAGTATGGTATAAAAGTTTTTCTTGAAGGATACTATGACGTCACAATGAGTATCTCTTGGCGACGTCATTATCTCCCCTGCTACTGCATCGTATTCCATTAAAATCTTTCATAGTAAGGGTTTCTAATATGAAATTTTATGTAATTCTGTTAAAGTTCATTTTTAGACTTTATATTGTCTCTCAAGAATACTGCCAGTTTCAACTGAACTCCATTGCAAAATACCATAAAACCTTTAATTTTGTACTATTTTGTTTAACTTGCAACAGTATCCGACCAGTACCCAAGGCTCTTACAGTTAAAATGAGCACATTTTCACCCTGTTATCTAAATTATGTAGTCAATTTGACCATGTCTGGTTAGCTGATGTCTTATTAGTAATCATACTGTATTGGCTTAAATGAGACAGAAGGCCATGATAGATAAAAGGTGACTTCCCGTTATCGTAAAACAGGTTTATCCCCACATTGCTTAGAGTCTGTACCAATCAGACAGGCCTGACTCTGTTAATTCTATGTTTGTGTTTATGCCCTTTTATGTTGTTTTGACTGAGATCTGTCGATTAGATGGAGTTAATTGTTTGGTATGTTATTTTTTACCTTTCGTGTTTTAGAATCTATCATATATATGTTATCCAGGGGTAGCCCACAGCTAAATAATGAATATAGTGATACAATTATTCTGAAATAAACACCAGTATACATGACTGAACAAGTTTCAAACTTTTGGTCGGAAAGCTTTTATTTGCTCAAAAATGTAACATTAAGTTATGATGACGTCATAATTTACACAAAAATCAATATATCATACATGCAAAAAGGAAAAACTCTTTTCGTGAAAAATTTGAAGTATATTTGCAATGTTAAATACAATAATAAATTACTAACGAGAGGAAAGATAAGGTTACGGTTCCTGCTCACTGTTCATATTTCAGTGTTGTGCTTGTGGTTGTTCATTTGTCTTCCCGGGTTTTGTCTGTCTAATGGATTACGTTTTTTGGATTGCTCCTTAGGTAAATTTGTCCTCTTTAAAAGGCATTTTTGAGAAATTTCTGAAGGAAACTAATTTATAGTTTTTGCGGAACATACGGCCAACTAAAGTAGAATTCTAGGATGAATAGGAACGATAAAAGCGCTATTCCTTTGCCATATTTGCTATTTCACTATAACAGCTAAACAACTCATTACTGTAAGCTAAAATAAGAGCTTATGAAATTATTTCAGCGGAACAAATTTAATATGGGATGTATTCAGTTTGGAACAGTTTAAGAAATTATTGTTTTAGGAAGATATTACAAAGAAAGCAGATTCCGTTGAAAGATATTTAACAGAAAATCATGTTTGGCTACACAGTAAATTTAGTTATTAATCGTTTCCTTTTATAAATTTATTTAGGTCTATTTAAAAAGGTCGTATAGATTATTCATCATTTGAATTTATACGCTGAAAAGTCGACTTAACAATTAGCCGATATGTATACGTCAAATGATAATTAAAACCTTAATTGTGATCGGAGATGGGCTATTTTTGTACGGTAATTAAGGGAGGTAATAAATTAAATTGTTGAAACATTATATGTGGCGTTAATGGTCTGATGTATCAAGTTACAATCAAACATTAACGAAAAAATAGAAATCAAACGACATTTATTTTCTAAATGTGTAGATAAATATCACGTGATAATTACAAAGTATGGCAGAAGAAAGCATGCGTTTGTTTTATAGTAAGATAATCGAAAGTCAATATTTTTTTGCATGTTACATTATACAGTTATCAACTTCCTAAAAAAATATCAGGTATAGATACAGGAATGATACTGAAACGGGGAAAATTACTTTTCAAATTATATAAACCAATACAAAAGATAAATATAAAATGAATAAAGAATTGTCAACGCATGCCGAAATAAGTATGTGTTTTTACATAGTAATTTAACTTACAAGAGTAAAATTATTTGCTAAATATTTTCAACTAAGTTTCCAGTTTCAAATTGATATTCATATTGGATGAATGAAACCTGCATTAGCTTCACATCAGTGATGCAATTTCTTTTCATAGACAAAAAATCCATTAGAGGAAAAGCCTGACACTATTCTTGTATTATACCATGTTATGATGCGTTCAGCTCCTGGTAACCAGTTACACATTAATTGAGATATCCAATTTTAAGTTACCTTTAACTAGTTACACCTTAGTTGCGATATCGAATTAAGTTCCATAGCTGCAACCATTTACACATTAGAGAGATGTCGATTTAAGCTACATGTAACCAGTTGCATATTAGATGAGATATCGAATAACCCTGTATACTCATTTTTCTAATATAATAGAAAAATTGCATGGACGAAATTTTGAATAAATCTCGAAATTGGGGAAACCCTTTATTTTTAGAATCATGGAAATCCCCTATTTTTATCATCCAATGGGAATTAATTTTGACATCGCGTGCTTTTAAAGCAGCGTATGTGTACCGGAGCGGAAGTGAATCACTGTCCAGAGATTGTCTCATCATGGAATCTTGTAAACAACGACTGCAGGAAACAGAAAAAATAATGGAAATTGTATATTGCCAATATGACAATAAACTAAAATGTTTATTTGCATTATTGAATAAACCTCGCCCGTTGGTTCGTTGAATAAGTTTTTCAAAAGTCAATAAACTCTACGCATTTACCTCATCAAAAGACAGTAATTGTATAAAATGGTTACAGATTAGATGATTTATCGAATTAAGTTACCTGTAACCAGTTACACATTAGCTGAGGCATATCAAATCAAACTGACCTACATTTTCAGCTTGAACGACTTCTCTTCAGGGTGTAAAAGTATTGAAAGAGGGGATTAGTTATTGGTTCATTTTTTTAAATACCGTGAAAAAAGTATTATTCGTGGTAGATCAATTTCGTGGATTTCGGTGACACCTCAATCCATGAATTTAAAAACCCAATGAAAAATGTATTCTCACTCTTTTTTTATTTATAGAAAATACGACAAAGTTCGAGGTCGTTTAATCAAGTTACTCGTTTGACCTATATTCAAACGAATGAGGTAATGATAATTTCTCATTAGCATATAGTGCAGATGCACTGATATGGTGTGGCATAATTGGAAAAGAAATGCTTTATAATTCAGTTTATTCCAAATACCCGAAGACTTAACCAAGACAGACCTGCAGTAATCTTAAAACTTCTAAACATGTTGCCTCAGCAGTATTCTGTAAGACATATATATATTTCCTCTTTAAATCTCCAGAAAAATTAACATAAACCATGCTAATTTTTTTTTTTTATTATTTTTTTTTTTTTTTTTTTTTTTTTTTGCTTTATTGAAACAATATTTCTCAACAGAAAGTCGGAGAAAATGTAAGAAGACTGCTATAGACATCTGCCAAATGTAAAGCCTTTTTTCACACCTTGCACGAATGCAGACGCGTTACAAAGCCCATCTAATTTTTCAGAACAAATGCAGATATTGGAAATAGGGTAGTCGTGGTAATTTGGAAGGCGAATCTTTAAATAAAACTAGAAGCCATGTTTGAAAAAGAAAGAAAGAAAATTTCAACAAATTTTCATCATAACACTTTTCCGATTATTCAGCACAAAATGCAGAATCTTTAAGGGTATATGTAGTAGAGTTCAGATTTGTTACAAAGCTCAAAGAATGTAAATTTTTAAATGAATTTGCATTATCATCATGATTATGTCTGATATAATGTACACATGTAAGGATATTGGATAAGCCTCAATGAGACAAGATGTCATCGGACTGAACATGGGGAATGATAATAAGCAACAGCCACAGGGCAATCACTAAATTTGTCCCGAAAGAATAATGTCAAAAAATCAAATAATGTAACCACAAACCTCAAATAAACACAGTATTACATATAAAAAACACAAATAACAATAAACAGACAAGATAAATCTACTGAAATATAGGGGCTAAACATTGTAAGTAAAGTCAAGAAATGCCAAAGGGATATTAGTACTTAACAGTCACCTCAAATTTTGGTAAAAGAAAGTCAGACAAACAGCAAAAATCAATCCAAACAAGAGCTTAATATTTGTTTACATGTGGAAAAAAATTAAAAAAAGAAGAATGATGTATTAAATTCTTTAGGGAACTTAAGATGTTATCAACGTATGCATTTCCATTTTACTGTGCACGTCTCTTCAATGAAGTCATCAGGATAATACACCTCTATAAAGTTATTCACTTCCATACTTTTCATCCAACCCTTCCGCGATACATTCATTCATATCATAATTTAAGGAGATATACAGTCCAGATGAATACCCAACAGCATAACGTAACTTTTATAGCCTAAACATGCCTTAAAACATAGTCGTTAAAATATGCCTTTAAAGGCGCAAAATTCATGATCGATCACACTTCTCGGATTTCTAGGCATGGAGTAATGTTGTTATTTATCCGTAGTCTTTATGATATCATTTACCATTTGTATATGTCATATACAGAATCACTTAAAAGTGCCTTTTCCTGGAAAACATATTATTGTTAATTATAACATTTCTGAAAAACACAGGAGACGAAGTAGACCAACCACATAATGCGCCCAGAAATGCATATTCATATCATATCATACCCCGGAGAATAATGAAATGGTAGAACTTTCGACTGACAAAGATCTCGTGAAATTGTGTACTCGTACACGAGTTCCGTTAATTTCAATTATCACTCCTGGAAACCCCTTCGTCTCACTAAAATCTGAACAATGTCATTTACTTCATGATTGCTAGGTCATTTGATATATTTTTAACAAGTGTTTTTTTCGCAAATAGAATCAGTAAGATACGTTATTTCACATATTTGACATATACATTAACTCCCTGGACACAGTCCGGCTCGTGACAGAAAAGTTGCCCATACAGAGGTATGTTGCTCCTAAGTTGGAGCCATCCTTATTAAAGGTCATCATGACTTGGTTGACAGATAGGAAAAAAACGTTTCCCAAATGAAAATGGACCTGTTTCATTGATGTTATCCCTTCCGTATACCGGATTTGACATGGGCAGCATGACGGGTGTCATGCAGGAAGCAAAGACTGCTTCCTTTTCCGGAGCAATTGAATCTACCCCATGTTTTTTGGTGGGGTCCATGTTGTTCATATGTTTTTAGTTTTTAATTGTAGTGCATGTATTGTTTTGATCTTGTAATCGTTGTTGTCCGGAGTTTGTCAGTTGTTTCGAATTTTCCTTCCTTCGAATATCCCTTTGATATTTCTTGACTTTACTTATTTATTTCAACAGAATATTCACAAAGGCCAAAATTGTTTGCCGAAATATCTGACTTGATACGAATATGATCACAATCTGTATTGGTTTCTCCAATGGGACTGACAGGTGCTTCCTTGCAGTACTAAATAATAAAATGAATCAGTATTCACTTGTAAGCTCCTCCTGAATTTGCAGGTTTAGCATATAAGCCATAAATAATACCGAGACAGGGTTTAATACCGTTCTGAGCTGCTGCATTCAAATACCATCCGTTGATAAACTTAAGATGTAGTGCTACATTTTTGTAGTAAAATTGTTTCCTTTTTCACAATCTTAAGAACAATCTTAAACCAGGTTTTAAAAAAAAACAAACAGACCAAATCGATTTTCACTTGAAATCAGCCCGGAATTCCGTACAGTAAATATAGTTATTGTCAAATGCAAAAATGTATGTAATATTTGTACCAAAATTGGTTTATGCTTTGTTGAAATGTTCATAACGACTACCAATTATATTAGCCTTAAAATCAATTATTAGACTAATTAACAGCACATAAAGTATGGGGCTAATGCTCAGTACTTCATTTGTCTCTAACGACCTAATTCTCAATATTGATTATCTGCGTTATAAAATCATTCTAAAATGCTCGTAACCCATTTACCTGTATTATATATAGAAGCAGTATTTCTAACACAGTCTGATATCCGGACGTTTAAGTACTATCAATGAGCATTTACCAGCATGTAATTTTCACCGTCAAATAAGTCACTAGAACATGCGTCATAACAACCAACTTTAATGGCCTATCAGGTTAAAACTTTCGTCTTACGTGGGTGTTAATGTTATTCTATTTATGTTCCACTTATGTTCTTAAATATACCAAAATATCAATTAACGTCAGTTGCAGAAATTCTCCAGCAAATAAAACTATAGGCATTACCATATTTGCAAAAAAGTCTAAAGTCTGATATGACGTGACAAGTGGCGCATAGAGAAATATTTTTAAGTCTCTCGAAAATCAATGATCCATGTCAAGAAGTATAAAAACAATCGTTTAATTTAATTTTTTCTTCGTAACAAGTCACCTGCGGAATATAATGGGATACCTAAATATGACCTTTTCAGAAAAATATGAAATATACCTTATGTTTAAAAACTGGTGATCAAAGATAAATCCAGGAGACCTATAAATCAGGAATATTTATTCAGTCTGCCTTTTTTCAAAATACGGTTGACTTGCACAGTTTAGAATTATACAGGACTTACTATAAAATAACAATCTAAAGATACTAATATTAGATATAGTAAATTTATACTATGCTGTATACGACGCATTTCAAGGAGTTACCTCTCATCAGAAGCATTAAAACCGAAACATTTGGAAGACCAAAAACCAAACTTATTTTAAACAAGAAGTACTCAAAACCAAAAATACCGAAATAGGAAGCCAAATTTCAGCTAAGGAGATATACCATGTGCAATACAAAGAATGAACCCTTAGTAATTCTATTATTTTTGAATTTTGCTAAATACTGGTAATTTCTGTAACAAATCAATGAATAATCATGTCAGACAAGTCTATAATAACGATTTCCTTTTAAAACTAAAACTGCAATTATACGAAGTGATATTTGTCGGCTGAGAGACTGCTGTTAAAACTTTCGTAGCCGGAAGTCGATTCTCGAAAAGGGATTTTTTTGCAAATATTTATTGATGGATGTACACGGTCATTTTCCATTTAAACACCATGTTTATTCATGTCTCTTTCTTTATCTATAGTCTCTTCATCGGCTGGGTGTCCTGATATTGTTTCAACATGACACTCATACATGTAGCTCAAATTCTATGAGTGTTCTAGATGCCTGATAAATTTTCAGATTTTTTAATTTAAGAATTCATGTTACCAGGAGTACTAATTCATATCAGCTTTTTCTGAGTCGTGCCTAAGAGTGAGTACACCTATGCATGCTCTTTCGACGTCTATTCAGGATTTACTGTTCATGACCAACCAGAACCGAGTATTCATTTCCAATCAGCCAATCACATTGCTTGTTTCTACGAACTTATGAATGATGGCATTAACAAATATTACAAACTATGGACTTTCGGTAAGTTTAGAGCCCACTTTACAGACAGATCATTTTCTATTGTCAATTGTTGTTGTTTTAAATGTTCTGGTCTCAATGGAAATAGCTATAGAAAACCCCATTTAGAAGGCCATTGGGAATATTTCGGTTGACAAGAGGGTGATAATATAATTCCTCGATTCCATATTTCTGGATGGGTGGTTTACATAGCATCTGAATACAGTGTGACCATCATCTCTATCTTTACGTGTCAGTTTTCTCATAGATAACATATTTGTTGAATTTGGGGTCAAATTTTTCAACAAACAATCAGCATTCCAATGGGAACCAAGTGTGCTCCTCTCCTCGCCGGACTTTATTCAGGGGCTTCTACGTGAAAACAAAAAGAAACTAGCCTAATCCTTTAATTTCATTTTTCGTTATATAGATGACGTGTTGTCGTTAAATAAAGATAAATTCCAAGACTTTCTACATCTAATCTACCCTGGTGAACTTGAAATTAGGGATATTACAGCTACTTCAAAGTCCGCTTCATATTTGGATTTGTTTTTCGAAATAGAAAATGAGGGACATCAGAAGACAAACATTTATGACAAACGTGATGACTTCGACTTTCTTATTGTTAACTTTCCCTTCTTGAGTAGCAATATACCCGCATCGCCTGCATATGGCGTCTACTTTTCTCAGCTTATCCAATATTCAAGGACATGCGTGAGTTACCATGACTTTCGACAAACAGGATTACTGCTGTCACAAAAGCTTCTTAACGAGGGCTTTATCAGGGATAAGTTGATGTCATCAGTTAGGAAATTTTACGGTCGTCGTCACGAATTGATTGTTCCCACTGTCGTAACATTTCATGTACCTCCACGGATTTGTGACTACCACCGGATTGACGTGTTGAACTTCACGCTGGGTGCCGTATACGTAGCAGGAACTGCTTACCCTTTCGTAGCACCTGAGTTCCCTCCTGGATTTTATAGGAGTTCGTGTTGTTCATTATTTTTTAGTTTTCAGTATTTATTTGTTGTGCTTGTGGTTGTTCATTTGTCCTCCCGGGTTTTGTCTGTCTAATGGATTGCTTTTTTTATTGCTCCTTAGGTACATTTGTCTTCTTTAGCTCAATGTATTCACCATCTTTATATCTACAAAAAGAAATATAATGAAAATTTAAAAAACATTAGAAATCTTAATCTGAATAATAAAAATATCCCCGGCGAATTGATACGTTGAATGATGTGAGAAATCTCGTCAATGTTATTCCTAAGAATGATTAATTAAATACTATTCAATCCAAACAATTCCATGTAAATGTAAACAATGCCTTGAAAATATTATGAAAAATCTCTAAAACGTGTATAACTATCTTTTATCTACCTTTTAAATATAAATTATAATAGTCCCTTTTTAAGACGAGCAGCTCTCAGGAGGGGACGGTGTTAAGGCCACTGTTATAACATGACCAAAAAGGTTATATCTGTAGCTAGATTGGACACAGTCTCACGAAACAGGTCAGTTGTTTTAGATATTAGCGTCTGATGTAATAGACGTGTAAATGAAAATTAAAACCTCTGCTTATTGTGTTGGTTTAAAGATAGTAAAAAGGTACGAAAGGGCGTGGTAGTATACACATACTGCCTTCAGTTGAGGGTGATATGCCAAATTAACACGAAGGCAAAACATCGCCGTTGATATTTTGTTTTGAGTGTGGTAATCTGGCATGCCACCCTCAACTGAAGGCAGCATGTATTATATTAAACTGAACGCCAATTATCTCCCCTTACACTCCATTACTGAGGTTGGTATCACGGCAAGAGGATTGTATTCTAGCATGTGGTATTTCTGTTGCTAAGGGTGGAATACCACCCGTTGTCAAGAAGGGTGGAGACTAGCTTAAGGTAGATTGAAATACCATATCTAGGCAACCAATGAGAAATATTTATATATATATATATATATATATATATATATATATATATATATAAATATTGACATGTATAAAATTTACATATGCATGTTCAAGCAAAGAAACAACTATTTTATAATTGTTCTTCATTTTAAAATCAAATAGATGCAAGTCTACAGCATAGCTCGTCATTCCGAATATTAATGATACAGATTCTGATACTTGATATTAATATAACCAAAAGGTTGTACTAAGTCTAAAAGCAACCAAGATGAAAGGGCTCCAAAACAAACGTTTTATAAAGCATCTATTTGGTACCGTACCATCTGCAGTGGATAATATTTGTAACTTTATAAGTCAAAAGGATCATAACTCGTAAGTAAGGATTAGATACCCAGCAAGTAGAAAGGGATTTTTTTATTTGTTAAGACAGTGTTATCATTCTTGGAATGAATTGTAAAAATGTTAATTACTCTACGATTTTGAATTAATCCTAATATCTCAGTACAATTTGAATTTAGTTTTAAAATTGTTTTGGCAATTGGGACATCTTACAACACCTATCTACATTTTGGTAAAGCTAAATTATATTTATGTACGTATTCTTTTAAAATGAACATTTAAATGAAATTTCATATTCAGCTATAATTAAAATCGATAATTTTCATACGAGCATAAGCCACAAATGTCCTATTACATTACCAGATCTAACAAATCACCTTCTTTGATCTGATTCTGACTCTTTTTAACGTACGTACTCTTATTTAATCCATTTACATTGCATAAACAGCATACACTGTACTTTAAATGACCAGGTTATGCCTATGAGAATTACCTTTTAACAGTTGTATAAACAAATAAAAAATTCAGTAGAACGTGAGAACAGGTATCATTTAGAGTAATTGATGGGTCAGCATTTTCCTATGGGAAATATGAAATGTTGATGTGAACAGATTATAAAAGTGAAAAACGGAAAGTAAAAAAATATTTACAAATAAGTCGATGATAAATAGTTACATTTTTAAAGATCACATACACAAATCAATGTTAAGTGGACCATAACAAGCAAACAAATATAAGGTACGGTATAGGGATTTGATTTAATTATATTGATCAGTAAATGAAACAAATTTAATTAAAATATGATAAAATTTTATTAGATTCTTGGAACACAGGCGGTTAGTTATTGCAGTCTCTCATTTTATTTATTTTATTTAAAAAATAATACTCTTATAGTTGTTATGCCTGAAACGGGTTTAAAAAAATCAGACGCCATCTTAATTGCAGTCTAATTCTGTATGTTTTCTTGGATGTTGTTCCCTCCAGACTACTCTCATCTCTAGCTTTCAATTACAGGCTTATTTCGGTTCTGTTAATGCCACTCTCCTCCAGTATGTTTGTTAAGAAGGTTGATTATCTTTGATCTATGAATGTAAGCATTTAATATGTGTTACTCCAATTCAATCATTGCATAAAATAACTGCCTTAGTAAATTTACCATTTGTAAACTTGAAACATTCGCTATAGCTTGAATTATTTCCCAGAAAATCAATGGTAATTAAGTTTATCCTACAGCATACTGTCTAGTCTCAGTTTAAAACCCATTGAAAACAACTAATTCGGAAAAATAATGTTATCATGTGGGATTTGACTTCATAGAATGACATAATGCCACTTTTCTGTACTTTCGGAGATATCATCTGAATTTAGTCTATAAATGTTTCAATAAATTGTCCTACTGTGCCATTTTTTATCTTGTTTGCCTATTTTTGTATTTGTATTCTAAATCGTAGTTTCTAAACGGAAAAAATATGCTAAATTTGTGAAAAATTTTCTATGACCACATAGTAGGGTAGATTTCTTGCTTCGAAAATGAAACGACTTAAAGAAATACACATATATATGTTGAAATTTTTAACTGATAGAGGTATACTTGTAGTTTTGTTAGAAGTGTGGTTTCAAATTCCTCAGGCAAAGATGACTTTAATACATTTTAAATATTTAGCTAGTCAGATAAATTAAAAGGTTGATTTCTAGCGATGTGCTGGGTGATTATATCGAAATTGCAAAGTTTTGGTTAAAGTACCTAATGTACTATGCATTAAAAAATTGAATTCCAAGACAGTTGGAATACAAAAAGCAGCAATGTTTAAAAAATTCAGGATCAGGTAGAAGATGAAAGTATGAAAGCCATTGAATCTAAAGAAGGACTTACCAGAGTAGTTACAACTGTACAAATAATATTTGAAAGCAGAACTTGTCTGGCTTTATCATGAAAACTTGCATAGTACAACCCGTGCAAGTGTTGACTCAGTCGTAACTTTAATATATATATGCGTTTCCTGGTTTGATGGACAGCAGTTGTTTCAGACGAAGATATAGACATGGAAATCTTTTAAATTACTTAATTATGGAACTTTTTAGTGACATGACAGAAACTTTATTAGGGATTTCTTTTTTTGATGGCCATAAAAACTAGAAAAGAAATATATCTCGATAAGAAAAAAAACAAAAGAAAGCGATGAGAACTACGTGAAAGGGGCAAAGAAGGTAAAAAAAAGTGGATCACCAAGAAAGTGAGACATAAACATGTTCTACTTACAAAACAGAATGTGAATGTACCCAAGGAAATTGAAAGTGAAAGTGTAGTATGTGACAAATTTAAACTGTTTTTGTCACAATACTAAGGTAATCTGAAAGGGACTGAAACCTTTTTGGAGAATAAAACAAAGCACAATTTTGTTTTGTAACGGCTGCACTAAGAAGGAACAGGGTAGAGGAAAAACATAAGTAAATAACCAACCATTTAGTCACAAGTCTTCGTCAATTTCACTTTTCATTATATAATACTACTGAAAACAAGACTTGCCAAGTGTTATATTGGAGGAAAATCAAAAATAGTTTCACTCAATTTGCATAGTTATCATCTAAGTGTTGGGAAATTGAAATAAAATACACATCTGTAGAAATTCGTAGGAAGAATCTGAGTTGGATTAAGTATTAAAGTATTTATAGTTGATTGGCATTTGCTTCATCCCTCAAAACACGTTGCATTCCTGTCACTTTGTTCGCTAACGCGCAGTTGTAGGAATTTCCCTGTTTTTATTATTTATATCTCAATTTATTGATAAAATTGCATACTCCTATGATAGATTCGAGATTTTGGACGAAAAAACCATGTACTTTTTTTAAAATTTAATCTAATTTTTTCACATTTTTTTTTTATTGGACTGTATAATTTATTTTATTGCAAATTTTCGTTGTTGTCTTAATCGCGAACCACGATTGGAAATATAATTTCAAACTACTGATGGATGCTGTGGGGGACTCTGCCAGTAAATGGAGCAAACGTGAACAAGAGCCGCTAGATTTGCTTTCAGAGTGTGTTAAAGCTGTGAGATCGTTGATTCAAGTCCGAATTTATAAACTTAGAAGGACTATGAGTAAAAAAGGAACATCAGTCTTCAGCAACCCTGATGCTACCAAGACATTGTCCGCCATTAATGACAAATATGTTGTTGTTCGGTGCTTTCAAAATAAAAATGGCAACAGCAGATACATATACCTTGTCATTGGTAAAGATGAATCATACTTTGTTAAAAACCACTCTTAATCTTACAAAAAATACAGAGTACGAATTGTCCTGATGATTGAATTTTTGATCGACAACATATTTGTTCAATTCGGTGGACGTGTTTTCCAACAGACAATTGGCATTCCTATGGGTACGAATTGTGCGCCACTCCTGGCCGACTTGTTCCTTTACTCATATGAGGCAGACTTCCTTAACGGGCTTCTTGAGGACAAACAGAAGTTAGCCCGTACCATTAATTTCAGCTTTCGCTACAAAGATGTTTTATCACTCAACAATTCACGTCTTGGGATTTTCTTACATCTCATCTATCCCAATGAGCTCGAAATTAAGGATACCACAGACACTGCCAAATCTGCATCTTATCTTGACCTTCACCTCGAAATTGACACCAGAGGAAGGTTGAATACAAAACTTTACGACAAACGTGATAACTTTGACTTTCCAATCGACAACTTCACATTTTTGAGCGGCAATATTCCAGAAGCGCCGGCGTAAGGATTATATATTTCACAACTCATACGTTATTCCAGAGCTTGTGACATATACATTGATTTCCTGGACAGAGCCCAGCTCCTGATAGAAAAGTTGCTCAGACAGGGGTATGTTGCTCCTGAGTTGGAGCCATCCTCATTAAAGTTTTATGGACGTCATCATGACTTGGTTGACATGTATGAAAAAACTGTTTCCCAAATGAAAATGGACCTGTTGATGTTATCCCTTCCTCATACCGGATTTGACATGGGAAGCATGGCGGGTGTCCTGCAGGAAGCAGAGACAGGAAGCAGTCTCTGCTTCCTCTTCCGGAGCATCTGATTCTACCCCCGGTTTTTTGGTGGGGTCCATGTTGTTGATATGTTTTTAGTTTTTAATTGTAATGCATGTCTTGTTTTGGTCTTGTCTTCGTTGTTCTCCGGAGTTTGTCAGTTGTTTCGGTTTTCCCTCCTTCGAATATCCCTTTGGTATTTCTTAAACAGTACTCTCAAAAAGGCTTTATTAATATTAAACATCATAAAAAATCTGGAATTTGCTTTGCGTGGTACAAAAACTGTATGTACATTGTTGACGCCTATTTATTTGTATCACTAATGCTAGTCCGTAAATTCCATTGAGGCAAAGGAGTCCGCATGGCAAAGGACGCCTTCGAATTTCTAGCAAAAATGAAATTAATCATGTTTTTGTTTATTTTCCGTTTTATATGTAATAAATCTTGTGACAGAACCACATATGCTATTAATGTAGCAAAACCAAAGCAGTATGAACATGAAGAAGTGAACATAGTGTAGTATATTGAACGATATTATGAGGAGTATATGTGCCTGTCATATTTTCAATACAAACTCCATACAAATGACAGAAGATGAAAATAAGTCAGCCATATCAAAAATACATTTTAGATAGAATTTATTATAGAAGCGATTCATATATATTTTCTGAAAGTCGTAAAATAATGACAAGTTCCGACTTTCGAGACAATCGGGATATTTCATACCTTTACGTTTTGATAGTGCTCTGAATACCATGTCCATGCAAACAAGTTTAGTCGTGTTCACTCCGGACGAATATTGGACTACCTAACAGTAGTTTAAATTTGATTTTGAGATGGGAACTATGGACATATGATGGCTCATCCAATTACATTCTGTGACTGTTTTTTTTAAATTGCAATATTTAAAAAGGCTGAAAAACAGTTTTTATAACAGTAATATCACTGTACATGCCTATGAAATCGTAGCATATTTTTCTCTATAATGAACACATGCATACCTAATATAATCCATACAGTAACTGAAGCTTATCAAGAAATGACTTATTTAAAGAAAACATGTTGAGGCTATTCCTTTCCCAGCTATAATCGTCAGTTAAGATAACTGCTTATTCAGCATACACGTCAAAGTAGTCACGTTGTTTATCGGATATTGTCTGCAAGTGTTTCATTTTAGCTTCCTTTGAGGAAACATCGTCACCAGTGATAAATGTATCTGACAAAAAAGAACAATAAATATGTACATATTTCATGGCAATTCGCGAATCCTTGGGAAATAATATTTTCCGATATTACTGCAATCCTTCAAGACAACTGTGGACTCTTTAAACATCCATAATTGAATATCGAAGAAAACAATTAAGGAGAAAATCCAAGGACAATAAAGAAAAAAAAATGGCAAATAGATAACACATACTGCAAAAAAAGAATAAAATGTACTGTTGGGACGTCCGTCACCGCACATATACAAGAGAAGCGAATTAACTGTGAAATTTAATAATGTAATGTACCATACATAGCAAAAGTAGGTATGTTCGTTGGGAAAAGTTCAAACATAAATTTAAAACCATTACGTTTTTCATTAAGCATATATGTTTTGCGTGATATCTGATTTTGAACTAAACAAGAATGTGCCAATCTGGTATTAAGTAAGGAAAAACCATACTGATTATAACGAAAATTATTCCGAGGCTGATCTTGTTAACATGCTGGAATTTCAACTTGACAGTATACATTGTATTTGAGGTCAGGTTCGATTTCTTATGGGAATAAACTGTGCTTTAGGACAATCCGTTTTTATTTCCGAATGAAGTTTTTGCAAGAGCTACTAAAGGTGGTCATCGTTCAAAAATATTTGGAATTTTAATCAAAATGAAATATGGGCAATAAAAATATCAGCATGCAGGATTATCATTCCGTAATCTTAACTAGGTAGGCCGGGTTCGCACGATAATGACTGAAAAAGCGTAAGAAGTATTTGAAGTGCGATATCACAAGGTACCGCTGAAATTCCAACTTTTTGAAGGCACATCGTTCTAACCCCAACCAAACATATCAATATCCAAATAAAAAAAGAGGGTTGCAGGGACAAACGAAATTCGGACTAGTTAAGCAGTGAAGAAAGTAAAACTGTGCAGCTAGTTATTTCATCCATATGACACGGTCTTATCCGTGACTAGTTCATTTTACGCGTTTTTAATTAGGCTTAAACCTGTAAAGATTGAAAACTTGCACGGTTACCTTTCTCTAAATTATTTGATTCACAGGTAAACTTGCTTTATAATAATGCAAATTTGGGTCCTCACTGTTCCCTTTTATTACTTTTGCTATAAAAATCATTTATTTTTGTTTTTTGGTTTGGCGTAATTGTATGCATTTTTCATAGTTAAGTGCGTAGAAATACCATAAACGAAGTATACACATAAACTGGATAACTGAACCCAAGATATTGACATATCAATAGTGCTTGATAATAAGGTTTTTATTTTAATTCCGTTTATCGTGTTAATAATAATAAACGTGAACAACAGGAACGGACATTTTTAATGGATACGTTATGACTAGTAGGAGTAAATACTATGACATATGAGGGGATGGAAACGTCGCAAAACCGAAGGTATAATTAATATTTTCACTAGTGATGTTATAAGATTTTTAAAACTAAGAAATCTCGTATTTTAATATCTTGATAATGAATATGGATAAGAAATAAGTAGGAGGGCTTTCCCCTGCGTTTGTTTCACTCATATATGTTTATTTTAAAAGCTTTAATATTAAGTAACCTCTATCGAAATTAAAAGTATATATTTTATCTAAATTTATTTTCATATTGAACGTCATAAATTTAATACTTTCCCATTAATAAGTTCTATTTTTCTAACCGTAAAGTCGCGAATAGAGGCGATTTGTATCATTTTTAGGACATCTTCATGAAAGACGCTTTGACCATTTAAATATATGTATTTGCTTACGACAAATATTGGTTCGTAGTTCTGAGTGTTTGTTATGGGATATGTCCATGACGAACACTTGAAACCAGAATAATTTTACTGTAACATGAAAGGGGATACATGTATTTAAAATACAAAATTTGGTAGTGGTTCTAAGTGTAACGGTCTTACTGAAGATACGAGAATGATAAATTTGTATTAAACTTGTTTCCATAAACGATGTTAGATCTCTAAGGTATTTTTCTCAGCGCTTTTGGTCATTTTGGCATTTATTAATTTGCCCTTCAACGTTTTGGATTGTTGTTTTGGTTTTAAACATTTTGAGTCTTTAGCACAACTGATCAGCCGTTAATCGACGAAATGTGCACATCTTGTGCATCAAACTTGGTATCAAAGATTTTTATCAATAACCAATAAAATACATTTGTAGTTATTTTTAGCGAATCTTAAGAGATATTTCCGGGTTTTTGTTTAAAGGCAGTAGGTGAAGACCTACAAATATCCCGATAAATGAAATAAAATTCAGTGGGAACTGATCCTACTCCTTTAATGCCTTCAACAAAGTAGGCCAAAATCACTCTATACTGAACCTAAAAAAATCTTATAGAATTTTATATATATGGGTCTTCGTGTGATCTTCAACAGGAAGATGTCAACAAAAATAACAACAAATCCAAAACACACACACTATTCCATATATATATACAATAACAAATAGACACTAGGCAGGCACATATAAATTAGCGCGTTAAATAAATTCCTGAGCACTCCATCTTCCCTCTTATTCTTGTGTAACTTGCTGAACAATAACAAAGAATAAAATTGGTCCAAATACATGTATGTATATAAAGATATTTTAAGGGCATCAGTACAATAAAATTAAATTCTATTCTTTTGTCTTTCTTTATATTCAGATTTATAGGTTCTTACAAGAGTTCAAAGTGAAGACTGGAAAATCTTCAACGAATTTTAAACTTCGCGTCTTTCTCGTGGAACACAGCAGAACGAGAGGTGTAAATCAGTGGGTTTTGTTATATGAACAACTTGACTTGTGGATTCAGTGTATTTAGATGTTTGACTGATAACAATACTGAATTTTTTCTTAATTTTGTTGGAGATAAATCTCATAGATTCAGTTCTAAACCCAATGTAGTTTACATATTCTATGTTTGAAATAATCCTCTGAATACAGAAGTAAAACATCTGCTGTACACAACTGTATTACTGAGCTGAAATAAAATAATAATAATAATTGAATGATTCTGATAAAGACCATTTAATTTCTATGAATAAGAATATCTATTTATAGTATAAAGGGGAGCGTAATTGTGTGGGATTGCAATGATATATCATAATCATTTTCCTCATATAATCAATATTTTATATTGGGCGCTTCGCGCCCTCATGAAATCTGCAATTATATTTCGGGTCAATTCATAAGATATAACATTGCATGTTCAAAGCTACTAATACATACCAATTGACGCATAATAATGTTTTGTTGACTGTCTATGATAAAACCTGCTGAAAGTATCTGCATTCGACTAATCAGCCATGTTAAGAATTTCTTTTATTGAAAAAAAAAGGACAAATATACCTAAGGAGCAATCAAAAAAACGTAATCCATTGGACAGACAAACCCGGGAAGACAAACGAACAACCACAAGCACAACAAATAAACACAGAAAACTAAAAACAATGAACAACACGAACTCCTATAAAAACCAGGAGTGAACCCAGGTGCTCCGGAAGGGTAAGCAGTTCCTGCTCCGTATACGGCACCCGTCGTGAAGTTCAACAAGGTCAATCCGGTGGAAGTCACAAATCGTAGGGGTCACATGAAAGGTTACGACAGTGGGAACAGGTCCAACATCATCTTAGATATTGGAACACTGTAATGGTCAATCAATTCATGATGACGACCGTAAAATTTCTTAAGTGATGACATCAACTTATCCCTGATAAAACCCTGGTTAAGAAGCTTTTGTGACAGCAGTAATCCTCTTTGTCGAAAGTCAGGGTAACTCACGCACTTTTACAGGGAGCTTTACTTGTTGATGATGCACGTGTAGACTGAGCTTTAAACTTTGACGTATTAATGCCAGATAACGACATTATTTCTTTGATAAAATTAGAAATTGTATTGGGAGATACGCCTTATGGGGTTTAACAGTGGTGTGGTGCGAATCAAGGGAACAGATGAATCTTCTGATTTCCGAAACTCTACAGTTTTATTTAATTATTCAGATAAACATTCCACTACATATTTTCATTTTCATATTACTTATATATCTTAAATAAAAAATTTCTCTTGGGTTACAATCTTTCTTGGTTTTACATAAACCAGGTAAATGAAATTACACCCCTTCACTATTAAAACCATAAAGTGTTTGTCTAGTCTTGCATTTCAGAAGCCCTTTTAGGAGAATAACAAGTTTTTTGGACAAAAGCTTTAGTAATAATTCATTGTTATCTGGTAAAGATATTAAATATTTTAACACTTGCCAAAATCCCAAATCTCTTTGTACCTTGGTAAAGGTGGATTTCCCTTTGATTCTTAATTAAGTAATGTTGACCTATTGCTAAATTGTTTATATGTGGTAATACAGATGAAATTGCGAACCTATGTACATTAATGGTGCGGTATTGAAATCAGTCATAATACATGAAGCTTAAAAATTCCATAACTTAGCTTACAGATGTCGAAAAGGGATTAATTTCTCTCTCAATGCACCAGCCATACCAATTACTCCAGGCTGAGTCATAAGCAGAGTTTGTTCCTGTTGTTTATTTTAGTAAGATGTCTTCAGTTTGCTTTGATAGTGCCATTGCAGTGAGAGAATTCATGAGACAACCCATCCTACTTGTTGAAGTGGGTCTTGAACAGACATTTCTAGGAGATTCGTATACCAAGGTTGTGCTTGCCAAGCTGGAGTTATTAAGACAACTGTTACTTTTTCTGACGTAATTTTCTTCAGGCAGCGGGTTATCAAACTGAAATATACCCTTTCATACTCTTCTGGTTCTGGAAACCAACTCATGTAATTTTCGAGTTGAGCATTTGTCCTGTCTGCAAAGAGGTCTACTGTGCACTGAATTGTTTTGCTCATTAACAACTGAAATGCATATGGGTTCAACTTCCAACTGCTAGATTCGTGGTGCTGTCTCTACTTCCAGTCGGCTATCAAGTATTCTTTGCCTGGAATGAACACTGCATGAAGAGTTCTGGCCCTTTCCAGACACCAATTCCAAATTTCTATCGCTTCTTGATTGCTAGGGCCACAAATGGCGCCCCTATTTTGTTTATATACGTCAGGGTTGTTTCGTTGTCGGTCTGAACTTGAACTTGAACATTAGATTTTGCGTTCAGAAATGATTTCGCCGCATTCATAATTGCCATCAGGTCTAGAACATTTATGTGATGATTTACGTATTATGGTAACCATGGACCCCCCTATTCTCCAATTGTTGCATACTGTACCCCGGCATGTATTGCTGGCATCTCTCTGAATGTTTATTAGTGCTTGAGCCGATAAGAGACTTTTGCCGTTACTATTTGGGTAGTTGACTTATCCACCAGGTTAGTTCTGAGTTTGTTTCTGGCGTTAAGTGGACTAGAGAATTGTAATCCAAAGGTTGTATTAAGGCCTGACTTTTTTAATCTTTTGAAGTTGTCGATAGATTGCCTATTAGAACAGAAAGTTTTCTGACAGACACTATGCCTGCATCTTTTATTTGTTCGCACATTTTCTGATTTTTCTTTACATTTTTTCTCTGGTAAAGATAGAATTATTTTCTCTGAACTGACAATGAAACCAAGAAACTCCATTTCCTGTGTTGGAATTAGTACCGATTTTTCCTGGTTTATCAAAAATCCTATACCCTGAAGTACTGTCAATGCATTCTTGCAATCACAGGAAGCCCCCATCTTTTGTCCGATTCATCGTCTAAATAAATAATCAACCTTATTCCTATTCTGCGTAAATAAGCCATGGGTACTTTCAGCATTTTTGTGAACACACATGGGGCTACTGTTTTTCCGAAAGGTAGGAACGAAAATTGGTTAATTTTGTTTTTCCATTAGAATTGCAGGAATTTCTGGTGTTGGTGCAAAATTGGTATTGAAAAATACGCATCCTTTAGGTAAAACTTTATAAAATCTCCCTTCTGAATCATATCCTTTATCGAATATGGACCCTCCATTTTAAATAAACATTTTTGATACCAATTTTGATGCACAAGATGTGCACATGTCGTCGATTTACGACTCATCAGTTGTGCCAATAGCCTATAAGGTTGAAAATCAAAACAACAAAAAACGTTTAAGAGCAAATTCAAAAATGCCAAAATGACCAAAAGGGGTAAAGAACAAACCATCTAAAGGCAGAGCTATGCATGCAATGATATCTTAGATATCCGTTTAACTCCCTTAATTGATGACGGGTCTCATTACCACTCCCTTTTTAAGACAAGAAATAAAGGACTCAGAAGCCCATCTGAATTGTTGATTATTTGATGAATTGCACCTTCCTCTAGCATTGACAGTATTTCTTGGTCTATCAGAAGACTTGTTTCCTTCTTGAAACTAAGAGTTGGACCAACGATCGTTTGTCATAAAATTCCAGTTTTGAAGGGAATATTTGATTCTTCCACACAGATAAATCTGTCAGAGATTTTATGTCTTGTGGAAGGGAAATAATTTGATTTGTAGGTAACAAATCAAATTATTTCCCTTCCACAAGACATAAAATCTCTGACAGATTTTATTATTTCCTGATCTGTTTTTGTATCTTTCTCCTCGGCAGTTCCATGTTGCTTTGGCCACCACCACGACTGTACTTGCCCCCGAACTAGGTTTGCTGGCTTGTCGAGGGCCCAAACTGAAAACTCTGATTCTGCTTATTGTGAACTGGTTGACTGAAAGAACTAATACCAGACTTATTACTATCAGTAGTCTTGTAATTATTATCTCCTCTTCCTTTCCCTGTATTATATCGAAAAGATAATAGCTGCATTAATTCTGGGTGATCTTACACTCCTCGGTGAGAAGTTTCATGAAATTGTTACCAAAAAAAGCGGAATTAAGTAGCGCTTTTTTCCCTGCAGAATCTTTCAACAGATCTAAAAATCCATGTACAAGTTAACATAGAATACTTCCATGTATATCGGACAAAAAAACATAATGTACATTGCCATTAAGAACAAGGGACCTCTGCACAATACCTATAACATCTTAAGGATCAATTCAACGACCCTTTTCTTCAGTTTCTCTGCCTCCTTCCGTGGTATAGCAAGAGGACCCGCTCCATCCAGAATGCGTGATTGTGTATGAATGATTGTAAGTTCCTTCTTATCTGACACGACGACTTCAAAATTGGAAAAGTCTGACTGATCTTTCCGTTCAGACGTAGTGCCCTATTTAGGCTTTTTTATCCACTTAATTGGCGAGGAAAATTGCCCATCTGTGGCTCCGTCAGTAAGATGACGACGTTCTGCGTCTGAAAGCTCTAAATTTATCGAAGGTTTATTGGCCGGTGTACGACTATCAGAGATTTTAACTGATTCTGCGCCTTTACTGTTTTGAAATTAACACCAGACCATCATTAAACATGACGAGCTAAAATTGGAAGCACCCGTGTCGGGTGACACCGTGACAAATTGATCCAGAGCTGTTATTATGAGTTAATTTGAAGGTTTTGCAATGTTATATCCTATGAATTTTTCCGAAATATAATTAATGGTTCGATACGAATTTTAATGCACGAAATACATTGTAGGCATATATATAGACTTACTGCTCGGCAGTTATGCTCATTATCGAACCTGTTAAAAGCCGAAGCAAACAAAAATACTGAAACACAGATTCAAATAACAAAATAAACAAAACTATCTAAGGGCATAGCTGTATTATAAAAGTCTTTTATTTTCTATTTAGTAACATGTCTTCATACGAATACAAAGAACATTGCCTAAAAATTATTTGCATTTTTATCTACCCCAGTAAATTTGAAATAAATTGAAAAAATGTATTCTGTATTATACCTAGCTTGTATATAACCAAAAAAAAAACAGGCGATTGAATTCAAACATTTATGTTATCATTTTAATATTCCAATTGTGAAGTTCCCATTTCTTAGTAGGAACATATACTAACGTTTCCAGCTCAGGGTGTCTATATTTTAGAGTTGAATCTTTCTTATTGTGCACCAAGATTGTCCAGTTGTTTTCTCGTTAGAGCAAAATTATTGTCACATACACTTCAGTGGCACGATTCTGTTCAGCTGTTGTTGATACCATCATTCTGTCACGATTGATTTTGCACTTTTTCATCGTTCATTATGAAATGCATAAAATTACGCAACACGTTAAGCAGTAAAAAAAGTAACACTGTAATAGTAGATATATGTACAGTTGCTTTCATCCATATGACACGGTCTTATCCCTAACTATTTTATTTTATGTGCATTTGTAATTAGGCTTAAAAGGGTTTTAACCTGTAAAAATTGAAAACTTGCAAGGTTTCATTTCTCTGAGTTATTTGATTCATAGGTAAATTTGCTTTATAATAATGTAAGTTTGCAAATTTAGGTCCTCACTGTTCGTTTTCATTACTTTTGTTCTAAAAATAATTTAATTTTGTATTTGGTTATGCGTACTCGTATGCATTTTTTACAGTTGATTCATGAAAGTGCGTAGAAATATCATAAACGAAGTAAACACTTCAACTGGATTACTGACCCCAAGCTATTGACATATCAATACTGCTTGATTATAATGTTTTTGTAATCATTCCTTTTATCATGTTAATAATAATAAACGTGACAACAGGAACGGACATTTTTAATGGATACGTTATGACTAGTAGGAGTAAATACTATGACATATGAGGGGATGGAAACGTCGCAAAACCGAAGGTATAATTAATATGTTCACTAGTGATGTTATAAGATTTTTTAAACGAAGAAATCTTGTATTTCAATATCTTTATAATGAGTATGGATAAGAAAGAAGTAGGACGATTTTCTCCTGTATTTGTTTCACTCATATCTATTTATTTTAAAAGCTTAAATATAAAACAACCGCTATCGAAATTAAAAGTATATATTATCTAAATTTATTTGAAAATTGAACGTCATAAATTTAATACTTACCCATCAATAAGTTCTAGTTTTCTACCCGTAAAGTCGCGAATAGAGGTGATTTGTATCATTTTTAGGATATCTTCATGAAAGACACTTAGAATTTTTTAAAGTATATATATTTGCTTACAACAAATATTGGGTTCGTCATGGGATATGTCCATGAAAGACACTTAAAACCAGAATTGTTTTAAAGGGATGGGTCATTCTAAAAAAAAGTCCATATTTCACAACAGAAAATTTCAGGAAATGAAAAAAAGGTATCAGATAAATTTTACATTTATTGAAACATTCTAAACTGCAGAAACATGAAACAGCAATTGTGCAACAACATGAACTTCAATTAATTTTCAAATCATATGTGAAATATAAGCTTGCTGCCTGCCAGTGTCCATGATGTTACCGACTTAAAACATGTGATTATTTGAATATTATTGTTCACAGTGTCATTTAAACATCAGAATTATGTTTAACCCCAAATATTACGTGATATACACATTTGGTTGGTTTTTAAACCTCACTAGGATTAATTTTAGAATCCAGTTTTGTTTGGAAGCGAATTTGTTACAAATTGCGTTTTTATATTTTGCAATTTACTATGAAATATTTGACGAATTATTGTACCGATTACCTTAGCTGAAATCATTTATTTAGACCCCTTAAACACATGTTTCATACTAACAATGCTAATAATACGGTAAGATATATGGAGAAAAATATGACTGGTAACACCATGGACTAAATGTAACAAAAGTGACATGACAGTAACACAACGGACTTTTGCGTAAGTATAATGTAAATATATTCAAAATATCAATGATATTTAAATTTGTTGCAAAATATGACTCTTTGGTCTGTTGGTCTTCATAATAAAGATATTACAATGTAACAGAATTGATATTTTTAGCCTTAGTCAGCACTTGAATACAATAGTGTTATGTAGGGACATAAATGCGAACACAAATGACTTCTGTCAAAAATTTCTCAGTACCGTTGAAAAATGGTGATCTCAACAAAAATAATTAAAAAAAGGTACACAGTAGAATTTTCATAAAAAAATTCACAAAGTTTAGTTAATTGAAACTGTTTTTTTATAGCTTGAATTGATTTCAACAAATATTTACCATAAGTACAAGGATTCAAAGTTTAATTTTATAACACATAATATAACAACATAGTTTCAAGTTTTGCAAAGCAATTTCCCTTATACAGTGCTTATATAATTATCCACATAATAATTTTGCCCATGTAATTCCATTAAAAAGCTATGTCCTTGGTGTTACCATATTGTTCAAAATCACTTTATGTGCACATTTCAGTAAATCTTTACGTATGTGTTAGTCTTAAATCACAGTATAAACGAATGTTAATATTCAAACTTAGATTCCAGGAAAAAATCATTAATTCATTTATTCATATACTTAATCTGGTTTCTTTATTAACCAGTTTTCCCTGTTGTTACCAAAATGGTAAGTGCAATGACAATATCACCAATTAAAAATTTACTAAAATGGTAACTTCAATAACAATATCACCAATGACATATTTACTAAAAAAGGATCCCCTCCTGGAAATAACCACCTTCTAATTCTAAAATACCACTTAAATCTACACTGTATGACATTAGAATTCCATACAGAAAATTTCAAACTTTTGGCTTTTTTCATAAAATATTGTAATCCCGAGAACACTATGGACCTTAAAAAAATTATTGCATAGCCAATATTCACATAGTCAGCTTAAAATCTCTTATCTCTTAAAATTCAAGAATTTCATATGTTTTTTTTTTTTTGCAATATGCACTACAAAGATTTTACCTTCACAGAGACTCTATTGAAAGGAAATAACATTGAATATGTTTAAAAAATGTTTTGGCAACATGAAGGACACGGCGATTGTCACCTTCATTTCACAATAAAAAATTCAATAAATTTCATTTTATAGAGATATTTTATCATTTTTATCTCATTGGCAAAATGTGGCTCACTGATAACTATTTAAATGAGTGCATAAAGTGAAGAAACAAAAATGCCTATCAACAAATTAGTTACTCGGTACGGCGACATCAAAATCAATTTTGTATAGGTTTCGAACATTTGAGAACATCTCCAGTGGTTCATAAGGACTTTGAAGATGGACTTTGTATGTTTTTGTCATAAAAATATACCACTGTTTATCACCTGCAAAAATGAATATATATCTTTTAATCCTGTTAATTAAAAAAAATAGGATTCCAGAAATATGGACAATTTTTGAGAATGACCCGGATACATTTACTTACAATGCAAACTAGACTTTGTACCTGTCTAAGATGTGTTGGGTTTAAGAAATAATTCATTGGTACCATACCCGAGTTGACAGTAGCGTTCGCCATTGCTAAAATTCATACAAATTCCCATAGTTTTTTGTCATCACAAAGAAAAAGTATGACCTCACAATTAAAAAAGCAATTGTTCTACGACGTCATTAGGTCAAGTGGGGCTGAAAATTGGGGTCAAGTGGAGCTGAAGTTCTACTGTCAATAGGTCTATGCTCTATGGTTATTTTAACATCGGTAGGCATTATATTTGTTTATATTTTACACCGACCATTATATAATGCCTATCCATGTTAAAATAACCAATGAATTATTTCGATTCTAATAGGACAATATGCATTATTTCTGTAATCGAAGCGAAGCCTATACGGGCAGCCATGTCGATTTTAACAAGGCAAGAACTTTTGCATAAAAACGTAAAATGTCTTTAAACAAACAAAATAAAATCAGACTTACATTTTTGTGAGATTTTAAAGCAAATACCAGAGTTACAGATCCTGTAAAAAGTATGATTTTCCGTTTTTAGCTCACCTGGCCTAAAAAGGCCATGTGAGCAATTCTCATCACTTTGCGTCCGTCGTCGTCGTCGTCGTATGTCGTCGTCGTAAACTTTTCACATTTTTATCAACTCCTCTGAAACCACTGAACCAATTTAAACCAAACTTAAGTGGAATGGTCCTTGGATGGTCCCCTTTAAAATTGTGTTTGGTTTTCCCGGGCGCCATCCAATATGGCTGCCATGGTCGGACATAGTTTAACCTTGGACCCTATGGGAATTTTAACATTTTCGTTATCTTCTCTGAGACCGTTAGGCCAATTTGAACCAAACTTTGGTGGAATGGTGCTTGGGTGGTCCCTTTTAAAATCTATGTTCGTTTCCCCGAACGTCATCCAACATGGCCGCCATGGCTGGACTTAGTTTAGCATTGAGCCTATGGGAATTTTACTTTTTCGTCAACTCCTCTGAAACCACTGAACCAATTTGAACCAAACTTAAGTGGAATGGTCCTTGGATGGTCCCCTTTAAAATGCGTGTTTGGTTTTCAGGGCGCCATCCAATATGGCTGCCATGGTTGGACATAGTTTAACCTTGGACCCTATGGGAATTTTAACATTTTCGTTATCTTCTCTGAGACCATTAGGCCAATTTGAACCAAACTTTGGTGGAATGGTCCTTGGGTAGCCCCTTTTAAAATATATGTTCAGTTTCCCCGAACGCCATCCAACATGGCCGCCATGGCTGGACTTAGTTTAACATTGAGCCTATGGGAATTTTACTTTTTCGCCAACTCCCCTGAAACCACTGAGCCAATTTGAACCAAACTTTGGTGGAATGGTCCTTGGGTGGCCCCTTTCCAAACTTATGTCTGGCATACCCGATTTTCAACTGTTACTAAAAATAGAAAAAGGGGGGGGAATGAATTTCAACAATCTTCTTCTATGAAACTACAAGGCCAGTTTCAACCAAATTTGGCAGTAATGGTTCTTAGAAGGTTCTCTTTCAGAATGATAACTGATGACCCAGACTGTTAAACAAGATGGCAGCCACAACAAAACTTAGTTAAACACAGGGCCCTATGGGAAAATTCATTGAAAAATCTTCTTGTCTGAAACCACTTGACTAATTGGAACCAGACTTTGCAGCAATGGTCCTTAGGAGGTCCTCTTTCAGAATTGTCTGATTTCGTGGAATTTGAACTAAGATGGCCGACACAGCCGAACTTAGTTTAACATAGGACCCTATGGGAAATTCACTCCAAAATCTTCTGGTCTGAAACCAGTAAGCCAATTAGAACTAGACTTGGTAGCAATGGTCCTTAGATGGTTCTCTTTTAGAAATGTGTCCATTGATCTAGACTGTCAACCATATTGGCTGCCAAAGCCAAACTTAGTTTAACATAGAACCCCATAGAAAAAAAGCCAAATCTTTAGTCCTGCTCAAGATGAAAAGTTCAATGCAGGTGAGCGATACAAGCTCTTTAGAGCCTCTAGTTGACTGTCGACCTGGCGTCATTTGAATGTATGACGTTATAATTTGGATTGTGACGTCGCACTTACGACTGTCACACCATTTCGCGTGACATTTATCATTGCTGTATTTAGAGCTTTGCTAAATGTTCGCAATCGATAAATGTAAAATAGATTCAGTGAGATGGGAGAATATAACTTTGAAACTTTATTTTATCAACAAAATGCAACAGTTAAGTGATTTCATGTGTGTTTCACGCTTCATGTCAACACATTTTTATTACAGAATTTACATAATCTGTTTGACGTGGAATTTTCTTATGTCTCCCTACAATGTAACTGTAGTTTCAATTATGATCACAAGTTCTAAAATAAAAATCCAAAGATACTAATATTAGATATAGTAAATTATGCTGTATACGACGCATTTCAAGGAGTTACCTCTCATCAGCAGCATTAAAACCGAAACATTTGGAAGACCAAAAACCAAACATATTTTAAACAAGAAGTACTCATAACCAAAAATACCGAAATAGGAAGCCAAATTTCAGCTAAGGAGATCTACCATGTGCAATACAAGGAATGAACTCTTAGTATTTCTATTATTTTTGAATTTTGCTAAATACTGGTAATTTCCGTAACAAATCAATGAATAATCATGTCAGATAAGTCTGACGACTGGGTTGAATTAGTTATCAATTTCCGAAATTAAAAATTTGTGCGTTTTAGATAAAGCTCTGTTCTGTGTTGTATTTGAAATATTTATACAAATGTTCATTAGTTTATCTTTATTGTTATATCTCATTTTTAATTACATTGCAATTTCAAAACATAATAAATTCCTTTATAAAAAAACTTATATTAATTTTCCATGAATACTTTCTTCCCTCAGCTCTATATTATTCTATGTTTAGAAATGATAATCGAAACCGTAACGTAATGGGAACCTACCACGGAACTCTGATCACGGATATATTTTGGTTATTTAAATTAAGCTACGTTAATTAAAGCAATTTCTATATGAAATTACATGCATTAAATATTTATTTTTATGTAATATTTCTGACGATCGTCGGCTCGGAGGTAAAACGGCTAGAAGTTTTCAGTCCACAAATTCAATAGTATAGATTTGGTTGTGGTTCTAAGTGTAACGGTTTTACTGAAGACACGGTAATGACACATTTGAATTAAAATTGTCTCCAAAAACGATTTTCAGATATGCAAGGCATTTTTCTTTACCCCTTTTGGTCATTTTTATTTCGCCTAAACAAAGCTTAGGGGTAGTAATGGAGTACCCCTGGCGTCCAAAGCCAGTTCTCAGTTACTAGTTGACATAGGGTCAAATATTTTTGTATGCAGGTGCGTTGAAGAGACACACCATGTAACATAAGATGAAGGTCGCATGATCCATATTACACGGTTGACTGACTTTTAAGTTTTATGTCAAAAATCAGTTTTAACATACAAAGTGATCTACTATCATATTATTTGGTGTGACGATGCATCTCGGGGAGTGGCACAGCCTCCTACCAAAATTAGGTCGCTTTGACCTATCTATCGCGCTTTATTGAATTAGGTTAAGTTTTACGTCTGACTTCAGTTCTCCAATACCAAGCGACCTACAATCATATTACTTGGTGTGAGGGTGCATCCCGGATAGTAACACAGCCTCTTGCTAATATTAGGTCGCTCTGGCCTACCTATTGCGTTTCATTGACATACATATAGGTTAAGTTTTACGTCCGATTTCAGTTCTCCGATACCAAACGATCTACAATCATATTAAATGGTTCAGTATGCAACTCGAGGTGTAACACAGCCTCCAACCAAAATTAGGTCGCTCTGACCTACTTATATATATATATATATATATATATATATATATATATATATATATATATATATATATATATATATATATATATATATATGAACAAATAGATATGAGGCAGGCACATATAATATATAATGCGTTAGATATATTTCTGATCACTTAATCTTCCCCCTAATTCCTGTGTCACTTGCTAAACAATAGCAAACAATAATATTAGTCAAAATTCATGTATGTAAATAAAGTTATTTTAAGGGCATTAGCACAATTATTAAATTCCATCCTTTTGTCCTCTTTATATTCAGATTTATAGATTCAAAGTTAAGACTACAAGATCTTCAACGAGTTTTTTTTTTTTTTATTTAAATTCGCGTCTATCCCGAGTAGTGAGCAGCAGCACGAGGGGAATGGCGCTGAATTTGAAAAACGAGTTGAAAATTTTCCAGTTCTTCTCTTTTCTAAGAGTATTAATACCTATTCCGTAAATATTGGATTTTTAGATTTCCTGTACGTAGGTAAATTCATTCAACACAGCCGACGAAATTAAATAACGTTACGCCTGATTGGTCAAAAGATATGACAAAAGAATTCTGATTGGACGTCACAACAGTGGGAGATCGATGTACGTGCAACGATCTTCCATGGGTCATCTGCCACTGTAAACTACCTTACGGAAGAATACCTAAATCATGAAAGATATTTAAACAACAAAACTAAAAATAAAAATTTATGATACTAATTTTTATGTACAGTCTACTTCAACAAATCCCCCTTATCAGTGCGGAAGGCAAAGGGAGAGATCCCAAATTTAATGTTAGGTTTAAACAAAATTAAAACATGAAATTCAAGTCAATTTTGAGAGATTAAAGAGGATCAAATTGTAAGAACAAAATCAAGTCCTGTAAATTATTGAAAATCAATCCGCTACAATATCTGGAAAAGAGATTCGTCGTGATTAGGTTCATCGATCGAGAATTTCGTGTTTAATTCAGACGTAATTATACCGTTTTAAAGCTTCACTTAACCAATGTTCAGTGATTGGAAACTGTCTTTTAACTAAACAACCTGCAGCAAAACTTTACAATGAAATAGAAATGTAATTTTCAGGTACGCAGATGAATGTAAAATGCAATTAATGAAAGTCATTTGGATATCAATAAAATTTGAAATTTGAATTAAAATACGTAAGTTTTCCTCATTTAACAGTTGATAAGAATCACTTTCGTTTGCATTCATGAACTTCATAGAATTTCAAGGTGAACACAAAATAACTAAACAACGAATACCTTAACAAAATTTAGAAAATTAATTTTGATTAATAAAAAGGGGCTGGTGTACACTTTGTCAAAAATCGTTAAACAAAATTGACATTCTTTGGTTTGCTATGTTTCCTTTCGGTTATATCTGTGGTATATTTTCTTTGTTTTAATGTTTTCACGAATTCGTCTTATGTTTGGGGGATTTAATATTGTGGACTTTTATCTTAATGCCTCGGGATTCCCGATCTTTTGCCTAAATGTATGAAAGAAACTTAATGTACGTGAAAGTTTTAGTGACGTCAGTCGTGTATCACACTGTAAACAATCAGATAAACAAAATACGTTCAATATGCGTTGAAGCAATTCTTTATTTCCGGTCTCGTTAGTGATACATTTACCTGTAACACCGTAGAAATCATGTATAGTTCCTGATATTTGACCGAGTTGCACGTAGTGCAGTTTCGGCTTATAGGTGGTGAATGTCGGACGGCCGGACGGAGGAATTAGGGTACGTAATTTTTGTAATCAACTATAGCTTTTAACCCAGACCAGTGAAACTTTGCAGAATGTTTATGGACATATTGAAGATATGCATGAAGGTGTATGATGTCATTTAATGAATTTTTTCCAGTTGTTTGCAATAAATGTGTATGGAGGGTACAGATTTTTTGTAATTAACTCCTCCTACAGCTTTTAAACCAGATCTGTGAAACTCTGCAGAATGTTCGTTGACATATTTTAAGATGTGCTTGAAGGATTCACAACTTCGTCATCCTCCTTCCAAACGTTATATTACATACAATGTTTGCTCGTTTGGTCTTGGATGTTACATTGATTTAGTTATGGTCGTCATAATCTTACATGTGGTATGGGTTTTATATAACATGTAATCCTTTTATACACATTAAACGCAACCCGGCTTTTTTCAAATATAAAGGAGATCCAACAAAAAATAAAGTTTAAAGGTCCCCCTCCAAAAAAAGTTGTTCCCCATTTCAGATTTTTCTAATAATCGAACTCATTTGCGTGTTCAAGGTAAAGGTTATAACAAAGGTACAGAACAAAAAAGAAGCTCAACCGTATTGGTGAATGAAAACTGTCATTCATATGAAGGCGCCATCCAGGCGACAAGAATTAACATTTGATATTTTGGCATATCACCCTTCAGAAAAAATAATTATTCTATGGGTTGAACTCATCTGAGGTTTTGATTAATTGAAACCTTCATTCAACGTGAAGAGGATAAGACACAAAATGAAGGATCTATCCAGGCAACAAGAATTTAAATGTATTATTTTTGAAAGTCTTCCTCCCCAAAAAAGTGGTTACCAATTTCGGATGCTTCTGATAATCGAACTCGAATAAGGTAGTAAATGGAAAAACTGAATTCAAATATGAAAGCATCAAACATAATATCCAGACACTGACAAGAATTAATATGTTGATATTTTTGTAGTCTCCCCCTCGAAAAAAAAGTTCCCCATTTCAGATTTTCGAACTTTTTGGTCGAATTTGGGTGGTAGAAATCCAAATTGACATTGATGGATCTATTAACAAACGAGATAAATTAATCCTTCATATTTTGTTTTTCACTCGACGTAAAATTCTACAAGATTGCAAACAGCATCATATTCATCATCTTCACAGGTTTTGAGTAATGCAAAAATTACATTAAATGTATAAGCAAGGTTCAAATTTTTGTAAATGGGATCTGATCAACGTGTTTTAATAAAAAGAAACAACAAAACTATGACGACAGTACAACTGTATATTAGACAATTAGATTATTGGCATTTTTAGACCAAATATAGACAAACATCTAACAATAGAACGTGATTGAAATCATTCACAGAAACCGATATTGTGGCAGATGGTATATCGAAGTTACGTTATGCGTGTTCATCCTCAAACAGACTGAAATATTCTAGTGATTGTTACAGTGTTTGGGATAAAAGTTCAAAAAAAGAAATAGGAAAGTAAAGATACGTTAATTGAATAGAATTGCAAATGTTATATAAGCAATACTTTTAAATTTTATTTAGTTCAATGTTACAAGTGCAATTTCCTTAACTTTATGTATCACATAACCGACATACAAATCCAGATATAGAATGTATTGCATAGAAAATACTTTCCCTAAAAATGACAATACATTAGTATAGAAGGGATCTTTCTATTTCCTAAAGCATGAAATCAATCAACAAATTATTATGCATTATAGGTATAATTACTCTTAAGATAAAGAATATTACTAGATAAAAACGAATTGTTAAAAGGATTACGTTATTCAAATTAATATATATTTATTTAATTATATTCAAATTAACAGATTTCGTACTGTTTTCGTAAAGAAACAAAACGAAGAGAATTTCTTAAAGTAAAAACGGACAGTCAAAATTTTATTAAAAGTGACAATTATGAAACCTTTTCCCTTATAATCTAACAAACTGACTCCAAACAGTACTGTTTGGTAACATCCATTGAACATCTAAGAATGATTCCACTAAAATCGAATTTGCAAGATTAAGGGTTCATTCCTTGTATTGCACATGGTAGATCTCCTTAGCTGAAATTTGGCTTCCTATTTCGGTATTTTTGGTTATGAGTACTTCTTGTTTAAAACAAGTTTGGTTTTTGGTCTTCCAAATGTTTCGGTTTTAATGCTGCTGATGAGAGATAACTCCTTGAAATGCGTCGTATACAGCATATTATAAATTTATTTTATCTGATATTAGTATCTTTGGATTGTTATTTGCAAGAACATTTTTTTTTTTAATTTGTTTTTTTTTCTACATTTGTTGGAGACCACTAAAATGGCCAATAGACTTCACTAGAAGAGTTTAGGCCAGACGCCAAATTGATGGCGATAGTAACAGGTGTGCCTACGAAGAACGTAACAACAAACTTGTTCACATTTAACCTTCATACATATTTGACATATCTAATAACATAAAAACAATCCGAAACCGTCCAATAGTTTCTGAGAAGAGTTTTAATTCTTTTTTGCTTATTTCTCTACTTTTTGCAACAGCAGTCCCATCGGTTCAAGGTTTGGACCCCCTGACATGATTTTGAAATTGGTTTCATAAGGGCTTACCATCCAAGTTTCAAAATATTTTGCCATTGTATGTTTTTTGCTATTTTAGTAACAGCAGTTATATTGGACCAAGCTAAGAACCTTGTATATAATTTAAAAGGGAACAGGCAAAGACCATTTTACCAAAGTTTGGTTTTAATGGGCATAATAATTTATTTATTGGAGACGATTTAAAATATTTTTGCCTGATTTTTTTTCTACGTTTTAAGTAGCGACAGGACTATTGGACTGTTTGGTATTGATTAGCCCAATAGTTTCAGAGGAGAAGATTTTTTAAATATATCTTGCCGATTTATAATTTTTTTAGTAAAAGTAGCTATAAGACTTTGATATTAGCTCAGGTGGCCTAAACATTCCTTTGAAAAACCTCTCTTCAAAAACATGCAAGACTGGACATTTTATTTTTTATTGATTTAATTCTATCCAGCTCATTAGGATCTTTTACCAATATAGCCATTGTTATAAAAAGTAGAAATCAATATGCTAAAAAAATATTGAAAAATCACTGAAAGAAAACTAATCAGTTAACTGTCCTTTGATTGAATAGTCCTTAGATTGGCGGTCCGGGCCTTCGTTTAATATGAACATTTTACTGAGATAGAACGATTATAACATTAAAAATAACCAATTTAAATTGAACGGAATAGTCTTTAAACCGATCAGCATTATGTCAAGAGGATCGGATATTGCATAATTGGGCGTTATAAATAGTTATAGGGATCACGAAAAAGACACAGGGCTCTGTTCTCGTGATATTGCATTCAATAAAGCAAATTTTGAAGGGGAATTCCATACTTTAGGACTATTACACAAACATATTATCTCAATTGACCCAGGAATCTATATTTTAGAGAAGAAAAGATTTTTAAATAGTTATGGCTTAGTAACTATGGACATATTATATTGGTTGGAACAGTAAATAGTTATGTCTTAGTAACTAAGGACATATTATATTGGTTGGAACAGTAAATTGTTATGGCTTAGTAACTACGAACATATTATATTGGTTGGAACAGTAAATAGTTACGCCTTAGTAACTACGGACATATTATATTGGTTGGAACACAGTGTTGAAATTGATAATTCAAGGACCATTCGATCAAAATTTTGTTTCAACAGGCCGAGTGGTTTCATAGGAGTACACACTTGTTTACGGGCACCCGATGACTAAGGACGCCAGTTGATGATAATAGTTCCCTTTGCCCTTAGAAGTGGGCTTAAAAGTATTAATTAAGCGAATTTTCTGATCAATCTTTTACATTGTAGTTATATTCATAAATAAAAACTAACCATATTTGTATATAGGTTTGTTGTGCATTTGGTTCAAAATAAAACGATTTATAATGATAATATGTGACGTTAATTGCTCTGAACTAAGCTTTAGGGCCTTCACGTCCCTCTTTATATCTGGCAAACAAGAAATTTTTTTTTTTATTTTTACCAAAAATAAGTTACGTTTGGAGGAAAAGATTTAGGACTAGCTTCCAACATATGGTTCTACTCGGTTGGATTCATGTAAAGGAATTGGTTAAACAGATTTTTAAAGGTGTACCCAAGAAACCTATTGAGTTACCTATATATTGATTTTTTTGTATCTGAATATGTTCAGTGGTACATGTAGCGTATTTGTATTTGGTGTCCCCTTTTTTAATCCAACAGCAGATATATTAATGTGCGTATCTGAATGCGCTTTGATTTTGTTTTTATATTCTTTTTATCTGTTGGTTATCATAAATAAAGACATATGAAAATGAAAGAATAAGGGATATTCGTCGTTCAAATAACATCAATTGTACAAGGTAATGGTTTAAGATAAGATTTTTCAACAATGGGCAACCTTCTGATTGAACTTTTCAAATATTCTGGTTAACTCCAATGCACAGTATAGTGTTTGGCTTTGAAAATTAAAAGCGACAAAGTTTCCTAAAAATTTTATTCAGTACATTGGTACGAAAGTAAAATTCAACATTTGGTAGTATCACAATTTTGGCTTTAACAATCACAGGCTGAATGTATCGACACCATATAACGCTACATCTTAAATGAACGAATACACTGACAAAATACACGAATTCAAAAATAAAAACTTGTAATTGAAATACATTCAAAAACACATTATTTTAAAAATATATAAATGTATCTTAACGTTTTTAACATTCATACGACTAACTTTTTTTCTACAAAAGGCTGAAAATGAATTTTATTCGATGTCTATTAAATATGCAAAATCAATAAAAATACTTTCGTACAAGTGGAATTTTAACTTATCAACAGAAACTACAATTTGTCGGCAAAACATTACAATAATCTCAATACACGTATTGGTCAATTTACTGGAAGATCGAATCATATGAACTCGCGTTCTTTATATATTAAAAAATTTAATAAATGTAAGTACAAGTGTAAATAGATATAAATATTGATTATATTCCGAGAAAATGTGCGTATTTTTTCCCGGAATATAAATCAATATTCATATTTTTTCTTCACGTCTGCCGAGTAAAACAAAATGTGTAATAACGATAGTTACATCAAGTAAGCCATATAATTACATCAGCAAGTCAGAACTTATTACATTATAGATATATATGCCAGAAACATTGATGTAATAACATTTGTTATTATAATTCCTTATGACAATATAGGAATTAATTAATATGATGTGGAAGTATGGCGTACATAATTAGATAAACCTGTACACACAGAAATGTCTTAATGCTTTTTTCACCTCTAATGTCTAATTTCACACTTCATACCAATTCTTATAAGATCTTTAATTATAATTTTTGTTGATAATTATCCTTTTGATTTCAGTAGGAAGTATGCGATAACAAAATACTAATTGTCCAATTTTCAAATGGATCAATGATTTCAAAAAGAATTGAAATTAAAACTTGCAAAATCATTTTGAAATGTCTAAATTAAGATAAATCTTAGATAATGATATGTACCCAATTAACTCAACTGAAAAACGATTAAGGTTATAACCTTAATTTCAATAATACACAAAGATTATTGTAATACATCAAAGAATATTATGGTCCCATTAAACCCTCTCATCTCAAAATAATTAAAAAAAGAAATTAAACAATTAGCACACTTAACATAAAACATAACGTGCTTGTAAACACTTAAACAACTGAAAAGACTTGGCAAGTTACATGAAATGGTGTTAATAGAGAGTAAAGTAGGTCTTTGACACAACTAGAAAAATGCTACATACACTTATCTTCAAAGTGACTCATCTATCAAAGTCAAGTTAAGATGTACAATGAAACAAAAATAGAAAAAGCAATGGAAATGTCACAATATACATATATATATATATCATATTTCTGTCATTGACTAGGGTAGTCTTTTTGGACTTCCATTTCACAGTTATATAAAAGTTTACAATGAAGTAATGCTTCTTGTATTTTATACTGTTCGTACTTTGAACACTTTGTCCATGATTTTATGACTTTTTTAAAGTCTCGATTACACATACCATATAAGAATGGATTGATGACTGCATTTGTCGCTAAAATCCAATAAACAATCTCTGTAACAGTCTTTGACACCTCTATATCGGTAAACGTTTCTATGATTATAGTTGCAAAGTACGGAGTCCAACAGAAAAATGCAATAAAAGTTAACAATCCAACGCTTAGAACTGCCTTCTTGTCCTGACGATATAAAAAACATTTAACGATATCGTCACTTTGTTTTCTGGTTGGGAAAGAGTTTTTAAACCCTTGCATGTTGCGCATTTTAAATCCGGGGATAAGAGTCGTTGTGTCTACTGAGGCACTTCGTCCCTTTGATGCCAATAACATTGCTTGTCTCGCAAACTTTTTACACGAATTTCGTCTTCCTCCTTGATATACAATTGTTTGTCTTCTTAGGTCTCGCAATTCACGACGAGGAGGTAAAGGCGACACATCGTCTTCTGAACTTTGATAACAACTTTGGTTAGAATCATTTGAACTTTTTCTTGTTTCAAACATATATGTTTCAGTTGTACTCAGTGACCGACGTATCTTCGTATTATTCCTTCTCTTTAAAAGTTTTACATAGATTCCAACATTCAGTGATATTAATACTATCATGGGAATTAAATATTCGAGAACAGAGGCACTAATGTTTACTACATAACTATGTTGGTTCGGAATATGACAAGTTCTGTCCAGAATAATGTCTCCATACAAACTCTGCCAACATATGGCCAGTGGAATGTGAAGAACAAGACTAGAAAGCCAACAACATGTCACTAATATACACGCAGTTCTTCTGCTTTGTTTCACTCTATAGGAAATAGGAAAATGTATGGACCACCATCGGTCAACAGTTAATAAAATCATACTTAATAATACAATAAAATACAAAGCGTACCTTATCATCAAATACGTCCAACAAAGTCCTTGTGGTAGTGTCCATTCCCTATTCAGTGTCTGTAATATAGATAACGGCATTATCAGACCTAACAGAAAATCTGCACATGCTAAACTCAAAATGTATATATTTCTACATCGTCGAATACATTTGTTTCTTATGAAAATAAGAATAATGCCGCCATTTGCAATTATAGTCGAAATCACTAGAGCCACCAGTGGCACTGCCGTCAACCAAAATTTCCATTTAGTCTGATTTTCAACACTTTCTGCTGAAAGGCGTTTGAAAATGTTTGTAGAATTTTCATTAAATAATTTTACAATCTCGTGTTCTGGGTGATAATATTTTATCATTTCCATTGAAATATTTTTATCTACCTCCATTATATCACACCATAATTTCTATATTTTCTCTTTTTCAATGTTCAATAATGTTATTACATCGTTGGTACGGCTGTATCATTGATCTGTACTAAACAAGATCTCGACAGAGAATGAGAATTAACGTGGCTGATATTGTCATTATAAAGCCAGCATAATTAGCTATCGATGACTGGCTAATCCTGATTCCCTGAATCTTACAAGGACGTGATACTTATTGATTTTTTTCTACTAGACTTGAGTAGGCTCATATTTATCACGAACTGAAATCTTGATTCTCTTAACTGAATATTTGTGATAAATAAACGAGGGTTGGAAAATCTGGAAACTATATAAATGAAATAAAACGATCAAAACTGAAATTCAAATCCCTTCTCTTTCTAAATCTAAAAAAAAATCGGGTACTCTGGATTCTACGACATTACCCCCAACAGAGCTATTGAAAAACAGTACTTTAACGGGTGTTACACGGCCGCTTTTCATGAATAGAAAAGTAGGTTTAATACTTTAACGTACTTACAGGATGTGACTGAAGAGCGATACATGCACGAAGTGTTTTTTTTTTGTTTTTTTTTTTTGTTTGTTTGTTTGTTTTTTTTTTTTTTTTGGTATATTTTTTATTAAAACAACACCGTTCCTCTTTTATGGTCAATTCTTAATTAATTCAAACTTATTAATTTATAGTGGATTGGGAAACAAGTTATACCAACTTATACTAATCCCTCTCCACTTGGCGGGTGCGAAAGCGGCCCCTGTAGCAGCATTTTAGCCTACTCTTTTTCGACATCTACAGAGGAGTCTTTTAACGTGCTAAGGGTGTTGCTCTCCCGTAACACGGGACAGCCATTTTTCGCCCACACCCGAAGGACTAGCATCGTTTATCGAGACCATTTCTTAATTGCTTAGAATCTGATTACCAGGCATTATGTAAAGAAAAGGATATGAGAAATGCATCTTAATGAAACATTGTACAAGTCAGATACAGAACAAAAATATCAAAAGAACGGAACCGGTAACAACCTATGCCGGATAGTTTTTCTACACTTGTAGTCAGGTCACATGTCCTCGGGTGACGCCTAGGACCTTGACCTGACTACTCGTGCAGTAAAACTATACGGCAACCGTGGTTACTGGCTCGTTCTTTTATTACCTTTGTTCTGTATCTAATACTTATTGTGATGTCCGCACTGATTATATAATCCTATATGATAAAATACTAGTGAATATGCCAATTTTAAACAATTTGTTGTGTAGAAACTTGACGTACTGAATGAATCGATCTTTACATGGTATCATCGACTGTTAGCTCCCAGGGAAACTTTAAAAAAAAAAAGTAGTGCCTTTCCAACTGAACTACGGAATGTGGATTTTTTTTTACATTTTTGAAATAATAATTTTATTCGTACTGTAGTGAACGTTAAGTATAAGTTTATATATAATTACAATTTTAAATTAAAGATATTTAAGTTTTTCACATTCTTTTCTGTTAAACAGCTGTTAAGAGACAGAAACTGTTTGGTGATCACGATTCAAAGTTCGATAACTCGAGAATAATTCCCAGAAATTCTGATTCCGAGGACATACTTTAATTTTGGTAACCTGAGAACATCCGCAATGACAAGAATGAGATATGCCCTCGGGACGTTACATTCCTAGAAATGTAAATAAAATTTATCTGCCTCGTTACCTCTCATCAATATAGGCTTTTCCATTAAATTGTTAATAAACGATTCGTTACATATGAATTTAAAAGTTAAGAATAGAAGTAAAACAGTATAAATCAAGCACACAACGGAAGGTTTCAGAATTTCCAGTCAATACGAAGTAACGTCTTCAGCCTTGGTAATAACATTGTTTGAATAAAACTAATTAATAGTGTAATTTTTTTAAAATGTTATTTCCAATCAATAAAGTAAGAGATTCTTATAATTAGTATCCAGGGATCCATATAACACTAAAAAAATGTGTTGGATATAAAATACAGACTGTGAATTTGAAATTTACTTATTTTTGATTCAGTATTTATTATACATGAAAATATTATCATACTTTTTTCAAAGGGTATACCCTTTACTGATGCACACACGTTTTCTACACGTGTAATTTTATAATTGTTGCTACAAACGTGAAGTGCAAATTTTGAAATTTAATTGTTTGAAACGCTAAATTAACAAATATGCACCTAAAATTTGACCATTTTCAACACGTTGTATAGCTATTCCCTTTTTGTTTCACTGGTCTTGCGTGTATCCTTTCAAACCAGTATGTTGTTACATATTCTTGAAATACAGGACAGGTGTGCAAAATTTACTTTTGTTTTGAAGCTATGAAATGACGAAAAATTTTGCAGCCCACATCGGTCTAATGGATAGTACTTTTACACGCCTTGTAAATACACTTGTCAAAATTTTTAAAATGGTAAACACTATTACATCTTAATTATACCTTTGATTTAAGTGAAACATAAAGAGGAAATGCACAAAATTGTAAATAATTTTACGGTGATGAATGCAATCAGAATATATATTTGACCTTATACTGAAGATGATTTTTGACCTGAGGCTATCTTTTTTTTTTATCTTTCTGCAATTTGAGATAGATCATGAACTTGTCATAGAACCACCAGAACATAAAATATAATTGCATAATAAAATTTCATAACAATGGATCGTTACAACATTGAAAGAACAACGTGTTGTTTTCTGATTGGTTACATATTTATGCTGAATTGTCTTTATCTGACTTGCAATACACAAGTGTTCATTTTGACATTTTTGTTTTGAGTATAAGTCTAAAGAAAAAACCAAAGTAACTTAAAGTCTGTATTATTTTATATATATGTGTAAAAGTAAAATTATTGCTTCTTCAGAAACAAACGGAATAAAAGAAAAGTTTGCTTTTTAATATTTCATATTCGTATCAATGATCTCAAAGCTTAAACACGAGATTTGTTTTGCGAAACAATTTTTTATTTAAAGATAGATCCTCTGTGAATGTTATTTTATAGGAGAATGAATGTCATGGAAGGATCCATGCTTGTATCTGTCAATGAGGAGAACATCATTTTTTCATAGATATTTTTCATTGTTTATGTAATCTTGGCTTGCCCACTATCAATGACTTATATATATGTTATTAATGCAGATAGTGTTAGGTTCAAAATAGGTTTTTTTTTCACTACAACTTTTTGGACATGGAGGTATATTTTCACAGACGATCAATAAATCCATTTTCTCCTAACCATTGTCGTCATATCTTGCGTGTAACTATTGTACTTTCTTCAACATTCGAGGCCGATTTTCTGTATTCTGTATTCGTTACTTCAGAAAAAAAAATATTTCAAAACTTCAAAATGCTTGTCTGTGTCTAGCTTCAAATAAGAAATGTGACAGCTTCAAATAAGAAATGTGAAAGACACTCCAAATTTAGCTTCTCACCTTTACTTTCGCCCTTTGAAATCAGACCGAATGCAAAACAATTTTTAAAGAAAAGTTTAAATATCTAACTTTAGTTAAATCTATTTTAATTTAAACAATATGAAATTGTACAGATCTGAAGCAAATTTCAAAATTCTGATGAAAATGTATAACGTTGCAAATAACTTCTGACAACGAAATATAAGAAATATAAATGGAAATGGTGAGCCGTTAAAGGAGCATGGAGCGATTTAAATGTATAAAAGACAAAAGCCGAACAAAACCAAAATACAAAATAATAACAGAATAAACAAGATGGACCCAGGAGCCTGAATCGCTCACCTGTTATTTTTTGTGTAAATCTGGCATCAATGATTATTTTTTCCTATTTAAAGTATACCGTCGCAGTTTTGGCCTTAATGTTGACTTATACAGCTGAAATATATAATCCTGAACCCAAATATTTCTGGTTGCTAGGGACTTTTCCATCGGTTGCTATAGATTTTTTTGATGACCTTCACCCATAAGACTCCAAGAGAGAAGTTCGGCCAAATATTTCCGGGACTTTTTACTCGGAACTTTCGCTATTTACCGTTACCGATATAACACAGATGGCGATAGTATCGTCATTTCCGTTGCATCTACTTGAACATATAAATATGTCGACGAAAAGTTGTAAATCGCGAGTGAGAAATGGTCAGTAACAGGACTTTAAACAATTCAATATGACTAATTATGCACATATTCATGTATGGAAATCTATTGGGAGTCGAAAGAAGTGCATGAACAAAAGTTAAGACCTTTTTATTATAAATTATTGGAAATTGGCCAATTAGGTACTTCAATGTAAACAAACCGGAGTGACTTACCTTCTCGCTTTATACATACATATACATGTACAAGTAACCCGCTATGGATAGAAAATACGGCTTGATAGTTATATCCATGTAAATTCCAAGAGAAAAATATCTAAAAAATCGCCAAAAAAAAAATTTTCATAGGGGGGACGGGTATCATAGGGATACTATATGGGGTCCTGTCCACGAGTACCTGTGATGAAAACAAAGGAACAACCATAAGCACAACAAGTAAACACTGAAGAATAAAAAACAGCAATTGAAGAATAATCATGAGCAAATCAATGAACTGTTTCGCAACATACATACTTCATTTGGTAATTTCTAACAATCACAGAGACCACAGAAATAGTGTTCTTATCACAATAGTTCAAGGACTTGTACTTTAATGTGTTACGATTAACCGAATGCAGTAATATGGCACATTATATGCAGGCAAAAAAGTTTAATGGACATATAAATCGTTATTGTAGACATAGGTGCAGCACTCCCACAACAAAACTTTGACCTTAAGTTATCTAAAACATATACCCAATTCTAGAAATTTAAGACAAACACCCATCCTCTAGTGTCAAAGAAAATGTTATGTTTCTGACAGAAAATTATTCGCTCGGTTGATTTGTCTGTTTACCGAATATTCATTGATCAAAACACTAAAACGACCCCGTCATTCAGCTTTCGTAGACAGTGTTATTTATTTCCGGTAAAACGATTACTACATATAATCGTGCGTCTTAATGATCTCACTGTTATTGAACAGCCATTCCTTTGAAACTGGTGATTACTTTAACAATACATAAGGAATTTGTTTACGGGAAAAAGTTAAAATATGTACTTCATAATATGGTTGAGTATCCATGTTGCAAATCCAAATTTTGGAAAACTAAGATACTACTGTCAAACCTGTTTTAATGGGTACCTCTGTATAGCAAATCACTGTCTATAAAGGGCACAGTGAAAAAGTCCCATGCATGAACAAAGTATGTAAAATTAACCTCTATATAGAAGGCACCTGCTCATAAAGGGCACTTTTTCCTGGTCCCTTGGGTGCCCTTTATAGACAGGTTTGACTCTGCATTTAAAATGAATAGTAGCAAATAAAGATGGCTGAAGGGCAATCATTACATGCTAAATATGACTATATATGCATTATTGAAATGAGCTAATGCCCCTATTCAAGAAAGTTAATTTCCACATTTTCGGTCTTTAGCACTGCGTTAAATGTTGGAGAGTGCACAAAGAGCTCATTAAAACTGATGTAACAGAATATTCATACTTCCAAAAAGGATAAATTATGTATGATGGTCTTTCACGGTCGCCGAACTGAATCTTTCACCAGAAGCATACGATATTTTCATTTCTACTTTTCAGTATGAACTCATCAGTACATAATTAAATATATATTCTGATATGACGTGCCGCTTTCGCTATAGACACGCAACGGTGTTCTCAGTAGAACAATTATTATTGACGCATGCGCACATTGCGTTGTTGAATCGAAGCGTGTACAAAATGTATCTAATAGGTACCAAACTGTGATATTTTGTTGATAAAATAAAGTTTAAAGTTAAATTCTTCCATTTTACAGAATCTATCTTAAAATTTTCGTTTTGCGAACAAAGCCAAGCTCGAAATACAACTTAGCGAATTTGCTTCACAGTCTAGGAGAGGAAAGAAACTACCCTAGTAATTTAATATCAGTTTCCGCCGTAAAGATGATGCTCTTTCACTTAATAATCCAAACTTTAAGGATTACCTACATATCATCTATTCCAGTGAACTTGAAATTAAAGAGACCACAGCCATACCCACTACATACTACATCTAGATTTGTTCTTGTAGATAGATAATAATGGGCGATTGAAATCAAAAATGTATGACAAACTTGATTATTTTAATTTTCTGATTGTGAACTTCCCCTTTCTTATCAGTAACATACTCCAGCCTATGGGGTGTACATTTCACAGTTGGTTAGTTCCTGCCATGCATGTGATTTATACGGCGACCACTCCCGGCAGGACACAATTTCCATCAATTATTAGAACAGCTCTTTGAGTCCTTCAACGTAAAAAAAATTTATCCCATCGTTGTCTGAAAGCTGACCACGCTCTTAGCGCCTTATTTTATTTCAAATGTATTTTTTATTTTTTATTTTATTTCATTCTATTCTACTTTTTATTTATTTTCTTATGTTTTCTTTCATTTGTTTAATATTTGAGTGATTAAGTCTAATGAAGCAAGTATAATCATATAAATAGTGCACTAATATAAAGTAAAACATACTCTGTATTTACCACAAGTTCACAAAAAGGCTTTTTGGAAGTTTGATGCAAACGATAATGACCTGTATGTACCTTGTGTTTGGCCTAGAAATGAATGTTGTATAACAAAATGTTATCCGCACACCATTTCTTCTTATAGAATTTATCATTTATGTAATTATAACAGAGTTTCATATAATACAAACATTGGCTTAACTAACACTGTATCTAGTTCGAGAATCAGTTATACTGTGCTTTGTGGGAAAAAACTTGTTATTTAAACGGTTAACTTTCATGTACCTATTTTTTGGAAAAGAAATGTCTGTTGAATTCCAGAAGTGTTATCTGCCCGATCATGTTGAAAAATTAATACCGGATAAGTATATATATATACACATGTACTTACAAACGCAACAGTGTAGCTGAAAATGTATTTAGTTCGAGTATCATTGATTGAATGCTTAACCCTTATGGATAAAACGTGTTATTTAAACAGACGTTTCTTACATTTTGTAAAGCTAAACACATTATTCAATATTCAAACATAATTTATTACTCGGTCTAAATAATTGAATTCGGAATCATATTTTGAAAGAATGTATACTGATTACAGTATCTTCATCGAAAATGTAGCTTGACACGAATCTTCTATATAATTCTGTAATTCTGATTATTGTCTGGCATTGGTAAGTGCAGTCAATCATTTTTGAAAATAAAAGTATTGGATAATTGTATTTGAATCTTGAATTTCTTTTCTTTTTACAAGAAGAAAATATATACAAATCGATAAATTATAACAAATTTACGTGAGTACAAAAAAGGGGAAAGTTATTCCTCTTGAAAATTCAAAATTGACCCCATGTTGTAATAACCTTCATAAACAAAGCAACTGCGCGTGTTGTATATTAAAGTGACAAATTGAAAGTTAAGGTTGATCTTAACAAAAATGACTGTTTTTGCTTCACTAAATTCATACCGTGTATATAACGGTAAGAAGGGAGTAACTGCACCTAGATTTAAAAAATCTATATTCATTGATTTTTTTTTCTTTAGAAAATTTTGTACCTCTTTAGTGTTGATACATTTACTAATTTCTTCACTTGCCTGGACTGCATTGATTTAATCAAAGTTGAATACAAACTGAGAAATATTCCCCTCTGGGTAACATTTGTTTGATTGTTATGGACAATATGTACCTGATTAATAGTCTGCCATTGAATAAAAAGTTAAAAATCTATTTCACATATAGTGTGTTCTGGATGGCATACTGTAGCAATTATAGTTAACGCTACATTTGTAAGTGCAGAACTGGGTGAAAACATCGACTGTAAACATCACATCTGGTACCCAAATCGTCTATAGATAATATTAAATATTTTTTAACTCAGTTTTTAAATAACCTCCGGACAAACAGCTCCGCCTGGCGTTAGATGGAATTGCTAAATGAAGTTCTAAGTGTTTTGAAAATGACGATTACGCGACTTCATATGATTTAATCACCTGTCTGTTTTGCATTTTTTGGGCCATAGGCAAGGAGGACTATGAGGCCAACCTCTTCAATATAAAGAAAAAAACAAAGTATTCATGAGCCATGACGTGATGTTTCTGGGAATGAAAAAAGACATATAAGGGGTCATAAGGACGATTTCGTTATTAAAGAACGCGATGGTTCGGAGTATTTATACACAAAAATACCTTTATCATATTTGACAGCAAATATTAACTTTTTGTGGGTAGGGTTTTATATTATTATGTATTTTATGTCAGAATAAATACACTAGCATAAAATGTCCATGGACATATTACACTGGTGGAATTCAACCCTAAACAATTCTAACAATTTAGATTTTTATACACTGTTTATCATACCCCCAAACATATCAAAGAAATTTTGTAATCGTCCCACTTCAACAAACCCTTTCAGAATCATAAGACTTTACACTATACGTGGAATTATTAACCTAGTGTATCTTTGACAGTGGAAGTTTTTCCCTATAGGATTTTTGTTACACCCGAAGAAATGCACCGATGGACTAAAATCACTGTTACATAAACACAGCCATGGTTGTCAGTTTGTTATGATGAAATGTTAAAGAAAGAAGAAAAAACGGGATCTGTGCTTAGTTGTCCCTGACAATATTTCCAAGTTTCCAATGATTTGGTGAAATAGCACTAGATTTTCTGAACAAAAAATGTTAACTATTTTCCACATTAAAAAGGCACATAACTATATGTCAAATTTAAAATAATTTTGTGGAACAATGCTCAAGTTCTTGAATGGAAACCTCAATTTTGGCTATTTCCCACATTAAAAAGGGGCAAAATTTAACGACAAACGTGAAATAAGTCAAATTTGAAACTGAACATTTCTGAAGATAATTCTGTTGTTTTTAAACGTTTTCACTATTCTCTATTGTCCTTTCTTGTTGTCATCTCTTACGCCTTCCGTCTATAATAACATCCTCGATTTCCATAAAATTATGATGCTTTCTGGGTCAGTGTATTTTTTTTTTCGGACAGATTCTGAAAAGAAACAAATTCAATATTATAAACATAATTGGTTATCCCCTGCTTTGACTAAATGTCATATGTTGATTGGCTAACTTGACGTCTAGTTGTTAAGGACCCTGGTTACCACTTTAGTAAATACATATTTCTACATGCTAACATTATTTTGTTCATGACAGGGAAAACAAATTGCCTCCTAGTGACGCCAATGCGATTAAAACTTAAACCGCACCAATTCGCGGAAAAAAATGAAACAACGCCGCAAGACCCATTTCGTTATAAAAATTATATAAAAACACAGAACTTTGAGGTTGTCACCGCAGGGGGGGGGGGGGGGGGGGGCAGTTTCTGCATACATTTGATATCTGTTTAACTGACGTCGCATTTTGCTTTGCTTTTCGACCGACGGTCATATTTTACCGCAGGAAAGGCCAAACCGGCGATAAATCCGTTATCTACGTTTATAGTCGTGGGAATTGAGATTGTACAACCCGGAAGCACTTCTGTACAGCCACCGCCCAGGCTGCACAGAAAAGCTTCCAGGTGGTACAAACGCAATGCCCACAACAAAAAACGAAGGCTGCACAGAAGTGCTCACAATCGGTACAATTTCAATGCCCACGGCTATAAATGTATATAACTTATAATGTTTCTAAGGCTGATTAAATTTCCCATCAGCTCTTTGTTTCAATGTCGCGATTGGGAGTCAATGAACGCCCCTTTTTCCATTATGGAGTCACATAATTAACAAATACTACAATGAAAATGTGCAAATTTGTTCAATATAAAAAGAAATTCAAAGACTTTATAAAGACAATATGTATCCTTGGGACATACCAGATTAGGTCTACATTATAAAAAGTTGTAACTCGAAAATGTCAAAAAATCAAATGTCTCAAATTTAGTCTTGCAATCCAAAAACAAAACTACCAAATTTCAAATGATCTAGTATAACAATACTCAAGTTATTGAATTGAAACCTAAATTTTGGCTATTATCCAAATTTAAACGGACACATCTCAGAATCAAAAGACTGGAATTAATTCAGGAAATATAACATTGCAATTTTACATTTGATTATTTTAATGCAGTGTTGGTAGGTACATTTCCCAAGTTTAAAAATTTTTAGAGACTTTTAGGATATTTTTCAAATTTTGAAAGAAATTTCTGTTTCAGTTTATTACTTCAATACATGGTTGCTGGGTACTTTTACCAAACATTAAATGTCTGAGAGTCTTCTGAGATAGTAAATAACAATGACACTGCAATGTTTGAAATTTAAGTAATCTAAGGAACTGATATTTCTGATTACTTTATTATATGGTGTTAGGTACCTTCCTACAAATTAAAGGTAGAATCGAATTGCAATGTTTGAAATTCAGTTGTTCAAAGCAATATATAGTTACCAGGAACCTTTATCAAAATTCAAAGACCCCAGTGTCCTCCAAATATTAATTATGATTGGAATTGCAATGTTTGAAATTCAATTGCTAGCTCATAATTGATTACTTGAATATACAGTTGCTAGGTACTTTTAAAAAAAATTAATGGTTTGATAAATGTTTCTGGATGTTTCTCAAACTGGAAGACTTTCTGTTACAAATACAAAATTTCTCAACCAAACTGGCAAGGGCAAAATCAATAAAAAGTAAGAATGCATATCCAGCGTATCAAAATTGTTATCATATAATGTTTAATGTTATTTCTTTCGAAAGAGCTATAAATTAACCATATTTTTTATAATTGAAAATTCTGACCTAAAGGTAGTCCATTGTTATTGCATATAAAGAAGTTCTATAAATGTAGGATGCAGCAAAAAAAAATCATCATTCTCTATTTTCAATTTTAACAAAGAACTACTCAATCAAAAACAAGTACACAAAGGATACAATTCCTGTTTAGTCGTAACTGACGACTCTCTTTCATTTTCCTTCCGCTTCAGGTAACATTTTCTTTGTTCCCTCCACTCTGATTGAAATGAAATGTTATTTTATGTCCAGGCCGCCTTTTTTTTCCTTGAGGAGATATACGTACATCATGTAAGACTGAATATAATTACTTAGTTCATAAGGGTGAATCTGAATACAGCCGTTTCCAGAAAAATACAACATCTGATCTTGAAAAACATATGATGATAATTATACAAGACCAATACGTGTACCTAAAAGATAAAAACTTTAAAGTACAATGTATAATATTAACGGTAAAAGAATACCTAAGCGACAAAACAGTGAAAAAAGTCCGTATGATTGAATTGCAAAAGGCAAAACAAAATCGCGAGAATCCAAAATCACGTACAAATATCAAAAGGAAACACATATAAAACTAAGAGAATTACATAACGTAATATCGAGAAAGATATATCATTAAAATTTCAACCCGCGTGTCGATGTTTTATTTTATTGGTGGAGATCGATACTACCACGTGCTAAATACTGTATAATATAAGCCTTTTATGGTAATCTAAACCGCCCACTGAATAAATTCAGTACGTAACTAAGGTGAATTTTTGTTGGAATTATTTTCACGCCCATTTAATAAACTAAACACAACTAGAACAATACAGCACAGAACAGACGCTACAGCACTTGCAATTCGAACACCCACAAAAACCGGAAGTGAAATCAAGTGCTCCGGAAGAGTAAGCGTGTCCCGCTTTAATTGTTAACGATACCTGTCAGTGAATATCGTATCGGACAAGTGAATATCGTATCGGACAATCAATTCGTGATGTAGACGGTAAAATTTATGATTAGATATATTTTCTCAATTGTTGTTGTTTCACTGTTGTTATGGGTTGAATTTGTTTGAGTGTACAACGTATGTCCTTTGCAGACTACGAACTGTTGGGTTTGGACTCTAATTTATAAAGTAGTTGTATAGTTTTTTAAATGTTGTTATTTTTGTACTATCTTTATTTGTATTTCCGGATGTCTATGATTTTCATCTGTTAAGGGAAGACTGGGTATATTCGGACACCTTTGCTTTTTGTATCGGAAAAGCGCCGTTGTGACCACATCCATCACGTGAATGTTCCCCTTTGTGGTTTTTTGAAAAGTCACGTTACTTTCCGGCCAAAAATAGAAGAACGTTCATTGGTGCATTAGTTATCGTCTGTCCAGGCTAGTTAAAAGCATGGCAATTCGATTTGGGTATATTCGGACGCCATCAAGGGTATGTTCGGACAAAGAATGGTATGTATAAAGGTACATTCGGACGTACTAAAACACATTAAACAGCTAAGGTATAAGTCTATTTATGTTTATTTATAGTTCATACAACCCTTAATATTGTGCATGTTGATTGAATTTATATCATTCGGTCACACGATGTGTCTTGTATATAATGTGTCGATCCTTGAAAAATGGTAATTATAATAGAAATTTAGTTTTTTTGCTTACTGACTCTCTAGCTGTGTCACAGCCCTCACCATACATGTAGTATTTAAATTAGAGATATTCTGTGTAATAAGACATTTTAATATATTAGATTTATTGGAGCTATGCTACTATGTCAGAGTTACTTCACAGCTGCTTTCTTTTGGCCAGCTTTGTTCAGTTTTAATTGTTTTGATGATTCTCTTTTTTCCTTTCTGATCCTTTTGTCATTTTCCTTCTTTTCCTTTTCTTCAAAATCCTTTCTTTTCCTATTTATTATTTCGTCGCTTGTCAATAACCTGTGAGAAGTTATAATTCTACTACTATTTTTTGGTTTAGGTTTGCCCTCATTGGTTGACTTAACAGAAAAGATGTTATCCAAATCTTCATTCCATGTTCCGACCACTTGTTGCTTGACTCAAATTCAACTATTGCAGGGGCAGTTTGGGAGGAGGACGAATCGGTTAAGCTAGCTAGAATCTCGGCTGCGTCATTGTCAGATAAAATATCTGTCATGAATGGATCGGTGTCTGAGGTGACGTTCACGTCGAAAGAATCATTGAAATTGACAAGTGTTTGGTGATCACCAGTGTGATTAGGACTGTCAAAATATGTTGGAATTACTTGTAAAGAAAGTGTGGAAGCGCCAAGCAAATAAAGATGGCTGAAGGGCTACATCACTTGAAACTTGAACACCCGCTTAAATCGGGAAAGACATCAAGTTCCCTGGAAGGGTAAGCGTGTGCCGCTTCAATCGTTAACGATACTGGTCTGTGAGTATAATATCGAGAATCAATTCGTGATGTAGACCGTAAAATTTGTGATTAGATATATATTCTCTCTTTTTTTTGCTGACTGTGCGCCACTCCTGGTCGACTTGTTCCTTTACTCATTTAAGACAGAATTCCTTGACGGGCTTCTTAAGGAAAACAGAAGAAGTTAGCCCGTACCTTTAATTTCAGCTTCCGCTACATAGACGATGTTTTATCACTCAACAATTCACGTTTTGGGAATTTCTTACATTTCATCTATCCCAATGAGATCGAAATTAAGGATACCACAGATACTGACAAGTCTGTATCTTATCTTGACCTTCACTTCGAAATTGACACCAGTGGGAGTTTGAATACAAAATACAAAATTTTACGACAAACGGGATGACTTTCCAATCGTCAACTTCCCATTATTAAGCGGCAATATTCCAGAAGCGCCGGCCTATGTAGTATATATATCACAACTCATACGTCATTCCAGAGCTTGTGAGATATACACTGAATTTCTGGACAGAGCCCAGCTCCTAACAGAAAAGTTGCTCAGACAGGGGTATGTTGCTCCTAAGTTGGAGTCATCCTTATTAAATTTTTATGGACGTCATCATGACTTGAATGGACCTGTTCCATTGATGTTATCCCTTCCTCATACCGGATTTGACATGGGCCGCATGGTTGGTGTCCTGCAGGAAGCAGAGACTGCTTACTCTTCCGGAGCACCTGAGTCTACCCGCGGTTCTTTGGTGGGGTCCATGTTCATGTTTTTAGTTTTTAATTGTAATGCATGTATTGTTTTGGTCTTGTCTTCGATGTTCTCCGGAGTTTGTCAGTTGTTTTGACTTTTCCCTCCTTCGAATATCCCTTTGGTATTTCTTGACTTTAATTGTTATGGGTTGAATTTTTTGTTTGAATTATTTTCACGCCCATTTAATAAACTAATCAGAAGAAGAAAACACAGCACAGAACAGAAGCTACAGCGATTACCTACATCTCACCTATCCCAGTGAACATGAAACCAAAGAGACCACAAACACACCAACGTCTGCTTCATATCTAGATTTTTTGTAGTTGTACATAGATAATAATGGGCAACTGAAATCAAAACTTTAATATGACAAACGTGATGATTTTAATTTTCCGATTGTGAACTTTCCTGTTTTAGCAGTAACATACCAAGGCCTCCAGCCTATGGGGTGTACATTTCACCGTTTATTCGTTATTGTCGCGTATGTTTTTCATACGGCGACTTTATCGGCGGGCGAGATTGCTGTCACATTAACGTCAAAGACAGGGTCAGTCTATGTTAATTCAAGAATTTATTGGCCGATCCGAAGATTCTATCTCGTGTATAAGACTAGATATTTTCAGTTAGATTTGACATCTCAGCGGACTTGACACCTCACCACACTTGACACTTCGCTGGCAATGTGACGGGTGCCGTTAACGGAGCAGGACATGCTTACCCTTCCAGAGCATTCCCAGTTTTAAATGGTAGTTCACGTTGCTAGTGCTTTAGTTTTTGTGCTGTCTTGTTCTAGTTTTGTTTAGTTTATTACACGTTTTTTTTTATTCTTTTAGTTATACATGTATCCTTGTCGCGTTTGCTTGTTATGTTCCATTCTCCCGACTTTGTCTTTTCCTTGGACTTCAATTCTGTGGACTTTTCCCACGGTTTTGTAGCTTCGGTATTCTTTTGCCGATATTTGATAATGAACTACCATTCTGAAAAATTATGAATGGTAAAGTCATAGGAAATTTAGTCACAGGTCAAGGTAATTTTTGTAGCATATATAAAAAAAAAAAGAAGGAAATATGATCAATATAATTAATGAATGAAAAAGTTAAAACCTCAGTCGTCAAATAAAGTACAAAACAGAAATATAGGAAAAGAACATAGCCTGATTTAATAGAGATACAGAACAACATGCTATGGATATGTTAATTAAAAAAATCTAAAATCTTTAATACAAAATTAACAGGTTTGTGCATATTGTATAATTTGTTTAGCCTTTAAAAAACAGAAAATACAATTCTTTGGTACCAATTTTGATGCACATGATGTGCATATTTCCTCGTATTTCGACTCATCAGTTGTGCTCAAGGCCTAAAATGTTGAAAACCAAGACAGCAATCCGAAAAGTTGAATAGCAAATTCAAAATGCCAAAATGACCAAAAGCTGTAAAGCCAAAACCATCTACGGACAGAAATAAGAGAGTTTTTTAATGGCATAAATTGTTTATTCCTCTTGGATACAAAGGTACCTAGTACTTTTATCAAATAAAAAAACTAGGTAACGTGTACACAAAAAGATAAAATAAAATGAAACACACAAAATCTGTTGAGGTCTTCAATAATCTAAACAAATAAAATGGAAAACAGAATCCGTGTTCCTATACACCACATTATGTATTTGGTCCAAAAAGCATCATTAACATATTTTACCGCAATGGTGATTATAAGACTAGTATTCCTGTTTGCCGCAGAAACAAAGTGCTATAGATGAGACGTAATCGTGCAAAAAAACACCGGTATGTTCGGATTTCGACAACCCTTCCAAAATACTGTCGGAGTGTTTAATTAATTTCAGGACAACTTGCGAATGCATAATTATTTGTTCAATTAGCTAATGATTTGAAGAAATTTGCAAGCAAACACCAACTTGCCTCTTTATTGCCTCTTCAAATCCGTGTCACATATTGAATGGGACATGGTTGTAGTTTTTCTACTCTGATTCAGATTCTAATCTGAATGTACCGATAAGTCCTTTGTAGCTCCCAGTAATAACCAAAGGACGGGTTGCGGTAAGGACCATTTTCGGCCTACGCTAATTTCGCGTTTAAGGTGTGACAAGAGTTATTATTTAGCTTTGGGTTATAAGATATGATAAAAGAAAATCTCCATACAACTTCCGGTCACGTGATCGACCCGTTGAAGATGATTACCCATTTCCGCATTTCCAACTACAAAATGTATTACGGTCACCATCAAGTCCGATAACTCTGTATTGAATCCATACTTTTACCCTAAACTAGTTTTCTTCTGCTACTATTATGAAAACTCTGCAATGTTAAAAAAATTCTATTTTAAATATAGAGATTAAAACAAATGCAATTTGATGATAGTTAAGATTTATTGAACTTACGTTGATCAGGTGGACGTAATCATTTACATTTATTAAACAATTCTTGCATTCATCTTCGCGTGTTTTCGATTTTAATATTTTTTATACAATTTTAGAGAAATTATCACTAATGCACTTCGGTGTAATAGTTTGTTATCAAACGCCCCAAGACATGTATAATTAATATACATTGGCTTGTGTAATGTAACTCCACGTGACAACTGATGTCTCTGTATATTGACCATAACCTGTAGCATTCTCTCTTGACAGGAGCAGCAAGGTAATTCTTGAAATTCAATGCCAATACATTATTACATAAGTACGGACAAGCAATTTTTAACGCATAAGAAGGAATTATGATTCAAATTAAATTAATTATTTTCAAAATTTAATTTATTATTTTGAAAATGTTTTAATTTATTATTTTCAAAATTTATTAATTCATCATTTTCTAAATTTATTAATTAAATTCAAAATTTATTGCTAAAATTCAAATTCAGATATGTTAAAGCATTTAAAAATACAGAAACACAGAACATATGAAAGGGAACAACATGCTATTAGTAAAATATTAATAAAGTCTTGTCCGCCATCTTGGATTGCAATTTTTTTTCTCAAAAACGGACATTTTGAAACGGATTTTGAAGCAATAAAATATATAGATGAACTAAACATGAGCTTTTAAATCTTTAGATTGATCGTTTGCCATGCAAATTAGATAGATATAGACAGTTTTTACATCACCATCTCAAAGTAAACATAAATTTCGTTATTTATGGTTTTCTGAATTTATATAGATTGTTAAGGAAAAATTGGCATAAAACAGTGCAATTTTCAAACCGACAGGGAAGCAATAAAATATTAACCTGAAATGAAATGAAAAATATGTAGTTTTACAGAATTTTATGCTTTGAAAAATCTGACATAGGCATTTTTAGAAAATATATTTATTAAAAAGTTATAAGGGTTTAATTAAACCTATTCATGCCTATGTTAAATCAGATCGACTGACAAGGTACATGAGTTATTGCAATCTAGTCACTCGATGACCGCTAAAGCTGGGAATGTTTTGTCTAAGTCTAAAGTGATCGTTAACTATCGATAAATTTACGACAAAACTATCGATAATCGGTATAGGGTGAATATCATTCCGGTAATTTCAACATAATATGCGATATTTATGAAAAACTTGAATAAATTAAAAATTGACTTCAATAAAACCTCAAAATTTTCACTTGAAAATGTTCATATCTTATAAATAAAAATGTATGAACTAAAATCCGCCATAGTTCAAATATTCTGACAGTTTTTCATAGTAAAATAAGTGGTTTACAAAAAAAATTAATTTAAAACGCTAAAAATGTGTGATTTCATGCATGTATATAAATTTCTAGTGATATACATGTGGAACGTGTATAATATACATCAGCTTATTAAAAAACTACATTATTAGAATAATTATATTTACAATGATGTTTCAAACGTTTGTTTAAAAATCTAGTATAAAAAAACAAGCTAGAAAGATCCCGCTTGGTAATTAGTCGGAAAGTTCAAACACCATCAGAATTCAAGTCATTATCAGCAGCGTCTAACACGAGTTGAAAGTCGAGACTGGTTGGAAAGGTAGACGCAGCTTCATAACGTTGATAGCACATAGGGTCGTTTTTTTCATATACAAATAGTATGATTCTCGAAACTTATTCATGTGTTATTACATGTAAATTACAGAGAACTTACATTAAAAGCATGTCACCTAACTTTTCAGCTACAGAAGAACGAAATTTTTATTTTTCTTTGCCTTTTTTACAAACAGAACACATAAAATCGGAAAAGGTTTAAGATTGGGATTCCATAGATTTTCATTTAAGTGTTTGTAAATATTCAGGTCAAAGTTGCGTTCTCATTAATACTAAGGCAATTAAAGCTAAGATATCACATCCCTCCCAGTTCCCAGAACATTATAAAACCCACGTGACTTTCAAAGTCTCCTTTTTAAATTTGCTCTTCAATCTGTCAGATTATTGTTTTGGATTTCAAAATTTTAGGCCTTGGGTACAACTGATGAGTCGTACATCGACGGAATGTGCACATATTGTGCATCAAAATTGGTACCAATTAAGGAATTCATTTTAACCACTAAATCGATACCGCTGCTGGTGGACTCGAAGTCCCCGAGGGTATCTCCAGCTCAGTTGCTACTATTTCGATACTAGCCCGAATTTGATATTTTAAATTTACTGTTAAAATGTAATGTGATGTGACACACATGGTGTCACATGAAGCAGACGGGAAATCACAGTTTCTCCGAAAATACAAAGCTTGTATTAGCCAAACGTACCAGGAATCGTGGATGGAAGGTACAGATCGGCTAAGCCAAACAATACTGATATGCCGTATTTTGTCTTCTTCATTATCCAGTTGAGCTATTCAGGCTCTTTGAGCCTCTAGTTATCCCATTGTTTAATTAGCTATACCGTCTTTTAACTTTTCTCTTCAGTCTCAACAAAAACGTAACAATTTTATTATTTACTAAAGTGAACTCAATCTATTTTTAAAAACATCTCTTTAAACGCCTCTCCGTATGAAATCCATGGTTCATCCTTGTAACGAAGAAACTTTTAGTTCTAAATAAATCGCTGATTAAATGAAACTTGGTAAATGTCAGACAGTTCATTAATGTAATTTTTTTAATATCTACTTATAAGTTGCATGTTTATGTCATTCTTCTGTCTAAAGATAATGATTAGTATATATATTTTAATATTTTATAAAGAAGTGATATAAGGTATGCTTAAAATCAATATAAATCTCATTAGATTAAATTTTATTAAAACATCTTGTCATTTTTGATAATTTAATTAATTTTATATTCAATTCAATTCAATATTTTATTGCCAAATAAACTATGAAAACATAACAGTTTGGGACAAATAAACATAACGAATAATCCAATATTTACAGGTCAGTATTAAAAGTCTTAGTCCCCTGTCCTCAGTTCTAATGACTGTTTTAAAAAGGAAACGGTTGTTTTAACAAGATCATAAGAAGTAGGATTTAGTATAATATTTAATTGTTTACACCATCAAGATTGAAACGTTAGGTCTTCTCTACGTTCGTTATATTGAGAGAAAAAAACTTTTAGTCATTACTGTTTACTTCAATGATCGCTTTTAGGAGAATTTAATTGACAACACTGTAATGCAAATTTCAACTTTAATTATCGCTTTTACAAATCTGAGAAATTTAATTGACGACAGTGTAAGGAAGCAACCATTTGATTCTTAGGGGGGGGGGCTATTTTTTTCGTCGAAATTTTGGTCCTGGATTTCTTTTTTGGCCGCTATAGCGGCCTAAATTTTTATTTTCATTTAAAACAAAAAATGTCCTGATTGACACAGGTCCTGCATTTTTTCACATCTAAAGTGATCCCGTATTTTTTATTTTGCCAAAATCCTGGTCCTGCCTTTTTATTTCAAAATTGATCCTAGCCCCACCCCAGAAAAATTCATATTGTTGTTACCTAATAGAAACACAGTTAAGTCCAACTATGTCATGTATTATAAAAATGACCCAAAACTTATACAACTATAAAAATAAAAGATAAAAAGTACGGTTCTTTTCATCAAAGAGGTAAATGTTAGAAATCTCATTAATCAAAATTTCACATGTATTCCTATTCGATATGTTAAATAAATGTTGTACTAGTACACATAAGAACTGGTTTAACGCTAAATTTAAATTTATATAATTGTTCTGCTTAAATCAAGCTTGCTTATTTACTTGTTCTTTTCATAGTCACAAACCGAAGGAAGAATATGTAGAGCACTCTGTAATCGCAACTTTTCTGACTTGGATTGCTATTATTTATGAAAGTTGACACAGTGCTGTACAAATGTATCTTTCTACTTAGATGTTCGTTTGCGACTTATGTTTTTGGACAAATGATTAACAAATCTATTTGAAATAAACTTTCAAATCAATCTTGGATGAGACCAAACTAAAGCTTTGAGATCGGATACGAGTTGACTTTGTATTAGTAGGTCTCCATATATTGACTTAGCTGATAGCCTTAGTAAGAGAAAAACAAATATTTGTTTATTCTGTAAACTAATTAAATAAGCAAATTGCCAATAGCTTTTATTCTTTTAAGATAATCGTTACAAACAGACGACGGAACTGTTAGTATTCGTTTACATTACAACTCAGCACCGCGTAAAAGTCTGTTTAAGTTTTTTTCTCCTTAAAGAAAACTTTTCCAGATGTTTTTTTTTTATGTATATTTTTGTTTTTGTTTTGCCACCGTGCAATTGAGTAAATGTCTTTACAGTCATATTACATTGCTGGTTTTGAAAACAATGCCTTAAATGTAACAATCGTCTTTCCGAACTGTTAACTTCTGTTCTAACTGGTGTGAAAACTGGCCCTCATAAGTTTTGTGATACTAGTTGTTCTAGAAATGTGGATATTAAAACAGCTAAAAAATGATTGTGGATCTTTTGAAATCTTAATCTCTATATTTTTGTAACAGTATTAAAATTTTCATTTTCTCTTCTCTTTATATATACATGAAAAACTAAACTGTAGATCTAAAGAATTGATTCACTGTTTTCACAAAGAAAAATGAAGAACAAAGATAATTATATGGTTGGTAGACATAAAACTTGCTTCATCCAGCACAACTCAGAATCTAACAGTGGTTTACATAAAACAATATCATTCAAATGTGAATTTATTTTTTTTTATAAATAACGTTTTTGTACAGTATATCAGCAGATCTGTATTCCAGGGGATATTAAATGTGCTCCCTCCTTGCTGATTTTTTTTCAACACTCGTCCTAGTAAGACTTTCTCTCATCAAAAATAAGGATAAAAAACAACCTCGAATCTTTAATTTCTGCTGCCGCTAGATATATGATTTTAAGACTATAAATAAGTTCCGATATTGTGATTATTTGCATCTTCATCAATCCCAATGAATCTACAATGAAGGATACTGTTGACGGTCGTAAGTGAATCTCTGTTCCTTCTGTATGGTCAGCTTAACCATTACCCAGGGCCTCAATAGACGTCGAATACTAGGGTATGGCAAGACCTTTATTATCCAGAGTAATATCATGTCGTAAAATAATCGCAGTAGGCTACGGATTCCAGAATCTCCGAACACATTTAAACAAGCTTTGTTTCGTCTGGCCACGTGTACAAATAGAAGGGACTCGGGTAACTTAATTATAATTCATAATGATAAGCAAGTCAAGATCCACAAAACATTCGACTTTTTGCAGAACTACTAGATAGAAGTCATTATCAATAATCTTTGACGAAATATGATTGGAAAGTATAGCAGATAGGGAGTAACTGTAAACTGCAAAACTAATCACCAAATCACATAGTGCATTGATTTGATGAATTCTTGAACTAAGATAGAATTTTTAGGTTCGGCATATTACATGAAAACTATAGCGGATAAAGTGGAATGGAATTCTAACTTGCAAAAATGATAAGCTGTTAAGTTAACATTTGTTTCTGCTAATGCAAAGTCCATGGCCGGGCAAACTGAATATGTAGTTGTTACATATAAAACCACAGATGTCGTTACAAATTTAATGGAGGATGACCCTAGTATACAATCAGCCATGGCGTATTATCCTAAGACGTTACGCGCGATGTTCGTACACATTACGGTAACGTTACGTCGTCCGTCACAAGCGACGTTTTTCAATGATGAAAGTTAAATAGGTTCTACTTTTACACATTTGCACGTAAATATTAATAATAATAATAAAAAAAAAAACAAAACAAAATCGTACAAAATTTAATATACCTCAATGGAAATAACTTGGTTTCTCATTTTCGACGATCACCAATAACTTAAAACCATTTCATTACAAGCTTAAGTTTTATCTCCTTTTATTTTTTTCTAAATTTAAAATTAAGTACATAAACAATATCCATCAAAAATAAAACAAAAAAAACCAAAACAGATTTTGTTTTTCAATCTCACACTCTCCCTCGTTTTTTGAAATTTGTAAATAAATAAAGTAACACACATTTCTACCAGCATAACTTTAATCATTTAAACATGGTTTAATAAGATAAATTACAGATTAAGATAAATAATGTATAAAAACTAAACTGGATAAAAACACTTTATTTTTATAGATTAAAAAAAATACTTAATTCATTTGATTTAATGTACAAAATGGTTTAGATGAAGCAGAGCATTCATTCAGCGAATAGAATAAACTTCAAAAATAACTCTAGATGTTACACGGTATTTACAAATTAATGAAAAGTAAAGTCCCAAACACTAACAACAAGTATCATTGTCTGTTTTTGTTTTTTTGTTTTTTTTGTTTTTTGTTTTTTGTTTTTTGTTTTTGTTTTTTGTTTTTTTGGCCTTTTATTTCTTACGATGTATTAAAACAAAGGGATTTTAAGACACTTGTACGACGTCCGATTTAGACGTTATTTTAAGAAAATCGCCTCTGTGACATTTTTGTCACTATTTTTGAGAGGCATATAATTTTCTTACTGCTCATGTTATGTTCATAAGTTTAGTTTTTAAATAAAGAAGACGAAAATAACATTTCATAACTGGATTTAAAATGTGTTTAAACTAACCAAAGTTAACCCAGGAAAGAATATAAAAAGTTATTTGTCGCAGTGTTTTAAAAAAATCACAAGTGTGACATTTGATTCACACAAAATGAAAGTGTCATGATTTTTCAATGATTGACTGAAAATATATGTCCATTGGAATTTTTTATCTGCTTGAAAATAACATTTGATAGATAAAGCGATTTTTAACCGAAGGCCAGAAATTTGTCTTTTATTACACATGGTTCAGGATGACTGAATCGCAAAAAGTTGCATGGGACAGGAAAACTTTATGAACTTAAATGGGCTTATCTGTTCATGACGTCATCATAACGTCACAAAAAGTTACGTCAGAAAATTTTGCCACTGTGGCAGCAATGTGGCAAAAAGTTGGGGATATGCGCCCAAAAATAAAAATACAAGACCGACTTAAAGCTGAAATATTTTTGAGAAATGTTACCTGGGACAGCAAACATTTTCCCGTAAATCTATCTTTAAATGCGCGTAATATTTATGTATAACAGTTTATTAAAATTTAAACAAGTAAAATTGGCTGTCCTATTTAAGATCTACAAGAAAATATATATATTGGCATACTTTTCTATATTTTCTTAAAATTCTGGACAGTTTTTACAGCAGAACACGTTGTATGTCTTCAAAGGCATGAACATCGCGCGTAACGTCATAATGTTTAATAACACAGAAATGCTTTAGTTTTTCCCGAGAAAATCCCATGTTCAGAATAAAATAAACAGATTATTGTTTTTTATGTAGGTAGATATTTATCAATTGTGAACTTTTAATGAAATCAATACATTATATATGGACCTGGTAGATAGATATCGATCGAGGACTTTTAATTCAGTTAATGCATTATATATTTGAATATTAGCAATCAGTAATTTAATGCTTAATCATTAAAAAAAAAAATTTACCTAAAAAAAATCAGTCGTCCCTATGGAAGTTTTGTGGTAAATTATCAAGGTTTTTGTACATTTCGTTGGAATATTTTCATAAAGAACATTTAGAATTAAAACCAATTTACTGCCGCATAAAAGGGGCTATATGTACTCACTTACAGAAAAAATTTGAATGTCATTCTTAAAATTTGAATATGCTCTTCATTGTTTTGGATGGTTTCACCTTTCAACACTTTCGGCCTTGAGCACAACTGACAAGTCGTAATCGACGAAATGTACACGTCTTGTACATCAAAATTGTTCCCATAAATTATTTATTATTATCTGTTTTAAAAATCATTTTGATCAAATTTCACCGCCTGCTACAAACATAGTTCATTCTTGTTATCTGCAATCGTGTAAACAAATTTTTGCTGACAAATTGAGATAAAATTGATCAGTCAATTCATTAATATGGATTTGTTATAATCTACTTTATGTTGCATGTTATATGATCAAAACAAGTTGTACTTTAAAGTTTATTTTAATAGTTTGCAAACGAAGGGATATAATGTGTGATTCAATGAGACTATATCTTGCTGGGTCATATATTACAATCGGTAGATACACCTAGAAGTATCTAAAATTGAGCCTCGCCTAAAAAATAAAAAAAAAGATCAAGAAGTTCAATTAGCATTGTTATTGCATCTTGCTACAACCATAGCCCATGGTTCCGTACTTTGTTAACATTGATGAACGTAGTAATCACAGTGAAAAAATGAAAATAAAACAAAATATGTAGTCGATTTTTATTTTGTTAACTTAAAAAAATCAAAATAATATTTAAGCAAATTGCTTTAAGTAATAAAGAACAAAACGTGTTAGTATTTGTTCACATATAGGCTTTATCACTGGAGTTAAAGTCCGATAAAGTTTTGTCTCATTAAATTTTCATGTTAACTTGGTAACTTAACCTCAGAAATCATTTATAAAACATGCCTATTTTGAATATATTATAATCACGTCCAGATTTCTTAACGGGTTTTATATATTCATCTTGTTTGTATTTCAATTTGATATAATCAAAATCATTCGCTAACCTTATGCTACGACAGTTTGACTCTTGGGAATTTAGTTCTCACGTTTTTAATCAGAAACTGGAGACTTCGTGCAAGGGTTTATAGACTAAGCTAATAGCTTTACTTGTCAATTTCGACAAACTGAAGATTAGATTTCCAATAACCAACCCATGAAATTAATAATGGACCATTTGCAATAATATGCACCAACATCAAATGATAAAACTGAAGATAGATCCTCACTGCTCTGTTGAGGAAAAAAAATTCTCATACAAAATCCACACGTGCACGTGTTTAAACCAGAGTACAAGTGATTTTTTAATTGTTAAAAATTTGGAATCGCCTTTCGTTTGAGTCGTGGATATCAGATATTGGGATATTTGCCGATTCTGTAATTGTGAGGAAAGTTTTGAAATTCTAGGCTTTTTCAAATTTATATCTCCCTATTTAAAACAAGAACAATTTTTAGGTTATATATAACAAATTAAAATAATTTATGTATTTCTTTTAGATATATCATCAGAACTGATAATGCTATCTGTAAACTTCCGTTTGTGGGAACGATTCTTGATATTTTTAAAGTTTAAATACTAGATTAATAAGACAGCTTTTGTTTATTAATGAACCATGTTGAGTGGTCAATGAAAATAAAATACCTTAAACATGTTAAACTTTGCACTTTTAAACCTCAAATTTAATTCTGACGTGGGAATTTCCAACAATAAAAATTAATTGTCATGGAAAATATGAAATAAATTTGTTAATAAATGCGAAATTACTCACCCATTGCGTTTAGGGGAACAGACATGTATTTGGTGCAAATAGCTAACTAAAGAAATATCTAAAGAAGAATAATTTCTTTTCACGGAACTTTAAACAAAGGCCAAAACCATTTGTCTCAAATATTGCATTCATGCACACTCTTAGGTCATATTGGTAAGAATTGAGAGATCAAAGGAACTTTTTAGAAGTGAGTCTGACATAGAAACCCGCTGCGCACAAAAATTGACATTTTTAGCATTTTTATGCTAACATGGGCATACCTGCAACAGAATTTGGGATTGTGTCTTCATACTGTCATTACTTGCAACTACATGTTGACCAAAATAATACCTGCATCTAAGGGACAGCTGTGCTTTCGTAAATCTTGGAAACCAATACACTCCATGGAAAACTATTTTTTAATCGACTCGGCTTCTCTCTTGTCACATAACAATCCTTTGGTGTTGCAAATGTAGTAAAGTTTGCTTGATTCTGTGTGTCTTAATATGATTCCTCTGTTGTCATTTAAGATGCGCCCCCATTTTTTTTTAATTTTAAAACCAATAAAGTATTATAATAATCAACATAAATATGACTTTTCATAAACGCTTAAAAAGAAACTTGATAATTTTAAACAGATTGGATTATAAATAAACTTTATTATCAAGGTCGAGTAGTTGATATTGAGATATATAAAGTATTATATATATTTTTTTCTTGTAAATCTCTAAATATCTGTATATTATGAACATAGGCAAGTCAATATACATGTACATTGTCAGCAATATGAACAAATACACTAAAAGCTGCAACAAAGGTAATGCGATCAGATCAATTCAGTGGACTAATTATTGGTCTATGTTTTCAATAATACGCCACGTGCTTATAGCGTTTTTCTATTAATTGAGATCTTATGTGTAAATAAATGAGGTACCTGATAAAGAGATGAATAAAGGTTATGTAGAAGTCACGACAGGATTGTGTGAAACCAACTCAAGTCGTCCTAAAGATAACCAGTTAATTTTTGCTGCACCTGAATTTCCGATGAACAATATTTTTTTCTTTCCCAAAAGGTGTAATGTCAATTTTTTACAAATCCCAATTAGTCACAAAAGTTCCAACTTTACAAATAAATAGATATGACAGATTCCATATATAGATTGATTTTGTTAAATAGAAAGGATATGCTTTTCATATTATTATTTTACAAAATACATGTATAAACTACAAGATTTTTGCTACTTTTAAACAAACTAGAGCCTGAAATTAAAATAGAAGGGTAATGAAGTATGTGACGCAGATTTGAAAGAACTGTGATGAGAATAAGACTGTACCGTGTTTATATTTAATAGTAAGTCTCTGGAATTCATAGGCATGGGACATCAAACGGCTTCTTTGTACTGGTTGGAGCCCTACGAATCACGACTCCAGCCAGGATTCAACAAATAGTTTGACATCAGAGGAATATTGGAATAAATAGAAGTATTATACATATGAAACTAGAAATATGTACTGTCGGAATCGACAGTGATCCCCGCGCACCCCTTGTAAGTAGTTGGGCCACTTACTTGTAGTCAAACATATAAAACATTATTCCCATCAAAAAAATAGTATACAGTCATTCTATAAAGAAATTAAATCAATAAACATGATGAAAATGAAAAAAAAACATAGTTCACCAGCTAAAACGGACAATATTTGAAATTTGACCCGAGTGAGCCCCCGGTTTAAAAATTGATATTATAAATCCTTATTGTGCAACTAAATATAACTTGTAGGACAATTCTATGTATAAGCAAAATGAATAAATTGCAAAATGAAAGAGAAGTTAAGGTCACAAGATGAAATTGAAAATTTCAAATTTCGACCCCTATGGACCCCAATTCTAGAAAATTAAAATTCTAAAACCTTATTGCACATCTGCATATGGTGTTTGACAATAATGTATAGAAATAAAATGCGTAAATTGAAAAATAAAAGACGAGTTTATGTCACAAGCGTAAATTAATAGTTTTTCAAAATTCGACCCCCGTGGGCCCCACTTTTATAAAATCAAAATTCTACAACCGTATTGCGCATATAGTGTATGCCAATACCGTATAGAAATAAAATGCATAAATTGTAAAATGAAAGAGGAGTTTAGGTCACAAGCTTAAATTGACAGTTTTTCGAAATTCGACCCCTGTGGAGCCCAATTTTAGAAAATCAAAATTCTAAAACCTTATTGCGCATCTGCATATGGTGCATGACAATACTGTATAGAAATAATATGCATAAATTGAAAAATGAAAGACGAGTTTAGGTCACAAGCTTGAATTCCAAATTTTCGAAGTTTAACCTCTGTGGGCCCCTTGTTTAGAAAATCAAAATTCTAAAACCTTACTGCGCATCTGCAGGTGGAATGCAACCATTCTAAACAGAAATTAAATTCCTAAACCCAAAAGTGAAGGAGGAGTTTATGTCACAAGAAAGTGTGAGTGACGGACTGGCGGAGACAATCGCTATATTCCTGAACATTCTTCGAAAGTGCGGGGATAAATATCTTCATCGGGTATGCGTAAAAAATGGTTGATTTAAGAATCATACAGCGGTTATGATAGCCTAAAGTAAATATCATAGATGTCCCAAATCTGGACTCCAAATCTGATACTGGTTAGTTGTGTCTTATATTTATCCCGCACTTCGAATAAGTTCGGGGATATTGTTATCGCTCCGCCCGTCTGTCCTTCTGTCCGTCCGTCACACTTTCTAGTTTGGACTGTTGACTGTAAATATGATTTTTAAGATTTTTCTATTTCTTCTGATGTAGTTGTTGTATGTTATCCCAAACCGTGAAAATTGGTTAAAAATGTATTCAATATTCAATATGACAAAAGGACTTGTATTTAACAAAATCCCTCTTACTTATGAGATGTAAAGGATCTTCTCAAGTTATTATCAATGTGTAGATGCGGGGGTTAGGAATAAACGCCAATGAGATAACACTCCATAGAAATGAAAACACAAGAAAAGATTGATTTAGGGTTTATCGTGTGGTCCTCAACAAGGGGCAACAGCCCCCCCCCCCACCATAAAACAAGCACTAAATTGCCAAACAAAATTAACTAGCAATGTATAAGAGATACATTAAGGGAAACAATGTTCCGGCCGAAAAAACACAATATTGAAAGATTTAACAATATTTTATAGTTATAGCTTAATGGTTTCAGGTGAGATAGGGAATCATTCTCTTAGACAGCAAAAAGCAAATGGAGATTTTAGAGATCAAATATAATTTAATTATTTCATATAATGTACGTGTAATCGTAAATTTGTAACGACAAAGTATTGATCTGTGTTTCTAAATGTCTTCTTGTCACATAGCATATATCATTTTATTTTCAAAAGGCAAAAAGGAAAAGTATCAACCGTTACGTACTGTTATTGGAAAAGTGCATTGAATATTACTTATATTAATGTTGTTGTTAAGGCCACAATCAGATCTTTTGGTAAATATTTGTTATTTTTGAACTGTTATTGCGTCATTTGTTAATAATGGCATTATGGTTGTTATGTTAACTAGTTGGTTTTGGGTAATTACAGTGATTATTTATGATTGATTAGTAAACACCTTGTTGACAACATACAATGTGACAATATGGTTCAAGTAGAGGACAGAGTTATCATTTTATTCGTAAGCAACATTTTTTATAATATAGATTTATTAACCAATATGTTCATATACAGTGAATACTGCCCAGTTAATAAATTTCTACAACTATTCATTAATACAGGTCTAATATAAGAAAAGGATCTAATACAGCTTGAAAACTGTTCTTAATACAGCCATATTTAGTGGTCCGTTTTACAGATCAAATACAGGAAAACACGTCTAATACTGCTTGAAATCTGGTCTTAATACAGCCATATTTGGTGGTCATTTTTACAGGTCAAATGCAGGAAAACGGGTCTAATACTGCTGAAATCTGGTCTTAATAGTCATATGTACCTCGGGCAAAGTTTTGTTTTCAGAACAATTTCGACTTTTAAACATGTTAAAAATTCAATTTACATCGTTAAGTTCTGATACCGACTTTGAATTTCGTATAACTGTTTGTCAGCATATTGAGAATATATAAATATGAATTGTTTTTTTATGCTGATCTAGTCTTAAGCCCTCGTACAATTTTATGGTTTCTGGTCTAACAGTTTAAATTGTATAAGGGTATTGTGCAACTGTTATCAGTACATTTATTAATAAAGGTATCATAAAATGTCTGTTTTGATATTGAACTTTTATGTCCTTGTACATTCGTATTGGGTCTCGTTCAGCTGTATTAGCCCTCTGCGTTACCTGGTTCCAGCTACTCGACCCAATATGACTGTACTCGGACATAATACAGGATCAGTATCAAAATTTTCATTTAATAATAGTATAGTGTACAAGTAGCAAACAGAGTCTTCACTGATGCCCTTCTCGTATACAAATATTTGGCGTTACTGTAAGGCTGGTCAGAACTATTACAACTGAAAGTGTCTTTTTACATATGTAAGAGGACTGCTTAAACTGAATTTTACTATTCATGCATTTCCAACTACGAGTGTATTGAATTGGCTATAATAAATAGTAAACAGATTCGTTTAAATCTGCTCAACATTTTGATTAGTTGATAACAACTTTATTTTTTTTTCTTCAGCATTACTAAAACGTCGTAATTCTACGAAATATGCGTACCTTGCGAATTAAAATTGATATCTCAGAATATAGTGTATTATTTGTTATCATTGAGAAGGTGCATCTGATGGTGGAAGTTGAAGTTCACGAAGGTTAATAAGCCCATTATTTCGATACTGGCGTTAATATATGATGCGGGGTATTCACTGTTGTATTTGTATTATTTATTTGGGAGTAACTAAGGGTTATCTATTTTATGAATAAATAATAAAATACATAACATGACATAACAATTAATCAACGCTATCCAACAGAAAGAACCTCGGACAAAAAATAACATTAAAGCGCACAAAACACAAACATTAACACGACGGAGAGTCAGGATAGTGTGACTTAAGGGTTTATCCCTTGTATTGCACATGGTAGATCTCCTTAGCTGAAATTTGGCTTCCTGTTTCGGTATCTGTGGTTATGAGTACTTCTTGTTTAAAATAAGTTTGGTTTTTTTTTTGGTATTCCAAATGTGTCAGTTTAAATGCCGCTGATGAGAGGTAACTCCTTGAAATGCGTCGTATACAGCATAGTATAAATTTACTATATTTAATATTATTATCTTTGATTGTTATTTTGGTACAAACACTGAACAGTGGTGGGGTTAAACATGTTTTATTGGTACATCCCCCCTCCCTTTATCTATGCTGACACACTGTGTATAAACATACTATACAAGTCTAAACAGTATAATTACCTAAAAGGTGTCTGCTTACTAGAACTGAAATCATTGATTTAAGCGGTAAATGATTTAGACAACAAGGTCACTTGGCTGTAAAACTAGCTGAGGCACTCTCATAGCTGCTGGTCGGATACTGTCAGGGAGTTCAACAGAGTTCGTAAGAGGCCAGTATAAATTGAAAGTCTTCAAGTCATTGGGCGAAAGAGGAACTTTAAAGAATTTCACAAATTTACATATTTGTAGCCCTTATTGTGAAAAGATCTTAAGTAAGTTCCATGTTTATGTAGGTTATTAGAGAGAAATCTGCAATATTCACGATATTACAAATAGAAACTAGGATGTGAAGACCTGCAGAACACTAGGAGCAACTATTGCATCGGTATTTAGAATTGGAGTTCATCTGGCCGTTCTGAATACGATTGTATGTGCTAAAATCATTAGACAAGTGTGCTTTTCAAATGCGTTGTACTGATGCGAACTGTGTGGGTAAAACGACCGCATCCGAATGCTTAATGCTTGAACATACACAAAACGAATATCGAAGAACATTTACCACGTAGAACACGTAGTGACATGTGCTTGTCTCTTATAGGCTGGTTCAGTATCCGGAGTTAGATTGACGAGAAGAAACTTTTGTTCTTAGGATGCATCTGTGTAATGCCTAATCATGCTGTATCATTTCAAATTCTGATTCATCGTTGGCATGGTTCAAAATACTATAGCCATCTAAGTCTCGGCTATGTAAGTGATTCTTCAAAAATATAAACCATCTGATTACTTAGAGGAGTTCTGTAAAACTACCGTCTTCCCATCGAAAGGCTATTGGAAGCGCACTGTAAAGACAGTGGTAACTGTTGTTGACATGCTGAAATTTCTCATTGACAGCATCTTCGTGGAGGACATATTTTTTACCAAACGATCGGCATCCAAATGGGGACAAACTGTGCCCCGCTTTTGGCTGTTTTTTACAAGGCCTAATGAATCGGAATAGTCCAGTCCTTTAATTTCAGTTTCCGCTATATATATTATGTTTTGTCAATTAATAACCTTTACTTTAAGGATTACCTACATCTCATTTATCTCAGCGAAGTTGAAATTAAAGAGACAACAGAAACACCAACTTCTGCTTCATATCTAGATTTGTACTTGTAAATAGATAATAATGGGCGGTTGGAAAAAAAAGACAAACGTGATGAGTTTTTATTTTCCTATTGTGAACTTCCTCTTTCTTAGCAGTAACATACAAAAGTCTCTCGCCTATGGTGTACATACATTTCACAGTTGATTCGTTACTGCGCGCATGTAATTTATACGGCGGCTGTCTCTGCATGGCTAGATCGCTGTCATACCCTTCCGGAGCACCTGGTGTCACTCCCGGTTTTTTGCAGGGGTTCACATTGCTAATTCTTTAGTTTTGTCTCGTCTTGTTTTATATTTCTTATTTTACTTTACTTCTTTTGGGTGTATGTTTTGTAGTGTTTGTTCTCTTTGCCAATGAATTCGTTCAAACTAGGAATGTGACAGTTGTCGTTAATGGGGCCCTTCCGGAGCACCTGATGTCACTCCCGGTTTTTTCTGGGAGTTCAAATTGCTAGTGCTTTATTTTCTGTGCTGTCTTGTTCTAGTTTTGTTTAGTTTATCATACATTTTTTATTATTTTAGTTATACATGTGTCCATGTCGCGTTTATTTGGTGTGTTCCATTCTCCTGACTTTGTCTTTTCTTCGGTCTTCGAATTTGTGGACTTTTCCCACTGTTTTATCGCTTCGGTATTCTTTTGCCGGTATTTGACGAATTGAGTAGAAATGTTTTAACATCCTGGTCTGGGAGGCTGTTATGTCTTCAGTAACAATATGGCCACAGGCACTAAAGATATATGGTACAATCGGAAGTGTTTGGGACGTTGTCTACCGCTTCAGCGCCAGATGTTATAGAGGAATCATTAAAGATAATACCTCTATTCGGATTTTATATGAATAAGATATGTTAGGTATTTCAATATTGTCAAAATAAGCTGATATTAACTTTATTTTAATGGGTATTTTTTCGGTCTTAAACTTTTGAATCTGCTCTCAGTATTTTGGTTTACTGTTTGGACTTCAATATTTTCACTCTTAGGTCGACGACTAACGCATACCGTTTGGAACTAAATATTAATGCTAATTTCTTCTTTTGCCTTTTTTGTAACGCCTGTACAAAAATAATGCAAGTAAGAGCAGATTTTGTTCTTTTACGTATGCTTCAGTCTGATGAAACTAAGTACAGTTTTTCTCCTTATACGTCTTTTTAAGTCTGATTGAAGTGTACTTTTACCCTTGTACGTTTGTTTAAACCGGATGCAACTAGGTGTATAATTCATACATTTGTGTCCTTTCATGTTCGTACAAGCCTGCCGTCGTTGTGTGTGTATATACGCCTAAATGTACAGATCGTGGATTTGTGTCATTCAAGACACTAAAATTGTGATGCAACAAACTGCGCATTGTTGATATATTGTTATTATAAGTATGTAAAAGACATGCAATAGTGCACGTATTGTACTTATGGGTCGGTTCGTGATTGATTTTACTCCTCCACATTGCATTACTCTAGTTATATAACTTTATAAGGATGAACATTTCAGACAATTCTCCTATAAAACGCCTTTGACAGGTTGCATCACTTATATAACTCAAATGATTATTTTTTTATCATTATTTAACTTGCGAATATTTGAGTGCAATAAACCAGACAAAGGTTATAAAAATGCGCTTATGATAAATTTTAAAAGACAAGAGATGTACGGAATCAATATCAACTGGATTATTATATTACAAAATACCTTGGCATAAACAATAAAGCTTTATAACAGGAAAGGTCAACAAAGACACACATCAATTAAAGCAGTCCAAACGACAGGCCGTCAGACAAAAAAGAACAAAAAGGTCACAAAACATACACATAGAAACAACAGAGTCGGGATAGTCTAACTTGGTCCGGACACTGAGTAGTAAGGGAGATGAACCAGTTTTTTTGGATGAAAAAAAGACTATAAGATCATTACAGTATGACAACTAACAAGATCACCACTACCCACAAACCTTAAAATTTGTGGGACGGTACATAATTCAGATAGCAAGGTCAAAGTGTACTTGTTTTAACTAACCAATGCTCTTATAGCTGCTGGCAGTCTACTGTTGCTATATCGAAATAATCAGAAATAAAATTCCCATGAAGGGTTTAATGGTATTGATTTCAGTAGTAATCGCCAGTATTCGTGAGAAGTTGGTATAAATTTAAAATCTTTAAGTCATGAAGAAAAGGGAAATCAGTAATTCAAAAATTATAATCATCTCTCTTATCGTAAATTTTAATATACAATTTGCCATTTTCGATATTTATGATAAGATATTGTTAACATTTTTTGTTCATTTCTCGTCATAGTCTTCAAAAATGAAGGGATACCAGATATACGTCAACGATACAACAGGCTATAGATTTATATAAATATGTAACTTGATATTTTCTGGATCAACTGGAGCACCAAAAAAATATTCTAACATGACGAACCGCATTCCCTTTGCTATCGCTCGGTAAAAATATAAACAAATATATTGCCTACCAAAGTTAAAATAGGCATAGAGCATGGCATCAATGAATTATCCTTAAATAAATAATTAAAATAAAATGAGCATATATGATGCATGTAATTTTGTGTTACATAATGTATAGCGGACCTAAACGTTTAATTTGGTATGAACTTTTAAACTGGTAAATACATTTTAAATAAAATGGGCCAAAGCCTTGGCAAACTTCGACCGAAAATAAAATAAACATCTATAATACCAGTTTTGAATAAATGCAAAAGTCTCGCTAATAACCCACAGAAACTTGGTAGTCAGGGCTACAAATATGAAATTATGTGTAATTCTGTCAAAATTGCTCTTTCTCCAAATGACTTGAAAACTTAAATTCACACTGGCCTCTCACGGATACTGCCGATTTGTATTAAACTCTATGACAAGATAGCAGTAAAGCCTTTATGGGAGTGTTAGTAGAGCGACAGTATCCGACCTTCAGCTATGAGAGCCTTAGCTAGCTTTACATTTAAAACGGGCACATTCTGACATTGCTATCTAGATTATGTACCGTAGTTCTAGCAAGCGGTCACCTTTGTTGGTAATAATACTGTATTGGTTTTTATAGTGTGTTTTATACACCAGAGAGTCAGGATAAATAAGGGGGGTACCATAAAACCGGTTTAACCCCACCATTGTTCAGTGTTTGTATCAAGTCAGACTATTCTGACATTCTGTTGTGTTTATGTTTGTGTTTTGTGCACTTTAATGTTAATTTTGTCCGGATTTCTGTCAGTTGGGTTGCTTTGATTGATTGGTATGTCATTATTGACCTTTCCTGTTATCCATTTTGTTGTTTACTGATACATTATATATATGCAAATTTCAAAACTTTATTGTTCAATGCCAAACATTTAAGACTGCGAAAACAATAAACTAAACTCTTGTATTCCAGATTCAATAAAATGCTCCGCTGGGCGCAGCTAGATACGACCGCAGATGTCGAACCCTGAATAGTTGGGGCAATTATGAACACAACATTCAAGCTTGATACAATACTGAATTTGGATTGTGAATAAATATTTGACACAGCATAGGTTTCTGACACAGAATGAATGTTGTCTAAGAACTTAAAAATTTTTAATTTACCTATTCAAACCATATCAGTATTATTTGTTTTTTATATAAAAATCAGAAATAACCAATTAAAAATTTAAAATTGGGCACACATATCAATTTCTTGCTATTGCGCAATACTGTGCAATTGAAAATTTCTTCAAATATTTGACACATAATAGGTTTCTGACACAGAATAACTGAAATCAAAGAACTTAGAATTGGTCATATGATTTGAATTTATATTCAATTTTTTGCTTCTTGTGCAATACAATATGCTGTGGAGAATTGCCCCCCCCCCCCAAAAAAAAAAAAAAATAATAATTTACACCTTTTTTTAGCTTTTGTGCAATACACTATGAAGTTGCACATTGACCCCCTCCCAAAAAAAACAAAAAACAATAAAATTTATTGTAACCCCCCTTTTTTTTGCTAAAAAAATTTGAAATTTTCTTTTTAATTTATGAAATTTGAAATGAGAAAAAAAATTATCCCCTCCCCAATTTCTCATTTATCCCCCCTAAATTTTGTTTTCAACCCCCCCTTCATTTCTTTATACTTTGCAACCATAACAGCTCATTTAAATACACCATAACATATTAAAATAGAATATGACATCATAGTCATGGATGGCAAATTTTAAATATACATAATTTAAAAGCAGTTTAGATGAGATAAACAAAAAAGCTTCATCAGCACATTTTATATTGGCAAATTTCCAATGAAGTTCATTAAACTAGAGTTATTGGCAAATTTCCAATGGAATTTGTTAATAATAAAGTTTTGATAACAGGGCACACATATCAATTTCTTGCTATTGCGCAATACTGTGCAATTGAAGATTTCTTGCTATTGCACAATACTGTGCAATTGAAAATTTCTTCAAATATTTGACACATAATAGGTTTCTGACACAGAATAACTGAAATAAAGAACTTAAAATTGGTCATATGATTTGAATTTATATTCAATTTTCTTGTGCAATACAATATGCTGTGGAGAATTGCCCCCCCCCCCCCCCCAAAAAAAAAAATAATTTACCCCTTTTTAGCTTTAATTTTGGACCCCGATTTGGACCAACTTGAAAACTGGGCCCATAATAAAAAAACTAAGTACATGTTTAGATTCAGCATATTAAAGAACCCCAAGAATTCAATTTTTGTTAAAATCAAACTAAGTTTAATTTTGGACCCTTTGGACCTTAATGTAGACCAATTTGAAAACGGGACCAAAAATTAAGAATCTAAATGCACGGTAAGATTCGGCATATCAAAGAACCCCAATAGTTCAATTTTCGATGAAATCAAACAAAGTTTAATTTTGGACCCCGATTTGGACCAACTTGAAAACTGGGCCCATAATAAAAAACCTAAGTACATGTTTAGATTCAGCATATCAAAGAACCCCAAGAATTCAATTTTTGTTAAAATCAAACTAAGTTTAATTTTGGACCCTTTGGACCTTAATGTAGACCAATTTGAAAACAGGACCAAAAATTAAGAATCTAAATGCACGGTTAGATTCGGCATGTCAAAGAGCCCCAATAGTTCAATTTTCGATGAAATCAAACAAAGTTTAATTTTGGACCCTTTTGGCCCCTAATTCCTAAATTGTTGGGACCAAAACTCCAAAAATCAATCCCAACCTTCCTTTTGTGGTCATAAACCTTGTGTTTAAATTTCATAGATTTCTATTTACTTATACTAAAGTTATTGTGCAAAAACCAAGAAAAATGCTTATTTGGGCCCTTTTTTAGCCCCTAATTCCTAAACTGTTGGGACCAAAACTCCCAAAAACAATCCCAACCTTCTTTTTGTGGTCATAAACCTTGTGTTAAAATTTCATAGATTTCTATTTACTTATACTAGAGTTATTCTGCGAAAACCAAGAAAAATGCTTATTGGGCCCTTTTTTGGCCCCTGATTCTTAAACTGTTGGGACCAAAACTCCCAAAATCAATCCCAACCTTCCTTTTGTGGTCATAAACCTTGTGTTTAAATTTCATAGATTTCTATTAACTTATACTAAAGTTATAGTGCGAAAACCAAATGTCTTCGGACGACGACGCCGACGACGGACGACGACGACGACGACGCCAACGTCATACCAATATACGACCGCAAAAATTTTGCGGTCGTATAAAAACCATCAAAAGACGGAGCTATAACAGAGGGAGAACCTGCTTACTTTCAGAAAATGAACAAATACCGGAGTTCAACCAGTTCGGCTCATGTTGGATTTTACACTAACTTTAGATTCATTTGGTCCATTTTAAAGGGAATTTTAATATGTCCAACTGGCCCCAATCTTCTTGGTTGTCCAGTCAACGCGAAATTAGTTTATTCAGCATCATAGTCGTAATAGAATTTCAATTTATCATAGATGGTTCACATCAAGTTTGCGGTTTGGCAAAGCAGTGTCAGTGGATAGGATTCTGTAACTATAAATATGATTTAAAGTAAGTAAAATCTTATTAAATATTCAGCATATCGTCATCGTGCATCGGGAAAATAAGTCTTCTTTCTGAACAATTCGTTAGTTTGAAACAGAAGTAAAAATGGGTATTAGGTAGTTCTTGTAATTGAAAACTGAAAAACATTCAAAATCCCTGATGGGATAATTATTATTTTTTTAAATCAAATTTAGCAGACTGAATAAAAACCACGCATATTATTTTATATCCAGAATTCCATACCATAATTGAAAATGGATGTAAAGACAGTTTTACTAAGGCCCAGATAGAAAAAAAAATTATACAATTCTCTTTTATCTAAGATTAACACTGTTATAGAAAGTTTATTTATCAAATAATAACAGTAACTAGTGTTTAGCTTTAAACTGTATACTGAAATAATCTAAAGTATTTATTCATTTATATTTTTTTTAGAAGTTCAAATGTACATTTTCTTTAAAAAGAAAAAAAAATCTTTAAGAATCAGACATTTCAAATCTAAAAGATTTATTATATACGGATAATGCTGGCTTTGACAGATTATGCCTAAAAATATAAAATACCTAAACAATAGACTATAAAGAAATGTCAGAGATAAGACAACCCGCATTTGTTGTTGTTGTTTTTTTTTTTGTTTGTTTGTTTGATTGTTGTTTTTTTTTTTGTTGTTGTTATCACAATGAATTTCAAACCTGATCCACTGGCTAATGTTGATGTTTTTGAATGTGTCTATACGTATAAATCATTACAAATAGTGAAGTTGGTGCGCTATAAACTGTTTATAAAGATATTATATACAAGATGTTTATTAGACAGCATCAAATTAAAGTAAAATCATAACAGACAGTTTCCTTCGATTACTTATAGTAAATTCTGTGGCTTTTGTCTCCAGTAAGAAGTTCTGTAAATATTAATTAATTACTTTTCGAGAATAATGATTTTGTCCAATTCCCTCTGGAAGTCATTCACTGATTGGAAAACGCGAGATTACATTGGATTTCCGGAGATAATTGATAAAATCTTGGCTTTCTACAAGTCTGTCAACAGGTCATTGAACAGTAAACAAATATAAGATGTCTCTGGTCAATGACAAATAGTTTATTTTACCCAAAAATGCATATTACTGCAATAACATCTTTCTATGTGTATTTCTGAATTTTCAAAAATTTATTTTATTATTTCAAAATAAGTAGAAATGTTTAAAAAGACGCATTGGCAAATAGCATATCTTGTACTATTTTTTTCAGTCAACTCTGTACGTCAAGTAGGTGAAGTATTCGATAATTATATGTTTTAAGCAATATATAGAGCCAAATCATCTAATTCAGGAGATAAATTGAGAGGGTGCATCTGCTAATGTACTCCAGTTTAACTTGTATATAACCAGCTTAGTTGCTTTAGCTCGGTAATGACCAGAAAAATAATACTCAAAATTTCTGTCTCATAAACACTGTTGAAATGTTCAAACATCGCGCACAAAATTTGGACCTCCGAATATTAATTTTTAACAGTTAGTATGCTTCTGTTGATGGGCATAAGTCTCTGAGTGTATAACAAGCTGAATTGCTTGTATCTCGGCAATGCAAGATAATATATAGATATGTTAATGGCAGTAGTTCCGTTTGAGTAGAGGCTAGTCTAGCTGTAAGGTGGAAGCTTATTTCCTACTTTTGAAGGCTCTGTACAGAATAAAAAGAGCAAAGGGTACCTTTCACTTCATTAAGGCTATGGTCTAAAAGATATCGCCTTTAAATGATTTTGTCACATTTTGAAGCGTCTTGTACAGACCCAGTGTTACATTAATTTCCCAAAGCATATTATGGAAACGTGACTAGAAAACAAGCGAATACGATTTTAAAATCTGGTAGAAATATGACGAGAGTTCTTGCATTTTATTGCTTCAGTTTTTATTATTTAATAAAGATTTGTCTCACTTGACTTTCAACATTCTAAAATTATAATTTTCACGAGATATTTAATTGCTAAAATGGCACATTGTTATTTTAGGTCTTCAGAGGACTAATTTAAACAAGGTTATTTCAAAGATGGATTTTTTTATTACGATTTGATTTATTTTAAAGTACACAAGTATCATTAATACTAAAGGAAGAGACCGTTTTCTTTCAGCGGTAAAAACTCTGAAACAACAAAATGTTGGATGTTTGAGATATAAGATATAATAGTGACATTCAGTAGTTCCCAAGTTTGTCCTCAGAAGAATTTATTTTTCTTAGTAAACTGATTTGTGTGTGAAAATGTTCTAAAAAAACGCCCGTCATTGGGAAGAGTATTATTCACATGATTAATCATTTGTTTTGGAGCTTGCTCATTTGAATACTTTACGAGTTACCTTTCTAGAAGGTTTGGTTTAAGTTTTTGAAGTTTAATTGAAGATTTCAGTTTCTAAGTTAAAATGGAGACTACGTTTAAAATTTCCGCTTAATGTCTTTACCACCAAGTATGTTTTTCTTGGATTATTATTTCTGGGGTCATTTTGTTTTTCCCAAATTATAATTATTACTTTTTTGTACCAAACAAGTAACACCGCTGTGAAACATTGAATGAAAATATTGTTTACACAGTATTAATAGTAGGTAAAATAGATTTAAACAGATGAAAGCCCCCATTTTATTTGATCACCGTCACAGGAAACGCGTGATTCAGTCATGTACATCTTTTAGCATTTTAATATGTAATTCACAACTCAACACGTTTCCAAAAAATCACATGTCGTGTACACAATACCAATGGTACATAAAAGGTTAGTCCAAATAATAAATCCGTCTTTTTTACTTGGACGTATATTCCATCGATGAGGGATCAAAAAAAAAAATTCAAAAATAATTATACCCTTGAGACGCCATGATTATCTGGACTAATAAATAAATAATAGGTCCCGTTGTGTACAATAAACATTTACAGTATGTTAGTTTGTCATTTAAATAATAAAAACAAATTATCACAGGCTGAACACCTACATGTACAGTGTGTCTGGTCTTCACGTGGCGTGTACATGATAAATACTCAGAATGGAATGGTTGTCCCCGGATGGTCTCCTATGTATTAAAAGACTAAAGTCCAAGGGAACGGACAAAGCTTAGGAAACAAAAACATAATGACAATACAAAATTGTTGAAGAAAAAACACATTCAGACTAACACCACTGTGCATCCCCTTACAGCAGATATATATTGCTCTTTTCTGGTACCTATTGCAATAGCATACATGTAGGTGTAGCGTAAATGGCAACAGGCTGCAATTAACGGTACTCTAGCTGCAATTGACGATACACTTCTACTGTGAGATAATGCATTGGTTAGCAGCTAATGGCAATATCTGGTGTACTGAGATACACGATGAGCACGCATCAATAAAAATAAGCTGCACCAGCAAAATATGAGTCTTCTCCTCCTAAAAGACACCCGCCGGGATTGTCGCATAAAATTGAAACTGTGCTATCAATGATATAGGTTTTTGTTCGCAATCTCCCTCTTAACAATTTTTTTAATCTACATCATCAGTTTTGTTAACAGACTTCAGCTTTTTCCCAACTTTTTTTACCTCTCAAATATCTACTTCCTTACCTCTCCCTCGAGAATCGCGGGTTTCTTCTAGTATATTCATAAAGTGTGTCAAGTGATCATATACTATACATTTTGATGAAATAGGACAAGTTGTTAAATGTAAACCCTGTAAAAAGAAGCCAATGGAACGGCGTTGCCAAGAAAAGGAATAAAATCGTCTCTTTGTCATTAATTTAGGTGACTAATCCTTCCTGTTCAATAGTGATGTCAAGATCTAGATGACTGATGATTTCTTTTAGCTTACCATGCAGACCATCAAGTGGCAAATATGTTATATGCATATTCAGGACGACAATACATTAAAGTATTCCGGAAAAGTTTATGGAACGGGACAAAGGGAAATAAATACGGATTGTTGCAGTAAAAGTTTACATTATCATTAAGAGACGGATAACTTTCTTTTTTAGCTGCTGTTATTGTTATATAAAGAGCGTGGCACTCTCCAAACAGGTTACTCTTTAAGGTCCAACTTATTAAGGTGATTATACATTTCTTATAATAAAACAAGGTACTATCAAGATCCAAACATCTGTCGGATAAAATAAATGCAGATATTAAATTTTTTGAGAACAATGCGCATGTCTGGAATAACCTTCCTGACTTAAACTGTGGAAACCACAATCATTAAAAACATTACAAACAATAGAACCAAACTGACATAAATTTGGACACTAACATGAAGGTAAAGTCAAGTTTGCTTAACACCTTTCATCAACTTTATTTAATAGAACTCAAAAATGTCATCAGAAATACAGGTATTTCTAAAAAAAAAAATTGCCGAATTAGTGACTGCCAAGGGGAGGGGGGATGATGCCTTTCGAAAACAAAATGTGCCAACAACGCTATGGTCTCAGTGATAGTTACAGAAACTCATATACTTTATTTGGACCGACCGTCACTATGTATAATCTTTTAATGTTTAATTTCATCAATATAAATAGAAAAAAAACGTTTTCAACGAAAAACTGTAGTCCAAGGACTTTATTATGGGTAATAAAGTTTGTATCATGTTTCGTAAAAGTCAAGAAACAATTCAAATACATTTAAGATTTCAGATTTGTATGAAAGCAAACAATATCATTAGTTCTTGGCACGACACAGAAACTACACAAACTAACAATTAATATTATATAAAATGAAATATGTCTATGTAAGCACTGTGGTGATGCTTCCATATGATACAATATCTATTCAGCCTTGGCCTTACCAATCTGGTGGTAAAAGAAGCCTCTCGTATCAATATCGGACAGTTCGTTTGTTTCAAATGTTCAATAGCTATTCCTTGTAGAAGAAAAATTGTTTACTCTCAAACCAATAACTGAACATGAAAAGCAAATAAATATGAACTGTTTACATAATATAAAACCAATGAAATGAATGGGGTTCAAGATGAACTTTCTTATACTTCAGATTCTTTTGTTTCATCCTTCATCTTTCTCTCAACACCTAACTTAAGTAGAAGTCTATTGCGTGTCGGCGGATGATCTCTGCCAAGAATAAGAAGGTTGCAGATACATTCCGTGGCCATTACAAAAAATGAAATAAACCCAAATGCCTGCAAGAAAAGAGATAAATTAAGCACTCTCGAAATTATTTTAAATGTAGTGATTTGAAGAAACTATTAAAAAGATTGCTTTAAATTTTCTTATAGATTAAAACGTCGGGTTTTTTTCATTGCCCAGCCTGTTTAAGAATTGAAAACCATTCCCAATTGTTTAAAAGCATGGGAAAGAACGGATATATACATAACATCTCTGAACTGAACAGACCAAAAATTGTGTTGGTTAAAACACGATATAATATATTTTATATTTAATAGTACAAAATGTATATAGAAGGTTTTCAGTTTGTTGAAAATTAAAAAACCCTCGAAATGACGTCAGTTGAAAAGGAAGTAACACGACAAAACGCGACTTCCTCTTTCGAAATACTAAAATCAAATTTTATTTTCTTAATTATGTATTTATTACTTTTTTATTATTCATTTTTTTTCTTGTATTTAAATTCTAGCCTCGTGGTTTTGAATTGTCTATTCGGTCGTAAGCATAGGCTTACATGTAAAGTTTGAAGATAAATCTGGAAGAGCAATCCATACATGTTTGAATTTGGTCACCATGTTTTTTTCTAACTTACTTACAGCAGCCACTTTATATCCTGTATATATCCTACCACAGTCATTAGCTATAACTGCCACAGAGGAACAAAAAAATAATACTGTATATAATCCGCTCATCAAAACATTCTGAAAATAAAATCCACTAACATCTATATATAGTGATTCGTTTTATTTTAAAACGCAACTCGGTGGTTTTTATGTTATTGAGCAAAAGCAGATCAACAGTTTTTTTTTCGGAAGTCCATATGAAAGAACTGTTTTTTAGTCGTAGAGAAAACTGAAACAGAACAATTGAAAAATTCGTAGGAGGTGACGAACAAGACCTCTCCTGCACAAAGACGAATGTGACACTGTACACTATACACTGTTTCAGTTCAAATGGCCTAGAAGTTTCTTAGGTGTTTAAACTGACCAATCATATATACGAAATAGTTCATGGGGAGAATGTAAGTTCAAGGTCTATCTATTCATTAAAAAGTCTAAAAAGGTTCATAAAAGTCCTTCCATAGATGTTTCCCCGCAAAATTCGACCAATCACATACATGTATAAGTAATAGTTCATGCGGTCATACTTAATGTTTGATCGGGGCAAAATATGCAATTTTCCTCACATCGATGCTTCCTGCTAAAGTTTAGTTCATTTGGCCAAACGATTTCATAGTAGAAAATTTTGGAATTTCTACCTCTCAGGAATGAAAAATTGTTAGTCGTGGCTACGTTAGTATATATGAAAACTTTAAAGTTTTCTTCAATGGGCGTTCTATACCAAGTTTTTTAATACATGTATATACATATGGATGCAGTTTTAGAGAAGAACCTTTTTTCAAATTTGATCGATCAGCAATATAAATGGCGGCGATATTAATAGTTGAACCTGGACGAAATATTCAAGGAATATAAAGGTTCTTGCACAGATGTTTCAAGGGTTTAAGGCTTTCATGGCGTTTTCGAAAGATGAGGAAAAACTAAAATTTAACATATCGAAATGTGTTGCAAGTTTTTGTTTTGGATATAAGTATACATACATGCATATAAACTGACGTTCAAATTCGACCCATATCAGGAGAATTACTTTATGAACCGTATTTTTATGAGCTAATGGATCTATATTATATAAAAAGTTCTATCTCGTTATCAGTGCTTCACTCGCATATGCATTCCCCCGAGAAATTCTGTAAATCAAGACAACTTGTGATATGTTTACATGTGTATTATGATTCAAATTAAGCAAAATTGAAACTTTTAATATAACATTTATATACAGATGTGTCTGTTTGTTTGTTTTTTTTCCTGTGGTCCTTTAAAAGGAATGCCAGACTTTTCAATTTATGTCAAGATTTATCCAGCCACATATTGACAGGGAATTTAATAAATAACTCCAAATATTATGAAGAGTCTGTTTTTTTTTAATGAAAAAATAATTTCCACTGTCCGTGCAAAAGGTACTCACCAAGACCATCCATGGCACACACACGAAAATGCAGCTGTTTTCGAATCAAAGTCCGTGTGCAAAATAACGTATAAGGTATATAAAGAAGCAGGAAACAAAACAGCTGTCAAAAAATATGTACGTTTCTTCAAAAGCTTTATAACAAAACACGTTTCTTACAACAAGTAATGCTATGGAGCTCATCAAAGACAGAACCTACAAGAACAATAATTAATCATGAAAATAAAACCCAATGTGTTGATGTGTAACTGTAAAACTGTCCTATATATGTTCTCTTGCTAGTGCTAATAAACGATGTATTATTATACGACATACAGAAATAAGTATGGTCATTTCCTCTGCCTTTATTTCACTTCTAGTGCCATTTTCAAAAAGTCGCTTAAAACATTTCAAAATTAGTAGTCATGACGAACTACCTAGACCACTCGGCAACCGAGTCCCTCTACATGGAATGAACAACAACAGTAGGATTTGTTTTGGTTCTTAATGTCATTCTTGGCCAGTTCCAAAAAGAGATACAAATTGACCCAACTCGCCTATAAACAGTTACGCGACCTTCGCAGGTAGACAACATAAACTTGTTAATGATTAACCATAAAATGTGTGTTAACATAAAAATGCATTACATACAATGGTTTACGACAAAAAGTAAGTAAATATAATAATTTAAGATTAAAAGATTATTGGTTATGAGTGAAAAAAATACAGGGAAAGTTGCTCTACTCCAATCCTAATGAAACGTCAATACGACGAAAATTTAACATACGAATCTTTTTTTTTTTTATTAATTTGAATTAACAGTTGACAAAGGCATATTGTATATGTGTATTCATACTCGCATTCAACAATGTTGATTACGTCTTCTTTCCTCAAAATGCAACTTTTCAGTTAGCTTCTGCAACAATACCCTCCCCCCCCCTCTCATCCGTTCATGTGAAGATGAAGAGAAACAGCATTATTTTTTATGTAACTCTAAGATAATTTTTCCCTGTGATTTGTCTAATACTGGGTGGTGTATAGAAAACTATTCGTGTAAATAACCTTTTTATATTATTTTGTAGCAAAGTGAAATAAAATCTGATAATATGCAAATCTTAAGTATATGTATATATGTCGAGAATAAATAAAAGCTCCTTAGACTGAAAACTGTAGAGGTTGTCTCAACAAACCATGTTTGCTGCTTTGAAAAAAAACTCCTAATTTGTAATAGAAAACTATGAAAATAAAAACCATTTTTATTAACAATTTATTCACATTTTCAATACGTGTTCAATCATTAACTTTCTATACTGAAAACTGTGATCCGAATACTAATACCTTCACTAATAAGTTTTCAACGACACGTAATTTTGCGAAAAAAAAAATGATAAAAATAAAAATTCAAATGCTATGCAAATCTTCAATATGTATACAATCATCCTTCGAAATTTCCAAAATACAGACGACGGACCAGGTCATTCTTACCTTTCTGGAGCAACGATGTACTGTATGAAGTTTCATTTTGTATTGAGAGTTTAACTCTGCGTCCTCTTTGTCTTTTTGACATTTATAAAAAAATTTATATATATATATAGACAATATAAAGTAAAAGGTTACATAAACTGTCACTCGGCAAATGTTATTTATTCCATATTCTGTGATTCTTGTAATAAAACAGTTTACGTGGGACAAACTGAATCTTTGTATCAACGGATGATTCTGAATTTTTCAATGATCCGAACGAAAAAGTCCGATCCTGTCGCCGTTCATTTCAACTCCACAAACCATTCATCAGAGGATTTAAAGATTAAAGGCGTTGAAAAAGTATACGGTAGTGACACTTATCGGAAAGTGAGAGAATCGTTTTGGATTAAAAAACTAAATACGCTACATCCAAATGGACTAAATTCTCAAATTGACGTTTAAAGGACATGGACAGTCGGAAACTTTTCCTTTTTGTATCAAGATTTAGTAATCCATTTATATTTAACATTTTTGAGTGAATCCCGTTGCTAGACGAACAGTTTAAACTTTTATTATTCTAGGGCAATTTTTTCCATTCTGAAATTCTAGAACTGTAACGGAAGTAATTTTCTATTGTAACGTAATTCATTCTCTCTATTGTTACGCAAAACGTCATCTATTGTTACATGGTTAAGCCCCAGTCACACTGTCACGTTTCGGGCATCCCGTTTTACTACGTTTCTAAAACGTAGTGACACGGCTATAAACGTAGCAAAACGTATCGACACCTAGTTGAAACCCGCTATATACGTAGACATACCTGGGCATAAACGTGACATGTCCCGTTTGTATCGTTTGCACAACACAAACGTGGCTAAAAAATTATACGTAGCAAATGCGTACCGAAACGTGGTAAAACGTTGTTAAAACGTATTTAAAACCTAGTAAAAGCGTAGCGAAAACCTTGTAAAACGTAGCGAATGTACACTGACAGGTTTTACTACGGTTCCCTAGGTATGTATTACGTTTTACCAGGTTTTAAAAGGTTTTTGTACGTTTCATTACGTTTTGTGTTATGTATTGCTAGGTTTTCTCACGTTTTCTTACGTTTTAGTAGGCGTCATGACGTTTTACTGCGCATTACTACGCTTACTTCTACATTTCACCCATTTTCGCGCCCTTGCTTTCTTAAAAATCGTATACATGTACGTTTTCCCGTTCAAGTTCTACATTAACATTTTCCGTAGCAATATCGTCAATTGTTTGATCGGTACTTGTGCTCGGTTCATTCGTAGCGTTGTTTAGATCTTGGGGTGTAGAGTTGGACTTTCGACCTCTCCCGCGTCCAGAACCACCCCTTCCTCTTCCTCTTGTTCTCATCGAAAGTTTGTCAGTGTACTGTAATTAAATATGTATGTTAATTAAAGATAGGGGAAAAATTAAATGGAGATGATTTCCTCTTGATACATGGAACTAAAAGAAATTAAGAATAAGGGTGAAATACTCCTTTTTGCGAAAGTCTTAAAATTGTTCAATACACATTATAAATGTACTAAAATCTGAATAAGATCTATGTAACTTACATTTCTCCTCAAATCCAAGACAACCTCTTCTGGAGAAGCTTGATACAAAAATGAATTGATAGAATATTTGAAATGTGGGAAACTCGAAATGACGCGGTTTCACGGGATAATTAATTACAACGTAGTGACACGTAGTACAACGTAGTAAAACGTAGCACAAACCTGACAAACCCGCATCAATACGTACTAAAACGTATCGTATACCTAGTAATCCCTGATAAAACCTAGTAATACCTAATGCAGCGTACCAAATACGTAGCAAAACGTAGTAAAACCTAACGAAACGGCTTCGTTTGATAAAATGTTAAACCTGGCTATACCTAGTAAAACGTAGTCAAACGTGGGAAAACCTTTCAAAACGTAGCATATACCTAGTAAAACGTAGAGACCGAAAACTATGACAATAAATTACATTGAAACGTGACGTTTTAAAACGTAGCAAAACGTAGTAAAACGGGATAGTCGAAACGTGAAAGTGTGACTGGGGCTTTACATGTACGTATCTATGTTACCAAGAGTTACTCTCATAATAAATTCCGCTGAGGAAAGCCGGCGACCGGCTGAAACGTCCGGAATTACGATTTATATATATATATATAATTGAGGATCACTAATGAAATATTGCTATAACGGTGGACAAGCACTAACTTACTATCATTATCAATGTGAATATTCCACTGATACTTTTGACGTAGGCTACTCGTAGGAAACATTTCCATACTTTGATAGTTTCGTCTGTGGTTCCTTCAGGTTTGGAATTCTCCGCAGAAGGTTCCTCTGGAAACAAAATTATATCATGATCACTAACCTCCTGCAAAACCTTATGAATTAAGAATTTAGAAATTTCTTTAAGTCAAAAATATTCAAACATCAGAGAAAAGGCGTTATTTAATAAGGGTATAAAGAGTTAAAAAAAATGATTTCAACAAAGAAATAAATATGATAAAGGTTTCATCATTTAAATCCTATGTTCAGCAGATTTTTTCACACGTCCGTTTTTTCCGTTTTTTATTGTAACTGTAGGCAGAGTGAAAAGAAATGTCAAAAAGCCAAAATACTGTAATGTTATGACAGCATAGGGTGTGAAATGCTTTTTGAACATTTTAAAGGTTACTGAACTTTAAAATAGTATGAAAAACTACCCATTATTATTTACCAGTTACTCAAACAGCAAGAACATATTGGTTACTTAGAACATGAAACTATTTTGAAATGGCGAACAAATGTGAATTTTACTTTTAACACAACACCTTCCACCTTTTGTAAAGCTCTCTAGATCTTTATAAAAATTTCATGTTAAATCTGAAAGAATATGAAATAAAAATCTACAAATCCTTACCTATACTGAAAAATAAAAACAACTTTTTCCAAGCAGCCTGCTTCAAGACAAAAATTACTCACCTTACCGAAACTCTCTTTTACCGTGCGGATTCTAAATCACATGTCCTCACTCCCAATCGACACTCTTTTCCACACCTAGGCCTACCCAACTGATTTACTGTTATTATTATAATAATTTTAATACTTACCTACCATTGGTAGCACAACGCCAGTCTTGTTTGGTTTACAAGTATTCTCAACTTGTACGAAAATGACATTTCCGATATTTTGTCAGTGTGAATTGATTTACGTTGTTACTTTCTTCTCCATTTTATTCATTATATCTATTCTTTTCATGATAACTATCTTTTCTTCATTTCACTTAACATTTTCCATCTCCCTTTTAAATTTTTTTTCTCTTTTTTTCTCTTGTGTTTTTCTATAAAACTGTCCGTTCTTTGTCTGATACTATTCTTCATGCCAATGATTTGTTCTCCAACTTGTACTTGCCTAATACATCCATTCTTTATTCACATTAAGCTTACATTTCTTCAGGTAAATGATCCTAATTTTCATGTTACTGATCTGATCTCCATCTTTATATCGTCATCTAACATTTTTTCATTCCATTTTTTCGTTCTTCATAATATCTTACTTTTTTTCATATTCTTTCATTCCATTTTTCGTTCTTCATAATATCTTACTTTTTCATATTCCTCGTGGTTCTTTAAGTAATCTAATATAGGGTGGCATTTTTCATAAAACTGTCTGTTCTTTCTAATACTTTTCTATTTGATTTTATTTACCTGACTCGTAAATCTGTCCTTCATTTGTTTGGTCAATGACCCGTTCTTCATTTTATACTTAGCTATTTTTCATATAATATATCTTCCGTTCTTCTTATACTTGCCATGCATTTTTCGGATGTCACAGTCCTTGTCTCTAGGCACTCTCCTGTAGAATAAGGTTAAAATGCATTGCTTCCCACTATAATTGTTATACAAAACATATTTTGATCATGTCCTTTTGAACTTTGAATCTATCTGGCTCACTTTTTGGACTATTGAACCTCCCCTACAATGGCATTATTTGCATCACTTTAATGTTAAAAATCAAGATTATAATACTCTATCACTTTCAATCAGATTTAAAAAGTTTAAGCCAATGAATATTACAAAACTGTACTGTCAAAAAGAATATGAAAGAATGCCCAAACTTCTTCGGCGATTCATACAAAATGTGCTTTGGTCAACACTTGTACATAACGATGAAAGTACAAAAATAAACATTTAATTCTTAAAAGAGGAATATAAGTCATTCACCTCCCTCCGCCTTTAGCCCTAGGACTAAAGAAAGTTATAGTTATCTCCCTTAGTTAACTTGGGTTCTCTGAAACCCTTATTAGTTAGTGATTTCAAATAGTCTTCAAAAAGCCCTTCTTAATAAGTTTCAACAAAAAAGTTTTAAACGAGTAGACACTAAATAATCACTTTAAAAAACTAAATGATCCTGACTTGGGACGGGCATATTAGAATGGGTTTATTTAATGGGTGGTCAGGATCAATGGTTAAACAAAATTAAAAAATAAAAAAAGAATAAAAATAAGCCATTATCAGAACTTTCTTCATTTTTCATCATTTTATGACAGAAATAAACGCAATATTACAGCATAAATCAAATGTCCATCTTTACTGACATTGACTGTGTCAGTCGACAAAATTTGGACATTTGATTTATGCTATGTAATTGTGATATTGCGTTCATTTCTGTCAGAAAATGAAAGTTAGGGGCGTTGTAAAAATAAATGGAGGAGGAAGAGGAAAAAAAGGGGGATGCAAACAGACTAAATCCATTCCCCAGGTGCCTGTGGCTAAAACATCAGTTCGCTACCTTGTGCGATAAATCTATGTTCACAGTAATCGGAAATTCTATCAATAATAAAGTATAGGGGCACCTCGAAAAGCTGCCCGACGATCTTCAAGGTGCCCATAACCATATTATTGATAGAATTTCAGATTCCTCTGCTACGTTCATCACGAAAAATTAGCATCAGAAAATTATACCTACTGTAAGAAGTTTTTAAAGAGCTCGGGCAACTTGAAGGGAACGGACTCAAAAAAAAAATTACCGCCTAACAAATTAGGTTCAACTCACAAGTTTCAAACGGGAAAGACCAATTTCTTCCGGGTATTTGGGATAACAGTGTAACGTTACCTATGGTCCTGGATCTCGGAAACGAATTTTCTCATATTGACCCGCTTATCACTTTAAAATAAAATGCATACAGATAAACTTAAAAATCAAATTCATACTCTGCTGAATCTTTGCGTCTGTCCGTCCAGAGGAAGAATAAGGTCAAGGGTACGACCTTCTCCCTTTAAGGGCCGTGTGATAAGGGTTTTCCGTGCTAGATTTTCTGAAAACTACTGATACAAAGCGAGACAACTCTCAACAATAACTGAATAAGTCGTCTTTTCAGGGAAAAAAATAGCCATTGCTTAAAATTCTGTTAACAGTGATGTTTGTTTCTGGCATTATTTGTGTAAGACACACAGGTTACTCATACCTCAGTAATTAACATCCTGTTTTAAAAGTCTTGTCTAAAAATCCACTATAGATTTAATAAAGAAACCTTTTATAATTTATATCATCGACTGTTTTTTTTCAACGTTTTGGGGTTTTTTTTCTGTTTGGACATTCATATAATTTTACCTTTAATTTTGATGATTATGCTATAATTGTAGTCTCCTCATTTTTATATTGCACTATAAATTTAACATCTTTTTTAAGCATTTTTGTAAATTACTTACATGTATCAACAATAGTGGTTTCAATATAGAATTTTTTTGGTTTCCTATGAATTGGAATCTTAAAGATGAAATGGATGTGACGTGAAATATCCCAATGTATAAATTTGTAATGTTTTGATAAAAGGCTCCATTGGAAGGGCTGGTAACATATTATTATACACTACAAAGTTGTTTAGTAGTATGTGTTGTCTGTGAATATCAAAATGGAAAGAGTATTTGTATTCATCTGTTTTCACATTTTTATAGGCAACTGAAGGCATGTGCTTCATGTCTGGCGAGGTTACAATTCCAGCAAGACATACAATATAGCTGAATATATCTCAAATCGCCACGACTACCATAACGTTTTCGGAGTTTAATTTTTTTAATGAGATTTCTACTGCTCTGTTACGAACGTCATCGAATAGATGTACGACTACATGGCATGATGGTAAGAAAATGGAAGTTCAAAAATTGGAAAGTCAAAATCATCTTATTTATCATAAAGTTATATTTTCCATCTTGTCGCCTTTGTATAATTTTAAGTTTAACTCTGATGGAGAAGTGAATGTGTCGGATTTCTCTTTAATTTCAAGTTCACAAGGAGATAATCCTTACAGGTTGTTGGGTGATATGTTGGAATCTAAACTTAAGGACTGGACTAGTATCTTCTCTCTCCTCTGTAGTAGCCCTTAAAAAATTGGCATCATACGAAAAATAAGGGCGGGTTGGCCAAAAGCAGCGCACAGTTTGTCCTTTCGACAGATTTTTGCATAATTTGTCACGAAAATCAACAAACATTGTCCACTATAAATTTCAGCATTTTTGATAAAATCAGCCTCTGAGTACTTCTTTTTGAACTTTTTGTAAGGAAGTTGATTGTTTAAAATTTACTGTTTTAGAATGAATAATTGCTTAAAATATCAACATGTTATGCCTTCATCGTAACTGATGAGTCGTAATTTGACATATAGACATATCTTATGCATCAAAAATAATGTGACCGAATATCTCTACTATGTTGTTCAGAACCCATTTAAATAAAATCATCAGATCTTCAGTCATATGCGGAAAGTATTTTACCGGTTACTAACTGTTTATTTTTTAGTAAAATATGTCTCATCAGCTCCTACCTAAAACCAAAAATAATGAAAGCCTATACAACAACCTAAAATATGCATTTGATTCATAGTGGTGAAAAAAAATGATCAAGTTTAAATACTAAGTCCAGAGTTTGAGTTTGAGTGAGATACTCCTTAGTTTCCAAACTACGGGTGCTAGAGACTATTTGAGTATATATACAAATAACAAATCGCGTCTAGCACCTATGTTCCAAACATTATACAATTATATAAAAGTACATTTTTATATCCATTTTGTAAGGAGTATTTCACTTGTACATATCTAACCTTACCTTGTGCATCAAATTATTCAATAGCAAATGACATATCCGCTTTACATTTTCGATCTGTATGTAGAACATCTTAAGAAAACAGAAGATGTCCTTATTGGATGTAAATATTCATAGAACTAATAGTCTTAAAGACACAGTTTGACATGTATCTTGAAAAGATCAATAATGGACAGTAAATATTTATCCCTAATTTGAATATAAATGAATAACCCAATGAGTAAAAACACAAAGTAAACAAATCAGAATAGGACGGCACAAAAGCTAAGTATTTTCACTGTGAACCCCCACAAACACTAAAAAGACTACAGTGAAAAAGGCAAGCATGACCTGCTGAATCAGTCACATTGCGAAATAAATTCAGATAAACTTAATTCTTTACGATAAACATTTTTTAATTAAGCTTCGACCGTACATTCTCGGCAAAACTTTGGAAAGCCAAAAATCAAACATAAAACATTGTGAACAATACAACCCAACGAGCCTAAATAAGTTAGTCAAAATCCAAGTAAGGTCAACTTTGCCTGGGGGAGTTGTAACCCTACTTTTAACAGAATTAAATTGAAGAGTTTGGTGAAATTAAATTTCAGTAAGATGAAGATATTATGTTTCTTATGTTAACATAACCTTGTCTTAGAAGTTTATGTGACAGTAACTTCGTTCTATCAAGACAGTCAACCTAAAAATCACATGCACGACAGTGATATGAAATAAGCTGGAGACTTTGATATGTTACTACTAAGAAATGGGAAGTTCAAAATTGAAAAGTTAAAATCATCACGTTTGTCACAAAGTTTTGATTTCGATCGCCCATTGTTGTGTATGTATAGGTATAATTCTAGGTGTGAAGCAGAAGTAGATTTGTCTGTTGTCTCTTCAATATCAAGTTAACCGGGGTAGATAAGATGTAGATAGTGGAAACTGATATTAAAGAACTGAGCTAATGGCTTTTGTTTCTCCTGCAGTAGCCCTAGTGTAAACTTAGCTTCATGAGAAAATAAAAACACATCGGCTAAATACGGCGCACAGTTTGTCCCCATAATTATTCCAGTAGTCTGCTAAAGAATCTGTCCTCTAGACTCAATAAATATACATGTTATGTCGATTAGAAACTACAGCATGCTAACAGCATCAACCATCTTTGTATCCCTTGTTCAGTGCATAAAAAAGGATGAATTATATCATGCAAAACAGATTTCAGTTTATCATCTGGTGTACAGACTAGAGAAATAAAAATTCTTAAGGTAAGGCTACTAGATGAAAGTCAACACCTGATTCGCGCCACACGTAGAGTAGGCTTTATCACAGTAGCCCTTGGGTCCGTCTTAAATTGTCTGAGGTAAAGTATAGTGAAAACAGTTTTGATAAGGTGTGGTAGTGTACTTCTCAGACCCAGTGATATACCTTTGTTTGAGTGGACACTTTTGAAGTTTGGATATCCAGTAAATGGAGGTTATTATTGTCAATACTTCCAGCAATATCAAAGGAAGATAAAACAAACATCTGAATAAATAATGATCCAGATATCTGTCATTGAAACTATACGACATTGGATACCTAATTCCTTTATCCAAAATTCTTCTGTTCTACATGTACGAAGCGGTATACAGATGTCTTAATTACTAGTTAAGCTGATTATGTGGTAAGTCTTTTCTAGCATACGTATAACTATTATACTTACTGAGAATTATAAAATATGTTTAATTGAATTCCAAAATGGTTTCTAAGTTTTATTGATTATGGAAATTATTATCATAGGCACTTGAATAAGTTTCCTCTTTAATCTTTTTCCGTATATGAAAATCTGATATGCAAACGTACGTTATATTGAGCACATTAAGTTGGGAGAATAACAAATTTACCGGAAGAGTTAAAACTGCAAACATTGTTGTTTCCATTAGCCAGTGCTCCATATTTTTCTTCAAACTTTTCAAGTAATTGTGAAGCTAGGTAATACCGAGTCATTAATTCATATAATTGAAACTTTTCTTTGACCCTCCAACCACAGGGGCCCGACTTCTGGATATTTATTTTTTATATTGTTATTTTTTGTTGTATCTTTCGTTGGTACTTTTAATGAATATTTGCCATAACAACGAAAAGCGTTTATTATCAATATGATATACTATCCACGTCCTTATACTAAAAAATCCCAAGGGGATATAAGCCGCCATCTTGGATTGCCTTCCACGATTAAAATCAATTAAAAATACTTCCATTTGACAATTTATTTCATATATGCCCTCAATCTCCTCCAAAATGAATGATCTTCAAACTCCAATCATCATTTTACAAAGATACGACATTAAACTCGATAATTTGATGAACGAAGTCATAAGTTATCATATTTCGCCTACCAATCAACGTTCCTCGTTACTTCACTATGTCAAAGGTAAGCAACTCCGATTCTCATTGACTTTTATTTAGTAACGTTGCTTTCGACCCGAAATATGCGAACTTTCGACTTCGCTTGTCAAGTTAAAGAGTTGAATGCCTCATCTTGGTAAAATGATGATTGCATTTTGAACATCATTCACTTTGGGGGAGATTGAGGACAAACATGAAATTGTAACATGAAAGTATTTTTAATTGATTTTTAATCGTGGTAAGGGTAGGCAAACCAAGATGGCTGCTTATATCCCTTTAACATGTTTTAGTATAAGGACGTGGATAGTATATAGCACATTGATAATAAACGCAGAATATTCGTTTTTATGGTAAATATCTATTAAAAGTACTCATGAATTAAGACGACAACAAAAAAATAATAAAATAAAAATAAATAAATATCCTGAAGTCGGGTCCCTGTGCCTCCAACAAGATCCTTTCAAATATCACTACAGGCGCTCAAATGAGTTAAAATAAGAATCGTGAGAGGAAAATCAACAATTTTTGTATTGAATCAATTAAGGAATTTTCAGAACCTAATCCTTACATTTAACTTTCATATAGATATCAACCTAAAGTGGCTAAAATTGAAAGATGATTTAACTTATACACTTTCTACAGGAACAGTAATCACTTTTCCGGGCTTACAAAGTCATTTAGTCATAGTTTTCGTTATCTTCTAAAAAATCAAATCATTTCTCAAACCACCTTGAGTCTATAATCTTTCAGATGAAGAACGCAAGTTAAAGTATATATGTTTCTTTAAAGTTTCGTCTGAATATGTATTTTAAAACATATTTATTAGCCAAGTGCTAAGGAAATTTTTCTTTGTTAGAATCACAAAAAGTTCTGCATTAATGATACAATATGATAAATATTCTAATTATAACAGTTTATGCAACATAATTTTCATTTGAATATGTTAACAGACTTCGGGTAAAAATGTATTTCCAGAGGTTCGATTTATTATTCTGCCTGCAGAGGGTTTATAGAATTACAATATATACACAATTTCGTTTTACATCTTGATACAGCATAACAATAAAATAGTTTAGGTCATTGTGTCAGAATTTTGGATCTTCTGAAGTTGTATTTGAATTGTTCCCATCTTGGTCGTACAGCTGGCTGCTTCCTGGTGGAGTTTGCTCTACTCCAAGTATTAATAAAAATCTGTTTTCTGTAGGTGGATGTTCTTTTCGCAAGCGTATAAAGTTATACGCGAACTCTCCGACCATAACAAAGCATGTTATCAATCCAAACACCTAAAATAATAAAATTGTATTTATTATATTCTAAAATTGTTATAGTATATGTCGTATATGTATTGTGTGTGTATATACATAATTTTTATAATTGTTCCAAATAGAACAATAATTTTAGCTCAGTGATTTTCCTTAGGTGGTCCTCTTTTAAAATTGTATTCGATGACCCCGCCTGTCATCCATTTGACAAAGCCGAACTTAGTTTAACATAGGACCATATGGGATATTTACTTAAAGATCTTCTTGTCTAAAACCATTCGTCCAATTGGAACAAAACTATGCAGCAGTGGTCCTTAGGTGGTCCACTTTCAGAATTGTATTTAAAGACCCGGTCTATCGTCCAAGTTGGCCGCCAGAGCCGAACATAGTTTAACATAGGATCCTATGGGGAATTAATTTAAAGATCTTTTTGTCTGAAACCACTTGACCAATTGGAACAAAACTTGGCACCAACGGTCCTTATATGGTTCTCTTTCAGAATTATATCCGATGACCCGCCCCTTCATCCAAGATGGCCACCAGAGCCGAACATAGTTTAACATAGGACCCTATGGTGAATTTAATTAAAGATCTTCTTGTATGAAACCACTTGGCCAATTGGAACAAAACCTGGCTGCAATTGTCCATAGGTGGTCATTTTTCAGAATTATATCTGATGACTCTGTCTACTATCCAAGATGGCCGCCAGCGCCAACCTTGTTTAACATAGGACCCTATGGGAAATTTACTAAAAGATCTTCTTGTCTGAAACCACTGGGCCAATTGGAACAAAACTTGGCAGCAATGGTGCTTAGGTAATCATCTTTAAGAATTGTATCCTATGACCCAACCCGTCATCCAAGATGGCCACCAGAGCCGAACATAGTTTAAAATAGTGTATGGAAAATTTAATTAAAGATCTTGACCAATTGGAACAAAAACAAGCAGCAATGGTCCTTAGTTGGTGCTCTTTCAGAATTATATCCAATGGTCCTGTCCACCATCCCAAGATGGCTGCCAGAGCGGAACTTCTGGGAAAGTTCACTGAAATGTCTTCTTGTAACCATTGAGCCAAATGGATCTTGATAGCAATGTTCCAGGCTGCCAGTCAAGATGAACATAGTCCAGGTGAGCGATACAGGTTCCAGCTTGTAGCCTCTAGTTCACACTCTAGTGCACAATACGTTTTTGAGTGAAGCGTGAATCATGTTTTATTATAATAAGACTTCAAAATGTTATAAAAAAAGTTTCAAAGTCAAATTCTTCTATTTCAAACGGCACGTTTCATTTGCTCGAAATACAACAATAACCGTCACGTGAAATGGCGTCAAAATCCAATGTATTACGTCATACCTACAAATGACGCGCAGACGATAGTTAAAACGAAAAAAAAATACGTTGTATGGGATATGGAACACTGGAATTTGCTTTAATTATAAAATATCATAAAGATGTAAGTCTAATTTTATTTTATTTGTTTCAAAACCTTTAACGTTTTTCTGTGAAAGTTCTCGCCTTGTTGTTGCCCATAGATGACGCCTAATAGGGTTAGCTTCGATTACATAAATGATTCATATTGTCCTATTAGAATCAAAATAATTCATTTGCTTGGTTAAAAATATAACAAATATAATGCCTACCCATGTTATAAAAAAAGGACAGAGCATAGCATCAATGAATAAATTTCTTGATTTTAGCATTTAAAATTGCATGCCTTTCAGTGAAATCTTCAGTACTTTTTTACTTTTAATTGTCTTCTAGATAATTATAAAGCTAAAACTCAGTTTTCTTACCCCTGCTGCTGTATATCCTCTTCCGCACACATTTGCAAGAACTGCTATTGATGAGAAAAAGAACAGTATTGCAAAGAATGCACTTACGCATAAATTCTGGAATAAAACAAAATTATGTTGATAGAGGAATGCTTGTCTGTTTAACTCAGCCATAAGAAGAATTTAATATATGTAAACGTCTAAAAAGTTGCAAAACAACATCAAAATAAAACAAATAAAATTTTTAATTATAACAATAATTCAAAATTTTATTTGTTTTATTTTGATATTGTTTTGCAACTTTTTAGACGTTTATTTATTTTTTAGTTTGCATTGTATCGTTAATTTATTATCGGTCCAACATCTAGTAAGTTCGAACGTTGGCTATTACTTTTTATATTTAGGGTAGCTTTATACAGTACACACAGTGGCCATAAATGAGTTCTCACTTATAAATTTCCCTCTACAATTCATATAAAGCTACTTTATTTCAGAATTATGTCCTGGTGTCATTTCCTATCCTATGACTATGAATTGTTTACCGCCAATCTCAGAAATATTTAAAGTTTCTTTAGATAATTTTGATTTTTTTCTGTTTCAGAATTTTTAAAAATCATTATCCAAGGTAGATCATACCATACATGTACCTAATACACTGAGCATATTTTCGGGCATCTTGCAAATTTGTATGTAAATATATATTTTCATGAGCGACTAGTATTTGATATAATGTAAAATTTATATGATCTTATATCTCAAATTTATTCAAATTAAAAAAAAATTGACAAAAATGCATAAATAGCCAAATTACAAAATTTATTCTAAAAAAGAACTTTTTCAGGGGAGATAATTGGCAGAAATTTTTTCTAAGAAAATGTAAAGAACATTTTCCTTTTTTGGAAATAAAAAATGAACATTGATCCCAATTTTTCTTTTAAGAATATGAAAGCATGTCAGATAAGTGTTCTTTTCACAATTTTATAAAAAATTCTATCTGTCAATTTTTTTATTGTACGAGAAATTTGAATTTTCCCTATCTAATCTATATAAAATTTACCGACATTAAGACTCAATTATCTCATAATTAAGAACGGTGACCTATGTTTTTTAAAATGAAATTTCAGAGGATATCCATCCAACATCCTGCCTGGGAAAAATTAGGAAAATCTATCTTTTAAAAATATTAGTATTGATCTACCTTAAATGTAATAAGATTTTATGTGTGTCAAATTAAATACGTTTAATGGAGAAAATACTGTTAAAACTTGATATTTGTATTTAAACTATGGATTTTAAAAAACAAAAATATTATATTTCTTTGGTCTTATCAGAATAACTTATAGATATTGTCTGTCCACAAATACAAATTTCATTAAATTCAGACAAAAAATAACTTCAGAACAAAATTTTTAAAATTTGTGGTTTTATATGTAATCAAGGATTTAAATCCTTGATGTAATGTATAAGAAATTTTCCAAGAGGGAAATCATTTATTTCCACTGTATTTTTTTTGTTTATTGCAATATTTGTTTGTGAAAAAAATTAAAAGAATCCATTTTTTGTTAAATTTTTTTTTTTATTTAAAGTAATAACTGTTTTCAGTTTTTCTAAAGCTTACCCAGAATTGACCTTGACAACTTTGGAACGTTTGGTCAAACATTTTGACTTCGAATGAGTGCTTCCTATTTTGGTATTTTTGGTTATGCTTACTTCTTGTTTTAAAATAAGTTTGGTTTTTGGTCTTCCAAATGTTTCGGTTTTAATGCTGCTGATGAGAGGTAACTCCTTGAAATGCGTCGTATACAGCATAGTATAAATTTATGCAAATAAAGTTATACTTATATAAAAAGTTATGCAAATAAAGTTATAAATTTACTATATCTAATATTAGTATCTTGGGATTGTTATTTTATAATCAGGTCGGTTCAAAGTTAGTCGACGTCATAATCCGGCAAGGATTGGGCATATCGATATCAGTATAATTAGCTAATGTTGTCACTTCTTCTATTTGCACCTCCCAAGTCAAGGTTTTGTATCCAGGTTCGTTCCTACAAACCCCTGACATCACACATTCATATTTTGCGGGTCGAACATATCGCCGAGTGGTCTAGGTAGTTCGTCATGACTACTAATGACCACTAGCCTGTTAACGCTGAGGTTGCGAGTTCGAATCTCACCTGTGGCGGGGTGTGTTCGACTCCGATCTTAATTGACAAGGATTGCCAATTTTCCTACCGAAGGTCGGTGGTTCTCTCCGGGTACTCCGGCTTCCTCCACCAATAAAAATTGGCCGCCGCGAAATAGCCAAATGTGCTGAAAACGGCGTAAAACCCCAACTAAACAAACAAACATTTTGATAGATCATTTTCGGTTCTGTATCACATATTAAGAACAATTATCTTGAAATCAAATATCTTACCCAAGGAAGCCATGGGAAAACCGAAAGACGTAAATTCAGAAGCAATAGATAGACAACAAATCGAAAAAGATATGTTAATAGACAGGAAGAGAATGAAAAATTATAAAAGCCATATGATGCTGAGTATGCGTTGAAACAATCTTTATTCTTTGCTGCTCCTAAAATTATCAAACACAGTAAGGACAGTATCTGAAAATAAAAAAAACTTATAATTTAATAATTCTGATAGTTGACAAAAAAAACTACATTTTTATATTCTCCAAATCTATCAATATCATACAGATGCTGATTTTAAAACTGAAAAAAAAATCTTGAACAATCTACATGTATCTCTGCGTGTAGTTTAATTTTTTAAAAGAAATATGTTACCATTGGCGGAAATGTTTAACAGTTAGTATCTATGGCGTATTTCGTTAGTTAATTCAGTAACTCTAATCCCTCATGAACGATAAAACACACATAAACACATATAGTGCAATTCAAATACTTAATGCATAATACTTACTATTAACGCAATGTTGAAAATTCCAAATGCACTTTTAATGTAGGTTACACTAAGATCAAACTTCCATACTGTTACTGTTTGATTCTCTGTCTTTTGATTTTTGGCATTTTCAGAAACTTCTTGTCCAGTTTCATCCATCACTGCAGAATCACAATAAAAAAAGGTAAACTGCAGTGTAGTCTAATCTCTAGTCTTATTTCTTATTTTCTTTAATAAAGAAAAATTTTTATATAAAGCGATTCTAATTGTAAAGTGTGTATCACCATAATAATTGTCAGGCGTGACGAAGGACATTTTAGCGGGGTTCCTAAAGGTATGAATGGACATTTTAGCGGGAACTTTAGTGGACATTTTAGCGGAAGAAAAGTGTTTACCTGTACAGATTTAGCGGAAGTTTTTTTACATGTAACTTTTATTTATTGGTTTTATTTATTTGGCGAAGACTTCATGTCAGTTGCCCAGAACACCAGAATTTTCAGCATTAGTGGCATTAGTAGAGACCACTATGTATGCACTGTTGGATTTAGTCCAATACAGAGCCAATGTTGATATGTAAATATTGTAAATATCTTGCTTTTAGCACTCACTTGATATTATAATATTGCTTGGTTTTTAAACATTAGCTGTATTAAAGTGAAGTTTATCCTACTCAAAATCCTACTTTAGCTCGTCTGGCTTAAGGAACTCTTCCGCTAAAATGTCCACATAATATTTTAAATCCCGCTTAATTGTCATTTAAATCTTCCGCTAAAATGTCTACAAAATTTTCGCTAAAAGGTCCATTTTTTCTGCTAAATTGTCCTATCAATCCGCTAAAATGTCCTGCGCCGGTCGGGTGTAGCACGACATACCGGAAATTAGAACTCACCCATATCAATAAAGGAATTTATTTCATAGCGTTAAATTTCATCCATTTTTATATAATTGGCAATTTACTAACGAATATTATTTAGTTAGATTACATCAAAATATATTTGAGAAACATTTTATTGCGATAACACAATTAAAATTTACTGAAGTTTCGCCGGAAAATATCTCATGTAATAGAATGTCAAGATAAAATCATGTAACTTTTCCATATTACCGTCTTTATTTTCACTGTTACAAAATTATCAATGGAAAACATTTACCATTATACAATTTCCGACGGATTATACTTAACTCGGATAGAATTGTCCCTTACACTTATCCTTCTGAAGTATCTGCTGTCAGTCGGGTTTTAGCGGACGTTCACGAACTATGATTTTCTTTGTTCTATTTCTCTCTGGTTTACGTTATTCCCTTGTACTTTTGAATTATTTGATAACCAATGTAGCCTTTGACACTATTTTTTTCATTAGACTTACATTCATCTTATTATTTTTTCGCTGATATTTTCATCAAAATGTAAACATATACCCAAAGGATCTGGATGGGTCATTGTGTGATCTTGAACTATGGGCTAAAACCGTACGATAACATTTCTACGTACAATATAGGTTTATATATACATGTAGATGGTATAAAAAAAAACAAAGTGCAACGTATATACTTGCATGCATTCAAGGTCAACACAAAAAGATCATTGTCTTTTGGCAGCTATTTAAATAACAACGGATGTAGTTTTTTTTTTGTTTTTTTTTTTTTCGGTTTTTTGGCTTTTACCATACTGGTATCTATCTTTTCTAAATTTTTTATTACGTGGACCGATAAAATTTTCTGGGCCTTGTTACTGTCATGGAATAACTTAATTGATATATGCGTGCAGTTAGTTTGAAATATATAAGTAAAATATAAATATATATATATTCTTTTAAATATTAGAAAAAAGTGTAACATAATACAAAAAAAAACATTTTTCACAGTTTTGAAATTGTTGTGTAAAAACATCCCGCGATCATTTTATTGAGATTTTAATATTTGTCACAAAACAAAACAAAAGTTAAAAATAAAATCCGTGCGTCAAAATTGGTATCATATATTGGTGAATGCGATATATTATATCAAATGCTGAAAACACTAAAAAGACTTCAGTGAAAAAGGCAAGCATGACCTGCTGAACCAGTCACATTGCAAAATAAATTCAGATAAACTTAATTTTTTACGATAAACATTTTTTAATTAAGCTTCGACCGTACATTCTCGGCAAAACTTTGGAAAGACGAAAATTAAACATAAAACATTGTGAACAATACAACCTAACGCGCCTAAATAAGTTAGTCAAAATCCAAGTAAGGTCAACTTTGCCTGGGGGGAGTTGTAACCCTACTTTTAACAGAATTAAATTGAAGAGTTTGGTGAAATTCAATTACAGTAAGATGAAGATATTATGTTTCTTAATTAACATAACCTTGTCTTAGAAGTTTATGTGACAGTAACTTCGTTCTGTCAAGACAGTCAACCTAAAAATCACATGCACGACAGTGATATGAAATAAGCTGGAGACGTTGATATGTTACTACTAAGAAATGGGAAGTTCAAAATTGAAAAGTTAAAATCATCACGTTTGTCATAAAGTTTTGATTTCGATCGCCCATTGTTGTCTATGTATAAGTATAATTCTAGGTGTGAAGCAGAAGTAGATTTGTCTGTTGTCTCTTTAATATCAAGTTAACCGGGGTAGATAAGATGTAGATAGTGGAAAGTGAAATAAAAGAAATGATCTAATGACTTTTGTTTCTCCTGCAGTAGCCCTAGTGTAAACTTAGCTTCATGCGAAAATAAAAACACATCGGCTAAATACGGCGCACAGTTTGTCCCCATAATTATTCCAGTAGTCTGCTAAAATATCTGTCCTGTAGAATCAATAAATATACATATAATGTCGATTAGAAACTACAGCATGCTAACAGCATCAACCATCAATTTTTTCCTATAATACCTCAGAATGTTTAGGAATCAACACCTGATTCGCGCCACACGTAGAGTAGGCTTTATCACAGTAGCTCTTGGGTCCGTCTTAGATTGTTTGAATTAAAGTATAGTGAAAACAGTTTTGATAAGGTGTGGTAGTGTACTTCGCAGACCCAGTGATATATCTTTGTTTGAATGGACACTTTTGAAGTTTGGATATCCAGTAAATGGAGGTTATTATTGTCAATACTTCCCGCAATACCAAAGGAAGATAAAACAAACATTTGAATAAATAATGATCCAGATATCTGTCATTGAAACTATACGACATTGGATATCCAATTCCTTTATCCAAAATTCTTCTGTTCTACATGTACGAAGCGGTATACAGATGTCTTAATTACTAGTTAAGCTGATTACGTGGTAAGTCTTTTCTAGCATACGTATAACTATTATACTTACTGAAAATTATAAAATATGTTTTATTGAATTCCAAAATGGTTTCCAAGTTTTAATGAATACGGAAATTATTATCATAGGCACTTGAATAAGTTTCCTCTTTAATTTGTTTCCGTATATGAAAATCTGATATGCAAACGTACGTTATATTGAGCACATTAAGTCGGAAGAGGAACAAATTTACCGGAAGAGATAAAACTTCCATTAGCCAGTGCTCCATATTTTTTCTTCAAACTTTTCAAGTAATTTCGAAGCTAGGTAATACCGAGTCATTAATTCATATTATTGAACCTCTTCCTTGACCCTCGAACCACAGGGGCCCGACTTCTGGATATTTATTTTTTATATTGTTATTTTTTGTTGAATCTTTCGTTGGTACTTTTAGTAAATATTTACCATAACAACGAAAAGCGTTTATTATCAATATGATATACTATCCACGTCCTTATACTAAAAAATCCCAAGGGGATATAAGCCGCCATCTTGGATTGCCTTTCACGATTAAAATCAATTAAAAATGCTTCCATTTGACTATTTATTTCATATATGCCCTCAATCTCCTCCAAAATGAATGATCTTCAAAATCCAATCATCATTTTTCAGAAAGATACGACACTAAACTCGATAATTTGATTAGCGAAGTCAAAAGTTATCATATTTCGCATACAAAGCAACGTTCCTCGTTACTTCACTATGTCAAAGGTAAGCAACTCCGATTCTCATTGACTTTTATTTAGTAACGTTGCTTTCGACCCGAAATATGCGAACTTTCGACTTCGCTTGTCAAGTTAAAGAGTTGAATGCCTCATCTTGGTAAAATGATGATTGCATTTTGAACATCATTCACTTTGGGGGAGATTGAGGACAAACATGAAATTGTAACATGAAAGTATTTTTAATTGATTTTTAATCGTGGTAAGGGTAGGCAAACCAAGATGGCTGCTTATATCCCTTTAACATGTTTTAGTATAAGGACGTGGATAGTATATAGCACATTGATAATAAACGCAGAATATTCGTTTTTATGGTAAATATCTATTAAAAGTACTCATGAATTAAGACGACAACAAAAAAAATAAAATAAAAATAAATAAATATCCTGAAGTCGGGTCCCTGTGCCTCCAACAAGATCCTTTCAAATATCACTACAGGCGCTCAAATGAGTTAAAATAAGAATCGTGAGAGGAAAATCAACAATTTTTGTATTGAATCAATTAAGGAATATTCAGAACCTAATCCTTACATTTAACTTTCATATAGATATCAACCTAAAGTGGCTAAAATTGAAAGATGATTTAACTTATACACTTTCTACAGGAACAGTAATCACTTTTCCGGGCTTACAAAGTCATTTAGTCATAGTTTTCGTTATCTTCTAAAAAATCAAATCATTTCTCAAACCACCTTGAGTCTATAATCTTTCAGATGAAGAACGCAAGTTAAAGTATATATGTTTCTTTAAAGTTTCGTCTGAATATGTATTTTAAAACATATTTATTAGCCAAGTGCTAAGGAAAATTTTCTTTGTTTGAATCACAAAAAGTTCTGCATTAATGATACAATATGATAAATATTCTAATTATAACAGTTTATGCAACATAATTTTCATTTGAATATGTTAACAGACTTCGGGTAAAAATGTATTTCCAGAGGTTCGATTTATTATTCTGCCTGCAGAGGGTTTATAGAATTACAATATATACACAATTTCGTTTTACATTTGATACAGCATAACAATAAAATAGTTTAGGTCATTGTGTCAGAATTTTGGATCTTCCGAAGTTGTATTTGAATTGTTCCCATCTTGGTCGTACACCGGGCTGCTTCCTGGTGGAGTTCGCTCTACTCCAAGTATTAATAAAAATCTGTTTTCTGTAGGTGGATGTTCTTTTCGCAAGCGTATAAAGTTATACGCGAACTCTCCGACCATAACAAAGCATGTTATCAATCCAAACACCTAAAATAATAAAATTGTATTTATTATATTCTAAAATTGTTATAGTATATGTCGTATATGTATTGTGTGTGTATATACATAATTTTTATAATTGTTCTAAATAGAACAATAATTTTAGCTCACTGATTGTCCTTAGGTGGTCCTCTTTTAAAATTGTATTCGATGACCCCGCCTGTCATCCATTTGTCAAAGCCGAACTTAGTTTAACATAGGACCATATGGGATATTTACTTAAAGATCTTCTTGTCTAAAACCATTCGTCCAATTGGAACAAAACTATGCGGCAGTGGTCCTTAGGTGGTCCACTTTCAGAATTGTATTTAAAGACCCGGTCTATCGTCCAAGTTGGCCGCCAGAGCCGAACATAGTTTAACATAGGATCCTATGGGGAACTAATTTAAAGATCTTTTTGTCTGAAACCACTTGACCAATTGGAACAAAACTTGGCACCAACGGTCCTTATGTAGTTCTCTTTCAGAATTATATCCGATGACCCGGCCCTTCATCCAAGATGGCCACCAGAGCCGAACATAGTTTAACATAGGACCCTATGGTGAATTTAATTAAAGATCTTCTTGTATGAAACCACTTGGCCAATTGGAACAAAACCTGGCTGCAATTGTCCTTAGGTGGTCATTTTTCAGAATTATATCTGATGACTCTGTCTACTATCCAAGATGGCCGCCAGCGCCAACCTTGTTTAACATAGGACCCTATGGGAAATTTACTAAAAGATCTTCTTGTCTGAAACCACTGGGCCAATTGGAACAAAACTTGGCAGCAATGTTGCTTAGGTGATCATCTTTAAGAATTGTATCCTATGACCCAACCCGTCATCCAAGATGGCCACCAGAGCCGAACATAGTTTAAAATAGTGTATGGAAAATTTAATTAAAGATCTTGACCAATTGGAACAAAAACAAGCAGCAATGGTCCTTAGTTGGTGCTCTTTCAGAATTATATCCGATGGTCCTGCCCACCATCCCAAGATGGCTGCCAGAGCGGAACTTCTGGGAAAGTTCACTGAAATGTCTTCTTGTAACCATTGAGCCAATTGGATCTTGACAGCAATGTTCCAGGCTGCCAGTCAAGATGAACATAGTCCAGGTGAGCGATACAGGTTCCAGCTTGTAGCCTCTAGTTCACACTCTAGTGCACAATACGTTTTTGAGTGAAGCGTGAATCACGTTTTATTACAATAAGACATCAAACTGATATAAAAAATGTTTCAAAGTCAAATTCTTCTATTTCAAACGGCACGTTTCATTTGCTCGAAATACAACAATAACCGTCACGTGAAATGACGTCAAAATCCAATGTATTACGTCATACCTACAAATGACGCGAAGACGATAGTTAAAACGAAAAAAAATACGTTGTATGGGATATGATACACTGGAATTTGCTTTAATTATAAAATATCATAAAGATGTAAGTCTAATTTTATTTTATTTGTTTCAAAACCTTTAACGTTTTTCTGTGAAAGTTCTCGCCTTGTTGTTGTTGCCCATAGATGACGCCTAATAGGGTTAGCTTCGATTACATAAATGATTCATATTGTCCTATTAGAATCAAAATAATTCATTTGCTTGGTTAAAAATATAACAAATATAATGCCTACCCATGTTATAAAAAAAAGCACAGAGCATAGCATCAATGAATAAATTTCTTGATTTTAGCATTTAAAATTGCATGCCTTTCAGTGAAATCTTCAGTACTTTTTTACTTTTAATTGTCTTCTAGATAATTATAAAGCTAAAACTCAGTTTTCTTACCCCTGCTGCTGTATATCCTCCGTAGTGTCTTCCGCACACATTTGCAAGAACTGCTATTGATGAGAAAAAGAACAGTATTGCAAAGAATGCACTTACGCATAAATTCTGGAATAAAACAAAATTATGTTGATAGAGGAATGCTTGTCTGTTTAACTCAGCCATAAGAAGAATTTAATATATGTAAACGTCTAAAAAGTTGCAAAACAACATCAAAATAAAACAAATAAAATTTTTAATTATAACAATAATTCAAAATTTTATTTGTTTTATTTTGATATTGTTTTGCAACTTTTTAGACGTTTATTTATTTTTTAGTTTGCATTGTATCGTTAATTTATTATCGGTCCAACATCTAGTAAGTTCGAACGTTGGCTATTACTTTTTATATTTAGGGTAGCTTTATACTGTACACACAGTGGCCATAAATGAGTTCTCACGTGTAAATTTCCCTCTACAATTCATATAAAGCTACTTTATTTCAGAATAATGTCCTGATGTCATTTCTTATCCTATAACTATGAATTGTTTACCGCCAATCTCAGAAATATTTAAAGTTTCTTTAGATAATTTTGATTTTTTTCTGTTTCAGAATTTTTAAAAATCATTATCCAAGGTAGATCATACCATACATGTACCTAATACACTGAGCATATTTTCGGGCATCTTGCAAATTTGTATGTAAATATATATTTTCATGAGCGACTAGTATTTGATATAATGTAAAATTTATATGATCTTATATCTCAAATTTATTCAAATTAAAAAAATTGACAAAAATGCATAAATAGCAAAATTACAAAATTTATTCTAAAAAAGAACATTTTTCAGGGGAGATAATTGGCAAAAATTTTTTCTAAGAAAATGTAAAGAACATTTTCCTTTTTTGGAAATAAAATGAACATTGATCCCAATTTTTCTTTTAAGAATATGAAAGCATGTCAGATAAGTGTTCTTTTCACAATTTTATAAAAAAATTCTATCTGTCAATTTTTTTATTGTACGAGAAATTTGAATTTTCCCTATCTAATCTATATAAAATTTACCGACATTAAGACTCAATTATCTCATAATTAAGAACGGTGACCTATGTTTTTTAAAATGAAATTTCAGAGGATATCCATCCAACATCCTGCCTGGAAAAAATTAGGAAAATCTATCTTTTAAAAATATTAGTATTGATCTACCTTAAATGTAATAAGTTTTTATGTGTGTCAAAATTAAATACGTTTAATGGAGAAAATACTGTTAAAACTTGATATTTGTATTTAAACTATGGATTTTAAAAAACAAAAATATTATATTTCTTTGGTCTTATCAGAATAACTTATAGATATTGTCTGTCCACAAATACAAATTTCATTAAATTCAGACAAAAAATAACTTCAGAACAAAATTTTTAAAATCCTTGATGTAATGTATAAGAAATTTCCCAAGAGGGAAATCATTTATTTCCTCTGTATTTTTTTTTGTTTATTGCAATATTTGTTTGTGAAAAAAATTAAAAGAATACATTTTTTGTTAAATGTTTTTTTTTTTTATTTAAAGTAATAACTGTTTTCAGTTTTTCTAAAGCTTACCAGAATTGACCTTGACAACTTTGGAACGTTTGGTCAAACATTTTGACTTCGAATGAGTGCTTCCTATTTCGGTATTTTTGGTTATGCTTACTTCTTGTTTTAAAATAAGTTTGGTTTTTGGTCTTCCAAATGTTTCGGTTTTAATGCTGCTGATGAGAGGTAACTCCTTGAAATGCGTCGTATACAGCATAGTATAAATTTATGCAATTAAAGTTATACTTATATAAAAAGTTATGCAAATAAAGTTATAAATTTACTATATCTAATATTAGTATCTTGGGATTGTTATTTTATAATCAGGTCGGTTCAAAGTTAGTCGACGTCATAATCCGGCAAGGATTGGGCATATCGATATCAGTATAATTAGCTAATGTTGTCACTTCTTCTATTTGCACCTCCCAAGTCAAGGTTTTGTATCCAGGTTCGTTCCTACAAACCCCTGACATCACACATTCATATTTTGCGGGTCGAACATATCGCCGAGTGGTCTAGGTAGTTCGTCATGACTACTAATGACCACTAGCCTGTTAACGCTGAGGTTGCGAGTTCGAATCTCACCTGTGGCGGGGTGTGTTCGACTCCGATCTTAATTGACAAGGATTGCCAATTTTCCTACCGAAGGTCGGTGGTTCTCTTCGGGTACTCCGGCTTCCTCCACCAATAAAAACTGGCCGCCGCGAAATAGCCAAATGTGCTGAAAACGGCGTAAAACCCCAACTAAACAAACAAACATTTTGATAGATCATTTTCGGTTCTGTATCACATATTAAGAACAATTATCTTGAAATCAAATATCTTACCCAAAGAAGCCATGGGAAAACCGAAAGACGTAAATTCAGAAGCAATAGATAGACAACAAATCGAAAAAGATATGTTAATAGACAGGAAGCGAATGAAAAATTATAAAAGCCATATGATGCTGAGTATGCGTTGAAACAATCTTTATTCTTTGCTGCTCCTAAAATTATCAAACACAGTAAGGACAGTATCTGAAAATAAAAAAACTTATAATTTAATAATTCTGATAGTTGACAAAAAACCTACATTTTTATATTCTCCAAATCTATCAATATCATACAGATGCTGATTTTAAAACTGGAAAAAAAATTCTTGAACAATCTACATGTATCTCTGCGTGTAGTTTAATTTTTTAAAAGAAATATGTTACCATTGGCGGAAATGTTTAACCGTTAGTATCTATGACGTATTTCGTTAGTTAATTCAGTAACTCTAATCCCTCATGAACGATAAAACACACATAAACACATATAGTGCAATTTAAATACTTAATGCATAATACTTACTATTAACGCAATGTTGAAAATTCCAAATGCACTTTTTATGTAGGTTACACTAAGATCAAACTTCCATACTGTTACTGTTTGATTCTCTGTCTTTTGATTTTTGGCATTTTCAGACACTTCTTGTCCAGTTTCATCCATCACTGCAGAATCACAATAAAAAAAGGTAAACTGCAGTGTAGTCTAATCTCTAGTCTTTTTCTTATTTTCTTTAATAAAGAAAATTTTTTATATAAAGCGATTCTAATTGTAAAGTGTGTATCACCATAATAATTGTCGGGCGTGACGAAGGACATTTTAGCGGGGTTCCTAAAGGTATGAATGGACATTTTAGCGGGAACTTTAGTGGACATTTTAGCGGAAGAAAAGTGTTTACCTGTACAGATTTAGCGGAAGTTTTTTTACATGTAACTTTTATTTATTGGTTTTATTTATTTGGCGAAGACTTCATGTCAGTTGCCCAGAACACCAGAATTTTCAGCATTAGTGGCATTAGTAGAGACCACTATGTATGCACTGTTGGATGTAGACCGATACAGAGCCAATGTTGATATGTAAATATTGTAAATGTCTTGCTTTTAGCACTCACTTGATATTATAATATTGCTTGGTTTTTAAACATTAGCTGTATGAAAGTGAAGTTTATCCTACTCAAAAGCCTACTTTAGCTCGTCTGGCTTAAGGAAGAGGTAGAAGTTTAACGACTAAACTCTTCCGCTAAAATGTCCACATAATATTTTAAATCCCGCTTAATTGTCATTTAAATCTTCCGCTAAAATGTCTACAAAATTTTCGCTAAAAGGTCCATTTTTTCTGCTAAATTGTCCTATCAATCCGCTAAAATGTCCTGCGCCGGTCGGGTGTAGCACGACATACCGGGAATTAGAACTCACCCATATCAATAAAGGAATTTATTTCATAGCGTTAAATTTCATCCATTTTTATATAATTGGCAATTTACTAACGAATATTATTTAGTTAGATTAAATCAAAATATATTTGAGAAACATTTTATTGCGATAACACAATTAAAATTTACTGAAGTTTCGCCGGAAAATATCTCATGTAATAGAATGTCAAGATAAAATCATGTAACTTTTCCATATTACCGTCTTTATTTTCACTGTTACAAAATTATCAATGGCAAACATTTACCATTATACAATTTCCGACGGATTATACTTAACTCGGATAGAATTGTCCCTTACACTTATCCTTCTGAAGTATCTGCTGTCAGTCGGGTTTTAGCGGACGTTCACGAACTATGATTTTCTTTGTTCTATTTCTCTCTGGTTTACGTTATTCCCTTGTACTTTTGAATTATTTGATTACCAATGTAGCCTTTGACACTATTTTTTTCATTAGACTTACATTCATCTTATTATTTTTTCGCTGACATTTTCATCAAAATGTAAACATACACCCAAAGGATCTGGATGGGTCATTGTGTGATCTTGAACTATGGGCTAAAACCGTACGATAACATTTCTAAGTACAATATAGGTTTATATATACATGTAGATGGTATAAAAAAACAAAGTGCAACGTATATACTTGCATGCATTCAAGGTCAACACGAAAAGATCATTGTCTTTTGGCAGCTATTTAAATAACAACGGATGTAGTTTTTTTGTTTTTTTTTTTTTTGTTTTTTTTTTTGTTTTTTGGCTTTTACCATATCTATCTTTTCTAAATTCTTTATTACGTGGACCGATAAAATTTTCTGGGCCTTGTTACTGTCATGGAATAACTTAATTGATATATGCGTGCAGTTAGTTTGAAATATATAAGTAAAATATAAATATATATATATTCTTTTAAATATTAGAAAAAAGTGTAACATAATACAAAAAAAACATTTTTCACCGTTTTGAAATTGTTGTGTAAAAACATCCCGCGATCATTTTATTGAGATTTTAATATTTGTCAGAAAACAAAACAAAAGTTAAAAATAAAATCCGTGCGTCAAAATTGGTATCATATATTGGTGAATGCGATATATTATATCAAATGCTGACCCCCCCCCCCCCTAATTCTAGAGTAAAGGAATCACCATGCGTTAAAATTTTATAATAATTTGTTATGTGATACGAGCATCAGCATCATCCAAAATAATAGCAAATTTGGATTACATTAAGTAAAACTATTCCTGTTCCAAATTTGGGATATCAATGCTTATATGCACCTAAAGGTCTCTGGTACGCTGTTGAATTTTTTTTTTTTTTTTTTTTTTTTTTTTTGGTAAAAGATGCACCAAAACTTTAAAATAAATTAGCAGTTATAATACTTAATCTCATGGCAGAATTTTCATGTCTTAAATTGTATCTTATTACGAACAATTACGATTATTTTCGTTGTCTGTGAAATATAATAGATTAACATTTTTAGATTCAAATTCATCTAACGGTATTTTCATGCTTTGGTTCAGATTTGTTTGTTAATTTCTATATTGATAATTTAATTCAACACGCTGTGAAATATACATACTTTATTTATCAATTAACACCTATCAGTAATTAACATATTGTTAACAGGTATAAATTAATTATTTACAAATTATTACCTATCAACACCTATGTATTCATTAAGTAAAGGTATTTGAATTGATTAATTAACTTACCTTATTGTTTATTAACTTGTAAATCGTTACAGGTACTTGTAATTACAATCAATTAATTATTGAAGGGTGTTGTAATTCCCTTTGGCTGAATTTTGTAAATATGTTGTACAGGAAACAAATTATACAGTTCTCAATACAGTTAAAGGTATAAAACAAGAGGAAAACATTGCAACTCCAGAATGTTTAGAACTGTATCATATAAGAAGATCGTTGGTAACGTATAAATAAGTATATGATAAATATGTTCATAAGCATATGATTTTTTTGTGCTCAGAAGATAACTGGTAAGTACCTAAATATAGATATCTCATTTCATTTATCAGCACAATGGGCGACAACCGTAGACTTGTAGAAAAACGCCCCCTTTTGTAAAAATTTGTTTTACAAATAAACAGTTTATATGTTTGTATGTGTGTGTGTGTATTATGTGTTCCATTTTGTTTTTGCTTTACTAATAGATTTTAAAAAAAATTAAAAAGGTGACAATCAAGATGCATTCCCTTTTCATTGATCCAGCCGTACGAACTGAAACTCAACTTTACAATAGGAAAGTCTTCATGAATCCTTATATAAAAGTTAATTATTCTTACCTTTATAAGGTTCACAGTACCATTAAATGTATCACTGGTCATGAACCCAATCGGTAAAACTAAGTACAAATTATCGACCTATTTATTATCATTTTTGTACCACGCTGTGAATCGCTATCTGCTGATTACCTTTGGTCAGCGAAAAATCAACTTACAATAAACTGATACACAATATGATACCTGCAATAATAGTTAACATAAATATTTCAAAAGATTTTTTATAAAGAGATCATTTGTTTCTTGCGAGTAAAATGATTCAAATTAAGCATTTTTCAAAGTTAAACATGAATCAATTAAGTGGTTACGGAAACGTGAAATTGACGAGATATATCAATACTTTTTGGTAACAACTAATACCAAATCATATAAATTGTGAAAACAAGCATAATGTGTCAGTGGCAGACAGCGAGGCAGTTGCCTCAACTAAAAACTGAGGAAAATATTAAAATTGTCAAAGAAAATATCAAGTTTCATTCAGTACTTTAACATGAACCAAAATCTTTGATTGTTTTCAAAACCTTTTCACCGTGACGGTTTTTACAATTTCCCCTAAGTAATGTAAAGTTGTTTAATATCTTTTCTTATTTAAAGTTGTGCTTCCCGCGATAAGTTTCCCTTTTTTTAAACAGGGGCAAGGTCCGGACTCCCTAAAACCATTAATAAAATATTAGAAACAGGTCCCCATGGTAAGGTCATCTTAGCATACCTATGAATATTGCAGTACTTTAACGTTACAAGTATAGATCTAAATAAAATCGTGAAAGTACCGAAACAAGGACTACCAAGGGAATGATAATCTTGGTTCATCCTCAGCTTAAGAACATGTTTGCCTCACCATGTGACTTTAATACTATGCCACAAATTGTAACTAGATGCATTTATCATATACATGTAGTTTATCTTTGCCCAAGGTGAAATCCCCGAAAGCTATGTTAATTTTTTTTCTGATAAACGCTCATATTTGTCTTTGTAATTGTTTTCTACTATTTGTACATTTCTGAGTCTGCTCTCTCTTTTAATTTGTTTGAATAGTCATCACCAGATATATTCATTGTTCACCTCCAAGCTGAAGGACCTTATTTCTTTATATTTAAATTTTATTCGAAAAATATAACAGAGCGTGACATTGAATCGGACGCTGACAATTACACGGACATTTATGACGCGCGAATTGAACGACGTGTATTCATTGTGACACTTTAACGGAAGTGCACGATTGAATGTCAGGATATGAGATGAACATTTCAGTTGTCAGTTTATTATATATAATACTAGTTTTTCAAATCTGAAGTTCATTTACAATTATGATACCGAAAAGCACATGACGAAAAATTAAATAAATGGAATGTAAGTATTCAACACAGACCTATATTTATAAATATAAAGTGTACTATTTGCATATAATGTTATACTACAGAAATTCGCGGATTAAAGGAGTTATGACAGGCTTTTAATCACGACAACAAATGATCCCCTTTGATTTCATATTACTTTTATAAAAATTTCGAAAAATTATGGGTTCATCGTCCTCTTCACAAATTCCTTCTTAGATAAAATATCTGTTGACTCCATTCACATCTTAAAGTCGTATACCGATGTAAACAACACCAACCTGTACATGAAAGTTTATTTAGCTGATAAAACAAAATAATTATGATAATTTAGATACAGATTGTTATTACCAGTAGTAGGCCAGCACCGTACATTGTATCCCTAATCACATGGTATTATTTTATCTTTTCAGAAATATACGACATAGATTTATTTAGCGGACAAGTTTATGAAGTAAATAGTTTACGAGAACATTTGTCGACGATGGTGGGACTATCAAAATCTGGATATTTAGACGTCAAACAACCTTCTAATATAAAGGGAAGAAAGTTGAAGGTAAGAAATTCAATTTGTAGATGAATTTAGAATTATTATTAATTCTATGATACCAATCTTGATACATATATAAGGTGTGCACTCCTCGCCGACTATATAATTTGCTAAAAGGAGATTAATTTCTTGCAAAGGAGAAAAGAACGATGGAGTAACCGTCCTTAAAAAAGATTATTTATTTTAGAATTAATTATGCTAACTTTAACGCAAATGGAAACTGAAAATATCTAAAATGCTTCATCTGAAGCAAGGGCCAACTGTAACCTGAAAGTTATTTAAAATATATGTAGTTTTTAATTATCTATCCGCCTTTTATTAAATGTATCGTGTTTAATTTGACTGCCTGAAGATTATCTGTAGATAAGAAATTGACAGAAGATAAATTCATAAGAAAATGATATTAGACCTAATCAATTTATAAGACAACAGATGTTCTGCTATTAATTATCTTATATTTATTTTAATCGAACACACCTGATAACTTTTTTTGTTTTACGAAGTTGACAGTATGGGGTAGAAATGATACTGCAGAAAAAAATGTACACATATCTACTTATCGTTTGAAACTAACTGACTTCAAACGTTCTCAAAGACACAGTTATGCACTATTAGCAGACAGATAATTGCACGAATAATTACTTTTTGGGGAGAGGGGGGTATTTTTTAATACATTTTGTGTATTTCATAATAAGCGAGAAACAGGGAAAATATTTCAGATTAATAACTTATACAGCCAATTAAACTATTAACAAACTAGTATCTGAATTTGATTTCAATCCAAAGAAAACTTGCAATATATGTTTGATTTTATTTTTTTTGTGACCATTTCAGTTTTACCAATATTTATTTATTCATTTTGTTTTACTGTTTACAGACATGGAAGAAAAAATGGGTTGTTGTGCACAAAATGACTGATTTAGCTGCCGGAACCTTTGCTGCAAAATTTTTATTATACAACGATAGAGAGAGCTCGAAACAGTCTACAAGTGACAAGCAAGCCTTTATTTTTGATCACGTGACAGCAGTGGAGTCGGCCAAATCCAAAACTCACCCACTTGCTTTTCAGATCGTACAAGATGCACCTGCACTGATGTTATCTGGGTTGACAGAAAAAGACACGAATGACTGGATGACATCATTAAAGGAACTGTTTTGGCCAGAAGAAAACGAGCCTAAAGGAGGTGTGTGCTTGTATTTATAATACAACTGTATACAGTTTTGTAGGATTTAAATTAATGTCAGATGAAAGTTTTTGTTTTTTGTGGGTTTTTTAAACTGCTGTTTTGATGATTTGGAATATTCCTTTTAAAATGTTTTTTTTTTTTTTTTTTGTATAACAATCTCAATAGTTTACCGTTGTTTTCCTATCGGTAACATTGTTTGAAAATCTGTTAAAGGCAATAAAATTAATGTTTTTTATCAAAAAAATTATTAAAACCTTGATTTTTTTCTTTTAGCAGAACGCTTCCGAATAACAGTTGAACAGAACGACGACGCCAAGACATTGTCCTTAAATGGAGACTACTGGTTGTCTGTATCACCAGAAATTATTACCATCAAGTCGATTGAAGACAACTCGGTACACGAATGGAACTTGAACTTTATTAAAAGATTTTTTATGGATAAAAATGATGTCAACATTCTCATCATTGAAACAGGATCGTAAGTAATTTCTTTACGTACCTAGTGTCCATTTCAAAAAAGAAAATAGTATTATTTTCTACTGAAAGTGTTATTGTGTCATTTCAATAGGTATGCTGTCATCCAATTTTTCTTTAATGGTAGAATGTAAATGTTTAAAGCGATTATGCACCACCGTATGTCAACGTAAACATCACAAGAAAGAGAACAACCTTAAATGTGAATATATATAAATTTTAAAATGTAACAACAATTGCTTATGAATTATTCCTCTTCTTTTCAGCATTTCCGAATTTGGAGAGGCACATTTCCGATTTAGATCAACTTCAGTACCAGATATATTGGCCGTCATAAAAGAGAATATCAAGTCAGCAATTAAGTTAAGGTCGCAAATAAGAACTACGAATTTTGAATCTAAAGCATGTGCGGTTGTTCAGGTCAATGCAACAGATGCATTACACGAACAAAGCTTTCAAAGTTTATTACATAGAGGCAACGAGTCACAAAAAGACCATATACTATGCGTGTCACCAGTTGAACCTTCGTTACGAGTAAGGCATAACAGTGAAATTAGTGCTAGTTCTAGTACATCAGATGAATATAATTCATTAAATACTTCCGCCTCTCGTGAAAGTGAGACAGAAATAGTCTCGACAGTCAAAGTTAGTAAAGAAGATGGACAGGACATTGAAATCAACATCGATAAGAGTGGGTATAGCCATGTTCAACAGTTTCCAAGTGACTCAAATATTGATAACAAAGTCAGATCCGCTTCTGAATGTGTTGCCTCAGACGAAGAATATACACGATCAACATCGGTTTGTTCCTGTGATTCTGGATTTGCACAACCTGTGACCACTGCCGAATCGAATCGAGGAGAAATGTTCATACGAAAACACAAAGCCAACAATTCATTCGATAGTGGGGTTTCTACATCTTCAATAAAACCAGAAATTTCTGCTTCAGTGAGTGGAATTTTTGTTGTGACTCAAAGCGAATGCCAAGCACCCATAGACACCTTTGTGCCATATTCAAAAGTTAATGAAGGAATGTCAAATAAGGAAAAATCAACAGTAAATAGAAAAATCAGTGACAATGGCAACTATGCACGTATATATTGGGATTTAGAAACCGACAAAGTGACAGAGTCAAAAGATATAGAAACAAAAGAAAATCTCTATGAAGACTTAGACAAATACAGAAAAAACTTGAGTAAGCATCTTGGTTTCGACCCGAAGATAAACCCAACAGAAGTGCCGCCTTCACTTCCGGACAGACCGTCTACGTTGCCTACTAGAAGGAAAATGAGATCCAAAAGTGCGAAAAGAAAAGAAAAGAAAATTACACTACAAGATGTATTTAAAACTGTAACAAGAGGACGAGCAGGTTCGGTGTCATCTACATCTTCAAGTATGTCTGAAGGTGACGAGGATAAATTAAATACAACATCCTTAACCAACAGAAACCAGTGGCCACTTAAAAGGTCAGCAACCTCTGGACTGAATGATTTGTACACGACAGTACCTGACGAAGGTGTATTTTCATCTGGTCGCCCTAGAGCCCGTTCTTACGAGGACAGACCTAGCAGAAAGTTCGATAGTGTTGTATGCGTGTCTAAATGGCCAATGGCCTCAGTTTCTAACAGTAGTGTTAATAATGTGACTGTATATGACCCGATTTATAGTCAAGTAAAGCAGAACAACGAGGGAGAAAACGATGTTACAAATTTTCGCCGATCACTTAGGAGGTCAAACAGTTCAGTTGATGTAAGGGTACGCGAGAAAAATCGTCTTCAGCGGCATGAGTTGGATCTCCTGACCGGAGATGCAACCAGTGATGAAAATTTGTTAAAGCAAAAAGAGATTTTGACACCTGTGTCAATGACGAATGAGGAACAAGATTTTATTGACTTTTCTACGGAAATTCATGTGCCAAAATTAGACAATATAGAGAATGAAAATAGTGAAAATAGTGCTGGAGTGTGGAATCCATTTCCCAAGATAGCAGACTTTACAAGCAAAATGAAACCTGAACTTGAAATATCCGAGAATTTAATAGAATTAGATTCGCCAGATCCATTTGATATATTTCATATTGGTGTTGTTAGTTCCCATCTTGGGTTATCAAATCACGCTTCAGCGCAAGAATCGATTAATATGAAGGACATTAGTTATCTAGATAAGACAATTAATAACCATAATGAAGAAATATATATGGACATGAGAAACCAGACAATAAACCATGAACAAACTGTAGAGTATGTTCTTCCCACAGAAGTGATGCGGACTTGTTATTAAATATAGTGCTATATTTCTCAATTAAACCCAAAGTGCTTTCTGATGTAAATAGCTGAGATTAATACATAAAATATAAAGATAAATTTCTAGTTTGTTATTTTTTCTGTCAAAAATGCCAACAGCAGGTGTATGCCTAAGTTGGTGGTGACGTAAGTAGAAGTTAAAGGTTACCGTTCAGTTGTGTTGGTATTGGTAATTAATTCATTTTTGCGATGATGCTGTCAACTCCAGAAAACCCGATAATGAAGGGTCAGGTTATTGAAAAGATAACCCTCTACAACTCACCTGTGTATTGGTGCTGAAAGAATAGTAAATCTTTGCCTTTGTTCTCAAAGTTAGCCTTGCACGGAATGGTAAGCCAACTTTTGAATGCAAAAACATTAGCCAGGGTTGTATTTTTATTTAAAAGTTAGATCTTTAGGGTATTGAAAGGTTGACCTACTTGTTGGTATTGGAACTGAAAGGATACCCCAACTGATTTCAAAACAGAAAAGTATACTTATATATATTATGGACCGAAATATTCGGCGTTGCATAAAGCATTTTATTGCTACTGAAAGATTGGCAACTATAGTGTTTGAATTGATTTATGTGTGTTGAAAGTTGTAAGATAGATAAGATAGTCAGTTGTTGTTGGTTCTGAAAGGTTCGGTATGGTTTATTGGAGGTTTTACACCACTTTCAGAGCTATTGGCTATATCTTTGTTCTCAGTATTTATTGATGGATGAAACCGGAGTACCTGGAGACAATTACCGGCTTACTGCAGGAAAACTGGCAATCCGGCTCTGAAAGGCTTCCATACTTCTTAATTGCTACTGAAAATCCACCATACTTTTGTACTGGTACCAAAAAAAGGCTCACACACTTTTGATTTTTACTGATAGGTTCGTAAAGTTATGTAACTGGCACTGATAAACTATAAATTCTTTGGAATACAGTTTGCATTTGTGGATTAACCTTCATCGACTTTGGGTACACTCATGGATAAAAGCTGAAAAATCAAAAAATCATCAAAACACTGGGAAAATAAAACGGTTTTAAACAGGTTATCTGAAATCTAGGTTTTATCGTAGAATAGCGTGAAATGAAAAAAAACTAAGGAGTATATCCTTCGGTCTTGAGCACTACACATGAATTGTAATTCAACCAAATTACGCATGTCTTGTGTACCAAATTGGTATCATATTTCTCGTTTCGCTGCTGAAAGGTTAGCTTATTTGTATTAGTGCTTAAAGATAAGAAGCATCTGTGCTGAAAGACCGATCTAATTCTGTTGGCACTGGCAAGGTAGTTCACTTTTGTATTGGTGATTGAAGATTAATTATTATTAACCAGTTATGTAAAATATGTTTAAAATTGCCCATTTAATACTAGATGACCAGAGCTAATAAAGATCAATAGCTGGACCAATACGGAAAAACAGGCTACATACGGAAATACAGTCTCAATACGGAAAAAAGGCTCAATAAGGAAAAACAGGCCCAATACGGGCCGGCTCAGTATGGATATTCTACTCCGGTAGTCAACAAAATAATCTTGTAGTTTTGTGTTATTTGGAAATAGTAAATGCATCAAAGTTCCAGGCAAAGATTTACTTAACAACGATGCAACAAAACAGCAAAATACAGCTGATCGAGACAAAATGCAACTGTACGAGGACATAATACAGGCTTTATATAAAAATACCCATTTTATGACACCTTTATTAACTAATGACTTAAAAATGCAGTACTTTTATTAATCAATGACTTAAAATACATTATAAATTGTCTATTTAATACAATCCCATGTGTCTGAAACGGGTCATTAATACAGGTTTTATACAAAAAAAAACCGGAACTATTCATTAATACAGAAAATCCTGTATTAGACTTGTATTAATGACCAGTTCTGGTTTTGTATTAACTGGACAGTTTTTACAGTATTTCAACACATTAGTAATAAAGCACCAATATGAAACAACCCATGCTATAACCCTATATTATTAAATAATATGTTTAAATCAGCCCTAATATGCTAAAAGCGGCATGACCAATATGGATTTGAAAAGATCTGCTCATATTAACGATACCTTCAATATGGCTGTTCGGCCCGGTTAATAAGTTTTCCCGTATTGCCCCATTTCACGGAAAGTTGTATTGTCCAGTTATGGATCCACTTCCGGGTGTCCCAGTTAATAAGTTTAAAAAGCACGGCTAATACAGAATTCCATACGGACCAGTTGTATCTACTTCCTGTCATATGGACTGGCCCTATGGACAAGCTGTACGGACTGTTTGGATTATTTAATAAAAGTGTTACGAATTTGCTGAATCTGTATTGGCCCTGTATTGATTCTCGATCAGCTGTATTGGCCCTCGACCCTACGGGCCTATACAGAATCAGCAATTTAGTAACATTATAGTATTAGAAGATAAAGCCTTACGTCGCATATTTACAAGTTTCAACAGAAATATATCTTTTAAAAAGTTTGCGAAAAGGAGTTGATATAAGATTAATTATTGCGCGACTTTATAGTTGGGATATGACTGAAATTTTAATTTATTATTTCTCCCTTTTTAGTTAAAAAGAAAACTTCAATAAACAGTTTTTGCTACATACATGTACTTTGAACATTTGGGAATTAGAGTAAATCGAGAATACTGCCAAACATTATCAGAACAGAACATCCTAACGTTTTTTCCCGTAATTTCTATTAAAATGTAATCGTGAAACGTCTGTTAGGAGCATGACAGTTGAACTAAAAAGTGTTTCATAGCTAATTAACCCGGTCTAATTAATTCGGTTTCTTAAGTTCATTATGCATCAATTTTTTTTAAATCTTTAGAATGACGTAATTTAAGTTCGTTTTAGGTCAAATCAGTTATCAATATACGATGACTAGCAAGTACATCTGGCTAAAATTAAACAATCCATATAAATTATCTCATGTAATCTTGCCCTTGTTACCGTTTGTACCATGGAGAGTTGAATGGGAATATAGATGAGATCCAAAGTACATGATTATATAATGTCAGTTGCATAACATCCAAGCATGAATTAAAAGTGATCTTAAACAAAATTGGGGCTTGGTTTAATTTTTTGTAAATGCATTTAAATGTAAGAAAGTAGTAATAACGCGAGCTATTATGGATCATAATACAAAAACATAAACATTGCTTTCATCGCTGTTATATCACATTGAAGTCACTATGACATCTTCATTGATGAACCTGTTTAGCTCACATCCTACAGTAATATATAAGAATGTCCTAGAGTCGACAGTTTAGGTTGTACATGCCATTTGCATGATTTGCCAATAACTCTTCATTTTGACATTTGCACTGAGGAGTGTTTCAGTATATATGAGTATTTTAAATTTTTTCATCCGTTTGCTCGACCCCCCCCCCCCCCCAAACAAACAGACAAAAATACAAAAAGCTGCAGAGCTGCTGTGCAAATGATGAACTTTTTGGTGAAGACCTCATTAGTTTGATCCCTGGTTGGCCTTTCTATAAAATTTTTCCAAAAGGACTATCGTTGAAAAATAAAAGATAATCAATTTCATCCGCTCCGGCCTAGTTTTATGATCTGTTAAGTAGGTTTTGTAGTCCTAATAGTTGTCATGTAATTTGAAATCATTCAAGAAATTGGAGGCTCTGAGTAGCCTGTATTGCTCAATTGGTCAATCAGTAGAATGTAGTACATTGTAATGGAATTCAAAAGTAAACCTAGAAAAAAAAGATAATCTTAAGTATAAATCTAAATGAAAAAGACCTTAGCTGCTATGTTGAAATGAAATAATTTTTAAAAAAATCAGTGTCCTGGAGACAAAACTCCATTAGATCGATCATGACAAACGAAAACAGATCATCTAAAGTGGCGTGGAACGATCAGTTACCGCCAAATCTCGCCTCAGATTTATAGCACGTTTGTTTTAATAAAGATCTTTTAAGTGGTTTAAGTGAAAAATACATGTATAAATGATACTCCAACACGTCTTTGGCTGATATTTCCAAAACAATTGCTCTATCTTTTCCGTTGCTGGTTCGATCCCCGGCCTTGTCAAACCAAAGACATTACACTTGGTATTTGCTGCTTCTCTGCCAAGCGCACGGCATCTAGGAGTAAGAGCAAAGGACTTGTAATCTCGGAGTCAGTAAAATGTGTCCGAGTTGGGTGATATGTCTTCCTGTGGACAGTTACCTCGTGAGCTAGCACGTTAAAAATTCGGCTCAGCGTGTCGGTCTTGTACAAAGCAAAGATCTTATGGCTGCCACTGGACGTTAAACAATAATTCATCCACCAATCCATCATGTATTTGTGTGTATATGCCTGACCTTTCGTGATTTTCCTTGCATTAATAAAGATAAAACTAAGAAATTCAGTGCGAGTGCATTGGAAGTAAAATTCAACCCAAAACCAATTCCATTAACACGATCAATGAATGTTTATAATTGTGAGTTTTGGCTCCAATATTTTTTGGTAATGGTATATGTAGCTCTGCACCTTTATTTTGAATCTAAAGCATGTGCGGTTGTTCAGGTCAATGCAACAGATGCATTACACGAACAAAGCTTTCAAAGTTTATTACATAGAGGCAACGAGTCACAAAAAGACCATATACTATGCGTGTCACCAGTTGAACCTTCGTTACGAGTAAGGCATAACAGTGAAATTAGTGCTAGTTCTAGTACATCAGATGAATATAATTCATTAAATACTTCCGCCTCTCGTGAAAGTGAGACAGAAATAGTCTCGACAGTCAAAGTTAGTAAAGAAGATGGACAGGACATTGAAATCAACATCGATAAGAGTGGGTATAGCCATGTTCAACAGTTTCCAAGTGACTCAAATATTGATAACAAAGTCAGATCCGCTTCTGAATGTGTTGCCTCAGACGAAGAATATACACGATCAACATCGGTTTGTTCCTGTGATTCTGGATTTGCACAACCTGTGACCACTGCCGAATCGAATCGAGGAGAAATGTTCATACGAAAACACAAAGCCAACAATTCATTCGATAGTGGGGTTTCTACATCTTCAATAAAACCAGAAATTTCTGCTTCAGTGAGTGGAATTTTTGTTGTGACTCAAAGCGAATGCCAAGCACCCATAGACACCTTTGTGCCATATTCAAAAGTTAATGAAGGAATGTCAAATAAGGAAAAATCAACAGTAAATAGAAAAATCAGTGACAATGGCAACTATGCACGTATATATTGGGATTTTAAAAAAATCAGTGTACAAAACAAACAATTTAGCACTGCTCACTTAGGGTTTTTTTTCTTGTTAAGGGTGGTCACTTTTGAGATTTTTAAATTTTGGTCAGATTATGCGAAACTCCTCAGGGTTAGTCCATTTATAGTATGGGATATTTTTTTACCAGCAACCCCTTATTTTCGTTTTATTTATTTATTCTACATATCTTAAAGATCTAAATGAGAAATTTTTATATACAACTTTAAAGTTCATCACATTTCCCTTTCAAACCAAAGGAAAAATCTAGAGAGACTCGTTTTTCCGCCAAATTTTTAACACCTTATATCTCAGAAACGACTTCAGCAACGTATAGTTTTCTTTTTCTTATTTTGTTATTGATTTCAACCTCTATCTAAATATAAAAGTATTTTAAAATCTATATATTAAAACTCTCACCAGTTTCCATATCCTTAATATGCTTTTTGCTCAAGTTCATTCCTTGGGCAAAATAATCTTCACCCGTTTTTAATATTATCATTGTGATGGAAATGACAGAAGAGCTATAACATAGCATGTCATCGCTCTCCCACTATATGAATTCTTTGTAAATTTAACATTTGTATTATTTGCCAGTACAACTGCGTTGTTAAGAGGTTTCTGCCAGCTGAAGACCATTTAAGGAAGTTGGGCATCAACTTGACATGTTGAAGGAGACTTTTCTGTAATTGTATACTGAGAGAACTGATGTAAAATTGTTTAACAGACAATGAACAAACAGTGGTGACAAAAGATAACCTGGCCCTTTTGTCTTGAATTTGGCCCAGTGAGATGAAATAATCAAAATATTTTCAGTAGGAATTATGATAAACAACTGCAACTCATGTAATGAATGGTTTATTTTTATAAATACAAACACTATAAAATTTCAACAATAACAATGAGACCTTAACAGCAGAAAATTGGTATCATTTCTCAATACATGTATATTTTCATAAATTTAGTAACTTTAAGGTAGCTTACCTTTAACCCTTTTTTACCTAATACAATGTATGTTTTTAATTGGATTTAAAAATTCCATCTCTGACTAAAGGAAGACAAAAAGTAACAGTATATGAATTTATATCAAAACAACAACAAAAAATTACAGCAGACATGTATACATATTTTATCAATAATAATAACATTAATAATCAAGGTAATCAACATTGTTGAAATATAATAATTCAGGATAAGGTTACTGATGATATGGTGTGACAACATACAGATTTTGAAAATAATTTTTTAATATGGTGAATTTATTTATTTTGGGTTATCAATTTTTGTGGTTTTAGGAAATTTACTGTTTTGAGAATAATGAAAAAGTTTATGGTTTTCTAATTTTCAATGTAAAAAAACATTATAAAATATGAATTTGGTGTTGAAGAGTTAAATTTGTGGTTTCACTGTACTTGTGAAATCCCAGAAAACAGGTACCCACTGAAATATAATTAATCCACTGTAAAGTATATGTACCAGTAAAAAAGAATTTGTCAGAAGCTTAGGCAAATTAGACCGAATTACACAACAGATAAATTTTAATTTATAAATGAATTTTCCCAGACCTAGAGTCAATTGTAGAAATTATGTCATTGAACACTGATACCATAATATATCTGCAGTTTACAAAGCATAAAATTGTATCTTCTGCCGTTGTCCAATCAGGTCCAACATGTACCAAATAAAATCTGAAACATCACATGAGGTCAGTGTTTTTCTCGTTTTTCAAGCTTCCTCAACGATTGAAAACTATTCAACACACTGACGTCAACTGTGCTGAAAGTGGTGAAAAATCCCAATAAACCAAACTGAAACACCATATTGTCATTTTTTACCTTTATTTTCTCTAAAGTGATGATCAAAGCTAAATAATAGAAATACAGTATAGAAGACTCCCATAAACTGAACAACAAACAACACAAAACTGATAAAGAAATGAAACATCATGAAAATCTATGCAAGATGATATTTAGTATATTAAGCAAAGGTTCAACAATATCACAGCAAACCATACTAGCATTTACCATACAACTAAACCATGTATTACTATAATAGTATGGTGTGTGCTATTTAATCCAACCAAAAATAAATATCTCAAGGTCAAGGGTCTGTGGTAATTTCATGCCTTTAAATGCAGCAATAAATAGTCATCATGATTTTTATCTTATCAAATTTGTTTAAAAAAACCTAAATGATTACTTAACTCCTGTTGATTTATGTCACATAACATTCTATTATTGTTTTACATGATATGTTTTAGAAATAACTTGGCAAACAATTTCAATAAAATACCTATAAATAGTATTGCTTTTGGAACATAGTATATCTGTCATGTGAAATTAAACTATCAACACATGATGGATATTTTTTCCCTATTTTTGTCATACATTAAGATATTAACGCTTCAGGGGTAAGGTAACCCTTTTTCCTGAAAAATGCTTAAATTTTTTCATAAAATTATGAAATATCCTGCATCTCACCCTTTCCTCTTTCAGAATGATAACATATTTGCTTAGTTTAAACAGCATCAGTTATATTTAAAGAGGCAATGAATAATTATACCGGTAGTAAAACTAATCTTTGAATAGCTTAAATACCAAAAATCTGCAATGATCGCCTAACAATACACTGATTTACAAATGTGTATGGCACATGAGAATTATTGGTGTTGGTTGGGCAAACATTTTTAAATTTTTATTATTATACCAAATCTCTACTGTAATGCATTTCAATAAAATTAAAACAAAATATGTATGACCATTTCATATTAAAATCTTTTAGGATATAGATATCAATAAACTCAATACAACAAAATATACTGTAGTATTCAATTATACTTTGTAATGTGTAACGTGCTTTTTGAAAATTTAATATTAAATGAAATAACCCAGGGCCAAGCCAAAAGGATATGTTTTAGCGGCCCAAAAACAGTACTTGTATTTTATTGATGCAAGAGGTGCAACCCACATATGTTTTTGAAAAGTGTTTCTCAAAAAGATCCTTTCTCTACACATTTCGTAGATTTTAAGAAATCATTTGATTCAGTTATTCATGATGCACTGATGTTGAAGTTGCGCAAAATTGGTATTGCAGGATATTTTTGTAAAGTTCTTTAAAATATGTATCTTGGCAACTTTTTAAGAGTTAGAACATGTAATAAATTTACAAACAAATTTAAAGCTGATATCAGATAATTTAAGTCCTAATCTTTTTAATATATTTGTTAATGATTTCCCATGTGTTTTTGATGAAAATTTTGATCCAGCTATGAGTTATAGAAATTCTAACTGTTTATTTATTGTACGCTGACTATGTTGTACTATTTTCTACAACTGAAGCTGGCTTGAATAAATATTTACAAAAGCTTGAGGAGTATTGTCAAGACTGTTGAATTCATGTTAACATTAAGAAAACAAAAATTATTTTAACAAAGGTGGTAAAATCATTAATTGTAAATTTTCATTTAATGGTGAAACAATTGAGAATGTTAGAAATTACAAATATTTATAAAATGGTATTGTTATTTCTGCAGTTTTTCGTCAGCCATGCATGATTTATATCAAAGAGGTTTAAAGGCTTACTTTAAGTTAAATAGTGCTTTTGGGAATAACATTTGTAAAATTGATAGTTATTTGCACATATTTGATCATACCATTACACCTATATTGGCATATGGTTCAGAAGTATGGGGTACATGTATTTTTAATCACAAAAAGGATAACACAGATAAATTTGATACTGAGAAGAAATTCACAGGGTTTGATTGTGAAAACTTATGTATGAAGTTTTATAAGTACATTCCTGGTGTGCATAAAAAGGCATGCAATTTGGCTGTTAAGGAAGAGATAGGTCGTACCCCCACTACACATTGAGATTATTTGTTCTGTTTAGAAATTTTTACAAAAGGTAACAGACTTAGAGAATGGACATATATTACAGGATGCACCATGAAATACATGAGTACAATAGGTCATCTTCGTACTCTTTCATTTTATATATGTTAAAATCTTTAGATATTAATGTTCTCAGTTTAATAATGCTACTGTTAGAAATATTTTGATAAGCAGGTACTGAGTATATGTGTTATTGATAAAAATAATATAAATGACAATGCAAACATCAAGCATGGGAAATTACAAACCTATTTTAAGTTCAAAATGATTTTTAAGAGGGAACCATATTTATGCCAAGTTCAGTTTCCAATATCGTAAATGTATGACTCGATTTAGAATTAGAGAGATCATTATAAGAAATTTGAAAAAGAAAAAAGCTTTGACTTTTTTGTGCTGAAGGTAAACTTGAAGATGACTTTCATTTTTTGATTAAATGTCCTATTTATGAAAGGGAAAGAAAAGTGCTTTTAGAACAAGCGGGTAACGAGACCAAAACTTTTTTCTTTCTTTCAAAATCTGATCAGTTTCTTTGCCTGATGTCTTGCAAATCAGAAAATGTTAATATGTCAATGTCAAAATATTTATACACTTTTTTGAAATAAGGAGAAACTTTCGTTCCAATGACTAATATGTATATAGTGTTGCCTTTCTCTTCTATTTAGAACGCCTTTTATTGATTTGTTATTTATTTATTGTTCCTTTTGATTATTGTAATGTTATATGCCTGGAAATGGGCCTAGAATTGGTATTTAATGAAGTAAATAGTATCTGTCTTTTACCTTATTTATATCTCTTACCAATATAATCTCAAATAACAAGACCAGAAAAATATTTAAACTGCTACTATAATTGCAATTCTATTTTATACTTTTCCTAAATAATATCTGGTTGTAACTGGAAGGATGTTCACAAAATTACATATCAGAAAAAAACCTCTTATCTTTTATGTCAAAATCAACTGAAAAATTGTTGCATAAAAATTTTAAAATTTTCAACCTCAATCTAATTACAATTATTTTCGTTCGGTTGTTTATATGTTGCGCGTGGGAGATCTAACTACAGCTGCTTGAGGGTCATGTCTAGGGTCAAATTTGCTGTAGCCAATCAGCGATGTGGCTATAAAATCTTAGGGTATTGGACTGGCATAAAAGTTATTGTAGCGTCTAAAGTAATTCCGAATATAAAATAAAAAATATGCGATTTATATTTCATAATCTGAATAGGTTAAAAATTATTGTTTTTAAGTCTACCAACGACTATCAATGGCATCAGGTGCCTAATTAACACTGAGAAAAATATGTATGAGAACAAACAGTTGTGTATTGTGTGGATTCTCTTTCATAAACATTGAAATTTTGGCAACCGGAGAGCAGGTAGAATAAAAACTCTTCAACCCCGGCAGGTTAATTGTAAAAGACTTTCTAGACGCTGATTGGTGGGTCAAAGTTCAGCAAATTTGAAAGTAAGATATGACCCTCAGGCGGCTGTAGTTAGATCTCCCACGTGCAACATATATAAACAACCAAACAAAAATAAGGAGCAAGTGCGGAGAACTAATTTTAATTAGATTGTTTCAACCTACACATAACTATGAATGTTAATTTGGGTGATCCAAAATATTAATTATTTACAGCATCTTACTAAATCTATGTAATGACACTTACATTCTTAAGACAGAACTTAATGTTGGAATGTAATTAAAACTAATGAAATATTTCTTGCTTAATTAATGGGCCTCTATTGTGCTAATCATAATTATTGGAATAAGAAAAAAAATATATACCAAGAAAATCATTTCAACAGTAAAATGCTATTTCGTTTTAAGTCAGAGTAAAAAATTATTTATTCTAAACATGAACTATAAATAGACTACATCAAGAAGGTGTGTTTGAACTGCCACAACAACCACTTTTCTGTTTGGATGGGCCTGTTTGATGTCTGAGATTCAGCGTACTCGTCCTTGGTGAATATACATCCTCTTTTGGAAGATTTCTGGCTGTAAAACAATTGATTTTGTCAATATCTACATATTTTTCTAATGATTCAGAAAGAATAACATTTTAATACTATAGTAATACCTCTCTATATTGAAACAAAAATACTGTTGATTTACTGCTTAATGTGTGCAACTCTTCATTAAACAACACCTTTAATTTACTCATACACTACCCATATTCAGGAATTAATGTGTTGTTTTGTTACTTGATGTCTATTTTAGGTAATTTGATATCAAGATTAGTTATATAATTTATATGCTTACAGTAAGGGGATCTCAGACAACACTTGAGGAAAAACAGATATGGGAGAGAAGATATAAAGAAAGCAGAAAAACACACATATATAAATAAACAAACATCACGAGCTTACAACATGGTCTTCCATTAGTGGAAAACCACACCACTTTCATTTATGCATGCAAATGCTTACAAACAGTAGTTGATCATCTTCAAAAAGACACATATACTTTCTTATAGCTACATATACTGCAGCAGCACTACAGAAATAAAAAATAATTTTGCTTCTTTGATTTCCAGAAACCTGTATGAAAAATATTCTGTGATACATACTTTGATGAACAAGATTTATTCTTATAAATACTTGACATCATAAAAACACTTCAACATTACTGCTTGCTAAAGTATAAATAATTATTCACATTTTGAAAAACTAAAACTTATTTTATCTGCTAACGATCTTATGCGGTTTGTTGCTCCATTTATAAAAAAAGTCCATAGTACTGAGGAAAGTGGACTCTACAGCTGCATAATATGTGTATTTGTTTCCACATATTTTTATGTATTTCTGTTCTACTTTTAATTTCAGTTTCAGTTCACGATGTAGTGCTAGTGGTATGTTTGTCAGGAATGATGTAAGATGTTTTCAGGAAATGAGACGTAAAACTATCTATAGTTTGTATAAACGTTTGCAACAGTCTGATAATCAGCTTGTTCTTACTATTCTTGGTAGTGATTTATGGTATAGTTCGTCTTTACTTAGAAAATGGTATACTGAAATTTATGTGAACTTTGACTGACATGTTATTAAATTTGAATTTCTAATTATATTTATTGGTATTTTAATTCTTCATTTTTCATCTTGTATATTTAAAATTTTCATTATATTTGTATATAACTATGGACTATTTATGTCTGAAATAAATGATTATTATTATTATTATTATTATTATTAATTTATGTTATTTTAATTTTTACATAATGCTGTCAACCATTCGGGGTATAAATTTGCATTTCAAATAAAGATATATTTAAAATATTGGTATTTAATGTATGTCTTACATACTTTGATAACTAACTGATTTCTTGATGAAAAAAGCCAAACTTTATAACTATTCCCTACATTTCAAATAACTATTATGTATGTCCTAAAGTGCATTGCACGGAATTTAGTCTCTCGCATTTTTTATACTGAGAGCCACCTATAGCAATATACTTTCGGAAAAATCTGATAAATGTGTTGTCCAAAACTACCGGTACTGTTTACCCACCTGTGTTTTATCCTATACCAACCCAATTTTGTGGTAGAAAGTATAAAATTTAACTTTAATAGTCTTCAGTTGGAACCATCCACTATTCAAAAGGGTACAAAGGTATATACAGGTACATATAACTATGGACGGCTAAGTTCACAAATTTCTATAATAAGAATTATCATTTTGTTTTTATTAATTTTTCTTTCATTATCCAGTGTAAACTGCTATATTCTACAAAAAATCGAGGAGTTAAATGTGCCGTTTATAAAATAACAACAAAACTTTCTCAATTGGAAATTCACTAGTAAATGACCGGTGTATGCATCAGCGAATACACATTTTCACACTATATGCACGTTGTTGTTTTTTCATCAAAATGCATAATGACAATACTTCATAAATTAAGACTATTATATAACTGGGCAACCTTTTATTTTTTTTTCCAAGATAGTAATCTAGGATCCTGGAATATTTTATGTTTATCATATTGTGCAATTTTTTTAATTTAAAGTACATTCATTCTTTAATTATTATTTTATTAGTTATGGAAGAAATGTTGCAATATATATTTTTCTTACAGCATTAGTATAATTATTCTACCCTGTAGTCCAACCAAATACAATGGTAATTGAAAGCATAGTTAAAATACAATTAAAAATAAAAGATGGGATTGGGCATAAAGCCAAAAAAATATGTCTGTTTAAGGTTATATCATCCAAAAAAAATAGGGTAGGTAGGTCGGTATTTTCATTTTATTTTTTTTTTCAAGTTTTGCAGTCCGTCATGACATGGTCCAAGTTTACTCATATTTTTAATGACTGGATTATGTCCCTTGGTTATTGGTGGGAAAAAATGGCGGCAAAGCTTTTATTTCATCACACAAGTCACAAGTTTCATTTAAACGGCTGTCTTATTCGCGATTGTGAACATTGGGATGTATCAGGCAATGGATTAAATTTATTGGCAAGTCTCTCTTCGCTTTTGACACAAGTTCAGTTTATTTTTCCCTTTACGACAGAAATAAAATGGCTTAGGGTCGGCGCTCAAATTAGGATCGGTCGGGTAACTGTAAACAGACATTTTTTGTTGTTGGCATAAGCGACTTCTACATGCTTATGTTTGCTTTAATTTAGATTCATCAAACTATTTTGTAATACTAATTCAGAATTTAAAAGAACAAAATAATTCGATCTCTATTCCCATTCATGAACACCTGTTATACACATCTTTAATAACTCTATTACAATATAATGGACATTTTAGCGGTAACTTTAGTGGACAATTAATGGAAGAAAAATTTCAATGGACATTTCGCAGAACATTTTTACAGGTAACTTTTATTATTTTTTTTTTTTACATACAATGTATAGTCAGCAAAAATATTATCAACAGTGAAAAGAGTTATGACCATTTTCCAAAGACCCTCTAATATTATTTGACGTGCTGTAACCAAACGATCTGAAAGGTGTCGCAAAAGCTGTGCATAAAAAAGAAGAAAGACATATCCTCCTTTGCCTAAGTCACAGATGCTCCCAAAAATGAACTTCCATAGTAACAAAATTTGAATATTTTTCATATCTGAATGACCCAGACCATGATTAAACTCTCCCGCTAAAATGTCCACATAATATTTTAAATTCCGCTAACTTGTCCCTTAAATGTATACAAAATGTCCACTGAAAGGTCAATTTTGTCCCGCTAAAATGTCCTGCGCAAGTTATAATTGTGCTATACTGTCCAATCATCATGTAAAGATTTATAAACACAGGCCAAACTTCGACTTATCTAAAAATATGTAAACATGTACTCATGAAATAAAATGAAAATTGACTCATGAACGGCTTGAGATAAATCGATTTTGAAAATTTACCAACAAACTGCTTGAGATAAATCAAATTCACTGAACTTTTTTACCTACAGTACAATGAATTATTTAGAAGGTTACTAAAGGTCATAAAATTTTGTCCTATGTTTAGAAATTTATAAAGTTAGGAAAAAAACTTAATTAGGAAAGCCTACTCTTCATATTGAAAATGTAGTTGCCGGTAATCTCTGTTTTCAGAAATTTGTTTTTATAATTTTTCACATAAAGCCTTCTTTTTTAAAGAACAATTGGAGAGAAAAAATTTCAGTTAAAAAAAGACACACAGTAGTCAGTACTTACTATGGATTCTAATTTTAAATTTTTTTCCTTGTATATAACTTACAATTGCACAACTAATTTTCCTTACCTATTTTCATAAAAAGTTCAGGAACATTAACAGCAGTAAGAGCACTGGTTTCTATAAATATTGCATTAATTTGGCTAGCATACTCCTCTGCATCTGAAAAAATTCAACGATTAATAGTTGTTATTTTTCTATGGTTTAATGGTCTCTGCTGGTAAGTGTACATAATGGGATTAAAGTATGGGTTAAATATAATTCATTAACTTTTCTCAGACCAAGCAGTCAATGCATCAACAATCTCCTCTTCGTTTTAAATAAATGTTGCAGAAAAGTATTACCTTTCCTATTTAAGTCTTCAATCACTAATTATAGAAGTGTTTTTTATATATCCAGAGGCGTTTGCCAAATTTTACCATTAGTATACATGTAGCTGTGTATGTACCTATTTAACACAAAAGCACCTCCTTTTGCATTTCAATTCTAACCTTTTTTACTGACTTCCCTCAGATCTTCCAAATCACATTTATTTCCTGCTATGGCCAGAACTATATTGTGAGATGCATTTTTCTTCAGTTCATTTACCCAGTCTTTAACTGTTCTAAAACTTGTCTGAAAGATAAAGTGATTATATACTATGAAAATGTCATTTTTGTTTGAAATATCTTCACTTAATAGAGTGACTATAAAGCAGCCTATTTTTCTCCCCCGCCCAAAAATGTTACATATATTCAACTTAATTATCATTTTCAAACTTTACACATAACCGTACTACACAGTAAATGACTAGTGTGTGCAGTGCACAAGTTATTTACAGCTGTAGTTCGGTCACAACATTGTAAAGAATCTAGCATTTCAGCAGAAATAAATTGAAATAAAACAAACTATGTCTTTTGATATCTCTCCACGGCAATTGTTACGGGGCGCCGAATGGGACTTGAACTTTTTGTAATCAAAATCAATTTTGTGGAAACAAAATTCAATTCTGTCATAACAAAATCATTTTTGTCTTACAAAACTATGTGATACAGACTTGTTTTATGAGAACTTAAATTTTGTAATGACAAAATTCATTTTTGTAGACAAAATTCATTTTTGTAGACAAAATTCATTTTTGTCATGACAAAATTCATTTTTGTAGACAAAATTCATTTTTGTCATGACAAAATTCAATTTTGTCAAATAGGTATGCAAATATAAACTTATTTGCATACAAAATTGACTTTTGTTACCTGATATGGAAATTAAAACACAAAAGTCAATTTTGTGAGACAAAATTCATTTTTGTAGACAAAATTCATTTTTGTCATGACAAAATTCAATTTTGTCAAATAGGTATGCAAATATGAACTTATTTGCATACAAAATTGACTTTTGTTCCTGATATCGAAATTAAAACACAAAAGTCAATTTTGTGAGACAAAATTGAATTTTGTGTAGACAAAATTGAGTTTTGTTAGACAGAAATGAAAAATTTAACACAAAATTGACTTTTGTGACAGAAGTCAATTTTGTATGCAAATTTGGATCTGCAACTGATTTCTCTCATCACGATTTTGTAAAAAGGCCTCTCATTGGATATAGTAAACGGGGGTCTCGCAGGCTCAAGGACATATCATATGGGTGATGCGCTATTCTGCAAAAGTAAGTAATACCTAACAAAGTATATATGTCAAATATAGGACATTTTGTGCAATAGTGATTATTCTAATATGACGTCCTTCTTTTGATTTAATGTCAACAAACCCATGTTACTTATGGGATACACGTGATTGACGTCACAATTGAACTTCCGACGTCAGTGGTTTTTAAAAGAGGACTGAGTCGAAAAAAATGTTGGTGATTTTTGAAAAAGAAAATTACAAAAAAAAAAAAAAATAAACATGATCCCTCCTACATAAAGAAGCCTCTGGTCCCCCTTCTCCGATTTCAGATTTTTCTGACCCCCAACTTATCCCCCTTCCCTTTCCAGAGATAAATAATCGTACATACATGTTGTATTTCAATGTTTTAGAAGATATAATGTCTAAATAAACAAAAAAACTAATGTTTTTAGGTTTACTATTTTCCTGACTGAAATAGAGATTACTTTGTTTTATTATATTTTAATATGCTTTGGTGTAATTTCCATTTGTATGTCAAACTATATTTTAATTTTCAAAATTACGATGCTTGAAGCGAGTTTTTGTTTTGTCCTTGAAATCCCGACAAATAGAAAACATGTGCTATTTCGCAAAATACGTCTATTTTAACCACGCGCATTGTTATCGAGGACTGATTACTATCGAGAACAGATGACTACACGATACTCTAACTCGTCCTTTGAAAAACAACTGACGTCGGAAGTTCAATTGTGACGTCAATCACGTTTATCCCATAAGTAACATGGGTTTGTTGACATTAAAGCCAAAGAAGGACGTCATATTAGATAGAATAAACGATATTCTACAAAATGTCCTATATTTGCCATATATACGTTATGATGTATTTATACTAGCTTACTTTTGCAGAATAGCGCACCACCCATATGATGTGTCCTTGTACCTGCGAGACCCGCGGTTACTATATCCAATGAGAGGCCTTCTTACAAAATCGTGATGAGAGAATTCATTTGCATACAAAATTGACTTTTGTGACACAAAATTGACTTTTGTGTTAAATTTTCACTTCTGTTTAACAAAACTCAATTTTGTCTACACAAAAATAAACACAAAATTGAATTTTGTGACAAAAATGACTTTTGTGACACAAAATTTACTTTTGTGACACAAAATTGAATTTTGTGACACAAAATTGACTTTTGTGTTAAATTTTCACTTCTGTTTAACAAAACTCAATTTTGTCTACACAAAATTGAATTTTGTGACAAAATCTCAGTTTTGTATGCAAATTAGTTCACAGAATCCAAACTAAACTAATTTGCATACAAAATTGACTTTTGTCGCCCAATTTTCAAATTACGTAACAAAAGTAAAGTCTGTGATACAAAAATGAATTTTGTTATGACAAAAGTAACTTTTGTCCACTGGAAGATAATTTTGTATGACAAAATTTAAATTTGTAGTATGCTACAAATTTTGTTAAACTTAACTATTTTTGTTGAACAAAACCCACTTTTGTCCGTACAAAATTGAACTTCGAGTACAAAACCACAAGAGTCCCATTCGGCGCCCCGTAATTGTGACATCACTTCCTAGAGTGAAATACCGGCTGTTATTTTCACATAAGATTTACCAGATTTTCTTTCACTCAGATACTACAGTAAATCACCGGTGAAAATGTAACAAAGAAATTATTTTTATATATCAGCAATAGGTTTCCAATGAAAATCTGAATTATTCTTCAGTGGCGGATTTAGCGGGGGGCACAGGGGGCACGTGCCCTCAGTTGAGGTCACCAAAAAAAATTTATACATAAAATTACTAGATACAAAGCTTCACATCGTTGAACATGGTCATAATTACCGAAGGCAAATTTTAAGAAAGTGACCATAACATGTTATCTATTGTAGTGGTTGATTGACACCTGGTTGTGAAAATTAACATGTATGTAACTTTTTACAAATCTGATAATAAAGATAAGAGTTAATGAGATGGAAATGTATCACAGTGAAGAAAGTCAAATTGATTTTCGACCAGTGCCCCTTTGAAGATTTGCAAGTTTTTAATTGAACATGCACCCTTCTTATACAATGGCTTGCTTATTGATTTATTGTTAGCTGACATGTATTTTTTTTAATTAATATATTTTAAATTCATTGGTAAGTAAAAATATCTGGACTATTTCTTTTTTTAATTTAAGTGTGTTGTTAGTACAAATGGGCATTTACAAAATCTTTACTACCATGATTTGTTTAAACTGTTCCGACAAATGAGAGATACATCAACATTTTTTTTTTATAATGTTTATATCAGTGAGACTTCTGAAATATAAATTTAAAACCTTTAATTTAATAAATTTTCATTTATTTTATTTAAAACTTGAAGATATTAATAATTGTCAAAAAATTTCTTCTCTCAGTTGATTATTTTATTGGAACCTTGGTGGCCATGTAAAAGAACAAAAGTTTGAGATCCATTTTGAAATTTGATACATGTAACGTCAGAGAACCCAAACTGCACTGTCTACCGAAAATGCAGCCACTTCAATCGCTATACTTTGAACTTTAAAACTGCCATCTTTCAGTGATTTTGCATGACATTTTTGACGGAACAAAATTATTAATTATTGAAAGTCTAACGAATTACTTAATTTGGGTTCCCTTTTCAATTCACTCATGGTACATTTTTCTATCAAGGATAAGTTGATGTCATCACTTAGGAAATTTTACGGTCTTTATCAGGAAAATCGAAGATGATGTTGGACATGTTCCCACTGTAGTAACATTTCACACAGCTCCACTGATTTGTGACAACCACCGGATTGACTTTGTTGGACTTCACAACAGGTGTCGTATTCGGAGCCGGAACTGCTTAACCTTCCAGAGCACCTAGGTTCACTTCTCATTTTTATAGGAGTTTGTGTTGTTCATTGTTTTTTAGTTTTCAGTGTTTATTTGTTGTGCTTGAGGTTGTTCATTTACCTTCCCGGGTTTGTCAGTCTAGCTATGATGGATTATGTTTTTTTGGTTTGCTCCTGAGGTGTATTTATCTTCTTTCCTACAATCACTAATCATGCACAGAGACCATGGAGGACCAGAGTTCCAACTAAATATCCAAAAAGAAGATATGATGCTTGCCCCAACCCCACCCCCAACAATAAAAGTCGTAAAATCATTAACCAAAAAAAAAAAAAAAAAAACAAGGGCAGATAATTATTAAAAATTGTGACACTCTTGGACCCTCTAGATCCGCCCCTGTTCTTAATACTTACTTCTCTGGATACTTCTCTGATATATCATATATACCTGTAATATTACTTACTTCTCTGGATACATTATTTACACTATAAGATTACTAAACTTCTCTCCCTACACAATATTTACACTATAAGATTACTTACTTCTTTCCCTACATAATATTTACACTATAACATTACAGACTTCTTTGGAAACATTATTTACATTATATCATTACTTACTTCTTTGGATAAATTATTTACACAACAACATTACTTACTTCTCTCCCTAAACCATATACAACAAGTTACTTCTTCTCTTTAAACAACGTTACATTACTTACCTCTCTGGATACATCATATACAACTATAGCAGCTGCTGCACCCCTGTAGTACATGGGAGCCAATGATCTATACTGAAATACAGAAAAACAGTACATGCTGTATTTAATATTTGTAATATCTTGAACACGTCTGCTTATCTCTCACATGCATAACAATTGATAATATTAAATATTCTCATTATTATGTTTTATTTAAAACATCTGAGAATGTAATTCGCTGTAATATTATTTCCCTGCTAAGTATGAGTATGGCTGCAAAATTCCGTGTGAACTAATTTTCAATCTCTTTCATAGCCAATATTAGTTTGTAACAGATTTTTCAACCATACTTGTATGTATCTATATGGGATGAAAACATACACATCAAACAGGAAATATTTCATCAAGTCACATTCCCCAAATTTTGAAAGTAATCTGCATATTGTAACAAGAGGCTCTCAAGAGCCTGTATCGGTCACATGGATTTAACTTTAAACCTTGAGTAGGACTAAAAATTATAGTGTTCCAACTGGCTAAGTGGTTCCAGACAAGAAGATTTTTAAATCAAGTTTCCCATAGGGTCCAATATTTAACTAAGTTCGGCCGTGGCAGCCATCTAGGTTGACCATCCAGATGATCAGACATAATTCTGAAAGAGGACCATTTAAGGACCAATGCTGCCAAATTTAGTTCCAATTGGCTCAGTAGTCTCAGACGAGAAGATTTCTGAGTGAATTTCCCATAGGGTCCTATGATAAACTATGTTCAGCTGTGGTGGCTATCTTGGGTCAAAGTCTACGAAATTGAACACATTTCTGAAAGAGGACCTCCTAAGGACCACTGCTGCCAAGTCTGGTTCCAATATGTCAAGTGGTTCCAGACAAGAAGATTTTTCAATTAATTTTCCTATAGGGCCTTATGTTTAACTAAGTTCGGCTGTGGCGGCCACCTTGGTTGACAGTTGGGGTCATCGGACGAAATTCTGAAAGAGGACCATCTAAGGACCATTGCTACCAAGTCTAGTTCTAATTGGCTTAGTGGTTTCAGACAAAAAGATTTTTGAGTGAATTTCCCATAGGGTCCTATGTTAAACTAAAGTTGGCTGTGGTGGCTATCTTGGTTCACAGTCCACGAAATCAGACATATTTCTGAAAGGGGATCTCCTAAGGACCATTGCTGCAGTTGTTTCAGACAAGAAGATTTTTCAATGAATTTTCCCATAGGGCCCTATGTTAAATTATGTTCGGCTGTGGTGGCCATCTTGGTTAACTTTCTGAGGGTCATTACTGCCAAGTTTGGTTCCAATTGGCCTTGCATTTTCATAGAAGAAGATTTTTGAAATCACCCCTTTTTCCTATTTTTAGTAACAGCAGCCATGTCGGTTTGAAGTCGGGGATGCCAGACATACTTTTGGAAGGAGGCCACCCAAGGACTATATCACCAAAATTTGGTCCCAATTGGCCCACTGGTTTCAGAAGAAAGACCTCAAAGGAAAGTTTACGCTGGACTGCGTCTTTAAAGGGCAAAAACTCATATAAGGGGCCAATCAATGATTTTGGTCATGTTGACTTATTTGTAGACCTTACTTTGTTGAACATTTTTGCTGTTTACAGTTTGTCTTTATCTATAATAATATTCGAGATAATAACCAAACACTGCAAAATTTCCTGGCACCATGAGCAGATTGAAATTGGGACCCAAAGCACAACCATTTTCTATAGTATTAATATGAAATAACCTGGGGTAGTTGCATCATAATTTGTCATTATCAAATTTGAAACTTTCATAAAAGAATGTTGATATTAAGTCAAACATCAGATTTTTAATAATTAATTTATGACTGTCAAAAATATCATAGAAAATCAATCACCTTGCAGGGATGGAATTATTGTAGTGTAACTTACAGAAAGAAAAGTTTTGAGTTCTTATCCCTAGTGTGTAATAATGACCATGAGCAAATGGACATCTGTCATTTTTACTCCATTAAACTGCCTATACATGTATATGTAGAATCAAATCATAGTTTTAAAGATTAAAAATTTCTACTCTATTCAAAATCACAGAATACTGAATGCAGTGGTCATATTTTGAGTACCCTTTGCAATTTGGATTGTCTTATGTTATTCTCTGGTGAGAATCATGTTAAAAAGCAAAGGCTTGTTTTCAAGAAAAAACAACTCAATTAAACACAAAACCATTGATTCTAAATTACCTTTTCTTGTCCAGCTGTATCCCATATTTGAAATGCATAATGTTGATCATCAACTGCTATCTTTTTACTCATAAAGGAAGCCCTATAAAAACCTTAATGTGAAAATCATTGTTGCAGTATATAACCAATGTGTAACAGCAAATATCTTTTTCTCATATATATATATATTCAAAACAGTTCAATCAGAAGTCTATTAAATATTTTGAATGTATATGATATCAAGTCTAAAACTGCTATATACTTTTCACTCCTTTATTAATAGTAAAATGGGTGTCTCAAAAAATACAAAGAGAGTCTTTTTATGCAATGAAATTACCTAAATCTCTTTGCCATAATTACCTGAAAATGTATCCAGAATTGGATGAAATATATTAAACCGGTAAAGTCATTAATGCCATATAATAAACACATAGATGATGTATATATGTTTTGGTATATTATATTTAAAACTGTCATGCATAAAATAATTGTATACATTTCCAAAAAGTTTTTAATTTTAAATCTCATTCGTTACAAATATTTACCCAATTGTACTTTCCAGAGCTGGCTTAAATGAATCTGTTACAAATCTCATTACAATACTGGATTTCCCAACACCAGATTCCTGTGTAAAAATAAATTTCAAAACTAGTCGAACTTCGGTGACGTGAACCATTTTGAAAGTCCCAATAATTTTCCCTTTATTTTCATTTGAACAGATTTCGACAATCCCTTGGAGTTCGAGCCATCGAAGTTCTACTGTATAAGAACTTTCAACAATACAATTGTTAAAGTATCCAGATTTATGGTTAAACGCATTCTCAAAAGTCAGGGGTTTTGTTCTAGTGCAGCCATGGGTCCTACTGAGGTGCTAGGACACATACAAATTATACACCTGACTCATGAGGATGGGTTAAACGGTCTAGGACTATGTAGTCTGGTACATTTTATGATTTTGAAGAAAATATATCTGGTATCAATACTGGTCATTTGGTTCATCATCTAAAAAATCAAAGAAAGGGAAGTTCAAAGCAGACATCAAAGATTTCCTTGACCACTAGAGTATGGAAATGCAAATTTCTCTTACCCCAAGCAAACATAATTTAACTTCTCGCACAGACATTTTTGTTAATTATCTGTCATGTTTTGTATCTAAAATATTTTCCTTCTATAAAATTCTTTCCTGGTGTGAAAGCCCTATAAGTGTAGTACGTTTCTACGCTTTGTTTTCACAACAAAAGTTATATAACAAAGTTTATTTAGAAGTGTCAGTCCACCATATTTTGTATCACATGATTCTGCTCTGTCCTCTTACCAAAACAATTTTGGAGTATAACAACTACAACGGACTAGACTAAACGAATTAGTGAGTGGCTATTTGGTTCATTTCGGGAGAAATCCAGGCTCACATGCAGGTTTTGGAAATATTTTACTTTATTTGGATACATGGATTCGCATTTATATGTTGTGAATAAGAAGCAGGGGTACAGGTCAACTCGTACCTCTTCCAACTCGTACCCTATTTTTACCAACTCGTACCGTAGCTTACCAACTCGTACCCTATTTTTACCAAGTCGTACCTTACCTTGTAATAAAATTGTTCTAAACACAATTGTACACGTCTTAGTTATTTGGAAGGAAAATCACAGATAGTTTTGAAAGCTGCATGAAAAGCAATTTTAAATTTCATTACACAGAGAAAACGTATATGGTTTACATCAAGAAGCAGTACCAGCATCAAATTTACTTTATCCCGCCAGACAGTAGAACAAGACACAGCAATCCATTTTCCTATAAACACATTCAGACTTCAAAAGACTGTTATATATACTTAGTCTTTTTTCCCCACACACAATGACACAATTAGGAACAAATTACCAATGCACCAGTCAATACGACAGAGGGATTTAAGGCCCTGGTTACTGAACCCTTATATATCCCCATTTTTTATCCATAAACTCCTAAATAGTTATCAAATGTACATAGTTGTAACCTGTATATACCTGTTCATTAAGACTTGATAATCATAATATATATATATAAATATCTGTATTCATCATTCATTTATTGTAAATTCATACTACAAAGACGATACCGGCGTCTGATCTTCACAATTTTGTAGGAACGCTAGAAACCGAAAGAAGAAGCGTTCCGTAGCTGTAGTCCGAACTGAGAGTCCGAAGGTCCGATAGTCCGAAGGTTCATTAGTACGAAGGTTCATTAGTCCGAAGGTCCAATGGTCCGAAGGTTCAGTAGTCCGAAGGTCCATTTGTCCAAAAGTAGTGTAGGGGAGGTTTTCAGTTAGAATTTGACGAGGTGGTGCTGGAAGTGACGTCACCAGAAATGATTTTAAAAGAAGCTACGTCACCGGAAATGACGTAACAGAGTATGGCGTCACCTGAAGTGGTTCGTGCGCATGCACTCACCACTGTTGGTGGTCGCTGCTTGTTGCTGCTCCGAGTGCTCAAATTGCGCCTCGCTACTCATCATGTCTCAAGAAGCTGCACTCCGCCGCTCATCACTGCCCTTTATTACTCATGACTATGCCCACGTGATGCTGCTATTGCTAGTGGTTGCTGCTCTTTGCTGCTCAGATTTCCCTTTCCTTTTCATCGCTGCTCAAGACGCTGATAAGTGGTTCTTGAAAATATGAGAAGTAAACAATAATATAACTAGTTGACTAGCTCAGATAAGTGCCCTCAAATCGAAATGCACCATTAACTAGAAAGATACCGCCGGGATCGACAGTGACCCCCCAAAGCCAATAGAATATTTTAAATTAAAGACCAAATCCATTTAGTCAGTGTTTTGATTTATTTTTTTTATCTCACTATTTGTAGTGCCAATTTTATTTTACATATTGTAGGTAAAAAATGCCAGTATTTGTTAGACATCAGTTTTTCTTTAGTATGCATGTACTAATACTGTACTAGTATATGTCTCAAAGGAAACTGTACTTTAAACAAGTTTATATGAGTTTATATGTTGTTCAGTTTTCCTATACACATGTATGAAGGGTTCACTTACACTTACACTGTAAATTGAAGAATAATAACAAAAGTGTTTCCTTTTCAGTTGGACTTTAACTATTCGTACACCTTACTAAAACCTGAAAATGAATGGAGATGGAGGTCCGGGGACTATTTTGTCACTCTCATATGCGAGGAATGACATTCAGTTTATTATTTCTGTTTAAACATTATTTTGGTAAGCAGATACTTACATAACGAATAAATTTTCCCCCTTAAGAAGATAAGATTTCTGTTGGCTGAAATTCTATCTGGCAGCATCTTTATGACTGTATTTTGAGTTCACAGACTTGCTGGTCGAGCACAGACATCTGGGGAATGGATTTAGTGTGTCGCGTCCCCCTTTTTCTCTGCAACACTCCATGACCTTCATTGTCAAATAATTATATTATTTTCAGCATTGTATGAAAGAACCTTCGGACTATCGAACGGACACCAAGAAGAAGAAGTTGTGGCCCGGCTGACTGAGAGCAAACCAGATTTTCCTAAATCACTGTTAGGAGACGTGGTATATATATGTAAATTACCATAAACTAGGGACTCCTAGGAGCCTATATCGCTCACCTGAAACCTTCTTACAAATTTCACATAAACATGTACATGTAATCACAAGTGCACTAGTCACGGTTTATGACGTCCAAACAATCCTGAAGTATTACTTCTTCTGACAAAGCGATTTTATAGGAGAAGTTTTTTTCATATTTTCAACGATTAGAAATAAGTATTTGTTATTTACTCCAAAGACATTCGACCACTGTACCTAGTTTTCCCTATTCTGTATGATAAAAAATAAACTGTTTGATACCAATTTTCGGATGCACAATATGTGCACATTTCGTCGATTTACGACTCATATTAGTTGTGCTCAAGGCCTAAAATATTGAAAAGCAAAAAGTTGAAGAGCAAACATATAAATTATTTCAGGGCGAGATATGACAGTTGTTCAGTCACAACAACAGATTTTGATTTCTAAGTGTTTTTTTTAACCCTGAAATGTATCTTTTCGTTGCAGGATCAAAAGCGCTCGACTTTCTTTTGACACTGAAAGTCTAATAACAACTTTCTATAAGTTGAGCTTTCCTGGCTTTTGGCTGCATAGTATAGGCACATTCTGGGCTTACGCTTCTTTTTAAGTTATCATGTCTACCGTATATAGCTGATAAACTACAAAACAAAGCAGTCAACTCTTAAGTACATGGCGGATGTCTTTTAAAGAGACCGGGACTGCTTACTATTTTGACGCAACTGAAATTAGCTATCGTTTCGCTCGTTAGGTATGTGTTCCTCGGCAACATTTTTAATATATGTAGTGCTGTGATTTATTCGTTTTTTTTTTCTCATCCTTACATTTCCAGTGCACTAATATGTTAAATGCTATCCACTGAGTAGATCCATATTGCTGCTGGTGGACTGAAGTATCCAAGGGTATCACAATAGCAGTTGGTAGTATATCTTTAATGGCATGAAATTGTCACTTAAAATACTACACTGATTTATATCTCCCTCACACTTGTCTCTGTCCATATGTTTTTTTTCTAAATTATTTATAGACACTGCATGCATATCGTAGAATGTTTGATGCCGAGTTCCTGATACTGTCCTTATCAATAAGTCTTAAAAAATTGCCCCTCTCTCATTTTATCATTGAATTCGCAAATTATATAGATTGAGTTATCGTCCTTCGCTCATGGCAATTTGTTAAACTCACATAATTACGTTACATAGAAACTATTTGGTGCGAGATTAGTCTGTCGTCAAACAAAGAGAGGACAAACTGAGAATTTGGTGAATTGACATTTATCAATGTATTTCGAATTTCAAATTTATTTCTGCCGAGACTTGATCTTTACTAACCATGAATAAGTATCTACATCAATATTGTTCCTATAAAACTCGAGTCGAGATTGACGTTGTTTTTTCCAAGGGGTTTTGTATGCTCCTGGATGCCAAGGAAATATATATCCAGGATCACTTCTTTGAAAATCCATCCTAAATAAAAATCAAATGGAAATGGATATTTTTTTAGAGTTGAGTAATCTCCCCTTGTTCATTGTCAAATTATTATCAATTATTTTACTTTTAAAATTTAATAAAAATAAAAGAAAACAAAAAAAAGTATGTGATGTGTTTTATAGATAAATTCCCCTTTCAAAGCTATCGAAAAAAGAAAATCTTCTTTGAATTGAAAATGATAAAAGAGTGGTCGTCAGTTTTTTATTTGTACGCTTAGAGAGTAAGAATTATTTAGCTTACACAAGGATTCTTCCGAAAAAGCTATTCGACGGTACCCCCATCGTCTCAATCTATTATAAAATGATAGTAAAGTTTATTCTAGTGGAAATGTGCTTTAAGAAATAACATATAAAACGAAAGAAATGTTCGTTTTAACATTGTATTCCTTAACAAATTAGAATTTTATGTGAAATTTATATCACAGATGGAGAAAAAACCACAGAAATGTTTATCTAAACGTGAAATCTTGTTACCAGCAACGATTACAAAATTTTTAAGGATAATATAAATTGATGCTTTAACTGACACAAAGATTCCTCTTGATTAATTTCTTATTCTTTTGTTTGCTCTTCTAATAGCCTAAAAATCAAATTATGATCGGCAATATTTGCATAATGTGGGACTATTTTGATAGCACACAACAGTCTGAGGTTTGATTGAGCATAGTTATAATTGACTTAATAAGATGTTTAGTACTCATTTAATTATAACCAATGATTTGTACAAGAACTTGATTTGTTTAGGCTTCACGGCTTGATGCTGGAAAATGATAAAAATGATATCATCGAAAAATAATTTTGTTGATGTGAGGAAAATGAATTTTTAAATGGCATGTTTGGTTAAATGTTCATAAAAGAATTTTTTTATTATCTTTTATACAATAGAATTCGATCAATAGAGTGATGCGGTTTTAACTGATGTCCAAGATGATTAGTGAAAATGTTAACTTCAGTGTTTGTGGAGAACCGCAAACTTCAAGAAAGCATCTTCATCTTTCGTCGTTACTTTTTCATACTATTTATACCACTGATGCACCGTTCATTCTTCTTCAAGGTTACTAGTGATTAAAATGGAAACAGTAATCCAAAAATTATATAGAGCAGCCAAATAGTAAAACGACCAAAAGTGTAACTGAAATCATCTAATGAGAAAACATTTCTTTTAGAAAGTTTTTAGTATATATAATAACAGTAACACAAGTTTTTCTCAAATACCTTTTTTCTAAACAAAATATAGAATACCACCCACACAGAAGAATAACAACAAATGTAGACCTTACAAGTCACCCATAATTCATTAAAACTATAAGGTTATGTTCAGACTGTGATTGATCGAAAATGTTCAAACAGCAATTGATAAAATTGGTTTATGAAAACTGCAGGTGCTAAACTTACTTCATAATTGGCTTCTTTAAAAAGCATTGTAATCTATAGAACCGTTAAGTTACACCTCAAACGCCGATTTTTACAAAGAAAATGTGAAATGCGATATGATTCTGCATTTCGCTCGTGCTTTCTGTCTTGTCTATTTATTGTTCTGGCAAAAGTGTTAACGACATTCCCTGACAGTACCTGCTCCACCTGAATAATGCAAAAACTTCAAAGAAACGTGTTTGATGTTAATTACCTTTATTTGCTTATGGATGTTTTCGAAAACTTTGAAGCCAAAATATTAAAACAGAATATTTTTATCATGAGAAGATGAAAATGTGTAACTGATCTATTGAATAAGATTTAATAATGATGAAGAAAGTTTAAGGTTTTATCTTGTTGGCTGTATATAATACAAATTCTTTCCTTATTCCTTATTATGTAATAAAATCATTGCTATCGGTTTCTTCTCTTTTTCAAATTTTAAATTTGATAAACTACCCTACAAGTAATTAATATAAAATTTTATATTTATTTCAAATTAGTTCTGTATCGAATGTCTTCAACATCAAATATCCTTTCTCAATCCATAAGTACGAATTTCTTTTTTGTATATAGTAAAGACAATAGAGGTCAAACCCACAGCTGGATAATAAAACTGCAATCTTACATCAATTGCTTAACATGTAATAATAATAACATGAAGTGCCACACAGAGATTCGCCGTATAATAAAATGCAGGGGTATTAATAAAACATAGCTCTATCCAAAGATGGTTTGTGGTTTAACCCTTTTTCTGTCATTCAGATATTTGAATCAGTTGTACGAAAATTTGTGGGTTATTGTTCGGATTCGAATATTTATCGGTCTAGAGCTCATCAGATGAGACATGATTTGTGCATATTTTGTTACATATAATTATATTTATATATGTTTGTTTAAAGTGTGCATGCAGGGGGAAAAGGGAACTGAAGAAAGCTCTACATATCGTTATTGTTCATGACCACTTTCAGCGTTGACGGTCGTGAATATCAGTCAATATATGAATATGGAGTGGCAATATATACATAAATATTTGTCTCTGGTTTCAGATATTTTCCCATTACTACCAATACAAAAAAAAATTTTCAAAAAATTTTGTGAAACTATTTCTTCATCAATTTTTGGAAATTTGCATCACCGGAAAGAGATTTATACTTCGATTCATTGTTTATTTGAATATAGTTTTCAACAAATATTTTTTCAAGAAACAATTCGTTTAACAGAATGAAATTATGACAGTTTTACTAACATAAAAAAGGGAAATTTGTAAAAGAAATTATAATTTTTGATTTAGACCTCTGTATCGCCGACATTTGACATAATAAACGATGAAACTGTTGACATTTCTCTTACAACAAATGAAGACTTATTGAGAATTAATTGGTAGGTGTGCTTACAGAAATTTTGACAAGAGCACTCTTGGTGTGTGTAAATACTCTGGGCTCTCTTCGTGGGCAGTTTTTAAATAGACGTATATGGTCTTCTTGGTACCTTGAACAAACTCTCAAATTCATACTCGCATGATTTTCTTACCATTAGAAAACCCTTACAACCAAATTATCCTAACGCATCCTACCTTTGTTGGGACAACCGAGAAACCATGGCAAAGTCAAGAAATACCAAAGGGATATTCGAAGGAGAGAAAAATCGTAACAACTGACAAACTCCGGAGAACAACGAAGACAAGACCAAAACAATACATGCACTACAATTAAAAACTAAAAACATATGAACAACATGGACCCCACCAAAAAACCGGGGGTAGACTCAGGTGCTCCGGAAGAGTAAGCAGTCTCTGCTTCCTGCAGGACACCCGCCATGCTGTCCATGTCAAATCCGATATGCGGAAGGGATAATATCGCTAAATGGTTCTTTAGGTCAAATTCATTGTGGTTAAATGTGTTTGGTTTGTGTGTTGTTTCAAAATTTATCAACAGTGGCAATGTGGAAAATATTTCATATTTTAATTTTCAGTTACAGACAAAGATTATTCAGCAAAAACCTATTCCTTTGGTGGTCGAACATTCTTTTAAATTATTTTGATATTTATCAAATTAATATTTCCTTAGCACATAAGTTATCACCAGTTACGAAGACGCCGAGTACCTTCACTAACCTATCGTCTAAGTATATCTGTTTATCACGGCCAATTTGACTTTTATTGGACTATCAAACAAATTTGACAGACTTAGTTTTTGCAAGAAAACAGTCCACCTCTGACACTTTCATCGCCGGTGTTTTAGGTGCGTTTACCGAATTAATCTGACGCTTATTGTGTTTTATTACGTGTTACTGTCTTTTCCACTTGTAACTACTTGAAATTTGACATGTTACGAAGTGAAAAAATACAGATCCTACTGCATATGTTATGTAAAAAATAAATCATGCATAGTGATTTAGGACTGAGTAATTATGTCTACATGTTGAACAATACCACGCGCTATAGCGACTGGATACGACATATAGCCAGTGCTTATTCTTAAGCAAAATGTAACTTTCCAAAAACAAAAATCAGTTTACTTTACATTTAACTCACCAGAATACCTAGGACACAATCTAAAAGATGTATAGATTTTATGTGCGCATAAAATCAATTAAATTTGCTGGCTGACTGCTATATATGCGACGATGTCAGTTTCGGTCACAACTGGACATTGTTAACGCATGTAAACTGGTTAGTTGATTGTGTGAAGCTCGGTGCTAACATTTACATTTTTGAATTTTCTTCCAATGAAAAAAAAATTACAATAAGCAAATTTCACGCGATCGCCATAAGAAGCAAAAATGCAAGCAATCCTTAAAGAAGTCAATTTCAAGAAATATCACAAAAAACTAAACTTCACGCCGTTTTTCCTCCAAAAAACGTGGATCCATGGAGCCAAAAAAGACGTCTTTTGAGATGTTATCTGTGATTTCTTGGTTTTGAATACATCCAGAAAGACCTTCGATTACATAATTATTAAAATACTATTTTCTATGGTTTGTAAGTTTATGTCTTACATCGTACATCTCTGAAATAAATATGTCTTTTCAATTTATCAAATTTAAATGATAACCAGAGACAGAAATTCTAACGATGAACTTTGGCGTCTATCTCAGCTCAAGTAACGAATTAATCTGTTAATCAACTATAAAACAGTGAAGTTATCTGTTTTTATTTTCTAAATATTAGTGTTATGTACGACTTTGTTGACAAATTTAATAAGAGCCTATATCTGAATCATTTTATCCAGGAATGTAGTGAGACCAATAAAAAAAGAACTTCTTGACATTGTAAACTCGGTGCAATTTTCATTTGTAGTCAGTTTTGGGCTCATATCAACCAAAGATGCACGGCCTCTTTCTTTTTGAGGTTAGGGCCCGGGTTTTAATAATTAATTTTGCTTAATTTACGATGATTTCATTTTATTAATCGAAATAAGACTGAAATGTTAAATGTTTGTATTAAATTCTTCAGCAACTAATCAGTATTTGATTTTAAACTAAGATATTTGTAACCTGGGCGATCTAGTTTTTAATTACAGGTGTCATTACACAGGTGTTTGTCTTGCTGGGCCTTTTAATTGATGTCATCAAACAGGGTAATGCAACAGTGTATCGCTGCGATCTTATCTTATAACACGTCATATTATAGGTATTCAGATTTACCATTTCTTTGAAGAAAAATCAGCAGGTGCGCTCTAAACACCATTAAACAACATGATCATTGTAAATTTGTGTATTTGTTTCATTTGAAGACATAAGATATCTTAATAAATATGTAATTTAACGGTATAAAATTCATTTTTCCCATAGCTGTCAGAAAAATACAGAACTAAATGTCATATTATGTTGGCTGAATTTAGAAACTTTTTATGAAACAAACCTAATCTTTCAATTCAAATAGTTTTTCAGTTTAAACGACTATAATTGAAAGTCCATCTTTCCCCAGCAACAACCTTGACGTTGATTTGGTTATTATTGTATTGTTTCAATAAAATATTCCTGATTCAAATTGGAATGAAAATAACAAAGCTAAACAGTTATATATAGCAAACATCCAGAAGCAAGACTAAGGAAAACTAATACCACCCAAAATGTAATAATGTGGCAGGAAATAGCCACCATTAAGATACTATCTAAAGTCTTTTACAAATTAATAGTCATATAAGGTATTTATCAGGACTTCATGTCCTAACTTTTTATGGTTATATTTCAACCGGACACTCCCCTATTTAACAAGTACTGAAGATAGATTGTCGGAAAAATTGCTTAAGATTCACACAATGTTACTTCATCAACAAAAATAAAAACATTTTGTTTGAAAGCCTTAGGGTGTGTTTGATTCGAGAGTTAAGTGTAAAAAATAAATTGTTACAAGGGCATATCAGTTGAGAAATCTTGTACTATCAAATTTACTAGCGGGAATAAGTTCATTAACAACATAATGTGATGTTGACATGTTTGGTTTTCAAGTAAAACCTGAATCTCAACTTTCCATAGTGCTAATATGACAACAAAATGACAGCTATGCTGTGAAAAAAATCGTCTGCATCAATTTTAATGTATCGTTATATTATAAATCTTTAAAAATATTTAATTAAAAGTGAAATATTTGTAACAAGTAAATATATTGTATGAGTTTCAGTGGTGATTTTACGTGCATTTTTACTAGATTTATAAATGAGTAATAATTATCGTTTATTTCAAATTAGTGTACAGAATAAAAAATTAGATTATTAAAAAGTTTAGGTTGAACTGGAAGACCAAAAGACAGTAATACAAAATTATCCTTATTTATTTATTTATTTATTTATTTATTTATTTATTTATTTATTTTATTTATTTATTTATTTATTTATTTATTTATTCCAAATATTTATTCCTTTAAGATTTCAGTCTAATTCCGATTAAAAATGAAATCTGTGTAAATTAAGCAAAAAAAATTTGTTCAAACTTCGTTTAGGTTTGACAAAAATACATTTTTTTTATATATTTTTTTTTTATTTACGAAGGTGAAAGTTTCTAAAAACCGGTCTAATATATGACACATTTAAGTGTCATGTAGATTACTATCTTTTTTTATCTGGTATAATCTTGTAATAAGACAAGTGTTTGATAAAATCGAAATAGATAATTTGATATGATATGTGTGAAAATACATATTTACGATACTTTCTTTTTAACAACAAGATATTTTTAATAGAAATTGTACAAATTTATTATCTTTATATTTACATATTTACGACGGTTTAGTGCATCTCATATAAAATTTTGAAAATAAAACTTTAAATTTATCGATATTTTAAACATTTGACTTCATAAAAATTCAATAATTTCTTAAAAGTATAAACTTAATTCATACAATTGAAATCAAATAATTGCTTTGATTTATTTTGCTCCTGTATCAATGATTTCATATGCATGTTGAAATTTACAAGATTTCAAAAATGTATCACTGCAAACTTCAGACTTGAAAAAACCTTTTAGATTTTGCTATCAATGGATCAAGTTAATGACTTTTTCAAAACCCTTACGGAAGTATTGTATATTACAGGGGTTAAGTTAGAAAAAGTTGCTTTAAACACCAATTTTACTGACAAATCCATTTTAAACTTTTCTTTGTAAAATATTTACAAAAAGTTAGGACTACTGTATCATTCAAATTGATTTATTAGTTCTTTTATATATTTTCTCTTGTACTAATCAAATTAAAATAAGAAGACATTCGTCTAAATCATACTTTCTGAATAAAGTGTAAATACACATTTAATTCTCTGTTAGAGGAACTGCTTAATATATTACAATTGCATAAATACTTTCTACTCCATAAAGAAATGATCATTTTTTTTATGTCAAAACTGCACAAGTATTGTCAATTTGACAAACGTCGTACGAGCAAATTCGCAAGTTTTCGGCCACCAAAGTTGAAAGTTTTTCCAATTCATGTGTGAAAATTCTTATTCATATATTTGTTTGTAAGAAAAAGAACCAATTAAATTAGCATGCCAACACGTGGCTATTGATTTCATCTCCGCCTCAAGGTGGAACCGATTCAATGAATCTATTCAACAGAACCAACAACCAATCAAGTCCCGTTTTACAAATTATCTTCCATCCTTTCTGTGAATTTTAGGATAAATTAAGTTTGATAGTTTCATTTTAACATAGTTTGTTGATACTGTTGAAATAGAAACAATTAGTGGATAAACACAATTTTACATGAACAGCTTATAGTTTCGATTGATTTTATTACTAAGCATTACCGATAATTCATCAAAAAGGAAAATGGATTTATCGCCAAGTATTCGAGACGAATGTCAAACTGAAATTTGTAAAACTGATTTTCAGAAACAATTTTTGTCACCAAAAGCAAGTGCATTTTCAATAGATTCCATACTTGGCCAAAGAAGTTTTAAAAGCAATGATATAGCCGAGGAGCATACGACAAGAGAGCACGAGCTTCCAGCCACACCTCCACATGCAGACAGTCCTCCAAGTAAGTTTAAACTTATTGTTATATTTTTTATACTCATATTATACTTTATTATTTTGTAATATTTATTTTATTTATATAAATGGTAGTATTAAACAAAACTGGAAAAAGAATTTCTCTGGAATCACAGTAAAAGTACGAAATCACAAACGCAAAAAATTGAAAGAAGCTGAATTTAGTATAAACAAAGCATTAAAGAATTTTTTTCAGACTTAAAGTATTGCTCAATATTTATTGCACATCCTATACATTTCATACTTCAAGAACCAAAGCTTTTGAACAATGGATAAATATAAAAAAAATACAAGTTATTGAATTTATTTAGATAATGAGGTGAAATAAAATTTTACTTTTTCAGGGAGTATTATTTCTGACGATTCTAGTTCCGACTACAAAGCTAGAGCAAGCAAAACTCCTCCAATCGAGCCTGAACCTTACACAGGAAGTCTGCCTAATGTAAAATGTCGTCTGGAGACCAAAGATCTTTGGGACAAGTTCAATGAAATTGGCACCGAGATGATTATAACCAAATCTGGAAGGTAATATAATTTTCTTAATATTTGATAAATATAATATTAACAGGAAAAGAATATTTAAGCAATTTTATTATCAGAACTAATTTAGTGAGTTTACAGAAATATTTTATATTAAACTTTTATTAAATATATTAAGTTTGGTACTTACCAGAGCTTTAAAAACTAAACTTCTAAAATAAGTTCGAATTTGCACATGCAAACGCAAAAAAAAATCAAAAGAAACTGAATTTAAAATATACAAAATATTAAGGATGATTTTCAAAGTAAAACAGTGTTCTATATTTACTTAAATTTTATAAATTATTTTATTATACTCGACGAAATTATCCAATATATTACCATAATTATTTTATAGTGTTGATAAAACTAACGCTTGGCAAATCTTAATGAAAAAGATATAAGTGCGCTACACCGGGTTAAATAAATTTATATCTCTGCTGTGCTGTATTGAACAATTTAAACAATTCATTGCTGACTAAAGCTATCAACGCTATTAGATCATTAATTAAGAAATACTAAGTTTATATCATTTTATTTCAGCACATAATTGTTCGGCTATCATATCTAAAATTTAACCCTCTTTAACTAACAAAGAAATTGTCTGAAAAAATGTTTCCAATTGTTTAATTCTTTTATTTAACGCCAAATTAAACAATTAAATTTACAATGGGTGTTGATGATTTTTTTAACCGTTTAATGATTGGCGAGATTTCGCACTTGTGATATCAGTTTTATTCCAAAAGACAGATTCATATCTTAATATTTTGTAACGCGCAAAGGCTTTTTAAGACTTGGTTATATGAATAAATACTAAGAAAAGTTTAGGAAAAAATATATTTTGAGAAATTATTTAATTAATATTTTTCTTAAATATTTTAAAGCAAAATTAAAGCGAAACAGAACAATTAATTGGTTGATTTTTATCATATTAATGTGTCATTTCAACACTTGTTCAAGTTGATGATTTTCTTAGGAATCGTTGATTAAAACGATGGATATCGGCCAAAAGAACAAAAACCTAAAAAGATTAGAACCCGTTAACACTTTGAATTAAAATTAGTCATCAAAAATAGCTAAAACTCTATTATGTTTGCTTTGCCTTTAGAAATTAAGGTATTTCTGTCAGGTATGGCACTTTGAAGTTAATAATTCCGTTCTATACGGAACCGTGAGAAACTGTTTCCGTTTGGTTATTTATGTTCCATGGTTAGCTCTATACCGTATAAATCCTGAACATGAAAAAAATTACATCTCTGGTCTATCAAACGCTTTATTTACTTTTCAATTTCTTAATAGTCCGAAACTTACATTGAAACTTGATTAAAGGAGAGCATTAAAGGATGATTAAAGTTGTTAATAGGGTAAGAAGTCCCCACCCCAACCTTACGTTGTATAAACTAACTCATCAACACTTGACGCTAACCGTTACCCAGAGGCTAAGTCTTTTGTAAAGGACAGGGTTAATGGGCTACAAAACTTAAACTTGTACATATTTTCTCTATAAAGATTTGTACGTAATAATATAGGGAGGAATATACCCACAGCAATTGTCTTTTTGGCGTCAAGTGAAATGGTTGTGGAAAAAACATTGATCATTTGGATGGACAGTTTTATGAATGTAAAACCTGTGTATGTCCCAACATTTAAATACGATTCATACAATTGATTTCATTAATCACACATCCATAATGCAGTTTGGAGTACATTTTGTGTAATAATTATTTCTTCCATATAGTGCAAACAAATAGATTAAAATAAACGACGAATTTACCTACATTTATGTTTATACCAATCCTCGGACACCTGTCAGTAAAATACTTTTTATCTCAAGGTTCAATATTTCAGCACTGAATGCATAATGGTAAAATGAACCTGTTCGCGGTCATTTGATACCATTTTACCAAACAAAACCTATTACTTGCGGTGTAAACTTCGAATTTATTTTGCTATTGTAGCGTGTAATCTGTTTCTATATCTAAACACTGAAATGTGAAACAAGGTTAATTTTCTGTGCTTAACTACTGAAAACGACAAGAACTAACTAAAACCCATAATTTACGAATTACCACAAAATAGAAAAGAGGTGTATCACGCAAAACGACTATTCGATACACGTTGGTTTTTTATTGAAAACGTTGAAAGGAACACTGCTGTTGTTGGCTTTTGCCCGTAAAGGGTCGTATTTTATCAATTCAATCGTGATGAAAATCATTATAGCTGGAAAAGACACGGAAAAAGTGACAGTTAGGTGTTTATGACTATGATTTTATATGTTTCTAATGAAAGAATTTAACTTTTACCTGCTCATAAATGCCACTCAAAAAATAAACACAATCTAACATGTATGTGAGTGTATGTAGTGATATAAACTTTGACCTTTCAAAAACTGAAAATCTAATTCCTCTTAATTTTGATTTTTAGACGAATGTTTCCTACAGTGAGAGCATCATTCTCTGGTCTGGAAGCAGATGCTAGCTATATAGTTTTATTGGATATAGTACCAGTAGATAATAAAAGATACAGATACGCCTACCATAGATCATCCTGGTTAGTAGCCGGAAAAGCTGACCCACCATTGCAGACGAGACTCTGTTCACATCCGGATGCTCCGTTTACTGGTCTTCAGCTACAGAAACAGACAATTTCATTTGAAAAATTAAAGCTTACAAACAATTTGATGGACAAAAGTGGCCAGGTAAATAACTTTAAGCCTGATTTAACCCTAGTCAAATCTTAATTTGATAAAATTTGGGCTAAGGGGAGGTGGTTTTTAACAAAATGTACACGTAAAAGAGAAAAAAAGCTATTGTAAAATATCTTCATTCATTTAAATAAATTCTTGTTAGAAACTGCAATTTAAACAATATTATGTTTGAAAATAAGTTATTTGTCATTTCAGATAATTTTGAACTCGATGCATAAGTATCAACCAAGACTCCATATTGTCAAACGTCAACCAGAGGACAAAAGTCCAGTGACAGATTTAGAGAGTGAAGAATATAGGACATTTGTGTTCCCAGAAACTGTTTTCATTGGCGTAACAGCATATCAGAATCAGTTGGTAAGTTTGAACACGATTTAAAAAAAAACATAAATAAGGCTGTGACATATTGGTGAATGATACTGTGTTTTCTTGCAGTCTCAGATATTTTTTAATTATCTCTGTCGGCAATCTATTCTGCAAATTTGGTATTGTAAAATATCCTTTTCTCTTCAATGTAAATTAACCACAGTGGTGTAGAGGTGAATTTCTGACAGTAAACAATACTAATGAAATAAAACTAATCACGCAATTTATACAAAAAGCACGAAGCAGGCAACAAAATGATGAGACATTCAACCTCTGGTGTCAGCTTAAGTTTCAAACGTCTACAGGATGCCAAGCTGTACACAGTAAATGGATACAAAGTTTTTGTTACTTTGATTCACTGATAAGAATCTTATTATAACTTAATCATAGTTAAACTGAAAAAAGATATGCTAACTGCTCTTTTCGGGGTCAGTAAGATACATTCGACACCCAGTCTACTGGTAATTTGTTGCGGGTCTGTGATAATCACATCCGCCATATTGATTTCAGATTTGTGTGGTCGACATCACTTCACCGCTTTCTAACATATGATAACACAATTTTGTGAACATGTAACTGTTTTTTTTCCTTCAGATAACTAAATTAAAGATTGAGAGCAATCCATTTGCCAAAGGATTTAGAGATTCAAGCAGACTTAGTGATATTGAAAGGTAAGATTTTAATTTATAGTTTTTATATGGATTAAATTGAAATATGTAAAAACATAAATGCTGTCAGACTAAGAAGAAAGCCTTTATTGGTAAATGGCAATGATAATATGTGATATTTTTTAACTTATTAAATTTAAATTCCTTTAAATTGTCTTCAAAGAATTATCTAATAGTGATTTGCTTTATTTTCAGAGAAACAATGGAATCTTTGCTGAATAAACATGGATTCCCTAGAGTAGCATTCCCTCTTCCAATAGATGAGGAGTCATTAAAATATAGAGAAGGCTTACTTACCAGAGGTTTGTATTGTCAATACTATTAGCATTGTAATACCTAGATTGTACCCTTGGTTAATACATATTATTCAAAGTAACATATTTTCACCAGTTAAACAGGTTTTAGTTAAGTTGTCAGTTAAAGTATACATTATATGATAAAAAGTACAAGTAATCATATGAAGAAATAATAAAAGTTATTAGGTACTGAAAAATAATAGGTTGTTTATTAATGTTATGGTTATTTTTCAGACGGTATGTTTCCGTTTGGAGTATTACCAACACAAGCAATGTTACCAGGGCTACCATTGCCATCCACGCCATCCATAGACTCTCGCCTAATTCCAGGATACAACACTTTATTAATGAAGACTTCTCAAGTTACGAGTGACCACGAAGCAGTTATGAGAAGTAGTGTTATTAGAAATTCATTACAGCCAGGACCAGTATCTAGTCTTCATTCAAATCATATGTACAGATATCACCCTTATTTATCAAAATCTGGACACGTGTGAGATGTATGCATGCAACTATATTGGCATACAACAATTAAAGTCGCAATCCATCTGCGTGGTATATTCAACAGGTGTTCGTTCCTGATGAAAAATCCTGACAAACTATTTGGCCGTTTCCTTGCCAAAACGACATGTTACATGCAAGATACCAACAAATAACACTATTGTGTTATGGCATCAATTGCCACACCATATCATTTGTCTGCATGTTATACCACCCTATACATAACAAACTTACGAATGCATTATATGTATTCTGAAGATGTGTAGTTGATTTATTTATGTTTTTGACTGTGAGTAGTAATGACTGATTTGTGATAAACGTGTATGTGTTTGACTGTGAGTAGTAATGGCTGATTTGTGATAAACGTATTGAAAGTTGTTATTTATGGTGCTTTATAAATGAATGAATTTAATTTAATGTTTTGTTGATTATAGAAATAAAATAATAATGATTGTATTATATTGTTTTATTATTGGACCTTTGCTAGTGACATTTGAAAGAATGCTAAATATAATTCTTTAAAACGACTCATCAGTTGTGCCAAAGGCCTAACATGTTGAAAACCAAAATAGCAATCCAACAGGTTCAAGAGCAAATTAAAGATACCAAAAGGGGTAAAGTCAAAACCATCTAAGGACAGAGCTATGCACGAGGGAGATACTCCTTAGTTTTCACAAATTTTACAATTTTGTAACAGTAAATTGTAAGTATCAATTTCGGGCTAGTATCGAACTACTAGCAACTGAGCTGGGGATTCTCTCTAGGACTTGGAGTCCACCAGCAGTGGCATCGAATCAGTGGTTAAAATATAATTTTTGGATGCAAAAGATGTGCACATTTCCTCTATTTACGAGTCAGCTGTTGTGCTCAAGGCACAAAAGGATTGTTTATGCTTTTTGAAAGACAAGGGTACAGTTTCTATAGTAATTTGCGGTCAATAATTTTTATTGTATCGTGTGCTGAATTCAAGTAAGAGGGTTAAAGGTTGATTTCGAAGAGTTTGCTGTCATCTTTAGCCCAGTTAAATTATTTTTTTTAAAAAAACTCTAAGTTACTATGATAATCTAATATTAAAAAATTGTTTCTCAGTGAATGTTATTCATATCTGGAGTATGTCAGTGATCATGACGGACAGCCGGATATTATCAAAATACGTGTAGTATTAGTTTTTGTTAGCAGGTATACAAGGCTAAACAAAATGTCCTATTATCCCGGGTAATATTTTGATGACACCGTGATTGAGATACAATGTACAAGAGATAATTATATACTGTATTTTGGTAAACTAACACAGATTATAAAACATGAATTCAAATCTGATCAAGCATTAAAACTGCATATCTTCTTTAATTATGAAAATCATAACCTAATGTCACCCTGTTTACACACCTATCGGTTATGCATTGATTACATTTGATGCTACTTGAAGTGTGTAAAGGTTTGTTCTAACATAAACAATAGTAAGGATTTCTTTAAAACAATTAAAACCTAGGTCTTGTACGTGGACGTTTAGTTAAATACATTTAAATGTGATTTGTGCATTTTTTATGGTATATATTACGTATTCATGAGATGTAGAAGAATACATCCGAGTATCCTATCCCCCTAAAAATATATCCTTCGTGTTTTTATGTAGTATTCAGTATAAAACTTGCTATACCACTGAAAAATAGATAAATAACTGTCTAGTTTACCTGCTTCAGTCCAGACTGTTTAAATATAAGATTGGAAACAGCTATAGGGTGAACGGGAAACTAACCTATGCAAAATCAAAAAAAAATAATGAACACAGCTTATATTGCTGTACACTGTATAGTAATGATAAGCCAAAAGATCCAAACCTCAACAGTAAGATAGGCTTTAACCAGAACTCAGATAAAGTTGTTCCGTACAGGTACCATCATGGCCAACTTGTCACGGACTTTTGGCAGTAAAAAATCAAAATCGCCATAAACATAAATTGCATGATCATTGTAAACAATATAATTAAACAGAATTCAAATTGCAGCCAGAATTCAGCTTTTCTAACGAAGTACGACCATTTTCCCTTCCGCGTGGCTTCTATAGGGCCATTTTCAAAAATTCGACTGTTACCTTTCCAAATTTCTGGGGGCATAGCCTGGTATGTGGTTTCTAAAGATTTACAAAAATAACTAGATATAATTGTTACGCACAGTCAACGTTCCCATTGCCACAGGGGCTCCTAATATCAATTTCTACGGCTCCCTGATTTTTTCGATTTTTTTTTAACTTTTGGATTTTTTAATATGGCCGATCTAAAGCACTTGTGGTGACCTATTTTTAAACCAAGTATTAAGTATCAATCAATAACTTAACAATTTCTTCCCATATGTTCTTATTGAAACCTCTACCTCTTTTGATCCCCCATAAACATATTTTTAACTCCCCAGTCTTTAAGTGGGTGTATTTGGTGAAACAACAAACATGGGGCTATATCTGTATAAAATATTGAAACCATCGAGTAAACGGTTTTCGAGAACTAGAGATCTAAATTTCGTGGAATTTTTTTGTACATTTTGGCCGTTTCCATGGCAACGGCGGTCATGTTGGATTTCTAATTATGAAGTTGCACAGGTTACGCGAAAAAAGAATTATAATAAGAAGAAACAGAGTAAAAAGAATATTTTCCCCACTTCCTAGGGGGAACTTTTTCAACGTAAAGACATTCAGAACAAAACTGATTTTTTGCTGAAAGTGAGTTTATGTATCTCCATTCATTTGACAGAATGGTTTTGGTTCTGAATGTCCTTCTTGGCAATATTCCAAAAAGTGATACAAATTACCCAAATCGCCTATATACACCCTGAGACTACTATAACTATGTTATAGTAGTCTCAGATACACCCTCTGAGAGTATGTTTAGGCATACTGGCAATTTTTGTTTGTTAACATAAAAATGCAAAAGTAGGTAAATATCTAAGATTACAAAATCAATGATTATGACTGAAACAAATACAGGGCAAAGTAGACCTTTTCAACTGAAAATATCAACACATGTATATAAGGATCGTTTAATTGTCATACCAATTAATGGAATGGTATCCTAGTGAACCTCAAGTCCACCAGTATAGCGTAGGGTACAATTTGTCTTTTCTTGTTATTGAGATCTTTTTAACAAACATATTTCACGGTATTTCAGAATGTATATTGCGTTATGTCAGAATTCAGTACCTGGTACCTCTTATATTAATTTAAACTAATTTAGTTAATATAGATGAATGAGTGATGATATGACCTTGTGCCATTCAGTAGATCTTCGATCAATCGGTGTGTGACAGGCATGAACAACTTTCAACGTTGGTGTCAAATAGCTATATACACGCAACTTTTACAACATCTATTGTTTCATTTGGTTACCTTAAAATATGAACATGTTAGATAAAATGGTTCTATTAAATATTTTGCAAGTCCTTCATTGCTTTTTCTAATTTTGTAAACTATTAATCAGATAAGTACGATTTGAAAAGTTTTTTGTGGGTACCCATGATGCATTTTTATATACCGTTTGAAAGTGCTGAATGGGTCCAGTCTTCATAACCATACCGTATTTTCAGTATTTTTCATACTTCGTCACTTTCTGGCTGTATTAAATATATTGAAAGAACCTATAAATCAAATCTATCGCAGGTGTCAAAATATAAATATTTTACGGGTATTTTAAAAAGTGTCAACACTCTGGGTCACAGAGGTTTTACTTTTATTATTTACAAAAAAGATAACATCTTGACGAAATTCTTTCTTTTGACAAAGATACACATCGCAATCAATACACAGGTGCCAATCTTTTAAACGAACCGGGTGACCGGAAGTGCAGTTTTAATCTAAAAATTAAAACAGAGTTTTATTATTTCAGAATTTTTTTTAAATAAAAGGTAAGCCAGGCCTTTTATCCTCCACCACGAGACAATGAAATACTATGTCCAAAAGTCAATTTCTCTGTCTTTTCTGTTCATTCCCCTGTAACGTCTCTTCTTTTCGCGATTGCTACTGGTAGATAACCGTTCAGAAGGCTCAAGTTCACTTTGTTATCAAGCTAATGGTCCAAGACCACAATTAATGCGAATAAGCTCGGATATAGTTCCCCACATTTTATACTGTATTTCTCCATTTTAATGTTTCCCTTTTTTTTCAATTTTCCTAGTTAGAATACAATGTATAAAGCATAAAATATCAAACAGTTTTTTTTTTTATCAGAAGTATGTAAAAGTTCTATAAATGGCTAAGTGAATGATAACTACCCTTTAAAGACATTTTGGGGGTTTTCATGTGTTGGCAATGGTAGAATTTTCTATAATTTTGATATATTTTCCAGTTATAAGTGTACAATGAATAAAAAAGAGACTATAAAGTTTGAGCTGGTGAAATTGTTTTTAATTTGACATCAGGCTAATATGAAAATTCATTATAAAATAATTGTGGTCTCAGGCCTAATTGGGATCTAAGAGTTATTGAAAGTCATTTTTTTCGTATATCCCCACTGTCGGTATATGTTAGACCATTTTTCATATACGAGAAAAAGCAGTTTGTGATGTTGTTAATCGATTTCTCTAGAACCAAATTTATTTCAATTACGGAATAATTTTTTTTGTCAAATTTTTTTCGTTTGGAATTTAGTTTTGTTAGCTTTATCAATACGAAATATATTGTGGCTTTATTTGATTTGGAATAACGCCACCACATCATAGTTCGTCCATGCGTTTAATGGTTCCGAATTAAGCTAATGAAACTTTATACTTGCTAAGTGACTCGCGAGGGACCACATAAATGTGAGGAATAAAATCGTATTTCAGCTAATAATGTAAATGAGAAAATTATATAATTAAATAATAACTGTTTGTTTAATACATGATGGATTGGTATCTAGCCCCGTCAAACGTTAGCACCTGGCTTCTGCGTCTTGGCACCAACTGCGATAATTTAATCACCTCAAAAACCTCCATTACCGAATTTGTTATCAGTTCTGTTCCAAGTCTTTCGGGAAGATCTGGTACCCAAAATCAAACGTTAGAACTAATCAATGTTAATTGTATTTTCCCAAATGTCTAATTTCTACATATCGTCAATACTTTTCTTTACACGTCGTCAATTTGAACATGTTATTCTAGCCGCTAATTAAATTTTGCTTTCTTCTTCAACCAAAATTACTGTTGAATACTATGTTGATAAATTATCTGTGTTACATCTTCAAGTCACAGAATCTTCTAGATCAATGTATCTTTTATCCTATCAACCATTTCCATACTGATCAAGTTGAATTTATTATCAATTTCTTTTCCTAATGTATAATAGCACTTTAAGCATTGCGCTTGATTTAATTTTTCACCAATTTGGGACAAATTGCATTTATAGTATCTGATTAGAAAATTGAAAGAAATTTCTTACAATGTAATGTTAAATATATTTATTACAAACTAATAGATACTTTTGAAACATGTGAGGTAAAGTTTTTTACGTTTTTAAACGGGAAAGCTGCTGTTGTTTGCGTGTTTGCTTTTTTCTGTCTCCCCTCGATCGAGAGTTTTCCTATAGAAGTTTTCATGAAATTTTATCTCATTTAGTTAATTTAGTTTTGAATACCTTTTCAGAGTTTTTCATTCAGAAGATGAAATGCATTTAGAGTTTATATTATTTGAATCTAATCGTTTTATTTTATATTTAAAATCACTTTTACATTGTTATGTTTTAATTTCCTAGTAGTTTGTGTTGTACTATTTGACACATTGATTTGAAAACTTGATTTTCAACCTTGTCTTGTTTCTGTATACAACAACTTCTGTGACACTTTTTGTGTGCCTTAAACACATTTCCAGGAGAAAATGTCACCGTTACGAAAATATAAACTTTCTTGTAAGCAATATTTTAACAATATATTGTGTATTTAATGAATCTATGCCCAAGGGCAATTTTTCTTATCTTTACATGTAATAACGAAATTGAAACAAGTATCTGGCAGTTCCGTTTTATTTGTAAACGTTAAGTAAACATTTTAAATATAATTATGCTGTTGTACCTTCAGCTGTTGTAACTTTAGCTGTACGTTTCCATTGTTCGTTAGATTATGCCCTCTCTCTCTCTCTCTTAGAGTTATTGGTTTAATTATAGACTATAGACGTTTCAACACAACAATTGAAAATGAGTAGATTTTTTACTTCTTAACATGTATTTTCAAGTCAACCCTTATTTAATCGAAGGGTTATCGGTATGATTAAAAAAATACCTATCTGGTACTACATATATAATGGAATAATCTCTAATTGTTTGACTATTTGATATTGATATTTAAAATTTGCAAAGGTTACCGATATTAATATTTGTATGACCAATTCTCTGATTTTATTGCATGTATTTTTTTTTTTTTTGGTTATATTCTGTGTAATTTTTTTTAAATACCAGATTATAATATGTTTAAAAATGAGACAGATATAACTTAAGATTATAGAATGTTAACGTTTGTTAATTGTTACTATACTAATAATCACCAGACTTTGAACATTACTTTTAAAGCTTAATTCAAAATGTATTTATTGTATTCTAAAGTAGCAACATTATCGGAATTATGTAGTTAGTGACACACGTTTTCCTTCAAATATTATTACAAATTACTATAATTTTACAGAATATCTCACAGATCAAGATGTCAAAATAGACTCTTTAACGATAATGGCTAATGTCTTAAGCGACAATTAAGATTGTCCTGGGTATTGCTCATCCACAACATGCCTGTGGTCAGTAAGATGATAATTGTTTAATGACAGACAAGTGTATGTAACCTAACTTATAAATCAATTTATTTATTACTTAGAAGTGTGTTATCTTTCTAGTTATCTTGTCCTTATTAGTATTAACACACTTTTTAATTATAATGCTGATACTAGATAAATGGTTCATTTAAAGCATGGTAAGGCACATTTAATGGAATCATTATACCAGTCGTAAAATTAATTTACTTTATGTAGTTGGCATTTCAGTTTTATTGTTGCTAATTATTTTCTTGGAATTTTTTTTGTGATAGGTAGGAAACATTTGGCGATTAAGGTCTTTGCAGAGCTCAGTAAAATTTATTTTATCTTGTAAGATTTTTCAAATGCAAAAATAATGATTTCATTTAAACCTCATTTTCTTGAATTTATTAGTTTGAATACAAATTTTATATTTTCTGAAGAATATTAGCGTAAATTCGCAAAATATTTAAATTCCAAATAATTTTATAACAAATTAAATATCAAAAACACATTGAAAGAATTTCCCCGATATTCAATAGAATTACCAATAGGCAAATGAGAGATGTGGGGTTACTGTACACGAGAACAACAATAAAGATAGTGGTACCAAATTCTATTTCTGAGTACTCAAACTGATATTAATGATAACAAGTTGTAACATATGGCTGTCAAAACCCAATGCACAGAAAGTTTATCAGGATGAACTGTATTTATTGAAATTTGTTTGAAGGAATAAATACTCTTACTAAATACCTAACTTTTAACATACTTCTTTAATGAAAACTTAATGCATCTAAACGTCCTTGATGCGCCATGTGATAAAAAATCAGTTACTTTTTTTATCAAGAATTAATCCACCAAATTTTTCATATAGTTTATTGTTATATAACATATCACAAAAATGTCACAAACTATAGTTAAGAAGTGTAAATAGGAATAAATCATGTATCTCTAGGATTGTAATCAGTCTTTTCCTGTTTTATTGGATACTGTCTCAATCCTCCATATTTCTGGGCCGGGGAGAGGGGGGGGGGGGGGGTAGTAACTCCCCTTATAAAATCATGCGGGGATGTGCGGAAAATTTGGGCTGGCTGTTCATGATTTTTGGTATTAATTCGGGGAATGTTTTGAAAAACTAATAATTATTCGGGTTGTAAATTGAGTGCTGTTCAATTCCTCAGATATTTGTATATAAACATCAGTATTAGTTCAGGTGTGTATTTTGGATATGACTGTTTTGAGGGTAGGTATTTACATCAAAATTATTTTTCCCGTATTGTATTGACATGTAGTCAAGTATTTGCTCGGGTACCTTTTCTTAGGCCATTTCCGAACACCCACGTCAAAAATGATTCTATTATGTTGATCTTTGTTGAATATTCAGGCCTATTTTTGTTATTACTAATAAAAATCCAGATAATTGTCTTAAAGTACGCTCATGACAAGATTTCGTCAAAACGAGTGAATAAATTACTTTTAATTTAATTACTGTCTGCAACAAAGATTTATAAAATTTTATATTAGTATATTTTGTAGCAGGTTTACTTTTGCAAAACAGAAAGAAACAAAAAAAGTCGATTTGCTCAGCAACGACTGGGCTGACTTTTGCTAAAGCTGCTGACTTTAGATAGATTTGGAATATGATAGTTAAATAAAGTATGTATGTTGCGAAACAGGTCATACGACAATAAAATGCAAGGAATATAAATGGAAAACAAAGCCAAATGCAAAATAATAACAAAACAGAAAGTTAACTTTCAACTTTTCTCTTTTGTTATTATTTTGCAATAATTCCAATACGGCGTGTATTGTTTGGCCAACAGCGTGACGTCTGGGATCTTTTATTTTCCGATAGATGACGTTCAGCGTATGAAGGTGACCCAGTAAAAGAGTGTCATTTTAAACCGCTCATTTCTTTCTTATTCTGGCTAAAAGTTTAATTATTATGAAATAATAAATAAGAAGAGTTGTTTTTCGGCAATTTATCTGTATGAACTCGACCAGGTCACTCACAAAATTAACATACTGTCCTTGGGACTTTACCCAGTTTGTGATCGAACTTTTCTGCTTTATATAACAACTCTTATTACTATATTTGACCTTAACCTTTTCTGCTTTGTTATTATTTTGCATTTGGTATTGTTCGGCAATTGTCTTTAATACGTTTTAGTCATTCTATGGCCTTTTAAGGTTTATTCCTTGTATAATATGATGATTAGTTTCTTTGGAAGCTGATGTCTACTTTAATTAAACACTATATAAAATGATACTCGTTTAAGGTATCCGGACCATAATAGATCATGATCGAAAATTGTATCTTTTGACCGTGAATGGCTAAACCAAACAATTTAAAGCTGGAATTTTATATACACATTTTTCTCAAGTTGAAACACACTTCGTTGCTTATATGCAGAGTCTGTAAAAATAAGTTAGTTATATTGGCATTTCCGAAGTTTCCCGATAATTACCGAGGTCATTTCAATTGCGTTGTATGGAACATCCGGGAACTTTTGAATAATCACGTGGTCATTTATGGTCCGGATAAATTAATGATAAATATAAAACAACAAACATTTGGTTTTGTTGTGTTTACTTATATATTAGTATACAGTTTATACTAGTAGATAACCATGCAATGTTACCAACCAGATAAAACTGAGAGAGTTTTCCAACATAAAGGATTGGCAGTATTTAGATTAAGGAAAACATATTTTCATCCAACCTCTAAGTAATTGCATATTGCATGTATGTATACGACCTGTCGCATCGGCTTCCGCAGTTCATATTGCATTTTACCACCCACCTTTTATTAATTCCTGAAATAAGTGGCAGTTGTCAATGTTACTTTTCAATTCGTAAGGCTAAAGAACTAAGCGTTAATTTGATTATTCACTTATTGTGGTCTAAACCTTAATGGCTTTTTCATTATTTTAGACAAAGATAAAAGAATCAAGTTATAAAACCAAGAACTTTTTTTTAATTATAATATCAAGTTTTCACTGGTATTAAATGATGTTTTGAAATGATCACACACATCTGATTTATTGCAAGAAAGTCTCATGCATCGCGATTTTGTCGAAAGGTCTAAATACAGGGTATGTGTTGATATTAGGTATCACAGGCTATTAATCTGCTTACCCGATTGTTAATCTGATTAGCACAGGTGCGTTGATGGTCAGAGTACGACCCTGACTTGTATCTATCTTCGTTGAATTTATCATATTTTACGACAATAATTTAGTCACTAGTGCGACAATAGACCGATTGACAGCATGTAATCATCGCGGTTATATATGCTCAATATTTAGTTTCGCATAAACAGATTTGTACAACTATCCATTTCATAGGGTTTTACGGTACTAAATGTCCCGAGCTAATTCAATTTCGGGTCAAACATATAATTATAAGTGGGATAGACTAAAGACTTTGTACCTTGCTCTGCTTGCATATATACTATTTGAATGGATTTTTATTTCAAACATTTGAAAAACAACGCTGTCAGAGCGAATTAATTGAATTCACAGCATGTGTACCTTTACATACTGATTATGAATAACCAATTGATTTGTAAAAAATATTTGTTAAAAACTGTGTTGGTTATCTAAAAAGCAAAGTAGGTTGTCAGTTAAATTCATTTTCTTGTCTGATGAATATTTATAGTTTATTACATTGAATGTGATGAAATACCGGGATTTCCGAGTGAAATCAAATCCGATAATTCACCCAGTGAAATCGAAAGTCATATTTCACTCTATAGGAAGTGACGTAACAATAGCAGTCGCCAACGATGTTGCTATAAAAACGTCGTCGCGCAGTCACATAAAAACATAATCCCTTGTATTTTCTCGTTAAATTTTATGAGTACACTGAATATGTCAATGTAATAAACAGAATTACTAATCTCGAAATTCGAATACCAAAGATCTACAACTCGTGACCGAAAAACACAAATAATTCACTCGTGCGCTACGCGCACTCGTGAATTAATGTGTTGTTCGATAACTCGTTGTAGATTTTTAGGTATTCGCATTTCAAGATTAGTTGTACTATAAATAACTTATTTTGAAAAGCGAATACCTAAAAATCAACGAGTTACCTACCAAACACATGAGCGCATAAGTAAATTATAAGTGTTTTTCGGTCGCGAGTTGTACATAGATTTTTGGTATTCGCATTTCAAAGTTAGTTATTTTGTTTATTACATTGAAATATTCTATTTATTCAGAAGATTTAACGAGAAAATACAAGGGATTGTGTTTTAAGGATGCTCGCTGGTCATGATTTGGACTTTTTGTCAGATTTTCGGAATCATCGGGTTTTATCCATTTCTTAAACATGAAATCTTTTGCCCATGAACCCCCACTTTTTCTTTTATAATTCAATCATATATACCTTAAAATGGTATTTGACAAAATTTTATGAAATCCTTTTTATTTTTTCATACATTTTTGAGAGAATGAAGTTGTCAATGCAAAGACAATGAAAAATCCAGAGAAAACCCATTTCCTGCAAATTTTCAAGGCCTTATAGCTCTAAAATGGGTACATGAACCTATATTTTTTTTCTTGCTTATTTGTTTACTATTCATATGTTCTCTCAAACTAAAACACCTATTTCAAATCCTATTTATTTCCTATTAGACCAGCGATCATCCTTAATATAACTACGCGTCAACCGTTGTATAGCAACGTCGTTAGCGGCTGCTATTGTTACGTCACTTCCCAGAGTGAAATATACCTTTCGATTTCACTGGGTGAATTATCGGATTTTATTTAACTAAGAAATCCCGGTATTTCACAGCACTCAATGTCATAAAATATGTTCTAAAAGATACAATGTATTCAAGATACAAAGTTATAGAGTTCGTAAGGTTTTATAAAAATCCAGTGAAAAGCGCTTTTGTTATTTTTTTTTTAAATTTTGTTCTTTGTACCTTTCTATGTCTGCATGTATTGTCTTATTCCCAGATGTCTGACGTCAAACGGCCTGTGCTGGAATTGCCTGGCACAGCAAACCCTAAGCCAATTCTAAAACAGTTTGGCGTCAGAGAAATCGCTGACTAATATTGACTTAAAGCATTATTAAAAAGCAGATGACTGAAGGGTAATTTACATTCAATAAGTCCTTGGTTCTGTTGTGTGTCCAATTTGTGTGAATCTCTGGTATCTGGACTGGTGTTTGATTAGTCATGTTGTATCTCGACTTGGAGCTTATTAGCTCATTGGACTTTATGCAAAGTATATCTTTTATTTTTTCAATGTTCAATGGCATTTTCAGTTGAAGGTTAAATGAAACCCCCTGGATAAATTTTTTTCTATTCGCTTTACAGTATACTTCAATAAATAATATGCTGACTCATTGACATCTTATATCTTGATCTGCTTCTTTTGTTGCTGAATCTTTTGTACTATATTTCAGTTAACTTTCCATACTTTTTTACCTTGAATACCGTTGATAAAACGTGATTTGCAAAAATATTCATAGAAATACATTGTGCATGTACACTGTTATCATAGAATGACTATGGCTTCCAGTGAGTGAATATATCAAATTTCAAAGGGTATTAGCAGCTCATCTTGTGATCTTCCTACCTTGTACTGGATACCCAAGTTACACAAGTGTCCATACAAACAACGCTTTATAGCTGGATCTGGCAAGTGTTCCACCAAACCATTGTCTCAACTTCTAACTTCTGTTTTAACAGCTGTCAAAACGGGCCTCCAAAGTTATTGTGAGACAAGCTATTCAAGAAGTAGTATCAATCAAATGTGGATATTAAAGAACTCCAAAGACGTAAAGGATATTTTACGATCTCGGTCCATTTCAAATTCTGTAACAGCATAAAAACATTTGATTTCTCTTCCCTCTATACCACCATTCCTCATTCACAACTGAAGGAGAAGTTGAAAGATCTAATCCATCGATGCTTTCAAAATAAAAATGGCAACAACAGATACACAAACCTTGTCATTGGTAGAGATAAATCATACTTCGTTAAAAACCACCCTAAATCTAACAAAAAATATATAGAGGACGAAATTGCCCTGATGATTTTTGATCGACAACATATTTGTTCAATTTGGTGGACGTGTTTTCCAACAGACAATTGGCATTCCTATGGGTACTATTTGTGCGCCACTACTGGCCGACTTGTTCCTTTACTCATATGAGGCAGACTTCCTTGACGGGCTTCAAGGAAAACAAAAGAAGTTAGCCCATACCTTTAATTTAATAACTACATAGATGATGTTTTATCACTCAACAATTCAAGTTTTGGGAATTTCTTACATCTCATCTATCCCAATGAGCTCGAAATTAAGGATACCACAGACACTGCCAAGTCGGCATCTTATCTTGACTTTCACCTCGAAATTGACACCACAGGAAGGTTGAATACAAAACTTTACGACAAACGGGATGACTTGACTTTTCAATCGTCAACTTCCCATTTTTGAGCGGCAATATTCCAGAAGCGCCGGCGTATGGAGTATATATTTCACAAATCATACGTTATTCCAGAGCTTGTGACATATACATTGACTTCCTGGACAGAGCCCGGCTCCTGACAGAAAAGTTGCTTAGACAGCTGTACGTTGCTCCTAAGTTGAAGTCATCCTTATTAAAATATTATGGGCGTCATAATGACTTTGTTGACAGGTATGAAAAAACCGTTTCCCAAATGAAAATGGACCTGTTCCATTGATATTATCCCTTCTGCATACCGGATTTGACATGGGCAGCATGGCGAGTGTCCTGCAGGAAGCAGAGACTGCTTACTCTTCCAAAGCACCTGAGTCTACCAACGGTTTTTTAGTGGGGTCCATGTTGTTCATATGTTTTTAGTTTTTAATTGTAGTGCATGTATTGTTTTGGTCTTGTATTCATTGTTCTCCGGAGTTCGTCAGTTGTTACGATTTTTCCCTCATTCGAATATCCCTTTGGTATTTCTTGACTTTACCTATAATTTTGGTACTGATGTGAAATTTGTATCACAGTTTTTTGGGGTTTTTTTTATACAATTTTTCAGATGCATCTCTCTCAGGTAAGGTCTGTCCATAGATCAATAGTTTAAGGTATGCATTTTTTAGTAATTTTGAATGGAGTCTGCGCTGAATTATGTTTCGGCTTTCTGTGCTTTATTAGCTGGGCATTGCTGGTCAGAAGTGTTAGTAAAAGATGCCGAAGCTACAAGACAGAAGGGGGAGTCAATTAGACAAAAATCAATTAACAAGGTGATTTCGATAGAACAGTATATTCCGGAGATAATTTGGAGCTAACTTTTTTTATCGGAATACCTTTGGGGTAAAGTATGTGAGGATAGGAAAACTCTGGTAAGTTCCAAATTATCTCCGGAATGGATATGTCAAATTTGCGGAAATTATATAAATGTGGGTCACTTCCGGACAGTGAAGTTCTGATTTCATCAGAAATGGGACTAAAATGAGCCAATACAACCGATTGGTGGGAAATTAGAGCTATAAGGTAGGCATTTTGTTAAAATATAATCAATTTACTGCAGAAATAAGCAAAAAAGCAGACTGGGTGGAGAACAGAAAAAAAATTCTGATGATTTGAAATTTGGCGCTCTCGGAATTGATTCCTCCCTTTTGTTATGGTATTATAGATCGAGGCCGGATCAGTCACAGATGACATACTGTGTCAATTGTAATGAGCCCCTGTGGTCCAGGTATAAACTTAGCTTCAAAAGATTTTTTAAAAAATGGGAGAAATAAAAAACAAAACAAGTTTTTACATTTCCATGCGATAAATGTATTATCCTTTATATACACAAGGAGAGATATGAACTTTTGTTGCCTATGTTGAGCGTTAATTTTCGTATGTTCATATAAATAATACAAAATTACTATCATCATCAATAGCTTGAGTTTCATCTCAAATCTCGCCTGGTATTATCACATGAAACCCTAAATTAAATACAAAAGCAAATATCAGGGTATAATATAATTAGAAAGTTATTTATGAACTGGTAAATTGACCCTAAGACAGAATATTTAAATTGTTATCTCTTGAGTAGAGTAAGCAACAAAAGGTGAAGACAGTTTCGCATTATTTCAACAGTTTCCGGTTCGAGATTTTGTGTAGATTATCGCGGTCTGACTAAGTTATCGAACTTGAAATCTAGATTAAGTTGACACTTTACCTTTAACTCACACTTGATCAAAGGATATTTATAATGAAATCTATCACAAAACATGATTTATTTTGTTCACTTTGGGAGGTAAAATCATACACCTACAGGTGTCACAATGTTAATTGCGAGTTTCGTAAAACTGCTTCATGACACAGTCAAGAGTAGATCTATGAGAAATTAACATGCTTTGTGTAAATTAAACCATAATAAAAGCAAGAATGTCTTAAGACAATTATAAAGGATATCGTGATTAGTGGATATATGAGATAATTGATACAGAGTAAACAATTCTATGTTTCAATTGGAAACTGAAATCAATATTTATAATGTAATTTAAACATGTGAATTTTTTTTTCAATAAAATCCAAAAATACAAAACCTAAACAAAATAGCTTCACTTTAAATTTCATTCAATATTGGCGTCTTTCAATCCCCATATAATTGTAAAATTATACATACCCTAAATACATGTACTATTCTGTCAATAATATTGTAAATTGAAAAAACATGTGATAATTATTTTGAAAAAGAAAGCCTTTAATACATTTCTGATGGAGACGTCACGGGTCAATGGCAACATCTTATAGGATACATATATAATGTCAGTTCATAACTTTGACGTAACAGTAAAGAGGTAGAAAAATCGAATATAGAACCCAAAGCTGTCTATTTAGAGATTCTTGGACGTTGACAGGAAAGTCATATCATGCTATGCACGAGAATTGTGAAGACCTGGAAGATCACAAAGTCGTATGTACATTAATAGACATCAGTTTCTACGACAATTTTTAGTTAGGGAGAAGCCATTTGATTTTTATGGGGGGGGGGGGGGGGGGCATGGAAGTAATCTTAAGCCCTGCCTTTTTTCAGCAAAATTTCAAGACTGCCATTTTTTTTTTTTTTTTTACTACCTGGTTTTGTCCTGCCTTTTTTTTTATGTATCCTGCCTTTTTTTCTCACAACATTTTTCATCCTGTCTTTTTTTCTGAGGATTTTTGGTCCTGCCTTTTTTTCACCAAATTTTGCATCCTGCCTTTTTTCAAATTCCTTACATGCCCCCACCCCTCACCCCTCCCATTAAAAATCAAATTGTTGCCCCCTTAGTGCAGACACCGACACTACGTTACAATAAACCAATTCACAGTGTTATCCCTTATAATCGTGTTGAGTGAAAAATACACCACTTTAAACCTGAAAACAATTAACACGGAGATCATCTGAGATGTGAAAAAATGTAAGTTGGTAGTACTCCAAAAGTAGAAAGTTGATAATAAGAAAATCCTTGATTAGACCTTTTTCTGTAAATTGGATGGCTCTGTGTGTCAATAAACCATAATCCAACCTGATAATTTGCGTCTATAAAATAATGAGAGCCATTAGTAAAACATACCTATGATAGTATTTTTTTAAATTAAAACATATTTCATTTGATTTGATGAATTAATTTTTAACACACTTGAATATATATAAATATATTGAAAAAAATTGGATGTATACCAGTATTCATATGACTCTATAAACCTTGACTTTCACTTCCGGTTGGGACAAAAAGGAAAACAATAAATTAATTCTTGTTATGGTTATGATATCTGACAGTTACAATAATAGGTATCGTTTTTGTTAACCTCAGTATCACATGATATATATATGCTTTAAAGATCTATTATTTTTCCCGATATGACTTTTGAATTATAATAATAAAGTAAAATTTTGATCTATTTCGAGGAGGAACAATCATTTTTTCGGAATTAAGATTTAGATAATGTGTAATTTGGAATCTACGTCAGTAAATTATTGGGGTGTTCATACAGCACGATGTGTTTTAAAGTCGTTCTAGATTTGGTTTTCAGGTTCATTTTTTTTATATCTTTCCAGTTTTAATTTTGGGATATCAGTCATTTTTCTTCAGCATGTTTGTATATGGCGCTTTTGTTCTATATTTGTTGTATAAATGATGAATGAAAGGTATTTTTGCGTTTTGTTACATTAAGTGCATGCAGGAACAACGCCGTTTATTTGTTGCGGTTGTTCTTAAAGTGAGGTCTTATAGTTAGAAATGCTCCTTGATCTTTGAAATTTACGTTTTAATGCAATCATTGAATCTATATGATAACTAGGTTTTTAACATGCATCGATTATTTAATATTGAAACAATAATCTGATAAAAACAAATCCCGTGACAAATTACCTATGTCAAGATTTGAAACAATTTGTTATGTCAGTTTTTAGTATCACCTTACTGAGTGGTAATATCCAAAACAATCGTTTCTACATCATTTCACCAAATATAACCTTATTATTCTGCAAAAGTTTTGTGTCAAAACGTTGATGGGGTAACGACCAATTAGCACTCGTAATAAACGGAAGTAAAAAATGTAACTTCCGGTGTGATCCGATTGCACATGCGCTTTCTCGATATTCGAAAATTCACTTAACCGAAAACATTCATTTTCACGTCAATTTGAGATTAATTATTTGTAATTGCTGTTTCGACGATAACTTATAGAATATTATGGTTGTTTGAAATGACTAAATTGATTATGAAAAGGAAAAACATTTTGTAAAGAAAAACCGTTTATAATTATACGTTGACGTGAAATGAAGTTGACAATATGTTATTTGGCGTGAGGAGAACCATAAATAACTATAATATTGACGGCTGTGAGTGGATTAATAATTGTTCAATTGTTTTGTATATAGTATCATTTCCCTCTGAGCTAAATGCCGATTAAATTATGAAGTATCAAACTGTTTTTGTAATTTATGATAAAATCTTGAAGGTTGCATTTTTCTCTTGACAGATAACTGCTACAATCAACAAATCTATACATTTATCAAAAAAGAAGAATTCCACAATTGACAAATGAACAAAAGATTACTTAAAAACGGGAAAGTGATATGCTAGTTTTATATTTATTTGAATAATTCCACATGTAGGTACACCTCTATGAAAATATAAAAAAAGTTTCTGCTTTATTTTTTTAACGTGTAGGAATGACAGCTGAAAAGTTTAACGTAAACTATAAATATCCCTGTTATTAAAATTATCAAACAAGATTTCTTGTTATTTATGTATTGTCCCTCAGCGGCGAAGTTTCTGCTGCCAACTTAAAATTAATAGATCCTTGGAGTTTATTACATGGTGCAATATTACGCTGCGAGGTTGTGCATACACCTTGGATGGTATCAGAAGGTCTACAGAGACCATACGGACTTGATGAGAGGCAAAAATTATCACTATTTTTTCTGATAGAAATGTGATTTCTTGCAGCATGCTTATGTTATAAAACTGTTTGTTTTCAAAATGATTTTGAATCAGAACTATTGCATTTTCTCTGTGTCAAAGGTTTCACTGTAACTAGAAGAAGGTGCTGTTGTTGGCTCTTTACTCAAGTGCATTATTTCTTCTTGTCAGATATCTGTCAAATCTCTTCTTACCTGTTATAAAATTCAAAAGTTGTCCAGTTTTTGTAAATGGACAAAACTGGGTTCAACTTTTTAACAGCATGTTTTGGCCTTCTTTAACTTTTGGGGACCCATTCCTTTAGTTCTATGGTTTGGTTAGGTTAGTGTTTATGATTAGGGTTATGGTAGGGTTTAGAGTTAGGGTTAGTATAGAATTCCCCTATATGAAGTGGGTCCATTAAAGAAAAAGAAGGCTCATGGTTTTATATCGTAATATGGACAAAAGTTTGACGTAAAAATTATATTTTCTAAAACAAAGATATCTACAATGTACAAAAGATACGACTTTTTTTCTTTATTTTCTTTCTTTTTATACTGCTTTCTAAATGATTTTTTTCTTCTTTTCAGCTTGATTGACATATAGACCTTTCCAGAAACTCATTTTAGTACTGGTTCGCTGCAATGAAGAGTAAAGGATTAGTTGTTTTTAAAACTTGTTAATTTGCACGTAATGTTTGGTTTGTACAAATTTGGAAATTACTTACGATCTTTTTGCTTCCGACATAATTATAATCAGATTATAAAGCTGGAAATATTTGTGTATCAAAGTAATAAATAATTTCTGTTTACTTCCTACTGGTTACTCTGCACTGCAGCGAATCAGTACTACGTCCCAGCAAAGGAACTTGCTTTAAATTATAACTTTTGAGTCAGATTCGTGATATCAGAAATGAGTTTTTGGAAAGGGCTATAGTCATGTAGCCCGTCATAGACATATACGACTTCTATACTAGTTTTTATTGTGTACATAAACTAGATCTCGGAAGAGTTTTGATTTGTGTCTAAAATTTTAGGTAATTTTCTCATCTTATTTTAGTACGAACAACACGGATTAATATTTTAAATCTCTATAAAATTGCTTTATTAGATAGAAATATGTATAATTTGCCAGTCTGCAATTTTATAAAACTATACGTTCGACTCCTTAAATTAAAGCAAAGATGACTTTATTCCGTTGTCCTATTTTGACCGGTAGACTTAAGTATTGTTTTGGTCCTCTTCGATATTCTTGGCCTTGAGCACACCTATTTAGGTTTATCCAAAGCATACCCATCACATGAAACAGGTAGGCATCCGTTTATATTACATGATTACAAATGTCATGTTAATCATTGCATGATTGTTGCATGTGAATATGTATTAGAGTACCATGCAATTGAAAATCAATTAGCAGTAACACACACAAATTCAATGCTATTGATTTTCAAAAACATTTGATATCTAAGTTGACGTTTACACCCACTAGATTAAATACCTGATTTCAAAGGACAAACATGAGAGACCTGAACCATTTAGGGAAGATAAATTCCATCACACCTGCACCCGGTTTCCTGTGAAATACTTAGAGGTCTAAACCGAAAACAAAGAATCGTTTCTTTTTTAAACAGAAATGGTCAAATATTTAATTTTTGCAGGTGTTTTGTCAATGAGAACTGTTTATTTTTATAAATAAAATTAACACTTAAGTTCTGTTTCTACATCCATATATGTGCAAACTCTTTCAAACATGTAGGACTACGCAAAAAAAATTCTTTTATTAAAAGTAAAGAAAATAATTGGTTATCAGCCAATTTTTTTACTTAGAGCTTTCACGGTTTCTGGTGGGTGTAAAAATCCGATAGAATTAACTTTCATTTAATGATCTTAAATATTGTTTTTTCTTTTTCGTTTTAATATTAAACGTTTACATTCAATTACTTTTCACACTAACTTGAATATGGAAAAAAATAATTGAAGATGCACACTGGCGGAATTTTAGATTTACAGGTTTATTTTTATGAGAAAACACTTATATGGTGTTTTTTTAATTACAATCTAAGCTGATAGAAAACTTAAGGAAAATTTCTTTTTTTTATGTTGTCTTTTGGCTTTCTTACTTTTGAAAACGATAAGTATGTGTATTAATTTAATAATCTATATTCTGGCTTTTAAAATTTTTCGGAAGAGGGGTATGAAATTGCACTGTCGGTAAAGGAATTTTTCCCCTTTCATATAGATGCTTAAAAGCCATAGTTGAAACATTACACTTTAGTGATGTAAATTACAATTGTATGAATTGCTATAAATCTGTTTATATTTGATACAGTATCAAAACAGAGGAAAGAACAAAGAAGTATTGAGTCGTAATCAGGAAGCATGTGAATCCTGGTAAAAGTTTTAGAACAGCATGCAGACTCTGGCATTCCTCAGAATAGAAATAGAAACTTGCTGACAAGTTGTCTTCGTTATCAGATCACGAAATTTGATTGTGTTAATGTGAGTGCAGATTAATTAAAACATAAATGTCATAAACATACAATAAAGCTCACGCCCAAATCATTTTTACAGTTTTTGTAAAGTTCGAAAAAGTTTTATTTCGTTTTATTGCTAATTTTTATCATTAAGGTTCTGTAGTATATCATGAAAAGAATTCATGCAGCACAATGAAAGGGCATCGAAGAAGCAAACCAGTTTAATTAAGGAGAAAGTCATCAACCCATTATTTATTGAGAAAATGAAACAGAACTAGAAACAGGACAATTAAAGAAATACAGCTAGACTTCATATAAATATGGAATCTACTGGGAATAATAATAATATTAGTTTATAGTCAATAAATATCAAAGGGATATTCGAAGGAGGTGAAAAACGAAAATAACTGACAAACTCTGGAGAACAACGAAGACAAGACCAAAACAATACAAACACTACACTTAAAAACATAAAAACATGGACCCCACCAAAAAACAATGGGAAGACTCAGGTGCTTCGGAAGTGTAAACAGTCTATGCTTCCTACAGGACACCCGCCATGCTGATCATGTCAAATCCGGTATGAGAAAGTTAAAAGCAATGTCAGCTTTGTACGAGAGAATTGAAGTCTTATCTTTTATAAAGTTGTAAAATAGTTCCAAAACAGAACAGCCAAAGTTAGAAATTACTCAATAATAAAAATGCGAGTTATTACTGTTGATGAGTTTTGAGAGAGATGAGTTTTACCCTTTTTGTTGCAGTTAATAAATTCTGAAAATCGGGTAATTTGTCATGACAAGATCATAAGATAAACTCACTTCTAAATTTCTTCCATAAATGACTGTTTTCAGTGAAAGATGACCAATGGAAATCGTTGCACGTGCATCGATCTCCCATTGTTCTGACGTCCAATCAGCATTCTTTTGTCATAACTTTTGACTGTGCTCAACGAATTCACCTAGGTACTGGAAACCTAAAAAGCGAGTACTTACCGAAGAAAAAGGTACTTATACTCGTTCAAATGTGAAGATCTAGAAAATCTGTCTAATAGTTATTTCTACTGAAAATAGTGAGAAAATTACGTTCGTGTAAAGATTTCACTGTATATAATTGAATATGAATATTTGGACATGCATGCCCCGTCGCTTTATGAAAATTCTGAAAGTCACAAATTCTTTACCCTCTGTGTTTTTTTTTTTTTTTTATCTTGGTCAATAGTTATGAGAGTTTTGGTTTAGCATTTAATTCATTTTCACCTTTTTTAGATGAAAAGTTCCAAATGCCTTACAGTTACAAGATTTTTCTTACTCACTGTTGTTTTCATGTTTGCATCCCTTTGTGATTATAGATGTGTTGACAATTGTGATGTTCTTCACTTATTTCTAAAATCTGTATTCTCTCCCATTAATTTATGTTTCTCTTGTACTGTCGTTTTGAAGATAATTGACAAACTGTCTATTATTAAAATTAAGAGACAGTTAAAGATACACGAATATATGTTTTGATTTCTCAGAAAATTAAGGTGCCACCCATTTGTTTTGTCCATTCTTTAGATGGAGACTCTAATCATTACATGTAGTTTCTTTCTTATTCTTTGTTTTATATCTAACAATAAAAAGTGAATCCAGAATTGGATAGACCTGTCAAAAATTGGTTATGGGAGGATTCAAGCAATTAGATAGATAGAGGCAATTTACACATGATAATTAAGAAAACGTGTCAAAATTATATCAAATTTATATAATCCAGAAATATATTGTGGATTAATACAGTTAACAATGTTAGGTGTTATCAGGATATTATGTTAGCATGTGCAACAAAGATCGTGAGAACCTTTTGTTAAAAAAAATTCATTTGAACAAGAAAGCTTTCAGCCATGATAAGAACTGTTAAAACAAATTTCATATGAAGTATTAAACTATTTACAACTAGCAAGGAACAGTCATTTGAATTTTAAGGACACCTTAGGCAAGAATTAAAAACTAAACTTTGGCCTAACATGTTTTGCAAAAGTTATGTTCTACTTACAAATGTAAAAAACAAACATTTGAATTAGGTGTGCATGGATGAAAAAAATACATTTTGCTAATTAAGGATGCTCGCTGGTCATGTTTTGAATTTTTGTCATCTGATTTTATCCATTTGAATGCCATAAATTATTTTTCCCGCTAACACCCATTTTTCTTATAATAAATCTTTTGCATGCAGAATAATAAGCCATTTGTAAAAATCTTATAAAATCCTTGTTATTATTTAATGGGTTTTGAGAAATAAAACTTGTCAATGATAAAGCTATGTAAAATCAAGACAGCATATTTTTCCCGCCAAATTTTCATTGGCTTATATCTCGAAAACAAGCACACGGACCAATAATTTTTTTTCGCCCTTTTAGTTACTTTATTAATCCACTATCAATATTTACCAGTGTTTTGAAAAGCTTGTTATTTTGAAAATGAGCAGCAAAAATCCTTAAAATTAAATTTTTGACAAGATTGCAATATTTATTACAAAGACTGGTTTTATGCATATATGATCAAATACCAAATTTGTGTGAGGGAAGGTTTTTATTAATTCATTTACCCTCATCACTAATACTTAAGAAATCCGAAATCTAAACAGGCCGAATCAAAACAGGTAAGGTAAGTATAATATAATAAAGGTCATTCTTCTCAAATTTAAAGCATATTTATGTCATATAAATATTGAATCAGTGGGTAAAAACACCTTACAAATAATTCAGATTTAGTAGTGAATTCAGATAGACTCTTTTTTACGATTTCATGCTCATATAGTCTGGAGATAAACCAAATAAAAAAATAACTTAACTTACACTCCTTGTTTATTTTAAGCGATTTGTTGTTTCAGAAAATGTTGGTTTAACTTATTTCCTAAAACACGACGGAAATCTTAATTTTTTTACTAATAAATTCCAGCAAACATGCATGATCTTAAGATTGGTCACAATAAGCCAAACAATATATTCATGCACTGTTCAAGTGGAAAAATGAGCAATGTTCATAAACTTGGGACATATAGCTAGACATGCAGTACATAGTACTTGGATTCAAGAAGTTTCTACAGTTTTGTGCCGATCTACTAATAACTGAGGTGTTGATAGCCTTCGAAATTTTATGCAAGTATTTGAAATAGAATATACAGTGTAACATGATGAAAGGGAAAGGGGCAGTCTATGATGCAAATTATAAATATCTAGAATATAGGATATATTCTAGGCACCTTCGGTTGGATCACAGGCGCTCAACCCAAAAATATTCCTATTTTATCCTTAAGTAGCAGTTAGGGAGGACCACCTCATTGGAGAGAGGTGATATTTTATAATATGAAAAGTCGTATACCTTAGTGGGAGCGTGTTTGAAGAATGCTAATTAAGCTTCTTGCACACTGTAGAGATCTATTTGCAACCGGACGTTAAGGAAACTATAACTTTCTTTATATATGTCACCAATATCAGTTGACAATGGTTTTACTTTATATGTCTAACGAGAAGTATATTCTTAAAGATCTACTTTTTGGTTCTATGCAGTAAGATTCTGAGGTGTGTGATTTTCATTTCAGTTTAAAGTAACTGGTTTTCTTTTTGCTTTTTATGACCATTGCTTATAATGTTCACGAGATTTTATGCCTTTCCAAAGTTTCGTTCACAAGCGTATACCTAGTGAAGATTAATCAAGAAATGTTCATTGCACATACAATTAAATGTCTTAGTTTATTGTATATCTGTGGTAATATCTTGTAATGGGAAATTTCCAAGTTAACAATATTGAATAGATGGTACTTAAAACGTTCAACCGAATGGCTCTAAGAAGTTTACTGACCAAACTGGACATCACTATAAATTCATGACTCTATAATTCTGTGTGGCACCAAACATAATCGCTGAAAGTGTCTAGTAAATTAAAAAGATATCACTGTACTGTACGGTTCGGATAACATATTATTGTGTTCTTTATAATATAAATCACAGGACATACAAAACACTGTCACCTTATTGACCAGGTATTAGTTAGGAATTATCTTTCCAAGACGGTAGTTAATTGTAGCCTTTGATTAAAACGGTCACAAAAATGAAGTATATGAAATGTACATAGTATATAAAGAGCTGTAAAAATATTAAGTATATATATAAATGTAGTTTAAACTAGAAAAATGTCTTTTTCTTTGTCCTAGATAGTGGTTACTTTGTTTACTACGTTTTTAAGATTTGTTTATAAACACTAGAGAGTCTTAATATAAAAGGCTTAGTTACCCCAAAAACTGTTTACCCCCCCCCCCCCCCCCCCCCCGATGTTGTTAAGTGTCTGTACTAAGTCAGATTATCGCGATACTCTATTAAATTTACATTTCGTATTTTGTTCTCTGGTTTTGGGGGGGGGGGGGGGGGGGGGGTTATAAAATTGTAGTTTGGATGAATGTGTTGTTCATTAGTTGTTGTTTAATTGTCGACATTTTTTGTTATTTGCATTGTTAATTAATGACGTAACCAGCAATCATACATACGACTAATGGATGGTATTTTCCTCCTGAATGTACTAAAATAAAATAACCTTTTATTGCTCATCACCAGTGTATTTTCTCTGGAGATGATTTCCAAACATTTATCACATGACTATATCTTGCTCTCTCTATCTTAATATAAGATTGAGATATTTTAAGTTCGTCGGTAAACATGCATTCAAAATGGAGGGGTTAAACATTACATTGTTTTAATAGTTGTTTTTGCAACACAAATATTCATAAATGTGAATATCATAGGTGAAGTGTTCTGCTGATTCTGTTAATATGTATATGTGTGATATATATGGTTATACATTTGTATTTGATTGCCGTATTTAGGGTCTGGTAAACTCTTAATGAAAGTTACGTATTTAGACAAAATCTACTTTTAAATGCTTCATTAATCTTTTGTGAAATCTGCAAGATAAGATTTTTTAAAGATTCACCAACTGATAAGTCATTATTCAAGCTGAAAAGGGAAGAAATTTTCTGTTCACACCTTCCTCGTATTACCAGGTGATCTAAACTGAAAACTCTTTACATATATTCCTTCACTGATCAAACAGATGTCCTTAGTATGGTGTATCTAACAACGCCTAACTTGAACAATAGATTCAACTTTTGACAGCTTCTCTCCTAATTACAATTTGCAGGTAAACTTGCTATAACTCTTTGTTTCACACGAAGAAACATTTTTAAATAGCACCTTTGGTGGTCTTAATATTGTGTCTTTTTGTATCAGCTTTCTCTAAATTTCATGACGGTTTTAAATTAGAAATTTATAATATTGTGAATACACGGAATTAGTATTAAGCCATTAATGAAATATGTAAATGAGAAATAAAGAGTTTATTAAAACTCGTTAATCTATTTACGATTGAGCAGTTTTTATTACTCGATTTATACCAAAATAAATTTGGGCGACAAATAGTACAAAAGTACATGGATATAAAGGTTAATTAAGAATGTTTTTCTTCCATACTTTGGAATGATTTTTGTGTTCTTATTCATATTTAACTTCAGTTAAATATCTTTATTAACAGTGATTAATGCAAATAATCCCACCAAGGTTTATGCATATACACACAAATATACGACATTCCAATGGCACATACTAGTACACACAAATACAGGACATTACAATGGTATACACACACAAATACAAGACATTGCAATGGCATATACACACAAATACAAGACATTACAATGGCATATACACACAAATACAAGACATTACAATGGCATATACACACAAATACAAGACATTACAATGGCATATACACACAAATCGAGACATTGCAATGGCATATACACACAAATACAAGACATTACAATGGCATATGCACACAAATACAAGACATTGCAATGGCATATGCACACAAATACAAGACATTACAATGGCATATACACACAAATACAAGACATTACAATGGCATATACACACAAATCGAGACATTGCAATGGCATATACACACAAATACAAGACATTACAATGGCATATACACACAAATACAAGACATTACAATGGCATATGCACACAAATACAAGACATTGCAATGGCATATGCACACAAATACAAGACATTACAATGGCATATACACACAAATACAAGACATTACAATGGCATATACACACAAATACAAGACATTGCAATTGCATATACACACAAATACAAGACATTACAATGGCATATACACACAAATACAAGACATTGCAATGGCATATACACCCAAATACAAGATATTACAATGGCATATACACACAAATTCAAGACATTACAAAGGCATATACACACAAATTCAAGACATTACAATGGCATATACACACAAATACAAGACACTGCAATGGCATATACACACAAATATAAGATACATTGTATTACAATGGCATATACACACAAATTCAAGACATTACAATGGCATAAACAAAAATACAAGACATTGCAATGGCATATACACACAAATACAAGGCATTACAATGGTATATAAACACAAATACAAGACATTACAATGGCATATACACACAAATACAAGACATTACAATGGCATATACACACAAATACAAGATATTACAATGGCATATACACACAAATACAAGACATTACAATGGCATATACACACAAATACAAGACATTACAATGGCATATACACACAAATACAAGACATTGCAATGGCATATACACACAAATACAGACATTACAATGGCATATACACACAAATACAAGACATTACAATGGCATATACACACAAATACAAGACATTGCAATGGCATATACACATAAATACAAGACATTACAATGGCATATACACACAAATACAAGACATTACAATGGCATATACACACAAATACAAGACATTGCAATGGCATATACACACAAATACAAGATATTACAATGGCATATACACACAAATACAAGACATTGCAATGGCATATACACCCAAATACAAGATATTACAATGGCATATACACACAAATTCAAGACATTACAAAGGCATATACACACAAATTCAAGACATTACAATGGCATATACACACAAATACAAGAAATTGCAATGGCATATACACACAAATACAAGATACATTGTATTACAATGGCATATACACACAATATCAAGACATTACAATTGCATAAACAAAAATACAAGACATTGCAATGGCATATACACACAAATAAAAGGCATTACAATGGTATATAAACACAAATACAAGACATTACAATGGCATATACACAGCACATAACAATATAGTATTAAAAGAAATCATTTTACTATGTAGGGTCTTGCCTCCTCAGGTATAATGATCGCTTTATGAAGACACAAACTCCCTTAAACCAGTAGGTGATATAAGGTTAAGAAGTTTCTTACTGATGAAAGTATCAGAAGGTATACTGTTAACACCATTTAGTTCACCAAAAAGATATTTTCTCAGATTTTTATTTAGGTTATAATGTATTACAGACTGGACACTTCCTGTCATCAGTGGGTATCTTTTAATATCTTCCTTTTCCTACTAAAAGAGGGTGTTCTCTTGTTCTGAACATTGTAATTATTATTCTGTTATCTAAATCAGGGTTTAAGAGGTGTGGTTCCATTTCCATATTGCATTTCATATATTTATATAAAATAATTTTTAAATGTTAAAAATTGTCAAAAATCCACAGACCTAAGAGACTAGCAAAAATGTGAACCGACAACACGAACTCCTATAAAATTTTGAAAGAAGTTAGACCAAATGCCCCGAAATGCTAGCCAAATTCTGTTTCTTATAGAGCACGTGTCTTTTTGTCCAAGGAATTGATCAACAGAAGTTGCAAAGTAAAGGAATATGAAACAAATACAGAGTTGTTTGTATATATTTGGACACTTTGGCGGTTAATCTGTCAGAGATTGAAATTTCGTTCGTTTTATATGATAATAAAACCCTGTTTAAGTGGTTTTTAAGACATCGTAGTTTTTTTTCCTGAAATTCAATGTAACAAACGCTTGCCAGAGTGTTGAAATTCCGCCTGTCTTTAAATTTTCTTAGTTTTAACTTTCGGGATTTGGCAAAGAGCGTAGTTATTGAAGGATAACCCAGAATCGCACTTTCACGGCATAAAATTTGGTTTCTGGGTTTATAAAGCGGTAATCGTAAGGGAGCAACCATTTGATTTTTATGGGGGGGGAGGGATCAAATTTGAATTAAAAAGGCAGGACCATGATTTTGGTAAATTAAAAAGGCAGGATAAGTTTAGGTGTGAAAAAATGCAGTACCTGTGTAAATCAGGAAATTTTATGGTTCAAATGAAAACAAAAATTTAGACGGCAAAAAAATCCAGGACCAAATTTTCGACGAAAAAAATAGGTTGAACAAACATTTTGATCCTAGCCCCACTCCCTAAAAATCAAACGGTTGATACCTACATATATCACCCTTTGGTTCGGATTTATATGATATTTAATCACACGAAGAAAAATGTCACTCGGTGATCTTTTCTTTTTAAGAATGTCTGGTTATTTGTTATTTTTGCTAATTTTTGCACAGTAACTATATAAAAATGTACATCTTTTGTAAATTTTTAATTCATTTTCTAAAATATGTACTTGTTTTCGTTGATCAGATTCTCCCATTCCATTACTTATATTCATGTTTTCGATGTCAATGCAAAATGCCAAGAAAATATATACAATTGTTTTTTGAAAGAATTTGACATGTTATGCATAACGACTTCAAAATCCAACATTATCTCATTAATTTAGATAGGTGAATTACAGGTATAAACCTGGACATGATCAAAACTATGACTAAGATGAATACAATCTCTGACAGGGACGAATTGTTGATTATTGTTGAGATTATTAATGAATGATTAAAGAAAAATGGTATGTAATAATTGTTGGTTATTTTGTAGATGAATTAAAAGAAACAAAATAATTGCAAAAATTAAATACAACAGACACGAATTAGCTTTTCACTTTAAAATATTTGCCTTCTTGGTTTCAAATAAAATACACATATATATAAAATTCCAAATTTTAATCTAGTCAAGTTCTTATTGGATTTTGGATTTAATTTTTTTTTTTTGGAAAAATTAAATGATACCAAAATTTTGATGTAATTTATGCATATTTCAAATCACTATCACCTAAGTGGTGTCCGAGAAAAATCTAGGAAATATGAAATAATATATGACTTTGAACAGCTATAGAATAACAAAACCTTTGCAGGAAGTATATTTCATAAGAATTTTGGGGGCAACATTTTTGACGGAAAGGGGCGGGGGGGTGAAAAAAAAAATAGGTTCCAAAATTTGGTGTATAAAAACAAATACCAGTCAAAACTAGAGTGAACGAAAAATGCAGAAACTAATATCACCAGGCACCAAATAATGGTATAATTTTCCCCATTATAAAATATGAAATGGTTGCTCCCTTGTCGAAAAAAGACGATATTGTTCAAATGTATCCAAGATACAGGGATGTTAAAAAAGAGAATTGGTTGTTATCATGTTTGATATAAAATTTGTGGGATACAAAAGAAAAATAAATTTCCTTTTCCTTTTAATTTAAAAAAAAAATTATTTGCAATTTTTTTAAAATTAAAGAATGGAAGGAGCCGAAATTTGGCTATGTTTTCCCCAATTTAATTCCAAGAATAAAACAGAAAAATCCTGTGTTTACATATTTGATTTAGTTTGCCTGAAAGCCTTCTCGTAAGGTTTTTGAAATAAAGTTTTATATGTTTTTTGGTATAGTATTCATAATTTACTTAAATTTTTTTATTACCACAATTATGACGTTTTTACATTAGGAAGTATCACAGAAGTAAACAAACAGCTTGACCAGATAATGCTGCGGACTTGAAAATGATGTACTGAATTTATAATAAACAACAATAGGTTTTTATCTCCGAGCTATTAAATAGATTATAATGTGCAGATCACACACATTTATTTAACTTAATACGATTTTATATGAATCTGACACTAACCATGATACATATGTATAAGTACTGCAATACATACAGTCAAAACTGTTGATTTTATGAGTAGAATGTTTCCGTTTTACGTCAAAATAGCTACATGCTCAAATTAATTTATTACCTGGGTGTATATAATAGTTTTTTGGCATGTAAACTGTTCGTTTAGTAGATAATTAAAGTATCTTAAAATTTGGGTGGCATATACATTATCTTTTTGGTTCACTTCTTAATTTTTTAATGATATAAATTTTAAACGATTGTAAATTTAAGTATGATTATTCCAAATGTTAATTTTTCTTTTAACAATTTCATCTGCCCATAGATGTTTTTTTTTTTGCTACATTTTGTCGTTATTCTTGTTGTACAACGTTTTGGTCGTTGTTTCGATTTCCGATACGTCAGACCTCAGCCATCCAGATAGGGAAAAATCGTTGGATATATTTTAAGACGGGGAAAATTTGTTCCTAAGCCAAATATTTCCCCAAAACGCCATTTCTTTCCATATTTAAATAAAATGAGTAAAACTTCTTTTAACTTAAGTTTTTGGGGTCTCAACTTCAAATTCAAAATAATATGTTGTGTATTGTGTTTGTAATTTATCCCCGTTATTTTGAAGAATTTTCATACATATATGAATCAACATGAGAATTGAGCTGGTTAATATCAAAACAAGTTCAGAAGATAGCAACATATTGATAATCATGACGTCATTTGGCTCAAAACAAAAGTAAATTTTCAACCCAGTACATAATTAATCCTACTTTGGCACATCAAAAAGCCCATAGCTTGCTAACAAGGCATATCAACATCATTACTTTTCCCTACTGAATTTCCGGAAGCGGAACCGTTTTTGGCTGCGATAAGATGGCGACCTGACAATAAATGTCTGCTTTTCTGTTGTAATGATACAGATTAGTCGGACAATTAAACAAGCTGTGTTATGTACTAACATTACTTCATTTTCTCGAAGGACAAATAGAATTAGTTTCTACAACTGTAAATCATTATGTTCTATGATATGCATACGAAAATTCATCGCAATATTACTCGGAAATTTGAAATTATCTATTCAATTTTATTTGGAGAAAAAATATATAAAACTTTTTTAAGGTCTGTTCAAAAATTTTAAAATCACTTGTCATATTGACGGTTTGTAAACAAATGTAAATGTGTATATATACAATAAATATATCAATATGAATTTTTGAAATGGTCAATTTGAACATTATATAAAATTTAATTGTTGAATGAAATGACCAGATTGTCAAAATCTATGTACAAAAATTTAATGACGGAACAATACAAAAATTAACCTTTTTGCAGGAAATTATATCCGACACACAGTAAACACCCCTTTAATGATATTGGTTAGAAGCGGAACCAATTGAAAAAATCGTTACAAGATGTAATACAACGCTTAAAAGAAAACCAAATATTCAATAAATTAAACACTCAGAAATGCTAAAGCATACGGAATTCCGACGATTTTATTGCTTTTTTGAAATGGACACTCTAAAATTACATTTTTTGTACGGAAGTGGTCAATATGACAACACTTAACTGCAAATAAAGTATCGTTGGACATGCTGTGATTATTTTCAGCATATTAATTATATAGTCAAACACCATTACTACATAGCTTACTTTAAGAATTCAAATTCTTGAAAACAATCAACGTACAACGTATATTAAAGTACAAGTTTGGACAGTCTGTGAAGACGCCGAAAGAAAATAAAGAAAATGTCCTATGATGTATTATAAAATAAAAGTACAAATATTACATGTATAAATTTTGAGGTTCATTCATGTTAAAACTTGATATAATTAATGTGATAGATTCGATATATATTTCATTGATGTGTGGTCTTAATGCACATGCGAAAATGTGTTACGCGTGTTATTGATAAGCAAATGTAATAATTCTACTAGTTTTCCGGCATTTCATGGCATTAAATGAACAAATTATGATGCTGCAAAACTGCAGGTGTAGACATTGAATCATAAAAGCATTAATTCTTTAGAACGTAAACTTTTGTTCAAGATTTTATTAGAACCCATTGATATTTCAAGTTATTTGTTACGATTAATATGTTAGGGATTCACTCTTCCAAACTGTAGTGGAAATTATAAGAAAATAGATTTACAAGAAAAATATGTCTGTAAGCAGAGACATATAAAAGATATTTTTATATGTCTCTGCTGTAAGTAATTCTGCTTCCAATTTTTAAAATTTCTCTGGTGTCATCCGAAAGGACTTCAAATTTCTGCTACAGATTTTGCTTTAAGGACTCTTATAATACATATAACATATGTTTTCTCGCAGTAATACAGATAAACAATTTTTAATGGATAATATACCTATTATATATGTCAAAGCAAAACAAAGGAAAACCGTAATATAAAGTATTCTTTGCTGTGTTTTGTGGTTTTGTGCATATTGATGAAAATGCAATCTTCAGGTCAAATTTTAACTTCTTTGGTACATTTTTGTAGCTACATAAGACTGAACCATGTTGACAGATTGGGATAGTAGATATTGGGTTTGTATACGGAAAGAAAGATAATTTTTTGAAAATTTTGGTATACTGGAAAATGCTATTTAAAGATAAGGTAAAATTCGTCACAGTCATATCTAACATCTCGTTATCTCAAAATTTAAAGAACCGCAAAAACTATTTTTGAGATATCAGGGCTAAATAAAATGATTTTTTTTTTTTAGATTTTAGTAAGTATAGAGTTAAAATTTGGAGACAACGTATGTTTAGTTAATTATAATATGTATCACACACCTTTAATTTATTATAATCCTAAGGAAAATTCAACATTCCTATTTGATACCCGCATGAAAATGTAAAAAAAAATCAAAAATTTAAATTTGAGTATTTTACTCTTTCCAACCTGCATTAAAATGTGTAGCCAAGGCAATAGTGTACAAATACTTGTATATTACTATGTGGCAATTTACACTGCTAATTAACGTCAGTGTACAATGTTTCTCTCACGTACATGTACACATAAAATTTAACTTACGTCAGTGTACATTGTTTCTCTCACGTACACATAGAATTAAATAGCATAAAAGTACACGGTGAATGATAAAAATTACAAAACATTTGTTCTTTACGAATTATTTGATGGATCTATCAGTTTAGAGATTTTTCTGAGTATATAAGGAGGGGGAAATTGTTCACGATTCTGGTTTATATAAGTATCGTGTATAAACCTCAGAAGTTATCACCATAAATAACAAAATATGCCATAAATAATATCCTAACCAAAGGTTTTATTTACAGAAGTACATACAAAAGACTGTTTAAAAATCGTAAAACATAGACATTTATTGAAAATTAAGAAGAAGAAAAACGATTAACAAATTGATACCTTTCCCACACCTGACGGTGATAATTCGTCATGTTCTAAGTTGAATGTTAATTTGTGAAATATTATATCGGTACATTTGTAGCAAAGATGTCGACGTTTTTAAAGCGATAATTATATCGTTACAAAATCCACAAGTTGCTTCCGATACGCAGTCATTAAAATTATTAACGATTTCTCTTAGATATAGATATATTAGATACACCTCAAATATAAAGGTTACGAGTTTCAACATTGTGAATTAATTATAAAATTTTGTACGGCAGAAGAAATTTAACATGAATAGACAATCAAACTAGGAAACCATTAATAATGTTTAAAATTGATAAAGTAGCATCAAAATCGCCCTATATAACTATACTGCATTTCAGAATGCCAGTTTTTTGTGACTCTTCATTCAAATAATATAAGTAATAGAGTAATTGTTACATATGGTACGGTTAGTAAGATAGAGGACGATTTGGGGTTAATACACACGAGAAACTAACCCATGCAAAACTGGAACATGGTGCAAAGGGCAGATAATCGGCGCTTTTATTGTCGTTCTTCATCTTAAATCGCTGAAAGTTCTTCAAAAATTAGCCAGAGCGCATAAAATGCAACAAGATTAAGACGACTCGGGCATGGTGAAGTGTTCCTGCTAATAAACATATAAAATTTATAAACCTTCGATTGATGATCAAAAGTTTTGTGAATCCGGTTGTGAATTTTTCAAGTTTTAAAATTAGCTAAGTTTCACTTTTTTCTTAGTAGCATCACGAATTGCGTTTGTTAAATGATACGGTGAAAATATTAACAGACACGTTTGTAAGTTTATGAGATAGTAATTTCCCCTTTGTTACAACCGTCACCGCAAATATCAAATGAATAAAGAGGACACATATACCTAAGGAGCAATCCACTGGACAGACAAACCCGGGAAGACAAACGAACTCCCATAAAAACCAGGAGTGAACCCAGGTGCTCCGGAAGGGTAAGCACTTCCTGCTCCGTATACGGCACCCGTCGTGAAATCCGGTGGATGTCACAAATCGATGGAGGCACAAGAAATGTTACGACAGTGGGAACAGGTCCAACATCATCTTTGATATTTGAACACTTTAACGGTCACTCAATTTGTGATGACGACCGTAAAATTTCCTAAGTAATGACATCAACTTATCCCTGATAAAACCCTGGTTAAGAAGTTTTGTGACAGCACTAATCCTCTTTGTTGAAAGTCTATGCTTTCTCGACAAAATACCTTGGAAGCTTTGGTAAGCTTTTACATAACCTTATTTACACTTTCATTAGAAAAAAATATAACAATTGTTATTACAATATAATATATAGAATAAATATGGACTTTTTATAACACAGGTATCTGTTCAATACAGATAGAAATATCAAAAGCTAAAATTTGTTTAAAAAACATCAAGGCCTTCATTTAACAAAACAAACTTGTCAGGACAGTAATCAACAAAATAAAAGCAACACGTTAGTCATCACCGTCCAGATGTACATTGAGTTTAAGGAATCTTTCTTTTAGTCATTAAGGAAAATCTATCCTTTAGTCATAATTTTATAGATGTCATTCTCATAGATATCAAACTAACATAATTATGCTCAGTGATTAGATGGTAATCAATGTAATCAATGAATCGTACAGGTAAAATAAAGGTAAAATATAGTTCCACGCATATCATAGCACCATCTATTAATTCAAAGGTTATAACCTTTCAACTTTGGGATTCTTATCATTTGCATATGTAAAGATTAAAATTCCTTGATTGCATGTTTGATTTAAATTCGATAATGATCAAATTCAATATCAGCTAAATTAATTTGATATCTTAAAGAATCTTTTATGAACAAATTGACAGAAGGTAGACATTTAAGATAAGATATTAACGATATCGTGTTGATACTGGATCTAAAGTGTGTCATGAATACAATTCGATTGAACAGTTTTTAAGGGATTCCAATACAGTCTATTGATGGACAAACAACTTACAAATGATGATACATTTACTAAAGTCTAAATAACATATTTAATGAGAATGGTTAAGGTTTCATTGTGGTTCTTATAATGGTCTAATGAGCTCCCGAAATGGAATAATTTGGCAGTTATTAGATCGAACTAGGGGTGCAATCAAAACAAAGATGCGTTTCATTCTTTTATTTTAACACCAGAATGTGCTATACTTATAAATATTATCAATTCATATCACGAGATTCGTAGATAAGGACCAAAACTTATAAACTGGTATCATTTTAAAATCTTATCGCAAAGGATATTTTGCAAGATTACACCTCTTTTGATCGAATGAATTTGATAATGTGTTGTGGTATCGAGTATTCTATCTAAAATATTACAAATTTAACCAAGGAGGTTCGATGTTAAAGGACATGTATGTTAATACTAAATCATTCATTACTTGGTGGGAGACTGATTCTAATTACAGTTTCTAAACCGAAACAGTCCTTTTACGGGAAAGGCTCCAAGATGCTTGGTTATGTTCCAGGAAGTAAAAAACAAAACAAGTACAGTACATAATACAAACCAGAAACTGGGGCACCCAGACCTATAAAATTAGTTACTATATTGGTGTAAAAATGATTATAAAAACCCTTGGTGTGTTGTTTGAGAAAAGCTAGTCTAGAAGTATGTTATATAGTAGTAGGATGAAAGACAAGCGCACATGTTATTCCATAACAGTATATATTTTCCAATGGCTTCAGCACTTACATTTTCCATACTACATTTTTCAATTTGGGATGCTCGCTAAAAAACACTTGTTTTGAAAATAAAATCAAACCGAATATGCAGAAGGTCAAATCAAATCAATTAGACTTCAGAGACATGGAAAAAAACCTGAAAAAAAATGAATAGTAAAAATAGGAAAATACAGACTCAAAATTCAAAGCAATATGAAGACAAATAGGAAGAAGTTAAGACAAAATCTAAAGCACTCGCTATATAAACTACAATTCCTAAATGTTTGTATAATGTTTGTTATTCTGTATTTTTTTCAGTTTGTATTCAATTATTTTTTAGAATTTATCTTTAGATGTAAATAATCTATAGTACTGTAGTGTTATTCTCTAAATATTGGTGAATTGGTGGAGTAACATAATATACGAGACGTATGCATTTATATTTAACGAGCCATATTATTCACCAATATTCATGCAGTTACCTTTTAATCGTATAACAAAGGTTTTTAAAAATTTATTAAAAAAACACTTCATCTCGTCAATGATGACGTCACCACTTTGAAGGTTTATTGCACTTCGTGTATTATTGTAAAATATATACCCAGTATAGGATTTTGTTACTTTCTACATAGAATAACAATAAACATAGTTAATGCTCATGATTTGCGTAAGTCAATTGTTGACTTTTTTTTCTGATATCATTCTATAATCATTATTGAAATCTGAAATTAATTTCGGATATTTCTCATTTCAAGGTGTTTTGTGAGTTTGTATGTAAAAGCCCATTTCATTTTCAGTTTTTTTTTAGGTATAAACGGAGAATTAAACGAGAGATTGGTTTTTATTTTGAAATTTTCTACGTTTTCTCGTAAAAAACTTGTATTCGAGGAAGCACCTGGATTCTCTCAAGCGAACATTGTGCTTCTTGTTGCTATGTTGTTGATTTTAGCACCTGACGTGTTATTCTGAATACAATATCTTTTAAAATCTAATAGATTCAAGGATAAGGTTTAATCCAGTAGATAGCCATCTTACCATCTAAGATGTTTTGTTGTATCTTATCATACAGGATAATTTGCGAGATATCACCTGTATAAAATGCTTTTTATATGATACCGTGTTATTGCGCTCGACCTTACGGGTCATATACTAACTAATAAGTTACCATTGTGATCTGTTTAAATCGGTGGAAAGGCATCCAAGTAAAACTATGACAGAAACATTCGAATTCTGAAAAGATTACAATACAGACACTAGTTAGTTTTTGACATTGAGAGGATATGTATGCATGGGTATGCTTCAACGATACATCGTTGTGCAATAAAAGGGCTAAAATGTATAATTTACCTAGGACTGTGAGTCAAATCCCCCGGTACATAAAAGCACAAAATTTCCGTCCTTCAAAACAGAAAACGATATTAATGTCTTAGTCTATCAATTGACAAAACAAACAGTGCTTCAAGCTTTATACATATTATACATAATATATATATATATATATATATATATGCAATGTTACCTGCAAAAGTATGAATGTTATTTACATTCTAGAATGTTCGGTTTGTGGCCTCCAATATGTTGGTGAGTCAAAGCAGCCTTTCCACAAACGCCTCAATGGCCATAGGAGTGACATCTCTAAGAAGCCACTTCTCCCAGTTTCTCAGCATTTCAGACAATTGGGTCACAAACTTGATGACTTTAACCGCATGAAAATCCTAGTGATTGAACAGAACATTCACTGGAGCGATGCCCAGCGACAGGCTCGGGAAAGCTTTTGGATAAAGGAACTAAATGTACATCATCCAAACGGCATCAATAAGAAATACTAACAGTTTTATTTTACACTCATTTTGGGATATACATATACAGAGTTACGTATATTGGAGCATCGAGTTTTGTTGTTAATTATGAAGATCAAGATCGAGATTAAAATCAATAGACCAAAACTCACCTGGATTACTGAGCTATTTTCACACATACATTTAGTATTGTAAAAACTATCGACACTGACGAAGGCTATTTGTTAAGCCGAAATATTTGTCAACACGATTTTATAACATCAACTTCGTATATTATCTTCTTATATTAGTACCGTTGTGCAAATCTTTAGACTTATATAATTTTTTCCTTATCTGCGCAGTATCGTCTATTCTAGACGATCCGGTACATATTAAATTTGCTGGTTGGTCTTTTTTATAGACTTCTATATATATATATATATATATATATATATATATGTGTGTGTGTGTGTGTGTGTGTGTGTGTGTGTGTGTGTGTGTGTGTGTGTGTGTTTTCTACTTCACTAAACAATTCAAAAGTACAATGTAGACACACTGGAATATATACACAACAACAAGAGATTTGTCTTCAATATGGTTGATTTTTTAAAATAGGGTATCTTAAAAAAAGCTTTTGGCCTAAATTTTTGTTATTCAGATCTTTATAGATTGAATTATAAGGCGCCAGACTCCACTTTTGTAGCTAATCCAAGGTGATAACATTAACAATACAGATAAAAACAATTACATTTCAATTAATCAAATCTAAACAGTCTTTGATGAAGTGTTGCAGCAATTTTCCGGTTTGGTACCTTCAATAAGAATGGTTACACCGGACATAACTCAGGCAATTTGGTACTTTGCTATATGTCTTTTTTATTCGAACTCATCAGTATGTCGTTTTCAGTTGGGTAATGTCATTATTACTTGTTAACTTTACCATAATTCCCGCTCGTCAAATACTCGGTCTACATTTTGACTAACGTTTATATCTTTCTAGGTTAGAATAATCAGCCATACATACGTCCAAGAAGAGAATTGTCCATGAAAATTAAAAAGTGGCATAATAAACATAATAATCTTATGCAGGTAAGTTAAAACCAAGTTTTACCGTGTAAAAGTCACGTAAAACAGAAACTTTGGCTAAGAATAGAAATTATATGATTGTACGCACATGCATATTTCGTCGTCCACTCATCACTCGTCAATAATTCTCAGGGATAAAATTTTAAAAGCAGAAACAATAGCTGAAATGTTGTATAGCATATACAAATTGTAAAATGTTCAAAACGGTAAGCTACAAATTATCAAAGTATATATAGCTATGCATGCACGAAGGAAGGTCAAAAAATTAAAACCATCACACCTGTAAACACTTCTTATATTACGGTATAAATTCGATGGAATGGTTCTTTAATGTTTAATTTTTAAATTTACATGTCACAAGCACCCAACAACTAAAATAAACCAAAATGACACATTTTTAGCTGAGTTCCGCTTATGCCAAGATAAATATTGCTGTATTCATGTGACTATAGCGGATAGGTGTACAGCAGAAATTTTAACGGCGTTAACAAAATCTTGTTCAAATCTAATATAAACCAAAAATTACTGTGACAACTGATATAAATATTTTGAAGTTTGTTGTTTTATGATGAAATCTACTGCCATCAGTTAAGAATTATATATGGATTAATGAATTTAGGTTCGTACACGAGTTGAAAGTGAAGACTTAAAAATATTCAACGAGTTTTTAAGATTCACGTCTTTCCTGAGTAGAGCGCAGCTGAAAATGGCCATTTACGGAAGAATCATTTGTCTTCTCAATTAATATGGAGACGCTGTAACTATCCATCAAAGGCTCACAAACGATTATGCACAATTTCCCGCTATTTGAATGTCCGTCTTTTTATGACTTCATATCTGAGAGCTTAACAATTAAGGCATGTGGTTTATATTTCTCACTTGGGCCACATTAACTTGGCAATTTCTGTCAAATTAAGAAAGGCGCCACGCGACATCGAACCGTTTAATACAAATAGACCATGCGATGGAAATATAGCACGATAAAAATTTGATTTACAATTTTTTTTTTCTTTAAACAAATAGGTTGGGAGTAATTATAGGTATAATGAGCAGTTTTTTCCCCATATTAGTATTATTGCAATTTTTTCACCAATATATATATATATGAGTGTATCTATTTTGATTTCATTCATTTAGTCAGTCAGTCGTTCATTACCGGATAAACAAACAGAAGGCGCAAAATGTGCAGCACAGAAGAGTTAATAAGACTAAATGGGTACCTTCTAGTGAACACGAGATTCCAAAGGTAACTCACTTCAATTGCTAAATTGATATACAGAGTTAATTTTACTTTTTGGGAACCGAACAGTATCTCATTCTTTCATAGACTTTCCACATAATACATTTTGGTATTATAGTATTTTGCTTTGCTCTTGAACGTCTTCGGTTATAATATTATTCTATTTACACTTTGTAAGTTCTTTTAAATGGATACTGATACAAAAAATCAGTTAATTTGATCAAAACATGTATAAAGATGTTATAATAAGCTTATTGGATATTATTGAATTTGTCAAAAGTTGGTTTAATTAGTTACAGTACCATATCTACAATAGACGGGTCCATGGAACATTACATCGGCGTAATTAAATCTTCAAATTTCGTGTCTGCTTTTTTTCGACAAATATCTTAACTTCATGTTTAGTAATACTTCTAGGATCAGCAAGTGTATTTTACCCACTTCTCGTCATTCTTTGTCAAAATACAAACAGACTTAGGTAAGACAGATTGTGAACTCACAAACCCATTCAAACAATGTTTACTCAATGTTTAGTACATTATCCTATTTTATGAAATAGACATTGATTATTCCACCTATAAATTTTTTCCGAATATATCTTCTTACAATAAAAAAAAATACAGTTACCTTTCAGTTTCACGAATTTATTTAGTGTATCGTTCTTTTTTTTTTGTAGATAGCATTTTTTTTTCATGCCTTTACAAAAATTTGTAAATTCGGCGCCATTTTGATGCCAGTTGTACCACGATATAATGACCTAGTATGATATATATTCACTTTGAATGTTGAATGGTCAACTTAAAGCCAACCCATTGTGTTTTCTACTGGTCATTTGATCTTGGAATCAACTTTTAATTTGCATTTTGTTTTAAAGAGGACAAATATACCTGGGGAGCAAACCCAAAAAAACGCAATCCATTGGACAGACAAACCCGGGAAGACAAATGAACAACCACAAGCACAACAAATAAACACTGAGGTTGCACTCCGCAAATTAATAGTACCATTTTCTATGTGAAGTGAGCTAACAAATATCATGGTCTTGTGCCATCTTCAGAGTAAATAATACCCATATACATATATATATATTCTGAAAGGCCATTATGTTAGCATTGTTTCAATCATGATAAAATAAATAAAAAATATCCATGGAAACCTAGTTGGCATAGCAACATTTCAAAAATTTTCAAAAAAAAAAGCTTTAAAAATGTTAAATTTCACTCCACTTTGGCTTAAAATTGAGGTCTGATGCAGCGTTTCAATCCAATTGAGACTTAATTTTTCAGATTCTGCATAAAATTCCATTACATATGTGGGAAAAAAAGGTTTACTTTTCCGGCTCTTTTTTTTTTTTCGTAATTTAACTTACCAGTGCAGGTGCCGATTATCACTGTCAAAGTTTTACACACCACATGTCAGTTCACAAGTCCCAGTTTATGACCTCCCATTACTTGTCAGAAGCAAAATCAGTTAATGTTTTCGTATTTTTTTAAACTAAAATCTATCCTCTTTCAGTCAATATTACAATTTTGAGGTTAAGACATTTATTATTTATCTATCGTGTAGTCAAACTTTACCAACTCTAATAATTAATAAAATTCTGGGGGTGCATTTCTCTGAAACTAAGATAATTAGTGGAGTGTAACCTGAAAACTAAATAACAATGAACAACACGAAAATCATACAAAAACAGGAGTGAACTCAGGTGCTTCCGGAAGGGTAAGCAGTTCCTGCTCCGTATACGACACCCGTCGTTAAGTTCAACAAAGTAATCCGGTGCTAGTCACAAGTCGGTGGAGGTACATGAAATATAAAAAAAAAAGTACAAATGCAGATCACGTTTGACAGGAAATTGTCGCTAAGGACAAGGAAAAAAGACAAATTTTCAAAATCTGTCTTTAGTATAATTTGAAATATGCATATATTGTATATTAAAATTGATTTCATAAAATGTTCATTGTTATGCACGAGTTGATTTCTCTATTGAACTTGTAATTTCTGATTAAAGATACTTGCATTCACACTAATAGGAAAACAAATAATAGCAATTACTTAGTTGAAGTCTTGTTTCTTAGTTACATTGTTTTGCTAATATACATTCGTTTTTTCTCCTAAGAGAGATACTTATCAATCAAGTTTTCTTATTCTCAAGTAACTAATATAACATCATGCAACAGATATGGTAACCAAGCATGAATTTTAAAAGAGCATTTCCATAATTGACATTTTATTATGTAAATGTTGAAAAGTTTTGAAACATCTAATCCACTGTGGACAATAATTTACGCCATAAAATGCATTTTAACCAGAATGTTTGAATTAGGTGTTCAGTAACATGACGGTATTTACTCCCTCGTGTGGATTTCCAATAAACTTCCAATTTATTTGAGTGTCAAGAAATTAATGACCTTAAGACGAACTAGTGACAAATATAAGATTTTCTATTATAGACCTAGCCGTCATTGTGTTCTCAACTCATTTCACAAGAACACTATCGAAACGCAATCTGCTCGCGAATCATTCTTTGGCGCCAAAATCTTATTCCATTGTAATTCTGATACTTCTCGTTTACATTTCATCAACATTGCACAGCGTTGAATGAGAAAAGAATTAATCGATACTTACTTCGATTTCTGGAAAGATAAATGTTTGTACAATCAAATTTTTATTGACTGCAATAGTGCAAGTGACTTCACATTTTGACAGTGGTCATATAAAATATTAGATGATTTACAAATTGTCCAAGTCGCAATTCTGTTCCAAGTTCATTTGTAATAAATATAGTTTTTATTGGTAAAACTTGACACTTTAAAAATATTAATTTGCTAAATGTAGAATCTTTGTTAACTATCAACCATTTTATTTTCGTATATGGTACTTTAAGACAATATTGTACGATTGCTTTTTTTACTGGTCACAACATTTCAACAATGAGATTACACAAACTCACATGTATAGTATGGTTTTTTTGTGTGTCTAAACAGACTAGAAGTGTAAAAGTGAACATTATTTGTTTGGTACTGAGTGAACAAATATTGTTTGGTACTAATATCAATACAATGTTTATGATCATTTTAACAAATTATCAGCAGTCCTCGAACAGTCCAGTTAAGATGTTGAAGGTTGTGGAACGTCAAAAAAACAACCTGAAACGTTGAAATGACGTAGAAACATATCAATCATGGAGCTATGCTATGCAGATAATCTTCGGATGGCATCAATTTTGATATCATATAATGTTTATATCCAACTTTATTATCATATTTATTTTTTTTTAAAAATACATTGTAAAAGTCTTATTCCATCTTATCTGAACTATTTCAAAACATGAAGTAACTTCTAAACCTAAGAAATATCTCAGTGGTTCTTGAAATCAAAAATCCTCAAACGTTCTAATTTACACTATACTTATAAATAGTATTCAAATTGGCTCGTTAGCATGTGTTTGTTTTTTAAAGTATCATTTTCAACAACATATGACTTTCGAGTCAATCTCAATTCCGCCGTTTTAATTTTTGTAGCAGACAAAGTTCTAAATCTAATTCGGAATGTTTCTGTATTGTTCCGTGTTAGCCTGCAAATACAGAACTATACTGCACGATTGAAATTAAATGGGAAATATTTATTGCTGCATAATAATAAAATGTATTATTAGTTTATTATTATTATTGTTATCTGTTAATGAAGTATAGAATAATATAAGAGTTTATTTCTTAAACAAACATGCATTGATAAAATTTGTGGTCAGAGAAATGTGTTTTTCGTTATTTTACTCTCTTTTTTCAACCCCTTTTCTATGGACTGTAAAGCTGTGAAGAAGAAAACGTTTACAGTACAGCAAAACTTGAATATTATCATTGCAGAAAATCTTTTCCCGTCAGTTTTAATACTTTTCCTCCTTATCAGCATTGAATTAGTCAGAAAACATTAGAATTCCTTCAATTGTCCCATATTTTCTCAGTTATAAGTGCCATCAATAAGCATTCATTTGGGACAACTCGATTAGCACCATTCCCAAGAGAGGTGTTTGACTTTTGATCAAATTATTCTGTTTGCTGATGTGATAGACTATTTACCAATAACAAGATTAGTGTTATATTTGTATAATTAACCATTACCGACTAGTCTTTGATCTTCACATTCAATGACTGTAAACCTCTGTTTTTCTAAATGTTTTCGTTTTACAGATTGCAATGGCGACTATTTGCTGTCAGATTAACATGACCACAGGAAAGCTCTGTACATATTAAGTAGAGATAAACTTGTGAACATCGGATATCTTTAAAACAGCAAAAAAGTTAAGAAGTTAATATTCAAGAATTAACTTGTGTCCAAACAGACGGTTCGGGAAATTTCCATGGAATTTGTATAAATTATGATTGTTATAATATACTGGAGGCCATTTTGATCTTGCTGCAATTTGTTTCATTATTGAGTGTCTAAGATTAACTCTCAATATATCAAAAACGGTTTTTTTGTATTATAACATATGCTTTTTTCGGTATAAATCGATTGCTTTCTCATGCAGATGTAGTAACCCAATATTTGTTATCATTTCTACACTAGCATCTTCCAATATGCAAACGAGACAATTATTTTCCAAGCATATATAATAATTAAACATATATGGGTTCACGTATCAACAATCCTTGCGTCTATTTGGATATTTAGAAATTTTAATGATAATATAATCCTTGTACAATGTATTCCATATATGTTATTTGCAAATTTTGTTTAACCATTATGGGTATGGTCGATTAAAATAGTTTGTGTTTTTATTTGTGTTTAAAAAATTGCATTTCATGGCATTATCCAGATTCTGATCTTCTTTGACAAATTCACTTCGATTTGCTCGTGTCAAAGACGTTGCATAATTTTCACTATTTTCATATTCAATCTATTGATGGCAAGAAAAATGGTAGATAACGTCAGCTTCTTGATTGGGTTCAAACCGCCAACGTGACCTTGGTATAACCTCTTTATTTTCTTCAAAACAAAATAAATGCTCGTAACATTAATGACATGAGAAATCTTCTTGTATCTAAGAAATTGCATTTTGTAAGCACTTGTTTTACGAGTTAGGTGGTTTATTTGTGGTTATTTTTGCGTTTGAGATTGCGAAGATCGATGACAACAGATGAAGAGTTGTTTTGCTGTGTTCATTTGTTAGATGTTAACACGATAGTTTGACAGTATTACGATTCATTTTTCATTTTATCCTGAAAAATTGTAGGAACGTTATATTACATTGATATTTGAAGGAAATTAATGGCATATTCATAAGTTAGATATAAGAAAACAATAGATGTACGATTGAATATAAATTTGATGGATATTACATATTAAATTATTTAATGATTATCAAAACCACGACATTGACATGTTGAAAAAAAATTATATCAAAGTAAACATGCTATACTTAAGCCAAAATCACGCAAAATCACACATGTTCCTGAAAGAAAATAATTATTCGTTTAGATTTACAGAACCTGATAAACAACTGTGTTACAAAATCGTTCATTGGTTAACCAAAACCCCGACTGTAAAACAAATTTGAGAAAAAAATTAAGATTCTAATTCTTTATTATTATTATTATTATTATTATTATTATTATTATTATTATTATTTATTTATTTATTTATTTACAAGTTTGACCGTTTATATAAATATACGACGTGAATTATTGTATTTTTCTATAAAAAAAATCATTTCATAAATTATATATTTTCCATGAAAGATGTTAACTAGTTGCTATTCTGGACTGTAATTTTTTAATAATAGTACAATGTCTAGCGTAAGTTAATTAAGAAAAAAACACCATGTGATTCTAGCCAATGTTTAAAATGTATTGCTACAGACGCACATTCAAAGGTTCACCGGGAAAATATAAACAATTACTATCTTTAAAAAAGTAGTAGTGTCCCTGACTATTATTTCCCTATTTTTATCATGTATTTTTATAATAATGTATAGGTTGGCCATTCTCAGTTGAAATCGCATTTCAAGGATTTTTTACAGTACATGTATATATCACACAATGCGGAATTTTTATACATAAAATTTGAAAAACAATATTTCAACAATAAAACTCCCACCACCAGTTCCGCCGACGGACGGCGACATTGGAGATGCCATAAACGTAGGCTAATTGAAATATTTAATTTTAAACATAAATTTTCAGGTGATAGGATTAAACTGTTTTTTTTTTCATGGTAAATGCCAGTAAATGTCTCGTCACACCTAAACAGTGTTTGTCCGGTATAAAGTTATGTATTATAGATTTAACTGGATGTACGTTTTCCGAGAAGTTTTCAACATCAAATAGAAAATGTATTCAGCGGCATAAGATAAAGAAGTATGAATTTGGAATTTAAAAATGTGCATTTTGTTGAAATCCTGCCAACCAAACTACATTTAAACAAGAGGCTCAGTGGGCTCAGCCTGTATCTCTCACCTGGCCATTTTGTTTCACGGACCGGGATGATTTATGCAAATTTTGTAAAAGACCTTCCATAGATGCTCCATACCAAAAATCAGTTAATTTGGCTTCACGGTTTCAGAGGAGAAGAAGTTTTAAATTTCGACCAATCAGAACATGTAAATAATCATGGCGGCCATTTTGTTTCACGGACCAGGAAGATTTATGCAAACTTTGTAAAGGACCTTCCATAGATGCTCCATAACAAAAATCAGTTAATTTGCCTTTACGGTTTCAGAGGAGAAATTTTAGATTTGGACCAATCAGAACATGAAAATGCTAATGGCAGCCATTTTGTTTCACCGACCGGGATGATTTATGCAAACTTTGTAAAGGACCTTCCAAGCTTCAGGCCAAGTTTCAGTTCAATAGGTCCCGGGGTTTCAGAGGAGAAGATGAAAATGTAAAAGTTTACAGACGGACGGACGTCGGACGCCAAGTGATGCTAAAAGCTGAAATGTCCTTTTAGGACAGGTGAGCTAAAAAAGGGAAACTGAAGTGAAAATTGAATTAAAATTAAATTTGTTAAGATTCGGTTAAAATAGAACATTTTTTCCTCAATTTCTAAAATAGACGAAAATAAGAATAAAAACAATTCAAAACGAAACTTTTAATTTGTTAAGTTTCGCACAGTCCCGTGCCTCGATCCTCTAGCTATTTGTAGCCCAGACATTCATTTAGTTCAGATCAACAACAAAGTACTTGAAAAAAAGGGATTTTTGTCCATGAATACTGTTTGAACTGCATTCAAATTAAAAAATATTTTGTAATTAAAAATAATCCATTTTTACACTTTTTACAGCATTTTCTTGTGGCATACAATCTATAAATAGAAATATAAATGTACATAAACACAGTTTTGTCTCAATTCATTGACGCGGACGTAATTGATCCACATCTTTGAAATGCCGATTCTTTAAATCACAGCTGTATTTATCAACTAATTAGAATGGCTGACCTTTTGAATGTCGTTTTTTCAAGTTTTAAAAAAATGAATAAAGTAAAATTGTGGAAATTAATAGCTTTTCAAAAGCAGAGGTTCGGGCACATTTGGCCGATGGTAGAACATTCGTGTGTTTTCGAACATTACCATTTTCCTCAATGTTATCAAATCACATGGCTGCAATGTTATCACATGCGGTCTGTTGTCATGGGAAAGCTTCTCTATAGTTAAAAAGGTCAAATTCGAGCGTATACGACTACGTCGAAAAATCATGCTTTTTGTTTTAATTCCTGAGGAAATTATTATAAATACCTCCACATCCGAGGTAGCTGGCTATATATAGCTATGACATCATTGAAATGTTGGGAGAATTTCAATGCGTGAGCAGGTTTTTTTTCCAAAAAGAGCTTCTTGTAGTACAAAAATAATAAAAATCGAAACAATCGACTTAGGGTCATTATGAACTATGAATTATGTATCATACCTTCTATATAGAGGCCCACATTTTAAGTTTCTAAAATCAATTTAATTATTTGTATATTTATGAAATGAGGGATGAGTAGTGAAAAATAAATGAAAACGGAACGACTCAGATTCTAAAAACGGATGTTAGATATACTGTATATTTGGGTTGATATAAATATATACGATGTTATATTTTTGTCCACTTTCCCATTTTAAATAATGAAAATGAGAAGGTATTTACCTTGCAGCTTCGATCATTTTCCGGCGATGCTGAAATGTATAAATGATATAAAACAAGATAAGCTTTCTTTGACCTACTTTATTTCTTTATTCGGATACTTGCGGATATCTTCTCAAAGTTCAACGGGAATATTAGAAAAGAACCCGGTTAGAACCAAGAAGTTGGTTCCTATAACCAAACAACCCGGATGTTGAACCAGTTACCATGGTTTCGAACCAAAGAACCCGGATAGAACCAAGGTTCAGAACCAAAAGACCCGGATGGAACCAAGGTTTTGAACCAGAGTGCCCGGATAGAACCTAATAGCATTCGGAAATCTCATGTCTTTTTATACCTTCAACGCATTTTCCAAATCATTTATTTATTTAGTATATTTATATATAATTTATTTTTCAACGATTAATGTCTAAGCAAAAAATAGACCATGTATGATAGAGTAGCCTTCTTTAACCACAGAATTTATAAGCTAACACGCATTAACTTTCAACACTTTGTGGATTATGAAACGTATATATGTATATATCAAGCTCTGTTGAATTGATACTAAAATGTTATTGTTATAAAATATACCAGGATTTTTTTAAAGAAAAGCTATGTCCTTAGATGTTTTTGGGTTTTTACTATTTATTCGGTCATTTTGGTGTTTGGATCTGGTCTGTAGAAAGTATTGGTTTATAGTTTAAACAACAAAATGGATACAATGACATACCAATCAATCAAAGCAACCCAACTGAACTGACAGAACTCCGGACAAAAAATGACACAAACACTAACACAACAGAGTCAGGATAGTCTGACTTGGTACAGGCACTGAATATTGGTGGGGTTAAACCGGTTTTATGGGTGCCCAAACATCCCCCTTATCTATCCTTACATTCTGTTGTATAAAACACACTATAAAAAGCGATACAGTACGATTGCCAACAAGGTTACCGCTTGCTAGAACTGAAAATTAGAGTGGACGGTACATAATTTTAGATAGCAGGGTTAGAATGTGCTCGTTTTAACTGTAAAACTAGCTAATGCTCTCACTGCAGGTCGGATAATATCGCTCTACTAAACGAAAAAAAAATACCATAAAGTGTTTAAAGCTATCTCGTCATAAAGTTCAATAGAAATCGGCAGTATTCGTGATTCCCCATTTCCACTTTGAATACTGCTGATGAACTATGATTGATTGATTGATTTATTGTACTGGCGGTATTGCATCCAATATAACGGCGAGAACTAATTAGGCTATAACTGATTAAACTGATGAAGTATGAACAGCTCATTAAAATTATTATAACAGAATATTTATTCTTGGATTGGATGCCTCTGTGGGTAGATTCAAGTCAATGAGGGTACCACTTTTCTCGGTCAAATTTTTTCTGTTATGAAACCAGGAATAGTTTTAGAAAGTAAGGAATACCTAGCTCGTTTGTAGCTCTGCCTTGATGTTTTTTGGGGTTGTTTGTTGTTGTTGTTTTTTCTCTCTCTCGTTTTGTTCATATTTTTTTTCATATAATTATTAAAAGGAATAAGATTTTTTTCACTTCTTTGGCCTTTCAATATCTATCAGGACAAAACATGGTATACGTCGTACTAATATAGTTACTGGAAATATTTTACATATGTAAATATCGCCTTTGGAGAAAACTTTTAAACACATATTCTCCATTTCGTAGTTTTTAAGATATTTAAGACCCTGGTTCAATTATTAACATGAAGGAAACTCGGAACTAAAGTCAATTTTTTGCCATAAATAAATACATTTAAAGCGTTTCATGGGACAATAAAATGGTTTTGGTTCTGTGTGTCCTTCGTGGCCATATGCGATATGTATCAGAAAATACCGAAATAAATTTAGTGCATTGTATGGCCATTTCGTTGACTGACAACTCATCATCAGTGCTCGAGATCAAAATGTTGGAAATCCTGTTAAAGATATAATGATGAATTAATAAGCACAACCGTCAAAAACCAAAACAATTAAAACAAACAGGAATCCAAACTCAGCTAAGAGTTACATCTGCATCAAAAGAAAGAGCCTTAGAAATTTCTGGTAAATTTTGTCAAATTGTAAACGGAAAAAATGATACAAAATGTCCAGAACCCGCTCTATATTTACCACCTTTACTGATAAAAAAAACGAACTTTTCGAAAATAATGCATTAAATCTCAGTTTTTAAACACTTTAATACATTATATACTGTACTTCGTTTAGAAATTGGTATCATGATATATAAAATATTAAATCTGGCAGTGGCCCTACCCTAGCTGTTGTAGTTGACAATCCTTTCACACTTCAGTTGCTCACCTTGACCAAAATTGGCAAAATAAAATTTCTTTGTTATATTTCTAAATTCTTCTGGAAAATGTTGATTAAATACCAACTACCAAAATTATCACAGAAAGCAGTGAATTCATATATAATTGTTATAAATTATAATGAGTTATGGGTATGATTTTTATATGACTTAAAGTGGCAAATTTTACACTGGTGTATAATTTTAGGAATTATTATCTCATATTTTGCATAGAATGTTGGTATTAGGCGCCAGAACTTGGAAGAAAGCCTTAATTTGGTGATATTATCAATCTCTACAAACTACTGATTGAAGATGGAAAATTTGACTTTATATGAAGGATAGAAGATGTAAATTACGTGTTATTCTATTGACTTTGGCACCTATGGTCTGCGTCTTTGATGAGATGGCTTTACTTGGAACCGTAACAAGGAACATTAACAACACATTCTCATTTTCCCACTATCCTTATGTTGTCAAAATCACATTAGGTGGTGCCATATCTTATATAGAGGGTTCCAATATGCATACAATCTATCAAAATAATTGCATGTTTTGTGATGTTGTGTATTGTTCAATAATGTTTTAGGAATAAAAAATGCATCAATTACAATACCAACGATTTCTTAGAAAAATGGTTATAAAAGGCATTTTTTAATTCATTCAAATTGATGTCATACGTTACTGTCAAGAAAAACACTCATAAAGATAACACAGTGATGGAAAACTTCGAAAATATGTATATTCATTGGTAAGACATAGTGTAGTTTTGCAATGTATTTGTAATTAATGTACATGTAGTTATGTGAAAATAGTATTTATTGGACACTTGTATGAGTTTGTGTATTTTAACATTCACCAGTGTTGTCATATTTGGTTTTGGTTATGCATAACAGAAGGACCCAGTAAAGTTTTTTCATAACTCATGTTATATTACATTAAAATAATATATATATTATTCATATTCATGTATCTAAGTATAAGGAGTCTGAAGTTGTCTAAAAAAATTAAAGAGTAAATTGAATATCAGTACAGGGTTTCTTTCATTCAGAATACTTGCCTCCCGTACCACCTTTTATTTTGTGTTCAATTAATAAGTAATCCTTGCAAAATAAAAATTATCTAAGTTTATCTCTTGCAGGTCTTTCTTAAGACTAAAGATGTTAATTCAACTTTAAGTATCCAAGGGTCATGCATTGAAAAAATCTCTTAATTTCTAACACATTATGCATTCTAGCACTTTTCATAATTTCTTTAACTGTAAGAATTCTATCACTAAAATCACTGAATATAACATAATCTTCTTTATAAAAAAAAAACTTCTCCCTAAACGTAATTATTCTATAAAATCGGCCATTTCTTTATTTTTTTATGGACAATACAAAACCGACTAAAAAATTTTGATAGAAGACAACTTCGACTTAAACAAAATACTTATGTAAGAAATTCTTAGTTAAGTCCTTTGCGAAATTTTTCTTTAACATATAAAAAATCATTTAATAATCAGATGAATCATATGTTATTTGGATGTTACAAAGAAGGTTGTAAATATTTTTAAGTTATTTATTTTACCTTACATTTATGTCATTACGTATTTCAGTTATTGAAAGTATAATGAGGACTATCCTGACTGTCTGTTGTTTCGATGTTTGTGTTTTGTGCTCTTATATGTTGTTATTTGTCTGACGTTCTATCGTTTGAATGGGTTAATTGATTGGTATATCATTGTGAACCTTTCCTTTTATTCGTTTTGTTGTTTATTGGACGTAATTCTTTGAAGAGGACAAATATACCTAAGGAGCAAACCCTCCCCCCACCCAAAAAAAAAACGCAATCCATTAGACAGACAAACCCAGGAAGACAAATGGACAACCACAAGCACAACAAATAAACACTGAAAACTAAAAAACCACGAACTAAACGAACTCCTATAAAAATCAGGCTGACACATGACATCTGACTTCCTTTAAATATCATTCGTCGGTATATTTCAGGTAAAGAATATCTCCCAAATAATATAATACATGTATTGAGAAGGACTTTTCCGAAGCACCTATTGTCACCCTCGGTTTTTGTGTGGCAGGTAAACAGTACAGATTTAGTTTATGATTGTGTTTAGTTTGCTATGTCTTTGGATTTACCGCTGTCTTATTGCTTCGGAATTTTTTTTTGCCTATATTCTCTATAACAGAAAACTACATTACCTAAAAAATATTTGTTTTTATTATGAATGATACTTTAACCCTGCCCCTGTTAGTCATCGTTACCAAGTTAGATTATCCTGCAACCCTGCCATTGTTAAGCATCTTGACCAAGTCAGACTATCGTGTAACCCTGTCATTGTTAGTCATCTTTACCAAGTCAAATTGGTAACCCTGCCACTGTTAAGCATCTTATCCTGTAGCCCTGCAACTGTTAGACATCATTACCAAGTCAGGCTATCCTGTAATCCTGCCACTGTTGGTCATCTATATATCAAGTCAGATTATCCTGTAACCCTGTCACTGTTAAGCATCTTTACCAAGACAATATGTTAATATATTAATATATGTCTTTTGCCCTCGTATTGTGTTGTAGTTTGAACGATGGCGTTTTCATTCATTGGTGTATCATTGTTGACCTTTTTCTGTTACCCTCATTTTAACTATTACGTGTTGTAATTTTATATAAATCAAATTTCGAGATGTTTTCGTGGACATACAATAATAACAGGAAGCGATATACAAAATATTCATGGTCTTTACTCTTGAAGTAATTATAAAGGCTAAGGGTCTCTGTCGAACACTACAAAAATGTGTAATTTTTCATTCTTATATGAATAATTATATTTTATCTGTAGTATTTCTTCGTTCGCCTTTTTCTTATTTTCCGATATTTACTTTTCATAATTACTTGGGACTTTTTTTTTCGTCTCAAATGTTTATGTCGAAGAAAACATGACTGATTTTTTTTCTCTCGTTATGTACTTTATAAGTTCATATTGGTAAGATTTGAAAGAATATAGATTTTTTTTAAAATGACAATCATATTACCATAAATTCAACAGTTCAATTCAGATGATATTCTCAGCATTTTCTGTATATTTCCTGGCAACAAAATGTTTATCAAGTCAATAGGGCAATGCCAATCACGTAACTTAATTAAAATTAAAATACGTCAATTTCAGTCTCAGTCCTGGTTGACACTATTTTCGAATATTGTATGTTAGATGGTCACGTTATAGAGAAGGTGTATATAGATGTGTTAAAAAAATCGGAGGTGATACGAACACTCTAAAGAATTACATACTAATATAATATGTAGAAAGAAAATATATAACCACATATTGATGCCACGAATTATTCTAATTTCTGAGCACCCCTATCAGAAAGGAATTGAAATGAGTTTCTTAGCATCGCCTAATTACGATCAAGGGTAGTTTGACTGACTTGCCGAAACTTTTTTAGTATTGATGTAGACACTAATGCTCTCTCTCTTGTAAAGATATGTTTAAAGCACAATTTTAACATGTTCTCTTGGATGATAATGAATGTTTTATATACTGCAGTATATAAATGGAATTATAGAATCTTTAGATGTATATTTTTCATTAATAAAAGCTGAATATAGATAATCTTTTTTTGAAAAAGTACCTATAGGCACCATGGAACCCTTGAACCTTGGAAACGATTACAGCTATATGGAATAGTTTGTTTCACAATATTAAAATTCCGAATAACATTTTATTATTGACAGTTATTTTCAAAATCACAATTAATAATAATGAATTAGAAGAAACGGAGTAAAAACTGCAAGTCTCCAAACATTGGCAGACTTAATTATGCATATCATAAAGAAATGTATTCCTTCATATTGGATTCGGTAAGCTCGGGTAAAAGACTATTTAACCATTTTCATATTTTCAAATATTCTTTGGCAGTATTAAGGAATATTGGTTCATCTTTTCGTCTTTTGTTTAGATGAGAAATTCCAATTATGTAAAAATTTGTTCGTGTTAATCCGGAAAAAGAGAAAAATGTTAACCAGACCCAGTGATCATGATCATTATTAAGTTTTTAAATGTTAATATTAGAATATATGATGACAGTTTTCTTTATATATTCAAATTTATTACTTTGATAATGGTTGATGAAATAAGTTAAGTAGCTACGTTGGCGTATGAAAGAAATACATCACGATGTGTTGGCTTAAATATAGAGTTAAGACACGTTTTCTTCTCTCAAAATTTAGACTTACGACTAACATTTACCGACGTGATTGATAATTTTGTTCATAAATCAAAATATTGCAATAAAAGAACGTCTCTATCATGAAAATATTATCCAAGCCCCGATGATTATCGCTAATTCCACTGATTTCATAAAATGCATTGATTGTTTAGGCAATACGACAAGACTACACGAAAACGACGGACTATTACATTGTGTGTAATTATGGGCATCGTGATGTATTGACTCGCGGAGTGATTCTGACATCTTGTTAGACTGAGCTGTTCGGAAGAGGTAGTCACCATGCAGCAAATTACAAAAAGGTTAGAGAAAAACGTGGATATTGAAGCGATCATTTAATGGAAAATCAGTAAATTCAGAACATTTTCTTGACACTTCATCGGCAAATTAAGCGCTTGATTGAAAACTATACCAGAACTATAGTACCATTTTGGGCCGTGATGCATCGACAGTGTAAAAGTTCAGGATTTGGAATGATGATAGGAAGAATTAGATGACTTTAATTTATCTGAGCTGTTGAGATAGAGTATTATTATGTCGTTACATTGTAGAATGTTACTGTGAGATATTTGGAAATTTTGCTGTAATAACTTGTTACATTGACAAGGGTCATTAGTGATGGATACCTTCCTATATACAGATAGATTTGACGGAAAGACTCCATCAAGAAAATTGAAAAAAAGATTGAAATCACAGCACAACCACAGACATTATCTGTGCCAGACGATTTTTTAAAGTCTAAGGTCTAGTGTGGTGTTTGACTAACGATATTTTTCTCTACTGAAAAACAACTTTTTTATATGACTTCCGGCATGTAATATAATTTGCGAATGGTTGAATTATTCCAAGTCTAATAAATATTTATATCCTAATATACACCTTTGATACAAATTTTGATGTACAATGTGTGCATATTTCGTCGATTTACGACTCATCAGTTGTGTTCAAGTCTTAAATGTTGAAATTAAAACAATATATGTTACTAATATGATTTATTTCATATAGAGTTTTTTAAAACCTGGTAACTCGCAAAAAATCAAAAAATTTTAAAACTCTTTAACACTGGCCGCCGCGAAATAGCCAAATGTGCTGAAAACGGCGTAAAACCCCAACTAAACAAATAAACAAACAAATGAGGTTGAAAAAACTCATTACGCATACATGATTCAAAACTAAGAAAACTGAATAAACTGGATCTAAAATTTCAACGACATCTATTGAACAGTTTCTGTAAAAACCGGAAAACATCGGGCCCAACAAGAACCAACAGAATAAGAAGACCCCAAAATCCAATTGTTCACACGGGATTCAATAAGAACCAAGTGAACATACGCAGGTTCGATAAAAAACTTAAGACAGAAGGGACTTTTTGAAACCTATTAACTGATAGAGCTCAACAAAGCCCGATATCAGGAATGTCCCAACAGAACCAAAAGGAAGATGCCCATCAAAACTTGTTGGAGAGACAATGCCGAAAAAAAACAGAAATGACACAATGAATGTAACAAAGATGTTCCACCAAACCGAAAAGACCGAAAACCCAAGGAACAGACAAGTATCGATAAAATCCATTAAACAATGTACATAGTAAACTCATAGAACAATCAGGATAAACAATACCCATAAGACAGACAAAAAACAGTTCAACAATGAAGGCTAAAAACCAATAAAATAAACAAACCATTTCAATAGAAATTGTTACATGAAACTCACATAATAAGGTTTTTTTTTTAGCAAAATCCATTAAAGAAAACATCAGCAAAATGTACTAATGAATGAAATATTAAACAAGAAAAAGTCTCATGGCTGTTCTGAATAGACATATTTCTAGATTTTTGCAGACAAAACTTCTAATTTAAACTCCAAATAATAGACTTAAGACATGTTTGAATATTAAAAACATTACTATTTCGGTGCTTTTACTGTTTAATCTTTTATTTTCTTAAATAAACAGATGTAAAAAATAAGTTTCCTTGTTTCCATACAAGTCACATGGATAAAAATGTATGTTCCTTTCAATTGTGTCATACTTGTATTTTATTTTGACAAGGAAAAATATTTTTTCATTGAAATTCACACTGTTTTAAAAACTATCAAGCTCTTTCGAAATTTATATGTTTAATTTATAATGCCTTATGCATTTCAGTTTTTATAACTGTGAAAGCTCAATTTAACAGATTTTATTTAAATGTATTTAATGATTATATTTTGTTATGCTGATTGTGAAAATTCACTTGGGCGTGCTTAGGTTGTGCATTAATTTTCATTGCATATTGTTAAACTATCAGACATTTTGGTAGTGATTTCATGAACCCGCCGTGTTGTTTAAGTTTATCTTGTACAAAAGTAGAAATTATTTTATTGTCCTCTTAATAAAATCTTTATCGGTATTCTAAAACCTAATGATTACTCACTTCAATCATTTATCAATTTTCTTTAAATACTGCTGCAGTTTCTTTGTGTAAATAGACAAGCGCTCGTGTGTTAAAAAGATCATATCAATTCAGACAATTAATAGCTACACAAGCAAACATTTTATTCAAACCACGCCCACCAGATCACATGATTGGTTTTCCATTCAGTATGTGAACCTATGGAAAATCTGCTTACAGATATTTGCGAAAAATGTTTAATGAAATATTTTTCGATAACTAGTTAGAAAAGGGTATTGTTTTATTATTGATACATGTTAAAATTGATGGACAGTTAAACAAACAAGAAATATACAATACAACAGATAATCAGAAACAAAAACAACACTGATGTTACCGGTTTAGTTTCTAAAAGCGGAATACCACACGGAAAACAATATTAACTTCTTTAAAAATTTGATAAGAGTTAACTATTATCTATGTGATATCTTAACTGTATTTGTTATTTACAACATAAAAACAAACAAAAATGGAAAATGACGAAAACTCTCGGAATGATGGCTTAGACAATATACAGAATGGAATACAGTCACAACACAAAATGCAACTGTCCTCAAAAGCGACGGCTTTTTCTATTGCAGCTATAATCGGTGGTGGAAATAATGATAACAATATAGGACATGTATCTAACGATGATCAACATTCCTCTTCATTAAGTCCACTCGGTAAGATTTATTCATTACCCTAAATATCATAATATATTCTTGGTAGAATTAAATTATTTTGTGAGTATTTATATCTTAATATCAGAAATTTAATTTAGATCAAATGATAAGAATTAAAACAAACAAGAAAACAATTTTCATTTTCTTTTAAAAGAAATAAATAACGCAGAATAATTTAAATGTTCTTTATTTTCCAGAAACAACTCCATCTCCAGTCCAGTCTAACGTTGTACCGATTAGTCCAATTCTCCATGAAACTTCAGAGATCAAAAAGGATATTCCATCAGAAATAGAACACAATGAAGTAACTACTACTACTTCGCCAACAGATAGCAAGGAACTAGCTAATGTCCAGTGCAGATTGGAAACTAAGGATCTCTGGGATAAATTTCACGAGCTGGGAACAGAAATGATAATTACAAAAACTGGCAGGTTGGTACTGATTATTATCTTAATTATTTTCTACATTTAATTCTTATATTTTTTCTTTTTTATATTATTTATTAATAATTTATATTGTTTTATTTATTTATTTTGATGGAATCAAATCCAAAAATCATCTGCGTTCAAGCAAGAAGCTTGTGCACATTACCTAATTTTTGTACTAAAATATATTTTTGTAAACTTTACGCTTGTTTCTAAATACAGATTGAATAATTGAAAATTTCTATGCTTCACACCAAGATTATCAAAAGAAAAGCTTTCAGATAAAGAGCAAGATTTCTCTTTTAAGCAAGTAAAATTGTCAACAATTTCATATTTTACGACTTCACGCCTTTTTACTTCATTCAATTTTCGTGATGAAGAATAAGTGAACTTATTTACCGGCTAAGATCCAAGGGTTCACTAGTGTGGGGTTTAAGATAAAGCTCTAACACAAGGTAAAAACAATTAGATACAGATATGGTGAATAAAAGGTATTTAATTTGTTGATCTGTAAAGAGATAGTTTAAAGAAATTGTATTCAATCAATTAATTATTTCATTATGAAATTCATAAAATTGAAAAGGTCTCAAAATAATTTTGAAAAAAGCAAGTTTTATATTTATTTATTTATTTTGCCTTTGGCTAAAAAAAAGTTAAGGTTAATAATTAATTGTTATTGACGATCAGGTAATCTTTACTGTTTCTTCTATATATATTTTTTTTTTTAATTTTTGTATATTTGTATATTTGTTTGTGTATGAAATACTCAATAATTTTTTACCTGAACTGTAAAAGTCTATTGTAAATCAATTAATGACCTCCTTTTTGGAAGTACTAGACTTGCAATAAGACTATTTTTGCATTAAAAAATTAAAATAAAATGTCTAGAAAATGCACAAAATTCTAATGTGTCAAAGATTAAACGTAATTCATACTGATTTCACTAAGTTGTTTAAGATATAAATAGAAAACAATTATATACGCCGTTAAAGATATATTTATCGTATTTTTTCAAATATTGAAATGTACATTACATTTCATAAATAAGAATTACGAGTAACTTAAAGAAGCAGTTATATCAATAATTCGTCAGTTCGTATTAAGCAGTACATTCTTTAATTATTACAGTATTTTTGTGATAGAATTTTTTTACGATACTTTTACCTGTTATATACCAGTAAATCAATTTCATACGAAGCGCTTTTCTTGAAAAATGTCAATAAGGTATGACGGTAGGTAAAACACTTAAATCCCAAAGATTTTTGGAAAACCTTTTTGGCCATCTAAAATATATAGGCTGCCAACCCCATAATATCTCTGCTATACAAGTTTAAAAGTATTTACTGAACTATTAAAAAAATCCATTTTAACAAATGCTGAAGTAATGAATACTTAGAGTTTTATACATGTATGTAACATCCATTATACATAGACTGGTCCCGAATTTATTTTTGTATGTATCTAATTGTAGACGGTTTTTTTTCTTAAGTAAGTAATTTTGTGACTGCCATTTGTTAACTTCAAACATTGCTGACGAGCAATACGAAGTGAGCTATTGGGCTTAGATTTTCTACTATTTCTATTTTGATTTTTTAAAATGATACTTGTATAAGATAAATAGTACTTTAAAATTATTATATGCAGTACTGAGAATGTACGATTCTACAAGGAAAACTAGCAATTGCATCTATGTGTTTAAATAAGAATTCAATGTATGATACCTGTTTTCATCTAGTGAATTTATACCAGTTGACAAAAAATTTTCATTGAGCAATATTCAATGCGAAATATGTGGAAAGATGTTTGTTATAGTTATTTGTTGTTTATATTCCGGTCTCTTTTGAATTGCTCTCGATGTATACTTGTTAATTACAATATAGGTGGATTCTGTGTTGAAAACTGGTTAGTAAGGATATTTGGTGACATCCGGGTGACCATTTAATGCTTGTCTTGTGGTTGACTGTTGTTCATCAGTGAACTCCATACTATGATTCCTATATTACCATTTTGATTCTGAAGGGAAATCAACGATAGAGAGATGTAGAATTTGTTCATTTCAGAAAACAAAGTCACAATTTGGTTTGGTAAACCCACGTTTATTTGTCAAAAGGCAAGCAGCGGCACATTGTTTAACAAATATATTTCTTATATTTTAATTATGTGAATTCGAATTTAAAATTATATTTAAAATTTGTCTCGTCAAAAATACCAGAAAATTTACACAGCTTGCAATTTCCGCGCCGTTAATCAACAAAATTTTTAGCATTACTCAGAGCCAAGTTGACCTATATGTATACTTAACACCGAGAACATTTGTTACATCGGAATGAAAAAAAAATCAATTTTGACACAATATGCAATAGGTTATAACATTGTTAGAATAAGATATCTATCTATAGTTTGAGAAATATTAATTTAATCAATATTTCTGTATACTGACACTTTACTGGACATTGACGCATAACAAGTGCTGCATCCATCGCATAAGATGCTTATCCTTGTAATTTATGCTATATTATGAACTTCTATACTCGCATGTTTTTCTTCAGATATGAACAAGTGAGTTTTACTTTTTAAAAGAATAAATATTTTTGAATGCGCTTAGTGTGCATTTAGTTTACAATTATTCTAGTTAGATTTTATACCTAAAACTAGAGAGAGAATCCTGAAGGATGCCACACAGTCATCTATCTAATCGAAATGCATGGAGACTTTAACAAAACTGCGACTTATCCAGTGTTTCGATTAATCCGTATTCATTTTTCACCTCCAGTTTAATCTATGATTAATTCGCACACATAATCTTCTGCATTTTGTTTTTTTACACGAATGCCTTTTTTTCTAAATGTGAAAAAACTATGAATTTACATCTATGTCAGTGATTTTTGGAAACAACAAATTTTTAAGACGAAAATAAATGACTCGAGAAGTGAGCTAAAAGTTACATTATATCAAAGGAAAAATACATTTGATCAATAAAATCTACAAAGTTCGACTTCCGATTGGTAAAATAATATAACTTTGGGACTATAAAAATAGTTCGCCAAAACCGATGTATTCGATTCAAACATGTTCAAGCATGTTCGAATAAATAGTGTTGAATTTACTAAAGAATTCAAAGGCAAATTTCGTGTCCGGTCAGCAACTTCGACATATCCATGGTATTCGAATAAAGAGTGTGCGACAAACATATCTTCTACTGCGAATAAGTTTTAAAAAGGCATAGAACATTTTGTTATAGGCTTTTTGAATCCCTGTACAGCTGTTTGTATTACTGTTCATTATCTATACGTCAGTTTATTGGAGGATTTTTTTCTTATTATTTCAATGCAAGGTCCTGTCCTTGTTGGACCCTGATTGGTAAAAAGGCTTTTTTTGTCGTAAAGTGCGTTAGATGCATCTATACTTACTGTATCTGAAGTACCGTTTGATAATGTAGTATTTATATAAACTTCCAAAAGAGGGAAGTTCGTTTATTTGTCTGTAAACTTCTTAAACGTCTGTGTTCTTAGATATTTGTAGATTACAAATTTCGAAATAGAATTGTCCAAATTTGTCGGGTTTTCCATCTTGTAATCAAACCAATTATTAGATAGAGGCATAATCTATAAAAGTTTCGTTAATTGCAACGCAGTCTGTGGTTTGAAATAAATTAAAATTGGTTTCAAACTATAGTGTTCGTTATTTTGAAGAATTATATGCAGTCCACCCGATTGTTAGCTCTGTCAGCGGAACTTTGAAATAGCTGACAGTTAATTTACACATTGGATGTAGATGATGGACGGATTCTTTCTGACGTGTTGACCTGTTATCTCACCAGCAGACGAGGATGCTCACGTCCTGAACATCAAGAACGAGGCAAAACTATTAAAAGCCAAAAGTTAACAAGGACTTAACATAAAACTCCGGACAGTCAGTCGGCTGAACGGATGGAACACAGCGTGAGGCTACAGAGATGGGTTTCAGTTAATTATTTATCCGATAATTAAACGACAGTTGAAAAATAAAAGAAAACATTTAAAAGAGAGTGGTCATCGTGGATATTATTCTTAAAGAGTTGTCGCTTTTACTAGCTATTAACTTGACAATAGGACATATAATTAAACAATACAATAGCAAATATGGTCTAACCTGTCGAAAGTTACTTTAATTATCTCTAGTATCAATAGGCCAAATAACACACCATGATGGTGAAGGGTCCATTTAAAATGTGATAAATGAAGAATTTAAATACATTTCTATCACTTTATAAATTAACAAATCTAGTTTCAGAAAATAGTTGAAAAATGTTTTTCCTTCAGGCAATTTATTTAATAGTACCAGTCATGTTGCAATTTGTTGTGTTTCCCTCATTTTCCAAAGTAATGTTGGTTTTTACGTTTATATATTTAATGGTATAGTTTTTAACTTAAAAAAAGAGAACAATTTAAAAATTAATTTTTAATTTATAACACATATTCATATTGAATTGTTATTTGGAATTGGAAAATACATTGTCACAATTTTAAATATTTTGGGAAAACCAATATTTTAAATCATACAAGGATTTGTATGACGATTAGTTATTATTCGTTCAATAAAACGTGATATTTATTAAAGAAAAGTGCCATGTAATATGATCATTGTTTAAATGTTATTTTAATTTCATTTTCTTTCAGTATCAGTCTACAAAACAATCAAGTATGGGATTAAATATTCATGCAGTTACAATTTCACGCATTATTTTAAGAATAGTTTAAAATTTCAATAATATAGCCGTTTTTCACAAAATTAAAATTTTATAATTTCCACATGGAATTAATTTAAGGTATACTTTTTTATTTGAAAAAATGCAAATAACACATAAAACAGTTAACTAAATAATAGACTGTTTAAATGATAAAATTGGATATAATTTACAGTTATACAAATAATATAGTAATCGTGTCATATTTTAAACTATTTCAGGATAAATAATACCATTATTGCATATGAATTTTTTTTTTACAATTATCTTTATTAATGCAAAACACAATCCCATTATAGTTATAAACATACAACATTATAAATTCATTGTAATACACATATACATGTATTTTACATGTTTATCAAAAGGGATTGAAAGAAAAAAAGTGGTTTTTTTCTAAGACTAAAAAAGTAAAGTAAAATTAAAACACTTCTGATGTTTCTATAAAACGACATTATTTCTATAAATCGATTCTAATTCAATACGCAAACGACCGGATAATATACGACACGGTTTGTCAGGAATTAGATCTGACAAGCTGAAATGTTCTCTTTTCGTTCGTTAAACGATATTTAGATAATTTGTTAAGATTACAATAGAGAGCGATAGATTCTTAAGCAGATTTCGTATTGTCTTGTAAATAGTTCACCGTAGTTGTCAGACTGACACTTTCTAATGCGTCACAAAACAAATATTCATACGCGAGGCGTTTCTGGACTATGTTTCCATCTTATCACTAGAAATTTATCAGTAGATCAGTGTAAGAAGTTATTGTGTGGCAGAAATTGTTCTAAAAGCGAAAAAGTAACTAGGGAATCGAGTAATCCTGAAGAATCAAGATATTTCAAATTAATCTAATTCCTCCTGAAACTTGCATTGATCGCATGTTTTATCGTTCAAATTAATCTTTCATTCTAAAATGGTACAATTACAATAAGAAGAGCATATAAAGCATGTGATTTTATAGTGAAGTTATTTCTGTTCTGTTGCTTCCTTATCATATCGTGCATCACTAGTGAAATTGCTCAATCAGTATACAGAATTTGAAATTTATCCTTCGCGTCAGAAGAAAAAAATGTAATGAGATCGGCTTTCTTTAATAATTTAAAGGGTGAAAAATTGTCAATTTTGAAAAGAGAGCCATGTGGAGGGTACAATATATCAAGTCTTTGTTATATTGAAGGTTAAATCCATAGGAAAGACGGAAATAATGATTTCTTAGTACAATTGTAATTTTTTCTTATTTAAAATTTGAAATTTACAAAATAGGAAATATAACACATAAGTCTAATTAGGTCTTTCCACTTTCCGTGGAAAGACCTTTTGCTTTTGTTCTGATTATTTTTTTTTTTTTTCTTCTGCCGTCTAGGATGTTTTTTTGTTACTTGACATATTGAAAAGATTTTTGGCCCATGATATCGTACCATGATTACGATTTCACCATTGACCCTGTGTAACCGAACACCTTTTTTTATAGGAGTTATCTCCCCGCCCCCTTCTTTTCTTGTTATCTTTACTTCTCTGTAACCGTAAAAGATATCGACCTAAAATCTTTTGCAATGTCTTCAGTGTATCTGTGCGCAACTTTGTTCCATTTGGTCGGAAAGGATCTGACGACATTTCATAGGAGTTATTTCCCTTCAAACGACTTTCACTTTTGGTGTATCATACAAATTGTTATTTAGAGTTGAGATATCAACATGAAACTTTGTATTTAGGGTCCATGACCCCTAACAAGTAAAATGAGCTCAAGGTCAAAGGTCAAGGTCAAGTTCTAAATTTTGACTTTTGCTTGTTATCGCTTCTCCTCTGAAACGGTAAAAGAAAGCTGATAAAATGTAATGGAGAAAATGTTAAGGACGTTGAGACCTAGCTTTGTAACATTTGCATAAAGTTGTATGACGTCATTGGATAGGCGTAATTGCCGTTAGAACGTTTAAATTTGCAGTTTTTCGTTTATTTCTCAACAATGGTACATGATAAAGGCATGGGGTCTTTTGTTCTGACATCAAGGATTGATGACCTTCAAATTGGCATCAAGGTCAAAGGTCAAGGTCAAGTTCGAAATTTTGACTTTTGCTTGTTATCGCTTCTCCTCTGAAACGGTAAAAGATAGCTGATAAAATGTAATGGAGAAAATGTTAAGGACGTTGAGACCTAGCTTTGTAACATTTGCATAAAGTTGTATGACGTCATTTGATAGGCGTAATTGCCGTTAGAACGTTTAAATTTGCAGTTTTTCGTTTATTTCTCAACAATGGTACATGATAAAGGCATGGGGTCTTTTGTTCTGACATCAAGGATTGATGACCTTCAAATTGGCATCAAGGTCAAAGGTCAAGGTCAAGTTCTAAATTTTGACTTTTGCTTGTTATCGCTTCTCCTCTGAAACGGTAAAAGATAGCTGATAAAATGTAATGGAGAAAATGTTAAGGACGTTGAGACCTAGCTTTGTAACATTTGCATAAAAGTTGTATGATGTCATTTTATAGGCGTAATTGCCGTTAGAACGTTTAAATTTTCGGTTTTTCGTTTATTTCTCAACAATGGTACATGATAAAGGCATGGGGTCTTTTGTTCTGACATCAAGGATTAATAACCTTCAAATTGACATCAAGGTCAAAGGTCAAGGTCAAGTTCGAAATTTTGACCTTTGCTTGTTATCGCTTCTCCTCTGAAACGGTAAAAGATAGCTGATAAAATGTAATGGAGAAAATGTTAAGGACGTTGAGACCTAGCTTTTGTTACATTTGCATAAAAGTTGTATGACGTCATTTTATAGGCGTAATTGCCCCTAGAACGTTTAAATTTTCGTTTTTCGTTTATTTCTCAACAATGGTACATGATAAAGGCATGGGGTCTTTTGTTTTAACATCAGGGACTCATAACCTTCAAATTGGCATCAAGGTCAAAGGTCAAGGTCAAGTTCTATTATTTGACATTTGCTTGTTATCACTACTCCTCTGAAACGGTTGTAGATAGCCAAAGAAATGTAATGGTGGAAATGTTTAGGACATTGATGCGGAACTTTGTTACATTTGAGTTAAAGTTGTATGACGTCATCTTTTGAGAGTAATTGCGCCTAGAACGTTCAAACTTAAGGTTTTTCGTTTATAACTTGACAATGGTACATAATAATGGCATGGGGTCTTCTACAATGACCTCAGCGACCAATGACCTTGAAATAGGTCAAAGGTCAAGGTCATGACCTATATTACGTATTTTGCATTTTTCACACTTTATAAGGTTTTTTTCCAGAGTTATTGAAAGCGTGAAATTCAGGCACTACTTTTGATGACGTCATTTCTGGTAAGGTTATTATTTATGTAGACGTTTTCAGACGTTTTGAATATATTGGAATGTTAATTAACGTGACAATCTTACAGCCGATGAAAACGTCTAGAATTGTCAATTTATAAGGTCACATTAATGACGTTTTTGATGTTTATAGTTCAAAACAGTATAATTCATCACAAACATTTTGTTAAAAATAAACATTTTTCTTCGTTATTCAAACTAGCAGTCCATATATTTTTTTAACAATTGTGAAATTACCTATCATATCAAACCAGAAGTGATATTTGTAATACGGGAAGTAGCATAATACCTCCCTTATTTCAATCAAAGAACCATAGAACCATATATTTTTGCAATCGATGAAATCTTAGATATGCTCTAAAACCAACAATTACATTTTAAACCTCATTTTTGTTATCAACAAATCTGCAATTGAGGTGGAAAGACCTTCAATTGTTCTCTGAAGAATTGGTTTTTAATTCCAATATTTTTAGTTAATTGTAAATGTGTCACATGGAAGACGTTTAATGATTCCTCCTAGTTATTATGCAGCGTTAATATTCGAGATAATTCTTCATTTATTTTGTTGTTCTGAAATACACTAGCTTTTTTTCTGCCTAAAGCCCCAGTCACACTTTCACGTTTCGACTATCCCGTTTTACTACGTTTTGCTACGTTTTAAAACGTCACGTTTCAATGTAATTTATTGTCATAGTTTTCGGTCTCTACGTTTTACTAGGTATATGCTACGTTTTGAAAGGTTTTCCCACGTTTGATTACGTTTTACTAGGTATAGCCAGGTTTAACATTTTATCAAACGAAGCCGTTTCGTTAGGTTTTACTACGTTTTGCTACGTATTTGGTACGCTGCATTAGGTATTACTAGGTTTTATCAGGGATTACTAGGTATACGATACGTTTTAGTACGTATTGATGCGGGTTTGTCAGGTTTGTGCTACGTTTTACTACGTTGTACTACGTGTCACTACGTTGTAATTAATTATCCCGTGAAACCGCGTCATTTCGAGTTTCCCACATTTCAAATATTCTATCAATTCATGTTTGTATCAAGCTTCTCCAGAAGAGGTTGTCTTGGATTTGAGAAGAAATGTAAGTTACATAGATCTTATTCAGATTTTAGTACATTTATAATGTGTATTGAACAATTTTAAGACTTTCGCAAAAAGGAGTATTTCACCCTTATTCTTAATTTCTTTTAGTTCCATGTATCAAGAGGAAATCATCTCCATTTAATTTTTCCCCTATCTTTAATTAACATACATATTTAATTACTGTTTCGATGAGAACAAGAGGATGAGGAAGGGGTGGTTCTGGACGCGGGAGAGGTCGAAAGTCCAACTCTACACCCCAAGATCTAAACAACGCTACGAATGAACCGAGCACAAGTACCGATCAAACAAATGACGATATTGCTACGGAAAATGTTTACATGTATACGATTTTTAAGAAAGCAAGGGCGCGAAAATGGGTGAAATGTAGAAGTAAGCGTAGTAATGCGCAGTAAAACGTCATGACGCCTACTAAAACGTAAGAAAACCTGAGAAAACCTAGCAATACGTAACACAAAACGTAATGAAACGTACAAAAACTTTTTAAAACCTGGTAAAACGTAATACATACCTAGGGAACCGTAGTAAAACCTGTCAGTGTACATTCGCTACGTTTTACAAGGTTTTCGCTACGCTTTTACTAGGTTTTAAATACGTTTTAACAACGTTTTACCACGTTTCGGTACGCATTTGCTACGTATAATTTTTTAGCCACGTTTGTGTTGTGCAAACGATACAAACGGGACATGTCGCGTTTATGCCCAGGTATGTCTACGTATATAGCGGGTTTCAACTAGGTGTCGATACGTTTCGCTACGTTTATAGCCGTTTCACTACGTTTTAGAAACGTAGTAAAACGGGATGCCCGAAACGTGACAGTGTGACTGGGGCTTAAAAGAAGATCATGTTTTGTAGCATGTTTCTGTTCTTTTGTCGGGTTGTTGTCTCTTTGATTAGAAAATGACCGAAATAGTTGGATATGAAAAATTTAATATTATGATGAATTTGTTTATTGTTTCATCATTCATCAAATTGTATAATTGTGTGTTACGATATATTATTTGAACCATTAGTCCCTGGAATATGTTTATATCTCATTCTAATATTGAGTTACTATTTCGGATTTCTATATTTCCCTTTTCAGAACTTTAATGTCGTACTATGGATAAATAATTTAAATATGTAAATTAAGTATGTCAAAATTGGTATCAGTGAAAGAAGATAACAGGAAAGGTATAAAAATGGCTTTCCAATCAGTTTAAAGCATTATAACTTTCCAGAAAACATTAACAATGATCACAACACGAATATAAATGTTGTTTAATTGTTTTTAAATTCAACTATTTTTTATTTTTATTAATTTTTCTCAAAGGAGGAGGGGAGTGTTCATTTTGGTATTTTAATCTGCTATGAAATATTATTACTTTCTGAAACGTCAATAATATATTTTGTATTATTGACGTATGGTTTTACGCTATGGTCATATTTACTTCTATTAGAATTTGATATTAACATTTTAAATCTAAAAGAAAGTTTTACATCTTATTTTATTCATTAGCATTGTTAAAGAGAACGAAGGGTGTCAGGGTAATGATATATATATATATATATATATATATATTGTTTCCTATTGCTGTTTTTCACGAAAAAAAGAGGTGGCGTTTTGCCAATATGCATTGAAGTGCATGCCAGGACATAAATCTCAATTTTATTATCTTTTTGTAAACTATTAGATGGTCACACGCACTTAACGCAGGCCACCCTCTTTGACATTTCCCATCATTTCATTAAAGGGGTTGAACCTTGAACACTTTGACTTGATGATACTAGGGTTCAAGTCAATAAATCAATATCATACGCGAGGGATCGTTTCTACAGGAGGTCCTTCAATGGCCTGTGATCGAAATTGTTATTTATCTGTTTGCACTTTAACACTTTTACCTTCTTCTATAAAAATCCTCGGTCAAATTTATCTTTTAAAAAAAGTATAATTTACATCTTTACCATTGTGGTAAACATATTTATACGACAAAGCAAAAATGATTAAGCAGTTGGTACTAAAATACATATCTAAACTACATGAATAATTAATAAATTTGGAATATGTTATTTCGTGTTAAATATTTATAAATATGCAGATTTAGATAACATAATAAGATAATAGTATCAATTTCCTGGATTTTAAAATAGCCTGGTTCACGAACTGCCCGAGATACTGAAATAGACTCCTAACGGGAGGGATTGAGGCTGATTTTCTGTATGTTATAGACATAATCTTTCGATCAGTTTAATTGAGGTCTGGAGCTGGTATGTCAGTAACTGCTAATAATCCTTTGTTAATATATATTGATCATTGTCATTTTGCTTAGTTTCTTCTGTTACCCCTTTTAACATCGGATTCTTTTGAACTGAGTTTTTTTTTTAACTGAGATTTACTGTGTGTATCGCTGTGTGTTTGTTTATTCCACATTGGCTAGAGGTATAGGGGGAGGGTTGAGATCTCACAAAACATGTTCAACTCCGCCGCATTTTTGCGCTTGTCCGAAGTCATGAACCTCTAGCCTTTGTTAGTCTTGTGTGTTTTTTTTTTAATTTTGGTTCATTTTTATGTTTCGGAGTTTAGTGTGCCGTCCATTTTGCTGAACTAGTATACATTATTGTTTAGGGCCCAGCTAAAGCCCGCCTCCGGGTGCGAGATTTTCTCGCTGCGTCGAAGACCCATTGGTAGCCTTGGGCTGTTTTCTGCTCTTTGGTCGGGTTGTTGTCTCTTTGATACATTCCCCGTTTCCATTCTCTGTTCTATAGTATACGAATTTTAGTACAAATTAATGTATAGTTGTAGACAATCAGCATCATTAGTTATTTGCAAATTTAATTTGTTTATGGGGAAACTGTTTTTTTTTATTATTTAAATATGATACACATGGAAGTATTTATTCGAATTTTATCGTAAGCATAATAAAAGAGAAAAAAGCATTTACTGCTGAGTATATAAGAAATAATGGTGAAATAGAAAATAACCTGCATGTGAGATATAAACAATATAAAACACAAAACAAAAAGACTAACAAACTGATTAAAAATGGAATAAAACAAAAAGGAAACTTTGTTATTTTCAAAAGTGATTTAAATATATTTTAAACCGAATTCAATCTTAAATTATATTTTCCTGTTTTGCATTCGTAAATTAACGTAAATGGTCTCCCCTTGTTTTTTTCCAATATCTCCGATTACAAGCATTTTACTTAAGCCCAAATACAACTCTAAGACCAGAAGGTATTCTTCCACCCACATGTGGTAAATGTCGGATTCTTTATTGTTATTGGGCTCTTTTCTCAATTGTATTGTATAAACTAATATTTGGAAATAAGAGTGGTGTCAATGAGTAGCAAAATAAACAGAGATGATCGTGTTCGATACATTCTGTAGTGTCAGATGCTAAGCATGAGTGGTATGTAGCCATATGCTTTTCTTCTACTGGTGACATGCACGTATTGACAGATTAAACTACGAATTTTTTACCTGATGTGCATAATGGGCGGTATCTTCATTGATAAAACAATGAATTGATAAAATGAAGTACTTTATGTTATTATTTAGTGAATATTTGTTATAACACCTGGGATATTATATCTGTTATAAAACTGTCGATTCTGAAGGGCAATAAGATTCTGTGATTCTGCAAAGGCTATCCAGATATTGCCCATATAATTGTTATTCACCTTTCGCTCTTGAAAAAATAACATTAAAATTGAAGGTATAAATATATTTCATATTAGATGGTCTTAGATTTATGTTGTCACTGCTGACCTTTGCTGTTTACTAGCCAAAAACTAGAAAGGATGATATACCTTTCCATATTTCCTGACTTCTTTCACCATGGCATCGGGAAACAGCTTGAAAGAAAAACATAACTTAAATTTGGTGGATTAAATATAGATTCTCATTCAGGTACGAGTGAGTTATGGAATTTCTCCACCCTCAATAGTTAAATTTTAGATTTTCAACACGCGAGCTTCTGCAGCGTGTTAAAATCTACAATTTAACTATTGAGGGTGGAGAAATTCCATAACTCACGAGTAAATTGAAGGAGGATCTGTTTCTCCTATGATTTTCGACAAAAACCTCAAGAAAATGTCGTTGCTATGTAGTTTGTTTACAATTCTCTAGTTTATCGTTCCAATATTCCAATAACTGTAGAAAAAAAAACGGCGGTAATTTCCACGTAGAAATTCAATCACCGGGAAGTGGTTAAACATATTTTGTATTTTTATCCCGCCCATTAAACACGTAAAGAATAAGAAAAATTGTGTTACAGATGACTTGTGCCTTGTATTACTACTTCTGAAACCCCTCTAGCTCTGGTGAGTTTTTTTAATTTCCAAGCCTCTAGCTCTGGTGAGTTTTTGGATTTCCAATCTCCTCGTTTTTGAAACTGTTCTTATGCTATTGGTGCATATTTTTGCTTGCATTTATTTCCCACTGTTTTGTTTCTTCGATATTCGGTATTCGTTTGCCCAGAACCACGTTGACTATGAAGAGGTGACTGATAATTATTTGAAGTCTAAAGAGTTTTAACAGAGCTCTGATTTTTTTCATCAGTTTCTGAAGTAAATACAACAGAATAAATAACCACAAATGGTTTTACTTCTAGAATTATGGAGAGTCAAATAATGTCTCTTCTTCTTAGTTAGATAATTTAAGGATGTTCTGTTGCTCTGCTCGTTTTAATAATGCCGCATTGCATTTCCTATACTTTTATTGTGAATAACTGGTCCCTTTATAGGGTTTGGTTGTCGTCTTTATCACATGTTTTGATCATTTTCGGTTGTTTAAAGTTTTTTTCATTTATAGAGAAAAAACGCCCTGGCAATAATTTAAATTTGGGGAATCTTCGTTCTTATTACATAATAAGCATGAATTTAGAAATGATATTGGTTCTATCAATGATATTTAAAGTCTTATTTACTTATGAACAATTCGGATTAATCGAAGTCTGTTCTTCTGTGATGTTAATGTTTTACTGTCATTCGGATATTCCATGCATATGAAATATGATTTTAAAGGTATGTTATTTCTGTTTGTGTCTCTTTGAAAAAAAAGAGTTCAAAAGATCGTTCCTTCCCACTTTAATTTTTCCAATTATTCCATTCCAAGAAATATGTTTTTGGACTTTTTCTTATTTTATATCATTACCCTAACCTGCGCTGTCAGTGTAATTACTAATTTTTAAATTACAGACGAATGTTCCCAACTTTAAGAGTATCTTTTACTGGAATTGACCCAGATACAAGATACATGGTATTAATGGACATAGTACCAGTTGACAACAAACGTTATAGATATGCTTACCATCGATCTTCCTGGTTGGTAGCTGGAAAAGCTGATCCACCCCTACCAACGAGACTGTACATGCACCCTGATTCTCCATATACTGGTGAACAACTAACGAAGCAGACAGTGTCGTTTGAAAAGCTGAAGTTAACAAATAACATGCTGGATAAAAATAACCAGGTACTATAAATAAAAAAACTTACTGGTTATTACTTATTTCTTTTCATGTTTTCGGCCTCAAAACTGAAACGGATACTAGCTGTATGTTATTTTTAGAGTCTTTATCCAAATATTTCCGATTAAACGTTTGGTAACTTTTTAAAATAAAATATTATTTCGGGATTTTCATATTTGTCTTTTGGTAAGGTTAAACAAATTCAAAACGTACCGAGTTTGTTTTATTTATTGATCATGTTTATATAAGAAATGAAAAATATTTTCTGATGAGATAGACAATGCGGATAAGAAGTATGTACTTTTATAATGGTATCATGAATTCAGTAAATTATCTACCAAGAATTATAGCTGAAAATTTATAACAATTTCACCCATTTACAAGAAATTCGCGCCATATTCACACGTTCAGACACAGATAAAATATCTATAAACGTAATTAAACTAATTATTTGCAAATGCTTTACTTCGTTTATTTCAGATTATTCTTAATTCCATGCACAAATACCAGCCTAGAATCCACATTGTGAAGAAAAAAGACACCGGAACAAACCAGACATCTGTGTCAAGCTTAGATGCTGAGGAATTTAAGACCTTCATTTTTCCAGAAACAACTTTTATTGCTGTAACGGCATACCAAAACCAACTGGTAAGTACATTGTCACTTTCTGTGAAACGTAGATTGATATACGAATTTGTTAGTTTTCTTTTAAATAATTGTAACATTTCTTTGCGACGATGAAAAGGTGTTAATGTTAAATATTAAGATATTTGTGTTTAAATGAAATTTAATGTACATGCAATAGAGACCGTACTTTATTTATCCGTTACAGATAACAAAACTGAAAATAGACAGCAATCCTTTTGCAAAAGGATTCAGGGATTCTACTAGACTGACAGAATTTGAAAGGTAAGCTCGCGTTCTTTAATACCATATATATAACATAGATAACCATGATTTTTTTTTAACAAATTCCATTTCTATTTTAAATGATTTTTTAAGGGATGTCTTCCATTATATTATTGTATTTTTTTTTATCATTATAATTGACCATCGAAGGTTTATCATACCGGTTACCTTTCCAAATACAAAACATGTTTTTTTGTTTTAATATGTTAATGAACTATTTTTTCTATCATCTTTGTATTATTTTATCTTTTATGTAGTTCGGCCTTCAGTCCGGAATGTTCAACGTATCCATTCCTATACAGAGAAAGTATGGAGAATTTAATGCAGCAACATACCTTTGCTAGGTCTCCATTACGTTCTTATTCAGAGTCAGAAATAGAAGAACAGTTAAAGCAACACAGGGAATACATGACAAAAGGTAATGTAAATTTATTTTTATACACAATTGTCATCATCTTAAAACACACATAGACCACAGAAAAGGAACTTTACAGAAAACAGAGGGCAGAAGAAAGTTCTTTTATATTTTGTGCTATTCGGTGGTTGGGACTTTTAATTTGTTTTAAAAAGAATGTTTAGAACTGAAAAACATAAATTTCAAATACATATATACATTTATATAGAAAATGTATTCGGAAGATATCCTTTTTAAAACAAATCAAAAGTCCCAACCTAATTTCTCCCCTGTATTGGTCCTAGAACGTTATTGCATGGTGATTTTAGATAAGGTTTAATTTAATCGTAAAGACATTTCTCGAAATTATCGCAGCATTTGAAGATAGGTATGACTACGAAACAAATCCTCTTGGAACGCCAACAAATAAAAAGTAAAAAAAATAGATATTGCAGATTTTAAAATTAATAACCGAAAATCTAAAGATTGCTATTATATATCTGTACTAAGCCAGATAAGACTTGACAAAGCTAAAAAGATGACGTACGATTACTGGAATCCTTGCGATTCTCGTAAGTTGATTTTTTCTGTTCTCCCTTTTTTCGATTCCTACTTTTTCATTTTGCTCATGGACATGCATATTTCCACTGGTTCTGTCAAATATTTAATAAAAAAAGTCTTTTAACTAGTCATATGGTATTTTTTAAAAATACTAGTAATATGCGTTTTAACATTAGTTTACTAACACAAATTTATTGGTGTCACTCTGGAATGTGCATGTAGAAAACAAACCGGGACAGCATACCAAAGAATGTAAAACATAGACGTAGACAATATCAATTCAAATTAATCAAAAACTCTGAAAAGTCAAAACTTATACATAAAAAAATCCAATATTAACCCTAAACCGAAAGCATTGTATTCTGTAAATGCTTATTATTTATTGTTTTAGAAGATGGTACTGGATCTGACAAAGGAAGTATTCCCCACCCTCCCTGGCCAATATGGCGTCCAATTCCGTCATCAATGATGGGGTCGTCTGCCTATTTACCGAATGACCGGTCCTTGTATACCCTATATGGAGGACTGTTCGGCATGGCTGCTAATTCGAACTTTGTTTTTCCTACCGTTGCTTTACATCCACTGTTGAGTGCCAGTAATTTACGACTCAGGGAGTCCGTTCCGACAAGTGCATCTTATTCGTCATCAGAAAGTAATGGACTTCATTATCCTTCAGCAATGTATCGCTATCATCCATATTTAACACCAGAGAAAATAGCACAAAAAGCAGCAGAAACAGCAGCAGAGGGGTGCAGACAATAAATACTGTGATACCTTGTTTAGTATCCATGTCTTTCATAGATATGTACATTGAAAACTTTCATCTAGTCACGTGGCATGTTAAGGGCTAAATATATGTACGCCGTATAACTGTGGTTATTTTCCCGGTGAAGGCCACCGAATAATTGCGAAATATGACGTCAGTTTTGAAAAACTGTATTTATTTAAGAAATTGTGTATGACATTGCGTAATTTATAATATAATGCATGTACTTTGTCTCCAAAACCACAAATATTAAATATTTGTATCTCAAAAACTATATAGACATTTCTGCTTCTATGATATTTGGATTTGTATATCAATTATTAGGGAGATTCAATTTACCCTTTCCTTAGTTGTACTATTTAGATGAAAGATTTTGAAATTTGATTGTAACCAAGCTTAATATTCAAATATTAATAGAAGGATTCAGAGAAAATTCAACCTACTGCTATGTGGATAATTCTCCACTTCAACATGTTCAATGTTAAAATCAGTGTATTCCACAATTCACTTCGGTATTCTTTTGCCGATATTCTGAAAAAGCCACCCATTTCCATTTTTTGTTAAAAATGACATGCTAAAACGGAAACCAGGAACAAGTTTAGAAATATAGTCTTGTAATTTCCATTAATATAAGTTATCCATTTTTCAAGTTTTCATAACTCTATTGAGTAAATAGGTTTATCTCGAAGTATATATATATATATATTTGTATTATATCATTGTATTTTTTTGTTATTATAATAAAATAAAGTTGTATATAATTATAATGTGTTTAACACAATAAATTATCTCGAGTGGTGAAAAAGTGCTATAATTTTAACATAATTTGTATTTTTATGTTGTATAAAATTTGTTTTGTTTGAAATACATATTTTGTTCTTAAATCGAATCGTCTTATTTTGTTATACATAGTATCGGAAGTAAAACAGAGGTGGCGACTGAAACCATCGAGCATTAAAAAAATGTCTGCCCTTCAGCTTGTAAATGCACTGCACGATAAATATAATTTTTAAACTCAATAATGAGATAACAAAGCAATACGGTAAAATATGGAAATTCAAACGGCTAGGACCATGAGACAAGGCCAACACGTAAAAACCAGAAATACATATATACGAAAGGATAGTTTTATGAATGATCTCTCATTCACTTCTATATATATAGTGGTGGCAATGCTTTTTCATTTGATTTGTTTACACAGCCAATTGTAAGTTGCCTGTTATATATATTCTAATAAACAAGGAAAGGGTTGCTTGTTATATATATATTCTAATAAACAAGGAAATGTCAACTATTACATACCACTCAAATAACCCGCCCAATCGACAAAGCGTCAGACAAAAAATAACGTAAAACAGCACAAAACACAAACATGGAAAGTGTGTTTCATTTCTATTTCTGTCAAATCTTATGATTCTGGTTCACCATATTCGTCCATGTCTGGTCATCATTCCAATAAAGCAGTAGGCAAAAACACAAACCAAATTTTGATGAGAAGAATGAGTTAATTTAGAAATTACAGCATCTAAAGAATTAGTCACTCTAAATTTACCATACTCAACAAAAGTGCCGACATAGTTTTGATGTTATATTTTTGCGTAAGAAAAATACATTTGACATTTTAAGCTCACCTGGCCCAATGGGCCATGCGACCTTTTGTTATCACTTGGCATTCGTCGTCCGTCTGTAAACTTTTACATTTTGATCTTCTCCTCTGAAAACCCTAGACCAAAAAAACTGAAACTTGATATGAAGCATCTGTGGGCGGATCTTTATAAAATGTGCATATTTTGTCCTGGTAGGGCAACTAATATGGCCGCCACGATGAATTCTTATTTCTGATTTGTCAAAATTTCAAAATTTTTTTTCTCTGAAACCGCAAAGCCAGTTGAACTGTAACTTGGTATGAAGCATCTGTGGAAGGACCTCTATAAATTTTGCATATTTCGTTTCGGTCGGACAACTAATATGGCCGCCATGATGAATTCTAAAGGTTGGTCAAAATTTCAAAACTGTTCTGCTCTCAAACCCCAAATCCAAGCGAACTGTAACATGGTATGAAGCAGTTCTGGAAGGACCTTTATAAAGTTTGCATATTTCATTGCGGTCGGACATCTAATATGGCCACCATGGTGAATTCTAATTTCTGATTGGACAAATTTTAAAACTCTTCTCCTCTGACGTGACATAGCTAAATGAACTGAAACTTGGTATGAAGCATCTACGGAAGGACCTTTATAAACTTTGCATATTTCGTCCCGATCGGACAGCTTATATGGCCGCCATGATGAATTATTATTTCTGATTGGCCAAAATTTCAAAAAAAAAATCTTTTCTGAAACCGCAAAGCCAAATTAACTATAAAATGGTATGAATCATTTGTGGAAGGGCATTTATAAAGTTTGCATATTTCGTTCCGATCGGACAGCTAATATGGCGGCCAAGATGAATTCTTATTTCTGATAAGTCAAAAATTGTCTCCTCTGAAATTACATAGCCAAAGGATTTGTACCTTGGTATGAAGCATCTATGGAAGGTCCATTACAATTTTCATTTGATATGAAATGAAATGGATTGATTGTGGGACTGCCAGGTGAGCTATACAGGCTCAATTCTCTTGAGCCTCTTGTTTTTTTTTAATATGACAAAAAATATTAAAGATTGGGTAAATTTAACAGCAAATCAGATGTATTATTGGTCAAAATAAAACAAATTCGAAAAAATATGGAAACCGAATTTAAAAAAAGACAAACTTAATGTCAGGATTACCAAAAAGGAATAGCCTTATCTATGTATGAGTTTCAGTATGTTTTACGGGATTTTTAAAAGTAAATTTAAAACTACTCGAAGTTTATTTCAAAATATTTGCAACTGAATGTTTGATACCTTTCATCACTGCGAACACAAGTCATTATAATACTAATGTTGATAGACTGAAACATAAAGTTATATGACCAAACCCAAACAAAATGCACATGGTTCACCTTAGGGAGCAACCATTTAAATTTTTAAGTTGGGGGACTAGGATCAAATGAATGATCCGGCCTATTTTTTCACCGAAATTTTGGTCCCGGAATTTTCATTTAAACCAAAAAAATTCCTGATTGGCACAGGTCCTGCATTTTTTCACACCTAATTGATCATGGAGTGGTGTTTCGAAGGTATCTTAAGACTATGACATGTCCTAATACCATCCTAAGACACGTCTTTGTCATAAGTCGTGTTCTCGAATCTCTCTTAACTTAGGATATGTCGCATTTTTCTCCTAACTTTAGGACACTTAGTTAGTGGTCTTAAGATGGTACTAGCAACATCCTAACTTTAGGAAAGGTCTCAGACAAATGATTTGTAAAAAACTTTTCCATTGCAGTTCAGTAATTAAAAAGGCATACAATATATAATGGGTTGATATATTTCTTTCGAGTGGAAGGATATCTCATATTCTCAATTCTTACAAGTTTTTTTCATGTGAATACCTTTGCAGTATAGCATGTAGTTGGGGAAAATGTTTATTATAACATGTGAAAATACTTGACATTGCATTACAACTTTATTAGTAATGCATAGGTTTAAGAAATCTGACAATGACAATATCGAACTAATATGGTTCTTCCTTAAGTTACTGCAAGGTTCATGGTTCATCCTTACGTTACTGCAAGGTTCATGGTTTGTCCTTAAGTTACTGCAAGGTTCACAACTAGTGAGAAAGATTTTCTCTTATTTTTGTGTTATCTAGTATTACATAAGGATGTCGTAACTTCCTAAGGAATCAAACTTGGTTTTATTTTTATTTAGAGGGGGAAGGTGATCTTGGATCTTTGAGTTTTTCCCAGCACCCACGAGTTTGAATATTTTGTCCTGAATTTTCAAAATATCATGACTATACTATTTGATTCTGTCGATTACAGATATATAATTCATTTTTAAATTTTTTTTTCACCACCTTTTTGAGCCTGTACCTTTTTATATTGATATCTGAATATTTTTGTCAAATTCCTTCCATGTTTCAAATTCTACCTTATAAAAATCAAATTTGTGTTCCGTTATAATTAAATTCACTCAACAATTATTCTTTAAATCTTTTTTTTTATAAAACTTCAATATTTTATACATTATTTCTTTTATTCTATTTATAACTTATTAATAATAAATACATTGTTATAGTTAATACGAATTTATCCCCAAGATGAATGACTTTTGTTTATTTTATTTTGAATTTTTCGAGAGTTACAACATTAGAGCAATATTTGAAATAAATTCCGAAATACTGTGACAGATATATATATAGTCTTGAAAATAAATTAAATAAGTATATTATGATACATTGACTGGAAAAATTTATTTGTTCCATATTATTTTTGAATACGCCTTAATGTGGTTCACAAGGGTATTGGAGATAAGACAAAATGCGCTTCTCAAATTGACGTATCAATTTGTTAACTCTTACCGTCTATATACGCATACTAATAGAATACTATTAGAAGTTAGTCTCGGAGGTGAAATTTTCTGTCAGTTATGATATCATATATATCTTGATCTGTAGAATTATTCTCACAATTCTATTGTGGGAATCAATTTTATTTGTCTCTGGATGTCTGCTATGATGACCACTTATGACAGGAAACAGACAGATTTGTGCGAATTATTTAGAAGACTACCATCGGTAACATATAAGTTTATTTGTTATTAAGATAAATACGAAGTCCTCGGTGACTACTCGTTATCAGACCTTAAAGGGCAATGTATCTTCAAATATGAATAATTCCAACTGACAAATGTGTGCAAAACAATGTTTTTCATTATCTAGTTTGTTCCTAAAGCTGATCGAAACTTTTCAGTTTTTTTATCGATTGCTTTCTAATCGGTAAATCAGGATTTTCTTGAACTTTTTATTTAATTGTTGTAAACTTGAATGTATACCACTTACTCCAAATCTTTGTCTACATCACCTTAAAAAAAAACAGTTGATTTTCGAAAATTTAACATTGGACGACAGAGGAATCTGTAGGTACCGTTTTGGTCATCTACTAGTAATCATTGTTTTATTTAGGTACATGACTCATTCTTTTAATTACTTTTGTGAATTATACAGGTGTTTTAGATCTCCATGTATACGTTTGGTTTAATAAATAGAATATATTCAATTTGCTCAAATTTCAAACTGAAATATTCTTAATTAGTAAATTTACACGATAAAGCATTGCCGTCAAATTTGTCATACTCAGTGTAAGGCAGTAATATGATTTCTTTTTATTTCATGGGTGAGGGCTTTGAAGAGAAGTAATTTAACTGTAGCCCAATAAGAGAATTATCAGATTTCCAGATTTTAAAATGATAAGGTAAGTTTAATTTTAATAAAAGATATCATCTGAAGTAAGATTTGATATCAAACGATAGAAACATCGCTTGCATGATAACACGCTGAATCAGGCTCGGGTGTGCATCTGCGAGCGATGCGGATCAGAAGGTCCCGAAAACTGATTCCGTGTCATCCTGGCAACGCTTTACGACAACAAAGAATATATGAACATAACAGAAAAACAGGTAGATGTTTAAACGAATTTAATCCTTTAATTCTCTTGGCAAGTTACCCCGTTAAGCTATGTGGGGTCAATTAAAAGCGTCATTCTTTAGGAAGGATTGGATATTCTAGATGTTCCTACTCAGACCATTTCGTGCGGTTACAGATTATCTCCAACAAAAGACGTTAATATTAATTTCATTCGAATAGATAAATATTGTGATCCCAGGTATATATTTCTAACAAAATTCTGACTATGTGTGACTTGTTTTGTTGTATATGGAAATATCTGTCTATAGATAAAACCGTATCAGAAAACATACTGCAATAGCGTAGAAGTTTATATTTCACAGAAATATGCTATTAAAACAGTTATTAAATTTTAAAACAAAGGATGGTACAATTTGGCAAGGAGGCAAAAGTATCAAATTTGGTAAAAAATATACCCCCTGAGAAGCAAAAATTAATCAGATAATTCAAATTATTATAATGAGGTTTTTAGAATACTAATTCCCAGGATCATATATTTTCATATATCTAATTTTCGACTAGACACAAATCTAGAGGTCGCATTAGGTTTCCTCGCAAAGTACATGTATGATATAATTAAATTTTGGGAAAGATTTAGGACAGATATAGTTTTTATCATATCAGGTGAATATGTTCAAAATCTGATGCACAGAATTTCACATATTTAATACCAAATCAAAAAGCATTCTTAGATCGAATTTTCTGAATAACTTTACTATAGATAATAATCATTATCTAAAAACTCTTTTACATCGAAATTTATTATATCTCTTAGACATTTGTTGTTTAGAAGATACCATATTCAAGTTTATTACATTTGATAACTAAAACAATATGGATAATGGGCGAACATGAATGAACTTCTGGAACTACCAGTTCACACTGAAAGCATAGCTGCGAGTACTCAAATTATTCCTTTTGTTATTGGCGACATACAGACAAATTTGTTGTTAAATTTTTTAAATTCTGCACTGAATCTTTCCTGTCCTAGGAATATATGTTATTTCCCACAAGACAGTACAAAATTGAGAAATACTTTAATTAATGATATGATTCATATTTTGCTCGTCCAAAGAGAAAAGATATTTATGTCCTCTTCTTCTGTCATATTATCGTTTTATAACTTTGGTGTATTCGATTGTAAATTAATAAAATTAATATTGCCGTCGGAAAATAACAACTTAATATAAAGTGTAAGACAGTTATCTTTAGAAGTCAGATTGCACATAATCAGTCCAGCAGACCAGAACATTTGCACGTTCATTTCAATTCTGCACAGCTTTACCTCTAAATATTTTATTTAATTATGATAAATTACTGAAAGCGTTTTCGTCACGATTAATTTATCATATAGCTAACACTTTATTTCTAATATAACAAGCAAGTCTGTGTGGTATTGTAAGACAATACTTCAAACATACAATATGTAATGTTGGCGCCAACATAGGTGTTCTTCATTTTCATGTTCCAAAATAAATGCAAAAGGTGTTTTTCAACATTTTTATTCAGTTTCTTGGCACGTGCATTGCTTTGTCGTTTCAAAATATCTCTAAATGGTATGGCGTGAAATTGATACATCAAATATACACTCATTAAAAGTTTTGGGAATCTAAGGAGTATCCCCTGATAAATATTGCTTTGTCCTTAGGTGATTTTTTTTGTTTTACTTAATTTTGATATTTTGATTTGAATATATACTATCACATTTTGGATCATTGTTTCGTCTTTACAGATATTATGCAGTGCTAAATACGGCATTATTTGTTAATCAAAATTGGTAACATGGTCTTTGTTTTTTTTTATTTTAGGACATAGCTTAATATGAGTATTAATATCCAATCGCAATACCCGTGGCGATCCTAGAATCTTTCGAACGGTGCATTCACAATCATTAAAGCATTGATGTCGGGTGCTAGTTCAAGAATCCCAAGACATCAATTGGCCTGATTTACAGTCGGTTTGAGTGCACATTATATATATAACTGTGAAATTTGACGACGCTGTCCAGAAACTTTACTTGTCACTTTTTCAACTATTACCTATATAATTTCTACCAATAATTTAAAAAAATTTTAAGCATTGTTCTCTAGTTATTATGAAGTTAATAACAATCACAAGTTGACGAAAGAAGTTGATGACAATTGCTTGGTATAGATGACGAACTATTTTCATTGTTCCTAGACGAAGACGGCAATCAAAAGTTGACGAAAGAAGTTAATGACAACTGATTGATATAGATGACGAATTATTTTCATTGTGCCTAGACGAAGACGGTAATCACAAGTTGACGAAAGTAGTTAATGACAACTGATTGATATAGATGACGAATTATTTTCATTGTGCCTAGACGAAGACGGCAATCACAAGTTGACGAAAGAAGTAAAACGTACAAGTCTTATTTTTGGCTGAAAATTTAGTTGGACGAGAAATACATTAACAAGTGTCGATCGCAATATTTCCTAATTCTATATAAAGAGTGCTATCTGACGTTCGACTACAGCCAATTCCAAAAACAGGCCGTTTGTAGAATAGATTTGACTTCGACTACTATATAATATACTTACTCTTAACTTTAAGAATTACACTGATTCGAAGTAAATCTTTAAAGCCTTTATTTTTTTTTAATCACATTTTTATAACTAAATTTATACTTTAAATTTCAAGTAAGTTTCGAAGCTGAAGCTGAAACAATAAAGCAAATTATAAGTGTTATAAACTGGTGTGTTATTCAATTTGGTATACTTTTATATGACGAACATACTCGGCAACATGCATAGACATTTTGCTCCTTCCCATTAAATCCACTTGATACAAGAAATAACCAATGACCTTGTAAAAATAAAAAAACAAATTATTTCGATAACGCCTCATATTTTAAAATGAAGAATTCATATAGTATTATCATGAAAATATTGAAAACTTATCTGTTACAAATTGTGTGGTAAAATATGTTTTGGATTGCAAAACACCTGTAGCAGAAGATGACTTGAAGGTATCTGTATTGTTTTTTTCTTCTTCTTTCTTTTACAATATAATAACAATAACTAATGAAAAGGACCAATAAGACCAATAGCAGGATGGCATTGTGTCTCTTTTTTGACAATTCAAAATATTTAAAAAATAAGAAAGTTTGTATCAATAGCTTGCTCCAAAGGCCCTGAGACACTTAAACGTAGGATAACAAAGTGACTTAAAAAAACATTGTTTTTAATTATAAGAGAATCTTCACGTTCTCACACATTGTTTTTCTTTGATTCCTCTACCAGACACGTAAACAGGTAATTAGTATGTTTACCATCAAAGACCAATAAACAGGTGAAGTTTTCGTGGTGGTCGAACTTGCCAATATGAATCATGGGAAATGCTAAAGCCAAAAAAATCAAAGAACTGTAACACGTACTGTTATATCAAATGATCACTATAAAGTGAAACAATTAATTCCAAGCGTTATTTTAAGTAACAACGGAGCCCTGCAATTCGGCTCGGTTGTATTACGTTTCCCTTTGAAATTATGAAACGAACATTTATATTAACTTGAAAGTAAAGCATAATTTACAAATGTCACCCGTGTAAGTCAGTCATATGAAGACATTTTGCTGAAACTTGTTAATAAACTGAATTAATTTAATACGGACAGATAGAGACATGATGGTAATGGTATACGCTTTGGCGTTTTGATTGTCGCCCTATGTTTGTAGAAGATACCCTAAAAACAGCGCAATTGATACAAGGGATTTCGTGATCTACCATATGTGACAGCATCGTATGTATATTATCTTTATCATCACATATAAAACCTGTTTGATAACAAATATGTATTGAATATGTTATATTTCATCAAAACAATTAGCACCTGTCGTGTGCTCACTCAGAAAGGGTTTGTGTGACTGTTAAAGATATCGGTTGAAAAGAAAATCATTCCAGTAGACGAAGAAAATAACAATATCCTTAACAATGGCAAGACACGTTGTCGCCGATTGTACACATGTTGCGTGCTTTTCAAGTATACTTTTCAACATCTTTTGAAACTTCGCACTAAGAAGATACAATGGTGTAAAAATGACACCCATCTTGTTATGTAATTAATAAAACTCACGAAATATAGATGACATCAGCGGGATATTCAATATCGATAGAGGAAAATTTAGCAGAATCCCTCAACTTTTATATAAATTTACAGATCATAATGTTCTAATTAAACAAGACCAAAACCGGGTATGGATCTGCGTCGCAGCATGCAATTCATTGATCGGCAAACACGCTACAACTCAATATTATCAAGCTGCAGACAAAATACAAAATCATTCCCTTCTGTAAAAGCGGAGAAAGCTTTCACGACATTTTTCTAGTGTTTTGAGTATTGTTGAATTTTTAACTATCGGCAAACAGGAAGTGGCTGCATGACAGATCCAAAAATTGCATACACGATACAACTCAACACTACCAAGCTAAAGAAGTAATATAAAATCATATACTTCTGTAGAAGCTAAGAAAACTTTTACAAAAACTGACTTTGCCACTGTGCTATCATTGCTTAAAACATACAGATTATTTAGGCCTACTTATAGCTCAGCTACTGAACAGGATAATTGTACATTCTTTCAACTTAATTTTGCCAACAGAACTCGATGAAATAAACCTTGGTAAGGGAGCAACCATTTGATTTTTATGGAGGGCTAGGATGAAATTTGAAATAAAAAAATCAGGATCTGTGTCATTTAGGACAATTTTTGGTTTAAATGAAAAAATATCCACGACCAAAATTTCGGCGAAAAAATAGACATGGTCAAACATTTTATCAAAAATCAAATGGTTGCTCCCTAATATCTTACAAGACTACTCAAATCTTATAACTAGATCAAATAAATTGTACTACTACTTAAATTGACTGGTTGCTTGGGTTTTTTTCTGCTTTGTAGTGACGTATTGCTTATGCACACAACTCTTCACCTATACTTTCAACCTGATGTTTTCATAATCGTCCAAAAATTTGAAATATACACTTGGGAATACATTACGACTCGCAACTACATACTGAGACCTATGTCAGAAAATGAGGTTCTCTATTAATATTGCTTTAAGTTATGTCATTAAAAATCCTCTTCCATACGCTGGATACCCAAGCTTCATAAATGTCCCCTGTAGTAAAGGTCTGTCGCTGGGTATGCCAAGTTCACAACTGATTCCCTTTCGAAACTCCCTACTTCCGTATTTACAGAAGTTAATGACTGACTCAATAGTTGTGATAAAGACTATTCTCGAGTGCTGTAATTCTTCCAAAAATCTAAATATCTAAGGTATATCTCTCTCTAAGTACCTTCCCTGGTGGAATAGTATTAAAATTAATTTCCCCACATTGTACACTACGCTAGTACAAGATGAATCATATATATCCGCTTGGTAAGTAGGAAAAGGCATTTTTTACCAAAAATGCAGATTCTATCAAGAAGTACCCTGAGCCAGTTGGAGATAAATTTGTTGAATTTTGAGAGGAAAACTGCGTTTTTTGGTCGATCTGTTTTTTGTTAATGTAATTTTTACAAAGATGTGAAGAAGTCGAAATTTTGAGTTTATTCAAATCAAATTTTGAGTTTACAAAGTCGAAATTGTGAGTTTATTAAAGTCATAATTTCAAGTTTATAAATATTGAAGTTGATGTTTGGAATTTTGAAAAGTCGAAATCTTGAGCTTCAAAAATTCGGTAAGATTTTGATATTTTTAAAAAATGTCAAACTTTTGAGTCTGAAATATATTTGTAGTCTATAAATATTTTTTAATATGTCCCTAATATGCTTCGGTAAAAAGCTAAACTGGTGATACTTTGGAGGATTTTGGAGCCCAACAATAGAGGTATCCACTCAGTGTTAAGCAATAATTATTCTATGGAAGGAATTTTGATGCACAAGATATGGATATTTTATCGAATAGTCACTTGTCAATTGTATTCAAAAATTTTAAAGCTAGCTGGAACATAAGTAAAATAATGAAGAGCAGATTCAAATAAAAAAAAATATCAAGGTCTCTTTTCAAAAACATTCGTACGATTGCGATTAGTCGTAAGTTTGATCTGATTTCCGGTTTTCAATGTCTTTGTTCCATTAACGGCATAGAACCAGTCTAGATCGTAGTTGGACGAATGTTTTTGAAACGGGACCCAGGACATCTCAGTAAAAAGAACAATTCAAACACATTGAATATGTCAGATACAGTATACTTTATTTTACTCTATACAGGTGGCGCCAATATAAAATTGCGCTCGAAAATTTCATGATATAATTTTTTTATAAAAATTCAATTGAAATAAATGTACACATTGTAGAGTACTGAATGAATGGTGGTTAAATGGTGGTTTATACACACAGATGGCGATTCAAACTAGATCATTTCACACGTTAAAGCTTTGTTACACATTTATTCTTCTGGAATAAATGGAACTTTTTTTCTTCATTTTTGTTTCCATATCAATCAACTATATTTTAAAGCAAATTGAATTAAAATAGCTTAATTATCAAATAAATTCAATTGCTGTAGAAATGCCGTCACGATCGAGTAATCTTTCTAGTTTTTGTTATGACAAATTGTCCATTTTCTCAATAACACTTTATTAACAATTAAGACCACCAGATATAGTAATTTTACAGATACAAATTATGCTAATATGAAATATTATCAAATTATAAAAAAACATGAAACATTATGTTATGATTTAATGATACTGTTTATTGAGATCACAGAAAGTTTTATATAAGAAATACAGAAAAATTTTATTTAGAATGCATGAAGATTATTTTAGTATTTGACCAGGTACGGACAACCTGAACCAAGGAAGACTTTCACTGATCAGTAACTATAAAAAAAATATTGGCAAAATCAAATAAATTTTATATCAACACATACATGTAAATGACAAAGATGCTTTGGTCGTGTGATATAAGAACTGATTTCAAATTTAATTTTAGGCATAAAAAATTAAGTGTGATTTATCTTAGTTAATCTTATTTTCAGATACCCAAAGATTGTAAGATTATATTACAAGTAAGCCTAAATATAAAATCAAATGATATCTCCTGTCAAGATTAGACCTATTTTTATTTCTTTTCTAACCATAAATTCCAAATTATTTTATGAAGCACGAAAAATATTTTGACTTAAGACCACAATTAATTCATAGTGCATTTTCATATTAAAATTTAAATTTAAATATCTTTCTGCGCAGTCTTGAAAATCTTTCTCATGTGGAAAGTATACTTACTTCCTGTCATAATTTGAAAAAAAGTCATCAGTGCTAACTCAAAATATTGACAAAAATATATCCTAGTGTAGCAGAATTTTTGAAGATAGCAGACGACACCTTAAATTTTGACCATTTTCCATCTGACCAAATCACCACTTTTACTTATGACAGTTCATTCAAACTTTTTAAAACATCAACTTTGAACATTCTACTATAAATTTAGAACAAAAACCATTTGAAAATGCTTTGATAAGGGGCAGAAAATAACTAGGTGCTCAGCTGAGCCTGTATCGCTTACCTGGCTTTTATTAAGCCATTATAAAATGTAAGCTCTTTTGTATCCACAAGGCTTTTAAAGAAACGCAAAATGTCAAAGTAATCTTGATATTTGACTTTTGACCTAATAAAGGTGTATCATTTGTATCTGTCCTTCCATATGAGACCCCTCTCAACTTTGGTTACAGTCTGTCCATTAGTTCCTGAGCAATTGACAAAAAAATCTTTTCACATATGGTTTCAATGGAAATTTAAACAGCCGCAGCCGTCGGTTGAGCAAATGAATCTCAACCAAAAGTGGTCCAGTTGTAGAAGATATTGTTGTCATCAATCCTGCAAAGTTTCAAAACATTTCAAACTGTAGTTTCAGAGGAGAAGATTTTTGAAAATTGCCCAATAAAAATCAATGATGACCATTGGCGGCCATTTTGTTCATCCATCCGGAACCTATAGTGGATCGTTTGTAGAAATCCTTCAATATGTCATTCCTATCAAGTTTGCTTACAATCCGCCAAGTAGTTTCAGAGGAGAAGATCAGAATGTGAAAAGTTTACAGACGACGACGGACGCAAAGTGATGACATAAGCTCACATGGCTTATGTGCCAGGTGAGCTAAAATGGAAGAAATACAGTAAATTTATATAAGGGATTATTTTTTGCGCAACGAAAAGTATGCGCTAATTGTGGTCTTGGGCCTATTGCTATGGTTAATAATATTCTCCTTTCTTTCCAACTTTTTAAAAGGTTTTTTTTAAGGAGTGGTAATACCTAAACACTTGTTTCTATCTGGAAAGTCACTGTCAGACCTTCAATGATATGTCAAATTATCTATCATACAGCTTGATTAAGAAGACTATAAACATATCTGTGAACATACGTGTATGCTGATGTGTACCAATAAATCAAGGTAACTGTTCCTTATCATCTACTAAAAGAAGTAACGTTCGGAGGGAATGAGCATTTCAAAACTTGTATACATAGTTCCAAAGTGAAGGTTGAAGAGTATCAAACTAACACAATATCTCATGAACAGAAAAACTAAAAGTGCAAGAACAGAAAAAGAAACTAATTTTTTTTCGCCATATCAATCTAAAGTTGATTTTGTTAAACAATATTTTGAATTATAAGATAAGATATTTTATTTTTCCAAATTAGGTCCCCAGGGAGGGGGGGGGGGGGGGGCATTTACATTTAACAATAATGATTTTTTTTTCACACATTTGGTTTAAGAACAAACACATTTTTTTCACATAACAGGTACATGTGTTAGCACATGAGATACTAGTTTATATTTCAAGTATAAATCTTTGGTGTATAATTTAATGATTATGGCTACTCCATAGAGGTGGAAAATATTCCTTTCCTAATTTGATTTATAATTGATGAATCCGATTGTTTGTTTAGCGGCAACAGATGCCGAGGGACGGTGCTATAGGTCTATGGACATGAAAAATTCAAGATCTCACAGACCTCCTCGTACCTGATGCAGAAAACTCCAATAGTTCTATATAGTTAAGATACATGCTGGAAACTAAAAGATTCGTAATATAATATTACATACACCTTAGCTCTGCCAATAAATCTTTAGTAACCTTTCACATGTGTATAGTATGTTACTGACATCGAAGTCATCCCATTACATAGTGAAGTAAGCATTTCAATGAACTTCCAGCTAAGTTATCTTGTTATTCTTATTTCATCAACGTTCTTCAATCGTCATTTTATTGGGTGGTCTTTAGTATTGTAATAATTTGTCAGATATACGACAACCTTGTAACCCAACTGTTATAAAACTGAAGCTTTAGATTTGATTTTTGCGTGTGTAGATCTATTTTGGTGAAAAGGTTGAATTTCTTTCACCGATAACTGTTTATTCATAACTCGTGTAAAACCATGAGAAATCAGAAGAAATCTAGACCTCATAGATTCAAAGGTGTACACTGAAAATTGATGAACAGGTGTTCTTTCTGAAATAAATGTGTCTTCACTTACACACTGTTTCAAGTGCTGACTTTGTATTTTTTTTTTTTTTTTACTTTTTGACCAGAATTCAGAAATTGCATTGTCATGTATATACATTTTATATGGTAAAATATTTTTAAATGATCAGTTATACACTTTTGTCAATATGCTATTAGAAAACCAAATATTTAATTCCAAATATTCTACAATGACTCCAAGGAAGACTTCAGATAGAGTGTATGTTTATTCTTATAGGAATTACCAAAGAGAAAGTAATGAATTGAAAACGAAGCTAGTCTAATAAAAGCAATTTCACAATACTTTTTTAAGTTTCTGTTTGAAAAACACAAAAATTTAAACAAAAAAAAACAAATTCAATCTGAAATATTGATATTACATGGCTTAGAAATCATTTATGCTGATCAAATTTAATATTGTAATTAATAGTTATAAAATTACAGAAAGATAAAAATCTAATTTTGCTTTGTATGGTTTATTAGAATAAAATAACCACAGACAGAAGTGAAACGATCTGTAAAGTATCATTGACATATCAATCATGGTGTATAGTGATTTAATATTTTAACTCGATAAATATTTACTTCCAGAAATATGATTCGACTATTAGTGTTCACTGACTAGTTGCTCGCCATCTGTGCATTGTGCATACATGTAAAGGTGATTTTTTTCCTCGATATGTCGATGGATTCACATTCTTTCAAACTTATCATAAGACTGTAGTATTAAGAAAAATCGGGATATTTTACAAAGGAGAAAATAAAGAAATTGTCGTCACAGTTTATGACAACTTGTATTTGTTTTCAGCGTGCTTTTAATAACATCTAAACCTGTGTTAAGTTTATCAACTATAACATAAAATAACATTCGTGGAAAATATTTGACATATCGATTAATAAACTATTTTTAGCAACAAGGAAATTATTTTTAATATTTGCATTTTGACAATATACAGGGAAATAATTACCAGACATAAGATACATCTGTTTTTAAACTGTAAATATTATATTAGGTTTTTGATATTTCAATCAAGTAACATGGTTTGATATTCTAAACTGTCCATTTTTGTCAGATTGATACAGTATTTTAAATTACAATATTTACAATCAGAATCAGATTTTATCCGTTATTTTTCCGTAATTCGGTATTTAACAAAAACGCATTGCCTAAAATTTCATCTGTAAAGCATATGTTTATGTCAAAAACATATGGTACCTACTTTGTTCTAATATCCAGTGGAACTTCCTGCAAGAACTTGTATTACTATTGTTTTATATCTTAGAATACGGTAAATATAGCGTTCACGTTTCTAATTAAACCAGGAAATATATGAAAGGTCATGATGAAACTGACAGATTGCCACTACTTAATCTGTGCAGTTGCCCAATACGGAAGTAGGCTACTAAAATATTATTTATCATTTAGTCTCTAACAAATAGACGCATTTAGACATGACTGTACCCTAAGATTCAACAGCAGACTGTCCTGTCCTGTAGCGTCAAAACTTGTAACAACAACAAAAACCGACATTCTTCTGGGTATTCTTTGACCGAAATTTAACAATATAATTGTAAAGCAGTTTTCTCCTCCGGATTTTCCAATGATTATTATCCAACTCTCAGGGTAATTTGCTATGTATACGCTGGAATTAATTTTAAAAATAAGCAATTCTGGTGTATTATCGATATGTGTTGTTTTAATAATAAGTCGAATGATGTAAAATAAATATATTTAACTCAGTATTATTTTTGCATACATCAGATGTCTATACCTATATAGTCATAGAAGTGCTTTTAATAAAATTTAGATGTGGCGTAGCGCCTTTGCGTATTAAGACTGGTAGTTATGGGGGTTTGACGGTAATTTCTGCTCTAATTGTATTGAAGACGAGGCCCATGTTTTGCTGAAATGTCTTTTGTATAACGATTTTAGAACACAAACAATTTTAAGGAGAATTTTAGGCTCTTAGATGATATACATAAATTGGTGCTTTTATTCTCTGGTGAATATATGATAAACCTGTTGTAAATAATTTTATTTTGTATTCATTTATAGTCTCTTTTAAGTCTGTACAGAATGGCTCTCATTGTTTGTAAAGCATGCTTGAACTGTTTTTTATATGTTGGGACTTGAGATTTCATTAAATAAGTCTAAACCTAAAATTCACAGAAATTCATTTAGCCATACATGTTAACACTGAACACATTATTTCAACAACAACAAAAAATTAAATTAAAATAAAATGAAAATAAAAATAAAAATAAAAATAACATTGGTTCGATAGAAAACCAGCATACGGTTGACGCCAGAAATTAAACATATTTTATTGCTAAATTATCTGTTTCTGTACTCATATGAAGCGGACTTCATTCATGGGTTACTACGTGAAAACAAAAAGAAACTAGCCCAATCCTTTAATTTCACTTTTCGTTATATAGATGATGTGTTGTCGTTAAATAACGACAAATTCCAAGACTTTCTACATCTCATCTACTCCAGTGAGCTTGAAATTAAGGATACTACAGATACACCAAAGTCGGCTTCATATTTGGATTTGTTTCTTGAAATAGACTATGACGGACATTTGAAGACAAAACTTTATGACAAACGTGATGACTTCAACTTTCCTATTGTTAATTTTCCCTTCTTGAGTAGCAATATACCAACATCGCCTGCATATGGCGTCTACGTTTCCCAGCTTATCCGATTTTCGAGGGCATGTGTGAGTTACCCAGACGTTCGACAAAGAGGATCACTGCTGTCACAGAAGCTTCTTAACCAGGGTTTTATCAGGGATAAGTTGATGTCATCACTTAGGAAATTTTACGGTTATCATCACGAATTGATTGACCATTACAGTGTTCCAATATCTAAGATGGTGTTGGACCTGTTCCAACTGTCGTAACCTTTCATGTGCCTCCACCAATTTGTGACTTCCCAAGGATTGACTTTGTTGAACTTAACGACGGGTGCAGTATACGGAGCAGGAACTGCTTACCCTTCCGGAGAGCCTGGGTTCACTTGGTTTTTATAGCAGTTCGTGTTGTTCATTATTTTTTAGTTTTTATGTGTTTATTTGTTGTGCTTGTGGTTGTTCATTTGTCTTCCCGGGTTTTTCTGTCCAATGGATTACGGTTTTTTATTACTCCTTAGGTATATTTGTCCTTTTTATAACAATAGAATTGGGCACAAGTTATCACAACTTACAAAGGCCCTCTTCTGACAATATACATTATATAGTTAACATACGCCAGCAATAATTACTATAAATACAATTATATGAGCCGTGAAATGTATATATACATGTAGCAATGAAGAAAAATAACAACACGCAATCGTAAAACACAATGGTAAAAAGTTATAATAACAGGATTGTGTACGTATTAAAGATACAGGAGATTTGTAGCAGTAAAAATAGGGTATTATAATTTGAAAACAGAAGAGGAAGAGAGGGTTGATATGTTATCAAAGCCATAATTGTGCATAATATATATATATGTATAATGCACAACTGATTATTTTTTTAGATCATTTCAGACAAAATTTTCGTAGTGCTAAAATGTAATATCTTAGCCGACAATAGGAAATCGCGTGGGTCAACCTCAGGGTATGTGTCTCGTGGACATTCACCACTTTATATCCATGCAACTGTTAAAATATATAACCCCACTATGCATGCTTTTGTAGTGCTTTTCCTGGATTCTCCTCGTCTTTGGACGTAGGTGTATTGGTTTTCTCCATTCCAGGTGAATTGATAGATGACCAGTTACTCAATCAGTATTGATATTTGGCAAGACTTGGCATCAAAACGAATGTTAGAAAAATTAAGAGTCTCATTAAGGTTAAAAAATAACAATATCTAATCTACAAAATCGTTCCGTCATCCGATCTTCTCTAATTTAAGGCTGTATATGTTATCTTAATCCTTGATTTGTAGAAATGGCATTATTCTATCGGCATTTTGTCCACTCTTTGGTTAGTCGCATACGGTGATTATAAAAGAAATCAGATTGTCCGATGTTTCTGTGATGAGACCCTTGTAACAAACTTTAAATGGCACAATACTAATAACGCCTTATATTCTATGCCAATTATTTGATAACGGGAATCAAAGCCAGAAATCTAAATCACACCAAGCACGTTATCGGTCCGAAGATCGGATTGTTAAGGTAACAAGTGCAATAGACGACTCTGCTGCGATTATCAACGTACTATTTCCGTACTTTGTTAAATTGGAACCAGAAGGAAATTTATTCTTCTCGTTGACAATTGATCCCCTTTTCACACGTATCTTGACGCTTCATCACTTTCACTGTTGACGATAATTCCACTTGTCTTCTGCGAGATCAACTGATAGCCATTTAATGTGTAATGTATTGATCCGCCAAAGGAAATAGTTCCTAGAGGCTACTTGTTTGTAATTCTATCAATTTAGACTACAGTATGTATATATGTAACGTATTTGTTTTATATCGTTGGATATTTATCAATGATTTATTGCTAATTTTTAATAGCTGAAGAGAGTGAAACATCAATTCCAAGTGTTTTTCAAAATGAGGATTCATATGACTGGTAAATATGACTGCCCTTGTATAAAAAAGTAACGATCCATTAGGATTAAACACAGAAAAGACTGATATTGCAATTAGGGGTCCTAGTGTGGTCTTCGGTAGGGAGCAGTTTTATTAGTAAACTATATTTATATATAAATATATGTATATATATAACGCACGGTCTTATATGCATGTATATAGTAACAAATCGTTATTTATACGGAGAAGACCCCATAAGTGTGATTTACTGTTATCGTCTTTTCGGCAAGCAGCAGTTTGCAGGACAAACATATTTTAACATTAACATAACGCAAACTGTGTTGTCATAAATTCAACAAAAATACCATAAATCCCCCACAACACAAGTATTCCATATAAAAACACAACAGTCAGCAGGCCAAGGAAAAAATGTTTTACATAAATTAGTTTTCACAAGTGCCAAATGAAAATGAAAACTATTGAAAGTGGTTATAACATGCACAGGATTTTGCTTGAGACGTCACAAATTCACAATTTGGATGATTATCAAAATGTTTTATGATGCATCATTTGTCAACTGGAGTACACTATTTGAAATATATTAGCAACATCTGGCGATTTTTTAATTGATGATATTAAAATATAAAGAATTAGACTCGGCATCAAATTATTGAATTATTTTACCTTTTAATAGATAATTGATAAAGTTTAATTTTCCTTTCTACAACAATAATCTTTCTATATCTGGAGGAGTGAAAAAAGTTGAATAAATATAAAAACGGCTTGCCATATGTCAATTTGCAACTGCAAAGTATACATTCCCATACAAGTTCCGCGGTTGGGGTTTTAAATAAAATGCATGCAGCAGATACGAACATATTTTCCAGACATTCTAACCAGAAAAGTGAAAATGGCGTAAAAACATTCAGAACCGATGGCATGTGCCATGTAACGTCGGAAACATGATGGCGGATATTTAAATTTGCTTCAAAATTTACAACCCGGTGGTCCTCTATGGCAGGTGTTAGTCTGCAAAATTCACAGAAATTAACATAAACTGGCATCTAATTGCTCATTATCCAAAAAAACATACCCAAATTCAACGCCCCAGAACAAGACCATATAAATGTACATGTGAAAGGCATGCCAACATTATCACCTGTAATGAGCGGTGGTTTGAAAGCAGCCGCCATGATTGATAAAATTAAGATTATTAGCGTTTTTATCGAGAGGTATTCTTTACGATATGTAGGATGAAAAATTTGGCAGGATTAAGGATCGTTATGCTTTATCAATTAGATAATTAGATTAATTAGCAAGTGATAAGCTTGTCAGAACGAAAGTAATTTGTTGTTGTCAAACCAAAAGTTCGACAAGAGCAAGTACATCCAACTCTTCGAAAATGTTTTTTTTTTTTTAAATCATGATGTCTTACAAACGTTTCAATTTCACTTTTTTGTTAAATTGTACCAATATAAAGGTCTAAACAGAGCTAAGGAAATATTGTGGGGAAACATTATTTAAATAAAAGTTTTCTCTACATAAAAAAAAGGTTTTCAAAACCAAGCGCCAGACCTGCATTGTATTTGTGGTCAAAGATATAAGCATGTTATTGATGACTGTATCAAGATGTGAAAATATCAAAATTTATTACATTATATAATTGATATATTTAAAGAATTGTTACATTAAATAGTCAACAATGTTTAAGCATAAATAATTGTTGATTTTTTTTCTTAAGTGAAATAATCGTGATGGTATGGTTAAATTGACCAACCAGGTGTAAGATTATCATTCATTCTATTCAAGGTGGTAACCTGTGAACTCCTGCCCACAAAACTCTCTTACAAGTTATCTACAGATGGCCGAAATCAGAGATAGCAAAAAACGAATCTTGTATCACAGCTTCGGAAAAACAACTTCATCTTCTTCTTCAACCATTAATGATGGGAAATGTCGGGGCATCACTCGATCGGGTTCATGATTTGGGTCACATCTGTATTTTGAAAAATCGGTAACACCTATGGACTTTAACAAGTCTTCGTCTATCAAAGCCATTCCATTATAACTGAAATGCATAGAATTATAGAAATTAATTACACTACATATTACAAAGAATAGTTGTTGTCAAAGGACGAAGGCAGAAAATATAACAACTTTTGGTTCGGAGATAAAAATGAATTTTCCGTTACAATATTACCAGTCAGGAAGATTGTGGAGATACTATTAACTATTGGCTGTTTGTTCTTCATAATTTGTTTAGCTCTATATGAATATGCAACAAAAATAAATTTTAAAACCGATAAATATATAATACTAGTAAAACAGACAACATGTTGTTGGACATAAAATCACAAAGTGTAGCTATACTTGTATAGCACAACCTTTAGGTTGGGTAAAACCAAAATGACCTGTTGATACAATCCCAATTTAAAAGTATTTTTTTATATAAAAAGAAAATTTTTGTAAATAAGTTTTTATTCTGTAAGTGAATAATTTGATTTTAATTGGGATGAAAAATGACAGGACTAAAATTACTTGTAATCAAATGGAAGTATATAAGTGCGATTGTGTGCTTTAAAAAAGGCAAGCTCATGCCTCCCCCCAACAAAATCAAATGGGTGCTTTCTAATGTAGAATTTTTCGCTTGAACTAGTAGTTTCGTCATCTGGATATGCAGTTCTTTATTAACGAAAGGTCACATACCTTAAAGGCATAAATTGTGATTAATTGTATTCTGACAACAGCAACAACTAGACATCAAGGAGATAGAATCCGTCTCTGTGGACCGCGCCGTAAATAATTTGTGGTCATTTGACCTCAGTTATTGACTTTGACCTTTGACCTACATATGTACACAATAATCGCAACACCCCTTTTGACAGTGGTGATTAACCATGTCAAGTATCTTAACTTCAAACCATTCTCACGTTATAGAGCGGACACGATCTTTACCATAGGACGTGGGGTTCTCAACTTTGACCTAAGTTTTTGACCTTGACCTTTGACCTAAAATAGTACATGCATTGTGACATTCTCAACTTTGACCTAAGTTTTTGACCTTGACCTTTGACATACAGAGTAATTCATGCATTGTGACACACCCTCTGGTGCTATTGAATATCCATGCCAAGTATAAACTTTAAAATTATAAAGGTACTCAAGATATAGAGCGGATACGATTTGTTACGGACGGATGGGTTCCCACATTTGACCTGTTATTGACCCTGACCTTTGACCTAGAGATTTGCACAATAATCGCGACACCCCTTGATGAATAACCATGCCAAGTATTTTCACTTAACTTCAAACCATTCTCAAGTTATAGAGGGGACACGCTCTTTACCATAAGAAATAGTAACAAAGAACTTGACACTTATTCAAATTGCCAATGTTTGGAATTCATTTCGATTAACTATTGCAGTAACTAGGCGACCTTTTGAATTTGAAATCGTTACTGTTAAAACTGATCATAGTATGCAGTCATAATGTAATGAAAATGGCTTAGCTGTGCCGCTCTAAGAGAGATAATAAAAAAAACCTACTGTGTTATTATGAAACAATTCTTAGAGAGTTAACTTCAGCATACAATTAAAAATATAATAGATGTATGAAAGACAATAAAAAGACGAAAATTTGAAAAAAAATATGAAGAAATAAGCTGTCAAGCTGAAAGCAAACTGGTATTTCCTTCATCACTGTTTAAAGCCGCCTAAAAGACTTCCAAACTAGGGTATTTTACTGCATACATGGACAAAGAAGTCTAGACTTATTAAATTTTCGTCTAATTTTTATTTATGTTAGTTAAACATGCATGCATTCTTGTGGCATTTATTGTTATGTTCCATTCTCATGACTTTGTCTTTTCATTTGGATTACGAATATACGGACTTTACCCACTGTTTTGTCGCTTCGGTATTTTACCGATATTTCCAAAGGAAATTCCTATTAGCTGACTACAGTTAATACCAAAACTACATTTACTTTCATTGTTAATTTGATCTATCAATATTTCAAAACTTTGTTTTCCCCTATTTCATTGTAAAGGTATAACGAAAAGATTTTTACTGTCCCATTCTAAGAGAGATAACAAATTTGATCAATTAATAAACATTCAAATAATTTCGTAATGCAAATTAATAAAGTACAGTTGAAGCAACAGATGACAGCTATATGCATGTAGTATCTATGTTTCAAATAGAAATCTGAAAAAAATCAGTAGGGTAGATGATAAGATACAAACGAAGGCATATCTGAAAACCACTGAATGACTTTCAATGGGTTCGTTGATAAGCATTCTAAATTTTGTTGTCTTATTGTATATTTTTTAGACATGGCAATAAATTAGTCTTATTTCTGAATGTCTTTCCTTTTTTTTTCATTTAAGATTCCATTTCCAAAACCATTAACGATGTATACATGCAAGAGGGAGCGGTGGGCTACATGGCAAATGACTACATAAAACTATGCGTGTATGACTGCGGTGAAAACGAGCACCATTTTGACTATATACCACATATTTTCACCATTTCAAGCCTTACAATATGAAGATAATTATTGATGTCATCGTTGTTCACAGCGTTGAATGGAAGATATTACATTTACAGATGCATGGTTATTATAGTAATAAAGGTCGTTTTGAAAGACTTTATGCAAAGTTTATGAGTGATAAGCCCGAGTTTACACATTGATAAATTCCGTAAAAATAACCTTTATTACTTTTTCCTCATGCACTATATTGCATGCGTACGTATTCATACGCACGACGTCATGAAAGGAATTTATGAAGTTTTTACCGGAAGTTGCTGTTAACCAATGAAATTACTGTATTTGATGTTTAGAAAACAACATTGGAATTATTTAAAACTATATTTGATGGTAGCAAGTGTTCAATGGTAGATGGTAGCGATATCTTGAATTATCTTCTTCATCGGTCTGAATACTAATAGTACTTTTTCAGTCATAATAATGTTGTTAGGACTTTGTCAGTTTGCTAGAATACAATGTTTTTTAAGATCAAAATACAATACATATTGGCCAGAATATTTTATGAAGTGAGATGCACAATATATAAACTATGCTTTACCGTTCTGTTGGTTCATTTGCTATAGTAAGTGCTGCATCAGCGAATATATCTGGTTTTCTTGTCAGTTTGTCTGGCAATTGCATTTTTTCTGTGACAAAACTTTTTATACCGGTGGCTGGCCATAAAGCTGATATGGAAACTCCTAAAAATGCATGGAAAGTAATGTGAAGTAAATGAATGTATACTCAAAATGCATTTTGACTGATAAAAACAGAAGTATACTAAAACTAAACACTATTAAAAAATGAATTAAACAATGGAAAAGACTGGCCGCCTTAAGTTAATAATAAAAAAGGATAACCCATCTGAGTAAAACAAATAGAATGTATTTGGTGTATGAATAAGACTTCCTTCTCTTCAATCCTTATCACTAAAAACTATTTATACTTAAAAATAAAATCATACCTGTGCCATTCAGTTCGTTTGCCAGCCCGTGTACTAGTACTGTCATTCCAACTTTGGTTATTGCATATGGAGTTTTTCCTTTGAAAAATCTAAAGCAGACAAATTGCCAAACTATTATTATTATTTTGTTTTTAATGAAAAAAATTGAAATGTAGAAAGGTGTCTTAATTAATTCTCTTCGCGTATTTTCAGTTCATGATTAATAATTGTTTTTTCTGTTCAAATCTGTCAATCTAGGTTGTGAGCTTTTAGTCTCTGTCGTCAGTTATTCTAGGCAAAGTGATTTATACATACAGGTACTAAACCAAGACGTAACAATTGCTTTTTCTCTGTTTTTAAAGGGGGAAATATCTTAAAATGCTGTACTTAAAGCTGTCACACAAACACAACCTACTGATTTGATCAATTCTATAATACCAAGATGTACAAATTTCCTCGATTTACAACTCATCAGTTGTGCTCAAGCCTAAAAACCCAAACAATAATCCGTGAAAGAGTGAAGAGAAAAATGACCAAAAGGGTAAAGCGAAAACCATCCACAGAGTGAGCTATGCGTGAGGATGATAGTTTTTACAAAATTTCACATTTTTGTTTCATTTTATCAGAACCAAAGGCGAGTATGTAAGTGATTTGTTTATTGGTAAGTTGCCCTTTTCTGGGATTTAGAGATTCAAACCATATATGAAGTAAGGAACTATGCCTGCAAGGAAGCATATCAATACAACACCTAAAAAGTCTTGATGAATGGTAAGGCTCAAGCTAAAAAGGCGAAGAAAGTGAATATTGTAAAAGACGGATTTTGGGTTAATGTGTAAGCAGAGGTTAACCCATTATAGAGGAACTTGATACAAAAAGTCAATGGACCGTGCATTTTTTGCTGTTCTTCATCACTATAAGGTTTTAAACAATATTGTTTTATGAGAAGATGGGTGTTCAGTGGTTTGAAATCGTTTGAATTTAGGGTTCTTTGCTTAAAAGAATAAAAAAAATTAAATGTATATACTGTACATAATTATTTGCTGTTCTGTACATGAAGTATGGATATCGGCTATATCAGAAAGGCGTACCTGTTGTATATTGGTTGAGAAACCAGAATGATTCTTCCTTGCTTTTTCTCAAGGAAACGTGGAAGGACTTCCTGAACCAAAGCATAGGCACCACGTATATTCACACTGTTCATCAAATCATAACGTTTTAAAGGTGTGTTTATTACTTTGTCCCAAGTTATTGCTCCGGCATTGTAGATAGCTACATCTAAATCCCCAAATCTGTAAACACAACATAATATCTACTTCGTATCTAAACAGATTACAAAAATAAAAGAAAACTAAAAAAAAATATTAAAAAAAACAAATTCACATGATTAAACAGTATGCAAAAAACAAAAACCTAACAAGAAAGGAAAAGTTTAATAAATAAAACTTCAAAAACAAGATACTAGCAAATTTTCAGATACGGAAACATTCGCCACACTACTGGGTGTATAATGGAAATCGAAAAACCTGTTCTTGTACCTTTCTACGCAGCTGGAAACAGCAGATTTAATTTCGTTTTCACTTCTTGCATCACATACAATTGGTACTGCTATTCCTCCAGACGACTTGATTTCGTCTACTACAGAATGGACTGACCCTGGTAATTTTTCCGTACTTTCTGTTGTCTTTGCAGCCACACCAACTTTGTATCCGTTTGCTGAAAATGTCAGCGCAATCTGACGTCCTATTCCGCGAGATGCTCCAATAATCAGGCAAGATTTCATCTATTACAATTAAAATGTGGTAATGTTGACTAATGCACACCAAACTGCACATGTATTAAGAGAAAATGAATATCAGGTATAGTTTTTATGTTATCCCAGTATGCAAAAAAAAATAGCACATTCTCAATTAAATGTCGATTGAAACAACTAGTTCATCGAGTAGTTCATCGATATTTTTTCAATACAAATGGCACACGCAGGTATAAATTTATAGTTTTTGGTAGAGAAAATGCTTATTTCGTTTAGAACCTCTGATTCTGACAAAAAGTATTCTGAAGATGAAATTATAAACATGTTAGATTTTCTCCTAGACAACATATTTGTTGAATTTGGGGGTCGAATTTTTCAACAAACAATCGGCATTCCAGTGGGAACCAACTGTGCTCCTCTCCTCGCCGATTTGTTTCTGTACTCATATGAAGCGGACTTCATTCAAGGGCTTCTACGTGAAAACAAAAAGAAACTAACCCAATCCTTTAATTTCACTTTTCGTTGTATAGATGGCGTGGTGTCGTTAAATAACGATAAATTCAAAGACTTTCTTCATCTCATCTACCCCAGTGAACTTGAAATTAAGGATACTACAGATACATCAAAGTCCGCTTCATATTTGGATTTGTTTCTCGAAACAGACAATAAGGGACATCTGAAGACAAAAGTTTAAGATAATCGTGATGACTTCGACTTTCGTATTGTTAACTTTCTCTTCTTGAGTAGCAATATACCAGCATTGCCTGCATATGGCGACTACGTTTTTCAGCTTATCCGATATTCAAGGTCATGCGTGAGTTACCATGACTTTCGACAAAGAAGATTACTGTCGTCACAAAAGCTTCTTAATCAGCGTTTTATTTGGGAGAAGTTGATGTCATCACTTATGAAATTTTACGGTCGTCATCACGAATTCATTGACCGTTACAGTGTTCAAATATCTAAGATGATGTTGGACCTGTCCCCACTGTCGTAACATTTCCACTGCTTCAGAATCACTTAGGAGGCCTCGGTGGCCGAGTGGTCTAAGTAGTTCGTGATGACTACTAATGATCACTAGCATGTCAACACTGAGGTTGTGATTTCGAACCCACCTGTGGCAGGGGTGTGTTCGACTCCGATCTTAATTCACAAGGACTGCCAATTTTCTACCGAAGGTCGGTGGTTTTCTCCGGGTACTCCGGCTTCATCCACCAATAAAAACTGGCCGCCGCGAAATATCCAAATGTGCTGAAAACAGCGTAAAAACCCAACTAAACAAACAAAAAGAATCACTTAGGGTACCTTCCTTCGATGTTTTATTGCAATTCATCTGGATTGTCCTTGATCTTTGATCAGTAGGATTCCCATAATTCACATTTCCTTGGTTTCCACAGAACATTTATTATATATTTTATTGAAATAACGCCGATTTTGCATGTAATTAAAGCATAATTTGATGCATGTTATTTGCCCTCGGGGCAATAACATCTTACCGGGGCAGATAACATGTCATCTGCCCTGGTATGATGTGTTATCTGCCCTCCCGTAAGCCTCACCGACGTCACTTCCGTTCAGCTGTAAATAATCGTCTGATCATTATTTATGATCAATTAACCGTTCATAAATGCTCTATAAGCAGCTTATAAAAACTATTTGTAGATCTCGGGGAAAAGCACAGGAACGGAAGTTGCATTCATTTGCATTCATTTGAAACCATTCTTGCCACAACCGTTCATGCCTTGGTTTGTTCCACCGAATCCGATGTATCCATCTAATCCCTGGAGATCACCATAGTTTGGACCACCACCAAGCCAACCAACAGTCATGCAGTAGTTAGTGATTCCAATGTGACCAAACTAGCATGTCATAATTTCATATCAAGTTTTTATTATGACAATGTATAATATATTACTAGTTATATTTCTATGAATACTCATTGTCAATCTAGTCAATTTTACACAATTTGTACTTTTTTTTAGCATTAGTTTTGCATTTAAGTCAATAACCAGTATCAAAGTAGGTGCCAATTTTATGTAAAGGTACATACAATGTGTATATTATTAACTGGTGATAGATGCATTTTGTTAGAAATCCATTTTGATTTATACTTGTATTATGGTAAAAGGGAAGTAATCCTATCACCCAATTGAACACATCTTTTTTTCTTTTTCTTTTTTAATGTTAAATTGTAAAAATTCTATATTCAAATCCAACATATACTTTCTATATGAAAATGATTATGTCAAAAAATAACAACCGCAATGTAGATAATCTAATAAAATTTGGCATGTGGAACATCGAGGGCCTCACCAAAGAAAAGCTCAAAGATCCAAATTTTGACAATATACTTTCGGATTTTAGTTTTATTAGTTTTGTGGAAACCTGACTTGGTGAATCTTCTGATGACGCTGTCATAAAAAATTTTCAGTTAGTGCATTTAAGTAAAAGGAAAAAGCACAAAAAAGCTAGGCGTTACTCAGGAGGCATCAGTGTGTATGTTAAAAATCAACTAGCTAAAGGGGTTAAACCTATTAGAAATACCAACCCCGATATTATATGGGTAAAGCTTTCAAACTCCTGAAAGATATTTATTTAGGAGTAGTGTATATTGCACCCGAAGGGTCTAGTAGTGTAGATAGTCAATACCTAGAAAATGTATATTCACTGTTGTTGAGTGATATTGAAAAATTTAGTAGAATAGGTGACATTATAATCCAGGGCGATTTTAATGCTTATACAAATGTTCAACATGATTATGTTAAATATGATAATGAAACCAAGATAGTTAACTTGGATGATACAAATTATCAATATGACAATAAACTTAATAAGTCAAGAAATAATTTTGACCACAAACACATCAATAAAAGTGGTAAATTTTTGTTAGAAATGTGTAAAGAGTGTGGTGTAAATATTTTAAATGGTAGAACCACTGGTGATATGACTGGTAAACCAACTTGTATAACCTATAATGGCAGCAGTCTTGTAGACTACTGTCTAGTAAACAAGAGTTTGCAACTCAGTAGGATATTTTGAAGTCAAAAAGTTTACTGTCTTCTCTAATCATTGTCCGATAAGTTGCGCACTTTTCACAATTTTTTTTATAACCTAAATAATTTCAACGATTCGCAAAGCAGACTAAAACCTATACCAGGAAAATTTATATGGTCAGAGGAGGCAGTTCAAAATTACACTTTGAATATAAATAACAATGAAACCAAGACTAAATTCTCAGACTTTATGCACACTCAGTTTACAGATGCAATGAAATCACTGAATTTTTCAGCTCAATAACAGTTGACTGTGCGAAAAAGTCTACTAAATTTATCAAAAAATCCCCAAACTCAAAGCTGAGAAAAAGGAACCCAAACCCATGGTTTTCAAATTCTTGTCAAGACCTAAGAAATACCTTAAAGAATTACGAGAAACTAGTTAATAAGTTTCCATCTAACATGGAATATAGAAAGTCATTCTATTCATATAGATCTAAGTTCAGAAAAGCATGTAAACAGGAAGAAAAGGCCTACAAACAGAAGATCTATAATGAAATGAACAACAATATTGAAAAAAAATCCTAAAATGTTTTGGAACTTGTTAAACAAACTTGATTATATCCAATCTGGGGATAAAGGCAATAGTGACCTACCCCATGAATCATTTATAGATTTTTTCAACAAACTTAATACCAATACTTCTGATAGCAATGACTTTCAAAAGTCAATTCTTAAGGAATATGAATATCTAAAGAAACATATATTAGATAATGACGTAACACTGACTACGAAATCAGTGTTGACGAAATAAACAAAGCTGTAAAAACCCTCAAAAATGGCAAGAGCACAGCAAGTGACCTTATTTCAAATGAAATGTTAAAAAACGGAGGTAATGTTTTACTAACTGCCCTCAAAAAATTATTTAATTATATACTTAATTCAGGACAATTTCCAAATTGCTGGAACGAAAGTTTCCTAGTCTTAATTCACAAAACAGGAAACAAATTTGACCCCAGTAACTATAGGGGTATTTCAATCACATCAAATTTAGGAAAACTTTTCAATAAAGCTATTCATGAGAGACTTTAAAGTTTATATTTGATAAGAACATGATAAGTGAATATCAAATTGGCTTTAAAGAAAAGTGTCGTACTTCAGATCACCTATTTACCCTGAAAACAATCATTGATCACTACAAAAAAGATAAGAAAAAAGTGTTTGCAGCATTCATAGATTTGAAAAAAGCATTTGACACCATTTGGAGAACTGGTCTTTTTTATAAATTACTAAAAGCTGGAGTATCTAAGAAATTGTTTAACATTATTTCATCAATGTATAAAGATACAAATGCAAGACTTAAGTTTTCGAATGGGCTTAGTGAAACCTTTTCTTCCGAATGTGGGGTAAAACAAGGGGATGTACTAAGTCCTACTTTGTTTAACATTTTCATAGATGGCATTGTGTCAGACCTTAGGTCTGAAAGAAATTGTGAGCATGTTGTGATTAGTGGCATATCCATAAATTGTCTTTTGTACGCAGATGATATAATTTTACTATCAGATAGCAAAAAAGGTCTACAATCTAGTATTGATGTTTTCAAAAATTACTGTAAAAACTGGAACTTGCAAGTTAACGTCAACAAATCCAAGGTTATGGTTTTTAACTCAAATGGTAACACATATGTAAACAATTTTATATATGACGATTGTTATTTAGAACCTGTTTCACAATATTGCTATTTAGGTGTTATGTTAAAACACAATGGTAATTTTAATGTTGCAATTTCTGTTTTAATGGAAAAAGCCAGAAAGGCATTGTTCAAGATTAAAAAGATTTTGGGTATTAATAACCCTTGCAGACTACTTGAAAAACTTTTCGATACTTTGGTCACTCCGATTCTGTTGTACAATTGTGAAATCTGGGGATCCGATATAAAACAAGATGATTCTTCAGCAGTTGAACGCTTTTACATAAAGTTCATAAAAGAAATTCTTGGTGTCAACTGTGAAACAAGTAACTCTGCATGTAGAGCAGAGCTAGGAAACTTACCCTTATGGTCAAAAATTTCCTTTTCTTGTATCAAATACTATAATCATCTATTATCAAATAAAGAGACACTGGCACACAAAATCTTTGTCGCTACAAAAAGTTCCAATCCATGGACCAAAAAGATAAACAATCTACTCAATAAATTGGGGTTTTCATATGCAGTTAATGCAAAAGATCCAATGAAACACCTTCTTGGGTCCATTAAACAAAAAATTGAAGACCAAGTGTCCCAATTACAACAATCTAGTATATTGAATTCTTCAAAATTATGTTTCTTTAGAAAAAATTATAATGGTCAGAGACCACCTTATGTTGATCTTCTTTCGAATAAGTCCGACAGGGCAAACATAAGTAGAATTAGGTTGTGCTCACACAACTTAGCAATAGAAACGGGAAGACATCATTCTATCCCAGTTGAAAATAGAAAATGCATTTCATGTGATAATGGATCAATTGAAGACGAAGAGCACTTTGTGTTACAATGTGAGAACTATAAAGGACTCCGGTTAAATTTTGAAAACAGTATTAATAATATTTTCCAAAATAGCAAATGGAAAAATGCTCCTTCTTTTTTAAAGTCCTGTTTCTATAGTAAATCCTTTAGAGTTCTAAAATTATTGTCTTCATTTATAGGTCAATGCTTTTCGAATAGAAAACAGTAATTATGTTACAAAAACTATCTTACATGATATGCTTATATTGTTATATACCACCATCATTGTTCATATGCTATATTTTATCTATTATGGGTCATACCCAATTGTATTGATTGTGTTTGTGCCAATAAAATATTGTCTTGTCTTGTCTTTGTTTGATTATACTCCAAGTGAAAGAAATGACACTGTTTTTAAAATAGCTGTAGCATTGTGAATATGCACCTTATATTTAGAGATGTCAAAAACCTGACAATCTTGCTTGAAGACTTGAATATCTAATTCAACAGTAAAATTATTTTCTTGGTAGTGGCAAAATATATATGTGATAAAAAGATTGATACATGGTCTTTTTACCCTCGACAGATATCGTCCCTCGGGGCCTAAGCTGATAACAAGGGCAATATGAAAAATACCATGTATTAATCTATTAATAAATATTTTCTATTTTTAAAGTTGTCATCCAGAAACCACTATACTAAACAGTGACTTCATTCAGAACTTTCGGGTGCATAACAATAAGGAAAACGTAAGTGTACTGTGATTAATAAAATGGACATCTTAATATGAATAAAGCAATCCAAGAGTTGTGATGGACTGGGAATAAAGGTTCAAAATATAGGTCGTCCACGATCAAAATGAACAATTGAATTTAATATGCAATAAAGAACGCTTACATGTGTAAATCTCTCAACAAGTTTTGTTATTTGCTTTAGACGATAAATTTGTGCATTTTTTTGACTGAAGGTGACAAATATTGATACTTACATTTTTGGAAGTTCACAGTGAAAAACGTGTTGATCGCAACAATACTGAAAACTTTTATAAGTCATTTTATATTTTTCATTAACATTAAAAGGACATTAATTGGCGAGTCTTAGCCTTTAAGGCCAGCAAGTGTAGATTCTGTATTCTTTAAATTTTTGTCCAATTTTCTCTTGCTTAATCTGCAATATTTTACGAGATTATCAGAAATTTAAATTGCAAAGACGTCAGATCGGAAAGGTATAAGCTTGTAGTCTTTTAAGTCTTTTAAATTTGATTTTTAAGTAAAAAAGCCATATACAGGAGATCAAAAATCTTTTTATTCTGTAAAGTTGTTATTTTCAGTTAGTAAGTATTTTTTATCTATTCTTATTCTGAATAATTTTAATACATCAAAATTCTCTATTCGTTATATTTAGGTCATATTATTCTTTATTCTACGAACCCATCCAAACTCTCAAGGAAGTGTCTGAATCTGATCCCTGGATTTTTTTTTTCAAACTCGCTAATCATTAGCCTATATTTTTCCCGAAATCACTATTGTTTGATTATAGTTCCCAGCTTACAAGTACCGTGATTCTTGATTTCTGGGTTGTGTCACTTTTAAAAGGGTTAACTTGAGTGCAATTGGACCACTATGGGTTATTTGATAGTTTAATATATTTATAAGAAAATCGGACATTTTCTCAAATATTCGAGCTTAATATTATTATTCCTCCATTTAACATCTGAGGTGCCATGAAGCTTTTCCTGAGAAATCAAAAATCGGCAATGATGGGAATTATACTAATAAACAACATTGCACTATTTGTTAGCAAAGTTTATTATAACTACAGGATAAAACGTGATTATATCGAATAAAAAATTTTCAATAAATACGTCTTTAACAAATAATTTAAAACGGTGTTATATAAGAAAATAGGGATAATAAAACCATCTTATCTATTTTATCTTCAAATCAATTTCTAATGTTTGGAACAGATACTCTGAAATTATACCAATAAACAATATTTCACAATCGTTTGCAAGTTGAAATGCTGGCATTTTTGCCGTATAACAGCCCTATTGTCAAAGAGCGTTATTATTTGTGTTATGCTCGAAGTATCCGTCCTAACTTAATGTTAACAAGTTACTTTTAAAATGTTTTGCCATTTACATATCTATAAGTGTTAATGTTAATTTCTTGCATTGCATGGTTCAAGCAATTGATGAGGAACAACAATTCATAAATTTTGCATTTAAAATAGGTTGTACTGAAACTGACAGAATAAGGCAAATATCTAAAATCGTGACATCACAAAATAACTATAAAAAACAAAAGCATGTTAGAGAAACCAACCCATGTAATACTGGAACACAAGCATGATAAGAAGCAGGATATATAACATCTTGGTTTTGTATCGGTATACAAATCGGAATTGTTACTTTTTCTACACATTACTGAGATTTCGCTATTTTTATAAAATGCAAGGTGAATTCACATTACTGAGATTTCGCTATTTTTATAAAATGCAAGGTGAATTCAAATTAACTTATAAAGCAATAATTAATCTTACATAAATGTAACGTGAAGATTACATCATCTTTAAAAAAAATATTAATGATGATGATTCAAGGTGATATATATAGATTCTCCTTCAGGTACGAATGGTTTATGGAATTTCTCCACCCGAGATAGTTCAATTTTTGATTTTCAACACGCGAGCTTTAGCTTTATTTTAGTTATTTCTTTTCATCATATATTTGTCTACAATAGACTTGTTATTGAACATTTATTTATATTTAAATATTCATCACTCGATTCTAACGGGCCTATAGTTTGTACATAAAAATGTTATGCATTTTAAGTTAATTTCTTGAATATACACGTAAATATTTTCGTTAAAATTATATTTTACGAGTGAGTCAGAAATATTTTTCATTAACATGTTTATTTGTTCAGGTTAATGAATAATGAAATTCACTATATAATATACGTATAACAACTATTTTATCAACCATCAACCACAACTATACAAGTCCATGTTTTCGCTAGAGGTAATATTGTTTTGTTCGGAAACAACATATTTTCTGTTATCATTTATCAGATCATATATTTGCATACAAAAACCAGACGGTCGTTGTGCAGTTTAAAGGGTTTTTCTTTCTTTCGAAACCGTTAACTGACGATGCAGTCAAAAACTATCGTTGGCAACAGAAAGATGTAAGTACAAGTAGTTTGCAAATAACATACCATTAATATTTTAGATAAAGTATATATTTTTTTAATTCCTCCGTTAAGGTACAAAAATGGCCATGAACGGTGTACATTTTATCCAGATCATGCGACAAACATGACCGGCATGGGCAATTCTTGTTTCTGGTTGGCTGGTTTAAAAAAATCTCTGAAACTGCTGGACCAAATAGAGCCAAACTAGACAGAAAATGTCTATGGTTTATCACAAAAATCTACAAAACTGTGAATTACTTTAAACCAAACATGGCCTGGATATTCCTCATAATGTGCTGATCAAGTTTTGTAACTTTGGTTCCAATCCCTCATTGAAGATGGTCACCACTGCGGCAGAGGACTTGGGTTAACATAAGACCTTATGTGAAATTTATCATTAAAAATCCTCTGGATAACCGATGAATTTTAGAATATACAAACCTGTAAGTAGAAGGACCTTGATGTAAAAAAATTTGGTCCCTGCAAGGCTGACCACACTTCATAATCATACATGTAGGAAGAAGCTGGGACTATTATACTAAGAAGCGACCTCTCTTAGGTACATCAATAAAAAACTGCTTTCATGACAGGTGAGCGATACAGGATCAGCCCTCTGAGCCTCTGATTGTTGGAATTTTCTTAGTTTTGAAATCAATCAGACTCCTACCATAGCCACATCCATAACCGTTATATTATTGGGAACAGAATTGTTGCAAACGTGAATGGAAATTCATTGGTCAATTGATAATGTCGAGCGTATTAATTAACTGTCCTAAATATATATTTAATAACCACTGGAATCAAATACATCTTTCAATTCAAATATATAAGTCGTATTTTACTATTAAGCATTCCTTTACATAATATCATAATTCAGGGCGAACGGACTCACGGCGAATAGGTATCGGGGCGAACGGACTCATTGCGAAAAGGTATTAGGGCGAACGTGAATTAGGGGGAACAAACCCGGATTCCTAAAAATCATAATTTAAAAGATTAAAATTGTGGAAATTTTCATTATTTTAATGTTTGACTAGACTGTAATATAATTAAATGAACTAGATTTTCACTGCAGCCTAATACCTTAGGATGACCCACAAAAGTTAATGAAACTTATTTCCAGTTGTGTCCTTTTAAGAAGAGCCTACCAGTTCACACCAAGCTTGACACAAATAAATAACAAAAATCATTTAAAATTATCGCAGATAAAGGCTCAAAGCCTCATAAAATTAATAAAAAAACAAAATATTTATGGATTCAAATTTATCCATCAAAAAGTTTTTTACTTGTACTTTAAAATTATAATTCTTTATGCAACTTTAAACTATTTCTGGCAGTGAGGTCCAGTCTTTTATTCCATTATAGAAAAAAAGTGGTAGATTCACACCCTTTAATTGCAGGTTTATCAAAATTCATGTTACTAGATCTTGTGTTAAAAGATGTTTAAAAGATGTTTCTTTTCTAACATTTTTTTTAAAATTAAATCATCTCTTGTTGGACAATCAGGAATATATGGGACAATCAGAACTATTTAAATTTAAAATTGGGACAGTCAGGATAATTTAATTAAATTTGGGTCATTTTGCCGGGGACATTTTATTACACAAACAAGGTTCTACGGCTATAAATAGTCACCTTTTCATGTTTGATTGAGACTCTTCATCGGCTATAACTAAATTCTCGATTATCAGTGTCGCTACAGTTTACGTCTTACAGCTTAGTCTCAGAAACGTTTGCTAAAATGATTTTTTTCAAACATTTGTTTGAGAATAATATTAATATTTTGACAAAGGAAATCCACAGTTATGGAAATAAAAGACTATGTCTTAAATCTGGGACTATTATTAATAGTCCCAGCTTAAATCAGCGATACAATATATTATGTTATGTCTTCAAATGAAATACCAACTCTCCGTCTGAAAAGTGAAATACCAAACCATTTGAAACAGTAAGAGTTTAATCATAGGAACTTGAAATCTTGTCAATAAATGAGGGGGTGGAAAGGGTATTGGGAGACAGGGAGAAAGGGGGCGGGAGAAAGGAGAAAGGGGGCGGGAGAAAGGAGAAAGGGGGCGGGAGAAAGGAGAGAGGGGGTGGGAGAAAGGAGACGAGGGGCGGCAGAAAGGAGGGAGAACTATCAAAGGGAGACGAACTTTAATGTTGAAAAAAAAATAAAGAGGTAAAACGACGAAAAAACTGGATACTAAATGTTCTAATAAATGGACAAATCTTTGAAAAAAGGCAACATTTATATTTCCCAAACCATTTTTGCCATTTCCGATCATTTCTAGAAATCATTCTTTCAAAACGGAATTATCTCTCCGTTACGTTTTCCTTTTGAAGGCCATGTGAGCTATTGCCATCACTTGGCGTCCGTCGTCGTCGTTAACAATTTTTCAAAACTCTTCTCCTATGAAACTACTTGACCAATTGGAACCACACTTGGTATGAATGTTCTTTGGGGTATCCTGCATAGAACTGATCTGGGGATTTTTGATCCGTCGAAAAACATGGCCGCTGTTACTAAAAATAGAACATAGGGGTCAGACAACAGTTTTTCGCAAATATCTCAAAAATCATTAGGTTACGGCAAATTCTGGCAGGTTGAAAGTGTTCAGCATGATGAGAGCTACCTGTGTGCTGATTTTCGTGAAAAGCTGTCAACTGATGTTAGAGTTATTGCCCTTTTTTGACATTTTTGGCTTTTTTATGTTATTATTTCAAAAATCTTCTTCTCTGAAACTGCTATTCAAAATCAAATGAAACTTGGTAAGGTTGTTCCTTAGGGTATCCTGCAAAAAGTTAATGCTTGCATTTATGGTTGGTCGAAAAACATGTCCGCCCTTACTAAAAATAGATCATAGGGGTCAAAATGCTGTTTTTTGCTATTTTTTCCTGAATTATAAAAAGAAAATGAAGATGAAATCTACTTTCAAGGTAAACATGGTATCCCGAGTTGAATGGTGATGATGAAAGTTTGTTTCTGACGGCCATTTTTAAAATGGCTGCCATTTTCCCGCCATTTTTTACACTTGCTCGGATTTCAACAATATTTGGTTTTTAAAGTAAACATGGTATCCTTAGTGTATGGTGATGATGAGAATGTTGTATAACAATGATTAAACTTCATAATATGTGAGCTTTTAATTGCTATCACTTGGTGTCCGTCATCATTGTTGTTAACAAATTTTCAAACATCTTCTCCTCTGAAACTATTAGGGGGATTTGGATGAAACTCTACAAAATGACAGATGAGTTAAGCATGGTTTATTGGATAAAAACCAACAGCTTAGTCAATATGGTCAAAGATCAAGCATAATAGAAAATAAATAGCCTTAACCCACAATTTTTACATAACTTCTTTCAAACATTTTTAAAACGAAGACAACATATAGACCAAAAGATTTATACTTTTATTTGAAGATGAATTAAAGCTTGTATTTTGTATTGTGAATCATCAGATTGACCATGACTGTATCTTAATCAAGCGTAGGGAGAACTCATGCCCATTTCTTCCCAGAGGTTCTTGAAAGACTTTTAAAGGTATTTTCAGCATTTTACATGACCTTTAATACTCAGTTTAATTTACAACAAACATTAATATATTAATTTAGTTTATAGTGCATTGTTTGTCAGGTGAGCGATTCAGGCTCTTGAGAGCCTCTTGTTAAAATGCCCCCATCATTTCCGGTTTGCCTTCACATGTGGGTATCTGTTTCCTCTAAGTATTTGGCGATCTTCTACAAATTTAAAAAGAAGGGATGCTGACAATGTCAGAGAGATACACTCCCTCCTCTAAACAATATTACATGTACTTAACGCGTTTTCCAGGTCACCTTGAAATATTTACGTTATCCACTTGACCATACAAAGTAAGGTGTTCTCGAGGACAGGGAAAAATAGAGATGACCCAATAAAAAACTATGTCTAATTTCATGATCCTCATACATGACCATACATATCAAAAATGAGTTTCTTGACATTGGGGCATGCACAATGCACCATTGACAACATTCCAACATTGTGTATTAATTTGCGTACGAGTCGGAGGCAGGCCTTGTTCGTAAAATCAGTATATGCTTTAATAAAGACCTATGCCACCTATATATGGTCATATATTAATTCAAATTTGTATTAAAATCGATTGATCTGAAAAAAGACGGTTGTTAAGGTGGGAGATGGAAGCAGAGGGGCGGGAGAAAGGAGAGAGGGGGCGGGAGAAAGGAGAGAGGGGGCGGGAGAAAGGAGACGAGGGGCGGGAGAAAGGAGAAAGGTACCCCCCTTTCCACCCCCTCATAAATGTCTGTAAATAGTAAAACAAAATGTCTGTACACTCGCAGAGAAGAGCTTCTCTCTACATTGATAAGATTTCAAGTTCCTGTCACCTGTGGTTTAATTTTTGTCAAGGTCTGACAGACATTTTGAACGAACAAGATTATATGATTGATTGATTGTTGCTGAACGTCCAGTTGCAAATATTTCATGCTACCAGCTTAATAATAATATATCAAACAATTCAAATACGGGGACGGGACACAAAGGGGAACCAATTTTGAATACCACTGTAAAAGGAGGATGGTTGGGTAGAGTCGGATAATTTAGCCTTCTGTAGCAGCCATTAGCCTACTCTTTTTCTATAATTACAGAAGGGGTCTTTAGCGTGCAGGGAGTGGGACATTCTCTAAACACATTGCCCACTATGGTTCGTATTATGACCTGACAACCCCCCCTACGAGAGGGTCTCCCTTATCTGCCACCTGGAGATGCGCTAGGCAGTTCTGTGGGTTGAGCTCCCTAGATCTGTCATAGGTGCCTAGAATGAACAAGAAGGCTTGCAACTCGCTTAGGTTCTAAAAATAACACTGGTAATTCCACTTATTTCAGTTTGAAGAATATTTAATCACCCATTAGCCATCATCTAGCTTCCAAACGACTTCTGTCTGTCATTGTCCGTGGTCATCATAAACTTAAATTTTCTGAAAGATATTATCCTCTGAAACCAGTCTTCCAATTAGGACCAAACTTTGGTGGAATGGTCCTTGGGTGCCCCCTTCAATAATTGTGTCCTGCATCGCCAACTTCCAACTGGCCTGGCATTGCTTGTGTGGGTGCTGTTCTATAATCCGTAGGCCTACATGTGTATTAGTCTGAAGATCCCCTGCTCTGAAATCCCAAATTCCACTCTTGATGCATATCCTGATCCATCATGATATGACATTTTTGCGATACTCTTTAATACCAATGATACTGAGGCAATTTAAAACAAACTTTGGTGGAATGGTTCTTAGGTGGTCTCCTTTCAAAAGTGTGTCTGGACCTATAGCAATATTGCTACCGTTACCAATCATAGAAAGTTCCTTAAACATTTTAAAATCTTCTCCGCTGACATTTTCAATGATTAAGACCAAATTGCATTGAGTCTGTCTCTCAAAACCTTCCTTCTTGTGCATTGAAACAAAATTGAAACTCTTAGCCAAACATTGAATGAGTATTATTTATCTTCTTAAATCTATTCTAGAATCGTCACAGAGCAAATAGATTAACAAAACCAGCCTAGAAAGATAGAGCTTCATTTCAAAGAAAACAGAAATCTATCGCTGTTTTTATGAATGTACATGTGTATTTATGTTGAAAAGTTGATTTACACCAACACCATTACACTGCAGACAAAAGTAGCATCTACATAATTCTCGCAAAAATATTTTAAACACATTTTCACAATACATTACAGTCATCATTGAAGCAGTCCATTTTAGTCTGACAACTTTTATGATTTTTCGGACTGTTGGACTTTCAGAACAATGGATTTTAGGACCAGTGGGTTTTCCGCCTATTGGGTCTTCAGAATATGGACATTGATGAGTTGCTGATACTAAATTGAAATAGAAAAAGGAGGTTCAATTTCAAAAATCTTCTATGAAACTGCATGGGCATATGGAAACAATCCTTACCATGTTGACATCAATGGTCCTTAGACGGTACATCCTTTCTCAGAATTGTGTCCTACCCAGCTGTTGACCCAGATGGGCCCCACAGCAGAACATGGTAGTCCTATAATATACTAGGACCTTGAGGGCGTTCTTTTACATACCAATTTGTTTTGTGGAATTTTATTTTTACTTATTTTGCTTATAAATGTATTTTTCATTTTCTATTTTCTGTTTTTACTATCAGTTTGCCACCCAAGGACTTCACACTCTAAAAAAAAAATGTCATGTTATGGCACTTAACCAAACATGATAAAATTCATTTAAAACTCTTTCTTATCTGAAAGCTCTTGATCTATTGGAACCATGCAGTAGATTTTATTTCAACATAGCACCATATGGGAAAATTTACTTTAAAACATCTTGCTTGAAACCACAGAGGCAACAAGAACTTAATTGAGCAGCTGTGGTCATTACATGTAGGTGGTCCCTTTTGAAAATTGTTGATAAGCCAGACAGCTAACAAAGATCCTTTTTCATAATTGTGTCAGATGACTGACCAATCACCAAGATGGCTCCCACAGGAAATCCACACTTATTTAATTTAGACAGTTCACAAATAATTGCAGCAATGGAATTTACATGTAGATGTAGATGATCCAGTATCAAAAAATTGTCCATTGAGCCCAATCACCAAACCAGTAGCCTTTATGGCTTTTGATTGGCAAATTAAATCCTGGTGATTGAAAGAGGCTCCTGGGCAGAGCAATAGCTTCCAATTGAGTATTTTTATTATGCAGAGCAAAAAATCCAACATGAAAGTTTAATTCTACAAAAGTGTTTTTGAAATTTTGAATGCAGATGAATTTTTTTCTAAGTGTCAAGACACATTGATAGTAACATATACCCCATTAGCACTAATTGTTCAATTTACCCTAGAAAACAATTTTCTGTAATTATGTCAAAAACACTTTGGATCCACAACATATTTTTGTTTTTTACAACAAAATGCATCATTGCAACATATACAGTTGTACCCATTACCTCAGTGGGTCATTCCATATCCTCAATCAGTGATCTTTAAATAAAGCATAAAAATGTTAATTTGATATACATGTGACTACACAAAGCCATATTCATTATAATACAATTTATGAGGTGTAGTGGTTTAATAACAATGATATTATTATACATTGTATTATCAAATATATATATATATGTTCATTATTAACTTTAATTATTATTTTATTTTATTTCAAAGGATGGAAGGTAGATTGAGATATTTGGAGACCTTGACGGGAGGATTAGAAAACTTGTTATCAACTGGTCAACATTCTGATATACAGGTCATTATTGGTGAAAGAAGCTTTCATTGTCACAAAATCATTCTGTGTGCAATGTCACCTTATTTTGAAGCAATGTTTTCTCATGACATGAGAGAAAACCGTGATGGTGTTGTAAAATTGTATGACATTGAAGCAGACATATTTGAAAAAATACTGCAATTTCTTTACACAGGAAAAGATGTTGTCACTGAAGAAAATGCAGAGAAAATATTCAGAGCAGCTTCTCTGATGCAAATTCCATGTCTACAAGCAACATGTGAAGACTTCTTATTGACACAGGTGTCCCCAGATAATTGTATTGGTATATGGAAGATAGCACAGGCTCACAATTGTGAAAAGTTAAAGCAAACATCTTTCATGTTTATCCTGGAGAACTTTCAAGTTATTGCTACCACAGAAGAATTTTTGAATTTAGAATTGGATGAATTAGTTAGTATATTAGGATCAGATCATCTTATAACACAGTCAGAAGAGCTCGTCTGTGACATGGCAATGCAGTGGATCAACCATGACAAACAATCTCGTCAACCATTAGCCGGTGGTATTTTGGAAGTCTTACGACTGCCCTTATTGTCACCAGATTATTTGTGCCATACTTTTGAAAGTAACCAGTTTCTGCAGAGTGATCCTCGGTGTAAAGACGTTTTACAGGAAGCAATGAAGTACCATACTTGTCATGCTAAACGACAAGATTTTACATCCGTAAGGTCAACAAACAGATACAACAGTAAGATGGATGATTGTATTGTAATGATTGGTGGATTACTCTCAACAACACCCAGGTTTGAAAATTTTATTGAAATGAAATAGGTTTAAATTTGTTTGATTTACACAATGTATCACTGTCAGTTCAATATTACAGTGTATATTGTAGTGAAAACCAGAAAATGGATGTTAATTTTAAAGACATCTAAAGATAAAACTATCCAACCATATAAGAATTAACTTGAGGTCCAAAAAAATGAACTTTATGAAGTTTATCAATCCCTACCAAACCACGCACCCTTTACACATCCCTTGTGTCCTATTCCAGCCCTATTTAAATCATGTTTGATAAATTGTTGAACTGGTTCCCGTCCTGAAAAAGAATGAAATACTTGCCACTGGATGTTAATCCAACAACAATCAATCAATCAATCAACATTATGAAGTTTTCATGGAGAATTTTTCATTACAGTACATATGTAAACGTGTATATAAACTTTTTAAGAGTTATTGCATCAACCAGTAGATACATGTACAAAATGTAGGTTTAAGCAAATTTGTTGGAATTACAAATGTATGAATGATTTTTATTTTGTAGATATCAAACAACAAAAGAGGTACTTTGTTACAGCTTTCAGCAGCAGAAATGGTTCTACCTTCCATCCCTACCTTATGACCCAGGATACGAGTTTGCTACATGTACATTTGGTAGTAGTCTATTTGTCTCTGGAGGATGGCTGAAACTTCAGGGGCTTGCTGAATATAAGACGCACAAAAATAAATGGAAAGTTTGTCCATCCATGAACAACGGTAGATGTGGCCATGTTATGGTATCTGTTAACAACTCAGTCTTTGTCCTTGGTGGACGTGATGGTAAAGCTCCTGCTATGACAAACATTGAGGAATACAACCTACTGACAAAGAAATGGACAACTGTGGGTGATCTTCCTTTGGGTGTGCGGTCAACATCTGCAGCAGCCATTGGAGAAAAAGTTTATGTGTTTGGTGGAATAACAGAATCGGACAAAGATACAACATCAGTACAGTGTTATGACACACGACATCACACTGTGACCATTTGTGGAAATTTACCATTCTCCTGCAGACTTACCAGAACTGTTGCGTTGGATACTGCTGTATATGTAATGGCTCCTGATGGGCGTGTGATTGAGTTCTGTGATTCTTCATTGAATATTATCAGCCAGACACAAATGAGAAGATCAAGGACAAGTTCCAGTGGTTCTGACAGTGGGGTTACTGAACATGCTAATACTGAGATTACAGTCCTTGGTAAAGTTGTTTGCAAACTACAAAATTTCAGCCAGCACCATTTTGAAGTTGTGCAGTATCGTAGCCACATTTTACTTGTTGGTGGCAAAACTCCAGACAATACTATCCTAAAAAATGTCATGGTTGCTGATATACATGATGGAGCAGATTTGAAGAAATTGTTTGATGATCTAGAGATGCCATCTGCTCGGTGGTGTTTTGGTTGTGTAAAAACTGTTATGAACAGAGATTTTCTAAACAATGAATTATATTTGTGACATTTTTAGGTGGCAGTAGCATTTCTTAGTTGTATGAAGGTTTTAGTTTTGCAGTATTTGAATCTCACTTTAAGTTTAATCTTTCAGGGATCACCACAGAAAAAAAATTCAAGGGTGGAGGAAACTTGAAATGATTTACCATACAGTTAGTATTTCACAGGTAGACTTATTATAAGCAAAAGATACTGAAATGGGGGGTTTCTGAATCTTCTTGTTTCTCATGAAGTAGATAATTTAATTTTTACAAAGAAAATATTTCAATAAGGTAGATTATTTAATTTAAAGGAGATGGTTTTATTTATTAGAAATTACATTGTAGTTTAAGTGCCATACATTGTGACTTTACTTTCATCCCAGTAGCTATACATTTCAAACAGAGAATATAAACATGGTATACTTCAGTATTATGCATAAATTATGGTGATAAAATTGATCATTTACCATTTAATAATTGTTGAAATACAGTGCTACAAAAATTGCAGACCGAAAATAATTATAAACAAAAAACAAAGATTTCTTTTGAAAATGCAATGAGTTAAATGCAAAGATATGAAATCATGGGATGATGTATTAGTCTTATTTCAGTGTATTTAATTGTCTTTAGAAATGTGTTTATTATGAAGTTTTTTTTTTGTTGTTGTTTTGGTTTTTTAATATTTGTTATGTAGTGAGATTTGTTAATTTGATATGCTAAAAGTGCTTTTAGAATGTTAGTCTTTCATTGGAAGTGCAATTTTATTTCAGTATAAATTATAAGATCATAGATGTACATATTTTATTTATTGATAGTAAAAAGACACTTTAGCGTAAGTTGTTGTATGTTTTATGCAAGATGAACTTTTTTTTGCCTTTGAGCCATTGCCATCACTTTGCCTTAGTCGTCATCCGTCACCGTCGTCATTAACAAAATCTTCTCCAAAACAACTGGGCCAACTGTGACCAAACTTTTTTAGAATGGTCCTTGAGTGATCCCATTTCAAACATTGTATCTTGGTCCTGACCTCTGACCCATATGGCCAACATTACTAAAATTTAAATCAGGAAAAAAAATTTTTTAAATCTCCTCTGAATCTTCTTAGGCAAGTAGAATCAAACTATAGTGGAATGGTCTCTATGGGTCCCTGGCAATTAAGATCAAACTTTATTGGAATAATTATTAGGAGTGCTTTTCAAAATTGTGTCCAGATATTGAACAAGAGGCTCCCAGGAGCCTGAATCGCTCACCTGGTTCTTAAGTTAAGGGTCTTTTCTTACTTCTCTAATGGATCATTTGACAACTTCCACCCAATTCAGACTTTTGAAGAGCTCAATTATGTGAAGGTTTAAACAAGCAACAGCTTTTTCTATCTGCAATTTTATAGGGCAAAAACATGAAAAAATGTTATTTTTTACCTGTATGAAGGGTTATAACCGCTATAAGGGATCATCTGACATCTTCGACCTAATGAAAACTTTTGTAGAGCTTAAGGTTTAAGCAAGCAACAGCTTTTCTCTATCTGCAATAGTTGCACAAATTTCGAAAATGACATCTTATAGCAAGTGGACAAAGTTTGAAATCAAATTTTTGGTGGTGTCAGAGGATTTTTGGAAGAAAAGTTAATAGTAAGTTGGACTGCTAGTGATGATAATAGATCACATGATCCTTCAGGTCAGCTGTAAATGCTACAAATTACTTCAAAGGGTTATAACCTGTACAAAGCGTCATCTGACACCTATATTCAAAAGGAAACTTACATGCAAGTAAAGCTCTATGAGCTCAATGTTTGTGCAACAGTTTTTATTCTGGAGCCATAGTTGAATTCACACAAGGAAGTTTGCACTAGATTATCTATTGTCATATTTTTTAAATTTAGACACTAAGTATCACAACAATTGAGCAGGTAACCAGTTTTTAGAAAAGGCTAAAATAATGAGTTTTTACCTGAAACAGTTTCAAAACAAAAAAAATGTACTTGCAGATTGAGAATCATAAAAAAAAACATATATGTAATCTCTTTGATGAGTATTTAAAAAATTGTGAAGTAATATTGAATTTAACATTTAGTTAGTCAAATAGTTTTTCATTAATATAGTGTTATGCTTGCATTATCATGAGCAAAAAGCTTTGAAAAAGGTCACTTTTGAGGCTCTAAGGGGAATAACTCCTAAAAAAATGGTCCTACAACTTTGGCCCTGTGACAGATTTTGCAGATCTTGATGTGCTAAACAATATGCAATTTGAAAACTTTCACATATCTAATACAGTTTTCAAAAAAATCAAGCTTAAAAAAGCAAAAATTTGAAATAATCATAAAAAGGGCAATAACTCCTGTAGGGAATGTTGGATCTTCTTCAAAATTTCAAAGCAGATAAATCACAAAGTGCTGATCACCTTTGCTCCAAACAGAATTTTGTATCTGTAGCCATTTTTGAGTTATTTACCAAAAACTGCAATTTACCCCTTGTCTATTTTTAGCAACAGCAGCCATGTCTTTTATTATGAATCCAAAATCCAATCAACAATTTTGTAGCACTCATGCTAAAAAAGAACTATACCAGGTCTGATTACAATTGAACTTATGGTGTCGGAGGAGTAAATGGCTTTCAGTATTATGAGGAAAGACTGTAAAAATGGTCAATTTTTATGTTTTAAGGGGGATAACTTCTAAAGGAATGGCCCTACAACTTTGAGCCTGTTACAGATTTTGTAGATCTTGGTGTGCCTAACAATATGCAATTTGAATTTCTCAGATATCTTTTATAGTTTTCAAAATAATGAGTTTAAAAAGTGCAAAATTTGGAAAAAATCAGGAAAAAGGGTGATAACTCTGAAATGAGTGGTTGGATCTTCTTCAAAATTTCAGGGCAGGTAGATCTTGAGGTGCTGATCACTTTTACCCTATGCCAGAATTTTGATATCTGTGACCGTTTCTGACTTATTTGCAAAAAACTGCGATTTACCCCTATGTTCTATTTTTAGCCATGACGGCCATGTTTTTATACGAATCAAAAATCCAAACAATAAATTTGTAGCACCCATACCAATTAATAACTGTACCAAGTTTGGTTGCAGTTGGACTTATGGTGTTGGAGGAGTTAACGTTTGAAAAAGTTAACGGACGACGGACGGACGGACGACGGACGCCAAGTGATAGCAATAGCTCACATGACCCTTCGGGTCAGGTGAGCTAAAAAGGTACATTTCATATTAGATTTCATAATGTATATTGCTTCCATTAGTAAAAATAAAAAATCTTTTGAAATCTTATCCCCTGAAACTGCTGTGGCAATTAAGACCAAACTTGAATGGAATGGTTTTTGGGTGTTCGCTGGGGACTAAACATTGGATCGATATTCAGTAGAAATATTCTGCTTTCAAATTACACTGACAATTTAGATTAAACTAAAAATTAGGGTTTAGCACAAAATGTTTTTATCTGCTAGGCATACCAGGTTGTGCTCCTGTATGAAAACAACTTAACACTCATATGATATTGTGGCTATGGTTTGTTTAGTATCCGAAAGTGAAAAACGATCACAGTCTGTTCAATATAATAGACACGAAAATGTCTGTTATTTTTCAACCATAAAAGACCACAAAATGTACCCTCTTTTGAATTTTCCCCGTATATTTCTCTTCCAAACATTAGGCAATCTTTTGAGGATAAGTTTAGAAAATTCTCAAAAGTAAATGTTTTACGAAATCTCACAGACCTGTTCTGAATATCGGCAAAAACCGTATTCCGCATCTGCATATGGTGTATGACAATACTGCGTAGAAATAAAATGCATCAATTGAAAAATGAAAGACGAATTTACGTCACAAGCTTAAATATACAATTTTTCGAAATTCGACCACTGTGGGCCCAAATTTATAAAAATTTAAATTCTAAAACATTATTGTGCATTTGCATAAGTGTATGACAATACTGTATATAAATAAAATATATACATTGGAAAATGAAAGACGAGTTCAAGTTTCAAGCTTTAATTCAAACTTTTCGAAGTTCGAAGCCTGTGGGCCTCTTGTTCATAAAATCAAAATTCTAAAACCTTATTGCGCATCTACAGGTGGTATGCAACCATTCTATCCTAACCCCAAAAGTGAAGTGTGACGGACGGACGATGACAATCGCTCTGGAATTGCGGAGTTAAATATAATTTAGAAATGCAGTATGGAATATGTATCAAAATGTTGTCTAAAAAAACATAACATTTACTTAAAGAATAAGACTAATTCTATCACGTCTATAGCAAAACTGATTCATTCAGATCAGTACGTTAAGGGAAATCTCTTTTCCTGAAGTATAAAATGACAAATTTCTGCACAAAATCGTAGTAAAGTTTAATTTATTTTATATCATATGAATAATGAATATAATGAACGTGTATGTATAACAAAACGCTCATCTCATTATTATTTACGCCCTTTACATACACACATAAAGGGTATCGCAACAGATCGAATTTTAACATAAACATAATAAGATATCCCAGTTGTTAATTTTTCGACAGTACCTCGAAATTTATACTTAAAATTTACCTTTGCAAAATTGTAAAATTTGCGAAAACTAAGGTGTATCTCCCTCGTGCATACTGTCAGATGGTGTTGGCTTTATTCCTTTCAGCATTTTTGAATTTGGTCTTAAACTTTTTGGATTGTCAACATTTTAGGCCATAAGCACAAGTGATGAGTCGTAATGTTGTGCATCAAAGAATTTTATTATTCATAAACATTCAACAAGCAGACGATGAGCTAAAAATACGGAACTTCAGATGTAACATATTGGTTGTGCAAGGTATTGCCAAGGTTGATGGCATCTGAGCTGTCTTCGTTTATTGATCGAAATAAGTTCATGTTTGGTTTGCAGCTTGCTTATGTGGAACTGAACCAAATATGGCTCTTCAAATCTACTGTACGCCTGCTTTATGCTTCAACGAAATAATTACCAGACTGAAGATTAGACGAAATTATATTTATATTATATTTTATTTCTTATCTCTGGTCATGACAGTTCCTAGTTTTAGTTGGCTTGAGATTTTCCTTCTTTATTTCAAGGTAAGACAAAATTCATGTGCAGTTTCATGAAAAAATTTTTGATACAATTATTTGCATTTCAATACCATTAGTGTATTGCTACATCTTTAATTAACTCACCTGGCCATGTGAGCTTTTGCTTTCACTTTGCGTCCGTCCTCAGTCGTCCTTTGTCCGTCTGTCAACAATTATAAAAAAATCTTCTCTGAAACCCCTCCGCCAATTGGGACCAAACTTTGGTAGAATGTTCCTTTTGTGGCCCTTTTCCAAAATTGTGTCCGGAATCCCAGACTTCCAACCAACATGGCTGCTATGACTAAAAATAGAAAAAGGGGATGAATTTAAAAATACTTGGCCAATTGGAACCAGACTTGGCAGCAATGGTCCTTAGATGGTCCTCTTTCAGAAATATGTCCGATGACCCGGACGATCAACCAAGATGGCCGCCACAACCGAACTTAGTTCAACATAGGACCCTATTGACAATTCATTTAAAAATCTCGTCTGAAACAACTGGGCCTATTGGAACCAAAATTAGCGGCAATGGTCAATAGATGGTGCTCTTTCAGAATTGTGTCTGATGACCCTGACCATCAACCAAGATGGCCGCCACCGACAACCTAGTTTAATATAGGACCCTATGGGGAATTCATTTAAAAATTAACTACTGAGCCAATTGGAACCAAATTTAGCAGCAATGGTCCTCTTTCAGAATTGTATCAGATGACCCCGATTGTCAATTACCAAGATGGCTGCTACAGCCAGACTTAGCAGCAACGGTCAATAGATGGTCCACTTTCATAATTGTGTCTGATGACCCGGACGATCAAGCAAGATGGCCGCCACATCCCAACATTGGACCCTACGTGAAATTGATTTAAAAATCTTCTTGTCCGAAACTACTGACCCAATTGGAACCAAACTTTTGTAAGATGATCTGGACTGTCAACAAAAGTGGTCACCACAGCCGAACTTAGTTTAACATAGGACCTTATTGGAAAATTCATCAAAAAAATCTTGACTGAAAGTACTCAGCAAATCGGAACCAGACTTGGCAGCCATAGTTATTGGCTGTTGATTGGCAATTGAATCCAGGTGAGCGATACAGGCTCCTGTGAGCCTCTACTTTTAAAAAAGACAAAAGTTCACAGCGGCCTGTATTGCTAACCTGGATATCATTTCCCCATGTCAACCATCTTAGTTGGTGGATTGTTTTAATAAAGTTCTGAGAGTCCACTGAATTTTGGCAAAGCTTGTTTCGAACTGGCTGAGGTTTTCTCCTGATAAGATCTTTGTCTATATAATGTATAGTTGCATTTTTCGACTTATTATTGACTTGTACAGCTAAAATACAGAATCCTAGGGTTGCTAGGAACTTTTTCATTGGTTGCTTTGGACTTTTTCAATGGCATTGACACTTGACCTTCCATTTTGACTTAAACGGGTAAATTGTAGGGTCCTGAACCCCATTATATATGATTGCAAGGGACTTTTTCATCTGTTGCTAAGGACTTTTTCAATGATCTTGACTGTTGACCTTTCTTTTTGACTTGTACAGGTAAATTATAGGTCCTTAACCAAAATATATATGGTTGCTAGAGACTTTTTCATCGGTTGCTATAGACTTTTTCAATGACCTTTACCCTTGACCCTCCATTTTACTTGTACAGCTACCATTTAATTTATTTCAAGTTATGCTGAACATTTTTGCTGTTTACAGTTTGTCTTTGTTTATAATAATATTCATGCTAAACTGCAAAATTTCCTTAAAATTAACAATTCAGGGGCAATAACCTGAAAATTGGTTGACTGATTTGTCTGAAAATTTCATGTAAGGTAGATCTTAACCTCAAAAACATTTTTACCTCCTGTCAGTTTTGCTCTACTGCTTTAGTTTTTGACATGGGAGTTAAAAACAGCATTTTTCACCTATGTTCTATTTTTAGCCATGGCAGCCATACTTCTCGATGGACAAGAAAATAAAACAAAAAATTTATACTAGATACCTTTAAGATCTTTCAGCCTATGAAATCGATCCCGTAGTTTCATAGTAGGAGATTTTTGAAAGTTTAGAAAGACGACGAAAAAAATGTAAAAAAATGTCTTTAAATGCAAAAACTCCTATAAGGGGTAAATTTACGATTTTGGTCATATTGACTTATTGGTAGATCTTACTTAGTTGAACATTTTTGCTCTTTACAGTTTGTCTCAATCTATAATAATATTCAAGATAATAACCTTAGACTACAAAATTTCCTTAAAATTAACAATTCAGGGGCAATAACCCAACAAAGGGTTGACCGATTTGTCTAAAATTTCGTGACAGGTAGATACTGACCTTTATGGCAATAGGACAAATGAAACTTTTGTTTAGGTGAGATTAAAATGCAAGACACCATATAACTGAAATATTAGGATTCAGCACAAAATCTTTTGAGCATAATGGGTTTTGCTCGTCTGTGAAGACAATTTGGCACTAAGTTGACATTTTTTTTCCTCTGGTTTATTTTGTTCTATAGATTAGAAATGATCAAACTTAATTACTATGTGAGAACACTGAAGACACTAATTAAGAAAAATGTCTATTTTCTTTCACTTCAAAAAGCCTCAGTGGAAAACAAGATCTGAACGAACTGTGCCAATACACAAAAGACAGATTGGCTTCTACTCCCTAACACTAAAGTATATCCAAATATATATGAATTCTATTTAACAATGCAAAGAATACAACAAAATCAGAAAACTGTAACTTAAAGGTCATTGCATCAAGACAATGAGAGCAAAGTCTTATGTTACTGTTTGGTAGAAAACATTTTGCATAAGCTACAAAGCCATGCATAAACAATACACCAAACGGTCAAATTATAAGGTAAAATAAATGTAACATGTTTTCTTGTGCTTTTTAAATGTGGCATACTGAATAGTGATTTAAAGTCAATAGTATAAGTAATACAAAACTAATTGTTATCTTCTATTTAATATCTATAAAAACAAGCAGGATTTGTATCAGCTGCTCTGTGACTAAAGATTATGCCATTATACAGATATACTAACAATATTTAATATAATACACACTTCACCATATACAAACAATAGTTTTTTATATTCTAAAAGCAATTAATATAATTAAGATTTAAAGTTTCTTTTGATCCAAAATTAGTGTTATTCAATATTCATTACAATTATAACCATAAAAGAAAAAAAAAAAATCAAAGCAATAAAAATGTTAAGTTGCAATATTCATCTTATTATTTCATTTATTAAACTTAACCTGAAATATCAAAATTAACTTCAAGGCTAAGTTTCATGAAAAAAATGCAAACAGAAATTTAAAAAAATAAAACAGTGGTGTTTTCCTCAAATTTTTAAATTTCAATTTATCTGACTGGTCCAGATTTTCAAATGAAATCATCTACAAAATCATGGTTGGCAATTCATTTAGCAATCAATTGATTTATGTTTTATGTTTCATATCACTCATGTTGCAGTTAAAAATATCCCAACACAGATCTTAACAAAAGAATGAATAATCCATGGTATTCAATACCTGTTCTAATAAATATCTGTATGTGAACCATTATAAACCTCTTTCTGTACTTTTTCACATTCCATTTCAGGATTGTAATCTTATTGTCTACTTCAAAATTTTATTTCATTGAAGAACATTTTTTTTTAAACCCAAAAGTACATGTATTTTCATAAAAGTCAGATCTACAGCTGAGAAAAGGATACTGCAATACTATAAAAGCATTTTCTTTTAACTAGCTCAATACCGTATTAAGTTGTAGAAAATACGCATTTTTGGCCCTCAAATCAAAGAAAAAAGCTTAATTCTACTATATAATACACAGGGACATTTTCACTACAAATTCCAAGTTATGGTCGTCATGAAATCGGTGTTTTCGGAACTGAAACATCTTTTTGTTAATGTAGAGTCTTTCTTTTTCTTTTACATATGTTTTTATGCAATTAAAATTAAAGATAATTTAGGAAAAACGTGAAGACTTTGTTGACTATGGAAATAAACTACAACTTGCTAATTTCCTAATCGAATTCTGAACGCTTGTTTGCGTGATAGTTTAAAATTTTATGAATTAATTGAAACTAGAGTGTCTATTAAAATTTCATAAATCGAAAAAATTAATTTTAATTTAGTACTGATAATCAGCTGATAATTGTGCCAATCATTTATGTTGATTAAGCAAAGTCCACTCGTCTCAACTTCAAAAGCGGATTGACCGAGGTTCGCCGATAGAGCAAAGTCTCATTACCTTGATCTAATACTGGCATAGTGTGAGTAAAAACAATATATTAATCTAGGAACCAGACAACAATAACTTCTACATGATACAAACAAAAATGGCAGTAAAAAAATTCAGAGTCAGACGAGAATACCTTTCCATTGTCTTAACATGCTTTTCATTAGACTTGGATTTTCATTTCAGTTGTTGGTTGAGTTCACAATTTATGCCATATGGGCATATAATTTCAGCAATGGCTGCAACTGATCGTATGTAAGATGTTTGTTGAACTGACAAAAAGTTGCAAGTAAAAATGTCTCATAAGCGTGTTGTACTACATAATCTGCAGCCCTTTCTCAGATTTAAAGGTAAAAAAGTGTGTGTAATGTACAACAGAATACAGTAATTAAAACATAAATAAAAAATGTAAAATGTACAAGGAATACACAATAAATACAAACTAACTACCAAAACCAATTGTACAAAATAATGTAAAAAAGATGTTTATTTATACCAAAGTTAGAAGTATGAACAGAACTCCAAATCAATTAGCTATGACTTCCTCACCAAAAATTATCCCTGAGAGATCTCTCCCTCCCAATCATAAAAGCTTGGAATAAAAATTATACCCTGAGATTCATAACAATCTATATAATCCCCCCAAAATATGTTAAAAGAATTTATTTTCAAATTTGAATTCTTTTTTATATTAAATATTTCTTTGTCAGTCAAAGTTTAACAGGGAACAAAGTGATAATGATATGATAAAAATTAAAGCTGTTAATAAAATAATTTGACAAACAAAAATAAACAAAGCTACTTTACTAAAATCTGCAACAATAGAAAATGTTTTGTCTATAAATTTTTGTAAATGAATTAGCATTTCAATAGCCAAATATTTTTAACTATTATTAAATTTTCAGACCCCCAAAATTTTTTATGTGTCATGTTTCAACAAAACATGGTAATTCTTAAATAGTTACATTACCACAAAAGTACATTTTACTGAAGCTGAATTATTTTTACGACACTTTCTTACAAAAAAAAATTGAGAAATACAGTATGCTGCCTTTTTTATAAATTTAAACTTATCCATCAACATGTGTACTTTTTGTTTTTAAAACAAACAATAAAACATTTACTTAAAGAAATCTGCAAAGAAGTAAGACTAATTTTTATAGAAAACTGATTCATTCAGAAACGTCATATGTAAAGTCATTTCCAATTTTCAAATTTTCAACCTATGATTATAACAAAACCTTAGAGATCTAAAAAGCTGAAGTTATTTTACTGTAGTTAAAAAATTCATAAAATGCACATGTATCTATAACAAAATGCTAATCTCAACACTGTTTACGTCACTTTTACATACATACACTAATAGGGTATTAAAACAGATCAAATCTTAACATAAACATAGTAACAGATCATAACACATTTATAAAGTCAACCCAAATTGATTTTTCCCATTGCACTTTTTTTAATTTTTGTTTGTTCAATAAATGACAGAAAAGAAAAAAAATCATATACTTTTTTAACTGTATGAGTGAAAACAAAACAAGACTAATGGCTTAATTTAACTGAACATTATCAGCAGTAAAGCAGATATACCAAAAATACTGGTTAAATTAATGTTAACTGAGTTTAATTCCACTTTCTACACAATTACTGTGCGTCTCACATGCTTCGGCAACTCATTTCAGGATGAAAAACTCTGGCCTCCATTACTTTTCTGTACGCTTAAAAAAACAATTTCGTTTGTCCTAAAAATCAACGTGGATCAAACTTTCGGAAACAAAACTTGCACATATTCTGCAACGTCACATTTGCTTGTGGTGACGTCATATATGATGCAAAAATCAGTGAAATGCACACAAAAATCAAAAATTGTCGCTCGTAAAATATCTGTAGCAAATCAGCAGTGGAAAAGACAATAAATCACTATGACTATCTGAAACAAAAGGTAGTGTAATACTTTTTACTTTTATTTCAAAGAAATGTTTGAGAAATTCCTGAAAAACCACTAGCAGTTTGAAGAAATACACACAGTAGCTATTCTAATGGAGAATGCATGAGTACATACATACAGGGAGAACCATAAACCTTTGACAAGAAAACTGGTCATGTTTGTCAATCAAGATCAGAGATTAACACATGTTGCCTACAGTGAATTCACAACCTCTGTGTTGACAGGCTAGTGATCATCTACAGTTGGATTTGAATTCTCTGCCTCTGTGTTGACAGGCTAGTGATCATTAGTGACAAACTACCTGGGCCACCTTGCCGCAGAGGCCTCTCAAAAACAGTGGACTTTTTTTGGGGAATAGTTCAAAGTTCATAAAGAAACACCCCAAAAATAGCTTGATCTTTGCACAGATATGAACACACATGATAACAGTGAACTTTTTACAATTCTCAAGATGTCTGACTAGTGTTAACATAAAGGTTATACATATAATACTCAAATATTACTCCTGGTTCCATCCGTACACATTCATACATACTTTTACAACACACGATTAGTAATGCCATAAAATTAACAAAGGATCATAGCTTGCTAAAATAAGCTGGAATGAGAGTACATAACTTATTTTAAATATCCTGATTTACCTGGATTATTTTTTCTATTTATTTTTTTTCCTTATATTTATTTTACTGGAATCTATCAGCTGTTTATTGCATTTTTTCCCCTCCAAATCATATGATAAAATATTTTAAAGTACAAAAAATGTCTCAATGTTTAAAGTTTTTTTTTAAAGAAAAGGAACATTGCCCAAGCTGATTTAGGAAAGTGAAGGTTTAGAATTCGTAAATATCCTGCCTTTCTTACTAAAATGGATAATTCAATAGTTGTTCTGGTTGTAAAAAAGAACAGTCCCATTCTTTAATTGCACCCAGTCTACATTTTGGTTCTTTATTTTCACCCTTAAAAGATAATATATTCGATTCTTAAATTTTTTGTTTTCAAATTACAACACTTAGATATAGCATTTATATAATAACATGAAACATCCATAAATAGTGGCAGTCTAACACAAAACTAAATTCTTTAAACTATACAATTCTGATACTGTAATCAACTAGTTAATTCAATTCTGCATATTTCTTCTTTGAAATAATTTGTGAACAATCAGTAAATAAACAAAAAGTTTTTTAAAAGTTTTTAAATGTTACCAGATATACTGTATTATTTCTAACCCAATGATGAAAGATACCGTATAAACTTTAAAAATGAAAAGATACAGGGTATTCGTCAATTCAATAACATCCCATCAAATAAGGTTAATTAAAATGTAATAGGTTTCTGAGTGTGAACAATCTGGCCAATTTTTTTTCCCATACATTTATAATCCTTGAGTCTGATAAAAAAAGTTTAACCCACCAGAAATATACTATTTGATAAATCATTAAATAAATAAATGAATCAAAATCAGTGTGATTCAAATATACATGTTATCTGTACAATTTCCTATATGTAAAGTTGCAAACACAATTAAAAACGATATAACTATTGTGAACCCTCCAATCACAAACAAATGGTTCTTGCAGGAAATCTTTGTAGATCCTCCCGCTTTAGTACTGGGTACGTGTCTCATATGTGGTATGAGTTGAAGTAACAGTTGTGTTACCAGAAGTTGTGGTTGTTGTTGTTCTGGTACCCAGTCCCATTCCTTGCTCTTGGTATCTACGGAAGCAGAAGAAGGTATCGGCTATCAACACAATAAGGATGATAAAAGAGAATATCTGAAAAAGAATAAATGCTGTGTAATAATTTGCTTTTGGGAACATATATTTTCATCATTTCCTCAAATGCTAGTATTTTGATACTAGCTCAAAATTAATTCTATAAAATGTACTTTTACAAAAATGTTAAATTTTGTGAAAATTAAGGAGTATCTTCCTAATGCATAGCTCTGTCCTTATATGGTTTAGGCTTTATCCCTTTTGGTCATTTTTGAACTTTTTAATGTGCTCTGCTCTGAGTATCATCACCTCAGTTGTTTATATTTCGATACTAGCAAGAAATTAATACTTTAAATTTACTACATGTATTACAAAAAAATAATTCACTTTTGTGAAAACTAAGAATTACCTCTTTCATGAATACCTCTGTCCTCTGTTTTAGGCTTAACCTTTTGTTCATTTTGGCAATTTTTGAAACTGCTCTTCCATATTTGTATTATTATTTTGGTTTTAAACATATTAGGCCATGAGTACAACTGATGATGTCATAAATCAATTTCTCTAATTCTGTGCCCATTTATACATCTCTTGAACCGTTTGATAAATTCTGATAGCACCACACGTTGGATAAATACTACATTTGTACTAGTGAAATTCTCCCGCCAAAAACGTTCAAAAGACCTCTTTCAAGTTTTAAATTGTCATTAGAGAAAAAGATTCTAAAAGTCTTTATGCCTTAATTATGAAATTTATCCACTCTCGATAATTAAATTTGCTAGGGCAAGCCTCACAGTTTAAAAATGAAAATTTAATTATTTCAGGTTGATAAATTTCATAATCAACTGGTCATCGTTGTATAATATGCATATCTTGTGCATAAAAATTGGTATCATTGAATTATTCATTGACAGAGAAGTATCATGTGTTTTCCCAAATTTCTCCTCAAATTAAAACAACATATAGAATAACATTTTGATTTTATTTACCTGTAATTAACCTGCAATTGTTTTTTTTCTTTACAAATAATTATAGTAATTAATTTCAATAATATAATGTATCTAAATATTTTTGAGAAAAAATCATAGAAAATTAAAAATTGTGATAGAAAAAAGTACAAATCAGAACAAGAGTGGACACACTATATGTCTTGTCTGAGTATCCACATGGACACAAAATAATGATTGATTATCTGATACCCGACACTGCAAGTCAAAGGAAAATGGGTTAAAAGAAACAGTAATGGTCAGGCGATAATTTGTTTGAAAAATCTCATGCATGTCCATCAAGCCTAAAACTGTGTCCAAGGAGAGCTGACAGGTCTCAGACTGGTATGTACCCACCAAACACTATCTATAGACCAAAAATGGTGGGTCTATATAATACATTTATAACATTTGTTGAGAAATGGACTTCTTTGTAAAAATGGGACAAGAGTCACTTAAGCCTAAAATTGAGGTCAATTTGGATATAGGTATTACAGCTACAGAAAAAATAGACTTAAACATGAAAATGTGACTCAAGTCTGAAATTCAAGTCAAGGTCTCAGACAGCCAAGTACCCACCAAGCACTATCTATAGACCAATATGGTTGGTCTATGTGTTGCAGTTGCTGAGAAATGGATATTATCCCAAAACTTGAAACAAGTCAGTCAAGCATGAAATAGAGTGTCAGATGTTAAAGTGGTATCAACTAAGAACTTCTATCATGTATATACGAAGAACTTTTATCAACCAAATACTGTGGGTCTAGTTACAAATGTAACCAACTAAAGTAAGTAAATTGTTTATTATAGTGACATGTGTAAACAATATCATAATAACATTAATTTTGCTCAAATAAATACACCCGGCCAATTGGCCCTAAAAGTCACTTTAAGAGTAGTAAACTGTTGAATTAAATTATCAAGAGAAGTAAAAAATCAATGCAATTACATGTATTTTGAATAGATGAATTGTCTTCGCTTTAAATAAGCTTTCGAAATGTACCTTGCAGTTTGTCTTGGAAAGTAATACAGTTGCAGAAAATAGACTAAATCATAAAAATGTATATTAAGTCACTCAAGCATGTAATTCAGGTCAAGTTCAGCTGACAGGTGTTAGACTGGCATGTATCCACTAAGAACTATCTACATAAAAAATATGATGGGCCTAAGTAATACAGTTGCCCAGAAATGGACTTAATCTAAAAAAATGTAACACAAGTCACTCAAGCATGAAATTGAAGTCAAGGTCCAGAGACAGGTGTCAGACTGGTATGTACCCACTAAGAACTATCTATTGACCAGAATGATTGACTTAGGTATTACAGTTGCTAAGAAATGGACTTAATTGCAAAAAATGTGACACAGGTCACTCACCCATGAAATTAAGGTCAAGGTCAAAAGGCAGGTGTCATACTGACATGTACCCACTAAGAACTATCTGTTGACCAAATATGGTGGACTAGGTTTAAAGTTGCTGAGAAATGGATCTAATCTCAAAAATGTGACAAAGTCACTCAAGTCTGCAATTGAGGTCAAAGTCCAGAGACAGGTGTCAGACTTGCATGTATCCACAAAGAACTATCTATACAATGTAGACCAAACACGGTGGGTCTAGGTATTACAATCACTGAAAAATGGACTTAATCAAGAAACTTGAATGAAAGTCACTTAAGCATGAAATTGAGGTCAAGGTCCCAAGCCAGTTGTCGAACTGGCATGTAACCACTAAGAACTATCTATAGACCAAATGTGGTTGGCATAGGTATTACAGTTGCTGAGAAATGGATTTAACCACGAAACTTGGACGCAGATTTTACATTTGTGTTTATGAAATCAGTGAACCATGAAAATGAGGTCAGGGTCACAAGAAAAGAATACTGCAGCAAACCTTATACAATAAGCTATCTCTGGACCATAAATCTTAATTGTAGGTATTATATATGCAAAGTTATTAAAGTTTAAAATAAGTTTATGCCGCCGCCGCCACCAAGTAATACCCATATCTCGCCTTCGCGATTTTTCGTCGCAGGCAAGACAAAAAAATCTAACATGATAATTATATATAAATATACTAAATAAATAAATGATTTAGAAAATACGTTGAAGGTATAAAAAGTCATGAGATTTCCGAATGCAATTAGGTTCTATCCGGGCACTCTGGTTCAAAACCTTGGTTTCATCCGGGTCTTTTGGTTCTGAACATTGGTTCTATCCGGGTTCTTTGGTTCAAAACCATGGTAACTGGTTCAACATCCGAGTTGTTTGGTTATAGGAACCCAACTTCTTGGTTCTATCCAGGTTCTATTCTAATATTCAAGTTGAACTTTGAGAAGATATCCACAAGTATCCGAATAAAGAGATAAAGTAGGTCAAAGACGCTTATCTTATTTTTTATCGTATTTCCCTATGGCTATATCGACCTGCTGAGGCCTTCTCTATTTATATCAAACCAAATAAACAGTATATCTAACATCCGTTTTTAGAATCAGAGTCGTTCCGTTTAAATCATATATAAATATACGAATAAATAAATGGATTTTAGAAACATAAAATGTGGGCCTCTATATAGAAAGTATGATACATAATTCATAGTTCATAACGACCCTAAGATGAAAAGCGACAATCGATTGTTTCGATTGTTATTATTTTTGTACTATAAGAAGCTCTTTTTGAAAAAAAAAAACATGCTGACACATTGAAATTCTCCTAACATTGCAATGATGCCATAGCTATATATAAGCATCTACAAGCCTGTAAGTGAAAGATCTAGCGATATTCCGAATATTTTGTTAGCAATCTTGGCTCCATGCTTTAGCTTACATGTATCTAGCTGACGCTGCGCGTAAGATTGTTAGCACGCTGGCAATACTTTGTACCGAGCCATCTAACCTCTTTCTATGAATGCTTCCCCATTTTTTACTGTTTGCGTATTGATACATTGTTTGAAAATAGTGCAGTCTCCATTAACAGGGCCCCCTTCAACCTGAACCCGTCTCAGTTGTAGGCTTGTGCATTACCTGGGGACATTTTGAAAAAAAAACCTGCTCACACATTGAAATTCTCCCAACATTTCAATGATGTCATAGCTAAATATAGGCAGCTATATTCATTCTGATCCCGGACACATGCGGATGTAGTACCGTGGATGTGGAGGTATTCATAATAATTTCCCCAGGAATTAAAACAAAAAGCATGATTTTTCCACGTAGTCGTATAAGCTCTTGACCTATTTAACTAAAGTGACGCTTTCCCATGGCAACAGACCGCGTGTGTATAATTTGCAGCCGTGTGATTGGATAACATTGAGGAAAATATCATTCTTCATATGACGCGAATGTTCTAATATCTATCTACTTTCACAATTTTACTTTTTTCATATTTTTAAAACTTGAAAAAAACGACACTCAAAAGGTCAGCAATTCTAATTAGTTAATAAATACTGCTGTGATTCAATTGGCATTTCAAAGATATGGGTCAACACGGTGTGGATCAATTACGTCCGCGTCAATGAATTGAGACAAAACTGTGTGTATGTACACTTATATTTCTATTTATAGATCGTATGCCATAAGAAATTGCATTGAAGTGTAAAAATATTTTTTGAATGCAGTTCACTTAAGCAGTATTTTTTTAAGTACCTTTTTGGTGATCTTAACTAAATAAATTTCTGGGCTACAGATAGCGAGACATAGCCCGGGACTGTGGAAAACCTAACAAATTTAATTTCATTTTTTAAATGTGAAAAGTATTATTTTCTATACATGTACTGTAACTCAACTAATCAGAATAATATATAAGATAAGAATGGAGAAATACAGGAAACCCCCCCCCCAAAAAAAAAAATAAAATTTTACCCCTTTTTTGCTTTTGTGCAATACACTATGTTGTTTCGTATTGACCGCAAAAAAAGGAATAACATTTTATTTTTTTTTTTGGGGGGGGAGGGGGTGTTCAATTTGCAACAGCATATTGTATTGCACAAAAAACAAAAAATTGAATATAAATTCAAATCATATGACCAATTGTAAGTTCTTTGGCTACAGTTATTCTGTGTTAGAAACCTGTTATGTGTCAAATATTTAATTACAATCCAAATTCAGACCTGAATCAAGCGCGAATATTGTGTCCATTCAATGTCATTGAGGGCCCAATGTCACAAAGAGGCAGAGATGTTATTCACATAAAACTTACCCCTGCAGCAACCAGCCCTGCACTATTTGCTACTTTTCCTGCTTGTGCCAAACAGACAATGGCAGTTATAAAATATAGCAAATCATATACAAGAAAGTAAATCAACATCTGTAAGGAAAGGAAAGAACATGCAATATAAAAATTGAAGCAGCATGCAAGAGGTTAAAAACAATTGTTTTCAGCAATAAAATCAGTTTTCTCTCCATCACAAGTGTCCAAAAATCATGCAAAAATATGTTTCTCAAGGTAAAAAATTTATAATGATGGCTATATTTCTAATTCACCCAAATATCTACAGCAATTTTCAGAAAAAATATTTACATAATATTATTTAAATAAGTGAATCTGATATTACAATTCTGAAAACAATTGTCGAAAAATCTACAACTAGCGACAATACATAAATGTACATGTATGTACATGTATATATGACAATACTACTACTATATTTGTTAAATACATGTATAATAGGGTGTTAGGGTTATCTCTTTTTGTTTTTTGTTTTTGACTTACAGCTCCTGCAATTAGTCCTCCATTATGATGCCCCAAGTTTGATGCTTGAATTGCACAGACCAGGAAGGAAATTAAATAGAAAACTGTGTATACTATATAGTATATCAAGATCTGAAATCAAATTCATGTTTGATCATTAAATAGACAAGTTACAACATGCTCCATAAAAATTCTATCAGATAAATTAATTTACATCCATGTTTGTTATGTAGAAACTCTCCTTCATGCCAAAAATTATGAAACAAGAAATTCTGAAATAAAACTAGAGGCTCTCAAGAGCCTGTGTCGCTCACCTGTATCTAATGTGATTTTGGAAATTATGTCAAATTATATAATGATTGAGACCAAGATTGGTTTAATTTGACACAGTATTTAAAATTAAAAACAGGTCATCTTAGTGTAGTCTTACAATAGCTACTGAAGACATCTTATCATTATTATTTTTGAATATGTGGTCAAGTTGTGACCATTCAGAATTTTTTTTACAATTTTCTGATAGACTTCTAAACAGTTAACTTCTATGTTCTTTTTTAGCAAAGGCGGTTTGATGGCAGGGTCATCCGATACTTTTTTTCAAACAAGTCATGATAACCTACTGAAAATTGTGGCCAAGTTTATTTCTATTCAGCCCAGATCAAGTGGAGAATTTTGTAAAAAAAATGTTAAAAATTGAATATATAATGGCCATAAAGTGATCAGCTACAAAGTAACAACACTTGGTCAGCACCACATAAGAAACATTCCTGCCATATTAGGTATCATTCCATTCAGTGGTTCTCTAAAAGAAGACATTTGTATGTATTTCTCATAGGGTCTTATGTTAAGTGGTTCTCTAAAAGAAGACATTTGTATGTATTTCTCATAGGGTCTTATGTTAAACTAAGTCCCCTGCTGGCGGCCATCTTGGATGATGGATCGGCTACAAAGTAACAACACTTGGTCAGCACCTCATAAAGAACATTCATGCCATATTTGGTTTGATTCCATAATGTGGTTCTCTAAAAGAAGACATTTGTATGTATTTCCCATAGGGTCCTATGTTAAACTAAGTCCCCTGATGGCGGCCATCTTGGACGATGGATAGGCACCAAAGTAACAACACTTGGTAAGCATCTCATAAGGAACATTCATGCCATGTTTGGTTTCATTCCATTCAGTGGTTCTATAGAAGAAGACATTTGTATGTATTTCTCTTAGGGTCCTATGTTAAACTAAGTCCCTCACTGGTGGCCATTTTGAATGATGTAACGGATACAAAGTAACAACACTTGGTCAGCACCTTGTAAGGAACATTCATGCTATGTTTTGTTACATTCCATTCAGTGGTTGTCTAAAAGAAGTCATTTGTATGCATTTCCCATAGGGTCCAATGTTAAACTTAGTCCCCCGCTGGCGACCATCTTGGATGATGAATCGGCAACAAAGTAACAACACTTGGTCAGCACCTCATAAGGAACATTCATGCTATGTTTTGTTACATTCCATTCAGTGGTTCTCTAAAAGAAGTCATTTGTATGCATTTCCCATAGGATCCAATGTTAAACTTAGTCCCGCTGGCGGCCATCTTGGATGATGGATCATCTACAAAGTAACAACACTTGGTCAGCACCTCATAAGGAACATTCTTGCCAGATTTAGTTTCATTCCATTCAGTGGTTCTCTAAAAGAATTCATTTGTATGCATTTCCCATAGGGTCCTATGTTAAACTAAGTTCCCCGCTGGCGGCCATCTTGGATGATGGATCAGCTACAAAGTAACAACACTTGGTCAGCACTCATAAGGAATATTCATGCCATGTTTGGTTTCATTCCTTTAAGTGGGTCACTAAAAGAAGTCATTTGTATGCATTTCCCATAGGGTTCTATGTTAAACTAACTCCCCCGCTGGCGGCCATCTTGGATTATGGATCGGCTACAAAGTAACAACACTTGGTCAGCACCTCATAAGGAACATTCATGCCATGTTTGGTTTCATTCCATTCAACGGTTCTCTAAAAGAAGTCATTTGTATGCATTTCCCATAGGGTCCTATGTTAAACTAAGTCCCCCTCTGGCGGCCATCTTGGATGATGGATCGGCTACAAAGTAACAACACTTGGTCAGCACCTTATAAGGGTTCATTCATGCCAGATTTAGTTTCATTCCATTCAGTGGTTCTCTAAAAGAAGTCATTTGTATGCATTTCCCCTAGGGTCCTATGTTAAACTAAGTTCCCCACTGGTGGCCATCTTGGATGATGGATCGGCTACAAAGTAACAACACTTGGTCAGCACCTCATAAGGAACATTCATGCCATGTTTGGTTTCATTCCATTCAGTGGTTCTCTAGAAGAAGTTCAAAATGTAAAATGTTAACGACGACGACGGACGCCAAGTGATGAGAAAAGCTCACTTGGCCCTTCGGGCCAGGTGAGCTAAAAAGTTACAAAGTTTGGAGACCTATACAATGGTGTGCCTTACTGTTCCAGAAATAAGTCCTCCATTATACCATTTGGTTGCTTGAAAGCCACATACCAGGATAGAGATAAGATACAGTATTATTACCTTATAGTATATATTAATTACCTTTCTATTGGGGATATTTTAGTTTTAACCATATTTCACTTTTAATTAGAACGACGTTCTATTGCCTGCAACCTTTTGACCCACTTTATAATTGGTCAATTATGTCTATCTGGCAATAGAATGACGTTCTATTGCCCGTGACCTTTTGAACTTGTATTTTGTTAACTGTTTTGAAAAAATACAATTTAATTACTTTAGTCTTATCTCTCTATCTCAAAACTTTGAAAATACAAAAATGTGCATCCCAAAACTTCTTTAAGGTAATAAAACAGTAATTGAATGTTTAGCCAGGCAATAGACCAGAAAAGGTTTTCCCTCAGTACTGGGAACAGCTCAAGTCTTCTATTGCCCTCAGCCATTGGCTTCGGGCAATAGAACACTTGAGCTGTTCCCATTACCTTGTGAAAAATATTCTGGTCTATTGCCTGACTACACATTAAATAACTGTATACTATTACATAGTATATAAAGAACTGAATTAAATTTTCTCGACTATAGGTAGGAAAATATGGTACTTGATATGAAACAGGCGTTACCTAAAAAAGCAGGCAAAATTTCAGTTTTTTTAGTTTACTTTCTGGTACATCTGAAAGGTTTGACAAACTTTTTAAAACAAGAGGCTCCTAACAGCCTGAATTGCTCTCCTGGGAAATATGCCGTTCTGATATTTATTTTTACCTTTATTGCAATCAGTTATGTTTCCTCCAGATCTTATGAAGTGGCAATTCACTGACATCTTGTCTTGATAGTATTTTTTACCTATCTATTTTAGTTTTGGAGATAATAGCGAGCGCAGCAAGCACTATAGGAGCATATGCATTTTCTACATATGGGTTATTCAGAAAAGTCTTTGTTTAATAGGGGCAGCCATATTGTGTTACATTCTAAGACTAGAAAAAGTTACGTTTGCCGGAAACGGGTAAGTAAAGTAAGGGAAAAAACTTGCTTCAAATTATAATTTTAGAGTCAAAATCGTGACACCGGAAATGAGTTTCTGGAAAGGGCTAGTGCTTTGCTCGCATCATTGGCCACGCCAACAGCATATTAATTACTACTGGTCATGTTTGTCCATATGATTAATGTAAAACCATGACAATATCTGATGCTGGCACAGTTGCATATATATTTGTAAATCTTGTAATGTTGATAATTTTTCACTATCTAGATATAAGATAATTAATGCATTTTACCCTTATGTTCTATTTTTAGCTATGGCAGCCATGTTTGTTGACTGATGGAATTAAAAAAAAAAGAAACTTTATACTAGTTATTTTAAGGATCATTCACCCTAAATTTGGTTGAAATTAGTTCAGTAGTTTCAGAGGAGAAGATCTTTAACAACAAGTGAGTTAATTGTAGATCTTACCCTGTCAAACATTTAAACTAGTGGCTCTCAAGAGCCTGTATCATTCAACTGGATTTAACTTGTCCACCTTCAGCAGGACTGAAAAATTAAAGTTTAGCAGTTATCTTGGCTAGTTTTCCCATAGGTTCAATCTTAAACAAATTAGGGTGTGGTAGTCATCTGAGTTGACATTCAAGGTTATCAAACACAATTCTGAAAGTGGACCATTGCAGGAATTAGTTTGGTTCCAAATTGCGAAGTTTAAGGTATGATGATCTGCAAATTAAATTTTCCCATAGGGTCTTATGCTAAACTAAGTTCAGCTTTGGTGGACATCTTGACAGGGCAGGTCAGCAGACACAATTACGAAGGGGGGTGGCAGGGTGGGGGGCATCTAATGAGCATTGCAGCCAAGTCTGGTCCCAATTGGCCAACTGGTCTCAGATTAGATTTTTAAATGAATTTTCCCATAGGGTCCTATGTTGAATTAAGTTCGGTAGTGGCAGCCATTTTGGTTTAATGTCCTGGTCATCTGACACAATTCTAAAAGAGACCATCTAAGGACCATTGCTGGAAGGTTGGTCCAAACTGGCTCAGTGGTTTCAGACAAGAAGATTTTTTAATTCTGAAAGGGGACCACCTAATGATCATTTCTGCCAAGTTTCGTTCCAATTGCTTAGTGGTTTCAGACAAGAACATTTTTTAATGAATTTTCCCATAGGGTCCTTTGATTAAATAAGTTCAGCAATGGTGGCCATCTTGGTCATCGGACACAATTCTTACAGAGGACCATTTTAGGTCCATTTCTGTCAAGTTTGGTTCCAACTGGCTCTGTAGTTTCAGACATCTTGGATTTCATATTGGCATGACGAATATAAACTTTGTAGAGGGCCATGACCATCATTCTGGCATAATATTACTTCCATCTGTTAAACGGTTTCTGACAAGAAGCTGTTTGTATTTCCCATAGGATCCCATGTTAAATGTGTCCAGCGGTGGTGCCATCTTTGATATCAGATCAGCACAAAAAATATAAACTTTATAGAGGACCATGTAAGGATCATTCCTGCAATATAACAATTCCATCGCTTTTGTAGTTTCAGAGAAGAGGTTTTGGAAATTTCAGCCAATCAGAGTGCATGATTGACACTGGCAGCCATGTTGGATCGGCACCAAAAACATCAGTTTTGTTAGGGACCATTATCTGATCATTCAGACATAATATTACTTCCATCTGTCAAACAGTTTCTGACAAGAAGATATTTGTATCAGTTTCCCATAGGATCCTATGTTAAATGTGTCTCCTGGTGGTGGTCATCTTGGATTTCAGATCGACACAAAAAAACATACACTTTTGTAGAGGACCATGTAAGGATCATTCCTGCAATATAAAAATTTTAATTGCTTTTGTAGTTTTAGAGAAGGATTTTTTAAATTTCAGCCAATCAGAGTGCATAAATGGCCCTGGCAGCCATATTTTTTAATTTCAGATGGGCACCAAAAACATTAATTTTGTTAGGGACCATTATCTGATCATTCAGGCATAATGTTACTTCCATCTGTCAAACAGTTTCTGACAAAAAGATGTTTGCATGTATTTCTCATAGGATCCTATGTTAAATGTGGCCCGTAGTGGCAGCCATCTTGGATTTCAGATTGGCACAAAAAACATAAACTTTGTAGAGAACCATGTAAGGATCATTCCTGCAATATAAACAATTCAATTGCTTTTGTAGTTTCAGAAAACAAGATTTTTTAAATTTCAGCCAATCAGAGTGCATAAATGGCTCTGGCAGCCATGTTTTTAAATTTTGGAATGGCACAAAAAACATCCATTTTGTTAGGGACCATTACCGGTATCTGATCATTCAGGCATAATATTACTTCCATCTGTCAAACGGTTTCTGACAAGATGTTTGTAATGTATTTGCCAAAAGATCCTATGTTAAATGTGTCCTGTGGTGGCCATCTTGGATTTCAGATTGGCACAAAAAACAAAAAATTTGTAGAGGACCATCTAAGGATCATTCCTGCAATATAACAATTCAATTGCTATTGTAGTTTCAGAGAAGACGAATTTTTTTAATTTCAATCAATCAGAGTGCATAAATGGCCCTGGCAGCCATGTTGAATTTAGGATAAGAACTAAAAACATAACATTTGTTGAGGACCATCCAATGAACATCAGCACCAAGTTTGGTTTCATTTGGCCATGGGGTTTTGGAAAAGAAGATTGAAATGTGAAAAGTTAACGGATGGATGCAAAGTGATGGCAATAGCTCACATGGCCTTATAGGCCAGGTCAGCTTAAAAAGTAAAAAAAGTTGAAAAATTGTCTTTCTAGGGCAATAACCCCTATATGACAAAAATCAGGGTGTATTATTCATTTTGGGTAAGAGACCTGAAACTGATTTGATAAAAGTAAGCTGAATTTTAGAATACACTAATAGGAGATGTTTTGGCACCACACGAGGTAAAAAAAATTCAGGTGAAAGCAATGCGGAATCCTCGAATTTTATCACTGACTTTATTATTGCGAAAGAAATTTAACTTTTCCACAGATTCACTTGTAGGTTACCTGTTGATTTAAACTTTTGTAAGTTCTTTTGTCCCATTGAATAAATACAATAGCTATTGTTGTCTGTGGAGTTTATTCAATGGGACCTTTAAATTTCTTCTAAGAGAAATCCATCACCCATTGATTAATTGACATGAACAAAAATTTTTAACTTTCAATGTTGAAAATAGTCAACATTTCCCTTATTCAATCTAGCAGCCTACTAAAATTATTTGAATATAAAGAATAAATACAACATCACATGCAGTTTTGTGTGTCCTTATTTAGTGATGGTACATGTATTTTCAACATTTTCATAATAACATTAAAGTTAAAGGTTTTAATCTTTAATCAAATTCTTCATGATCTTTATAAAGAAAACTCCAAATTTACATTTCTTGTATATCTCAATGATTTTATAATTTGTTGGGACAAACTTTTATCACTTGGTTTGATGATAACATAGAATTAAAGTTTTAATAGCTCCTATGAAAAATCCTAAGGATATTACAAATGTATTTATTTTCACCTCAGATATGATTGATTAAACATTACACCACTATACACCACGTCTTCTGATTGGTTACTTTCATTGATTATGTGAGTGATGATGCTTCCAAAATATCCCCTATTGGGGTAATGGGACAATTTCTGGCTTAGCAAGTGTAATTCTATAGTAATAGTTTCAGGTTTTCATCAAGGAAAACAGTTTCATTAATGAATAATATCCCCTTTTAATTTTCAAATCCTTAACTATAAATTTTCTAAAGTTTGTTGTTAATCAAGGACAATCTTGGGCACTTTTTTAACCCATTCAAACCATTTAATTTCAGAACCAATGATAAATTAATTTCCTACCATATAAATGTAAAAGACTGTTTAAAATTTAAAACATTCTTATTATAAATTGACACATATAAGTGATTATAAGCTAAATACTTATAAGGCCATTTATTTTTAATTAGTTGGTTTACGGATCCGCCGACCCGATTTTGCCGATTTGAAGAAAAAAAATAAAATTGAAAATTTTGGTTTTTTATTACCGCCGACCCGCTGAAATCAGCCATCCCAAAAATAAAAATAAATTAAAATCCTTTTTGCATCAAAATTTCATAAAAGATTATATTCCAAATCGTCTAAAAATAGATTATCTATCAATAAAATACTTGTAAACATGATCCCCAAAACAAATCTATTTATAGACGTTAGTTGATGCCAATTTCCGAAACACGTTTTATGAAACGAATTTCTTAATAGAATCCATGCCACTTTTAAGTTCGTTTTGTATGAATATCTTGATTCCGTAAGATATCGAATCCACTCATTTAATGTTGTACAACTTGTAGTTGACGAGTCGGTCCCTTAAGAAGGGAACGGTCTACTGAACAACACCTTTCAAGATAGATGTTCTGATATTTGGGTTTCAAAAGAGGGAATAAAGAAGTTTCGTGTTATATCCATCACCGGAAAAGTTCGTCAATTATGCGCGCCTTTATGACGTCATTTACCAGATTGTGGGGCACGCCTGTATCCCTACAGTATTAAAGTTCATCAAGCGTCTTCGTGATCGTCATTATGCAGGATGATCTAGAAATATATTTTGCTCCGTAGGTACTTTATCACAATTCCTTCATGACTGCGGACGACGACGGACTTATAAGAATTTAATTTGCCAAATATTTCATGCAACATAGCATCATTTTTTTTTCAACCGTTCGCTCAACACGGAGACGGAAGTGACGATGCCCTAAACGCACTAAAGACGTTCACTAAAACCAGAGTTTTTGACGGAATTGCAACGAACTCGAAAGTGGCGTATTAACCCTTTGGCCGCGACGTTAATTACACAAATGTAACGATGTACGCGGCATTAATTTTACAACGTTGCAAAAACATAGCTGAAAACGTCGTTTTAACCACCTACATTTACGCGCGATCGTTTACATTTGGTTGCTCCCCTGAATCTTCGGTTTTTTTATGTTGTGAACTAATAAAAATATTTATCTTTGTTTTACCATGGATAAGATGATTATGGGCAAATTATCAGCCATGAAGTGTTATATTTGGCCATACATTCTACACAGATTTACGTGTAAATATATATTTTCTATCATTTTTCTTCGATTAGTGTTTCTGATTTTTTTCTAAATTTTTTAATTAGGCAAATAAAATACTAGTACTCAGTGACCAGCACTTTTATTTCATTCATTGTCGGTTTATAAAATAGATTTATTCCTCGATTGCAAAACGTCTCCTAGTGTGAAACACTTCAAAGCAGCGTCCGACACAAAGACCAAAGCCACATGATTCGTCCGGACACCAGGTTCTAACTTTGGCGGAGCAGACACAACAAACTTTCCTCTTCTTTCCTGAAAGAGAACCCAATGCTACAATATGATTGTGGACAGTTAGAGAATTTAAATTATTAGCCAAAATGAATATATCGATCCTATATGAATTAACGTTAAATAAAATAGCTTAAAAAACAATTTAACTTGTGTAAATATTCGGACTTTTTTCTCTCGTTTGCTTATGTTTGTGTATACCTTTTTCAATGTACATTTTTGTTTGGTATTGTTTTGAGACGCCCTTTAGGCTTTTATGTTTTTATATTTACCTGGAATTGGGTAAATAAAGTGGCGCTCTGTCACTCGTGGCGGTCGCTCAGTTACCCCCGTATACGATCTCCCACGCCTTTGAGGGGTACAGAAATCTCCGATCAGTTGTTGGAAAAGTTGACATGTAAACTGAAGTCTATTCATCTTTTTCCTGTGCCCCATATTTTGTACATACATGATGTAACTGTTCACTGTTAATTACAAAATTATATATTTTGGAGATATAAAGCAAGAAATACGAGAACTCAACAAGAAATCGTAAATCGAATAATGTAAACCGGATCTGGATTAAGAAAGGATCGAATACAGAAAAACTAACAGAAAAAACCAAATACATACATCAGAAACACGTACCCGGAAAGGACATTTAACAATTTGAAAATCTTTACATCCAAGGGTTGTACTTAGTTATAAAAAATATCATTTCCGGAGTTTGTCGGTTCTCCTTGGTATATCTCTACGTTACTTGTATTTGCGAAGGGGAGTCTTACATTTGATTAAAAAGTGGTATCAAAACTTCTGACAGCTTAAACAAATAGAAGATGTCAATTGGAAAATTGCTTCTGTTTTAAAGTGTGTAAGTGAAAATTTTTATAACCTACCTAATGCCCTTTGAAGTAGATTCATCAATATCTTTATCCACAGTTTGACGCTTTTTATGTCCGGGTCGAATGTCTGAATCTGCTGATCAGCCAAATCTACTCCGCCCATATATTTGTTATACATCTTCACAGTTTTAGGTATCTGCTTTTCCATTCCCCTACTGTTGACCGTGTTCACAAATCTTTTATTTGAAAAAGGGAAATATTATAAGGATGTGCGAAAGATTTGCCTAAAAAATATTCATTTTACGAAATGTGAAATCAAGTAATGCAGCCATAAGGCCACTTCAAATTTATTTCTGGTTCTTGGGATTTTTTGTAATTAAAATATGTGCGAGGGAGCGAAATTTTTTATTTAATTGTTTTTTTTTTTTTTAAATGTTAATTAATTGGACCGCAACCTCAAAATTGATGCAGAAGGAAAAGTTTTTTTTTTTTTTTCATAATTTTGGGGTTTTTTCTTTCGAGCGACCGAAAACATCTGAGAAGCAAATCAGTAGTAATATTTTTCATTTTCTTCCGTTTCGGTACTAATAAAAATGTTAAGTTATTTTGACATGTAATTGTAAAGAAATTCATATGTTTATTTATTATAACCTTACTCTGGCGAGTTCATAGTTGAAAGGAATGTCACTGATTTTCTGTCCCCATACTTTAGTGCCATTATTTGACCACTTTGCCTTACAACTCTTTCTCCACGATCGACCTTTATTGTGCGGAACGATCTTGGCATTCCGTTTCTGTAATCCCTTGCTGTACCAGTCAAGTATGTATAATTTTCAAAAAGATGCATACAAATTTGTGGGCTTGAGAAAGCATTGTCAACGACAATATGATGGTGTTTCCCAAAATATGGTGCTGTCAGTTTCGAAACAACCTCGTACCCCATCCCATTAACATGTTGCCGTTCACCAGTGTTCCGTTTGCCTACATAAAAATGAAAATACGCGCTATCATCAAGTTATATTTTTTGTAGTGGCTACGATTACCCGGACACGCCCCCATATGCATGTCATTCCCGGTACGAAAAAAAAAGAACTTTGGTCTCCAAATTTAGTGACCACTTTTAATAATACAAGAGATTTCATTCATTAAATGCGATCAACATGACAGAAAAAGATGAGAAAAATTTTTATGGCAAAAAATTTAATTCTTATAAAAACATTTGAAAGGAAACTTGAAATGTATCAGGATGCAAAATTATTTTTAAAAAAATGGATTATTACTTTCTGCTTTGAGCATTAACAAGACAATATTACAATATCACTAACATGAATGTCATTTTCTCCAGGTAACAATAAGACCGAATAAACGTAGACTTTTTCTAGAGTTACCCGACGATTCCGGACTAAAATTGTTATTGTTACCCGACCGTTCCGGGTAATCGTAGCCACTGCCTATTTTTGCATATACATTTCAATTCGCTGTTGTAATAACTGAACATACAATAACAAGCAACATAGTATTTTTAAAGTGCACATTGTCATTTTAAAATTTACGATGTGTTTTACTGTATGACAAAACATTGACTTTGTTGATTTACAATATACTGATATAATTTGTTAGGAAAACTTTGCTTACCAGCGTACAAATCCACTGTCAGTGTGTAACCTGTATCCGACTCTGCTAATACCCAAAGTTTTGCACCCCATCTATGAGTCTTTTTACCGGGTATATATTGCACAATATAATTTCTGCCTTTGAATCCAACCATATTTTCATCCACAGTCAAGTCTCTACCCGCTCGATAAACGGATTTGAAAGCTTCATTAACCACATCAAGAATCGGTCGTATTTTATGTGCTGGATCATGGCCTTGTTGTCCTCTTTGGATGGCTGTTGAATTGTCATTTGCATGCAAAAACGTAAGGATTAACTCAAATCGATCGCGTGGCATAATTTTTGAATAAGCAGGTGTATGAACCAACCACGTTTTATCACTGTTATTCCAGTACATCTCAATATTTGACTTCTTCACTATTCCCATAGACAGCCATAATCCTAAGAATGCTGACATCTCTTCCTTTGTCACATCCACCCACTTACGAAGTCTAGAATTAGGCCGTAACTCATCTACCTGTGTAAGAATTTGGTTAGCATATCGGTTGGTCTCTCTAACCAAAATGTCAAGAATAGAGTCTTCATTATTTGCTGATAGTTGCGAAAAATAATCTATAGGTTCCGCTTCTTTTGGTAGGGGATGTCTTGCTCCAACTGGTTCTTTAAACTCTTCTATTCTGTTTGGGAAGCTAAATACATCTGGATCTGCTACTGTCCAGAGTCGGTTTACATCTGGGACATCCTCTTCATCACTAGAATCCTCAGACCCAATGCTGCCTAAGCTTATATCTGACTCATTACCGTCTGACTCATCACTGCTCATCCTGATTTTTCTTCAGGAGCCTCTTTGTCTGACGTCACATGTATCATGACGTTTACTCGTTCATTGTGACGTCATGTAACGTTGTTTTTGAACACCAAGATCAAAGAGATCAAGAAAAACCAATAACAATCCGTAGATCTTAATAAAAACAATTAAACAACAAAATTTGAATCTTTATTCTTCATATAGAAAAAAATCAATTAAATTTATATATCATTTGGACACATGTCCTTCCCGCGGCCTGCCCACAATGGACACATATGTCCTTCCCGCGGCCAAAGGGTTAACTGATCATTTGGAACCTTTGTACATTTGGCAATATAACCAAGATTGTTCAAAGGTACATGATTTTCCCTCTTTTTTTTCTTTTTTTTCCCCGACCGACCGACCCTATTTTTCCAAAAAAAAAATCCGTAAACCAATTAAATAAAAATAAAAGACCTAAGCGCCCTTTCACATATAAAAATATTCATGATTCTGTACAAGATGAAACAATATTTTGACAAATTCTATTATCTGTATGAGGGTAATTTTTTACATGTTTGCAACATAAAATTTGTAATACATGATGTAATATGTACAATTATCTTGTACAGGTTATAGCTTCTACAAAGCATATCAACAATTGTCGTCCTGGCATGTTACAAAATGGAGTATTGTGTAAACTGTTCAATGGCATTAGAATTTATTTTACAACAGGCATATATATGCCAATTTTGATCATGAGTTCCAAACTAATAAAGCCTTGTGTGTTTACCTGATGTCATAAATTAGGAAGCATAATTGTGGCATCATGTTTGTTTATGACTATTGTCTTGGGCAAATAAAAACTTTCACACACTTAATTTCTTTGACTGTACAGTTTCATTTCAAATGAAATAAAAATTTACTTTCACTATAGAGGATAAATATATATATATACTTGTACTTACAATTAAATTCCATGGCCCTGGCAGTTTATAAACGATACGCAACATAAAGAAGATCCATATAATAAGTACAGTGATGAGACACGATATACTGACAAACTGTACCCATCCTCCTCCAATATAACTGTATCCTGCGCGGGATGTCACACAGATAAAGACAATCAAACTCAGGACCTACAAAACAAAAATTTAATACAATATTTATTGTGGCATTCTACAATTTGACCATTTCTAAATACTTTTTCCTATGTGTTTTCATGTAAAGAATTTTGAAGTATTTTCCTGGTAATATATCCCCCTATAATTTTGTTGTGTTCATATCAACAATTCCTCCTCAGATTTAAGATTTTACTTTTTTGTATGGGAAAATTATATCTTTGACAAATGTCAAATGTGTCAAAGACTCAATAGGCCCAGTTGCATTTAATGTGTATAAAGGATTACATGTAATATCCAACACATACCACATCTAGGTTTATATTTATGATGATCAGTAGCCAAATCAATAAACATTGTATGTATAATAAAAAAATTGGAAGGTGACTAAGTTCCACAACATGAAAAATCTGGAATATTTTCTTGAAAGGACATCATATTCCTCCATGCACATCTTCAATATGTCCATTAACATTTCGCAAAGTTTCGTAGATCTGGGTTATAAGATGTAGGAGGAGTTAAGTTAGTTACACAAAATTGGTACCCTCCATACACATTTGTTGCAAATAAAAGTCCCACAACACAAAAAATCTGGAAAAAATTACACCATACTCCTTCATGCACATCTTCAATATATCCATAACCATTCTGGAAAGTTTCAACAATTTGGGTTAAAAGCTGTAGCAGGAGTTGATTACACAAAATTACATAATACTCCTTAATGCATATCTTCAATATGTCCGTAAACATTGTGCACAATTTCACAGATCTGTGTTCAAAGATGTAAAAACAGTTGATCACACAAAAATGGTACCCTCCATACACATTTGTCGCAAAAAATGACAAAGTTCCACAACACAGAAAGTCTGGAAAAAATTCTTTAAATGACATCATACTCCTTCCATGAAGGTTCAAAGGTCTAATAGTAAAAACTGTAGGAGGAGTTTATTACACAAAATTGGTACCTTATTTTCCAAACACTAAAACAAAAGTTTTCTTCAAGCTACAATTACAAGCAAATGGACAGACATTTTAAGTATGCTAATATAAGATTGTGAAATTATGGTCTTTCTAATAAGAAAGAATAGTATTTTGTGGATTAATTCTTGTTACAAAATCCTTACATATACATTGTATATGGCATAAGTCTAATCAAATAGCCCTTTTATTGTTAGTTGTACTACAGCAAAACTTTGTGGCATGAACTCCAAGGGAATGTCAATATCTGTTGCAGTTATTGGTAATTCGTTACTGAAGTTTCTTCAAGTACGGGAAAATTTCTAGTGCCATACAGTATACAAATTCATATAACTGATTATTACCATGACATGTTTTCTAATATTAAAATTAAACTGGTTAATCACTAATTAACAATAATTTATTACATCGAACTGTAAACATTTACTGTCAGACTAATGTATTTTTATTACATCTTTAAGTATTAAGGCTTGTCCATTTAATTAACAAGTTTGAGTTTTCAATTGTAAAATACACAATTCTGTCATTGTTGTGACCAAATTTTTCTTTTGACTTTTCGAAAAATCTCTGTTCTTCAAACATGAAAATAAAGGAAAAATCAATGGGACTTTCAAAACGGTTTGAGCTATCGGTGGTGTTTGACTGTATTACAATATCTATGTTTATTATGTTTATAACGTAACAATTCAGAATTACACTTGAATTAGTAACCAAGGAACTTTAAGTACATCATGAAATAACATAAATTGTTTTTACCATTTCTACTATTTTCAGTATGGAATCAATAGATTTCATGTAAATCTTATCTAGTCCAACATCTCCACTGGAACTAGTTGAAGTTGTTTGTGTATTCTCCACATTGTACTGGCTATCCATCTTGTAAGTGTTCTGACAGGATTAATTTAATCACTTCAAACTTTGAATTTATCTGGAAATAAAACTTAGTATGAGCATTTCAAAGTAATTTTTTCTGTACTTTCCACTGAAATAAGTTACAATGTTCATTTTCTCCTGTTGTATGAACCACTACAGTATGATTCCAAGGTTGTAGGCTGAAGCATGGTTACAGCTACTTAATTTTGGAAAAAAAAGTTTGCAGACAGAATATTGATAAACAGGTACTTTATTTTACATCGGAAACAGGCTCTTTAATATGCATGTTAAAAATGAAAGGTTAGTCTAAATCCAACTTTTTGCCATAATCCAGTTTCATATAATATAACATCTGCCTGATGTATTTTTTTTTTTCAAACAAAATTAAGACAATAGTAATGATTTGAAATGATGGGGAAATTTCTTAATCAGTTTTTGCACTCATTAAAAAGAAAATGTTAAATACATGTATTGCTTATAAATAAAACCAATTCCTAGAAGACTTGATAATAAGGAAGATTCATATTTGTTTGTGGTCTCATTGAAACATCAAATAAATGCACAAAATTCCTGACTTCAATGTGATATCACACTGAAAATATTTCTACCTTGTTACTTTATGTTTAATATTCTGTAACAGGAACTATGAAAATTTGAAGCGAAGCTATAGTAAATTAGATTGTAAATTGTATTACATCTAGTTATAATTTTCTATTTTTTTAAACCAGAGTTATAACAAAGAGGAAACAATAGCAACCAATACATCAAAATTAGGTAAGGATTCACTTTTCCTTAGTTCTTGTATTTTTTTCTTTTTTCAAGAAAAGCTAGACTTATTGTCAAAAAGTAGCCATTTATGAGATTTTACAAAACAAATGACTGTCTCCATTAATCTTTTTCTGCTTCCTTTGTTAATTAAACAAACTCTGTTAATATAAAACATACCCTTTATACATATAACTATCAATCTTATCACAGCTTTTATTTTTTTCATTTACTTTTTGCTATTTCTTACATACAGTAACATCATTACCTACTTAATAAACCAGCATATTGCCAGAGGATTGTCATTTTCCTTCCAATGTGACATGATTCTGGCTGATTGACAACACATTTATAGGATGTACAAACCATTGTGAAAATGTCTGTATCATAACATCAACCTCTTTTTTATGCACCTTATACAGGTTTGACTATATTTATCCAGACAAAATATGTGATAATTGTTTTTTGCTGCTACAATGTAACTATATAACCATTCTTAAGGATGATCGCTGGTCTAATAGGAAATAAATAGGATTTGAAATAGTTGTTTTAGTTTGAGAGAACATATGAATAGTAAACAAATAAGCAAGAAAAAATTATATGTTCATGTGCTCATTTTACAGCTATAAGGCCAGGAAAATTTGCAGGAAATGGGTTTTCTCTGGATTTTTCATTGTCTTTGCATTGACAACTTCATTCTCTCAAAAATGTATGAAAAATAAAAAGGATTTCATAAAATTTTGTCAAATATCATTTTAAGGTATATATGATTGAATTATAAAAGAAAAAGTGGGGGTTCATGGGCAAAAAATTTCATGTTTAAGAAATGGATAAAACCCGAGGATTCCGAAAACTGACAAAAAGACCAAAACATGACTAGCGAGCATCCTTAAGTGCATAAAAAATGAATGAAATAACTGTATGCATATATTGTAATCTTACTACATGTACATACATTGTATGTCAAAAGAAGCAGGATAATTATTTTTTAGATAGATACATGTGTCATTTAATACAAGTATTTATAATGACATTGTATTTCATATAAATTGATATCAAAGAAATTTAATATTATATCCATGTAAGTATTTCAGCATCTACAATGCAAATTTATCATCAAAATTACAATAATATTATACTACCTGTTCAATTTGTAAATGTAACAGTGAAAAAATGTTCAAATTCTTTCTATCTAGATTCAAATGGTACAATGTAAAACTACTGGCTCATTAAATATTCATATTCACAGCATAAAGAATTTGACTACAATGAAAATGGTATAAAAGGATCTGACTTAAACCATTGACAATGCAAACAATATAGAAATGTTAAACTTATTCACATGTATCAAGACTTCATTCTAATTATGGATTTCCATTTATACAGGAAATAAATTTATCTTTTTTTAGTTACTATTCCAGTTATTTGTGTTTCCTTGTTGTATCTTTTTCCTTCTACTTACCATATGTATATCAAGATTTTTGTAAATATAAAAAAATAATATTTTTCAAGAGGCCAACAATCTCATCTGATCTGATCGGATGTGTTTTATACCGGTAACTGTAAATTCTACTTTTAAATGACCTCATACATGTTTAAAACAGCTGACTATTACACATGCACCAAATTAAATATATATATATATAAAACCATTTTATACATAAAATTTGACCCCTAAAAAAGCATAAAACTATATTTAAATTTTTCATACCAGATATAAGATAAGATCTGTTAGCCTTATGATTTAAAAATTAAGTATTTTACAATAATGACTGATGTAATTACCAACCTAACCTTGTTAATTAAGTCTAATACAAGTCAAACATACATACTACTTGCTAACATTTACTGAGAATTTCTGAGAAAATTTGGTGAAGAATCTGGGTTCTGCTAAAGGTCCCCAGTGGGTTGTGAGAAATTAGACCCCTCCCAACATGGTATCTTATTCTAGAAAAAAAACAAGAATGATGAACTACCAACTAACACAAGCTTTACCCTTATCATGCTAATCAACTGATGAATATGGCAAGCCATTTTACTATTTATTCTAACTTCAAGATATCTCATATAATATATAAGATATCTTATAAACTTTATAAGATATCTTATAAAGTATATTTTCATTAAGTATATGATATCTTATAAAGATAAAATGCTCCGCTGGGCGCAGCTAGATACGACCGCAGATGTCGAGCCCTGAATAGTTGGGGCAATTATGAACACAACATTCAAGCTTGATACAATACTGAATTTGGATTGTGAATAAATATTTGACACAGCATAGGTTTCTGACACAGAATGAATGTTGTCTAAGAACTTAAAATTTTTTAATTTACCTATTCAAACCATATCAGTATTATTTGTTTTTATATATAAATCAGAAATAACCAATTTAAAATTGAAAATTGGGCACACATATCAATTTCTTGCTATTGCGCAATACTGTGCAATTGAAAATTTCTTGAAATATTTGACACATAATAGGTTTCTGACACAGAATAACTGAAATCAAAGAACTTAGAATTGGTCATATGATTTGAATTTATATTCAATTTTCTGCTTCTTGTGCAATACAATATGCTGTACAGAATTGCTCCCCCCCCCCCCCCAAAAAAAAAATAATTTACCCCTTTTTTAGCTTTTGTGCAATACACTATGAAGTTGCACATTGACCCCCCTTCCCAAAAAAAAAAACAACAAAAAACAATAAAATTTATTGTAACCCCCCCCCCCCCCCCCCTATTTTTGCAAAAAAAAATTTGAAATTTTCTTTTTAATTTATGAAATATGAAATGAGAAAAAAATTGCCCCCCTTCCCAATTTCTCATTTAACCCCCCTAAATTTTGTTTTCAAATCCCCCCCCCCCCATTTCTTTATACTTTGCAACCATAACAGCCCATTTAAATACACCATAAATGTATTAAAATAGAAAATGACATCATAGTCATGGATGGCAAATTTTAAATATACATAATTTAAAAGCAGTTTAGATGAGATAAACAAAAAAGCTTCATCAGCACATTTTATATTGGCAAATTTCCAATGAAATTCATTAAACTAACGTTATTGGCAAATTTCCAATGGAATTTGTTAAAAATAAAGTTTTGATAACAGGGCACACATATCAATTTCTTGCTATTGCACAATACTGTGCAATTGAAGATATCTTGCTATTGCGCAATACTGTTCAATTGAAAATTTCTTGAAATATTTGACACATAATAGGTTTCTGACACAGAATAACTGAAATCAAAGAACTTAAAATTGGTCATATGATTTGAATTTATATTCAATTTTTTGCTTCTTGTGCAATACAATATGCTGTAGAGAATTGCCCCCCCCCCACCCTCCGAAAAAAAAAAAAAAATAATTTACCCCTTTTTTAGCTTTTGTGCAATACACTATGAAGTTGCACATTGACCCCCCCTCCCAAAAAAAAAAAAAAACCAAAAAAACAATAAAATTTATTGTAACCCCTCCCCCACTCTTTTTTTGCTAAAAAAAAATTGAAATTTTCTTTTTAATTTATGAAATATGAAATGAGAAAAAAATTGCCCCCCTCCCCAATTTCTCATTCACCCCCCTCCCTAAATTTTGTTTTCAAATCCCCCCCCCCCCCCATTTCTTTATACTTTGCAACCATAACAGCCCATTTAAATACACCATAAACGTATTAAAATAGAAAATGACATAGTCATGGATCAAACAAAGATTAATTTTGGACCCTGATTTGGACCAACTTGAAAACTGGGCCTATAATAAAACAAGAGTGGACACACAAAAATGTCTCGCCTGTGGTGTATTTCTAATGAAAGTAAATGCTATCAGACATATTGCATACAGTATTCGAAAAACAGGCCAAAACACAAAAACTTAACTATAACCACTGAACCATGAAAATGAGGTCAAGGTAAGATGACACCTGCCAGTTGGACATGTACACCTTACAATCCTTCCATACACCAAATATAGTAGACCTACATACAGTATTCGAAAAACAGGCCAAAACACAAAATCTTAACTATAACCACTGAACCATGAAAATGAGGTCAAGGTCAGATGACACCTGCCAGGTGGACATGTACACATTACAATCCTTCCATACACCAAATATTGAAGACCTATTGCATACAGTATTCGAAAAATAGGCCAAAACACAAAAACTTAACTATAACCACCGAACCATGAAAAGGAGGTCAAGGTCAGATGACACCTGTCAGTTGGACATGTACACCTTACAATCCTTCCATACACCAAATACACTAGACCTATTGCACACAGTATTCATAAATAGGCAAAACACAAAAACTTAACTATAACTACCGAACCATGAAAATGAGGTCAAGGTCAGATGACACCTGCCAGTTGGACATGTACACCTTACAATCCTTCCATACACCAAATATAGTAGACCTTATTGAATACAGTATTCGAAAAACAGGCCAAAACACAAAAACTTAACTATAACCACTGAACCATGAAAATGAGGTCAGGGTCAGATGACACCTGCCAGTTGGACATGTACACCTTACAATCCTTCCATACACAAAATATAGTAGACCTATTGCATACAGTATTCGAAAAACAGACCAAAACACAAAAACTTAACTATAACTACTGAACCATGAAAATGAGGTCAAGGTCAGATGACACCTGCCAGTTGGACATGTACACCTTACAATCCTTCCATACACCAAATATACTAGACCTATTGCTTATAGTATCTGAGATATGGACTTGACCACCAAAACTTAACCTTGTTCACTGATCCGTGAATTTGGGTCGAGGTCAATTGAAAACTGTCCGATGGGGATGAGGACCTTGCAAGGTACGCACATACCAAATATAGTTATCCTATTACTAATAATAAGAGAGAAATTAACATTACAAAAAATCTTAACTTTTTTTTCAAGTAGTCACTGAACCATGAAAATGAGGTCAAGGACAATGTACATATGACAGACGGAAACTTCGTAACATAAGGCATCTATATACAAAGTATAAAGCATCCAGGACTTCCACCTTCTAAAATATAAAGCTTTTAAGAAATGAGTTAACGCCGCCGCCGCCGGATCACTATCCCTATGTCGAGCTTTCTGCGACTAAAGTCGCAGGCTCGACAAAAACTAAGAAAATGTTTAGATTCAGCATATCAAAGAACCCCAAGAATTCAATTTTTGTTAAAATCAAACTAAGTTTATTTTTGGACCCTTTGGACCTTAATGTAGACCAATTTGAAAACGGGGCCAAAAATTAAGAATCTAAATACACAGTTAGATTCGGCATATCAAAGAACCCCAATAGTTCAATTTTCGATGAAATCACACAAAGTTTAATTTTGGACCCTTTTGGCCCCTAATTCCTAAACTGTTGGGACCAAAACTCCCAAAATCAATCCCAACCTTCCTTTTGTAGTCATAAACCTTGTGTTTAAATTTCATAGATTTCTATTTACTTATACTAAAGTTATTGTGCAAAAACCAAGAAAAATGCTTATTTGGGCCCTTTTTTAGCCCCTAATTTCTAAACTGTTGGGACCAAAACTCCCAAAAACAATCCCAACCTTCCTTTTGTGGTCATAAACCTTGTGTTAAAATTTCATAGATTTCTATTTACTTATACTAGAGTTATTGCGCAAAAACCAAGAAAAATGCTTATTGGGCCCTTTTTTGGAACCTAATTCTTAAACTGTTGGGACCAAAACTCCCAAAATCAATCCCAACCTTCCTTTTGTGGTCATAAACCTTGTGTTAAAATTTCATAGATTTCTATTTACTTATACTAGAGTTATTGCGCGAAAACCAAGAAAAATGCTTATTGGGCCCTTTTTTGGAACCTAATTCTTAAACTGTTGGGACCAAAACTCCCAAAATCAATCCCAACCTTCCTTTTGTGGTCATAAACCTTGTGTTTAAATTTCATAGATTTCTATTAACTTATACTAAAGTTATAGTGCGAAAACCAAATGTCTTTTTGCGGTCGTATAAAAATTATATGAGATATCTTATAAACTATAAAAAATATCTTACAAGAGTTGACACACAAAAATGTCTCGCCTGTCGTGTATTTCTACTGAAAGTAAATGCTATCACACATATTGCATACAGTATTCGAAAAACAGGCCAAAACACAAAAACTTAACTATAACCACTGAACCATGAAAATGAGGTCAAGGTCAAATGACACCTGCCAGTTGGACATGTACACCTTACAGTCGGACCGCCAAGTGCCATTTTGACCGTTACGCTAGTGCATTCTATTTACAGAGAAACAGGTGGAGATAATTTCATAACTTTTTACACCAGATGGCGCTTTTAGTCCCACCTCGAATTTTTGATTGACATGACGGGTGTGAAATGTGTAAATATCGTTGTGCTAGTTTTTGACTTTCAAATAACATGGATGGAAATATGTGTAAAAATTATTTCGTTAACACCCTGGCCTATTGGATTCACCTGACACTGAAAATTATAAACGTATGAGACATCAAAAGTGAGTATTTTTGCGCACCTCAAAATGGCCGTCGACACACGTTGCCACTTTTTAGCCAATGAACAGATCTCGCTCGTTTACCGTTTCACTGGGAGGAGCCTATAATGCTTTGTTTTGCAAATTGATATAGTATCGGGTCTTTCATTTTCAAGTTAAAAAGGCTGTCCCGAGACTCCGTTACATAGTTCTTACTCAATATCCAGGGATATCAAAATATGCAAAGAAATGAAGTGTGTTTTTTCTTGTTTTCACATAATGACACGATTGAAGTATTTCTTATGTTGGATATTCAATTTTCTGCATAAAATTTTAAAGGAGTGTCTATTTTCAAGATCAGTCACCTGGAAATTGCCCTGGGCCCTTCCCATTTTTGTGGTTGATGATACACGTTTTTGTTTTTTTTTTAAATTTACTCAGGTTCATCTAATAGGTTACATTATGGACAGAAAAAATCCATGAAGAGATGATTTTGTTTAAAAATAAGATAATAAAAAAAAGATTCACCGACAACATTTGAATAAATAGACTATAGTGTTGGAACACTTTTAGTCTTTACAATATTGTGAAATTATGCATAAATACTCAACCTATGAGCTACCAGTTTTATTTATTATCATTGGCAATGTACAGGAAAACTATTAGTAAATAATTGTATTTCAAAATAGGTGTATTTGTTTTACTTTGGATGGAAAATAGTGTATGATTTTCATATGTCTCTATGTGTATAATTTCTTAAATTTTTGTCAAAATAGTAATCTTGTAATATCTACAACTTCAAATTTTATAGCCACCTTTTTAAGTAAGGTTATCTAATTCTTTTCATTTATGATTTAATTTTTTTACCCTCTGGTGTCATCTAGACTATTTACTTAGAAAAGTCCTATGATTCAATCAAGTAATAGTTTTCAGTTTTCAGTTTTATTATATTTGGTTGTGTTCTCAAAGAATATTCATTACATTCACATGAATATCACCATGTTATGTACATGTATACAGCATTAATCATGTTAATTGACCTATTATCTTAAATTCTGTTGAAAATTTCTAATTTTTGTGCTTTGCCTTTCATTTCAAAATCCAGGATCTTGGGTTAGACTTCCATATTACAGTTTTTCTTAAACAAATGATTTTATTTTGTTATTTCATGATTTTTAATTCATGTTCATGTCCAGATTTTTACTTTTTTACATGGAAAGTCAGCAAATTTCAATAATAAGCATGAGAAATTGGTCTATAAAATCACATGTATATTTTTGTTTTACCAATTTTGGCACTACAGGAGGTGAAATAGGTCAAATACACAAAAAGCAATAATAATTATTCTTAATCAATACAATAAATATTAATTCATGAAAAACAAGATTGAGAAGGCATAACTTAATGTACAAATGTAAAATTTCCTTTTGTTGAAAAGAATATGCATATGATTTGCTGGCAAAAAATAAATCTGTCCATGTCAGATCCTTACAGTTTTTGACAATTGAGTAATGGATAAAGGTAATTTTAATTTTAATAAAAATTTTCTTTTTTTTTTCCAATGCTTTTTTTGTAATTTGTTACTTTTTAACCAAAAACTCACAATTTAGGTCCTGATAAAGACAAAAATCCATTATTTTATAGCTTCCACATTGCAAAATGCAAAAACCATTTAAATAGAAATTGGAGCAAGTAATTTTTTTCAAAATTAAAGTGAAAAAAAATTATTCAGTCCTGTTTTTGAATAAAAAGTATAAACATTTGTCATTACTCAAGTAGACCTACATTGCTGACAGTAATTCAGCTACTCCCCAGGCTTTCAGTTGTTAATTTCTACATGTTCTATGGAAAATAATTTTAAATTAATTTCTGCACATTCTACCATTCAACAGAAAGATCCTGAACCCCTCCAAAAGAAAATGATATAAGTAAGTGGAAGCACCTGCCTCACCACCCCCCCCCCCCCCACTTTTTCCCCTGGTACATTATTTATTCTTAAATATGGGTTTTTTATGTTTATTGACACATATTTATTATATCATTTGACAACCAAGTGTGAAACTTATTTAAATTTCCTTTTTTTATCGATCGCTACCGTCATACCTTCTTTGTTTACATTTTATTGACAACGTCAACGTTGATTATCCCCCTTTATCACGTAATTTTCACAGAAAAAGCTCGCTCGAATTGCGTTTCACTCGGTTTTGCGGAGAAATATTTGAACTGTTCGTCAGAAAAGGAACAGCACACCTTTTCCGATTTAAAAATCCCCGTCCCGAGATCTGACAATGAAGAAATTGTCCTTTTTCTGACCAACGGTGACGAAATCGTCGGCATCATTGCCAACTTTGATTGTAAAATTTTGTATGAAAAGCACGCTAAAATATCTGTTTTAAACTAATATGAAAAGAAAATATTCTCAGAAACCGTTTAATACCATCCCCTAGACCCAACTCAAACCGTACGTCATGTATGGCCAGAAAAACCGGCAGGTGATTGACGTTACAAAAAATGACCCATTTTCAAATGAAAAGTCACGTGACTCTGTAAATAAAAACGACGCCATTATTGACTTGGCGGTCCGACTGTTACAATCCTTCCATACACCAAATATAGTAGACCTATTGCATACAGTATTCGAAAAACAGGCCAAAACACACCACTGAACCATGAAAATGAGGTCAAGGTCAGATGACACCTGCCAGTTGGACATGTGCACCTTACAATCCTTCCATACACCAAATATAGTAGACCTATTGCATACAGTATTCGAAAAACAGGCCAAAACACAAAAACTTAACTATAACCACTGAACCATGAAAATGAGGTCAAGGTCAGATGACACCTGCCAGTTGGACATGTACACCTTACAATCCTTCTATACACCAAATATACTAGACCTATTGCTTATAGTATCTGAGATATGGACTTGACCACCAAAACTTAACCTTGTTCACTGATCCTTGAAATGGGGTCGAGGTCAATTGAAAACTGTCTGACGGGGATGAGGACCTTGTTAGGTACGCACATACCAAATATAGTTATCCTATTACTCATTATAAGAGAGAACTTAACATTACAAAAAATCTTAACTTTTTTTTCAAGCAGTCACTGAACCATGAAAATGAGGTCAAGGACAATGTACATATGACAGACGGAAAGTTCGTAATATAAGGCATCTATATACAAAGTATAAAGCATCCAGGTCTTCCACCTTCTAAAATATAAAGCTTTTAAGAAGTGAGTTAACGCCGCCGCCGCCGCCGGATCACCATACCTAAGTCGAGCTTTCTGCGACTAAAGTCGCAGGCTCGACAATAAACTATATAAGATATCTTATAAACTTTATGAGATATCTTATAAAGTATACAAGATATCTCATATAATCTAGTTTTTATAAGATATCTTATAAAATATATGAGATATCTTATAAAGTTTATTAGATATCTTGAAGTCAGAATAAATAGTAAAACGGCTTGCCATAGATGTGCCCACCATAAAAAGTTTATATTAGCATGTGTGGTTTACTATTTTCCGTTCAGATACGTAGTGCCTTCTCATAATAAAATATTTCACAGGTGAGTAACCAAATCTTGAAAGCATGTATGAATGTAAACAACACATGCTGTATTCAACAAGCCTTTTATGGTAATCTTAACTGTGTGTCTACATGGGGCCATGAATTTATATTGATTGTACCATGGGTTGACCCCTTACATTTATGCTCAATATTTTACCATGAGCAAAATAACTATAAAATCATGTAGTAATCTAATAGGACAAATACTGTAATGTTTCTGAAGTGAGGCTGATATCATATATCAAAGTATTCAAATTTTTTCTGCTTGTTAAAACTCAAAAACACTTGAAGGAATTATAAGAATACAGTTTTAAGAGGTTTCATAGTAAAATACATGTAAATGTCACTTACATGTCTATTTCTTCAAATTTTCCATACTTTTTTAAGGTGTAAACGTCCTAGATCACTCATACAAAGTGTTTTCTATGACACACTCTGAATTATGATTTATAATTTGATTAAGGTTATGATCAACATGAATGAGATACACAAAAAAAATCTGTTGATGAATTTTTATTTTCTTGTCTTTTTCAAAAGTTTCAACTGTCAAATTTCAATTTTTAGTCTATAAATCATTTAAAATTAACAAAAAATATTATTTCATTGTAATTTGTTTATTTATTTACAAATGTACCTCTTCATTCATAAATAGTAGTTTGCTTAACTATTATTAACAAATAGCATTAGCAATCTAAAGAACCAGCTGAAATTCTTTTAAAAAAAATAATTGAACAAAAAAACATTGTCTCCACAAAATGTGTTGCTGGTAATTAGTATTTCAATTTTTTTTTTCTATACATTTTCTTCTTCCGATTCTATACAATGATTTATATATTCTCAGAAACTCCCTTTTTAATCTTTATTAAAACATTGTAATGTCAATCAAGTAGATTAGAAGCTATGAGAGCCTTGCCATTTAAATTATGTACTGTCCAACCGATTTTTGCAGTTCTAGCAGTGATCACCTTGTTGGTTATCATACTGTATTGGCTTTTATAGTTTGTTTTATACACGGGTGTCAGGAGAGATAAGGAAGAGGTTTGGGTACCCATAAAACAGGATTACTCCCATCACTGTTCTGTGTCTGGTCCAGGTCAGACTATCCTGACTCTCTGTTGTGTGGATCATGTTTGTATTTTGTGTTTTTAAGTTATTTTATTTCCGAGGTTCTGTCTGTTGGGTGCCTTTGATTGATTGGTATGTCATTGCTGACCTTTCCAGTTATACATGTTTTTGTTAATTCTATTCATTCTACCTTAAAAAGAGTACAATTTTCGCCATTTTTTATATCATCTGATTTGCACAGAAAAATAACATCATAGATAAGAAGTGGCCTTTGATAAGGCTTGCATTATATCCGGTTTATGCTGGTTTTCTTTCTTTTAAAGTTTTTCTGTTATATCCAAATGCAATGTTAAGAAAATCATAGAAGCATCATGGTTACAAGTTTCCCAAACAAATACTGATTTTATTATATATTAATGTCTATATGAGAAATGAAAGCCATATATTCAGATATTAGCTCATGGTATAATCAAACTCTCCAAAAAACTTTTAGGACTGACATGTAGTTACACGTGTATCTTGTTTTCTTGATCCACTGTCAAGTTATCAGATTAGATGATATCAAGCTCTTACACTTATCATATGTAATTTTTTGCCTGTATGATAATGTAAAATATAAACATCACCCAAATTATGTTAACTCATTTCTTTTTGTACTTTAATCAGTAAAGCGTGAATGACTTGCCCTGCAGATAACTATGACTAAACAGATAAACTCACAACTATATAATAGTAAATACTTCAACTTCATTTGAATGATCCATGTACAATGTACATGTATTATAAAGATATAGGAGGATGACAAGAAGGAACAAGAGCCTTGAAGGAGCCTATATTGCTCACCTTGATTTAATTTGCCATACAAAGGCTATAAAAGGGAAATAAAATTGACAACATCATGAAAAGTGAATCCTTATTGGTGCTTTTTTGTTGTAATAGAGAACGTCCAAGGTCCAAAGTCTGATCAGATGTATTTCTGAAAGTGAACAAGCTAAGTTCAGTTTCAATTCTCCTAGTAATTTCAGATTATGTCAGCCATACTGGTACAAGGATGGACCCCGATACTCAATTTAGGAAGTGGATCACTAAATCAATACCATTACCCTGGTAGTACATTTTTGTTTCAGAGAAGATTTTTCAAATAATTTATTTTTAATGACAGCAGCTACATATATATTGGTTCCAGGTCAAAGAACAGGACACTTTTTTTGAAAGAGGACCACTAAAGAGCAATTGCACAATATACACATGTAAAACTTCAGTCTAAAATGCCTCATGGTCAGTGTTTTCAAGGAAGATTTCTAAATATTTTTTTATTATTTTTCTACTATAAATTAAGTTATTGTGTAAAATTTTTTTTAATAATTTGGTAAAAGATAAAAGGAAGTAGGAACAAATTTAATATGGAATTAAAATAAAAAATCAAATTAAATCAGTAGTGTTTTTAGGTCAAAGGAATTTAATTTTTTTTACCTGAAAATCATGATTGAGGAAACCTTTCAAAACATTGCATATAGGGTATACATATAGTTTTGAATTAGTATAAATACACTCCCAATCATCTATTAACTTTTAACATGCGAAGAAAAGAGTAATTACTAAATATTTATGTTGACCCAATTTATATAAAACAGACTGATTTTGCCAAACAGAAAAAAAACTGGATATGCTGCACTAGAAGCCTTTCTATATGTCATAAAGAATTATAATGGACATATACAGACTACCAAAACAGCAATTCCTTAAAAAAATTGATTAAAATAAACCCTGATAAAAATAAACACATGCCTTTAATTTATAATACATGTACCTTCAGTGGCATAGCTTCAACTGAGACAGTGAGGCAGTTGCCTCACCTAAAATTCTTGAAAAAAAAATTCCAACTTGATAGAAAAATATATATTTGATTAGTGTTGCTTTTGATGTAATTGCTTATTTACATCTGATCGTACAATGTATCTACTGGAACTCTTTGCCCAAAAGAATTGTGATATCTGAGCCTTGAATCTAGAAGAAATAAGCCAAAGCTTCTCCCTTTTGTGCTTGACTTCTTCCATCCAGGAACAAGAGGAATAAGTTTTTATATATAGTAGACATTCCCAATGTAGCTCAATTCCATAGAAATCGCTAACTTTGCCTCTTTTGCTCCAATGAAATCATTGAAAATATATCTCAGCCAAATATAAACAGAAATCTGTTGCATGAAGTGATATATACTTTCTTTCTTTTTCTTTTTTTTTTTTGCCTTATCCTTTCCCTGAAAATTGTTTACTCCGAAGCAGAATCTTAACACCTCCTTTGAAAGACATTTTTTGATGATATTATGAGTCCAAGAAAATAAATAATATTCATTTATTTATTATTGTGATGAGTTATGGATTAGGTTAAATTCTAAAACAACTATTACACACCATTAGCTTTTTCCTATATATTTCTATAATTACAGTGGTCCAACTGATGCTTCCATGAAAATAAAATAACAGTACCCATGTGCAATATGCAATATTAGTTAACACAAAGAACGCCGTAATATGGTCATTATGAATATCTTCAGATTTATACTACTCTCAGGATATCATATTATATAATATGAAATCAGGCAAAATCTTCAAAATAACTTTATCCATGTAATTTTACATGTACTTTTTAAAATTAAAATACTTGCCTCACCTTTAAAAAGAGGCAGCTATGCCACTGACCACATAGTCAATATTACAAATATACATGCAAGAAGAATGATAATTATGTAAAATAATGTTTTAGCAAAAAGAAGGAAAACTTTCATTTAACATCTCTTTATTAATTAACTTGAAGTCTTAGACATATAGAACTCAATAACTTAAAAACTGTCAATACAATAAACACACAAACTGATTGCCACATGCTTTGCCAATACACATGTATGAGATTTGGGCCATATTTGACTGGGTACGTACAACCAATGCCAATATAAGTGTATCTCGGAACTCTCTTGATTTATCATATCCCCCTATGAAAACATCATAGATCTGCTAATTAATAAAGGTATCATTGCCTAATGTTTTTCATATTGGCATAATTATAGGTCCTCGGTTAGCCATATTGGCTTACCAAGGACATATAACAATGCCAATATGAAAAACATTAAGCAATAATACTATAATATTGAAGATCAAATTATGAAAATTTTCAAATAATTATGTCGAAGTCCTTGCTGAAAAAAATTTCTCTATACTTGTGATACAGATATTTTGATTATGGAAATAAATACAAGAACTGAGAATATAAACTAATCATGTACATGTATGTCGCAGCTACAGTAACACTATTATAACAACAGGGAATGATACTGCAATACCCAATATAATTTAGCATCTACAGTGATGCAGATCTTCATCACCAGACTTTACATGTACACCACCAGTGCTTGACTTTATATCTTAGCACTAAAACATCGTTAACTGTATTTTAAAACCAGTAACCTAGATTATTGCACAGATAATTTGGGGATTTGCTGTTCATGTTATATATGTAGCCTTGTCAAATACTGACAAGAATATTAAAACTTTTAACCCAGAGAAAAGCGAAATTTTAATCACTTATAATATGTGAATTTTTGTCACAATTCATACTAACTTAAAATTAAATGTTTTTTATTAACAATCTTATAAGTGATCCTGACTAATTGATCAGAATAAAGTCATTCAACTTAAATTTTTCATCATTGATTATTGAATAGATACATGTATTTTCAAATATACATGTATTTAACAAATATATTTTCTCTACATTAAAAATCATGCAGGAGCAAACAATGACTGTACAGAAATTTTCTACTGCAGATATACAAATGTAAGATTTTGCTTTGTAGCCAAATATCTTGGTTTAACAGTAATATATTTTTGTAATCATTGGATCTGGAGATACAATCTAGTGTACACAAAACTAAAATCAATTCAGAATCCTTGGCTTTTATCACAGACATTTTCAAAATTAGACCTGGTAGAGTGTCGAATAATTAAGCCATCCAATAATCAGGGTTATTTATAACGGTAGGATATTGCCAGTATTTCAGTTTTTTCAAAACTAGAATTTTCATACAGATTACATGTATATAGGAGACTTTTTCTGTGTTGTGTTTCTTCAAAAAATGAAAAACTTTAGAGTAAGCTTATATTTTAACCTTTTTATTTCTTCAGGTCATACTGTCCTTTTTTAAATAATTTTTTTTATCCTAACATGTTTTTAGTGATGGGGGAAAGAATGAAATCAAATAGATTATCCGATAAAAGGAAGCAACCAATGATCCATTTATTATCAAATTATATAAATACACAAGTGCCATTCAGGAACAAAGTATGTAAAATTAACCTATGTATAAAGGGCACTTTTTTGTCCCTTGGTTGCCCTTTCTAAATATATTTGATTATAAAGCTGTTTTGGGTTTTTTCTAACATTCACATTAGGTATGACACTAATGCAGGACTTAACTTTTTAACTTTATTATGTTTTTTCTCACTTTAGTGTATTTGTTTAAAAAACATCATTTTTTACACATGTTACACAAAGTGTGTGACTGTGTGTCAACCTTTTTCTGAAAAATTAAAATAACAGTTATAATTTATCAATTAATCAGTTTTTGGGTTTTTTTTTTTTTTTGCTTGATGATGGCTTTTTTGTCCTTATATTGTACAAGCAACTGATTAATTTTCTATTATAAGTGATTATCAACAAAGGAGGATGACCACTTTCTCCTGTATTTGTTTCACTTATAACCATTGATTTTTACTCTTTTATATTTACCAAATTTTTATCGTAAACGATTGTACACAATGTACATGTATGCAATGCATTTTTATCATGTCATAGGAAATGAGATACATAAACTCATTTACAGCAAAAAATGTGTTTTGGTTCTGATTGTCCTTCATGTTGAAAAACTCTTTTAAAGACGTTAGTGTGGCAAACTTGTATTTAAACTGTCTCCCAATGCGATACACTTCTATGCAGAAAAATATTGAGAAAGTTATTTTTTAGTAATGATTAGAAATCTTTAGAGACCACATACCAGGCTATGCCTTAAGAGATTTTAAAGCTCTTAGGCGACTTTTTGAAAATGGCCCTAGAACTAGAAGTGAAATAAATGCAGGGAAAATGGCCCTACTTCTTTTGAAGTCTGTCTTTTTTTTTGATAAACAAAAGATAGCATTCTGTCAGACTACAATGCAAACTGTTGGATTAACAAGACCTATCAGGTTATAATATACAAGTACTCACATTAAATTTGATATAAACCAAACCTTGCTAATTAATATATAATTACGACAGGCATGCTAAGCTAAAATATTAAACACTGATGGGAACTATCATGAGCTCAGACCAATTTTAATCATTTCTATTTATAGAAATTTGAATAGACATCTATTCATTTGGTTCAATCAACGAATCATTGTTTGGATTTCAAATTTATGATACACTTCTCATTTGCACTATTCATTAATACTTATATCTTTATTGCTAGGTCAGATTTAGTTTGAGTATTTGGCATTTTTTTTGAAAATGCAAATTATGGCCATGCCCATGGTGAACTGGTGGACGCCTACTTTGCCATCTAGTGATCTACGTGTACTCTATAGAGCATTTCACTGACCAAAACATGGCTTTACAAACTGTAAAGTTTATCGTGGCTTTTATTATCAATATGTATAACTAGTAAGCATACCTATGAAGCAAACTTTGGATTATCTGATAATCAGTTTGGACAAAACAAAACAATCTATCCAAGGGACATTATCCAGAGTTCTCGGAAATGAAACACTTTCTGTGTTGGCTAAGAACCAAAAATACCATAGCTACAACGACCCATGTGATATTGTAACTGTAGTAAAATCGGACTTTTTTACTAGTAAAGTAAGTCCGTGTTTTGAATTTTACTAGAAAATTTAGTCCAAGGATTGATTTTCCTCTGAAAACGAGTCCATAGTTAGTAATATATGTCCGGCATTACTTTTCCTAGGAAAATTGGTTCCAGGTGGGACTTGGAACATAACAATAGTTGTTTTATTTGTAGGGAACTTGTACGAAAACAGTTCACAATTATCCAAATTTAAACTAGTGAGTACATATCAATTGTCTGATAGAGAGAGAGGGGGGTAGTTATTCACAAGAATATCATTTAAAAAAATTAAAACAGTAAAATCTTCAATGCGGAAAGAAAAGAAAATAAACCCAGGAATTTCTATTGAAATTAAACAATATTCAAAATCAATTATTGATATAGAAAGATAAAGTTTCATGGTTATAACAGTCCAACACCAATTTTGATAGAAAAATAATTCTGTTGTAGAATTTCATATCTTGCACAATTTTCTGTATTATATAAGATTGATATAACAATATTCGGAGAAAAGTTTTTATTTTTATTTCATAAATCATAATATTCATACCTTACTATAATCCAGAGAATGTATAACATTAAACTTTGTCCAATAGTAAAATATGTCCCCAGACTTTGTTTCCATTTTTTTTAAATATTGATAAAGATTACAGTGATATCTTGCACAATTCTATGTATTACATAAGATTGATATAAGAATATTAGAAGAAATCTTTTATTTTTATATCATGAATCATAATATTCATATTTATTATAGCCAAAAACATATCTTTCAATGCATGCTCTGAATAATAATTTATTATGAATTTCATATTTGTGGAAAAAAAATGAAAACTGATCATAGAACAATGGTAATCTAAACAAATGAATAAAAACATTTCATTGTTATACAGCTAAATAATACTTTAATAACAAATTATTTTCCTAGTTAACAGTGACATATACATATTTACATATACCTAGGAAAATTAAGGACGTGGTCATATTAACTAGTAAAAAAATGTCTGGGGACTTTTGTTACTGGCTTTGGGATAGTATTACTAGTAAAATGAGTAACCATGGACTAATTTTACTAGGAATTTATGTCCAGTCAGACATATTTTACCAGAACTCATTTATCTTTTTTTTTCTTACCAAGTCGAATCATAATTTTTTTTTGAGCAATGCCCAGAAAGTAAAACGTGTATTTATTCCTATGAAATGACTAGCAGTAAAACCAGAGGTTCCTAGGAGCCTGTATCGCTCACCTAGTTTACAAATAGCACAAAAAATCTCATTTAAAGACTAGCCTGTCTATTTTGCACTTTGAAGATGAAACGATAAATCTTTGTAGAAAACCTCTAACACATCATTGAATTTATTATGGATTTGTTCCATTTGGAAACAAAAATTGCCAATTGGCAATGTTTTAGCCATATCAAGAAGATTTGAGGACACTTTGTGGAGGACTTCACAACAATCATTTGTACCAAGTTACAAATCATTTGCACTTAAGTTCAGGACAGAAGATTTTTAAAGTTTCAGTTAATCAGTAACAAGAATTGCCCATGGCAGCCATGATTTTTGCCGGATCAAAGAGGATCTTGTTAGAAGATCTAAAAAAATCACTTGTATCATGTTACAAATCATTGTAGTTTCAGAGGAGATGATTTTTCAAATTACAGCCAATAAGAAACAAGAACTGCCCATGGCGACCATGTTTTTCGACCAATCAATACGAAATGAGGAATCTTTGTACAGGACCTCAAAAACATCATTTGTATTAACTTACAAATCATTTGTGCTTGTAGTTTCAGAGGAGATGATTATTTAAGTTTCAGCCAATCAGGAACAAGATTTGCCCATTGCGGCCATGTTTTTCGTCCAATCAAAATGAAATGAGGAATTTTCATAGAGGACCTTTCGAATATCATTCCTGCAAAGTTTGGTTCCAATTGGCCGAGTATTTTCAGAGGAGATGATCAAAATCTGAAATGTTAACGACGACGACGACGGACGGACGACGACGACGGACGGGCGACGGACGCAAAGTGATGACAATAGCTCACATGGCTTTGCCAGGTGAGCTAAAAAACTGGTATATACTATGAATTTGTCTTTATAATAAAACATTTGCATATACTTTTCATACTCATACATTGACAAATTTGAAAAAATCTTACCCATTCATGCATTTAAAATGAAAAAATATCGACCCATTGATGTATTTCCCAACCGAGTTTTATTGTTTTTTTTTTTGAAATTATTACCAATTCATATATTTTAATGTAATTTTCCCATCCCAATTATCTTATATATTTGACAGCTCAAAAACCGACTTTGTATTTTATTATAATAATCATAATTCCACACAATACTAAGTAGACACCGATTGGGTACATGTATATGTACATGCATGCATATTTAAACTAGAGGTTCAGAGGGCTGAGCCTGTATCGCTCACTTGGCATGAAAGCCGTTTTTATTGATGTGCCTCAAAGAGAGAAGTCATTTCTCCCTATCATTATGAAGTGTGGTAAGCCTTGCAGGAACCAATTTATTTTTCATCAAGGTCCTACTTAAAGGTCAGCATATTCTAAAATTTGGCGGTTCTCCAGAAGATTTTTGCATGTATTTCCCATAGGGTCTTATGTTAACCTAAGTCCTCTGCTGGTGACACCAAAGTAACAATACTTGGTCAGCACATTATGAGGAACATTCAGGTCATGTTTGGTTTCAATCGATACCGCAGTTCTGTACACTTTTGTTATATGCCATAGACATTTTCTTTTGTAAAGAACCTCCCATAGATGCTTCCTGTAAAGTTTCGTTCCATTTGGCCAAGTGATTTCAGAGGAGAATATTTTTCATATCAGCCAATCAGAAACAAGAACTGACAATGGCGGCCATATTTGTAGTCCGATCGGAACGAAATGATGAAACTTTATTAGGCCCCCCCCATATATGCTTCCTGTCAAGTTTTGTTTCATTTGGCCAAGCAGTTTCTGAGGAGAAGATTTCTGAAAGATCAGCCAATCAGAAACGACAATTGCCCATGGCGGCTATGTTTGTTGTCCGTTCGGGACGAAATGAGCAAACTTTATAAAGGACCATAAATAGATGCTTCCTGCCAAGTTTTATTTTATTTGGCCAAGTGATGACAAAAGCTCACATGGTCTTTAGCCAGGTGAGCTAAAAAGGAACAATGCTTTGATTGTAATGATTGTTACTCTTCATCTTGATGGTTAACCACTGAAAGGTCAAGTATGACTGAAAAAATCTTTTATTATGTTCAAAATATAAAATCAAGTCATGTTTGTATTAAATAATGGCTTTTCTTGTAATGCTTGTGATTTTTTAAATCATCTCTCGGATTAAATTTTTTTTTTTTAATATATCTAACCAGAGTTTTTTTCCATAGTTTTGTAAAACATTATTTTTTTTTGGCCCTTGCTGCAACAGATTGTTTTCCCTTCCCTTTGGAATCAGAATATTTTTTTTTTTCAAAAAACCATACCCCCCCCCCTTTGAAGTTAAATGGTTGTTCCCTTACATCATCAACATGCTTTGTTTTCTTTGTACAAATATTTCGTTCTTTTAATCCATACCATTTTTCAAGACGAAAATTTAACAGGGTATTTCTGTTCAATACAAACATGGCAAATAAAATAAACAAACAAAATATGGATCTAAGGGAACAACCATTTGATTTTTATAGGGGGGGGGGTTGCATGGAAGGAATTTGATAAAAAAGACAGGACCAAAAATCCTCAGAAAAAAGGGCAGGATGAAAAATGTAGTGCCAAAAAAAGGATACATAAGAAAAAAAGGCAGGACAACACCAGGTAGTAAAAAAAGGCAGTCTCGAAAATTTGCTGAAAAAAAGGCAGGACTTAAGATAACTTCCATGCCCCCCCCCCCCCATAAAAATCAAATGGTTGCTCCCTAACTGAAAGTTTTAATACTAACGAATTTTGCTAAAGATGCCGCGTGAACCCGTCGAGAAATCACATTATCTAACCCCCCCTCCAAAAAATTAGCGGACTGCTTTAGTGTTTCCATGCATATGTAAATTATATATATCATGTATATGATGACTAGTGAAAAAATTGAACGCTAAATTAGTTGCCAATGTACATCCTTAAAGGTAGTTGCCAACTGTACATCTATATTTCAAATGCCGTCACAGTATTACTGAAATTTTATGAGTATCTTTCCCTACGTTTGTAATTGTTCCTTTTTAGGACGGTAATGTTTCTCTTTTTTGTCCCATTTTTAAAATTTATATTTCAAAGCAATGTTGTAATACATGCGGTAATTATCACCTAGGCACCCGGGGAATGGATTTAATAATATGTTACAATTTTTTCCTCTGTCTCCTCCTTTTTCTCAGCTACTGCCCGACTTAATTCTTTTATGTCCTGCCAACAAATCAAATCAAATCAAATATGTTTATTTGTCAATCAAAGACGCCCATTACAAGCAGAATATTCGTGAATAATTATAATATTTACAATTGGTTAAGATGATTGTTATTAATTCAAAATTAGGTGTATTCAATAGTTGGAGACAGATAGATTTTAAGGTCTTGATTCACGATAGGATATGTAAACTGTGCAAAACCGACATTGAAGATGAATGTCATTTACTGTTAATATGTAAAAAACTAGATAACAAACGGAACGATTGATTGTAAAAATCTTTAACTTTAGATGATGCAATATATGATTACCAACAATGAAACCGCTTGCTAGAACTGCAAAGATTAGATAGGACGGTACTTAATTTAGATAGCAGGGTCATAATGTGTTCGTTTCAACTCTAAAACTAGCTAAGGCTCTCATAGCTGCAGGTCGGATACTGTCGCTCACATTTTTTTCAAACTAAAAAGAAGGGCCTCGGTGGCCGAGTTAACTCGGTAGTTCGTCATGACTACTACTGATCACTAACCTGTCAACACTGAGGTTTTGAGTTCGAATCTAACCTGTGGCGGGGTGTGTTCGACTGCGATCCAAATTGAAAAGAATTGCCAATTTTCCCACCAAAGGTCGGTGGTTCTCTCCGGGTACTCCGCTTCCTCCACTAATAAAAACTGGCCTCCGCGAAATAGCCAAATGTGCTGAAAACGGTGTAAAACCCCAACCAAACAAACTAAACAAACAAACTAAAAAGGCTGAAACAACACTCCCACAAAAAGGTTTAATGCTATCTCGTCATAGAGTTTAACAGAAATCGGTTGTATTCGTGAGAGGCCAGTATAATTACGAGTTTGTTATGCTGTTTGATTAAATCATATCTTCTTAATTCAATTCAATTCACATTAAAATTTCATTTGAAGTGCAAGATAAAATGTTTTAAAACGATAACTTGATGACTAAATAAAAAACAATAATGATTAAAATAAAAATCAATTAAGTAAGAAAATGCTGCTCATACAATGAATAATAGTGTTTCCAAACAACAATGAGTTATTTTTCCAAACCCTTGTAACAGTAGTACAAGATTTTTCTTGAAATATTACTGCCACCACCAAGACTCAAACCCGCCACCACCAAGACTCGAACCCGTTACCTTTTGTACATCAACTATAACTATAGATTTATACAAACTGAAGACCTAGTTAGATAAACAACGAAAAGCAAATGAAGTAAAAGAATAGGTCAAAAAGTTACCCTAATTATAGTGCAGACACACAAAAACATTTGTCAAACTTTGATCAGAAATCTAGGCCTCAAAGTAAGTTTGTGACAAACATTTCCACATGTTCCATGTGCGCTTTAACAGAGAAAACTTGCAACGAAATTTAAAGGTAAGTATATTGCATAATTCATGTCAATTTTTACTAGACGTGTTTCTTTCTTATGTGTCTTATATGTAATCTAAGGAGAGCATATAGCTCTATTTTGATATAGTTTAGCACCCTTAATTTTTGCTATTTTTGACATTAAGTTCTGCTTTTCAACATTTTCCTTATTGGTTTTTGATTTTTCAAAATTACTGAGCACATTTTATGCATATCCTTAAAGTTATACATGTATCATTTTATATACTACAAATAGTGGGAAAGGATTAATGTTAGTTTGTTTCTCAATTTGTTTACAAATGTACGATATGCCCACAATGGATAGTTTCTCTGCATATTTGTTTGTAAATCTGTTTTTATATGTATTGAAAACAATTCTGATTTTGGTGTTGAACCAATAAACTGAGTTGACAATGTTTGATATGAGTCTGATCTATAGTTCAATAAATTAGTTTTGTCATGCCTTAAAAGTCTGCAATTTTTTTTTGTGGCAGAGGTATCAGTTGTCAATATAATATTAAACATATACGATAGGTTGGGCAATTAAGACCCCTCTGTCTTGTTTGAAAATACTTTATTACTAGTAGTATGTGTATTATATGTTATATTTGCCATTTTATTAATTCAAAACCTCAAAAGGTACCTAGATATAGACACATTATTGAAGTTTCTAACTTACATCGGGGCAAATATAGTATGTGGTGCAGAGATGGGAATCTGAACAGTTTCTATAAGAATACTGGAATTTAGGATTATTAGGACATGATTACGTCGACCATTCCTAAAAAGTATCCAGGATATTAGTTCTTTTGCATAAGAAAAATATATTAAGGAGTTAGAATTTTAACGGCATAGTGGATAGGCTATTTCGTTATTGGGAAAACCGAGATAACAACTCAAAGGAGGGAAGAAGAAATGTAAAAGTTCAAAGTCCCCAGTTTCAAACCAGATCATTTTTTGTACATGGATATATATCTACATATCGTTATAAAATATCAGTAAGAACAACATTTATTGTTTTATTTTGCCTTTGTTTCAATAAAGAAAGATACTTTTTTTGTCCTCGTTGGCCAGAAGACACAGACAATCTAGTAAAATTAATGCATCCTCCAAAAGTTTGTTATCTTTTATAAGCTGGCTAAGTAATAAACGTAGAATAATGGGATCATTCAATCCAAGTTCTTCTGCAAGTTTTCTCTCAGGGGGGCCACTTAGAAGTCCATACTTATTCACCAGATCTTGAGACAACAACGAATGCTTTTCGAAATTGTAGCCAAATTTGGATAATGTTTTCAAAATATAATCAAATCTATATCTCATTTCCAGTTCTTTTCTCGGGTTGAACTGACCACTTTTGTCAGTCGCCTCTCTGCGTATTAGTTTGCCCATGTTACCGAGACTGAAACCATAGAAACGGCGACGTCTATTCTGTGAATTATCTGGACCTTGTTTCAATGTAAAAACATACTCAAGAATTCTTCTGTCCAGTTGAAATGCTATTTCTCCAATAATCCGCTTATTAGGCTGAATCTTTGATAATTTCTGCCTGTGTTGGTCTGTATATATTGCATTAATACCTATAACTGGATCCACTGGTCGATTAAGAATTGAAAATTCTGAAAATTTCAAGCATAATTTCTATTAAACATGTGATTATTTCAAAGCAATTAATACGAGATGACATTGCCAAAAAACTAGTGTCATAGAATAGAATAAATGTATTCACCAATGGGCATGAATTACAACATCTTCGCTAGCCAGGGGTTACGATTCGCTTCTCTCTCCTCAGAAGGGGGGGGGGGGGGGGGGGGATAGTTACACTTGGCTAGCGAAGATGTTTTATTTGAGCCGTTATCTTTAAGCAAGCCCGTCTTCTTTTTTCAAATTCTTTCCTTGTCACATCCCGAACATAATAATCAAATTTTTGTTCCAGGATAAATCTGATGAAAAGCTTTATACAGTGTGACCAACCGAAAATTATTGAACCCTTCTTACCCGATTTTGAACTTTCAGGCTTGTTTTCTTTTTGGTAAGATTTCCTTTCTATGATAGTATTTTCTGCAAATGAATATTGATGATTATTGATATCAAGCAGACCAAAGGTTTGTGTGCTTTTTTCAAATTCTACCAATTATATGTTTATTAACCATGATATGGTTAATCAGTGTCATTCAGAGGAAGTGATTTTTACTGCACTTGTGCTAATTTCATAATCAACTTTCTGCCAAAGCTTAATCTGGTAGCTTGATTTTGATGTATAGAAAATGATCAACAATACATGTATGTGATATGACATGTATTTTAAAATATTGATATTAAATACCTCTTTGAACAAACTGATCGACTCTTTGGCCTTTCTTTGGGGTTGATGTCATTACTGGGACCCCTATACGCCCTGTTCCATCGCTCTGCACTGAAACATCTGTTTCCATATGACTCCCGTAACCTTCACTTCCCGACTTTTTATTCATAAAACTTGTGTTGTCTGCCTTATTTATTTCTTTAATCACCTCTGGTGGTCGATATACAAGACTGTCCCAGTTTTCAATTTCTGCTCGTGGATTTGGCGACCAAGCGCTTTGATGTGTGCGAGGAGTAACATAGGATTGTCCAGTTTTCTCTTGACCAGTAGACATCGATGAACTACTGTCTACATCTGCTTTCATTACTGGTGTTCGAAAAGAAACTGACTCATTTTGTCTATTTTGAGGAGTAATTCGTCCGAAGGTAACCGGCGATTTTGGTTTCAGTTGTCCTTGACCAAAGTTTGGTGATAAAAATTTTCTTGATTGCTGGTTTTGATAAGCTTGGTCTGGTGTTGCTGGCGAAATGGGTCTAAATGTACTTGAATCTGGAGTCACGAATATATCTGGTGCACCCTGCGAGATTCGTCCAGATGGTATTGGTGATTTTAGCGGTTTGGGAGAATATACAAATCTTTTACCATAATCTACTTGCTCTTTTTTCAGAATAGGAGTAGTTGGTCGTATGTGAGTATCAGGCCTGCCACAATTACAAAAATCTTCTGCAATCTTGACGTTTCCGAATCCGCCTTTAGAAAATATGTCTGAAAGTAAATATAAAATTTTAAACATATATATACACAGTCATTCAAATGCTAGGGTATAAGCGTTTTCTGTTTTCTAAATTAGCATTTTATTTGTCATATGAAAGTTTCCGTTTTTAACGTATAAATAAGAATTGTGCTCTCACTGCCAGTCCGACTGAAATTTGTTTAACGACATTGGAATCACATATGTCTTATCAGCAGTGCCAAAGGACGAAAATGTGGTAAACCGAAACATTAAGCCGAAATATCGTTGACTGCGGGTGATTCAGACCAAAAATAACCGAACAGTCAAAGCTAAAACCCATATGACTGAGAGTATTTCTTAGTTTCCCAAAGAGTAACAATCTTATAACAGTATACGCCATTAACGAAATGTATATTCCTGAGTTTCCAAAAGAGTAACAATCTCATAACTGTATAAATTTAGCCATTAACGAAATGTATATTCCTCAGTTTCCAAAAGGACAGTATAAATTTCACGCCATTAACGAAATGTGAGGCAAATGAGCAGTTGATACATTAAAAACAAACAAATAAATAAAGGTTCCGTACCTTCAAATTTCCGAAAAAGGTGTTCATCTGTCCAAGTCAAGACTGACGTTAGAATGCTTGCGGTTTTCAAAGATGAATTGTTCTTCGCAGAAATTAAGTATTTCTTAAGAAAAGCATTTTCCTCCTGCAGACGTTCGTTTTCGTCTAAAATACTGATTATATAACTTGCCCGAGCATCATTTCCACCATTGTCATTTATATTACTTGCTTCATGTTGAACTAAAATATTCCGATTATCCGACATGCTGATTTATAGACATCGTAAACGAAGATGACAACGTCGAAAACGTCGTCTTGGTGACAATTGTGAATGTAACAATAAAGATTAATTATCATTTCGATGACAAATTCTAAAATTTGAAACTACCAATTTTACTTTTCGCAGATTATTTCACGCTACTGAAATAGTCTATTTCAGTTAATTATTTAAAAGTGATAAAGATTGACATGTCTTCGTGTTGAAGACAATTTTTATCACTGTAAAGGTGCCATGGTACGATTTTCATTATGTACACTTGATTCATTTGAAAGATTTTGGATATATATATATCTTGATCTTTAAAAAAGCTATGAAACCAACTGTGTCATTTAGCACCATCTGTATCATATTTGTTTGATTTTATCATAAGTAGTACGAAATTTCCACAAACTTTAATAAATGTTCGTCTTTTTACCATTTCAAAAGGAACATTTATTAGAAAGCAATTATCTCACTTGTTATATAGGAATGTCTTCTTTATCTCAAATAATTCAAAAAGCATATCGTCTGAATAAAATTATTATTGTGTCGCCTGCGGAACACATGGTCGACACATAGGGATCACTATCTGTCGTCTTGCGCCTTGCGTCGTCTTGCGTGTTGCGTCTTGCGTCGTCACACTTTTCTTCTATCCTCAACTACTCGTAAACCGCTCAAAGGAATTTGATGAAACTTTCTCTGTGCATTAACCTTAATGCACAGGTGTGCATATATATTTCATTTTTAGAAAATTTTAATTTTATTTTGTAAAAATTGACATTTTTGCAAAAAAAAGGGGGGGTTCAAAACTTCTATCCTCAACTACTCCATAACCGCTCAAAGCTATTTGATGAAACTTTCTCTGTGCATTAACCTTAATGCAAAGGTGTGCATATATATTTCATTTTTAGAAAATTTAAAAAAAATTTTGGTAAAAATTTACATTTTTAAAAGAAAGGGGGGCGGTTCAAAACTTCTATCCTCAACTACTCCATAACCGCTCAAAGCCATCTGATGAAACTTTCTCTGTGCATTAACCTTAATGCAAAGGTGTGCATATATTTTTCATTTTTAGAAAATTTTAATATCTTTTGTAAAAATTGACGTCCGCAGGCGACACATGTCTTCCTTGGAAGACTCACATATTTTTTGGATAAATTACAACCTGGATTTAGATCGACGCCTTCTTACAAAATTTTATAAAACTAATGAGTGTATAATAAGAAAATGGGGAAGTGAATGGGATGATATTTTCAGATTTAAAGAAGACGTTTGACTTAACCTTTTTATGTTGCTACAAAAATAGAACACATGTATTATAATGTGTCACATTAAATTTTAGAATAATTTAAATAATATTTATTCTCTAAAACACTGAGAATAAAAGTTAACATTTAACTTCACTAAAGTGTGCTTCCCGAATTAAGTATCTATTCTTGACCCTCTGTCGTTATATATATACTAATGATATATGAGTCTATTCATTAAAAGTCACTAGATCTTCAATATTACTAGGAAAATACCCGCATCTGAAAAAGATGGAATTCATTTTCAGATTTCCCTTCTTTCACCATTTTCGTAAGGTGAGATTATTCTGTCTTATACAGCGATTTTAGAAAATTATGTTATCATGTTTTATATATTTATCGATTTGAGAGACCAGAAGATCGGCATCGCTGTCCAGCCCTTGAATAACTGAGCACGATTTATAGTATATCGCACAGGCACCTGAAAAATAGATTAAGTATGTTGCATCCCCCTTTTTCTCTGTAACACCCCACGACTTTCATTGTCCACCCCCCCCCCCCCCCCAACATTTATAGCATAGATCAAATGTCGAAATTCCGTCGACTGGCACAGTATATGGGGAATGAATTTAGAGCGTAGCAACCACCATTTTCTCGTACAACACTCCACAATTAACCTTCATTGTGATAATTGTTTTATTGTTTCAGTTATGCCTTTGATAATATTGTGATATTGGGTTTATTTCTTTCATTAACTGATGAAAAGTAAACAAAAATTTACAATGAAGGTTGTGGGGTGTTGCAGAGAGAAAACAGGGGTGCAACACACATCTGCTTATGGTATATCGTCTAATGATACATGGAAATAAGTGTCTTCTTCTTCTTCTTCTACCATATACTCCCCACATTCAACTTTCTGAATAGACTGGCAAAATTGGTTTTGAATGTTAAAAACAGGATAAAAACAATGTTCTTAATCTAATCTGATTTTTTGGTCACTTGAGATTTGAATGCCTAAGGTGACTTTGCTGTGGCGATATCTGGGGGAAGCTTGTTCCAGTCTTTGACGGCGTTGATAAAGAAGGACCATTTCCTGTAGTCTTTGATGTATTAGGTGTTCGCAGTGGGAGTTTCTAAAATTGGGGCCCACAGGGGTCGAATTTCGAAAAAAACTGTCAATTTAAGCTTTTGACCTAAACTACTCTTTCATTTTACATTTTATGCATTTTATTTCTGTACAGTATTGTCATGCACCATATGCAGATGCGCAATAAGGTTTTAGAATTTTGATTTTCTAAAATTGGGGCCCACAGGAGTCGAATTTCGAAAAACTGTCAATTTAAGCTTGTTACCTAATCTCCTCTTTAATTTTACAATTTATGCATATTATTTCTATACGGTATTGTCATGCACTATATGCAGATTCGCAATAAGGTTTTAGAAATTAGATTTTCTAAACAAGTATCCCACAGGGGTCGAATTTTGAAAAATTCTCAATTTTAACTTGTGACAAACTTGTCTTTTGTTTTTCAATTTATGCATTTTATTTCTATAGAGTATTGTCAAACACCATATGCAGGTGTGCAATAAGGTTTTAGAATTTTAATTTTCTAAAATTGGAGTCCACATGGGTCGAAATTTGAAATTTTAAATTTAAGCTTGTGACCTTAACTTCTCCTTCGGTTTGCTCATACATGTATATAGTATTGTCCTTCACTATATTTAGTTGCACAATAAGGATTTAGAATATCGATTTGATTCGGGGGCTCACGCAGGCCAAATTTCAAAAATTGGCGGTTTAAGCTTGTGAACTAAGGTTTTTTCATTTTTCATTAGGTTTATTGATTTAATTTCTTTATAGAATGGCTGCATACTATTTTTAGATGGGAATAAGGTATTATATTTTTGACTATAGGTAAGTGGCCCAACTACTTACAGGGGGTGCGGGGATCACTGTCGATTTCAATAGTTCAGATTTATATGTTTTTGTATTCAATTCTTTAAGGTGGTCAAGATTCTTATTTGAACTGTATATTTCATACAAATTGTGATACCAAGAAAGACACCAATTGCAAATACATCATATTTATGAAAACTATACATGTCTGCCGTTGTCTTGAGTAAAATATACCCTTTTGATTTAATTTTTCTTTCACAGTTGTCCCTGCGTCTAGAGGGCTTGTTCTATATAGTTCTGGTGGATTCAGATAGGTGCTATACTTTAATGGGTTTATGTGCAAGCGTGGTACAAAAATAATAATGTTAATGATTCTTGTACTATTAAATTATTAAGATGGGATGTATAAGATGTACTGTTCATCTTAAAACATTGGACGAACATATAATATTTGATATTCTGGGGGACAGAATTTTGTCAGAATTAATTTTTTCAACTTTGGTTTATTTTCAATTTATTTATTTACAGACTTAATTTCAATCTATCTTTAGAAAGATATTTCCGATTCTTGTATGGTAATGTCTTTTATAATGCTTTATGCCAAATGATCGTCTTTTAACACATTTCTCTATCTCTCCCATTGTCTCTCCATCTCCCATATATAGCAAAAAGTCTTCTGCCGATATATTTTGGACACGGGATTTTTTATGTGGAGGAAAAGGGGGGTGCAATAACGAAATCCATGTCCCAGATAACTTTTGATTTCAATACGAATATATCATAAAACGAACAATCTATTCACGACGGAAATTATCTGTATACATCATCAAAACTTCTAATATAACTTTTAATTTTAAAATAATTGAAGAATAATCGCTTAATTTATGTTTACAATAGTGCAGTTTAAATCATAATTGCATTCCTTAATATTTTTATCATTTGAATTAAGACTTATTTATAAAGGTGTACATGATTGAATAAATCATTACTTATGCTGACAGTAAAACCAATAAAGAAATAAAAAATATAAAGTAAAATAAAATAATTTAAAAATATTTTTAAATGAAATAAAAAAAAAAAAAAACAAAAGGATTTTTCAAACCTGGCATATGTGATAGATTTTAGCAGTTACTCCTTCGAATGAGTCCTTATTTGATTCTTGTTAAAATTTAAAATGTGGATATCTACTTTTATAGAATTAACAAATTCATTTTATATTTTTGAAATTAATAAGATTATTAATACATGTTACATATATAAATTAACAATTCAAAGAGAGCCATTCTTTACAGAATTATAAGAGACTATGTAACTTAAAACACGAAAAATCATCTGATATAAAACATACATTGTATTTGTAATTATATACATTATTTACAGTATAAAACATGCCTTCGTCTATTTAAAATAAGATAACAGGCTTTGGCACAGCTTCGTATAATATTGGCATCTGTGAATAAAAACACTAATTTCTGCATATCGGTAAACGACATAAAATTTTGATTAATACGTATTGCTTCATTAAATAAATCTTGTCTAAAATCGTTATATAAGGTACATGATAAAATTACATGAGCTTCATCTTCTAAAACGTTACAATTATCACAGACTCCATCAAGTAAAAGTAAGTTTTCAAATCTCCAATTTGGCAAATGCACTTCTATGTAAAAATGACATTGGAATTTTACAATAAGTTTCAGTTTCATAACTTTTCTTAAATAAATTATAAGTACGGAGTTTATTACGACCTTTGCCTGATAAAGATCTTTCTGACTGTAAATTTAAATGCCACTCATCAACATATTTACGAAACATTTTAGACATAATAGTTTTAACAACAGAAGAAGAATCAATATATTCCTTAATATTACTCAAATGTTCTACATTGTACCCAGAAAATGTTTTCCTTACACAAAAATTCCAATTCTTTATACATTTATGATTTCTACTCATAACATCTGCCCATATAAAAACCCTTCTATTTAACCGATTAGAACTCATATTACTCAAACGACACCAAAGACGAATAATGCATTTCCATTGTTTTTGAAAAATAGGTGTCCACCCTATATCACCTGCAATTGCAGCGTTTGGAGTATATTTACCAACTCCAAGAAAAAATCTGCAGGCTTTGTTTTGTATAGCATTAATAAAAGGAAAATTTCTACAACCCCAAATACCAGCACCATATTCAATAATTGGGAGTACCAAACTTTCATAAAGTTTAAAAAATACATCATAGGTAACACCACCTAAAATTTTACATTTAGCTATAACTAGTCCAAGTGCTCTGTTTGCAGAAGCCGCAACTATGGCAAGCCGTTTTACTATTTATTCTAACTTCAAGATATCTCATATAATATATAAGATATCTCATATAATATATAAGATATCTTATATACTTTATAAGATATCTCATATAGTTTATAAGATATCTCATATAATATACAAGATATCTCATATAATATATAAGATATCTTATATACTTTATAAGATATCTCATATAGTTTATAAGATATCTCATATAATATACAAGATATCTCATATAATATATAAGATATCTTATATAATCCAGTTTTTATAAGATATCTTATATAATCCAGTTTTTATAAGATATCTTATAAACTTTAGAAGATATCTTATATACTTTATAAGATATCTTATAAACTTTAGAAGATATCTTATAAAGTATATAAGATATCTTATAAAGTTTATAAGATATCTTATAAATATTTTTTATATAAGATATCTTATATACTTTATAAGATATCTCATATAGTTTATAAGATATCTTATAAAGAAAATTATATGAGATATCTTATAAATTATATGAGATATCTTATAAACTATATAAGATATCTTATAAAGTATATAAGATATCTTATAAACTATATCAGATATCTTATAAACTATATGAGATATCTTATATATTATATGAGATATCTTGAAGTTAGAATAAATAGTAAAACGGCTTGCCATACGCAACAGCTTTAGCAGTTACATTATAATCTAAAAATTTACTTAAAACAAGACCTAGGTAAGTATAGGTAGTAGAATATTCAATGACATTATTTCCACGTTTAAATACAAAACGTGACTTATCAACAGAAGGTGTTCTAAAATGCATGATATTACTCTTCTTGGCATTAATATTCATACAATTTTCACTGCACCATTTATCTAATGCATTTAACAATGTTTGTAGGTCATTTTCATCAGTGCAAATCAGAAATCCGTTAGGTGGATTGCACAGCTGGAGTGCTGATAAGGATTTTCAGATAATGTGGCCGATATTCTTGGGTATGTCTTATAAAGTTTATAAGATATCTTATAAAAACTAGATTATATAAGATATCTTATATATTATATGAGATATCTTATAAAGTTTATAAGATATCTTATAAATATTTTTTATATAAGATATCTTATATATTATATGAGATATCTTATATAATTTATAAGATATCTTATATAATTTATAAGATATCTTATATAATTTTCTTTGTAAGATATCTTATAAAGTATATAAGATATCCTATAAAGTATATAAGATATCTTATAAACTATATGAGATATCTTATAAAGTTTATTAGATATCTTATAAAGTTTATTAGATATCTTGAACTTAGAATAAATAGTAAAACGGCTTGCCATATCCTCCTTTATATATAAATGTCTTAAAATTAGAAACAATGTAATTTGATTTGATTTCTGGAATTATTGTGTCCCTGGTATTGTGTTACATCATATTGTAATAATGGGCCTTTGCCATTTATTGTAAATGAGTTTGTGCCAATAAATTATTTGTTTGTATATATTTTTTTTATTAAACAAGAAATTAAAAGATATCAAATTTGGTGCGTAGGATTATCGTTTCTGTACTGAATTTCCTATGGTTTGCTTTATATAATTCAAATGTCCTAAAAACAAATATGAAACCCCTTATGAACAGAAGGACCGTAAAACAGATATGAATAACCTTTTGTATATATATGCAACCTGATTTTGTAGATGTAAATTCCACAAAGCATGTCAATAAAAGATCATAATTCGGGTCACATGCAAAAATGTTGTAAATTTCCCAGACCGCGTCCCGTTCACCCCTGACTTTGGAGGTTGGTCTAGCCCGGGTAAAATTCAAGTGACGAATAGAACACACCTACCACCCTAAGATATTCTGATTTTATAAGAGTCATTATCGAGATAAATTCTAGATAGCATAGTGATGCCATAAGAATAAGTTAATTAAATTTTCTTCATATTAAGCAGATTTAGCCCTGGTAATTATTAGATCTGATTATTTTCCATTTTGAAATTACTCAGTAGTTGCTTGATATAAATTTTAGATTTTAGATAGAAATTTCTCTTATAGAGTCCCCATTGAGATAAAGCTGTAAATTATAGCTAAGTAATGGACAATATATGATAAGATCTGTGCTTAAGTTGAATTTGAGAAGAGTTAAGTTATCTGAAGATAGGACTTATTTTAGATTTTAATTATGAACTTTTAAGAATGAATAGATAGAGTACAGTATAGAAACGAAGATGGTCAGACCGAAAGTGATATTTACTATATCAGCTTGATACATGAACATTAAAATCGTATCCGGTTGTGATCTGATATTTAAAGAGACATATATGTATATATTGTATATATGTGTTGTGATCGGTGGTGGTGCTTGTGTATATAAAATTTGATAGCGTGTGGTGAACAGATATTATAAACATTGTAATTTCTGCGACCTTTAACCGTGCTACTAAGGTGGTGGGTTCGTGAACTTGATTCATATCGTTGGTGCTACTTGGTGGAGAATATATATATATTATTATTGACATTCATTAAACCGGTACTTATACAGTGCAAACCCCCTGCTTCTGCAGCTTTACCATACAGTACAGCCGTCTACAATCGTGGATGGTGATTCTCCAGACAGTGGAGGGATAGAAGATACAAGAAAGAAAGAAAGGTCATGCATATCGACAGAACGATTACCACGAAGGACAATAAACATTGGGTCGAGATTGCTATCGCCTCGGAGTACATTACCGACTGTGGAGGGACCATGTCTGAAAACAGATTTACTCTTTATTATTTCCCAGGTTCATATTTTTCCCAAAAGGTACTAGATATTAGCCAACAGATTGATCTATATTATTCTTTTAATGTATTTTCTTTCTTATTAGAATTATGATTACGTTTCGTTAGCAGGTTAGGGGTAAAAAAATATGTCGAACTACCATCTGCATGTGGAATGAATTTTTGGCATTTTGGAAGTCTAAATGCTGGAATTATAAGACCATTTTTTGTTGGCTAATAAAGTTTGTTGGAAAGACTTCCATATGGTACCCAGCTGTGTATATCTTAGACGGAATAAGCATACAGAGGTAATTATTCTGCGCATTTTCGGCACCATGATTTGCAAATAAAGTTTGTACTTATGGGGAACTCTTGCCACTTTGTTGCCAAGAAAACATAATTTGAAATTATTTTATTAAGGTTACATCCGAGTTCAGTTCTCCAATACTAAGGGACCTACAATCATATTACTTGGTGTGAGGATGCATCTTGGGGAGTAACACAGCCTCCCACCAAAATTAGGTCACTCTGACCTACTTATCACACTTCATAGACTTAGGTTAAGTTTTACGTCCGAGTTCAGTTCTCCAATACCAAGGAACCTACAGTCATATTACTTGGTGGGAGGATGCATCTCTGGGAGTAACACAGCCTCCCACCAAAATTAGGTCACTCTGACCTACTTATCACACTTCATAGACTTAGGTTAAGTTTTAAGTCCGAGTTCAGTTCTCTGATACCAAGGGACCTACAGTCATATTACTTGGTGGGAGGATGCAGTTCTGGGAGTAACACAGCCTCCCACTAAAATTAGGTGACTCTGACCTACTTATTGCGCTTCATAGACTTAGGTTAAGTTTTAAGTCCGATTTCAGTTCTCTGATACCTAGGGACTTACAGTCATATTACTTGGTGTGAGGAAGCATCTCGGGGAGTAACACAGCCTCCAACTAAAATTAGGTGACTGACCTACTTATTGCGCTTCATTGACTTAGGTTAAGTTTTACATCCGAGTTCAGTTCTCTGATACCAAGGACATGCAGTCATATTACTGGTGTCAAGGTGCATCTCAGGAAGCAACACAGCATCCCACCAAAATTAGGTCAATCTGACCTACTTATCCTGCTTCATTGACTTAGGTTAAGTTTTACATACGAGTTCAGTTCTCCTATACCAATCGACCTACAATCATATTACTTGTTGTCAGGGTGTGTCTCTGGGAGTAACACAGCCTCCCACTAAAATACGGTCACTCTGACCTACTTATCGTGCTTCATTTGACTTAGGTTAAGTATTACGTCCAAGTTCAGTTCTCTGAGAGTAACACAGCCTCCAACTAAAATTAGGTGACTGACCTACTTATTGCGCTTCATTGACTTAGGTTAAGTTTTACATCCGAGTTCAGTTCTCTGATACCAAGGACATACAGTCATATTACTTGGTGTCAGGGTTCATCTTGGGGAGTAACACACCCTCCTACCAAAATTAGACCACTCTGACCTACTTATCATGCTTCATTGACTTAGGTTAATTTTTACATCTGAGTTAAGTTCTCTGATACCAAACGATTTTGTTTGTTTAAGTTCTCAATAACCGTCAGAGATATGGATTTGAGATTTTCCATGATGAAATTCTAGATGTGCCTAATACTATTCATTTTTTGATGGGCATCACTGAGACGTATAATGATGAGTTCAAAGAGGCTAGGGGTTTACTATAGGACCCTATGGGGAAATTTTTTTCATCGAAAAACTCTACGAGAGTGACAAATAACCATCTCACATCATATATTTTATTATACACCATGGCAACACCTATTAAATGACATATACCTCGTTCCTCAAGGGTGGTCATCCCCACCCCCTAAAGTCGATAATTTGGAAAAATTTCATATGCAATTAAAATCCATAGCTTTAAATCATATATTTTATTATTCTCCGTAAGAAGACGCATTAAATGACATGTACCTCATTCTTTTAGTTGGGTGATCCTCACCCCATCAAATCAGTAATGTCCAATTATCTTATAAACCGTTAAAATCTCCACCCCTAAACCATATATTTTCTTATTCCCCATGGTAAGACGCACCAAATGTCACATACCTCGCTTTCCCAGGGCGTTATAACCACTCCCATCAAATCAATAATGTTCAATTATCTCATAAACCGTTAAAATGCCCACCCCAAACCATATATTTTCTTATTCCCCATTGTAAGACCACCAAATGACACAAACCTGGCTTCCCCAGGGGGTTATCACCACTCCCATCAAATCAATAATGTTTAATGATGTCATAAACCGTTAAAATCCCCACCCCTAAACCATATAGTTTCTTATTCCCCATGGTAAGACGCACCAAATGACACATACCTCGCATCCCCAGGAGGTTATCACCACACCCATCAAATCAATAATGTTCAATCGTCTCATAAATTTTCTTCAATCAAGCGCGACATCCTAATGAAGAAACAGCATAAACCAATTATCTTGAATTATATAGAATTAAAAATCTGTAAGAAACCTGACACCTAAACCGTATATTTTCTATTCCCCATGACAAGACGCATGAACTGATATATACCCATTTACCCAAGGATTCATCCCAACCATCTCGAATCATTAGTCTAAATATCTCTTAAAGCATTGAATCCCTCCCCCAAAATCATATATTGTCTGTTTCTCCATTATAAGACAAACAGATTGATAAAAACCTAACACCCCCACCAAAAGGGGGGGGGGGAGTCATCCTCGCCCCTCAAATCAAAATTTTTTAATTATTTCGAAATCCGTAGAAATGTTTATCCCTTTAATACGTTTTAATACACAATGTTCAAATCTCATAAACCATTTAACTCCATCCAATAACCACGTATATTTCTAATTGTCTTTAAGGAGATGCAATAAATGATTTTACACAATGCCTGCAGAATGGGGATATTCCCTTGTAAAAAATCAACAAAAGACATTGAGATCCTTGAATGTTTTTATTCTTTGTGAAAAGCTCAAATATCCTCAGAGTTCATGTCCCACTCCTTTAAACACTGGATGTATCATCAGTGTTTCTGAATAGCTTCGAAACTGCTGGCTGGGAAAATCATTATGCCCATGACAAGACCTAGTGAATGCACAATTGCTATTGTTCATGGGGATAATTTACTATTCCAGGAAGATAATAAATTGTTATATATATCATAAAAAATTTTCCAATAATCTTTTATGCTAAACTGTATTGGTCTTAAATTTTTTATCTGATCTTTATGGAGCTTGTTTATTATGTTCCTTGCTGGAAAAGAAAAAAAATCACTTCCGATCCGTTTTTGTCTATATCTGTTATCGTTTTTGGCCGGGTTGCACAGAGTGCAAATCCGGGTTATAGTATGATGAATGTCGGGCGGCGGCGGCAGTGGCGGTGGGCGGGCGGGGAAAATGGGTACCTATTTTGCGAAATCAACTCCTCCTACAGTTTTCCACCCACATCCTTGAAACTTCATAGAATGTTTCTATATATATTGAAGATGTGCACCTCACTTTATGGAATTATTTTCAGGAATTATTTCCCATTTTTCCAAACTTTGGAACTTAGTCGTTTTTTATTGACATCTTCAATAGAGGGTACCTATTTTGCGAAATCAACTCCTACTACAGTTTTCCACCCACATCCTTGAACTTCATAGAATGTTTCTATATATATTGAAGATGTGCACCTCACTTTATGGAATTATTTCAGGAATTATTTCCCATTTTTCCAAACTTTGGAATTTAGTTGTTTTTTATTGACATCTTCAATAGAGGGTACCTATTTTGCGAAATCAACTCCTCCTACAGTTTTTCACCCACATCCTTGAAACTTCATAGAATGTTTCTATATATATTGAAGATGTGCACCTCACTTTATGGAATTATTTCAGGAATTATTTTCCATTTTTCCAAACTTTGGAACTTAGTCGTTTTTTATTGACATCTTTAATAGAGGGTACCTATTTTGCGAAATCAACTCCTCCTACAGTTTTTCACCCACATCCTTGAAACTTCGTAGAATGTTTCTATATATATTGAAGATGTGCACCTCACTTTATGGAATTATTTCAGGAATTATTTTCCATTTTTCCAAACTTTGGAACTTAGTCGTTTTTTATTGACATCTTCAATAGAGGGTACCTATTTTGCGAAATCAACTCCTCCTACAGTCTTTCACCATATCCTTGAAACTTCATAGAATGTTTCTATATATATTGAAGATGTGCACCTCACTTTATGGAGTTATTTCAGGAATTATTTCCCATTTTTCCAAACTTTGGAACTTAATCATTTTTTATTGACATCTTCAATAGAGGGTACCTATTTTGCGAAATCAACTCCTACTACAGTTTTCCACCCACATCCTTGAACTTCATAGAATGTTTCTATATATATTGAAGATGTGCACCTCACTTTATGGAATTATTTCAGGAATTATTTCCCATTTTTCCAAACTTTGGAATTTAGTTGTTTTTTATTGACATCTTCAATAGAGGGTACCTATTTTGCGAAATCAACTCCTCCTACAGTTTTTCACCCACATCCTTGAAACTTCATAGAATGTTTCTATATATATTGAAGATGTGCACCTCACTTTATGGAATTATTTCAGGAATTATTTTCCATTTTTCCAAACTTTGGAACTTAGTCGTTTTTTATTGACATCTTTAATAGAGGGTACCTATTTTGCGAAATCAACTCCTCCTACAGTTTTTCACCCACATCCTTGAAACTTCGTAGAATGTTTCTATATATATTGAAGATGTGCACCTCACTTTATGGAATTATTTCAGGAATTATTTTCCATTTTTCCAAACTTTGGAACTTAGTCGTTTTTTATTGACATCTTCAATAGAGGGTACCTATTTTGCGAAATCAACTCCTCCTACAGTCTTTCACCATATCCTTGAAACTTCATAGAATGTTTCTATATATATTGAAGATGTGCACCTCACTTTATGGAGTTATTTCAGGAATTATTTCCCATTTTTCCAAACTTTGGAACTTAATCGTTTTTTATTGACATCTTCAATAGAGGGTACCTATTTTGCGAAATCAACTCCTCCTACAGTTTTTCACCCATATCCTTGAAACTTCATAGAATGTTTTTATATATATTGAAGATGTGCACCTCACTTTATGGAATTATTTCAGGAATTATTTTCCATTTTTCCAAACTTTGGAACTTAGTCGTTTTTTTTATTCAAATATTGCTTACTTCACCTATTTCTAATTAAATTGATGACTGCCTCTGTGATCGTACACCAACATACAATGTGTCTGATTTTGTCTATATAAATATTCATGACTGCCAATGTGCAATATGATCTTGTAATCACCTTTGTCACCACTACAGTAAACACCCAGTAAAGCAACCCGGCCATTTGTGTCTTTGACCCATTTTTGAGATATAAGGTGACACGCTAATTTTTGAAACTTTTTAATTCTTCATCAGATTTGATGATTTTTTTTAAAATGATTCCTCATGAAAAAAAACCTTAAAAAGTTACTGCAGATTTTTTTTGTAACTTTCGCCGTTTCCAAAATAAAACAGTCAAAGGAGCCATGATAAGTTCATTGATGCTTATCACATATCCTTACATTTTTATATGTATATTGAATTTTGCCTCGGCCTTACACAAATGAATGAAAATGAAAGAGAAAAATTCTGTTGTTATTGACCCCAGTGGGTAAAAGGTCGACAAGGTCACTTACTAAGAAAAGAAATTTTGTTTCAGGATGATATCTATCAAAAGATGACACTGATTTTGTTCTCTGATTTCGTGGGTGTGTTATAGCGTAATTTTTAAAACTGTGAACCCGTCCATCTCAAATTTAAATGTAAATACATGTATATTTTTGTAGGGTATTGCTCCTGGCCGGGGATCATGACTGTCCAGTTGGTTTTTTTTTCTTTTTTGTAAGTGTTCTTGTTTTAAAAAGAAATTAAAAGCTGTATTCCTTTATAGATAGATTTAATTTTATTGGGTGAATTTGTAACTCAGATATTTTTTATTATTAATGTGGTGTTTTATCTTTTAATTAGTTTATTTTCTGTCCTTACATATTATACATCTTATTGTAAATTTAATATAATATTGATACAGGGGGCCTCGGTGGCCGAGTGGTCTAGGTAGTTCGTCATGACAACTACTGATCACTAGCCTGTCAACGCTGGGGTTGTGAGTTCGAATCTCACCTGTGGTGGGGTGTGTTCGACTCCGATCTTAATTGACAAGGATTGCCAATTTTCCTACCGATGGTTGGTGGTTCTCTCCAGGTACTCCGGCTTCCTCCACCAATAAAAACTGGCCACCGCGAAATGGCCAAAATGTGCTGAAAACGGCGTTAAACCCCAACTAAACAAACAAATAATATTGATACAAGGAAGACATCAATGTATCACACATAATATGTAATAATAGATATTATTTCATTTGCTTGCTAATGATTTAAAAAAAATTTCTTGTTGTGTTGCTATCATTTCATATAAATATGATTCAAACTTGATGTTGGGAGGCAGGTAAGAAGTCTTTTTTATTATTTTTATTTAATGGAACCAAATTCATTTTAGTGCACCATACATTAAAATCAGTTCTTGGTAACAGTTCAGTAATATTGGGATAAATCTCTGTCAAAGAAGCATGTCGACAAGCAAAAGTTGATCAAATGGGACATTGTATGACTGTAAAAAATCACGATTTTCAAGTAATTTCTCCATTTAGTATGTATAAACTTAATACGAACAATTTCCCAATTTCAGTCCCTGAAAAACAAATAATTTATTGAATACAATGTAAGGCATTTGAAATATCTGTTACTTTGTTTGAGAGACTTCGTAACAGTTCACTGTTACAGTTATTACTCGTTTAATTTAGGAGACATTTTATTTTTACATTTGTAGTACTTTAAAAAATAAGAAACTGTGATTATTGATATGAAGGTTTGACACTATTGGTTCAAGTTTCGAAAAAATGCTCTGATTTCAATTCACACATTTCAGTTTTTCTGTCGACCAATGAAATCTCATACACGTTGCAGGATTCTCATTTGCACATTTCTAACAACATGCACATGATTTGCACGTTGCACAATTTTTTTGGTATGTTGCACATTCAACCATCTATAGGCATCTATGGGTACATTGTATTTCTATACAGTTAGAATCATATTTTGTCCGAATATGAAACAAATACAGAAGTGATCAGGCCATTTCTTGTTTTTCAGGCTGATCAAACTTTAAAAATCTCCAAATATATTAGGCCAAACCTATCTGTGATATCAGTCATAGGCTGTTGTGTCTTGGGCTAATTAAGATATCCTTATTGGTAATTCTTGTTTCTTTAGTCAAATTTATACATTTCTTTCAAAATAAGTTGGAAAAGTTAACCAAAATTGAGAGAGCCAGGAGATAGGTGCAGGCTGCATAAGCAAGTATTTTTTTTTTTACTCTTCTTTCATTTACAGGTTTTGCTAGCCCTGTTTGAGAAAGGATGTGATTTTAATAAGAAATTGATATTTATCCATTTTGGCGGAAATACAGATCCAGAATTTATGAGAATTAACCCAGAGGGAAAGGTCCCAGTCTTAAAAGATGGGCAGAAAATTGTGATTGAATCAGAGATCATAGTTGACTATATTGATAAAGAAGTGACAACAGGTAATCGAAACACAAAAAAATTCCTTGTACTAGGTATACTTGTGTATCCTTTACTCATACTTCACAAGAATAATTTTCATGATATACATATATTAATATAATTGTAGGTTGTGGATTGGCCAACGCCTTTTGACTTTTTATCCCATACGTCTTGGCCAGTTGAAATCAACTTTATGGATGTTTCTTAATCACAACAATGACTACTCATTAAAAATTCAATTCAAAATCGCTACCAATATTTTATTTATACAAGTTATGTTGCTCAGCACTTAGTTATGGGATAACTTTTGTCCAAAGCAGAATATTGTGTTGCACATTATGTTTAGAGTACATTTTATATTCTTAGAGGGGAAATATTCGCCAATTAGAATTCTGGTTAGATGTAACTGTAAATTCGGAAATTTTCGTGTGCACTTATTAGTGCGATTCTTCTACCTCAGGCAAAATTGTGAGGTTTATTTATTGGTTTTAAATAAGAATTCAAAATGTTACATGTGTAAGTAACTGAGCTACTTTACCTCATATATACTAGTTTATCATTTTTTTCATTTATTAAAGTAATTCCATTAAAGTATATATATGCACTTTTGTTGTGCGTTTAAAAATATCGCATGAATTTTCCGATCAGGATTTTACCAAGTACTAATCTATTTTTAGAAAGAGGCAACGGCTTGGGTATTAAACATGTTAAAAGTTAAATATCAAAGGAAGAGTAATAAAAGTGTTGAAAACTGGCAAGTAATACATGTAATATAATTGGTGGTTTACCACGAACCTTCCTCTCCACAAGCTAAGTAGAATAAGCACAAGTCTAGATAAATCTGACATGAAAATATTCATAGATGAGTTGACAGTACAGGGTAAATCCGGAATTATTCTGAAATTATATAAATTTTTCATGACATCACAAACCAGTTGAGACCAACTGTTGTAACATGGAATTATGAAAGAAACTTTATAAAGAGACATATTTAAATGATCGTAAGTACTTCAAGTAATGCGTTTATATGATTAGTAGCTATAGATGTCAAAACATGATGGGTTCAAAACTATCATCAACCTAGTAATTTCCTTTTGAAATTTGTCCTTACCTCAGCTTATTATTGTTAACTTTAAGAGTATTTGCTGCTCGGTTTCAAAATAACAAGCTTTTCATAACACTGGTAAATATTGATAGTGGAGTAATAAAGGAACTAAAAGAGCAAATAAAATTATAGGTCCATGTGCTTGTTTTCGAGATATAAGCCATTGAAAATTTGGCGGGGAAAAATATGCTCTCTTGATTTTACATAGCTTTATCATTGACAAGTTTTATTTATCAAAAACCAATAAATAATAACAATGATTTTATAAGATTTTTACAATTGGCTTATTATTCTGCATGCAAATGATTTTATGAAAAGAAAAATGGGTGTTAGCGGGAAAAATAATTTATGGCATTCAAATGGATAAAACCAAATGATTCTGAACATCTGACAAAAATTCAAAAACATGACCAGCGAACATCATTAATTCTAACTCTGATTGACCCCAAGTGGAAGTTGTTTAATATCCAGACAAATCCGCATTGGACATATACTGTCAAAAGGTGTATTAAAAATGTGAGTTTTTAATATTGCGATCCTCAACTGATCGCAAATTTCGCAATAATAAAAGCATCACAATAATTTGCATATTTACAGTACATGAAATACACGGTTGCTATAAATAGATATAAAATCAAACACCGTCTTCCAGATATATTTTTCTTATATCAGATGTTAAAGCATTCATGCAATTAGAGCTTAAAAATCCTAATGGAGTCAAATAATTCTACTGCTTACCATCCTTTATGATACAAAATTTAGTTTTTCTGTCCTCAAATAATCAGCAAAGCTCTTCTTGTCAGAAACTACTGAGCAAATTGAATTGATTTGTTGCAAGAATGATCCTTGGATGTCAACCTATACAAAAGTTATGTTTTTTGTGCCGATCAGAATCCAAGCTGCCACAGCTGGACTTAGTTGAACATTTTTAACATTGGACAATGGAAGAATTCTTTACATGTCTTATCTAGAAGTGCTGGACACTGTAGAACAATTCCTTACAGATCTTATCTAGGAGCGCTTTGTCAGTTGTGGTCACCTAAAATCCAGGTGAGCGATTCAGTTTGTTCTTTGTATGAACTGAATAGATTTTGTAAGCCTGTATGAAAATTTTGCCTTTAATCTTAGTAAGATCTAATTTTATTAGTTACCATGTCTGCCTGACGTCCATCTTAAATCATGAAATTAAGATGAATCTACCTAAACTTTAGGTAGAAACTGCTTAATAATTTTGTACAGATAGATTATTTATAAATTTCACAAACTGATTTCTTGGTGTTTCTTTCAAAAATAATTGAAAGAGATTACACATGCTATAATACTATAATATGTTTCATGCTTTTTGTTTAATGGCAAGAAAAAAAAATTAAACAGTATATGCTGGTTCTTTCAGAAAAGTTTTCTTGAGTTGATTGAAATTATCGATCTCTATCAAAAGAAATTTAATATAGTCATTAATTTATAAAAATGGTATGACTACTATTTTCCATAAGCCTAATTTTTAGCTCACCTGGCCATAGGCCATGTGAGCTATTGCCATCACTTGGCGTCCGTCGTCGTCGTCTGTCGTCGTCGTCGTCGTCGTCTGTAAACTTTTTCAAACGTTAACTCGTCCTAAACTACTGGACCGACTTCAACCTAACTTTGCAGAATTGTTCTTTAGGGCGTCTGGAAAATTTCTATCGTTTAAAATTTTTGAAATGTCGAAAAACATGGCTGTCGTTACTATAAATAGAACATAGGGGTAAATTGCTGTTTTTTGCTAATAACTCAAAAACCGTTACAGATATCGAAAATCTGACATGGTTAAAATTGATCAGCATGACAAGATCTACCTACCCTGAAATTTTGAAGGAAATTCCAAAACCCATTTAGGAGTTACAGCCCTTTTTTCACATTTTTGGCTTTTTTTTATGTTATTATTTCAAAAATCTTCTTCTCTGAAACTACTATTCAAAATCATATGAAACTTGGTAAGATTGTTGCTTAGGGTACCCTGCATAGAACTGATGTGGGGATTTTTGATTCGTCGAAAAACATGGCCGCTGTTACTAAAAATAGAACATAGGGGTAAATTGCTGTTTTTTGCTAATAACTCAAAAACTGTTACAGATATCGAAAATCTGACATGGGGTAAATTTGATCAGCATAACAAGATCTACCTACCCTGAAATTTTGAAGGAAATTCCAAAACCCATTTAGGAGTTATTGTCCTTTTTTCGTCAAATTTTCATAATTTAACATTTTTCGTCATTTATCTCCAAAACTATTTGAGATAGAAGTGAAATGTAAATTTGAAAAATGTTTGCCATGTTGAGATCTACATACCCTGAAATTTTAAAGGAAATCCCAAAACCCATTTAGGAGTTATTGCCCTTTTTGTCAAATTTTCAAAATTTTAACATTTTTGCATTTATCTCCAAAATTATTTGAGATAGAAGTGAAATGTAAATTGAAAAATGTTTGCCATGTTGAGATCTACCTACCCTGAAATTTTGAAGGGAATCCCAAATTCTATTTAGGAGTTATTGGTTTGTGTAATTTGAGGTCGGGTTCTGTTACATTTATTTAAGGTTCACCCTTATTCCTGGTCAATTTTGTCAACTTCCTGCCAGGACTACCACCATCAGGGAACATATTTTAACATTAAACCTTATGAAAAATAAATCTTCAACAAATTTTCCCTGAACAATTGAACCAATTGCAACAAACTTGGTCAAATAGTTGATTAATTGTCCAATGAAAACCAGACTCCAGGTGAGCGATACAGGCTCTGGTGAGCCTCTTGTTATCAGTTTAGTGAAAATTTGTTGTTTTAAAGAAGTTGAATTTCATGGTTATGTAATATTGTAGTTACATTATATTGAAAAATCTGCATTTGTTGGAATACTAAATTCATAGTTCTATACTGAACCCACTTTTGTTTTTGTTGAAGCAAGAAACAAAATCTTTTTTCACTATATATTCAGGGATTTAAATTGAATATCTCTTGTAACAATTACAGACACTATATTAAAACCTAATGAAACCCACTTAGACTACATTATTATGATCTTGCTGTGATATGTGACCATTTGTCTCATGATTAAAGATACAAGATGAAGAACATCAATAAAGATACTGATGACTTTTTTTGTTGTACATGTATTAAATTACAGCATTGTATGTTTAGTTTCTCTTGCACAGCAATGCTTCATCTGTTATTCTCCTTATTGTAAAAAGTCATTATGGACAGAAAACACTTGAAACCATTTGAAATGCTTGATAAATTAAAAAAAAAAAACCCTTTGATGTGATTTTCTCTTTTCCCCATTGGGTCTAAGGCTGTCATGACAAATAGGAGGTAAAATGAATTATCTATGTTTGTATCAAACACTTTACGACACTGCATTGTATAATTTACAGGTCCCAGATTACTTCCTGATCCTTCTACATCATTTGGAAAGGAGGTTCAAAGATTACGACAATATCTTGGAGAAATAGCCATTGAAATTGCAACATTTGGAGTCCTGACAAATCCAGAATTTTCTGTAACAGGTTTAAAATTGTTTCCGTCTTTGAGGAAGAAACTTACAGGTAATGTTTATTGTATTTAAACAATAAGTATATATAGAAACTTACTTTTCGAGCAGTTTATTATCATTTTTATACAGTCAAGATACTTTTAACTTTCAAATTTCGAGATTGTTAGAAATATGGTAATCAGCTGCTCGCTGAGTAAGATTCTGTTCTCTAATATCTTTCAACAATTTTAAATTAGTTATAATAAAATAATATGCCATTTTTCAATTTCACGCTTGAAGCAATTTTCATGAAACTTTGTTGACTTGTTTATATCTATTGACGTAAGCTCCCTTTTGTTTTTTATAAATTTCCGATATCACTTTTTAGCTCACCTGACCCGAAGGCTATCACTTGGCGTCCGTCGTCCGTCCGTCCGTCGTCCGTTACTTTTTCAAACGTTAACTCCTCCAACACCATAAGTCCAACTGCAACCAAACTTGGTACAGTTATTAATTGGTATGGGTGCTACAAATCTATTGTTTGGATTTTTGATTCGTATAAAAACATGGCCGTCATGGCTAAAAATAGAACATAGGGGTAAATCGCAGTTTTTTGCAAATAAGTCAGAAACGGTCACAGATATCAAAATTCTGGCAAGGGTAAAAGTGATCAGCACCTCAAGATCTACCTGCCCTGAAATTTTGAAGAAGATCCAACCACTCATTTCAGAGTTATCACCCTTTTTTTTTGACATTTTTGGCTTTTTTTTATGTTATTATTTCAAAAATCTTCTCCTCTGAAACTACTGAATGGATTTGGATAAAACTTAGCATGATTGTTCCTTAGGGTATCCTGCACAAAGTTTATGCTTCGATTTTTGATCCATCGAAAAACATGGCCACTGTTACTAAAAATAGAACATAGGGGGTCAAACAACAGTTTTTCGCAAATATCTCAAAAATCATTAGGTTATGGCAAATTCTGGCAGGTTGAAAGTGTTCAGCATGATGAGAGCTACCTGTGTGCTTATTTTCGTTAAAATCTGTCAACTGATGTTAGAGTTATTGCCCTTTTTTGACATTTTTGGCTTTTTTTATGTTATTATTTCAAAAATCTTCTCCTCTGAAACTACTGAATGGATTTGGATACAACTTAGCATGATTGTTCCTTAGGATATCCTGCACAAAGTTTATGCTTCGATTTTTGATCCGTCGAAAAACATGGCCACTGTTACTAAAAATAGAACATAGGGGTCAAACAACAGTTTTTCGCAAGTATCTAAAAAATCATTAGGTTAAGGCAAACTCTGGCAGGTTGAAAGTGTTCAGCATGATGAGAGCTACCTGAGTGCTGATTTTCTTGAAAATCTGTATACTGATGTTAGAGTTATTGCCCTTTTTTGACATTTTTGGCTTTTTAGCTCACCTGACCCGAAGGGTCATGTGAGCTATTGCCATCACTTGGCGTCCGTCGTCCGTTAACTTTTTCAAACGTTAACTTCTCCAACACCATAAGTCCAACTGCAACCAAACTTGGTACAGTTATTAATTGGTATGGGTGCTACAAATCTGTTGTTTGGATTTTTGATTCGTATAAAAACATGGCCGTCATGGCTAAAAATAGAACATAGGGGTAAATCGCAGTTTTTTGCAAATAAGTCAGAACCGGTCACAGATATCAAAATTCTGGCATAGGGTAAAAGTGTTCAGCACCTCAAGATCTACCTGCCCTGAAATTTTGAAGAAGATCCAACGACCCATGTAGGAGTTATTGCCCTTTTTTTGACATTTTTGGCTTTTTTTAATGTTATTATTTAAAAAATCTTCTCCTCTGAAACTACTGAATGGATTTGGATAAAACTTAGCATGATTGTTCCTTAGGGTATCCTGCACAAAGTTTATGCTTCGATTTTTGATCCGTCGAAAAACATGGCCACTGTTGCTAAAAATAGAACATAGGGGTCAAACAACAGTTTTTTTTATGTTATTATTTCAAAAATCTTCTTCTCTGAAACTGCTATTCAAAATCAAATGAAACTTGGTAAGATTGTTCCTTAGGGTATCCTGCAAAAAGTTTATGCTTCGATTTTTGATCCGTCGAAAAACATGGCCACTGTTACTAAAAATAGAACATAGGGGTCAAACAACAGTTCTTCGGAAATATCTCAAAAATCATTAGGTTACGGCAAATTCTGGCAAGTTGAAAGTGTTCAGCATGATGAGAGCTACCTGTGTGCTGATTTGCGTGAAAATCTGTCAACTGATGTTAGAGTTATTGCCCTTTTTTGACATTTTTTGGCTTTTTTTTATGTTATTATTTCAAAAATCTTCCTGTCTGAAACTACTATTCGAAATCAAATGAAACTTGGTAAGATTGTTCCTTAGGGTATCCTGCAAAAAGTTAATGCTTGGATTTTTGATTAGTCGAAAAACATGTCCGCCCTTACTAAAAATAGAACATAGGGGTCAAAATGCTGTTTTTGCTTATTTTTTCCTGAATTATAGAAAGAAAATGAAGACGAAAGCTACTTTCAAGGTAAACATGGTATCCCAAGTTGAATGGTGATGATGAAAGTTTGTTTTGGACGGCCATTTTTAAAATGGCTGCCACTTTCCCGCCATTTTTTACACTTGCTCGGATTTCAACAATATTTCGTTTTTAAAGTAAACATGGTATCCTTAGTGAATGGTGATGATGAGATTTAGTTTATAGTGCATTGTTTGCCAGGTGAGCGATTCAGGCTCTTGAGAGCCTCTTGTTTTTTATGTTATTATCTCAAAAATCTTCTCCTCTGAAACTACTGAATGGATTTGGATAAAACTTAGCATGATTGTTCCTTAGGGTATCCTGCACAAAGTTTATGCTTCGATTTTTGATCCGTCGAAAAACATGGCCACTGTTACTAAAAATAGAACATAGGGGTCAAACAACAGTTTTTCGCAAATATCTCAAAAATCATTAGGTTACGCCAAATTCTGCAGGTTGAAAGTGTTCAGCATGATGAGAGCTACCTGCGTGCTGATTTTTGTGAAAATCTGTCAACTGATGTTAGAGTTATTGCCCTTTTTTGACATTTTTGGCTTTTTTTTATGTTATTATTTCAAAAATCTTCTTCTCTAAAACTACTATTCAAAATCAAATGAAACTTGGTAAGATTGTTCCTTAGGGTATTCTGCAAAAAGTTAATGCTTGGATTTTTGATTGGTCAAAAAACATGTCCGCCCTTACTAAAAATAGAACATAGGGGTCAAAATGCTGTTTTTTGCTATTCTTTCCTGAATTATAGAAATAAAATGAAGATGAAAGCTACTTTCAAGGCAAACATGGTATCCCGAGTTGAATGGTGATGATGAAAGTTTGTTTTGGACGGCCATTTTTAAAATGGCTGCCATTTTCCCGCCATTTTTTACACTTGCTCGGATTTCAACAATATTTGGTTTTTAAAGTAAACATGGTATCCTTAGTGAATGGTGATGATGAGAATGTTGTATAACAATGATTAAACTTCATAATATGTGAGCTTTTAATTGCCATCACTTGGTGTCTGTCATAATCGTTGTTAACAAATTTTCAAACATCTTCTCCTCTGAAACTACTTGGAGGAATTTGATGAAACTTAGCATGATTGTTCCTGCAATATTTCCTTTTCAAGTACAATAAAAAGCCTTAACCCACAATTTTTACATAACTTCTTTCAAACATTTTAAAAACGAAGACAACATATAGACCAAAAGATTTATACTTGTATTTGAAGATTAATTAAAGCTTGTATTTTGTATTATGAATCATCAGATTGACCATGACTGTATCTTAATCAAGCGTAGGGAGAACTCATGCCCATTTCTTTCCAGAGGTTCTTAAAGGTTTTTAAAGGTATTTTCAGCATTTTACGTGACCTTTAATACTCAGTTTAGTTTACAACAAACATTAATATATTAATTTAGTTTATAGTGCATTGTTTACCAGGTGAGCGATTCAGGCTCTTGAGAGCCTCTTGTTGTTGTTATGGAACTTTAGTCGTTGAAAAATTGTCGAAAACTGTCAATTTTTCACACTTTGGCTGGTTATGGAATTTTATTCATTCAAATTTTGGAGTTATGGAACTTTGTTCATTAAAAAAGAGGGAATTTTCACATATCACGCTGTATCTTGCGCATTGTCCGGATTTACTTCAAACTTTACACAGATGTTTGTTGTGATAGTCTACAGGTCTTTATAAATTTTGGTTTTTATTAAACTATTGAAAGTAGAATACTTCTGATAAGTTTCTCGATATATATATATATCATATATTTAGTAGTTGTTACATTTGAATGTTTAATACAGACGCTTAGCTGATACCATATTCTGTATCACATACTCAGTTAAAATATATGGTAAATTGAACAATTTATCTGAAACCTGTATCACATACCCTGTATAAAGCCTGCAGTTAAAAAATATGATAAAGTAAACAATACATATAAAAATCTTTGGCTCTGTGGCTAATATTTGTTATTCTGGTTGATATGGCCGGTAATACAGATTTTTCCATGTATTATTATGTATACATAGCCAGGTTTTACATTATAAATTATTATTACATTTCAGGAAAAGCTTTCAGAAAACAGGAAGTTGAAGCATTGGAAAAACTGGCCGACAAGCATCCAGATTTACGTGAAGCTTATTTGAAAAAAGCTGAATTTTTCAGAAAGTTTTACGAGTCAACTCATGACAAAGAAATGGTAGCGAAAACCTTAGATGACATTGATAAGAGGTGTAACCATTTAGAGGAGTGTCTAAAGAAAAATAAAGGTGCAAAATACTTTGGAATTATTTGTTTTCCTGGGTTCCATTTTTTTTTGGACTGAGGAAAAAGCATTTTGTTGGATACATAAATTCGTGGATTTTCATCAAGAAAAAAAGTTTTTGGAATACCTTATTTCATGGGTTTTCAAATTAGAAATTGCAAACTCGTAATTGCAGATTTATTGTAAATTGCTAAAAGAGCTGCAAATAAAAACAACGGTTTTGTGTGTTTATTAATGCAAATCTCTGAATTATTAATAAATCAGGTGACAATTAAAACTGTAGTTATATTCACCTAGAGACAAATTTTTATGTCAAAGTATTAATCTGATTATAGTTATTCATAATAGTTCCATATATTTATTCTTTATTTCACAAAAATTATGAATTTGTTGTGAAGAAAATAAAGGGAAAAAAAGATTTTCCACATATATTTTGGGGTTTATTTAACATTGAATGAACATATTAATTAAAAAAAGTGATCAATATACACAAAATTTTTGGCTTCTAAAAAAAGAACAGTCATTAAATTTTTTAATTATCTGAAGGACGATACATATACACACATTTCTTATGGACTGGTACTTGGAGATATTACTTTGCACTTGTACATGTAAAACTGAGGTTAGATATGTTTTTTTCGTTGACATTTAAATTCATGGTTTGTTTGGACCCAGATAAACCACGTACATTGGTACACCATGAATAAAAAGGAATTCATGTGAGATAAGATTTTGTATGGTTATAACAACAAAATACAATGTATATTTTTTGCCAAGTGATAATTAGTAGTGATTTTTTAACCTTTCAATGTTTATCTCAAAAAGGAAAATGTTCTGTTCATTGATTAGAATAGGATCATCATTCTTTATTTATTTAGTATCAACCAAATATTTTTGTTCAGAATATGTATTACGGAAAATTCTTGGTTTATTTGAACCAATTTTGAAATAAAAAAAATAATCCAAAGTCATCTACCAGAGTTATATTTATTGCTGTAGAAAATATCAATGAATGAAATAAAAATACAATAAAGCATACTTTGGTTCTCTTGATCTTAATGTCTCAGAATTTTTATTTTAATATTTACAGGGATTTAAATGGCCAGTAAAGGAAAGAGTGGCCAAATTGAAAATTTGCTTTTCTGCCTGTCAAATTCATGATTGTTAAGTTTATTTCTGCTATATTTTGGTAGGTGTTGTGTCAGCTGGAGAGGAATTTTGGATAGCAGGACCTCAATTTACAGCTGCTGACCTCATTGTTGTCATATTTATGGATCGTATGGTTGGACTGGGGTTGGAAGATCGATACTTTCCAAAGGACAAAAGGCCATTACTTAATGAATATAAACAAAAAATTGATCAAAGAAAGTCTGTACAGATGTTAAGAGCAGAAATGAAAAAAGTTTACAAATTTATACTCTGGCAACAAGTTAAATCTCTAACTCCGTATATAGTTAGTGTTGCCACTTTGGGTGTTGCTATTGGTATGGGTATATACTTCCTTAAGAAGAAGTAAGTACTGTAACAGAATAACAAATATTGACATAGCTGGAAAGAAATATAGATATTACATCAATTTACATCATTAGTCAAAGTTATATTAGACTGTAAAGTTTTCAGTTGAGTTTTTTAATGAATTAACACATGTATAGTGTACTTGTAACAGCCAGTTTGTTCCGCCAGTTAATTTGTCCCGTCAGAAATTTTCAACTAGTTATTTTGTTCTGGTTTATATAGTTATAAAGTTCTGAAACAAAAATAGCTAGTTAATTTCAATTCTGGAATATTTAAGCAAGTTAATTTGTTCTGATAACATGTTTCTGCCGGGAAATTTGTATTTTGTTTAAGGTTTGATCGATTGTCAATTGGTGTCTCAGCTCATATGTACCTTAAATATCTAGAATGTCCAATTAGTTCAGAATTCACTGTGTTGGAATAAACATTATTACCAATAGATGCCAAGTGTGAACAACAAAAGAAAAGCAAGTTATTTGTTCCTATATGACCCTTATGACACATTTTTATTACACTGTCCTTTGTTTAGTAACAGTTTTTGTCTCGCCTTGACGGAGTCAAAAGGCGAGACATAGGTATGCTGTTTCCGGTGTCGGCGGCGGCGGCGACGGCGTCAACAATGTATTAGTTTGTGATTAGCTCAGTTTTATGGGGATCCACTAGTGGTAGGTCAATGATAATTGGTATGCAGATGTATTACCATTACTACATCTCATTGCTATGGAGATTATTTGGCTCCACCCCCTCAGTCATGGTCTATTGACTTTGAATGGTTTGCTTACTTTACATGTATTAGTTTGTGATTAGCTCAGTTTTATGGGGATCCTCTAGTGGTAGGTCAATGATAATTGGTATGCAGATGTATTACCATTGCCACATCTCATTGCCATGGAGATTATTTGGCTCCGCCCCCTCAGTCATGGTCTATTGACTTTGAATGGTTTGCTTGCTTTACATGTATTAGTTTGTGATTAGGTCAGTTTATGGGGATCCACTAGTGGTAGGTCAATGATAATTGGTATGCAGATGTATTACCATTGCTACATCTCATTGCTATGGAGATTATTTGGCTCCACCCCCTCAGTCATGGTCTATTGACTTTGAATGGTTTGCTTACTTTACATGTATTAGTTTGTGATTAGCTCAGTTTTATGGGGATCCACTAGTGGTAGGTCAATGATAATTGGTATGCAGATGTATTACCATTGCCACATCTCATTGCCATGGAGATTATTTGGCTCCGCCCCCTCAGTCATGGTTTATTGACTTTGAATGGTTTGCTTACTTTACATGTATTAGTTTGTGATTAGGTCAGTTTATGGGGATCCACTAGTGGTAGGTCAATGATAATTGGTATGCAGATGTATTACCATTGCTACATCTCATTGCCATGAAGATTATTTGGCGCCACCCCCTCAGTCATGGTCTATTGACTTTGAATGGTTTGCTTACTTTACATGTATTAGTTTGTGATTAGGTCAGTTTATGGGGATCCACTAGTGGTAGGTCAATGATAATTGGTATGCAGATGTATTATCATTGCCACATCTCATTGCCATGGAGATTATTTGGCTCCACCCCCTCAGTCATGGTCTATTGACTTTGAATATTTGCATAACTTGTGTAAGATGTTAAGGTATTGCTATTATGATTTCAACATTTGCATAATCAAAATTACAAAAAGGCGAGACATATCTCTGTGATAACAGTTTATTTTACACTTTTCAAAAAAGATAATTTGAATAAACTTGCACATTTTTTTATTCTTTTTTCACTATCATCACCATCAAAATATGTTTTTCTCACTGAGATACAATTTTTTCTTACTCTTTGTTATCCATGACTCAAAAATGTAATTTTCTAATGATATGAAAGAACTCACCCATTTACTTTAAAAAATTCTGTACAGTTTTGAAAACATCTCACCTGTCTTATGTATTGAAAGCAATAATTAAGTACGTGTATTAGACACTCTATCATTCATCAATCAATAGATAATCAGTCATATCTATACTTTACATTTTCTTTTTTTTCTGTGTCAAAAGTGTTTGACTTTAAAATCTTAAAAAGAAATATCTGTCATAAAACTGAACTTAGTTTATTATCTAATATGAATCATATTAATTAAAAAAATAAAAATATAGGTGATTTTAATGATAGGAATATTATAACTAGTTAAAATATTCTGAACATTTATGATTAGTTAAAATTTATGACGATCTTAAATGATCCGGATCATATAATTTATAGCAAGTGGAATGTATTAGCTAATTTTAACTAGTTGCTTTATTCTGGTGGTACTTTATAACTATACCTAGATTAAACTGACTGAATCAAAAAGTTTCAATGGAATTTTTTAGCCAGTTACTTTTTAGCTTTTTCCATCACTTTGCATCCGTCCATCGTCTGTCCACATTTCACATTTTCATCTTCTTCTCTGAAACCACCAGTCCAAATTGAACCAAACTTGGCAAGAATGTTAATTGGAGGGTTATGTACAAAAGGTATTTTTTGTGCTGATTGGATATTCAACATGGCTAACAGGGGCAGATAATTCATTCTGATTGAACTTATCTTCAAAGCTCTTCTTGTAAGAAACTACCAAGCCAATTGAATTGATTTGTTGCATGAATGATCCTGGATGAACCCCTACAAAAATTGTTTTTTGTGCCGATCGGAAATTCAAGATGGCCGCTACAGCTGGACTAAGTTTAACATTGGACCCTATGGGGAAATCTGTATAAAGGTCTTCTTGTCAGAAACTACCAAACTAATTGAAATGTTTTTGATGTGTGAATGATCATTTGATAGACCACTACAAATTTTATGTTTTATATGCCGATCTTAAATTCAATATGGCTGCCACAGCCAGACTTGGTTTAACATTGAACCCTATGGGAAATTTGTATAAAGGTAATCTTTTCTTGAAAGTTAGCAACCAAGCCAATTGAAATATTTTTATGTATGAACAAGCATTGAATGAACCTCTACAATAAGTTTGTTTTTTATGCCAATCTGAAATTCAAGATGGTCGTCACATCCGGATTAGTTTTACATTGGACACTATGGGGAAATTTGTAGAAAGGTCTTCTTGTCAGAAAATAATAAGCCAATTGAAATGTTTTTGTTGCATGAAGATCCTTGGATAAATGTCTGCTACGAAAGGTTATGTTTTCGTGCCGATCAGAATCCAAGCTAGCTGCCACAGCTGGACTTAGTTTAACAGTGCTGGGCACTGTTGAACAATTCCTTACAGATCTTATCTAGAAGCGCTTTGTCAGTTGTGGTTACCTAAAATCCAGGTGAGCTATTCAGGCTCCATGGAACCTCTGGTTTCCACTTTTTTCCACTCAGAACTTTATATACTAGGTACAAATAAGATCTTACATACTGTGAATTCATTACAGTTGACTCTCATAATGTCCATGTCCTTCTGACTCAAAAAACAAATTCGAAATAGACAAAATTTGAGTAAAAAGGAGTTAATAGATTTTCTAGTTGATAGGGGAATTAATTTACTACTTCCAGTAATTCTAAAACTCTACTTATGGAGTAATACAATAGTTTACATACTTTCAAGACCTCAATTTATTTATCCACTTTCAGATAGATATATAATTAATATAAAATGTACTTTGTGTAACATTTAATAATTATTTTGAATGATAAAGAGTTCAAAGAAAAATTTATTAAAATGGATAAAAGAGATTTGACAGTCCATTGATAATGTATATGCACCAAGTGCAAGACAATAAATAAATCATTAAGGTGGTACCCAACACCTTGACTAAAATAAATTTGGCTCGTTTAATTTTCATAAAATTTTTTAGGAAATATTTACTTTGACCTGTTGACATAAATGTTGATTTTTTTTCCTAAATGAATTTCACACTTCACGGGAATAATTTCATTGAATATATAGCAGTTTGGCAAACATCAATTTTGATCATAGAGAAGCTTAATTTCTCTTTACTTATTAAATTTGATTAAAACGCTCTGGTGATTTTTAAGAGTTATTTCCCTGTAGTGTTGGGTACCACCTTAAGTTGATTAACTTGTTGATTATAAACACTTGTAGATAAATTGACACTAATTATTTTACTCAACATGAATTTTATAACAAGTCAAGGTGAATTCACAATAAATCAATTATCACAAAAAATTGAATAGACACTGACGGGAAATAAAACTTACCTGTGAAGACAATTAATCTGCAAGGTGATGTTTTGACAGATGATGTTTTACTTCAACATAAACAAAGTTTTGTTGTTTTAAATTTGGCACTCAAAATTCAGTTCAACATAGAAGAAAATTTGACTCAAGCAAATTTGAGTAAACATAAGTCAAAATACATATATTTGCACTGTAAAACATTTGGGACACGTAAAAATTAAAGTCGTCTGAAAATTTGACTAAAACAAGTCAGTTGTATTTTTTGTTTGGTATAAATTTTCATGGGTTTTTCAACAGCATCATTCTTTGTAAATTTCATTTTAATGTGTCCTCTGGAAGAAAACTTTGGTGAAATTTTCCTTGAGTGGTCCTTATTTAAACCTATGATTGTCCTTATTGGTATGGTCACCATTATTAAGAGTGTAGAAAAATAATCAAAATAATATTAAAAAAAATCTTTTACTCTGAAACTACAAGGCCACATTTGTTCCTACAAACCCCTGACATCACACATTCATATTTTGTGGGTCGAACATATTGCCACCTGGTGTGTGACCTAGAAATTTCTACTTATGACGCAAATGGATTCTCTTTTGACCTAGAAAAGTAACCAATGAAAATCGTTCACTTCCGAACCATAAAATATGAATGTGTCAGGGGTTTATAGGAACGAATGTGGATACAAAACCCTGACTTGGGAGGATGGATGACACTAACCTAATGGACCTTAGGTGGTACCTACTCAAAATTTTCTTGGTCTGGACCTGGAAGCAAAATGGCTGAAAATTAATTCTAACAGTAGAAATGTCAGCCAGAATATATATTCAAAAATCTTCTGAGAGCAAACTTTGAGAAATATATATACAAATGTATGTAAATAGATATATCTACATTTGGATAAATTGTGTTATATCAATAGCTTACTAGTCAAGCTGAATGCTAATAGATATTGAAGCTTTTAAACAAAACAGATCTCAGTTCTTTTTAGCTCACCTGACCCAAAGGGTCAAGTGAGCTTTTCTCATCACTTGGCGTCCGTCGTCCGTCGTCGTCCGTCGTCCGTCGTCCGTTAACTTTTACAAAAATCTTCTCCTCTGAAACTACTGGGCCATATTGAACCAAACTTGGCCACAAGCATCATTAGGGTATCTAGTTTAAAAAATGTGTCCGATGACCCCGCCTGCCAACCAACATGGCCGACATGGCTAAAAATAGAACATAGGGGTAAACTGCAGTTTTTGTATTATATCTCAAAAACTAAAGCAATTAGGGCAAAACTGACATGGGGTAAAAATGTTCATCAGGTCAAGATCTACCTGTCATGAAATTTTCGGACGAATCGGTCAACCCTTTGTTGGGTTATTGCCCCTGAATTGTTAATTTTTAGGAAATTTTGCAGTTTTAGGTTATTATCTTGTATATTATTATAGATAAAGACAAATTGTAAACAGCAAAAATGTTCAATAAAGTAAGATCTACAAATAAGTCAACATGACCAAAATCATTGATTGACCCCTTATAGGAGTTTTTGCCCTTTAAAGACGGCATCCAGCATAAACTTTCCTTTAAAGATCTTTTCCTCTCGAACCACTGGGCCAATTGAGACCAAACTTTGGTGGAATGGTCCTTGGGTGGCCCCCTTCCAAAATTATGTCTGGCATCCCCGACTTCCAACCGAGATGGCTGCTGTTACTAAAAATAGAAAAAAAGGGGGGGGACTTTCAAAAATCTTCTTATATGAAACTACAAGTCCAGTTGGAACCAAAGTTGGCAGTAATAGTTCTTAGGAGGTTCTCTTTCAGAAATATGTCCAATGACCCGGACTGTTAACCAAGATGGCCGCCACAGCCGAACTTAGTTTAACATAGGGCCCTATGGGAAAATTGATTGAAAATCTTCTTGTCTTAAACCACTTGACCAATTGGAACCAGACTTGGCAGCAATGGTCCTTAGATGGTCCTCTTTCAGAATTTTGTGCAATGACCCAGACTGTCAACCAAGATGGCCGCCACATCCAAACTTAGTTTAACATAGGGCCCTATGGAAAAATTCTTTGAAAAATCTTCTTGTCTGAAACCACTTGACATATTGGAGCCAGAGTTGGCAGCATTGGTCCTTAGGAGGTCCTATTTCAGAAATGTGTCCGATTTCATGGACTGTGAACCAAGATAGCCACCACAGCAGAACTTAGTTTAAGATAGGACCCTATGGGAAATTCACTCAGAAATCTTCTCGTCTGAAACCACTAAGCCAATTAGAATTAGACTTGGCAGCAATGGTCCTTAGATGGTCCTCTTTCATAATTTTGTGCGATGACCCGGACTGTCAACCAAGATGGCTGCCACAACCGAACTTAGTTTAACACAGGGCCCTATAGGAAAATTCATTAAAAAATCTTCTTGTCTGAAACAACTTGACATATTGGAGCAGGACTTGGTGGCATTGGTCGTTAGGATGTCCTTTTTCAGAAATATGTTTGATTTCGTGGACTTTGAACGAAGATGGCTACCACAGCAGAACTTAGTTTAACATAGGACCCTAATGGAAATTCACTCAAAAATCTTCTCGTCTGAAACCACTAAGCCAGTTAGAATTAGACTTGGCAGCAATGGTCCTTAGATGGTCCTCTTTCAGAATTTTGTGCGATGACCCAGACTGTCAACCAAGATGGCCACCACACCCAAACTTAGTTTAACATAGGGCCATATGGAAAAATTCATTGAAAAATCTTCTTGTCTGAAACCACTTGACATATTGGAGCCAGACTTGGCAGCATTGGCCCTTAGGAGGTCCTCTTTCAGAAATATGTCCGATCACCCGGATTGTCAACCAAGATGTCTGCCACACCGAACTTTGTTAAATATTGGACCCTATAGGAAAATTCATTTAAAAATCTTCTTGTCTGAAACCGCTTAGCCAGTTGGAACAAGACTTAGCAGAAATGGTCCTTAGATGGTTCTTTTTAGAAATGTATCCGTTGACCTGGACTAAACCAAGATGACTGCCACAGCTGAAATTAGTTTGACATAGAATCCTATAGAAAAACAAGCCAAATTGACTGCAACACTTAAATTTTTAGGTCTGCTCAAGGTGAAAAGTTAAATCCAGGTGAGCGATACAGGCTCTTGAGAGCCTCTAGTTTACTTTTGTTTTATTCCCCACCCCCAAAGTGTTGTAGTGTTTTGTTGGTTCTATATTTTGTCCTTCTCAGTCTAGTTTTGTGTAAAGACCTAATTATGAACATCATGTTCATCTCGCATACCTTATTAAAATTTTTTGATACCGATAATTTTGTTGACATCTTTTATGAAAAAATTGTTGATTTTCTGTTTTTGTTATATATATACTGTGTTAGTCTTTATATTTTCTTAACACTGTATTCATTCTGAAATTATACTTTATACTGTATGCAATGTGAACTTGTACTGTTGTTATTCATTGTATTCAGTAAGAATTTGTACTTTATACTCTTGCTAAACTGTATGCAATGTGAACTTGTACTGTTATTCATTGTATTCAGTAAGAATTTGTACTTTATACTGTTGCTAAAGTGTAAGCAATGTGAACTTGTGCAATGTCTCCAGATATGGTGTTATTTTCTACTTTATTGTAAATAATATATAACTCAGAATCTTTATTTGGTATTGGTTTATATAGGTTGTTCTTAGTGTTCATTTGTTTTTCTAAATTTACCAGCAATCTATATTCTGCTAAATGGTTTTTACAAATTAGAATTTCAAGATATATGTGTAATATGAAAGAATGGATATGGTAGATTGTTGACACATAATTTATCCTTACATCCATGTGACAAAAGACAATATAAAGTAATAATAATTATATTGGTGTTCTTCATCTTAACATTGACTAAACATACTACTTTCAAATTTTACCACTACTTGTCTAAAGATTCTGACACTATAGAGGTCCTAATACTATCACACTAAAGGAAGTTGTGAATAACTTTCATATACAAATTCACTATAAATATAAAACTGAATAGATGGATGTGTCAAAGGTACAGACAGTCTTTGTTCAAATACATGTGAGCAAACAAAAATGGAAAGTTGTAGTCCAGATCTATATTACTACAAAGAAGAATGATATTGTTGACAGTGCACATGTCATGCTTGGTATGAAAGGTCCATACATCAGTTATGTCCCCTTGACCTACATTTTACAGATAAATGAATTTGGGCTATTCAAGTCTAATAAAAGGCATAGGGCCATTTTTTTCCTGTATTTGTTCCACTCATAACTGAAATTTATTGAATTTTAAAATTTACCAATTTCTATTGTAAATGACAGTATTTGAATATAACAATTAGAAATTTAATGCCTAGTAATTATTTATAAGATAGTGTTTTCTATCTTTAAAAGTAAAGAACGGAGGCAATTTTTCTCCCACAATTTATTCAGGCTTTGATAAAAAAAATTTAACAAAGTTGTTGATTTTTTGTTTCTAATATATTAACAGCATTAGACTTACATTGTTTTTATACAACCATTTGATTTTTATTGGGGGGGGGGGGGTGGGGGTTATGATGAAATTTGAAATAAAAAGGCAGGACCATGATTTTGGCAAAATAAAAAGTTATGATCACTTTAGGTGCGAAAAATTTGCAGGACCTGTGTCCATCAGGAAATGTTTTGATTTGAATGAAAATAAAATTTAAGGCAACGATAGCTCCAGAAAAAAAATTCAGGACCAAAATTTCTGTGAAAAAATAGGCAGGATCAAACATTTCATCATACATGTAGCCCCCACCCCCATAAAAATCAACAATTTGCTCCCTATGGATGAACTTGTCTCCAGAAGTAATTGTTGTTTTCAAGTTGATCTGAAATACAGAATTTATATATTGTTAATATACAGAATTTATGTATTGTTAATATGCAGATTATATACATGTTAAATAAACAGAGCTTTTATAGGTTGTACTAAGTATTCCTTTTCTTCTGTTAGAAAAAAAATAGAAAATTCAAACAGTGGAATTATCAGGAATCTTAATAATTGGGTTTTTTTTTCATTTAGACTTGAAGATTACCATTATTTGGTGAATTAAACACAAAATTTTCAAATGTGACCAATGAACAGCTCTTGTATTTCTTTTCTTCATCTTAAAGTTGAATATACAAACTGCTGTTGAATGTAACCATAATGTTTTGATGATTATTTTTTTACTTTCAAAAGTTTTGTTCATGAGTATACATAATGAAGCTTAGTCCAGAAAAGTGCATTTTACACCAGGAATCTGGTGTCTGATTTTATTTTACTAACACTGTTTGTCCCTAAGGGTATCATCCTCCTCAGTTGTCTTTGCTGCAGACATTACTGGTACATAAGTTCTAGATACTTGTAATGAAATTTTCTGTTGATAATTGATGTTCTGTGAAAAGTAGACTTTCAACTCCCTCAGGCAAAGTTGACCATGCCAGGATCTAGACTGAACTGTTTATTCCTTTTTTATTCATTTGACACAGAATGATAAATGTACAAGTCACGATGTATATAAAAAGATGTATTAACGGTATGGATAATCATTGTTCAAATACATGTAAGCAAAAAAATATTGAAAAGGTTTTTCAGTTTTACATGATGTTAAAGTCCATCTTACTGTTACTGTTGGGGCTTCGGTGGCCGAGTGGTCTAGGTAGTTCGTCATGACTACTACTGATCACTAGCCTGTCAACGCTGGGGTTGTGAGTTCGAATCTCACCTGTGGCGGGGTGTGTTCGACTCCGATCTTAATTGACAAGGATTGCCAATTTTCCTACCAAAGGTCGGTGGTTCTCTCCGGGTACTCCGCGAAATGGCCACAATGTGCTGAAAACGGCGTTAAACCCCAACTAAACAAACTGTTACTGTCAACTGTCCAAAGGTCCATCTTACTGTTACTGTCAACTGTCCAAAGGTCCATCTTACTGTTACTGTCTGTCCAAAGGTCCATCTTACTATTACAGTCAACTGTCCAAAGGTCCATCTTACTGTTACTGTCAACTGTCCTAAGGTCTACCTTACTGTTACTGTCAACTGTCCAAAGGTCCATCTTACTGTTACTGTCAACTGTCCAAAGGTCCATCTTACTGTTACTGTCACTGTCCAAAGGTCCATCTTACTGTTACCTTAAACTGTCCAAAGGTCCATCTTACTGTTTCTGTCAACTGTCCAAAGGTCCATCTTACTGTTACTGTCAACTGTCCAAAGGTCCATCTTACTGTTACTGTCAACTGTCCTAAGGTCTACCTTACTGTTACCTTAAACTGTCCTAAGGTCTACCTTATTGTTACTGTCAACTGTCCAAAGGTCCATCTTACTATTACAGTCAACTGTCCAAAGGTCCATCTTACTGTTACTGTCAACTGTCCAAAGGTCCACCTTACTGTTACTTTCAACTGTCCAAAGGTCCATCTTACTGTTACTGTCAACTGTCCAAAGGATGGTGTAATATGCTAAGGAGGATGCAAACATTTGGTTATCACCTGTTTCTGAGATGCATGGACAGTTTCAACACTTTCCTACATATTAACACAAGACACAGATATTTCCTGTGACTATTAGATTTATTACAAAATAAGAAAAAAAAACAGGAATTACATGAGACATTTGGACGGAAATTGTAAACTATTAGTAATTTTTTTCACTTCTTGGAACTTTTCAAAACTTCACCTGATGCCTTTCAAAAGCTGTCAGAACAAGGCTTGGCATTTGTCTTCTTTAGATTTCCCAAACATGAATAACCCAAATGATTTACTGAAAAACACTTGACATCTCTGAGTATATATTTTGAGACAATTTTTATATACACAAATTTTCCTTTTCGAGATCTTTACATTTTCATCTCCTCTGAAACCACCGGGCCAATTTTGACCAAACTTGGCAGGGATGGCCCCCTTTCAGAATTGTATCCTACAACCCCGCCTGCCAATCAAGATGGCCGCCATTGCTAAAAATAGAAAATTTGGCAAAAAGATCATTAAAAATCTTCTCCTCAGAAACCACTTGGCCAACTCGGATCAAATTTGGTGGAATGGTCTTGGGGTGGTTCCTTTTCAGAATTGTATCCAACGACCCCGCCTGTCATCCAAAATGACCGCCAGACCGAACATAGTTTAACATAGGACCCTATGGGAAATTTACTTAAAGATCTTGTCTGAACCCGCCGGGCAAACTGGAACAAAACTTGGCCGCAATGGTCCTCAGTTAGAGTTGGTCCTCTTTCAGAATTATATCCAATGACCCTGTCCACTATCCAAGATGGCCGCCAGAGCCGACCAGAGTTTAACATAGGACCCTATGGGGAATTTACCTAAAGATCGTGTATGAAACAACTTGGTAGTAATGTTCCTTAGTGGTCCTCTTTCAGAATTATTACGATGACCCTGTCCACCATTCAAGGTGGCTGCCAGAATGGAACTTAGTTTAACATAGGACCAAATGGGAAAGTTCACTTAAAGATCTTGTTTGTAACCAGTTAGACAATTGGAACTTGACAGCATGTTCCAGGCTGCCAGTCAAGATGGACATAGTCCAGGTGAGTGATACAGGATCCTTGGAGCCTCAAGTATTTGACAGTAAAATGGTTTTGTTTCTGATTGTACAATATAAGTGATACAAAATACATGACAAGTGCCCAAAACCGCCTATATTCACGACATTTCGGATAGAAAACGGTCATGAACTTGTTAATGGTTAAGCATTAAATTTTGGTTTTTATACATTCAAATACATTGTCTACCATCATTTCCAATAAAAAATTTGTAAATGTTTAAAATCCTCAGTTATGAATGAAAGAAATACCAGGAAAAAAATCGCTCCACTCTTCGACTCTTGAATCTAATATTTTCAGAAAAGTAAACACTCAAAAATAAAATTATATTTTTAGTGATGGGTATATTCTGTTAAAAAATTATATCTATCCCTTTTTTTTAAGTTTGAAGACCTGGATGGTAGCTATAAGTGTTGAAGGATTTATAGGTTATGTCCTATAAATATAGTATGATCTGAAATAAGAGTGGAGGGTTTAGACACTAGACTTCAGTTCGTTGTTTCTGATTGTAAAATTCAAATTTTTCCAGAAGGAACTTAAGTTTAATCACGTAAATAGGGTGACACTGATTACCTCCGACTTTTTGAATTGACATTACTGAACAATATGTACTGTGAGCCATTGATCACTAGAGATACCTCCGCCGCGATAAGGTCGAAAAATAAACGAAGTAGTCAAACAGGAAGTTGATGTCGCCTTGGTCCGAAAACGTATCCCACGATATGGCGTACCTATACTATAGTAGACTCGTGACAAAATATCAAGTGGCTGTGATTAGTTGTTACAGAGAAAAGTGTGACGACAATTTTGTTACGGACAGACGCACGGACGCACGTAACCACAAGGGTAAAACTCCTTTGGAGCAGTGGTATAATCATATTCAAATTCAAATTCTTTATTTCACCCATATTTGTCAAGCAAACACAATACAATGCCGTGACCCCTGTGGGCCCAAAATTTAGAAAATCAAAACTCTTAATCCATAGTACGCATCAACCTAAACCCAAAATTGAAGGAGGAGTTTATGTCATAAAAAATTGTGACGGACGGACGGAAACAATGGCAAACTTTCCTCTAAAGTCCCAGTATTATCCTTGAAACTGTTGATGAAATGGCCCTTAGATGGTCTCTTTTTCAGAATTGTGCATGTCTAGATTTGAAGAGTTCAGACCTAAATCGATATAACCGCCGTTACTAAAAATAGGAAAATCAACAAAGAAATATTGACACTGCTCTAGAACTACTACAACGGGGGGGGGGGGGGGGGGAGGGGGTGGAAGAATAGTCTTTAGATCCTGCTATCCTTTCTAAAATATTACTAGTGATTCGTTGGAGCAATATGGCCACAGTTACAGAAAAATGATAAAAATCTTCCCCTCGACAACTTGGTTATTGGAGTAATGGTCAATGATGAGGAATCCAATGTCAAAATCGGTTGCGGATGTTTAAACCTTGGACTAACAAGCCAACCTTCACTAGAATTAGAAAAATTAAACCAAAATATCATCCGATCGAACATTACTAAATCAGCAGAGGAATCATCTTTCTTGATATCAAGATGGAAGTTTTGGGGTTTTTTTATATCAGAATAATAGTTAGATTATCAATAAAAGATTCCATGTAACTCCCTGGAGCCTCTACCACTATTTGAAACTTTGTAAGATGAAGCTGGCCTCTAAGACAAAATGAAGCTCGGGGATGGGGACAGAAAAAATTGAGGGCGGCTAGAGGAGAGAAAGGTACCTCCTGTCCACATCTATACTTTGGATGCTTTCAAAGCTTTTATTTCTAAAATGTAATTGAACATTTTAAAAGATAAAGTCAAGAAATACCAAAGGGATATTCGAAGGAGGGGAAAATCGAAACAACTGACAAACTCAGGAGAATCACGAAGACAAGACCAAAACAATACATGCCTTACAATTAAAAACACAAAACATATGAACAAGGACCCCACAAAAAACGGTAAAAATCTACACATCTTACCATCATATTGTATGTTGATATATTACATTATCGTCTAGCGAAGTTTGTAAGGCCACACCAAATTGATTTTTAGTTCTTTGGATTTCGCAGCTCCGATTTTCGGACTTTGTAAATTTTAATAACAAATAATTTTTTCGCTTCATTTTGCAAAAATGCTGAAAATTTGCCCCAAATTCTTCATTTTTCAAGAAATTAAAAATAAAAAGTGTCCGCCCGCTCCTAAAATTTGGTAAAAAATATGGATTTTTTCCATTTTTTGCAATTTTTAGTTAAATGTCGGCAAGAGAATACCAAAGCGACAAAACAGTGGGAAAAGTCCACAAATTCGAAGTCCAAAGAAAACACAAAGTCAGGAGAACGGCACACAATAAACAAACGCGACAAGTCTGGGTCTGCCAAGTGTTCCACCAAACCGTTGTCTCAAAAGCTGTCAAAACGGGCCTCCAAAGTCATTGTGAGACAAGCTATTCAAGAAGTGGTATTAATCAAATGTGGATATTAAAGAACTCCAAAGACTTAAAGGATATTTTACGATCTCGGTCCATTTCAGACTGTAACAGCATAAAAACATTTGATTTCTCTACCCTCTATAACACCATTCCTCATTCACAACTGAAGGAGAAGTTGAAAGATCTAATCCATCGATGCTTTCAAAATAAAAATAACAATCAGCAGATACACACACCTTGTCATTTGTAGAGATAAATCATACTGTGTTAAAAACAACTCTAAATCTAACAAAAAATATACAGAGGACGAAATTGTCCTGATGACTGAATTTTTGATCGACTACATATTTGTTCAATTTGGGAGACGTGTTTTCCAACAGACTATTGGCATTCCTATGGGCACTAATTGTGCGCCACTCCTGGCTGACTTGTTTCAATACTCATATGAGGCAGACTTCCTTGACGGGCTTCTTAAGGAAAAACAGAAGAAGTTAGTCCGTACCTTTAATTTCAGCTTCCGCTATATAGATGATGTTTTATCACTCAACAATTCATGTTTTGGGAATTCATTATTATACATCTCATCTTTCCCAATGAGTTCAAAATTAAGGATACCACAGACACTGCAAAGTCTGCATCTTATCTTGACCTGCGCATCGAAATGCACTGACACTAGAGGAAGGTTGAATACAAAAATTTACGACAAACGGGGTGACTTTGAATTTCAAATCGTCAACTTCCCATTTTTGAGTGGCAACATTCCAGAAGCGCCGGAGTATGGAGTGTATATTTCACAACTCAGACGTTATTCTAGACCTGCCCTGACATATATATTGACTTCACGGCCTGGACAGAGTCTGGCTCCTGACAGAAAAGTTGCTCAAACAGGGGTATGTTGCCCCTAAGTTGAAGTCATCCTTATCAAAGTTTTATGGACGTCGTCATGACTTGGTTGACAGGTATGAAAAAACCATTTCCCAAACAAAATGGACCTGTTCCATTGATGCTCTCCTTTCCTCATACCGGATTTGACATGTGCAGCATGGCAAGTGTCCTGCTGGAAGCAGAGACTGCTTACTCTTCTGGAGCACCTGTTTCTACCCCCGGTTTTTTGGTGGGGTCCATGTTGTTCATATGTTTTTAGCTTTTAATTGTAGTGTTTGTATTGTTTTGGTCTTGTCTTCGTTGTTCTCCGGAGTTAGTCAGTTGTTTTCGATTTTCTATCCCTTTGGTTTTCTTGACTTTACTAACAATATATAACGTTAGATAATTACAATTTGAAATTTTTAATGATAAATTAATATCTTCCCTCTTTTGCTTTAAAAGAATTTTTGGGGTTATATTCATTTCGTAGTAGTTGTTTTGTTATGAGTAAATTACTTGTCGGCTTTTGATGACCCATTCATTTTGATTTGAAGAAAACTGGTGATGTTACACACTTTAAACTGTATCAACACAATACCCATAAATAGTACATCCACAGAAATGTTTAATTAATATAAGAAATGTAGACTGCTAGTGGAATCCGGAATTTATTCCACGCTGTTTCCATAAGAGATTTAGTGTGTTATTTTAGCAAACCATCATGGCGGGTTCCACAGATTCAGGTTTATTGAAATTCCTTTCATTTATTACCAAATAACAAAAACTAAGGGATTGTGATACATGTGAAAATAAAAACATATAAATTCTGAATAAAACCGACAGTTTGTAGGTGCCATTTTCGTAGTAGTTGTTTTGTTATGAGTAAATTACTTGTCGGCTTTTGATGACCCATTCATTTTGATTTGAAGTATACTGGTGATGTTACATATTTTAAACTGTATCAACACAATACCCATAAATAGTACATCCACAGAAGTGTTTAATTAATATAAGAATGCCCTTTTTAAGCAGAAGTAAACTAGAGATGAATGATTTACTTTTCATTTCCTGTTGGAAACTGAACTTCAGTTGCCAAGGATGTTACATTAGTAGGTCATGTAAAAGTGGAAAGAACCGACTTTTCAGTCTTAATCCAGTAATACATTTCCCTTTGTCAGTGTCAGTATATCATCAATAACCTTGTAGTATTTCACACTTTCCATGCAAAACTTGCACATTACGTGTATAAACTAAATTTATGGACTCGCATAATGCATTATGGCATTGACATGTAAAATCAAATCACAATAGGAGATCTTTTGGCACCACATGGGGTAAACAAAAATTGGGTGAAAGCAATACATTTTATCATCGACTTCATCAGTGGAAGATTTTAATCCCAGTGTAATTAAAATTCACTTGATAAATGAAACACTAAATTTGCATTCATTGCATATCTAATTTATTTTATATTTTGCCAGAAAGAAATTTTATCAGTTCAATGATTATTTTCAATTAAATTTTAAATAGTCCCTATCAAAACCACTAAGGATACAATTTTTTTTCGACTCAGTTACAGTTGATCAAACATTACAATTTACACTGAGGCTTATGATTGGTTACTTTCATACATGTAGATCATTTGAGGGCTGATGCTTCTAAAATAACTTCAAACATTGAGGATCCAGTTTACCCATAATACCCAGATGTCCCAGGAAAAACTTGAATATGTGTGTTAGAATAGTCTAAAACATCATATTAGTGTGTTAATGCATACATGTTGATGGGGCTGGTATTTCTACCTGGGATATTTGGGTATCCCTCTGTTTTTGTGGTTGGTGATCCAGGACAATCTAATTCAGTCCGCTGTGGTTAGATCTCCCACGTGTTACATAAAAACAACTGAACGAAAATAAGGAGCAAGTGCAGAAAGTGATTTTAATTAGATTGGAGTATTTCAAACACAAGTTGTGTACTTGTAATATAAAAGCATGAACAAAGTCTGCTACTGTTTTTCCCCAGTACTAGATAAAAAAAACACTCATAACTGGATGATTTGGGTAGCTTGATGTTATGTATAATGCAGGAATGATTCAACATTTTGAAAGGAGTCAGGCTAACAATAAATTTGGAATTTTTCCAGCAGGCTTAAGCCCACAATCGCTAGCCAAGGGTTATGATTGGTTCTCCTCTTAACCCTTGTCAAATTAAGCCAGAATTTGTAAAACCTGTGCAGCAAAGCTTACTGTAGTCGTACTCACTTTCATTACATTCAAGAACAACCGAGTCATGGCTATTTATAAGACTAAGTAATTCAAGAAATAGTGAAAATTTAACAAAATTTAATAAACTATATACAAAATTTAACAATGTTCACCAATATAAATTATGTAAAGTACTTCCAGTAAAGAAACGGACAACGGACGGACGGACAAACTCCAACACTGGAAATTCCACCTTTAAAGTTTCAAATCAGTTTTACAGCTATAAAATCGAACAAGTCCACCATACGGTATTAGGTAAATAAACGAGTATACTCAGATGCAACAGGCTATGTCCACCATACAGTTACAGTCAAAGTAAGCTTGGACACACTCCAACATCCAACATGAGTTAACGTAAAGGTACTGTTGTACAAAATACTGCCGTACTACACTGCACACTACTACAAGGCCATAATACACCGTATACTACTACAAGGCCATACTACACTGTATATATACTACTGCAAAGCCATACTGTACATTATGGGACCTATGAAATATATGACAATTTCATAACGATACTATTTTGAAAACATCTGACAAACTGTAAATAGCATAACAGTTCAAATATGTCAAAATACATGTATGTAATACACTCCGTACATAAAATAGTACCAAATAACGTGACTGTGTCGCATATACTACTAATATACTGATTTACATACAAAATTACTACTCCGTGCACGTTTCCACATATATACTACTACAATTTGTACAAGTATGTTGCACATTTTACTACTCATACTAAATTCTTATGAATTTACGGTTTACACAAAGCAGTTTACCAGTAAAATGTTAACTTCCGTGCGGTAAACAATTTTACAAACTGTCGTAGATATGCTCCGAGCATAATACACTCATTACATCTCAAAACTACGTAATACTAATACACCATGCATAGTAAAGCACTCAAAAACAGTATTTCGTACGTATAATAAAACTAGCATTCAGTAAACAAATTGAATATTAACACGTGTACAATAAATGTATGTAAAAACGGCGAAAAAAATATAAAACATGTAAATTTCAGCGGAATGATGTCTGGCAGTTTTAGCACCGTTTAATATTAACTATATGAATAAGTAAAACTGTAACTTACCATAGAAGGAATGAGAATATTCACTCTATGTGCAGCACACTACACAAAGATGTGTGTCTATCAGTGACAATCGTTAAACTGAATCCAATAAAGAGATAAATTTAAAGGTACAGGTGTTACAGTCTGATGATTGAGGCATTGTAAAGGGTATTTAAATAAAAATCGATAAATATCCGACGCATCATAAAAAGACTTAAAACTAAATATAAAGCAGTCAAAACAAGGCTTTTGACAACACCTCCCCTCTTCAAGAAGTATGTAGTACTTGCCAATACAACGTATGCACAAAATCCAATTCACTAAATTTTAAAACCATCACAATAACCATTCAGTGCGACTTGACCGGACAGTACCCGATCCCTTTACAAGAGTCCAAATTGACTCAACTATACCGACTCAAGAAACGAACCGAACTATACATTACCTGAAGATAAATTTGGTATAATTCGCAAAATACCAACAAAAAGGTAAGCAAGGATTCTTTGCTCAATATAGAACAAATCAGGTCACACCAAATATGGATAAACCTGCCCACAACATCACGGTTTCATCGCATCTGAATAAAACCGAATCAAACTGCAATGTTAAACTAAATTCTACTCAAATAATCCGCTCCTACATTAGACTTCCCACTTACCGCCTGTATTTTGAACTTGTATGGTTGTAATGCCAAAGCCCATCTCATAATTCTAGCATTTGTTACCTTCTTGGAATTTAAATACATCAAGGGTTTATGGTCTGTTTCCAACAAGAATTCGTGGCCATACAAATACCTCTGAAACTTTGTAATAGCCCAGACTATCGCAAGGCATTCCTTTTCCACTGTAGCGTATGCATCCTCATTAGTTTTCAACTTCCTACTAGCATATGCCACTGGCATATTTATACCACCTTCATTCTGCATTAAAACTGCCCCAATACCTCTATCCGACGCATCTGTCGCCAATATGAATGTCTTAGTCATATCAGGAAGTTTTAATATAGGAAACTTAACCAATGCATTCCTTAACGCTTGAAAAGCATTTTCCTGTGCACAGCCCCATTGAACTACATTTGGCTCACCTTTTTTCGTCAAGTCTGTAAGCGGCAATGCAAGTACCGAAAAATTTGGAATAAACTTCCTGTAGAACCCTACCAGACCTAAGAAAGATCTTACCTGCTTCTTACTAGAAGGACGAGGAGCTTCCATGATAGCTTTTACTTTACTCGGGTGTGGCTTCAATTTATCATCACCTATAAAATGCCCCAAACATTCTATACTGTCATATGCCAATGCACATTTACTAGGTTTCGCAGTAAGGTTTGCGTTGCGCAAGCGCTCAAAAATATCCCGTAAAACCTCTAGGTGCTGCTGAAAAGTCACAGTAAAAATAATGATGTCATCAATGAAATTGTCTACATTCTCCATATCGCTCAACAGTTTGCGCATTAATCTAGAAAATGATGCCGACGCCGTAACCAAACCAAACGGCATTCTCCGGAATTGATATAATCCAAGCGGCGTTTGAAAAGCAGTCAACGGTTTAGCCGATTCCGTAAGCGGAAGCTGCCAATATCCCTTACATAAATCTATTCTGGAAAAGTACTTATGACCAGCTAACTTCGAAAACATGTCTTCCGGACTAGGTATAGGCTCTGCGTCAAACACAGTATATTTATTTAAACTTCTAAAATCTATACAGAACCTGTTTGTATGATCTTTTTTCTTCACAATCACAATAGGAAGTGAAAAAGGACTCTCTGAAGGCTCAATGATGTCCATGTCTATCATTTTCCTTACCTCATCAATAACTGTGTCACACATTGAAAAAGGAATAGGATAAGGTTTCAATCTGATAGGTACTTCTGTTGTAAGCTTAATGTCATGCTGAAGTAGATGAGTACAACCTGGAGCATCAGATAACACATCTGAGAATTCAATTAACAACTGTACTAACTGGCATCGCTCATCCTCAGATAACATAGGATTAATATCTGCCTGATCAACGCCTTCACATGAAGTAGTAACTGGGAGTTCTTGTAACTCACCCTTGACATCGTCATGTTCATCCTCAAGATCTATGACAGCAGTACTCACCACTGGTAAAGTGCTGCTTCCATCGCTCACTGAACCATCACCTCGAACAATATACCTTTTCAATAAATTAGCATGGTAAGTTTTAACTTTACCCTTCATATCAAGTCTATAATCTGCCTCACCTATTTTCTCTAAAACTGTGAATGGTCCTTTCCACTGCATTAATAATTTATTATTATCAGTAGGTAAAAGAACTAACACTTTATCACCAACTTTCAACGTTCTGACTTTAGCTTTTCTGTCATAGTATACTTTATACTTCGATGCAGCAACTTCTAAGTTTTCTCTAGCCAACTTACATGTGGATTCTAACCTATCCCTCAAGTCTATAACATACTGATACGTAGATTTGACCTCTGTATCTGGAATATCATGCGTCCATAATTCCTTTAAAATAGCCATAGGACCACGGACAGACCTACCGTAAACTAACTCGAATGGTGAGAACTTAAGACTTTCCTGGGGCACCTCCCTGTAGGCAAATAACAATGGACCTAAATACTTATCCCAATCTCTCGGCCTTTCAGCACACATGCGCTTTAACATCAACTTTAGACTACCGTTGAAGCGTTCAACTAACCCATTACAAATAGGATGGTACACAGTTGTAGTTAATTGCTTCAGAGAAATCAAACGGCTTACCTCACTCATTAATTCGGAAGTGAACTGACTGCCCATGTCGGTGAGCATTTCCTGGGGCACACCTATTCTACAAAAAATATCTACTAAAGCCTCGGCTACTCGTTCCGTTTCAATACCTGATAAAGCTACTGCCTCGGGGTATCTTGTTGCATAATCTACGAGAGTTAGAATATATCTATTACCTCTGTCTGTAGCAGGAAAAAGTGGACCAATAAGATCTACCGCCACTCTCTTAAATGGCTCATCAATCAACGGCATCTTCTGTAAAGGAACTTTACCCACCTTACCTTTCGGCACAGTACGTTGGCAAATGTCACAAGACTGGCAAAATCTTTTCACATCAGATGTGACGCCGGGCCAATAAAATGATGACAAAACCCTTTCCAAAGTACGTCTAACCCCCATGTGTCCTGACATAATAGACTCATGAGCAAGCCTTACCACAGTTTCTCTTAACTGCTGAGGAACAACTAACTGTATACAAATATGTTCAGCTGGCAGTGAAGTGTCCGTAAACTTTCTGTATATCAAACCTTTCTTTGTAATCCAATCGACCCTACTATTTGGACGAACTATTGTATTACCATTTTCTATAAACTTCCTAATCTTGTCAAGAGAAGGATCTTCAACTTGTGCCTTCATAACATCAGAAGGTGTAATATCTCCTGTTACCATATCTTGTACCTTCAATTTTGTATAAGGCTTACCTTTCATGCGAGCCTGTTGTCGAGTTTCAACGACACATACCGGTGTCCATGTTGGATCTGGATTACCTGGATCTCTGACATCAGGAACATTGCCCAGCAGTAAATCATAAACCGGAGCATCCATACACCAAGCTTCATATTCACCTTGCAAATATGGGGAGTCAATTGAAATCTTTGCTATCGGAGCATCTATTCTGGTTCCGTCTGCTAGTATACATGACTGATTTTTACCTGTTAAATCAGAATGACTTACCTTACTCCTTTTTACCACAATACCACTACAGCCTGTATCTCTCAATACAGTAACAGCGTTCCCGTTAACATACCCGGTTGATACTGGCATAGAACTATCAGTCAAAGTTTGGCAATGCGAAGACAAAGTAGTCGTGGCACTATCACTAGGAAATGAGTTAACTATAGAGTCACTCATTGTAATACAAGCACCACATACCTGTGTATCTGACTTCACACCTTTATTATCATTTGTGCCTTGGTTAGCTCTCGGATTCTGACTTGACCCTTTAACAGAGTTTACTTTACCTCCTTTTGAGAAACAGTCACTTGCAATGTGTCCTGGCTTGCCACATTTATAACAACGCCTATCTGATATTGGTACAAACTGATTACGATCTTGAAGCTTACCTACATGTTCCTTCTTTTGGAAATTTCCTGTAGATTTTTGCTGATTGGGGTTTGAATGACTACTATTGCTATGATAAGAAAAACTGTTCTGACCAGGCTTACCTTTATTTACAAGGTTAGAAGCACTCGTATATCTAGCCTCTCTGTATTGATCAGCTAACTTAGCCATTTTATCTAAAGAATCAGGTATTCTCTCTTTTAAAAACAAAGATAAATCTCTAGAACAAGTATGTATAAACTGGTCTCTTAACATAAGGTCATACAAACCATCAAAAGTTTTCTCGATTTTTGACATCTCTAACCAGCGTTGAAAATAACTATCTAAGCGTACTGCATATTATGCAAATGTTTCTCCCGATAATGGTCTACATGACCTAAAGCGTTTCTTAAACCCGTCTTCAGTCAAATCGTAACGTTTCAGCAAGGCAGCTTTCAAAGCTTCGTAATCTAACGCTTTCTCAGCAGGCATCAATGCGTACACATCTAAAGCAGTGCCTTTCAAAAGTGCACTTAAATTAGTCGCCCATATTTCATGACTCCACTTTTGTGCAGTTGCATAGCGCTCAAACCGTCTAAGATAACTATCTATCTCATCTTTACCGTCTTCAAATGGAGGTATTTTAGGACCCCGCACCTGTGTAGTACTAGTATTACCTGGCGCAGAATGTTCATTAATTTCTGACTTTTTTCCTAACATTTCTAACTCCTGCTCATGTAATAAAGTTTTTAACTTTACCTCTTGATCAAGTTTCTGTCTTTCTAACTGTGTCTGCTCCATTTGTAACTGATACTCACGTTCTTCCTTCTCTTTTTGTAACTTATACTCACGCTCTTCCTTCTCTTTTTGCCTCTGAATTGCCCTTTCTTCACGTAATATAGACTGTTGCTCACTTATAAATGTTTTGAGCTCACTACCTTCTAGACCAATACTCTGCCCAAGCTCTGTGAACTGTTTTAAAGTCTCCATGATAAAATGTATATGTCACTTGCAGATCAGTATCATAGCAAGAATACCTCAATATAAACAAGCTGTCACCTTACTACACCTCAACAATCACACTGCAGACTGTACTATAATATTATAAATATGTAACTAAATATCATATACTCACAGTGGCCACACATAGAGCAAACAAACATACCAAACCTTCACAGGCAAGAAACAGCTTCCAAAGAAAAACAACTGGCTTCTATGGTCCCAAACTGTCAGTAACCTTCAGCTGAAAAACAGTTCACAATTAAATATACATTTTCTACATATATATGTCCACTAAAAAAAAAGAAAATTTACAATTGTAAATTACAGATCAAACTGTTCACTGAGAAATTTACAATAAATGCTGTTTTTTTTTTTACAAAATATTTTAGAAATAGCCATTTATCTTATCCCACTTCTGACACCATTTTGTCAAGAACAACCGAGTCATGGCTATTTATAAGACTAAGTAATTCAAGAAATAGTGAAAATTTAACAAAATTTAATAAACTATATACAAAATTTAACAATGTTCACCAATATAAATTATGTAAAGTACTTCCAGTAAAGAAACGGACAACGGACGGACGGACAAACTCCAACACTGGAAATTCCACCTTTAAAGTTTCAAATCAGTTTTACAGCTATAAAATCGAACAAGTCCACCATACGGTATTAGGTAAATAAACGAGTATACTCAGATGCAACAGGCTATGTCCACCATACAGTTACAGTCAAAGTAAGCTTGGACACACTCCAACATCCAACATGAGTTAACGTAAAGGTACTGTTGTACAAAATACTGCCGTACTACACTGCACACTACTACAAGGCCATAATACACCGTATACTACTACAAGGCCATACTACACTGTATATATACTACTGCAAAGCCATACTGTACATTATGGGACCTATGAAATATATGACAATTTCATAACGATACTATTTTGAAAACATCTGACAAACTGTAAATAGCATAACAGTTCAAATATGTCAAAATACATGTATGTAATACACTCCGTACATAAAATAGTACCAAATAACGTGACTGTGTCGCATATACTACTAATATACTGATTTACATACAAAATTACTACTCCGTGCGCGTTTCCACATATATACTACTACAATTTGTACAAGTATGTTGCACATTTTACTACTCATACTAAATTCTTATGAATTTACGGTTTACACAAAGCAGTTTACCAGTAAAATGTTAACTTCCGTGCGGTAAACAATTTTACAAACTGTCGTAGATATGCTCCGAGCATAATACACTCATTACATCTCAAAACTACGTAATACTAATACACCATGCATAGTAAAGCACTCAAAAACAGTATTTCGTACGTATAATAAAACTAGCATTCAGTAAACAAATTGAATATTAACACGTGTACAATAAATGTATGTAAAAACGGCGAAAAAAATATAAAACATGTAAATTTCAGCAGAATGATGTCTGGCAGTTTTAGCACCGTTTAATATTAACTATATGAATAAGTAAAACTGTAACTTACCATAGAAGGAATGAGAATATTCACTCTATGTGCAGCACACTACACAAAGATGTGTGTCTATCAGTGACAATCGTTAAACTGAATCCAATAAAGAGATAAATTTAAAGGTACAGGTGTTACAGTCTGATGATTGAGGCATTGTAAAGGGTATTTAAATAAAAATCGATAAATATCCGACGCATCATAAAAAGACTTAAAACTAAATATAAAGCAGTCAAAACAAGGCTTTTGACAAGTATTGACCAATGAACACTTTACTGTTTCGACATACATTGGCATTCCATGTCCGAATGAGGCAAAGACCTCAAAAATTCAATAAGATGAGTAAAGACAGTAAACTGTCTGTAAATATTGTTCTTTTGTGTTTTGGGGGCAAGATCTAGTGGCATAATATGCAATTTTTAATGCATTTTGCCATATTGTATGATTATTTGTTTACTTTGTCATTATGGATTGCTGCATACTGATTGGTTGCAGCTAGTCTCAGCTGAATCGAATAAAAATAAAAAACACACGGACAAGAAATTCCGGCTTAAACTGCCAAGGGTGAAGAGAAGAGAAGGGAATCGTAACCCTTGGCTAGCTAAGATGACTTTTGCCACACAAAAACAACTTCAATATGAATTTCACTAAATATCCCTCTTGCAGTTTTAAGTCATCAATATTATTGTCACAAACGCATGTGCTTATTCATGGTCAATCTAATCAGTTGCTAATTCAACACTGATTATAGTGTATTGACTAGTCTTATATTTAAAATCACAAGAATCGAATCGACAAAACATTGTATTGTCTCTTTGAGAATTTGAATTTTCATCGAAATTTTTCTGAGGCCCCAAATGGTACAGTAGAATCATCCCTGTAATGCTATTTTTTTTGTCCCTTCATGGAATTTTGCATATTACTTTACCCTTGATCTTGTTTGTCTTCACGTCCATCCAAGCCATTAACGTTTTTGGTTTCAAAAACCTTTTGAGACACCACTAAAAACCATATGGATCTTTTTGTCTTACATTCAATGCATGAAAGTAACTTATAAAGTGTTTTTGCATTTAATTTCATGTTTGACGTCTTGGAATCTATTGTGTTAAGTAATGATACTTCACCACTTTAAATCTCTTCTATTATATAATATGTTTCTACAACATTTCGGTCAATATGGCCTAAATTTCATGCTTGACTGACTGCTCGGTTTTCGTATTTAAGTCCATTTCTCAGAAACCTATTCCGATTTATCAGTGTATTTCACCGCTTCACCTGTGTTAGAAAACACAACTCAATTCAGCATCATTTGAATCACCATGACCTACATTTTATGCTTGAGTGATTTTCATTAAAAATCTGTATTTAAGTGGATTTTTAGCTCACATGTCCTAAAAGGAGATGTGAGCTTTTGCCATCACTTGGCATCCATCGTCCGTCCGTGTGTAGACTTTTACGTTTTCATTTTTTCTTCTGAAACCCCTGGACCTATTGAACTGAAACTTGGCCTGAAGCCTCTGTGGAAGATCCTTTACAAAATGGATGCCATTAGCATTTACATTTTCTGATTGGTCCAAATTTAAAACTTCTCCTCTGAAACCGTAAAGCCAAATGAACTGATTTTTGGTATGGAGCATCTATGGAAGGTTCTTTACAAAGTTTGCATAAATCATCTTGGTCCCTGAAACAAAATGGCCGCCATGAACATTTACATTTTCAGATTGGTCGAAATTTAAAACTTCTCCTCTGAAACCATAAAGCTAAATGAACTGATTTTTGATATGAAGCATCTATGGAAGGGCCTTTACAAAGTTTGCATAAATCTTCTTGCTCCCTGAAACAAAATGGCCGCCATGAACATTTACATTTTCAGATTGGTCGAAATTTAAAACTTCTTCTCTGAAACTGTAAAGCCAAATGAACTGATTTTTGGTATGGATCATCTATGAAAGGTCCTTTACAAACTTTGCATAAATTATCATAGTCTGTGAAACAAAATGGTCACCAGAAGCCTTTATATGTTTTCATTGGTCAAATTTTTAAATTTTTCTCCTCTGAAAGCGTTTGGCCAAATGAACTTATATCCTCGGTATGAAGCATCTTTGGAAGGTCATTTACAAAGTTTACAGAAATCAATCTAGTCCATCAAATCAAAAGTTTGTGACTCCCAGGTGAGCGATACAGGCTCAGCCCTCTGAGCCTCTTGTTAAATAATTTTAATACTGGATGTAACACATTATAAGTAATTTAGTTACAAAAAAGTTTTTATGTTACTGAAGGTCTAATGAACCTTACAATTTAGAATTGTTTGAAAAAAAGTTTGTTTTGTTAAAAGTCAAATTCCCCTGAACTTTTTAGATGTCAAAAATTAAAAGCTGTTGAAAAATAAGAGTAGTTAAAGTAGATGGAATGGTGTAATGGCAATATACAAAACTATCAAAAACTTTGAAAATGTGGCTATGAATATAAAAAGAAAGTTGTATTTGCATTTCATTGTATATTTCAGTGAAAGTACCAAGAAATTTCAAATTATTAGATGAACTGGAAACTGGGCAAAAAGGAGTTAGTGATGGCACTATAAGCTGGGGTTTAGAAAATGATGATGATAATACATTAACTCATTGGACTGGAACTATAATAGGACCACCTAGGGTAAGGAAATACATGTCAGTTTTTAAACAAATGCTATGGTTAATTTTTATACGATCACAAAGATCCCCAGGGGTCAATCCCCACCCTCTAGACATCAGTTTCTATCTAAACCCCTTCACATCAACAATCCTAAATAATCTTGGAAATGGTTGAAATCCCCAACCCAAAACCATATATATTATTAATCGTGATTACAAGACAAGTTGAATACACTATATATCTAAGCCACGGGGGTCATCGCCACCCCCTGAACAACTGAAATCTTTATCTTAAAAATGATTGAGATCCCCATCCCAAAACCATATATTTTATTATTAGTGATTAGAAGACAAGTTGAATGTAGTATACATTTAAGCCCCGGGGGTCATTCCCATCCCCTAAACAACTGAAACCTTAATTAATCTCAAAAATGGTTGAGATCCCCACCCCAAAACCATATATTTTATTTTTCGTGATTACAAGACGAGTTGATTGCAGTATATATCTAAGCCCGGGGGGTCATCACCACCCCCTGAACAACTGAAATCTTAATTTATCTTAAAAATGGTTGAGATCCCCACCCCAAAACCATATATTTTATTATTCGTGATTACAAGATGAGTTGAATGCAGTATACATCTAAGCCGCGGTGGCCATCCCCACCACCTGAACAACTGAAATCTTAATTTATCTTAAAAATGGTTGAGATCCCCACCCCAAAACCATATATTTTATTATTCGTGATTACAAGATGAGTTGAATGCAGTATACATTTAAGCCCCGGGGGTCATCCCAACCCCTTTAACATCAGAAACCTTAATTTATCTAAAAAAATGGTTGAGATCCCCACCCCAGAACCATATATTTTATCATTCGTGATTACAAGACGAGTGGAATGCAGTATACATCTAAGCCCTGGGGGTCATACCCACCCCCTGAACAACTGAAATCTTAATTTATCTAAAAAATGCTTGAGATCCCCATCCCAAAACCATATATTATATAATTCGTGGTTAGGAGACGAGTTGAATGCAGTATACATTTAAGCCCCAGGGGTCATCCCCACCCACTGAACAACTGAAATCTTAATTTATCTTAAAAATGGTGGAGATCCCAACCTAAAACCATATATTTTATTATTCATGATTACGAGATGAGTTGAATGCAGTATACATTTAAGCCCCGGGGGTCATCCCAACCCCTTTAACATCAGAAACCTTAATTTATCTAAAAAATGGTTGAGATCCCCACCCCAAAACCATATATTTTATTATTCGTGATTACAAGACGAGTGGAATGCAGTATACATCTAAGCCCTGTGGGTCATACCCACCCCTGAACAACTGAAATCTTAATTTATGTTAAAAATGATTGAGATCCCCTCCCCTAAACCATATATTTTATAACTCCCTTAACAACAGTAACCTTAATTCATCTTAAAAATGGTGAGATTCCCCCCCCCCCCCCCCCCCCCTTTTAAAGTATATATTTCCTTATTCACAATAAAAAGACAAGTTGAATGCACTATGTGTGTTGGCCCTGGGGGTCATCCCAACCCCTTTCACATCAGCAACTTAAAATTATCTTGGAAATAGTTGAAATCCCCACCCCTATTATTCATGATATGAAGACGAGTTGAGTGCAGTATACATCTAATCTTTTCTTACAATATTGACTGAAATCACAATTAATATTTAAACTCACATTTTAGACGTCGTCAAGAATCACAATATCTATTTCTAATTTTATAGTATTAAAAGGATAAAAGCTTTTATTTACTCAATCACATGACAAGATCTAGATATTCTTTCTACACCTACTTTTTCAGGTTTTTGCTACATAGGTATATTTCCATGAATAAAAAAAGAACAAAGAGAAGGGGAGACATATGTTTTAGTTCACTAAAACAGTTCTTCCTAGTCTTTATTCTGTGTCCAGATGCATACTCAGGCAAGACATTTAGTGTGTCCACTCTTGCTGAGATATTAAATAAACCAAGAAAGCAATGTGGCTTGATGTGTAATTCTTTTATTTTTCATCCAATTTTCATGGGTTTTTTTCTTTTAATGCACCTTGATTAGTGTGTCAACAATTTTTTTCAACATTTATCTTCTATTGTTTTCCAAATTGATTGGCCGAAATTTAAAACCTCTCCTCTGAAACTGTAAAGCCAAATGAACTGATTTTTGATATGGAACATCTATGGAAGGTCTTTACAAAATTTGCATAAATCATCCCGGTCTGTTAAACAAAATGGCTGCCATGAGTTTCATGTTCTGATTGGTCGGAATTTAAAATTTCTGTTCCTCTGAAACCATAAAGGCAAATGAACTGATTTTTAGTATGGAGCACCTATGGAAGGTCATTTACAAAGTTTGCATACCGGTAAATCATCCCAGTCCGTGAAACAAAATGGCCGTCATGAGCATTTACATGTTCTGTTGGTCGAAACTTAAAACTTCTTCTCCTCTGAAATCGTTTGGCCAAATGAACTGATTTTTGGTATGGAGCATCTATGGAAAGTCCTGTACAAACTTTGCATAAATCTTTCTAGTCCGTGAAACAAAATGGCCACAAGAAACCTTTATATGTTCTGATTGGTCGAAAACATCTCCTCTGAAACCGTTTGGCCAATGAACTTATGCTTGGTATGAAGCATTTATAGAAGATCATTTACAAAGTTTCAGGAAATCAATCTAGTCTGTCAAATCAAATCAAAAGTCTGTGACTGTAAGGCTACATACATTTGACTTATCATGGAGTAAATGCAATCAGGGCTCACCACACTTGAAAATAACAGGGAGACTCAGAGTCTCCCTCAGGGTAGCAACAGGGAGACTTCAGGGCATGACAGGGAGACTTCCAAGTCTACCAGAGAGACTGTGTTTTTTCCCCCCAATTTGTCGTCTGCCCAGTAAATACCTGTTATTTTGTGTCTTATAGTGTATACTATACATTCCTTTATTGTGTTTTATCCTGTATTGTTTGAGATTTTATCTACATTTACTCCATATCCTTCCATTGTAGTCATAATCTGAGATTTTGTCTCATGTGCATTTGATCAATATCCTTTGAGAATTTTTCATGATGAGTCCTGGGACTCAACATTTTTCAGAATGGTGAGTCCCAGCTGATTTTGATGAGTCCCAGTCCCAGGACTCATCACCACTTTTTTAACGTACATTGCTGCATGATTTTGACCATGGTAGGCCCTATTGTACTATTGTTAAAGTTTAATTTAAATCATGTGCTGCCTTAAAATACTCACAAATATAATTTGAAATAAAAAAAATAAAAAAAATGAAATTATGCAGTGGTGCTCCGAACTTGGAAGAAAATTTCTGTTACAGATATGAGCAAAAATATTTGTACCTTTTGAGACAACTTATTTATTATTGCCATTTTATTTTTTAATATTTATTTATCTATACTCTTTACTATTATTTTTTCTCAAACATACTCTTAAAATCCCATTCACCTTGCTTGAGCACCTTTCAATACATGTATTGACAAAATTTCCATTTGTGCATAGATATGTCAAAATCCGCTAAATTTATTTTTAAATAAGGTCTACATACCGGTCGGTAAAAAACACCGTGACCAATGAAAAATCACGAGAATTCCGATTGCCGCCATTTCATTTTCTAGCTTACTTTTTGTCCTTTCTTTCCCCTTCCTGCAAGAAAACAAAAAATGGCGGCTCGAGATTTTTTATGAAAATAACGGTCTTCAGACGCAGCTGATTACGTACGTTGTTCGGAGGCGCCTTACATAAAAACACAGGGCGACTCATTTGTCGCTCTGGAGCCGATGACAGGGCGACATTGGCGAGCATTAGGCGACTTAATCGCCCTAATCGCCCAGTTTGGTGAGCCCTGAATGCAATACATCTTTGGGTGTTTATGTGGTATTCAACAATATACAAAAGCTTTCCTTGCAGCACTACAAGAAGAGTACTAAAACAGAAACATTGGTGTTAAAAATCTAAAAAAGTTGTCAATGTCAGCATGTCACTTTTGATGAAAACAGCTGAGAATAAGATGTGTAAAGATGTACTATTTTATGCTCATGGTCACAAGATGTATACACTGACAGAAAGCCACATTTCAAAAGATAAAATCGCTCTGAGCATACCCCAAAACTAAGTAGTTGCCCTATCATTTCTGACTTGTTATAGTGTAAAGGAAAATCTTGTGATGAAATGATCAAAAACTTTGTTTTTGTAACAATATCAACAATTCTACAAAGCTGGAATGGAAAATAACTCATCTATCTCATTTTATTAACAAAAAGTTACAAAAATCGAAAACATTTTCTAATATCACCGGCATTTTTAGCAAAGAGAGAAAGTTACCTTTTTAAATTGGATTTGCCTCCCTTTGTCTAATTACATGTACTTCACACTTAGGTGTTAGCTGACAGTGTGCAATATTTTATTTTAACAATAAAGAATTGATTTGAAAGAGATAATTTTAAACTAAACAAAATAAAGGAATCAAAGGATTGACATGTACACCGTATGGGCATAAAAATTTCTTAGGCTTTTTATGAGGGTTTGGGTTGGATGAAAAGAATACAGAATAATGCCCCTAATATAAAAAAAGAACAATTTATAAAAAAATATTAAAAAAATGGAAAGAAATAAAGATTAAAAAGAAATAACTTCAGAAATAATAAAATTTTGAGCTAAAAATCCTACACAAAGTAAAATTTTCAGGTACCTTTCAATAGACAAAAATATGCATTTTCATCTTTGACCTAAACAAAACCCATTTTTGTATAGTCTGCGACAAAAAAGTGTGAATGCGAGATCTAGGTATTCCTTTCCCGTGGCGTAAACTTTTTTAAAACTTTAAGAACTTTGTACATATAATATCTACAATTAAGATTTATGCTCCACTAGATAGCTTATTGTATAAGGTTTGTTGCAGTATACTTTTTGTGACCCTGACCTCATTTTCATGGTTCACTAACTTCATACACATGAATGTAAAATCTGCATCCAAATTTCATGGTTAAATCCATTTCTCAGCAACTATAATACCTAGGCCAACCATATTTGGTCAATAGATAGTTCTTGGTGGGTACATGCATGTCTGACACCTCTCTACGGACCTTGACTTCAATTTCATGCTTGCATCACTTCTCCCTAGATTTTTAGCTCACTTGGCTATTGCCAGGGTGAGCTTTTGCCATGATTTGGCGTCCGTCCGTCGTCCGTCCGTTGTTAGCTTTTCATTCAAACATCTTCTCCTCAGAAACCATTTGGCAAAATCCAACCAAACTTTGCATGAGTGGTGTATGGAAGGTCCTCAACAAAGTTTCCTCATTTCGTTCTGATTGGTCAAGAAACATGGCCACCAGAGGCAATTCTTGTTTCTGATTGGCTGATTTTCAAAAATCTTCTCCTCTGAAACCGCTGGGCCGATTGGTTTGAAACTTAATAGGAATGATCTATGATATGTCCTCTACAAACGATCCTCAATTTATTTTGATCTGACATAAAACATGGCTGTCGTAGCTAAAAATAGAATATAGGGGTGCATGTGTTGTTTTTGGCTTATAACTTAAAAACCGTTACAGATATCAAAAATCTGATATGGGGTAAAATTGATCAGCATGACAAGATCTACCTACCCTGAAACTTTGAAGGAAATCCCAAAACCCATTTAGGAGTTATTGTCCTTTTTTCGTCAAATTTTCAAAATTTAACAGTTTTCGTCATTTATCACCAAAACTATTTGAGATAGAAGTGAAATGTAAATTTGAAAAGTGTTTGCCATGTTGAGGTCAACATACCCTGAAATTTTAAAGGAAATCCCAAAACTCATTTAGGAGTTGTTGCCCTTTTTTGTCAAATTTTCAAAATTTTTTCATTCAAAAATCTTCTCCTCTGAAACCGCTGGGGCGATTGGTTTGAAACTTGATAGGAATGATCTATGGCATGTCCTCTACAAACGATCCTCAATTTATTTTTATCTGACATAAAACATGGCTGTCTTAGCTAAAAATAGAATATAGGGGTGCATGTGTTGTTTTTGGCTTATAACTTAAAAACCGTTACAGATATCAAAAATCTGACAGGGGTAAAATTGATCAGCATGACAAGATCTACCTACCCTGAAATTTTGAAGGAAATCCCTAAACCCATTTAGGAGTTATTGCCCTTTTTTTGTCAAATTTTCAAAATTTAACAGTTTTCGTCATTTATCTCCAAAACTATTTGAGATAGAAGTGAAATGTAAATCTGAAAAATATTTGCCATGTTGAGGTCTACTTACCCTGAAATTTTAAAGGAAATCCCAAAACCCATTTAGGAGTTATTGCCCTTTTTTGTCAAATAAATTTTCCCTGAACAGTTGAACCAATTGCAAAAAACTTGGTCAAATAGTTGATTAATTGTCCAATGAAAACCAGACTCCAGGTGAGCGATACAAGCTCTGGTGAGCCTCTAGTTGAAGTGTGATGTGCCCTGGCATTATGGTAGAAAATTAACAAAGGTTTATAACAAATCAATCTATTATTGCATGAAAGGCTTTTATAAGAATTTGAATAATATTTCTGTTGGTTTATGAGAAATGATAAATTATTGTGTAGAATTTTACTGCATTTTAATTATTCTTGGTTTCCTAATGTAAATTAAAGAAAAGTTTACAGTTTGCTACATCAAAAGTAAGTAAATACATGTTTCACATTGGTAAGAATAAATAGGACTGTGGTACCACTGCAGTATATAAGCCTGGGGAGAACACTGGGTTTTTTATCCTGATGTCTTTATCGAATACATAACATTTTTATGATGAGGTCAGATTACAAGAAATAATATGAATGATTAGTCTATATTTGATGTATAATTTCATTCTTGAGCTGTTTACATGTAAAAGCTGTATTATAAATCATATAAATCAAGGTATGAGTTGTCAAACATAAAAACAATCTGCATGTAATGAAAATAATTGAAATGGAAATGTTTTTAGATTGTGTGTTGATACAGTTCTTTCTGTTTCAGACACCTTTTGAAAGTAAAATTTACACATTAAAGATCACATGTGGAGAACAGTATCCAGAAAAATCTCCTACAGCTAGATTTGTATCCAAGATTAAAATGACATGTGTTCTTGATTCAGGAATGGTATGGATACTTCATAATTTACTGTACAACTGTATGTTTTTTTTTTTTTTTTTTTTTGGTTATATGCGGCAAAATTTGATTGAAAAAAGCAGAATTCCACTCGGAATTAAATCTTCCCTGTCTGTAACTTTCTTTATTTTTATACGACCGCAAAATTTTTGCGGTCATATATTGGTATGACGTTGGCGTCGTTGTCGGCGGCGTCCGTCGTCAGCGTCGTCGTCCGAAGACATTTGGTTTTCGCACTATAACTTTAGTATAAGTTAATAAAAATCTATGAAATTTAAACACATGGTTTATGACCACAAAAGGAAGGTTGGGATTGATTTTGGGAGTTTTGGTCCCAACAGTTTAAGAATCAGGGGCCAAAAAAGGGCCCAATAAGCATTTTTCTTGGTTTTCGCACAATAACTCTAGTATAAGTAAATAGAAATCTATGAAATTTTAACACAAGGTTTATGACCACAAAAGGAAGGTTGGGATTGTTTTTGGGAGTTTTGGTCCCAACAGTTTAGGAATTAGGGGCCAAAAGGGTGCAAAATTAAACTTTGTTTGATTTCATCGAAAATTGAACTATTGGGGTTCTTTGATATGCTGAATCTTAACCCTGTATTTAGATTCTTAATTTTTGGTCCCGTTTTCAAATTGGTCTACATTAAGGTCCAAAGGGTCCAAAATTAAACTTAGTTTGATTTTAACAAAAATTGAATTCTTTGGGTTCTTTGATATGCTGAATCTAAACATGTACTTAGTTTTTTTTATTATGGGCCCAGTTTTCAAGTTGGTCCAAATCGGGGTCCAAAATTAAACTTTGTTTGATTTCATCGAAAATTGAACTTATGGGGTTCTTTGATATGCCGAATCTAACCGTGCATTTAGATTCTTAATTTTTGGTCCCGTTTTCAAATTGGTCTACATTAAGGTCCAAAGGGTCCAAAATTAAACTTAGTTTGATTTTAACAAAAATTGAATTTATTGGGGTTCTTTGATATGCTGAATCTAAACATGTACTTAGTTTTTTTATTATGGGCCCAGTTTTCAAGTTGGTCCAAATCGGGGTCCAAAATTAAACTTTGTTTGATTTAATTGAAAATTGAACTATTGGGGTTCTTCGATATGCCGAATCTAACCGTGCATTTAGATTCTTAATTTTTGGTCCCGTTTTCAAATTAGTCTACATTAAGGTCCAAAGGGTCCAAAATTAAACTTAGTTTGATTTTAACAAAAATTGAATTCTTGGGGTACTTTGATATGCTGAATCTAAACATGTACTTAGTTTTTATACGACCGCAAAATTTTTGCGGTCGTATATTGGTATGACGTTGGCGTCGTCGTCCGTCGTCTGCGTCGTCGTCCGAAGACATTTGGTTTTCGCACTATAACTTTAGTATAAGTTAATAAAAATCTATGAAATTTAAACACAAGGTTTATGACCACAAAAGGAAGGTTGGGATTGATTTTGGGAGTTTTGGTCCCAACAGTTTAAGAATCAGGGGCCAAAAAAGGGCCCAATAAGCATTTTTCTTGGTTTTCGCACAATAACTCTAGTATAAGTAAATAGAAATCTATGAAATTTTAACACAAGGTTTATGACCACAAAAGGAAGGTTGGGATTGTTTTTGGGAGTTTTGGTCCCAACAGTTTAGGAAGTAGGGGCTAAAAAAGGGCCCAAATAAGCATTTTTCTTGGTTTTTGCACAATAACTTTAGTATAAGTAAATAGAAATCTATGAAATTTAAACACAAGGTTTATGACCACAAAAGGAAGGTTGGGATTGATTTTTGGAGTTTTGGTCCCAACAGTTTAGGAATTAGGGGCCAAAAGGGTCCAAAATTAAACTTTGTTTGATTTCATCGAAAATTGAACTATTGGGGTTCTTTGATATGCCGAATCTAACCGTGCCTTTAGATTCTTAATTTTTGGTCCCGTTTTCAAATTGGTCTACATTAAGGTCCAAAGGGTCCAAAATTAATTTTAGTTTGATTTTAACAAAAATTGAATTCTTGGGGTTCTTTCATATGCTGAATCTAAACATGTACTTAGTTTTTAGGGTTAGGTTGCTAAGCAACCAAAACCCTTATGCCGTCGGTCGTTTGGTTAGACAATGAAGGAAACTTTGGAAATCTGATGTTTTGTGGAAAAAGTTGGACCAGAAGTTTTTGAAACTATGTTTTTATGAGTAAATATGCAAGCTTATCTAGGATTGAAGCATAAGCAAGGCTAGTTAAGCAGCTTTTTATCTCGATTTTGAGATGACACATGCGCAAAGAAACCTCCATATTTTTCGAATTACGACTATGTTTATATTGGAATATCATATAAGAAAATAAACATTCCGCGGTAAAATAGTCCTGCTAATATTTGTTGTTGCTGGTGCAGTTGTTTTTTTAATAGAAATGTAACTGAAACACACCGAGAAGTGTAATTGTCCAGTTATTTAATAAAAGATGTGTGTTTTATTGACGATTTCCTTTTTGTTTTGAAAGCCGTGTAAAGTATTCGCACCTTTTAAAGTGTACAATGCTATCGGCGTAAGGATTTTGAATTTGCACGGATATTTTGGGAAGGATTACAATCAGGTTTATTTTCAAAAGATTTCAAAGGTAAGTTCCATTTTTGTTGTGAACGTGATTGTTAACTTATACAGAACATATTTTGCACATTATTTGCTTATTCTTCTTGTAATTCTGATGGTATTTTGTGTATTTGATTAACCTTTTGACCTGATCATCGTGACTTCATTTTGTCAAACCTGTTGGTCAGTGATAGAATTGCATACAGGTTATTTGAAATGCCGACAACTTGCACATTAAGATTGAAAAACACTGTGTTTATCATTAATTTAGAAAACGGTATTATCGAAGGTATAATGGGTTTATTTTAATTGAAAGCTTGAATGTTTACGTTCTTTTTGTGTATTTGATTAACCTTTTGACCTGATCATCGTGACTTCATTTTGTCAAACCTGTTGGTCAGTGATAGAATTGCATACAGGTTATTTGAAATTCCGACAACTTGCACATTAAGATTGAAAAACACTGTGTTTATCATTAATTTAGAAAACTGTATTATCGAAGGTATAATGGGTTTATTTTAATTGAAAGCTTGAATGTTTACGTTCTGATCTACCTGCACATGCGCAATGTAGTGTAAATAGAAATGACCCCCTTCTACAATTGTCCAAACTTTGTCTTTTTAGCTCACCTGGCTAAAAGCCAGGGTGAGCTTTTGCCATCACTTTGCGTCCGTCGTCCGTCCGTTAACTTTTCACATTTCAATCTTCTTCTAAAAAACCACTGAACCAAATGGAACCAAACTTGGCAGCAATGTTCCTGTGAAGGTCCTTTACAGAATTTGTAATTTTGGTGCTGATCGAATATTCAACATGGCTGCCAGGCCCAATAATGTGTTTTGATTGGCTGAAATTTCAAAAATCTTCTTGTTTTTCTTGAGGATTAGTTTTTTTTCAGGCGTAGAACAAATTTACCTGCGGCACAATTTTTTTTAACTAAATTATGAGCTTTTCTCATCACTTGGCGTCCGTCATCGTCGTTAACATTTTACATTTTGAACTTCTTCTAGAGAACCACTGAATGGAATGAAACCAAACATGGCATGACTGTTCCTTATGAGGTGCTGACCAAGTGTTGTTACTTTGTAGCTGATCCATCATCCAAGATGGGGCCTAAATTAAAATATTGTTTGTTTGCTGTCAGCCGACCGACCAAAAAAAATCGCCGCGACCCAAATAATTTTATTGCCGTTTTTGAAAACATTTTTTTTTATTCCGGAATTTTGCCGGTTGCGGTTTAGAATCGAGTGCTGATTTCCGGGTTACATGCGGTTTTGATTTCCGGTAGTACATTGAAATGTTTCGAAGGTATACAAGTTAAAGAGGTGAAGGTTATAGCAAGTGACACATAAATGCATGCATATGCAGAGATAAAAGATTACGAGGCTCCCTACCTTCATACTATTATATAAACATCCAAAATATTTTTCGAGAAAAAAAAATAAAATAATTTACCTACCTACCTACCCACATAAAAAATTCTGGGTAGGAGAATGCAAACAAACAATATTTTAATTTAGGCCTGGCCGCCAGCGGGGAACTTAGTTTAACATAGGACCCTATGGGAAATGCATACAAATGACTTCTTTTAGAGAACCGTTGAATGGAATGAAACCAAACATGGCAAGAATGTTCCTTATGAGGTGCTGACCAAGTTTTGTTACTTTGTAGCTGATCCATAATCCAAGATGGCCGCCAGCGTGGGACTTAGTTTAACATAGAACCCTATGGGAAATGCATACAAATGACTTCTTTTAGTGACCCACTTAATGGAATGAAACCAAACATGGCATGAATATTCCTTATGAAGTGCTGACCAAGTGTTGTTACTTTGTAGCCGATCAATCATCCAAGATGGCCGCCAGCGGGGAACTTAGTTTAACATAGGACCCTATGGGATATGCATACAAATGACTTCTTTTAGAGAACCACTGAATGGAATGAAACTAAATCTGGCATGAATGTTCCTTATGAGATGCTGACCAAGTGTTGTTACTTTGTAGCCGATCCATTATCCAAGATGGCCGCCAGCGGGGGACTAAGTTTAACATTGGACCCTATGGGAAATGCATACAAATGACTTCTTTTAGAGAACCACTGAATGGAATGTAACAAAACAGAGCATGAATATTCCTTATGAAGTGCTGACCAAGTGTTGTTACTTTGTAGCCGATCCATCATCCAAGATGGCCGCCAGCGGGGAACTTAGTTTAACATAGGACCCTATGGGAAATGCCTACAAATGACTTCTTTTAGAGAACCAATGAATGGAATGAAACTAAATGTGGCATGAATGAACCCTTATAAGGTGCTGACCAAGTGTTGTTACTTTGTTGCCGATCCATCATCCAAGATGTTTAGAAGTCTATCAGAAAATTGTAAAAAAAATTCTGAATGGTCACAACCTGACCACATATTCAAAAATAATAATGATAAGATGTCTTCAGTAGCTATTGTAAGACTACACTAAGATGACCTGTTTTTAATTTTAAATACTGTGTCAAATTAAACCAATCTTGGTCTCAATCATTATATAATTTTACATAATTTCCAAATTACATTAGATACAGGTGAGCGACACAGGCTCTTGAGAGCCTCTAGTTATATAACCTTAATAACTTGAAGACCTTTGATTTCTGTTTATTTTAATTCATCAAATCATTATTATGCGTTTGACTTTTTAAAAAAATTCAATTTAGAGTGATAATTCAAGAAACGTTAGCCGACTCGTGCTTTCTTTGATTGATTAGTGCATATTTATGTACAGACATGCGCAGTAAAGTTGAGTAGTAGAACCTTCAGCTCAGATACACTGTGTTGCGAAAATATACGTTTTAAAAAATCACTGTATATTTTGAAACCAAAGAAATACATATGCTGTCAATTTAAAAAAAAATCAGTCACCTACCCACAGGAACATTATTATATAATAGACACTTTTTCCGCAGAGCTCGTTAACTTTCATAATTGATATATTTCCTTGTAAATAATACTGTTAATAAAAAGAATTCAATACCAAAACCTATTTTGCAATACATTGTACAAACAAAAAGCATTGAAATAATCATCAGCAATGTTTGTACAAATAAAAGTCAAATGCTAGCAACCTAACCCTACCAGTGCTATGCACTTTGATTTTATTATGGGCCCAGTTTTCAAGTTGGTCCAAATCGGGGTCCAAAATCAAACTTTGTTTGATTTCATCGAAAATTGAAGTATTGGGGTTCTTTGATATGCCGAATCTAACTGTGCATTTAGATTCTTAATTTTTGGTCCCGTTTTCAAATTGGTCTACATTAAGGTCCAAAGGGTCCAAAATTAAACTTAGTTTGATTTTAACAAAAATTGAATTCTTGGGGTTCTTTGATATGCTGAATCTAAACATGTACTTAGTTTTTTTTGTTATGGGCCCAGTTTTCAAGTTGGTCCAAATCGGGGTCCAAAATTAAAGCTAAAAAAGGGGTAAATTTTTTTTTGGGGGGGGGGGGGGGAATTCTCCACAGCATATTGTATTGCACAAGAAGCAAAAAATTGAATATAAATTCAAATCATATGACCAATTCTAAGTTCTTTATTTCAGTTATTCTGTGTCAGAAACCTATTATGTGTCAAATATTTGAAGAAATTTTCAATTGCACAGTATTGTGCAATAGCAAGAAATTGATATGTGTGCTCTGCTATCAAAACCTTATTATTAACAAATTCCATGACTATGATGTCATTTTCTATTTTAATATGTTATGGTGTATTTAAATGGGCTGTTATGGTTGCAAAGTATAAAGAAATGGGGGGGGGGGGGGTTGAAAACAAAATTTAGAGGGGGGGGGGGGGTAAATGAGAAATTGGGGAGGGGGTAATTTTTTTCTCATTTCATATTTCATAAATTAAAAAGAAAATTTCAAATTTTTTTAGCAAAAAAAGGGGGGGGTTACATTAAATTTTATTGTTTTTTGTTTTTTTTTGGGAGGGGGGGGGGGGTCAATGTGCAACTTCATAGTGTATTGCACAAAAGCTAAAAAAAGGGGTAAATTATTATTTTTTTTTTGGGGGGGGGGGGGGCAATTCTCCACAGCATATTGTATTGCACAAGAAGCAAAAAATTGAATATAAATTCAACTCATATGACCAATTCTAAGTTCTTTGATTTCAGTTATTTTGTGTCAGAAACCTATTATGTGTGAAATATTTGAAGAAATTTTCAATTGCACAGTATTGCGCAATAGCAAGAAATTGATATGTGTGCCCAATTTTAAATTTTAAATTGGTTATTTCTGATTTATATATAAAAACAAATAATACTGATATGGTTTGAATAGGTAAATTAAAAAATTTTAAGTTCTTAGACAACATTCATTCTGTGTCAGAAACCTATGCTGTGTCAAATATTTATTCACAATCCAAATTCAGTATTGTATCAAGCTTGAATGTTGTGTTCATAATTGCCCCAACTATTCAGGGTTCGACATCTGCGGTCGTATCTAGCTGCGCCCAGCGGAGCATTTTATTTTATTATGGGCCCAGTTTTCAAGTTGGTCCAAATCGGGGTCCAAAATTAAAGCTAAAAAAAGGGGTAAATTATTATTTTTTTGGGGGGGGGGGGGGGGGGGGGCAATTATCCACTGCATATTGTATTGCACAAGAAGCAAAAAATTGAATATAAATTCAAATCATATGACCAATTCTTAGTTCTTTGATTTCAGTTATTCTGTGTCAGAAACCTATTATGTGTCAAATATTTCAAGAAATTTTCAATTGCACAGTATTGTGCAATAGCAAGAAATCTTCAATTGCACAGTATTGCGCAATAGCAAGAAATTGATATGTGTGCCCTGTTATCAAAACTTTATTATTAACAAATTCCATTGGAAATTTGCCAATAACTGTAGTTTAATGAACTTCATTGGAAATTTGTCAATATAAAATGTACTGATGAAGCTTTTTTGTTTATCTCATCTAAACCGCTTTTAAATTATGTATATTTAAAATTTGCCATCCATGACTATGATGTCATTTTCTATTTTAATATGTTATGGTGTATTTAAATGGGCTGTTATAGTTGCAAAGTATAAAGAAATGGGGGGGGGAGGTTGAAAACAAAATTAGGGGGGGTAAATGAGAAATTGGGGAGGGGACAATTTTTTTTCTCATTTCATATTTCATAAATTAAAAAGAAAATTTCAAATTTTTTTTAGCAAAAAAAGGGGGAGGGGGTACAATAAATTTTGTTTTTTTTTTTTTTTTTTTTGGGAGGGGGGGGGGGGGTCAATGTGCAACTTCATAGTGTATTGCACAAAAGCTAAAAAAGGGGTAAATTATTTTTTTTTTTGGGGGGGGGGGGCAATTATCCACAGCATATTATATTGCACAAGAAGCAAAAAACTGAATATAAATTGAAATCATATGACCAATTCTAAGTTCTTTGATTTCAGTTATTCTGTGTCAGAAACCTATTATGTGTCAAATATTTCAAGAAATTTTCAATTGCACAGTATTGTGCAATAGCAAGAAATCTTCAATTGCACAGTATTGCGCAATAGCAAGAAATTGATATGTGTGCCCAATTTTAAATTTTAAATTGGTTATTTCTGATTTATATATAAAAACAAATAATACTGATATGGTTTGAATAGGTAAATTAAAAATTTTTAAGTTCTTAGACAGCATTCATTCTGTGTCAGAAACCTATGCTGTGTCAAATATTTATTCACAATCCAAATTCAGTATTGTATCAAGCTTGAATGTTGTGTTCATAATTGCCCCAACTATTCAGGGTTCGACATCTGCGGTCGTATCTAGCTGCGCCCAGCGGAGCATTTTATTTGTAATTGTGAAACCTCTTATGTAGTGAACCGCCTCGGTGGTCTCGTGGTATCGTGCTTGCCCCGAGTGCAGAAGGTCGCAGGTTCATTCCCCGGCCGGGTCAAACCAAAGACATTAAAATTGGTACTTGCTGCTTCTCCGCCATGCACGCGGCATCTAGGAGTAAGAGCAAAGACTGGTCTGCTCGGAGTCAGTATAATGTGTCGAGTGAGGTGATATGTCTTCCTGTGGACAGTTACTTCATGAGCTAGCACATTAAAAATCCGACTTAGCAGGTCGGTCTAGTACAAAGCAGGGATCATTTTCATTATCATATCAACATGTTCTCTTCCTGATATGCACCTGGTTGCCACTAAACGTTAAACAATAATTCATCCATCCATCTTATGTAGTGAGGTAGTCAGAAACTTAAATAAAAGAGTGAAATTTAATACATGTTTTTTTTTATGTCACCTAAAATGCAAGAAATATGTTAAATTTTAAATTCAAACTTGGATGATTATGTGCATTCTGATGATAAAGTTGTACTGGAAAAGATAAACAAAAATATAGAATCATAAAATTTTACTTATTTTATCAGTAAAATGTTTTAAGGTTGCAGTTGAAAATTGCAGAAACACAAGATATTTCATTTTAGGCCTCGAGTGAAAAAATCTGGAAAATAATTTAGTCAGTATACTTCAAATAATTTAATAAAGCACTGTTCCTATGCTTAAACTTTGTCACATGCATGTCGGGATTTTTTTTATCAGGAATTAATCCACCATTTTAATTTTTTGTTTTAGATTGATCCTAGGAAAGTTGATGCATTAAGAAACTGGACAAGAGAGTGCTCAATAAAACAGATTTTAATTGATATCAGGAAGCAAATGACTCAAAAAGAAAATTTTAAATTCTCTCAACCACCAGAAGGAACTAGTTTTAGCTGTTAGAAATCTATTCTTGTTTGGTTTTCCTACAGACTGATGGGGTGTTTATTGCCAAGGACTGAACTAGTCATAGGAACTGTTTGGAAGGGAGATAACTTGCAATTATCTCTTTATTATTTGCTTGTTTAAATGGTTAGATAGATGAGTGTTGGATTTGTATTTATGTTAATGAAAGTACTTAAAAGTTGCAAAATTATCCGATATTCATCTTCCTTCCAAATAGTTTCTGAGGAAAAGAATAATAAGTGCTAAGACATTTGTAAGGAGATCTCATCTGTATTGAATGATGTGGAACTATTTGAAGATTCTTAGGGAGATACTCATTCATTTTAACTTAATCACTATTGAATATTCAATAAAAAAATCTACCATTATATAACCGAAGCCCTTAAAATGATGTCATGGATATACTGTTTGTTACGTAGTACAAAAATCATGAGATATATGTCTTAAACTAGTTAAACATTGGATTACCAATTCTTCAGGTAGTTTTATAAACATTCAAATGGATGAGATTTACATTTAAAAGTCTGGGAAATTCTGGATAGGAAAATCACAAAAAAAATTTAAAGGAATCATTTTTTCTGACAATGAAAAACGACAGCTTCTAGCTAAGACACAATTCAGTATCTTGTATAAATTAGATAAACATATCTCAGATAAAGTACCACCCTTAGAAAAAAAAAAACAGAAGATAAATGTATAACCTCTTTTAAACATTCATGTAGTACTGTCCTAATGTTGTGTCTAACTCTGCAACTTTGTATTTGTAAATTGTTTGCACTCAAGGGTTTCTTGTCAATTACAATCTGGGTTTTGGTCATTCTAAATATAATGCTTTCTTATTTATTCGATTATAAGCAATGAGCCTTACTACAGTAGATTTTTTTTTGTAAAAATGATTGTACTCAAAGGTTTTTATAAAATTTAACACTAATAACAGAAGAGTATGCAATGATTTGTCGCTCTCATCATTAGAGTCATTTATGAGAATTATTTTTTTCTTAAAATACAAAAAGATAAGAGATTGGGACTAGTTTCTAACTTTGGCAAATTTTATGCTATCAATGTTCACTAATTGATTTCTCTGTGAGGTTTTAAACTTATATATTTGTGATCTATAAAGACTGAATTTTGATATAGAATAGACATGATTTGTTGCCTGAGATTATACAGTGTATTTATAAGTTACTACAGTATAACTTAGTTACTTCACATCTTTTTTTATTCATTTTAATTTATTAAGAACAAATAGTTACTATTTAACTGTTATTTATTAGTTCTACATTATAAAAAATCCTGATTACATAAGTGGGTTCATTTTTCTTTATTTGCAGTTTTCTTGTACAAAATTATTTTAAGATAATTAAGCTTCTGTCCTTCTTATTTTATAGCTTTAATTTATCTTGTAACATAATTTACCTATACAGTTTATCCACTTGTTTTTCTTTCAGCTTTAGTTTCGTCTGTTATGTGTTCATAAATTTTCAATACAATCCTTATAAAAAGATTAATGATTTTTGTATACAAAGAAATGGTCTTCTGTATTCGAAAATACTGCTTTCAAATGCAAATATATGAAAACATTTTTAATATTCACTCATGATTTTAAGAGTTTTTTAGCTCACCTGGCTATGGCCAGGGTGAGCTTTTGCCATCACTTTGCGTCCGTCGTCCGTCCGTCGTTAGCTTTTCATTCAAACATCTTCTCCTCAGAAACCATTTGGCCAATTCCAACCAAACTTTGCATGAGTGGTGTATGGAAGGTCCTCAACAAATTTTCCTTATTTAGTTCTGATTGGTCAAGAAACATGGCCACCAGAGGCAATTCTTGTTTCTGATTGGCTGATTTTCAAAAATCTTCTCCTCTGAAACCACTGGGCCGATTGGTTTGAAACTTAATAGGAATGATCTATGACATGTCCTCTACAAACGATCCTCAATTTATTTTGATCTGACATAAAACATGGCCGTCGTAGCTAAAAATAGAATATAGGGGTGCATGTGTTGTTTTTGGCTTATAACTTAAAAACCGTTACAGATATCAAAAATCTGACATGGGGTAAAATTGATTAGCATGACGAGATCTACCTACCCTGAAATTTTGAAGGAAATCCCAAAACCCATTTAGGAGTTACTGCCCTTTTTTCGTCAAATTTTCAAAATTTAACATTTTTCGTCATTTATCTCCAAAACTATTTGAGATAGAAGTGAAATCTAAATTTGAAAAATGTTTTCCATGTTGAGGTCTACATACCCTGAAATTTTAAAGGAAATCCCAAAACCGATTTAGGAGTTGTTGCCCTTTTTTGTCAAATTTTCAAAATTTTTTCATTCAAAAATCTTCTCCTCTGAAACCGCTGGGGCGATTGGTTTGAAACTTGATAGGAATGATCTATGACATATCCTCTACAAACGATCCTCAATTTATTTTGATCTGACATAAAACATGGCTGTCTTAGCTAAAAATAGAATATAGGGGTGCATGTGTTGTTTTTGGCTTATAACTTAAAAACCGTTACAGATATCAAAAATCTGACGGGGTAAAATTGATCAGCATGACAAGATCTACCTACCCTGCAATTTTGAAGGAAATCCCAAAACCCATTTAGGAGTTATTGCCCTTTTTTCGTCAAATTTTCAAAATTTAACAGTTTTCGTCATTTATCTCCAAAACTATTTGAGATAGAAGTGAAATGTAAATCTGAAAAATATTTGCAAAGTTGAGGTCTACCTACCCTGAAATTTTAAAGGAAATCCCAAAACCCATTTCGGAGTTATTGTCCTTTTTTGTCAAATAAATTTTCCCTGAACAATTGAACCAATTGCAACAAACTTGGTCAAATAGTTGATTAATTGTCCAATGAAAACCAGACTCCAGGTGAGCGATACAGGCTCTGGTGAGCCTCTAGTTTTAAATGCAGTAACTAAAAATTTCTCATAATATATATTCATAGTGGATTTGGAAACAAGTTATACCTACTTATGTAAATCCTTCACTTGTGCCTACTCTTTTTCGACATCTACATATGCTAATTGTGTTGCTCTCCTTTAATACGGGACATCCATTTTTTTTGTCCCCAGTAGAAGTAATTTCTAAAAATCTTTTAAATCGACAGTACTTATCAGTAAAATTGTAGTTTGAATTCTGTAATTTTGGTGAAGTATTAAACGTTTTAGAATTTTGGACCTTTGTACTGTGCAGATTAATTTAATAAATTTAAAGAATTTTAGTCAACCACATTGGCCTTGGTATTCAAGTTTTTATGGACTATGGTTTGTGAGTTTTAGAAGTCTGCTCTGGAAAAAATATGCGTAACAAAGTTTTATTTCCCATTTCTATATATATATAAGATTTTTGGAAATGCTTGTATCATTACTTCCTGTAATACCAAACAAGTTTTAAATACAGTCAGGATTTTATTTAATAGGTTAACTAGAATATCTCACAACTTTGTGTAGCTTCAAGTACTGTTTATAACCCTTAGAAGTCTGTCACTGTAATAACTCAGACTTTGATTTTCATACTACATTTTTGCTTTCTGAGGTGATCTTTTAAACACAACTTAAATTCTCCCATAGCTCAGTACATCTTTTTTGATCAAATATATTGATAAAGTATAACATGTGCAGCAAATTGTATGTATCAGCTTTTACAATACAGCTAAATGTACAAAAGATGATCAGTGAAGAATTGCTTAAAGTTATCTGAAGTAAAAAAAAATACTTTCCCTTAAAATCTTTGACAATTTCTTTAATGATAGTGATGTCTAATTTGTTACAATTTTACTGTCTGGATTTTATTCATATAGATAGGTTATACTGTAATTTATAAGTCATAGTGCTACTGTTAATCAGTTGTACTAATCTAAAGAATTAACAGTTAATTTTGGTATCTATAACAGCAAATTCTTATTTATTACCTATAGTTATTCTAGTGTATCAGTATTATGTAGGGGCATCAATTCATCTATAAAATATTGATTTGATTAGCAAGGGTATGTCAATCTGTAAGTTACCAATATTATAACGGAATGTAGATTGAATATTTGAACATCATATGCATTCCTAATGTCACTTAACTTTGCTTGATATGTTTTTTTGAAAATAAATTGTACATTTCATTTACTTACTTTTGACTTTTTATTTGCTAAATTATGCTAGAAACTTCAAATGTTACCATTGCCAGAAAATAGTTATTAGAAAATAATTGAATACACAAATTTGTATTTAAATTTCTGTGTCCATTAATAGTTTTTACTATGGAAAACCAAAACAACTTCCTGCAAAACCATGGTCTTTCGTTTTTCATTTATTTTTTTCTCAAATGCTTGTTTTTTTGTATGCAATTGATTTTTCTTTGTGATTTATCCTTCTGTCAGTATTATATTTCATGCCTTTGATACATTGTTTATTATGTTGTGCTGCAGTAGTGCTTTAGGCCAAAGGTGAGAAGTAGAAACAGGAATCATACATGTAAGAAGATGATTATAAAATAATAATTTTTGAACTTTCTTGGACCTAAAGATCATATTGATTTGAAGTAGAATTTTGTTATCTCATTTTATACCAAAGGGTACAAATTTGAATAACAAAATTAAAACTGTGCCTAAGTTTTTATAAATTTCCTTTAATACATGTATTTAGGCATTTACAAGAAATTTCACTCAAATGATTTCCAATTAACGTGTATGCAGATGTTATAAGTTTTAATTTTAACTACTTATGGCTGCAACTGAAAAACCCGATACAAAGAATGCCATGTTCACATGGGTAATATTTATTTTTAAAACTTGTCTAAAATGTCCTTGAGTGGGAATATTTGTTAGTAAATTATTTTGCAATGCATGTACTTTAAATTTTCTCATGCACCCATGTGTGATCATTGCCTTCTTGTGAACAAATTTTATTATACCCGCTTTGGGGTATACTGTTTTGCACAAGCCTGTTTGTCATTCTGTCACAAAACATTTAGGTTGCAAAATTCTTAGCAACTCATTCATGTTTGTTTAGTTGGGGTTTTATGCCGTTTTCAGCACATTTGGCTATTTCGCAGTGGCCAATTTTTATTGGTGGAGGAAGCCAGAGTACCCGGAGAGAACCAATGACCTTTGGTAGGAAAATTGGCAATCCTTGTCAATTCAGATCGGAGTCGAACACACCCCGCCACAGGTGAGATTCGAACTCACAACCTCAGCGTTGACAGGCTAGTGATCATTAGTAGTCATGACGAACTACCTAGACCACTCGCCCACCGAGGCCCCCAATTCATTCGTAGTTTGAGTGAAATATAACTATGATGAATTGAAGGGTGGGTAAAGATTTCGTACTTAAGGCATAGCTAATTACTGCTTACATTTTTTACCACATTTACCAACAAATTTTGGTCACAAATTATTAGCAACTATAGGCCACATCTATAATTTATGGTAAAACATGAAAGGTGGGTACTGATTTTGTACCTATGGCACAGCAAGTTCCTGTTAAATGAGGCTGCCTCACGTTTTACACCATATGGACTACAGAAGTTTTGGCTCACACAATTTTCAGCAACCAAAGGTCACAAATTATTCAATGATAGTGTGAGCAATGACTTGTAAGGTGGGTATATAGTTCACCTGTGAAATAGCGATTTCCCGTTAACTGATGCTTCCTTTCATTTCTTGCCTTTTGGACTACAGAAAGTCTTTGCCCTATGAATCTTTTTAACTTCCTTGAGTGGGAATACATGTATTTGTAAGCTCAAAGTTTATAGCTCTTTCTACTAAACTAGGCTGATGAGAAGTCAAGATAACAAAAGAATGCTTCCCTCAACATATTCATATTGGTGCTTCTAAGAGTTTGTAATAAAGTGTGGGCACATGTCCTATGTGAAATGTTATACTATGCTCTATTTTTTGTACTTTTTAGTTCCTTTTCAGGTAGTTTTCATGGACTAAATGTATATTAAGTCACTCAAGCATGAAATACAGGTCAAATTCAGCTGACAGGTATTAGACTGGCATTTATCCACTAAGAACTATCAATAGGCCAAACACGGTAGGTCTAGGTATTACAGTTTCTGAAAAATTGACCTAATCACAAAATTATAACACTAGTCACCCAAGCATGAAATTGAGGTCAATGTCCAGAGACAGGTGTCAGACTGGCATTGCCTTCTAAGAATTATCTTTTATGACGGGTCTAGGTATTACAGTTGCTGAGAAATTACTTAAAATTGAAAATGTGACAGTCACTCAAGCATGAAATTGAGGTCAAGGTCCAGAGACAGGTGTCAGGCTGGCATGTGCCAATTAAGAACTATCTATAGACCATATATGGTGGGTCTAGGTATTGCAGTTCCTGAAAAATGGACTTAATCACAAAACTTGAAAGCAAGTCACTCAATTAAATAGAGGTCAAGGTCCAGAGACAGGTGTCAGACTGGCATTTGTCTACAAAGAACTATCTATTGACCAGATAGGATGGGCTTAGGTATTACAGTTGCTAAGAAATGGACTTTATCACGAAAATGTGATGCAGGTCACTCATTCATGAAATTGAGGTCAAGGTCAAAAGGCAGGTGTCAGACTGACATGTATACTCCAAGAAGTCCCTATTGACCAAATATGGTGGGTCTAGATAGTTGATGAGAAATAGACTTCACCACGAAAATGTGACAAAGTTAATCAAGCATGAAATTGATGTCTAGGTCCCCAGCCAGGTGTCAGACCGGCATGCACCCGCTACGAACTATCTAAAGACAAAATGTAGCTGCCCCATTTATTAGAGTTGCTGAGATATGGATTTAACCATGAAACTTGGACGCAGATTTTACATTTATGTCAATGAATCATGAAAACGAGGTCAGGGTCATAAGACAAGTATACTGCGGCAAACTTTATACGATAAGGTATCTGTGGACCAAAAATATTTATTCATTTATTACCTATATCTCGCCTTCGTGACTTTTCGTCGCAGGCCAGACAAAAACCAGGAAGAATTTAATTCTTTTAATGATATAATACATTGTAATACTCCTTCATGAACATCCATAAACAATCTACAAACTTTCATATATCATGGATGCTGGAAAATAAGTATTTTCAACAAAGAAAGTCTGAAAGAATCTTCAAAAGGAATAATAGTTTTTCACGTAAATCTTTAATATGTCCAAAAACATTCTGCAAATTTTCCAAGAACTGAGTTAAAAGCTGTAGGAAAAGCAAAAAATTCATCCCAACATCGCCATAAATCGCTCACCTGCGATTTTTGTGTAGATCTTGCATTATTGATTACCCTGCCTTTAAGTTCGGGGATATAGCGATCATGTCCGTTCGTCCGCCCGTCACACTTTCTTGTGACATCAACTGGTCCTTCACTTTTGGGTTTAGGAATTTATTTTCTATATAGAATTGTTGCATACTACCTGTAGATGCGTAATAAGGGTTTAGAATTTTGATTTTCTTAATAAGGGGCCCACAAGGGTCTAACTTCGAAAATTTTTAATATAAGCTTGTGACCTAAACTCGCCTTTCATTTTTCAATATATAGTATTATCGTGCACCATATGCAGATGTGCAATCAGGTTTTAGAATTTTTTTATTTTCTAAAATTGGGGCCTACAGGAGTTGAATTTCGAAAAACTGTCAGTTTAAGCTTGTGATCTAAACTCGATCTCCTTTCATTTTTCAATTTATGAATTTTATTTCTATACGGTATTGTCATACACCATATGCAGATGCGCAATATGTTTTTAGAATTATGATTTTCTAAAATTGGGGCCCACAGGGGTCGAATATTTAAAAACTATCAATTTAAGCTTGTGACCTAAACTTCTCTTTCATTTTGCCATTTATGCATTTTGGTTATATATATAATATTGTCCTACATTATATGCAGTTGCACAATAATGATTTAGAATATCGATTCTTAAACTGGGGTCCCACTCAGGTCAAATTTCAAAAATTGTAAGTTTAAGCTTGTGAACTAAGAGTTTTTCATTTTTCATTAGGTTTATTGTTTTAATTTCTTTATTATCCCGCACTTTTGAAGAAAGTTCGGGGATATAGCGATTGTCTCCGCCCATCAGTCATACTTTCTTGTGACAACTCCTGCTGCACTTTTGGGGTTAGGAATTTAATTTAGATATAAAATGGTTGCATACCACCTGTAGATGCACAATAAGGTTTTAGAATTTTGATTTTCAAAACAAGGGACCCACAACTGAAAATTTGAAATTCAAGCTTCGTCGTCTTTTATTTTTTAATTTATGCATTTTATTTCTATATAGTTTTGTCATGCACCATATGCAGATGCGCAATTATAGAATTTTGATTTTCTAAAATTGGGGCCCACAGGGGTCGAATTTCTAAAAACTCAATTTAAGCTTTTGACCTAAAATTCTTTCATTTGACAATTTATGCACTTTATTTCTATACAGTGTTGTCATGCACCATATGCAGATGCCAAATAAGGTTTTAAAATTTTGATTTTCTAAAATTGGGGCCCCTAGGGGTCGACTTTCGAAAAACTGTCAATTTAAGCTTGTGACCTGAACTCCTCTTTCATTTTACAATTTATGCATTTATTTCTCTACGGTATTGTCATACGCTATATTCAGATGAGCAATAAGGTTTAAAAATTTTGATTTTCTAAAATTGGGGCCCACAGTGGCCGAATTTTGAAAAACTATCAATTCAAGATTGTGACATAAACTCGTCTTTTGTTTTTTAATTTATGCATTTTATTTCTATGCAGTGTTGTGAAACACCATATACAGATGTGCAATAAGGTTTTATAATTTTGATTTTCTAAAATTGGGGCCCACAGAGGTTGAAATTTTCGATTTTCAATTCAAACTTGTGACCCAGAACTCATCTTTCATTTTGCAATTTATGCATTTTGTTTATATATAGTATTGTCCTACTCTAAATGCAGTTGCACAATAAGGATGTAGAATTTCGATTTTTTAACCAGCTTAAAAATCTTGTCAAATTTAAACAAATTCAAGTTTAAGCTTGTGGTCTAAGCTTGTTTCATTTTTCATTGGGTTTATTGATTTAATTTCTATACTATTTTTGGATGGGAATAAGGTTTTATATTTTTTACTATAGGTAAGTGTCCCAACAACTTACAGTACAGTTTTCTAGTTATGTTTGCTATTTAATGTATACCGTTGCATTTTTTGCCTTAATGTTGACTTGAATAGCTAACATATAGAATCCTGAACCCAAATATATATGGTTGCTAGGAACTTTTCCATTGGTTGCTATGGATTTTTTCAATGACCCTGACCCTTAAGCCTCCATATTGACGTGTACCGTACAAACTGTAATTTGCCTTAACCCAATTGAACTATAAATCAGAGAATGAATCTGAATATCTTTAAAAAAAAAACATTAAAACATTAGAATAAGACTAGCTCTTTAAACAAGAGGCTCTCAATGGAAACATTTCTAAAAGAGAATCATCTAAGGATTTTCCATAGGGTCCAATATTTAACTAAGTTCGGCCGTGGCAGCCATCTTGGTTGACAATCCGGATGATCGGACACAATTCTGAAAGAGGACCATCTAAGGACCAATGCTGCCAAGTTTAGTTCCAACGGGCTCAGTAGTTTCAGACGAGAAGATTTTTGAGTGAATTTCCCATAGGGTCCTATGATAAACTAAGTTCGGCTGTGGCGACCACCTTGGTTCACAGTCCACTAAATTGAACACACTTTTGAAAGAGGGCCTCCTAAGGACCATTGCTGCCAAGTCCGGTTCCAATATGCCAAGTGGTTTCAGACAAGAAGATTTTTCAATGAATTTTCACATAGGGCCATATGTTAAACTAAGTTCGGCTGTGGCGGCCACCTTGGTTGACAGTCCGGGTCATCGGACGAAATTCTGAAAGAGGACCATCTAAGGACCATTGCTACCAAGTCTAGTTCTATAAAACCACCGGTTTATGTCGGCAACTGATAAAATACAATACAGTTATCCCCATTCTAATGCAACCTCCATTAAACGTTAAAAAAAAAGAATAAAAAGTAAACAGGAAACGTCAAATGCGTTTGCGCAACGTTGTCGTCAATGGTTCCGACGGTAAACATTGGATTTTACGAATCAAAAAGGACGTTATATGTTATGTTGCATTAGAATTAACAATGTTTGGTCTCAACCGCCCCAGTAGGTTTAGAGAAACCACTAGCTAAAGCTGCTAAACCACTGATCAAATATCACATTTTCTTACATTGTTTCCTCTTTGCTAGGAAACATGTTGGCAACCAAAATAACATTCACTGCTATAACCCACCCAACCCCCCCCCCCTTCCACCTCCCCCTCCCCCTCCATAAAAAAAGAAAAAAAGTACAGAGAGATATTTTTTTTATAATGGATCTTTTTATTTCAAAGAATCAAAACTACAAGAATAGTTTTAAAAAATATTTGGTGCAAATCAGTTAAATCTATTAAAAAAATTTTCCCATGTAACTAACAAGCCTTGCATGGCTAATCCTTGCTAGGTGGGACTTTAAATACACTCTCTGCAGTTTGTGTAAACATTGAATATAAAAGTAAAATTTGATACTTAACATGACGTTTTGGTAATTTGTTCCAGTAGTTTCCAAATCTTAAGAAGTCAAAAACAACTAAAACATATTGGTCCAGTTCAGGTGATAAAAATTCAGTCTATGAAGTCAAATTAATATTTATAACAGATTTTATCGAAATTAACAAAAGTAAAATTCTCATAAATAGTTCTCTGCATAAAATATTCAATTTATAAATGAGAAGAAAGGTTAGTATATAATGTTACCCTAGAATTCCAAATATTACAAAAAATTACCTGTACACTACTTCAACACAAATTTCTTCTTTGGTGTCAGATGTGTCCTTTACAGAATATATCTGAATGATTGTGTCATATACATATCAATTCATGAATACTGGTGATAAAAATATGAATAACAATTGTAAACGTAAATTATAATCATCTAAAAAATTATTGTATATAGGCTTCAATGTCTATTTTATGAATGAACTAAAAAATCATTGTAAATTACCACATACAGCATCTAATATTGATAAAAAAAACACAAATACAGTTGAATAATTTAGTTTTCTTGAATAATATATAATTGGTAAGGTAATGGTCCACTTGTTTTGAAGAAAACATTACAACTGGTTTGAACAGTCATGAATCATTACCATTTGTTTGATATAAACCAAAATTTCAGATCACTCTCAGTGTAAATCATCCCCTTGATTTAGTTCCCATGGTTAAGTTTTCAATTTTAAATTGCAGCTTAAATTTAACAAAGTGTTCCTAGTAACAAACCCCATTTGCATTCTTCTGAAAACATAACCAGTTAAAAACAGACATTTGTTTAGATAACCATATTTCTGTTAAGTTACAAATGAATGGACCACAACTGTATTATCTTTCTAAAGTTACCAGTTTCTACTGTTAAGGAAAAACACTACTACTCTGTAACAAGTTGTCATATATTGTAAAATAGATAATTATTTTAATTCATGTAAATTAGTATCAAAGAATGTATATTTGAGAAGTAATTCATGAAGGCTTCAAAATATCATAATTTTACCACGGGTGGGCACTTTATGCCATATATTTTGCCATGAGCTATATTGAGTGGTAAACTATTGGCATAAAGGGCCTATCCATTATAAAATCAGGATATTTTCAAGCCACCGTGAATTATTTCTATTCTAATAGGACAGTGTCTACGACATTTTGAAATACTGCAACATAGGTATTCAAACACGAAGACGCCATTACACAACGCAAGTTATACAATGATGTCAGTAAAGCTTGTTGGAAACTTTACTATGACGTTGCTAAACAAGATGTCTGATGTCTGTGACGTTGGAATAAAAATATCAATATTTTACCACAGATTTAGACTGAAAGCATTTGAAGCAGGTCATATTAGAACACATATTGATAAAATCATTTATATTCAAATCTTCTCATAAATAGTAAGGGAGATAATCCAAGAAATTCTCATTACGATTAGTAACAATAAAATATGGAAGACAGGTTTCTATTTAACAATCATTAGAGCATGTCATTGTAACAGTCAACACATTAACAATACATGACTTGTAAACTATAAACTTAGATACCTGATCAAAATCAATGAAATGTAAAACTAAATCAATTGTACATTTGTTTATGTCAAAAATATTTCCTTTATGATTCCAAGTTTTTTTCTTACATGCTTTGTTATATGTACCTCACAACCCATGAATATGTTTTTCTATATGCAAATAAATCATTTCATAGAAATTCTAAACAAATCATTAAATTACAAATAGAATGTAAATTGTTATTCTGTATTAATGCACTAGAACCTAAGCATGTTTTATTCTATATTAGTGTACTAGTGTAAGCCATAATTCTTTTTTTTCTGGAGGAAAATTTTAAATATAAAATAGTTTCCATGGGATATTATTTAACTATTAAATCCATTCCTCCTTTATAAAATTTTTTACTTCTTTCAACAATGATTTTATCTCATTCCAAACAACTTTCAGGATAAAAAATTATTGTCCTACTATATGAAATAGTTTCCTGAAGGAATGTCTGTAGTTTTCAGTATTCAATTTTCATTAAAAGTAAGGTAGGTGATAAATAGGATAAAATCTTACAGTATCTAATTATTAAATAGTTTCCACCTTATTACAGGTAAATTTTAATGAATCTATCTTCTATTTCTTAATTTTTCAATATAAATTTTCCATACCTGGAAAATATTTCATGATCAAATATTATCCAGGATAGATTATTACCATACCTGTTAACCTTTTGAAACCTCTTTGGGGGAGATGTCCCAAATTCCCTCTCAGATTTGGGGGAGATTTTGCGTAAACAAATTTTTGACACCTAAATGAGGGAACAAAATTTAAAAGAATGGTTTTTACAACTTTTTATATCAGATTTATGTTTCTACCTCTGGATACAATTCTGATATATATGAGTAAAACAGCACCCTTTGCTGTTTTCAACATATGATCTGAAGGATCAAAGTCTTGGATTGTGGGAGGGTGTTATTATGAGAAAAATTATCGTGGATAATATTTTTTAATCAAATATTTTCAATGTATAAAAGTAATAATTTATTGTGTATAATATTTCAAATGAAATATTAATTATTTTACCCCAACAAAATACCAAGCCCCACTGTTTTTAAAGGTCCCCAAAGGTAAACCCTTTTCAGACACTTTTGTTTAACAAACTTACAGTGGAAAGAAAAATATGGCTATGGAAAGAACTTTACTATTAAAGTCTTTCCTTGGAAAAAATTTAATAGCAAATATTTTCCTAAGGAAATAATTTCACAGAGGAAAGTATTAAATGTTACACTAAAACCTAAGCATGTTTTATTCTGTATTACTGCACTATCTTGGATGATGGGTGTGGTCATCGGATATAATTCTGAAAGAGGACCACCTAAGGACCATTGCTGCTAAGTTTTGTTCCAATTGGCCAAGTGGTTTCAGACAAAAAGATCTTTAATTAAATTCCCCGTAGGGTCCTATGTTAAACTATGTTCGGCTCTGGCGGCCATCTTCGATGGAGGATGTGGTCACCGGATATATTCTGCAAGAAGTGCACGTAAGGACCATTGCTGCTAAGTTTTGTTCTAATTGGCCAACTAGTTACAGACAAGAAGATCTTTAATTAAACTCCCCACAGGGTCCTATGTTAAACTATGTTCGGCTGTAGCGGCCATCTTGGATGATGAGCTGGGTTGTCAGATACAATTCTCAAAGAGGACCAAATAAGGACCATTGCTGCTAAATTTGTTCCAATTGGCCAATTGGTTTCAAACAAGAAGATCTTTAATTAAATTCCCCGTAGGGTCCTATGTTAAACTATGTTCGGCTCTGGCGGCCATCTTGGATGGAGGATGTGGTCACCGGATATATTCTGCAAGAAGTGCACGTAAGGACCATTGCTGCTAAGTTTTGTTATAATTGGCCAACTAGTTACAGACAAGAAGATCTTTAATTAAACTCCCCACAGGGTCCTATGTTAAACTATGTTCGGCTCTGGCGGCCATCTTGGATGATGAGCTGGGTTGTCAGATACATTTCTCAAAGAGGACCAAATAAGGACCATTGCTGCTAAATTTTGTTCCAATTGGCCAATTGGTTTCAAACAAGAAGATCTTTAATTAAATTCCCCGTAGGGTCCTATGTTAAACTATGTTCGGCTCTGGCGGCCATCTTGGATGGAGGATGTGGTCACCGGATATATTCTGCAAGAAGTACACGTAAGGACCATTGCTGCTAAGTTTTGTTCTAATTGGCCAACTAGTTACAGACAAGAAGATCTTTAATTAAACTCCCCACAGGGTCCTACGTTAAACTATGTTCGGCTCTGGCGGCCATCTTGGATGATGAGCTGGGTTGTCAGATACAATTCTCAAAGAGGACCAAATAAGGACCATTGCTGCTAAATTTTGTTCCAATTGGCCAATTGGTTTCAAACAAGAAGATCTTTAAGTAAATTTCCGATAGGGTCCTATGTTAAATTATGTTTGGCTCTGGTGGCCATCTTGGATGACATGCCGGGTCATCAGATTCAACTCTGAAAGAGGACCACCTAAGGACCATTGCTGCCAAGTTTTGTTCCAATTGGCCCAGTGGTTCCAGAGAAGATCTTTATAGGAAGGTTTACGACGACGACGGACGCCAAGTGATGGCAATAGCTCACGTGGCCCTGTGGGCCAGGTAAGCTAATAATATGGAAAATGGCAGAGAAACAAAACTTTAAGCAGCTATATGAAATTTTTTAAATTATGCCAAACTATATGAAAAATTATGATCTTTTGATAGTGTTAATAAACAAAATTTTCCCATTTTGCTTGTTGACGTTGATGTTGCTGACAACCGAAAGTGGGACGCATTACGTGAGCATGTCAGGGCTGATACGGATTTCTTATAGAATTCCTTTATAATCCATATCAGCCCTCAGGTCCTACATGGGGGCTGATACGGATTTCTAAAGGAATTGTATTGGAAATTCATATATGATTAAGAATGAAAAGAATTTTTGCTAATCTTTAGCATACAATATCAAATTATGTGCAAAACATTGCTTAAAGTGTGCAAGACAACCCAAACTTTCCATAAAAATTCAATTGTTTGTTGTACATAAAAGTATCAAACATTGAAAATATCACATAAAACACTAATGGTATAAATAAGATACATGTATAATAAATAAATAATTAATTAACATAATAGATTAAATAATAATGATTCTTATCACAAACCACTTTGTTATAAAACTTGGTCAGTAACAAATAATTTCTATATAATTGTAAGTATTCTCAAAAACTTTCCTAATTCAATTTCCTTAAATTTTGAAATAAAAAGAACTGGGTAATAAACTATTGGTAATAACAACAAAATACATTCAACAGACTAATGTTAAGGATAAAAGAAAAATCCACATCTTCTAACTGGAAAAAGAAACCAAATATAGTAAACATAACATACCCATACCCTGGTTTTTTTTTTTTTTTTTTATAAAAAAACAAATACTAAAAAAACAGTTCTATTTTTTAAAAATTTCCTATTCAGAGGTATTGGATTTATTTTCTACAAAAATAAAACTGAAGCCAAGACTTAACAAGAATAGCAATGATATTTCGTATAGTGTAATGGCACAATTAAAAAAAAACATCATAGAAAGACAAAAATAAGATGGACCCTAAACCAAAAAATCCTTATCTGTAAATCCTTAATGCAGACATAAGACATCATATAACATAAAACCACATTAACAAAAAAACACACAAAGAGGTATCACAATCACAGTCATACAGTCAAAAAGACCCGAAACAAAACAGTAAATCACAAATACTGCATCGAGAGGCTCCCAGCAGCCTGTATCGCTCACCTGATATTTCCATTTGTTCGTTGCTAAATGACCTTGCAATTAACATCCATGCCATGTTTGGTTTCGATCCATTAAGTAATTTTAAAAAAGAAGCCGTTTGTATGTAATTCCCACAGGGTCCTATGTTAAACTAAGTACACTGGTGGCCATCTTGGATGACATATCAGCACCAAAGAAACAACACATGGTCAGCACCTCATAAGGGACATTCATGCAATGTTTGGTTTCAATCCATTCAGTGGTTCTCTAGAAAATTTTTGAATGTATTTCCCATAGGATCCTATGTCAAACTAAGTCCCCCGCTGGTGGCCATCTTGGATGATGGTTCAGCAACAAAGTAACAACACTTGGTCAGGACCTCATAAGGAACATTCATGCCATGTTTTGTTTCAATCCATTCAGTGGTTCTCCAGAAGAAAATTTCTGTATGTATTTCCCATAGGGTCCCATGTTAAAATAAGTTCCCTGCTGGCAGCCATCTTGGATGACGGATCGGCAACAAAGTAGCAACACTTGGTCATCATCTCATAAGGAACATTCGTGCCATGTTTGGTAGATGGATCGGCACAAAAGTAACAACACTTGGTCGGCATCTTGTAATGAACATTTATGCCATGTTTCGCTTCAATCCATTCAGCAGAAGAAGTTCAAAATGTCAAATGCTGACAGACGGACGACAGACGAAAAGTGATTGCAATAGCTCACATGGGTCAGGTGAGCTAAAATTGAAGAAAAATCATATTGCAGCTACATACTATATGTAAAATCTCAGAATATTAGTATTACCTCCCTTGATAAATCAAATGTTCTTTATAATCTAAAGCAACAACACTATAAAAATAAAATAAAGGCAATTTTTATACTTTTCATTAGATATTAAACACAACTATAAATAGTGTTTTCACCTGAATATATAGACCTTAAATGACATATTTAACAAAGACATAAAGCTAACATAGAGATGAAAGACATTCAACCATTTCAAATATTTAATATAGCACTTTTAATTTATTGCTGTTAATTAAGCATTTATTCAGCAGTAATTAACAAATGATTTTAATATGTCAGTAAATACCAAGTTAGACTATTCACATCATTGGGATGACCCTAGAGCTTGATAACATATTTACTAATCACCACTCATTATATTTGATTGTTACACTAAAAGTAGATTTTCAAGGGATTGATCAATTGACTAGTTTCTAATGTATTATTTATTATATCCCCTTATTTGCAACAAGACTAACAGGCCTTATGAATGTGTAAAAGTGAGCCAAACTACGTCTTTTTATTGCTTCAATAAGCAACTTTATGTGTTTGCTGCATGGGGCTATTAATTGTCGTGGGTGTTTTAACATGGTGTAACAATCTGCAAATTTATTACCGGGTACATGTACATATCACTAGAGACATAGAAGTAAGATGTCTTGGAAAGTAATAAACATTAAATTATAAAGAACAAGTCAATACTGAAAAAATTGAAAATATTTTATAAAAAAAAATACTTCACAAAAAAAATTCTGTCTGAAGCTCTTTAAAAACTAAATATGAAAATTTTATACGGGTTATTTTATAGAAGAATTTAAAGATTTGGACTACTACAAACTGTTGTTTGGTTTTTGAAAAGTAACAAAGAAAATTAAATTACTAGCATACAATTAACAGTAAATCACAGATTTTAATTTGATATGTATAACTGCTAAATATAAACCATCATCAAGATTTCTCTGAACCTTGACAACCTTGTGTGGCGTCATTCTTTTCCAAATATGGCATATCTTTCTTTGTCTGAAAAATAAAGAACAGGTAAATACAGTAAGAAAAATATTTTTCACTTCTGAGACAAAGTAGTTCTGATTTTTACCAAAGTGAGATTTCATGACCTCACCCTAAGCTGAGACAAAACATGAGCTGTCTCCCAGAAATTGCTTGGTAAGTCAAGATCCTAAAATGTAATTAGAAATGAAATCTAGGCCCTTTATATTTTATCAAATAAACTCAACACAAGGTGTTCCTCATCTTCCACAGTTGCATACAGAAAGTACAGATTTTGACCAAGTACAAAATTGTGTTATTTCAGTGTTTTAAAATAAAAAATTATGTTTTGATAAATGAAGAATTTTTGTTATTGTATTAAATGTTTTATTGTTATAACTCCAAAGATCCTATACTTACAAATTAATTGTTCATTCATACAATTCCTAATACTGCCCTTATCCAAAATATATTTTATGTACAATAACCATCTGTATTGGATAAGGGCAGTATTAGGAATTGTATGAATGAACACTTAATTTGTAAGTATAGGATCTTTTGCTTTTAAACACTGAAATAACACATAATTGATCAAGGTCACACTGATGACATTTTTTTCATTTTGCCAAGTTACTTTCCTCTTTAGGTAATAATAAATACGTCCTTCAGAGCAGTGGGTTTTTTTTTATTTTTCAGACAAAAACATAATCTTCAATGAAAAATTTAAGGTATCAAATGCTTTTACTGACCATGACCATTCTTAGGTTTTTACCAAAAAAAGGTTTGTATACACTAAAACCATCCTCTTTGATAAAAGACAAAAAAGTTTCTACCTGGAAACTGAGAACTACTATATCCAAGGAGTAAAAAATTTCAAAATCTTTACATCTAGATTATCTATGCATGATTATCCTTTGTCCCTTTCAATGAATATGTTTTTCTTACCTCTTCTTTCATAAAACAGAGAAATATTGACCACAAAAATGATCCTCCTGCAACAACTAATGGACGATACATAGGTGTAACAAATCCAAAGTTAATTATCTGTATAAAAGGCCAAAAGCACAATCCTGTCTGAAAACACAAGTAAAATAATTATCTTTACAAGTACTTAATACACATAGACTGTAACGTTCCTAATAAGTTTTCATCGTTCAACTGTAAAAATAGTTGAGAATTTATTTAGAAATGACATTCATACTATTTTTGATTATCCATACATCAATACTTTATGTATTTGGTCTATTTGGGAATCTAGACTTCCTCCCAATTTGGAACATTATGTACAAGTTGTCTTGTTTCATAATAAAACATAAAGAAGTGACCATTTTAATGTATTACTCTTCCAAATGCAAAATACTGTCAGAATTTACGAAAGAATTTTTTTAGCTCTGTACAAAAATTTTTACATTTATTTAGCCTCAAATATCATTCTATATGGAATTAAGAAAATTTATTATATCTCAGTTTATACAATCTATGTTAATTAAATTTTGAATAAAATAACTATTTGTTTAACAGTACTTACCACCAGTGAATATTTTCATGACTATTATCACCTAATCTTGTGGGATTTTTTAAATTTTAATAACACCACAGGAAAACCATTTTTTTTTTCATGCTTAAATTTGTGATTTAACAGCACCTGAGCATAACCATGAAAATAGCCAGCAAAATATAATGAACACACATTTACTATTTTTTGCAAATAATTTTACCTAAGAACATTAAATATGTGTCCAGTGACAATACATACATAACCTTACATAATTGTGTTTGTTCTTACCGACCAAGTTATGTAGAATTTTCTTTTCATTTCTTCTTTAAAGCTTTTTCTCTCCAACAAACAGGTGGCTTAAACAAGAGAAAAATTCACATTATTATACAATCATTATACAATGTAAGCTTTGAAATATTACTCAATATACTGATACATGAAATGAGTACACAAAATATGTACTCAAGAATGTTGCATGATGGACAATTTTTAGTGGCTTTCAATTTAGATTGTAGAATCAGGAATACCAAATAATATTTCCAAAGATATATAATGTATTACTACATATAATGTGCAACAACAATTTCATCATGGCAAAACTCACTTATTGTATTTTTTTCACAATTTATAAAACTGTGTCAAAGCCATTTAAAATTATTGTGAGCTTGCATCAGATTCTGATGATACCATAAAATTATACTTTAATAAGACCTAGAATGCACCATGTAAACAAGTAAATAAGAGTGGACACAGTAAATGTCTCGCCTGAGTATGCACATGGACACAGAATAATGATTATCTAATACCCCACATTGCAAGTCAAAGGGAAATGCATTAAAAGAAATAGTAATGGTCAGGTGATAATTTGTCTGAAAAATCTCATGCATATCATTCAAGCCTAAACACAAGTCACTAAGGCATGAAACTGAGGTCAAGATCCAGAGACAGGTGTCAGACTGGCATGTACCCACTAAGAACTATCTACTGACCATATATTGGCTTAGGTATTACAGTTGCTAAGAAATGGACTTAATCACGAAAATGTCACACAGGTGACACACCCATGAAATTGGGGTCAAGGTCAAAAGCATCATACCGATATGTACCCACTAAGAACTATCTATTGACCAAATATGTTGGGTCTAGGTATTAATACTATTAAAGTTGCTGAGAAATGGACCTAATCTTGAAAATTTGACAAAGTCACTCAAGCATGAAATTGAGGTCAATGTCCAGAGACAGCTGTCAGACTTGCATGTACCAACTAAGAATTATCTATAGACCAAACACGGTGGGTCTAGGTATTACAGTTGCTGAAAAATGGACTTAATCAAGACACTTGGATGAAAGTCACTCAACCATGAAATTGAGGTCAAGGTGCAGAGACAAGTGTCAGACTGGCTTGTACCCACCAAGAACTACCAATAGACCAAATATGGCGGGACTAGGTATTACAGTTGCTGAGAAATGGACTTAATCACAAAAATGTGATGCAGGTCACTCAAGCATGAAATTGCAGTCAAGGTCAAAAGGCAGGTGTCAGACTGACATGTACTAGCCAAAAAATATTTATTGACCAAATATGGTGGGTCTAGGAATTATAGTTGCTAACCACAAAAATGTGAGAAAGTCACTCAAGCATGAAATTGAGGTCAAGGTCCCAACCCAGGTGTCAGACTAGCATGTACCCACTAAGGTTGCACTCCACAAATTAATAGTACCATTTTCTATGTGAAATGAGTTAACAAATATCATGGTCTTGTGCCATCTTCAGAGTAAATAATACCCATATACATATATATATATTCTGAAAGGCCATAATGTTAGCATTGTTTCAATCATGATAAAATAAATAAAAACATCCACGGAAACCTAGTTGGCATAGCAACATTTCAAAAATTTTCATAAAAAAAGCTTTAAAAATGTTAAATTTCACTCCACTTCGGCTTAAAATTGAGGTCTGATGCAGCGTTTCAATCCATTTGAGACTTAATTTTTCAGATTCTCCATAAAATTCCATTACATATGTGGGAAAAAAAAGGTTTACTTTTCCTGCTTTTTTTTTCGCAATTTAACTTACCAGTGCAGGTGCCGATTATCACTGTCAAAGTTTTACACACCACATGTCAATTCACAAGTCCCAGTTTATGACCTCCCATTACTTGTCAGAAGCAAAATCAGTTAATGTTTTCGTATTTTTTTAAACTAAAATCTATCCTCTTTCAGTCAATATTACAATTTTGAGGTTAAGACATTTATTATTTATTTATCATGTAGTCAAACTTTACCAACTCTAATAATTAATAAAATTCTGGGGGTGCATTTCTCTGAAACTAAGATAATTAGTGGAGTGTAACCTAAGAACTATCTATAGACCAAATACGGTTGGACTAGGTATTACAGTTGCTGAGAAATGGATTTAAACTTGGACGCAGATTTTACATTTATATTTATGAAGTCAGTGAACCATGAAAATTAGGTCAGGGTCACAAGACAAGTATACTGCGGCAAACCTTATACGATAAGCTATGTGTGGACCATAAATCTAAATTGTAAGTATTATATGTGCAAAGTTATTAAAGTTTTAGAAAAGTTTATGCCGCCGTCGCCACGGAACCATTTTATAAATATTTTTAAAAAGTCTTTGTAAGTAGTCAGAATGTTAATCCCTAACAATATCTTTGACTAAAATTAATTCCAACTGGCTTTAAAAAAAACACAAATTTTGCTGTAAACTAAAAAAAAACTTATACAGTAATTCAAGACTACACCATACATGGATTTTGCTAATAATAATATCATTATTCTTTTAAATGCTTTAATTGCATATTGGATTCATAAAACAACTTATATTAGAATCTGTGTTGTTTCTTTTATTTCCAGTTATAGCAAAATAACTACAAAGAAAATAGGTTCTTACTGGATTAGTTCTATTTAATTTTTTTGTATGTCAAATATTTGTTTTCGTCCTTTAGCGTGTCCAAGATGTCTGTATATGCCTCCGTTTGCTGATAGATGGATTTTCACAATTGGGGCAAAAGAAAGAAAAAAAGAGATATTACCTTAGAGAGCAGTCATTTGATTTTTATGGGAGGGGACTAGGATCAAATTTTAAATAGAAAGGCACGACCAGGAATTGGGGCAAAATAAAAAGACAGGATCACTTAAGGTGTGAAAAAAAAATTTGGACAAAAATTTGGTCAAAAAAAATAGACAGGAACAAACATTTGATCCTAGCCCCCCCCCCCCCCCCCAAAAAAAAAAATCAAATGGTTGCTCCCTTATTTAAAACAAAATATATTGCCAATTCAATTTGCAAAGAGGACATTTGTCTTTTTATTTTCAACATATATGTGTATATGTGTTCACTTGTATTAAGTTTACCTGCATAAAAGCAAGAGATAGAAACAGGTGCAAATGATACTTGTTCTAGAACAACTTTAGTAAGAACAGTTTTGATTTTCTTCCCTGGAAACAGCCTTTCTGCCAATTTTACCCAGTTATATACCAATGGTGCAATCACACAGGTTCCAACTCCAGCGATTCTAGCAGTCTTTTCCATATTGTGTTTTCGTTTCTTTGATATCAATTTCTGTTCAACAACATCAGCTATACTCCACAATATTGAGTATGTAGCCATTGTCCTGTAAAGTGGCATTTTATTTCACTCTATTCAGCAGGCTTAAATCTTTATGGCATTGATACTCTATCTATAAAACATTAAAACAAAATTTTATGTCTGAAATGTAAATAAAAATTAAATAAAAACCAGCAAATAAATATTTATATTATTTACATCTTATTCATAGTCAAAACAGTCAAACAATACTTTTAGGATTTCAACTATACTACATGTAATAGAATCATCAAATAGTTAAAGGTGTATTAAATGCCCTGTATTTTATCTGCATAAAAAATCCATTTAAAATTGTAATTTCTTGTGGTTAAATGACAGATAAACAGAATTTATAACAAAATTATAGGATTTGTAAAGACTGGATTTTGGAAGCTACATGTATTAGATTCTATATGTAAAGTGTTCCACTTAGTGCCAGACTGTCAAATATTGCACACTAACTTTTGGCTTAATTCCTAACGTAATAGTATTATACTACTGTTGTACAATAAAACTGAAAATAGTTCATATAATTTTTAAAGGCAATGCTTTCTTTACTAGCTAATTACTTCTTCATGCTTTGTTTCTTGATTAGAATATTCCATTACAAATAATATAATTTCTACATTTAATGGATTTCTTTTACTTAATTGTCTCCACAGCATCATTGCCTATCAAATTTTGTTGTACGTACTTTAATCTGTTATGTAATCTCAATCTGTAATTTCTCTTTTGATCTGATACATTTATTTCTACTGTCTTTTAAACATTATAGTTTTTGAAATCTTTGTATCTATAATATACTTGATTGATTAATTTGATAGGATGTTATCTCACTGACCTTTTCATTTTGAAATAATACACAATTTGCTAGTTATCATGGGTAAATATGCAATTGTTGAAAACTGCACAGATTTGTTTTCTTAAATCAATCTCTAGAGCACACCACAAGACAGGCTCATTTCTTTCTTATTTTGCAGAAAAAGTATAATTATTATGGAATTATAAGTAAGGGAGCAACCATTGGATTTTTATGGGGGGCTAGGATCAAATTTGAAATAAAAGGCAGGACCAGGATTTTGGCAAAATAAAGACAGGATCACTTTAGGTGTGAAAAAAAAATGCAGGACCTGTGTATATCAGGAATTTTTTGGTTTTAAATGAAAATAAAATTAGGCCGAATAACGGACAAAAAAAATCCAGGACAAAAATTATGACGAAAAAAATAGGCAGGATGAAAAATCAAATGGTTGCTCCCTAATAAGAGTTATTTTTGGTGTACATGTATAAACTTGACCAGGTCACTCACAAACATACAGTCCTTTGGACTTTATTCAGTTTATGCGTGAATTTATCTCCTTACTACACTAGTAAATTGCTTCAAAACAACTATAATAAATACTGGTCACTTGAAAAATATTAATATGTTGGTCATATATCTGGTGTAAATAGAGCAAGGTCATTCAACCGGCAAGTACAAAAAGCAGATAAAGAGTCTTTTAAATGGACTTGGAATGTCATATATCATTAATAACTTTAATTATGTTGAAGGTAATTTAAATTCCATTAAACAAAGAATTAAAGACCAATGTTTGCAAGTTCAAAATGCAAATATACTTGAATCTAAGAAGTTAGACTTTTTCAAGAGCGTCTACATAATGGGTCGAAGACCCCTCTATGTTGATACTTTAAGAAACAGAAGTGACAGAGCTGCAATATGTAGGATCCATATAAGTGCTCATATACTGATGATTAAAAGAGGGAGACATTTAAATATTCCCAGAAATGAGAGATACTGCTCTGTATGTAATTCTGGTCAAATTGAAAATGAAACACATTTTCTTTTACATTGTGAAAAATAATCAACTAAAAGGGCCATATTTTACCAAAAAGTTTCAAATATAATCGATGATCCTACAAAATTTGAAAAAAAATGAAAATAACATAAACTTTTTATTAAATAACAATTCATATACAATTCTAAGATTGACTTCCTCTTTCATTTCAGACAGTTTGAACCTGCGTAAAGCTGAGCAAACTCTATAGAACTGTCAATATGTCTTTAATTCATAGTCAGTGTTTATAATATTACATATTAATATAGTCATTGTTTACAACACTTATTATGTATGATCTATTATGTAATTAATACGCCATGAGCCTTAACCATTTATTGTTGATGAGTTTGTGCTAATAAAATATTTATTTATTTGTATTTGTACAAATAAAAAACCTACCTATCACAGGGGCTCTTTACAATTGACACAGTATGTCTTCTGTGACTGATCCATAATACTATAATTACAACAAACGGGATTAGTCACAGACTCACACAGACAAAGATGACATACTGTGTCAATTGTAACAAGCCCCTCTGTACCCATATGACAGAGGTCGGTTGTAAATTTCTTTTTTGAGTTTTGGAGTAAACGACTAGATGTATCTGGAAGATCAGAATGAAAGATATATGCGTTAGATGATCGAAAACACCGGCCCTACCACAAGTGGCACAAGCCACAACCATAATCATAAAGCTGGCAAAAATCCATACAATAATTAACCTGTATAATGCTATTTTGAAGGCTGGGTCAGGCTGGGATCCAACGATAGACATAATTTCTAAATGTTTAGAATAAGGACATAGCGTTAAGGAATTAATCAGCGCAGGTCAAATGTATACAGCAGCAGATGATAAAGTAAGAAGTAGCGTAAAACTCAGGGAGGCCCCAAAAGGAATCCATCTTAAAACCGAAAATATTCCTAATATTTGTTAAAGTAATCCGAAATGTGTAGCAGTACAATGCAAAATTTACTGAAGAATGCACATAATTCAGTTTATTTCTTACAACCTCTAATTTGGATTGGCATTTTATCTATGATTTCAAATATTAAAGTTTCGGTATTAAGATATATTCAGATCCGAATGGTATACGTCGATTTCCGGCCAATTTTTTAACAGAATTGACAGAAATGCGAAACCTTGTGGACTGCTGTGCTGTAAACAGTGACTAAATAAAAACTTGAATAATAATTCAGTATGAAATTTCATGTGACTTTGATCATTCTCAAACTGATTTTGAAATGCACAGTGTTCGATGTTGTTCAGGGACAGGGGGGAAATGGTGGAGCTGTTGAACCGCCACCGAAAAAAGACCAGGACATTGAAACTAACCAAAGTGCTGATATAAAACAGATTCAGATGCTTTTGAATAACAGGTAGATATATAAAAAAAATCATTACTTCAAACTAATAATTTTACCAGTTAACAACCTCAGTCTTTCTCAGACTATGATAATTTTAATTTTTATAGTGTTTCTGACATATACATATTGTACATGTACTAGACTTTCCATACTAGTGCTTGGTAATAAAATATATATTTTCTATAATTTCCAAAATACCTTTCATTTGTTGTCATTTTCGTTCTGCCATTAAAAAGTGTGTTATATTTAAAAACTTTTCCACCAAAGGCACAGGCGCTTGGCATATACAGTAATTTTTTTTTCTGAGACAAGCACATGTGACCAAAGGGGATTTCGATGTGATAGTGATGTCATCAAAGATTGCATTTATTTGTTGGCGTGAAAAATATGCAAAACTAAGCAGTACAATACCAGTGTTCGGAAGTGAGATTAAAGATTTACATTGAGAGATTGTCTGATTTAAAACAACAGGGTTCTTGCTAAAGCGCGTACATGCATCCTGGACGCGCTAAAATTGGACTGGACGCATCATCCTTCAAACTCATGCGTCCCTGGGACGCATGTAGATCTAATCAGCTGCGTCTGAAGATCGTTATTTTCATTACAAATCTCGAGCCACCATTTTTTTGTTTTCTTGGAGATCACCGGGGGAAGGAAAAGAAACAACAAAAAGTAAGCTAAAAATGGCGGCAATCGGAATTCTCGTGATTTTTTATTGGCCACAGTGTTTATTACAACTGGTAACAATTTGTAGACCTCATTTAAAAATAAATTTAGTGGATTTTGACTTATCTATGCACAAATGGAAATTTTGTCAATATTGATTATTAAGGTGTTCAAACAATGTCAATTGGAGGATAAGAATATGTTTGAGAAAAAACAATAGTAAATATTATAGATAAATAAATATTACAAAATAAAATGGCAATAATAAATAAGTTGTGTCAAAAGGTGCAAAGATTTTTGCTCATATCTGTAACAGAAATTTGTTTCCAAGTTCAGAGCACCACTGCATAAGTCCAATTTTTAAAATTTTTTTTTTTGAAATTTCAAATTATACATGTTATATTCATCAGTATGTTAAGGCAGCACCTGATTTTAATTAAACTTTAACAATAGTACAATAGGCCTACCGTGGTCAAAATCATGCAGGAGTGTGCGTTAAAAAAGTGGCGATGAGTCCTGGGACTCATCAAAATCAGCTGGGACTCACCATTCTGAAAAATGATGAGTCCCAGGACTCATCATGAAAAATTCTTAGTGAGAACCCTGAACAAAAAATTAATTCAAAGAAGTTAGGCCAGACTTCTTTATTTTATGATTAACGGGAGCGCCGACCTGAATTTTGGGAAAATCAAAATAAAATGAACTCGATGAACTTTTATTTTCATTTTCTCTGCCGTCTCGTGTTTTTGATGATTATAAAAATAAAAGTAACGAGATTGGGATGAGTGATTTATTTTAGCACAAAAAATGTCAACTTCCGCTTTGGAACATTGATAGTTGGTAGACAGCTCATTTTGTGCTAATAAAATTGTCAAATGTCATTTCAATGACACTGTTGCTGATATGATAAGCAGAGAACTGTCGGAGGATATAATGATTGACCTGATTCAATCTGGTGATGTGAATATCATCACGAAACTGAGGTCAGGAATGTACTGTGGGACTGTTCCAGTTCTTTGATACGATCATTAGACATCCGTACCAGAATACACTTCACCCAGAACATATATTTTACATTAACACAATGAACAATCATTACACTGTTCTTCAGGGACAAACCCAGTGATGTTTAAAGATTTTAATATTTGACATTGAACAGTTCAGTGAAACTTCCAGTCCTCCGAAATTTCAGTGTATTTTCACAAGGCTTTCACAACAAGACACCACAGTCAGTCAGACTTCAGAAAAACAATATACTGTAAGAAAAACAAACTCAACACATCAGGGCACAACTTTATTTGGTGGTTTGGCTATGGTATTTGTGAAATTTTCATCTGTGGTACAGTTAATTTTTTTGTATAAAAAAGTAGCAACTATTGTTTTACACATGAAATGGGGGTTTGTCCTGGAATATTACATTACTGTCATTGCTAAAAACTGCGAAAAATAAGATATTTATTTTTTTTTAAGACAGATTTTTTTTTTGCATCAAAATCAGGCAACAGGAAACTGGAAAAAAACCCAAAAGAACCACAGCCCCCTCACCCTTTCAAGTGAAAAATTTCTTTGATTTCTTCTGAGCCTTATAACTTGTCGATCCCTAAAAACATTTATTGCCGTTGCTCCTTGTAAAATGTTTGAAGGTCTTTCGAAAATGGTCAGACTATCATAGTTGATTTCAATTTATGCATGGGTAATAGATTACACCAGCATAAGAATCATACTTGTTGTCTTCTGTCTTGATGTTCTGATAAAGTCCAACTAATATCAGTTTTTAGCTCACCTGGCCAAAGGCCATGTGAGCTTTTGCCATCACTTGGCGTCTGTCGTCCGTCCGACTTAGGACATAGTTCAATCATACTTGTTGTCTTCTGTCTTGATGTTCTGATAAAGTCCAACTAATATCTGTTTTTAGCTCATCTGGCCAAAGGCCATCTGAGCTTTTGCCATCACTTGGCCTCCGTCGTCCGTCCGACATAGGACATAGTTTAACATTGGACCCTATGGGAAAACATGTTAAAGTTTATCTCCTCTGAAACTACTTGAGCAAATTTAACCAAACTTTACAGGAATGATGTATGAAAGATCCTTTACTAAGATTGCCGAAATTTTTCCATTCCGCTGTAAACATGACTGCCAGTACAGGACATGGTTTAACATTGGACCCTATGGGAAAACATTTTAAAGTTCATCTCCTCTGAAACTACATGAGCAAATTTAACCAAACTTTACATGAATGATGTATGGAAGGTCCTTTACTAAGATTGCCGAAATACTTTTGATCTGCCAAAAAACATGGCTGCCAGAGCAGGACATAGTTTTACATTGGACCCTATGGGAAAGCATGTTTAAGTTCATCTCCTCTGAAACTTCTTGAGCAAATTTAACCAAACTTTACAGGAATGATGTATGGAAGGTCCTTTACTAAGATTGCCAAAATTTTTCCGATCTCCCATAAAACATGGCTACAAGCGCAGGACATAGTTTAACATTGGACCCTAAGGGAAAACATGTTAAAGTTCATCTCCTCTGAAACTACTTGAGCAAATTTAACCAAACTGTTCTGGAATGATGTATGGAAGGTCCTTTAGAGGGATTGCTCATTTCGTTCGAATGCGACAAACATCATTGCTGACAGCAGGAACATAGTTTAACATACATGCCTATGGAAAAAAACATATTTTGATCATATCATCTAAAGCTATAATAACAAATTGAATAAAACTGTACTGGAATGATGTATGGAAGGTCCTTTACAAAGTTGGCTAATTATGTTAAAATCTGAGAAAAACATGGCCGCCAGAGGGGAAATACTTTTAACTTTGGACCCTATGAGAAAAATATATTTTGATCATCTGCTCTGAAACTTTTGAAGCAAATTCAACCAAAGAATTAATGGAAGTTTGTAGATGCATTTTGTCAGGTGAGCGAAACAGGCTCAGCCCTCTGAGCCTCTAGTTCATTTTAATAATAATGATTACTCCTGCATACAGAATCCCATGTGAAGTACTTTTTTCTGTTTTTCAATGTTGTATAATTACTCCTGCCATATAGAATCCAATGTGAAGGGATTTTTTCTTTGTTTTTTCAATTCGATAATGATTATTCCTTGCAAGCAGAATTCAGTGTGTGAAGGACATCCTTTCTGTTGTGATTTCCAACTTATTCTGGCTTTTGTCAAACCCAAAACAAATGCTCACCAATAAAAAAAAGGGAGCTCGTGAATGTGTTTTTTTTCGTTGGAGTATCGAATGGACAATATTTTGACTTTCATTTTTATTTTGCCTACTCGACCCTTATTTTTTAAATTTGTTCCGTTAAACAGAAAATAAAAAAAAGTCTGGTCTTATACATATGTGTTGTCTTCATTGTAGAGGTTAGGTTCTCGTTAGATTTTTTTCTGTAAAATACCTGATAAAAATTCCAACAACATATAATATATATATAAAAAAACAAAAGAATTAACAAGTACAATCAAATTTGAACTGTTTTGGAACAGATTTTAAACATTTTTTAATTTGAAGCAGTGTTTATATATAAAAATGTTATTTTATAATAAAATCAGAGTACTGTGCTTATAAAGATCTTTTACACCGAGTTTGAATGTACAGATGTAGTATCATCCTTGGAAATTCCATCTCTGAGCCTTTCAGCATTAGATCAGGTATAAGGCAAGGATGTATTCCCCCTTCTATGCTCTTCCTCCTGGTCATTGACTGGGTCCAAAGAAACACAACAAAATCAAAGAATGGTATGACGTATTCAGTGGACTATATTTCACCAACTTGAAGACCTGGACTTTGAAGACGACCTTGCAGAGATTTCCACCACCAACCAACAACTTCAATAAAAAACAACTAATCTGAATACATTTGCATCAGAAACAGGTCTTAAAATCAACACATCAAAAGACAAAAGTTATGGTCATCAACAGAAAACTCCAGGAACCAATCACAGTTAATGACCAACCAATTGACTGAATTGAAACTTTGGATGAATTCACCTATCTTGGAATCATCATCAGTGCAGGTAATGGAGCTAACAAAGATATTCAAGTCAGATTATCCTAAGCCCAAACAGCATTTGCTAAACTTCAGCCCATCTGGAAGTCTAACAACTACAACACGAACACCAAGATCAATATATTCAAGAGCAATGTAAAGTCTGTAGTAGCGGTATAGTTTGGAGTGCTGGCATATTATTCAAAGTGAGCTACATGAACTAGAGGCATTCCATAGCAGCTGTCTATGTAAAATTCTCAGAATCTTTTGGCCTAACAAGATCTCAAATGAAAATTCACTTAGATGGTGAAAATTTAAAAACATTGGGACAGAAATTAAACAGACTATTTGGATGGCTTGGTCATGTGCTTAGAATGACAAATGAAAGACCACCAAAAGTAGCTCTTCACTGGACACCACCTAGAAAGAGGAAGCCTGGCAGACTTCGTACCACCTGGAGGAAAACTGTCACATCTGAACTTCAGGAGCTTTGATACACCATTGGGCAAGCCCAGCACTTGGCAAAGGACAGAGACAAATAGAGGAAGCTTGTTGTGGCCTTATGTCCCAGATGAAGAGGACAAGTAAGTAAGTACATGTACTGTGCTTGTGGAGAAAGCAAATTATCCCATCAAATGGAAAGTTGACATTTGGGGCCATGTATGATCAAGTAGGTATGTTCAGATGAATTAAAAACGACAATGTTAATGTGAGTGGATTTACAGCTTTCACAATATTCTAGGAATACTTTTTAGATTTTCAAACAAATATTTCAATTGACAGGGATTGTCAATTTTCCTACCAAAGGTCAGGGCTCTGGATCTCACCAGTACTCCAGCTTCCTCCACCAATAAAAACTGGTCGTTGCGAAATAGCCAAATGTGCTGGAAAAGGCGTAAAAACCACAAATAAACAAACAAACATCAAGCAAATATTTAATAATGTGTAAGTAATAACTAACACATCAAATGAGTGCCTTTATCTTGAGAGGAAGTCGGAGGTCACATCTCATTTCTCTCATCTTCTGGAGACTGTAACTGTGTATTCACAAAAAATTCTGTTGTACAAAATGTAATATACATAAAATAGGTCTGAGATGAAAGCTAAAATGATTTTATTTTTAAAAAGTATAATGCCTATATTAATACAAACTGTGATATTAACTAGCAAAATGTTCAATATCGAGCACTGGTAATATTAGTCTAGTAGCTCAATTTACATGTATTATGATATTCAGTGATGTTGAATTAGGGTCAGAATTACATTAAAATAGCATGTAAATGTATTTTTAAAAAGTATAATGCCTATATTAATACAAACTGTGATATTAACTAGCAAAATGTTCAATATCGAGCACTGGTAATATTAGTCTAGTAGCTCAATTTACATGTATTATGATATTCAGTGATGTTAAATTAGGGTCAGAATTACATTAAAATAGCATGTAAATGTCTAAATGACAGTATGACAAAATACTGTGGAAGACACAATAGAATGAGAATGGAGTTTAAATTTCTGGAAAATCGTCAATAATTTCTGTATAATAATATGAAACAGCTGCAACCTAGAAAGCAAGTGAAGGAGTATTCAGTCAAAACTTCTGAATGGCAAAAAAGTGTCATCTTCCGCTGCATATTTTAGTTAGCTTAATTTTATTTTGATCATAGTTAAGTAATTTAAAAGATGATATCAGACCTGGGGTCAATTACTTTCAATGTAATTGATTAAATTACTTTTGAAAGTAAAGCTTAACACTGATAATACATCTCATGTCAAGCAGTATGCCAGGTTTTAATAAACAGTTACATTAACACTGTTAATACAGTATGTATATCTTTTTGATTTTCTGAATTTACAAATTATTATACTGCATATTCTTCATGCAGACCTCTGTTATCTGGAGAGAAAACAAATAATTCAGCTTCCTGTAGGTATTCATAATTATTGTAAAATGGTTTATGGTATAGGTTTTAACACTCTGTTACACATTTATTGGGGACCATAAAGATCTCTTATCATGATACCTCAAACATCTTTTTATCATGAGTAAGTTTTGTATATAAAGTTTAAGCAATAAAATAGTAAGTAATGGATTAAAATCGACAAAAAACTTTAATTCTAATGCAATATTTATGTAACACACTTTTTCATTGGGGCTAAAGAAGAGTCCCCGTTTTTACCGCAATTTGAGAGCCATTTTGAAATTACAAAATTTGGTAATCTGGATCTCAACATGACCTTACCTTTTAATGGAAACAGGTCAAAACGCCCCCATTTTAGATAACAAGAAACCATCTTTCAAAATGTACCTATTCACATTCCTGTTGTTGATTAGAATGTAATTATTATTTTCATTTTTATTAACAATTCAAGAGATAATAAAAGACAATCCTGCTTTATCTATTCTCTTTATCACATGTATCAGAAGCACTAATAACACTAATTAACAATCAAATCATAAATGTTACATGTTAAGTTGTTAAGCACTATTTGTTACCTAAACAATTTATCACAATAAATGTAAAACTAATCATGAAAAGCGAGTCTCAATGTTCATGAAACCCATGTCAGTCACTGGAGTGTTGATGCGGCTGCACTGCTGAAGAAGCTGGGTGGTAGAGATGTCTTTCTGGTTGTACTGCACCCACAAACCAAATATATGTGACTGGTTAGTGCAGGCTTGTAGTCTCTGGTAGCTAGAAAGACACTTATTTGCTCTGGATCGGAATCAGGCTGGCCATGTTGTGGAGTAGTGGAATCAGCTCGTAGAAGGGTGGTTTATATATTATTTATGTTTTGGCTTGAGGAAAGTTTTGGTTAGAAAAACATGAAAATTCTCAACCGGTTGTTTTCTTTGAACTTTTACTTTCTTTGTATTTGGCTTGTTCTGTTTGTATTTGTGAAAACATATGTTTTCTTATTCTAATTTGATGTTTAGCTTTTATTTATTTTATTTATTTGCACTTGGCTTTTGTCGTTAGCAGTATAAAGTTTTTAGATGACAAGTTCAAAGACTTCAATTAGACAGATATTATTTCTCTAATTATATATCATTAAAACAAGAATGACAATATTTAATTCTAATGATTTGAAATCAATTTTAGAAAAGAAAAAACAAGCAAATTTATTATTGTTTTGATTGCATATTACAACATGTAATTTGTAAACAAATAAGCATTAATTAAACTCTAGCATTGATATCAATAATGGTAAAGAAACATAGTTGTATACTGTTGAGGACGTTTTCCAAGGACCTTTTTTAAATTGGGGGCGTTTTGGTGGTAGCGCATTTTGACATCCTTTAATATTATTTAATTAAGATTTGCAGTGGACAGCAAACAAAATAATGTCCAACAGTTGAAAAATACACCTCAAGCGGACAAGTGATGTCATGATTTGATTGTCAAAAAATATCTGTTTACTAAACTGCATTTTTTACACTTAAATCGCCGGTTGACGCCCTCGGCTCTTCAAATAATGTACTGTTATTACTAATATAACAAAAGTTCAGTTAGTTGTATTTAATATATGAATTTGTCATAAAAAAAATTCATGAAATAAAATAAAGAAATAAAAAACAGATACATGTGAAAAACAAAAATATATAAAGTACATGTAGCTCTGAAACAGTGGAGATTTCAAAGGAATTTCATAAATGTAATCATGATTAGAGGATAAAATAAATTTTAATTGATAAAATTACAATTACTTGTAATAAAAAAATGTCTGATTGCAGATTACATTTGATTACATGAAGAAATGTAATACCGGGGTAAGTTGATTACCGGTGATTGCGATTACCCCAGGTCTGGATGATACAAGTCCATAAATCATTTATTTTGGCTAATAGTACAAAATATTGCTTAATTTATTCATTGTTAGAATGAAACTACTGTATCTGCAAAGATTGAATCTAAGCTTTTGTGGGGGCAACCAGGTTGACAAATTTTTTCAGATGGCAAAGTACTTATTTCCCCATAATTTTTCTGACACCTCTGCACTAAAGAATTCACGTATGATGGTATCCATAAAACTATGAACTGTACCTATTTTTCCTTTAGTCACAATTACATGTAATTGTTGCCTTTTCCAATTCTTAGATCCCTCAGTTTATTAATGACAACAGATTTAGAATGTATTATACTTTTGGACTAGTTGGTGTATAACTTTAACTAGACTGAACAGAAAATGATGAAACTAAGTACTTTACAAGACATGTGGGAAAATGATGTAAAACTTTAATTAACCCAAAGCAAATTTAATTAATCTTTGGGCTAGTGGCTAAAAATGTTGACTGATATTTGCTTGGGACTTGGGTCAAGTTATTTAAGTGAAAATTTAACCAATTTGCTTTGGAAAAGTTTCATGTAAAATGTACATTATTTTCTTGATAGCAAATGATGTTCACATAAATACATATAGTAGATGATAATGAATAGGGTTTATGTACAGGTACAATGTAGGATAGTTTTGGCTGTTTGGTCATTTAGATGCTAAAGGTTAAGATGGAACACTTGCATTGCACTCCTGGTGAGTCTCAAAAAATTTTCATGAGTTCCAAATCATTTCTGTGAGTCCAGCATAGGACATTCACCATGTACAGCATGCCATTATTTTTATGCACCAGTTTTGTTTCAAGAAGCTTGAGCCATGTTGTCTATACTCTTTCAGGAAATGCCTGATCAGTGTTAATAATGTATTATATAAAATAAACATAATAGAGAATGGAAATGGGGAATGTGCCATTTTTTACTTTTTCACCTTATGGTTTTTTTTTCAAATTGTAGAATTTTTCAAAAAATTTTAATCACCAAAGTCCCAAGCAAATGACATCATTGTACATTTCTAAACTTGAACCCTTGAGGTTTAAATTTTTGAATTATCTTATATTAATACTTAATAATGTGTGTGTGTGTTTTCTTTTTTTTTCTTTCTTTCTTGGAAGTTTTTGAATTTGTCATAAAAAACAAAGCTTGATTTTGTTTTTGATGTTTTCTCTATCATATATATATATATGTAAGGATGGTCTTATAATGGATGGACTATTGTCCCAGGTATTTGCTTTTAATAAAATACCAATGTATGGTAAAAAAATATCTTTTGCATTGTTTTGGAAATAGTTATTTCAAGTCAACAAAATTGGTCTTAGAATGTGCACATGTATGCAATATAACATTATGTGTATAATATGCCTGGTAGATACATTCTGTAAGTGCATGTACCAGGAAATATGTGAATATTGTTGATTAGTTGGATTACAGTGGACTTTGTAAATAAATGTAGTTATAAACCCCCCTTTTATATATTTATGCATGATGCATCTATTCCTTAAAAGTTGTTTTGAATTTTATATAGGATATGATTTTGTTTGTATTTTGAGATATAATTGTTGACTTTTATGCTTCTTTTTTATTACTATGAAAATTTTCTAAATGATATCTATTACATGATATAACTAGATTTTCAAAGAGAAAATATTAGCTTTCTAAACACTATAAAAGTAAACATAGTTTATACAATAAAAACAGGGGTGATAAACCAACAGATGTGTGGTCACACATGAGATAATCTGATTATAAATGATAATCAGATTGTTTTAAAACTACATGAATAATATTTATTTCGATTTATGTGAATTTTATGACTATTTGTTATAAATTTGAGAATTGAAATCCAATTTATAAATCGATGGATGGATGGATGAATTATTTTTTAACATCCAGTTTCAATTAAACGCATACATGTGTATCAGGACAAGAACATGTTGATATGTTATGAATATGAACCCTGCTTTGTACTAAACCGAAACTCTAAGCAAAAGTTTATTTTAATTATTTTTGTCTCGCCTTGACGGAGTCAAAAGGCGAGACATAGGTATGCTGTTTCCGGCGTCGGCGGCGGCGGCGGCGGCGACGGCGTCAACAATGTATTAGTTTGTGATTAGCTCAGTTTTATGGGGATCCACTAGTGGTAGGTCAATGATAATTGGTATGCAGATGTATTACCATTGCCACATCTCATTGCCATGGAGATTATTTGGCTCCGCCCCCTCAGTCATGGTCTATTGACTTTGAATGATTTGCTTACTTTACATGTATTAGTTTGTGATTAAGTCAGTTTATGGGGATTTACTAGTAGTAGGTCAATGATAATTGGTATGCAGATGTATTACCATTGCTACATCTCATTGCCATGGAGATTATTTGGCTCCACCCCCTCAGTCATGGTCTATTGACTTTGAATGGTTTGCTTACTTTACATGTATTAGTTTGTGATTAGGTCAGTTTATAGGGATCCACTAGTGGTAGGTCAATGATAATTGGTATGCAGATGTATTACCATTGCTACATCTCATTGCCATGGAGATTATTTGGCTCTACCCCCTCAGTCATGGTCTATTGACTTTGAATGGTTTGCTTACTTTACATATATTATGAGTCTGGTGAAGAGGAACCTTGAGAGATCCTGCTCTGGAAATCAACTATAAGTAACTATAAGTAAACAAACAAAATTATATTTTATTGGACACAAAGCCAAGCAAAAAGATCTTTGTCTCGCCATGATGAGGTTGGGTTGAAAAGCTACATATAGGTATGCTAATTCGTGCATATTCATTGACTGAATATTTGCATAACTTACATGCTAAAGTATTGCTATCAGTGGCGGATCCAGAACTTTTTGTTAGGGGGGGGGGGGGGGCGCTGACCGACCTAAGGGGGGCCCACTCCAGTCACGCATCAGTGATTCCCTATATAATCAACCAAATTTTTCCCACAAAATTTTTGTATTTAGGTTTGGGAACGACTTATAATAAGTCAGTGGTATTTGGTATCCAGTTGTATTAGCATTCACACATCTCATTTAAATGGAGATTGTTTAACCATGTAACTCAGTCATGGTTCATTGACTTTGAATATTTGCATAACTTGTGTAAGATGTTAAGGTATTGCTATTATGATTTCAACATTTGCATAATCAAAATTACAAAAAGGCGAGACATATCTCTGTGATAACAGTTTATTAAAATAATAGTATGATAAATAAATGTATAATATACATGTATTTATCATACTATTATTTAAAAAAAAAATTTGAAATAAACTACAAGTTTGATATTATTTGAAATTAAATTTAAAATTGTTTTGGGAATAAATGTGAATTTTCCAACAATATATATTATGTCATCTAATGTTTTTTGTAATTAATCTAAAAATGTTAAAAAAAAACTTTAAGTCATACATAAAATCATGACAGAAAGCAGTTAAGAAATTTGTACAAAATAACAACAATTACATCTCAAAATACGAACGTTGTTTGTTGTTCTAAAGAAAGACTTTAACATTTGTCATTATTTGGTAATATCCATTGTAAAGAGAATAAATGTAGAATGAGAGATTGAAGTTATATGCAAGTTTCTTAAAAGGGCTAATGCTAGATGCAAGATATCTGTATCCTGTTTTGAATCAGGAATTCAGGAAATAGAAAACCAACATCATCTTTTATATCAATGCCCAAGGGAATAACTTATTTTGTACAAATTTCTTAACTGCTTTCTGTCATGATTTTATGTATGACTTAAATTTTTTTAACCCAGTTAACGGTATGTTTAAAATATTCATAACATCCTCTTGGATGTAAATTTATATTAATAATTAAGATTCTACATCACATGAACAGTTCACAGTCCAAAATGATTTTGAAATATTTGAATGGAAAAATTATTATTTGGATAAACATATTTGTTTTAAGGTAAGATTGAATTTATCTTTCTTTTCTGTTATTTAGTTAAAGTTTAAACAAAATTGAAATTATGTAGTCAACAGTATGGTTGGAATATTTCATGAAATATTTATAAATATAGAAAGACTTAATCCTTTGAAGATTTTTAGCTTTTGTCATCAATTGGCGTCCGTCGTCCATCTGTCCGTCTGTTAACTTTTCACATTTTAATCCTCCTCTGAAAACACTGGGCCAAATGGAATTAAACTTTGCAGGAAGCATTTATGTAAGGTCCTTTATAAAGCTTGCTTATTTCGTCCCAATCGGACAACAAACATGTCCGCCATGGGCAGTTGTTGTTTCTGATTGGCTGAGTTTTTAAATATCTTCTCCTCTGAAACTGCTTGGCCAAATGGAACAAAACTTGACAGGATTGAAGCAGCTATGGAAGGTCCTTTACAAAGTTTCCTCATTTTGTTCCGATTGGACTATAATTATAACTGCCATGGGCAGTTCTTGTTTCTGATTGGCTGATATAAAAAAATCTTCTCTGAAATTGCTTGGCCACATGGAACGAAACTAGATAGGAAGCATATATGGGAGGTCCTTTAAAAATTTTCCTCATTTCGTCCTGATCAGACTACAAATATGGCCACAATCGGGCAGTTCTTGTTTCTGATTGGCTGATATAAAAAAAATTTTCTTCTCTGAAATCGCATGGCCAGATGGAATGAAACTTGACAGGAAGCATCTGTGGGAGGTTCTTTACAAAGTTTCCTCATTTCGTCCCGACCAGGCAACAAACATGGCAGTCATGGGCAATTCTTGTTTCTCATTGGTTGATTAAAAAAAAATGTTTTTCTCTGGAACTGCTTGGCCAAAACAGTCAGCCAAACTTGACAGGAAGCATCTATGGAAATTCTTTTATGAAATTTTTTTCATCCTGATTAGAGGACAAGCATGGCTGCCATGGGCAATTCTTTTTTTTTATTGGCTGATTTAAAGAAATGTTCTTCTCTGAAACCACTTGGCCAAATAGAACGAAACTTGACAGGAAGCATCTGTTGGAGGGTTTTAACAAAATTTCCTCATTTTGTCCAGATTAGACTATAAACATGGTTGCCATGGGCAATTCTTGTTTCTGATTGGTTTATTTAAAAAAAAAAAATTCTCTGAAACTGCTTGGCCAAATAGAGCCAAAATTGACAGAAAATGTCTATGGCATACAACAGAAATCTACAGAACTGCAGTAATGCTTGAAACCAAACATGGCTTGAATGTTCCTCATAAGGTGCTGACCAAGTGTTGTTACTTTGGTGCCAATCCCTCATTCAAGATGGCCACCAGCAGAGGACTTAAGTTAACATAAGACCCTATTTGAAATTTCCATGCAAAAATCTTCCCGAGAACTGCCAAATTTTAGAATTTGCTGACCTGTAAGTAGGACCTTGATGAATAATTTGAGTCCTACAAGGCTTACCACACTTCATAATGATAAAAAGAAGTGACTCTCTCTTTGAGGTACATCAATAAAAACGGTTTTCATGCCAGGTGAGCGATATAGGCTCAGCCCTCTGAGCCTTTAGTTTGTATAAGACTGGAAGATTTTGACATATTTCTCCCATGTTTCCTGACATTTACAATGCATAAAGGGTCCTACTAACAACATAAAACATAAAGATTTTCTAGGAAAAGGGAGGTAATCTTTTTATAACTCCAGGAATGTGGAAGGGGTATATAGATTTACCCTTGTCTGTCCATATGTACGTCCCTCCAGATTGGGTTAAGTTTTTGCAGTTAGGTCCACTTCTTAGAAACCCATGAATATATATTATATATCAATGTTAGTATACCACTACAATCCTCTTATGACACTGAACACAGGAGGATGGGGCATCCATGTAATACAGACACACAATCTCAAGTTCCTAAAACTTTCTGTGCCATATATCTTGCAATCACAAAGGGAATTTATATTTTAAATTGAGCAGTTTATGATTTTATAATTCTAAATTTAAGAAAACAGATGGCCTATATAACTCATAATCTATCCATATATATTCACAATGTTTTCAAGTATTTGTTTGTTAAAGAACTGTGGAAATTTACATCATTTTCTTGTATTAGTGAATCAGTAATATTTGTGTCAACCTTTTCATAATAGGGTCCATATCTCATAAAAGAGATAGATAAAATGACAGTATTATGTGTAAATGTACCTTATTAGTTGTCCATGCAAGTATCTCTTTTATCCTCAACCTCATATTTAAAAAAATAATCTGCATTTAATTTTCATTATTAAGTCTATTTATTCATGCCACCTTTGCATATTTCATGCAATTCATGGTCCAACTATTAGGATGGATTTAATTCTATTTCTGATTAGATAAACATTACCCACTGTTGTTTTTTTATATTCAGCAGTTTCTCAAATGAAACAGACTTCAACACCACCACTACAACAACAATGAAACCTACGACTACTAAAGAAGTTTTACAAGACCTTCCAGAGAAAGGTGCTGCAGAAAAGGAACACCACAGTAGTCTTACAATATTTTTTATTCTACTGGTTGTAGGTAAGTTATTAAAGAAATGTTCTACTTAGAACAGTAACAAGTTGTTTTACCTTATTCTTTATTTTAATGGTAGTGGATATGTTACCAGGGAAAGAACACAACATACTTTTACGAAATTTCTTTACTTTTCTTGTTATTGGTTTTTAGAAAAGTATATCACCATATTCTTATCATTTACATTATTTTGCTGGTAGTTTATGAAATAACACGACATTTGTCCTTTCTGTTGATAAAAAGTCAGGTATCAGAAATAGCTAGCTGTGGACATAAGAAAAAAAACACAGGTATTTATCGTGTGATATTTATCATGAAAAAACATATTAAAGCTAAATGAAGCTTGATGATGGCATGATCTATATTTTCTATGGATTTCAATATACATACACTGATACTATTTTTACAATATTTTTCAGCAATTTTTTTTTTTGTGTTCAAAGAATGTGAAATACAATGTACAATATTTTTCAGCAATCTGTATTATGATAACCCATGGTTTAATTCAGACAAAGTTTCATTATTTACCAGAGAGTATAGCTGTTGTTTTAATAGGTATGTTTACCAAACTTAAATCTCAAAATTTTATCATATCATTATACCCCTCGCTAACATAGTTTTGGAGGGGTATATAGGAATCAGCCTGTCCGTCCGTCCGTCCGTCAGTCCTGTTTCTTGTCATCGCAACTCCTCTCAAACCACAAAACAGAATTTCACGAAACCTTTTTAGATAATAAGGACATACTATGTAGTTGTGCATATCGACAGCAAATTGCGATTCAATTTTTTTTCTAGGAGTTATGCCCCTTTGAACTTATTTACTTTAATGTACTCACCCGCCACCAGAGCCAAACATTGTTTAACATAGGATCCTATGAGAAATTTTACTTAAAGAACTACTGGGCCAACTGGTAAAACTTTCCAGCAATGGTCCGTAGGTGCTCCTTTCAGAATTGTATCTGATGACCCCATCTGCCCTTCAAGATGGCTGATAGAGCTTAGCATAGTTTAAATAGGATCCCATGGGAGATTTACTAACAGATCTTCATGTTTGAAACCACAAAGTCATTTTGGAACAAAAGTTGGCAGCAATAGTACTTAGTTCTTTTATTTTGTGTACTACGTCTGGATCTCCATTCAAGAGTACATTAGATTAACTGTTATACATATGCCCTGTTTTCTTTGTAGGTGCTCTGATTGGTCTTGGAATAAAAATTTTAAAGATTGGAAACTGGCAGGTTTGTTGTTTATATAGATAATAAAAATTCTTCAATTTGTAAGTTTCTGTAACACAAATGCTATTGCTCCAGATGTAAAAGATTAATTGAATTTTTTTTAGTTTTAAAAATTCTACAAAAAATGAAAATTTATGTAGTTGCACATTGAAAACTAACAAAAACTTAACAAACTGAGTACATGTATTAATTTATCATAGTACATAATGACATCAGCATGATCAGTTTTCCTCTGTATTTAAGCTGTGACATCAATTGTATGTTTTGTATGTAGAAAGGTATATGTATCATGATTTAATGGTAATTACAGCATATGGTACAAATAATAATTATTGTAATTTATTATTTATATAAGATATTAATCATGTGTGGGTTGTTATCAGTTTATGGTTGTAAACAAGTGTTAAAAATTATAAATTGATTTAAAAAAAAAAATATTCTTTTATCATGCAGGATGAGATGAAATTCCCATTATTGAATGGTTTGTCTGAATTTAATTCCAATTTCCACACATGTTTTCAAATCTCAGGTATAAACATTGTGTTCATAACTTCATAACTAAACTGTTGCGCCATGGGTAAACAATGAAACAGGATGATTAACAATAATTGATACTCAAATTAGTGCAATTATTAGAACTTTTTTATGAATTGGTATATCCCTTTTCTGAAAATCTGTAGTCTTCTTCCAAAAAATGTTTTCCCCTTTTCTGCAAATTGTTTTATCCTTTCTCCAAAAATGTTTTTAATTCTCCCTTTTCTGGAAAAATGTGTTATTTCCTTTAGCCATATTAATACCTGTCACCCCTGCTAACCACATGAGTTAAATGAATGATTGTTTTTGTTTTTACAATGGAAATTTTATCCTTGTTAGATGTTAGAGACTTTTTACAAGATTTTGTTCATTGTAAAACATCTCCATTTCTCAATATATTGATTTTACAGTAAATATAGCAATCCACAATTATTGCTTGATTTCCACTATTTTTTTCATTGTGTTTTATCTCCATGACATTACAAATGACTGAGTTTTTTTAATTACCAAATAACTGTGAGCAAAAGCTGACTTAATGTCTTGGCTGAGATCTTTTACATGCAAAAATATCCTTTCTGGGCTGTATTTTACCTGTCATATCTGTAAATGCATTTTGGAAAAGGGGTATTTTGAGACCGTTTGCAGAAATGACCTGTTACCAATTTCAAATTTTTTGAGACATGTTTATGCTCTTATGAATATGGGCAATCTTACATTATTGTTGATCTTTTTAGTTTTCAAATAATCAATGTTAAATCTTAGTAAATTTCCTAATTTAAATAAAATACATTAGGATGAAGATCCATTTATTTAAAACTTCTTTCGCAAAAGATACTGGTACATTAGTTGTATAAATTTATCTTGCAGATTTGCAATAGTTTTAAATGAAATGCAAAAGGCACAAAAAACTTTCTGAATTTACAGTATTAATAAATGTAAGATGTTTCTTTTTTTATCTACCTTTAAAGTGTATTTAAATAGTACAGCAAATAAATACATTGTAATAGAGAAAGATATAAAGGTTAAAAATAACGTAAAAAGCACACAACAGAAACACTGAAACAACAGCCTGGTTTATGATTATAGTTTCTACCACTACATCTAGTGCAATACAATGTTTTTTTACTCAAAACAGTTCTGTTTTCAGCTTTTATAACACAAGTCCTGCCTAAAGTTTTAATATTCAAATTTTAGAATTTTAAAAGTTGAGAGTTGCATTAGTCGTACTTATGTCTATCTTTCATAACAAGTGGTGATTGTTAAATTGTTATTCTATGCTGAGAAATTTCAAAATTTGGGGAATGTGATTCAGTGAATTAGTTCTGCTTGAAGTGTGTATATTTCTCTATTTAAATACACACAAGTATAGTTGAAAAACCTGTTTAGAAATTTACATTGGTTATGAAAGAGGTTAAAAAGAGCAAATTTTGTGGCTAAACTCCTATCTAATTAAATTGAATTGAATAATACACTGGGGACATAATATACCATCAAATCACGTACCTGCATTTTGAAAGGAAGCGGAAGTATTTGAATACATGTATTTAGCGTTGTCAATTGTAATGCAAAAGAGAAATCACCAGGGGTGTCAGTGGTTGACTGTTTCTTAAATGATGATTTTTAGGCAAACTTTTAAAGTTCCTTTTTTCTAAAATGTCTTCTTTTTGTGTGACATCATTCATCTTTTCTTGCGACTCATTTGCAAAATAAGTGGTTGGCAAGAATACCTGATTACTTATGCATGTAATTATGTCTCCCCTTCTCGAAGGGAGACATATTGTTTTAGTGATTATTATGTCTCCCAAACAAAGTTTTGGGAGACATATTGTTTTTGTCCGGTTTCTTATTATTATTCTTCTTCTTCTTCTTCTTCTTTCCTTTTTCTTTCCGTTCAATGTTGTCCGCGACGTTTCTCAAAGATGCAATGTCCAATCAATATGAAACTTTGGGAATATGTTAAGGGTGACCTGAAGTTTTGCAAACGACTTTTAAAATTTTCAAAATGGCCGCCGTTTCAAAGGTCATTATATAGGACATTGCAATAATTTGAATTTAGGGGGTTTCTGATAAGCTCTAGATAGTGGCAATGGGGGTTTGTTTGGGAGACATCTTGTGACTCGCTGGCGATCACAATCATACCTAGTTATGTCGCCCCGAACGTAGTCACGGGACGACATATTGTTATTCTTCCGTTTCTTTGTTATTATTATTATTATGTCGCCCCGAACGTAGTCACGGGACGACATATTGTTATTCTTCCGTTTCTTTGTTATTATTATTATTCTTTCTTTCTTTCTTTCCAATGATTTTTGTCCGGCTTAGTTCTCGGAGATGCCTGGATAGAATTGAATGAAACTTGGCAGAAAGTAAGATCACTATGTGAAGATGTGCAATCAATACTTTTTTTTTCGAAATGGCCGCCATTTTCAAGATGGCCGCCATTCAAAGATCGGTACCCTCCGAAAATTTAAAACGTTTATATCTCAAAAACTGTACCATAGAATTTCATTAAACTTCGTAGGTTTGTAAAGTACAATTAGAAGAACAAACTGATGAAAAAAAATGGCGATCGGTTGGAGACGTTTGACGGCCATTTTGAAAAATGATGTTAAAATGGCGAAAAACTTAACATGGATAGAATTGAATGAAACTTGGCAGAAAGTAAGATCACTATGTGAAGGTGTGCAATCAATACTTTTTTTTTCGAAATGGCCGCCATTTTCAAGATGGCTGCCAGGGGCGACATCTGCTATTGCTCGCAATTGCAATTCTAGTTATTATTCTTTCTTTCCAATGATTTTTGTCCGGCTTAGTTCTCGGAGATGCCTTGATAGAATTGAATGAAACTTGGCAGAAAGTTAGATCACTATGTGAAGGTGTGCAATCAAAACTTTTTTTTTCAAAATGGCCGCCATTTTCAAGATGGCCGCCATTCATAGATCGGTAATTTAACACGTTTATATCTCAAAAACTGTACCATAGAATTTCATTAAACTTCGTAGGTTTGTAAAGTACAATTAGAAGAACAAACTGATGAAAAAAAATGGCGATCGGTTGGAGACGTTTGGCGGCCATTTTGAAAAATGATGTTAAAATGGCGAAAAACTTAACATGGATAGAATTGAATGAAACTTGGCAGAAAGTAAGATCACTATGTGAAGGTGTGCAATCAATACTTTTTTTTCGAAATGGCCGCCATTTTCTAGATGGCTGCCAGGGGCGACATCTGCTATTGCTCGCAATTGCAATTCTAGTTATTCTTCCTCTTCTAATCAAATTTTTTGTCCGGAACATAACTTTTTTGTTTCTTGAGCTAGCCTCATGATATTTGGAAGGTATATGCATCAGGTCATGGCGGAGTGCAGAGTACCACATTTGGGTCCCTGGGGGTCAGTCCCCACCCCCTAGCCTGTAAAATGTAGGCTAAAATAACAAAATACTTAATATTTTGAAAACCATTGTGATCCCCGCCCTATAACCATATATATTATTACTCCTTATGATAAGACGAATCATTTGGTACCATAGGGGGGTCTGAGGGGGGTCATGCCCCACCCCCTCAAATGATAAAATACTAAATATTCTGAAAACCATTGAGATCCCCACCCTATAACCATATATATTATTACTCCTTATGATAAGACGAATCATTTGGTACCATAGGGGGGTCTGAGGGGGGTCATGCCCCACCCCTTCAAATGATAAAATACTAAATATTCTGAAAACCATTGAGATCCCCAACCAATAACCATATATATTATTACTCTTTATGATAAGACGAATCATTTGGTACCATAGGGGGTCTGAGGGGGGGTCATGCCCCACCCCCTCAAATGACAAAATACTTATTATTCTGAAAACCATTGAGATCCCCACCCTATAACCATATATATTATTACTCCTTATGATAAGACGAATCATTTGGTACTATAGGGGGTCTGAGGGGGGGGGGGGGGGGGGGTCATGCCCCACCCCCTTAAATGACAAAATACTTATTATTCTGAAAACCATTGAGATCCCCACCCTATAACCATATATATTATTACTCCTTATGATAAGACAAATCATTTGGTACCATAGGGGGTCTGAGGGGGGGGTCATGCCCCACCCCCTTAAATGATAAAATACTTAATATTTTGAAAACCATTGTGATCCCCACCCTATAACCATACATGTTATTACTCCTTATGATAAGACAAATCATTTGGTACCATAGGGGGGTCTGAGGGGGGTCATGCCCCACCCCCTCAAATGATAAAATACTAAATATTCTGAAAACCATTGAGATCCCAACCCAATAGTGTTCTTTTTCCTCTTCTAATCAAATTTTTTGTCCCGAACATAACTTTTTTGTTTCTTGAGCTAGCCTCATGATATTTGGAAGGTATATGCATCAGGTCAAGGCGGAGTGCAGAGTACCACATTTGGGTCCCTGGGGGTCAGTCCCCACCCCCTAGCCTACATTATCTTGGAAAGGGTTGAAATCCCCACCCTTAAACCATATATTTTATTATTCATGATAACAAGACAAGTTGAATGCAGTATACATCTGAGCCCCGGGGGTCATCCCCTACCCCTCAAGACCAGAAACCTTAATTTATCTTAAAAATGGTTGAAATCCCCACCCCTAAACCATATATTGTACTACTCATGGTTACAAGATGAGTTGAATGCAATATGCATCTTAGCCCTGGGGGTCATCCCCACCCCCTCAAAATCAGAAACCTTATTTTATCTTAAAAATGGTTGGAATCCCCACCCCTAAACCATATATTGTACTACTCATGGTTACAAGACGAGTTGAATGCAATATGTCTTGGCCCCAGGGGGTCATCCCACCGCCTCAAGACCAGAAACCTTAATTTATCTTAAAAATGGTTCAGATCCCTTCCCCAAAACTATATATTACCTTATTCATTCCTTGTTGAAGCACATATCTGTAGGTAACTACATGTATTATGTACCATAGCTCTTAATTTGCCACCTTGATGATCCCTAAAAAATGTTAAAAAAACTATGGGTATGGAAGGGGAGACATCAGTTTTAGCGTGCTAAAACAGTCCAGGATGCTGGACTCCTGTGACAACAGTACCTCTAGTTAAATTTTGATAAAAGAATAGCTGAGAACAGGTTAACCTCAAATTGATTTTTGATAAAATAATAGACTTTTAAAGAAAATAAAAGTGAGTAAAAAATAATAATTTTACTTATATAGCCCATTTAAAATGAAACACTGAATTGAATAAAAGTGCTAATATTTGTGAGGTGTTACTCATATGTAGACTACTGGTTTAACCTACTCTGTAAATTGTAATATTCAGATTAAGAAATAATTCATGAATGCCATAGGTTCGTTGGAGATTTTAATATTGGTAATATTATTTGAGAAAATTTTATCCCCAGCATCAACGAGAGATAAAATTTTTAAGCAAATAATGTTAAAACATATGGCTCCCAATTCTAATATGGCAAAAACGGAAATTAGGTAAACGAAGTGGTACTGCTGGGCCTTTCATGCGACAGCCATTTTGATTTTGGAACTTCTGAAAAGGTAATCAAAACAGTAGAAAAGTAAACACAATAAATTTTATAACAAAATAACTTACTTTTCATTTGATTTTATTGAACTTTGAAGCATAAAATGTCCAAACAGTTGTATTATTTCCCAGATCTGCCAGTTCCTTTGGTGAGCTTCAAACAAATGGTGTTGAAATTTTGACTATGATGTCATGCCTGTGCTGCCCATAATAAATTGAAAATTTTAATACATCTTTATTTGCAATAGATAAGCAGCACACCATATTAGAATTAATCTTTGATGTTGATGAATTTAATCTAATTTTATTTTATTTTTCAGAATGAAGAAGCATTCCCACCAACAGTATTTTTTATTGTGTTACTTCCACCAATCATATTTGAATCGGGATATAATTTACATAAGGTAGATATTGTGTATTAGCATGCAGAATATGATATTACTAGATTCCACTTCTTTTTTAACAGAAGAAAAACATTACCGTACTTACTCAATTTATTCAACACTAAAATATACCTATTTTTTAGGAAAATTGGAAAATCGTGGAAAAAATAGTGTTTTCGTATTTCTGTTTTTGTCGTTGTCATTTTTTGACTCCATATAATCGACCTGGTTAATGTACTTTAAGAATAGGCAATCTAAATAATGGGTGATACTTGCGGTATTGTTATTTCATTTTGCTTTCATAAATTTATCTTTTTTTACCTTCAAATTAATAGTTGTTTTAATGTTAAAAACGAAAACAGTAGCAAACTTCAAACTACCCCACGTTGTTGCCTAATATGTGAACATCTCACAAATGATTTTTACGATCTTGATTTGGAGCATCTTACAAATGATGTTTACAACACATGTTACGTTTGTAGTCTCGTCGTCTTTTTAGAACATATTATAACTATAACATTTAAATGTCTAATAAACAATAATAAGAGAATTGTTGTGTTAAAACGTTATTCATTTCATTTGAAAATTTTTAAATTTATTTCTCTGAGAAACACGAATACGCAGTTCCGTTCTGAACTCTTTTCAGGTTCTTTTCAAAATTAAACTTTCAGGTAGGAAACAGTCAATAAAATTTTTTTCAAAATCGATCTTGTTTCAATCAAATTTATTAAGATAGTTAGTTTCAATGGTTTAGAAAGACGAAATAAACACTCAATAAGGATTGAAAGTAATTAACTTACATAAGAAGTTAAAATTACTGGCTGTCACCACCTTAGAACAACGATCGTAACTTTGACAATTTTGAAATCACAAAAGAATAGTAATCAAAAAATTAAATTTTCCTTGAATTTTCAAAAGTGTTAAATATTATTAGGGTTATTAGGGTAATTTAGTAAATATAGTGACGACGTTTTCAAGTATTATATTCATAACTAATGATTAAAATTGAAAAAAACTGAAATGGTTGTTCTGAAAGTAACAGATTAAAGCTTACACATTCAAAAAAAAAAATTTTAAGTTGATATGTATTTCATTTTGAAATTTCACATTGAAATTGGGAGGTTGTAAAGATACAATCTTTTCAAGCAGTAGTTAAATTTTTTCATTGTTTATTTTATTATTACTCCATAAGAATAATTTAAGTATCTTTGGTTTTATAAAGGCTACAGGGAGACCATATTTTGAGACAATGGGTGATAATTTTATTTATTATTTCTTCTCTACCAGTTTTGGATGATATTCATTTTTTTCTTTCTATAGGGAAACTTTTTCCAGAATATAGGTTCTATACTGCTGTTTGCAATAGTTGGGACAGTCATTTCAGCATTAATAGTCGGAGGAGGTTTATACTTACTTGGAAAGGTGATTTGTAATATTTCAATGATATTGTTCTTTTAACCCTTGTGAAGATCATTTAATTTGACTTATTTCAATATTTAACTTTATTACCTTATCTGATTAACAGTTACAGCTGTTAGGTCTTTAAATGTATTATAATAAACTCATATTATGTTGTTATTTGCTGCAAAAAACAAGTATACATCTGCTATCGATTAATTATCTATGATAGTGTTGATATCTTATCACTTATATATATATAGGTTTTGGAAACTCACACAAGTAAAATTATACACATTCAAATTTCATAAAATTATAAAGGCACAGCCTGAATTCAAAATTGTGATAGGTAACAAATGTTAAACTCGAAAATTGATTTTCACTAGCCTTTCTTTAGGGGCTAATAATTCGAGTGTAAAAAAATACTTTTCACAGTTTTGAACAGTAGATTTTCTGGAAATAAAGAAAATTGTTTGATGAAAAAGAAACCCCAAATAGGGAATTATTAAATTCCTTCCCACTTTCATTCAATCTAGTAATATTCAGAAAGATCATTTGGAGGTAAATTAAAAAATTAAAAAATATTACATGTATATCACCATGTACAACTGGTATCAGTACCTAAATGACAGCTTTATGTCATTGAGGTATGATATATCTCAAATTTTTCAGGCTGGTTTAGTATATGAGTTTGACATAGTAGAGAGTTTTGCCTTTGGGTCACTGATATCAGCTGTGGATCCTGTAGCTACTTTAGCTATTTTCAAAGCATTAAATGTTGACCAGATATTGTACATGTTGGTGTTTGGAGAGAGTGTCCTTAATGATGCAGTAGCTATTGTATTAACTAAGTGAGTCAAACAAAGTAACTGCTAAATAGAACTAGGAGAGTAGCCAAGTGGTCTAAGTTAACATGTTTACACACAGGCTGAGATTCAAACCAGTCTTGTTTTCAACTGAAAAAAAATTGCCAGTTTTCTGCATTTTATTTGGCTGGGCTCCCTTCGGCAATAAAAACTGGTCCCTAGGATGTAGCCAAATGTTAATGTAAAGACTTTTAATAGAGTTTGAGGATTTTTTAGTCATCATTGCTCTCTTATTATACCCCACACAACGGGTTGCAGAGGGTATAATGTTTTTGACCCGTCCGTCCGTCGTGCCGTCCGTCAGTCCTGTTTCTTGTCATCGCAACTCCTCTCAAACCACACAACACAATTTCACGAAACCTTTTTAGATAATAAGGACATACTACGTAGATGTGCATATTGACAGGAAATTGCGATTCAATTTTTGTCTCGCCTTGACGGAGTCAAAAGGCGAGACATAGGTATGCTGTTTCCGGCGGCGGCGGCGGCGGCGGCGGCGGCGATGGCGTCAACAATGTATTAGTTTGTGATTAGCTCAGTTTTATGGGGATCCACTAGTGGTAGGTCAATGATAATTGGTATGCAGATGTATTACTTTTGCCACATCTCATTGCCATGGAGATTATTTGGCTCCGCCCCCTCAGTCATGGTCTATTGACTTTGAATGGTTTGCTTACTTTACATGTATTAGTTTGTGATTAGGTCAGTTTATGGCGATCCACTAGTGGTAGGTCAACGATAATTGGTATGCAGATGTATTACCATTGCCACATCTCATTGCCATGGAGATTATTTGGCTCCACCCCCTCAGTCATGGTCTATTGACTTTGAATGGTTTGCTTACTTTACATGTATTAGTTTGTGATTAGGTCAGTTTATGGGGATCCACTAGTGGTAGGTCAATGATAATTGGTATGCAGATGTATTACTATTGCTACATCTCATTGCCATGGAGAATATTTGGCTCCACCCCCTCAGTCATGGTCTATTGACTTTGAATGGTTTGCTTACTTTACATGTATTAGTTTGTGATTAGGTCAGTTTATGGGGATCCACTAGTAGCAGGTCAATGATAATTGGTATGCAGATGTATTACTATTGCTACATCTCATTGCCATGGAGATTATTTGGCTCCACCCCCTCAGTCATGGTCTATTGACTTTGAATGGTTTGCTTACTTTACATGTATTAGTTTGTGATTAGGTCAGTTTATGGGGATCTACTAGTGGTAGGTCAATGATAATTGGTATGCAGATGTATTATCATTGCCACATCTCATTGCCATGGAGATTATTTTGCTCCACTCCCTCAGTCATGGTCTATTGACTTTGAATGGTTTGCTTACTTTACATATATTATGAGTCTGGTGAAGAGGAACCTTGAGGGATCCTGTACTGGAAATCAACTAAAAGTAACCATAAGTAACTATAAGTAAACAAACAAAATTATATTTTATTGGACACAAAGTCAAGCACAAAGATTTTTGTCTCACCATGATGAGGTTGGGTTGAAAAGCTACACATAGGTATGCTAATTCATGCATATTCATTGACTGAATATTTGCATGACTTACATGTTAAAGTATTGCTATCAGTGGCGGATCCAGAACTTTTTGTAAGGGGGGGGGGGGGGCACTGACTGACCTAAGGGGGGCCCACTCCAGTCACGCATCAGTGATTCCCTATATAATCAACCAAATTTTTCCCACAAAATTTTTGTATTTAGGTTTGGGAACGACTTATAATAAGTCAATGGTATTTGGTATCCAGTTGTATTAGCATTCACACATCTCATTTAAATGGAGATTGTTTAACCATGTAACTCAGTCATGGTTCATTGACTTTGAATATTTGCATAACTTGTGTAAGATGTTAAGGATTTGCTATTATGATTTCAACATATGCATAATCAAAACTAAAAAAAGGCGAGACATATCTCTGTGATAACAGTTTATTTTTATAGGAGTTACACCCCTTTGAACTTATTTACTTTAATGTACTTCTGCAACAGTTTGTCATTGCAACTCCTCTCAAACCACACAACAGAATTACATGAAACCTTTTCAGATAATAAGGACATACTACGTAGATGTGCATATCGACAGGAAATTGCGATTCAATTTTTTTTCTAGGAGTTACGCCCCTTTGAACTTATTTACTTTAATGTACTACTGCAACAGTTTGTCATCGCAACTCCTCTCAAACCACACAACAGAATTTCATGAAACCTTTTCAGATAATAAGGACATACTACGTAGATGTGCATATCGACAGGAAATTACGATTCAATTTTTTTTCCAGGAGTTACGCTCCTTTGAAATTATTTGCCTCACTATACTATTACTGTTGACTCCTCTCGCTTGGAATTTAAATTCCACAAAATATACTGAACAGTAGTTTGTCATCGGAGCTCCTTTGAACTTATTAATAAAAGCATTGGCTACAAAAGATTTCTGTCAAGTTGTGCATTCACCTACTCATATTTCTGGCTCCTGTATTGACCATATGTATATACTAAAAGACAAAGTATACGATGCTAGAGTTATCCCTGTTCCATATTCCCAACATGCTGCCATTCAAATTAGGATAAATATGTGAAGGTAAGCATTTGATTGTGTTCATTTTACTTGTGAAGTGAGATTTTGTTTCTCCAGTGAAAATATGAAGACGTGGGGTATGTGAGCATGCTCACAAAGGTTCTTTAATTTGGGAGGTTGCCAGGTCAGAAAAACCTAGTAGGTGACATGTTTAAAGAATGCCAAGCTCCTTGCATGTTAAAGACTGCTATAGATTTTGAAAATGAGTGGGATAAGAGCAGTTACAAATTTTCTGACCGTACTTAGCCCTCCAAACCTTTTGGTGGCGGTCAAGAATTTTTGCCTTTATCTCTATTTTTGGTTCTTTGAAAAGTTATTAACTGGTTCTTATCTTGAAGATGTGTATAATATTTGGCATGGGATTTTAAACAGACAACAATTAATCAGTCAACCTCTTCATTTGTACCATTTAATATTAAAGGGATTATGAGACCTGATTTGTTAAGGTATCCGGACCATAAATGACCACGTGATTATTTAAAAGTTCCCGGATGTTCCATACAACGCAATTGAAATGACTTCGGTAATTATCGGCAAACTTCGGAAATGCCAATATAACTAACTTATTTTTACAGACTCTGCATATAAGCAACAAAGTGTGTTTCAACTTGAGAAAAATATATATACAAAATTCCAGCTTTAAACTGTTTGGTTCAGCCATTCACGGTCAAAAAGAGATACAATTTTCGATCATTATCTATTATGGTCCGGATACCTTAAATAGCTTTAAATTAACAGGTAAAGCAAAAAAGAGCTAACTATTGAAAAATATACCTTAATGGACAATTCATGTAATATATTTTTTAATTTACTCTGCTGTGTAGTTTTAAACAACAGCTTCTGCTAGTAGCCATTATTTGGAATAGTACACAAGCAATAAAATATGTCATTTCACATATAAGCGGAACCAACACAACTTTCAGTTTACCAGTAAGAATGATCATCTTGTAAACTTGCGAGTGTGATACCATTAGATGTTTTACATGTTATTTCAGGACTGTGTTAGAATTCAGTAAACCAGGTGTTGCAGTAACTAGTGGAGCGTCAGCTGTTTTCTCTGCTGTCCTACGGTTCTGTATAATGTTTTTTGCCTCGGCAGCTATTGGTACAGCATTTGGTTTATTAAGTGCATTGGTAGGTAGATGACTTATTGTATGATAAATTGGGAACTGGTTGCTGTACTCAACCAAGTGTTTTTAAAAAAAATTCACTGGATTATAAATTTGCTCTATAAATTGCAGGCGGACATAATCAACTTTGATATTAGCTCTTAATGAAACATTAATTTAAGGTGTACAGACACCAGTTGTCTTTTGTATTGTAAACGATTTAAAACTAGTGAAAGTACAGCTTATGATAGTTTTCTATCTAAAAAATCTCAAATTGTAATGCATCATGAGATAAACTTTCTTTTTTCTAGCCATCAGAAATTATTTGCTATCTAATTGGTTGATTACTTAATTTTAACAGTCTTTAAATTAACTGTTTTTTTTTTCAGTTATTGAAATATTTTGATCTCAGAAAAACTCCATCACTGGAGTTTGGTCTTATGCTCACATTTTCATATCTTCCATATGGCCTAGCTGAAGGAATACATCTTTCAGGTGAGATATATTTTTCAGATATCATTGAATACATCCATTAAGTTGTATTTCATATGACAGAAATATTTAAATTGTGCGACAGTATTGTTTTTTTTATGAAAACAAAAGAATTATTTTTCAAATAACTGCATGGTAGTTTTGACCTAGAATACTTTTATTTGTCTAAAGTGAGTATAAAAAACGTATGTTTCCTGAAAATCACTTTATAGATAGTTATATATATGTACAAAAAAAAAGATCATATCAATATAGAGAGCATGAGACTAAATTGATTTAAGTTCCATATGTATATGTACTGAACATAGCATTTAGTTAGTGACCGTGATAATAAATAATAAAATTAATATAAGGCCAATGTTTGTTTATATTTACAAAATTGTGTTGGTGTATATGAAACAACATGTTCAAATTTAAAAATTTAAGAATTTATTTTAAATGAAAAATTTTTGCATAATCACAATATAAGAAAAAACCTACCCAATCATAACTTGATTTCAAACCGATCATAAGCATATTTTCACTTTGTTACAGGTATTATGGCCATCTTATTTTGTGGAATAACAATGTCTCATTATACACATTCCAATTTATCACCTGTCACACAGATAACAACACAGATGACATTCAGAACTATATCATTTATTGCAGGTATGTTGAAATACGTAAATTCTGGCATTTATGTATGGATAAAAATGTTAAATAATTATTGACTCATTGGTTTTTCAATTATTTTTAGAATAAGCTGAGAAAATCTACATATTTGAGATAGCTTATGAAACCCAATCCTTATTTTATAGTGGATTTTAAATGCTAACATGATGTTTCATGATACAGTTTATAACTTAAAAACTACAATTTTCATTCAGTTACATCTAAATTTTATTTTAACACTTGTATGTGTTTTGTGTTTATATGGAAATGAAATTACTGTGTGTCTTTTATAAAACTGCAAGTTGTTTTTCATGAATATCTCAAATATTCTATTAGAATGAAATTAAAAAGTATTACTATGCTTTTTGTTTCCAATGAATTATTGTCTTTGCCACTGCTAAAATGACTCAAATATTTTAAGAGTGATTTTACATTTTTTGTGTGCAATTCATTGTTTTTTGCTTAAAGTAGGACATCACCACAAATGTAACGTTGCTGAATATGTGCAAGTTTTTTTCCAAACGTTTGAACCATGTTGACTTTTTGAATACTGTGGATTCATTTATTTTCGTGGATACCAATTTTTGTGGAAAGAGAAAAAAAGGCATTTCGTGGGATACGTAAATTCGTGGATTGTCGGCTTAGAAAAATATAAAAGTTGTTGAAATACTGAAAATTGTGGCCTGACACATCAGATATCATGAAAATACTGCGACCAAACGTGCCGATCACACTTTGATATTGTACAGTAAAGTACTGATTTTAAGCGCTTATAAAACAAAGGCTAACAAACAGATTCTTCAAATTTTGAACCGAACAAAGCTTGTCATGAATTTAACAAGATTAACAAGATTAACAAAATCCGTAATTATTTATTTTTTTGGTTAATCAGGTGTGAAATATATATTGACAAAATTGCAACCACTTGTCACCAAATACCTCGGGGCATATACATACATAGGTTTAATCCGATTACGATAATTTTAATAATTTCTGCTTTATTATCTTTTGACAAGATGTTATTACTGTAATTTAAGAGAAATGCTGTATTTTCTAGTCCTACTTAGGATTAATCTTTTTCTTGAATGTTTGAATTAAAAAAAGAACGGAAGTGAATTCCGCGACAATTTACACAGTCAAAATATTTTTAAAGAACATTGTTTGAGCGTTTATATGTTACCAAAGACCAAATTACATGAAACACTGTATCCTCTGTGGATATAGCTAACTCATCATATGTCAGTATACAAGTACATGCTGTAACAACACAATTGTTCAATTTTGTCTTGTTGGTTTTAAACTTGAGTGCAACAAAATTTAATCTCAAGTAAAAATATTATTTTTCATTGGATATTTAAATTCGTGGTTCACTGGAGCCCACGAAAACCACGAAAATTGGTATACAACGAAATTTAATGAATCCACAGTATACCAAATTGTTATTATACCTCGCTCCGAAGGAGTAGGGGTATACGGGTTTATCTCTTTTCATCCATCCATCTGTTCTTCAGTCACAAAATGTTTGGTTGCAAATAATCAGAAAGTACAGGCCACAGCTAATTAAAAGTTGGTATGAAGCATGCCCATGATTAGTTGTAAAGTACTTACCGATTTTGAAACTGTAGCACATCTACTTCCTGTTTAACGATGCTGCCGTACATTTTTCATCATATGCCTGATGGAAATTTTTGGTCGCAAAATTATAAGCAACTACAGGCGACAACTAATTCAAAGTTGGTTTGCAGGATGCCTATGCTGAGTTGCAAAATGCTTACTGATTTTGAACCTGTGGCACATCTACTTCCATTTTAAAGATGCAACCATACATTTTTCACCATATGGCATGTTGAAATTTTTGGTCTTTTCCTTTCCTGATTGATATGCCATATGAGGCTGACAATGTGGAATCAGATCATACTCATATCGAGTATAAGCTGGGGTATGCTTGAATCAAAATTGGATATTAACCTTGGATGTGAATTTGTAGTTCACTTCTGCTTGTTACGAATAAGCAAAATTTTATCATATTTATGTTAAGTGTATAATAATAGTGATTATAACAAAAAGATTTTGTATATTTTCAGAAACTTGTGTATTTGTCTACCTAGGATTAGCCATATTTAGTTTTAATAACTTAATAGTAAAGCCAGCTCTAGTCATATGGTGTATTGTAAGTAGCTTGAATAATTTTCAGGATTGTATATTTGTCAGAATAAAGAGGAAATATCATTAACCTTTCATAAACAAGCACTTATATTTGAATGCATATTATTTGTTTGGAAGTGTTTATAAGTAGATTTTATAGAATTGACTATTTAAATTTACTGGTAGTTTTATGAATCTGTAACCATGTATTTATTTATAAAATAATTTCAAAGACACACGGATAGGAGGGCATCGGGTTGTTCCTGACACCTTATTGAAAAACTTAAATTTAATAAGGTTTGTTTTTTTTTAATCTTTAAAAACATATTTTAAAAACCACTTTAAATGAAGATAGATCTAACTTTGTTTTTATTAAAGATACAACCAAGCAATTTTGACCTTTTGCTTATTTTACTCAAAATTACTGCTATATTTTTATTTTGATAGAAAATTTTTATTTTATACTTAAATCAAGCAATTTTCGGTCTAATAATAGGGGTAGAATAAACACGAAGAGCACTGGTAACATAGTAAATATGCCAGATTACGTCTCCTGCATTTTCATTGCAGTTGGATTTCAACTTCAAATGTAATTTTAAGGCATTTGAAAGGGTCAGTTGTATGATAGCAATATAAAGACAATACAAAGTAATTGTCGTAAAATATGAAATTTATTTGGGGTAGCTGCGAAACTTGGGAAAAAGGCTTGATAAAGTTTGCCTTTTCTCATATTTCTAAAGCTTCCCAAAATAAATTTTATATTTTCAGACAAGTCTGTGTATTGTATATTTCTACATTTGCATACTTATTTTTACTTTTCAGGCACTGATATTAATAGGAAGAGCTTTTAATATATTTCCATTATCATTTGTGGCTAATTTCTTCAGAGAACATAAAATAACACGTAAAAACCAATTTATTATGTGGTTTAGTGGTGAGTATTTATATTTCCTCACATGTTAAAAACTTGTTTAAAACTCTAATGAAAAGAAAGTAAAGTTTCTTCTATTTTTCTGGTTTTATTGTTTAGGCCAAAGTTTTTTAATTTCTTGGTTTACGGATTTTCTAGCACAAAATGTAGGGTCGGTTGGTTGAAATAAAAAAAAAAAAAAAAGGGTAAAATTACAAAGTCTGTATATCATTTTTATTTTCTGTTATATATTAAATAATAAAACATTCTACAAATGTATGTGTTTATGTTTTCTTCAAAGGCAATTCCTATTGCCATCACATTAGCCATTGATCTAGATTTATGTATAAATGCTTTCGTTATCACAAACTTTAATAAGTTGTCTATCTCGTTTATTTTCCACGGTTTCATTGATTATTATCCCGTATGTTTGCAACGACATTCTCAAAGTGCTCAAGTTCGTAATCTTATGAACTAACGTAAAATCTGATGAAATGAATCTATCATATTTGGTAATTAATGTGTTTCGTTTCATAAAAATGATTTTGTAATATATAACTGTTGTTACCTGTGACCCGATAAGATGTCAGTCGAAATGAAAGTTATAAATAGAAATGTTTGTTTACCAGTTTACACACGATTTGAAGACCATACAAACTACGCCGTGCCATTATTTTTTTTTTATTTTTAAACAGCAAAAATAATTTAGGTCGGCGGAGATAAAATATCGCAAATTTTCAATTTTATTTTTTTTCTCAAATTGTGAAAATTCGAGTCGGCGTATCCGTAAACCATGAAATTAAAAAACTGTGGCCTTAAAGAGTAATATCCATTTTAAAAAACTGTAATGGATAAAGTCAAAAATTTATTCTCAGCAACCAATTTATTTATTGTTAATAATTTTTAGCTCACCTGACCCAAAGGGCCAGGTGAGCTTTTGTCATCACTTGGCATCCGTCGTCCGTCTGTCTGAAAACTTTTACATTTTGATATTCTCCTCTGAAACCCCTAGACAAAATGAATTGAAACTTGGTGTGAAGCATCTATGGAAGGACCTTTATAAAGTTTGCATATTTCGTTCCGGTCGCACAACTAATATGGCCGCCGTGGTGAATTCTTATTTCTGATTGGTCAAAATTTCAAAAATCTTCTCCTATGAAACCGCAAAGCCAACTGAACTGTAACTTGGTATGAAGCATCTATGGAAGGACCTTTATAAAGTTTGCATATTTCATTCTGGTCGGACAACTAATATGGTTGATGAATTGAAGAATTCTTATTTCTGATTGGACAAATTTAAAAAACTTCTCCTCTGAAACCCCTAAGCCAAATGAACTTAAAGTTGGTATGAAGCATCCATGGAAGGTCCTTTATACATTTTACATATTTTGTTCCGGTCAAAGAACTTATATGGCTGCCATGATGAATTCTTATTTCTGATTGGTCAAAATTTCAACAACAAAAAATTTTGAAACCACAAAGCCAAATGAGCTGCAACTTGGTATGAAGCATCTGTGGAAGGACCTTTATAAAGTTTGCATATTTCGTCCTGGTCAGACAGCTAATATGGCAGCAATTACGAATTCTTATTTTTGATTGATCAAAATTTTTTTAAATCTCCCCCTCTGAAACCATATAACCAAATTAACTGATAATTGGTATGAAACATCATCTATGGAAGGTCCATCACAATTTTCACTTGAAATAAAATGGATTGATTGTGGGACTGTCAGGTGAGCTATACAGGCTCAATTCTCTTGAGCCTCTTGTTTGAATACCCATTAGTCAAATTGATTCTTCATTTAAATATTATTGGTATGGCTGAAAATTCCAAAATTCAATAATTTCCAGGATTCTATATGATTATTTACACATCCTTGAACATGACTAGATATGAGTAGTGCTGAAATAATTCTTCTGTTCATTTAGGTTCATTTATTTATATTCACACATGAAAGAAGTAATTGTGTATGAATTAAGTGTCAAGAATTTATCATTGTATTCCTTCTTACTTAAGATACAAAAGATATATTTATATTTTGCAGGTTTACGTGGAGCTATTGCCTTTGCTTTGAGTTTACATTTAGAATTTTCCAAAGAAAAGAGATATGTGTTAGTAACTAATGTATTGATAATTGTATTATTTACTACAATGTTTCTGGGAGGAGCCACAATGCCTTTAATGAAAGTAAGTCTGAATATACTGCATTTTTAATGATTAAGAATAACAATGAAGTTCCATTGCTTGAACTTATATCAAATGTTAACATTTCATCACCAATGATGTGGTGTAAGTCCCATTAGAAGGAAAACAGGTAAAGATTGATTTATCCATAAAGTGATTACAAGATAGTCATTCAGTGACTAAAAACACTAAATGTATGTTAAGAAATGAGTATGCTTTGTGGAAGAGTATTTTGGTTAGACAACAAAAGGATTTAGATAAGACAGTGATAGGATATGGGTTGAAATTAAATCATACTATATGAAAATGGCAGTAGGTTTTATTACATTTAGGGGTATGAGACATTGTACCATAAAAAAGTGAAACCGTAAGTCAAAGTTATATCAAGACCATCAGTAAGTGTTTAACACACATTACAGACTACATCAATCTAATTTTACAAATTACATTGATTTGTTTAAGATATTATTTTGACAAATCATAAGTTTTGATTATTCAGTAGTAAATATTGATGGATATGGTGTTTTAGCATATTACAAATTACATTGATCTGTTTCATTTTGACAAATCAAAGGTTTTGATCATTCAGTAGTAAACATTGATGGATATGGTGTTTTAGCACATTACAAATTACATTGGTCTTTTTTAAAGTTTTATTTTGACAAATCAAAGGTTTTGATTATTCAGTAGTAAATATTGAAGGATATGGTGTTTTAGCACATTGCAAATTACATTGGTATGTTTTAAAGTTTTATTTTGACAAATGAAAGGTTTTGATGATTTAGTAGTAAAGAATATTTTCATTATGTTTTACAGCTTTTAGATGCCACAGCTAAAACAAAGAAGAAAAAGAAATCTGGTAAAGAAGTTTCACTGAGTAAAACTAAAGAAATGGTAAATATACATTAACAAAACTAATGATAATAGAAAACTGTTATGTATGAGTAAAGTTTGATCTTTCACAGACAATTTACATTACTAATAGAATAAGTTGAAACTTTGGTTCTATTAATTTTAGTGATCCAAACGTTTTGTTTCTAATACCTGAAACTCATTCAAGTATAAATTTGATAACCCCCCCAAATCAACCCCATCCTATCAGAAAAGTTATCTTTTAACTTCTACAAGATAATAGTGTAGATTTTGTGGTAAATTGTAATTATCCTTCTTGTACCATACTAGTTTAGATATAAATATAAAGAATTGATGTATAATTGGCACTGTAGTTTTGAAAAAAAAAATACAAAATTGCCAAATGTGTTTTGTGGTAATCTTGAATTCAACTAGTTATTTTGATATAGCATGGATAAGTGCTTTTGCCAAAGTCATTGTAGGCTCAATTTCAAGGACCTTTGGACTGTTAGCAATTTATATTTTATAACACATACTGCTAGGTTATTGTTAGTTTTATTTAAGAGATGGATTTTCAAGGTGCTTTTCACAGACATGATTTGTTATTTAAGGATTGACTGTAATTTTTTTTCAGTCTATGAAGAAATAACCTCAATCATGTGGTGCACACTAAATAACCCGCATAGCAGGTTATTTGAAAGAGTGCACCATGTGCATTGAGGTTATTTCGAATAGACTGAAAACAAAATTACTGTCAATCCTTATAATTTAATTCCAACGCCTAAAACGTCGGGATTCCCTTTAATGACCTCATAGTAGAAAAGAAAATTTAGTCTATGACATGATAGACGAAGAAAATTTGACCAATCAAATGATGCGTTACATCCAATATTAAATTATATAGAGGTTACCTGTAAAACATGTTTGACTGTAGTGCATGGCAGTATTATTATGTATGAATTTAACAACACTTTGTATTTTTGTACAGGGAGAAACAGTAGATACAGATCATTTATCAGAACTAACTGAAGAGGAATATGAAATACATTATATCAGACCACACCAGAAAGGTTTTATTAAGTTTGATGCTAAATATTTAATACCATTCTTCACTAGACGATTTACTAAACAGGTAATTTTTTGTATTGAATTCTTTTTACAAATATAAACCTTTTGATAGACTTGGCATACATGTTACACTTCAAAAATAGTCAATGGTGAGATTTTGAAAAGATTCTGCAAAAATTCAAAAGAGTTAAACTTCACATGAATCATAATTATTTGGCAATATGGTTAGGATCAAACCGTAGAAAACAGCATTAAATGCATGTGATGAATATTTCACCTCAGATGAGGAGATTTGTAAATATTTATCTGGCTTCATATATGACACTATATTAATTTAATACTTTTCCGACAAGAGTCTTAATTACTATTTAACCAGATTTTCTGACAAAAAATCAGGTTACCAGCATTAGTTTGGCAAAATGGGGTGTTCTGGCAGCTCCAAACACTGGTAGATGAAAATCTGGTTTGCTGTCATGCAGACAGCTTTTTGTGATTGAAGGTTCATATATATAAATACAGTCAACTCTTGTGATGTGGAATCCATTGAAAATGTAGTTCGACTTAAGCGAAAATTTGAGATATCAGGAGTAAATTTGTATAGTTATGGATGTTGAGGGTTCAAACAGATAATTTGGGTTACCAGAAATTTCGACTTAAATGTGTTCGAGATAACGAGAGTCAACTGTATATATAAAAACATGTTATACCTCATTTAAACAAAACTGTGTACAGCTTTATACGATTGGTTATTACAGTCATGTGATGAAAAAAAAAACAGATTTATTTAATTGGCTTCAATTTAAAGTAGATAATTTAAAATTATTTAACTTTTTTTGTTTTCAACAGGAGGTTCGAGAGGGACAAACACAAATGAACTATTTGACAAATCAGTGGTTTAAAGATGTGAAAAAAGCTCCCAATATGTCAGACTCAGATAGTGAAGATGAAGCAGAAACTTGTCTGATAAAAAATGATGAAAATGAAATAATACAGCATTGATTCATTGCTCAAATCAAATTATTTTATAGGGGTAATTTTGTGTCTTTCTACAAGTGTTGTGAATAATTTTATGTGTTTTTGTTTTAATTTGACAATTATTATTTAAGTGGATAATAATTACATGTGCAAGTTTTGAAAAATATTCTAAACAAAGTAGAACTTCATAAACTGAAGTATATGGGTATATAGTTTCATTAATATGGAATAACATTTTAATTTGAGTAAGCAGGCCTGTTATTTTTAATTGTATAAATAAAATCTGTGTTGACAGGTCAGCAGACATTCAGCTTGTTAACAAGTGAGCAGATTAGCATGTACATATATGCAGGCTTTGTCTGTGTAGCATTTCAATAAAGATAAAGTAAATTTTAAGGTTATAATTGAAAAAGTGAAAAAAGATACTGTCATTTATGCCTTACACAGGATACTGACCACCAACTTCATCTCATACTGCATGCTTTGTACATCTACCTGCTTATAGACTGACATCTGGACCAGCAGTTTACTATAACCATAATACGACTACACCTGTTTGCTGGCCTTACCATCATGATACATATTTCATTTTAGTGGTTTATAACCTGACCTTCTCTGAAATTTACAATAGATTTTTTATTTCCTGCCTGCCAATGTGCCACACTGACAACCAATTGACCTTAATCTTCAGCAACAAATCTTTCATTTCCAACTTGACTGTAAACTGACTTTATTGTTTTATTTGCAACCACCAACTGACTATAAAGTACCATGTCATGTGTTTTTTTCTCTACCTGCTAATATGCATACTTACAGACCTAATGGGCTAAAATTTACTTAAAGATCTTCTTGTCTGAAACAATGTGGCCAATTGGAACAAAAGTTGGCAGCAATGGTCCTTAGGTGATCATCTTTAAGAAATATATCCTATGACATGCCAAGATGGCCACCAGAGCCAAACATAGTTTAACATAGGACCTAATGGAAAAGTTCACTGAAAGATCTTCTTGTTTGTAACAAGTGAGGCAATTGGAACTTGACAGCAATGTTCCAGGCTGCCAGTCGAGATGGACATAGTGCAGGTGAGCGATACAGGATCCTGGGAGCCTTTAGTGTTAACATATGAATTGGTTTTTTTCTCAGTAATTGTATTATATGGAATTTGAAGTTATATTGGATTTTAACAATATTAGAATTCCATGTATACACTATGTAAATCATTAGGTTTATGGTTTTTATAGTAATTGTATAACTGTTATTTTGTAAAATCTTGATATTTCTTAATTAAAAGTTGTTATACTGATGTTTACATCATCACATATCTATATACATGTATGTCAATAACATAAATCAAAATTTTATCATGACTTTGTTAGAAGATATCACAATTCTCTATACGTCAAGTTTGTTTGTGTGGAATTTAATGATTATCTAATTCTTTTGTTACTTTTTGCATAATATGAACCTTTAAAAAGCATAGTGCATTATATTTTTAATACATAAAGCATGGGGCCAATGAATGTTTTTAACAGATGTAGTTTAGCAACTGCTCAGATGTATAGGATACTCTTCCTATTTGTTTGTTTATGAATGAATGCATGAAAATCTGTTTGTTTGTTTGTTTTTAAATTCAGTCCTAATCAAAGTTGCAAATTGATTTTGGTCTGTTTCTGTAGAAATTAAATTATTGTGAGAAAACTGTAAAGGTATGTAATGTATTTATTGGGTACATATGTATGTTTGATTGTGTATATGCTGTACATTTCTTTGAATATAGTTATATTTTTAACTGTCATGTGGTATATAAAAAAAATCAATGTTAAATTATTGTTTACCAGTAATGCTCATTAAATTCTCGTAGTATAATTTCTAACCATATACCTTACCTGTAAATTTGAAAGAAAATAGTGAAACGTCTGTCACTGTAACTTGAATGGGTATGTAGAATCCTTTCACAAAAATTTCTATCCATAGAATCTCTATATGATTTGAATTTTATGGAAAATATGAAGATTTGTTCATGTCGATTACATGATCGCAATAACCAATGAGATTTAGTTTTACATACAATAATTCATTTGAGGTATAATAATACCAAATGCTGTCTTGGGCGTTTTAGTATTCTTTATTTATTGGATGGAGTTCTCACTTGCTGGCCACTCTGTCATATATAGTATCAATCATAAATTGTAGCATGCATTATTTTTTCAAGTCTTAGAAAATCAACAGTAATAGCAAATAATTTTAAGTAATTTATAAAAGGAAATCACTTAAAAATTAATAATAAAAGTTTAAAGTTGTGCAGCTCATCTTTTCACCTTTTTTTGTCTTACTAAAAGTATTACATGAATTTCTGAATTTACAACAGCTGTTTAGAAATGTAGTGAAGCCATTCATCAGAAACATATTTTTGCAATAATTTTGTAGTTTTCTAGAGCATGGTCTATTGAAATGTGTTGATTAAAATTTGTATAATTTAATTTTTTTAAATGTCCAGTTTGTCAAAATAACAAGTGCCACATCCATTTAATTTACCCTTGTCTGTCTGAATTTTCATTTTGCATTTAATTTCATATTTTAGGATTCATGCTGTTAAATCAATGATACTTCATCACTACAATATTCTTGCATTATATAATGCTTTTCTCCTAGGAATGGTATCTATGACCTACATTTTATGCTTGAGTGACCAGTTAAAAGTCCATTTTGGTCCATATTTTGTGAAATCTAATGGGATATAGCCTTTGATATTACACCATGGGAGCTGTCCTATATATCATAACACAAGTCAACATTTTAGTCACCACGACCTACATTTTATGCTTGAATTACTTTGGTTAAATTTTTGCATTTTATTAAATCTATTTTTAAAGAACCCATGGTAGTATATCACTGATATTTGACAAGTACAATCGTCTTGTATAATTGAACAAAGGTCAGCAAAATTTGAGTCACCACAGCCTAAATTTTGCGGTTGAGTAATTTGGGTTAATTTTTTGTATTTAAATGCATTTTTAAAAAAAATGTATGGTAATAGATAAGTGATATTTAACAACTTAAATCATCATGTATAGTACATCAAAAACATTTGAGTCACTATGACCTAAATTTTATGGTTAAATTTTGGTCTATTGGACAAAAACCTATGATGATATATCAATGAGATTTCACAACTACAATAATCTTGTGTAGGTCAACACAGATCAGTGACTTCTTAGTCTATATTTTATGTTGGAGTGACATCATTAAAGTTATGTGTTTTGGTCCATATCTCAGAAGCTGAATTCATAATTTTTCATGGAATACCAATTACATGTAAAATAAGCAGGATAAAATATTAAGTTTTCATTAAATTAGAATAAGTCTGAAACTGATTTCCAGTCATAAATAAAAGATGGAAATTCTATGTTTAGGAGGATGGGGTATCCATTTCTTACAGACATTTTTAGCTCACCTGGCTAAAAGCCAGGGTGAGCTTTTGCCATCACTTTGCGTCCGTCGTCCGTCCGTCCGTCGTCCATCGTCCGTCCGTCCGTTAACTTTTCACATTTCAATCTTCTCCTCTGAAACCACTGGGCCAAATGGAATTAAATTTGGCAGGAAGCATCTATGTAAGGTCCTTTATAAAGTTTGCTCATTTCGTCCCGATCGGACAACAAACATGGCCACCATGGGCAATTGTTGTTTCTGATTGGCTGAGTTTTTAAAAATCTTCTCCTCTGAAACTGCATGGCCAAATGGAACAAAACTTGACAGGAAGCATATATGGGAGGTCCTTTATAAAGTTTCCTCATTTCGTCCCGATCGGACTACAAATATGGCTGCAATGGGCAATTCTTGTTTCTGATTGGCTGATATTAAAAAACCTTCTCCTCTGAAACCGCTTGGCCAAATGGAACCAAACTTTACAGGAAAGATCTATGGATGGTCCTTCACAAAATTTTCTCATTTTGTCCTGATCGGAAAAGAAACATGACCGCCATGGTCAATTCGTGTTTCTGATTGGCTGATTAAAAATTTCTGTTTTACTCTCAAATTGGTTTGCCAAATAAAACTAAACAACAGGAAGCATCTATGGGAGGTCCCTTATGAAAATTTCTCATTTTGTCCTGATCAGATAGCAAACATGGCTGCCATGGGCAACTTTTGTTTCTGATTGGCTGATTTTTAAAAATCTTGTCCTCTGAAACTTCATTGCCAAATGTAACCAAACTTTACAGGAAGCATATATGGAAGATCCTTTAAAAAACAAATATCAGGTTCAATTTGACAGACTTTGGCAGGTGAGCGATAACAGGCTCTTAAGAGCCTCTGGTCTTTTTTTTAAACATTATTAATATTATTTATGGATATGATATACTGATATTTAGAAATCAAAATGGTGTCTACTTCTTGTAGAAGTACAAGGAAAATGAAAATACTTGATATTTGTAGAATTTATTAGAGTTACAATATAACTTAAATTTTTAGTCTGTTAAAATTCTGTTTGTGAATTGTTATTTGTTATTTTGTTGTATGCCTTGAATTAATATGCTTGGAATGATGAGGTCAACTCTAATAAAATAATTTATTAAAATGAGAGTTTGAGATGATATATAAAACAGTTTGAATGTAGTGAAAAATTCACTATAAATTTAAGATACCGGTAAGTTCCATTGTGCAGGAGTTGTTATTGTTCCAATAGAATTCATATCATGCTGCTTTCAAATATTTCTATTTCAAAAAGATTGTTTGGATTTCAGAGCTACACAATTTTCAAACATCATCTCACAGCCTTTGAAGCCAAGTGAATAAAACTTGATATGAAGGGTCTGAGTTAAAAAATGTTTTGTTCTGTTTGCCAGCTTGCATAACTACCTCTGACTGTTCTTGGTTATGTCTTTTCTTTTCTTTTTTTTCTGTTTTTGTTTTGTTTTTGTTGTTGATTTGTTTCCGACTTGTTTTTTTTAAGATAAGATGTCTTATTCACACATACCCCATTTTATCTCACTCTTTTGAAATGTCTTATATTAAGGTCCACTAAATTTAGCCAAATGTTTTCTGATGAGTATATTCAGACTAATTGGACAATAGAAATTCCCATTTTTGAACAAAGCAGGGTTCTATAAACATACTGCCTTTAGTTGAGGGTGTTATGGTAGATTACCACACAAAGAAAAAATATCACCTGGGTGATATTTTTTCTGAGTGTGATATTTATTCTAAGTGTGGTAAATTATCTACCATAACACCCTTAACTAAAGGCAGTATGTTTTTTATTATACTGAATGCCTTGATCTCATCTGAATTAGGTGATGCGGAATAAACAATACTGTATCTCAATGAATTAACTGTATTTTAAGTCAACAATATAATATCAATACAAACACCTGCAGACCATAGTGGTGCTGCAGAACCACCACCTGGTAGGGTTGTGGCAACTGTAATGACCTATTATAGAATTGTAAAAATACATGTACTTTTCAGGTTCAAGATGAAAACAAAAAGAATCATACAGACAAATGACCCAAATGACACTACCCTAGCAACATGTGATAATTTTGCATAGCACATTCCGAGACAGAACATTACCGAACTTAGAAAATATCACCCTTTCCAGCCGAGTTTTACCAGTTAGTATTTCACTTCCATCCAAGCTGACAAACATCAGACAACAAGTTGATTGTCTTGATTTTCAAGATTTATAACCTGTTTCCATTATTCTGCTGGTATGGAATTTGCAGAAGTGTCTGAAGAGAAAGTGAAATACTAATCGGTCAAACCCGGCTGGAAAGGGTTCGGTAATGTTCGGTTGGGGAATGTGCTATTTTCATTGCAATGCAAAATTATCACATGTTGCTAGGGGTAGGCGGCATAAAAAAAAAAACATTGCAAAATACACATTCTGAAGAACCAATGAAATAACTGGATTACATCAGAAATTTGCATAAAAGTATAATAAATATTCATATTGCATCATTCTCATCCTGAAATCATATAATAATTGCTAGTGGAAGTTAATAATTAATCGTTATTATGTTTGCAAAGTTATTAATACTTTGATACTTAATTTTACTATTATAACTATGTAAATTTTGGAAACAAGGCAGTACCTCCCTCATTCATAGCTTTGTCCCTATGTTTTAATTTACTTTAAATCTGTTTGTACACATTTTCACATTTTAATGGACAATCTTTTGAATTGATCTGAGGAAAAATGGATATGGAGTGATGTTATAAAGAGCACAAAATAACAAGTATATAACTAAAAACACATCCAGAGCTTACAGCATGGTCTTGAATGGTGGAAAACCACTCCATGTCGGAAGCCCTGAATGGCCCCAGATAAATTCTTAAGTAGTTATGTCCAGTGATACAATATCAAGTCAGAATATCAATAAATAAATAAACTAAAATGGTAACAAAAACAAACATTAATGACCATACTTTCCTGAATTGGGACAGGTGCATAAAATGTGGCTGGGTTAAACCAGTTTTGAGGAGCTCAAACCCTCCCCTTTTAAATTTCAACATACATGTATATGGCCTTTAGCAATGCTGATAAAACATTAATTGCTGAGAATGTTGTTTTTGAGGAAGATATTTTCTGCTTAAGTTAGTTTAATAGTTAGTTTAATAGGAACTATTTGTGATAGATCACTGATATTTTTCTATAAAGTTGCATTACCATCAGTACATCTCAGTTTGACAACCATTTCTAGGCCATGTCCCCTAGGTCATGGTCCAGTGACTTTCAACTAATTAGCTATTTTCAATGTTTAGTTTTCTGCTTAAAGTTAGATAGGAAATACATGTGATAGATCAATAACATTTTCTATAAAAGTGCATTACTATCAGTACATCTCAATTTGATAACCATTTTTAGGCATTTCCCTCATGGTCCAGCGACTTTCAATTAAGCAATATTGCTGTCAATCAATCTAGATTGTCTTTTTCAAATTTTCTGTCGGTAGGCGAGACATATCTCTGTGTCAAAAGTTTATTGTCCCTATGTGCATTATCTCCATGACTGACCAGAAAATAAAATAACTTGTACAACAAAATTGTTTACTTTGTTCATTATTCCTGTGAATGCATTCACTAAATTCCATGTGTCTCACCTTTATTCAAATTTGTGGAAAAAGGGGACCTCCTTTGTTCTTACCACAACTTCTTTATTATTGTATAGTAAAATTTGGGAGAGAGGATACAAAATTATTAGAAATTACCAAATGAAAAATTCAATTTTTCGAAAATAATCTAAAGCAAAACTAATTTCATCTGGCCTTCGGATATAAATGAACCCAGGATTAGCTATGCCACTCTAAAGCAAACAAGTCATAACTTTTCTGTGTTTATTTTGAGCAAATGAATTATAACAAAAAATGTATTGCTAAATAGTATAAATCATAAAAAGAACCCATATAACTGTCTTGTGTGTGTGTATATGTTCTGTATGTCCTCCATTTAATATTATTCAATGTATTTACTCCAGTATTTTAATGCACAAAGAAATAAAAAAATATAAACATATATAATTTCTAAAATTGTCTAGAGTATACACTGATATAAGGTAACCCTTAAATATATATCAAATTTTACAGCAATATAACTTGAACTACCATGAAAGTTTGAACAAAATATGTTATATTTGCTTTTTACTTTTAACATATTTTTTTTTCTGGATCTGAAATTGCTTCTTAAGGTAGATTTTGCTTTTAGAGTAGCAATTTTCTCACTCGATGTAACTGGTGAACTTATTATTCAATGCGAATAGTTCAATATTTTTCTATTATTTCACTTTTTCATGAATATTAAAATGTTCTCATACAAAGGTAAATAGTAGACTTGATTCTGAAGCAAAAAAGAGCACAAAAAAACATTTCATGCAAAATAAAAATTCTAAACATAGAATAAAGTGTTAAATAAGATTTCGGATGTACAACATAGTGTATTTTGTTTCAACTCAAAATTACTTCTTTTTACCACTTTTTGTCATGGCATATTTCATTAAACTTTCATACAATTTCAATTTCTTATAATTGTAGATTGATTTTCATCAAACAATTTCAAAAGCACTGAGAACCCTCATAAAATGTTCTACTGTCTGGACACCCTAGTTCGTGGAATGTATTTTGAAAGTCCAAACGTTAGAATTATTAGACAATCTTTTGTTGGTTAATTAACCTTATTTACCGGTAGTCGTCCAAGAAAACATAAAAATTGTAAAGCTGTTTATAAAGGTTATATTTGTATACCTCACAAATGATTTTGAATGGGAATTTCCAATAGTAAGATTAATACAATTGAAAATTTGAAAAAATTAAAAAATTTGAATTTATCAACTCAGAGCTATCCTAAAATTTGTATAACTGTTATTTTAAATATCTTTAATGCACTTTGTGCATATTTCATGCAACACAGGGTTGTAATACCGGTACTTAATTTTATAAAATCTCATAGGAACAGTTATCTCCCTTTCAAAATGAAAATTCTATAGGCAAAATTTTTTAATTTCTCTGGAAGACATGATTGAACAAAATCAGGTAAGTTCAATTGATTCAGTTACGACTTTGCTCATTGCATCCTTCACCCAAGTGACTATTCACACTGATTAAGGTATTCAAATTTTGAAAATCTATTCCACAGACTCTGGTGTCCAGACAGTAGATAGTTATCAGAAATTTAGGTTAATTTTAAAAGAAGCCAATGTTTCTATTATTGTCAAACAATTTGATTCATAGACTGCATCTTCTTATGTTTATTATGACACTACTTAGTGTCTTAACATGTATTATACTGGCCATATAAATAGCTTATTTTTTAAAATAAGCCAATGAAACTATTTTAAATAAATTGTAAATCAGATATAAATGCATGCATTTTAAGTGACTTAGATTCTTTATGATGAATGAATTTTATTATGACAAAATTTACCACATAAATACTAACAGCAATGTAACAATCAATGAATTTATCCCTATAAAAATTTAATTAATTTTTGGGGTAAAAGTGATTTAATGCCAAACAGCCTAATGTGTTATTGCATTGTTGATCTTTCAAACCTAAAATTATACATGTATACTTAATAAATTAGAATAATTTAAACAAAAGCTTTTAAACATTGCATTGTAAAGTATTAATATAAAAATATAAAACTCTGAAAAAAATTTAAATGAGACAATATACAATGTATAGTCATTGTTTAAAAGTATTTCCTTAGGGGTGAACATTCCTTCTGCAGTCAACATTCTTAATTAAAAATCATCCTTAAAAATCATTCCAAAACGTTAAAAAAGAATCCCATAATGCTTATAAAATCTTAATTCTCGACTAATAAAATTGGTTCCCGTAATTCTATTAAATAAACTCTTTTTAAAATTCTTGAATATAAGTAAGTTAGTTGTCATTACTACCATATTGACACTGAAGTTGTGAGTTTGAGTTGCTTTTGTGGAAGGGTCTAAACATAACAATGTTGCCAATTTTTCTAGCAACATAAAACATGTCCGTATTTCTATTTTTACTTACAATACTTAAAGAAAATACTTTTAAACATCACAGTTTGTTTAAATGACACAGAACAAAAATCTCATGTTTCACATACAGACAAGAATTGTTACATTATGACAAATATGTACAGTATATCAAGACACATACAAATACAGTGACAACACGTTTGATAATTATAAAAAAAAAATTACCAAATTTTAAGAAGAATTCTCTTGAAAAAGAAATATTTCAGACAATATGACATTCCTTTAAATAAACAAGCCTTCAAAATTATACCAAATTTATATACTGAGTACTTAACCTTTTTTTGTTAACACCAGTATGAAAGTTCATTCAGTGATTAAAAATATTTCATATAAAGTGACAGTAATTAAAAAATAAATCTCAATAAAATGTAATTAAATTTTTTGAGGCTGCCTCTGAAACAAATTCTATAAAACTTTGTTCAATTTAACTAAATATATCAGACATAAGAGCTATCTTTGTGTATCTACAAATGTTTATAGGTATCTTTGAATGTAAAAGTATTCTTTACTTGACAATGTATATGACAAAAGTTACAAAGAACTTTACTCCTTTAATCCCTCCCTGAATAATAATCAATTCAGCCCTCATTTGAGGTAGACATTCAGATTTGGCAACCCGAGAGAGGTTGCTTTCTCGAGGGCTTGCCCGAAGGAAAACAACCTGTCAAGGGTTGCCAAATCTGAATTTCTACCTCAAAATAAGGGCCGTAATTGTTTTATTATTTTTTCCACAGGAGCAAGACATAATTTGACTCTCATGACTTTTAATGCAGACGAATTACACAGTTGTCTCCCATGCAGGGAAAATTGGGATGTTTGGAGGTGAACAATAGGGTTGTTTCTCACAATTACACAGTTATCTCCCTTGTGGGGGAAAATTTGGGATATAAACAATATGGTTGTTTCCAGTAATGTTCAATTTTTGTAAAAACATTCAATTTATTTTTTAATCATATGACAGTTTTCATCCAATGAGAGTATTTTAAAATATTTAAAAAATAATAATGCTTGTTGTCTGTGATTTATGATCCATGTTAAGCTTTCAAGTGTACTAAATAATATTCTGTCATCTGATTATAATTCAGCGCCAAGATTCTATAATACGGCTAATACAAATAGTGAAAAGTTATAAATCTGTAATTCTTCGTTGTACAATAATTAAAGTTTAAGCCATAAGTGTGGTGCCAAGAAAGATTTCCTTGGAACATTTTTTTTTATCAATTAGCAATGTTAAGCTATGTGAAATTTCACATTAGCAATATAATTCAGAGCTACCTAGAGAATTTGTGTTCTTTCAAAGACAAATAGATTAACATGTAATATACATAAAATATGTATCTGTTGAATACACAATATGATAGATAAAAATAAATGCTGACACTGATGCAAAGATGACAACACTTGAATCTATTCACTAAATAAATGAACTAATGATAAAGGTGGACAATGGAAAATGAAATGTAAATAATACTGCTGAAATGAATATGTGTTTTATAATAATCTCAATAAACAAAAGGAGTGGTCTACAAGTAAATAAACATAAATCTAAGTACAGAAATATTGTTAGATATGTCATACTAATAAATATTCATACCCTAAAACTTTCATAATAATTTTCGTATCTCTGTAATTAGAGATCCTCGTTCTGATGAATACTTTCTATTCCCAGAATTTTATGAATAAAAATGTAAAATTTTAGGGTAAAGTTTATGAAATTTCCATACATAATGTATTATCTCTTAGCTCAAAATTAATTTACATATACAGATAATTATATGTAAGTGAATTCTTATTCAGTCAAAACCTGATGAATTGCAAAAAATTAAACAAAACATTTGGTCCCCATTGAGTGACAGTGTATTCTAAGGCAGGTTCCGAGTCTGATTTGGCAAGCTAAAAAAATCTGGAGTTACATCATATGTACATTTGTAGCTGCAACTGCACTATGAAATAACAAATATAAGACTCCTTGTAAATTGAATAAAACATTTAGGATTATATATAACGTAAATAAACAAGAAACAAATTAAAAATAAATAGAAGCAATTACAACAAATCTTTTACCTTCTGAAATTTTCTCATGTTATTGGGCCATTTATTTTTAATTAATTGGTTTATGGATTATTTTTGAAAAAATAGGGTCGGTTGGTCAGAAAAAAAAAGAAAAAGGAGGGAAAATCATGTACAATGAAGACTGATTTTGAAAAATCTTGGGTTATATTGCCAAATATACAAAGGTTGCAAATGATCAGTTAATTCCCTCTTTTGAAAGCGAAATTTCAGGACATCTATCTTGAAAGGTTTTGTGCAGTAGATCGTTCCCTTTGTAAGGGATCCGACTCCTCAACTACGACAACATAAAATGAGCGGATTCGATACCGTACGGAATCAAGATATTCATACAAAAAGAACTTAAAAGCCGCATGGATTCTATTAGGAAATTCGTTTCATAGAATTTGATTGGAAATTGGCATCGACTCATGGCTATAAATAGATTTTTTTTTTGGATCATGTTTACAAGTATTTTATTGATGGATAATATATTTTTAGATATAATCTTTTATGAAATTTGATACAAAAAGGATTTTAATTTCTTTTTATTGGGATGGCTGATTTCAGAGGGTCGGCAGTAATAAAAAACCAAAATTTTCAATTTTATTTTTTTTCTTCAAATTGGCAAAATTGGGTCGGCATATCCAACAAATTAAATATAAGTGGCCTTGACTATATAATTACTACCAAAATAATTCATGAAAATTACAAATATTAAAAAACTGAAATGCAGGTCAGGAAATTTGACTAGATATCAGCCATCAATGGTAAATTTAATAACATCAGGATTAATATTCAAATCTGCAGAGTCCAGATCTTTGCCTGTATATAATTCTGTCCACACCGGACAATGGTCACTAACCACACCTCCCCATGACCAACCCTTAGGTATTAATGTACTGTTTAATCCTTCTCGTACAACTCCTGAATTACCTGTAACAATAACATAATATTCTTTCTTATAAAAGTCTATAGAGTATAGTCTTTTTTCAGAAACTCATTTCCAGTATGACAAATCTGACTCAAAAATTATAATTTGATGTGAGTTATTTCTTTGCTGGGATGTAGTCCTGGTTCGCTGCAGTGCAGAGTAACCAGTAGGAAGTAAATAGAAATTATTTATTACTTTGATATACAAATATTTCCAGCTTTATAATCAAGTTTGATTACAAGTATGTTGTAAGCAAAAAGATCGTAAGTAGTTCACAAATTTATATAAACCAAACATTACATGTAAATTAACAAGTTTTAACAACAGCTAATCATTTACTCTTCATTGCAGCGAACCAGTAATACCTCCCGGAACATCCAAGCAAGGGAAATAACTTGCTTCAAATTATAATTTAAGTCAGAATCGTGATAGCGGAAATGAGTTTCTGAAAAGGGCTATAGAAAATTGAGTGAAATAATCTTCTATGTAGTCAGTAAGACAGGATATGGTACATTAATTCTAGAAATGAGAAATGGAACAACGACATTTATCGCTGTTCTTTTTAAGGTCGAACTGAGGCCCTCAACACCATCTTGCATTTTGATGCAAGTTCAAAGCAGTTTTAAGCAGTGGTTTGGTAAATTTTGATTATGTCACATCCATAAGCATATGAGGTAAGGATCAATCAGACAATATCCCATTGGATTGAACATGGTATATGATAATTACATTTTGGATTCAGAATTTGGTCTTCAAAGACTGAATGAGGGTCTGATTATGGTACCTGTTGTAGTTTATAATTAATTTGTAAAGACTGAAAAGTTTGAGGATATCTAACAATATTAAAATGTGTATATCAATAATTATCTTCCTTATAACTGTTTCTAGAAAACTGTAAACTGAGATGCGCTCATTCTAAAAAAAATTGTTACTAGTGCCATAACTCATAAAAACTCTTCTTGATGATTTACAAATCTAAGATATAAACATTATATATATACCTGAAAATACCCTTTTTGTACCCTTGGTTATCCATATATGGTCATAAATTTTGCTGCCCATTGAATTATTATTGCTTATATTAGTAAATACATCAGCTGGAAGACAATTTTCATAGCCTTTTTCTCGAATGTCATCAAAATCTGAAAGGAATTGCATTTTATTTGTAATACAAATGCATGTATTTCTATACCATTTAATCTAACATCAAACAGAAAAGGAATTCTGGCTGGAGAAAAAGAATTCCATCCAAAATGTATCTGTGAAGAAATTGCTTTTTTAATCATGGCTGAAAAAAATATCTGGCGATTCGTGGCTGGTCATCTAACAATAATTGACAAATAGGTTAACAGCATGGTGCCCATAACAAACTCATGAAATACTACGACCAAATCCACCAATCTTCATATGATTAATACAGCTATAAGCAGTTAATACAGAACATGTTTTTCACAATTATTTTAAAATATTTTGTTTGTTTAGACAGACTACTGAAACCGATATACCCCCCTCCCAAACTTTGTTTGCTGGGGGTATAATTAATAGTTCTAACATACACAATACAGTAAATATAGATCTTTAGTTCTGAAATGGTTAACTTCACCATAGACAGAGTACAACCTATACCTGTTTAAGGATACTTTCTGAGTTATGGTACAGTCTTGACAACTAATCAAAAATGTTAGCCTAATTGTTTTCTGTATATTGTGTATACTTGCCCTGCCTTTAGAGTATTTTTAATAACAAATACATATGCTATCTGTGCTTTTGTTACTATATTTTAACTGTATTTTTTTCAGAATGTTTTGGTAATAAATATAAATATATATATTATCTGACAGAAAAATACTTTTGTCATATTTTTTAATCTATTAAAAATACCTTTTTCTTCTGGATTAAGATTGAAATCTCCAAGCAAAATAATATCTTCTTCCCCTGGAAATAAAAACAATTTTGTATATTTCTACTTGTGGCAGTATTAACAGTGATGTATATTTACAGTTTCTTAGCTACCAATTTTTTAACTAAGTTTTAATAATTTAAATATTTCCAATAAGAGAATAATTCTGAAAACAAATTTGTTTAAATTCCCTCCCTTTTTACTCTTTGCTATGATACTGTGATGTAATGGTTTTAATAAAAGCTAGCAGAATCTGACAATTACAAGTATTTCTCCAATGTAGATTGTAGCAGACAAAGTCATGACAAACTGTCCTTTTAACATATGGCTAAGTTAATGCTACTTAATAATCCTCCAAGTTATTCAATTTCTTATGAAAATGTAGTGATATAGTGAAATCAAACGGCCTCCTTTAGATAAGCTCGTGTATACATTGTAGGTAAAGGAAACATTAAAAAGAAGTTTTCACAAATATGACATGACTATCTATAAATCCTACCAACTTTTATGGATTCATACATAAAATGTGAAAGTTTGTGATGGTCAGATGGACATGTAATTTAATTCTATTCCAATACCTGGAAATTGTTGTTCCACTGCTTTTCTAAGTTTTGGAACTTTGTCTATTTCTTCCTGAAGTCTACCTAAGTCTTCATTAGCCAAACCAGTGGCTTTTAGATGAACACTCACAATAATACAATCAAGCTTTTTAATCTGCAACGATATAATATATGTTAATCAAGAATTGTTGCTCCTGCGGTATTACGAGTTTTAACATCGGAGAAAATGGTCAACTATATGCTATTTCATTGAATATTTATAAATGAGCTTTATTACAGGAATAATTGGTGTAATAGAATATTAACAGCAAAAATTGAAATGTAATTTTAAATTACTGTAATCTTCAACTTGTCACATTTATTGTCAACATGAAATTGTTTTCTCAATTTACAGCAAATACATGCCCGAGTGAGATTGACAATTCGATAAAAGTATAAAAAAAACTTCAAATCTTTAATATTGACCTTACTTCATGCAAAGTAACACTGATTTTTTTTCAAAGGTCATTCACAGTATGTTGTGACACACCATGGTGTAACATCTAGACATGTCATTAAATAATTTCATCTCTAGGGCAGTGATTAATTCATGTCCAAAATCAAATTATAGTGCTACCTGTTTGTATCTCCACACTAACAACCTTACCTTGAATGTACCAAAGAATGGAGCTCTGGTGAAAGGCTTGGGTGCATTTTTAGGTTTCTCTAACAAGGCTGAGTGATTTAATGATATTCCCTGAGATGTGTCATACAGGAAGCCATTATATTCATTACTCTACAATGTATAAAGAAATTAATGTTAACTTTGCATCAAGCTTCGGGAATCTTGCTTAGAAACCCCTCCCTCTTTTCAATAACATGTTTTTCTATGTATAAATGACATATTTAAGCATACACCATGTACATATAATGTTGAAGAGTCATATTTTACCAATCATGACATACAAGTGATATAATTAAGTTGTACAGTGAATGCTTTGTTATTTTCTGTTATTACCTACCACACAACTAAGAATGATACAAAAGACTCCAGATAATTAGTGAAACATGTGAAACATCTGTAATTATCATTAATTAAACAAGATGTTAGGTGTTAGACAGGTTGTACAAGTTCTGTGTGAATCATGTAATTACATGTAGAGTCATGATTCCTTTGTCATTATAAGTTTCCATTTCTCTGATAGTATTTGTATTACTATTATCACATTGTTATTCTACATAAAAAAGTGTTTCCACTAACATGATATATATAAATCTAGGTTTTGTATGCAGGAAAAAAAATTCTTTAAATTACAAGTGGTTTCTGTAAGGGAGACATTCTGACTTTATAGTGCTTTTTAAAAATGTCAAAAAGATATTGGTAGTCACAATACATTACATACATTCATACATGTACACATAACAATTTTATGAAAGAAAAACAAACTATATATATAATATCAAATATGTCTGACTTTATTGTATCATACCCGATACATTCTGCCTGTTACATCTGATACAACACACTCCCATTTACCCTGACGTCCATTCCACTTCTTGGTACAAGTCAATGAAGGATTATTGAGCTCTTCACAAATCTGTCAAGACAAAAAAATTTTATTCAGGTATTATTACAAAGGACTGTCTAATTGTAACTACTGAAAAATTAACAAATATTTATTACTGCAAAAAAGGGTGTACATGTACATGTAAGTAGAGACAACTGTTTCTATTAATATTGGGGCTTGCTATCCCCTATTTACTACTACACAACATACCGGTAAGATTTAACATCCCACCCACCCCCCACCCCCAGGATACAGTGGTATTTTGGTATGGAATTTTCTTTCAGTAATTTAGATGACTTCTTTTCTAGCTGTTGCTCTTTGCTAACATCAATTCCATTCATGAATAAAATATAAAAATTAAAATATAATTATTCTAGAGGGGGTGTGAACCAACAAACTTTACACACAGGCATACATGTAAATATTTTACTACCCAGTATTATTGTCTTGTCTTACTTCTAGAAATGTAAAGAAACAAACATAAACCTTACTTTTTCTAATCCCTTTTGATCTGCTAGTTCCTGAAATGCTACCAAACCAAACCTAAAATAGCGAATAAATCATTACACTCAGAAAGGTTGATTCTTTAATATTATCAATGTTATGGACCAATTCTAAAAGCTATAAATTTGATATTACTCATACAAAGAATTGTTGTAGTGTTTTATACACTATTATACATGTACCGGTATGTTTATTATATATTTAGTAGTTATTATTAAGATTTTGAATGTTTAATACAGAAAGTTATCAAGTCTCCAGTTGTAATATATGATGAACAAAATATATCAAAATCTGTATCACATGCCGTATGAACACTCAGGCTTTATCGGCCCTATGGCTGATATAGGTTACTTGGGTTGATTATGGCAGCCATATTAGTTGGATAATAAAATTCTATAAGATCACCTACATGTAACAAGAGTGGACACACTAAATGTCTCGCCTAAGTATCCACATGGGCACAGAATAATGATTATCTGATATGCGACATTGCAAGTCAAAGGAAAATGGGTTAAAAGAAATAGTAATGGTCAGACGATAATTTGTCTGAAAAATTACATGCATGTTATTCAAGCTTAAAACTGTGTCCAAGGCGAGCCGACAGGTCTTAGACAGGTATGTACCCACTAAAACTATCTATAGACCAAAAATGGTTGGTCTATATAATACATTTCTAACATTTGGACTTATTTGTAAAAATGGGACAAGAGTCACTCAAGCCTAAAATTCAGGTCAATTTGGATATAGGTTTTACACAGCTACAGAAAAATTGACTTAATCATGAAAACCTGGCTCAAGTCAGAAATTCAAGTCAAGGTCTCAGACAGCTATGTACCCACTACGCACTACCTATAGACCAAATATAGTTGGTCTATGTATTGCAATTGCTGAGAAATGGATATTATCCCAAAAGTGAAAAAGTCAGTCAATCATGAAATGAGGTCAAAGGTAATGTATAAGGTGTCAGATGTTAAAGAGGCATATACCCACTGAGACCTCTATCAACCAAATACTGTGGGTCTCGTTACAAATGTAGTATGTACAGTTGCTGAGAAATATTCTAAATCATGAAAATGTATATTTTATAAAAGTCACTCAAGCATGAAATTCATGTAAAGTTTAGCTGACAGGTGTTAGACTGTCATGTATCCACTAAGAGCTATCTACAGACCAAATATGATGGGCCTAGGTAATACAGTTGTTGAGAAATGGACTTAATCTCAAAAATGTAAAACAAGTCACTCAAGCATGAAAATGAGGTCAAGGTCCAGAGACAGGTGTCAGACTGGCATGTACCCAATAAGAACTATCTATTGACCAGATATGGTTGGCTTAGGTATTACAGTTGCTAAGAAATGGACTTAATCACGAAAATGTGACACAGGTCACTCACCCATGAAAATAATTTCAAATTGAGGTCAAGGCCAAAATTCAGGTGTCATGCTGACATGTACCCAGTAAGAACTATCTATTGACAAATCAAGCATGAAATTGAGGTCAAAGTCCAGAGACACGTATAAGACTGGCATGTAACCACTAAGAACTATCTATACATGTAGACCAAATACGGTGTGTCTAGGTATTACAGTTGCTGACAATCAAGAAACTTGGATGAAAGTCACTCATCCATAAAATTGAGGTCAAGGTCCAGAGACAAGTATCAGATTGGCATGTACACAAATGTACCCAACAAGAACTATCAATAGACCAAATACAGTAGGTCTAGGTATAATTGTTGCTCAAAATGGACTTAATCCAGAAACTTGGATGAAAGTCACTCAACCATGAAATTGAAGTCAAGGTCCGGAGACAAGTGTCAGACTGGCATGTACCACCAAATATCGTGGGTTCTAGGTATTAAAGTTTCTGAGAAATGGACTTAATCATGAAAATGTGACATAGGTCACTCAAGCATGACATTGAGGTCAAGGTCAAAAAGCAGGTGTCAGACTGACATGTACCCACCAAGAACTATCTATTGACCAAATATGGAGGGTCTAGGTATATTTTTGTATTATAGTTGCTGAGAAATGGACTTAACCATGAAAATGTGACAAAGTCACTCAAGCATGAAATAGGTCAAGGTCCAAAGCCAGGTATCAGACTGGCATGTACCCACTAAGAACTTTCTATAGACCAAATATGGTTGGCCTAGGTATTACAGTAGCTGAGAAATGGATTTAACCACAAAACTTGGATGAAGATTTTACATTTACAAATGTATGTTTATGAAGTCATTGAACCATGAAAATAAGGTCAGGGTCACAAGACAAATATAGTGTGGCAAACCTTTACCACTGGAAAGTTACTTAGTAATACCTATATCTCGCCTACATCATATCATGTATATGAATTCAAAGACAGGTTTCAAATATGTATATATTGGTAGTGTTAGCCATCTTGGTTGGCAAATGATACACATCTACATGTCAAATATTGCCCACCTCAACCATTGTAACAATGTAGTTCAGAAGCTGCAGAATGAATATTTCTATGACTTTTTTTCCAGAATATGAAAATAATATGTAATTATGTAGCTTTTATTTACAGCATGCCAAAAATATTTTCACTGGATGGTATATAATATCTTTAACAGTTTTCCATATCACCTCCAGACATACATTTAGACATGACTTTGATGTAAATTGTGGTAACATCATGTAACATTATATACTGAAGGTGCAACAATACAAGTAAACAAGGAAGACAGGTTCCGTACTGCAGTACATACATGTATACAATTGTACCCTTAATAAACATATTATATCTGGCAAATATACAAGTACAAATGTACATGTATCTTCTCAAACAATTTTAGGACTGTGTTATTCATTGCTAAATGATGACAAACCGGGACTGCACTGTAACTTTGGAGTAGCCATAGCACTGTCCCTAAGTGGTGATTAGTGAATTTTTTTAGTTCACTGGGGGCAATTAATACAGCCCATCTCGAATCTATACATGTATTTGGACGAATAGAAAATTAGCCTGTTAGTACCACATATAAATGTATAGACTGTAAAATATAAAACATCATACGATACCAACTTGGATGACCAGATGTGTACAATTTAAACTATAAAATGTTGAGTAATGACAAAACTACAATGCAGACTGCACAAAAAGCTTTTTTGTTCCATAGACTTTCTGGCTAAGTTATGGTATAACTCCCAATAGACTGAACTTAATTTACTACATCACTAAAATGAGAGCCAGTGGTGGAACTAAAGGCAGACTGATAAACCAAAATACATGTATTGTACAGTAGAATTACATGTAAATGCTAAAATGTCAAAAACAGGCAGAAGAAAAATATTTTTCAGTTTTAAAAATTAATCATTCCTTAACAGTCAATTTTTAAATCAACCTTGCACACATCTGATGTTCACATGAGAAAAACAAAATATCTTCATCCATAATCACATGTAAATACAATATCCTCTTCACTTTGTACTTGTTATTATTAGATATGATGAAAAAGTGTCAATTACATGTATCTATTATATAAATGTTGACATTTTAAAAATTTTGAACTTAAATGGTAAACCTGTACATGTATTACATGTTTTTGTATTTGATATATGTATGATTTAACATTTTCACATTAAGTTCTATATACATGTAACAAACTGTTGAGTCTGGTAAAACTCATGATGAGAGGCATTTTATTAGCTCTTGGAGTTTGTGCCTTTAGCCATCAGCCCATTAGTAAAATCTCCTTCGGGCTAGTAAAAATAGTACATTATTTATTCTAAATGCTTAATTTCAGTATAAATTTAATTTAGGTAAAATAGTCAAAATGTCAAATAAAGTTTTTCAATTAAGAAACCAGTCTCATTACAAAATTAATTATAAATTTGGTTATGCAGTGAAAATGCAACCCTAGTTAATTTATCAATAAGTCATTGTTGTGGAAGTGAGAGTGACAAGACTATAAAATATACATGTATGTATATCATTCTAATAAATAAGAACCAAACTGCAAGACAGTTGGACATGTCATTTCACCAATTCTTCTAAGGTATTTACTCCCAATAACTGTTTGTTTACTGCCTACAACAATTATTGAGGGTATTGACCTTTACTTATTAAGTGTTTAAATTCATGACTAACATATTGATTAAATAACATTGAAATGTAAAAATATGTAGATTAAAATTTCCTTTTGAATTAATATTCAATAATAAACTGATAAGTTACACCTAGCAAAAAACATTTTATATTAATTTGAAACAGTTAGTATGGTTATATTTGATTAAGTTAATATATAAATTCCAATTAATGTCTAATTAAAAAATAAACATGGAGCATGCAAACACCCTTTTTTTAAAAAAGAAGAGAAAACAGGCATAGGAGAGTTCCAGTATTCAGTGAACAAAAACTTAATTTAAAGTACAGTAAATGTATATAAATTTTATGTTCGATACTCTTATTTCCAAAATTTATTTCTTGTACTTCCACTCTGAACCCCCTCAACCATTTATCTTTAACTGGATTTGTGGCCAAGGAGATATCAAATATATGTATAACCAGTAAAGGTCAAAGTGTTACTGTATTTCCCTAATAAAGACAACACTCTCAACAGTTTTAATTCCTTTATCAAAAGTACTTCAAGTTTTTTCCAAAATCAATGCAATTTGGAATGACAAGCCCTCCTTTATGGACTACTGATACAGATACAGTCATGAGGCACTGGAATCATACAATGTATGCATATCAGCTACGACATTAAAAAAAAGCTAAATACAAAGCTACGGTGCATTTACCAAACTGTTGAGGAAATTACTCTCAATGATTTAAAAAATCCATATAAAACATACGTAAACCTTACCCATTTTCCAGAATTGTCATACATATTACTTCTTTGACTCCCGGGTTATTTGCTTTTTCTTCATCAAATCTTTCTACATTCCAGCTAGCTATCCTCACAACTCGTTTGTTTTTATGTTTAAAATTGAATGGTGTCACTTTTGGTCTTGATGATGATTTTATTATAGGTGATAAAATATCCAGCATGTTTTCTGTTGATTCTGATAATTGTCGACAAGTACCTGTTGTTGTATTGAGTGAGGATGAATTTGAATGTGTATCGTCTCTGTTTTTTACATCACCATTAATAGGTGTCTCTTCTATTAAGTCTTCTAAACAAACATGATATCTTATTGCACTAAGAATATTTGGACCTATACCTTTCACTTTGACTAGATCATCAACTGACTTAAAAGGACCTTTTTTGTCCCTGTATGTCACAATATTTTCGGCAAGAACCTGACCAATTCCATTTATGTTCATAAGCTGAAATACATTGGAGGTATTTATGTTAATTTTAGAATTTCCGTTTTTCTTCCGTACCGAATCATTTCCAGAGAATTCCAAGTCTTTATTTATACTCCCATTTAAAGAGCTACCACTTGAATTTCCATCTGTTGTGCTGTTCATCCTTTTTACAGAAACACAAACTTCATTTCTTATTGTATTAAGTTTAGCAGCACCAACCCCTGACACTAAAGCCAAATCCTCTATTTTCTTAAAGCCACCTATCTGTTTCCGATACTCTATGATATTTTGAGCAGTGATTCTGTTTACTCCAGGCAAAGTCATTAATTCTTCCTCGGTGGCATAATTAATATTGATCATGTTCTGCTGAGTCTCGTCCAACATTGTCATATTAAATGTAGCACTTAAGTTTCTCCGATGACCCTTTGGTTTCTTTTCACCTTCATCATAATCCCGATTCTTTGGGATACAACAACTATTAACTGCACCCATACTTAATGATAAATTCAAACTAACTTGTTTTGTTTTATAACTTGTTAAAATATGCGATTAAACTGTAAAAAGCTTGGTTTGGTAAACATTGTTACTGGTTGATACAGAACATTCTCACAGATGAAAATATGTCGACTCAATATATAATTAAATGTGAACAGGAATTAAATAATCAACAAAATTATCATTATTAGCAAGTTTTCTCATTATTTAAATCCTCCTTTCATTACATGTATATTTTCTATCCATATGATCCTGGTTGATAATTAGGTACAATGTTACCTGTATGTCCCAGTTATCGATAGGATGAATAATTACATCCAAAATTTGTCACAAGTTTTAAGACCACTTAAAACATAGCTGTGAGAAACCTGACCTATGTACAAGGACAGGAACCAAGGTCATGAATTATCCAGCGAACTGAAATGAAAAATAGAATTACAATACATTCGGATTAGGCTGTTTAATACCCTTCACATAAGGACAACAATTCTGTCACATAACTGAAAAATTATTTAAACTGTTATCAATAAAATGTCAATTTATGTCAACAAATAGGACTATATTAGTCAAGGAAATTTTGACTTTTATTTTTAGGGCTGAAAATTTACAACAAAATAATGAACTTTCATTTTGTAAGATCAAAAATTGAAATCAAATTTCTACTTGAAGTTAGACAACATAAATCAAACTTGAATTCTAAATTTCATTTTAATAAAATAATATTAAATAACTGAGTTTCTAATTTACCCTATACAGGTTCTCAAATAAGTGACAATATTATATCATATGTAGGTGTCTTAGGTACTTTATTTAAAACATATATCAGTGCTGATCTAGAAAATTATCACCTACGCATTTTCAATGAATCACTAAAATTAACATCTGATGGAAAAGTATATACACCCTGTGATTGTATTAAATGTAAGAAAGGAAATGTATAATTCATTATTAAAGAAACACTTAATCTTTCAAACATGATGAGTGGTTTCATTTCTTAGTATCATATTTCTATTGTGATGCTGCAGACAATGTTATAAACTGTGAAAAACTTATTTTTGGTTGTGTTCCAATTTTCAGACATTTTGTGTCATGATGAATCCATAAATCTAAGAAATATAAGATCTGCACTTACATGTATATTACTTTAAGATTCATCAATTATGAAACAATAACATTTTTTGCAATTTTTTCCTATTTTTTTTAATTTTAATTCACAAATAAATTGTAACTTCTTTTTTCCAATCCACAAAAATTTCCAATGACAAAAAAAGGGAATTAAGATACTGAGTATTTTATTTTTTATATTACATGTAAATGTATAAATGTATTTAGTGGTACATTGTATCATTGTGCAATAAACAAAATTTGTTACAAGATAAGTTCATGTAATTATTCGTTATGTTTGTAAAATAAAGAGCATAATTTTATAAATCTACCAAAATATGCAATTTTCAGGCACATTTTGTTGATAAATAAAACTTTTCACAGAGGTTAACATTGAGATGTGGCAACATATTTTCTATCATTCAATTGTAAAAATCAAATTTTTATCAAAATAATGTTTGCTTGTTATAAATTATACCTTCATAAATAAATATACATTTATAAAATTCTTACCATGATATGAGAATATTATATTATTCACTAGCTAGTGCATATATATTCTATTAAACGATCCTCCAACTGATATTTTGCACTTTTTTGCTTTACATTTTATGTTTACCTTGAACTTTAGCACCTGATATATTGAAGTGACAGATGGAAGGTCAACTACCTTATATGAAAATGGTATAACATTAGTCCCATCAACAACACATTAAAATCACATACAAGTTACTGCTTTCTTACACATTCAACAATTTCATGTATTATTCATACTGATGAAGAAATGTAAATACATACACTAACATGTTTTTATTAAATCCAAACTGTTTGGAATTTCTTCATTTAAGATAAATTTATTTTCTCCATGTCGCATCCATAGACAGTTAGGTTTCCACTAATTTACTTTTGTTCTATAAAATATATCCTTATAATATTTTACCATAGTGGTCCCCCAAAAGAAATATAGGTTGGGATTGATTTTGGGGAATCTGGCACCTCCTGTTTTTTTCTGGGGGTCATTAAGGGTTTATTGAAAATTTTGCTGTAACTTTTTATATTTTTATCAGATTTTTATGATTTTTGGTATATGTTCCATGATGAAAATAGAAAAGCCAGTATATGATTGTTTTTCAATATATCTTTCCCTTTTAGAGATATAATGGCCAAACAAGGGACACACCTAAATTTCAAAACTTTTTTATTTCTTATCTGATTTTGATTTTGTTTTTAAATGGTTCTTCATAAGAAATAAAATAAAACTACAGGTACTGTGATCAAAGCTCACAACATGATACCCCTCCTCCTCCTTGCAAAGTCCATGTTTTGGAAAAAGAAACCCAAAAAATGATTTTGACCAATAAAAATAGGAGGTGCACAATGGCATTATATGGTTAAGAAGCTTCATTAAATTATGATAAGTGGTTTAGTAGGAGTTGCGAATGCAAAATAGGTAGTTGGAAAGAAGAAATCCATGTTTTGGTAAGTCCTTGTTTTGGAAAAAAAACCCTCGAAAATGATTTTGACCAATAAACAAAATGGTTGGTGCACAATGGCATTATATGGTTAAGATTCTGAGAAAGTCTCATAAAATTATGATAAGTGGTTAAGGAGGAGTTTCGGATGAAAAAGGATACCCCTCTCCATTCTAAAAAGTAAAACAGTCCAAGAAAATTATTTTGATGATTTTGGCCACAAACAAAATAGGAGGTGCACTGATGGCATTATATGATAAAGAATCTGAGAAAAATTCATTAAATTATAATAAGTGGTTTAGGCAGAGTTGCGGATACAAAATAGGTACCCCCATATCAAACACTGGCAAAGCATGAGTATAATTACTCAAGGCATTTTTGTGTTACTTTTGTTGGCCATTTTGCAGGACTCCTAAAAAATTTTTTTTTCATCCAATTTAAATGGAGATTTTTTCTTTTAATTCATTTTGTGGAGCAATTCCAGTAGTATGCCCACAGATTTCTTCTATAATTTTTATGGTTTTTGAGATATAAGTGTTATAAGGGCCAAAAAAGCAATATGCCTTGATATGTAATTTTTAAAATTTTTCATCCAATTTTAATGGGGATTTTTTTCTTTTAATTCACCTTGATGAATGCTTTCTTTAGTATGTAACAATTTTTTGTATCTTGTATTGTTTCTGAGATACAAGGGGTCAAAGTTAGCAGCTTTGGAGGAAACATAAAATTTCTATTTTTCATTAGATTTCAATGGAGTTTTTTTTCTTTTAATTCATCATGTTGCGTACTTTCCATAGTATGTCAACAAATTTTACAGTTCTTGAGATACAGGGGGTCAAAGGTGCCAAAAAAGGAATTAGTGAATCCCTTTATTTCTCAGATGTCTTTTTTATTACTGGTTCTACCCTTTTCAGACATATTGTCATCTGAATCTGCTAGAACTGTGTTTCATATTTCCATATCTTCTAACTTGAGCATTTATACTGATGATGCATAAATTGTGGACTTGAATGCACATATACACATACATTGCATCAAAATGGTTTCAGAAAATCCTTATAAAAAGTTACTTAAGATATTTAAAAATAAACTACCAATAATCCTTTACTGAAATACAAGCATAAGAGAAACTACAGCTATTTAAACATGAACCAGAATGTCTATAGTATTAGTTCATAAAAGCTCCTGAAAATGAAAGAAAGGATATAGCAGATTAATACTTGATGCAAAATTCCTACATATATGTGATAAAAGTAGCTTTCACCAATGTAATTCATCTTCAATTCACAGTAGGGTTATTTTTACAAAGAGAAAAATCTGAAATGTCATAGCAGCCCTTAACATTGGTTTGGGTGAAATACTTTGCAAAATGTGAATTACACCACATTTGTCACTGATGGACATGGCTGGAAGGTTAATCAATACATTACACACAATATAACAGGCCAAAAAATGTAAATAAATACTGTATTAATTCCCGAACTGTCTCACAATTAAGTCCAAACACATAATAGATATTTAGTATGATGTACACAATCACAGAACACATCAAGATGACTAAAACCAACTAAACCCTTCTTTCCATTTTCATTGCTGTCAAATTTTTTTCCAATTGGCCAAGTGGTTTCAGACAAGAAGATCTTTAAGTAAATTCCCCATAGGGTCCTATGTTAAACTATGTTCGGCTGTGGTGGCCATCTTGAATGACAGGCAGGGTCATCGGATACAATTTTGAAAGAGGACCACCTAAGGACCATTGCTGCCAAGGTTTGTTCCAATTGGCCCAGTGGTTTCAGAAATGATATTTAAAGAAAAATTAAAAGACGACGTACACCAAGTGATGGCAATAGCTCACATGGCCTTTGGTGAGCTAAATAAGAATCTTTAGAGCATTTCAAAGTGAAAAATTTAAGGCAAGAAAGATTTGTTGAGATTACATTACCTGTCCAACTAGCTTTTTGGAAAATATCCTTTCGTTGTAAATATTTATTTTAAAAGTGACCAAAAAAAATTTATTGCAGCTGACCCAAGAGTTGACTTATGTTACTTATACTTACCTTGTGTGATGGTTTTTTTTTCATTATAATATTCATTATAATATTAGCAGGACTGGATCTACTGTCTGGACACTTCAGTTCATGGAATGGATTTTTCCCATTTTGAAAGTCTAAATGTTAGAATTATTAGACAATCTTTTGTTGGTTAATTACCCTTATTGAGTCGTCCAAGAAAACATAAAAATTGTAAAGTTGATTATAAAGGTTATATTTGTATATATTAATATTTTATACATTTTCATTTGCACTTATACATATTTCATTTAATTTTATAAAATCTCACAGGAAGACTTATCACCCTTTTGCACTGATAATTCCACAGGTAGATATTTTTTGTATTTCTGGAAGAAATGATTGAACAAAATCAAGTAAGTTCAATTATTTCAGTTACGACTAAGGTCATTGCATCTTTCACCCAATGACTAGACAACTCAAAGTGATTAAGGTATTCAAATTTTGAAAAATCCATTCCACACACTAGACATTTATCAGAAATTTAAGTGAATTTTAAAAGAAGCCAATGTTTCTATTATTGTCAAACAGTTTGATTCATAGGCTGCATCTATTTTTGTTTATTAATTATGACATTACTTTGTTCATTAACAGGTATTATACTGACCATATAAATAGCTTTTTTTTAAAAATAAGCCAATGAAACTATTTAAAACTAGAACTGTCAGTGACCTAATTGAGTGATCCCCCCCCCCCCCCGCCCTTTTGCAATACAGAGTTGCACATCACAAGTTTGTGATGACATTTAAGTGCATCAAAAATGATGCCCCATCATATCTTACTAGCAAGTTTCATTATGTTTCAGAAAGAAATCCATACCCCTCGAGAAATGCTGTTCAAGGAAACCTCATACTCCCTAAACCAAAAATCGAATTGTTCAAGAAATCTTTTATGTATTCTGGACCATTCTTGTGGAACAATTTGCCTATATCGTTACGAAATATTACAAATGTTAATTCTTTCAAATTCAAAATAACAGATCATTTATTGAAATCAACCAATTGAAAAAATATGTAATATTAATTATTTCATCATGTTTATTTTTCTTAACATTTTATGCAGTTGTATTGAACATTATCATTGCTTGACTTTTATACTAATGTATGCCATATATATGTTTGCATTTTTGTTTATGCTTTTCTATGATGAGGGCCTCAGGGAAGATTAGTTATATAGCTAACTGTGTAACCCTCTTAAAATAAAGTATTGTTGTTGTTGTTGTTGTTCTTACAAGCTTTAAACATGTAAAAGCCTCAAGTTGGATTATCTCCCTTTGCAAGCATCTGGTGGTAATTATCCTGCTTTATGCACATCTACATATGAAAGACTAATTATTCTATGTTGTTAACAAATATTTGTACATGTTGTTCTTGGCTATTAGTCTTCAATTTATTACGAAAAGGCGCACAGACATTATTCAAAATCCATTCCATGGACTCAAGTTTCCAGACTGCAGAGCACTGAAACAAATTGTCTTGTTATCTATAACCCTGAAATAATATTTATCATGCAGAAAAGGGGAATACTTTATTTAGCAACATCAGTTAATGCTAGACCTGTGCTAGATGAAAAAGCCAATTTGTCTTTTTTAAGCAGAAATCACCAATTTGTGCACAGAAAACTTAGGATTAAATGAGGCATTTCACTCTCGGCATTAGACATCGTAATATTTTGTTATGAAAAAAGTAAACAAAAGGTATATTTAACGTTATTTCTATTTTACTTTAGTCTCTTTTTACACTGTTACAGTACGGCCTACTACGGGTTTACGTGGGACACATATATATACTGCAGTACGCCAGTACTAGTCATAGGCACAGACCCAAGTGTCTGTGGTTTAAGTATATTAATGCAAAGCTTTAGAAATCAAAAGCAAGTCAAATTCTATCGCTTACCATTTCCTTTCCAACAAAAATCTCCCAGTTCTTGTCAAATGAATCACGACATACAATCCAGTCATCGGCGCATTGTCCGCCCCTTCTATTTACCTTGACCTTTTAAAGGTCTTCGATCGTCAGTGCGTTTGACCGCTGTTCCATGGCATACTGTAAAACTTTGAATTGGTTTTTACTGCATTGATTAGATTTAACCTTACAGCCCATTAAAAAAATTAAAAGACTAGGGTAATAATTGCTAATTATATTGGTAGTTAAGTGATGTTTCCACTGATGTGTATCAACATTTTGTAAAAATGAATATATCAAAATATTTTAAATTTAATTTTGATAACTAGAGGCTCAGTGGGCAGAGCCTGTATCGCTCACCTGACAAAATGCTTCTACAAACTTCCATTAATTCTTTGGTTGAATTTGCTTCAAAAGTTTCAGAGCAGATGATCAAAATATATTTTTCTCATTGGGTCCAAAGTTAAAAGTATTTCCCCTCTGGCGGCCATGTTTTTCTCAGATTTGAACATAATGAGCCAACTTTGCAAGGATGTAAATTAGATATACGTCCTTGAACTTTGTAAAGGATCTTCCACACATCATTCCAGTACAGTTTTATTCAATTTGCTATTATAGTTTTAGAGGAGATGATCAAAATATGTTTTTTTCCATAGGCATGTATGTTAAACTATGTTCCTGCCGTCAGCCATGATGTTTGTCGCATTGGAACGAAATGAGCAATCCCTCTAAAGGACCTTCCATACATCATTCCAGAACAGTTTGGTTAAATTTGCTCAAGTAGTTTCAGAGGAGATGAACTTTAACATGTTTTCCCATTGGGTCCAATGTTAAACTATGTCCTGCGCTGGCAGAAATGTTTTACAGCGGATCGGAAAAATTTCAACAATCTCAGTATAGGACCTTCCATACATCATTCCTGTAAAGTTTGGTTAAATTTGCTGATGAACTTTAACATGTTTTCCCTTAGGGTCCAATGTTAAACTATGTCCTGCGCTGGCAGAAATGTTTTACAGCGGATCGGAAAAATTTCAACAATCTCAGTATAGGACCTTCCATACATCATTCCTGTAAAGTTTGGTTAAATTTGCTCAAGTAGTTTCAGAGGAGATGAACTTTAACATGTTTTCCCATAGGGTCCAATGTTAAACTATGTCCTGCGCTGGTAGCCATGTTTTACGGTGGATCGGAAAAATTGTTGCAGTCTTAGTAAAGGACCTTCCATACATCATTCCTGTAAAGTTTTGTTAAATTTGCTGATGAACTTTAACATGTTTTCCCATAGGGTCCAATGTTAAACTATGTCTTGCGCTGGCAGAAATGTTTTACAGCGGATCGGAAAAATTTCAACAATCTCAGTATAGGACCTTCCATACATCATTCCTGTAAAGTTTGGTTAAAGATGCTCAAGTAGTTTCAGAAAAGATGAACTTTAACATGTTTTCCCATAGAGTCCAATATTAAACTATGTCCTGCTCTGGCAGCCATGTTTTTTGGCGGATCGGAAAAATTACAGCAGTCTTAGTAAAGGACCTTCCATACATCATTCCTGTAAAGTTTGGTTAAATATGCTCAAGTAGTTTCAGAAAAGATGAACTTTAACATGTTTTCCCATAGAGTCCAATGTTAAACTATGTCCTGTACTGGCAGCCATGTTTTACAGCGGATCGGAAAAATTTCGGCGATCTTAGTAAAGGACCTTTCATACATCATTCCTGTAAAGTTTGGTTAAATTTGCTCAAGTAGTTTCAGAGGAGATGAACTTTAACCTGTTTTCCCATAGGGTCCAATGTTAAACTATGTCCTAGTCTGGCAGCCATGTTTTTTGGCAGATCGGAAAAATTTCGGCAATCTTAGTAAAGGACCTTCCATACATCATTCCTGTACAGTTTGGTTAAATTTGCTCAAGTAGTTTCAGAGGAGATGAACTTTAACCTGTTTTCCCATAGGGTCCAATGTTAAACTATGTCCTGCTCTGGCAGCCATGTTTTTTGGCGGATCGGAAAAATTTCGGCAATCTTAGTAAAGGACCTTCCGTACATCATTCCTGTAAAGTTTGGTAAATTTGCTCCATTGGTTTTAGAGGAGATGATCAATATATATGTGAAAGTTTACGGACGACGGACGCCAAGTGATGGCAAAAGCTCACATGGCCTTTGGCCAGGTGAGCTAAAAAATGATTAATTTTTGTTGAAATATACAGTATAGTTGAATATTAATGTACACATAATTTGTATTTCCTTGTATATTCAGTCAGGGATCATATAATACTAACATACTTCATATACAGTTCCTGATTCAGTTTGCAATATTAAATTCTTATATAAAAAACACATATCTCTCGCTTGCATAACAAATGATAATGTTAAATATTCTCATTTACGAGATATTTAAAAAAACCAAGAATGTGATTTGCTGTAATATTATTTCCTTGCTGCGATTGTTTAATTATAGTCAATTAAATATGAGTAAAGCTGCAAAATCCGCTCTGAACTATTTTTAAATCTCTTTCATAGCCAGTATTAGTTCAGAGCTGATTGTTCAACCATAGTTATATGTATCTAAATGGGTGAATACACACAGATCAAACAGGGTATATTCCATCAAATCACATTCCTCGAATTTTTAAATTTATCTGTGTGTTGTAAAAATATGACAACAATCGTTATGAATTAGAGAGATACATGTAAGTGGTTGTGTAAAAGTTTCTCTGTGAAATTCTTACTTATGATTACAAAGATTTTAAGAGTGCGTCTCCAGTCCTTGTTTCTTATCAAGTTGGTATTGTTTAAGTATGAGATAATTATTTTGATACATTTTGATATTTCATTGAATAACTACTCATCAGTTATGCATAAGGCAAAGTTTACACAAATTTGTCCTCCAGATCAATGGCCAACTTCATAAGGGGGTCACTATGGTATGGGACATTGTCTTATGCTGATGTACCAACTATAAAAATAATATGTCAGAAGATGAGAGTTCTAGAGTGTGAAACAGTTTTATGCCAATTTTACCTCCAAGGTCAACGTCATTGTACACAAGACGCTGTCTCATGCTGATGCACAAGTCAAGGTCCTAAAGAGGTAATTTTAGTGTACGATACCTCATTTTACAGTGATGCATCCATATATCATATCTCTTTGTCATTTAAGATCAAATGATTCTAAGGCAAAAACAATTTTATGCAAATTTGACCTCCAGTCATACTGTTGTCAACATTGTAATCTTAATATGCTGATGCACCCATGTGCCGAATTTCAACAAAGAAATAGTTCTATTATGGAAAAAAAATAACCTTAAGTCATGTTTGGACCTCCCATCAACATGGCCACTGTTACTAAAAATAGTAAAATCAGTATGAAAAATATTAAAAATCTTCCTTGAAACTAATGGGGCAACTGAGACAAAACTTTAGTCCAATCCTGCCAAGGTGATCTCCTTTCAAAATGGTGTCCATGGGTCCAGACCTCTGACCAATAATGTGGCCATTAAATAAAAATCATTAGTTAAGTGATTATTCTAAAAAAACATTTTCAAGATGGATCATCTGATTGTAATGGGAAGGCAAGGAAGCAATTTCAAATTAAAAGTTAGGATGTAGGAATGTGGTAAAAAAAAGGCAGGTTTGAATACCACCTGGAATCAAATAAATGCTATATATTTTTTTATAAAGAATGCAGGCTCATGATGTGGCAAAACAATTCCAGAATCCAAGATCACCTCTTTGCCCTCAACTCCTACAAATCAAATGTTTGTTCCCTAAATTGTTTGCACAGGTGAAATATAATCTCTATAATCAACTGAAAATTATTAGTTTTTTTGTTGTCCTTTTATTTCCTGATTATATATTTTCCAGATTATAGATAAGGAATCTTGAAAGGCATGTTCTGATTTTTGCAAGAAAACAAGTTTATAACTCAATGTTTAATTGATCATCAATAATAAAATCATTGAGGTGCTAAATAATAACATGAAAATCAAAGAATAATATGTTGGTGACCTCAAATAAAATATACTCATTCACATTTTCTCTTCACTCAACAGCTATAATTAAAAAAATACAAACAATTAAACATTTCCTTCACACAACTTTTGTCTTAACAAAAATATCAACCTTTAAAATCCAGCATACAAACTCATTAAAATCCTTGTTTAAAAATATTATTATGTAAAGAATCCTAAATATTAAATTTATATAACAAGTCAATTCATAACTCGTAATTACAATTCTGACAGAAAATCATTGAAACATTCAGTGCTCAACCAGATCATTCTAACCAAGTTTGGTTTAAAATATCCCAGTTGTTTAAGAGCAAAAAAGAAAGTTAAACATTACAATGTAAACTGATAGCAATGGCTTGCTCTGCTCTCGAAAACTGAATAATCAAATAATTTGTAATAAGTAGTATACCCTGGAAACAGAAAATTATATGTGTAGGCTTTTCTGTTGCTCTTGGAAAGATATATAATGCATATCCATGTTAAAATAAGCATAGACCATAGCATCAAGTATTTCTTAAATACTTCTTGCATTTGCAACCATTCATAACAATTATCTAATAGAATGGCTCAACTGATTGATTCAATGTGTCAATTTCCATAACACTGTACATCATGACAGCCATAAATTATTTTTGCAGAAAACCCCAATACCCAGAAAGAACAGACGAGCTAAAGCAGGAAAAAAATCAATTCCTATCAGTTAAGATCCTAGGTCAACACACCCCTGTAATACATCTATACAGGGTTCAAACTCACAACCTCATCAATGCAAGTTAGGTCAGACTAGCTAACCAGACTACTCATCTAGAGTCTTCTACAAAATTTCCTAATTACTTGTACAAAAAACTTGTAGTAGTATGTTTTGAAGAAAAACAATTCAGGCTCATAGATGTAACGAAAAACATTTCCAGAATCCTAAATCACCCCCTGTTCCCACTAATTAAAAATCTGATTGCTCCCTTATGAAAATTAAAATCTATGAATCTATAATATAAATGGCACTTTAATAGTATGACAATGCCATCATTTACAGTACAGTCAATTTGAATAGTTACATGTGACACATCTATCAAGCTTAACCACAGAAACATTGTATTTAGCTTCAGGATATCCAAATAATTATCTGGTATACTTAGTATCCAAACAAAAAGACCAATTCTTCATTGTTTGAAAAATTAAATACCTTCTGAAAATTACAATACCGTTTGGATGTGAATTTGAAACATATACAAATATTGCATATTTCTTTCAGATCATATATAATTTCAGTATATCTTAGAAAAATATGAAATTAAAAAACTGCATAGAGAAATAACAAAAAATGAGACGTCAAGTTGATAGACCACATTTTCCTTCATCCATCTTTGCCTGTCCACTCTCTGTACCATGTCAAATTAATAACCAGATTTTTGCTCCAAAATATTGTTAAAAATGTGATCATGATATTTGACATAAGTCCCCACATATTATCATTAAAAGCTTAATGAAAGTTGTCAAAAGCTGCCTTTTTTATTCAATGCCCTTCAGTTGCTTCAAGATGCCTTCCTTTTTAGCTCATCTGGCCCAAAGGGCGATGTGAGCTATTGTCATCACTTGGTGTCCGTCATTGTCGTAAACTTTCCTTTAAAGATCTTCTCCTCTGAAACCACTGGGCCAATTGGAACAAAACTTCAATGGTCCCACATAAGGTCCTCTTTCAGAATTGTATCCGATGACACACCCATAATCCAAGATGGCTGCCACAGCCAAACATAGTTTAACATAGGACCTTATGAGAAATTTACTCAAAGATCTTCTAGTCTGAAACCATTTGGCCAATTGGAAGATTCGATGACCCAGTCCACCACTGAAGATGGCCGACAGAGCAGAACTTAAGTTTAACATAGGACCTATGGGAAAGTTCATTGAAAGATCTTGTTTGAAACCAGTAGGCCAATTGGAACTTGACAGCAATGTTCCAGGCTGACAGTCAAGATCGATATAGTCCAGGTGAGCGATACAGGGAGCATCTAGTTGTATTATGTTAGACTCTGCTGTCATCTTGATTTTTTATTTACTTTATTTTGTAGAAAAATTTTTAACAAATAATATTAGAATTTTATTTAAATATGTGTATAAACTATACTGTGTATCCAAAGTACTTCAGAAATTGATTTCTCGATGAAAAAGTCCAAAAAAATTGATTGATTCATTGTTGTTTGGTTAACATCCATTAGCAATATTTCGTGCTTCTTCAGGAGGAAAACAAGTTTAAGAATTTATCAAACACAATTTTCCCCAAAGAAGGAGGAACCGATTTTGACTGCCACTGTAAAAGGGTTGGTTGCTGGATAGGGTCGGATAATTCAGTCTTCTGTAGCGGCCATTTGCCTGCCCTTTTTGAGGTGTGAAAAGTTAATAACATTAATCCAATTAATACTGAAAATCAACAAAAACGAAAAGGAATTTCTTAGTGAAATTGTCCATTACATTGTACATTGTATACTAGGTGTTGTAACATATACAAAGGATAAGTTAAAATCTACAATTACCAATGATTTACTAAACTTAATATGTAACAAATTTGCAAATTCAAACATATAAATATCAAAATATGTTAATTTTGTTTGGAAAGTAATTTGATTTGCATTCATTAATGTCAATAAAAGTTTCAAACAATAATTAAAAAATAAAGATAACAGACAAGTGTGAACACTGTTAACACATTCTAAATTTAGAAATTATTGAATGCACTTATAACTAAAATAAAGGATAAATCTTGAAAAAGAACAATGATGGGTAACTAATGAACAAAAGTTATGCAGATTTAGAAATAGAATTTCACTTTCAAAAAGTACTAATCTGAGTGCCAATTATTGTCATATTCATTAGATCAAATTTTTTGCAATAATTTCTGTATTTATATTTTTTTATTAGTAATTGTAGGAGTAAGATTCAAGGCTAGATAGTTCATATTTAACATGTGTTTTTCCTTGTTTTTCGAAATAATGACATGCAAAAAATGAACAGAATTTCAAATAGCTCAATTTAAATTTGTAATATTTATGAAACATGAAAAAATGTTATATCATACCTGAATCTTAAAACTAGGCTAAGCAATTTAAAACTAATGTAACCGGCTAAAGGATTAGTTTCAGTATTAAGTAAATTTCATTGAATTAATGTCCTAATAACCACAGACTAACTTCAATTACAATATATGACAAAAAAGCCATGTAAATAGATGAACAGTACATTATTACATCACAAAATGTTATCAAAGTACAAATGTCTACCTATAACTGTTTGTGTTGTCTCCTAAATTGTATTTTTTGAAAAAAAGAATTTCAGTAAAAAAATGACTTGTTTTGATTTGGAAATCCCAAAACGTATTCTGAATGCCATAATTCATTGAATATTCCCTGAAGGATTCATGGTAATCAATTGACTTGTTTTGTATAAATTGCAGATATGAAAAAGTGTGATGAGTACAGCAATGATGACAGATAGTGATCCTCATGAGTTGTCACTGCTAAACTGGAGACACAATAGTTGTATAAAATAGAGCATGTTTCTTTTACCTATAGATTTTAGTAATGTACATATAACTTTTTTAATCAAGTCTCAAGGTAAATTTGATTAAAAAATATCCTTCTATTGGCTTGTTAATACACAACTCTATAATACTGCACAAAACTGTCTTTTCAGTATATCACATTGGTATCCTAACATATATTTACAATTCATAAGAGCACTTTATGTATTTTTAAATGCTAAAAAAATACACAATATAACATGAACACTGTATATTAGCACTCCTCAAAAATGACAACATGCTTGATGATAATAAATAAGGCATGGTGCAAATTATTGACTAGTGTTCATTTCCTTGTTTCACTTCTGGAATGCCATTCTTTTTTCCATGTTCTTTATGTCCTTGTCTGAAAAACAGAAACCATATGAAAAATGTCAAATCATGAATTAATGTAACAACCCATGAAAAACATATAATTTCCACAGCATGTCACATAAGATACACTTGGATAATTTTTTTAATCAATAAACTAGAAAGTGTTGTCACACGGGCCTTGCCGGTAAGTTTTAGTAGTCTTGATTAAAAGGGGTATAACTCAGTAATAATTTATTAGAAATTAAAAAATATGTTAATCTTAAGTGTGTCAAGTTTACTGCCTATTTGAATAAAACTTTTGGCACACAATCTATGTGTACAATTATCCAAGGAAAAAAATATGCAAATCTTAAATAATTGCCAGAAAGTGAGTCAAGTTTGATTTAGAATTGGATAAAAATTTTGAGAACTTTAGCTCAAAATCAATAAATAAATTGTAATGAGTGAAAAAGCTCAAAATCTCATGATATTCATGAAAAATTATGATATCAGCAAAAACTAAACATAAGAGATATGTTACATCAACCCCTGCCCTTTTTTAACTTCTGTATAAACATACCCATTGTAAATCTCAGCGTCTACCATCTGACATATTAAACAGGTCACCTGCTGAGGGGAGAGGTGCAAGTCCACCAGTTAATTTTGGCAACAAATCAAAATCTGGTAAATTTTTTATGTGAGATTCTAATTCTCCTCTTACTTCTGTAACTTTATCTAATCTTTTCTTGTATTCCTAAAAATGTATTTCGTAAATTATCAGATGTTATCTTTATACAGTAAATTTATAACATTGTCTAATTTAAATGACAATTCAAAAATAGACAATATACATGCATGTACATAGATAATATATGTACATAAATGTGTTGGAGATATAACAAGACCGATTATATGTCTGGACCTCCATCACTGTCATATGTTTGTCAGGGCTCTTGTAGGCAACATAGTTAAAAATACACAAAGTATGTACCATTCACATCATATTTTGCTGAAAAATGGCTAAGTTCAACATGCAAAAATTCATAGTAAAAATATGCCAAATTTGCCCCAAATAGGAGGTGCACATCTTCATTTTTGTAAAAATCAGAAATTAATCTGTAACTTTTCCCTTTTTTTAAACATCTTTCAAATATACTGTTTGACTAGTGACTTTTTACAGATGCATCATGTAGATAAGAAAAAATGTTGCTAAAAAGTTCATCAGATAAAGTGACTACTTTTGTCATCTTGATTTTTGCATATCCAGCTTTTGTTTAATTTTTAAGTTTTACACAGTACAGTTTCAAGGTTTTCCTATTATAATTTGAATATATCTGTAATAAATATTTTTTTCCAAGTAGGCAGCAAAATTGTATACATGTTTACATTTTTGTTAATTTTATAACATTCAATATATGGATTTATTATACCTTCATATGTTTTTTCTACATAAAAATTAAGACAATAATTTTGCTATTTAGTCTGTTTCCATTACTATTGACCAGTCAATAGTTTTCACTATTTCAGTACTATACAGTTATTTAATAGTAGTGAGGGATATAGCTATTTTATTTGTCCCGTGACACTGACCATTTTTCCCCACACATAGCAGAGGGAAATAGTCAATGTGTCGAGGGGACAAACTAGAGGCTCTCAAGAGCCTGTGTCGCTCACCTGTATCTAATGTGATTTTGGAAATAATGTAAAATTATATAATGATTGAGACCAAGATTGGTTTAATTTGACACAGTATTTAAAATTAAAAACAGGTCATCTTAGTGTAGTCTTACAATAGCTACTGAAGACATCTTATCATTATTATTTTTGAATATGTGGTCAAGTTGTGACCATTCAGAATTTTTTTTTACAATTTTCTGATAGACTTCTAAACATCTTGGATGATGGATCGGCAACAAAGTAACAACACTTGGTCAGCACCTCATAAGGAACATTCATGCCAGATTTAGTTTCATTCCATTCAACGGTTCTCTAAAAGAAGTCATTTGTATGCATTTCCCATAGGGTCCTATGTTAAACTAAGTTCCCCACTGGCGGCCATCTTGGATGATGGATCGGCTACAAAGTAACAACACTTGGTCAGCACCTCATAAGGAATATTCATGCCATGTTTGGTTTCATTCCATTCAGTGGTTCTCTAGAAGAAGTTCAAAATGTTAACGACGACGCCGGACGATGACGGACGCCAAGTGATGAGAAAAGCTCACTTGGCCCTTTGGGCCAGGTGAGCTAATAAAATGGCTATATCCAGAAGTGACTGTTAAATAACCGTTTTAATTATACCGAAACACTTTACCATACAATAGTTTCCAGTACTTATCACAGGTCACTATTTACCGGTGATTAGTTTTGGAAACTAATCACCGGTAAAAAAAATTAATATTTTTTATATAGAAAAAACATGAGGTATAATAATTTCCACTACTATTGACAGGTAAAGTGTTTTTCGGTATATATAAACACTTACTGACTGAATATTCTGGGAATAGTAAGTTTATTATCCCCTCGATACCAACTATTGCCCTTGGCTAAGCCTTGGTGCAATCGTTGGTACCTCGGGAACAATAAACTTACTATTCCCCTCATATAAGTCAATAAGTATATAGAAGCTCATGGTTATATTAAGTCAACACAAACACATTTGCAATTGACTTATTGAACCGGTATACTACAAAAGCATACCTCTGTCCCTTTCTCTTCTGTAGTGTAAATAAATTTGTATTTCCAGAAAATTAATTTGCATTTTCCTAAAACTTACTGGAACACTTTTGAATAAACAATAGTTTCTATGATTATTGACCACTGTAATTCTATTTTACTGGCGTAGTAACTTCAAATCGCTAGCTTTCAGATATCAACACAGAAAAATATTCACAAAATTAAATCATATAGTACAATCAGGGCAACTGCAAAAACTTTTGTCTTCCAGAAAGAAATTTTATATCAGAGAAGTCTGCTTATTAACTTACAGGGTATACACTAAGGCATAATGATATATTTTTTTTTTGTATAGAAAGTAATATTCCATGTGGAAAGTAACCAAACTTTAGTTTCTAAAATATTGCTCTAAAAACAGACATCATTTATGTAGATATTGTACACATATTTGACATTTAAAATATATTGCTTACAATAAAAGGGTTACTACATAAATATTGAGGAATACTGTCCCTACCAGCTGGTTGGCAAAATATTTCTAAATATTAATGCAACAACCCGATATTACAAACAAAATCACAATGTTTATACATGTATATTTTGCACATTACAACATGATTTTTTTTAAAGTTCCACTTAAAAGGAATGCCATTATACTGTAATATTTGGAACAATCTGTTTATTCAAGAATTGAAAACTTCTTTTTTGTAATTTTATTGCGGTGTAAAAGCCTTAACTGAAGCACATTTTTCATGAAACATTGAAGCATTTCAAAAAGTGCACACCTGGTAAAGGCATTTACAACCCTTCAATGCATTCAAGTCTAATACTTACATTTTATATTTGGCAAGTAAAAAATGACTGCAATTCTGAAATATTCTGTGTATTGCCTCGAAATAATATTTTTCTGCATCGTAGCAACATCAATGTTATTATTATATGCAGACGTGCTAAAAGATAGACTTTTATTGGGTTATTAAACATCACTTTTCCACAATAAAAATTACAGATTTCCACGAAACAAACAAGTAATGTAATTATTTGCTTTTATTAATTTAAAAATCTTACTTCCAGCTTTTTCTCTGCAGATATTAACTGTTCTCTTTGGCATGCTATAAAATCTTTTAACATTTTCCCCACCATTTTCCTTTCCTCTAATTCAGCATTTAAGCGGAAATTATATTCAGACAATAATATACATGCATCTTCAACTTTTCTAGACAATTTTACACCGGACTCTTTATCTGAAAGTAAATGTTAGCCAAAGATTTTTGCATTTTATTTATGTAAAGAAATCCATTTAATACCATCTTGACCCCAATATTTAACCTTTGTTTTTATTACTATTAAGGCCACATCAAATTTTTACATTCTCATCCTACCTATTGAAAAATGTTGGGCAGGACAGTGTAATTAAAAATCTATAATTTATTCCTTCACTGCTAGAAAAAAGGGAAAGACAATATTATGCGAGGGCTTTTATTTCAATTCACCAGTAAAAATATATATCAAAACCTGCTAAATGCCTTTAAAAAGTTTTATAATAGCTATCAACATCTTTTAGCTAAATACCCGGCTTCCAGAAAAGCACTTATCATGAATGGATTTTCCTACATGTGCAGTTTCTATTGAAATATCGTGAATAAATGCTAAAGTCTCACTAATAATCCACAGAAACTTGGTAGTTACTCAAGACCTTTTCACAGTAAGGGCTACAAATATGAAATTTTGTGTAATTCTTTAAAATTTGCTCTTTCTGCCAATGAACTGATGAATTTAATTTTATACTGGCATCTCGCGAATACTGGTGATTTCTATTGAAATCAATGACGAGATAATATGAAACTGGGAGTGTTATTTCTTACTTTTATGTTTAACAGAGTGACAGTAACTGATAAATAGATATGACAGCCTTAGCTAATTTTACAGTAAAATCAAGCACATTTAGACCCTGTTATCTAAATTATGTACCATCCACCAATTTTTGCAGTTTGGAAGCAGTCACCTTTTTGGTAATCATTCTGTTTTGGCTTTTATAATAAGTTTTACACACCAGAGTGTCAGGATAGATAAAGGAGGTTTGGATACCCATAAAACCCATGACTGTTCAGTGTCTGTAGTCAGACTATCCTTACTCTCTGTTGTGATTATGTTTATGTTTTGTGCTCTTTTATGTTATATTTTTCCAGGATTCTATCTGTTGGGTGGTATTACATTGTTTTTTTTCCATTTTGCTGTAAATATGGAAATTTATGTTGTTTTCATTCCAATACAATTGGTTTGTAAGATTTGTTCCAATACAATTGGTTTGTAATGACAAATCTAATTGGTCAATGTCCTAATCATATAAATCCTTTGGGGTAAAATACTCTATAAAATTTTTTAAGACTTTTCAACATGTTGAAAAATGCACTTTTAAAGTACAAATTGTACTTAGGAATTACCATTTTCTATTCTTATACTTATATCTTAGATTTTACTGTCAAAAATTCCTGTTTATGGCCACCATGTCTCTGGAAACATCAAATTGCGACAGTAAAATTAATGATAGACTATGGTCAGGTATTCAAACACAACATTAATATATTGTGGCTTTTTCTTCATAAAAAATCATAATGAAAACACATTGCATTTAAATCTGAAAATTAATCATCAAAAGCTCACCATGAATTTTTGCAAGGTGATTAATATCAGACACCTCTGGAGGTAATGCTGCTATTTTTTCTCTGACTGCAGCATCACTTGAAGCTGAATGTTCCAAGTCAGCTAGTCTTTTTACTAATTCTTCTGCCTACAAATCATTTTCTTATAAAGTTTAAAATAATACAATACAAAAATTTAACACTAAAAGAAATACTGGCAGAATTTATAATCATGAATACCTATTAACAATTCAAATGTCAACACTTGTGAGTGTTGCTGAAAATAACAAAAACTAGATAAACCCCCCTGGAACAAATCCTCCTTCCAACAAAACATGTATTTTTCAATTTGAAATTTTGCCTCATAGTATGGTCCATCAAGGAGTTGAAGAATAGCAAATGACTCATGTATTTAGCACTGTTCTCAGACTTATTTTAAAACTTGGAATATCATATTAAAGTTTAGCTAATATTCATCTTTGAATTACAGTTACTTTTACTCAAAGATATGTGGAAAGTTTTCTCTGGAAGAATTTCTCACACAACATTGCACTTTGTTTGCACATGTTTTACTTTAATTTCTTAATATTATACAGAGTATCTTACATCAGGTGGACCACTGTTATCATCTTTTGACATCAGTTCAATTTCTTCTCGTAGTGATAACATTTCTTCCTTTTTCTTTTTCTTATGTGGTGGTGCCTCAACAGGCTGTGGATCCACTGAAATGTTTATTTCTGAGTGAAAGAAAATCTGATATTCCACTATTGAACAGAAATGTTATATTTCACTTTAGGAAGTGATTTAACAAAAGCGGTCACCAACGACATTGCTGTGGTATTACAAGCGATGATGGCACACATTATGGTAACATGACATCATCAGAAGTGACGGTTTTTAATGATGTTAAATGTGTTTTGCTTTTTATAGATTTGCACATTAAAATATTAATTGAAATCAGGGGCCGCGCTGGGCTTCGTCAATGCAATTTATCATTCAATCTGACGACAGAATTCTATACTTGGCGATATTTCTGCCGACAAAGTTTTTAAATCTAAGTGAAAACATGTAAAATTTGTGTTATATATAAAAAACCTACAAGAAATTATATATATTGGCATATATTTTGAAAGGTATGAACATCGTGTGTAACATATATACAATTGTTAAGAGTAGTCATATACAAAACATAACCCAATGTACATGTATTTTCTAATTAACAACACTAATAAATAATTCCCTCATGTACTATGTGCATTCGTGAATTAATGTGTTGTTCGATCAATTGTTGTATTTTTTAGGTATTCAAATTTCAAGATTGTTATACATGTACTTTAAATACTACATTTGATTCTATAAACCAGAATTCTGTTGAATATTCTAAAGAAATTGCACCTAAAGTCCAATAACCACAAGTCAACCCAAAAGTAGTGATAACCTCTAGAAATTATTTTCAGGTTTTGCAGAAAATCATCAAAAACATGTTAACTGAGTAATTTTTTTCCCTGTTAACCAGTTCTTAGTGATGCTGATACATTTATTTTTATCAATACCTTTGTTGACAGGTACATATTCCTCTACTTTCTTTTTATCTCTTCCTCTCTTCAGTTCTGCTGTAATATCTAATATAGCTGAAACAAAATCAAAAAGAGTAAAGATTAAATAAATTTGCAAATCAGATAATAGTGAAGTATTGTATGAATGAAAAGCTCAGAGATTAATCATGCAAAAGCAAGCACAAATGAATTTTTACCTCCCCCCTAACCCAACACAGTACACAAATTTCACCTTTTTTATAAGTAGGTATGTATTCTTCAATCTTTTTCTTCCTTCTCGCAGCTGCTGTGATTTCTGCTAGTGCTAAAATAAAAGAACACACCACAACATACAAGAATGACATGAATTACTAGAAGGAAAACACACATGTGATGTGAAACACAGGTTATTTGTGTATTACATACAAATCATGTGCAAACAAATATGGTTATTTAGGTATTGTATCCCAAGTCCTGTGCAAATGAATATAAGATATTCAGCCAATATAAAGTTTGGTTGGTCAAACACATTCAGTACTAGCAAACAACATGGTAGTGGGAAAAATCAAATGTTTATAAAATAGCAAATAGAACTAGAAAAGGGAGTTAAAGACTCATATATAGTCTTCAACAATTTTGAGTTTGCACAATTAAACAAGAAGCAGCTGCAAAATACAAAGTACTTTGACAAACAAGCCAGCAAACAAAACTGTGTATATAGCATCAAAATGGATGCATTCAACAACTGTCTGCACCTTTAAAACTAGCCTTAAGCAAGAGTCCTATGTAAAATTTGCTTCAGACTAGTTAAAACTATGTCTCTAGTCCAACTTGTCATCAAGCTAAAGATGGTTTTTCTTCTAAACACTTGACTTTGGTCTGGTAAAAGCCATAAAGAAACCATTTCAAAGTTCTAGTTCATGAGAAAAATTGTTTGAAACAAACATACCAACCATAAAATTGGGTATATGAATATATATATAATGTATATAGTTCAAGCAATGTGTACTGTTAGGTCTAGCATGTGTAAGTAAACCACTAGTGACAAAATTTAAGTTTGAAAATTGCTCTAAATTAGCATTCATTACATTATTAAAGTTCAATGTGGGCCGGAAATTTCAGTAGCTATTCTGCATTTTTCATATCAATATCATAATCTCAAAATGGTATTATCATGTATGTTGGTAAAGTTCCATGCCACATTTAATTTACAATATGACTTTGAAAAAAACAAATATTCACAAAAAAACTTTGTAAACATAATTTAAATAATATGTAAATTATTACAATAAGATTATCTGGTACCAGTAAAAATAATATGTGTGTTTGTTTTGTTAATCGGAAACAGATGACCACTTTACTGAAAAAATTTACCATGGTTTCTAGTAACTTAGGTGAGTCATGATCTTATGTTTTGGCTTGGATTCATTCAATTTTCTACTTGCATAATTAATTCAATTGTGAGACTCACCTATATTTTGAAATAGTAATCTGGGACTCAACAAATAAAATCCTGACCAATACCCTGATATACAACACCAACATTAAAATTACAGAAGTGTTTTCATGTTTGTCTTAGAAAAGCACCTTCACCAAATTTGCATATAAATTAACAAAAACATTCACAATGTGGAAAATTTTAGTAATAAACTAACATTATAAAACAATTCAAAACAGCCAACCATGTTTTAGTAACAAAAAAGAATCCATTAATGGACATTTGAATGTTGTTGTCTTTCATGCAGCTAAATTATTGTCTTGACAACCATAGCCCTTTACATTCATCCTCCTTCCCCTAACGATATGTTACCACTCACCACACACATAATTTTATAATCTTCTATTACATACCTGTACCAGATTTTATTTTTTCTACAGTATTTTTACTGTAAACACCTCTTTCTTCCCAGATATTCAGGATTCTGTCAACAGACTTCTTTGTTTTTTCATCAGCATCCCTATAATAAAAAGATAGGTACTTTTGACTTTGATACGAAGAACAGCAATTACAGAATTTTTCCCTTCCATAGACTTTTTTGTCTATTGTTTGTTACTCTTGGTCTACCAGATCTTGGGCAATCAGCAGTTGAATTTGTGGCTCTATACCTGTTCCACACTCTCCAACACACCTCTAAAACGTGTAGCAACGTCACCTTGCGTAGCGCCAAGCTGTAGCATTCCAACTGCCCTCTCTCTGCTAGAATTATCTAAACATGATATTATGTTTTGAAGTTTTGAAAAGCAGATTTGGGACAAAAGATTGTTTTTCTTACTTCTGATACCAACAGCTGTCAACTGGGTACAAACATGACACAAATCACCTGCACGTGCACGACATTTGGTGCGAAAATAGCGTATACAACTGTGTTCGATAACGTAACACTCTAATGAGTTTCAAACAAATCTAATCTTACCTGTATAATCAATGTAACCAGGTAAACATTGGTACACAGTGAAATAAATTTCTGATAAAAAAATAATATTTTATATTGCAATGTTTCTTTTCTCCATGAGTATATAGTTTGTTTATTTAATTCTAGTTAATTACATATCAGTATGCATGTATCTGCAAAATCTACTCTGAACTCATTTTCAATCTCTTTCATAGCCAATTTAGTTCAGAACAAATTTTTCAATAATAATCTATGTGTCTACACATGTAAATGACGTAACACACATGCATCAAATGGGAACTATTTTGTCAAATCAAATTCCACAAAATTTTGAAATTACTCAGCATTTTGTAAAGATTTCAATTATAACCAATCGTTATGAATTAGAGAGATAAGTGAGTGTGCATATCCAATGATAGTTTGTCATTTTGGAAACTTCTATATATACATGTATTGCCACTGAGAAAATTCAAAATGCTATTCAGAACTTCTTGTATAAGAAGACATACAGATTATATGAAGCCTCAAGGAGAAGCAAGGGAATTTTTCAAGTAAGTAGCTGATCAGTACAACTTATCCAACCATCATCTATCAATATCTGACTAGTTATCCGTGAATACAAGGACAATTTGAACATCTTCAACTCAACTGAACATCTGTCGAGGGAAACTTAAATGTAAAATTTTAAGGAAGTGTTTTTTTACACAATACACGTACATGTGTTATAACAAGATATCCACAAACATAATAATTTGAATATAACATTTTTCACATTTACTCATAACTTTAAATAAAGTTGCACTCATATGAAACTGAATATCTAAACTGGGCCAGGGATTAAGCTAGTGCTTGTCATTTTCTTGGTTGACGAATTTATTTTTAAAGTGATGATTGAAATTTAAAGACGGTTTGTCACTTTTTTTGCAGCAATCATTAAAATGACATTAAAACTTTGAAAGCTATGAAACAAATTTATTTATCTACCTTACTGACCTTTTAATATATAAACCTTCCTGCAACAATGCTAAACAAGTGTTAACAATATTTATTAGTAATCATCTAATTCACTGATTTTAATTACTCCAGATATTTGTTTTGGAGAATAATTATGTAATCTATGATTAATTCCAAACATGTGCCTGGGGATAAAATAACAGTTAATAGTATCCTTTTTGTTTAGAAATGCCAATACTACATTTTGTACAATTGTCACATGATGACTGTTTACAGGTTTAATAACAAATATCTTTCTGACAAAAAGACATACTTTGTTGCCACAGTATAAGCATCTGTCATTACAGGGGCAAAATCTCTCGTAAATTCTGGTCCTTTCTTCTTACTGTTCTGTATAACATCATTAGCAAGGTACATATATATCAACCTCATTGCTGGACGAACTGGAAAACAAATTTAGACAAACTTAGTGTACTACAATCAAACTAGTTTGAGTATACATGTACTTCTTTAATAAACAGATATACACATGTACCCTTTCTTTTCTGATGGATTTAGCCAACAGGAGATTGAGTTAAGGAGTAGATTATATAATTGGATATGTGGAAATGTAAGTGTAAACTGCTTACACTTATGACTATAATTTTCAAAAGGTAATTGACAGCTTTTTACAGATGAGTTCATGATAAGTGCTTAAACTGTTCTTTTAAAGGAACAGGGGTTTCTATTATCTGAATTCTACCTGTTAATTACAAATGATCATCATTCCTCAGAATGGTGAGTCCCAGTGTAGGATTTAATAATGTCCCCCCTCCAATGAAATGATGTCCGCCAGACATTATTTCATAGTAAATACTGTCAATGGACAATATTTACTTATTTTAATGTGTCCTGGACACAATTTACCTCTGAAAAAATGTCCTAGGCTATGAAAAATTGTCCAAGCTATCACTAAACACTTTTTACCATCAAATTTGGTCCTTGAACAGTATATGTGATAATTCTGACATTCTGTTGTGCCTGTACCTACACATGTAATAGTAATTTTAACTCTGTTTCATACAAATTAGTGTAGATTTTGAAGGTGATCTCATTTTATATCAGCAGTTTAGGAAATATTGGTTAAAATAAAAAAGTGAAACCCGATAAACATGGTATAAACATGCATTCATTATTTCCAATAGTTTCTAAGGAAAGATAATACATGTACATAACAATTTTCAATCAAAGAGCAGTAAATGGAAATCAGTATTTCATTATCTAAAGTACATATCAGAACATTCAATAATTCAATTAAAAATATGATAAAACCAATAGAAATATTCACAGATACTGTTAATTATGCCTCCATTTAGTTTTTCATCCTCATATAACTTTTCTGAGTATTTCTTGGAACTTAGATAATTGTTAATTTGTCAGTATTCACTGCCATCCATTATTGTTATGTTTTACTTCATCTTTTTCAAGTACACCTTCATTAATTATATAATAAAACATTTTGATAACCTTTGTATTACCTCCCTTGGAAGACAGAATTTAATAATTAATCAACTGCTATAAAATATTGTCTGTGGTAGGACACTATTTCATAACTATTGCAGTAAATTCTGTCCACTTTTCATGTGTTTTGTATACTATTTAAGGATGCACGCTGGTCATGTTTTGGTCTTTTTGTCAGATTTTTGAAATCCTCAGGTTTTATCCATTATTACATTTTTTGCCAAAGAACCCCCACTTTTTCTTTTATAAATCAATCATATATAGCTTAAAATGGTATTTGACAAAATTTTATGAAATCCTTTTTATTTTTTCATACATTTTTGAGAGACTGAAGTTGCCAATGCAAAGACAATGAAAAATCCAGAGAAAACCTATTTCCTGAACACATGAACCTATATTTTTTTCTTGCTTATTTGTTTACTATTCATATGTTCTCTCAAACTAAAACATCTTTTTCAAATCCTATTTATTTCCTATTAGACCAGCGATCAACCTTAATTGAATAGCGGAAATATTGGACCACTCAGATGGTATCATCGGACGACTCGGACCGTTTCATCGGACAATTTATCCCGTATTTCAATCTTCTAATTGGACAACTCGTCCCGTAATCGGATTGTCATATTACATGACTACACAGGCAGTAGTTGGATCGGCTAATAAGACGACTCAGCCTGTGTTTTTGTATAACTAATTTTTTAAAATTTTTTGTTTTCCATTTATGATTTATTTTACATTTTAAGCAGAAAAAAGGTATTTTTGAATATGAATAACCATAATTAATTAATTTAGACTATGCCACGACTGTCCCACTGCAAGTTAAGCTGGTTGGAGATGCTAGGAAAGTTAATGGTATAGCATCAGAAAAAGAAGACAACTGAGACCCAGGGGAAGCTCTTTCAACTGTGCCGGGAAAGAATATGCAGAAAACCGACTCCTGAAGAAATGTTGTAGCGTTTATTGACTAACAGTATGAACTCTCTGTTTTTGCCAAATCATAGTGCTTTTTATCTATAATCAGCTCTTCTGTTGTTCATTTATTAAATTTTTATTAGAGATATAAATAAATTGTATATCATATCATACACGTCATATTGTTGTTCATTTAATTATATCATTCTACATTGAACGGTCTGAGTTGTCCTATAACCTGATCAAAATGTAAAAGTCAAAGTTGGTGGTTCAATACAAAGTATTAAGGTTATCATTATCAATGTTGTTACTTCACACGGTCCGAGTTATCCTATAACCGGATACACGATCTCACTTCAAAATTTTAAGTTCAACTATGAACATGATGAATGATAACACTATTTAGTTTTATTAATTTTATTAACAATAAAAAGATTAATAACAAAGAACAATGAGATAAACATATAAAAACATTAAAGCACTATTACAATAGTTTCTAAGGAAAGATAATGGAAACTGTTAAAGCTCTAAAGTTAAGTTCAGTATCATATACATTGTACAAAGATATACTAGTGAGCACTACTGAGCAGGCAGTCCATACACACTGGCACATTCCTTTAGGAGACAGCTTGCTGAAATATCTGTCTATGTACCTGTTTACGGCATGCAAGTACTGGGTTCTAGGTATACCAGTATATCAAGTTTTGTGTTGCCATCTGGAACATCAGTCACACTCAACGGCTTCTTGTCTAGGTCGTACATATTTGGTACAGTGGATACAACATACGTTATCTGACATTGTGGTTATGAAACCAACAACTCCAAAGTTCCCATTTTAATACCATTCCTCAGCTTCTACTATTTTCTCAAAACCAAATTCAGCTTGTATATTCAGGCTTTATTCTTTGGAAGTCTGTTTTGATAGTACGGAAGATCAATGGTAAATTTGTGATAATTATCAAGGAAAATTTTCAATTTATTTTCATTAAATGCACCTTTCATGTGATTAAATTTATTAATTAAAGGGTTATTTTATTATTTCATATACGGTACCGAATTGTCCAAATTTAGGTACCGAAATGCCCAGGTACCGATTTGTCCCAGTGCCGAAATGTCTTTTTATTCAAGTACCAAACTGTCTTGATACCCTTTGATAAGCTTAGATAATATGAACTGTGGATATCAATAACAGATATTTGCTAGATGTAACCTTAACAGCATATTTGACTTCAAATGGTGCACTGTAACTTTACAGTCAATTTGTTTCACGTGAATTTTACCTTTCTGCAGTTCTCTCAACCACACCTGTGTTATAGTTTTGGAATGTTTTCTATGATGAATAAGCCATAATGACAAAGTCTGAATGCTTTGCTGTGTATTGTTCAATTCGCTTAACTTCTTAACAAAATTGCTGTCAGTAAACGAAGACATGTCTATTCTGTCTGTAGACACAGCTCGCTGCTGGCCTTCAAAACAGGAAGTAAACAAGAACGGTCCAATATCCAATATGGAAGGTACTTTCAAGAAGTCACGAGTCAACAAAAGTATTCTTCGTTCCTAGCTGAACTAATGATTTTATATTTATGACTTATTTACTTATTAATATAGTTGTTTTTTAAATTTTATCTGAATTCGTAGGCAAAAGATTGAAAATTGAAGATTCAACTTGGCGCTATCACCCCTAAGGAGTTAAATGGAAACAATTCATTTAACTTCCGGGTCTTGCTTTCCGGTTTAGAAATACACAACCGGCTGCGACCACACATCTTGTTATTTTACAATGCCGTACGCAAATCAACCAGTGATTACGATTTCAGAGCTAACTGATGAAAATCTTAAATTCACAATGGAAGATACTGACTTGAGGTTTTTATTTTTGACGCATACATTAAATTTAAAAAAAAAAAACAACTGCAGTCCTGGATACAAACGAATCACAGAGACTAGTTCTAGAACGTGGCCACCCCAGTCTCGAAAGTTTGTGAAATGCCGAAAAGTATATTAAAACGAGTCTCTATCAACGAATTATAGTTAAATTGTACCAGTGTAAACATTCAGTGTTCTCCTTCTTTTCTGTAAATTCCTCCTGCTAATGAGGAGCACATCCAAAAGGAATAAAATAGTAATGACACACAGGCACAGTAGTCAATTGCAGATACGGCTTATACTACAGGGCAGAAAATTCTGAAGACACAAAAATCATAATATAGCAAATCCACTTAATGTCAGGCAGAGCTGTTTTTCCAGAAGTTATTTAAAAACTGGGTTAAAAAATATTTATCACCTATCTATAGATGATTTGGCTGTCAGATATAATGTTTACAATTGATATTTCAGCCCAGTGCTACACCTGGCGTTAACTAGAATTGCTACATAATGCGCAAAAGCCATTTTATTTGAAGAAATAATGCGCAAAAATAGTGTATATAATACATGAATTAATAAACAGAAAATAATTGTTCTGTGTAGTAAAATGTTTATTACTAAATGAATAGTATTATACATAGAGGTAAGGGAACATATATAAAATAATTCTGTTAAATCATAAATGTTCTTCTATTTTTCTGTGCCTGCGATCTTCATGTCTATATCTTTTAATTTTCCCTTCATATAAATGATCATCAGGGCATTTGTTATTTTGGATAGTATCCTCTGATCAAATGCTGGAACTCTCCTTGTTTGAACATAAAACTGAAAAAAAAATCTTGAACATTTAAATACTTTTTATTCATTGTGGCTACAAAATTTCTGTTTGTGAAGAATGGTTTTGAGTCTTGTATTTAGAATAAAATATTCGTCACAAATGCCAAGATGTCCAAAATAATTTGCAAATATTCCATATAGCACTAAATGTGAATTTAATAAAAACCACCTGATTTTCATGTTGGGTGAATTTTACTAACTTGTCTCACGTCTATTCTACATGCAAAAAGTTTGTGTTTAAACAATGTTAGGGCTTTTCCAGTCAAAAGTGTCAAACATTTTAAATTATTTTATTCTGGATGACAGTATGCAGTTACAGGTATGATTGCGTGTTTGTTTACAGTCATTCCGATCATTTTGACATGGGAAAGGGTGATTTTCCATTTGGGATTTCTTGTATATTTTTGACAACAGTCATTCACAAGTGTTTTATTTAACTTACACAAGAGCAAGTATTTTAAAAAATCCATATTTTCTAGAAGTTTTATGTTTTTTAGCTCACATGACCTGTATTCATTATTTTGAATTGGGTAAAAGTTAATGTAAGCAGGACATATGAAGCTTTCATAATTTCAAAATAATACTCATAGCAATTTCCTGTCTTAAATAATAGATCGAGATAAAATGTTCAGGATTCGAAGGACGTGGCATCCATGTCTTAAAGACACTCAATCTCTAGTTCTTCCTGTGTCTAAACATGTTTGTACATATGATACATTAAAATATGCTTAGCAGTTGTTAATCTTATGAAGGAGTACAAGTCAAAGTTTTGCAGTTATAAATAATAACATGGAACTGGTTACTTGAAATAAATAGAACACATTTAAATTTGTTTGATGGGGAAAAATCAGTTTAAGAAATTTTATGAAAGAGGACAAAATTCTTATTCAGAAGAATGTTTGTTTGTTTAGTCCGGGTTTTACGCTGTTTTCAACATATTTGGCTATTTCGCGGCAGCCAGTTTTTATTGGTGGAGGACGCGAGAGAACCCACAACTTTCAGTAGTAAAACAGTTGAATGTTATAATGTTGATAAATCCATGCAGTTGTTTATTAGATGTTGTGGTTGCTTGTAAATGTAGATGAAAATTTTAAATATAATATTAATATGTATATAAAAAATGTAACAAGAAATATAAAAACTGATTTTATTTTCTAATTCGTAGTGTGGCTAATGCTGTGCGCAGAGTTTGCATTGCAGAAGTTCCAACAATGGGTAAGAATGTGTAGTTTTAATTCTTCCTAAAACAGTAGAACAAAATTTGCATAAATCTTATTTAAGTTGTTTGAAATGTATCAGTGAAAGTCTCGTTAAAATTTCTTTTTTGTTGTTCCAGTTTGACAGCAAACATTCATAACTGTCTATTTCTCGTTTCTGATTCTGTCAATTTGATCATTCAGTTATTGTGTAAATGGATAAATAACATGTTCACTTCATTTGATAGAAAATAACTTATCTACAAATTCTTAAACTTGCAAAATTTAATATTTAACTTATAATTACTGATGGGATCACCCTACCATATTGTATATTTTTTAGATAAGATAAGACTAGAAACAATGATATGTACTGTACAACATAAATTTGTTTATTCTAGACAGGCTCTTAAATAACAAGAAGTCATGACAAATGAGACAAAAACAATATTTTGTGCATACAAAGAATTCTAAAACTAAACACAATTTGTGAAAATTCCACATTTAGTGTTGCTTATCAATGTTATCTATATAGTGTAGCACATGTATTGTTTATGACTAAGTTGTTTGTATTATAATCCTTATTGATGAAAGAGTTCACGTAATAATCTAATAAAAAAGAAGGGATGTGGTAAATGATTTCTTGATGCGAAATCAGTATATTCACATGGCAATACGTTTAATTCCTTGAATAAATTAACAGCAGTAATTGCTGTTTTTCATCTTGAAATTTTAAAAATAGGCCATCATCTCTCATCCCAATACAGGTCCTAGCACAGGTTTTTACATTCATTAGAAAATCAATAAAATCTGATATTCATGCTATGTTGTACTTTAAGAATGAAAAATTCTTTGTACGTATGTCATATTACCGGTAGTTTTTTTGTTGTTTCACTGCACATGTATCTTTTACAGCCATAGATTGGGTACAGATAGAATCAAATTCTACAGTTTTATTTGACGAGTTTATTGCCCACAGAATTGGTTTGATTCCATTGACTAGTGATGATAATGTAGACAGAATGCAGTATTCAAGAGTATATATTATACATAAACTATATGACTTAACTTAGATAAAACTTAGAATAAATATTGCCAGTTTTATTTGTAAGCATACATTTAATGAGTGAAATATAGATTCTAATCAGGTACAAGTGAGTTATGGAATTTCTCGACCCGAGATAGTTAAATTTTTGGATTTTTTTCAAGCTTAAGCAAGCATGTTAAAATCTAAAATTTAGCTATCGATGGTGGAGAAATTCTATAAATCATGAGTAAATTGAATGAGTATTTATTTCTCCTATGATTTTCGACAGAAACTTCAAGAAAATACCATTGCTACACAATTTGTTGACACAAACGTCATCTTGGAACTTGTCAAGTTTATCCTTCAGATAAACGTAAAATCTGTGAATAGCGGTGGGGAAATTGCACGAGACTTTTTAATCCCTGTGGGAATTAAATACTGAAGAGTGTGGAAATTCACCAAGAATGAGAAAGAAGAAAATTATCTTGTTCATGTCTTTCAAAATTTGGAAGATTAACTGTAAAAAATGTCCAGTCAATTGTTATGATTTTTATTTATGATGTGAATTGGAATTCGAAGGACCAATATAATTTTTTTGTTGTTATTACTTTCTTGATTTCATATTTTGTTTATGAATACACATGCCTGTCCATAATGAGTTGGTGAGTTGATATCAAGTTTATGGCTTTATGTGTTTGACTTAGAGTAATAATTGACATGGACTGTACATTTTCTTGACAAAGGTTATGACCAAGATCCTAAATCAATAAAAACTGACCACTGCAAAATAGAGCCAAAAAATCTGGAGAATTCATAACATTAAATTTAACTCCAGGTACATGTACATTTATTTTCATATACAGGTATTGTATTTACAGGATTGTACATGTGAAGAATTTTGTCCAGAGTGTTCAGTAGAATTTACATTGGATGTGAAGTGTAATGATGATCAGACAACTCATGTGACCAGTGCACACCTTGTTACCAGCAATCCTAAATGTGTTCCTGTAAGTATGATTACACTACACATGTGACCAGTGCACAACTTATTACCAGAAATTTTAAGTGTTTTCGATTAGTTTGATCACACTACTCATGTGATCTGTGAACATATGACTGGTGCACAACTTACCAGTCATCCTTCCTAAATGTGTTCCCATGAATATGATCCCACTACACATATCCTATGACAAGTGCATGACTTATCAGGAATCCTAAATGTGGTCACACTAAACATGTGACCTTTGCGTATCATAGGTCTCATTATATAGTGGTAACATTTTAATGTATCCCTATGCCTATGCAAATTTTCAAAATATCAGCTTAAAGTATTAAGTGTAAAAATGTGCATAAGCTATACATCACTGCAAAGCACACAAACAGCCAGTTTCAGATCAATTGCAAAAGTGATACGATAATTGTTTACTTTTTCAAAAGATATATCTAATGTAAAAGTTTTTTCTTATCATGTGTTTTAGAGACAACGTGAGAAAGGGGAGAGAGACGAGTAATACTGTATTTATACTATAATCATACTTAAAGATTGAAAACGACAATTGTTTTTAATATAATACATATTCTCATTAAAACCCTTCAGTGTTACGTCAGCCATTATGATATTGTATGTAAAACTGAATAAATTCTTTTCATATTATGTATTGCATTGCACTAGTCTGTCATCGCTGAGGTTGTGTGTTCTAATCTCACCTGTGTCGGGTTGGTGTTCGACTCCGATCTTAATTGATAAGGATTGCCAATTTTCCTACCGAAGGTCTCTGGTTTTCTTCGGGTACTCTGGCTTCCTCCACCAATGAAAACTGGGCACCGTGAAATAGCCAAATGTGCTGGAAACGGCATAAAACCCCAACTAAAAAAAAACAAAATATATATTGGTATAAAGGTAATCCATCCCTTATTATCCTAAATTACATTAATACATATTTAGATATCTCTTCCACATTTTCTCAAGGCAGGTTTTATAAGGAAACAATTTTGTAAGACAAAAGTTTTTTTAATTTTATATCCTTTATGTGCGATTTGATATAAGAAAAAAATATTTTATTTCATGTAATCAGTTCTTAAAAAATGAAATATTTCATGTTCTATTTTATCATATATTTCAAAAAATTCAAATGGTACCTGTCACTATTAATATTCTTGGAAGTACTCCCTAATAATTGTTCGAGTTGGTAAATACAATACCATAATGGTGACAGCAACATTTGATAACTGAAAATATGTATTTTAAAGAAATAAATGTTATTTTCCACCTTTACGTATGAGTAGGAATTTAGTAATTATATGACTTTCTCTCATTTTGTACCAAAGGTAAAACATAAGGTATTCAAAGAAACTTAATTTTTATATACATTTATGAAAAAAGTTCACAATCGTTGCACAGTTTTTGGGAGGGAGTATTATGTAGATGGAATGGGGAGAAATTCAAACATACTAGTAGATAAAATATTCTTTTAATAAATGTGAATACCTTAAAATATGCTGTAGATCACAATAGTCAATGATCTGATTAAAATATCAACAGGAAAAAACATTGCTTCAAATAGAAATATACTGTGTTAAAATTCAGATATATTTGTACATCTATATATTATACAAAAAAGTAAAAATTTGAAATTCTTCATTCATAAATCTAAAATTTGAGTGAAAGAAAATTTATCTTGTTCATATCTCAAAATTTGGAAGAATAACAGTAAAAAAATGCGCAGTCTATGTCAATTATTATGCTTTTTAATTATGATGTGAATTGGAATTTGAATGACCGATGTAATTTTTTTTGTTATTATTTCTTGACTTCATATTTTGTTTATGAATACATCCCTGTCCATAATGAGTTGGTGACTTAAAGTAATAATTGACATGGACTGTACATTTTCATTCATAAATCTAAAATCTGATGTAACTCTATAGAGATTTATAAACATAGTAACAAAATAAAAATTAAATATTGAACATTTAAAACATATTTTCCAAATTGGTTTCAGCTATATGAATTAATTCATCTGGTGTAATTCTGTCATCAGGATTTGACATTAGACATCTCCATAATACTGATTTCATTTCTCTGCTGCCGTTTGGTGGCTCAGGTGGAAATATTCCTTGCATCATGTCCATAAATACTTGAAATGGATTGGTACCTGTTCTGTCATAAAATGCAGGCTCCAGTGCTAGCATCTCATAAATAAAACATCCTATTGTCCATGAAAATGATTGAAGTGTTTCCTCCTCCCGCTTTAAAACTTCTGGGGCTTCATAAATTGCTGATGTTGACCCCATACCCATTTGAATTGTTTGATCGTCTACCTCCAGGAATATGATCCCATTCGAATCAAAATGTACCAAACTACTGTTGAGTTTTGTTGATGTTGTAACTTTACCCTTTAGCATTATATCCAGAATTGCTTTTATCACATGCCATATAAATGCCTCCCGGAATTTGGTATTCTGTGTCTTACATTGTTTAATTTTATCTTCCAATGTCTCTGTTATCTCATAGATACAACAAATTGTATCATTTTCTTCAAATGATGTAATAAGACTAGGATTATCTAGTTCTAGTTGGTTTCCTACAGAAAATAAATCATCAGGTCATAATCATTATTTGCTTAAATTTTGTTATTATTGTAAAAGTAAATTAAAAACTGTAAAAATAATTCAGCTGTGAAAAAGTCTTGAATTTACTTTAGTGACATATGACAAATTGAAATTGTGTGCATTTCATAAAATATTGATGAATTAGATGTAACATCTTTTGCAGTAATACAGTATTGCATAACAGTATATTTGTAAATAATTTTCAGACATCATAAAAACCTAAACTTGATTTCAGGCTTTTTTTTAGCTAAATTTGACTAATACTTATGAAAATTTCTCTTCTGCAAAACATTGTATAACAATTCTATTTGAATATTAACATAAAAGATAGATTGTCAGAAACCACTCAGCTAGGTGAGCAATGAAATCGAGGTGAGTGGTTCAGGATCCTGTGGGTCATACATTTGTGTACATGTGTGCTTTGGTCCATGACCACATTTGCAGATTATCAGTTAAAATTGTTTTCATAATTGAGATCAGAAAAATTTATTAATGTATTAATTTTGAAGGCCAACACTTTTGGGCCTGTTTTAAGTGAGAATGCTATTAGCAGCATACAAAAAATATATTCAAGTCCTACACAACTAATTTATATGCTTTTAAAAGAGAAAAAGTGTCTTACTATATTTTATGCCATTCCAGTATAATATAACAAAATACATTAAATTCGGAAAAAATTCTACAAAATACAGTATGAAGTTGTTCTTTAATTCAGCTTTACACTTGTATTTTAAAACAGTATATTAGAAAATTATGAGAGATTTCTATCCTGGTGTGGGCTGATTTACAATCGAAGTCATTGGTATACATTATTGTCATCATTAAAGGTAAAACAATTGAGTCATTATGCTCAGTAAAAATAAATCGATGAATCTGTTTAACTCACATTTCTCTAATCATATTCATTAGTCAGTGATACATTTTTTTATACGACCGCAAATATTTGCAGACATATTATTGTATGACACTGTCGTCGGTGTCCATAGACAGTTAGATTTCCGCTCATATACCTTTGTTCTATTGCCATTTGCCAGTATGCTTATAATATTTTATGACAATGTTACCCATAAGAAATACAGGTTGGGATTGATTATGGGAAATCTGGCCCCTACTGTTTTTTTTTTTTTCTGGGGGTCAGTCATCAAAGGTTTTTTTTCTGGGGTCATCAAAGGTTTTTTGATAATTTTGGTGCAACTTTTTTAATATTTGTTGGACTTTTTATGTTTTTTGGTTTTCAATGTTCCTTGATGAAAATAGAAAACCTATATAATATGTGTTTTTCTTTATCTCTTAATATTTTTCAGATAGAAGGGGCCGAAAAAGGGACACACCTCAATTTTTGAAACTATTTCTTATCCGATTTTGATGATTTTTTTTAAATGGTTTGTCATGAGAAATACAATAAAGTTGGCCAAGGCATTTTTGTGTAACTTTTGTTGCTTCAAAGATGATGGGGATTTAAGGGGCCAAAATAAGCCATTTTGTAGGACACCTAAAAATTTTATTTTTTATCCAATTTTAATGGGGGTTTAATGAGTGCTTTTAGTAGTATGTTAAAAGAGTGGTTACAGTGGCCAAAAAAGAATTCTAAATTTTATTTGTTTTTCATCTGGTTTTTGTGGTAGGACCTCCATGATGTATATTATTATTTTTCCACATTTACTTTAATTCTTTACCTGTCCACATGTTGCGGTCGTATCTTGCTGCGCTTAGCGAAGCTCTTTATTGTACAAAGATATACCATACCTTTTGACTTAAGTTTTATAATACAAGGTCTTCCATCAAATACACATTTGGCATTGTAGGATTGTTTATCATGATTTCCAGCCTCAATTCTTTCTGCATCTATACGGAAATCATTCAGGTTCAAGACACTGACTGTTCTTACTAGAGGTTTTGGCAAGGGAAGTAACTCATCTGCCTGAATTAAAATCAGAGTAAAATTAAGCTATGAATATTAATATATTATTGTATTTCAGTAATCAGTTAAACAGTAGGAAACTCAAGTATAATTATATTGCATTTTTAAGAAGCAGGGGGGGAAGTCCTTTCTTTTTTTTAGCAAGTAAATTTCATAGGTTATATGTTGATGTTCATGCTATAGTATAAAACTTGTGTTCTAGAAAAAAGTATAATGACTTTTTCCATAGAACATATTTCAATAAGTATCAGTTTTTTTTTTAACAAAATTTACTGTTTCTGATAAAAACAATCAGCAATCATGATAACTTACTTGATTGATTCGTTTAAGAGTAACAGCTTGTAAGATAGCGTTACGACTTATAGTTTGTAGGCTAAGTGGATTGGTAACAGGAACTACTTTACTGATGGTCCTTGTTACTGGGTTAAACGTCTGTGACATTTTTCTTCATTATAGACATTAACTGTTTGCACCCAATCCCCTGAAATGAAAATTTGACTGATGTAAGAAATTTTTTATTACTGTCTTTTTTATCAGGTTACTTCTAGGAGAAAGGAAGAGGCAAGTGAATATGAAGAGACTGATGGTAAGAGATTGTAATTCATAAATCTAAAAGATCTATTTTTCCTCTGTCTATCCAAAATCACTTGGAACTTTGTGTTAGAAATTTGATCACTAAGTTTTAATGAAAGGTCCATGCATGAATTGTTTTCAAATTAGTGTCTTCCAAACTATGAAGCTGCTGTTATCACAAAGTGAAAATGTTTTTAAACTATTGGACCAAACTATTAATAGTAACTATTGCCCTAAATGTTACCAATACACATGTATTTGAAGAAATGTTTACATTGAGACTGAAGGGTAAATTTGGATCAGACAGGGATAGATTGGCTCAAGGATTGTTACATACATGTATTCATGTGTATTACTTCGATTGAATGGTCACATTGGTCCTTGTTCAATATTTTAACTTCAACCAATATATTCATTCAAAGACAAACTTTAATTGAATTAAAGACCTGTAAATGTATACAAAGAAAATGAAAAAATAAAGTGGAAAGAACTGATAAAGATCTACTTGTACATGTGTAGTTATTCCTTGGAAATGAATTTAGAGAGAAAATTGTCATATTTATTAATAAGAAGGCTGTCCTTGAAATTTGATATGCTTCATTTAATATTATAATACTAAAACTAATCCTGAAATTCGAAAAATTAAAATCTATGAGTAATTATTTGTGTAGTTCAGTTATGACTAATAATATCAGGTATTTGAATTTCAAAATTAGTAATACTGTTTATCACATTAACAAATTTGAAAGATTTAAGTAGATAATGCAGGAGATAATGTTTTATATGATTATAAGTGAATTTCCTAGAGTAAACTAAAGTTATATTGTAATCAATGATTGTAAATTACAATTCACTTTAAGTACAATTTCTGTACAAAGTCTGTCCAGTAAAAACATATTTGCTACAGCACATCTTAAGAATATACACATAATATATTTTATCAGAATAAGCTTCAGCAGAAGTTTCTTTTAATTTATGAACAAGAATAAAATTATTACTAATTGTCTTGTTTCAGATATTTTGATAGTGAAATTAAGAAAAGGACAAGAATTAAAAGTAAGAGCATTTGCCAGGAAAGGATTTGCTAAAGAACATGCTAAGTGGAATCCAACATGTGGAGTAGCCTTTGAATATGATCCAGATAATGCTTTACGTCATACAGTATATCCCAGACCAGAGGAATGGTAAATATTATGGATTTTCAGACAGAAAAAAATTCTGTTATAAGTTGGCTAAAGTATGGTTGGAGGGCAGGCCATCAGGTGGCCCCAGAAAATGTTTATTTTGGCATTAAATGATATGTTTTAAAAGATGTTAGCTACACAAGGAATAATTCACAGTAGCTTATTGTTTATTCTGGGTTTTACTCAGATGCATCATATTTGTTTTGTTTAAATCTTACTCAAGGTGTATCAAAGCAGAGTCATTAATTAAATTACAAGCATTTAGCCAAACCATGGTTATATCTGTAATAGACATATTCCATACTCATTTTCGATTAAAGTTCAGGAAAGCACACTGCATAGGACATTAAAAAAATATAACACCCTTATATGCAAAATGTGTTGTGACCATTATGTTTCAATGACTACCTTACTGTAGACCCATACTATTCACTAGAGTGTTTACTTATTACAAAAATAACTGGGATAAACTTAATTTATTTCATTGTCCCAATCACAAAGGTTTTAAAAACATACCTCTTCAGTTTTTTAATTCAGTGGGGCTTCTTACTGTATATTTCTTTCCTCATTTTTTTAAAATATATTTCATTAATATTTCAACAAATTGATATTTTGTAGGCCAAAAAGTGAATACACAGAACTAGAAGAAGATGAAGGTAATAACATAGGTTTATTTGTTGTTATTACTATGAGGCGGCTTTACTCCAATACCAACTACCAAAGATTGCAAGTTTTCCTGTCATAGGTCATTGGTTCTATCCAGGTGCTCCAGCTTCATTCATCAATAAACATTGGCTTTCCATATAGCAGATTGCACTAATATTGGCATTATACTCCAATAAACCAAACCAATCCAACTTTGGTCAAGATCAATATGGCTGCCATTTATAAAAATAAAGAAGATTTTTAAAAAATCCTCTTTAAATTTTTTGGTCCAGTTGCTAGAATATATATTCTATTATAGGTCCCACTTGAGTTAATTATCTGGTAATGAAGGAAGCCCCATTTCTGTTTCTTAAAAATCAAAAATCAGAAGTCTGAGGTCTCATGTTTTCAAAATGGTCTCTTGAGAAAAAAAAAATCATTGGCATATGACAAAGCAAAGTGATTGAAACTTTTGCTTGATAAAAGATAAACAGGACTTCAGAATTTGACAATTTAGCAATGTTTTTTTTTCTATTTTGATGCTATGCCTTGCAGAAACATGTCAAAATTTAAAGTTGAGTATGTTAAGGTAGATCATACATAATACACTGAGCATCTTTTTCAGGCATCTTGCAAAGTTGTATGTAAATTTATATTTTCGAAGAGGAACTGGTAATTGATATAATGTAAAATTTATATCTTAAGTTTATTAAAATAAAAAATTTGACAAAAATCTATAAATAGCCAAATTACAAAATTTTATTCTAAAAAGAATCCTTTTCACGGGAGATAATTGGCAGAAATTTTTTCTAATGAAATGTAAAGGAAATTTTAGTTTTTTTTTGAAATAGCAATAAAAAAATACCCCAAATTTTCTTTCATGTCAGATAAGTGTTCTTTTCACAATTTTATAAAAGAAATTCTATCTGCCAGTTTTTTTATTATATGAGAAATTTGGATTATACCTATATACTCTAAATAAAATTTACCAACAGTAACCCTCAATTATCTCAAAATCAAGAACCGTGACCTATGTTTTTTAAGTTGAAATTTCAAAGTAAATCCATCCAACATCCTGCCTGGAAAAAATTAGGAAAATCAGTCTGCTAAAAATATTAGTATTGATCTACCTTAAAAGATACATGTCTATATACAACATAAATGTTCGATAGAAGAATATAGAAAATATTTGTATGAGGCTAAGGAACAGGGGAAAATGTTACGCCATGCCGAATACAAATATTTTCTATATTCTTCTATAGTAAACTAATATTGTTTTTATCTTGCAATATCGACATCACTATGATTTCTTCTCATAATTTAAAAGATCGTGATTTCTAATAACCCTTAAAAGGCCTCATGTAAGCCTATGAAAGGGTAATTTATATCTTCATGGACAATGAACAATTGAGGAGAAAATATTAATGACAATTTGTCAATTTTAATAGATAATGAGGTGGAAATGTGGTATAGATTATTTAAATAAAACAAGAATAATTTGTTGAAAAAGGATTTTTAAAGAATATAACGGAATTGACCAGATTGTTATTGTTAGTGGATGGGGCCTAAAGCTGTATTTGCATTGTATACAGCTTTGATATATTCCGCACCTGTTATTTGTCTGTTGTAGGATAAATCTATTTCGCTGAACTAGTATTCATTATGGTTAAGAGGCCAGCTGAAGCCCACTTCAGGGTGCAAGATTTTCTCGCTGCATTGTCTGACACATTCCCTGTTTCCATTCTCTATTCTATATATATGTATTTGAAGTTTGACTCCAAAGGAATAAGACAATAAACTTCTGTATTAGTGTATTCACTATAAGAAAGTGCAACTGTTGTGAAGTTTGTTGTATCTTTTACCATTGATAAAAAAAAAGTTTTTATACATTTTAATGCTCTTACAACAAATAATAAGTTACAGTTACAATTCATTATAATATAAATTCCAGTAGATAACTACATCAAGTTACAATTTGTTATGTCAAACAATACATGAAATTAATGATCAATCTTTTATTTTGTAGGTTAGTCGTTAAATGGTCATTGATTAAAACTTTTATCTTTAACTGGTGAAGAAAATAAAGATTTTTGATTTGTTTCTAATACCAATACCTTATAAAGTTGTAATACTTGTACGTAGAGTCTATGACACTAAAACTAAATGTTACTACTAAAACGTACTAAATGCATAGCTACATGAATATAATAATTAGCTATCAATAATTAACTTATCTATCTTTGTATTTCAGCCCAAGCACCTCCTAACCCTCTCGGAAAGGCAAACAAGTTTTTCTATAATGTGGAATCATGTGGATCTCTAAGACCAGAAAACATTATGTTTTCAGCATTATCAGTCTTGAAGAAAAAGCTTAGTGACTTACAAACCCAGCTGAGTCATGAGATTCAGAGTGATGCATTAGCAATTTAGTACACATTGTTATTGACAATAAACATTGTAAATACATCTCCACTGTTATCATACATTTCATGTCAATAATTATTGTAAATACATCTCCACTGTTATGATACATTTCATGTCAATAATTATTGTAAATACATCTCCACTGTTATGATACATTTCATGTCAATAATTATTATGCATATCATTACGAATAATCATACAGACATCTTCTCCTGTTATGTAGTTTTATTTCATACTTGAAATTTCAGATTTCTGAAATGCAAAGTTTCTCTCATTTTTCAACAGAATGAAAGAATTAAATTAGGGTGTCTAATTTAAAAACTATATCCATTGATGCTGCCGACCAACCAACATGGCCGCCATTACTATAAATAGAACATATGGGTAAAACAGGCAAAATGGTAATCTTTATGGCTTTACATGTAAATATTAAGCTGATTTTTAGTATATAGTTGTGTGATGAGTTCTTATAAGTTGTCCATTCATTTTATTCCAGTTGACCTACTTTTGACCTAATTATGGCCCTTGGACTTAGAAAATTTCATGAAAATCCATGAACTTTTTCAAAATTCTTCTCTTCTGAAACCACTGGGCCAATTGGAACCAAACTTGGTAACAATCATCCTTAGGGTGTCTAGTTTCAAAATTATATCCATTGATGCTGCCAACCAACCAACATTGTTATAAATAGAACATATGGGTAAAACAGGCAAAATGGTAATCTTTTATTGCTTTACTTGTAAATATTAAGCTGATTTTTAGTATATAGTTGTGTAATGAGTAGTTACAAGTTGTCTTTTTGTTTTATTCCAGTTGACCTACTTTTGACCTAATTACAGCTCTTGGACTTTGTAAACTTTTTCAAACTTCCTTTCTTCTGAAACCACTTGGCCAAATGTATTTTTCCAAGGATGTATCCAATTTTTCCTTTTAATATAAACTGAAAACAATTTTATTTTAACTTAGGTCAAACAATATATGGAATTAAGGTTCAGTTGCAATAAATGGGACCAGGTGGGAAGTCAGGTTCTAAAATTTTCAACAGTTTGAAATTATGATAAAAATTTGTAAAGTAAAAAAGCTTATTTAATAAAATATTTTATTACATTCTAACTGGTGATTTACCATAGAAGTGATAGAAAATCTGGCAAATCACATGTGAAAAGAACAGCCAATATTTCACTCTAGAAAGTGAAGTCACAATTGCTGCAGAGAGATATCAAAAGTCTTAGTCCGTTTTATTTCAATTTATTTCTGCTATAATGCTAGATTCTGTACAAAGTAATAAAAAGTATAACCAATTGCTAAATTGAAATACCAGAAATAAATACCTGTGATCGAACTACAGCTGAAATAACTTGTGTGCAGCGCACATTGTTTATTTCTGGTGTTTGAATTTCAGAGATTAGTTATACTATAATTAATTAAATGAAAAATATTTCCAAATAAGAATAAAATTTTATATATTTCTGAGTTTCTTTGTGAGGTCAGAAATTAGGGACATTTTTGTGCACCTATTTTTCCTGTAATCCATTTTAGTGAAGCATGGTAACTTTCTTTTTTAGCTCACCTGGCCCAAAGGGCCATGTGAGCTCATGCCATCACTTGGTGTTCGTCGTCGTAAACTATTTAAAGAATCTTCTCTGAAACTACATGAACAAATACTTTCTCTTATTGCTTAAAATAGAACGTAGAGGTGGAATGCATTTTTTTGGCTTATATTTCAAAAACTAAAATGGGTCTGAGTGGTCTAGGTAGTTCGTCATGACTGCTAATGATCACTAGCCTGTCAACACTGAGGTTGTGAGTTGAATCTCACCTGAAGCGGGGTGTGTTTGACTCTGATCTTAATTGACAAGGATTGCCAATTTTCCCACCGAAGGTTGTGTTTCTCTTCGGTTACACCGGCTTCCTCAACCAATAAAAACTGGCCCCTGCAAAATAGCCAAATGTGCTGAAAACGGAATAAATACCCAACTAAACAAAATCTAAAGCATCTAGAGCAAAACTGAAACGAGATAAATATGTTGATCAGGTCAAGATCTACATGCCATGAAATTTTCAGACAATTGGTCAACCCTTTGTTTGGTTATTGCCACTGAATTGTTAATTTTAAGGAATTTTAGCCGTTTTAGGTTATCTTGAATATTATTATAGATAAAGACAAACTGTAAACAGCAAAAATGTTCATCAAAGTAAGATATACAAATAAGTCATGACCAAAATCATTAATTGACCCCATATAGGAATTTTTATACGACCGCAAAATTTTTGCGGTCGTATATTGGTATGACGTTGGCGTCGTCGTCGTCGTCGTCGTCCGTCGGAGTCTGTAGACATTTGGTTTTCGCACTATAACTTTAGTATAAGTTAATAGAAATCTATGAAATTTAAACACAAGGTTTATGACCACAAAAGGAAGGTTGGGATTGATTTTGGGAGTTTTGGTCCCAACAGTTTAAGAATTAGGGGCCAAAAAAGGGCCCAATAAGCATTTTTCTTGGTTTTCGCACAATAACTCTAGTATAAGTAAATAGAAATCTATGAAATTTTAACACAAGGTTTATGACCATTTTTTGGAGTTTTGATCCCAACAGTTTAGGAATTAGGGGCTAAAAAAGGGCCCAAATAAGCATTTTTCTTGGTTTTTGCACAATAACTTTAGTATAAGTAAATAGAAATGTATGATATTATCTTGGTGGGCTAAGGGAGGTAATCCAAACACATTTAATTTTTTTCTCATTTCATATTTCATAAATTAAAAAGGAAATTTCAAATTTCTTTTAGCAAAAAAAGGGGGGTTACAATAAATTTTATTGTTTTTTGGTTTTTTTTTGGGAGGGGGGGGGTCAATGTGCAACTTCATAGTGTATTGCACAAAAGCTAAAAAAGGGGTAAATTATTTATTTTTTTTTGGGGGGGGGGGGAATTTTCAATTGCACAGTATTGCACAATAGCAAGAAATCTTCAATTGCACAGTATTGCGCAATAGCAAGAAATTGATATGTGTGCCCAATTTTAAATTTTAAATTGGTTATTTCTGATTTATATATAAAAACAAATAATACTGATATTGTTTGAATAGGTAAATTAAAAAATTTTAAGTTCTTAGACCACATTAATTCTGTGTCAGAAACCTATGCTGTGTCAAATATTTATTCACAATCCAAATTCAGTCTCGTTGGGGGGGTTGTCAGGTCATAATACGGAAAGCCTGACCGCGGACCATAGTGGGTAACGTGTTTGGAGAATGCCACACTCCCTGCACGCTAAAGACCCCTTCTGTAGTTTTCGAAAAAGAGTAGGCTGATGGCCGCTACAGGAGGCTAAATTATCCGACCCTACCCAACCATCCTCCTTTTACAGTGGCAGTCAAAATTGGTTCCCCTTTGTGTCCCATCCCACCCCTAATTGAATTGTTTGATAAATTGAACTGGTTCTCGTCATGAAGATGCATGAAATATTTGCCACTGGACGTTAAGCAACAATCAATCAATCAACCAAATTCAGTGCTGTATCAAGCTTGAATGTTGTGTCCATACTTGCCCCAACTGTTCAGGGTTCGACCTCTGCGGTCGTATCAAGCTGCGCCCAGCGGAGCATTTTATTTTATTATGGGCCCAGTTTTCAAGTTGTTCCAAATCGGCGTCCAAAATTAAAGCTAAAAAGGGGGTAATTTTTTTTTTTTTTTTTGGGGGGGGGGGGGCAATTCTCCACAGCATATTGTATTACACAAAAGCAAAAAATTGAATATAAATTCAAATCATATGACCAATTCTAAGTTCTTTATTTCAGTTATTCTGTGTCAGAAACCTATTATGTGTCAAATATTTGAAGAAATTTTCAATTGCACAGTATTGCGCAATAGCAAGAAATTGATATGTGTGCCCTGTTATCAAAACTTTATTATTAACAAATTCCATTGGAAATTTGCCAATATAAAATGTGCTGATGAAGCTTTTTAGCTCACCTGACCCAAAGGGTCAAGTGAGCTTTTCTCATCACTTGGCGTCCGTCGTCCGTCGTCCGTCGTCGTCCGGCGTCGTCCGGCGTCGTCGTTAACATTTTACATTTTGAACTTCTTCTAGAGAACCACTGAATGGAATGAAACCAAACATGGCATGAATGTTCCTTATGAGGTGCTGACCAAGTGTTGTTACTTTGTAGCCGATCCATCATCCAAGATGGCCGCCAGCGGGGAACTTAGTTTAACATAGGACCCTATGGGAAATGCATACAAATGACTTCTTTTAGAGAACCACTGAATGGAATGAAACTAAATCTGGCATGAATGTTCCTTATGAGGTGCTGACCAAGTGTTGTTACTTTGTAGCCGATCCATCATCCAAGATGGCCGCCAGGGGGGGACTTAGTTTAACATAGGACCCTATGGGAAATGCATACAAATGACTTCTTTTAGAGAACCACTGAATGGAATGAAACTAAATCTGGCATGAATGTTCCTTATGAGGTGCTGACCAAGTGTTGTTACTTTATAGCCGATCCATCATCCAAGATGGCCGCCAGAGGGGGACTTAGTTTAACATAGGACCCTATGGGAAATGCATACAAATGACTTCTTTTAGAGAACCGTTGAATGGAATGAAACCAAACATGGCATGAATGTTCCTTATGAGGTGCTGACCAAGTGTTGTTACTTTGTAGCCGATCCATAATCCAAGATGGCCACCAGCGGGGAACTTAGTTTAACATAGGACCCTATGGGAAATGCATACAAATGACTTCTTTTAGAGAACCACTGAATGGAATGAAAGTAAATCTAGGATGAATGTTCCTTATGAGGTGCTGACCAAGTGTTGTTACTTTGTAGCTGATCCATCATCCAAGATGGCCGCCAGCGGGGAACTTAGTTTAACATAGGACCCTATGGGAAATGCATACAAATGACTTCTTTTAGAGAACCACTGAATGGAATGAAAGTAAATCTGGCATGAATGTTCCTTATGAGGTGCTGGCCAAGTGTTGTTACTTTGTAGCCGATCCATCATCCAAGATGGCCGCCAGAGGGAGACTTAGTTTAACATAGGACCCTATGGGAAATGCATACAAATGACTTCTTTTAGAGAACCGTTGAATGGAATGAAACCAAACATGGCATGAATGTTCCTTATGAGGTGCTGACCAAGTGTTGTTACTTTGTAGCCGATCCATAATCCAAGATGGCCGCCAGCGGGGGACTTAGTTTAACATAGAACCCTATGGGAAATGCATACAAATGACTTCTTTTAGTGACCCACTTAATGGAATGAAGCCAAACATGGCATGAATATTCCTTATGAGGTGCTGACCAAGTGTTGTTACTTTGTAGCTGATCCATCATCCAAGATGGCCGCCAGCGGGGAACTTAGTTTAACATAGGACCCTATGGGAAATGCATACAAATGACTTCTTTTAGAGAACCACTGAATGGAATGAAACTAAATCTGGCATGAATGTTCCTTATGAGGCGCTGACCAAGCGTTGTTACTTTGTAGCCGATCCATCATCCAAGATGGCCGCCAGAGGGGGACTTAGTTTAACATAGGACCCTATGGGAAATGCATACAAATGACTTCTTTTAGAGAATCGTTGAATGGAATGAAACCAAACATGGCATGAATGTTCCTTATGAGGTGCTGACCAAGTGTTGTTACTTTGTAGCCGATCCATAATCCAAGATGGCCGCTAGCCGGGGACTTAGTTTAACATAGAACCCTATGGGAAATGCATACAAATGACTTCTTTTAGTGAACCACTTAATGGAATGAAACCAAACATGGCATGAATATTCCTTATGAAGTGCTGACCTAGTGTTGTTACTTTGTAGCTGATCCATCATCCAAGATGGCTGCCAGCGGGGGACTAAGTTTAACATTGGACCCTATGGGAAATGCATACAAATGACTTCTTTTAGAGAACCAATGAATGGAATGTAACAAAACATAGCATGAATGTTCCTTATGAGGTGCTGACCAAGTGTTGTTACTTTGTTGCCGATCCATCATCCAAGATGTTTAGAAGTCTATCAGAAAATTGTAAAAAAAATTCTGAATGGTCACAACTTGACCACATATTCAAAAATAATAATGATAAGATGTCTTCAGTAGCTATTGTAAGACTACACTAAGATGACCTGTTTTTAATTTTAGATACTGTGTCAAATTAAACCAATCTTGGTCTCAATCATTATATAATTTTACATAATTTCCAAAATCACATTAGATACAGGTGAGCGACACAGGCTATTGAGAGCCTCTAGTTTGTTTATCTTATCTAAACTGCTTTTAAATTATGTATATTTAAAATTTGCCATCCATGACTATGATATCATTTTCTATTTTAATATGTTATGGTGTATTTAAATGGGCTGTTATGGTTGCAAAGTATAAAGAAATGGGGGGGGGGGGGGGGTGAAAACAAAATTTGGGGGGGGGGTGTAAATGAGAAATTGGGGAGGGGGTAATTTTTTCTCATTTCATATTTCATAAATTAAAAAGAAAATTTCAAATTTTTTTTAGCAAAAAAAGGGGGGGGGGGGGTTACAATAAATTTTATTGTTTTTTGTTTTTTTTTGGGGAGGGGGGGTCAATGTGCAACTTCATAGTGTATTGCACAAAAGCTAAAAAAAGGGGTAAATTATTATTTTTTTTGGGGGGGGGGGGGGCAATTCTCCACAGCATATTGTATTGCACAAGAAGCAAAAAATTGAATATAAATTCAAATCATATGACCAATTTTAAGTTCTTTGATTTCAGTTATTCTGTGTCAGAAACTTATTATGTGTCAAATATTTGAAGAAATTTTCAATTACACAGTATTGCGCAATAGCAAGAAATTGATATGTGTGCCCAATTTTAAATTTTAAACTGGTTATTTCTGATTTATATATAAAAACAAATAATACTGATATGGTTTGAATATGTAAATTAAAAATTTTTAAGTTCTTAGACAACATTCATTCTGTGTCAGAAATCTATGCTGTGTCAAATATTTATTCACAATCCAAATTCAGTATTGTATCAAGCTTGAATGTTGTGTTCATAATTGCCCCAACTATTCAGGGTTCGACATCTGCGGTCGTATCTAGCTGCGCCCAGCGGAGCATTTTATTGCCCTTTAAAGAAAACTTTTCACATTTTTTTCGTTTTCTTTGTAGACTTTCAAAAATATTCTCCTCTGAAACTACAGGATCAATTTCAGCCAAACTTAGGCTGATAGAGCGCAAAGGTATCTAGTATAAAGTTTGTTTTATATTCTTGTCCATTAAGAAACATGGCTGCCATGGCTAAAAATAGAACAAATGTGAAAAATGCACTTTTTGGCTCATATCTCAAAAACTAAAGCAGTAAGGGGAAAATTGACTCGAGATAAAATGTTTATGAGGTCAAGATCTATCTGCCATGAAATTTTCAGCCGAATCGGTCCACCCATTTATGGGTTATTGCCCCTGAATTGTTCATTTTAAGGACATTTTTCAGTTTTTATACGACCGCAAAATTTTTGCGGTCGTATATTGGTATGACGTTGGCGTCGTCGTCGTCGTCCGAAGACATTTGGTTTTCGCACTATAACTTTAGTATAAGTTAATAGAAATCTATGAAATTTAAACACAAGGTTTATGACCACAAAAGGAAGGTTGGGATTGATTTTGGGAGTTTTGGTCCCAAAAGTTTAAGAATCAGGGGCCAAAAAAGGGCCCAATAAGCATTTTTCTTGGTTTTCGCACAATAACTCTAGTATAAGTAAATAGAAATCTATGAAATTTTAACAGAAGGTTTATGACCACAAAAGGAAGGTTGGGATTGTTTTTGGGAGTTTTGGTCCCAACAGTTTAGGAATTAGGGGCTAAAAAAGGGCCAAAATAAGCATTTTTCTTGATTTTTGCACAATAACTTTAGTATAAGTAAATAGAAATCTATGAAATTTAAACACAAGGTTTATGACCACAAAAGGAAGGTTGGGATTGATTTTTTGAGTTTTGGTCCCAACAGTTTAGGAATTAGGGGCCAAAAGGGTCCAAAATTAAACTTTGTTTGATTTCATTGAAAATTTAACTATTGGGGTTCTTTGATATGCCGAATCTAACCGTGCATTTAGATTCTTAATTTTTGGTCCCGTTTTCAAATTGGTCTACATTAAGGTCCAAAGGGTCCAAAATTAAACTTAGTTTGATTTTAACAAAAATTGAATTCTTTGGGTTCTTTGATATGCTGAATCTAAACATGTACTTAGTTTTTTTATTATGGGCCCAGTTTTCAAGTTGGTCCAAATCGGGGTCCAAAATTAAACTTTGTTCGATTTCATCGAAAATTGAACTATTTGGGTTCTTTGATATGCCGAATCTAACCGTGCATTTAGATTCTTAATTTTTGGTCCCGTTTTCAAATTGGTCTACATTAAGGTCCAAAGGGTCCAAAATTAAACTTAGTTTGATTTTAACAAAAATTTAATTCTTTGGGTTCTTTGATATGCTGAATCTAAACATGTACTCAGTTTTTTTATTATGGGCCCAGTTTTCAAGTTGGTCCAAATCGGGGTCCGAAATTAAAGCTAAAAAAGGGGTAAATTTTTTTTTTTTTTTTTTTGGGGGGGGGGGGGCAATTCTCCACAGCATATTGTATTGCACAAGAAGCAAAAAATTGAATATAAATTCAAATCATACGACCAATTCTAAGTTCTTTGATTTCAGTTATTCTGTGTCAGAAACCTATTATGTGTCAAATATTTGAAGAAATTTTCAATTGCACAGTATTGTGCAATAGCAAGAAATTGATATGTGTGCCCTGTTATCAAAACTTTATTATTAACAAATTCCATTGGAAATTTGCCAATATAAAATGTGCTGATGAAGCTTTTTTGTTTATCTCATCTAAACTGCTTTTAAATTTAGTATATTTAAAATTTGCCATCCATGACTATGATGGCATTTTTGTCGAGCCTTCGACTTTTGTCGAAAAAGCGAGACATAGCGATCCTACATTCCGTCGTCGTCGTCGGCGGCGTCCACAAATATTCACCCTGTGGTTAAAGTTTTTGAAATTTTAATAACTTTCTTAAAATATTCTGGATTTGTACCAAACTTGGACAGAAGCTTGTTTATGATCATAAGATAGTATCCAGAAGTAAATTTTGTAAAATAAAAATTCCAGTTTTTCTGTATATTACTTATAAATGGACTTAGTTTTTCTGCCAGGAAACATTACATTCATTCTGTGGTTAAAGTTTTCAAAATTTTAATAACTTTCTTAAACTATCCTGGATTTGTACCAAACTTGGACAGAAGCTTGTTTATGATCATAATATAGTATCCAGAAGTAAATTTAGTAAAAAAAAAAAAAAAATTTCCGTATTTTACTTATAAATGGACTTAGTTTTTCTGCCAGGAAACATTACATTCACTCTGTGGTTAAAGTTTTTAAAATTTTAATAACTTTCTTAAACTATCCAGGAATTTTACCAAATTTGGACAGAAGCTTGTTTATGATATAAAGATTGTATCCAGGAGAAAATTTTGTAAAATATTTATTTCTGTTTTTCAGTTTTTTACGTATAAATGGACTTAACATTGCATTCTATTATGTGCATTCACCTATCACACTGAAAATATAGACAACATCAAAAGTAGGCGAGACACTGGGTTCCACGGAACCCTTACGAATTTTCTATTTTAATATGTTATGGTATATTTAAATGGGCTGTTATGGTTGCAAAGTATAAAGAAATGGGGGGGGGTTGAAAACAAAATTTAGGGGGAGGGGGGTAAATGAGAAATTGGGGAGGGGGCAATTTTTTTCTCATTTCATATTTCATAAATTAAAAAGAAAATTTCAATTTTTTTTTTAGCAAAAAAAAGGGGGGGGGGTTACAATAAATTTTATTGTTTTTTGTTTTTTCTTTTGGGAGGGGGGGGGGTCAATGTGCAACTTCACAGTGTATTGCACAAAAGCTAAAAAAAGGGGTAAATTATTATTTTTTTTGTGGGGGGGGGGGGCAATTCTCCACAGCATATTATATTGCACAAGAAGCAAAAAATTGAATATAAATTCAAATCGTATGACCAATTCTAAGTTCTTTGATTTCAGTTATTCTGTGTCAGAAACCTATTATGTGTCAAATATTTCAAGAAATTTTCAATTGCACAGTATTGCGCAATAGCAAGAAATTGATATGTGTGCCCAATTTTAAATTTTAAATTGGTTATTTCTGATTTATATATAAAAACAAATAATACTGATATGGTTTGAATAGGTAAATTAAAAATTTTTAAGTTCTTAGACAACATTCATTCTGTGTCAGAAACCTATGCTGTGTCAAATATTTATTCACAATCCAAATTCAGTATTGTATCAAGCTTGAATGTTGTGTTCATAATTGCCCCAACTATTCAGGGTTCGACATCTGCGGTCGTATCTCGCTGTGCCCAGCGGAGCATTTTATTTATTATGGGCCCAGTTTTCAAGTTGGTTCAAATCGGGGTCCAAAATTAAAGCTAAAAAGGGGGTAAATTATTTTTTTTGGGGGGAGGGGGGGGGGGGGGGCAATTCTCCACAGCATATTGTATTACACAAAAGCAAAAAATTGAATATAAATTCAAATCATATGACCAATTCTAAGTTCTTTATTTCAGTTATACTGTGTCAGAAACCTATTATGTGTCAAATATTTGAAGAAATTTTCAATTGCACAGTATTGCGCAATAGCAAGAAATTGATATGTGTGCCCTGTTATCAAAACTTTATTATTAACAAATTCCATAGGAAATTTGCCAATATAAAATGTGCTGATGAAGCTTTTTAGCTCACCAGACCCGAAGGGTCATGTAAGCTATTGCCATCACTTGGCGTCCGTCGTCCGTCCGTCGTCCGTCGTCCGTCCGTAAACTTTTTCAAACGTTAACTCCTCTGACACCTTAAGACCAATTGCAACCAAACTTCGTACAGTTGTTTATTGGTATATGTGCTACAAAACTATCGTTTGGATTTTTGATTCGTAAAAAAACATGGCCACCATGGCTAAAAATAGAACATAGGGGTAAATTGCAGTTTTTTGCAAATAACTCAAAAACCATAACAGATATCAAAATTCTGGCAAGGGTAAAAGTGTTCAGCACCTCAAGATCTACCTGCCCTGAAATTTTGAAGAAGATCCAACGACCCATGTAGGAGTTATTGCCCTTTTTCTGCATTTTTTCCAAATTTTGCACTTATTAAGCTCAATATCTTGGATACTATAAAGGAAATTTGAAAAATTTAAATTTCATATTGTTAGGCACACAAAGATCTACAAAATTTGTAACAGGATCGAAGTTGTAGGTTCGTTCCTTTTAGGAGTTATTCCCCTTAGATCGTCAAAATTGACCATTTTTGCAGTCTTTATTCATTGTAATAAAATCGTTAACTCCTCTTACACCATAAGTTTAATTGCAACCAAACTTAGTGTAGTTGTTCCTTGGCATGAGTGCTACTAAACTATCGTTTGGATTTTTGATTTGTAAAAAAACATGGCTGCCATGGCTAAAAATAGAACATAGGGGTAAATTGCAGTTTTTTGCAAATAACTCAAAAATGGTGACAGATATCAAAATTCTGATGGGAAGCTAAAGTGTTCAACACCTCAAGATCTACCTGCTTTGAAATTTTGAAGAAGATGTAACCACCCATGTAGGAGTTATTGCCCTTTTTCTTGATTTTTTTTTGAAATATGTACTTATTAAGTTGTATGATCATTCCTTTTAGGAGTTATTCCCCTTAGAACATCAAAATTGACCATTTTCACAGCATTTCCCTTAGTTTGCAAAATATTTAAATGAGCCCTTTAGGAGTTAAAGTTTTGTCCCTTAAATGTCAAAATAACTGTTGATGCCTTATAGATGGCAAACTGTAGAAAATGAAAAAAAGCTTTTGATTGCATGTAAATTTGTTTTTAAATGGCTATTTATTAAAATATAAATTCAATGTTACCTCAAAATACAATAGTACTTAAAAATAACTTTCATTAGATGTATATATTTATATATTTTTTGTGAAATTAGTTTTGAAACTGGCTGTGGTCAGCACTCATTGTTTGACATTTTTGGCTTTTTTTTAATGTTATTATTTCAAAAATCTTCTTCTCTGAAACTACTATTGAAAATCAAATGAAAATTGGTAAGATTGTTCCTTAGGGTATCCTGCAAAAAGTTAATGCTTGGATTTTTGATTGGTCGAAAAACATGTCCACTCTTACTAAAAATAGAACATAGGGGTCAAAATGCTGTTTTTTGCTATTTTTTTCTGAATTATAGAAAGAAAATGAAGATGAAAGCTACTTTCAAGGTAAACATGGTATCCCAAGTTGAATGGTGATGATGAAAGTTTGTTTTGGACGGCCATTTTTAAAATGGCTGCCATTTTCCCGCCATTTTTTTTACACTTGCTCGGATTTCAACAATATTTGGTTTTTAAAGTAAACATGGTATCCTTAGTGAATGGTGATGATGAGATTTAGTTTATAGTGCATTGTTTACCTGGTGAGCGATTCAGGCTCTTGAGAGCCTCTTGTTTGTTTATCTTATCTAAACTGCTTTTAAATTATGTATATTTAAAATTTGCCATCCATGACTATGATGTCATTATCTATTTTAAATATGTTATGGTGTATTTAAATGGGCTGTCATGGTTGCAAAGTATAAAGAAATGGGGGGGGGGGGGTTGAAAACAAAATTTGGGGGGGTAAATGAGAAATTGGGGAGGGGGTAATTTTTTCTCATTTCATATTTCATAAATTAAAAAGAAAATTTCAAATTTTTTTTAGCAAAAAAAGGAAGGGGGGGTCAATGTGCAACTTCATAGTGTATTGCACAAAAGCTAAAAAAAGCGGTAAATTATTAATTTTTTTTGGGGGGGGGGGGGCAATTCTCCACAGCATATTGTATTGCACAAGAAGCAAAAAATTGAATATAAATTCAAATCATATGACCAATTTTAAGTTCTTTGATTTCAGTTATTCTGTGTCAGAAACCTATTATGTGTCAAATATTTGAAGAAATTTTCAATTACACAGTATTGCGCAATAGCAAGAAATTGATATGTGTGCCCAATTTTAAATTTTAAATTGGTTATTTCTGATTTATATATAAAAACAAATAATACTATAATATGGTTTGAATAGGTAAATTAAAAATTTTTAAGTTCTTAGACAACATTCATTCTGTGTCAGAAACCTATGCTGTGTCAAATATTTATTCACAATCCAAATTCAGTATTGTATCAAGCTTGAATGTTGTGTTCATAATTGCCCCAACTATTCAGGGTTCGACATCTGCGGTCGTATCTAGCTGCGCCCAGCGGAGCATTTTATTGGTTATTAAATTGATTATTATTATAAAGACAAACTGTAAACACCAAAAATGTTCAGCAAAGTAAGATCTACAAATAAGTCAACACGACCAAAATCGTCAATTGACCCCTTATAGGAGTTTTTCCCTAGCAACCGTATACTCGGGTTACAGACCATATAATTTACCTGTACATGTCCCAAAAAAAGTTCAAGGTCATTGGAAAAATTCCCTAGCAACCATATATATTTAAATTCAGCCCCTATAATATAGCTGTACAAGTCAATATGGAGGCTCAAGGGTCAAGGTCATTGAAAAAATCCATAGCAACGGATGGAAAAGTCCCTTGCAACCAGATATATTTGGGTTCAGGACCCTACAATTTACCTGTTCAAGTCAAGAGTCTATGCCATTGAAAAAGTCCATAGCAGCCATATATATTTGGGTATAGGATTCAATGTTTTAGCTGTACAAGTCAACGTTAAGGCAAAAATTGCAATGGTATGCATTAAATAGCAAAAATAATCATTCATGCAAGATCTACACAAAAAATTACAAATGAGCAATTCTTTCTCTTGGGATCCTCTTGTCTTTAATCCTCAAATATACGTTGTGTATCTATCTGTCCATACAGCCCAAGACCACAGGGAATGGGTCCTTTTACAGGACCCTGAGGAATGTTAAAAAATCTGTTTAGGATCAAGCTGAGATCAAAGGTCCAGGTCAACCTTGTCAACCATGTCAACACGATACAGACCAAATGACTCAGCATATCTTCACGTAACTTGGTACATTGATCATCTACAAGTGAGGATGACCAATATTGATTTTTTAACATCAGACATCAAAGGTCAATCTGAAGTCAGTAGTCTGGGTCAGAACCTAGGATGGTTCAATTTGCTTTAAGAGGCCACCTTTGATCTGATTGGCCAATTTTCAAAAATCTTTTGTCTTAAACTGCATTATGAAAATTTTTGAAACTTTATAGGATTGATGATAGCAATACCCTGTATAAACGATCCAGTTTTGTTTTGGTTAAGATTCATCTACTCAACCGATGGCTGCGGTTGCTCAAAGTTTCCATGGACACCATATGCAAAATTACTTTTTTGTCATTTGCTCCGAAAGTAATGGGCAGATTGAAGCGAATCTCATATGGAAGGACACTTTGACATTTTGCATTTTTTAACAGGCTTGTGGATACAACAGAGCTTACATTTTTAGATAGGCTAATTGAAGCCATGTGAGACCTGAGCTGTTATTTTTAACTAGGCTGTGACTTGATCAAACGAGCATGCTATCTTGTTGCATCGTTTATCGTAATCTTAAACTTTCCTTTTAAAAAAGCCACACTGTATATATGGGATAAAACCTAATATTTAATTGGATTTGTCTTGGGTAAAAAGTTTTTTCTTTACTCCCCACTGAAACTGCTTGGCCAATCGAGACCAGGCTTTTCACCGTTTAGTGCTCAATGACTCAATTTATTATGGAAACGCTGTTGCTCTTCGTTACAGCCTCTAAATGTAATAAATTTTCCCCATTGTTGAATCCCGTGGGATGTTGTCTAATTATTTCTGCATCTTCTAAATAGAAAAATAGAAACGATTGACAGTGTTAGTGGCAAAGATCTATAAATCGCTTGAAAAGTCATGCCAGTTCAACAAATGTAAACGGATAGTTAAGACCGTTTTATCAAGAGTGGTTTTCGTCCAGCGTGCAAGACTGGATGTGCGCCTAAAATTTTTAATATTACACCGTAAAACAAGCAAAAATGGCATTCTTCGTGATGTAGCTGCAATATCGCATGGTGCAAAAACACTATTCAATTAATTTAGAGGCCCAGTTTTAAAAAGCTGTGAAGAAATTTTACCAAAATCACAAATATCAGATATAAAACTATTTCATCCAAACTCTACTATTTGAGATACTGTTTTTAAAACATGGTAATAGTATATTTAACACGACCAGGCGTTCATATTTGTTAGTTGTGAGAAACAATTACTTACTTTTCCTACTGATGCTGCAAAGAATGGTTAAACCCTCACTTTCTAGCACCAAGGTTACACTGCAACGTAACAGAGCTGCCCGTAACGTCATATAACATAGAGAAAAATAGGTTGCTAAGGCCTTTAGATCATTTCGTCTAAAGGATCAAATAAGCGTTGGGGTCCGACACCAGTCGATCTGTTATCTTATTATTATTTTTTTTTTTCATTTTACTTGTCTCTTCAATCTGCGCCAGATGTACTGAAACTTAGAATGATGCATCTGTAGAACCTTTATAGTGTTTTAACATTGATCTGGACTTTTGATCGATCTAATTTCAAAAGAATCTGAGAAATCGCTTGCCCAGATAAAATGAAACTGATATGAGATGTCATAAAGAGCGTTTTCGTCAAGGGTGAACTTCAAAAATCTCTTTCATAAACCATTTGATCTTTGATTATCAACCACCTTTAGGAAAGTCGCAATAAAATTTTCATAGTTCGTTCTCGTCTGACAACCAACATGGTTGCCATTGATAATTCGAGTTTCATAATATCTAATATGAAACAGATTTGCCATTGAAATATAGTACGGGATATCCACGGGAATGTTACTACATCTATTTCCCGGGCAGTCCATACCCTTTTAAAACTAGCTATAAAGCATCGAGTAAAGCATATAGAAAAATATAAATATATTAAAAAAACGTCCGACAGTTAACAATTCTTTAATTCAGACTGGTATATTTTGATTGATTGATTAAATGATTGGAGTTTTGCGCCACTTTCAGCGAATTTGACTATATCTTGGCGACTATAGTTTTTATTAGACTAATAAAAACTATAGTGGATGAATCCAGAGAAAATTGCCGACCTACGGCAGGGTATATATCTAATATTTTGTAGGCCTTCTGCACAACTGATGGTCGTAAATCGGCGAAATGTGCAAAATTGGTATCAAAAAAATATTTTTTTACCACGGAGTCGATACCACTGCTGGTGGACTCCAAGTTCCCCCGAGGGTATCCCCAGCTCAGTTTCTAGTATTTCAATACTAGCACGAAATTGATACTGTAAATTAACCGCTACAAAAATGCAAAATTTGAAAAAATTAAGGAGCATCTCCCTCGTGAATGGCTGTGTCCTTAGATGGTTTTGGTATAACCCCTTTTTATTGCAAGCCTTTTTACTATTTATTCTAACTTCAAGATAGCTCATATAATATATATCTTATATAATCTAGTTTTTATAAGATATCTTATATACTTTATAAAGTTTATGCCAGACAACGACGGGCACCAAGTGTTGGCAATAGCTCACATGGCCTTTTAGGCCAGGTGAGCTAAAAATGTGATGCAAGTAATTAAAGCCTAAAATTCAGGTCAAGGTTAGGTGACAGGTCTCTGACTATCATGTACCCGCTAAGAATTATCTACAGAGCAAAATATGGTTGGCATAGGCATTAACTGAGACATGGACTTCGTCAAAATAAAATGCTCCGCTGGGCGCAGCTAGATACGACCGCAGATGTCAAACCCTGAATACTTGGGGCAATTATGAACACAATATTCAAGCTTGATACAATACTGAATTTGGATTGTGAATAAATATTTGACATAGCATAGGTTTCTGACACAAAATGAATGTTGTCTAAGAACTTACAATTTTTTTAATTTACCTATTCAAACCATATCAGTATTATTTGTTTTTATATATAAATCAGAAATAACCAATTTAAAATTTAAAATTGGGCACACATATCAATTTCTTGCTATTGCGCAATACTGTGCAATTGAAAATTTCTTGAAATATTTGACACATAATAGGTTTCTGACACAGAATAACTGAAATCAAAGAACTTAGAATTGGTCATATGATTTCAATTTATATTCAATTTTTTGCTTCTTGTGCAATATAATATGCTGTGGGGAATTGCCCCCCCCCCAAAAAAAAATAATAATTTACCCCTTTTTTTTAGCTTTTGTGCAATACACTATAAAGTTGCACATTGACCCCCCCACCTCCGAAAAAAAACCAAAAAACAATAAAATTTATTGTAACCCCCCCTTTTTTTGCTAAAAAAAATTGCTCTCTCCCCAATTTCTCATTTACCCCCCCCCCCCCCCTAGATTTTGTTTACAACCCCCCCCCCCCCCATTTCTTTATACCTTGCAACCATAACAGCCCATTTAAATACACCATAACATATTAAAATAGAAAATGACATCATAGTCATGGATGGCAAATTTTAAATATACATAATTTAAAAGCAGTTTAGATGAGATAAACAAAAAAGCTTCATCAGCACATTTTATATTGGCAAATTTCCAATGAAGTTCATTAAACTAGAGTTATTGGCAAATTTCCAATGGAATTTGTTAATAATAAAGTTTTGATAACAGGGCACACATATCAATTTCTTGCTATTGCGCAATACTGTGCAATTGAAAATTTCTTCAAATATTTGACACATAATAGGTTTCTGACACAGAATAACTGAAATCAAAGAACTTAGAATTGGTCATATGATTTCAATTTATATTCAATTTTTTGCTTCTTGTGCAATACAATATGCTGTGGAGAATTCCCCCCCCCCCCCCCCCCAAAAAAAATAATTTACCCCTTTTTTAGCTTTAATTTTGGACCCCGATTTGGACCAACTTGAAAACTGGGCCCATAATAAAAAAACTAAGTACATGTTTAGATTCAGCATATCAAAGAACCCAAAGAATTCAATTTTTGTTAAAATCAAACTAAGTTTAATTTTGGACCCTTTGGACCTTAATGTAGACCAATTTGAAAACGGGACCAAAAATTAAGAATCTAAATGCACGGTTAGATTCGGCATATCAAAGAACCCCAACAGTTCAATTTTTGATGAAATCAAACAAAGTTTAATTTATGACCCTTTTGGCCCCTAATTCCTAAATTGTTGGGACCAAAACTCCAAAAATCAATCCCAACCTTCCTTTTGTGGTCATAAACCTTGTGTTTAAATTTCATAGATTTCTATTTACTTATACTAAAGTTATTGTGCAAAAACCAAGAAAAATGCTTATTTGGGCCCTTTTTTAGCCCCTAATTCCTAAACTGTTGGGACCAAAACTCCCAAAAACAATCCAAACCTTCCTTTTGTGGTCATAAACCTTGTGTTAAAATTTCATAGATTTCTATTTACTTATACTAGAGTTATTGTGCGAAAACCAAGAAAAATGCTTATTGGGCCCTTTTTTGGACCCTAATTCTTAAACTGTAGGGACCAAAACTCCCAAAATCAATCCCAACCTTCCTTTTGTGGTCATAAACCTTGTGTTTAAATTTCATAGATTTCTATTAACTTATACTAAAGTTATAGTGCGAAAACCAAATGTCTTCGGACGACGACGCTGACGACGGACGACGACGACGCCAACGTCATACCAATATACGACCGCAAAAAGTTTGCGGTCGTATAAAAACTTGGACGCAAGTCTTATAACCACGAAAATGAGGTCAAGGTAAGGAGACAGGGGTCAGACTGGCATGTACCCACCAAGAACTATCAATAAACCAAATATAGTGGGTCTAAGAGAAATGGACTTAAATCTCAAAGAGAACATTCTATATACCAAATATGGTTTTCCTAAGGTATTACAGTTGCTGAGAGATGGAATTAATCATGAAACGTGGACTTAGATTTTACAAATGTAGATGGTCATAATGCAATCAAAGTCACAAGACAAGTATATAACTTTTAATCATAATGTATCTGTGGACCAAAGATCTTACGTGTTGGAATTATGTGTGCAAAGTTATTAAGGTTTTACATAAGTTTATGCCATCTCCACTGAAAAGATATAACGGTACCGATATCTCGCCTTTGTGACTTTCGTCGCAGGCAAGACAAAAATTGCATGTTTATGTGTAAGGCAAATTGTTGGCACTTTTTACATAGATGATACTCTTTCCATATCATACTGCCTACGATTTCTTGAGATTTCAAAGCAATATGTTCAATCTTTAGATGCTGTACATTTAGTCCAAATATATAAACAAGAGTGGACACACAAAAATGTCTCGCCTGTCATGTATTTCTAATGAAAGTAAATGCTATGAGACACATTGCATACAGTATTCGAAAAACAGGCCAAAACACAAAAACTTAACTATAAACACTGAACCATGAAAATGTGGTTCAGGTCAGATGACACCTGCCAGTTGGACATGTACACCTTACAATTCTTGCATACACCAATATAGTAGACCTATTGCATACAGTATTCGAAAAACAGGCCAAAACACAAAACTTAACTATAATCACTGAACCATGAAAATGAGGTCAAGGTCAGATGACACCTGCCAGTTGGACATGTACACCTTACAATGCTTCCATACACCAAATATAGTAGACCTATTGCATACAGTATTCGAAAACAGGCCAAAACACAAAAATTTATCTATAACCAGTGAACCATGAAAATGAGGTCAAGGTCAGATGACACCTGCCAGTTGGATATTTACACCTTACAATCCTTCCATACACCAAATATACTAGACCTATTGCTTATAGTATCTGAGATATGGACTTGACCACCAAAACTTAACCTTGTTCACTGATCCTTGAAATTGGGTCGAGGTTAACTGAAAACTGTCTGATGGGGATGAGGACCTTGTAAGGTACGCACATACCAAATATAGTTATCCTATTACTCATAATAAGAGAGAAATTAACATTACAAAAAATCTGAATTTTTTTTTCAAGTAGTCACTGAACCATGAAAATGAGGTCAAGGACAATGTACATATGACAGACGGAAACTTCGTAACATAAGGCATCTATATACAAAGTATAAAGCATCTAGGTCTTCCACCTTCTAAAATATAAAGCTTTTAAGAAGTGAGTTAACGCCGCCGCCGCCGCCGCCGGATCACTATCCCTATGTCGAGCTTTCTGCGACTAAAGTCGCAGGCTCGACAAAAAGTAGAGCCTCAGAGGGCTGAGTCTGTATTGCTCATCTGGCATAACCCATTTTTATTGATGTACCTCAGAGAAGTCACTATCTGGCATAACCCATTTTTATTGATGTACCTCAGAGAAGTCACTTCTCCCTATCATAACGAAGTGTGGTAAGACTTGTAGGAACCAAATTTTTCTTCATCAAGGTCCTTCTACTTACAGAGCAGCATATTCTAAAATTTGGCAGTTCCCCAGATGTTTGCAAGTATTTCCCATAGGGTCTTAAGTCCTCCACTGAAGTCCATTTTTAATTAGGGATCAGCACCAGTGTAACAACACTTGGTGAACACCTTAAGAGAAACATTCATACCATGTGTGGTTTCAAGCAAATCTGCTGTTCTGTAGATTATTGTTATATGTCATAAACACTTTCTGTCAAGTTTGACTCTATTTGGCCAAGCAGTTGAATAGGAAAATTTTTTTTTTAAATCAAACAATCAGAAACAAGAATTGCTCATGGCGGCCATGTTTGTCGCCTGATCTGGACAAAATGTGGAAACTTTGTAAAAAAAAAACCCAACAGATGCTTCCTCTCAAGTCTAGTTCCCTTTGGCCAAGCGGTTTCAAAGAAGAAGACTTCAGTGACTTCAAAGGATATTTTTTATATCGTCCAATGAGAAACAAGAACTGCTCATGGTGGCCATATTTGTATTCTGATGGGGACAAAATGAGGAAACTTTATGAAGGACCTCCCATATATGCTTCCTTTCAGGCTTCGTTCCATTTGGGTAAGCGATTTCAGAGAAGATTCTTTAATATTAGCCAATCAGAAACAAGAACTGCCAATAGTGCCCATACATGTTCTCCAATCTTGATGAAATAAAGAAATTTTGTAAAGAACCTCCCATAGATGTTTCCTGTCAAGTTTTGTTCAATTTGGCCAAGCAGTTCCAGAAAAAAAAACAATTTTTAATCAACCAATGAGAAACATGAATTGCCTATGGTGGTCATGTTTTTTGCCCAATCCAGATGAAACGAGGAAACCTTGTAAAGAACCTCCCACAGATGCTTTCTGTCACGTTTCGTTCCATTTGGCCAAGTGATTTCAGAGGAGAAGAATTTTTTATATCAACTAATCAGAAACAAGAACTGACCATGGCAGCCATATTTGTAGTCCGATCAGTAGGAAATGAGGAAATTTTATAAAGGACCTTACATAGATGCTTCCTGCCAAATTTAACTCCATTTGGCCCAGTAGTTTCAGAGGAGAAGAACAAAATGTGAAAAGTTAACGGATAACGGACGCCAAGTGATGACAAAAGCTCACTTGGCCTTTGGCCAGGTGAGGTAAAAATTCCCATTTATTTTAACATATTTTTTTGCCATTCTTCCTTTTCTTTAAATACTCATATTATATTGTCTGTAAAATATTTAAGCATATATATTTACTCTAATATGTACCATGAATCTTCCCTTATTGGGAGACAGGTTAATTGTGGATTAATTAAGTTTACAAAATTTTATGACATACACTTTTAGGAGTATAATACATCAACAAATATCCAATGTTTTTGATGGATGGATGGATGGATGAATTGTTTAACGTCCAGTGGTAGCCAGGTACATATCAGGACGAGAACATGTTGATATGATAATGAATATGATCCCTGCTCTGTACAAGACCGACACGCTTAGCCGGATTTTTAATGTGCTAGCTCACGAGGTAACTGTCCATATGAAGACATATCACCCCACTCGTACACATTATACTGACTCCAACCGACCAGTAGATCTTTGCTCTCACTCCTAGATGCCTTATGCTTGGATGAGAAGCAGCAAATACCAATTTTAATGTCTTTGGTTTGACCCGGCTGGGATTGAACCCGCACCCTTCCGCACTCAAGGCGAGCACGCTACCACAAGACCACCAAGGCAAAACCAAAATTTTGAAGTATCATTAGCATTATGGATTTTTACATTATTCCTGTGTCAAAGGAGAAATATTTTTCAGATAAAAGTTCTCCATAATACACTTTCAAAATGTGATTTTCAATTTTTGTTCATTACAAGGAATGAAGCACCAGGACCCATTTCCTCACATAAAAATGTAGGTTTTAAATTTAGGATAGAATTAAAATTGCCAAAACTGTGGAGATTTTACTGGAACTGACTTACAAGACCACTAATTTTATACATGTACAGACTGTTTTGGTAAATGTTGATTGCACAACATCCTGAAATAGAAATAAGTTGCCATAAGGCATTTAACATAATATTTTCTGTTGTTATAAGATAGTATTCCAAAACCATAAATCATACTCCAAAATTCACAAAACGAAAAAAAAGAAACATACAATTACTTTTTTTGTTTGAAGAATAACAATATGATGTTTATCTGGCAAACATTTACAAAACATTTTTATTAAGGAATCAAATTAGGTCTTTAAGATAGATTCTGATTCTTTTTCTAATAACGATCTGATTTTATCTCGATGTTCCTCATCTGCAAATTTGACACCACGACATGGTCTGCCTGATACCGGATCAATAATGTTTCCAATTTTAAACAACTGTTCACAAACTTCATGTGTAACAAGAGGTGTAACTCTGTCAGGAAGTTCTTGGATTTTCACTATATCTCCTACTTTGCATGTGATTTCAGAAGGCTCTGCTGCCCAAAACTGATCAGGATGATTGAAAAACTGCAAGCAAACCAAAAAAATTATTATTAACAACACTAAGTTTTTTTTAACAGCTTCTAGTTCTAAAAAATACACTTTACTTTTATCCCTCAAAAAGTAATAATTAACATGTATTGCTTGCATACATGTAAGAAGTTGTATATTTCAGTCATTTCATGTTAAAGCTTGGAATAATTTCCAACAGTTACTCATTATTTTAATTAATGTCAATTGAAATATTCAAAGGACTGAAGTTACATCTCAAACTGCAAGATACTGCAAGATTTGTTCATTATTTATAATAATTTAAAACCAAATATGAATCATGTTGAAAAAGATATAGGTTTTATTGCATTGGTGGAATTGTCAACAGACTGAATTGACCAAAACCGCTTCCTTTTAAAAATCAAAATGCTAGAAAGCAGTGGTGGAAAGATTGCAACTGTAGCTGTGTATAATTTCAAATTGAATTTTATCACAGATTTGTTCTTTGATATGCGAGGTCAATTACAGTGAATATATTCCTTTTTTTCCTGAAATATTGCGGGTTTTTTTCAAAATCAATGTACATTCTGTGGTATGGAAACCAGGACATCATTTTCAGTAAGAGTTTAATGTGTAATTTAAGGCTTAGCTTTTAGCAACAGTCAAGTTTTAGTGCAATATTCGAAATCTTAGTGGAGGTGTTCGAATGTGACTCATGTGTGAAAATCTGGTGAAGGTCTCAGACAGCCATGTACCCACCAAGGACTATGTATAGACCAAATACAGTTGGTCTATGTATTGCAATTGCTGAGAAATGGGAATTATCCCAAAACACGAAACAAGTCACTCAAGCATGAAATTGTGGTACTAAGAACTATCTATTGACCAAATATGGTGGGTCTAGGTATTACATTGCTGAGAAATGGACTTTTTTTCGAAAATGTGACAAAGTCAGTCAAGCATGAAATTGAAGTCAAGATCCAGAGACAGGTGTCAGATTGCAATGTGCCTACTAAGAATTATCTATTGACCAGGCATGGTGGGCTTATGTACTATAGTTGCTAAGAAATGTACTTAATCATGTAAATGTGGCACAGGTCACTCAACCACGAAATTTAGGTCAAGGTCAAAGGCAGGTGTCAGACTGACATGTACCGTCCAAGAACTATCTATTGGCCAAATATAGTGGGTCTAGGTATTATAGTTGCTAAGAAATGGATTTAACCATAAAAATGTGACAAAGTCACTCATACATGAAATTTAGGTCAAGATCCAGAGGAAAGTGTCAAGCTGGCATGTGCCCACTAAGAACTATCTATTGACCAGATATGGTGGGCTTAGGTAATACAGTAGGTAAGAAATGGACTTACAACAAAAATGTGACGCAGGTCACTCAACCATGAAATTGAGGTCAAGGTCAAAAGGAAGGTGTCAGGCTGACATGTACCAACCAAAAAATTAACTATCTATTGACCAAATATGGTGGGTCTAGGTATTACAGTTGCTTAGACAATGAAAGTGTGACAAAGTCACTAAAGCATGAAATTGATGTCAAAGTCCCAAACCAGCTGTCACACTGGCATGCATGTACCCATTAAGAACTTACTATAGACCACATATGGCAGACCTAGATATTACAGTTGCTGAGAAATGGATTTAACCATGAAACTTAGATGCAGATTTTATATTTATGTTTATGAAGTCAGTGAACCATGAAAATAAGGTCATGGTCACCAGACAAGTATATTGCGGCAAACCTTATACGATAAGGTATCTGTCAACCAAAAATCTTAATTGAAGGCATTATGTGTGCAAAGTTATTAAAGTTTTTAAAAAGTTTACACTGCCGTCGCCCCCCGAAAGTAACACCTATATCTTGCCTTCACGACTTTTCATAGCAGGCGTGACAAAATTTTTTCGAAAAAAATAAAATTGAGAGTAATTGTTGAACAGTTTGTCTTAAACATTGTAGAGAATGTAAACAAACAAAATAAAGTCAAACTAGCAAATCCTACAAGTGAACAAATATCATCCCCACTAAATTTGCAACAGAAACTAAAGAAAATAACCACAAGGATATGACAACCCTGTGAACTTTCTTGTCACCAACACTTTCTGTTATTAAATCATAATTTTACTTCGCATGACATAAAATAAATTTACATTTATTTAAAGGTGTCTGTGCTTTCAATACACTTAAATATAATTACTGTACACCTTATGACCTGTCAACAATTTCTTTCAAGTTCAATATCGAGGTCATTCGCCAATGACGATCAATCAGGCATTTTGCACACCCTTCTGCTTTCAAATTAAAAAAATCCATTACAAGGTATGTATCAGACAATCTAACAGTTCACAATCATAAACTTGAGAAGATTAGAAACGCCTTAATAGATTCAACTCGGCAAAACTTGAAGATTTCCACATTGTTGCCATTTTTTGCATGTGTAGTTTAGTAAATAATCGATTGAGCATGAGCTAATCTTTGTACTTAAATATGACAAAGGAATAAAAATTTCATCTTTCGAGAAGACTTTCATAGACTGATTTCAAAGTATTTAAACGTCCGACAGAGGCTGTTGAAAATTTCCGATCCGTGCATAAAACATTTAGATTCCGAAAGCGAATGTCTGTGTTATACATGTATTAATAGATAATCTTATAGTATTTTTTGTCAAATAATGGGTAATATTCATCAAATTTGTAAATGTGCAATTAGTTTTGACAATGAATTAATTTAAAAAGTAACGTTCCCAACAACGAATACAGGAAGCTGTTTCTTGTGATAGATAAATTCATCTGCCGTCTGCATTGACTTCATTTTAATTCCTTCGTAATTTCGGTAAACAATAAAATTTTATGTAAGTTAAAAATATTAGTTCAGATATTATCAACACGATCAACAAGAATAAAGTACTAATAATTTAAAAAATGCTGTCATCATTGGAACTAAATTTTATGTACTAATGTCCGATGGTATTGAAGAGGTCACACTTTCGGATTTGGAGGCCGATGACATAGGAACGATTTGCAATCTTTCCAAAAACTGATTGGACAGGAGAAATATTAGTTTTTATAAGTAGTTTATAAGAGTTGTGCCCCCATAATCACAAATAAGTTATGCATTCTATTGAATTTATATCTGACATGACCAAAAAGATTAAAAAAACAAAGTTTTTATAAGTGATTAAAAGCAAATAAAAATATGCCGTAAAATCCCTTCTGTGGTTCTTAGGAGCAGGTTTACTCAATTTCTGATGTTCTTAAAAACATGAATTAAAAATATATTAGAATTTTTGGTCACCAAAATATTTTAATACTGAATGTTATGAAGCTATCTTAAAATAAATTCATTGATTTCAAAACCTTTATCTTATAAAATATAAAACAGTTTACTAGACTAGCACTATAGTAAATCGAATTCCAGTTTACTTCAATGTTACATTACATAGTCTGGTTTCAAATCTGTCAGCCCCCATTACCTCTAGTAAGCATATTTTACAGGTGTAGAAATAAATTGGATTCTCAAAACGTTTATGTTTACAATGTAAAGTGTATGCTTAGCACAGACATGATTTAAAAAATGGCAATCAATTTAGAAAACAAAATTCCAACTGAAATGAGCAAAATAATTTTGATATCATTCCCTACATTTATGGAAAATCTGCTCTTGTGAAATATTTGAGGCATTTCATCTGAGGAAAAGACAATAGGAAACAAAAGGAAGAGTTTTATTTTTTACTTTCTTTCTAATGAAATATTTGAGATATTCCTGGAAAATGATTTGCAATTTTAAGAAAGACAAACGTTACATTCCTTTCCAGAATACTCTGTCAAAATTGCACCACCATTTACTAAGTGTAATTTTAAGAGTTTCTATGCCACTTACATCCTCAATAAAATGAGATAATCATTTAATGATACAATAAAGTCAATTTGCCAAGTTTCCCCAATCCGTCAAAGATCGGTCCTACTTAAATATGCCTGCATACGCCTGCTGGTATAAAATACACCTGCCAGTTTAAAACTTTTAATGGTTGAATTTAACTGTAAAATCAATAAAAATGAATAGATACATGTATAAGTTGAATAAATAAATCTGCCACATTTTTATGTGGTTATAGAGGTTATGAAATCAGGATATTGCTCCGTTCTTTTTTCCAGTATACAGATCGTACGCCCGCAGAAGAAAAAATACTATGTCTATGTTTCTTTGTCATGTGTGTGGACATTTTAGGATAAAAATAATAAAGATAGATGAATATATAAAATGAATACCTAAATCCCAATTTGAACAATTCTTAGTATTACTATATGAAATAAGACAGAGCCATTTTATATCCTTAACATTTTAGGTTATTAGTTCTATCACATTATGAGCATGCTCAATCATGATTTACATCTATAATTTATATTGTCCATTAAGTTCCAAAACAACCTGATAAACTTCCTGAAAATATGATATATACACTTAAAATACCATTTTACTTTAAAAATATAACACTACATGTACTATCACTTAAAATATGATATTAAAGTAGCAGGCCTATTTAAGTAGGACCTGTATAAATCATGATAGAATGACAATTGAACACTGAATGTGATTATATATATCGTCAGATGCCGTGTTTTCGACCATGACCTATTTTCGATTCACCTTTATTTCATCCATATCTGTTGCTCGTCAAATTATCGAGTTTAATGTTGAATCTTGGTAAAATGTTGACTGGACTTTGAAGATCATTCATTTTGGAGGAGATTCAGGGCAGATATGAAATAAATTATCACATGGAAGTATTTTTAATTGATTTTAATCGTGGCGGGGGTAGTAAATCCAAAATGGCGGCTTATATCCCTTTAGGATTTTTTAGTATAAGGACGTGAATAGTGTATAGCATATTGATAATAAACACAGAATATTCATTGTTATAGTAAATATTTATTAAAAGTACTTATGAAATAAGACAACAACAAAAAATAAAATGAAAAGGAAGACGTCGGGCCCCTGTGGGTAAATCTAGGAACTTTGGAAAGGGTGTTCTTTTTAAATTTGAATAAAAAATAGTTTTACCATCAACAAATAATTGTCAAGGACCATTTTAGGTACTCGGACTTGTACGGAGGGCAACACATCCGATCCTCTTGCAATAACCTGTCCTATTAAAAACCTTCGTATTTGTGAAGATGTCATTTGATAAATATTGCTTCAACAGCAAACCTGTCGATTATTTCCATGAAACAATGTTCTTTTTCAGCTTGTTGTACAACACTAATGGGTTTTCCTAAAAACGCCAAATCGACTTTGAATACGATTTCCGATTTCGGTAACGATCCAATACTGTTCCGGATTGTCCATGTTTTTTTTATGCGTGTAAAAATACTGCTTTCTGTTCTATCCTTTCATCATATGGATCAAAATTGGTAGTAGAAAACCGGAAATGTTCACCAGAATTTTGACATAAATCCCATATTGTTAATTTTTGTTTATCTGATCAAAAATTACAACAGAAAAATCATTATTCGGCTGACGATATGTTTACATGGTTTATTTATGTTTTCTTCTGATTACTTATTTACATAAAATATATTATAACTTAAAATCAAAACAAAGGTTTGAAAAAGAAAAATTGTGTTTTGGACGAGCTCCTCTTTAAACACAGAATTAGAGACCGTATAACGATTCGTGTTTTAGTTTTGTGCTTTCCGGTATGTTGTACGTGCTGCGTATGTTGTCTTGCATACGTACAAACCATAAATCTCTTCTAATAATGGATGTTGTCTCAGTAGCAGCTAGTGGTAAGATTTACTTTACGTACATGTTCTTACTCGTGTTACATCTTCGTTCAACCCGGCTGGGAATAATAATTGTGATTCCGGAAGTGAATATGTTCCTTGTTAGGGTATAAGAATTTTCAAGTCTTACACTGGCCAAATAAATGTAGTAGATTATCAAGAACTAGAGTGTACAGTTGTCAAAATGATAGACAACTACAAAATTTCGAGTAAAGTTAGAGTGGGAAGGTCAGTCACATGCAGCATTAAAGACATATCCCCCAATAAAAATTGTTGATATCTGGTACATATATTCTTACTGGTTTCATCTTTCAATTAAGCTAATAAAAATATGGGGTCGCCGACCAGTTTATAGAGTTATGACTTCATCTTTATTACCTTGTTTTGAATATACCACTTAATTATATATTATTTGACCTATATTTTTTCAAGATTGTTTTTTGGGGAAAACACATATTGTTTTGAAAACGGCATGACTTATGTAACAAAAATATATATCATAATGAAATAAATAAAATGCATGGTGTGGGCACAAAGTGGTATTAATAACTTCACGCCATTTTTGTTGGGGACTCAAAATCGCTAAAATTTGACCAATAATGATATAATTAAATTTTTAAAGAAGATGGGGACTTACCTATTCTTCATATTAAGAATATAACAAAAAGTTTGGTCACCTTGTCAGGGGAAAAGATATTTACTGAAAATGGGTAAAAAAAATTGAAATGGCGGGGGAAAAAATGGCGCGTTTTTTTGTGTATGTTTTATATATATATTGATTTTATTAATGTACCCATTTTTCATTGAAATTATTAAATGGCTGATATCTCCATGTTGTTCTTATTAATCACATTGAATCTGTATACATGTTTAGGTTATTGCATTCGTTTAAACAATTGACAAGGTGAAAGGTAATTGAAAATGCTGCGAACTTTAACCTTAAGGATGATCGCTGGTCTAATAGGAAATAAATAGGATTTGAAGTAGGTGTTTTTGTTTGAGAGAACATGTGAATAGTAAAAAAATACGCAAGAAAAAAATATAGGTTCATGTGCTCATTTTAGAGCTATAAGGCCGTTAAAATTTGCAGGAAATGGGTTTTCTCTGGATTTTTCATTGTCTTTGCATTGACAACTTCAGTCTCTCAAAAACGTAAAATAAAAAATAAGGATTTCAAAAAATTTTGTCAAATACCATTTTAAGGTATATATGATTGAATTATAAAAGAAAAAGTGGGGGTTCATGGGCCAAAAAATTTCATGTTTAAGAAATGGATAAAACCCGAGGTTTCCGAAAATCTGACAAAAAGACCAAAACATGACCAGCGAGCATCCTTAAAGTAAATGTTTTAATAAATAAATTGCATAATGCAGATATAGATGATTTAAAATTAAGTAGATAATATTAATATAATTTATGTTTTGTTAAGCATATATTTTTTTGATATGTTTTATGCAAAGGTGTTTGGTCTAATCATAGCTGAGAAAATGACTTTAAAAAACAACTTCAGAACCAAACTAATATTGCCTTTTGAAGAAAATTATCACGTTTTGGTAGGGTCAACAATTGTTTAATTACATGTAAATTATAAAGTACTTCTACTTGATCTACAATTACAAGAAAATAATTATATAAATAAAAATTTTTTAAAAATTGTAGACAAAATGGGAAATTGTTCACATCCCGTGGAAGACACACGTTAAATTTAAAGAAGTAGACAAAATATTCCAAAGTAGACGAATTGGGAATGGTATAATCATACACGAAATGGGAGTCATGAAACCAAGTGGGGTGTTACCGTAGCTTGGTGATAAAAAATATATATTATTTAATAGATATTAAAAATATTTAAGGAAAAAGAGTGAAATAATTATTATTTTGATCTGACAGACAGAATAAATAGTATCAGTGATAGGTAAATCATATCTATATAAAAAGTTTAAAAGTATACTTACCACATAAATTTTATTTTTGATACTTTGAGTTGGAAATAAATCGGCTTTTTTCAAATTTAGAATTAATGATCGAATTTTGCAAATCAAAATCCCACTTGATCAATGTATTTGTTCTGTAAATCATGACAAACACTTCTTGAAATGAAAATTTATTACAAGAATTATTTTCTATTATAAGCACCACAGTTTGAATCACTTTTTAGCTCACCTGACCTGAAAGGTCATGTGAGCTTTTCTGATCACTTAGCGTCCGTCGTCGTCGTCGTCTGTCGTCGTCGTTAACAATTTTTCAAACATCTTCTCGTCTGAAACAGTTTACTACTGAATGGATTTGGATAAAACGTAGCATGATTGTTCCTTAGGGTATCCTGCACAAAGTTTATGCTTCGATTTTTGATCCGTCGAAAAACATGGCCACTGTTACTAAAAATAGAACATAGGGGTCAAACAACATTTTTTCGCAAATATCTCAAAAATCATTAGGTTACGGCAAATTCTGCAGGTTGAAAGTGTTCAGCATAATGAGAGCTACATGTGTCCTTATTTTCGTGAAAATCTGTCAACTGATGTTAGAGTTATTGCCCTTTTTTGACATTTTTGGCTTTTTTATGTTATTATTTCAAAAATCTTCTTCTCTGAAACTACTATTCAAAATCAAATGAAACTTGGTAAGATTGTTCCTTAGGGTATCCTGCAAAACGATAATGCTTGGATTTTTGATTGGTCGAAAAACATGTCCGCCCTTACTAAATATAGAACATAGGGGTCAAAATGCTGTTTTTTGCTATTTTCAGAGGAGAAGAAGATTTAAATTTTGACCAATCAGAACATGTAAATGCTCATGGCAGCCATTTTGTTTCACAGATCAGGCTGATTATACAAATTTTGTAAAGGACCTTCCATAGAAGTTCTATATCAAAAATCAGTTCATTTGGCTTTACGGTTTGTAAGGAGAAGAAGTTTTACATTTTAAACAGTCAGAACATGTAAATGCTCATGGCGGTCATTTTGTTTCACGGACCATGATGAGTTATGAAAACTTCTTCTCCTCTGAAACCTTAAAGCCAAATGAACTGATTTTTGGTATGGAGCATCTATGGAAGGTCCTTTAGGAAGTTTGCATAAATCTTCCCGGTCCGTGAAACAAAATGGCCGTCATGAGCATTTACATGTTCTGATTGGTCGAAATTTAAAAGTTCTTCTCCTCTGAAACCGTAAAGCCAAATGAACTGATTTTTGGTATGGAGCATCTATGGAAGGTCCTTTACAAACTTTGCATAAATCTTTCTAGTCCGTGAAACGAAATTGCCACCAGAAACCTTTATATGTTCTGATCGGTCGAAATTTAAAACTTCTCCTCTGAAACCGTTTGGCCAATGAACTTATACTTAGTATGAAGCATTTATAGAAGATCATTTACAAAGTTTCCAGAAATCAATCTAGTCTGTCAAATCAAAAGTTTGTGACTGCCAGGTAAGCGATACAGGCTCAGCCCACTGAACCTCTTGTTAGATCACCTGGCCAAAGACCATGTGAGCTTTTGTCATCACAGTCCGTTGTCCGTCCGTTAGCTTTTCACATTTTAATCTTCTTCTCTGAAACCTCTTTGCCAAATTGAAATAAAGTTGGCAGGCAGCATCTATTTAAGGTTATTTATAAAGTTTGCTCATTTCATCCCGATCGGAAAACAAACATGGCCACCATGGCCAATTGTTGTCTTTGATTAACAGAGTTTTAAAAAATCTTTTCCTTTGAAACTGCTTGGCCAAATAGACAGGAAACATATATTGGAGGTCCTTTATAAAATTTCGTCGTTTCGTTCAGATCGGACTATAAATATGGCCGTGATAGACAGTTCTTGTTTTTTATTGGCTGGTATAAAGAAATCATTTCCTATGAAACCTCTTGGTCAAATGGACGAACCTTGAGAGGAAGCATGTGTTCGAGTTTTTTTTCAACGTTTCCTCGTTTCGTTCCGATGGGACTACAAATATGACGTTCCAATTAAAAAAGCAATTGTTCTACGACGTCATTAGGTCAAGTGGAGCTAAAAATTGGGGTCAAGTGGAGCTGAAGTTCTACTGTCAATAGGTCTGTTGTCTCCTTTCACCCAAAAAATAGTAACTTGGAAGAGGATAATCGTAGAAAATGTTTCTCATTGGGTTGTATATTAAATTTCGCTTCATTTAAACAGCCTTACTGACAGCTGGAAATTTCTGCCACAAGCCACCTCAGACCAGCCAGACTCGAAATGTGTGAAATGATAACAAATTTAAGCTTCATTTCCAGTCTGACATCTTAGCTTGAAGATTAGACTGTTTAGATGAGTATGAAATAGTTTATGTATCCAAATTTATGCTGCAGATATATCGAAAGGCAAGAAGACGGTAAAATTCCAAGATGTTACATTGTATTACTTTGAAAGACGGCAGGGTTTTTCTTCTGTGCCACACGAAGGAGGTTCTACATTAGGTAACTAATGCTGAAGAATGAATAAAGATGAATATAAGGAAACCTTTTCGTTTTGATAACAGACAGGGGCTATTGGGGGTAAAGTTTTTGATTTGATTGTAAAAATGTAAGAATAACATAAGTAGTGATGTTCTGGTGATAGACCGGTAGACATATTCAACTAAAGGAGCTCGATGTGAAGAAAACATTTTATGTTGCAAACGCAATGGAAAATATATTTTTAAATTATTCTTTTTAGTATATTGTAGCGCAGTCGGCATCTGATCATTTAATGATTCAATATTTTCAGTTCCTTCCAAAATGACTGCTTCAACAACAATCCTAGAAAGAAACTTTATAGCCCTTGTTGACATTAATGTAATATAAAAAGTCAGTTCTGATCTGGGAGTAATAAAACAAAGGGAGTGGAATCTTCCGGATATAGGCAGCTAATTCAATCTATTTTATTACTGCATAGAATCATAGTTTTTGTCTCGCCTGCGAGGAATGTCGCGAAATGCGAGATATGGATGATCATGGGTATCACTTTCCGTTGGCCGTGTAAGCCTTTTTAAAACCTTATTAACTTTGCACACATAATACCTACACTAAAGATCAAATTTCGTGATCGAGTGACCTGCATCACATTTTCGTAATATACATAGACCCACCATATTTGGTCTATAGATAGTTCACGGTGGGTATATGCCAGTCTGTTAACTGACATTGACCTGAATTTGATGCTTTTGAGTGACTTGCGTCAAATCTTCGTGATTTAGTCTACGTCTCAGCAACTATAATATTTAATTCCATTATATTTGGTCTATAGCTAGTTCTTGTTGGGTGCGTGCAAGTCTGATACATTCCAACCGACCTTGACCTGAATTTCATGCTGGATGAATTGCATTACATTTTCTCTATAAGGTCCACTTTTCAGTATTTGTAATACCTAGACCCGTCATATTTTGTGTATAGAAAGTTCTTGTTGGTTACATGTTAGTCTGATACCTGTCACCCAACCTTGGCCTAAATTATTAAGTCTATTTCTGAGCAATTGTAATACCTAGACCCATCGTATCTGGTTTATAAATATTTCTTATTGGATACATGCCAGTCTAGCACATGTCACCCGACCTTGACCTGAATTTCATGCTCGAGTGACTTGCATCACATTTTCGGGATTAAGTATATTTCTCAGCAACTTTATTAACTAGACCCCTAGTATTTGGTCTATAGAAGTTCTTAGTGGTATATACCAGTCTGACCCCTGTCACCTGACCTTGATCTCTTTTCCACACTTGAGTGACCTGTCACAGTTTCAAGATTAAGTCCATTTCTGAGAATCTATAATACGTAAACCAACCAGACTTGGGCTATTAATAGTCCAACACCTTGACCTGAATTTCACAAATGAGTGACTTGTGTCACATTTTCATAATTAAGTTCATTTATCTTTAGGTGTAATACCTATATCCATCAATATGTTCTGTAAATACTTGGCAAGCATCATCTGTCTGTATGACACCTGATCTTGATTTCTCAACTATTTTTTGTCTATACGATACTTATTGACTAACAATAGAATATAAGTCTAAATATGATAAAACCTGTCAATACAATACAAAATGCCAAAGTACACCAATACGACACATATCCGTCCAATATGCCGTATTGACTAGTCAATATGACATATTGGACTGGTTAGTCAATAAAGGATAATGTTTGCACTAGTCAATATGACATATTGGACTGGTTAGGCATTACAGGATCATATTGGACTGGTTAGTCAATAAAGGTATAATTGCGCAAGGTTTTCTATATTGGCATAGTTATTGGTCCTTGGCTAGCCATATTGGACTTCGGCTTCGCCTCAGTCCAATATGGATTGCCTCGGACCAATAACTAAGCCAATATGGAAGACCTTACGCAATAATACTATAATATTAATGCAATAATAAATAACAAAATTGATAACAGGAAAGGTCAAAAATGACACACCAATCAATCAACACCAACCAACAGACAGAGCCCGGACAAAAATAACATGAAAGAGCACAAAACACAAACATAGTGAACTGTTGTAAAATATTGCACGCTAAACGGTTACGTTCTTCATGGAATTCTTATTGACTGGGTATGAGGGGAATAGTAAGTTTATTGTCCCCCAGGTACCAACTATTGCTCCGAGGCGTAGCCTAGGACAATAGTTGGTATCGCGGGGAAAATATACTTACTATTCCCGAGATCAACTTACCGGTCAATATTTTCCAGTACTATTGACTGGTCAATAGTCCAGTAGCGGTAATTATTGACCGGTCAATAGTTTAAAGTTTAGAAACATGCAAAATAGCCGTCAAATTATTGTCTTAATTTTTATATAGAAAAAACATAATGCGGTTTAATTATATAATCTCGTCGCATAATGCTGTAAGACTTAGCTGATTGTTGATTGCTTACATTATCGTATAGCAGCTATTTTTCTACGTCGTGTGTAGTTTTTCCGTTTTGATTCTAATTGATTGATTCGTTCACTTTTTAGGAATGTCGTATGAACACACAGAAAAAGAATTGATAACATTAGAAGAACATGCGATTGCAAGAAAAAATTTACACCTGAAAGAAACAGCCAAACAAGCAGGAGATACTTCTACTAGGGACGTGTCAAGTGAAGAGGAAGATTTAAACAAATGCCTCGAGGACGAGGACTGGTATTGTTCAACCAAACGCTTAAAATTTGAAAACAGACTGACACCTTCACAACGACGCCTGCTTCTTCGACAGTCGGGATTTTTAGATATAGATGGGAGCGAAACAAACACATGTAAGGAGATTCGTGAGTCTAGGAAGGAAAATAGTGGGTGTAACTGTATTCCAAAGTGTGAGCCAGAGGCATGTCCCTGTAGTATAGAGGGCGTTGAATGTTTTGTAGAGGACGAAGATCAATCTTTCCCGTGCAGTTGTTCTGTACGTAATTGTAGAAATCCGTTCGGTCATTCTGAATATTGTCCAGATATTGTTCACGAACATTTTATCAAGACAATGGAAAAAATTCGTAAATCTGATATGTAAAAACTTGTTGGAAAGAAAAAAAATCATTTGCTATTAATTATTGTGCAATAATGTCTTCCAGATAATTGATCATATAAACAATAAAAAAAAGAAATCCATTTCAGTACCTGTTGATTATTTTGGTCATTTGGACCTTCTTTGAAATAACCTAGCAGAAAGCTCGGTCCTGTGTGATTCAAAGGTGTATATGTAATTTAAACATTTTGAAATATACATCCCCGAAAGCTAAATGACTACAAAACGGGTGTGAGTAATCGTTTACTGCTTGGGACGAGAGGAATTTTATGGGAACGGAGGTATGAGGGTGGGGAGGGTAGAGAATTAGGATTCAGTTCTTGAGAAAATATCTTTATCAGCGTCCTTGAGCTAAGATTTTGTTTCCGATGAATGCTGCAAAGCTCCGCCTTAGTGACGATTCAAATGTGGGTAATGGCCATCACCATAAAAGGCTTGTTTTTGCACGAGATTTTCTGTGTGTAATAACGCTTACCATAAAAGGCTTGTTGTATAGCCCGCGCTTTTTACTATCCATGCTTTCATCAAGATCAGGTTACTCACCTGTAAATTTTGAATGTATTTTACTACGAGAAGAAAATAGTAAACAGCACGTGCTACATGTATGTATTCGAAATGCTTAGGATTTAACTCGAATTAGTGGAATAAATCAATTAATCATTAATTTCCCTTGCATTAGTGAGATATGAAGATTTGCTCACCCTCGAAAAGTCATGTTTCACGAGGGCGGGCAAGCCCTCGTTAAACACGACTTTCCTCGGGTGAACAAATCTTCATATTTCACTAATGCAAGGGTACTAAACGTATATTGTTACGCCCCTTTCACATGTGAACAATACGAAAAATCGCGTGCAACCACAAGCCTTTTATGGTCATAGCCATTACCCATATTTGGATACGTCACTAAGGCGGGCTTTGCAGCATTTTTTGGCACGACCATATTAAGTCCACCACTAATTCATTCTCTATTTGGTTTTGCTACACTTTTGAACCTTCTGATTCTTTTCACTTAATTTTGTAGCATTTCCTTTCTTCATTTTGGGATGAATTCCTTATCTCCCACCGACCATCCAAGAAAACCAAAGTGGCAATTCCATTCTAATAATAATAAAAAAGACAGCACACACAATAATTTCTGTTAGGACCGTCGCAGATCTGCAATAAAATCTCTGTTCCTTTGCCCGGACTTTCTCACTTTCTGCTAGAGATTTTATGACGATATCCACAATACCCGCTGCAGAAATCAGTCGGTTATCAACGGGTCAGTTTTAAACACTTTGGGTGCTAAGTTTATCACAGCCTAGAATCTACTGAATCAATGCAGGCGTTTTCCAATAATAAAAATAATTCCAATAACTTTTTATAATTCAGTTTGACCTTGAATACAGTTTGGTATGGTTTTATATTAACTAAAGAGCGAAGTGATGAGATTTTTTGTTTCTAACAACACCTACAAAGATAGATTCCAATTTGTACTTTCGTAAATTAAAAGATTCACTACATGTGTTCACTACTGTTTCAAAGAGTTATTATACTTCGATATTCAGCAGCCAATCCCTTTTAATACAATATTTTGTGACCCATATGACGAATTGTCAGTAAAATAAATTCGACAAAAATGCTGAGAAAAATCAACGAATGAAACAAAATCAAATTGCATTATTTAAGCAGAAGGACAAAGGGAATTTATCCGTAATCAAATGGACGATAGAACCGACAGAATTTTGATCGTTAAATGCTGTAAAGATGTCCTGGAAGTGTAAAGGACACGTTGTCGTCTCTAATTTTATGCCATTTTAGTCATTTCTTTACCAAGTTCATTATTACAAAAGTCAGGTTACGAATGCAATTCGATTAAATTCGACCCTCTGACCCCTATGAGCTATGGCGAGGCTCTAAGGATTTACTTCAGTTAACTGCCGGGTAACTAATCTGAATTTGTGGCACAGCAATTTACATGTGTTCACTTGTGCATCTGTTTAGTGCTGTAAACAATTATCGTACGCCATAATATCTTGAACAAACATTTCCCATAAGAACCTCTCTCCGCCGCGAAGGCCTTTGTGTAGTATTTTAAAGAATAGCAGAAAACACAATTTGCCAATAAATATACAGTTAAAAGTTAAGCAAAAGAATATCGAAGCGACAAAATCAGTGGGAAAAGTCAGTAAATTTGAAATCCAAGGAAAAGACAGTCATGAGAGTGGAACACAACAAACAAACGCCATAATGATACATGTATAACAAAAGGAATAATATAATAAACTAAACAACAACAAAAAAATAGAAAAAGAAAGCACAAAAACTAAATCACTAGTAATGCGAACTCCCAATAAAAACCGGGAGTGACATAAGGTACTCCGAAAGGTTAAGCATGTCCTGTCCCGTTAACGACACCCGTTACATTGCAAGTTGGAACAAATCCACTGGCAAGAAGAAGAAAACATCCAAAACAAATACGACACATAGTATCTAAAGAAATTTAAAACAAGACGAGTCAAAACTCAAGAACTAGCAATGTGATCCCCACATCAGGTGCTCCGAAAAGGTAAGCATGTCCTGTCACACTGCCAGTGAAGTTTCAAGTCCAGCGACGTGTCAATTTCAGAAGGGCGCCACTTTTTCGGAGTTTGGGAAAATCCAAAATGACCGCCATTCTAAGATGGCCGCCAATCGAAAATCTAAAAAAAGAATAAAAAAAATTCAGGGAGCCGTAGAAATTGATATTAGGAACCCCTGTGACAATGGGAACGTTAGGGGACATCCGTTACGCCTGTGCGTAACAATTCTATCTAGTATTTTTACAATGTTTGGCGTATCAGTTCTTGATAATTTCTCGTAAATTTACAACTTTATTTTTCCCGTCTCAACATGAATGTTTGTCTAAAAAATTTTATACAGCCCATTTTCTCTATGACTTTTGAGAAGATCGATCAAAGCTATTCCATGTGTTCCTTTGCTTGAACTTTGTTGTGTGTTTATTGCAATTTGAGTCAATAATTTGTTGACCCATTTACTGAAAGTTTGTACTAATATCAATAATTTTGAGGAACAACTTGCTTGAAGTCAATTTCAATAAGTCTGCGTCAAACAATACAACTTTCCAAAACCTTACAACAATTGCTATACATCAACATCTCGGTAAGAAATTAAGACAGAGGGTTCAAATTTTGCCTTGCAATAAACATTTATGTAAATGTACATTCAAAGAACCGAATAATACCCGTTACCTAACAAGGGATAATTTAATGCAGTGTATCAAATTTAAATTAAAATCATTTTCGGTGATGGTTTTGTCATCTTTATTGGTAATTTCCAGCTAATTATTATTTTATCGCGATAGAAAACCCATCTAGCCATGTAATTTCCTATAATTGATAAATCTTAATGACTATTTTATACGGTATCTTATTAAATAATGAGCCTAATTACTCGAATCCTTTGTCTTCTTGATGACCAATTTCAGATCAAAAACTCACCAGAAACAAATTTCAAATTGGCAGGATATTGGCAAATTTCCTGTTTTCCTATGCGATAATTATCTCCCATCGGACTTTCTTGCTCGGATAATGATATAAGTTTGGATAAATTTTAATCTGTTTTCTATACTCTCATTTATTTTAGAAGTAATAACAACAACAACAACAACAACAAATATTTTATTGTCAAACATGGCGCCAACAATCAGCAACATAAATTAGGACATCCCAGGCATATTTCCTATTTACGTGTTCACTGACGCGATACTCTTCCATATGCTGCAACTCACCAATAATTAGACATCCCAGGCATACGCTTTATGATCGTGTTTTAAGATTCATTTTAGTTCCATTTTCTTTGAAAGTTTTCATTTTGAAATTAATCAAGAATTACAACCAGAAAAATTGCTGGTGATAATTTTCTACATATAGCATTGCCATGGCTTATTTTCATAGTAAGACCTATACTATGTGCAAACCTAATGCAATCTAATCATTTCTTTTTTCAGATGTTTCTATATTTCACAAAAAATAAAAATAAAAAAATTATGATTAAAAAAAAAATCACATGTGCAGAATTTATTTAGTGGTATGGTTCATATAACTGTGTGGTAATTTAAAATACTGCGTTTTCTGTTCAAGATCCTAGACAGAAGATGGGAATCGAAAAATTACTCAAGACTGCATGCGGATTGCTAAGCAGTATAACGTTGTTACTAGCGAGTTCATAGCAAATAGTGATGGATATTTCTGATAATAGGTTTGGTATTTACATGAATATCATGTTGTAACTTGACCATTCCAAGTATAATCTTAAACTATTTTCTAACTGATGTTACGTTCAATTTTTCACGGTGAAAATTAGAGATCTATATCTCTTTGGTTATAAGCAGAATAAGTGATATGGAACCTACTATTTGTTATCATTTTATTTCGTTAATGGCTATCATATAAATATGTGTAATTTTGTGCAGAATATCACATATTTTATCGTACCATGAGCTTCAGGACAATTTATCAAAGACTATAAAAAATATGATCTAAAGGCGTAATTGCTTTATTAGAGATACTGAAATTTATTGCGTATGATTACAAAAATGTTTGTTTTTTATGATTTTCAGCCATTTCGGAATGACTGTGTTGTTTTGTATTGTTTTTTAACACGAACAAAAATAGAATATTAATTACATACCACAGAAATAATTACTGAAAACATGTTTGTTGAAAAATAAATTAATTAAAAATAAATTCTGGAAGTCTTTGTAATTATATACACTGGAAGTATTCCACCATTTTTCAAGTGATTTTTTTGTACCATGATACCAATGCATCTTTTCGTGTACAATAAGAATATATATGGCTCGTAATGTGAATCTCAGCGGATTTTGCATAGATTGTATAATCCATTTGCGCCTTTTTAAATCTTCCATTTCGGCATCATTTTTTGCAAATATAAACCGAATAATTTTTACCAACATCCATGCAAGTTGCTTAAATTAAGTTTTACAATACATCTGAAACTGCTCTAGCTGAACATAGTTCCAGGGAGTTGGGGGGAGGGGGGAGTTGGGGTGGGGAGTTGGAAACTCCCAATAAATATGATAGTACGAGGGTTCCGAGGTAAAGGATCTTGCTGTCTAAATCAGGGTCATAATTTCTGTACTATGGTCCAGAATAGGACATGCTTTCTAAGGTCCATAATTGTATGCTTAAAACTTAGAGATAAGTGATAAATAAATTGTTTTCGTTTTCAATATTCTGTAAATTCTAGTTTTAGTTGCACACGTAATCTGTAGGTGCAATTGTTATAAATTCTTGCATTTTGTCTGGTACAGAGCATGTTTTTTCTGTGCTGCTATGAACAGGGTATGTTTAAGCAATTGCCCGAGCAATCGGCACAAATACACTGAATATTATGGTCAACTAGCGCCCCCGGGACTCGGTAAACATATGATTCTGATTAAATCCTGCAAGTACTGATTAGCAGCCATGTTGTATAGTTAAAACAAGGTATTTAACATCATCCAGGGCACGAAACAGTGGCCAAACAGCTTCGGTTTCATGTTCTCAAGGCATCTGGGATATTTGAAGTAGGTCCTTGAAATTCATTCTAATCTAGGTAAAAGGCTTTGATGAAAACAATTTCAACTAAAAGTTTTAAAACATGCAACTTGGGCTCTTTACAGAAAACGTTCTGAATTCTAACTTTCGTGTAAAGTTTGATGGCGCAAATAAGAGATTCATTTTATCCCAAATTGTATTACTTTTTTGGCTCCAATGATTAACTGTTGGTTTGAGGACAAAGCCATACACTTTAAATATATGTTGCAGGACTTACAATTTATTGTAATGGTAGACCTGTGTGTTTCGGGAAACCACTCAAACTGAATGTTAGAGCTCAGCATTGTATTTCTTAAAGAGCTATACGTATACGTAGTTTGTGAATATTATTTATATTCATATCCAATAATTTCCCTCTTATCCAAACATATATGAAAATATTGTAATAGGGCTAATTTTCAACTCAGCTGACATATTTCTAATAACACTTTGTTATATAAACTACTTGTTTATGATTACGTTGTTTTGGTCGTGTCCAGTATATGATTTCAATGACGTTTTGATTACTTATTCAGAAACCAGAGAGAAAATTCCCCGCCAACTTAATGTCAAATTTAAGAAAACATCATATCGGTTCACACCACTTATCGTGTATTGTGTAAAGAAAATTAAATTAGACATTTGAATAAGATACAATATTTACATATCCATGTTTCTTATATTAATTAAATCTATTGCAACAATACCTTCCAATAAAAACTGTAAATACTTCAACTTTGTGGATTTAAATTCTATTCACAGGCACCTGTGAATGGATTTAGTGTGTTGCATCCATCCCCTTTTTCATTGTCATATTTTTTTATATTTTTTTTTCACCATTTTATGACTGAAATAAACTCAATATCACAATATTATAACTTAAATCAACTCCAAATTTTGTCGACTTTTGTCGACTTGCATAAGAGTATTGTGTCAGTCGATTTAGCTACATTCCCGACATACTGTTTTGTGTATTTTTAATTCGTTGTAAAGTAGTGCTTTAATATCACCAAACCAAGATACATGTACATTTTTGGGTGAAGGTGTTGAAAAATACTGCATACAAAATAAAATCACACATCTATAAAAGCGTAGTTAAATTTTGTTGTTCTTTCTTTGATCATTTTATCTGAAATGACCTGAAACAGAAATCTATGATTACAAAGTTCGCCTCGTTTCCCCACTAAATTTGGTGTGTGGCTGTGTAGGTCGCTTGGTACCGAGAACTGAACTCGAACGTAAAACTTAACCTTAGTCAATGAAGCGCAATAAGTAGGTCAGAGTAACCAAATTTTGGTAGGAGGCGGTGTTGCTCCCCAAGATGCACCCTGACACCAAGTAATATGATTGTAGGTCGCTTGGTATTGGAGAACTGAACTCGGACGTAAAACTTAACCTAAGTCAATGAAGCACGATAAGTAGGTCAGAATGACCTAATTTTGGTGGAAGGCTATATGTTACCCACTGAGATGCATCCTCACACCAAGTAATATGATCGTAAGTCGCTTGGTATCGGAGAACTGAACTCGGATGTAAAACCTAACCTAATTCAATGAAGCGCGATAAGTAGATCAGAGTGACCTAATTTTGGTAAGAGGATGTGTTACTCCCGAGATGCATCCTGACACCAAGTAATATGATTGTTGGTCCCTCGGTATTGGAGAACTGATTTCGAGGGTAAAACTTAACCTGAGTCAATGTAGCACAATAAGTAGGTCAGAGTGAACTTAATTTGGTGGGAGGCTGTTACTCCCCGAGATGCATCCTCACACCAAGTAATATGATTGTAGGTCACTTTGTATGTTAAACTGACTGATTTAACAAAACTTAAAAGCCAGTCAATAGTGTAATATGGGTAATGTGACCATCATCTCATGTCATATGTCAGTCTCTTCAACGTTCACATGCACAAAAATACATGACCCTATGTCAACTAGTAACCGAGAATTGGCTGCAGAGTACGCGTACGCGGGGGATACTCCACTAGTCCCCCCTCAACTTAGTTGAGACGAACTAATTACGATAATGTATTTAACTATAGCGGCACATCGTAGAATTTTATGGTTGAACGTAAAATTGAGCATTTCTATTTTCAAACTGAAAAAAAGCCAAGATCTATATGCCCTTACCTTGTTTTATAAAAAGAAAGTAAATTCTGAATTCATTTAACTGGCATCATTTAATTAATTGGGGAATACTTTATCTTCAAAGTATTCGACCATGTCCTCCAGGAAAAAACGTCCTCACGAAGACTTAGTCTTAACTATTTCCTACGGACGTTTGTGACAGACTAACTTCATTTTCCGCAAACTACTAGTACTTCTATAACTAGAAATCTATAATATTTGCTTGCGTTGGAATCTGAACAATCTTGTAGTGATTCTTCTAACAGGCCTGTGAGGAAAACTGGTTGTACAAGATAACAGAATTGACACAACCAACAAACGGTTGCCTAGCGGTTAGAAAAGCTTATTTAACAAACAAAATTTATTACGCAAAATTATATTCACATTTAGTTAAAAGGCAAGGACATAAAACTTAATAGCTGTATCCAAAACCACGTTGCTGTTCAATGTGATCGTACTCGGATAATTACGATAATATTTAGCTTTCATCTCTACAAATGCAGTTTTCTAGTCTGATTATAACTTCTTGGCGAAATAAATTTTCACGTAAGAAATGTTTCCATAACGGGCCTCATGAATTTTCAACATTCATTTTTTGTGCTATTTCCAGCCATCAAGTCATTTAAGCAACAACTCTCATATACTATCTGTGATAAAAATATCTATGTAAACATTTGAAATTGTATGATAGGACTGTTCAATATATCGTACTGTCGTGCTGTTACTGCTGTTTTCCATCTTCGCTAATTATGATAAAATTAACACATATACATTATGTATTCGGGTAATGTGAAACAATGCCTGGCTACGAATATAGTCCATTTGGACTAGTGTTTCCTCAAAAAAAATAACAGACATCTTCGCTAACTAGATGTACTGTGAGCAAAGCTCACAAAGGATACCCCCCGCTTTGCCTTGCCCAGGGTAAAGTTTCATAAGATATTTGCATCAATTTAAGCATACTCATGGTTGCCTTTACTACTCCAAAACATGATATATCTGTTCATGTTTCGAATGGCTGATGTAACTTGGGAAGTATAGGTACAGCAAAAATTGTTATTTTTTTTCAAATTGAACCTGAAACATATACCAATACAGATCTAGAATTAAGAGTATTAGTAATAAAATAGAAGTCCAATTATCTCCCTTGTGTAATATCGGAAAGCAAAAATTTTCCTTCATGCACATCTTTGGATGATGTACTTCCTTTGTGAAAAGTTTTGTTGAAATCCATTGAGTGGTCTAGGAGGAGTTGCGCCTACGAGGTTCACATAATGTATAAGCCAAAAAAAAATACAAGTCGAATTATCTCCCTTGTATGATATCGGAAAGCAAAGATTTTTCTTCTTGGATATCTTTGGATGATGTACTTCCTTTCTGTAAAGTTTCGTTGAAATCCATTGAGCGGTCTAGGAGGAGTTGTGCTTACGAGGTTCATATATAATGTATAAGCCAAAAAAAATAGAAGTCCAATTATCTCCCTTGTGTGATATCGGAAAGCAAAGATTTTTCTTCATGCACATCTTTGGATGATGTACTTCCTTTCTGTAAAGTTTTGTTGAAATCCATTGAGCGGTCTAGGAGTTGCGCTTACAAGATATATGGACAGACGGACAGACGGACGGACAAGGTGATTCCTATATAACCCATGTATTCGGGTAATGTGAAACAATGCCTGGCTACGAATATAGCACAGACACTTGTTTCTATCAATGGGAAGGTCGACTATCCATATATTATCCTGTGGAATATAGCCTCCGTTAGTCAAGCACTGACAATTCAGACACGATTAGTCGAGGCTACAAGAAGCCTGTATTTCCACCTTCTGCAAATCTAACCTAATAACAAAATGAACAAGAGTGGACACACTAAATGTCTCGCCCGAGTACGCACATGGACATAGAATAAACATGATCTAACACCAGACATTGCAAGGCAAAGGAAAATGCGTTGAAAGAAACAGTAATGGTAAAAAAAATCTCATGCATGTCATTCAAGCCAAGGTCAGCTGACAGGTCTCAGACTGGTATGACCCCTCAAAAACAATCGGTAGCGAAGAAATGGTGGGTCTACATACATTTATAATATTTGTTGAGAAGACTTATTTGTAAAAATGGGATGAGAGTCACTCAAGCCTAAAATTGAGGTCAAGGTTAGGTGTCAGAAAAAATTATATTAGGTCACTCAAGCATGAAATTGAGGTCAAGGTCCAAAGACAAGTGTCACACTGGCATGTACCCACTAAGAACTATCAATAGACCAGATATGGTTGGCCTAGGTATTACAGTTGATGAGAAAAGGATTTAACCACAAAACTTAAATACAGATTTTACATTTATATTCATGAAGTCAGTAAACCATGAAAACGGAGTCAGGGTCACAAGACAAGTATACTGAGGCAAATGGGTATACCATAAGATACCTGTGGACCATAAATCTTAATCGTAGGTATTATGTGTGCGAAGTAATTAAGGTTTTAAAAAGGTTTACACCGCCACCACTGGAAAGTAATACATACATCTCGCCTTTGCAACTTATACTCGCTGGCGAGACAAAAGTGCTTGTTCAGGAAGTTTTGTATACAAGTCTGTATTACCTACCCATCCTTTTCTATTTCTTTAACAGTTGCAATAAAATCCAACATTTTGTGAGTTACAGACCAATTTACTGCTTGTTTATTTGGCATGATCCTTGTATATAGAAATGTATTAGACATTAAAAACTGGGTAACTATCTCATAAAACTAAACATTCTTCAATGTTTCTACATCCCATATTCCTGTTGTCTGTTTTCATTGCTTTATTTTTCTGCTCTACAGTCTGTTTACTGTATGAAAAAGATTAGTCTGTCAATGTTTATAAAGGTAGTTAAAAGTTATGATGTGACAATGATAAATTTATCTAATATTTTTAAAATTTAAACTTTGTTTCAAGTATGAATAGAATTTAATAATATTATAACATTCTTACTTTTCATATCTCCTTTCTCTTCTATTACATATAAAATTGCCCTTTAATCCTGTCTGTATAAAACAAAGGTATTGATATACAGTGTGTATTTATTACTCAGCAAAATATTTTCAGGTTTTTTAGCAAACAAATGGCAAAACAGACCCATACTATGATAAATATTTCTTTCCTCAAAACATAGAAAACCTTTAAATTATCTTCATGAACACAAAGGATGTAGACTTTCTGTGATAAATCATTACAAAAAAGACAACTTTTGGTTATTTTGCTGCATCAGCAGCCCCGAAGAAAACAGGTGAGGTGAAGCATGAGGAAAGACATATTTCCTGGCGCAAGAGGCAGCAATCATAATTCTGAAAATTCCAGTTAATAAACAACAAAATGGACAACATAAATGGTCAACAATGACGTACTAATCAAACAAAGCAACCAAACTGACAGAACTCTGGACAAAAAATAACATGAGCACAACATGAAAACATAAACACAACAGAGAGTTGGGATAGTTTGAATTTTTGAATGTTCATTTCCCAATAAACAACACACCATTACTTTTTCCCCAACTATAAATGTACATATTTATGATTAGACTGCATCACAATATAACCTTCTTTTGCTGAAGTGTGTGATAAAAAGATTTTTAAGTTAGTTATTGAAAAGATGTGGGTAATAAAAAGAGTTATTAGTTAGTATCTCAAAAGACCTGAAAAACTGCAAAGAAAATTTGCATTCTTTCATTAAAGAAATTACATTGTTAAATAAAAGAAAACCAATGGATTTAACATTTTATTCCCCTGTTATCTCTGTTGAGAAATCCCTAATACAACAACTACACCAAGAAGCAAAATGGCTGTCAATATGGCTGGGTCAGAAAATTCTAATGCAGCTCAAAATAAAGTAAATTTATAGATTTCTTTGCACTAAAGATCTTTTGCTGTTTCCATGGTAATGGCCAGTATGATGAGCATTCTCTATCTGGTCATAAACTTTTTCTTGTATTTCAAATCTATAAATGATGTCTGAGCTCTCTTCTCAAGTTCTGCTAACTCTTTGACAGTTGGAGCTAATGATTCTATATGTCCTTTGTATGTACCTCCTATAAAAAATACAAATACAATTTGTATATTAAAAATGATAAAATATCACAGTTATATTTTTTTTACATTTTTCAACCATATTTATTTTACCAATTTCATAAAAAGTCCCATTTTCATTTAAAGTTTTAAAAAGCTCAAATTCTTGGAGCCATAATAAGAATCCAATGAATTTCATTAAGATTTGTATTAAAGAAACCAGAAAATTAAATTATCATCCTTCATAATAAAGTTTATTTTGTTTGTTCCATTACAATATATGACCAATGTTTCATTAAGATTGACAATAATTCTATTAATCTACTGGAGCAGAAATCTTTCATCAAATTATTCTCTTGTTTTCACAAGACTAATTTTAAATCAAATGTAAAGTTGTAAACAACAAAGTATATCGGTGTTTTACAATAACAATTTTATGAAATTCCTCAATAATTACAAATAACAAGTAACGAGCTGTCTGACAGCAAATTTGGTTTTCCTTTGTCCCTGTATGGAGCTGCCCACCTGCTCTACATTGCCAATTTTTAAATCATCTTTTTTTTCAATGAAAAACTAAGTTTATAAAACACAAAATAACTAGAGGCTCTCAAGAGCCTGTATCGCTCACCTGGATTTAACTTTTCACCTTGAGCAGACCTAAAAATTTAAGTGTTGCAGTCAATTTGGCTGGTTTTTCTATAGGATTCTGTGTTAAACTAATTTCAGCTGTGGCAGCCATCTTGGTTTAGTCCAGGTCAACGGAAACATTTCTAAAAGAGAACCATCTAAGGACCATTTCTGCTAAGTCTTGTTCCAACTGGCTAAGCGGTTTCAGACAAGAAGATTTTTAACTGAATTTTTCTATAGGGTCCAATATTTAACAAAGTTCGGTGTGGCAGCCATCTTGGTTGACAATCCACGTGATCGGACATATTTCTGAAAGAGGATCTGCTAAGGACCAATGCTGCCAAGTCTGGCTCCAATATGTCAAGTGGTTTCAGACAAGAAGATTTTTCAATTAATTTTTCCATAGGGCCCTATGTTAAACTAAGTTCTGCTGTGGCGGCCATCTTGGTTGACAGTCTGGGTCGTCGCACAAAAATTCTGAAAGAGGACCATCTAAGGACCCATTGCTACCAAGTCTAATTCTAATTGACTTAGTGGTTTCAGACGAGAAGATTTTTGAGTGAATTTCCCATAGGGTCCTATGTTAAACTAAGTTCTGCTGTGGCGGCCATCTTGGTTTACAGTCCACGAAATTTGACACATTTCTGAAAAAGGACCTCCTAAGGACCAATGCCGCCAAGTCCTGCTCCAATATGTCAAGTGGTTTCAGACAACACAATTTTTCAATGAATTTTCCTATAGGGCCTATGTTAAACTAAGTTCAGCTGTGGCGGCCATCTTGGTTCACAGTCCGGGTCATCAGACACACCTCTCTAAGAGGACCATCTAAGGACCATTGCTGACAAGTCTGGTTCCAATTGGTCAAGTGGTTTAAGGCAAGAATATTTTTCAATGAATTTTCCCATAGGGCCCTATGTTAAACTAAGTTCGGCTGTGGCGGCCATCTTGGTTAACAGTCCGGGTCATTGGACATATTTCTGAAAGAGAACTTCCTAAAAACCATTACTGCCAACTTTGGTTCCAACTGGCCTTGTAGTTTCATATAAGAAGGTTTTTGAAATTCACCCCCCCTTTTTTTTCTATTTTCAGTAACAGCAGCCATGGAAGTCGGGGATGCCAGACATAAGTTTGGAAGGGGGCCAGCCAAGAACCATTCCACCAAAGTCTGGTCTCAATTGGCTCAGTGGTTTGAGAGGAAAAGATCTTAAAAGCAAAGTTTACGCTGAATGCCGTCTTTAAAGGGCAAAAACTCCTATAAGGGGTCAATCAACGATTTTGGTCATGTTGACTTATTTGTAGATCTTACTTTGTTGAACATTTTTGCTGTTTACAATTTGTCTTTATCTATAATAATATTCAAGATAATAACCTAAAACTGCAAAATTTCCTTAAAATTAAAAATTCAGGGGCAATAACCCAATAAAGGGTTGACCGATTCGTCTGAAAATTTTATGACAGGTAGATCTTGACCTGATGAACATTTTTACCCCATGTCAGTTTTGCTCTAATTGCTTTAGTTTTTGAGATATAAGACAAAAACTGCAGTTTACCCCTATGTTCTATTTTTAGCCATGTCGGCCATGTTGGTTGACAGGCGGGGTCATCGGACACATTTTTTAAACTAGATACCCTAATGATGCTTGTGGCCAAGTTTGGTTCAATTTGGCCCAGTAGTTTCAGAGGAGAAGATTTTTGTAAAAGTTAACAGACGACGACGACGGACGACGGACGACGGACGCCAAGTGATGAGAAAAGCTCACTTGACCCTTTGGGTCAGGTGAGCTAAAAATAATATGACATATAACCATAATATTAATCCTTAAATTACCTATGGGAGATAATTGATATTCAGACCAATGGGAGAATATATATGTAAATTGTTGGAAAATATATCATTTATTCGTACAAGCCTTAGAAACAGGTAGAAATGCAAGGTTTACCAAACATTTCTCACCTGTTTTGTGGCGAGTACTGTACATCTTCAACAATGTACATACATTATCTTTATCCTGCAACAATAAATTATTATTTTTTATTGAAAAGGGTTTTGAAAATGACATATTTCTAGCCTATTTTAAGAAGACAATTTTGGCCCATAATCTAAAGAGAATATGGCATCATAAATACTGTAAAACCGAACATAATACAAACTTTCATTGCAAGTGAAGACAAGGGTATCGGGAGATGATATTATGCTACTAGACGAAAAAATTGATGAACACCTTTTATTTGGCTAGTAAATAGGCCAGTTTACCCCTAACCTTTCTTCCCTCACCATATATAACCTTGCCATCAAATTCATTAACTGACAACCTTACCTTTAACCTTTCTTCTCTGACCATATATAACCTTGCCATCAAATTCATTAACTGACAACCTTACCCCTAACCTTTCCTCTCTTACCATAGATAACCTTGATATCAAATTCATTAACTGACCTTACCTTTAACCTTTCTTCTCTGACCATATATAACCTTGCCATCAAATTCATTAACTGACAACCTTACCTTTAACCTTTCTTCTCTCACCATAGATAACCTTGCCATCAAATTCATTAACTGACAACCTTACCTTTAACCTTTCTTCTCTGACCATATATAACCTTGCCATCAAATTCATTAACTGGAACTTTCATATCTGTACCAACTTTATCAATAGTGATATCTAGATGTTCTTGTATGTCCAGTAAATACTACAAATATATAACACTACTTAGAACTTTACAAAGCTTATTTTCAACATTAAAGCAATATACAAATTTTAATACATGTATATAGAAGTATAATACTGATCAAGTTTACTAAAGATTTCTTTGACCTTGTACATTTTCAGCTATAATTAAATCAAGCATATGAATGTTAAAAAACTTCATTTAAATTAAACTAGAGGCTCCTAGGAACCTGTATCGCTCACCTGGACTATGTCCATCTTGACTGGCAGCCTGGAACATTGGTGTCAAGCCAACTGGCTCACTGGTTTCAAACTGCTAATATTGAATGACAGTTGGGTCATCTGATACAATTCTGAAAGAGGATTTTGGTCCAATTGGCAAAGTGGTTTCAGACAACAAGATCTTTAAATTCCCCTTAGGGTCCTATGTTAAACTATGTTCAGCTCTGGCAGCCATCATGGATGATGTGTGGGGTCATCGGATATAATTCTGAAAGAGGACCACCTATTGCTGCCTACTTTTGTTCCAATTGGCCCAGTGGTTTCAGACAAGAAGATCTTTAAGTAAATTCCCCTTTGGCCATATGTTAAACTATCTTGATGACTTAGTGAAAGGTTTTCCACATGCAACTCCTGTTTTGCTTTTATTTTCTTAAATCATGAGGTGACAAATCAGATAAGAGTTTGATAGGACTTTTAATGTCAGATGATTTATTGTTTTATTATGGAGTAAATGTCAATGTTTATCTACTAAAATCAGACATTGTCATAGAAATGTGTAGGATGTTTTAGTTACATATTCATCTTAATTATAGATATTGGGAATTTATTTCACAATAAATCTGACTGTAAAAAATATTCAAGGTCAAGTACACTTGTACTAAATGTTTCTTTCAACTTTTGTGTTTTAAATTATTATTTCATATTGAAACTTGAAAAATATGATATTATGAATTAACAGTTTATGAAAATAAAATATATAACTTTTAATTTGCAACTATTTATTTCTTTTTACCTTGTTCATTGTATTTTTTTTGTTGGTTAAAAGCCTAGTGGTTGTCAGAACTAGAAAAAACTTTTCAAGATAAGTTCATCCAATATAAGTTCAAAGACAACAATCAAACACAAGGTCCAGAGACAGGTGTCAGACTGGCATGTTCCCACCAAGAACTATCCATAGACCAAATATGGTGGGTCTAGGTATTACAGTTGCTGTGAAATGAACTTAATCACAAAAATATGAAGCAGATTTTGTAAATGTTTATTAAGTCAATGAACCATACAAATGAGTTCATGGTCACAAGTAAATAGCTGCAAAGTTTATATCATAATGCATCTGTGGACCAAAGATCTTATGTGAAGGTATTATGAGTGCAAAGTTATTAAGGTTTCAAAAAAGTTTAAGCAGCCACCTGAAAGTAATAATGTAGTACAAATCTTAGGTTCACTATACCATAAGCAAAATTCTCCACAAAATGTCAGATTTGTAATAATAATGTAATACAAACCTTAGGTTCATCATACCATATACAACATCCTCCATAGTCTGCCAGATTTGTATTATAACAACTGTAATAATGTGATACAAACCTTAGGTTCATCAAACCATATACAACATCTTCCACAGTCTGCCAGATTTGTATTATAACAACTGTAATAATGTGATACAAACTTTAGGTTCATCATACCATAATATACATCTACTGTTGTCTGTCAGATTTGAATTATAACAACTGTAATAATGTAATACAAACCTTAGGTTCATCATACCATATAGAAGATCCTCTGTTGTCTGTCAGATTTGTATTATAACAACTGTAATAATGTAATACAAACCTTAGGTTCATCATACCATATAGAAGATCCTCTGTTGTCTGTCAGATTTGTATTATAACAACTGTAATAATGTAATACAAACCTTAGGTTCATCATACCATATACAACATCTTCCACAGTCTGCCAGATTTGTATTATAACAACTGTAATAATGTGATACAAACTTTAGGTTCATCATACCATAATATACATCTACTGTTGTCTGTCAGATTTGAATTATAACAACTGTAATAATGTAATACAAACCTTAGGTTCATCATACCATATAGAAGATCCTCTGTTGTCTGTCAGATTTGTATTATAACAACTGTAATAATGTAATACAAACCTTAGGTTCATCATACCATATACAACATCTTCCACAGTCTGCCAGATTTGTATTATAACAACTGTAATAATGTGATACAAACTTTAGGTTCATCATACCATATAGAAGATCCTCTGTTGTCTGTCAGATTTGTATTATAACAACTGTAATAATGTAATACAAACCTTAGGTTCATCATACCATATACAACATCCTCCATAGTCTGCCAGATTTGAATTATAACAACTGTAATAATGTAATACAAACCTTAGGTTCATCATACCATATACAACATCCTCCACAGTCTGTCAGATTTGTATTATAACAACTGTAATAATGTGATACAAACCTTAGGTTCATCAAACCATATACAACATCTTCCACAGTCTGCCAGATTTGTATTATAACAACTGTAATAATGTGATACAAACCTTAGGTTCATCATACCATATACAACATCCTCCACAGTCTGTCAGATTTGTATTATAACAACTGTAATAATGTGATACAAACCTTAGGTTCATCATACCATATACAACATCCTCCATAGTCTGCCAGATTTGTATTATAACAACTGTAATAATGTGATACAAACCTTAGGTTCATCATACCATATACAACATCCTCCATAGTCTGCCAGATTTGAATTATAACAACTGTAATAATGTAATACAAACCTTAGGTTCATCATACCATATACAACATCCTCCATAGTCTGCCAGATTTGAATTATAACAACTGTAATAATGTAATACAAACCTTAGGTTCATCATACCATATACAACATCCTCCATAGTCTGCCAGATTTGAATTATAACAACTGTAATAATGTAATACAAACCTTAGGTTCATCATACCATATACAACATCTTCCACAGTCTGCCCGATTTGTATTATAACAACTGTAATAATGTGATACAAACCTTAGGTTCATCAAACCATATACAACATCTTCCACAGTCTGCCAGATTTGTATTATAACAACTGTAATAATGTGATACAAACCTTAGGTTCATCAAACCATATACAACATCTTCCACAGTCTGCCAGATTTGTATTATAACAACTGTAATAATGTGATACAAACCTTAGGTTCATCATACCATATACAACATCCTCCACAGTCTGCCCGATTTGTATTATAACAACTGTAATAATGTGATACAAACCTTAGGTTCATCATACCATATACAACATCCTCTGTTGTCTGTCAGATTTGTATTATAACAACTGTAATAATGTAATACAAACTTTAGGTTCATCATACCATAATATACATCTACTGTTGTCTGTCAGATTTGAATTATAACAACTGTATTAATGTAATACAAACCTTAGGTTCATCATACCATATACAACATCCTCTGTTGTCTGTCAGATTTGTATTATAACAACTGTAATAATGTAATACAAACTTTAGGTTCATCATACCATAATATACATCTACTGTTGTCTGTCAGATTTGTATTATAATAACTGTAATAATGTAATACAAACCTTAGGTTCATCATACCATATACAACATCCTCTGTTGTCTGTCAGATTTGTATTATAACAACTGTAATAATGTAATACAAACTTTAGGTTCATCATACCATAATATACATCTACTGTTGTCTGTCAGATTTGTATTATAATAACTGTAATAATGTAATACAAACCTTAGGTTCATCATACCATATAGAACATCCTCCATAGTCTGTCAGATTTGAATTATAACAACTGTAATAATGTAATACAAACCTTAGGTTCATCATACCATATAGAACATCTACTGTGGTCTGTCAGATTTGTATTATAACAACTGTAATAATGTAATACAAACTTTAGGTTCATCATACCATAATATACATCTACTGTTGTCTGTCAGATTTGTATTATAATAACTGTAATAATGTAATACAAACCTTAGGTTCATCATACCATATAGAACATCCTCCATAGTCTGTCAGATTTGAATTATAACAACTGTAATAATGTAATACAAACCTTAGGTTCATCATACCATATAGAACATCCTCTGTTGTCTGTCAGATTTGAATTATAACAACTGTAATAATGTAATACAAACCTTAGGTTCATCATACCATATAGAAGATCCTCTGTTGTCTGTCAGATTTGTATTATAACAACTGTAATAATGTAATACAAACCTTAGGTTCATCATACCATATACAACATCTTCCACAGTCTGCCAGATTTGTATTATAACAACTGTAATAATGTGATATAAACCTTAGGTTCATCAAACCATATGCAACATCTTCCACAGTCTGCCAGATTTGTATTATAACAACTGTAATAATGTGATACAAACCTTAGGTTCATCATACCATATACAACATCCTCCACAGTCTGCCCGATTTGTATTATAACAACTGTAATAATGTGATACAAACCTTAGGTTCATCATACCATATACAACATCCTCCATAGTCTGTCAGATTTGTATTATAACAACTGTAATAATGTAATACAAACCTTAGGTTCATCATACCATATACAACATCCTCTGTTGTCTGTCAGATTTGTATTATAACAACTGTAATAATGTAATACAAACTTTAGGTTCATCATACCATAATATACATCTACTGTTGTCTGTCAGATTTGAATTATAACAACTGTAATAATGTAATACAAACTTTAGGTTCATCATACCATATACAACATCCTCTGTTGTCTGTCAGATTTGTATTATAACAACTGTAATAATGTAATACAAACTTTAGGTTCATCATACCATAATATACATCTACTGTTGTCTGTCAGATTTGTATTATAATAACTGTAATAATGTAATACAAACCTTAGGTTCATCATACCATATACAACATCCTCTGTTGTCTGTCAGATTTGTATTATAACAACTGTAATAATGTAATACAAACTTTAGGTTCATCATACCATAATATACATCTACTGTTGTCTGTCAGATTTGTATTATAATAACTGTAATAATGTAATACAAACCTTAGGTTCATCATACCATATAGAACATCCTCCATAGTCTGTCAGATTTGAATTATAACAACTGTAATAATGTAATACAAACCTTAGGTTCATCATACCATATACAACATCTTCCACAGTCTGCCAGATTTGTATTATAACAACTGTAATAATGTGATACAAACCTTAGGTTCATCAAACCATATACAACATCTTCCACAGTCTGCCAGATTTGTATTATAACAACTGTAATAATGTGATACAAACTTTAGGTTCATCATACCATAATATACATCTACTGTTGTCTGTCAGATTTGAATTATAACAACTGTAATAATGTAATACAAACCTTAGGTTCATCATACCATATAGAAGATCCTCTGTTGTCTGTCAGATTTGTATTATAACAACTGTAATAATGTAATACAAACCTTAGGTTCATCATACCATATAGAAGATCCTCTGTTGTCTGTCAGATTTGTATTATAACAACTGTAATAATGTAATACAAACCTTAGGTTCATCATACCATATACAACATCTTCCACAGTCTGCCAGATTTGTATTATAACAACTGTAATAATGTGATACAAACTTTAGGTTCATCATACCATAATATACATCTACTGTTGTCTGTCAGATTTGAATTATAACAACTGTAATAATGTAATACAAACCTTAGGTTCATCATACCATATAGAAGATCCTCTGTTGTCTGTCAGATTTGTATTATAACAACTGTAATAATGTAATACAAACCTTAGGTTCATCATACCATATACAACATCTTCCACAGTCTGCCAGATTTGTATTATAACAACTGTAATAATGTGATACAAACTTTAGGTTCATCATACCATATAGAAGATCCTCTGTTGTCTGTCAGATTTGTATTATAACAACTGTAATAATGTAATACAAACCTTAGGTTCATCATACCATATACAACATCCTCCACAGTCTGTCAGATTTGTATTATAACAACTGTAATAATGTGATACAAACCTTAGGTTCATCAAACCATATACAACATCTTCCACAGTCTGCCAGATTTGTATTATAACAACTGTAATAATGTGATACAAACCTTAGGTTCATCATACCATATACAACATCCTCCACAGTATGTCAGATTTGTATTATAACAACTGTAATAATGTGATACAAACCTTAGGTTCATCATACCATATACAACATCCTCCATAGTCTGCCAGATTTATATTATAACAACTGTAATAATGTGATACAAACCTTAGGTTCATCATACCATATACAACATCCTCCATAGTCTGCCAGATTTGAATTATAACAACTGTAATAATGTAATACAAACCTTAGGTTCATCATACCATATACAACATCTTCCACAGTCTGCCAGATTTGTATTATAACAACTGTAATAATGTGATACAAACCTTAGGTTCATCAAACCATATACAACATCTTCCACAGTCTGCCAGATTTGTATTATAACAACTGTAATAATGTGATACAAACCTTAGGTTCATCAAACCATATACAACATCTTCCACAGTCTGCCAGATTTGTATTATAACAACTGTAATAATGTGATACAAACCTTAGGTTCATCATACCATATACAACATCCTCCACAGTCTGCCCGATTTGTATTATAACAACTGTAATAATGTGATACAAACCTTAGGTTCATCATACCATATACAACATCCTCTGTTGTCTGTCAGATTTGTATTATAACAACTGTAATAATGTAATACAAACTTTAGATTCATCATACCATAATATACATCTACTGTTGTCTGTCAGATTTGAATTATAACAACTGTAATAATGTAATACAAACCTTAGGTTCATCATACCATATACAACATCCTCTGTTGTCTGTCAGATTTGTATTATAACAACTGTAATAATGTAATACAAACTTTAGGTTCATCATACCATAATATACATCTACTGTTGTCTGTCAGATTTGTATTATAATAACTGTAATAATGTAATACAAACCTTAGGTTCATCATACCATATACAACATCCTCTGTTGTCTGTCAGATTTGTATTATAACAACTGTAATAATGTAATACAAACTTTAGGTTCATCATACCATAATATACATCTACTGTTGTCTGTCAGATTTGTGTTATAATAACTGTAATAATGTAATACAAACCTTAGGTTCATCATACCATATAGAACATCCTCCATAGTCTCTCAGATTTGAATTATAACAACTGTAATAATGTAATACAAACCTTAGGTTCATCATACCATATAGAACATCTACTGTGGTCTGTCAGATTTGTATTATAACAACTGTAATAATGTAATACAAACTTTAGGTTCATCATACCATAATATACATCTACTGTTGTCTGTCAGATTTGTATTATAATAACTGTAATAATGTAATACAAACCTTAGGTTCATCATACCATATAGAACATCCTCCATAGTCTGTCAGATTTGAATTATAACAACTGTAATAATGTAATACAAACCTTAGGTTCATCATACCATATAGAACATCCTCTGTTGTCTGTCAGATTTGAATTATAACAACTGTAATAATGTAATACAAACCTTAGGTTCATCATACCATATACAACATCCTCTGTTGTCTGTCAGATTTGTATTATAACAACTGTAATAATGTAATACAAACTTTAGGTTCATCATACCATAATATACATCTACTGTTGTCTGTCAGATTTGAATTATAACAACTGTAATAATGTAATACAAACCTTAGGTTCATCATACCATATACAACATCCTCTGTTGTCTGTCAGATTTGTATTATAACAACTGTAATAATGTAATACAAACTTTAGGTTCATCATACCATAATATACATCTACTGTTGTCTGTCAGATTTGTATTATAATAACTGTAATAATGTAATACAAACCTTAGGTTCATCATACCATATAGAACATCCTCCATAGTCTGTCAGATTTGAATTATAACAACTGTAATAATGTAATACAAACCTTAGGTTCATCATACCATATAGAACATCCTCTGTTGTCTGTCAGATTTGAATTATAACAACTGTAATAATGTAATACAAACCTTAGGTTCATCATACCATATAGAAGATCCTCTGTTGTCTGTCAGATTTGTATTATAACAACTGTAATAATGTAATACAAACCTTAGGTTCATCATACCATATACAACATCTTCCACAGTCTGCCAGATTTGTATTATAACAACTGTAATAATGTGATATAAACCTTAGGTTCATCAAACCATATACAACATCTTCCACAGTCTGCCAGATTTGTATTATAACAACTGTAATAATGTGATACAAACCTTAGGTTCATCATACCATATACAACATCCTCCACAGTCTGCCCGATTTGTATTATAACAACTGTAATAATGTGATACAAACCTTAGGTTCATCATACCATATACAACATCCTCCATAGTCTGTCAGATTTGTATTATAACAACTGTAATAATGTAATACAAACCTTAGGTTCATCATACCATATACAACATCCTCTGTTGTCTGTCAGATTTGTATTATAACAACTGTAATAATGTAATACAAACTTTAGGTTCATCATACCATAATATACATCTACTGTTGTCTGTCAGATTTGAATTATAACAACTGTAATAATGTAATACAAACTTTAGGTTCATCATACCATATACAACATCCTCTGTTGTCTGTCAGATTTGTATTATAACAACTGTAATAATGTAATACAAACTTTAGGTTCATCATACCATAATATACATCTACTGTTGTCTGTCAGATTTGTATTATAATAACTGTAATAATGTAATACAAACCTTAGGTTCATCATACCATATACAACATCCTCTGTTGTCTGTCAGATTTGTATTATAACAACTGTAATAATATAATACAAACTTTAGGTTCATCATACCATAATATACATCTACTGTTGTCTGTCAGATTTGTATTATAATAACTGTAATAATGTAATACAAACCTTAGGTTCATCATACCATATAGAACATCCTCCATAGTCTGTCAGATTTGAATTATAACAACTGTAATAATGTAATACAAACCTTAGGTTCATCATACCATATACAACATCTTCCACAGTCTGCCAGATTTGTATTATAACAACTGTAATAATGTGATACAAACCTTAGGTTCATCAAACCATATACAACATCTTCCACAGTCTGCCAGATTTGTATTATAACAACTGTAATAATGTGATACAAACTTTAGGTTCATCATACCATAATATACATCTACTGTTGTCTGTCAGATTTGAATTATAACAACTGTAATAATGTAATACAAACCTTAGGTTCATCATACCATATAGAAGATCCTCTGTTGTCTGTCAGATTTGTATTATAACAACTGTAATCATATAATACAAACTTTAGGTTCATCATACCATATACAACATCTTCCACAGTCTGTCAGATTTGTATTATAACAACTGTAATAATGTGATACAAACCTTAGGTTCATCAAACCATATACAACATCTTCCACAGTCTGCCAGATTTGTATTATAACAACTGTAATAATGTGATACAAACTTTAGGTTCATCATACCATAATATACATCTACTGTTGTCTGTCAGATTTGAATTATAACAACTGTAATAATGTAATACAAACCTTAGGTTCATCATACCATATAGAAGATCCTCTGTTGTCTGTCAGATTTGTATTATAACAACTGTAATAATGTAATACAAACCTTAGGTTCATCATACCATATAGAAGATCCTCTGTTGTCTGTCAGATTTGTATTATAACAACTGTAATAATGTAATACAAACCTTAGGTTCATCATACCATATACAACATCTTCCACAGTCTGCCAGATTTGTATTATAACAACTGTAATAATGTGATACAAACTTTAGGTTCATCATACCATAATATACATCTACTGTTGTCTGTCAGATTTGAATTATAACAACTGTAATAATGTAATACAAACCTTAGGTTCATCATACCATATAGAAGATCCTCTGTTGTCTGTCAGATTTGTATTATAACAACTGTAATAATGTAATACAAACCTTAGGTTCATCATACCATATACAACATCTTCCACAGTCTGCCAGATTTGTATTATAACAACTGTAATAATGTGATACAAACTTTAGGTTCATCATACCATATAGAAGATCCTCTGTTGTCTGTCAGATTTGTATTATAACAACTGTAATAATGTAATACAAACCTTAGGTTCATCATACCATATACAACATCCTCCATAGTCTGCCAGATTTGAATTATAACAACTGTAATAATGTAATACAAACCTTAGGTTCATCATACCATATACAACATCCTCCACAGTCTGTCAGATTTGTATTATAACAACTGTAATAATGTGATACAAACCTTAGGTTCATCAAACCATATACAACATCTTCCACAGTCTCCCAGATTTGTATTATAACAACTGTAATAATGTGATACAAACCTTAGGTTCATCATACCATATACAACATCCTCCACAGTCTGTCAGATTTGTATTATAACAACTGTAATAATGTGATACAAACCTTAGGTTCATCATACCATATACAACATCCTCCATAGTCTGCCAGATTTATATTATAACAACTGTAATAATGTGATACAAACCTTAGGTTCATCATACCATATACAACATCCTCCATAGTCTGCCAGATTTGAATTATAACAACTGTAATAATGTAATACAAACCTTAGGTTCATCATACCATATACAACATCTTCCACAGTCTGCCAGATTTGTATTATAACAACTGTAATAATGTGATACAAACCTTAGGTTCATCAAACCATATACAACATCTTCCACAGTCTGCCAGATTTGTATTATAACAACTGTAATAATGTGATACAAACCTTAGGTTCATCAAACCATATACAACATCTTCCACAGTCTGCCAGATTTGTATTATAACAACTGTAATAATGTGATACAAACCTTAGGTTCATCATACCATATACAACATCCTCCACAGTCTGCCCGATTTGTATTATAACAACTGTAATAATGTGATACAAACCTTAGGTTCATCATACCATATACAACATCCTCTGTTGTCTGTCAGATTTGTATTATAACAACTGTAATAATGTAATACAAACTTTAGATTCATCATACCATAATATACATCTACTGTTGGCTGTCAGATTTGAATTATAACAACTGTAATAATGTAATACAAACCTTAGGTTCATCATACCATATACAACATCCTCTGTTGTCTGTCAGATTTGTATTATAACAACTGTAATAATGTAATACAAACTTTAGGTTCATCATACCATAATATACATCTACTGTTGTCTGTCAGATTTGTATTATAATAACTGTAATAATGTAATACAAACCTTAGGTTCATCATACCATATACAACATCCTCTGTTGTCTGTCAGATTTGTATTATAACAACTGTAATAATGTAATACAAACTTTAGGTTCATCATACCATAATATACATCTACTGTTGTCTGTCAGATTTGTATTATAATAACTGTAATAATGTAATACAAACCTTAGGTTCATCATACCATATAGAACATCCTCCATAGTCTGTCAGATTTGAATTATAACAACTGTAATAATGTAATACAAACCTTAGGTTCATCATACCATATAGAACATCTACTGTGGTCTGTCAGATTTGTATTATAACAACTGTAATAATGTAATACAAACTTTAGGTTCATCATACCATAATATACATCTACTGTTGTCTGTCAGATTTGTATTATAATAACTGTAATAATGTAATACAAACCTTAGGTTCATCATACCATATAGAACATCCTCCATAGTCTGTCAGATTTGAATTATAACAACTGTAATAATGTAATACAAACCTTAGGTTCATCATACCATATAGAACATCCTCTGTTGTCTGTCAGATTTGAATTATAACAACTGTAATAATGTAATACAAACCTTAGGTTCATCATACCATATAGAAGATCCTCTGTTGTCTGTCAGATTTGTATTATAACAACTGTAATAATGTAATACAAACCTTAGGTTCATCATACCATATACAACATCTTCCACAGTCTGCCAGATTTGTATTATAACAACTGTAATAATGTGATATAAACCTTAGGTTCATCAAACCATATACAACATCTTCCACAGTCTGCCAGATTTGTATTATAACAACTGTAATAATGTGATACAAACCTTAGGTTCATCATACCATATACAACATCCTCCACAGTCTGCCCGATTTGTATTATAACAACTGTAATAATGTGATACAAACCTTAGGTTCATCATACCATATACAACATCCTCCATAGTCTGTCAGATTTGTATTATAACAACTGTAATAATGTAATACAAACCTTAGGTTCATCATACCATATACAACATCCTCTGTTGTCTGTCAGATTTGTATTATAACAACTGTAATAATGTAATACAAACTTTAGGTTCATCATACCATAATATACATCTACTGTTGTCTGTCAGATTTGAATTATAACAACTGTAATAATGTAATACAAACCTTAGGTTCATCATACCATATACAACATCCTCTGTTGTCTGTCAGATTTGTATTATAACAACTGTAATAATGTAATACAAACCTTAGGTTCATCATACCATAATATACATCTACTGTTGTCTGTCAGATTTGTATTATAATAACTGTAATAATGTAATACAAACCTTAGGTTCATCATACCATATACAACATCCTCTGTTGTCTGTCAGATTTGTATTATAACAACTGTAATAATGTAATACAAACTTTAGGTTCATCATACCATAATATACATCTACTGTTGTCTGTCAGATTTGTATTATAATAACTGTAATAATGTAATACAAACCTTAGGTTCATCATACCATATAGAACATCCTCCATAGTCTGTCAGATTTGAATTATAACAACTGTAATAATGTAATACAAACCTTAGGTTCATCATACCATATAGAACATCTACTGTGGTCTGTCAGATTTGTATTATAACAACTGTAATAATGTAATACAAACTTTAGGTTCATCATACCATAATATACATCTACTGTTGTCTGTCAGATTTGTATTATAATAACTGTAATAATGTAATACAAACCTTAGGTTCATCATACCATATAGAACATCCTCCATAGTCTGTCAGATTTGAATTATAACAACTGTAATAATGTAATACAAACCTTAGGTTCATCATACCATATAGAAGATCCTCTGTTGTCTGTCAGATTTGTATTATAACAACTGTAATAATGTAATACAAACCTTAGGTTCATCATACCATATACAACATCTTCCACAGTCTGCCAGATTTGTATTATAACAACTGTAATAATGTGATACAAACCTTAGGTTCATCAAACCATATACAACATCTTCCACAGTCTGCCAGATTTGTATTATAACAACTGTAATAATGTGATACAAACCTTAGGTTCATCAAACCATATACAACATCTTCCACAGTCTGCCAGATTTGTATTATAACAACTGTAATAATGTGATACAAACCTTAGGTTCATCATACCATATACAACATCCTCCACAGTCTGCCCGATTTGTATTATAACAACTGTAATAATGTGATACAAACCTTAGGTTCATCATACCATATACAACATCCTCCACAGTCTGTCAGATTTGTATTATAATAACTGTAATAATGTGATACAAACCTTAGGTTCATCATACCATATACAACATCCTCCACAGTCTGTCAGATTTGTATTATAACAACTGTAATAATGTGCTACAAACCTTAGGTTCATCATACCATATACAACATCCTCCACAGTCTGCCAGATTTGTATTATAACAACTGTAATCATATAATACAAACCTTAGGTTCATCATACCATATACAACATCTTCCACAGTCTGCCAGATTTGTATTATAACAACTGTAATAATGTGATACAAACCTTAGGTTCATCATACCATATACAACATCCTCCATAGTCTGCCAGATTTGTATTATAACAACTGTAATAATGTAATACAAACCTTAGGTTCATCATACCATATACAACATCCTCCATAGTCTGTCAGATTTGTATTATAACAACCTTTGCCTCTGGTGTTACAATTAGAATGGTACCATACCTGTAATTATAATAACCAATTACTTAAAATAATAGAAATTGTCGATTCAATACAACCAAAAGGCCCTGAAAACTGAACATTTAGACAGAGCCAATACAGGGATAAATATCGGTCCAAAATAGAATTTCCACTTCTGGCTAATGTATCAATTGTAATTGAAATCCTGTATTTGCCATGTATTAATCCCTGTATTTTCTCTGTTGGCCTTTAATAAATGATCTGATTTTATTGTTTTATAAAGGTATAATATTACAATAAAACTGGGCCTTTATAACCTGTAATTATTGGTCCAGGCTAATACAGCTGACCTTGACCAAATACAACTGCCGTTGTTTCTGGTTTTGTTAATTGTATGTAGGACTAAAATTTAAGTGTAACAGTCAATCTGGCTGGTTTTCCCATAGGGTCCTATGTTAAACTAAGTTTGACTGTGGTGGCCATCTTGACTGACGGTCGGGTCATCAGACATAATTCTGAAAGAGAACAAACTAAGGACCATTGCTGCCAAGTCAGGTTCAAACTGGTCGAGTGGTTCCAGACAAGAATATTTTTAAACGAATTTTCCCATAGGGTTCTATGTTAAACTAAGTATGGATGTGGCAGTCATCTTGGTTCCCTGTCTGGGTCATGGTACAAAATTCTGAAAGAGGACCATCTAAGGACCATTGCTACGAAGTCTAGTTCTAATTGGCTCAGTGGTTTCAGACAAGAAGATTTTTTCCCATAGGGTCCTGTGTTAATCTAAGTTCGACTGTGGCGGCCATCTTGGTTAATCGTCCGGGTCATCAGACATAATTCTGAAAGTGAACCTCCTAAAGACCATTACTGGCAAGTCTGGTTCCAATTGGTCGAGTGGTTTCTGAGAAGAAGATTTTTTTGAAAAAAGTTCTTACTGCAAGTGACAGATTTGGAATTCATTTTGTAGAGGACAATCATATGACTATTCCTGCTTAATTTCATTTTAATTTATTTGGTGGTTTAGGAAAAACTTGTAAGCATTTTGCCCAAATGGTTCCATGTTAAACTAGTCATACTGTGGCCTACTTCATATATTTCTGATCAACATAAAAATCATATCTTTGTAAGAGATCATAAAATGAACATTCATTACAGCTGAACTTAAATCAGCTTTGTAGTTTCTCATTTGAATATTTTCCTATAGGGTGCTATGTTAAACTGAACCTGTGCTGGTGGCCATTTTGTATTTCCCATTGCACAAGAAAAAATCATATTTGTAGAGCACCATTCAATATATAATAATTCCTGCCTAGTTTGGTTTCAATTGGTCCATTGGTTCATAAAAGAAGCCATTTAAACATATTTCACATGGTGTCCCATGTTAAACTAAGACCTGCTGTGGGACCTATCTTGAATTTCTGATCAGCATAAAAAATACAAATCTTTGTACAGGACTATCAAATGAACATTCATGTACAGTTTGGCTTCAATTAGCTTTTTTTAGTTTCTCAGAAGAAGATATTTGAACATTTTTCAAAAATAGGGTCCTATGTTAAACTAAGATCTGCCATAGCAGCCAGCATGGATTTTCGACTGGAACAAAAAACTTAACTTTGTAGAGGACCAATCGATAAACATTTGTGTACAGTATGGCTTCAATCAGCTTGGTGGTGGCCATCTTGGATTTCAGATCAATACGAAAATTATAAATGTGGTAGAGGACCATGTAAAGATCATCCCTGCAATGTAACAATTTAATAGCTTTTGTAGTTTTAAAGAAGATTTTTGAAATTACAGCCAGTCAGAGTGCATAAATGACCCTTGCAGCCATCAGCACCAAAAACACCCATTTTGTTAAGGACCATTATCTGATCATTCAGGCATAATATTACTTCAATCTGTCAAATGGTTTCTGAGAAGAAAATATTTGTATGTATTTCCTATAGATCCCATGTTAAATGTGTCCCACAGTGGCAGCCATCTTAGATTTATATCGGCACAAAAAACATAAACTTGGTAGAGGACCATGTGAGGATCATTCCTGCAATGTAACGATTCAATTGCTTCTGAAGTTTCAGAGAAGAAGATTTTTGAAAATTCAGCCAATCAGAGTGCATAATTGACACTGGCAGCCAGGTTGAATTTTGGATCAGCACCAAAATCATAATTTTGTTAAGGACCATTATCTGATCATTCAGGCATAATATTACTTCCACCTGTCAAATGGTTTCTAACAAGAAGATGTTTGTATGTTACTTTCCCATAGGATACCATGTTAAATATCTCCCACTGTGGTGGCCATCTTGGATTTCAGATCGGCAAAAAAAACACACTTTGTAGAGGACCATGTAAGGATCATTCCTGCAATATATCGATTCAATTGCTTTTGTAGTTTCAGAGAAGAGGTTTTTGAAATATCAGCCAATCAGAGTACTTTGCATGATTGACACTGGCAGCCATGTTGAATTTCGGATTGGCTCCAAAAAAAAATCGATTTTGTTAAGGGCCATTTTCGGATTATTCAGGCATAATATTACTTCCATCTGTCAAAAGGTTTCTGACAAGATGTTTGTATTTCCCATAGGAACCTATGTTAAATGTGTTCTTTGGTGGCGGCCATCTTAGATTTCAGATCGGCACAAAAAAAGTAAGCTTTGTTGAGGATCATGTAAGGATCATTCCTGCAATATATAACAATTCAATTGCTTTTGTAGTTTGAGAGAAGAGGATTCTTGTCAGCAAATCAGAGTGCAGAAATGGCCTTGTTGAACTTTGAATCAGAAGCAAAAACATACGGTTTGTAGATGACTATCCAATGAACATCCCCACCAAGTTTGGTTTCAATTGCCCATGGGATTTTGGAGAAGATCGAAAAGTGAAAAGTTAATGGACAGATGGACGACGGACATAAAATGATGGCAAAAGCTCACCCTGGCTGAAAAATCTCACACATGTCATTCAAACATAAAACTGTGTCCATGGCGAGCTGACAGGTCTCAGACTGGTATATTCCCACCAAAAACTATCTATAGAACAAAAAAAGTGGTTCTATATAATTCATTTATAAAATTTGTTGAGGAATGGACTAATTTGTAAAAGTGGGACAACAGTCACTCAAGCTTAAAATTTGGATATAGATATAACAGCTACAGAAAAATGGACTTAATCATGAAAATGTGACTCAAGTCTAAAATTCAAATCAATGTCTTAATCATGAAAATGTGACTCAAGTCTAAAATTCAAGGCAATGTCTCAGACAGCCATGTACCCACCATGCACTATCTATAGACCAAATATGGTTGGTCTATGTATTGCACTTGCTAAGGAATGGATATTATCCCAAAACATGAAAAAAGTCAGCCAAGCATAAAATAGAGGTCAAAGGTAAGGTGCCAGATGTTTAAGTGTTATATACCAACTAAGAACTTCTATAAACCAAATACTGTGGGTCTAGTTACAAATGTAGTACAGTTCCTAAGAAGTAGACTAAATCATGAAAATGTGTATTAAGTCACTCAAGCATGAAATTTAGGTCACGTTCAGCTGACAGGTGTTAGATTGGCATGTATCCAGTAGAAACTATTTACAGATCAAATTAGACTGGCATGTATCCAGTAAGAACTATCTACAGACCAAATATAATGGGCCTAGGTTATACAGTTGCTGAGAAATGGACTTTATCTAAAAAAATCTCAAAAATGTAACACAAGTCACTCAAGCATGAAATTGAGAGAGACAGGTGTCAGACTAGCATATACCCATTAAGAATTTTCTATTGACCAGATATGGTTGGCTTAGGTATTACAGTTGCTAAGAAATGGACTTAATCGCGAAAATGAAATGGAGGTCAAGGTCAAAGGCAGGTGTGATACCGATATGTACCCAATTAGAACTATCTATTGACCAAACACGGTGGGTCTAGGTATAACAGTTGCTGAGAAATGGACTTATCCACAAAAATGTTACTAAGTCACTCGAGCATGAGGTCCCAAGCCAGGTGTCAGACTGGCATGTACCCACTAAGAATCTATATACCAAATATGGTTCGCCTAGGTATTATAGTTGCTGAGAAATGGATTTAACCATGATTTTACATTTATGTTTATGAAGTCAGTGAACCATGAAAATCAGGTCAGGGTCACAAGACAAGTATACTGTGGCAAACCTTATACGATAAGCTATCTGTGGACAATAAATTTTTATTGTAGGTTTTTTATGTGCAAAGTAATTAAAGTTTTAAGAAAGATTACGCCGCCGCCGCAAAGTAATACCTATATCTCGCCTTTGCGACTTTTTGTCACAGACGAGACGAAAAAAATCAAAATTAATATCCACAAGTTGCTTTGAAAAAGGCGCAAACTGAAATTTTGGTTCAATTTTTAACTTACCAGATCAAAGAAATTCAGCTTAGTTATGAAAACATTTTCTAGTTGGCTGAGTTTTTGTAGCCAGTTCTGCTTTTAAAATCAAGTCAGTAAATTTAACATTATTACAAAGAAGAAGCAACTTTTCCAAGACAGCAAAAGAACCTGTGGTCAGAGGGGAGCAAAAAAAGTTCTGAAATATAGAATTACCCGTAGCATGCGATACATATTGTTGTCATGGTGTCTGAGCCCTTTAAGTTCAAATGATCAAATGATCAAAGTTCTACTGTATTTATGATAATATTTATATTTTCTCAAGAGTCTTAAAATGACTCTATCTTAAAAGAAAGGGTATTATTGTAACAGAGCAGAAGTTGACAACTCAGAAGAAAACGTCATCCAACTACATGTATATAGATAATTGATAATGCACCAAGAGCTGATACATCAACTTCTAACACAATGAATTATCAAGTGCAAAAACAAATCCCACGATCATTCTTTATCACAAGAAGCAAAAAGTTATTGTTTCATATGGTATGGTGTTATATGAACACCTGAATTCCTTTTCCCCCTTGACATACCAGTCCATGTATGTACCACAGTTTATGTTCCTACCAAAGTTTAACAAGAGCAAAGCTATAGTATACTGTTGTCATCTAAAACACTTCTATCTCACAAAGTTCCCGATATCTTAGAATAATTTGTTGGCCCAAGTAAAAGATCTGCATTACATTTACTCCTTATAAGTCAAAATTCTGTTATGTCAAACTATTTTTATCCCCTCAAATCTGAAATTAATAGATCTTCTGAATATGAAAAAACCTATATCTGAAATTTATGTGAATTTTTAATGTAACACATAGAATACGTTAATATCAAACCTTACATATGAAGTGTGTTTGTATACTAAACAATTACAATTCTCATATGTGGGCTGTCAAGTGATGGGAATCATACATTTTCACAATATTTTGCAAATGTACAGTTTTTTATGATGGAAACTCATTTTACACACTTTTTATTTTCTATCTTTGTTATTGGCGCCAGTATCGAGCCATATGCGTTTACCATTTATAACTATTATTCCGAGAATTACTATGTTTAATTTCTCCTTTAACACCTGCTAACATGTTATGCCAAGGCTGTAATACCAATTATGCAGTTGGAGTGTCAATGAACTACTGAAGTTTTAACAAGGCTATTTAGTTTTTTTCTAAATATTGACAACTTCAATCTTAAAGCCTTATGGATTAGGCAATCATTTAATTGAAATTATTCCATTCTTTTTCCAATTTCCTTCAATTACTAACTCTGTATAAAATGGTTATTTTTTACAATATCCCACAATAAACAATACTTTAATTAGATTTTCTATTCTACATAGCTTGATGTACTACAGTGACCACATAAACAGAAAAATTAACAGTTATTTTACACAAAACCTGTCCTTTTTTCAGCATTGATTTCCCAAAAGGCATGGCACATTTCTTTCCAATATGAAATTGCTGTGAGAAGAAAAATTTCTCTACAAATTTTGACCTTGTAATCTTTTTTCTAATAAATATATTTTAATAGGATAACAGACTGGACAGAAAAACTATCAAAGAAAGAATTATAATGTCTATCTCATGTGAAAAAGCTCCATACATGTCATCCAACTTCAGAAAGTGTGAGATTTTTCTCAATTAGCATTAAAATTAAAAATTTTTAAAAGCTGCCAATAAAAAATCATAAACAGGATTAAAAAACATCAGTAAAAACAGATTGTTCTGTAGTCCTAACCCCATATAAAATTTTGGGAACCACCTATAAAGGACCATTCAACCAGATTTGGTGTAAACTGCCCCAGTAGTTTCAAAGACAAATTATGATTTCTAAACATAAATTTGGATATTCGTCTATCTTTAGCAACATTGGTAACAAATGTCAGCCGTATTGGTTAGAGGTCCGGACTCAACCTCCCCACCCCCCAAACAGAAATTTGAAAGGGGGCTACCTAAGGACCACACTCGGGGGGACCACTTCCTATATACAAGGTGATAGGACGTGCCGCTGGAATAGGTCACCTTTTCAAGCTTGAAAATATGTGAATAGGTCGGGAAAACTATCATAAATATATCATAAGGTCAATAAAGTACACATTACTTGTTATATGAAAAGCCTTGTATTTTTGGCTCAGATTTTTCCTCAGATTTTTTCCTTAGATTTTTTCACAGGGGACACAGCTGAGCGTCATTTTCTCTCGAGTATTTTCTCTTTTATTCCGGAATGTGGTTCCCGTCCGTTTCCAGACACATGATTTAAAATTATCACCTATCAATGACGTCACTTAACTTTGCACTTAACTCAGCATTGGCATTTTCCGATAACAACATGAAGGATTATAACGGTATTCTAAGAGGTAAATGCAGCAACTGTGATGAGTGTCCAGAATTCATGGGAAAGTGCAGATGTGACTACTGTGACTGCTCTGCAACAAAGCATTTGTCTTTGTCAAATGGTGAACAGAAGAAAAAATCTCATCCAGACATAGGTGAGGACACAGGCACAACTAGCCCCTCTCGTTATTCAAATGTTCTCTTACTATATTAAAGATTTGTGGATTCATTTTTAGGGTATTAATTTTCCTGATTAAAGATTTTTTTTTTCGAGGAATCCGTAAATACATGAAATACATTGATCGCTGTTTCAAAAATAAAAACAAAAGTCTGGCTATTTTGCTCACTATTTTGTCGGCTTGAATCAACTGAAATCGATATTTTTCAAAAAAATATTACTAAGTACCTGTATAATGAGCGATTTTGATAAATTAGATACCAAAAGATGTAAAAATTTCTGAAGTTTTATTGTTTATTTGGCCATATTTTTTGTGAGATTCGTTTTCATCATCTGATGGGTTAAACACAAATAAAAGAAATATGATTTTAATTTGGTTAGAATATATAGCAAACTTTTCAAGAAATGTTTTTCGTTGAGTTCACCTCGTCAAAAAATTAAAACGAGCATGAATAATATCATGGCCAAATAAACAATAAAACCTTAAACATTTCTTCATCTTATGGTTTTTATTTCATATAAATCAATCCTGTAACTTGGTAATAATTTTTTTGTAATTATTTGATTTTTTTTTTTACAATTTATCATTTCTTTTCAAAATTTGTACTCACTTTGATGTACAATTGATTTAAAGCTATTTATCCCGATTTGTCAATTAATCCTCAATGCTAGTCACGACATAAGTTGTCCTCAGAAGTTGTCATTAGTCTGATTAGAAAAAGAAACACGTTTAACATTTTGTTGGGAAAATTTTATTTCGAAAAAATATCGTTTTGTCCAGAATAAATAAAGATACAATCTTAAAAATAATTTAATCGAAATATTATTTGAAAAGCAACCCAAAAATGCTATTTATGTCTTACATTCTCCCTTTTATTACAAAAAGTATCAGAGAAGGACCTCCAATTTTCCTCAGGCCAAATAAAAATATATGTGTGGTTCCATTTACATACTTTTAAAAAATAGAGTCGGTAGGTCGGCAATTTTATTTTTTTTCTAAATTTTTATTTTTGATTGTCGAAATCCAGAAAAAATTGTGTGTTTAGCGAAATTGATTCAGTATTATACACGCCCATACCGGAAGTTCACCATTTTACATGTGTAACAGTGTTTTGGTGTAAAATAAACAGTCATGTTACGTTTTTAGTTAATTTTGAATTTTTGTTGCATTCTGTTATGAATTGCTGCATATTAGCCATAATGGATACTTCTGATTGAAATTCAGATGACAGAAATCTATAAATTTAATTATTGAAATTCACAATCCTCAAAATTTGATCGTTTGAAAATTTATTTTTCAGAAATGACAAAAAAAGTTCTAGGGTCGGTTGGTTGACTGGAAGCACACATATATTTTTATTTGGCCTCAGCATTTTCGTTCTGAATGAGTGAGCTGCATGTGAGTGAGAGTGAGGTAAACCTGATAGGGACTTGGTGTTTTTGAAATTGATGTAGAAGGTGATAAATACTGTGGATTCATTTATTTTCGTGGATACCAATTTTCGTGGAAACAGAAACAAAGGCATTTCGTGGGATACGTAAATTCGTGGATTGCTGGATTAGAAAAAAAAATCTAAAGTTGTTGAAATACTTAAATTCGTGGCTTGGCACATCACAAAACAACAAAATACTTCGACAAAACGTGCCGATCAGACTTTGATACTGTACAGTAAAGTATTGATTTTAAGCGCTTATAAAACAAATTTAAAGTCTAACAAACAGATTCCTCAAATTTTTCATGAATTTATCAAGATTAACAAAATCATTTATTATTTACATGTTAGGCTTATCAGGTGTGAAATATGTATTGACAAAATTGCAATCACTTGTTACCAAATACCTCCGGGCATATACATACATATTTAATCCGATTACGACCAATAATTTCTGCTTTATTATCATGATTATCTTTTGACAAGATGATTTTACTGTAATGTATGCGAAAGTCTGTATTGTTTAGGTCTACTTAGGATTAATATTTTTATTGAATGTTTGAATGAAAAAACCGGAAGTGAACTTACACAGTCAAGATATTTTTAAAGAAAATTATTTGAGCATTTATATGTTACCAAAGAGAAAATTACATGAAACATTATATCCTCTGTGGATATAGCCAATCTAATTAAAAACCGATCTCTCATCGCTCCCGTTTTCTGATATGTCGCGTGGGAGATCTAACGAAATCCCCTTTGAGGTCACATTGTAAGTTGATTACGAAGAAATCGTCAGCCCCAGAATTCATAAACTTTTTTGATTGGCTTACTGATAGGAAGTCAACTCATTTGCATGTCATTATAAATTCATAAGTTCCAGTTCACTCACATGTGACCTCAAAGCGGATTTCGTTAGATCTCCCACGCGACATATCAGAAAACGGGAGCGATGAGAGATCGGTTTTTAATTAGATTGGGATATAGCTGACTCATCATATGTCAGTATCCAAGTACATGCTGTAAAAACGTAAAACCGCAATTGTTCAATGTTGTCTCGGATAGGTACATCAAAACCTTCAGTGCATTTAAGCTGAAGAAAAAATATTATTTTTCGTTTGATATTTAAATTCGTGGTTTACTGGAACCCACGAAAACCACGAAAATTGGTATGCAACGAAAATTAATGAATCCACAGTATATGTACAATAAAATTTTATCAAGAGAAAAAACACAGATAACTACAGATTCTGACTCTGGTGCTGGAAATTTCAGTCACAAGGGTAATTTTCACCCTCCCACAGATTTCCCTGGTTGGAGTTTAAACTTGAATGGGTACTTTAGGGGTCTCAGTTGTTCAAATTTGTCCCCTACTTTGACCTGGAGATCAATCTTCTGATATCTCTCCGAGTACTTCGGCTTCCAGATTTCCCGGTGACACATCTCCAATAATCCCGATAGGAAGTGTGCATGGATTCCACTGTTCCCTCACAGCTCTCGAGGGGGTTCCTCTGATAACGGCGGCATTTGCCAGAATATCTACGGTTTGTCTTCTAACCACTCCTTAGGTAGGTTTGTACACTTTATTTTTTTTTGTGAGACAAGTGTCTGTGAGTTTGTCCCTTAAAAAATTCTAATGTCGTCACCACGATCGGATTGACCGCCATTGATTGTCAGTTCCCACATGACAAAAATCTTCCCGAAAACCTCCTATTCTTTACGAAGTGCTCCTTTGAAGGAGGGATTTCCTAATACAGATACAGATACAGATCCCCTGAATTCACCCTTGGTTTTTTAATTGGGTTGCTGCATGTACTCTTTATTTTTTATTTTTTGGTATTATTTGTTAATTCTTCGTCTATTATGTCTCTGGTTGTTCCTGTTTGTTTTTATCCACACATTTTTCCTCTTCGACACTTTGGTATACACCGCACAGTCAGCCAATATTAATATGGGAAAAGGTTACATTTTTACCTATGCAATATATGAAAAGGTATACATTTTAAAAATTTTAATTATATGAAAAGGGTGGGGTTACAGAGCCCCAGCGGCACCCCTATCAATTAAGTATAGAAGTGCCCCCCCCCCCCCCCCCCCCGAGGAACCACACCATCAAACTTTTGTCTCAATTGCCTTGGACACAATTTTGAAAACGGTTCACCTAATGACCATTCCATCAAAGTTTTTTCTCAACTGCCAGTATTAATTTTTTGCTGATTTTTCTATTTTTAGTAATGGTGGCCATATTTGATCCTGACCCCCAGAAACATGTTGAAAGGGGATCATCCAATAACTATTCCATCAAAGTTTGGACTAAATTGCCAAAGTAGTTACTAATGAAATTTAAAATATTTTTTTGATATAATTATACTAATTTTTCTATTTTAAGTAATGGCCACCTTATTTGTTAGAGGTTCAGACCCTCCTCCCCAATAAATACACTTTTTAAAGAAGACCATTCCATCAAAGTTTGATATGAATTGCCACAGTAGTTTCTGAGAAGAATTTTCTATTTTTTTTGTTAATTTTTCTATCTTTAGTAAACGTGGCTTTATTGGTCATTGGTTTCGACTCTGTGGATACAATTTTGAAAGTGGAGCACCAAAGGAACATTCTATTAAAGTTTGGTCTTATCTGCCCTATTATTTTAAGAGAATCTTTTTAATATTTTTTCAGCTTTTTTTCTATTCTTAGCAATGGTGGCCATATTAGTCACAACTTTGAAAGAAGACCACCTAAGGACCATTCCACTAAAGTTTGATCTCAACTGCACTAGAAGAGATTTTTTAATATTATATTTTTAGTAATGGCGGCCATATTTATTGGAGGTCTGGACCCCCGATACAATTTTAGGACCATTCCATTAATGCAAGTTTTGGCGATTTTAAAATTTGGACAAAAAAAGAGTTAGTCTCACCTGCTAGCCCATATACATGTTCATACATATCTTAAAATTACAAGATAAAGATGAGGGCACTTGATCTGAGCTTAAAGGTACCACCAATGAGGAAAAATCTTTAAAGGAATTTATTAAGCCATCGTCCAGCTGAAAATTCTGAATCCCGGCAAAAATAACTTATTTCTGACACCCAAACCTTCCAAACCTACCTACATAATATCAAAACTAAACAACCAATTTGTTTTGGAAGATTGGTTAAATGCTTGTTTTTGAGGAATTTGTCCTAAAATCATTGCTTCCAACTATGAAAAAGTATATGCATATTGGCCTCCTTAGCCTTATGAAAAAAATATCAAACAATTTGGACATCTGTTTATTAGTGTTATATTACCAGTAGGTTCAAATGTTTTTTCCCCAGTGGTCAAGTTATAATTTCTTCACCCATTTTGTATCAATATTTGAGTGTTTGTGACACAAAACATGCTGACCTATTAATATCTATATAAATAACTCAAACATCATCCACGAATGAATGCAGATGTGATAATTTAAATATATCCTACCTTCTCTTTAACTGTAGAAACTAGGGATATTGCCAGTCCCATTCTGAAAGAAGAAAATTTCTAATGAATCTTGTATTTAAGATAAGAATATCTTAGCAAATCTTTAGAAGAACCATTAAATGTTTACAATGCACTAATATTTAACAGAATGTAGAGGGCCAAGGCTTTGGAAATTTTTCCGGGTCATTTCGGTCATTTTAATTGACTTTAGACTTGGGCTATATCCGGGAGCTTGTGTTTGAATTTTGCAGGTCTGAGAAGAAGGGTGGACTAGTAATGTTTGTCCTCATGTCTCCGAAAGATACTTTTACTACATATGTTGAACTTAAATAATCAAATCTTTTTTTCCAAAATAATTTTTTTTATGACCTAAATCCAGTTTTTCCTTTCAGTCAAATCAGTCAATATTTTGGTCATGACTGGCAAATGGGACCGAATCCTAAGGCCTGTAGAGGGTTGTAAACTTGTATATGTTATGGAACAAACAATCGTCATTCCAATGGGAACCAACTGTGCTCCTCTCCTCGCTGATCTGTTTCTGTACTCATATGAAGCGGACTTCATTCAAGGGCTTCTACGGGTAAGCAAAAATAAACTAGCCCAATCGTTTAATTTTCGTTACATAGATGACGTGTTGTCGTTAAATAACGATAAATTCCAAGACTTTCTACATCTCATCTACCCCAGTGAACATGAAATTAAGGATACTACAGATATATCAAAGTGTGCCACATATTTGGATTTTTTTCTGGAAATAGACAATGAGGGACATCTGAAGACAAAACTTTATGACAAACGTGATTACTTCCGACTTTCCTATTGTTAACTTTCCCTTCTTGAGTAGCAATATACCAGCATTGCATGCATATGGTGTCTACGTTTCTCAGCTTATTCGATATTCCAGGGCATGCCTGAGTTACCATGAATTTCGACAAAGAGGATTACTGCTGTCACAAAAGCTTCTTAACCAGGGTTTTATCAGGATAAGTTGATTTCATAACTTAGGAAATGGAAATTTTACGGTCATCAACACGAACTGATTGACTGTTACAGTTTTCCAATATCTTAGATGATGTTGGACCTGTTCCCACTGCTTAACATTTCATGTACCTCCACCGATTTGTGACTACCATCGGATTGACTTTGTTGAACTTCATGACGGGTGCCATATATACAGAAGGAACTGCTACTAGGAATTACTATCCGGTGGCAGTGTAAACTATTTGTATAAAGCTTTATATTTCAGAAGGTAGAAGACCTGGATGCTTCATACCTTGTATGCCGATACCTTATGTTATGAACTTTCCGTCTGTCAAATATGTCCATTGTCCTTGACCTCATTTTCATGGTTCAGGACTGCTTGAAAATAAAATAGTTTTTTTGTCATGTGAATTTCTCACTTATGAGTAATAGGATAACTATATATGGTATATAGGTTCAGACAGAGTTCACCTGACCTAAACTCATTTTATGGATCAATGATCAAGGTTAAAGTTATGTAATTAGTTCCGTTTCTCAGATACTATAAGCAGTAGGTCAACTATCTGTGGTGTATGGAATGATTGTAAGGGGTACATGTCAGTATGGCAGGTTTCATCTGACCTTGACCTCATTTTCATGGTTCATTGGTCAATGTTAAGTTTTTGTGTTTTGGTCTGTTTTTCAAATACCATAAGCAATAGGTTAACTATATTTGGTGTATGGAATGATTTTAAGGTGTACATGTCTGTCAGGCTGGTATCATTTGTCCTTGACCTCATTTTCATGGTTCATTGGTCAATGTTAAGTTTCTGTTGTTTGGTCTTCTCAGATACTATAAGTTATAGGTCAACTATATGTGGTGTATGGAATGATTGTAAGGTGTGCATGTCTGTCTGACAGGTTTCATCTGACCTTGACCTCATTTTCATGGTTCATTGGTCAATGTTAAGTTTCTGTTGTTTGGTCTTCTTCTCTGATGCTATAAGTAATAGGTCAACTATATTTACTGTAAGGAATGTATTTTATTATTTAACTACTGATTAATTATATTGAAATAGTCTCATTATTTTATAAAAATCTTTAAATAACATTAATAATGATAATAAATAATAAAAACTTTTAATGGATCATTACTAAACAGTGATTAACAAAAACATTGGAAGGTGTGAAAATGTTAAAATAAGGTCACTCATGCATGAATGTTTAACAAAGAATACAGATCACTCCAGTCCCTTCATAAAGATTAATTAACTTCATGTTCATTCATCATTAAAATGTTAATTTAATGTAAAGCTTATATAAACTTATTTTTTTTACTTTCAACATAAATTCAATTATGAACACTAAAGCAAGTGAGACATTTCAATGTGTCCACTCTTGTTTAGTTTTCAGTGTTTATTTGTTGTGCTTGTGGTTGTTCATTTGTCTACCTGGGTTTTGTCTGTCTAATAGGCTGCATTTTTTGGATTGCTCCTTAGGTATATTTTTCCTCTTTAGAGTAATGAAATATCTCCCCAGTTTGAACAGTCAGTATCGTCAACAAAAACTTGCATATCTATGCACTGTAGTGTGTAAAAAATATGTGTCACAAATTTCAACAAAATTTTTTAACAACCATATCATGTAGAATTTCCACTGATGATATCATTTCTAAGAAATTAAATAAAACATGGAGTCTCATGTGGTTAAGGGTTGATCCTTTTTAGGTCAAGTCATTTTTTCGAATAAAGAGATAAAAAATCATCAATAACAGGAGCCTAGTTAAAAAGAATGAGTTCAGTGGTCATGTGAAACATGTTGAGAAAAAGATTCACAACATATGATGCAACTCACTAAAAATAATGAAGTATAAATTCGTTTATGCTGATTGTGTATGTCACTAAGTAAAATAACAAATACATGTACTACCTCTCAGCTCTACCAACTCTCCCAATTCTGTGAATATAATTCTGTTTTTCATCAGGTAATGTCACATTTATAACTAGAAAAAAAAATTAAATAATTATAACAATGCCCAGATTTTGTATGTATGCCATTTCTATATCCTGCTTGTAGTTAAAATGTTGACATCATTTACTTAAAGTAAAATAATAACCTAAAATCTCATTTTTAAATTCTTGAACACATTTTTCAGCTGGAAAAATTTTTTGTCTTTAATTCTTTTTAAATTTAAACTTTTTCTTAATTTTTTTTCACTTCCATCTGTCAACTTAATAATTCCACTTTTCCAATGTTTTTTGTTTTGTCTAGATTTTTGCGACAATTTATTTGTATAATATTTTAAGCAAAGGAATTAACTGAACAATAACTGATATATATTATCATTGTTATAACTTTTTTGGGTTTTATACCACTTTAATTGAAAATGAAATTGGCATTCAGTCAGTTTTTAGTTCTGAAAGTACCACAACCATTGTAAAAAAAAAACAGACTGGTTACCCTTGTCAACTGAAATCAATATATTTTATTTCAAGCAGGGTTAGAACTCACAACCAACATGTTGACAGACTGGTGATCATTATAAGTCACAACAAATCACTTAGACCACTATGTCATCAATGCCAAATAGTTAATATATTGGTAAATAAAACTAGAAAGTGTATCAATTCCTATCTTTTGGAGTGGCCTTCTTGATGACATAATAATATATCAGATTTAATCCTTGAAAGAACTGAGGACCATTGCTCTTTGGTTCAAATCAGACAAGGAAATTTTTAAATGAATATTCCCATAGAGTCATATGTTAAACTAAGTTCGGCTGTGGTGGCCTACTCGGTTGACTGTCCATGTCAATAGACACAACCTTTAAATGAATTTTTTCATGGGTTCCTATGTTAAACTAAGTTCGGCTGTGGTAGCCAACTTGGTTGACAGTCCAGGTCAACAGAGACAACTCTGAAAGAGAAACATCTAAAGACCATTTCTGGCAATTTTGATTCCAACTAGCCCAGTGGTTTTAAACAATTAGATTTTTAAATAAATTTTCCAATAGGGTGCTATGTTTAACCAAGTTTGGTTGTGGCAGCCATCTTAGTTGACAGTATGGGTCATCAGACACACACTGTTCAGATTGGACAGGTGGTTTCAGACCAGAAGATTTTTAAATAAATTTTCCCAAAGCGTCCTATGTTAAACTAAGTTCTGCTGTGGTTGCCATCCTGATTGAGAGTGCGGGTCATCAGACACAATTCAGAAATAGGATCAACTGAGCACCATTGCTGCCACATTGACTCAGTGGTTTAGACAAGTAGATTTTTTGGTTGCTTGATTGTTGCTTAACGTCCAGTGGCAAATATTTCATGCTTCTTCAGGACGAGAACCAGTTCAATTTTATCAAACAATTCAAATAGGGGTGGGTCAGGACACAAAGGAGAACCACTTTTGACTGCCACTGTAGAGGATGGATGTGTATGGTCAGATAATTTAGCCTTCTGTAGTGGCCATTAGCCTACTCTTTTTCGAAAACTACAGAAGGGGTCTTTAGTGTACAGGGAGTGTGGCATTCTCCAAACACATTACCCACTATGGTCTGCAGTCAGGCTTTCAGTGTTATGACCTAACAACCCCCGAATGAGAGGGTCTCTCCTATGCGCCATCCGGGGACCCGCTAGACAGCTCTATGGGTTCAGCCCCCATGATCCATCACAGGTGTCTAGTAGATTTTTTGAATTTTCCCATAAGGTCATATGAAAAAGTAAGATCCACTGTTGCAGTCATCTTTGTTGGTTGTCCAGATTTTGGGAAATATTCTGAAAGTTGACCTCATAATGGCCATTTCAGCAAAGTTTGATTATATCTAGACATGTAGTTTCATAGAAAAAGATTTTAAAAATCCATTCCCTTTTTTGTATTTTTAGTAACAGCAGCCATGTAGGTTGAAAGACACATTTTTTGAAGTGGGTCATCCAAGGAACATTACAAAGTTTGGTCCCAATTGACCAAGTAATTCATACATTAAAAAAAAAATTCACACACACCAAGTAATGGAAATACCTCACATGGACCTTTGGTGCACGTGAGCCAAAAAGAAACTGTTAAAAAATAACTAACCATATGGAAGATGGGAAATATCCAGACCACGAGCAGCTACATCTGTACATATCAAAAATTTTACTTTCTTTTGCTGAAATCATAAATTATAACACCACCATACAAACTTAAAACATCATATCTCCTGCTCAAGCTCCCTTAAATTCAATTTTAAAACAATGAGTATCTCATAACCAAGTACTCATGTACAGTGTCATTGAATTTTTTTAAATGCCACAATAAAAAACAAGTATAACCTATTCAACATCTCACCAACCTCTTGTCATTTGTTTATTCACAAATTTATATTTCTAGTCTATAAAAAATTTAGCCTTATTCTGAATTTGACAAAATTATTGTTAATACATATATAAACATTTCATATAAATTTCATCAAAATCTATCAAGCTTAAAGCACAATTATTCACATAATTCACATATCCCGGGGGTGAAACGTCTAAAAAAAATTATTTCAGCATGCATATTCAAATGTGATAAAAAAATATTTTATGTTGGTATTATTTGAACTCAACTGCAATACCTTTCTTATGAATTTAAAAAAAAATCATCAGTGGAAGTGCTTACAAAGCAATTATTTGCATAAAAGAGCTGGAACTTTGACAAACATAGTTACTTAATATGAAGGGGCGATTATTGTGATACAATGCCTAAAGGGTATATAATTGAGGGTGGTTATGATCGGTACTTCCAGAATTCCAAATAATAATAAAAATTAGCCAAGAGGTCATAGACATAAACCTTCCATATATATATATATATATAAACCTTCCACATATATATATATATATAATGAAAATCTATTTTTTTAGGACTTTAATGAGTGGGCATCTTCCAAGACGAAAATACCAAACAAGCCCAAAGCTGACAAATTAAAAAACAGTATAATCAACAATGGTTCAACAACAAAATCACAATATTCATGGTTTAAAGGCAAATTTATCTCATATTATCAATGTCATTTCTAAAACTTTTCATCCAGAACACATTTACTGATGGTAATTGCAGACATTAATGTAATAATCAATTAAATTACAAGATAAAAGCAACCAATTAATATCAACAAAAGCCACCAGCTTCCTGAATGTCACAATTAAAGCTATAAATTAAAAGTTATTTAACACATAATATACATGTTAATTATAACTACAACATTTATTTGTATTCCAAATATTATGAAAAGCAGACCATTATACTTTGAAGATTAAAATGAAATCAAGTTACAAATAACCCATTTGAAATAAATACATAGTAAAACTGACCTTAAACTTTTCCAGATTAGCCTTTCTTTCCTGTGGTTTTCTGTCACCATGGAGACAAACACAGCTGTACTTTCCTGAAAGAAATAACCCTATTATAATGTTTTCAAAACAACTGGGAGGTAGGACTGGCATACAGTCTATGATTAGATTTAGTATGAAAATCTAATTATATATACCTATGTAATAAACCTAAATTTTACCTCTGACATCTCATCAAGGCCTAAGGTGGACTAATGGTGACACTACCGGTACTTAGTCATAATTATTAAAGATCACTAGCCTGTCAACACCAAAGTTGTAATTCTGAATTCAACTTGAGACGAGGTGTGTCAACTGATCTTAACTGAAAGGGATTGCCAGTAATTCTAATGGAAGTTTGTAGTTCTCTCCAGGTTACTCTGGGTTCCTCCACTGATGTACTGGCTGCCAAAATTCGCACTTAGCAACATAAAACCTCAATGGATCAAACCAATCACAATAGCTTAATGAGAAAATCAAGTAATCTTTGTTGTTCTTCCCTTCTCCAATTTGGTTATATTTCTGAGTTAAGTTTATTATTAATAAATTTATTCATAGAAGCTTAAATTTTCCACTTTTCAGTTTATTCCCAGTGTACCAATATTTCAAATGAAAATTGTTACATGAAATAGTTCTCCATTATCCTCTTTTTATTGCACCTAGTAATTTCTATTTTGTACAAAACATTTTAGCTGAGGCAGATGTACTTGCTATTGTATCACCTTTGCATTTTTAATTCAAAAATCAGGAGAGAACATTTTATGATAATGCCAGATAGAGGTTGTTTACTGTAGATTAAAGAATGGCATAGAAATATGTTTAAAAACGTTGAACTTAGGTCTGAAATTATAAATAAATTACAACAATGTGCATTTCATGCTTCTGTAATAGATTGCTGTTATAAATTTGTTTAGTCTTATTCATTTCAATGAAGCTGCTTGCGATTAGATTGATAAAAAAAACTCCTGAAATAATTTAAAATTGAAACAAATAACTAAAACTGTGTTTAATCCATAAAATTCCTTTTTTTTTTCAATCATTTCTCGTCAGATGATTTTAAGCTGATCTTACTGATTTAAAAGGATTAGAATCAGCACAAAGATAAAAAAAAGAGATGAATTATTTAGTGAAAGACCGTCTGTTAAATCCTGTTAAAATCTTAGCTAGCTGAATTCTAAATTTTGTTTTTATGTCAAGTTCAATTTAGCTGATTGCTGACTTGAATTTAAATCAATATTTCTTGCAAGTAATTCCTTAAAAAATAAAGTTGAAACAACAAAATTTATTTATTCTAGGAACATGACCTGCATGAGTAAAAGCTGTTTTAAGAAATGTTAGATGTCCCATTACAGTGTTTGATAAAGAATTAATTTCTTATATATTTTTTTCTATCTATAACTTTCAAACTTTTTAAAATAACCTTGACAAGTAACAACATTTGACTTTGCATGTTTACTTTTATTTGTATTGAAAGACCATGACTACTAGCGGTCAACAAAATGAACAAATCCACGACTGTAACAATCATTGAGGCAAGTGATGCAAATGCCATCAATTTTTAAGAACATACTGATTGAGCTAAAATGAACTCAAGTTCCCCGGACTTTCTAATGTGAGCACCAGGTTTTGATTTGAATTCACCACTATTTCTTTTAGTTCAATTATTGTCAAAGCTTCACAAAATTCTGTCTGTCTCTCTGTGTTCCTTGTAAGAGCAGATCCTCCTAAACCCAATAAATGGTATCAATGAAATTTTACTTAGTTATTGCAAACAATCTGAAGATGAACAAAAGAAAACAAGAGGCTCAGAGGGCTGAGCCTGTATTGCTCACCTGGGAGTCACAAACTTTTGATTTGATTTGATGGACTAGATTGATTTCTAGAAACTTTGTAAATGATGGTTCCATAGATGCTTCATACCAAGTATAAGTTCATTTGGCCAAATGGTTTCAGAGGAGAAGAATTTAAAAATTTGAACAATGAGCTATGATAATTTATGCAAAGTTTGTAAAGGACCTTTCATAGATGCTCCATACCAAAATTTAGTTCATTTGGCTTTATGGTTTCAGAGGAGAAGAAGTTTTAAATTTCAACCAATCAGAACATCTAATGCTCATAGCAAACTTTGTAAAGGACTTTCCATAGAAGCTTCAGGCCAAGTTTCAGTTCAATAGGTCCAGGAGTTTCAGAGGAGAAGATGAAAATGTAAAAGTTTACAAACGGATGGGCGATGGACGGATGACGGATGCCAAGTGATGGCTAAAGCTCACATGTCCTTTTAGGACAGGTGAGTTAAAAATTACTGCAGTTCCACATATAAAGAAGGATATAAGCTTAACTTATTCACCAGTGATGATAATCTTTTTGTTTCATTCACGGTTTAACCTTTAATTACTAAAACCTTTCATATGTACAACCATTTTAATTAAGTCATCCCAAGTGCTTCAGTGGTGATTTTGACCCTGACCTACCCTCACACATACACTGACTATGCTATGTACCCACTAGAGACTTAGGCTGGACCAGAGCACTTAAATATTTAACGCTAGTTGAACTCTAACTAATACTTCTACATCTGCCACTTGACCACACTGAGTATGTACCGAATAATTTTCATATTGACTATCTTCTAATGGTTTTCTGATGGATTTCTAACATCTGAGGAAACATACTTCTTCCTCTCTCCCTTTAATAATTCTCAGGTTGTTACAAACTTATTCTGTTCTTCAGATGAAAAAGATAACTACCTCTGTCTCTCCCCTTGGTACTTCTCCTGTTTCTGAGAAACTAATTCTGTTCTGCTGATGAAGAAGTTACCCAGTTCTACCTCTGTGCCCTTGATATTTATCCTGGTTGTCAGAAACTTCGTTCTATAGATGAATAAGATACCTATTGTGTGTCCCGACATACTCTGATTTATTGACGAAAAACTAATTGATAATGAGATTATTATAGTCCAATACATTTCCAATAAAAGCAGGTACATCTAAAAGGCCAATATGGTTCAAACTTTTGGAAAAAAAAGCAAAGTCACATTTGCTTGTGGTGGTGTCATAACTTATGCACAAATCAAAGAATTGCACACAAATAATGGAAAATCCACTGTTGTAAATATCTGAGGCATTTCAGCAGTGGAAAAGACAATATTGAATTATGACTATTAGAAACAAAAGGCAGGGTAATACTTTTTAATTTCATTTTTATGACATGTTTGAGATATTCATGAAAAACGACTTGCAGTTTTAAAAAAGACACACAGTTCCTTTATCTCTCCCCGTGATCTTTATCCAGCTTGTCACAGACTAGTTTTGTTCTACATATAAGGGTTCCACCTATTTCTCTCTTCCTTTATCTTTTTCTGGGTTTTAAGAAACTGACTTCGTTCTGCAGATAAAAAGATACCTACCTCTACCTCTCTCCCCCAGGTACTTCTCAAGGTTGTCACAATCTATCTTTGTTCTACAGAAGATTATGGCTTGATCCATATTATGTTCTTCTATGGCAGTAATAACATATTCTCCTTTCAGCATCTTTACAGCCTCAGAGTATGTTTCTGAAAAAAAATATTTATATCTCTCTACATAAGGCTATGGGTGTGCATCAATAAGAAAACATACATATTACTGTAAATTTAATGTGGTGTGTTACTTTTAATGAAACAATGATGATACAAGATGAAAATTGCAATAATTAAACCTCACATTTTATTTTTTTAGAAGAAATTTGGTTGCTTCAACTTCCAAGGAACACACAACAGTTCCAGCCATACAAAAGTTCAAGTAATTGAAGTTCTAAAGAATAGGAATGTTCAATGACTGGACTTAAACAGAGTTTCAGATATGCATTTTGTTCCATTCATTCCAGTTCGATTGTCTGTACTGTATTCTGTTACAATATGAATGCAATTAAACATCTTGCCTTAGTATGTTATAACAAAGAATACACAGAAAGATATCTGAATTCATACTATGGTAAACAATGCCAGAAACAGAATGGAAAAATGTATCTCACTTGTAATGTGACTAAGACAGTATCTTGTTACATTTCCCATAACTCAATGGATATGTGACTAACACAATGTTTTGTTACATTTCCAGAAACTCCCTGGGAATATCTTGTTACATTTCCCATAATTATATAACAGAGAATCTTGTTACATTTCCTATAACTCAATGGATATGTGACTAACACACTGGAAATATCTTGTTACATTTCCTGTTACTCACTGGAAATATGACTAAGCCTCTTGTAATATTTCCCATAACTATAACAAAGTATCTTGTTATATTTCCCTTAACTCAATGGATATACATTTATTTCCATTGTATTAGTGAAATATGAAGATTTGTTCACCTGAGTAAAGTCATGTTTCCCGAGGGTGAACAAATCTTCATATTTCACTAATGCAAGGGAAATTAATGATTTATTCCACTATCACTAGTGTATTTTCTGAAAGGAAAAAAATTTATATTTCAATAAGAACAAATTTTATAAAAAATAAACAATAATGAAATAACATGAATAACACATGGAAATGTTTCACATTTTCTTTCACTTCGGCTGTTGATTTGTAACATTAGTGTTAAACAAAAGTAGACACACTACATGTTACCTTCTTTGACAATTGATTGCTTCCCATAATCCAACTGTTGATGATATGCTGGATTACAGATTTTCTCTTTCATATATACAGGAATATTTAGAACAATCAGAAAAGAAAAAGATTAATTTGATTATCTTCAATGGTTTAACTTAAGAGACAAGATCATGACAAAAAACATGCCACTGCAAGTGGACTGACATTTAAGCATCTGAAATCCGCCTACGAGAGAAATGATCTTGATGGTCTTTATGCAATTTTAAACGAACCTGTTGATAATAAACCAAGAGTGACAAAGAAAAAAATAATCATAGAATGAATTGTAAATTATTTTTGTAAATAAAAATCTATAGATACTTCAACCTTTAGTACAATGTATTCATTTATTAGATTGATGATGTACGGCAGCTGGGCGTGCATCAGCCTAAAAGTTTCCGTGTGACAACTCAAACAAAACTTTCAATGGACCTCAAATTTTAATATGTTGTTTTATTCTGGTCATACTTGTCCTGACTGTGACTTGTACAAAGGAAAGAAAGTCTAACTTATGATGTCCTTTGCATTATAAATAATTAAACACTTGTCAGTCTGTCCGTTCACAATGATACATGTTTCATTTACACAGCTAGGCAATCTTAATATCAAATGAGACTGCAGATTGATTTGTTAATTTACAAACTTTACATTTGGATGAACTGCTGATGAATTTAGATAAAATAACTTTTTTTTTTTTTTTGGAAGTTGCACACCAACATATATATGGTAATGTCAAGCTGTAACGTCTCCTGTTGTCATTTTTTACAGGTTAAGGGATCTTTACTGTTATATATCTCGAAAACAAGATCTGTGACATATATATTTTTTTATGCCAAACAAATCGTTATTTCATCAGGAATAATTATTTAGTTCTTGGTCATGATCTGGATATCATATCTATTAGAAATGAAGGAAAAAATATGGTCAAAAGTTGGCATTTTCCCTATATGTCACTGTAAATTTCCCACCAATTTTCTATTTTTTAAACCATTTTAGTGTGAAATACGAAATCCATGACCCCATTTTTAAAAATCTTTTTCGGGTGTATATCAGTCAGATCTATTACTGTGTAAAAAATCTGACAAATCTGGATGTATGCCATTTTGTATCGTCCCACCTTAAAGTGTACAAGTCATGCTTATTCTGAATTCCTCATTCTGGAAAACACCAGTTTCAAAAATATTGTTGCGTACCACTGTCATTCAACAAATTATGATATACTGTTATACTGTTATATTGTTACAATTCTCCTAGAAATATGACAAGCAGAATATCATGTTACATTTCCCATAACTCACAGTGTACAACAGCATCTAACAAACGTATACAAGAAAGTGTCCCATACTGTTTGCTACTGACAACAAAGTGCAGCCCTTAATGTAATCAATATACCTACACTAGTTTTTGTTAATAATTACTAAAAATCAAAGGAAAAGAGTAACGAACTCCGTTTGGAACAAGTTTAACATGTCATATTCAAATATACATTGACACATACTGCCTAATCAAGCAGCCATCTAAACTGACAAATCAAACCCCTCCGATAATAACAGTGATAACAGATTTATCAGAGAGTATACTGGACATTTGTCTTCATTTTACCCATAATTTCCGGTAGAGCCAGATTAGATATCAATTACTGTCCTTATATATAGATCTACATGATGGACTTTATTTATCTACTCAATCTAAATGTCACATGATTTGTTCTGAAATCCACTCATATTTAGCTGTAACAAAAAAAAAAAACAAATTTTGTTATTATTTATAATAAAAAAGTATAAAATTTCCATTTATTTTGAGCAGGAATTACTCAAAAGAAAAGTGTTTTTCATTGATTTTATAGTGATCATTATTTATAATAAAAAACATATTTACAAAATTTCAATGCATGAAAAAAAAGGCCGAATTTCCCTATAATGTCATGAATTTTGTGCAATAGAATGCATAACTGGTATAATTATTTAGTAATGCTGTGTGTTTGAAATTAAATATAATTACAAAATTAAAGCAAAATAACAGGAAGCGATTTTACTGAAAATAGCAAAGGCTTTAAATTGAAATGTTCTCAATAAACACCAATTATACCTCATCATGAAGATCTGAGAAATTTATTAGTGCTCAATGGAGTCAGCGAAGTTTAGTCTTGAAAGTAAAATATATCAATATACAATTTTAAAGAATGTTCCCTAAACTAAACGATGATACAACTTGCATGCAACATTTGCAAATTAAACATAAAATTTGAACTTTAACTTTTCTGTAAAAAAATTTTTTAAATTAATTTTAAAATATACTGAAGTTTTTAATCCTTTGGCAAATATCATTTATCACCTTATATTTTCATAATATATCTTTTACAAATGGTTGTGCATTTGAACAGATTCTCCTATTAAACTGATTTACTCATCTCAGTTTATTTCCTTCTCAAAAGCCTTGGAGTAGAATGTTTCTTAAAGAGGACTAACTGCAACATATGTTGCCAGATCTGACAAGATCTTTTAGCAAATGTTCAGTAGGGTTCAATGTTACACTAAATTTATGTCAAATTTAACAGAGAAGTTTCTATGCTACAATAAGATTTACTGTTGCAGCCATCTTTGTTTGAGAGTGGCATCAGGCGATACATCTCTGAAAGACGGTCATGCAAAAGATAGTTTCAGCCTAGCTAGTGATTTCAGGTCTTTTCCAATCCAGTACTATATTAAATTAAGCAAGGATTTAGAAGCTATGTTGGTTGAAAGATATCAGATATAATTCACATAGAAGAATACATTGTAACAACTGCTTCTATAATTGTTTACAATTGGATTTGTTTCTTCAAATTAAGAAAATTTATAATAGAATTTCCCACAGTGTTATAACTTTAAATCATGTTGATCTGAAATATTACTACAAACACATAATATGACTCTTATTAAATTTTATATTTGTTTGTTTAGTTGGGGTTTTACGCCATTTTCAGCACATTTGGCTATTTCGTGGCGGCCAGTTTTTATTGGTGGAGGAAGCCGGAGTACCCACCTTCGGTAGGAAAATTGGCAATCCTTGTCAATTAAGATCGGAGTCGAACACACCCCGCCACAGGTGAGATTCGAACTCACAATCTCAGCGTTGACAGGCTAGTGATAATTAGTAGTCATGACGAAATACCTAGACCACTCGGCAACCGAGGCCCCCTTTTAAATTTTATAGATTTCCTTATTAATTTATTTTTTTCAGTTTATTGCATGCAAATACACAGCTTCAGATTTTATATTAAGTGATATTATTTTTCTGCTTTCATTTTTTGGATCAAATATACCAACCAGTATGTATTCTGTTTGAGAATTGCCAATTTAGTATTAAATTTCTTAACTAATCCAAATTAAGGTATGATAAAAAAAAAAACATAAGACTATTTAAAAGGTTTTGATTACCAGTAAAACATACCATATCTGCTGTATCTTTTAAGTTATTGGCATTAATTATTTGCACATTGTTATATAAAAATACATCATCAATTTGATATAAACATCTTTCTAACCAAATCTTAAATGATAAATTTAAAACTAGAATACTGACAATGTCAGAAAGGGCCCCGCTGACCAGTGTCATTGAACTTATGGGAATCAAAAACACTTTAAAATCTAGTTGTGATTTCATACATTCATTTGAACTATCAAAAAGCATGAAGCTAAATTCTCAAAATTTGCCTTTTTCCATATAAAAACAAAGTTTTTCCCCAAAAAGTATTTTCCTCAAAATCAAAACGGACCTTCCTTTGATCAAAATTTATGAAGATCTGTGAAGGCAATCTGAAGTTATCATACGACATAAGGTTAATTCTGAAAATATGCATTTTTTCATATAAAAACTAATTTTTTTCCAAAAATTGTTGTCCAATTTTCCTCAAAACTGAAAGGAATCTTCCTTTGGTCAAGTCCAATATTGTGTATAAAAATCATAATAATCGGTGAAGGCAATCTTAAGTTATGGTACAACAAAGGAAATGCTGACAGACAGACAGACAGGCAGACTGACAGATGGGCAGACATGGCGGGGCCCTATTAAATATGATTTATTAAAATTAAAATCAAGCCGTTAGTTACTAAAATTTTTCATTTATTTCTGATTTTTTCTCTCTCCATTATTTTTAATTTGTTTTTACAAAAATCTCGGATATGAAACAACCTCTAAACTGTGTTATTTTAAATTTTTTTCAGCTCTATATTGCAGAAAATCCTAAAAATACATTTATCATCAATAATGACATTATAGTTGTTCCTGTTTGAACAAAAAACAGGAAAACAACCAATAATTTTTTATAATGGATATAATATTTCAGTATTTTTTCAAGTTATTATCAAGGATCTGCCCTTCTGTGACATATTCAGCCTTCAGTTGATATGGAATGTAAGTATAAAATAACATCTTTATACAGTAAACAATTGTTTCTGGGTACTGAAAGGACACAGTTTCTTATATCAATTATGGTATAATAGAAAGCCTAGGTTCACCATGATATGTATACTGAAAAACTTGTTCATGAAAACTGTTCAATCAATATAGGAACATAATACAAAATTGGTAAGAATATATTAGGTAAATTATTCATGTAACCGGAGCTAAATTGTCCTATGTTTTCAGCACTAAAATGTCCGCATGTAATTTTTACAGTCAGAACTAAAATGTATTTTGCCCCACCCCCATTCCCCTCTTCAAAAAAGCGTGTCAACTTAATCAATGATCTCTTTAAAATTTATTTCTATGTATGGTGTTTTATTAAACAAAATATCACCATGAGACAGACTAATGTTTATATTTTTTCCCTTATTACAGGTAATTATAACTCATTTCCCATCGAAAGCCGATGTAATTTCCTTACCCTATTATAAATTTTAATATGTCTATAATATATGGTACCATGTTAATCATTCTTTGTCTTTAATCAGTATCTATCATGTCCTAAAATGATTCCATACAAATTTTAAATTACCACGAGATTAACAAATTTCCTGTTTATTAAAAAAAGCCATCCCTTTTACGGTAGTTCAGCTTGATAATTACACTTGTAGGCATCAGCAATGAACAAAAGTCTTCCGTGCTGAGTGGTATTAAGTGTCATTTTGACATTATCAACCCTGACTGTGGTGCTATTACAATATCATAGTCATGCACAATAAGGATTTAAACTATTTTTTGGCCAGAATTGAAATTTGTCTTGTTTTTCAAATTTGATCTGATTCCAAACCAGGTATTAAATTTTCTGTGTACAATGGAACAATTCCATCAGGTATGCTTGTGAGTGAAAATTTGTAAAGCCTAAAAATAAATCATCAAAATATTGTGATCCACTCAATCAAAATACCAAAACAAGGTAGCCAAAAATTCCTGGATCAGTCAACTTTGCATGCAGGAGTCAAAAACATAGCTTAAAACATAATTCTAAAATTTATCAATAAGAAATACATTTTCCATGTCTGAAGCTTTTATGATTCTTTAAGAACAGATCTATGGTACCAGTAAAAAAATTTGACCTAAAATTGTAGTCAAAAATGAATATCCAGGATTGCATATTACCAGGTGTCAAATAGCATTGGTTTGTGAAAAATCTTGACTCCCCTAAACATCAAATTGTTACTCTCTAAATGAATCAAGATGTCAGAAAAACCTGCTGAATTTAAAACATATTCCATAATTAAGGAAAAAATTGAGAGGTTTAAAAAGTACAAAACAAATTAGAAAAATAAAAAAGACACAAACAACTTTTAATTTGTACATGAAACATTTGTTGGGTGCAAACTACTAAACCACACAGGAGATAGCAATGATCGTATTAAATAAACATGATATATAATTATCAAGTTCATCATCAAAACAGATACCTAGCTGGGTACAAATTATATGTGATCACATCAAAAGAATGAAAAATGATGCAATATTTTGCAATTTTATCTGGATATCTGATATTTACAAACGTCTATTTGTAATTAAATCATTAGAAGTTGTTTTTCATAAAACTGTAATGATTTTAGTAACATCCTTAGATATCTTAAAATAGCATCTGAGAGATATGAAATAATTATTAATTACATTTAATTAGTCTATAACAGCTACTTATGGAGAGTGCAGTAACAAGATATATTGACTGCTCAAAGGCAAGATAAACAATGGTATTTCATGAGCCACCATGCCAAATTTGATAAATATTAAAAAGAATTGTTTATCTAAATATTAGCAACCTTAGAGTATTTGTTAAAGATGTATACAGAAATTGAATTTGCTGTATAGATGGGCCACTGAACCACTGCTCCAGTTGTAGTAAACTTTGGTTTAAATTGGTCAAGTAATTTTAGATGAAATAGTTTGAAATTTTCTTTACTGACTTTTCTATTTCAAAGTATATATTGGCTGGAGATAAAGACAGCCTCATGTAATTTTGACAACCATTTATAGATGCCCATGGAATAGCAGTTTCAGTAAAAAATGTAATATTGTAGCTTTAGTGGTCAATTTGATGTCAAGTTCAAGACAACCTGTAAAATTTTGTAGAGATTTACCTTTAGACAGAGCCCCAAATAATGTTTTGAAACAGGGGGTAAATACCTCCAGGCTTTTAAGATACCTTTAACCTCCAAACTACAGGATCATTAGATGTAAAATGAAAATACAAAAGAGTAAAATGCATCTGAAGTGTTACCAGAACTAATTACTAGAGCATTTAGTCACAATGGTTACTGTTTTCACGTACAATAACACTGATCACCAACACTCTATTACATTCCTTAAGATCTGTGTTATGTCCTACCAATGCTGTCTTATGTACTGTACCTTATATTGTTGACTATAAACTGAACAAATCATTTCCAACATCTTAAGATCTTAACCTTGACGGTACTACTTCACTCTTATTCTACCATACTTTTATGATATGAGATACAAGTTCTTTTCATTTTTCACAGTCATACAAACTATAATTTTGTGTCCATTTAAGGACAGAAGTAAGCACTTTTTATGAAGTAAAACAACTTTCAAGCCTTATAAAACATTATTATGTCAATAATGTAGCTTAGAGGTAAATATGTAATCAATGAATCTTTGATTTCCAAATCCCTTTATTAGTTGTTTTAGACTGATATGAGTGTAACTTTGACAGCAAGAAATTTCTGTAATTTTATCGCATAAATGACAATGCTTATAGACAATTCTAATTTGCTCAATTCAATCTTTTTAATGAAGGAGATTTATATCTAATAATCTTCAATAATAAATATTTAACTGTATACAAAAAAATCACATAAATGTTCAGTTAATATTCAATTGAACAAGATTAAATGTCCCCATGTTTTAGAATTGCTGTAACTTTTGCACAAACTGATAAATTCATATAGCTGGTAACCAATTATTCTACCAACAAAAACAGCTATCAAGGCTAAGGTAAGAGAAGAATCATAAATTATTGTTATGTTAAATAGGCCAGTCCAATACTTGTTGGAGAAATCATGCAACAAAGATGATTCAGTACACATCATAAGTAACAATTGTTCTGCAGGGAGGAATAGATAAAGATCTCCTGGAAAATCTTCAAGTGAATGTGGAGGGGTAATAGGATCAACTACTTATCATGTCATTCATGACTAACAATTCTACAAAATATGAAATCAGAAGCAGTTGCATCCACAAAGTTTTTTTTTTTGTTTCAATTATGGGGAAAAACATAAGTACCAGAACTCCTAAATAATTAGATATCAAGCCACATTGCTTTTTTGGTCCTTTAATCCACTGATATCGCAAAAACCACAATAGAACAAATCTGTTGACATTACTGGAAGCACTCATCAAGATGTATTAAAAGAAAAAAAATCTTCATTAAAATCGGATAAACAAATATCTTAGGTGTCCAGCAAAATGGCCCCTTTAATCCCTCTTACGTTTGAAACGATAAAAGTTACACAAAAATAACTTTTGTTACATTTTTTACGATGAACTGTTTAAAAGAAAATCATAAAAATTGGTTAAAAAAAAATTTTGGGAAAATTAAGGTGTGTTCCTTTTCTGGCCCTTTCTATCTCTAAAAAGCTAAGAGATAGTGAAAAACTTATCTTAAGATTTTTTTTTCCATTGACATTAAAAACTTAACACCATAAAAGTTGGAAAATAAATTAAAATTTAACCTCCCAAAAAAAACGGAAGGTCAGATTCTCTGAAATCAATCCCAACTGTATTTCTAATGGGGAAACATTGTGGTAAAATACTATAAGGATATGTTCAATAGAAAAAATGAAATGAGCGGAAACCTAACTGTCCACGGAGGTAAATATTTGCAAGTGTATATATATTGTCTAATTATAATGGTCAGGTACTGCAATTGATGACTAACAGTCCTAAAAAATATAGAGGAAATGAGTTTCAGAGAAGTGACATCCACAAACTTTATAATGGCCAGACAGACAGACAAAGACAATAATTATGTCCTTCTGTTGTCCTGATGTCAAGCTCGTATTATCTGTGATATTAAATTGAAATTTTAAGTCATTGGAATGCATTCTGAAAATCAAAACTCCACAAAAACTTGATTCTAAGATATCAAATTCTGTAATATTTATCTTAGCTGAATTTTAAAGTTTGGCCAATCCTATCATACTTAAGAGTCATTAAGCTGGAAATTGATGATATCTTTAGACTATAGGAGCTATCCATTTCACCAATAATATTTGATTAAAACTTTGTTTTTACATTTATCACATCAGAAAACAATCAGAGAAATTCAGCATGTCTGAATCGATATAAAAACATATGCTATTAACCTTATAATCTTTTTAAAAAATCTATTCTAAAAATGTAATGTCGAGGAACCCAAATCGTCCACCTGTTGTAATTTTTTAACTTTACAGGAAGCATTAGAATAAGTTTGCTGAAAAGTGATATTCTTAAACACTTCATACTATTTTAACACATATCTGTTGATGGGGTAGATATTTTTACCTGGCCCATTTTGGTATTCTCTCCATTTTTGCAGTTGTTTGGTCACTTTAACACCGTCATTTGTAAACAGCCAGGGCCCAGTTGTTCAACTTATTTAACCCAAGGTTAAATTTAACTGGGGGTTAAATCATATAGAAAATCACTACATATAACCTGTGGTTTAACTTATCCCTCGGTTAAATGAGTTGAACTGGAAGATTGCAGATTACAAACTTATGCCTGAAAAAACACTTCATTTGTCTACTTGTCACATAATAATTATCAGCAAATTCATTGCTAAGGTTTTTCCTCAGTAATACTTGAAACACTCTTCCAACTGGGCATTTTGGGGACCTTGACGTTTAAACTGTGCAGTAAATTCCAATAATTGCATGATTATAACCTCCATACCCTCATATTTTAATGACTTTAGTCCTATTAATCTACAAAATAAAAGTTTTGAATGTTATCAAAATTGAAAGAGAAGTTATTTTTAAACAGATTTTAAAACAAAAAACCTGATTATAAGTCTGACAATATATGGTATGTGGGCAGGCAGCTCTTAACATTCATTGAGGAAAACCCAGTTTGCTATAAATTCAAATGAATATAATGAAAATCCATTGAAAACAGTAACAGTGAGAGCACTTACAGACAGACAAACCTTTTCTACATAACCATTGTGAGAGATTTGCACTTTAAGTAAAAAATTTAACTTTCCATTTAAAAAAATTGTTCATAGTTATGAATTATGTAATCTTTATTGCAACAGAGCCAGCCTTCTGTAAATCAGGCAAAATAATCTGTGTCCATATTGTTTTTTATAAGTCTGAAATTTCTTATAGGTTTGTGCAGCATAATCCAAATTAAAAATTAAAAATTTTTCATGTTATTTGAATTTATGCATTCTTAACTTTATTCAGAAATTATTTAATAGAACTGCAAACATAACCGATTCACAACTTGGATTTTCGTATTATAATAAAAAGACTTAACTATGATTCAAATTTTTAAAATTTGGAATTAAAAAGATTATAGATTATTTTTTTAAAGTTAAAACATGATGAAAATATGTGCACTGAATTTTTATCTTTCAAGAAACTGTTGATGAATACATTTTATATGGACCTAAAACAAAAAATCATAAAGTGGCTGGCAGGATTCAAAGTTTTTGGCCTTAAAATTCATTTCTATAGTTCAAAGTAATATTTCCATCTTCGCTTCTTAATGTAATTTATTTTGAGTTATGATAATTACCATTTCTAATAATAATATCAAAACTATATATAATGTACATATTTTATAGTTTCAAATTTTTAAATTTCACTATCCTACCCTGTACAGTATTTGCATGACTTTAGTCCTATTCATTTGGCCAAGTGATTTCAGAGGAGATTTTTTTATATCAGCCAATCAGAAACAAGAACTTCCCATGGTGGCCATATTTGTAGTCCGATCGGGATGAAATGAGGAAACTTTTAAAGGACCTCCCATATATGCTTCCTATCAAGTTTTGTTCCATTTCACCAAGCAGTTTCAGAGGAGAATATTTTTCAAAACTCAGCCAATCAGAAACAACAATTGCCCGTTGTGGCCATACTAGCTGTCCGGTCAGGACAAAATGAGTGAATTTTATAAAGGACCTTATATAGATGCTTCCTGCCAAATTTAATTCCATTTAATTTAGCCCAGTGGTTTCAGAGGAGAAGATTAAAATGTGAAAAGTTAACGGATGGACAACGGACAACGGATGCCATGTGATGACAAAAGCTCACATGGCCTTTGACCAGGTAAGCTAAAAAGGACTTCACATAGATGCTTCCTGCCAAGTTTAATTCCAATCTGCCCAGTGGTTTCAGAGGAGAAGATTACAATATGAAAAGTTAACAGACGGATGCCAAGTGATGAAAAAAGCTCACATGGCCTTTGGCAAGGTGAGCTAAAAATTGTTCTGATAGTTTTGCATATTATGAAGTTGTCACTTCAGGCTCACATTTTTAACTAAAATATATTTTCATTTAATCATTAACTACTTTTATTGTGTTACAATTTAATGTGAACAAAACAGCATGCAGACAACTTTTCATTTCAAGCCCTCCATTAACCTTTATAAAATTTAAAGTTTGAACTAATTAACATTAAATATATCATCAGCTGCTGTATCTTTTTGTCTTTCCCATTCTATTATAGGCGTAAAGTTGTAGCTATTTCTTGTGATAGTTTTATAACATGGAATTGGCATGTAACTGCAAGTCTCTGAGGAAACTGTAATCAGCCAAACAGTCTACCTACATATATTTTCTTAAGTTAAATAAATATCATTGGACCTGTTTTTGGTCTACAGCAGTCAAGAGAACTAAAAAGTTGTCAAAAGTAGGTGGCCCCTTTCTTTCCTTTTTTGCCTCTATATCAGTGTATTGAATTAAAATGTGACAATAACTGCTGGTAATTGCTGGTTTATTTATTTATCTTTTAATTCATTTTGGTACTGCACAAGTATAGTGAACTAAAAAGTTGTCAAAGATGAGGTTTTATGCCACTTGTTGAGATATTTTGGCTATGCCAAATGCAGCAAGTTGTTCTTCATGGTGACAGGTGAAGTAATTTAAAGAGAACTGTAGAAATTTGGCAGGAAGAGTGAGTTGATTTTGTTGATTTAGATGTACTTTAACCAAGTAACTTAAAATCTCAATAAAATTGTCATTGTGCTTATGAAAAAAACTGCTGATACTGCTATAACAACAGTGCTATAAAGAATTTACAAACAGAATAAATGCCATTTTGCAGTTTTTGGTGTTTTCACTTCTTCAATAACTCAGCAATAAAAAACCACAAATCTATGATTACAAAGTTTGCCTTGTTCCCCCAATATGATAGTAGATTGCTTTATATCGGAGAACTGAACTCGGACGTAAAAGTTAACCTAAGTCAATGAAGCACAATAAGTAGGTCAGAGTGACCGAATTTTGGTGGGAGGCTGTGTTACTCCCACAGATGCATCCTGACACCAAGTAATATGATTGTGGGTCCCTTGGTATCAGAGAACTGATCTCGGAGGTAAAACTTACCCTAAGTCAATGAAGCACGATAAATAGGTCAGAATAACCTAATTTTGATGGTAGGCTGTGTTACTCCCCTAGATGCATCCTCACACCAAGTAATATGATTGTAGGTCCCTTGGTATCAGAGACCTGAACTCTGACATAAAACTTAACCTAAGTCAATGAAGCAAAATAAGTAGGTCAGATACGAGTGACCTAATTTTAGTGGGAGGCTGTGCTGCTCCCCTAGATGCATCCTCACAGCAAGTTATATGATTGTAGGTCACTTAGTATGTTAAAACTGATTTTTGAGATAAAACTTAAAAGGCAGTCAACCGTGTAATATGGGTCATGTGACCTTCATATTATGTCACATAGTCAGTCTCTTCGCCGTGCAACTGCATAGAAAAATATATGACTCTAAGTCAACTAGTAACTGAGAACTGGCTGTGGACGTTCACGTGCATGCCGGGGTACTCCATTAGTCCCCCTCAACTTTGTTGAGGCGAACTAATTACAACATAACACTTAACAATACGATGAATGTTCTACACAAATGTGGGAGTGACAAGTTTCCTTTATGTCCAAGAAACTTCTGGTTATGAATATACATGTACTCATATAAATGTTAATTGATCTTCTTCCTATCTCAATCAAATCCCTTGAATCTTATTCTTATTTATTACCAGAATTTTGGTTTATTTAATTGATATTTCAAAATGCCCTAGGATCTTCTATGTTGAAATTAAATCGGTCTTTTTGACAGAGTATCATCAAAGCTATGATTTAATTGGAGAATTATTTTCAATTTCCTGTAAGCTTTAATGCCAAATGCAGCCATGACAACTGTATCTGAGTAGAATAATATTACTTTTTGATGCATGCATAAAATGTACTTTAACAAAATAATTCATCTATAAATTCTCAACAGTCTTTCTTGACAGTGTGAACAAAATCTAGAAAATTTCATTAGTATATTTCCTTAAAGGAAAAAGACTTCCGCATCTTATCAACCCATATTCCATTTATTCTAGAGATGTAAACTATAAAGTTAATTCAAGTAATTTCACATCATAGGTATAATTGGTCTATTATTGTGTAATATTTCTGCAATGAGGGCAGAAAGTTCTTGTTCAAGTCAGTGTTTCATTAAGTTTACTGAGTTCAAGATGCTATACTATAGTATATTTTTAAAACTTTGCACCATAATCCTTCCAAAAACCCAGTATCCTGCCTGCTTTGGCTGTTGTCTATGTTTTCAGTGTAATAGTGGAATGTACATAATTTTTCTCAACATGTTATTTATTGACCATGAAGAAGCTTCTGTCCAAGTTTGGTAAAAATCAAGGATGGTTTTTAAGAAAGTAATTAATGTTTTAAAAATTTTAACTGCAGACTGTATGTAATGTTAACTGGGAGAAAAACTAAGTCCATTTATAAATAAAATATAGAAAAATGGGTCAAAGACACAAATGGCCGGGTTGCTTTACTGGGTGTTTACTGTAGTGGTGACAAAGGTGATTACAAGATCATATTGCACATTGGCAGTTATGAATATTTATATAGACAAAATCAGACACATTGTATGTTGGTGTACGAGCACAGAGGCAGTCATCAATTTAATTAGTTTCCTGAAATAATTCCATAAAGTGAGGTGTATATCTTCAATATATATTAAAACATTCTGCGAAGTTTCAAGGATGCAGGTGAAAAACTGTAGGAGGAGTTGATTTCGCAAAATAGGTACCCTCTATTGAAGATGTCAATAAAAAATGACTAAGTTCCAAAGTTTGGAAAAATGGGAAAACATTCCTGAAATAATTCCATAAAGTGAGGTGCACATCTTCAATATATATAGAAACATTCTATGAAGTTTCAAGAATATGGGTGAAAAACTGTAGGAGGAGTTGATTTCGCAAAATAGGTACCCTCTATTGAAGATGTCAATAAAAAAAAAGATGACTAGGTTCCAAAGTTTGGAAAAATGGGAAATAATTCCTGAAATAATTTCATAAAGTGAGGTGCAAGTATCAGTATATTTAATGGTTTTATATCCTAGAAATAACTGACTAGATATTTTTAAAATACTTTTCCAATGACCACAAATCATAGACAGTCTGTTGCAGAAAATTTCCCTTCAAAAGCCCTTCCTACTTTATATATTGAAAATGAGACAATATCTTTACAAGTCAATCAACCACACTTATACAATGAATAACTGTAACAATAACTTTACAGGCTGATTAACCACACTTGTACACAGATTAACTGTTACAATTACTTTACAGGCTGATCAACTAGATTGTAACAATAACTTTACAAGCTGATTAACAACACCTGTACACTGATTAACTGTTACAATTACTTTACAGGCTGATCAACTACACTGTAACAATAACTTTACAGGCTGATTAACCACACCTGTACACTGATTAACTGTTACAATTACTTTACAGGCTGATCAACTACACTGTAACAATAACTTTACAGGCTGATTAACCACACCTGTACACTGATTAACTGTAACAATAACTTGACAGGCTGATTAAACACACCTGTACACTGATTAACTGTAACAATAACTTTACAGGTCTATCAACCACACTTGTACACTGATTAACTGTAACAATAACTTTACAGGCCGACCAACCACAGTTGTACACTGATTAACTGTAACAATAACTTTACAGGGCGATCAATCAAACTTGTACACTGATTAACTGCAATTGTAGCAGAATACATGCAGGTTACTTACCTCATGGCAAAATTTATTATCAGTACCTGCCGGTTTCCATCAGCTTAAATATATTTAAACTATATTAAGTTCTGACCTGTCCAAAGCCAAATGTTCACATACGTAAATTACAAATCTCTTACCTGAAACAAAATAAAGTCATATTAGAATAATTTGAAATTTATGGAAGGAAATATATTTTGTATGATGTAGTTTTTTTCAATGTGAAATACTACAATAATACTACCAGGTGAGATGGGTGAAAGTTTGGGACTTGCATCCTCCAAGCATTCAATGATACTGATGCCATGGAGCTTGTATTGCTCTCCTGAAAGGTCGGTGGTTTTCTTCAGGTACTTCCGCTTCCTCCAGAAATAAAATCTGGCCGCCATGAATTAGCCAAACAGCGTTAAACCCAAACTAAACGAACAAAATAAGTTAGCATTTAATGTCAATGGACAAAATTATAAAAAGAGAAATACCTAAGGTCAATATCAACTAAGTCCAGTTTGTTGATAGAACAGTACCAAATTAAGTAACAAGAATTGTTTGTGTCCTTGTAGTATCAAATTTACCAAGTTTGTTTTAATCTATCAAACTATTCTTCAGGAAAATTTTAACTACATTTTTCCATTGGGTCCAATGTTAACTAAGTCAGTCAGAAACTGGTGGCCATCTTATATTCCAATAGGCAACTTTATAGAAACATATTTGTAAAGTTTGGGTTCAATCGGGTAACTTGCTCTCGAGAAGTTTTTCAAAGTTTAGCCAAACAGAAATTAGAATAGGCTCTGGCAGCAATGTTTCCTAACAAATCAGCAACAATTTACCAACAGTTGAAAAGGACATTATAAGGAATACCCCCGGCAAGTTTAGTTAAATTCTGTTCTGCAGTTCTCAAGAAGAAATCAAAATGTGAAGTCGGACAATGGATTAACAGATGGACAAATGCCAAGTGATGACAATAGCTCACACTGGCCTTTAGCCAGATGACCTAAGAACAGATGTCAACAAATTATATCTCTTCAGTAATGCTGGAATGGAGAAAAGGGGGAGTGGAAATATGGGCTATTTTTACTCATGAATTGTCATCTGTATGTTTTAACAACTGATAAAATAAATGTATTTTGCCAATTCTTCATATATTTCAATTTTTAGCATTGGGAGTAAGTATCTTTCATAACTCAAAACAATTCTGAGTAATTTGTAGACCAGATATTTTATACAGGAACCCCAATTAATATGTATAATAAAGAAACGGTAATGGACAAGTCTCGATTTCAAAAAACAGAATAATGCTAATATGAACAGAATAAAATCATCCCTGTTATAACAAGGAAAACTCCTTTGCTAACAGCTGTAATTCTATAGTTTGGCAGTTTATTTGTCTTCATTATTCAGAATAGTTGAAAGCAGTCCTTGTTTTATGGAAAAAATTAAAAAAAATATGTTCTAACTTCTGGCATTATACAAATGATCTTAATATATCTAATTTTAAAAGAAAAACATTTTAGAATATTTCTGGGAAATCTGCAAATATACATATAACAGAAGGTAGTTTACTGGTATTTAATTATGTTTACAAAAAATTTCCAATTTCAACTAAGAATTTATCCTGCAATTAGCTAATTTACAGCTAAATAAAGGTGATCACATCAACTTTAGCTTTTTGGGTCAATGGAAGTTTGTAATGTATTCTGGCTCATGGTGTTTATGCTTTTCCCAGATTATGCACCAAAAAAGTCCATCTTAAAATCAGGCTAGAAATGTCCAATTTCTCCATAACACATAAAAATTTACCATTGCAGGACAAACAAAACATATGAACATTGTTGAAAAATATAAAGCTTATTTGTACTTGCTGAGAAATTAGTAAACCTTGACTAACTGTTTCTATGGCTTGTACAATTTAACTTTATATTTTGAGAGAAAATTAAGAAAATCTAATTATATTATTTTAGGAATTTTGAGATAAAAGGGTATAAAATAAATGAGAGCCTACTATTCAATATCATTGTGACAACTGATGATCTCTGATAATTCTGGGATGATACAAGTAATATACTGGTCTGATAACAAACATCAGCATTGTAATCCAGATCACAAACCAGAAATTATCTTAATTAATTTGTTTCCAAATTAGGGAAGATAATTTGACTACGTATTGTCAGAGGATCATCTTTAGGTCTATTTTAAGATGCATGTCAATTTAGATCCTATCCAATGACAGAATAACTTGATATCAGTCTATAGGAGAGACTTGGAAATCCTTTCATTTCTGATTACTGATTATAATCTGTTGACATCTGAAAATCATTATGTCTACTTCTATCATCCCACGACATCTTCTGATCTTTTACATATATATAAATTTTTTTTGAATATATTCTCTTCTGCTTCCCCATAATGTCACAATTTCCTTATAACCTTTTATTACATCTTCTTTCTTAGGTTTGCTTTGACTAAACTTGGCCTATAAAATAAAAACCTGTATCCAAAATGACTGATGATGTACCTTACTGTGAAATTGAGGTTTTTCAGAAACCTATAAGGTTAATCTAATAGTCAACTGACAAAAGTAAAAGCTTGTGAATTTATGGCTAAAAATACCCACTTCACTGTCTTACATAGGTACAGTGAAACCTGCTTTAAAGGGTACCTCTATATAACAAATCACTGTCTATAAAGGGCACTGTGAAAAAGTCTCTGCCATGAACAAAGCTTGTGAAATTAATCTCTATATAAAGGGCACCTGCTGATAAAGGACACTTTTCTCTGGTCCCTTGAGTGCCCTTTATAAACATGTTTGACTCTATATACAAAATTAACATTAACAAATTCAATGAGATGTGAAAATTATTTCACTGTTAGAAGCAGAGCTCATATGTACATTACTCAATGAATATGACTGTTCTGTAATGTATGATTACTGAGTGATATTGAGTTGACACTGTTACTTTTGTCTTCATCATTTGTGTCAAGTGAAACAAAATACTCTTTTTATTCAAATAAAGATTTTATGTCATTGCCTATTGTGTCTCTCTCCCATACTTATATTGTATATAGAATGGGTGTGTCTGCATGTTGTGCAGATGATATTTAGCAGTCAGTTGGGGTTTTTTTATATTTTGGTACAGAGGTCCAAGTGGTAAAAGGTTAAAAATATTAACATGTATCAGGCACGTTACTTGCATTTTTTCCAAATATTTAAAAAAAAAAAAATGATGACTAACATATCCATGTGACGAGATGTGTTCTGACTGCACATCTGTATAACAATTAAATCAAATCAAATTTATTATCCACTATAGATAAATTGTATGTGACATAACATAAATACAAGTATATAAACATGTAAATACTAGAAGTTATACAATTGTTAAGATACCAGTAATTATTATAGATATTAGAACTCTGCAGTTTTATACAGTTGGATGTTCGGACGTTAACATACTGATAATCATAAATATTTTAACAAAGAAATTATATAAGTACAAAATAGATCAAAATAAGATCTTATTATCTGATAATGTACACAGAATGTAGCTCCTAAATCACGATCTTCCAGAACAAATATATAGTGGACACAGTAAACAACGCTAATCAATCAGCATGTGATGTCGTGATTTATTAGAAGTTGGAATAAACCCTCCTCACTGTAAAAAATATACCAGATATACTGTATGGGAAAATTCAAGTCAACTCATTGGGCAGTTTAAAATCACATGATATTAAAGCTACCTTTATGTCTAATAGAGAATTTTTTTTCACAGCTATATAACAGAATAGCAATATGATAGAAAATTCATATTCATATTGAACATTATTGGAAAAAGGAACTGCCGACTGAAGTTCTATTCTTATAGTTATTTAGAACCGGAGATTAATTTAATACAGTCATAAAACAGCTTAGCTGCAATTATACACCAGTTAATTCTTTGTAAGGCTTTTTGCTGTGGATGCTTAACAACTGGTTTTGACTTTCTGGTAAGCTAATTTATTTCTTACATTCTTCATTCTTATTTTTATACACTAAGTATTTTGGAAAAAGGTTAATGCAAGAAAATTTGTTAATTTTATTTTCTCAAAAAGATTGGGTTTTTTTAATTCTAATTTTCAACATTAAAATATGAATTTAAAAATATTAAAAATCACAAAATCACAATTTTCCACATAATAAAGAAAGATCTAGCGCCATAAAAGTTGAGAATATTCTTAAGTCTGAGAATTTTCTTAAATACTGGGATACTCGAATGTGATTGGTTGAGAATGGGAATTTGAGTAAAATTTTCTTTGCTCAGCAAAAATAGTTCTTTATGGCGCCCAAGCCTGTTGTTTTTTAACTGATATACAATTATATAACTGAAACCATTTTTAGGAAGTGAATGACTACCGGTAATAACATTTCAACAATTACATGGTTTATTAAGACTGTCATTTTAAAGTTTAAAAAAAATTACCAGTAATAGTCAAGCATAGATAAATATCATAATCAACAAGGTGATGTCGCAATATATAAATTGGTCATTTATTATATCTCAACAAACAGCTTTTGTACTTCCAAACCAACACTTAATAGTGCAAGCAAATACTTTGTTGCAAAAATACCTGCAATATTGTACAAGTGTATATAATAGTGTACCTTCCTACAGATATTTCAATCCCTGAAGAAAAGTTAAAATAGACTATCAATAGTAAATTTTCACAAACTAAACAAACAGGCAGAAAATTTAAAGTGAAAAGTAAAACTTAACTAAAATTATTGCTTATATGACCACAATGTTTTTGGTTGAAAACTTTAATTATCATATTTAATTTACAGATAATGAAGAAAAATTAAGGAAATTAAGTACATGTTATAACTGATGTATAAATCCTTATAAGCCTTTGACAAAGATCAAGCAAATTCATACTTCTTTTATTGCTGTTCTTTATGTTTCAATCAACAATATATTGTACCTTATAACAAATACATGGGTCCCCTTGAGGACTATAGTTTTATGATTTCTTTTCTTTTTATCAATTAATAACACACATATATCAGATTGAGAATGGATATAAATAAATTGGAAATATACCCATATTTACCAAATCATATTAGTTTGGTTTCACACACAATGTATCAATGGGTATTTATTTTTCTAAGATTGAATTCTGTCACACTAAATAATGGATATAATATGAGTCTATGACTGCAATGCTATATTTATTCACACACATCATTTTTGGAACTATATCTGATTTTTTCCAAAATTTTAAGGGCTTTTCACTAAAATATAGATCCCAGCTATGAATGTTTTAATGTCCATACCCATGACATAATTGTCAAAAATTCACCACTACTTACAATTAAATAAATATACATATATATGTATATGTAAAACCTGTATGACATTTTACAAATAACATGTAAGTTTTGCCATTTTTACCAACAATTTATTAAATATATATGTTAGAATAGACTACTTCTTGATAAAAGATTGATTTTGATATGTCAATAATCAGTCTTAACGAATTGCTGTCCATTATAAATGCCCTTTAAAAACCTGCATGACATTTTGCAAATAGATGTAAATGTCAGATTGCACCTCTATATTGCAATGGCATCCTGTATCCAGGGATTAACATGTTTTTAGATTAATAAGGGGACATTATCATACATGATTTTCATAACAAAATGAATTTGTTGATCCTGTGTATATATAGTATACAGATTTTTGGCAGCAATAACATATCATACATGTATCTATAGACAGCATAGGTTTTTGAGACATGGTGATTTATTTAACTTTCTCTATATGTTTTAAGATAAACCCATCAGTAAAACTATGTAAAAAATGGCCCAAATACACATTATGATATGCCATTTTGAAGGGTATTAATAGGAACCTAAGGGAGATTTAGGAATGACTGAAAATTTTAATCATGATACGGGAATATTTCAAAAAAAATTATTAGATTTGTTGCATTTCTGTATTAAAAAATTGCATTACTACAAAAAAGATAGTCCAATATTTCTATAATGTCAAACAACCATTTTCAAACTGACTGCCTGTGTGACATCCCATATATATGGTTATATGGAATCATTAAAAGGTCATCTGACATCAGGGGAATTTTGGACTGCTACTAGTAATGGCTATCTAGAAAACTCACAAGAATGAAACAGGAAAAAATATTTTTGGATCCAGTGTTTTGGGAATGGATCAGTACAAATTGACACCCACATTTTAGTATACATAATTTCTTTGGATATTTCACATTTCAGTGGGGCATTATCAACTATGGAATAAACAGTTCAAGGACCAGACTTTCTTAATCACTCTATATCCTCTTTTTCTTCAAATAATTGATTTTAAAGGCAACATTGTCATTGTTGCAATGTATTGCATCAATAAAATACCTTTCCCTGACAAGAGAAAAATTTGCCTCAAATTATAATTTTCAAGCCAGATGCATAGTTCTTATAAGAAGAGTTATAATGGGAACTATACAATTTTATATATAATCTCACTTTGAAATTTTGTTTAAATTAGTTCAGAAATGAATACTTTAGATTATATATAAAATTGTTGACATCAGTTTCCTGACCATGCACAGACTTGCATATTTCAGAGAATTTGCACTATAATTGCTAGTCCTCTACAAATCAAGACTTAATGCACTTAAAATACCAACTGAAAATTAGTCTACAAAAATATGTTTTAATGTGCTTTTATGTCTGCTCTATATCTTAATATAATCTGACTTCATTAAAACTTCATTAATTGTCAGCTCTATAAGATCTTAATTCAATATACTATGATATTTAGAGAAAAAGACACAAACACTAGTTTGGGAAATGTCTTATCTAATTCATTTAAAAGTAAAGTCTTTCGTCTCACAACTTTTTCTAACAGAGTTCAAACTTTTAGCCTTCATAACTGAAAAGTACAATATGAAAAGACTCCAAAAACCGAAACTGAGTGCAGTCTTGTAAAATTTTGTTTAATTGTAGATTACCAGTCCGCATGGAACATAAAACTGATATATAATTCTGGGTACATGAGAAATTACTTTAGGACAGGGAAACATGTAAATGTATGTATATAATTATACAGTATTTACTTACAAAAAGGATATTAAAACTGTTAATTTTGGTTGTGTCACATTGAGAAATAAACATTTACGTTTTCATGAACTTTTATATTTTGTAAAAATTTTTTTAAATTTGGATGAACAATTGATTCTAAATTTTTGAAAAAGGCCATTTTAAGAACTAAACAGTTTTGTAATTCTGTTAAGTGAAAAAGTCAAAATCCTAAAAACTTGAATACAGCTAGTTTTCTTTGGACTGAAATTACATAAATTTATTTGATTTTACAAAGGCAGCATTATCATAAATATTTGCTGATGCATAAAATCATTAACAGTGAAGCACCAATTTATCTCAAAAATATATTTAAGTTTTCTGACAATCCTTACCAATTACGAAATAATGTGATAGAAAAATTATTTGTTCCTAAACCTAATATTGAATTATACAAACACTCATTTTTATATTCGGGTTCAGTATTATGGAACGATTTACCTATGAGTTTGCATAATGTAGCAAACACAAACCTTTTTAAAACAAAAATAAAGAACTTTTTACATAAATAAGATCATGGCTAGACAGTGTCTCGAACCATACCAATGTTTTGTACAATATATATGTTATTATGATCAAATTGTCTATGGTACTGTAGTATGAGTACACATTGTAATATTCAATTTTATATGTTTTGTTTTGTTTAATATGTTGTGTTCATGAGGGCCTCAGGGAAGATTAGTTTTGTAAACTAACTGTGTTACCCTCTTTAAATAAAGAAGTTACTTACTTACTTACTTACATTCATTAATTATCAGATATCCAAAGTCTGGACATGCCAGGACATACATTATGATTTAAAATACATGTCTATAATAAGCATAAATGTATAAAAGTTCCCAATGGAACTGACAAAAAAAAAAACATTCTGTTTACTGATCTTTTCATCATATGATACTGGGATAGTTGTAAAAACTACAATTCCGAAGTTGGCATGATGTAATTGACTGGAAAATCCAAGCCATTATCATTACTGCTATACTATCCACATGAACAGCTAGATCACAGACCCTTAGTTAATCACCTATTCAGTATTATCAAAGGTAATAAACTGTTGCACATATAGAAAACTATATTACTATCACAACAACTTTTACTATCTTTTGAATTTATTATTGCATGGTGAAATTTACCAACAACTGTACAAGTCTGATCAGTCTTCAGAATGACTACTATTTAAAAATAAAACTCCAATTATTCAGATGATGATGTAGTGTCCTGACCCATAAAATTTTAATTAATAATATGACGATGTAGCATGCAATTTGGCTGACCCATAAAACTAAGACAACTGCCAATAACCTGAAATCAATGTAAAACTAAGGTAATTAATTGGAGAAAAACAAGCTGGTTATAGAACTATAGTCAACTTAATGTAATTTCCCCCACACCATAATTACTTCTGAATGTTTTAATTAAGCAGTTTGTCATTCATTAAATGTCTCCCAAACACATTATTGTCAACAGAACATCACTTCGACATTGTAGAATCAATAAAAGATTACACGGTATATTACAACATTTACACATGTACAAAATGTAATATATATTCAAACCGTATTCAAGCATATAAACTATTTTTCATTTCCAGTGTTAAAATAGGATCACAATATCATGAAAAGATTTATAATACATAGTCAAAGAAATTATAAGATTGAATCAGTGCAGTTCAACATTACACAGTAAGTCAGAACCAATCTTTAATTCATGGTCATTCCATAGGGAAAGAACAGAGGAAAATATCGCAAAAAAGGAATTTGACAACAAAAATGTTAACTTTCTGTTTATGTTACATTAACTTTCAGATAAAGACAAAATCTGAAAAGAAAACTTTCACAGTTAATTTTCACTTCAAAAGATGTACTTTGGGCAAACTTACAATACAAAATCCACTATTCCAAAATATTTTGTTGCTCAGGTCAAATTATCTCCACTTTAATATATTAGACGTATCATTCGTATCTTCATAAGATGTACTATCTATGTGTGAATTTTCAATTAATTCCATTAAACAGATGAGAGGTGTTGCTTACAAGATCCATAGACGGACACCCCATACTACCACAAGATTTGTTGCAGAGATATAATTACAACCAAAACTAATCTCAGTAAAATCTATTGGACTATTGAAACGCTATTTATATAAAATCCAGTTTTTTGGGTTTTTTTTTAAAGTTTAATATTTTAGCAAAATGGGAAAGACAAAGCACCATGTACCCTGAAGTAGGACTAAGATGTCAAAACAGTCAAAGTAACCTCTACACTTTTGGTCTCAGGGACACCATTAAATGTTTAGAGTCCTAATATACTTACACTTGTTTGAAATCTACAAACAATCCTGCCTGGAGTAGTTAACTACAAACACAGACATCTTAATTACTTGCCTTTGAACATGGTTATCTAAGAAATGCCGTGTTATGAAAAAGAATCTATTGATTATACACTGTAAGTCGGTTTTATCTTTATAATTATAAAATACTATTAATAATACTTAATTGAAAAAGTATGTCAAAATCCAAGAAAATCTTGTAAATTAAAGAAAATATGCATGACAACTTTCTGCAGTGATTTTGTAATCCCTATAGATTAATGGAATTGCATACTGTGCATTATCATTATCATTAAGATAAATGTGCCATTAGATTTAAACGAATTTGAATCCAATTATGCAGAAGAAATTTGGTACCTGAGCAGTTCAATAATCTAAATTATTGATAAATTTACAGTTACAATAGGTACTCTGATGACACCATGTCACATGCAAAATACTAAGACCCAGATCTGCCATGTTACATATAAATTACCTCTATTATACATTTTTATTTTTTTACTTTTTAGAACAGCAGGTTCATTTCGAAGGCCTAAATTACATAATTACATCTGTCACAGGTAACAAACAAACTTCTGATTGTCTCTGTATACTTAATCTTGATTACATTCTAAAATCAGATTTACAGAATTTCTGGAATACTGCACAGCATGAATAAATTATGTCATTCAAATTTGAAAAATTGATATTTGATAAAATAAAAATATAGAAATGGAGATTCATTGTTAAAACTCATCATAAACCAGCATCTAAAATCCTTCATAACAAAGACAACTATACCAAATCAATATCATTCTATAAAATTTTTTACCTAAAGGTGTTAATCAGCATATACAAGAAGAAAAAACTCATCCAATGAAAAATTACCAAACAACATCCTGTCTAACAGTGAGCAACTTGATTTGAAATTCTGTTTCAATTGGCAAAACATGTTTCAAAATTTTAATCAATCAGAAACAAAATGTAGACTATTATGGCTATATCAGCACTTAACAAAATTTCTCAGATTCTGCAGTGGGTGATTGATATATAAGTTTTATTTGGCCAAGCAGTATCTGAAGAGAACAATTTTTTTTTTACCATATAACCTTTCAGAATCAATTCTGACTATTGATGTCCAGTAAGTTGTCCAATCAAGAAGAAATGGGAAAATATCATAGAAACCATTACATAGTTTTTTTTTTGTTTTTTATTTTTGTTTGAGTTCTTATGAAGTTTCAGAACAATTGTTCTAATGGTTTCAGAGAAGTTAAGAACTAACATAATACAGATAAATTTAGATAAGCTTGCAATTTCCAAAAATATCAAATATATGCAAAATCAATATAATATCACAAAGGTCAACTTAAATCCAGAAAAATATGTTTTACAAGCAGAAATCCCATTAAGTTGGCACCTTATAACCTGTTAAATATAGCAGCCATGTAGTTTTGCCATATCAATGAAACCAAGCCATTATAAGGAAAATAATAAATTAATTCATTTTTATGCTTATTACAGAATAATTGGATTTTCCTGCAACATCCTCAAAATAATCATTCTGTGGAAAATAAATTTAAAGAAATGTGTAACATGTCAAAATGAGTTAAATTCAATTTATTTAAGAAGAAAGAACAATGTTTTACTTAATTTTCTTCAAAAAAATAGAATTGTTCTATCAATTTGTTTTGCACTTTTTCAATTAGTCCAATACTAAAACACTTAATTTTTTTTAACTTTTTTCAGTAAACCCAAGAGTTTACTTAGTCTATCACATGTTTTGGAAACTTCCTTCCACAATTTATCAATTTTATCACTATACTTTTGGATAAATGTGAAAAAACTTCATTTCTGATATTACTTGTACAATTTTAAAGCTTTCTTTACAGCATGACCAAAAAACTTGTTCATTAAAACAATTGTCTCTCTCATAGCAGACTGACTTTAGCTCTTTTAATACAATTTCAGAAAGTGATACAATTATTGGTATTTATTTGCAACATATGTGCCAATAGTTTAACACTAATGAAATAAATATTGTGATACCCTGTTTGATGCAAATCATACTTCATCAGTACTCAAGGCAAAGATTGTGGCATTAAAGCCCCCTTTACACTGAACGAAGACTGCACTACGACCATAAAAAATGTTTTGATCGTGGAACATCTTAGTGGGGTCGTACTGAGGTCTTCAAGTAGCGTAGTGTGGTCAGCATTACGCGTGATAGGTCATAGTAGAATCTCCAGGTGCCACGACTGTTTTGAACATGCTCAAAATTTATGTAGCGAGGTCGTCGCCACTTTTGATCGTACAGACATCGTACCGCTGTCGTAGAGGAAGCGCAGAGACATCGTAGTGAGAACTAATATACATTCAAGCAAGAAATTGTCCTTTTATATAGATTATTTGCTGGTCGTAGAGGAAGCGCAGAGACATCGTAGTGACATCGTAGTGAGACATCGTAGTGAGAACTAATATACATTCAAGCAAGAAATTGTCCTTTTATATAGCTTATTTGCTGATCGTGGCTAGATTGTGAGAACAACGTAGCAAGGTCGTAATACTCGTGGTAGCAGCGTAGTGACAACGTATTACGATCGTCAAGCGTGTATCGATGTTGTGTCACAATCGTGAGAGGTCGAACAACATCGGCCTAGGGGCGTTGTGTGATCGTGTTATTGTCATAGCTTGAACGTACCACAAACGCAGGCATCGTAGCGAAAACGTAGGAGAGCGTAGTAGCAACGTGAAAGATTATCGAAAAAACGTATTTTGATTGTAGGGGTGTCGTGAATACCTTTACACTGAAGATAGTTTTCCAATTTTTCCACGACCCTGCTGCGATCTTGGTGGTCATGGAGAGCGTAGCACAGTCTTCGACCAGTGTAAAGGGGGCTTAAGCTAAAACAACAACCTAAATTGTTGTAGATAAAATACTGTCATTCAACAATAACAAACTAGCTTTTTTAGTAGACAAATAAAGGGTGTTGAATATTTTTTTTCGATATTCATCTAGTAGGCGAATATCATCTCCTGGTATCCTTGTCTTCACTTGCAATGAAAGTTTGTATTGTGTGCTGGTTTAAAGTGTTTATGACAGATTATGCACCAAAAATAGAATTCTGAAAAAAGGCTAGAAATGTGCCATTTTTATGAATTTTCTGATAGAAGATAACAATTTATAATTGCAGGATAAAAACAATATATGTGCATTGTCAGAAAATATACAATTTATTTGTACTCTGTAAACCTTGCATTTCTACCTGTTTCTACAGCGCGTACAAATAAATTGTCTATTTTCCGACAGTGTACAAATATTTTATATGTATTTTAATACAAGATATTTTACTTTCACATGAAGTATCTTTTTTTTTTATGTCATAAATCTGTTTATTTATAATCAGGAGCATATTTTAATACCAGCGCTCATCTTTAACTGAAAAATCCTGTGACAAAATTCTAAAAGTATATATCATGTCTTTGAACTATATTGTTTAACAAACTTGAAGTTTACAGGATTTTTTTTAAATGATACAATATACTAAACTCACACAGAACACATTGTAAAAAACTTTATTTGTTTAAGAACTATATATCATGGAAACTTGGGAATTATTAATCTCTTTCTTAAAAACAATTTTTGAATTGTTTCTTATCTAACAATTTTTTTTACTTTGATCTCGCTTAAACCATTTTCACTCACCTATAAAGCCTTGTTTTACTGAACATGAAATCCCATACATCATTAGCTGTAGTATACGATGTCCTAATATAGTTTGAAAAATAGATTTTTGATATATTTTCATTTAATGCTTTCAGATATAAATTGATTAACGACCGACTCGCATCTTGGTGAATTGAATCAAATAAATTCTAAGAATCTTCTAACTTAGTTAATAAGTTCAAAGACAGACTGCCATTTGTAAAACTAGATTAAACTAAATTATCGTAAAAATTGGTCTCTTTTAAGATAAATGGTATCAAGAATGATTTAAAATATCAGATTCGTCAAGAAATCCTTCATTATTAGCAACATGAGACTATTTGTAAATTAACAATTCTATGAAGATCTGCATCAGGCTGTGTGTGGTTCTTGGTAATCTAATATTTCTGTGACAGATTCAAACTTCTAAAAACCAATCCTTTAGCACTGATGTCAGCAAATATTACAGTATTTGTTCCATACCTTTCTTAACTTCAAACTTTTTCTTTTGTTTAAATTAAGACTTACTGTGGGTATTTTTTTTTAGCTGCAAGTCATTTTTTTGGGGGGAATTTCTCAAATCAAACTAAAAAGTATTAAACTCAGCTCTACTGAAATGTCTCAAAATTTTAAGGAGATTGAATTATCAATGTTTATTATACAATTTATAGACTTTTGCATTAAATATATTATTTGCTGAATATGTGTAAATTTTGCTTCTGAAAGTTTGATTAATCTTGATGTTTAGCACATACCTAATTGTTACATGAAATATAAAGAATCAAGTCCTGAGCTTCTAAGGAAGAAATCAGTTTCGGAAGTATGTGGGACATTAACACTAAGCTCTGTCCTTAAGTTAATTGTATGCTTTAACACTTTTGGTCTTTTATCATCTAAATCTGCTGTACCATGTTTTAGGATACTGATTTAACTATGATGTTAAGACCTAATTTGTTGAAATATGCATAGTTCAGTGTCTATATCCTTACTCTCTGATGTGTTTATGTCTTTTAAGTTATTTTCTGTCCAGGGTTCTGTCTGTTAGGTAGCATTGGTTGATTGAGATGTCCTGTTATCCATTTTGTTGTTTATTTATATGCAATAATATACCATGCAATATGTACTATTAGAGTCCGCAGACATGTTTTCCCAATGAATGTCTCAGATTATGTAATAGTTACAGTATTATTAATGTTAAGACAAGCACCACAGTCTTCATTTCAAAAGCTTTAATCATCAGCTACGGAACTTGTTTTTTTTTTTTTTAAATTTGATGGTTTAGATATAACTCTGTTATGGACTTTCTTGTTTGTTGACAACCTGCCAAAGTACATCCACACTTTAACCTGATTATTGTTAAGGCTATGTATGGTAATTGCTTCATTAGGTAAAAAGAATTATCCAAGACAAAAAACAACCCTTAAAGACTGCTAAAATAAATAAATACTCTTCATGTCTTAACTATGACACCCTCTGTAAATTTCAGTGGAAAATATATATTTTTCTGTAAACGAAGACTACTGTTGACTCCATCTAGGAAAATTTGCTGAAATTTGGCTTCCTATTTCGGTATTTTTGGTTATGAGTACTTTTTGTTTTAAAAAAAGTTTGGTTTTTGGTCTTCCAAATGTTTCAGTTTTAATGCTGCTGATGAGAGGTAACTCCTTGAGATGAGTCGTATACAGCATAGTATAAATTTACTATATCTAATATTAGTATCTTTGGATTGTTATTTTGTTCTAAAACTTGGAATCATATAATCTATATATAGTGTGCAAAAAAATACTTTGTCACAGATATTGTCCAACAATCACTGCAACATACATGTGATATCCAAAGCATTGAGCGTGAGAGTCACTCATTTTTAACCAATCTCACGAACTCATGCACAGGCAACGATTTCTCACGCTTACCGCAACTTCGGTGAAAAATTAAAATGTTTATAAAAGCAACCCAACATTAAACAGTAAAGGAATACTTTTTTCCTTTTTTGATATCGTCCTTGACATGAAAATTGCAGAAATGTTTGTAAATTATTGATTATTTCATATTGAGATTATCATTTTATGGCCAACTTTTGTCCTTCAATAGTGATTGTGTTATCTCCCTTGACTAAGTCAAAATTCCACAAAATTGGTAATAAATATTTTCTGTATTGTCATAAAATTTGATATATTTTATCATTTGTTGTTTGTTTTAAAGACAATTTTCTTATTTAGAAATAACAATAAAAGTTTTGAAAAATTATTTAATAAGTTAATACCAAAATGCAGAACATTGTCAAGGTCTATATTTGCAACATGCTATTATAGAGTTAAAGTTGAGACTGTGTGTGTTGATCAATAAATTATAACAGTACAATAAAGATTAAAATCAAATGAAACACGGCAGCCACGCTGCATATCCCTGTGCCACTGTTGTGTTAATCACAAAATTAAATGCTACGAGTTCAATCAAAGGAATATTTGACAAAAGAATAATAACATTTTCTCACTGTTTCACTACAATTTCTTCTTTTTTAAATAATTCAGCCAGTGCTTTGAATGGCAAAACACAAATGACCAAAGAAATTATACTCAGATGTGACAATAACTTTAGTAATGAATTGGACAGTTGAGATAGTAGTCATAATGTTAAATGAAGTGTGACTGATTAGGATCATACATTGATAATGTAATTACATGTAGTGAACTGTTTTTATGATGACATGTTCTACTAATTAAGTGTAAATTTACCAAAGTTGGAATACCAATTTTGGAAATTAAATGGTTACCCTAAGTCTTGTGACATTAATAGTTATTAACATGCATGGTTGCTAGATACATTTCCAAAAAAAAAATGAAGATCTTAAGAGTCTTTCAGGAAATTTACCAAAATTGGAGTTATTATTTTTTTTGAAATGGAAATATTCCATTTAATTTTGGAAATTTAATCATTTCCTATACAGCTGTTGCTTTTTTGTAAACAAATATGTATGGTTGCTAAGTACTTTTCCAAAAAATTCAGATCTTTGAGGAAATTAACCGAATTTGGAATTCCATTTTTGGAAATTGAATGGTAACTTTAACTCTAATGATATTAATGGTTATTAATAAGCATGGTTGCTAGATACATTTCCAAAAAAAATTAAGGTCTTAGAGTCTTTCAGGAAATTTACCAAAGTTGGAATTTCATTTTTGGAAATTGAATGGGTTACCTTAACTTATGTGATAGTAATGGTTATTAATATATATGGCTGCTAGATACATTTCCAAAAAATGAAGGTCTTAGAGTCTTTCAGGAAATTTACCAAAGAATTATTTGAACTCAAAATATTCCATTTAACAGCTATTATTCTGCTAGTGTCTGATAGTATGGTTGATTGGTAATTTTCAAAAATTAATAAGCCTGAGACTCTTCCAGAAAATTTTTTCTGCCCCAAGGGCAATTTTCAAAATTCCGAAACCTTCGGCACTGACAACTTTTAAAGTGCTATTAATGCACCAATTTTTATATTTCTGCCGCTTAGGGTGTAAAAGGAGTTCTGTGACAATCGATTTTGGGATTTTTTAACTCTCTTGTTGCTATGCCTCTAGGGTTTTCATAAAAATTCTGATGCCACTTTTGAATTTGCCATATGTAATACTAGTCATGGTTTCAGTTTTAGCCTTATAGTCCAAATAGTTTAGAAGATTTCACTATTTACTGGATATCCATTTTTTGCTCATAATTATGCCCTAAGGGCAAATTCCAAAATTCTGAAACCATGGCGCAATCTACATCAACAATGCTAACAATTATCAAAGTTTCAGTTTTTTATCTCTTATGGTTCCTGAGATAATCCTGGACACTACGTACACACGTATGTACAGCGAATAGCAAAACATTATCCCCGTCGCTTCGATAGCACGGGGATAATAAATTAGAACCATAAAGAAAAAGCAAAATAATTTAGCAGAACATAAATTGATTACTTATTACAATACATTATTGGATAAGTTTTAAATCACTTTATTACTTTATGATAGTTATCAATAGGAAAATTTTAATGTGAAAGCTTATACTTTGATGTCAACAAAAATCTCATCCATAACCACCCCAATCTCATACACACCCATTCTGAACTTGTCACACGTATATGCTACACCCTATAATGTGACATCAACTAAACAACCACAGTACAGGGTATGCCTCAATAAGTAAATTGTCCTCATTTAGTCCAACGTATTAAAAGCCCACCCGATATAAAAAGCAGTAATTGCTTAATTACACCGTAAAAACACAAACAAAATTAACTGTTTCTACAAACTGTTGATTCCAATATATAATCATTATGCAATCATGTCCAAAAATAGTACAAATGACAAGCCACTGTTCTTAAAGTTCTAGCCTTTTATTGATGACTTGCATGTAAAATTTCCCACTGGGTCACAATTAAAATGACATAATACCAAAATGTTCTTAATCAATATGATCATGTCAATTGGAATGTCTTAATCAGATTGAGTTTAATGTAAAGCTCTGAACAGAAGTACTTTTTTACACCTTTGGACCGTATTTATCTTGTTAATTTCCTTTTTTGCAGATCCTTAGAATGACGTCAACAAACAAGCTGGGACGAGAAAAAGATCAAGTCATCCAAAGAAATGGTAAAATACTGCAAAATAATGACTACTGATTGAAGAATCTGTTATGTAATCACCTATTTTAATGATGCAGATGTCAAAATCTTATAATTTAAGAATTAAAAGCAGTATAAACTCATTGGAAACCGTCACGCTATAAAAACATTTGTATAAGTGAAAAGAATTTAATTCAAACTAAAATAAATGTCAGCTACTTGTTATATAATTTCAATTATGGAAAAACTGTTACAGATACTGAAGTGATTTATATATCAAAATCATGTCAAATTACAGCATAATCATTGGAAATATGACCAATACAATCAACAGAAGTGAATACAATGTGACGGAAATACCACATAATAGAAGTCTAGTAATCAATGATTATATACCGGAGCCTGATGACATGCCTTCAATTCATCATTTAGAAGAAGTGATGACCACCTGGGTGCCTCCGATTTTCATTATCCTAGGATCAATAGGAAATATTATGACAATACTTGTCATGAGGCGACCTCCATTCTGTAATTATTCTATAAGTTTTTATGTAGTTGCATATGCTGTTACCAGCCTGCTGACACTGTACCTGTTTTTAGGTTCAGAATGGATAGCACTTATGGCAAATGAAAAGACAATTGACAATCAGACCGACTGGTTGTGTCGTCTCTGGCAGTTCCTTAGCCGAGCAATCACATACAGCAGTATATGGTTTGTTGTGGCAATGACAATCGATCGGTATATTATTATCTGGCAACCTAAACATGTCTCTAGTATGTGTACATTATTTATGGCTAAGTTTGTTGCTGTAATTATTATGGTTGGTCTTGTTGTTGTCAGCATTCATGCCATGTGGTTATATGAACTAATGGGTCAATGTTATTTTTTTCACAATGAAGATTTACATGCTATGATTTGGCCTTGGATGTCTGCTAGCTTCTACTCGTTCATCCCACTAACACTTATTTTTATATTTGATGTTTCCATCCTGACTGGATTGTGCCTCAAACGTCCCACAAAAAGTCGACATCAAGAACAACTACCCATGGTTCTGACATACACAACGCTTGGATTGTCTATGGTATACTTTATGTTTGTACTTCCACCAACTGTTATAAATGTCGTTGACAGAACATATCCACCATCTTGGTTACACGATCGTAATTTTATGATTCAGTTAGCTAAAGCGAGAATAATTGGTCATTCTATGGCACTGGTAAATACAGTGACAATATTTTATGTATGCCTTTTCTTCTCAAGGACTTTCCGCCAGGAACTTCTCGACATGATGTGCTCCATCTGGTGTACACAACATAGACGGCGTATATATGAGCTCCATATTGGATCAAACAGCAGTGCTGCTACACAGGTGGAGACTGTTGATGCTTGTAATGAAACAACACCTCTGTAATACTGTATAAACATTATGTAAAAATAAAAATTCAGTCATTACTAGTATATAATCCTTGTGTCATCACTAAATCTGCATATAGTTAATAATATATATATCATGTTTTTCTTTTGTATAAAACCGTTTTAGTAGTATCAAGAAAGGCAACATTAATTTTGCCATAAATGGCTGTTTTCAGTGGGAGATGACCAATGGAAGATTGTTGCACAGGCATCGTCTCCCACTGCTGTGATGTCCAATCACAATTCTTTTGTCATACCTTTTGCCCAATCAGACGCAATGTTATTTAACTTCATGGACTAATCTCAATGAATTTGCCTCCGTACAGAAAACCTAAAAATTGAGTATTTACGAAAGAAATAGGTTCTTATACTTGTTGTTTTTTCTATGTATACAACTGTCTTAGTTGTATCAAGTAAAGCAACTTTCAGAAATTCAGACTAACTATGATCTTCCACAGTCTTCGTCTGTTATACAAATCCAATACTATTCTATAACCTTCAAAGCAAATGAATACATCAATCTATAAAAATTCCAAGCGCATTCTATTGATTTTAATAAAGAATTGGATCATGCATATTTTTTTCACAAAGACATTTCTAAAGTGACATATTTCTGCATGAATTCAAGGAATTAAAAAAATGCACAGGTTCAGATGGACAGTCTTTCTTACACATAACTACACCATATCCAAGGAGAAATTAAATATATACTGTTTCATTCATTTAATAAATTTATCTCAAATTTCAACTAAAAACTAGAGTCTCCAAAGAGCCTGTATCACTCAACTTGTAGTCATCAACAATATCAGAAGGCAGGGGTATCAACATATCAAATATAGTTGACCTACTGTGTATAGCTAAATGTTATATTCTGGTCTAAAAGTCTGACAAAACAAGGGTACTGCAAAGCAGAGCATCACCTTGCAATCCCACATCATTTGATTGGTGGCTTTGTTGTATGCTATATTAAAACCAAAAAACTGACTTTTCATTCTTAAAAACAAATCAGACCATCCTAGGTTCTGACCCAGACTACTGTCTTCATGTTGACCTTTGATGTCTGATGTTAAAAATCGATAGTAGGCATGCTACCTTCAAGTTGATCAATTGTACCAAGTTAGGTGAAGATATGCTGAGGTATTTGGTCTGTATTGTGTTGACAAGGTTTTGACCTGGACCTTTGATCTCAGCTTGACCTTTAACAGATTTTTCTAGCATTCCTCAGGGTCTGGTAAAAGGACCCATTCCTTGTGGTCTTGGGCTGAATGGACAACACAACGTATAGCAATTTACTTTATCTCCTTCCTCAATTCCATTATGAGGGTGTAATAATAGTATTAGAAGTCACTTGGTACACAGGAACTGAATTTGGAACAAAATGTTGTTCAGTTATATTTTTAAATTTTTTTAAAGACATTCTAAGTAGTTTGGCCTGAATGGGTCTGACAAGGTTTCAAGGTTAACCTTGAAATTCAATATGGTTATTTCCTTGACTATTGCTGCCAACTTTTGTTCCAATTGGCCAAGTGGTTTCAGACAAGAAGATCTTTAAGTAAATTTCCCATAGGGTCCTATGTTAAACTATTTTCGGCTCTGGCAGCCACCTTGGATGACGGGCAAGGTCATCGGATACAATTCTGAAAGAGGACCACCTAAGGACCATTGCTTTAAGTAAATTTCCGATAGGGTCCTATGTTAAACTACTTTCGCCAGTTTTGGTCCAATTGGCACAGTGGTTCAAGGAGAAGACTTTTGAAAAAGTTTACGAATTTTCATGAAATTTTTAAAGTCCAAGGGCTGTAATTAGGTCAAAAGTCAAAAATAAAATAGAATTGTGAGGAGACCTCACTAACTATACCCCCCGCTGCTGTTAATTTACAAAAAAAACTGATATCAAACCTGTGATATAAAATTTTGAAGCCCTACTTAACAAAGCTAAGTGGAGCTACTTGATCAATGCAATCCTTATTATGTGCATATCTAATAAAAGACTACAGTATTGGACCAGAACAGAATGTCTAAGTCCAAAAGGGTATAAAATTATGGGAAAAAGTGTACTTCGCATGCGCACATCTATGTACTAGGATCTAACAGTATGCAAAGTTTCATTAACCTATGATAAGGAATGTTTGAGAAACTGCAGGTACAAAAAAATACAGACAGACAGACAGACTGATTCCTATGTACCCCCCAAACTATGTTTGAGGGGGGTATAACAAATAGACAACTTATAAGTACTCATTACACAACTATATACTAAAAAATCAGATTAATATTTACATGTAAAGCCATAAAAGATTACCATTTTGCCTGTTTTAGCCCTATGTTTTTAGTAATGGTTGGTCGGCGGCACCAATGAACATAAGTTTGAAACTAGACACCATAAAGATGATTGTGACCAAGTTTACAGATGACGGACAACGGACGCCAAGTGATGACAATCGCTCAGACTGGCCTTTGGCCAGTTGAGCTAAAAATATGAGTTTTGAAATGAAGTCAGTATAAATGCCAGCTGATGCTGAAACCAGAAGAAGTCAGAAAAACACTGTTTCTGCATCCATCAGTTAACAACATAGATTCCTCTACATACTTCAGACCAAGAATAAAATTATCAATTTTTAGGATATTTTTTGAATTAAAATAAACTTACATAGAAATAGACTTAATTTTAAGTAGAAGTAATATATAGAAAAAAAAATTACATTCAATATTACCACATGGATAAACACAACAACGAACATTGTAAACATTTAATATTACCACATGGATAAGCAAAATGACAAACAATGTAAACATTCAATATTACCATATGGATAAACGAACCAACAAACAATGTAAACATTCAATATTATCATATGGATAAACAAATTGACAAACAATGTAAACATTCAATATTTCCACATGGATAAACAAACCAATAAACAATGTAAACATTCAATATTTCCACATGGATAACAAACCAACAATGTAAACATTCAATATTTCCACATGGATAAACAAACCAACAAACAATGTAAACAATCAATATTACCACAGGGATAAACAAATCAACAAACAATGTAAACATTCAATATTACCATGTGGATAAACGAACCAACAAACAATGTAAACATTCAATATTATCATATGGATAAACAAATTGACAAACAATGTAAACATTCAATATTTCCACATGGATAACAAACCAACAATGTAAACATTCAATATTTCCACATGGATAAACAAACCAACAAACAATGTAAACAATCAATATTACCACAGGGATAAACAAATCAACAAACAATGTAAACATTCAATATTACCATGTGGATAAACGAACCAACAAACAATGTAAACATTCAATATTATCATATGGATAAACAAATTGACAAACAATGTAAACATTCAATATTTCCACATGGATAACAAACCAACAATGTAAACATTCAATATTTCCACATGGATAAAAAAACCAACAAACAATGTAAACAATCAATATTACCACAGGGATAAACAAATCAACAAACAATGTAAACATTCAATATTACCATGTGGATAAACGAACCAACAAACAATGTAAACATTCAATATTATCATATGGATAAACAAATTGACAAACAATGTAAACATTCAATATTTCCACATGGATAACAAACCAACAATGTAAACATTCAATATTTCCACATGGATAAACAAACCAACAAACAATGTAAACATTCAATATTACCTCATGGATAAACACAACAACAAACATTGTAAACATTCAATATTACCACATGGATAAACAAAATGACAAACAATGTAAACATTCAATATTACCATGTGGATAAACAAACCAACAAACAATGTAAACATTCAATATTATCATATGGATAAACAAATTGACAAACAATGTAAACATTCAATATTTCCACATGGATAACAAACCAACAATGTAAACATTCAATATTACCACATGGATAAACAAACCAACAAACAATGTAAACTTTCAATATTACCATATGGATAAACGAACCAACAAACAATGTAAACATTCAATATTATCATATGGATAAACAAATTGACAAACAATGTAAACATTCAATATTTCCACATGGATAACAAACCAACAATGTAAACATTCAATATTTCCACATGGATAAACAAACCAACAAACAATGTGAACATTCAATAAGACAAAATTACCACATGGATAAACAAACCAACAAACAATGTAAACTTTCAATATTACCATATGGATAAACGAACTAACAAACAATGTAAACATTCAATATTATCATATGGATAAACAAATTGACAAACAATGTAAACATTCAATATTTCCACATGGATAACAAACCAACAATGTAAACATTCAATATTTCCACATGGATAAACAAACCAACAAACAATGTGAACATTCAATAAGACAAAATTACCACATGGATAAACAAACCAACAAACAATGTAAACTTTCAATATTACCATATGGATAAACGAACCAACAAACAATGTAAACATTCAATATTATCATATGGATAAACAAATTGACAAACAATGTAAACATTCAATATTTCCACATGGATAACAAACCAACAATGTAAACATTCAATATTTCCACATGGATAAACAAACCAACAAACAATGTGAACATTCAATAAGACAAAATTACCACATGGATAAACAAACCAACAAACAATGTAAACTTTCAATATTATCATATGGATAAACGAACCAACAAACAATGTAAACATTCAATAAGACAAAATTACCACATGGATAATAAACAGGCAAGCAATGTAACCTTTCAATATTTTCACATGGATAAACAAACCAACAAACAATGTAAACATTCAATAAGACAAAATTACCACATGGATAATAAACAGGCAAACAATGTAACCTTTCAATATTTTCACATGGATAAACAAACAGCCAAACAATGTATATGCTCAATATTACCACAGCTGATTAACATACTGGCAAACAATGTATATGCTCAATATTACCACAGCTGATTAACATACTGGCAAACAATGTAAATGTTCAATATTACCACAATGATAAACAATGTAAAAGTTCAATATTATCAGTCAAAAACAAACTGGTCAACAACAAAAGACTTAAATATTTTTAGTGTGAAAATATAAAGGTCTCAATATTATCCAAATTAAATTTGAGAAAGAAATGGCAAAGTATGATCTTAGTCATGCTAAGTGCATACCCACACAGGCAAGAAATGTACAATCTTTTTATTACCATGATTGATATCAAATATGGGAAACAATTAAATCTCGCAAAAGTGCAAATGTAATACACAAATAGGAAATGTGAGTCTCTTTTAATTTATTCATTTAATAGAGCAACAGTATCCAACCAGCACTACGGGAGCCACAGCTAAAACAAGTACATTCTGACCCTGTTATCTAAATTATGTACCGTCCAACCAATTTTTTTAGGTATATCAAGTGGTCACCTTGTTTGTAATCATACTGTACTGGCTTTTATAGTATTTTTGATATATCAGACTGTCCGGATAGATAAGGGGGACATTTGGGTACTCATAAAACAGGTTTATCCCACCACTGTTCAGTGTCTGTACCAAATCAGACTATCATGACTATCTGTTGTCTTTATGTTTGTATTTTGTTCTTTTTTATGTTATTTTTGTTCTATTCTATCTGTCGGATGGCTTTTATTGATCAGTATGTCATTGTTGACCTTTCCTGTTATCCATTTTGTTGTTTTTTAAACAATGAAGGACTAAGTGAATGTATACATGTCCAAGAAAGTTCAATAGGTAAATACCAGGTATCAATATTCCCAGAGATATGAACAATCAAAGACCTTGACGTGAATACAGTATGTTTACAATAAAGCAAAATAAAGTTTGTGCTGATAATTAATACAGTCATTGATAACATGGACAGAAAATGAAGATTATTACTTTCATTAATATGGTATGAACTGTCACTGAAATTCAGGAATTTCAGCTAAGCTGATACAAACTTGAAGTCTATACTGGCCTCACTCACCTCAGGCTAGCGTAGCTTAAGCCTCATCAGATCAGGGCCAATAAAGAAATCATCAGGTAAGATTTAAAGACTATAAGACTAGATTAAAGCATCTAAGATCCAAATGTCCCAAATGAATATTTACGCAGAATAACCTAAGTAAATAGATTTATCACTTATGCAAACATATTTCGGAAGCTCCAAAAACACATTTTGAACAAGAGTCCCCAATTTGAAACTAACTTTCCTGTTTCTATAAGGCATCCCAAATGAAGAAGTTACTAGACTTATTTCTATCTTCTATAAGAAGCTCAATAAAATATTTGAACATTCATTCTTTATACCCAAACTGATCCTACAATATGTCAGTAAAGTGTATGTCCAATAATATTCCCCATTTGAAAACTCTAAAAATGTCATCATTAAAAATACAAAAGGAAAGCAATTCAATTTTAACTTGCATTCATTCTTGTGACAGAATAACAAAATCAGAAATTTGCACAAACACCTGTCCAAAATAAATACCTTTCTTAGGGGAATGAGGGGGGATTGTGTCACTTTTAAAAAGCATATATATATTTCAATAAACAGAACTAAACTCTAACTGTAAATTTTTAAATTTACATACCAAAATATCTACAAAACAAGCAAGATTTCAGCAATTTTTCTGTTATCCTTCAAACATCAATTGATTGTCCTATTCCTTTTTTGGCATTGTTTTATACTGTGTTTAGAATTAATGATTATAGAAATAAACTGAAAAATGTCTTCTGTTTACACGAACAATCAATCTTCCAAACAGGATAGCCAATTCTCTGTATAAGGTTCTTTTGGTATTGCATGTGGAAAAATAAATAAAATATATCGAAAGAAAATGAGCCTTCAGGGAAAAGTATGGAATAGTCATTTTGGTGGCACAGTTAAAAGCAATCATACTTAAATACTCAAGAGAAGGGGAAAAGGGGAAATGTTCAAAATCTGCTAACTCTGTAAATATCACAGGAATAATTCAATCACAAACAGTACAATATCTACCTTTGTCTCAATATCTTCCCAATCAAACTGTCAGTTTAAGAAAATAATAACTCATTTTTTTCTTTGCCTTTGAGAACAGACCAAATCAAACTTAACTTTTAACAGAAAATGGATATAATTCATAAAATTAATGGAAAATGCACATTTATAGAAATATAGTTTGTGAAGTTTAATTTGTTTAGTATGCCTCAATAAAATAAAAGAATGATTTTTAACTAAATTTTAGTCATGAGTAAAACTTCTGAATTACAAAATTTATTGAATGACAGAAATCTCCACAACACCTCTGTTCTTAAACAGAACTTGCATTGTTGATGAGATATTCATATATATAAAATCTCATACTTTAATGGTGGGACTCGTCCCATTTGTCATAAAAATGATAAATATGTTTGGTAAGATTACATAATCTCACTGTTAAAATTCCTCAAATACTTTAGTATTCATTAACTGTCAAAATCTCAATCCTTACAATTCTCTAGATCCATTTTGGATATATAACCTGTATGGACATTCAAAAAGCTTATGAATAACATCAAAATGTCTATATTACATACTGCACAGGTAAATTAACTAATTAAAGTCCCACCTTTAAAACAATCAATTTTTTTAAGCATTTTAAAATTACTTAACCAATTTTATCTGTTTTAATGTCATATAAACAGCTAGAAGATTCAACCATTTTATCAATCTTAAACTCTGCTGGAAATCAAAGAAAATATTTCCATAAAACAAAATAATTACATAAAAAGAAGCAATTAATTCATTTTAATATCAATTTTGATGAAACAAGCAATAAATCGATATAAAAGCTCAAAAGAAAAATCATCTACTAGGTCACATAAAAATGTTTCTCTTCTGATCTTCGAAGGATTTATGATGCTACCTGCACATATAACAGTCTCCAATTATCCTTTTGAGGATTTCTACTTTCAATGAAACATTCTCGTAAGTGGTCTTCATTATCTGGAAATGTGAAGCCAGAAAATACATGGTAAATTAGATATCTTAATATGTAAGCGAATTAAAACTTTTTTTCCATAAAATACTCGCAGTGGGTTCATATATTTTCATGCGTACCAATTTTCACATCCTCCCAAGTCAGGGTTTTGTATCCAAGTTCGTTCCTATAAACGCCTGACATCACACATTCATATTTTGCGGGTCAAACATATCGCCGCCTGGTGTGACCAAGAAAATTCTATCTACGACGTAACTGGATTATCTTATGACCTTGAGAAGAACCAATTAAAATCGTTCACTTCCGACCCACAAAATATGAATGTATGATGTCAGGGGTTTGTAGGAACGAATGTGGATACAAAACCCTAACTTGGGAGGATCTAATTTTCATGGACTGTGAAAAACAGGCATTTTGTTGGACATATAAATTCATGGATACTTTGAATTGTCACATTAAAAAGGGGCATAAAAAGGGATTAAAGACTGAATCATTGTATTATCAGTCTGAACTAGGACAAGTTACTGTAGTTTTTTTTATTACAAGTTTCTCCACCTCATAGTTCCTGAATTTTATTTTCAGTCACAGGAAAGGGAACTTCCACTCCCACTGGTCTCCGTGTCGAAAGTGTGTGTTTTAGTGGACACGCCTGGAAAATATGTGTATACCCGTTTGTCAACTCCCAACAATAGGTCTATTTAAATAGTCTTTAGTCAATATAATAATAACGACCGGTCATGGTTAATGATCATGTAATTCTCAGGTAGCTTATTTCAGGTGTAAATTATTTTCTTATAGTATGCCGTAAAACCCTCAGGAACTGGACACAATTTATAATGGAAAATAAATAATTAAACCTAACATTACATGCATTTGCAGAACAAGATTTTTTTTTAGGTCAAAAGGAAAATTGCTTAGGAAAATTCAAGTGAGCGGACAAGCCATATTTTACGTGCAGTAGGATTCTCTTTGACACTATTATTTATACTAGACATTGAACCCACGCGAGTGCGGGAAAATTAGAATTTTTTTTGTGGTGGCCATATTGACTTTAAAAAGTTTTTGCGGCCATGGCATTCGTGGAACAGGAACTCAATGTGGATGTTGTGGCAGGCTTCCCATAAACTTTCCTGTCAAGTAGGTGGTATCAACTGATAGTTTCATGACTATATATGCTGTAGTATTCCACAAATGGATGTTAATGCAAACTTTAACCAAAGTCAATGAAGCGTGAAATGTAGGTCAACGTGACCTAATTGTCATATGGTTGTTCGTTACTACCGAAGATGTATCCACTGATGACGTAGACTGTATGCCACGTAGAATTACTAAAATGGACCTTAAGGTTCCATCATAGTCAAAATCTATGACGAAAATACAACCACATAAATTGTCAATATGTTTATGTTACAATTAATTCTGAACTGGAACTTGATGAAAAGCTTTCATTAAATACACATTTCATAATGCATTACCTTTTTCATTCAGAATAAATATGAAAAAGAATATGAATAAACATTTCCTTAGTGACAGATGAATTTTTCAAAAGATGCCGTGAGTTAAGTAGAGCATATTTTTGGAAAATAATTGTTCCAATTGTTCATTGTCATCATGGGCAGGGCAAGCGAGGCTTAATTTCACAAATAAATCCAATAGACGATAAAAGCATTTTTAGTGTGTGGCTGAGTGTGCTGTCCACGTTTATAAAGATGTCCGAGATAAATTTCGTCATTAATGATAAAGATGACCATTTGTTAAAAATATTTTTATCTAGGGCTTACAGGGAATTGTACGGTAGAGATATATTTAGACAGGTCACATGATAAATAATGTAAAAATGGATAATGGCTGGTTTTATCACTTTGTGCAAAGTAAACATCCGAGCAATCCAAAAAACTACTAAGTTAGGAATCCTCTGAACTTTGCCTTACTTCTTCATAATCTTCAAAGTTCATAATGTTTATAGTTAGGAGAAATTGCGTTATTGTAGAAAAAACAATCCTGAATACATGAAGCGGAAACATCCCACTCGAAGGAGAATGTTTTTAATTTGTTTTATTCTTCTTCAGTAATTTCAAACAAAAATACATTTAAAATATGTGCATAATTGTTTATTTAAATGAATGTGTTAAAATGATGCATTCGAGAACCTTCTAAGGGATTTGTTGGGAGAATTCATACCGGAAAAGTCCATGCAGATTCCATTTGCACATAAACAAAACTGCAGTTTAAATTTATAAATGCAGATTGTCAAATCCGATAATAACCTTTATAATCTGAACCATACATCGTTTATTTTGAACCACGCGTTTTGCCGCCTATTCGGCTAATTCGTAAATTTAGTATTATAGATATTCCTTCTGAAATATAAAGATTTTTATCAACATTACATCATATTTAATCTAATAGGGTGTCTCATTGACTTGCAGATAGCCTGACAACAGACCATAGTGGGTAACAAATTTGGAGATTACCAAACTCCCTGCATGCTAAGACCCCTTCTGATGATTTTGAAAAAGAGTAGGCTTAATGGCCACTATAGAAGGCTAAATTTTCCATTCCTACTCCACTCTTTTCCAGTGGCATTCTTACTTTATTGTCATTTGTGACCTTTTAAACCCCAATTTCTAAAATATCTTGAAATATTGTTGACATAATCATGTCCTAAAGATATGTGCAATATTTGACACTGTTAAAGGAAGATTAAGATTTAAGCTGTTTTAATAATGTAGCATCCACATGTGAACCACTTCCAAGTTAATATAAAAAATAATATAAAACCATATTTCACTTTAGATTTTCAGTGGTCTATCTTGTGGAATAAATTGTATTATTGAATCTTCCTTTTCTACAGCACTTAAAATATAAAAAAACCAAGAACTAATATCTGTAGCATATAACAAAGATTGATTCAGTTCCAGTAGTTATTATATTCATAATTATAATGTTTTATACCAACAGGCACTGATGCTATAATTGGAAAAATTTCAATGTAACAGATAATAAATTCTACACTTGAGGGATAAAGCTATTTATATTCCAGTGTAACCAAACACTAGGTTGTCAAAGCAAAATAAACCCAAGTTTTCTACAAAAGGTCATTAATGATAAAATGAACAATATTACTCCATAGAATTAATCCTGCAAATATTACTGACTAAATTTCCACACATGTCAACTGCCATGCCTATGGTGAAATGAAACATCTGATGCTGATATATTTATTCTACTTGCTGTAAACCTTCAATTTGTAGAAAAATTTTGTGGATGCTGAAAAATGGTAACATTGCTCTTATGGTTGTTCAAAAATCATTAGGTATCAAGGAATTGTATGTATTCTGGCAAATGAATATTACAGTAATAACTACAGGCTTCCAGGAGCCTGTATCAATCACCTGGGCTATGTTCATCTTGCTGTCAAGTTCCAATTGGCTCACTGGTTTCAAAGAAGAAGATAATTCAGTGAACAGATATAATTCTGAAAGAGGACCAACTAAAGACCATTGCTGTCAAGTTTTGTTCCGATTGGCCAAGTGGTTTCAGACAAGAAGATCTTTAATTAAATTTCCCATAGGGTCCTATGTTAAACTATGTTTGGCTCTGGTGGCCATCTTGGATGACTGGCACGTTCATTGGACACAATTCTGAAAGAGGACCACCTAAGGACCATTGCTGCCAAGTTTTTGTTCCAACTGGACTAGTTGTTTCAGACAAGAATATCTTTAAGTAAATTTCCCAAAGGGTCCTATGTTAAACTAAGTTTGGATCTGGCGGCCATCTTGGAGACGGGCAGGGTCATTGGATATACGTCTGAAAGAGAACCATCTAAGGACCATTGCTGCCAAGTTTTGTTCCGATTGGCCAAGTGGTTTCAGACAAGCAGATCTTTAATTAAATTTCCCATAGGGTCCTATGTTTAAGTTCAGCTCTGGCGGACATCTTGGATGATAAGCGTGGTCTTCGGATATAATTCTGAAAGAGGACCACCTGAGGACCATTGCTGCCAACTTTTGTTCCAATTGGCACAGTGGTTCCAGAGGAGATCTTTAAAGGATGTTTACGACGATGACGACTATGGACAACGCCGGATGCCAAGTGATGACAATAGTTCACATGGCCTTTGGGCCAGGTGAGCTAAAACCCAGAGGCTCCTAGGAACCTATATCACACACTTGGATTCAATTTGTCAATCAATTACCATAATGCAATAACTGAAAGGTTGCTTGGTTGTGATTGGGATACAATTCTAAAAGAGGACCATCTAAGCCAAATTAGGTTCCAATTAGTCAAGTGGTTCCAGGCATAAGATTTTTAAATGAATTTTCATATAGGGTTCTATGTTAAACTAAGTTCAGCTGTGGCAGCCATCTTGGTCAACAGTATGGGTCATCCCACACAATTCTGAAAGAGCACCATCTAAGGACCACAATGCTGCCAGGTTAGATTCCACCTTGCTCACTGATTTCAGACAAGAAGATTTTTAATTGAATTTTCCCATAGGGACATATGTTAAACTAAGTTCAACTGTGGCAACTATCTTGGTCGACAGTCTGGGTCATTGGATACAATTCTGAAATTGGACTACCTAAGGACCATTGCTGCCAAGAGTGGTTCCATCTGGCGATTTAGTATCATAGAAAAGATTTTAAAAATTCACCGCCCCCTTTTGTATATCAGTAATGTCGGTTGGAAGTCGGGGATGTTGGATATGATTTTGGAAGGGGGCCACCCACAGACAATTCCACCAAAGTTTAGTCCCAATTGAGCTGGTGATTTAAGAGGAGGAGATCTTCAATGGAAAGTTTATGACAATGATGACGAACAACAGACACAAAGTTATAGCAAAAGCTCATATGTCCCTTTGGGCCAGGTGAGCTAAAAACCCCCTGATAGTTTTTTGAGTATAAACATTGCAACTGCTTAGTAATTTTTAAAAAGAACAAGAGGCTGTCTATGTGATAGTAAACCAGATTTTCCTTCATCATTATTTGGAATCAAACTCCCACCCAACTAATGATCTGTGTACATTGCAAAACTAATAAATGCATTTTTTCCATTGGAAAATCTGATTTAAATTATTGATACAAATATTGGTGAAAGGATTTTTCTTTTGTTTTGGTAACTTATTAGACTATGTCTGTCTAATCATGGATAAAATTCTTTGAAGAAAGTATTTTTTTTTTTAAATTCATCACCATGTTTGTCAAATATAGATTCAGGGAATACAAAGTTTAGCCTTGATACTTGTCTACCATACGCCAACTTATGTCAATCCTAATTATCACTCTATATAACAGGATAAAAACTCAGACAGCTTACAAGTTCCTAATTCTACCTCTATCATTTTATTTTGCCCCAAGCGAACTATTTGTCGTGATATTGGAATGATTTCATGCTAGATAATCACAGTTAAAACATAAGGCTGACCATAATCAAAGTAATAACAACGGAATCTAATCAAAGTTTTATTGTGGACATGATTTCTTTAACAGAGATTGCTTTGACATGTTTTTCATGAAAAAACATGAGAAAAAAAAATCTCAACTTGTTCATCCTTGTAAAGAAATATCTTTTAATGATTTTCTCATGACTAGATGATTAGCAGAATATACTGCAAATTCATAAATTTTGCATTCATTTATTGCTGCAAACCTCAGTAAGATTACTGGTAATTAATGTGATTAGTGTAACATTTACATCAGAATAACCTTTCCAAAATCAAACAAAATGTCCGTTTCAATTACTGCAGTCTTCATTGTTTTGGATTGTGGACATTTTCACCCAAGGTCTGGGCCATCAGTTACAATCTTGAAAAAGAACCTTGAAGGAACATTACATTAAAGTTGGTCAAATGGCACAGAAATTTTTCAGAGATAATTTTAAACATTCTTTTAAGAGATTCTCTATTTTCTATATTTTCAAGATTGGACGTCTGAACACATTTTAATTCTAATAAAGACATGGAGGTCAACTTCCCTTGCCCTTTTCATTTATGTCAGAGTTGAATTGACTTGGATTCTAGCATATACTTCAATTCACTTCATTTGCAGGTCAATCCAAGATGCATGAACTAATAAAATATCATTCCTTCAAGGCCAATGGTTGTTAGATCCAGGCCTTGGACTGGCACCCACAGGTTTCTACTGTGCTCACTTAACTATGGTGCAACATTAATCCCACAAAAAGAGTATAATCAAAGAAAAAACAAAAATTAGACATTTTCCAATGTTTTGATAAATGGGGAATCTTTGTAGAAAAGAAAAAGGATCTAACTATGTTACATGACTCACCAACAAACATTTTACCCCTGTAACGACAATTATGTCACATTTTATGTCATTGTATAATATGGTACAAATTTGTAAACAGAATACATGTATTTGTACACAAATGAAAACAGCAAAAATATGGATTGTACCACAGAATTTGTCATTTAAAATGGCTTTTGGAGTATTCAAAATTTTTAAAGTAACAATGTACAACCAGTACTGCAAGAAAGTTTATAAATAATTTACAACCAGTTCTGCCAGAGAGAACATGAGTACTGCATGCAAGTTTATAAAGGATGTACAATCAGTACTGCCAGAAAGTTTATAAATGATGTACAATCAGTACTGTCAGAAAGTTTAAAAAGGATGTACAACTATTACTACCAGAAAGTTTATAATGATGTACGATCAGTACTGTCAGAAAGTTTATAAAGGATATTCAACTATTACTACTAGAAAGTTTATAAATGATGTACAATCAGTACTGTCAGAAAGTTTATAAATGATGCACAATCAGTACTGTCAGAAAGTTTATAAAGGATATTCAACTATTACTACCAAAAGGTTTATAAATGATGTACAATCAGTACTGCGAGAAAGTTTATAAATGATGTACAATCAGTACTGTCAGAAAGTTTATAAAGGATATTTAACTATTACTACTAGAAAGTTTATAAACGATGTACAATCAGTACTGTCAAAAAGTTTACAACCGATGTACAACTATTACTGCCAGAAAGTTTATAAATAATGTACAATCAGTACTGTCAGAAAGTTTATAAAGGATGTACAACTATTACTACTAGAAAGTTGATAAATTATGTACAATCAGTACTGTCAGAAAGTTTATAAATGATGTACAATCAGTACTGTCAGAAAGTTTACAAATGATGTACAATCAGTAGTGTCAGAAAGTTTATAAATGATGCACAATCAGTACTGTCAGAAAGTTAATAAATGATGTACAATCAGTACTGTCAGAAAGTTTAAAAAGGATATTCAACTATTACTACCAGAAAGTTTATAAATGATGTACAATCAGTTCTGTCAGAAAGTTTATAAAGGATATTCAACTACTAGAAAGTTTATAAATGATGTAGAATTAGTACTGTCAGAAAGTTTATAAAGGATATTCAACTATTACTACCAAAAAGTTTATAAATGATGTACAATCAGTACTGCCAAAAAGTTTATAAATGATGTACAATCAGTACTGTCAGAAAGTTTACAACGAATGTACAACTATTACTTCCACAAAGTTTATAAATGATGTACAATCAGTACTGTCAGAAAGTTTATAAATGATGTACAATCAGTACTGTCAGATAGTTTAAAAAGGATATTCAACTATTACAAATAGAAAGTTTATAAATGATATACAATCAGTACTGTCAGAAAGTATGATGTACAATCAGTACTGTCAGAATCTACAACCGATGTACAACTATTACTGCCAGAAAGTTTATAAATAATGTACAATCAGTACTGTCAGAAAGTTTATAATGGATGTACAACTATTACTACTTGAAAGTTGATAAATTATGTACAATCAGTACTGTCAGAAACTTTATAAATGATGTACAATCAGTACTGTCAGAAAGTTTAAAAAGGATATTCAACTATTACTACCAGAAAGTTTATAAATGATGTACAATCAGTACTGCCAGAAAGTTTATAAATGATGTACAATCAGTTCTGTCAGAAAGTATATAAATGATGTACAATCAGTACTGCCAGAAAGTTTGTAAAGGATGTACAACTATTACTACTAGAAAGTTTATAAATGATGTACAATCAGTACTCTTGGAAAGTTCATAAAGGATACACAACCAGTACTGCCACAAAGTTTACAACGGATGTACAACTATTACTGCCAGAAAGTTTATAAAGGATGTACAATTATTACTGCCAGAAAGTTTATAAATAATAAACAATCAGTACTCTCGGAAAGTTTATAAAGGATACACAATCAGTACTGCCACAAAGGTTATAAAGGATGTAAAACTATAACTGCCACAAATTTTATAACGGATATACCATTAGTACTGCCAGAAAGTTTATATAGATGCACAACCAGTACTGTCAGAAAGTAGGCATTTATCACTCAACCTTTGTTTCCTAGAATAGAATAGGACTTGTAGGGTTTACTCAAGACTGGGTATCTTTCCTAGGTAATGATATTACATAGTTGGTCTTATTCCCAAACATTCAACTTCACTATCAGCTCAGCTTGAAAAATAAAATATTTTGCTCACTTCTTTTTACCAATTGTTCTTAATACTGTATAATGGACACATTATTATCTTAGTAAATAATTCCATATTAGAACAGTGGCTTCCTTCAAAGGCATTATTCATTGCTCTCACTTAAACGAAGGTAAATAAGTGTTTTTCCCTTAAAATCATGGCAATGAGTTTCATTATCAATGCCAAAGTATTCTTTATAACTTCCTTATCAACAAATATTTTCCGCATTTTATTTAAATTATTTCAAACAAAGTAATAATTACATAATTACTTAAATCTAATAAGTTGTTTTGATGAAAGAAATCATAAATATACGATTACCCCCAAGCTTACTGCACAGTTTGAGAAATTAATTTTAACTTAAAGTACATTTCTGTATAACTTAAGCAAACCAAAAGTAATTAATCTTTTCTCATGTTAAAGTCTATAGTATGTTGTTCAACATCCTTTTTCACATTTCTTAAATAAAATCAAACTGTAGATTACTTTTTTAAAAATGTAAACAGGGTAACCCTTAATTACCATAATGTCCAGGTCATTGAATTTGGCAAATATTATGCTTTATCCTGCAAGTAGTAAATTTACTGACTAAATAAAGGGGGTCAAATAAACTTTAGCTTAATAAAATCTCCTGGTACCCTTGTCCTCATAATTGATGACAGTTTTTATAATATTCTGGTTCACAGTGTTTATTGATGTCCTACTTTCCTTACATTATGTGGCCATCTTCAAATCAGTCTAGAAATGTCCAATTTCTCTATAATACATTGCTGAATAAACACCATATATGTACATTGTCAGAAAATTTTAATTTTATTTGTACCTGTCACAAAATAGGTGAGAAATACTCATTAAATCTCACATTTCTACCCTTTTCTAATGCTCATACAAACAAACTATATTTTCTGACAATGTCCATATATTGTATACTTATGTTTCAAATTTTCATCAGGGGCCTCGGTGGCCGAGTGGTCTAGGTAGTTCATCATGACTACTAATAATCACTAGCCTGTCAACGCTGAGGTTGTGAGTTCAATTCTCACCTGTGGCGATATTAATTGACAAGAATTGCCAATTTTCCTACTGAAGGTCGATGGTTCTCACCGGGTACTCCGGCTTCCTCCACCAATAAAAACTGGCCGCCGCGAAATATCCAAATGTGCTGAAAACGGCATAAAACCCAAACTAAACAAACAAACAAATTTTCATCATCTGTTTCTTATTTTTTATATACAATGCAAACCAATGTTTTCTGTTTATTTTATTATGGAAGTCAAGGTAACTCTTATTTGTGTCACTGCATATAATTATTCCCTAAATCAACAGCTATCAACTGTTCTATGGTACAAAATATGAAACTGGAAAATTATCTCTGGCATCGCAAAATCTTTAATCTTCCCATCTAATTCCAAGTCAAATGTCCATAAAATGATATTATAGTAATCACGAAATATCACATTATACAAAACTATCAGTAGTATGATCTCTTGACAGCCAATAACGCAGTCTTAAAGAAGGTTGTATGAAGTTTTAACCATTGCAGTCTAGACCTTACCAACACAACCGGGAAATATAAAAAGATTTAATCTCATTAATGAATACAATAAAATCGTTGTATGAAACTATGTATTATCTGGCTGCTGTACCGTCACTAATAAACAGAATACTTCAAATAATATAGGCAATTCTACAAATCAAATAGGACTGTCCAAATTCTGAAGATGACTGTGTCAAGTCAATGATCCAACAAACATTCCCTTTTTGTAAAATGTCATAATCAAATTGCAGTATTTCTATAACAACTTGTACAGAATGAAAGCTGAATATTAAACACAGATAATAATCAAGTTGATATAAACCAAACATTGAATTTTTATGTTGTGTATATGTCAGAAGGAAGTAGTTTGTTGATCATGTGGAATGAGCAGAACAATTTTTATACACTGCATACTAGTACTTTAAATTTTTTTAATACAATGATCATATTTATCCTGCAATCAGTGTTACAACAGACAAATAACAGGTGTCAAATACAACAAAGCCAGATTTTTAATGTGCTAGCTCATGAGGTAACTGTCAAATGTCTTCTAGCAGAACGGCACTTGAGTAGAACAAAAGGAGTACCGGTAGTTACAAATATTTGGAAAACAAAATGTCAGGAGACAGCAACAATAGGTGTACAAAATTCAAGTCAACATTATGTCATCAAGCTAACCCATTACTGACAAAAGATCTGTGCACGTGAGGTAGTAAGCTAAACCAAACTCACACGGCACAGAGTACCATGGATCAATGACCTTTCGTAGCCATCACATGAAAGGTGCGTCACAGAGCAAGAATCTCCTGCCATGCTAACAAATTATTCCGGTCTTAATATATTTCACTTCTACAAACTTTGGTATCAATCTATTTAATTATATAGACAAAGAATTTTGAATGCATTTCCCAAAAGACCATTGGATATCTTTGATTTCGAATCAACACCAAAGTAACAATTTCTGTGAAGTACTTTGCAATGCTCAGTCATAATAACTTTCAAATCCATGGGTCAAGTAGTTTCAGAAAAGAAGATATTGGGATTTAAGCCCATCAGAAAGGCCCCTTTTGGGGCTTTGCGGCCATGTTTGATAGCAGAATAGTACAAGGGTAACAAACATTATCTGGCTCATCATCAGTACAACTTCCGTCAAGTTTCATAAAATTCTACTAAATTGTTTATCATCAGAAGAATTTTAAATATATTTCCCATCAGGTCCAATGTTGACAGTCCAACAATGGCAGCCATCTTGGACTTCTAATCGGCATCAAAGTAAAAGCTTGCAATGATCATTCATGACAACTTTCAAATCCATTAATTTGTAAAGTAGTTTCCCAAAAGGAGATATTTAGCCCATCATGTCTGATAGCCGAGTGGTACAAAAGTTACAAACATTACATAACATCACTCATATTAAAATATTTAAAACAATGGTTACATATTTTTGGATAGGTCAGTCATTAATTTTCTACAGGTAATTCCCCATTCCCTGACATATTTGAAGAATATATCCTTTACAAAAAATGGTAAACTTTTAAAAAGATATGTTTTATGTTATTACTTTAACAGATATAGATGAATTATGATAAACAAGATGACAATTTGAAAAGGTGGGGGGATCAAAATTGCCACCACACACATCACATTACATTCAATGCAGAACAAATACATGAAATACAAAAAATTACATTATATCTCATGAAAAAACAACAAATCAATGAGACCTTTTTAGCTAGAACAAAACAACAAGAGGCTCCCAAGAGCCTGAATCGCTCACCTGTTATTTTTTGTGTAGATCTAGCATCAATGATTATTTTTGCTATTTAATGTATACCGTCTCATATTTTGCCTTAATATTGCCTTGAACAGCTAAAATATAGAAACATGAACCAAAATATATATGGTTGCCAGGGATTTTTTTATTGGTTGCTAAGGATATTTTCAATGACCTTGACCCTTGAGCCTTCATATTGCCTTGTACAGCTATATTACAAGCTCTTGAATCTAAATAAATATGGTTGCTATGGACTTTTTCAATGACCTTGACTCTTGACCTTTCTTTTTGACTGGAACAGGTAAGTTATATGGTCTTAATCCCAAATATATATGGTTGCTAGGGACTTTTTCATCAGTTGCTATGGACTTTTTCAATGACCTTGACCCTCCATTTCACTTGTACAGCTATCATTAATCTAGCTGACATCATAATTCAAATCATTATCCTGGTATTATAGTCCCAAATATTTATCATCTTTCAGACTCTCTTGTTTATATGAGTGAATTGAGATTATACATCAACGGATTTTGTGTTTATTACTATAATGCAAGCATTCTAGTGTTATGTGTTGGGTTTAAAATAACTTTCATTAAAAAGCAAGTCATATTTGCTATATTTAATGTCCATTGTGATGTAAACATTTGAAAATTATCAAGATGAGTTAATTATTCAAGGGTAACTACCTCCAATCAAAATAAATTTATTGAAAACTAAAAATAATGTGAGCAAAGCTCACTACTTGATACCCCCGCCTTACATGAAAGGAAATGTCAATATTTTGTGATAAAGATTCTCTGAAAGTTTCATTCCATTCGGTGCTTTAGGAGGAGTTGCAGATGGCATACTGGTACCCCCTATCACAAGGAATGGCAAAGTCAATGTTTTGCTATGGAAAACCCAAAATGTTGGTCAGATCAAAATCTAAAATAGGAGGTGCACTACAGCATCATGTAATAAAGATCCTCTGAAAGTTTCATCAAATTCCATTCAGTGGTTTAGGAGTAGTTGCGGATGGCATCATGGTACCCCATATCACATTGAAAGTCAAGGGAAACCCCAAAAATTGGTCTGATCAAATTCTAAAATAGGAGGTGCACAATGCCATCATGGGATGAAGATTCTCTGAAAGTTTCATCAAATTCCATTTAGTAGTTTAGGAGGAGTTGCGGATACAAATTCGGACAAATGGACGGACGAACAGACAGACGGACGGTACGACAAAATGAATACTATATACCCCGCTTTTTTCAAAAGCAGGGGTATAATAAAATAATTTTTGGAAGCAAGATGTTCTGGTTATTAGGTTATGTATCGGTCTGTCTTAACAGTAATTGGGTTCATGATGTTGAATCTAAGGATTTTACTATTTTAGGGGGAGGGTATGTCCTTTTGCCATCACTTGGTGTCTGTCCGTCGTCCGTCCGTCTGTTGTTAACTTTTTCAAAGATCTTCTCTGTCTAGAATAAGCTTTGTTTCAAAATATTACATCCCTATCTCTGTTTAAACGTGCACTTAATAAGGACCTGGAGAGACCTCCTGGACACTTCTCGTTAGGAACTCGTGCTTTAAATATTATATATTGTCAGTTACGAAATGAAGTGAGTGATCTTAAGCACCATTTGTTTCTCTCACATATTTCTGATGATGCTATGTGTGCCTGTGGTGGTGGAGTGGAGGACACTTTTCATTTCTTCTATAGCTGCCCTTTATTTAATAGACAACGTGAACAATTATTTACAGATTTACAAGCCTATAGTGATATCATAGACTTAGATATTCTTCTTCATGGCTCAAATGCTCTGTCTCAAGAGAACAATACAGAAATAACTAATGCTGTGCTTACTTTTATTTGCAATACTAAGAGATTTACTTGAATATATATACTTTTAGAATAGCATGTATGCTTATATATAAATATATTAAGATAATATAATAATCAGTTCAAATACTTAAATGATTAGTACATGGGCTCTCAAGATGTATTAGGTAATTGCTTCCAATGTTTGGTCTTGTCTTGTTTGTATATATATATTATTACACAGCACAAGTGTTCTTGTTCTATTTTTTTTCAAGTAAATTGATTAGGCTACTTCCTTTCTTATTATCCTCACCTAAAAATGAATACTTTCTTGCTTTTATAACTACACTTGGTTGTGTACTGTTTTAAGAAAGCTAATATCTTTTTCAATTATCTTATTAATTATACACTCATTGATGGACCACTATTTAACTTATAGACCAGATTATTCAACAATACTCTTTGTTAATAATAATAAACACTTTTTTTTTAAAGTAAAGATTAAAATTCAATTGCTATCTACCTATATAACATTATTTTCAGAGTCAAATTGAATAATTTTAATTAATATGTCCTATATTATCTCTGATTTAGCTTTTACATTATATAAGATACTTTTGTGCTGTATATTGTGTTTATTTGCTTGCAATCCATATTATGTACTTGTTCATATGTTCCATCTTGTTTTTGGAGAGGATTTGTATAGGCTTAGCCTGTTGTCCAATCCATTTGTTTATTCAATAAACAAGGCCGGGATGGCTAAAAATATAAAAATAGAATATAGGGGTAAACTCCCCCCCCCCCATTATATACGTCAATGAATGCATCTTCCAATAAGTAGTAAGAATACATATGATTATAGGGTGAAGATCTCACCCATTTCCAAATTATTTTTAAAAATGTGAATTTTAGGGCAAGCCCCCTGGTACCCCCCTCCCCTTTCAATTTGACACTGTTGGGTCAACCTCCACATGGAGGGCTATTATCCTGTTTTATGAAAATCCTCTATACATTATCTGAGCACTGTTTTGGGAGAATTGATTAATCAAAGAAGTCAAATGGCTTTAATACCATAAATGACATACAATATTCAAAATTGTTTTCAATATCACATTAATTACGTCCCTTTCTATATTACATATTTACAGTAATCAAATATTTTTCCTGTTATCATGCATCTCTTTGACATCTGTATATTTAAAAGGAACTTATGTTACAAATATATATATTTTTTATCGAAAATTTTATAACATTTGTGTACATTTACCAGTATATATGTATTTCATTTTAATATATGACCATTTTATCATTGACATATCTATGAGGATTTAAACCATTCACAAGTCAGTTAGAGTTAAAATAATCAAACAATCCTTAATATAAATTTTTGACTCCACTATAAATTTTATAGTGGAACCAAACAACCTGCAATTCTTCAACATTACAATACAGGAAAGATCTCTCCCGACACCATCAATGATTATCTAAATAATACTGTTTTTTAAAATCATCATTCAATTACACCTGAGAGTGGTAATAGCAGATTACTCCAAATAAATGGCAGCATTTATTCAAGAATGCAGATGCCCCTATATTCAGTAGAGAAGAAACCCCCAAAATGGATTTTTATCCCCTGATTATCAAGGAGTAAAACTTGGAAAAGACAAATACATGTATTCATATAACTGAGTTAAAATTTCATATTATATTGGTGGAGTATTCTGTCTATTTGTTGATTTATACCACTTTATCTATACCAGCAATGGCTGTGACATGTAAGACAATCAAAGAGGTATAAACAATATCTACTGGAAGCAAGCTCTAGACTTAAATGTGGGTTTCCTACAATGGTCTGTTACACACACATCGGAGTATATAATAAGTACATCAATGACAAAAATTATTTCAAATAATTCTAAATATAATGTTTCTCAAATTTCTTCAGTGAAATAAATAAAATAACTGGTAGTTCGGGGCCATATCAAAACCTTTGGGCAGTCAATATATCTGGATACAGTCCTGTATATTAAAAATTATTATGTAAATATAATCATTCATTTATCATGTAAAGATCTAATAAGCAAATCAAATCAATATCTCTGCTAACAAATACTAGATTCAATGAAAGATCTGTGAAGAGCTTACAAATACCTCCACTAAAGAAATTGACAGGTCCGAAAATAACATTGTTAAGGATGGTGAAAAATGTAGGTAGGCATGGTTAAACATTAAACAGATGTGACACAGGTACAATAATTGGTATACCACCTTACAACCCATCATGATCATGTTTCATTTTATAAAATAGTAGTGGCACATAGTTTCAACCAATTTTGCAACCAAAAATTATTCAATATGGTGAACTAGAGGCTCCCAGGAACCTGTATCACTCATCAAGATTGGATTTGCCAATCAAAGCAGTGACTCTAAGGTTACTTGGTTGGTGATTGGAATCAGTGAGCATTTTTTTTACATTAGACCATCTAAACGTAAAAACCATTGCTGAAAAGATTTGTTTAAACTAGATCAAGTTTCACAGTAGACTTTATGAAGTGAATTTTCCCATATGATCTTATGTTAGGCATTGATGGCCATCTTACTGGTAGTTGACAGTATTGGTCATAGGATAAATATCATTGCTGGTAAGTTTGGCCCCTTTTTGCTGAGTAGTTTCAGAGTTTGAAATCTGAAAGAGGGCCATCTAAGGACCTTTGCTACCAAGTCTTGTTCCAACTAGCAAAGTTATTTCTGACAAGAAGATTTTTAAATAAATTTTCTTTTAGAGTCCTATGTTAAACTATGTTCAGCTGTGGCAGCCTTTGTAGTTGACAGTCTGGGTCATCGGACACAATTACAAAGAGGACCATTACTGCCAAGTTTTGTTCCAATTGGCCCAGTTGTTTCAGGTAAGATTTTTAAATGATTTTCCCCACAGGATCATGTTAAACTAAGTTCTGTAGTGACAGCCATCTTGGTTTACAGTCCGGGTGATCAGTTTGGTTCCATACTTTTGAAATCCATCCCCTTTTTCATATTTTTGGCAGCTGCAACCAAACATTTCCATAGGCCATATGGTGAAAAAAGTATGGTGGCATTGAACAGGAAGTAGATTTACAACAGGTTAAATTTAAATCTGTAAGTACTTTACAACTCATCATGGTCACGCTTCACACCAACTCTGTAGCATGTAGTTGCTGAGAATTTTGCAACCAAACATTTTGTGAAGGAAGGACAGATGGAAAGACAGATGGATGGACCCCTTTGGAGTGGGGGAATAAAGATCTGACAACAATTTTGATTTTGTACCCTTGCAAAATTTCCTTAGAAGGCAGGATGTGAAATGCCTTGCTGTATAAAAGTATAAATGTTCAGTCATATTTCCAAAATAAATCTGTATAACCATTATACATAATTCAGAAAAGTTTTGCAAAGTCATTGAAGCAAAACTTATTCTCAAAGGTTTGGTTATTTTTGCATATTACAATTAACAAGTATATTTCCTTTGTCTTTTTACTCATATTCACCTTCAGGAGAAAACATGGCAATCTTTGTTAAATGAAGCTGAATTTTTTCCAACAGCAAGTAGGAATTCAAAATATATATATGCAGAGGTGGTAGTGATTATACAATTTTGCTACACAACAGCTTACATTCAGATTACTAATACTGAATTCATGATTATGAAATATTTTCGAAGAGTAAGAAAAAAAAGTTCTTATACAGGTACAACAGACTGAAAATTTTGCATAATTCATTATAAGCCATCTTCAGTTGTACATGGGAAGATAGACATAGTACCATCACATCTTTGATGGGCTTATAACAACAAAAATAGCAGTTCCAACAGTAAAATTCAAGAAAAAAATCAATGTGATATGAATTTGTGATGCTCCACTGTTTTAGAAATTCAAATAAAGTTAATTTACAATGTAGATATGGCCACAAAACTTATAGAATTAATTGTGATAGAATGTTAAATGTTCAATATAAACTGGCAGTTTCTATATCATTATACTACTTTCATACCTGCCTATACATTAGAAACAAATATTTCACGTTTAAATTAACAAAGACGTAAACAATTAGATAAAAAATCTCCTTAGGAAGATTTTCTTTATTGTATTGACAAGCTGAACCGATTCTTCTGTAAAGTTTAAATCTTGTCATATGAAATGTCTGATTATCTGATGACTTTCCATGTAACAGATTAATGTTGCTCTGAAGAAATGTTTTCTGACAAGAAAATGTCTCATGTGTAATATAGTCAATCAAGAAAGCTTACAGTATCAACCAAACAACTTGCGAAATGTCTGAATACTGGACTCTTCAGAAAAAATTTTCATCTCCCAAGCCCAAACTTTCTGACTGACTATCAATGTCCAATGTTTTCTATGATCCTACTGTAAAAAATGCTTGGACTGAACAATTAGTCATGCTCACTCACTTCATCCACATGTCTAGCTAGATTTTGTTGAACAAGCAATTACTCATGCTCACTCACACCTTCCAAATATGTTTAATAAGATTGTAGTGAGTAAACAATTACTCATGCTCACTCACTCCATCCACACATGTTTAATAAAATTGAAGGGACTAAACAATTACTCATGCTCACTAACACCTTCCACACATATTTTTCTAGTAAGGAATTAACTAGCATTCCACTCACTCTGTATGCAGGGAGATGTTTCCAGAATTACTCATGCTGACTCACTACATCTGCACACAACTAATATGGTTGTTTAAAGCTGACAGTTATTCATAATGTACCCTTCAATCCTCTTGTTGATATCTCGAGTTATTCCATGCTCATATCTTTATTGAGGTAGCTTCAACTATTTTGAATTTCATTATCATAAGAAAATAACTATCAATTCGTTTCTTTTATCGTGTAACACAATAATGTCTACATTAAAACTTTTTAAAACACGTCACCATATATATGGAATTGTTTGTTTAATGCATTGTGTCTATTCATTTTTATCAAATCAATTTTTTTCAAAGTCTTTCACCATGGTTATTTCAGGATGTTTTTAATATTATCAGACAAATCTAACCATGTTTGGTAAAAATAATTCCTTCTTAAAAGCTTATTGATGATGATATTATCCAATACTTTAATTCACTTACACATATGCATGTTGGTAGCAGATTATCTTTTTAAAATTAGTTCGGATATATTTTTGTATTCTGACACAAACAAGTAGGAGGTGACCTTATTGTGATTTTGTGAGACAAACAAACGTAAGGGACTAGTGTTGCAAAGACTTTTTCTTTTGTTTCTTCTTAAATTCAATTTTACCGGTACAGATGTCGGTGTAATGATGCCGATAACAAACAGTTGTGCTGATTCACTCCGTACTCCATAAATTGTCTAATACAGGGGTTCCGAGTTAAAAGTTAACCATTTTAATAACTTGCTCCTCTTCAATATGTACAGTGTCTCCAGTTACTCTTGCTTTCTCTGCTGATAAAACTATTTTAGCATAAACTCTTTATCCTCAGTTAAGAAGATGCATTGAATTGACTATTATTCATTTTATCTACCATAAAATAGAGAAAGTGTTATCTTAAACAAAGTTTATGAACATTTTGTTTTCTGTTAATTATCAGTTTTCCTGCTATAGGTCAGTGGTTTTCTCCAACAATAAAAACTGACCACCATAATACTGCCAATGCTGTGCTGACAATGGCATAAAACACCAGGAAACCAAACCAAACTAAATATTAAATACACCAAATTAAAATTAATCTAAATACGTCAAATGCAGAAATATTATGATTTCATTTTTTACACCAGGATATTTTTTAAAATACATAATTATTTTAAAGTTTTACCGAGTTAATAGCAAGCGCAGCGAGCGCTATAGGAGCATATGCATTTTCTAGATATGGGTCATTTAGAAAGGTCTTTGTTTAATGGGGGCAGCCATATTGTGCTACATACTAAGGCTAGAAAAAGTTTCATTTGCCAGAAATAAGTAAAGTAAGGGAAATAACTTGCTTCAAATTATAATTTTAGAATCAGAATCGTTATACCGGAAATGAGTTTCTGGAAAGGGCTATAGAAGTGCTCGCATCATTGGCCATGCTAACAGCATATTATATTGTACTGCAAGAAAAGTAGAAATGCAAACTTACTCTAAATTACCCACATATATATAAAGATGTAAATATATAATAAACAAAGATGTAAAATTAATACCAATATGGGGAGAGCACTAAATTATGAAATTTTTAGAAAAAAATCCATTTTTAGTAGAATGTTTTTATATAATGCCATCACTACCTTGTATTCATAAACAAAAGTCTGACAAAGACTACTTCAAATCTCTTTAAAATTCAATAAACAGCTTAAAAAGATTCATTAAGAACACAGATCACATTTCCCTTAAGTAGAATTTTAGACATGAAACCAAGCTTCAACTACTTTGGAATTTCATTATCATAAGAAAATAACTATCAATTTGTTTCTTTTATCGTGTAACACAATAATGTCTACATTAAAACTTTTTAAAAACACGACACCATATATATAGAATTGTTTGTTTAATGCATTGTGTCTATTCATTTTTTTCAAATCAATTTTTTTCAAAGTCTTTCAACATGGTTATTTCAGGATGTTTTTAATATTATCAGACAAATCTAACCATGTTTGGTAAAAATAATTCCTTCTTAAAAGCTTATTGATGATGATATTATCCAATACTTTAATTCACTTACACATATGCATGTTGGTAGCAGATTATCTTTTTAAAATTAGTTAGGATATATTTTTGTATTCTGACACAAACAAGTAGGAGGTGACCTTATTCTGATTTTGTGAGACAAACAAACGCATGGGACTACTATTGCAAAGACTTTTTTCTTTTGTTTCTTCTGAAATTCAATTTTACTGTTACAGATGTTGGTGTAATGATGCCGATACTACCGAGTTTGTCTTGTTTCACCAATAGTTTTATAAAAGACAAGCCAGTATCCCACAGGAACAAGCACTCAGACATTCTAAGGTTTTATCTGTCTCACATAACCCCATGGTGGGATCAGATATTTTCAATCCTAACATGATGTCACATTTCAAAAACTTATAACAGTACATAAATCTCTTGATATCCATGTATATCCTGATATCTTTCTGCCATTGTGAACTGTTGGCATAAAAATATTAAAATTTTTATGAAAACAAAAGTAAGAAAATCTTTAGTATTCTGTAATTTAGACAAGCCCTGTAACAGAATGATAACTCTGTCAATGGATGTCTGAGATTTTTCTGTCCGCTGCTTTTACACAGTGTGATACATATAAATTTACCTTGCAAAATTCTGTGGGCTGATACTGTACATATGAATTTACCTTGTGAAGTTCCATGGGTTGATACTGTACATATAAATTTACCTTATGAAGTTCCGTGGGTTGATACTGTACATATAAATTTACCTTGTGATGTTCTGTTTTGCTGATACTGTATATATAAATTTACCTTGTGAAGTTCCATGGGCTGATATCTTGTCTCTCGCATGAACCTCATCAGTCTGTATATGTCTTTGTAAATGTTTCCAGCTGGTGTCACTGGTAGGGTCTACATCACAAACCTTCAAAATCAAAATCGTAAGATAGTTCTTTTCTTAATTTATGCAAGTTTTTCTCACATTTTGTAGCTCATAATGTCTCTTAAAATTATATATTTCAAATTACTCATTCAGCTAAAAGTCAAGAAGTTAACATTAGTTTAAAAATAATACCCCAAAATGATAAGATCTCCATCATTATAACTTTAGAGGACCCTAATGGCATACAATATTTTTTGTAAAAGAGGACATATACAAAAGCTCAACAACCTTGTTCCCATACATATAGAACACTTTAATATCAAAGCATTAAATAACTAAATATCTTAAATAAATAACACATTTTTCTGGAAATTTTCATATAATTCTAATGACCGATCTATCGAATTTTTGTCCAATTGGCCTAGTGATTTCAGAGGTGAAGATCTTTAAACAACAACGGCGACGGATGCCAAGTTATGGCAATAGCTCCAATGGCCCTTTAGGCCAGGTGAGCTAAAAAGAGGTTGCAGTATTGCCACATTTTATAACAAGCTCTTACTGATTACATATTTTAAAAACTTCTGAAGAAATTCAACCAAAATTACAAAATGTGGTAGGTATATTGTAATGCATTTATAAGGCCTCACAGGTGTATTCTTTCTAATTGAAAATAGGTCAACTGTGTCTTACATATTCAGAAACTGAAAAGGTTGTAGTTATACTTGTATATTACAACTAATGATAAGGTATGTCCAAAAAGTCAATACAGTTGAAAATAAGGAAACAAAATATGCATTTGTCTGCAAATGTCACAGTTTGGTGACTTCATATTTCATGTCAAACAAGGGGCTCCAGGAGCTTGTATTGCTCACCTTGATTTAATTTGCCATTCAAAAATCATAAAAGGGAATTAAACAACATAATAAAAAACAAGACTGACATCTGCACTTTTGCTTTTTTTTTCATAGCAGTTACATATTGCTCTGGTACTGTCCCCAGAAAAAATATAGAAAAGGGTCAACCTAAGTACCATTTAACCAGTAGTTTCATAGATGAATTGAGATTTTAAAGCATAAAATTGTAGTAGAAATGATAATGGTTTCTGTAATGGAGACTCATGAAAGTGGATCATCTAAGGGTGTCTTTGAAAATTACAGGTAAAAAAAGGTAAAAAAATGTTGGACAATTGGGAATGTTTTGATAAGAATTATACAGGTTGGTTAATTACAAAATGTTTTGATAAAGATAGTTTTGAGGTTCTATAAGGGGTGTTCATTAAAAGAAACTAGAGGCTCTCAAGAGCCTGTGTCGCTCACCTGTATCTAATGTGATTTTGGAAATTATGTAAAATTATATAATGATTGAGACCAAGATTGGTTTAATTTGACACAGTATTTAAAATTAAAAACAGGTCATCTTAGTGTAGTCTTACAATAGCTACTGAAGACATCTTATCATTATTATTTTTGAATATGTGGTCAAGTTGTGACCATTCAGAATTTTTTGTACAATTTTCTGATAGACTTCTAAACATCTTGGATGATGGATCGGCAACAAAGTAACAACACTTGGTCAGCACCTCATAAGGAACATTCATGCTATGTTTTGTTACATTCCATTCAGTGGTTCTCTAAAAGAAGTCATTTGTATGCATTTCCCATAGGGTCCAATGTTAAACTTAGTCCCCCGCTGGCGCCCATCTTTGATGATGGATCGGCTACAAAGTAACAACGCTTGGTCAGCACCTCATAAGGAACATTCATGCCAGATTTAGTTTCATTCCATTCAGTGGTTCTCTAAAAGAAGTCATCTGTATGCATTTCCCATAAGGGTCCTATGTTAAACTAAGTTCCCCGCTGGCGGCCATCTTGGATGATGGATCAGCTACAAAGTAACAACATTTGGTCAGCACTTCATAAGGAATATTCATGCCATGTTTGGTTTCATTCCATTAAGTGGGTCACTAAAAGAAGTCATTTGTATGCATTTCCCATAGGGTTCTATGTCAAACTAAGTCCCCGCTGGCAGCCATCTTGGATTATGGATCGGCTACAAAGTAACAACACTTGGTCAGCACCTCATAAGGAACATTCATGCCATGATGGGTTTCATTCCATTCAACGGTTCTCTAAAAGAAGTCATTTGTATGCATTTCCCATAGGGTCCTATGTTAAACTAAGTTCCCCGCTGGCGGCCATCTTGGATGATGGATCAGCTACAAAGTAACAACACTTGGTCAGCACTTCATAAGGAATATTCATGCCATGTTGGTTTCATTCCATTAAGTGGGTCACTAAAAGAAGTCATTTGTATGCATTTCCCATAGGGTTCTATGTTAAACTAAGTCCCCCGCTGGCAGCCATCTTGGATTATGGATCGGCTACAAAGTAACAACTCTTGGTCAGCACCTCATAAGGAACATTCATGCCATGTTTGGTTTCATTCCATTCAACGGTTCTCTAAAAGAAGTCATTTGTATGCATTTCCCATAGGGTCCTATGTTAAACTAAGTCCCCCTCTGGCGGCCATCTTGGATGATGGATCGGTTACAAAGTAACAACACTTGATCAGCACCTCATAAGGAACATTCATGCCAGATTTAGTTTCATTCCATTCAGTGGTTCTCTAAAAGAAGTCATTTGTTTTATGCATTTCTCATAGGGTTCTATGTTAAACTAAGTCCCCCGCTGGCGGCCATCTTGGATTATGGATCGGCAACAAAGTAACAACACTTGGTCATCACCTCATAAGGAACATTCATGCCATGTTTGGTTTCATTCCATTCAGTGGTTCTCTAGAAGAAGTTCAAAATGTTAATGACGACGCCAGACGACGACGGACGACGGACGCCAAGTGATGAGAAAAGCTCACTTGGCCCTTTGGGCCAGGTGAGCTAAAAAACATACTAGTGTTGCTTTAGGTTTATCCCTTTGGTTTGTTGCGTCAGTATTTGTTAGCTGATGTTTTATGACTTATGATTGTCTTGATTATCCTTTTGGTATGTTGCTTCTGTATTCGATAGCTGATGTTTGTATTCAGATATTTTTATGGAAATATGGCAACATATTTGCACTTTGATTTTTATACATGTGATATTCTTTAATGGAAAATAAAAGAAAAACTTGTATTTAAATGTTTTATTTTCATTAAATAAATATGAAATTATACATGTATATTAAAGCAATGCACATACTATTACAGTTATTAACCATAATTATTTAACATCAATCATTTGAATTGAACAATGACATAAGATATATAGATCAGAGATGACTAACAACTTACAATGTAGCACATATAAATAATCAGTCCAAATGCAATAAATAAGAGGCAATGTCTGCAAACTGGAACACACTAATTTCTTGATTCTGCAGTCGAACTTTCAGTTGCTGAAGTCGTCGGTTCAGTTGCGTGTATTTTCTGCGTTTCACTGGTCGTAGCTCTCCTGCTGCGTACTGTATGGGGGTGACTTCATTGACTGTCTGTTCTACTTTCAGATGCATGAGTAGGCGGTAGATGTTTGGGTGTGGAACCTGGATGTTCTTCTTTATACTGCTATGCCAACCCTCGAGGTGGTTTGTTGAGATCTAGAAGAGATGTTGGCAAGTTTGGCATTAGGTTCTCTCGCTGACGGTATAATGTTGATTTTACTGACGGGAATGTTGGAAATTATTCAACCATGCGTAAAATTGTTGTTAATTAAACAATGTATGATCATCATTATAATTTGAGGGTAGCAAGGGGTTTTTATTGAAAATAAATAACAAATAAATATTAATATAGATTAAATATAAAATTTTTCTTTAAAATAGATGAAAGATAATTTTAATTTGAAATATATATTTATTTCTTATAATACTGTTTTCGATATTTTAATCTGAAGCAAACAATATTATCATAACAAATCATACTTTTTAAAATAAAAATATTTAATATATTTTTTTTAAATATCCAGTATTTTTAATGCTTTAGGAATCAAATACTATATAAATTAACAATGATTTTGATTTAAGTATAAATTCAAGCAATGCAAATTATTTAATAAAATCATAATTCAAATATAATATATGAAATGTACTCAAACCCAGCAAAGTTAGAGGTCAATAAAGTACTGCAGCACATCAAAAAGAGATGCCGACAAGAAACCACTCCTGTACTATCCGGAGTTGTAATATTCTAAGAATTGATGAAGGCAAAAATTAACTAATACTTACAAACAACATTTTATTAATGTTTTATAAGTCAATGTTTTGGTTTTTCTCTCAAAAATAACTTTTCACTTAATGTGCCACATACTTCAAGAGAATGAAAAAATGGACTTGTTGGTTGCTAAATCTCCAATTGGAAATATTTAATAAATATATATAGATTGTTAAACCCCATTTTCCCCAAGGCCTTGGATGAGGGCTGATATGGTTCAAAGTATGATATTGGGACTGATATTAAAAATGTGTGTCTTCAAAGTACCACACAAAAATGGGATATCATAAACTTTTTACCACTTTTTCTTGAAAATTAGTAATAAACTGTCCTGGGCAGTATTGGAAAAGAAATATGTCAGCTGATACAGAATTTTCCTATCGCTTTTACATCATCAGCTACATCACTGAAAATTTATGGATATTGGAGATTAGCTAACAAAACTGGGTTATGAACCTGATCTGGATTTTTTTGTTCAATATTATGATGTTACAATACAAATATGGTCTCAGATATGGCAAGTTCACTTCTAGCTGTATAATATGGGCAAAAATAACTATATCAAAGGAGATCAAAATTTGCTATTAATTTGGAATTGCTTACTGTAAGGTTACAGCTCCACTATATGATTTCAATCTGATTTTACAATTACAAAGGACATGACAACCAAATAATAGGTTCATTTTAGTTATTATGTAACATTTTGATATAAAATCATTGTAAATTCAGATAGAATCTCACACCTTCTAACAGAAAGACTTCCATTTGAACCCCCTCAAATGCAGAATAAATAAAGATATACATGAAGGGGGGTTCGAATGGAAGTCTTACCCTTTTAACTTCAAACTTAAGCAGTTTTTAAAATCTTTTGGGACAGGGAATGCATAATTTGTGGTTACTTCTTTTTATATAGCTCTAAAAAGATACAGCAATTGCAAGATTCCAGAGTTCACTTAACAGCATTTGTAATGTTTAAATATCTTACTGCAAATGCCTTTGTATTAACTTTTTTACACTTAGTATACAAAATAATCTATTTGTACTTCAAGGAAACAAAACATGTTTTCAAGCGGAATGTACTCTACAAAATATATTTGTTCCATCATGTTGATAAAATGATTGACATTTCTGAAATAAATATAATAAATCTACAATTTTTTTCCATCAATCTTCATAGTTTTCATACAGAATATAAAATGCATTGTTTCTATCATAATGCTAAATACAATTAATCATGAGTACAAGTCAACAGTTCTGTTTTCAACAAAAATCACACATCATTTATTATTCTGAAGTAACATGGGATATTGTCTTTGGAATTAAAATATTAGTTATTAACTAAAACATATTGTACTAAGATTTATAAAAGCAGGGTCATGGTAACAATTTTGCAACAAAGAAACCATAAGTGGCTAAACCAATACTGAGGAAAAGAGGATTTATGTAAAGTAGTTCACTTAATAATAACTTTTTTTCACAACCAGATTTTCTGACCTGAAATACTACCATTTCTATGAAACTGTCAAAGTCCAGGTCTGAAAAAATATTGATGATGAAACATAGGTTTGTATTTAGTAATCTTAAGTATGTGCAAAATTCAATCTCAGTTTTGACAAACACTGCATTTAACAATTCAAAAGGTAATCTGTGTTTTTTTTCACCAAAATCTGGCACAGTAATTCTAATAAAATAGAGAATGGAAACTGGAAATGTGTCAAAGAGACAACAACCTGACCAAAGAGCAGAAAACAGCTCAAGCCTACCAATGGGTCTTCAACCCATTTAGAACATATTTTTCACCAGAACATTTATCTGATTCTGTAATATTATGATTTTTCTAAAATTTATCAAGGGAAAATCCTACTAATAATTAACTTTCTTCTTCACAGTTTCTTCATCTTTGAATTCTCCTGAGGTTTTCTGATATCGATCATATGCATTGTCTTTTCCTGTACACATTTTTAATGACTGTTTTTTAATTACTTAACTTTCTTTCTTTTTATTTTATTTCAGTACAGGCTATAAGTTTAATTAAGGAAAAAAAAACATTTTATTCTTGAAATAAATCAAGTTAAATTTGTCAACAAAAAGGCTTAAGATATTTCCTTTTAAGACTACAATCAGACAGAGAAGCCATTAAAATTAGTCATCAATGGCAGTAAATCTTCATCTTGAGAAAACCTTCAAGTTGATTTATTCACGATTTAGATTAGTATTTCACTAAGTACTGTTTAAATTCTTTTTTCTCTACAAAGACTTTAATATTGGGCTCAATAAAATTCAGCTATCAATATCTTTTAAAAACAACTAAATGAATGTTGTGTTTTATATTTTGAGGTCATCAGCAAGAAATAAAATATTCACATATCTCTGTTTTCTTCTACATATATACTAACACCATACCAGTATCATGAAACTCACTAATAAACATAGTAGCCTTATGAGTACTCATAAAGTCAGACTTGTTTAACCCTTCCACATTCTATACATGAGATTGTAAGGATATAGGGTAAAAGTCAATGAGACATAATCTCACAGGATTAAACATAGGAAGTGATAAATTACATCTAGGATACATCTTGTTGTCTTCAACAAGGAGAACTATAAGACAAGCACTGAATTGCAAGAAAACGAAGTTGTCAAAAATTAAACAAAAGTAACCATAAAACCCATATTAAAGAATATAATTTGACTTAGAATGAAATCATTTCAGAAATATCATAAGCATTTTCATTCAAGTCTTACTGTTGCTAGGTTGAGTACTAGACTTGCTACAAGTCGCTCTATAATATTAATAATCTATGCAGTATTTTTGTATAGAAATTTCATCTTACTATCAAACGCCTGATTACTGTCCATCTGTGTACTGTACGCAGATGGATAGTAATCAGGTGTTGTACGCCAAGTGTTTGATAGTAAGATGAAATTTCTATACAAAAAATACTGCATAGATTATTTATACTACACAGAATCTTGTAGCAAGTCTAGTTGAGTACATACAAGGCATTATTTACATAATTTATATTTGCAAGGACCAGGACTTTTCAATGAGTACTGTTACTCACACTCAACCAGGAAGTTGTTGATATAAACCTTTTAAATAAATTTAAAATCCATTAACAAAACTTATAAGATTGAGAACACTTTTGTGGCAACTTAGGAAGTTAAACAATGCGTGTTCAAATCCTCCGTCTTATCACTGGATCAAAATCATTAAATAAATACACCAGTTTGTGATGTCTCATTAATGCATACCCCATATCCTTAAATTTTCACACTGCATGTAGGAAAAACTGCCTTTGTAAATCAAATGACATATACACTTGCAATTTGCTGCTTCTTCAAACTCATCACATCTGACTTCTTATCATAAGATCAAATAAATAATCTGGTTTTTTGGCTGATTTTTTGAAAATCCCATACTTGTATTCCATCAACAAGGTTCCACTAATATTTATATGGGTTGACAGCAATCCGATTGTTGATCTTGAAAAGAACACTGCAAGGATTACTTAAGAGAATGGGTTCCTCAGATGTGAAAGTTTTCAATAAGTGATTTTTTTCTTTCGTTTGTTCAATATGATGTTATAAAAAATATCAGTTTCTTAAATATGATGTCAAGGAAAAATAATGTTTCTCATCTGGATATGCACATTTGTACAATTTTTAATGTTTCCATCAGTCTTCCACTAGTAAATGCTACGAAAATTTCATTATAATCAAAGGTCGAAGACCACAATTAATTCAGTTTTCTTGTCTAATAAATGGACTGCTTAAGATCTTTTTATATTATGAATTCTTCTATGGAGGAAGAGATATTTGTCTTCAATAGAAACCATATAAAAAGATAATGTGACACAGTAACCGTAATCCTTCGTTACACAGACCATATAAATACACAATATATAGCTTTTATAACAGACTTGCAGCTATATTGTTTCACATTTCTGTTAACCTTTACTCTACCAATGACAATATATGTTCCATTTTGTAATATCAGGAACAAATGGACTGAAATTAATTTCATTATTACAAGACCATAAAGAAGATGTTCAAAGTTCAGTGTTCTTCAAATTTTTCAAATCTTTTTGATGTATGTTTTTTTTTAATTTTATAAACAATATGCATTAGATTCTGAAATAGTGAATGAGTTAAATTGAGACATTTTTGCAAATATTCAACAATCAACAATGATGCAAATATTAATTAATACAATTTCTATACATATTGCAATAAAAATGAATGAAAAGTATAATTATCTCTAGCTTTGACTTTAAAATTGTCAACTTCCCATTTTTGAGTGGCAATATTCCATAAGCGGCGGCGTAAGGACTGTATATTTCACAACTCATATCTTATTCCAGAACTTGTGACATATACATTGAATTCCTGGAGAGAGCCCGGCTCCTGACAGAAAAGTTGCTCAGCCAGGGGTATGTTGCTCCTAAGTTGGAGTCATCCTTATAAAAGCTTTATGGACGTCATCATGACTTGGTTGCCAGGTATGAAAAAAAAACGTTTCCCAAATGAAAATGGACCTGTTCCATTGATGTTATCACTTCCTCATACCAGATTTGACATGGGCAGCATGGCAGGTGTCCTGCAGGAAGCAGAGACTGTTTACTCTTCCGGAGACCTGAGTCAACCCCCCCGGTTTTTTGGTGGGGTCCATGTTGTTCATATGTTTTTAGTTTTCAATTGTAGTGCATGTATTGTTTTTGTCTTGTCTTCGTTTTTTTCCGGAGTTGTGAGTTTTTTTACTCCTTAGAATATCCTTTTGTTAATTCTTGACTTTACTCTACAAGTCACATTTTTGTATTGATAAAAGCATTGCATTAATTTCTAAATTTACAGTAACCATAAAGAGGAAGTCATAACATTACATCTTACATTAGACTTGATGTTTAATAGGTTCTTACATGTACATAAGTTCAAAGTGAAGAATGGTAAATCTTCAACGAGTTTTTAAAATTCACGTCTTTCCCGAGTAGAGCGCACTGGACCGAGGTGAAAGACCCTTAATTTAAAAAACGAATTGAAGATTTTTTCAGTTCTTCACTTTTGAATGAGTATAAGTACCTATTTCTTCCATAAATACTCGATTTTTAAGTTTCCTGTACCTATAAATAAGTAAATTCATTGAGCACAGTCCACTAAGATAAATAACGTTACTCCTGATTGGTCAAAAGGCATGACAGAAGAATTCTGATTGGACGTCACAACAGTGGGAGATCGATGCATGTGCAATGATCTTCCATGGGTCATCTCCCACTGAAAATGTTTACAGAAGAATATTTGGGAACTAGAGAAGCACAGGCATCTTTTCACTAAAAAAGATACCATTGTGACTCAAATTCTGTTGACAAGAAATACAAGTACCACAAAAAGAAAACAGACTGAAAATTTGTCAGGCATCAAATCATTTTGACCTGCATATGTTACTTAATACCATGATGCAAGATAAAATTTTATTATGATCAGAAAGCTATTATAGGAATAATAAATGTTACATCATCATGCCAGTAATCCTAAATTAGGTGTATAAATCAGATTCCAGGAGTTTATTATGTAACATCGGTCTTTATATTATCATGTTATTTCAAAATAATACACATCTTCATGATGTTCAAAACAAGTAATTACTGTACCATTATATCCTTTTAGCAAATTATTTTAACACTTATATGACTTTATGTGGAAGGAAGTAATGTTTATGTTTTAGAAAGCGTCACTCTAATGTAAATTTCGACAATATAACTTGTCATATCTCAAATAAGAGACGTCAATATGTTCAATGGAGATGGCAAGAGAGATTAGCAATGGAATACCAACCCATGAACATCATACCTCTTAAAAATAAAAAAGATGACAAAACACAAACATCAAAACATGTTACTATCTCAGAGTACTTCTTAATTTGTTCTCAGATAACTGAATTCAAATAAACTTCTGATCACTTTTTTTTTTTTTAATTATGAACTTACTATAGAAAGATCAGTTCTCAATTTTGCCTTTCTTTGTTTTCATAAAAATGACACGTTTATGTTTCTTCGTATGTTCTTATTGACCTAAAATTGCTACAGTTTTAGACAGTGTATAGATTCATTTTCTACATTCATACCCGTACATGCAGAGATAGCAAAGCTTAATTAACAATATACATAGGAAATTATTGACAAAAATTTAGTGACCAGACCAAGAAATATTTTTTGTCTTTTAAAAACAGCGTGATGAGACTTAAAATAAAAATGATCACGTTGCAATTTTTTTAAAATTATCTATAGATTTTGATAGCTGTGGTTCCTTTCTCTGAAATATAAACAACAAAGAATAAGCTGTTTGGTTTCTTTTCCCTTAAAGTAATATGGACAGATGTCATAAGGATGATGACAAGCAATAGTTCACATGTCCCATTTGAGAAATCAGGAATGACAGACTATAAATCACGTGGAAATAATATAATTATACATGGAAATAAAGTAAAATAGAAAATCTCAACCTAGTTCTGTGTAAAAATTCAAAGGTACATTCTATTTACATTTATTTCCTATTCTTAATAAGATAATAATAAATGATTATCCTATATTACCATCAACCTTTTTAAATTTAATTTTGTTTTGTTTTTTGTTTTTTAGGGGGAGGAGGAGGGAGAGACTAACAGTAAAAATGATTACTCTGATATTGTATCAACTGGCATCTGACAGTCTAATATACATGAACAAATAATTCATGTACATTCATGATCTCTGATCTTCCAATTCTTACTGGGCAGATCACAAAGTTGATGTCATAAGCAACAAAAAGTGATCAAAGTAAACAAAACACAATACAAAAATTCAGGCTCCAAGGAGCCTATATTGCTCATCTGGATTTAATTTCCCCTTGTACAACAAGTAACATTAGAAACATGAAACAATCTCTGATTTCTTGGTTTTGTAACTTTCAAAGACGATCTAATTGAGTACAATTGTATACCTAAGGGTTATTGTACAACTGTATACCTAAGGGTATTGTACAATTGTATACCTAAGGGTTATTAAACAATTAAGTACAATTGGATCTTCAGGGTTAGTGAACAGTATGTATTCGAGAATCAACGATTTCCTCAAAAAGTTAGTTTACTTTCAACAATAACATCTTGGTAATACCCTTCATGAAAATTTGAAAAACTACTCGCTTTCCTGTAAACATCCCATGAAATGCCTGGTAGGGAGTAATTCATCTAGTAGATCTGAATGCATATTAAAAGCAGTTTTCATTGAGATATCAAAATTGTGGCATCCTTCAGATGTTATCAGTTGTACACATTTGCTGGTGTTAATGGACACTTAAATTCTTAAAGAGAAACAGGCAAGTCAAGAACTTAATTCTGTGGTTTCACCCAATCTAGGATTTCTAACTGGTACAAAAGTATCAAGACTTTGGTAGTATCTTGCAATAATCATTCATAACAAATTTAAAATCTTCAAAATCTTCAAAATTTAACCCTTAATCAATCCCTTTGGGACTTGGCAGCCATGATTTGTCACATCAATGGCCCAAAGAATTAATCAAATCCTCATAATTTCTTAAGCCAAGGTATCAATCTTTTCAATTGTTTTTCAGAAGAATTTGAAATAATTTTCTCAAAGGATTCACTTTTAACTAAGTAGGAAATTAGTAGAGGCCATTCTGTCGGTACCAAGTAACAACACAGCAATTATATCATGCACTGATCATTCATTCCATGGGTGAAGTATTTTTAGAGAAGATCTTTTAAATTTAATTTATCAGAATGTTTTGGGGCATGAAACCTGTGTTTTTCAGTGAAATTGCACCAATGTAACAAGAATTAGTCAGATCCCAATAAGTTTCACTTCTGCCAAGTTTGTACTACATTTTCAATAGGGTCCAATGTTAACTAAGTCTGTTCCTCATCCTGATCATCACCAAACTATAAATAGAATTGTGAGCACACTCACTAAGTTATACCCCCCACCCCAACAAGCTAATACCAAGTTTGGATGAAATATGGCAAAAGATGTGGAAGTTTGTTCGGACAGACAGACAGACAGACAGAAAGGCTGATTCCTATATACCCCCCCCCCCCAAACTTTGTTTGTGGGAGGTATAATTACATTCATTAAAGACCTTTATAGAAATAGATTATGGCATGGAATCCAAGTTCCAGAGACCAATCAGTACCAAATTAATAACACTCAAAAAGGGCTTTATTTGGAATTCTCTACTAAATTCAGTTAAATTATTATGTGTTCTCAAGAAGTCCAAAATCCGATGTCAGTCTACAGACGACAGATTCCAAGTGACATTAACAGCTGACAGTGTCCTTTGGTCAGGTGAGTTAACCAAGGTACCCTCTGTTTTCTGTTTAATAGTGAAGACAAGAATAAATTCCAGGTGTAAATTTGTTTTCTCATCTAAAATGGAAATAAAAGACAAATCAGGGCAACATTTAAATATCAGGTGAAGAGGAAAATGTAGAAATAATTTTTTTTCGCCATAATCTTTTAACCTTTTTAACTTTACAAAGTATTGTTTTAAAACCAAATACAGAATCACAGAATTTTGAAAAGTACTTAATATTAGAAATTTTTCATGATCTTCACATTGGCTTCATATACAAAAGTACACTAAAATAGACCTATATACAACAGCATCATTAGGAATAAAGATCATTCTCTCAGACTTTCATCAGAATAGGTTAAAGAGCTCTTCAAAACTGCAAACTACCGATATATCTATTTAATGACAATTTCCTTTGTAATTTCCCTAGAAATGGTCTGAACAATTACACATCTTCAAACCAAAGCAGGCCGTCATTAGAAGGCATATAAATTTTGATTTGATCTTGCTGCAAAATAGACCCTGCAGACATTGAGATAGAGAGAGATGTCTTATTTGTCATTTATCACTGATATAGAACCCTTTCAATTTAAGGTCAGAACATTTAATTTAAATCATGCAGACATATAACCAGGATGTTATTTACAGCCAGACTGATGTAAGCTGCATATTTTAAAATAACATGACATTAAACATGCAATCAGTTTTACAAGTGTCCTGAACATTAGCAGACGGAGCCTCAGACAGAAATTTTTACCACCTAAAGGACAAATAGAAGCTGTGATTACAAATAAGCAGATCTTTTCAACACATTTACCATCATCAAATGTTACATTACTAACAATGAATTTATAAGAGTGTATATATGCGATAACTCCTAAAAAGGTTAATGATAAGATTTTTCCCAATCAAGGGGATTGTTAATAATTAATAAAAGAATATTTACGATATGCTTTGTAGTAAGCCCAGTTAAATTATGTCAATATCAATAAAATATCTAAAAAAGATCATTTTGTATGAAAATGCTCCTATTACTGCTAGAACATCGTGCCAGACTTTGTACAATTCTTGTATGCTTGCTAGTTTAAACTTATTTATTTATAGTGGATTGGGAAACAAGTTATACCAACTTATACTAATCCCTCTCCACTTGGCGGGTGCGAGAGCAGCCCCTGTAGCAGCATTTTAGCCTACTCTTTTTTGACATCTACAGAGGAGTCTTTAACGTGCCATATTTTGTCCCCATCCGACGGACTAGCATCAGTTAATTGAGACCATCCTTGCAAATGATAGGGCGTCGCAAATTTGATCCCTGAAATTTTCATCCCGAACGGGAATCGAACCAGGGGCCTTTGGCTTCGTAGTCCGATGCACTAACCAATACACCACAGCGCCCCTTGCTAAAATCATATATAAAATTTGTTTTATGTTTTTATTAATTTAGATAAATATGATTTCTTTGACGTCATAATAGATTTACTAGCTAGCATTTTTTAGGCTATCTAGCCTTACGTAGCAGCTAGGATAGCTATGCATTCAATAGAAAAAAGATTTAACATAGCCCTACATTGAATGCATTTAAGTAATATTATTGGTAAAACAACAGACTGTATACAGATCATTTCATTTACTTTTAATTTCTTAACTGAGTCACGAAATTGCATCCGGCCACCTGAAAAAAGAAACAGGTACTCAATTTTCTTACTGTTTTTTTTCCTAAACAAATAGTGTCGATTGCTGGAACAATATGCACTTTTTGGTTGGAGAATTCAGTCAATTTTGAATCTGAAACAGCACTACTTCACCATAATGTATTAAAGTACACTATGTGTTGATTACCAGACCATTAAATTGTGTTATATGGTTTCCCTATTAGACAAGGAATTCTAATGTAACACTGTATGTAACGTCTATTTTGATTGGATGACGTCCAAATTTTCACGGCATCAATTACACAATTGATGGTGTGAAATTTGCAAGGCATGCGCACTTGTATTTTTGGGATTTTAAAATCGTATTTTTAACGTCTTTTCGTACAGTTACATTAGAATCGAGATAACAGTATTGTATTTTAAAATTTCACGGCATCAATTGTCGATTTGATGGTCGCAAATACCCGTTTACTGGCTCCGCTGACGCGTCGCCAGTAAACTCAATTTGCGACCATCAAATCTCCAATTGATGCCGTGAAATTTGAAAATACAATACAGTTATCTCTTAACTATTGGATAAATATTCATGTTACTCTATTGCTAGTCAATATGGATTCAGTATTTAAATGGTACTTGTTATACATTAAATAACATAAATTATATCATTACCTTTCTGTAAATTAAATCATACACAAAATTGTTTACCTTGAGAAAACTCAAGATTTTCATGCTTCTATTTGGTATTCGAATTTCAAGATTAGTTATTCTGTTGATTACATTGAAATATTCCATGTATTCAGAAATTTTAACGATAAAAATACAAGGGATTTTGTTTTTATATGATTACGCGTAGACCATTGTATAGCAACGTTGTTGGCGACGACTATTGTTACGTCACTTCCTAGAGTGAAATATGACTTTCGATTTCACTGGGTGAATTATCGATTTCGATTTCACTCGGAAATCCCGGTATTTCACAACACTCAATGTAATAACATAAATTATATCATTACCTTTCTGTAAATTAAATCATACACAAAATTGTTTACTTTGAGAAAACTCAAGATTTTCATGCTTCTAGGGACTATTTTTAGGAACATAAGTTTTGAATCAAAGCCATTTTGTCCAATGTTTTGTTCAGATGAACCATATATATCATTCTTTGATTTGAAAGAATCCCAGACCCACATTTTTTTAGGAAAATTAATTTGGTCCTCCAAAAAATTTTTTGTTTAAAAAGCAGAAAAAATGTACTGGTAATCAGAAACTTCATATCTTAAGTTGTGCATTTGAAACCAAAGAAATGTGAATGAAAAACTAAGGACTGCCACAGGTACACATTATTGCACTATAGGATATGATAAAATTAATTAAAATTTGAATAAACAAAATATGTATTGTTTCCCACTACAATCTGATGAAAAGTAATTAACCTGTATACAAAACCCCTTTCAAAAAATTGATCTAATGATTAAAATCTGTACTGGATTATAAAAATTTTGAATGAGAATCTAGACTTTTCTTTTTATGATTAAGTTTTTTTAAACAGGAATTCAGAATTTTGTATAAGAATGCATTTTTTTCAATAATTCTGTTACATGAAAAAACAGGGCTAGTCTAACCGAAATGGACCACAATGTACTGAAACAGACAGAAATTGACCAAAACAGACAAATAATGGACCGGAATGGACTTATAATGGGCCGAATGTACCGAAATGTACTGAAATGGTTGACCAAAATAAGGCTATAATATACTGCATGAAATTCAGGGGAGTGTTACAAGCCTCTAGAATAATTTGCATTTGCTGAGGTCTTGACCTTTACCAGTAAAAGAGAAATGAATCAGAACAAATTAAATACCTCAAATTTGTTGGCCATAAACATGACAAGTAAAATGTTTTTTTTTTATGAGATTAATTTTTTTTAAACTCTGCTTTCAACTCATGAATTTCAACTAAAGTCCTTTAGTTTAGTTTGTGAATCTGTTGTTGAAGTTTTACAAATCAATAAATTCCTACTGCTATAATATGGTTATGAAGAAATAATCTGTATGTACAAACTTGCCTACTGCTTCTGAAAGGTATTTACCTAAGGGACATTCCACTAAAGTTTACTTTATTACTGCCTGTCCTCATGGACGGCTTTTGAGTTGATAAGTATTTCCTCCATTGTTAACTGTAAGCTACAGCCGTGTTTCAATCATTCATGTTTTTTCTTTCTTAATAGCAATTTTACAAAACAAGATACAAATCTCAAAACGAACAATCCAAAACCAATTTAATATTTTTTTACTGACTGAATAATTACTTTTATGGAAATGATCACAGTACAAAAGTTCACAAAGCACAAACCCTTTTGAATTGAGAGACCTTCACAGAATTGCTTATGGTAGTTGTGTAAGAACAATCATGACAATCAGCTATAAACTTTATGAACTAAAAGATATGTTTTTTAATTTACAAATAATTCTAATTCAATACCATCTCATTTTGAAATAATTACAGACAATTAAAATGTGAAAAGTTAATTGAAAGCAGTATCCATTACTATAAATCTAAACCTTGGTACTATCAGAAAGAATACACTTTATATTAATGCACAATTAACTACCAACTCACCCTTAACAATACTATGCCCCTAGGAGGCAACATAATTGCGAACTGATACAAATCATGAATTCCATTTTTACGCCTTCTATAATTATACCTAAAAAGCAAATTGCTTCATATGACTTTGATTTTTCCCAAAGATATGTAGACTTAATAGAATTATCGTTAAACATTTTATTCCGTTAGATCAATGGGTGACATGATTTTATTTATGACCACTGATTCTCTGAGAAAATTATCTGGTAAATTACATTCTGGAAATGATTTTCTTTATGACCAATCAGAAACAATATAAGTCTTCACATTCCATATTAAGTTGTCATAAAATGATACAAATAATTATTCCATATGTTCTATTTTACGATACTATGGTGAGCTTTAAATGTTCAGAACAACATCTGCCATTAAGGATTTTTACTGTTTTCATAGTGTTCAAGGTCCAAATGAAGCAGTTCACATCTTGAAAGATTACCAAATAAATTGAACATATTTTAATATGTGACCTGTGTTTGATGGTTTAGAGCAGGGACATAAAAGAGTTTGTCTTCAGCATTATAACATATTTCATTTTAAAATACTTGTTTTCGCCTTGGTCTAAACACAAATAAAACACAAATGGTCCAACACTTATCACACCAGTGGGCTAATATTGATGTGCTATGTTTTTCCAATAGGACAGCCATTTCAGCCCTCATGTGAAAATCATTATCAATTCTCTTTTGTTGTAGAAAATAATTTTATGACTTTGGACTTACTTGATTTGCATATTACCCTGGAATACATTGAAATCTATCAATGTCAGGACAATAAATGGGTCAATGTGGAAAACAATCTAACTACTGGTACTGATTCTCTTGCTCATTAAAAACATACTTTAACCACTTATATCTCATCATTAGTTCTCAAAATCAAAAATGTGGAAATAATAACTCATAATGATGTAGAGTAAACCTCATATCTATCTGAAAACAGATTGACCCAAGTTTTTTTCACCAATTTATAAAGGTAATTTTTATGCAAGTATCACACTGTAGGCAAAAGGGCTTTTATATGTGATGAAACTCAGGGAATTCTTTTTTATAACACATGACCCTAAATGTGACAATTTCCTCAATTGATGATGATGGATGAATTGCTGTTTAACGTCCAGTGGCAGCCAGGTGCAAATCAGGACGAGAACATGTTGATAAGATAATGAATATGATCCCTGCTTTGTACTTGACTGACACGTTGAGTCGGATTTTTAATGTGCTAGCTCATGAGGTAACTGTCTGTAGGAAGACATATCACCCCACTCGGACACATTATACTGATTCTGAGCTGACCAGTAGATCTTTGCTCTTACTCCTAGAAGCCACGTGCTTGGGATTGAACAAGCGACCTTCCACACTCGAGGCGAGCACGCTACCAAAGACCACAGCTGTTGTTAGTTCCTGAATTAATGGGATTCTTCCATCCAAATATTATCCATTAGAAAATAATTTTCTTACTACTACTTTTAAGTAACATTAAATATTATTTTTACCCTGGTGACTCAAAAAATGGGCTCTACTTTTCAGATAACTTTTATTGTATTAAGGTATCCGGACCATAATAGATCATGATCGAAAAATTGTATCTCTTTTTGAACGTGAATGGCTGAACCAAACAATTTAAAGCTGGAATTTTATATATAAATTTTTCTCAAGATGAAACAAACTTTGTTGCTTATATGCAGTCTGTAAAAATAAGTTAGTTATATTGGCATTTCCAAAGTTTGCCGATAATCACAGAGGTCATTTCAATTGCGTTGTATGGAACATCCGGGAACTTTTGAATAATCACATGGTCATTTATGGTCCGAATACTTTAAGACATCATATATTTAAACAAAATTTTAAATTTAAATAACAATGCAGTATTTTACTTTGGAAACAAAACTTCAACAAACAATGTCACACGTGACAACATACTTCAAACAAATAAAATAACTGCACTCATGGAAAATTTGAGACATCAGAAAAGTAAAAATTAATTAAAAATCAATTTAATAGTACCTATTGGTATAATAAAAAGATATATTTGAGATATTCCCCTGAATCAAGCTTTTACTTTATGTAATAAAGTTTAACACTGGAAAGATAACATGTTCCATAAAAGGCCTTTCCTCCATATAAAATCGAGTAGGAAGTCAGTTTTTACAACTTAATAAAGTAGATATAATAAATATCACTGGCTAACAGACCTGATTCTACACTCTGTCCTACTAAGTAATAAAGGATTGATTGACCAATATTCAAAATTTTCGCCAAAAAGTTATTGAAATTGTTCGCTATTTGAATGCTCATAGGAATACTAATATATAATTAAATGAAATTCAAAGCTAAAGTGTCTCAAGTATGAACTCCTTTACGACTATTTAGGGATACTATAAAGACCGTGTTATCTTCAGTTACAATACTTAAAAGGGCATGTACTTTTATATCTTCTCAGAATGTTCTAGTTATTTAGAAAGCTGACAACAGTTAATTTTTCCAATAGTTGCAGTAAATATACTAGGTTTTCATGTTAATGTTCTGTAAATAATATCTCCAAAGAGTGGACAGACAAAATATTTTACTTGTCTTTGAAATTAACATTGTTGTCAACACAGAACAGAGTTGACACCTTTATCCTGTTAATGAAAATACATTTCCATATTATATAAAACAAACATATAGAAATAATGTACAGATATGGGGTACTTATCAATGTAACAACACCCCACTGAACACAAGATATACATAAGGTAGGATAGGAGTGGTTGTGTGGTCTTTAACACCACAAGACTTGCAAACAATGGCATCAAAAATTCTTCAAAAGTAAAGATATATCCCAAATAAACATAACATACATGTAACAAACATGATATAAGTAAACAAGAGACAACCACTAAAAATACAGAGCCTCGCTTATATCACATACAGAATATTTTGGGACCGTTGAAAACATGTTTATATGTAACGCAACATCACCATTATTAATCTTAGTGGTTAAACATATAAAGCAAATAATTAAAACAACAACAGTCAACGCCAATAAGTACTTAATTAAATGATTCTGACCACAAATAAACTAATAGTTTTACCAGTGTGTGCATTCTAGAGAAAGTTACTCAATGTTTAAAGTTAGTAATATGCCTAATAACCAATTCTGTTAAATGGGGTCTTTCTCTAAACTGTATAATGGATAACAAGCTTCTAAAGTATGCATACTTTCAAGACAAAGTACAGCTTTCAGTTTCTTTTTTTTTAAGTATAACAACAACTAAGTGGACTGGGAACTCAATTTATATCCAGACCAGTTGATCCCCCAGTGGACAAATAAAAACCCTCATTACCATATAAGGATACATTCGATGTAACTATGTTTTTGTCATCCATCAATAAAGGACAAGTGAAGGTCACTGACCACAATGTTTTGTCTTATACAATAGAATACAACATGTATTTGATTCCTTGGTGACTAATCTTGATCAATCGCTGTCTTATAAATAATTGGCTTTTCCTGTTGAATGAGTTTTTTCTTCTCTCAGTAATAAAATTTTGTTACTAAGCAAAGACCTGAATTTTACACTTTTATTTTAAAGATATACCAGAGGATCCAAGGAGCAAGTATTAAGTGCAGGTGAGCAAAACAGGGAACACTAAATCATCTTTTCAGCACATCTGGTCCTGACTTACCTAATATTTCAAAAATCGGCAAGAGAATACCAAAGCAAGAAAACAGTGAGAAAAGTCTGTAAAATATAAATCCCAAGGCAAGACAAACGTCATGAGAATGGAACATAACAAACAAATACCACAAGAATACATGCATAAATAAAAGAATAAAAAAGTATATATAAGAAACTTAACAGAATTAGAACAAGTCACCACAAAATATATGAAATGTGAACTCTCACTAAAAACCATACGTGACATCAAGTGCTCTGGATTTTTTTAATAAATTTTTGTTGAATTTTCCAGTTTTAATACATATGTGTTGGCAGGCATACATTTATTTGCCTAAAATTTGAACATCCAAATTTTTTTTATTATAACATCCAAACAAGGATGTTATATAATCAATGTATTACCATCTATAGGAAGTTGTCCCATTGATGCATACCTTATATCCTTCTATTTTTAAAGAAATAATTTTTTACTGCAGACTATAAACAACCATCATCTTTTGGTTAAATGTAAGGAACTCCAGACAAAAACCCATTAATTCAAGTATTCATAGGATAAAAACCAATGTTTCTATAATTCTGTTATGTGTCGTGTTTAATCTCATAATACAAAATGTTCATAAGAGGCGAGGATTTTATCATCCTAATCCAATCAGTTATCAATATAAAATCACATGAAAACATATGACTTGGCGAGACAATCTAATGACCATCAAATTTTGCTTCCTATCCACCATCCGTTACATGATTATTCTAATTTGCCTTGTTGTTATGTGATGGACACTGAATTATTTCAATCTATCAAAACTAGACAGTATTTCACGAATGTCTTATAAAACCATTGTTTTTTTAAAAATGGTGGTCATCTGGGTTAACCATTTGTTACCAGGGGACAGTAATCTGTAGACAATAACAAAGATTAAGGTAATCAATTAATCAGCAATCCTTGTTACATCCAATAAATTTGATTAGTCATAATCACACTATAATTCACAGTTGTAATCAGGGATAATTTAACCAAGATTAGATTGTTTGCATAACAGGTTGTGTTTTTTTCTTAAAATAATTTTTACAAGTAATCTGCTATATTTTCCAAACATATTTAAAGTACAGTAGAATCTCGGTGGCTCGAACTCAGGTCGCTTGAACACCATGGATTTCTCGACCCATTACGAAAGTCCGGGCATTTTTTCCATTATGTCTATGTAAATTAACTCTCAATTTTTCAAACACTGATTTCTCGAATTCTCAAACTAATTTTCTGGTCCGTACAACAGTAATATAACGTAATTTAATCACAGTAACTCAACCATAATTTTTAATTGGCGTACGTGACAAATAAGTGTGGAAAACCAGATGTCAGATCACTGATCACAAGAACGTTATAAATTGTCAATTGATAATCCACTTGAAGTTTATGGGTGATTTATTCTTAAATTATTATTTCCACATCAAGATTTGATGAGTGGATGTTGTTTTAATGATTGGATAGATAAAAAGGGTGTAGATTAAATTCTAAATTCATTGCTGATTCGTAACAGAAACATTTCCAGATTTTGATGGCTCAAACTACCATGGCTCGAACTAATTTTTCATACCCCTTCCAGTTCAAGAAATCGAGATTCTACTGTATTCTATTTTTTCTTTCAATACGAGAAAAAGTACTATTATGTATAATTCTCATATTTCCTTCAAAACTATTGAACCACTGGCCCTACAAATATAACCCTCTAAGTTTATTGGTCAGTTTAAATTCATGAAACCTTAAAACCAGAGGCTCCAAGGAGCCTGTATCACTCACCTGATATTTCTATTTGTTCATTGCTAAAGGACCTTGAAATTAACATCAGCGCCATATTTGGGTTCAATCCATTCAGTAATTTTCAAGAAGAAGCTGTTTGTATGTAATTCCTATAGGGTCCTATGTTAAACTAAGATTTCCAGTGACGGGCCATCATGGATGACAGATTGGCACCAAAGTAACAAAACTTGGTCAGAACGTCATAAAGAACATTCATGCCATGTTTGGTTTCAATCTATTCAGCGGTTCTCTAGAAGAAGTTCCCATTGGGTCCTATCCTAAACTAAGTACCCTGCTGGTAGCCATCTTGGGATGATGGATAGGCAACAAAGTAACAATACTTGGTCAGCACCTCCTAATGAACATTCATGCCATGTTTGCTTTCAATCTATGCAGCGGTTCCCTAGAAGAAGATTTTTGTATGTATTTCCCATAAGGTCCTATGTTAAACCAAGTCTCCTGCTGGTGGCCATCTTGGATAACAGATCTGCATCAAAGTAACATTACTTAAGGAACATTTATGCCATCTTTCATTTGAATCCATCCAGCAGATCTCTAGAAGATTTTTGTATGTATTTCCCCTTGGGTTCTATGTTAAACTAAGTCCCTTGCTTGCAGCCATCCTGGGTGACGGATTAGCAAAAAAGTATCAACACATGGTCAGCAACTCATAAGGAACATTCATGCCATGTTTTGTTTCAATCCATTCAGCGGTCCTTTAGAAGAAGATTTTTGTATGTATTTCCCATATGGTCCTATTTTAAACTAAGTCCCATCTTGGATGACGGATTGGCATCAAAGTAACAACTCTTGGTCAGCACCTCATAAGGAACATTTATGCCATGTTTGGTTTCAATCCAATCAGTTGTTCACTAGAAGAAGATTTTTGTATGTGTTAGTATTTCCCATAGGGTTCTATGTTAAACTAAGTCCCTTGCTTGTGGCCATCTTCAATGACAGACCAGCAACAAAGTAACAACACTTTATCAGCACCTCATAAGGAACATTCCTTCCATGTTTGGTTTCAATCCATTCAGTGTTTCTCTAGAAGAAGATTTTTGTATGTATTTTGTTAAGTCCCCCGCTGGCAGCCATGTTGATGACGGATCGGTAACAAGGTAACAACACTTGGTGAGCACCTTGTCAGGAACATTTGTCCCATGTTTCGTTCCAATCCATTAAGTTCAAAATATGAAATGTCGACCAATGGACAGACCCAAAAGTGATGGCAATAGCCTGTGTGTCAGGTGAGCTAATAAGCTATTGAAAAGGGCTGTTTGGTATGACATATTAAAACTAAAGGCTCAAAGGACCCTGTATCACTCATCTGGAAAAACTTTAATGGTTCTATTTGCTAGTCTGGATTCCTATACACAAATCTGAAACAGAACCACATAAAAACCATTTGAACAAAGTTTGGTATCAATTGCTACAGACTTTCAGAGAAGATTTTATAAAATATTTGCCAACTTTCTATTTTTAGTAACATTGGCTATATTGGTATAAGGTGTGCACCCTGAAACATAATTTTGAAAGGGGGCCGCCAAAGAACTTTTCCACTAAAGTTTGGTCTCAAATACCCCTTTTGTATCAGGAGAGAAGTTTGTTTAATATTAAGTTGCTGAATTTCTGTTTTCAGTAATGGTGGCCATAGTGTACCTAGGTCTGAACCCCTATACACAATTTTGAAATGGGATTGCCCAAGAACATTTCATAAAAGTTTGGACTTCCAGAGGAAAAGATTTTAAAATTTTAAAACAAGTCCCAAGCAAGTACCCTGTATTTTCATTTTTTCTATTATCTACTTCTTGAAAATGGCACAAAACATCAACATGATCAATTTTCATGAAGAATATCTTATGGGATGTACTCTACAATGGATGAACCTAGTGTATATATGTCCAATAAATCAAACTTTTTTATTTTCATTATCTCATAAGCTGGTACAATATGAAGTCTACTCGGGACAATATTCACCAATATTCATGCTATAACCATATACATGTATTACTAATATTGTTAATATTTAAATCTTGATTCTTAACCAATGAAATGTACTGTTTTATTAATAAATATAGTCTTATTGTAAAATAGGAAAATAAATCCAAACTTTAAACAAAATAATAAAACCAAAAAAAAAGAGAAGAAAACTTTGGTCTAAAATGATTCTAACAGGTTTTCTTTATTCATAAGGTTTTAGTATGCTGGTTATAGTAGAAATACTTTATTATGTCTTAATTAGGGAAACATTTCAAAATGTCCTAATCAAAGAAAACATCTAATAATGTCTTAATTAGAAAAAATTCTTATGTAGCATGACGGGTAAAATGTTTCATGCTATCATTAATTAGTAATGTACAATCGTAGGCCTATATTTGTTCAAAGGATGATTAAGGAGGATTTTTTTTGCCTATCTTAAAATTTATGCAACCAATTTGTATAAGACTATACACTTCACAATAGGTCAGAACAGTGCAAATTTACTGCTTAAAGCTTTCATAACAGTACTGAACTAAAAAAATATTTACTTTGCACTTATATGGGTTTTAATTTTTTCTTCAAAAATGAAAGAATATCTCCTTTGGGTAGATTTTATGTTATCTTATTTATTTTTTAATTGTGTCCAACAAAACTTTTCTAACAAGTACATTGTTTGAGGTATATTACACAAAAATCAATGCATCAATCACAAAAACAAATCTGCTATCGTAAAATTGGGCATTAAACCACTGAATAAGGTAATAATAAATAAATAATAGATTTACTATTACTCGAATATCCAGTCAGTAAGTGTTTTATCATATCTAGAGACTATTTACCAGTAAATATTAGTGGAAACTACAGATTGGTCAAATGTATTGGAAACTACTATACCTCAGTATGTATTTTCTATATAAAAATCAAGACAATGATTTTACTATTTTGTCTATTTCTAAACATAAAATTACTTATCGTTGATAGTAAATAGTGACTGGTGAATAGTACTGGAAACTATTCACCAGTATATTGCATCGGGGAAATAGTTGGTATCTCGGGGACAATAAACTTACTATTCTCCTCTATTGACCGGTTAAATAGTTCGGGGTTTTTGAAATGGACAAAATAGTAAAATTATTTTCTAAATTTTTATACAGAAAAAAGATACTGGGGTATAATAATAAGTTTCTAGTTTATATCTCCTTTCTGTACTTAACAGTACAAAAAATGTAGACATATTTCCCACTCTATATCACCATAATTAAACTACACATATAACAGTATAGTGTTTTACATGTCTGTAGAAAAATGATTCCAAACAAATCAACAAATCAATTTTTTTATGGCTATATCATATTCTTTTAACAGATTACTGTCCAAATTAATCAGTTTTAAAGTCTTGACACCTTATAACACCACAACAGTTGTAGGTTTTTTTCAGTATTTTCAATCAAAAATTTAATGAATTTAGTCTTAGCCCAAGCAATTTTACATTACCAGGAAAATTCTATTTTAAGTTTTCAAACTGTTGTACAATTATTACTGAAATTCTCATCAAGATAACTATAATTAAAATTAACAGCTATACAATGTCTTAGGGCAGATTAAATAGGTCAACTTGGTGAGTACCAGCCATATAAGGACGACATCTTATTATCTTTGGTTATTAGATAGTCATTAATATCAAATTTACTTTTATAATCTTTGGAAAAATAGCATTTAATTGAAAAAATCATTTTCCCAGGAAAGTCGCCTGATTTCTTCTATATAGCTGAAGATCAAATTAATATCAGTTTATTGTTGATTGGATTGAGATGTCCTCTCTACAAATCATACATTTATTAGATATACTCATGAAGACATTATCTGATATATACCAGGATACTTTACAAATGATAGATTTTAATAATTTAGAAGGAGTGTGTTTTGGGCATATCTGGTTACATTTTATGACATATGGTATAATAACAGACACAGTAAAATAAGCACCATCAAATAATAGAAAAAAACAATTAATTATAATATACTCTCCCAAAAAAGAAATGTAACATGTGAAAAACTAGGATTTACTTAATAAATTACAAATCACATTAATGCATCACAGACATTACACAGAGTGTATATATTTGGCGCAATAAAAGTCATCATGTCTGTTTTTATGACAATGACTACAAATAAACACATTAATGAGAGTTTTGTCTAGTGTGACCACCATTGGCCTGCAACAAAAATCTACAATGTCCTGGCATTGACTAAATCAAACACTGGATAACAGCTTGTGATATCCTCTTCCACTCCTGCTGTAATGCTTGCTAAAGTTGCTTATGTAATAGTGGAGCTGGTTGATGCTGGTGCATGTGCAGGCTCAACTTTTTTTATGATACAGAAAGCACAGTAGCATGCGCGGTATGTGGCCTGGTGTTGTCATGTTGAAAAATCTCCTCCCAGTGTCGATAACTGGCAGAAGATGTGGTCAAAGAATTTCATCTCAATAAAGCAAAGCTGTTAAATTGCCCTGGATGTGAACCAACTGTGTCCTTTTGTTGTAACATACACCTGCCCTCACCATAACACCATCTGACTTGTGCACGTCAATTTTGTCAACTCAGGGAAGTGCCAAAGAACACTAATACGATTATGCATTAAAACAGGTGTATACCTATATTTTCATAACAAAAGTTTGCATTCACAAACTGAACATGATTTGCACATGAAAACCATTTTCAAATCACTCAATGCGCACAATTCCAAATCTTCACATTAACATTCCATTGTTAACTGCACTGAGGCTTTGACATTCAAAATCTCTTGACATTCAAAAAAATAAACAGTAGTCAAAGAAACCTTTTTTATCTGAATTTTGTGAATGAATTAGATATTGTAAAATTGGTTAGGGTGTTTCTTTTTTTGGGAGAGTATACATCCTTACTTGGAAATATGCACTGTCAATGGTCGGATAAACAGGAATGATGCTTAAAAAAAATAAACTTCTGATATAAGCTTTTCTGAAAATAAGATTATTGTATAACATTTGAATGATTTAAAAATGTTTAATCTATTCACATTCAATAATAACTGAATCATATGTAAATGATTCAAGCTAAGTAGAGACAGCCATCAGAAATTAAAGCGCTATGGATATCTGACTTACAACATGGTGAACAGTTTCAGGAACAGCATCTTGTCCTTTCAAATCAATCCAAGTAGGGAAGTACATTAAACGTTCCTGTTGATAAAACAAATGTAAAAGGTTTGACTGAATGAAAACTTAAACTAAATAGTGTGGTGTTATACCTATTATTTTGTTTAATGTATGTATATATAAAACTGGTTTTGGTAAAAATTTCTCAACTAATGCAATTCAACTGTTCCAAAATAATAATTGGAAGAAAATTCCTTTGATGACAAGTGATTGTGTGTCTCTAATACATGGATGCCCTGTCCTCCTACACATAGAATCCCCATCTATTATTTATTACCGGAAATTGTAATGAGAAGTATTTTAAATGTATGAAACTTTCATAATATATCCTGCTTACGTTAACTTTTACCCATTAAAAATAATGAATCCGCAGTACTGAACTGTTTCTGAAATAAGGACCCAAACACCAAATTTAATGGAATCACTTAAGCATGAAATGCAGGTCATGTGGACTTATATGTTGGTATCTCCATTGAAAGAATATGATTCCTGTTGTATAATATCAGTGATATATCAAAGCTGGTTTTATTTAGAAATAGACTAAAATGCAAAAGTTTAATCAAATTCACTCTACCATAAAAGATAAGTTATGTTCTGAACTATATAAGATGACTGTAATTGTGATATATAATTATTACATTATAAAAGGTTCTTTAATAATTACCCTGAATGCAATATTTAATCAAAGTCATTGAAGCATAAAATGCAGGTCTTGGTGACTCAAATGTTGCTGAGTTATGTTGTACTATATAAGATGAATGAATTGGTATAATACCATTGATATATTTCAATAGGTTTCTGAGAAATACACCTAAATGCAAAAACTTAACCGAGTCACTCATGCATGAAATGTGGGTGATATTGACCCAAATTCTGGAGAAATTCTTTATATAATGTAAGAGAATTATAGCGGTGAAGTATCATTGATATAACACCATGGATTCCTAGGATATGAAATTATAAGGAAAACTTTATCAGAGTCACCCATGCATTAAATGTAGGTCAAAGTGACCCAAATTGATCTGTGTTCAGTGTATGGGTATAATTCATTGATATATCCTCATGGGTTTCTGATAAATGGACCTAAATGCAAACATTTAACCAAACCAGATGGACAAGGGTAAATCTATATGCCCCTTCCACATATGGTGACTGTGGATAAAATAGGTGACAATGTCTGATGACTTGTTTCATGAGGCGCAAAATTTATTTAGAATCACAAGGAAACAATACATGTATCCCCTAGTGTTCAATCAAATTTATAATCTTTTCCACTCTTGACAGTTATATATTCAGATAGATAAAATGCTCAGTAATCTTTACTTATTAATTTGAAATTTTTCTGTCCCCTGAGGAGAAATTTTATATTGAGCTTGACTCAAAGTGGATTCTATATTTATCTTTTTTAAAATAATTCTCCAATACACATTAAAAATGTTCTTTAAAATTAAATTGATTAGTCTGATTTTTTGTCACTAATACATGTTATATGTATGGAACAGTGTTAACATCATTGATGGTCACTGGCTTGTCACAATGATAAATAAAATGCTCCGCTGGGCGCAGCTAGATACGACCGCAGATGTCGAACCCTGAATAGTTGGGGCAATAATGAACACAATATTCAAGCTTGATACAATACTGAATTTGGATTGTGAATAAATATTTGACATAGCATAGGCTTCTGACACAGAATGAATGTTGTCTAAGAACTTAAAATTTTTTAATTTACCTATTCAAACCATATCAGTATTATTTGTTTTTATATATAAATCAGAAATAACCAATTTAAAATTTAAAATTGGGCACACATATCAATTTCTTGCTATTGCGCAATACTGTGCAATTGAAAATTTCTTCAAATATTTGACACATAATAGGTTTCTGACACAGAATAACTGAAATCAAAGAACTTAGAATTGGTCATATGATTTCAATTTATATTCAATTTTTTGCTTCTTGTGCAATATAATATACTGTGGAGAATTGCCCCCCCCCCAAAATAATAATTTAACCCTTTTTTTTAGCTTTTGTACAATACACTATGAAGTTGCACATTGACCCCCCCTCCCAAAATAAAAACAAAAAACAATAAAATTTATTGTAACTCCCCCCTTTTTTTGCTAAAAAAAATTTGAAATTTTCTTTTTAATTTATGAAATATGAAATGAGAAAAAAATTGCTCCCTCCCCAATTTCTCATTTACCCCCCCCCCCCCTGAATTTTGTTTTCAACCCCCCCCCCCCCCCATTTCTTTATACCTTGCAACCATAACAGCCCATTTAAATACACCATAACATATTAAAATAGAAAATGACATCATAGTCATGGATGGCAAATTTTAAATATACATAATTTAAAAGCAGTTTAGATGAGATAAACAAAAAAGCTTCATCAGCACATTTTATATTGGCAAATTTCCAATGAAGTTCATTAAACTAGAGTTATTGGCAAATTTCAAATGGAATTTGTTAATAATAAAGTTTTGATAACAGGGCACACATATCAATTTCTTGCTATTGCGCAATACTGTGCAATTGAAAATTTCTTCAAATATTTGACACATAATAGGTTTCTGACACAGAATAACTGAAATCAAAGAACTTAGAATTGGTCATATGATTTGAATTTATATTCAATTTTTTGCTTCTTGTGCAATACAATATGCTGTGGAGAATTCCCCCCCCCCCCCAAAAAAAATAATTTACCCCTTTTTTAGCTTTAATTTTGGACCCTGATTTGGACCAACTTGAAAACTGGGCCCATAATAAAAAAACTAAGTACATGTTTAGATTCAGCATATCAAAGAACCCCAAGAATTCAATTTTTGTTAAAATCAAACTAAGTTTAATTTTGGACCCTTTGGACCTTAATGTAGACCAATTTGAAAACGGGACCAAAAATTAAGAATCTAAATGCACGGTTAGATTCGGCATATCAAAGAACCCCAACAGTTCAATTTTTGATGAAATCAAACAAAGTTTAATTTTGGACCCTTTTGGCCCCTAATTCCTAAATTGTTGGGACCAAAACTCCAAAAATCAATCCCAACCTTCCTTTGGTGGTCATAAACCTTGTGTTTAAATTTCATAGATTTCTATTTACTCATACTAAAGTTATTGTGCAAAAACCAAGAAAAATGCTTATTTGGGCCCTTTTTTAGCCCCTAATTCTTAAACTGTTGGGACCAAAACTCCCAAAATCAATCCCAACCTTCCTTTTGTGGTCATAAACCTTGTGTTTAAATTTCATAGATTTCTATTAACTTATACTAAAGTTATAGTGCGAAAACCAAATGTCTTCGGACGATGACGCTGACGACGGACGAAGTCGCAGACGACGACGACGCCAACGTCATACCAATATACGACCGCAAAAATTTTGCGGTCGTATAAAAAAAAATTTGTTCTTCATTTTTTATGAATCTTTAAATGTAGTAAAAGTACCGTAATGAACAAATCACAATGAAAGCCAGAAAGAGGACTCTCTTAATTTTTCACAGGTTTTGTGTATACAATCTTGATCTTTATACCGACTCTGTTAAAAATACTTTCTTTCCATTGGCTACAAAGTGTCCTTATCAACTATTGTATCCCCCTTCCTTGAAATCACGTGATTCGCTACATTCCCAAATTTTTTTTATATCCCATCTCCGTGATCTGTATCCCCCTTCTTTGAAATCACGTGTTCGCTTTCACTATTTTCTGTTAACAAATTGTTTTAAACTTTATAATATTATTTTTGTTTTTTTTCCATTCCACAAAAATTAAAGAAAAAAAACATACTAAAGGCCAAAATATAAAAAAAAATCCTGATTTGAAAATTTCATTGTGGGGCTAAATTCATTATACAGTCAGTTACAGGGGGGATAAGGGAATATATGGAGTGCCAGAAAAAATTCTGTATCAGGTCTCGACTGACGCCTTGCCCTATACAAAATTTTTTCAGGCACTCAATATATTTCCGTATCCCTCCTGTAACTGACTGTATAATGAATTTAGCCCCGCAATGAAATTTTCAAATCAGGATGGTATTACTAATATTGTCTTAACAAAACCATAACTGAGATTAGTAAATATTATTTTTCATTTAGCTCTTTGCGACATATTAAACATAATTATGAAAAAAAAATGGATTCAGCAGCGACAAATATTTAATGCAATGAAATTGAAAACATTATTCATGAAATTATGGGTTTTACCAAAGAAGTTTTATGCATACAATTTAATTATGAACTTCACTCAATGCTACACAATTGATATGTAATACAGTAAACCTACAGCCATTTTTTTCACATCAAATGAATGCAGTGTGGCAGAACAGACAACCATCTGTAATCTCTTCCCATCATTGGTAACTTTGGGTATTTGTGCATGGAGACGGTTAATTAAATCTCCATAACCAGCAGACAAAAGTCCATCCTGAAAGTATAAAGATCAATCCCCAAAATTCAGTTTAGTTCATCATATTTTCATTTTTTTCATGAGATGGGATTTCTTTTTGGTTATAGCCAGTGAGTGTTCTGAGAAAGCCCAAAACAACAGATAAGTTGCCAATACATATTATATATTCTGAGAAAACCCAAAACAACAGATAAGTTGCCAATACATATTACATATTCTGAGAAAGCCCAAAAACAACAGACAAGTTGCCAATACATATTATATATTCTGAGAAAGCCCAAAACAACAGACAAGTTGCCAATACATATTATATATTCTGAGAAAGCCCAAAACAACAGATAAGTTGCCAATACATATTATATATTCTGAGAAAGCCCAAAAACAACAGACAAGTTGCCAATACATATTATATATTCTGAGAAAGCCCAAAACAACAGACAAGTTGCCAATACATATTATATATTATCAAACAAGCCTGTCAAAAGAAAATGGCTTGCTGTTTTCATTATAATACTGCATATCTTTAAAACAGTAAGAAAATTCCCATATTAATAAAATTTCAGTTAAGTATTAAACAAGAGGATCACTCTTAAGAGCCTGTATTGCTCACCCGGATTTAAGTTGCCATTTACATTAGTATCTGGTGTCAATGGAAACAAGTGAAAGGAAAATTACTTCAGGTTAATGTTAACTCAGCCCTGAACTTTCAGTCATCTTTTATTTCCAATCAGCACCAACACTCTAGATAGTACCTTGAAATGAACTTTTGCTTCATGTTTCAATAAGAAAAGAAATCTTTGCAATTTACCAAATAAAAGTCCATTGCAGGTCTGACAGCAATGTTTGTTACTAGAATGGTAACTAAGTATATAAATTGTTCAGGTCTTTATAGGTATAACTTCAACAAAGTTTGGTATCAATCTATCTTATTGTTCTGCAGAAGAATTTCCCATATGACTCAATGTTAACTAAACCATTCATTACAAGTTTCAAATAAATTTGTCTATTTGTTTCAGATAATAAGATCTTTAAAATTTAACCAACCAGAAAAGTCCCTTCTTGGGCCTTGTGGCCATGATTTTTTTATCAGAATAGTACAAAAGTTACAACTAGAGGCTAACCTGGGCCAGTATGGCTTACCTGGTCTATATCAGACTATTTGAAAATGTAAGCTCTGTTGTATCCACAAGGCTGTTAGAGAAAAACAAAATGTCAAAGTGACCTTAAAATTTTACCTTTGAACTAAAAAAATGTGGATCATTTTCATTTGTCTTTCCATATAGGCCAGGTAAGATAAGACTTAATTGGATCCTCTAAGTATCATGCCAACAGGTTAGTATAAATCTATCTAAACTGTTCATCAGAAGTTTAAATAAATTTCCTATAGTATCCAATGTTAGCAAAATCCACAACCGGCAGCCATTCTAGATTTCAACAGTTGGTGTGTTGTAATGATCATTCATGATAAGCTTCAAATCTAATGATCCAGTTATTTCTTGATTTTTGCAGACATGTTTTTAAGTATAAAATTAACAGGAATTATTTGTGTCTTCATGGGTATCAAATCCACCAGGTTTAGTATCAATCTAGTCAACTGTTCTTCAGAAGAAAAAATTTAAATAATTTTTCCCATAGGGTCCAATGTTAACTAATTCAGACACTGCGAGCCATCTTGCATTCTGATATAAACACAAGTAACAACACTGGTTAAGATCTTTATAGAAACATATTTCTAAAGTTTGGGTTAATTACATGTAATTCAGTTAAGTTTTTCTTGAAAAAAGTTCTTTAAATTTCAGCCAATCATAAATTACAGTAGGCTTTAGCAGCCATGTTACTTGACAAATCAGAAACAAAGTAACAACATTTGGACAGTATCAACTAAAGAATATCTCTGCCAAGTTTAATTAAATTTTGTCCAGAAATATACTCAAGTAAAAGCTCAAATTATTAAGATATACAGACAGATGACTGATGCCAAGTGATGGCAATTGCTCACACTATTTTTTTCTAAAATTTAAAGCAAATCAACTCCAATCCATTTCATTTACAATTACAAGAAGAACATTTTCTTCATCAATATCCGTACTATTTGTATAGAATTTAAAAATACTGCGTAGGACACGTTACATTACAGATACTTTGGATACCCTTGTAATTCTATTATCCAGTCATTTCAAAACATCTTAAGACATTATACCCACATAACCAGTTTTAAGTACAATGGCAATGTTTTATTCTAATCACATTAGCCATTAAATTGATGTCTCTAAATGAGAAAAGGAAAAACATTAATTAAAATAAAACATCTACAGCATTAACACTAAATTCGATTTAACACTGCTTGAACTTCTTGTAGCGAAAAAGAAAATTTGAACAAATTGGTCAACACTTGCTATTGGCAAAATTACAAAACTCAGACAGAATATGCTAAAATCAGACACACAATCAAAATGAGATAAAAAGAGTTATATGAAAAATGTCTTCATTAGAGAACAAAATCTGTACGTTACTAAACTGAAAATATCATTAATAAAATTTCAACTATTCACACAGATTTCAGGATTCGCTCATAGTACTGGAAAATTGCTAAGAGCATTTATTAATGTCACTTAAATACAAATTCTGAATCTGAATAATCTTGAAATTTCTGTAAATTATTAAAAGAATCATGAGCACGTACAAATCCCATCTCGTTTCTCAAATGTAAGATATCCCAATGTTGTAAAAAGTTTAATGGATTTTTAGTTCAAGTGACTCATGATTAGATGTAGTGTGTTTCCACTGATTTAAGCACTTGGTTATTTTGTTGGGGCCATTTAGGCCTGACAACATGGTGTGCAGTTTCCAACCTATTGAAGCTTGTGTGGATGACACAAGATGTCTATTTTGGTTTGGGATGTTGTCTTCCTGACATTTCACTTCATATCCATTATTTCTCATATATTAAAAAAAAATGGTTAAATGTTACAATCATCTAAAACATTTACTAACTAAAACTTATAACTTACAGCTTCATCCAGAACAAAGAATCTAACTTGATGAAGACTTAGCTTTCCTGTGGAAATTAAATCTTCTAAACGTCCTGGAGTTCCGACTACAATGTCAACCTGGAAAGGGAGAAATGTTTTTATACATATAGATGTAGCTTTCTATCCAAACAACATTTTAAATCTTTAGCAAAAAATAAATTGATGCAATTTAGAGTTTTTTCTCTCTTTGGGAAAATACAAAAGATCTAACAAGAGGCTCAAGAGAATTGAGCATATTTATTTATAGAGGTCCTTCAATAAATGCTTCATACCAAGTTTCAGTTCATTTAGCTATGTCGTTTCAGAGGAGAAGATTTTTAAAATTTGTCCAAACAATTGGCTTTGCGGATTCAGACGACAAGATTTTTAAAATTTGTCCAATCAGAAATAAGAATTCATCATGGTGGCCATATTAGTTTTCCGACCACAATGAAATATGCAAACTTTACAGAGGCCCTTCCATAGATGCTTCATACCAAGTTTCAGTTCATTTGGCTAAGAGGTTTCAGAGGAGAAGATCAAAATGTAAATGTTTACAGACGGACGCCAAGTGATGACGAAGCTCACATAGCTCTTGGGCCAGGTGAGCTAAAACTTTAAGAAAGCCTATCATCACCAATTTTATTTTCACTTTCAGTTTTGCCTTTGTTAAAGTCATTGTTATTTCAACCTTTTTTTAAAAATTTAATAGATACAAATAGTACAATTTTAACTAATTCCAAAAAAGGATCCCATTTGTTGTATTTAATAACTTCATTCTCTCTATACTGAAGTGCAATATGTAGACATGTTTCCAATTACAACTTCTGTTCATCCTATTTATTTTCTTTCTAATGAGCATGTACTGCTAATTTAGGGTCAAAAGTAAGAAATAAAATTTTGACGGTAGGTATAATGACAGGAGAAGAAACACAATTCTAAGACAGACATATGACAGTTGAAAATTGATGGCAATAGCTAATATCATCTGAACTTTTGATCATAACAATCTAAATATGTCAAAGAAAAAAAAATGTTTGGAATTAATTCTTATAAAATTTGCACTTACAAATGACTGTAAATTATTTCTTTCAAATAAATAACCTTGAAAACCCTAATTTTACAAAATGTATCACTATAATTAATCCAGAGTAATATATCATTACAATTTAATCTGATATATTTCATTGTCAACATCGAAAAATATAAATTTTTATTGATCAGATGGAAGAAAACATTTTTATTATTATGAATATCTTATCTTAAACAATAAACATTTTATTATGGTTTCATGTACATTGTTGTAGTTTTGAACATCCTGAAAAAATTAATGAATACATTTAATACTGGCTTTCCATTCTCTATTCTATTTATATATTTATTTTGAAGGAATAGAATTGATAACTCAGAAACTAGACTGAGTATCCAAAGATCGATTTCAGTTCACAAAAACAGAATTGAGTTTGGTTGATATTTATATTTTCTTTCATCACACACTAACTTTTTTTACAATCACTAAGTTTGACATTTTCATCACACACTAACTTTGTTTGCAGACACTATGTTTTTATGTTTGACATTTGGTTAGATTTTTTTAGTCTAGGAAATGTGTTTGTGTTTGTCTGCATGAGTGTGTGTGATGATTGAGTATTTAAATTGCATTTATCCCATGGGTATAGATCTACCCGGGAAGATTTAACAAGTTATTTAAATAGCTTTAAATGGCTTTAAATATAATTGATTACTGGCACCTTAGGATACTATGTCAGACTGGACTAATTTCAAAGTCAACATAAGTGGAAGTGGTAAGTGGAAATCTTTCATGCACATTTGATTGTAAACTTTTGGAATCTTTTAATACTTCAAATGGGAAGTAGTAATATGATGTTCCATCTAGTATTGTACAGGAGAGGATATAAATGGACATAGTGTCGTCCAATCCTCTTGACTTAACTTTCAATAAAATGTTTGCATTTGAATTTAGAAGTTCAAAGAAATAGACTTAAAAAGGACTGTTATAGAAATCAAAGACAACAACACCCATGTTATACCGCATGAATAAGAATTTAATGTCTACATGTTTCACCACAAGAGTGGCGTCATCAGGACAGTTACAATAAGAAAAAATATATCTGAAGTACAGTGTGTGTGGATTTCCGGAAGTTACTTAAAGCGGAAGTGGTTTAACAATTATATAAATAGAAATGAAAGTAGAAATGGAAATGAAACTAAAAATAAAAATAAAAATAAAAGTTATTTATAGAACTGTTATTGTCTTGATGTTCTGTAGTTTTTCCACAGAACATCAAGACAATAACAGTTCTATAAATAACTTTTATCTGATGACGCCACTCTTGTGGTGAAACATGTAGACATTAAATTCTTATTCATGCGGTATAACATGGGTGTTGTTGTCTTTGATTTCTATAATTGTATTTACCTGTAGAAAGACAACTATCGAATACCACCTGGTATCCACCCTAACTTTACCCCACCACACGTCGACTACTTCAGGGTGTTGGTTCACTTTACCCATTAAAAAGGACTGGTTCAGTATGGGTACAATCCCCTTCACATGTTCTGATATATCATGAATAACTATGTACTTGTAAGGTCACTCTGAATACTTACTCCTTTCTGTAAAACATCTACTTGCTCTTTGACATTCACACCACCAATAATTAATAGATCCCTAAAAAATATAAAAATAAAATCTAAAATAAAAACAATAGGCTCCCAAGAGCCTGAATTACTCATCTGTTATCTTTTGTGTACCAGTAGATTTTGCATCAATGATTATTTTTGCTATTTAATGTATTCAGTGGCAATTTTCTCCTTAATATTGACCTGTACAGCTAAAATATAGAATCCTGAACCCAAATAGATATGGTTGCTAGGACTTTTTCATCAGTTGCTTTGGACTTTTTCAATGGCATTGACTCTTGACCTTCCATTTTGACTTGAACAGGTAAATTGTAGATTCCTGAACCCAAATATATATGGTTGCTAGGGACTTTTTCAATGACCTTGATCCTGACCTTTCTTTTTGACTTGTACAGGTAAATTATAAGGTCCTTAACCCAAATATATATGGCTGCTATGAACTTTTTCATCTGTTGCTAGGTATTTTTTTTATCGGTTGCTATGGAATTTTTCAATGACCTTTGACGCTCCATTTTACTTGTACAGCTACCATTTAATTTATTTCAAGTAATGCCCTAAACATCTGTGACAATGTCAGACCATTATTTTCTGTTTACATGTAAATAATCTTTCAAGGGAAAAAACTCCTATAAGGGGTCGATTGATGATTTTGGTCATGTTGACTTATTTGTAGATCTTACTTTGCTGATCATTTTTGCTGTATACAGTTTGTCTTAAGCTATAATAATATTCAAGCTAATAACCTAAAAAGTTTATGACAGGTAGATCTTGACCTCATAAACATTTTTACTACTCGTCAGTTTTGCCCTAACTGCTTTAGTTTTTGAGATATGAGCCAAAACGTGCATTTTTACCTATGTTCTATTTTTAGCCAGGGCAGCCATGTTTCTCAATGGACAAGAAAATAAAACAAAATTTATACTAGATACCCTAAGGATCTATCAGGTTGACAAGAAAATAAAACACAAAATTTATACTAGATACCCTAAGGATCTATCAGCCTAAGTTTGGCTGAAATTGATTCTGTAGTTTCAGAGGAGAAGATTTTTAAAAGTTTACAAAGATGACAAAAAAATGTGAAAAATTGTCTTTAAAGGGCAAAAATCCCTATAAGGGGTCAATTGACGATTTTGGTCATGTTGACTTATTTTTAGATCTTACTTTGCTGAACATTTTTGTTGTTTACAGTTTGCCTTTATCTATAATAATATTCAAGATAACAACCTAAAACTGCAAAATTTCCTTAAAATTAACAATTCAGGGGCAATAACCCAACAAAGGGTTGTCCGATTCATCTGAAAATTTCATGGCTGGTAGATCTTGATCTGATGAACATTTTTACCCTGTCAGTTTTGCTCTAAATGCTTTTGTGTTTGAGATATAAGCCAAAAACTGCATTTTACCACTATGTTCTATTTTTAGCCATGGCAGCCATGTTTCTCGACGGCCAAGAAAATAAAACACACATTTTATTCTAGATACCATATGGATCATTCAGACTATGGATGGACGACGGACGGATGGATGCCAAGTGATGGCAAAAGCTCACGTCCTTTTAGGACAGGTGAGCTAACAAGGGCAATGGAAAGCATGGCATCCCCAAGCAGTGAAAAAATTTGATCCTGAAATCTGTTCATGTACAAGTGTTCAATGCTGATGATAACACAGTATCTTATGCTTATCATTATCCAACAATTTTGAAGTCTGTACTTGAAAGTGACAGTAAATCAATTATCAATTGATTTCATATTAATAAAATGAAGGCAAGTCCTGACAAGTTCCAGGTTATAGCTCTGAGTAAAAAAACAATAATCTAAATTTGAATTTTGATCTTGGCGTCACTATTATTGAATGTGAAAAGGAAGTTAAGCTCCTTGGTGTAACAATAGACTTTATGTTAGACTTTAACAGCCAAATAACAAATACGTGTAGGAAAGCCACTAGACAACTAAATGTTCTCAAGTGCATTGGTCACCATCTTAACCGTCTGAGCAAAATAGCAATTTATCATTCTTTAATAATGTCCAATTTCAGTTACTGTCTGCTCACCTAGCATTTCTGCTCAGAGGCAAATACTTCAAAAGTAGAAAACCATTGTTTATCATTGTTATAATTACAAGTAAAGACTTTATATGTTTCCCTGAATGAGATTAGCATTGCCTAGATATGTTATACCATAATACAAATGCCAAAACAAGGTGTTACCCATTTTTTTAAAGTAAAATTTTTTGAATATTTATTACATGTATATGTTTCATTTTACAATAACAAATACATAGTAACAGGATGACTTCAACCTTCAACTTCCTATTTTTGAGCAGCAAAATTCCAGAAGCGCTGGCGTATGGAGTGTATATTTAACAACTCATACGTTATTCCAGAGCTTGTGACATATACATCGACTTCCTGGACAGAGCCCAGCTCCTGACAGAAAATTTACTCAAACAGGGGTATGTTACTCCTAGGTTGCAGTGATCCTTATCAAAGTTTTATGGACGTCATCATGACTTGGTTGACAGGTATGAAGAAAACGTTTCCCAAATGAAAATGGACCTGTTCCATTTATGTTGTCCCTTGCTCATACCGGATTTGAGATGGGCAGCATGGTGGGTGTTCAGCAGGAAGCAAGAGACTGCTTACTCTTCCAGGGCACCTGAGTCTACCCCCAGTTTTTTGGTGGGGTCCATGTTGTTCATATGTTTTAAGTTTTTAAGTGTAGTGTTTGTATTGTTTTGGTCTTGTCTTCATTGTTCTCTGGAGTTTGTCAGTTCTTTTCAATTTAGTCAAAGTGTTGGGTTCATTCAAACACACAAATAAATGTCTTGATCTCATAACCAAAATTATTAATATGGTCTGCATAAAATGAAACTCTTACTGCAACTATAAAATACTTTAAAAGAGAAACAAACCATCTAAAATTCATTATTAGGGGGTAAAATACTTCACCTGATTGCAGGATTAGACAGATGAACTTTGAACCTCTTTATCTGTGCAAATGTCTGAAATTAAAGGGGAAATTTTACATTATGCAAATCTGTTTAAAATACATATAAAACAAGAGTGGACACACTACATGTCTCGCCTGAGTATGCACATGGACACAGATGGTGCCCGACATTGCAAGTCAAAGGAAAATGCATTAAAAGAAATAGTAATGGTCAGGCGATAATTTGTCTGAAAAATCTCATGCATGTCATTCAAGCTTAAAACTGTGTCCAAGGTGAGCTGACATGTCTCAGACTGGTATGTACCCACCAATAACTATCTATAAGGGGTCCATATAATACATTTATAACATATGTTGAGAAATGGACGTATTTGTAAAAATGGCCAAAAAATAGTAGATGACAAAAACACCAAAAACAATCATAATTTCTTATCTATTGATTTGAAATTTTTTGGCTTCACTTATGATGTTTTAAACATTACTCATTTTTTGTTGTGGCCTCTTTGGCTTAAACATACACATGCTCAGCAAAGCTGACCAAAACATCCTAGGCCAAAAAATATACAAACACAATCAGTAAGAATTTAAAGATCTGGATTAAAAGCTGTACAAGTTTGGTACCCTACAGGAATAATTGTAGCAAAAAATAACTAAGTTCCACAACATGGAAAATATAAGAAAAATTCTTCAAATTGAATCTCTTTTTATGCACGTCTTAAATTTTCACAGAAATAGTCAACAAATCTTCCAAGGGACATGGTTTAAGTCTTTAGGAGTTGATTTTACATAACACATGCCTGCTTATCTCTCTCGTGCATTAAACAATTAATAATGTTAAATATTTACATTATCCTGCTTTATCTAAAAAAATCCAAGAATGTGATCGGGTGTAATATTATAACCTTAATGTGTATTTTCAATTCTAGTTAATTATATACAAGTATATCCTCAAAATGCACTCTAAACTAATTTCAATCGCTTTCATAGCCAACTTTTGTCTGAAACAGATTTTTCAATTATTATAGTGTGTATCTGAATGGTGTAATATACACACTTCAACTGGGAACTATTTCAATGAATCACATTCCCCATATTTTGAAATTAGTCAACATATTGTAAAGATTAAACTATAACCAATTGTTAAGAATTGGAAAGATAAGTGGGCATGTAACAGGTAGTCCGTATATTTACCACCTGTCGTACATTCACTATACCATAAGCCAAATTTGCATCAAATGCAGCCTGGCCAAAAATGACACTACAATTTTTTTGTTCCCTTGGTTAAAATCATCATATTCATTTCATTTATAAAGTAGTACAGACCTTGTATTATATCTATTGACTGTGTCACTAAGATCAACAAGTAGATTTTTTTTATATTATACTATTTATAAAAAAAAATATTATATCTATCATTATTTCAAATTTTACAATTATTTACAAAATATCATTATTTTTACCATTAGTTAAATATTTATTTATACTTATATTACTGTATACCAAAAAGTTCTTTCTATTAAAAAACAATAACTCAGCATTAAAACAAAGGGCCAATCAATATTAATAAGCTTGGTGTTTTGTTTCTATCTTTGATCTAAATTTTTGTAAAAGATTTTAACAAGGTAAAATCAAGTTCATTATCCAGTGAAATTGTGATGATTAAAAATTCCCAAAGATCAAAGAGTTCACTGATTACAATGATAAAAATGTATAAAAAGTAAAGCCTTTTATCCATTGGAAATTTCAATATTCAAATAAAACATTTTAAATAATCAAAGATTTAACTTATTGTAATAACAAAATAATTGAAGTCATCAACCTAATTAATAATGCTCATTTGACTACCTTGATTAAATTCACCATTGATGAACCTTAACATCAAACAATTGTTAAAAAAACAACTCGCATATTTGCATTATTTGTCTACAATCATTGGCTTGGGGTTAAGGATATAAAAGCTGAAAATTTAATATACATTTCATTCAACTGCTACTTATTACAGAAGTCACCATGTCAACACCATCTAAAAGATATTCCTGTAAATTTCAGCCTGCCTGGCTTCAGGTATTTAGCTGGCTTCAGACCAGTGAAAGGGGACCTAACTCTGCCTACTGCACTTTTTGCCAGTGTCACTTTAGTGTTGCTCACGGTGGGAAAAATGATGTAACAAGACACATGTTTACAATGAAACATAAAAACTCGGCCAAGAAAAATCAGATAAAACTGACTTCTATGTTCATAATTACCAACACTGCAGATAAGGGTAACCCAGATGTCAAATCTGACAGTACTGATCCAGTTAAGGTGAAAGAAGAATCAACCAAAACCCCAGAGGAACATGCAACAGAGGAAACATCAACAAACTCAACAAATTCTTCAAAAGATGACCGAGTAATGAAAGCTGAAAGCCTCTTTGATAATTTCACAACAGAAAACAATGTGCCTAAGGAGGCTGCAGACCACCTGGCTGTCCTGTTAGGCTGCATGTTTCCGGACTCAGAAATAGCCAAGAAGTTCTCCAGTCTCCGAATCAGTGACTTAGTTAAGGAAGAAAGACTCAATTAACAAGTATACTGACAAATATTGTGATAACTATCATATGTTATTTTGTCCTTATGTGCCTATTAGTATTCTCTTTTTTAAAGTTTGAGTGAATTCATTTACATCAGAAATTAACTGAAACATCTGATATTTTGTTATAATATGATACTTATAGTGCTTTTGTATGAAAAATAGATATATTGGAAATAGCTTTTGTGTATGCATGTACTGGTACATATTACAAAAGAAATATTTGAAATAAAATTTTGCATTGAACTAACAGTTTTTAAATTTTTTTTTACTGGCAAAGTAGCAATTCCCATCTCTAACACACTTTTACCTACCACATTATCATTTCATTATGTCTTTACCCCTATTCTTATAGATATATCAAGTGTGGTGTTCTCACTTGGTTATTTGCCAGTAGAGGTCAATTCCAGTAAATGTTATAGTCCTAAATATTGTCTGATTCAACATTTCTGTTTTATAGTAACATTTATGTCCCCATACATAAATATAAAAGAGAGATGCAATGAGTTTCAGTAAAAAATCATTGGTATGAGGGGAGCAATTTTGGCTTTTTATTTTCCATTACTATACTCTAATCAGAATCTAGGAATTTAATTGGTTGTAGACCAAACATTAAAATTGGCAAATGACTCTGAAAATGCCTACTTGAACAGAAATGACCTCGTGTGTGTTATGACTCACTAGACAAGAAACTGACCTCACATGCGTTATAATGACCACAACTGAACAAGATAATGACCTCGCGTGAGTTATAATGACTCCATCAAAACAATTAATGACCTGTGTCGGTTGGTTCGTTATAATGTTTACAGAACTAGTAGAAGTTACTGTTAATTTTCTACTTTGTCAAATTTGAAGTTATAAAAAAGAGAAAACTAAACCTAAACTGTTCTTTTATATTCATTATCAAAACAGTCATTAGAATTGAGGAGAGAGGATTATCATAACTATTAACTGTTTATATATCTTCTTTATTGTTTTTAGTGTGTGTTATGTTATATTTTGTATGCTTATATCCCTAATGGGATTGTGTTTTGCAGAAATAAAGTTATTATCGGTATAATAAAACAATTAATTAATCTTTATGAGGTCAACATGGGGAAGTGAGGTCCTTTGATCTCACCTACTCGCAGACCTGACCTGACTTCGGTCATTGGCCTCAGTCAGGTCAGGTCACTTCGTAGATCAGGTCTCAGGTCCTCAATTCTCCATGTTGACCTCATGAAGATTAATTAATTGTATAATAGTCAGAAGATGAAATGCCCTTAAATTCCTTGTACAAATGTATCAACAATGAATGCCATAAAAAATGGTATCCACATAAGAATCCACTGTATATGAAAGAAGTTATATTATTTAAGGATCCTCGCTGGTCATGTTTTTGTCTTTCTGTCAGATTTTCGGAATCCTCAGGTTTTATCCATTTCTTAAACATGAAATTTTTTGCCAATGAACCCTCACTTTTTCTTTTATAATTCAATCATATATACCCTAAAATGGTATTTGACAAAATTTTATGAAATCCTCTTTATTTTTTCATACATATTTGAGAGACTGAAGTTGTCATGCAAAGACAATGAAAAATCCAGATAAAACCCATTTCATGCAAATTTTCAAGGCCTTATAGCTCTAAAATGAGCACATGAACATATATTTTTTTCTTGCTTATTTGTTTACTATTCATATGTTCTCTCAAACTAAAACACCTATTTCAAATCCTATTTATTTCCTATTAGACCAGCAATCATCCTTAAGATAAGTTTTTATTTTACAACAAAAAAAATAAAATTGGAGGTACATGTATTGGATTTAATGCCAAATACGGAGGGACTTGGGGATAAAAAGTTACTGGAATTTTTACTTTAATTCTTGCAGATATTATTGAAAATCACCTGCAGCAATACCAGGTAAATTTACCTTAAAATCTTTCCAAATTAATACATTACAGCAGAATAACTAGATAGATGAAATGCGTGCTGAAGGTATTTAATGCTGAAGATTCAGAAATTAATCTCATATTTAATTAATGGAAAAATGTTATTGGACAACCATGACAATAATTAAACCTTGAATAAATTTTGTGTGATATTCTATAAGCATGTTCTTGACTAATTAATCCTGCAATTATCATTGCTCTCAAAGAATGCACACCTAATTTCCAAATTTACAGTAAGCTATGTTGTTTGAATATTCAAGTTTATTGCACCTATTGAATTTTTAGCATCACTGCCTCAACATCAGACTTAATATGAACTTGAAAAACACATGAATTGATTAACACAGGAAACCTTTGGATATTTCTAACACCAATTAATCACCTTAATACATCACTTATAGCAATAATTATACAATTAATTTGCTGTTTTTTTATCTGTGAAGAATGAGACATGATGAAAATTATGAAAATTCTAATATAACATGCTAAATTAGCTTTGTTGCCTCTGAGATTTCACTTTGAAATCTCTGATTTATTATGGGTGTCAAATGCTTTATGTAGTAATCAAAATATCTAAGCTATTGTTTTGAATGGATGGATTATTGTTTAATGTACATTGACAATTATTACATGCATATCATGACAACAACATGTTGATGTGATATGAATATCAACACTGCTTACATCTGTACTAGACCGACACATTGAGCGAAATTTTTAACAGACTAGCTCAACAAAGCAATCGCCCACAGGAAGACATATACTGTAAATATTGAAATTATTGCGATGTTTTTATTATTGCGAAAATTGTGATCGTTTTAGCATCGCAATATCATAAACTCGCATTTTTAATGCATATTTTCATGTCCGATTTATTCTAGATTTGTCCCCATTTGTTTTCATTTACATTGGTACGCATCTTGTAATTGATTTCCGACATCAGGAGACAGGTTAATTGGTAGACACTTTGTTGCATAGGTATTGTTTTCACAGCTATTATTTATATAATAACATTTTGAATTTTAATATTTTTAATCCCATTAATTAAAACGATTACTTTATATAAAACTTCCATTTTCAAAACTTTTTTTTCACACAGGCGGCGATCGCAATAATTTAACCTCGCAATTTTGCGATGGGTAGAAGAATCGCAATAATAAGTGCACGCGAAAATGTCCGAATTTACAGTATAAGCTACAACATGCAAAATTATCAAAAGATAAGTAAGCTGTATTTTGTTTTTCAAGTGGTAAAAACAAGCTTTCACTTGATTATCATGTTTTGAATTTTAATTCAGACAGCACAAATTATGTTATTTTATTTCAAAGTATTAGTAAATGTTACTCATATGAAAATATCCCAAAAACTTACTGCTGCTATGAAAAAGTGATTTTTACTTATAAATTCCCTACCTGCATCAATTATTGCTTTTCAAAGATGATAAGCAACACAATGCCTCAGCATGATACATCTACATACCAAATGTCATGAGTGTACCTCAAAGAACAAAAAAGTTATGGCAAGGACATGGTTGTATGAGAAGAAGAAGGAACACTACTAAAACAATATGGCTCCCTTATGTCTGTAAGGCATGCCCTGTCCTTCTGCACATAGAATTCCCATATATTATTTATGGGAAATTGTTCTGAAAATTAATTCAAATATATGAAAGTTCCATAATATATCCTGCTTACATTATTTTTTAATCCCATTAAAAATAAGGAATCCACAGTACTAAATTCAGTTTCTGACATAAGGGGCCCAAATACTACAATTTAGTGGAGTCACTCAAGCATGTTATGTAGGTCATGTGGACTTATATATGTTTTAGATCTGTGTTGAACTCCAGAAAATGACTGTAGTTTTGAAATATCATTATATATGTTTTTTTTAAAAATAGAGTAAAATGCAAAAATTAAATCAAAAGTCCCTCTACCATAACATGAAGTTACACAAACATAGCTATTTAAACTGTGTTGTACTATATAAGATGACTGTAATTGTGAAATCATTAACACATTACCACAGTTACACCTAAATGCAAAAATTTAATCAAAGTCACTAAAGCATAAAGTGCAGGTCATGGTGACTCAGAATGTTGCTGAGTTGTTTTGTAATATGTAAGATGATTGTAGTTGTGAAATACCATAGATTCTTTAATAATACACTTAAAAGCAAAAATTTTATCGTCACTCAAGCAGAAAATGGTTGTGGTGACTCAAATGTTGCTGAGTTGTGTTGTAATAAATAAGATTAGTGTAGTTGTACGATATCATCAATCTAATAATATAGGTTCTTGAAAAATATACCTAACTGCAAAAATTTTACTAAAGTCATTTAAGCAAAAAATATATTTCATAGTGATTCAAATGTTGCTGATTTTGTTGTACCATATAAGATAATAAATAGGTATAATATCATTGATATGTTTCAATAGGTTTCTGAGAAATGGACCTAAATGCAAAAACTTAACAGAGTTACTCAAGTACGAAATGTGGGTCATAATGACCTAACTGTTAAGAGAAATGTATTATATAATGTAAGCGGATTAAAGTGGTAAAGTATCATTAATATAACACCATTGATTCCTACAAAATGAAATTAAAGGCGAACCTTTATCATAGTCCTTCATACATTAAATGTAGGTCAAAGTGGCCCAAATTTTGCTTTTCTTTGTTCAGTGTTATTAGAGGATTGTACTAGTATGACATCATTGAAATATCTATATGGGTTTCTGAGAAACAGACATAAACTCAAAAACTAAGCTGGAAATGTACAGATCAACAAGGGTAATTACACTGTATGCTCCTTCCACATTCCATAAATTTTTTTGGCCAAAACCTTTAATTTCAGCTTGTGCTATACAGATTGTTATTATTCACATTTCTTATATCTATTACAATGAACTTGAAATAAACAATACTACAGATATTCTAAGTAACTTAATTATCTTGACCCTCACCTTGGAATTGAGGGAGATTACAAACAAAACACTACATCAAATTTAAGACTTCACTTTTGCAACTGTAAAATTCATATTTATTTGAAGCAATATCAAAGTATTATAATTTGCAACACAGGCTAAATACATTATACAGTCTATGGCTAATGACAAGGCTCTAAGGAACTTTAAATTTTTGATAGGCAACACAGATTTTTCCTATTATAATTTATTTTGAATTTTTCAAATACTAGTATTCTTTTATCAAGATATGTACAAAGATTTTTTTTCTCACTTGTTTCTTTTTACAGTTGGACAAAATATTCCCTCATTTAATTCTTTATACTTATACTACAGTGTTTTGGCTAGGTTCAATGCACCATTAAAACTTTCAAGTCAGATATAACATGATCTAAAACAAATATATGAGTTACATTACAAATTTAAAATAATTTATGTTCCTGTTTAGTTCCTTTTTTCAGTCAAGTCTTAAATTTAGTTCTCTTACAGTGTAAACTATAAATATATTTTTAAAAGCAAATTACCCTTTCTTTATGACTATTCTTTCCCATATGTTTGGATCAAGCCTACAAACTATTTAAGTTGTCTCATAGTCAGTTGATACACAAGAGTATATGGGATCAGCTGACAAACACAGATCTATATATTCATAATGTCACAATAGTGTTATATAAGTCAATATATTCAAATTATCTTATTCCCAAAGATACTGAATTTACATGAAATGACAATGTCATTTAAAAAGTCTTCAGACATTTTGATTTCTAATAATTCTGTCCTAAAAAATTCTACATATTTTGAAGTTTTAGCATTTAAATAATGAAGAAGGTATAAAATGTCAATTTATCAGATTTACTTGTCATCTTGTAAGTTAGAAGTTTTGAAAAGAATTTGAATGAAAATTTTGAACTGATGACATAAAATGATATTCTGAAATAAATTATCCAAGTTGGTAACTGTTCAATTATTCAATTCCAAACAAATGAAACTGCTCTATGAATTTAATCTTATATTAACTAGTAACTCAAACCCCATGGTTATCTAAAACAAACTATCTATTCCAAAACTAATATCTGTCAATGGAAAGAATTCACCTAGAATCAAAATTTTGAAGTCAGCTTCGTGATTCCAGAACGGGGGTATTCTTAAATGAAAGCACAATTCTGCTCAATATTGAGCAAATCTATGGACCTCATTATTTGCACATGGAAATGGAGCAAAAGGACATTGAGATTCATGTTCATTTCTAAGTATCAGCAAACAGGAAGTGGTTCCTTGACAGACCTGAAAATAGGAGAGACAATACAACTCATGGTCATAAAGATGCAAGCCAAATATCAAAACATTCCGTTGCACAGAAACCGAGAAAGGTTTCACGAAAAATTTCATGTAAACATAGGGTATTGTAAAATTTGTAAGTATCGGCAAACATGAAGTGGTTCATTGACAGACCTGAAAATACGAGAGACAATACAACTCATGGTCATTAAGCTACAGGCCAAATATCAAAACATTCAGTTGCACAGAAGCCGAGATATGTGTGACAAAAAATTTCTGTTTGAACGGCACGACAGACGGACGGACCGCATGACAGGCGGATGGATGGACAAGGTGAATCCAGTATACCACCCACTCCGTAGAGTGGGGGTATAACAGTTATTAACCAATAATATCATAAGTTACTCTGTTTCCACTGTTCATTTTAACTTCATTAAACCATATCCTTTATACAGTTTCACATATAAAGATAAATTAATTAGAAAAAAACATGAAGAAGTAAAATAACTGTATTCAAATTTGTAATATTGAAAACATTATGAATAAATTTTGTAACATCTCACTGGTAACGCTAAATAATTATGTATATTTGAATTGGAAAATTCCATAACAGTGAAAATTACAGGTAAATAACCCCAGCTTGAACAGTCCTTTTACTGCTGTTCTTCATCTTAAACTTGTAGCATGGCCTTCAACATGGACAAAAATCATACACCTCACAGAGACTACAAGATGGCCACTAGCACTGGTTTGATAGGAATTCTTTGCTAAATTGAAAATGTTGTACTCATTTGTATTGTACTGAAAACCAATAGTACAGACAATACAGACAATACAGTACAAACTCATCCAATATTTTTCTGTATTGAATAAAAACCTATCAACCACTGTCATGGACCATAATAATCTATAGATTTTCAAGGGTTCCCTTGTCTGTATTTAACTAACAATATTATACCACATACATGTATGATGAGTATGCATATAGCAAATGAATTTGCACACCTTAGTTGTACAGTCACAAAAAAAATGTTGACAAAGATAAACTTTGCTACAGTTGTATAAGATATCCTCATATATTTTGGTACTGCATATCAGCAGAAAACTGTATGAATTGAGTAAATAATACATGTAGGCTGTAAGTATTGGATACACCACGGAGGGCATTAGCCTGACAAGGGTTTATCCTATTTATATCATGATACTCTGAAACATGCAAATAATAGGTTTTAATAATTTAGGAGGGGATCTTTCAGGAATTTCACCTTGTGTAAAGATAAAGTATGATAAATACAGGATATCTGGTTAAATTTTATGGCATCATGACATTAAGGATTTTAGATATATATTTTTGCCAACATGTATACTTTTTTAATTTCAACAAAAACAATATTGTTATCATTTTAATTTGTCACAAGCTAATCAACTGGAATTTTATATGATATAATTTGATGTAAGAACTGATAAACTAATTAGCAAAAACAATGCAATTTTACATTAACTCCAGTTTATTGTAGTCTTAAAAGTTCATTAGCTTGTGAAGATTGATTATAATTATATATTGTAAAACTCTTTTCTTATCTAATTATGGTTTCCACACTGTTCTTGCAAGTCAATTAAGGTAGACATATAACAAAGAAGAATCTGAATTAGGATGCTGATATAAAAGACCCATACAAACTCAGAAGTTCCTGATCCTGATTGGCCAAAAATAGCATAAGAGGTTGTGATAGCAACCTAACATTCATCAAATATTCTGAATTCGTGGTTATGATCTCAATTTGATAGCAACCTAATATGATATAAAAATAGAATGGGGACTTCATTAAAAGTGGTATGTTACCCGAGACTGTTAAAATAGAATGGGGACTTTACTAAAATCTACATTTGTTGCATACCGTTGATTTTTGTTCTATGCCATAATCAGGTAATAAAATACTAATTGACTTTGAACTATTTTGCTATCGATTTATCAACCCTCAAAATGAATATTCACCTCACCTAGTATGGAAGGGAATATCCGCCATAATTATACATTTCTTAATTTGTAAAATGCAGTTTCTTAATTTGTAAAATGTAATTTCTTAATTTGTAACATGTATTTTTTCCATCCGTTACATGAATTTCTACATTTCTTGATTTGAGAAATGTAACTTCTTAATGTATAAATGCAATTTCTTACTTTGTTAACGTATTTTCTTCGTTCGTTACATGAACTTCTACATTTCTTAATTTGTGAAATGATATTTCTTTATTTGTTCAATTAAATTTCTTCATTCAAAATCGTAACTATTAAATTATAAATTTCTTAATTTGTAAAATGGAATTTCTATGTTTGTATAGGACGTATATTTGTTTTTCAATCGAAATATTAAAACTCTCTATCTGTGAAATGTAAATTCTTGGTTTGAGTCACTTTTTAGGAAAATGTGTCAATGTAATTATTTCCGCTGACAGCAAATGAAAAGTTCCGTTTCTCAAGAAAAACTACAAGTTACAAATCAAGAAGTTACAAATCAAGAATGAAATAGTTCCACAATATTCCGCACGATGTCGCTGTTATCGTTACCGAAAGTAACACATTTAGATTGAAGACTAGTATCGCGGTTTAAGTGCGGACCATTTTTAGTAACAAAAATATGATGTGTAACATAACCTTAACCAGACAAGAATAAAGTGCTTTTCTAGTACTGGTCTTCATTGTATTTTCTTTTATGCACGTTCTGTTAATCTATACTGAGATTCAAAAGGGGGAGGAGGGTTGAGATCTACAAAAGCTAGTTTAACCTGACCACATTTCCATATACCTGTCCAAAGTTTGGAACCTCGTTAGTATATCGTCGTATGTCATATCTTATTTTTTTCGTTATTTCGAGAATGTTTGTGTTTATGACAGACCTTTAGAAAAATAAGATGTGGTATGATTGCAATGAGACAACAATCCACCACAGATCAAAGAACAAGGATGTAAGCAAACACCGCACGTATACAATTTTTATTGTTTCTGTTAAATTTATTCACAACTTATAGACTCTGGACGCTTTAGATCTTGATATTTTATTTTTTTAAAGGCATGTCTATTGTTGAAAATTTAGGTTGCCCTCTAAGAGCCTGTCTTTTGATGGACTTTATTTTGCCCTCTAGATGTCAATTGTCGCTGGGTTGCTATCTCATTTACGTATACCCCACATCTACTTTTATTCATAAATAGTTTGGCCTGATCGAAATGATTACACTGATGTTAAAAGGCAAAGTATTATTATTTTTGAAATATCAGAAAACTTGCTGTACATATCAAATAATATGTCAAACAGTGTGTCCAACTATTTGTGAATTTATTATTATAATTTAATTTTCAACCAGAGATTACTGAACAGATATATCATGTTAAGGAGGGGTATTTGCGAAAAATACCAGTCGAGAGAATGTTAAATTTCGCAAGCTGTAAGGCGAGGGAAATTCATTCTCAAGACTGGTATTTTTCGCAAATACCCCCCAAGAACATGCTATATCTGTTTAATTACACAGAATGTTAACGTACAAAACGCATTGATGATCGTGACATTACAAGCGTCCAGTCGGATAGAGTATTTTTTGGCAAATACCACGGCAGAGAGGGTAAAAAAGGCATATCCTTTTTGCATATACCCCGGCGCTGTTTAAAAATGAACGATATTCATTTGATAAAAGTAAATTGGTGAAAAAAATACACTGGCTATCAACCAATCAAAACCCAGGATTCTTACATAAGGTGTAATTATTTTTAAAAAGTAGTGGTTGTTTTGGATCATTGGACATTTGAATTCACAATTGGCATATTCATCTAAGATTTCAACATTCAACATTTTAAACTTTTAAAATATTGTAAAATGATATTCAGAATCAGCATGAAATGTCCGTCTATATCTTTCATTAATTAAAGAGCCGGCCGATGATAACACTGGGGGATGGTTGTTGTTTATATTCACATCATTATATGATTAAGATAAGAACACTATAAACAATACTTGTACATTCATTCAAATAAATAAAATATGTTTTATACATAATATGTGTTTAAAGAGAAAGAAAAAATACTTAAATATTACTTTTCCCAAACCCAACAAATATTTAATAGCAATACACAAAGTGGCTAGTATCACTAGTATGTACTGCAAATAAGCTCATGATAATTCATTAGCAAATTTCTAGTCATACAAAATTTGTTTAAGTTTTATATATATATATATTTAAATTATCCGGGCAAAATTTAAAATTTCAACATTTTTTAATCAGGACTTAAATTCAGTTTAATATTTTCGTCATCATAAATTTTATTTTAAAAAATAATTGAATTATTATTATTATTATTATTATTATTATTTTTTAAATTTTCGATGCCGTCTTATATCACACATTTTTCAGTCTTTCCAGATATGGTACGTAAAAATATCGGTTTCAGTTCTTTACAATACGTATATAAATAGCCTACATGCACTGAAGTTTCATAACGAAATAATCGCCATATTCAAACGTCCAGTGACACCATAAAATGAAAACTTAAAATATTTTTTTTACACCTTTAGAAAGAAAAATTATTCAGAAATAGCATGGGACGTAGCAAAATAATGTCACTCCAATAATAAATTTTATATGATTTTTTTTCCTTCCACTAGTCATCATTGAATTCCGTTAAGTTATGTAGGAAAAACGTATCATATTTCATGTGAAATTTTCAAATCGTTAGGGACACCACTTCAACATAATATAAAGTGATTTTTTTTACATCAAAAGGAAGATAAATTTTTGAACTTTTTCACCTGACGTGGCAATAGTTTATGATTGTACAAATAAAATGTTGACAAATTATTTTAAAGCAACTGTCATATTTTTTCCATATACAACAATGTTAAATTTTATCAGTCCGATAGTGCTCCCTTGTTGGTCACTGATAACCTTACCCCGGCTGAACTGTCCCGGATTCTTGTGTATGAGTTCTGGGGAAGGGTCTGCTAGGGGGACTCATTTGCTGTGGTCGGATAGGCTGGGGATTGATTGAGGCGGGGCTAGAACTACATGATAACGTTTTTAGTAGTAATTTTCTACAAAGAACCATGTTTTTGTTACATCATGAACATGAAGTTCATTTGATGAAAGGGAGCCCTACTCCCCCCCCCCCCCCTCCCCCTTCCCCCCTTAATCGAAACAGTGCATGTATCTATTGCTAAACTGTCTAGATTTTTTTATAATATGGAATATATATATGATGGATCCATGGTTCCGGTAACGATAATAGCGCCCTCGTGCGGAATATTCTGGAACTATTTCATTCTTGATTTGTAACTTCTTGATTTTTACTTGTATTTTTTCTTGAGAAACGGAACTTCCCATTTGCTGTCAGCGGAAATAATTACATTGACACATTTTCCTAAAAAGTGACTCAAACCAAGAATTTACATTTCACAGATAGAGAGTTTTAATATTTCGATTGAAAAACAAATATATGTCCTATACAAACATAGAAATTCCATTTTACAAATTAAGAAATTTATAATTTCATAGTTACGATTTAGAATGAAGAAATTTAATTGAACAAATAAAGAAATATCATTTCACAAATTAAGAAATGTAGAATTTCATGTAACGAACGAAGAAAATACGTTAACAAAGTAAGAAATTGCATTTACACATTAAGAAGTTACATTTCTCAAATCAAGAAATGTAGAAATTCATGTAACGGATGGAAAAAATACATGTTACAAATTAAGAAATTACATTTTGCAAATTAAGAAATTGCATTTTACAAATTAAGAAATTGCATTTTACAAATTAAGAAATGTATAATTATGGCGGATATTCCCTTCCATAACCTAGGGCTCGGTGAATATTACCGTTTTGTCAATATGATAAATTCCGATAGCAAGCTAGTTCAAAATCAAAGCAAATAAATGTATAATATCAAATAAGAAAAAATTTATATTCAGATAAGAGAAACTAAAGAGAATATAAATATTGTTAGGATTGTCCAATACTCTAAGGATTTGTATAATGTAACAACAATATACACTAGTTCAGTCATTTAAACCAACAGATTACCTATTGGTAGCTACAATGTAGCACATTTGTTCTTGTTTTACAGTCATTTTTTTAAGGGGCACTAAGAATAAGAATTCCATGTTCAATGTGCATAAAAATTGGTCTTGAATATGCAAAATATTCACTAGTAAATAATCTTGTATACATTTGCAAGAACCCTTCTAAGCAAGCATATAGTTACAATAGTTTATAAATGCCTCCCCCTACAACTGCTTCTAATTCAATAATCTTGCTGACATATTACAATATGTGGTGTAGTATAACTACACTATACTCGAGAGATTTAAAAAGAAATATAAAATTGTGTAATCATTTCAATACATCGAAAATGTAATTGTATCATACATTGTCGCATATACTAATGTTAGGTGTTTTTCATAATAATAAACTGCAAAAACTTTATAATAGTAGATAAAAACTACTTTTTTTTCTGTTCAAATAAAACTATGAGATATACTATATATTCTGTAAATATTAATTATATTCTAACGATATCCTCCAAAAAAATGTGAAAAGAAAATATTCAAAATTAATAAGAAGAGTTATCTGCCCATTTTAATGTTCAACAGTGAAAAAATAAGTATTTTAAGAAATAAAAATGTTATATAGGATCCTTTGCAAAGATTACTCACTATAAAGAAAATTTCAATAAAATTTATTGATATTTTTAGTTTTGTCAGGGTTTACTCAAGATTCAGCAGTATATATTCAAGAAAGATTTTTAATATAAAATGATACCTTTAAGATAGAGGGTATTCTAAATGGGTTGTATTTCAGATATAAAACTATGTATACAACTAGAGCATGCAGAACTGAATCTGAATATTGAAGAAATAATGCATGTCATTAATACTTCCTGAAATATGTTGCATCAAGTTGTAAATTAATAGAATGCACAATCAAATCAATTAAAATCTGTAGACTGTAAATTAGGATTTTCCTAAAATTCTGTCCCTAGAATTTTTTTTAAATGATATATTATTGAAACTGATATTTCTGTTTCACTGATATAAATTTTGCCAGCAGTCACCAGATTCACTATTTGAGTTTATCAAATTCATTGCAGAGTAAAAAGTAAAAACTAGAGACTCCCAGGAGCCTGTATCGTCACCTGGATTTACACCTTCAACAGAACACTAAATCTGACTGTTAATCATACTGTTGGTGGTTGATTTGAGTTATTGGTGCCATCTTATTGCAGCTAAGTTTGGTTTCATTTTGGTACTATGGTGACAGTCATCGGACATACATCTGAAAGAGGATCATCTAAGGACCACTGCAGCCAAGTCTGGTTCAAATATGCTCAATGATTTCAAAGAAGATTTTTAAATGAATTTTCCCATAGGGTCATATGTTACACTAACTTTGGCTGTGGTGGCCATCTTGGTAGACAGTCTCAGTCATCGGACACAATTCTGAAAGAGGACCATTTAAGAAAAATTCTTGCCAAGTTTTGTTCTGATTGGCGCCAAGTGGTTTTAGACAAGATTTCGGAATGAATTTTTCCATAGGGTCCAATGTTAATCTAAGCTCGGCTGAGGCAGACATCTTGGATTTCCAATTGGCACCAAAATAACAAAAACGTTTGTTTAAGGGCCTTTGTAGAAACATATGTGTTAAGTTTGGGTTCAATCAGTTATATCATTCTTGAGAAGAAGTTTTTCAAAGTCCAGCCAAACAGAAATTTGAATAGGCTCTGGTGGCCATGTTTCTTGACCAATTGCCACCAAAGTTACAACAATTAGAAAGGACCTTGTAAAGAAAATATCTGCTAAGTTTGGTCAAATTCTGTTCAGTGGTACTCAAGAAAAAGATCAAAATGTGAAAACTTAACAGACCACGAGTCCAGCACTGATACTAACGTCCTACAGGTAACAGGCACTCTTTAACTTTGTAAAGAGGATTTTTAAACAGAGAAATCAAATTTTCTTTACTGATTTTGAAAAAAAGATGTAAATGAATAATGTCATGTATACTCATTGGCAATTGATTTTTAATTTTTACAAAGAATATATATGTTTCCTTCAGAAAATAAGAGTGGACACACAAAAATGTCTCACCTGTCGTGTATTTCTAATGAAAGTAAATGCTATCAGTATTCGAAAACAGACAAAACACAAAAACTTAACCATAACCACTGAACCATGATAATGAGGTCAAGGTCAGATGACACCTGCCAGTTGGGCATGTACACCTTACAATCCTTCCATACACCAAATATAGTAGACCTATCGCATACAGTATTAAAAACAGGCCAAAACACAAAAACTTAACTATAACCATTAAACCATGAAAATGAGGTCAAGGTCAGATGACACCTGCCGGTTGGACATGTACACCTTACAGTCCTTCCATACACTAAACATAGTAGACCTATTGAATAAGTATTTGAAAAACAGGCCAAAACACAAAAACTGAACCATGAAAATGAAGTCAAGGTCAGATGACACCTGCCAGTTGGACATGTACACCTTACAATCCTTCCATACACCAAATATAGCAGACCTATTGCATACAGTATTCGAAAAACAGGCCAAAACACAAAAACTTAACTATAACCACTGAACCATGAAAATGAGGTCAAGGTCAGATGACACCTGCCAGTTGGACATGTACACCTTACAATCCTTCCATACACCAAATATACTAGCTTGCTTATAGTATCTGAGATATGGACTTGACCACCAAAACTTAACCTTGTTCACTGATCCTTGAAATGGGGTCGAGGTCAATTGAAAACTATTGACGGGGATGAGGACCTTGTAAGGTACGCACATACCAAGTATAGTTATCCTATTACTAATAATAAGAGAGAAATTAACATTACAAAAAATCTTAACTTTTTTTTCAAGTAGTCACTGAACCATGAAAATGAGGTCAAGGACAATGTACATATGACAGATGGAAACTTCATAACATAAGGCATCTATATACAAAGTATAAAGCATCCAGGTCTTCCACCTTCTAAAATATAAAGCTTTTAAGAAGTTAGTTAACGCCGCCGCCGGATCACTATCCCTATGTCGAGCTTTCTGCGACTAAAGTCGCAGGCTCGACAAAATTCTCTACCACTTTGCATAACAAAGGAATATAAAAAAAGATACATGTATCATTTGCAAATTCCAAGACTATATGTTTACTGGGTCCTTCAGGAAAAAATTCTCTACCACTTTGCATAACAAAGGAAAATAAAAAAAAGATACATGTATCATTTGCAAATTCCAAGACTTTTTTCAATAATTCTTTGTCGTTCTGTCCTCATTTTATAAAAGGTCAAGAATAGGAAAACGAAATAATATATCATACTTGCAGCACTTTCATTTGATTTTTCAGGAATTTATCTTTTTTCTCTCCATAAAATAGTTATTTTAATGTTGAAGACAAAAACATTAGCCAACTTCATGTTTTGGAGCATCTCACAAATCATTTTCACAACTGTTCAACGTTTGTTAACTTGGTCATCTTTTTAGAATATCTATAACTTTCAAATGTCTAATAAGAAGATTTGTTTTCTAAAAATTTGTTCATTTCATTTACATATTTTAAATTTATTCATCTGAGAAATGCAAATATGCAAGTCCATTCCGAAATTGTTTAGGATTTCAAAAGTCAACCTGAGGTAGAAAAAAATCAATAAAATTTATTTAAATCATACTAATTTCAATCATTTTTAATAAATTTAAATGGTTTAGAAAGACAAAATAAACACTCGATCAGAACTGAAAGTAATTAACTTACTAAAAATGTTAAAATTACTGTCACCCGCCAATAGTAATGATCGTAACTTTGATAAATTTGCAGTGTCGATAAAATAAAAGTTATCACATAATTCAATTTTCCTGGAATTTTCAAAAGTGTGGAAAATTTAGGGCACCGAAAAATTAGAGTCATTACGCTCAATTTTGCCTGACTTAGAGTTCAAATTGTTATTCATTATGAATTTTATTTCTATACATGATATCCTTCAAAACATTCCTACTCATAATCCTATGTATGTTGCCTTGTTTCAAATTTAGTACTTTAACTATTGTCAATTGGGAGTACTTTGCTCTTGTCCTTGAAACTGTCATGATGCCAATAGTCTAGAACTGCTTGATAAGCTTTGCTAAGATAATAGAAAATTCCTATAGTTTTTTTTTTCCATATCAAAATTCTGAAATCATCTTTGAAATTCTCATACAAAAAATAAATTTTAAATTAAATAATGAAATTTAATTTATATATTTTACTACATGATTCCCAAGTTGTCACAAGCATTTTAAGTAATCACTGAGTCAGGTTCCAATATTATGCATATCATATGACCAGAAGTCAAAGGTTGCCTTATATAATTATTCTGTCCAGTTTGGAACCAAAAAAAATGTATATATTCCGATTTACATAAAAGTGCCAGCACTTCATTGCATGATGAGATGTTTATGTCAGCTTATATTAACAGGGATGGCTAACCCTTCAGCATTTCAGAAGCCATTTTATGTTGATTCAACTCATACACATGATAAATAAACACTTTTGCCTAGATTATTTTATTGTATAAAGCAACTTTTCCAAAAACTTTCAAAAACTGCTGTAAACAAGGCATATATCTGTTTATATCAGATGAACTGCCTAATAGAACCAGAGGCTCCCATGAGCCTCTATCACTCACCTGATATTTCCATTTGTTCATTGGTAAAGGACCTTGAGATTAACATCCATGCCATGTTTGGTTTCAATCCATTCAGGAATTTTCAAGAAGTCCTTTGCTGTTCATCGGAATTTAATAGTTATTCAGGTTTCAGACAGTGTGACATACCCTGGATATTTATTATATTCACTTTGCCTGGCAGCTGTGGGATATGAATAAACAAGCAGGGTACGTCAGACAGTATACCCTGTCTGAAACCTGAATAATATCTATATTTGTTTTACCTTATTATACCGGTATAATATATTGAAATCTGTTTAACGATAAAAAATGAAAATGAAATACATGTAATCCCAAAACTTAAATAACAATCCATATGATTGTAGGATTTTGGAATACCATGTTCATATTTTATATTTAAAAATTGTTTAATCTAATACCATTTTTTAGTAACTATGAATTTTTGGTTGTTAAGGTAACATTCTATATACTACAAACAGCAAAACAATATTCCTCCATCAAATTTTTTGTTTTTAACACCAGGATAATCAAATATTAAAATGTTTAAATAAGGTCTGACCATACAGAAATATATCTTATCTTACCTGGTCTGCCAATTCTCTGGAGGGCTGAAAAGTTTAATTATAGAAAAAGTTAATTATTCATTTCCATACTGACACTATAATGCTACAAAGTTTTTTGTCAAATTTTACAACAGTTTAAAAATTAAAAATTTGTGTACAAAGAAAATATGGTATCTGTACAAAAATTAAAATTAAATATATCTTTTCTTTTTTCTGTCTTTAACAAACAAATATTATCAACTAGAGACTCCAAGGAGCCTGTATTGCTCACCTGGACTTCACCTGGATATCAAAAGAATAAAATGTTTGCTTCCAATTGGTTTCAGACAAGATGATCTTTAAGAGATTTTCTTATATGGTCCCATGTTAAACTATGTTTGGCTGTGGCAGCCATCTTGATATTAGTGTGTGAGTAGTCATGTGCAAGTCTAAAAGAAGACTGCTGCTAATTTTGGTTCCAATTGATGAGTAAAAAGATCTTTTAAGTCATCGGGTATTTTCCTCTATGGTCCAATGTTCTATTTAGTGCAGCTGTGGCAAACATCTTGAAATGGCAGTCCAACTTATCCGATACAATTCGGAAAGAGAACCACTTAAGGGTCATTTGTTTGATTTGGTTTCAGACCAGAAATTTTCTATGTGCATTTTCCCATAGGGTCCTATGTTAAACAATAGTGGCAGCTATCTTGGTTATTGGATATACTTCTGAAAGATGACTGCTAAAGGACCATTGCTGTCATGTTGGATTCCAATATGCTTCAACTTTCGTTTCAGATAAGAAGATCTTTATGTATATTTTCACATTGGGTCCTGTGTTTAAACGAAGTTCAGCTGTAGCGGCTATCTTGGTCATGAATCATTGGATACATTTCTAAAAGAGGACCATTGATGTAAACTTTGGTTCCAATCTTCTCTCTAAGTTTCAGAGAAGATGATTGAAATATTGTTAAAATCTGTCATTTGGATGAAATTCTCTAAGTCAAAGGATCTTTATTAGGTCAAAATAGGTCAACTGGAACAAAATTCACAAGGAATCTGTATATACTTATTTTTCTGTCTTTAACAAACAAATATTATCAACTAAAAATCAGCTTAAATCAGCTAAAAATTTACAAAGAGAGTCAACAAAATTTCCAATTTTGCCTGTTTTACACCTATGTTCTATCTATAGAAATGGTGACCATGTTGGTTGGTCGGCGGCATCATCTGAAAAACTAAACATCCTAAAGTTGATTGTGGCAAAGTTTTGTCAAAACTGGCCCAGTGGTTTCAGGGGAGAAGATTTTTGAAAATTTTACAGAATTTTGGGGGAGTGCTGAGATCTCATAGTTTGGTTTAACCCAATCACATTCTATATGTTTCTGTCCTAATTCTTGACCCTCACTTTCAGTGATTGGCTCTTATCTACTTCAGGTTGATATATAACAATTCTGTTGACCCTATTTAATTCTTATATGTGTCAGTTCTCATCAGGAGTCTGCAATATGTATGTTGTCTTTTTATTGTTCAATGTTTCTGTATGGAATGCTGTTATGTTTTTGATGCTTTTGACACCACCAGTGCTTTACAATACTATTTTGTGTCTGCCTTGCAGTGTTTGCTTTTGGTCATTGTTGTAGGCCATATAGCAATCAACATTTTCCTTGTTATTTTGCCTCACTGATGTATACCTCAAATACTTTAATTTTTCATATGCTTGATGCTTAAATAAGTTATGACATTTTAAAAATATCTTGGCAATATAAATCCTCTCTCACAGGGTAAGAAAGACAACTTTTAAGGGAGATGTAATCAAGATCATTGCTACCATTAAAATTTTGCAGATTTAAATCCTGCAATCCCAAATTTCAGTACATCTTGATTATAATTTTGTATTTAAATATTGAGACAATAATAGATTTTTACACGAGTCCAAGGTGAAGACTGGAAAACTTCAATGAGTTTTTAAAATTAACATCTTTCATGAGTGGCGCACAACGGAACTACGGGAAAGACACTGATTTTCCGGTTTTTCCCTTTTGAATGAGTACAAGTACCTAATTCTTCCGTAAATAATGGATTTTTAGGTTTTCTGTATCTTGGTAAATTCATTGAACACAGTCGAAGTTAAATAATGTTACGCCTTATTGGTCAAAAGGTATGACAAAAGAATTCTGATTGGACGTCACAACAGTGGGAGATCGATGCATGTGCAACGATCTTCCATGGGTCATCTACCACTGAAAAAATTCATTTACAGAAGAATAAATAGTTTTTTCCTGTGAATCAGTTTAAGATAACACAATTTATCTGTTAAATCATTCTTACAAATATCTTTTATAATTTTTATGTTTAACTTAAGTCAGTAAATAATTTTAATACACAGTTATGTAATTTAATCTAAAACCTCTTCAGTATTTCAACAGAAGACATTTTTGCCTGGAGGTAGCAGAGACAACTTGTTACAGATAGCATACCTCAATTATTATAGCTTGTGGTGCATTGGGTGCAGGCTTGGCATTGACAGCTCCCGAACCTATACAAACAAACAGTATAAAAAAATGTCCAATAAATATTAGTAATTCCAAGTCAGAGAAAGAGCCAAATTCCATATCCTTCCATTTTTAAAATTTTACTTTTCAACTTCATTTCAGAACAATAGATTATCTTAGTATTTCAATATTTTTGTCTAAGAATGAAATAAATTTAAAAAAAAATCAAATCCAGTAAAAAAGCTTAAAATATGCATACCAACGATTCTAGATTCTACAATATCTTTATGTGGAGCATTTGACAAAGCAATGTATGTCCCTTTCTGCAAAAAAAAATTAAGAACCTATTAGATTCAGTATTATTAATCAATGAAATAATTAAACAGAATGTACATCAGTAATAGGGGATGTCTTGATGTATATGTTGTGGGTTTTCTTTTTATTTTGTATGAATAAAAAACAACATTACCAGCCTGTAGGCAATTACTGAATTTTGAATCAATGTAAAGTAATTAATCTAAACTGTGTATGTGAATTTAAAAATTTCCTGAAAAAAATCATCTGAACTTTTAAATGTTAGAAAAGCTTTTTTTCCAAGATCAGTAAATCTACATTTCTTACCTGGGGTGGATACTTGAAAGGATGATCACCAAAATTAAAGCTCATTTCTGCATTCTAAAATTAGGACAAAAAAAATTAAAAATCTATTAATTTAATAGTCTTAATGTTGTGTACTTTTTATACTCAATGACAAATATTTTTATTTCATTTGATAACTACACAAGTGTGTGTCAGTAATAGAATGACACTTGTATTTTATTTGAATTGATCTTCTTTAAGGTCGGATTTTATTCTTATTGTTTTTTTATATTGGTCTGTTTAATGTTATACAAGTGGTGAGACTTTAATAAATTACTAAATCTGTAAAAAATCTGAATCTAGACAATAACAAAACCAACAGGTGATCAATTTTCCAAAAGCTGCCTTTTATAATTTAAAAATTTACACTTCTTTGTAACATAAATCTTGGTTACAAATCACAAAGAACAAAGGATCAATGAGCTGGCAAAAGGTAAATACACATTATTAGGCCATCCAAACTTAAATATCTGGTTCTCAGACACTTCCGCCCCACTAAACAAGGGCCGATGATGGAACAAGTTTATTTCATTTACAGAAAAAACTGCCACTGTTCCAGTATTTTTCCATAAAAATAAAATTTCTAAATGTTGCCAAAAGTACTTTTCAAGCATCTGTTGACCTAGATTAAATTTTCAAGCATTGTGTGACAATGATCAAGTCAAGAAGAAAGTAAACAGCCGATAAACAATCATGGCAGTGAGTTTGACTTGAATATTCACTCCAAACAAATCATTCCATGGACAATACTGCTTGTTCAGTCTACAGTTACCGTGGAACAACTCTGCATAAGAGTTTTTGCAGGAGAAATGGAGAAGATAACCCATTTGTATAATTCAAATATCATAGAAGTGAATGATTTAAACTAGATTTGTATGTTGCTAAAATAAACACCTAAACTGAAAATCCTTTACCTCTTTTAAAATAAACTAAAAAATTAAATTCCCTACCTACCTTGCAATTTTTGAAAAAATCAATTGTCTGAGAACCAGAGAATTTATTTTAAGTGGCCTTAAACAGTAGGAAAAGAATCACCTGATCTGACAGCTTTCCAGCTCCATGATGCCAAGACATATATTAATTTTTATAAAATGTCATTACCAATAGGGATTGTTTAACCACTTAACAATTTCTATTTCACTTCACAAAAATATTTATACCTTCAAAACCACTGCTGCAAAAAACTTTTCTGTTCGTAAATGTTGTGGTATGGTGTATGCTTTTCCCAAATCAATGCCTGCAAGATTCCATGTAATATTTATATGCCGGTGCAAATAATAAAATAAAATAGTATTTATAATATCAAATCTAGCTGTTACATTAACATCATTTCCCATTTTTATTTCATGTTTTTATCCCATATTCATATATCTAATAAGATGGTGTAAAGAAACTGGGATAAAAAAATTTGAAGTATACCAAATAACTCACTGTTCTAAATCTAGGTGGATTATAATGTTCTGCATTTCAGTTGTTCCTCCAAATTAATTAAATACAATAATTTTTTTGTTATTTTTTATCAAAAACTATAATCAGTATACTACAAAAATATCTCACTTAATGGAAAATCAACAAAAATCAACAAAAAAATCCCATAACTGTAAAAGTAATTAATTATTATCCTTAACACATTCACTAAAAGAATTATGTACATTCCACTATTATAATGAAAACACAGACAACAGCGAAAGCAGGTGAGACAAAGGGGTAACCAATGGAACCCAGTGTCTCGCCTACTTTCACTGTTGTCTATGTTTTCAATGTAATAGTGGTATAGTGCTTTCCCCAGAAATTTGTGAAGGCATGGTAAATTTCGTATTTTGAGGGCACTCATTGGTTGAAAGAAATAATATTTGGGGCACCCAACCTTGACATGAGGACAGTATACTTATCAAAACCTGCAATAAACAGTCTTCACCCTAGTGTGATGGTGTAAAAGTGTCATAAAAGTGTGCCACTCAACAGCGGTACATGATTAAATGCAAATCAGTTTCAAAAAGATAAGATTAAACTAAAAATTGAAAGTTAGATTTGGCTACCTGGAGGCACATTGTAAAATTCATGATGAGGGCAGCATGGTGCTTGCAGATGGAGGCATGGTGCAGCACCATGCTAAATTGGTCTAGGGAAACCTCTAGTGGTATGTACATAATTCTTTTAGGGATTGTGTTAGGGTAATAATTAATTACATTTACAGTTATGGGATAAAAGTTATGCAATGTATGAAAAATTTATGCTCGTTAAAAATGAATGAAGTATGCAATCAAAGTTTTTCTATTTATATTTATCAAAAGTTTATTACAAAATTTTTCTTCTGGATACTATCTTTTGATCATGAACAAGCTTCTGTCCAAGTTTAGTTAAAATCCAGGATGGTTTAAGAAAGTAATTAATGTTTTAAAAACTTTAACTGCAGAACTTGGAGAAAAACTCAACCCATTTATAAGTAAAATACCGAAAAATGGGAAAAAAATTATTACAAAATTTTCCTCTGGATTCTATCTTTTGATCATGAACAAACTTCTGTCCAAGTTTGATAAAAATCCAGGATGGTTTAAGATAGTTATTAATTTTTAAAAACCTTTAACCACAGAGTGAATGTAAATGTTGACGCAGCCACTGCCGACAGAATGTAGGACCGATATGTCTCGCTTCCGCAACAAAAGTTGCAGGCTCGACAAAAAACCATGCAACTTAATTTAGTATCAGAGAAAAAGATCATTATATGTACAAGGCAGTACTTCAAAGTTGCCATAAATTAATATACCAGTTAAGAGAATATTCTTCAGCAAAATATAATTTAGAGACAAGATTATAAATATTCACTTCAATATTGCATTATAAGTACAGTGCACAACTTATATCAAGTTTCACACCATGGTTTGTAGGAGAGATGATTTTGATATAAATTTCATGAAATTTTTTTCATTTTTCACATATTTATGTTTTTTTTTTTCTAATTTTAGGTAGTAAGATATTAAAACCATCACTAAACTAAACACATAAAGGCATCACTTGAATTAAATTCAAAGTTCCTTTAATTTTCCAAATAAAATTGGACTTGAGAACATTGAACAAATCATCCTACAAATACATAATCTAAAGACATGAAAATAAAAGAATTAAACATTGTTCCTTACCATTTTTGGACCACCTAATTTCCCCTCCTTCAAGGTCAAGGTAACATCCAATGACATCATTCATTCCATAAGCCTTCAAGATAAAGATGAATGCAAAATTCTTCAATAAAGAAATCTTTTGAACTTTGCAAATTCAAAATATGTATCTAATTTACAAAAAAAATAGGTATGTTGCAAAACAGCTCATATCACAATAGAATATGAAGAAAATAAATGGAAATGGTAAGCTGTCAAAAGGGGCATCAAATGACTTAAATTTACAAAATACACAAGTTGAACAAAACCACATACAAAATCTTTAAAAATGACAAAAGTTAATTTTAAGTGAAAACTGCCCAAAGTTTCAACCAAAACGGCCTTGATCAAGAGCATGAAAAAAAAGCTGTTGACTCTTGGAAACCCAGGGCAAGACTTGTATATTTTAGTCATTTTATGCCCCTTTTGACAGCTCACCATTTCCATTTATTTTCCTCATATTCTATCTAATTTACAGTGTTATTTATTGTTTCTATTTGTCAAATTATCTGTAAATATTGCAGTATAAGTTAAAAAGATATGATACATTTAAACAATTTAGGGATTTAGCAGAGGCTCACTATTTAATAAAATATATATTTGGAACTTTGATTATACCAGCACTCCTACAACTTATGAAAGACACATTCACAAAAGAAGAATCCTAGACAGCTGGGTTTCTTTTTATATACAAAATATTTTCATTCTAATACTGATTTAAATTTAAAAATACAACTATCTTAAATTGGTTAAATTGAAAAGGAATGATCTGTTTTAAAACAGGTAGAAGATATTGGTTTCAAACTACACAGTGTAAACAAATTTGTAAAATTTATAGCGTAATATTACATCATTTCAAAGAAATAAAAAACAAAAATATTTAGATCTTTTTCATCGTAAATGATTGAACTGGAAATACATGTAAAATTTATGACAACTGAATGTTTATAAAATATATTTTGTAGTTTACCAAAAACACATAAAAACTGTCTGCATAAAATTATGGGAAATAGGTTAAAAACCCTTGATACTTTAAACATAATTTTACCTCTCCATAGCTGTCAAACTGTTTACCATAAGACTTTTTGCCTGTTCCACCATAACCATAGCCAAACTTATCAGTACCTAAATCTAAAGAGGCCTTGTCTGTAGACCAACCTACCCGACATAAACCCTCGTCAGTAACTTCAGCTTCATAATAATACTTTCCTGAAAATGATCAATGTATTTTTAATTCAAATTAACTTAATATCTCTTTAGTTACATATACCCTAAAACTGACTATTAAATTAAATTTTGATTTGATAACAAAATAAAAATAACTATAAATAAAAGAAGAATGTGTCCATATATATATAAATATGCAAGAGACAATGTACAAATTCAAACCTATTGACGTTTTGTTTTCTTTGAGACTTAATGAGTAAAAGTCATAAAGTGCGCAAAACGGCAAATATGGCAATTTTCAATTTAAAATGGGGCAAAAAACAAGAATGATGAAATTGACCCCACTCAAATTTGAACTTGATCCGTGTTTGGTGGTAATAAGCATTGTAAATAAGTCATAACATTTGGTTGAGGCAAAGTAAACTTAATGTGCAGAAACAGCAAATATGGCAATTTTTCAATTTATAAAGGGACATAACTCAAGAACGGTAAAAGTGGCACCACCCAAATTTGATTGATTGATTGTTGCTTAATGTCCAGTGGCAAATATTTCATGCTTCTTCAGGACGAGAACCAGTTCAATTTATCAAACAATTCAAATATGGGTGGGACAGGACACAAAGGGGAACCAATTTTTACTGCCACTGTAAAAGGAGGATGGTTGGGTAGGGTCGGATTATTTAGCCTTCTGTAGTGGCACTAGCCTACTCTTTTTCGAAAACTAGAGAAGGGGTCTTCAGCATTCAGGAAGTGTGACATTCTCCAATCACGTAACCCACTATGGTCCGCGGTCAGGCTTTCTGTATTATGACCCAACAACCCCCCAACAAGAGGGTCTCCCTTATCTGCCACCCAGGGACAGGCTAGGCAGCTCTGTGGGTTGAGCTCCTGTGATCCATCACAGATGCCTAGCCCAAATTTGAACTTGATCTGTATTTGGTGGTAATAAGCAATGTGTATAAGTTTCATAACATTTGGTTGAGGCAAAGTAAAGTTAGAGTATGGAAACGGCAAATTCAGCAATTTTCCATTTATAAAGGGGCATAATTCGAGAAGGGTAAAAGTGATGCCATCCAAATTCGAACTTGATCTGTGTTTGGTGGTAATAACCATTGTGTATAAATTTCAAACATTTGTTTGAGGCAAAGTAAAGTTAAAGTGCGGAAACGGCAAATTCTGCAATTTTTCATTTTATAAAGGGGCTTAACTCCAGACTTGTGAATGTGACCCCACTAAATTTCAAACTTGATCTGTGTTTGGTGGTACTAAGCACTGTGTATAAGTTTCATTGAGGCAAACCAAAGTTCAGAAACCAATTTCAGGACGTATGTACGTACGGACAGACGGACAAGGGTAAAACTTAGTGGCAGGGGCATAAAAAGTAAGGGAAAAAAAAGGCTTTATGACTGCAGTTCCATGTTAAAAGATAATGAAGTCTACTGGCATATAGAAAATAACTCAAATTTACTTTTGTTACCTACAGAAAACAATTAAACAGTTAAAATGCTCTATGAAAAAAAAAAATATAACATGCATATGACTCAATCAGTCCTTTGAGTATTTTGGATGTAGTTTCTTTGACCCTTACCCTTACAGTTTTACATTTGGGGTGGGAATACAGGATTGCAGTTGCATGTATATATTATTTTAATCTTATCTATCTTTAAGATAATACTTGCTTTTGATTATTTCTGAAATCATTCAAATATACAGTAGAAGACATTATTTAAACGATGGGCCAAAGAAAAATTAACTCATATCTACCCTAATTTATACATGGAAGAGACTTAATGTACCTTTTCCTGTGACAGCTTTATTAGACCTTGTACCATGCCAACCTTGAGAATCTCTTGCCTGACATAATGTTCCTTCTGGATCAATTGCTAAAACACCAGAAAAGAATCTCATAAAAAATATTCAAATGTACTTGACTTAATATTTTAACCAAACTTTTTCCTTTTTCAATCAAAACATTTCTACCACAGTATAGGTAATAATATAATTATTCTTCCTCAAAATTATATTCAGAACATAAATAATCATATTCATAAAAACTAGAGGCTCAGAGGGCTGAGCCTGTATCGCTCACCTGGCATGAAAACCATTTTTATTGATGTACCTCAAAGAGAGAAGTCACTTCTCCCTATCATTATGAAGTGTGATAAGCCTTGTAGGTCCTTCTACTTACAAGTCAGCATATTATAAAATTTGACAGTTCTCCAGAAGATTTTTGCATGTTTTTCCCATAGGTTCTTATGATAACCTAAGTCCTCTGCTGAAGGCCATTTTGAATTAGGGATCAGCACTATAGTAACAACACATGGTGAGAACCTTAAGAGGAACATTCAGACCATGTTTGGTTTCAAGCAATTCTGTGGTTCTGTAAATTTTTTTATATGTCGTAGACACTTTCTGTCAAGTTTGGCTCTATTTGGCCAAGCAGTTTAAGAGAAAATATTTTCTTTAAATCAACCAATCAGAAACAAGAATTGCCCATGGCGACCATGTCTGTCGCCTGATCTGGACAAAATGATGAAACTTTGTAAAAAAAACCAACAGATGCCTCCTGTTAAGTCTCGTTCCCTTTGGCCAATCGGTTTCAAAGAAGAAGATTATCAACCAATGATGGACAAACACTGACCATGACGACCATGTTTGTTGCCTGATCAGGACAAAATGAGGAAACTTTGTATAAAACCAACCAATTAGATGCTTTCTGTCAAGTTTTGTTCAATTTGGCCAAGCGACTTCATATTAGAAGATTTTTCTATATGGGTCAATCAGAAACAAAAACTGCTCATGGCGGCCATATTTATATTCTGATCGGGACAAAATGAGGAAACTTAAAGGACCTCCCATATATGCTTCCTGTCAGGTTTTGTTCCATTTGGGCAAGCAATTTCAGAGGAGAAGATTCTTTTATATTAGCCAATCAGAAACAAGAACTGCCAATGGTGACCATATATGTAATCCGATCAGGATGAAATAAAGATATTTTGTAAAGAACCTCCCATCGATGCTTCCTGTCAAGTGTTGTTCCATTTGGCCAAGCAATTCCAGAGAAAAAAAAAATTTTAATCAACCAATGAGAAACAAGAATTGCCTATGGCGGCAATGTTGTTCGCCTGATCGCGATACAATGAGCAAACTTTAGAAAGGACCTTACATAGATGCTTCCTGCCTAATTTAATTCCATTTGGGCCAGTGGTTTCATCAGAGAAGATTAAAATGTTAAAAGTTAACAGGCGACGGATGCCAAGTGATGATAAAAGCTCACATGGCCTTTGGCCAGATGAGCTAAAAATGATGTATCGTTTTCCTAGAAAAAGCATGCATATTTTCCTAACAAATGCTTTCAATACACTTAATAATCAACATATAGTTATAAATTTCAGGGATTTCACAACATTTCACTAGCCCTATAGCTCATCACTAAGTCAACTGATATTCAAACATAGTTTTTGAATTCAGAGCAAATGAACTGCAGAATTCTTTTTTCTATGTGTCTCCAGAACTTCTTAAAATTTCTTATTTTTCTCTTGTGATCAACAAAATAACTGTTTAAAGCATAAGGACTTTGTCACAAATGAAAATGAATGTACATGTATGACTAAAAAAATCTGACAATTATTACTGTAAACTCACCCATAGCATCTCCTCTGTCATATGCATTCATCTTCCATTTACCTCCTCCTCCTATTAAAACAGTTTTATATTGTAATATCTGATGCCCAAAAATCTAATTAAAATTAGTTCTCCGCACTTGCTTCTTATTTTCGTTCGGTTGTTTATATGTAGCGGGTGGGACATATAAAGTACAGAACGAAAATAAGGAGCAAGTGTTGAGAACTAATTTTAATTAGATTGATGCCCAACTTGTCAGATTTAAACAGAAAAAGATCAGCTCCATAAACAAAATTAAATATATTTGAGATTTGACAAAGAATCAATGGGTAATGATGAACTATACTGAAGAGAAAAGAATTATGTGCACATTTGATTCTACATTTAAAAAAAATTGAAAATTCTGTAATAAAAAAAATGTGAACTAATCAAAATAACAAGCGAATACTAATTATTTTAAATCCTATTTAATACAGCCAGTTTTACATCATTTATTGGTTGAGATTTTTAACTGAAGACATTGTAATATTTGAACAAAAGGCTAAGGTACGACTCTACTAATTATTAAGTTTCAGATAAATGCACCCCAAAATTATATTGATTCTTAAGTTTGACAGCATGATAATCATATAACAAATATATTATCCATAGAGAAGGAATATCAAGAAAAAAATGACAAGTTTTGGAATAATAAATTGACCTACTTTGAAACAAGTAGGGGCTAATAACTTGGACATGTGTAGTACCATGTGAGAAAATTAGCCAGAATAGTTTCTTTGTTTTTCTTAACAAATGTAATGAAATTTTACGTAGAATCTGAAAAATTAAGGATAATTTCCATTTAAACCCCACATTAGACCTTAATTTTCAGTCAAACATTGCATATTTTTTTACCATTTTTCTAAAAAAAATTGAAATGTTTGTATGGTCAATTTCAATTTATTTTTTGGTGTTTGAAGCACTGCCTTTATTTTGAATATATATACATGTATATGAATATTAAAGTCTGAAACTGCCCTATGATCAAGAAATCACTGAGGCCACTTAAAACGAAAATTTCACACTGGATTTGGAGTCTAACCTAATGTCATCAAGAGTTTTTGGTCTGTCAGCTGTCATGGTTCTGAATTTCAATCAATTAGCTTATCACCAGATATTTGGCAATTAATTCTGCTTTGCATGTGCTTCTGACACATTTTTTTCTCACTTGGAGTTTGCAATGTGACCTGACAACGATTACCAACACAGCTTTTATTTTCTAGGTATTTTAATTACAACAGTAATTTACAAACCAAACACCCCTCATTTATGTTTATCTAATTTATTTATTTAATGTGTAATATTCTTTCTTGTTTGGGACTCTGAATGAAAGTGACTAAATATATTTAGACATCTTTCTATTTGTTTATATGTGTTTTAATTGAATATTGTTTCAATGACAATAACCCTTATTTCATTTTTACCATGTGCTTTGGTTAGAAGTTTTCCACCTTTCCCTTCTTGTTGATCTTTCAATGTCTCATAAACAATCTGTATTATTGGTATACAAAATGCCTTAAAAAAAATATTGTCTGCGTGAAAGCACTTATATAACCAACATATACATGTGTGCAACTTAAACTTACTAGTATACAGCAACACTTACTATTTAAATTTACATGAAAATTGTACTGCAATATGGTTGTAAATTATTCAACTTGTTAGGCCATGATAATACTTTAGATGAAAATGATGGTTTGTATCCATGACAATTACATAATTTTTATAAGCTTTCTTGAATTCCCTTGTGGGGTTGTCTCATCAATATTTACTTTAAAATATATCCATGTACATTGTATATATATTAATGATATATAGAGGTACCCTTTAATGCAGGTTTGACAGTATTCCAGAAGACCTTATTAACCATACAAAATATACAGGTCAAATTTAATATTCTATAGAATTCCAAGATTATTCATGAATATCAACATATCCTGCTCAAAATCAAATACTGAAAAGGAATATCTACTCACTCCTGTCTTTCCACTTCCTGTTTCAGCAGCCTGGAACAAACAAAATGTACATTTAATTTGATAAACATTGATCTATTGAAAAATACACTTGTCAAGTTATTAAAATTCACTTATTATAATTTATTTCTAAGAGACGGAACACACAGATTTTTCAAACTGAAATATAATCTTACTTTAAATTACGATTTCAAGTTTTTTCTTTCAATTTTATCATCTCTTGGGGTACCAAAAATCCCTATACTGTTAAAACTTAATTGTTTTCTGGATAAAATATTACTGAATAAAACAACATATTTTAAAGATACATATACTTTTACACAAATAATCTCCACCCCAGCTAATCTCATACAGTTTAAGTTCACAAATTTATTACATATGAATGAATATGGAACCAGTTTAATACAAGACAATGTCATTAGTATTGATATATATACTGACCATTAATACATCTCCTCCGCCAAGAATCATCGGTATTGCTTCAGCCTGTACATCTGTAGGAAGACTGTAATGAAAATCATTATACCCTTTCAAAATGCATTTACACAATTTAATTCAAGTTTTTTAAGTATGACATTTTATTGAGTACCTTTATAAGTCTGAATTCTGTTATGAAGTCCTGGGTAAATTCTGATTGTGTATATATTAATCAATACTCAATTTACAGTCATATTTTAATTATTTGCACTAATAGTAATATTTTTTTGTCAAAATTGAGATAAAACAATAGATTCACATAAATGGCATAAATCATTACAATCTGATATAAAGGACTTCAATGATGCTGACAGTTTTATTTACAATAGGAGTCATACATGACATATAAATAGCGATAGTCGGTATCATAAAAAAAAAATTCACTATAATTTTAATCAGTAATATTCAAAAGATTTGTTACTGACTGAAAAATTAAGGTAAATAAAAAGCAACCTTATTAACAGATGAAACATGCCATGGTAGCAATTTTGGACCAATAAATAGTCTGATTCTGATTCTCCAGAAAACTAAAAGTCATGCTACCCAAGAAAATTTGAACTTAAACAAGTTACACATATCTAAGTTAAATTGTAAGTAAAATTGTCAAGGAAATTTGACTTTAAATGACTTACCTCCAGTCCATCTCCTCCACTGCCTGGCCTATTTCAGGCATTACACCCATCTCTAATAAAATAAAAAAAATTATAAAATAATGAATTAATTTTGTTTCTGTAAACTCTTTAAATTTCTAATTTTACATTACAATCTTACTCCTTTATTTTCAACCGACACTGTTGTTTGATTTTCACCATAATTTAGCTAATGCAGGGTCCAGTGAATGCAGCACAAATTTTAGCTACAGATATACATCTTACCATTACTACAGGTTCCCTCTGTATGATGATTATGAAAAAACCTTGTCCAGAGGTAATTTCAATTCTATGGTTCAAAATATTATCTACAAAGCTACTGTCAGTTTGTATGATGCATGTAAAAGTTTAGTAGACTTTATTTTCAAAACTATTTAAAATTAATTCTATATTATTATCACTATAATTTTTATATTTTAATAGATTAAAAAATCAAATTAAATTCATATTAATTAAATTGTTTGTTAGTAAAGTCAAGAAATACCAAAGGGATATTCGAAGGAGGGAAAATTCTGGAGAACAACGAAAACAAGACCAAAACAATACATGCACTACAACAAGGACGTATATTAGAATGATAGGAAACTCCCGATATCGCCTTGATAATATCCGAGAAATATCGCGAATCGTGAGAAAACACGAGATCTGCAGAAAGCTTCAGCGGGAATCGCCGCTTCGAGATTTCTACATCAATTTTTAAGTATAAAAACATTATATGAATAATTAAAAACATATTTAGTAGAAGTTATTTTATGGTATTAAATGATTTTTCACTATAAAAACAACATCAAACACTTATAAACATCACAATAATTGATCATAAGTAAGGATGCCAGATACTGCCCATGATGCCGGGATCGAGATGGCATGACCCGTCATGTTGCATTGATTTTTTTAAATTTTATTCCATTTACTTGTATAAAAGTATTTGATTACAAGTTTTAGATAATATTTACGTTTGCATATGAAAATAGAGCGTCTTTTGTTGTGTATTTCACGTGTAATATAACATATAAACCAGTCCTTTTCGGTAAACAAAATGGCGACTTCCATGGAGAATGGCCTTGTATTTTGCAGCTAAATGTGCATTTTTGGTGTGAAAAGACGCTTCTAAACCGAATGAGTTCCTTTCCTTTTATATTTTAACGTTTGTATAGCAAGTTTCAACTGTATTTGTTAAGAGGTTAGTCAAATATTGAAGTTATTGAAGCCCCCTCCATCTTTTTTGTCAAATATTTATCAATCAGAGCAGAGATGCTACTTTGCAGCTATCTTGTTGAATATATGCTACACAATCACATATTGCATGATTTTTTTCCATTTCTATGACATTTTTACACTTGCATAGCAAATTTAAGCTTCTTATGCTGAGAATTTGATTAGATATTGAGCTACAAAATGAACAAATTTTTAACAGCTCTATTTTGTTTCATAATATCTACCTATCAGAGCAGAGCTGCTAGTTTGCAGGTATAGGCTACATACACATTGCATAAAAATGCATTACAGTTATTTTTTTCCTTTCATTACATATATCTAGACTTGCAGAGAAAAAATGAGCTTCCTATTTTGGAAAATGAATGAGATATTGAGCCTTTCTTTGCTTAAATTCATTTTCATTTTTTTTCATTCTCAAAATAACTGTGAACCGGGCAATGCAGTTAATTTGCAGCTCAAAAGTCAATATCGGAATAGTAAACAAATATTACTTTGAAGGTCTTCTGTTCCTTACATGTTTTTGAGCATGCTGAGCAAAATTAAGCCTCCTATCTGCCAGAAAAGCATACATATTTTGTTTTATTTGTCTTATACTTCTGTCTCAGTTGTCAGGAGCAACCTATGAAATCCCGTCGGCCAATTGAAGAATAGTTTTGTGTAGTGTAGTATGATGTAGATGATGTACGAATTTATGTGTAAAAGACTGAAACAATTACCTATGTGGCGGGCTATATAACAGACCATGTTTATACAATCATAACACCTGTAATTAACAAATGTCATGTGGCCGGGTGAACCTCGGAAGGTAAGGTGCTATTGATAATTGAATATACAGGTGCGCAGCTGAGAAATAGATTTTTATTTGATAGAAATGCGGTTTTAAAGATGTGATTATGCAATAAAAGTTTTATGACAACTAGACTTTATAATTTTACTAAAGTATGTCATTTAAGTTGTTTTTTTCAGTAGAGAAATAGTTAGACAAATAAATATATTTATTATATTCTGTATATTCCCCTAGCAATAGTTCCAAATCAAGATTAGTGTCCCAAGATAAAAAATCTGACATGTTAATAGAGTTCAAATCAAAAAGTAAATAGCAGATTTTGCAACTTGTTCTTTTTATGACATATTCGTGTATATTTCTCAAGATTAATTTTCTCAAATCAGCTTTGGTCATTTTGAAAGTAGACAATGACTCTTTTGGTGTAGCTTGGGTCATAGCCTTTCTAAATTGAATAGTAGAAAGGAAACTACAAAAGCTCATTAAATAAACAACTTACAACTTACAGTCTGTAAAAAAGTAGAAAGGAAACCGCACAAGCTCATCAAATGAACAACATACAATCAGGACTAATTTATTTTTTATTATAATTAATTATAAATAATCACAGGAATTAGGAATGCATAGGTAAATGCTCAAACTAAATAAGGTTTTAATCAAATTCATCATTGTTTCTAGAAGACATTTACTATTCAATAATAAAAATGTTATAACTTTGTAATTTATACGATTTTAACGGCCCTGTAAGACATATTTGATAGAGTTTTTTTTTATATTTGTTTCTTTGGTTTTTGAACATCGAAAATAATAAACAAAGTTTTTTAAGTTAAAAACAAATGCATGAGATAATTTCTGTCATGATGATCGAGACTATAGGAGTTCTAGTTGTTTACATTATCGTAACTAACCGGAAATATTTACTTGAAGCGCGCATAATTGTAGTAGTGAGTAAATACAAGTCTCACGATACGCGATATTTTAACGAGATACCGCGAGACACCAATCCTTGTTAGTTATACGTCCTTGACTACAATAAAAAACTAAAAACATATAAACAACATGGACTCCACCAAAAGAAATCGCAATCATTTTTATTCTGGATAATTATTAGCCATATATGTACATTTGTACAAGATAATTAACTTTAAGTGCAAATCTGTACAACATACATGTTGTATAAGGATTCAACTACAGAATCCCTACAGTGCCAGTGGTTCATCTGATATAGGTGGCAAATACAGGTCAGATAAAGGTAAAGGGAAGAAGCATTATGAAATATGTTGTTAACTTTTGCATTAAAGTTTTCTTATTTTCACATTCATAATACTTATACATGTTACAATCATTTTTTCTTTACCCTCAAAAGCTGTCATGCTGCTGATGTTCTGAATGAAGTAGAGTCCCTTTTCCCGTACTTTTATTTTCGTATCTGACCATAATAAACGTATAATTGGAACAAATACAAAATGTGTATTTTGAATTATTGGGGCAATATTATAAAATTACTAATAATGATAAATAACATGAAATATTCCCTTTCTTGTGAAGTTTTGGATATTTTATTTTCGCACAGCTTTACTTGAAAACGTTTTATAACAGCTGAAGACAAATGACTTTGGAAATCAGGTGTATAATTAAAATATCAGAAGAATAGAAATGAATGGAGCTGTTAAACAGGGTGCTGGAAACTGGGTAAATTACGTTTGATACTGCCTTCATGATGACAATTGAAGATAATCAATGTATGTCGGTAAAAAAATCTCCAAACCACTGAACTTCAGCTTCATGCACAGTATGTCCGTAACAGCTACCAAAGGATCTCGCAAACAAGAATATGATATTTTTTTTAATTTCAATCAAGGGCCCTCAAGGGGGGGTGTGACTAAACATCTAGTCGAGTTGAAGTTCGAGTTAGAGTTCGAGTTATAATTCGAGTTCGAGTGAACTCGAGATCTTAATTTTTAATGTCATTTATCGAGTTACGGTTTGAGTTAAAGTTTGCGTTAAGATAAAGGCACTTTATTGTTCAACAGAAATTTTATTCACAGTTCAGATGATAAAATCCTGTTACGTGGGCTTTAGAGTAATTCATCTGCTAATAATTTCAAATTTTTTATTTTTTAATAATATGTCAATGAGAATATAAGCGTTCTTTTATTCCGGGTGTAGACAATCAATCCTAGCAAACAAGTCAACCAGACTCTACCATGTGGACAGAGGTACATGTATATTCACTCTATATTTGCTCCAAATTTAGAAAAGTGTGAACACAACATATCAAACCTACACGTACTCTATACTTAACAAACAATATATAAGTTCACCTGTAAAAATTATTGGTTTGGTGCATCCGTCGACATAATTTTGAAACTGGACACCCCTAATGATGATTTAGGCCAAGTTGCCCAGTGGATTTAGAGGAGGTGTTAAAAGTGCATTTACATAGGGTCTAGTGTATAACTAAGTTCCGCTGCGGTGGCCATCATGGTCGCGGAGGTCAGAATTACCGGACATCGCTTTGGAAGGGGACCACCCAAGAACCATTCTATCAAACTGGTTCCAAAAGGGCCAGCAGTTTCATAGGAGATCTTCAAATTGTATTCCCAATAGGGTCCTAAGTTTAATTATGTCGGGTTGTGACGGCATCCTTGGATGATGTACGAACACGCCAGATAAAAAATTTAAGGGGACCACCCCATAACTATTATAACCAATTTTGGTTCCAATTGGCCCAGTAGTTTTAGAGGAGAAGATTTTTAAATTAACAAAAACAAAAATTAAATCTAAAAATTCACAATTCATGGGCAATAACTCCAAGACAGGTAATCCGATTTCTACGAAAACTGAAACCCAATTTTAAATGTATCCGGTGTTACCGGTGGTCTCGGTTGTGTCGGTTGTGCACCGTGGTCAAGTTTTGTCTAGTTATACGGTACATCGACTATATGAAGAAAACATCAAGAAAGCCAATTAAAAATGCACATGGAAATAGACAGAAAGGCAGACAGATCAGTATATTCTATACAGTTTTGCTGTTTGTCATGGCAATGAAAAATATAGGCACTGTAGCCTAGTGGGCCACAAATACCCCTGTCCATCTAGGAGAAAACCGTTAAAATTTATGGTACACATTACAACTCATTATTATCAATCTTCCAGACCAAGTATTAATCAATTTCTACATATATACAAGCCAAGAAGACTTTTACTGAAATTTTCATCCATTTGTTATTAATATCAAAACAATTCAAATGGTGACTTCAAGATGAAGAACAACAATAAAAGCATTGTTCCATTGCTTTGTTTACCATATATTAATTGGAATAAGGAAGGGTTGAAAAAACTTTTTAAAATTATACAGGATCCACATACATTTCGATTTAGGGAGGACATACTTAAAGGCAGGTTGAACAATATAAATTTATACATGTGTTGGGTATTGGAAGAGCATGTTTCCTTTTCAGTTTGTGATTTTATGGAAATCATTAACTTTAATTAAATGGGCAAACCTTTTCTGCACGTAGGCTAGTACTATTTTTTTGGGTCAAATTTCTCAATTTTGCTACATTTTTTTGGGGTCCCAAATTGCAGTATTGTTTGGGGTGCATTCAAAAAGACGAAAAAAATAGCATTTTTAACATGTTTGATGGGGTAAAATGAAAGTATTTTTCTGGGTCTGAAAAAATTAGAGATATCTTTATGGGGGTGTCAACAAATTTAGGGGTTTTTTTATGAGCCTATGTACAGGTAATTTTTTACCTCCCTCCCCCTAAACTTAATCTGTAACTGGATTTTTATCTCGAAATGCAACTTGATAAATGACATTAATTAGAAATCAATATCTCAAGTTAACTCAAAGATTAACTTGATCTCGAATGATAAGTCGAACTGTAACTCAAACTGTATTTACGATATAGTTTTCAAACAAAGTAAAGTTTTCATACTTTCAAAGAGAATGCATTACTGACCACGTGAAAAAAATCACTACACCACAAAAATGTATCAACTGCTTGACGCATGTAGGCATCATGTTACTTTTCAAAGCACTTTTCCAATCTCCAAAGTGGAGAACATCACTATTATTACAATATCCAAAGTAGAGAATTCAATTATTGTTAGCAGTAATTTCAATGGTCCATTTAATTCATGAATATTCATGAAACAAAAAAAATTAATGAATTGACCCATGGTCGGTAGGTGAAGCAAAGCGTAAGCGCGATCAGACATGGGTTTCCGACAAAGCCCCTCCATAATCTAACCCCAACCATAATTATAACCCTACCTTAACCGTAACCAAACCATAGTCCCTACTAAAAATAGTGGGACCCCTAAAGTAAAGGACAAGGGTTTCGTTTGAAGGCGGTAGGCGGCTGTTAATTTTCTCCACCATACTGCTTAAGTTTGTGGAATTTTTGTAATGTTTGTATGCAAATAATAGAACAATTGATAGAAAACAGCCACCTACTTTGATATTTATATAATGCTACTTTGAACACTGTTGAAATCCCTGAATGAATGCCAGTTTATTGATTATTATCCACCCTTTAATTCTAAGAAAAATGTGGGGCAGATGGAAGGATTTTATTCTTTATTTCTTGATAGGCAAGGCCCGTGTGCGCGGAAATTCTTGGGGATAAGGCACTTTTGGTTGATTTAGTCTCTCACAAAGTCAATGTATATATTAAATGTTGATTTGTATCATAAAATTGGATGCATACATTCTCTTGCTCTCACTTTGACCAGCAACAGAGTTTGAATTGCCCTACTATATAGCTTTTATGACAAATTTGGATCTCAGCAGAGCTACATTTGTACAAGGAGGTGCTGTTGAAAGTATTGCAACCCCTTGGTGTAATTCACACTTAGAGGCTTTACATGTACATATTTTTTCTTTCTCAGTGCAGTTTTTAATTTAAATAAATAGTATTTTAATGTTATTACCATGTTTCAAAATTAGAGTAAGTGGACATGAGTATTCTTGATTTTCAAAATTCTGGCAGTTGTTGGTTAAAGTACCATTTGCATGTTTTGGTACAGACAAATTAACATAGTTATTGGTTCCAATAATTGTGTCTTCATTTTTAGAAAATGCAATGCAGCAAACAGTCCTGATTTGGTATGCATAATGATTTGGTTTTGTCTGAATTTTTATGAAATCAGGATTTAAACTGAATTGAATGGGATCATAAATGCACAATTATGATCCCTTACAAATAAGCTTATAGTTATATATGTATTGATAATGTCATAAAAGGGTTATTGCTAATTTTTAGAGTAAATTTTTTTTAGGGCAGAACTTTAGATAAGCATTTGTATAAACAATTCTTATTTGCTTTCAGAAACTTATTAAAGATGCAGTTATCATTGTGACGGGTGGAACAGCATTATTTACAGGCATTCAAATATATCAAGGAAAGGAAAAATTTTACAAACAGTTTGTCATGCCATTCTTTCAATTATTTGATGCTGAAACATCACACAGAATGGCTGTCAAAGCTGCCAAGTATAAACTGGTACCAAGACTTAAAAATTCTCCACATCCAGTTCTGGTATTTATTTTATTTATTGCATATACAATGTAATTGTAAAACAGAATAGCTTTTAGTGTGATATTTTCAAAAATGTATAATATCCCCAAGGATTAAATACAGGAAAAGATTATTTTAGTTGTGCAGTCCTTAGTTAAGAGCAAAAGCCCACATCAAATATATCCAGCATGTTTTACATGTACCTGTATAAAAAGAACACCAAAAACAACATAAAAGAAACAGGATAATATGTTTATAATCTGGACACAAGCTACATGTAAGATCAGTTACAACTTGTAACTTACGAGGTAAGATGCTTTTACACAAATTATCATGACAACACAAGCAAAAAGTTTGTGGGTCAAACAGTTTTACTTGTACAAACTGTTTTATTTGAATTTTAATAGTATGTCATATTTTCAGGCATCCAGAGTGTTTAACAGAGACTTTACATCACCTGTTGGATTAGCGGCTGGTTTTGACAAGGATGGTGAAGCAGTTGATGGGTTGTTAAAAATGGGTTTTAGTTTTGTTGAAGTTGGAAGTGTTACACCCAACCCACAACCAGGAAATGATAAACCCAGAGTGTTCAGACTTAAGGAAGATAAAGCTGTTATAAATAGGTATTACTATGAAAATATATTTTTTGAAGTTTCTGTGTAATAAATTCAGATTTAATCACGAGAAAGTATTCCAGATTGACGTTTTATGACTTGATTTAACATTTAATTATAAAATTGCAACATCTTTTAAAAAAATCAAAATCTTCCTTCATTATACTGTTAGTAGTTTAATTGTTTAATTGTTCACCCCTGTTTCAGAATTGTGTCAGGTAATGCTTACTGAGATTGCTGCAGTTCATAAAAAGAGAAAATTGATTTAACAGTTCTATTCAAAACCAACCAATACATTTTGTTTTGTTTTGTAGAACTGTCTCTCTGTGACCCAATATCCAATTTTCCTAATTTCTTACCAACGTGGTGGTTATTGAAAAAAATTTAAAATTGCTTTTTTATCTCCTAAAATGTTTAAAAAATAATCTATAGTAAAAGAATGGATGATTTTAAAACTAATTATGCTTTATAAATGTGACAATGCAATACTTTCAGGTATGGGTTTAACAGTGAAGGGCATGATAAAGTATATAACAGACTGCGAGTACGTGAAGGTGAACCACCAGTTGTAGGTTAGTTAGATGTAAATACATGTACAATGTTAAATGTACTTTATCCAGCTCATAGTCCTTTTGTGAGACCTATTCTTATTACATACTACTTTCCACTTTTTAACCTTAAGCATATTTCACAAAATGTCTATCCTATTTTAGCTCACTTTGTGCAATGGGCAATGTTATTTGCAGATGGACTTTAATTTTTTATTGCCAGCACTTTGCATATGTTGTTGTCTGTCTAAAAATCTTCTGCACTGAAACCACTGAGCCTATTGATCTGAAGTTTTTATGGAAAGATTTCTTTAGAATTTCTTCATTTAATCCTACTGGGAACACTTATATAGTACCAATTGTTATTTTTAATTGATAAAATTTTGAAAAGATGTTCTCTCTAACTGCCTGGCCAAATGAACTAAAAATTTCATATGAATATCAGTTTGATGGTCTTTATGAAATTTACTGACAGAAAAGTTGCTCAGACAGGGGTACGTTGCTCCTAAGCTGAAGTCATCCTTATTAAAGTTTGATGGGCGTCATCATGACTTGGTTGACAGGTATGAAAAAACCGTTTCCCAAATGAAAATGGACCTGTTCCATTGATATTATTCCTTCCTCATATCACATTTGATATGGACAGCAAGGCGGGTGTCCTGCAGGAAGTAGAGACCGCTTACTTTTCCGGAGCACCTGAGTCTACCCCCGTATTTTGGTGGGGTCCATGTTGTTCATATGTTTTTAGTTTTTAATTGTAATACATGTATTGTTTTGGTCTTGTCTTCGTTGTTATGTTTTCTCTCTCCTTCGAATATCCCATTGGTATTTCTTGACTTTACTTACTCATTTTGCTTATGTAACAGCAATAAAGAGAGCATGTTTCTGATTTATCAAAATTTTAATAAATGAAATAATACTAATATTAAACACCAATGGATAGTCTTGGGTTGATGAATGATGCCATTGTGATATGTTAGTCAGATTTACATACATAATGGATATAGGTGAATGTCAGAGACTCCTTAAAACTATGTATTGAAAATGAAAATCAAATTATAGTTCTCTTGTGAGCACTTATTCAAAAGAAACGAAATAATACACTAATTGTATAGAAAACAAGTAAATGTTGAAATTATAGTTTTGTATCAATGTTTAACACAGTAGATATTAGAAATGCATCGTAAGTTATTCATGTGATTAATTAATAGACTAAGCTTTAAAGTTCTGAATTATTATGTATGTGATTTTCCCCATCAAGTAAAAAAAATCAAATTGTCAGAGGTCAATTCCCATCTTCCCATGTGAGATTTAAACATTCAGGCATCAAAAGCTGTCTAAAAACATTTCCAGAAACATTTTTGTTCCCAATTATTTTGGAAAAGTATTTCATAAAGAAATAAATGCCCATTTATACTGGATAGAATGAAAACTTTTCATTTATGTATAGACTCACTCAAAAAAATTATCCACCCACAAGATGACAGAAACCGTGCTCAAATCAACTTCTGGACAATGACCGATAACGATCAAAGATGGCCAACAAAGGAAAGAATAAGAAAAGGTAGATAAGGAAATAAGTTTGCTGTGATTTTTTAACACTATTATAAGTTGTTGATTGAACATTGGTACCAGATCGTGGTTATACTAAATATTATTAGGATTTAGCTTTGATAATATGTCCTAAGTGATTACTTTGATATTAAGCACATTTATCAATAAGGGGGAATGCAAGGCATTATGCATTTCTATTAAGTGTTGCTATTTTTTGGTCTGGCTTTTTATTTATCACTGTACAATATTTTGTCGAAAAGCTCGTACTAATTATTTACACTCTGTATTTACAGAGTTAATGCCACATTTACCGAGTATGAGTGATGAAAGAAATATGTTAAATATAAACTTATGGACAGAAACTACTGTCCCAGATTATAGTAGAGTTTTAAAAGGTATTTAATTTTATAGGAATTTGAAATATACATGCTCAATAATGTCAGGGTACCCAAATTGCATCCAATACAGCCAATATGATGTTACATTTTAATGGAAGAAAAATTTTAATTGAAAATTCTGCATTACTGACATAAAGGAAACTGGATTCAATTTTATCCCCTTTTTATGCCCCGGGAACGAATGTGGATGGGGCATTTAGAGTTACCCTTTTCCATCTGTATGTAGGTCTGAACTATGTGGTTAAGTTTTGCGTTTGGGTTCATTTCTTTGGAACTAAGCATAGTGTATCAATGACCCTTCATCAGTGGATGTGCCTTGGGTAGTAACGAGCAGTCATACAATAATTGAGTCATTATGACCTACATTATATGCTTGAGTGACTCTGGTTAAGTTATGCGTTTAGGTTCCTTTATTTGGAACTAAGCATAGTGTATCAATGACACTTCATAATTGGATGTTTCTTGGGTAGTACTGAGCAGTCATACAATAATTGGGTCATTATGATCTACATTTTACACTTGAGCGACTCTGGTTAAGTTTTGCTTTTTGTTAATTTCTTTGGAACTATGCATAGTGTAGCAACGAAACTTCATTAGTGGATGTGCCTTGATTTTAGGGCGGGGCATCCGTGTATTACAGACACAATTTCTAGTTAATTTTGTTACTAATGTGAACCATTCAACATTTAGTTGTCATGCAAAAAGACCAATGAAGATTAGGGTTTAAACTGAATACCAATTAATAAAGATGTGAAGGAGACTGTTTTGACAGACTTGTTAATTTGTGTAGTATACAAAATAAAGACAAAAATACTTGATATGATACTTCAGTAGGTCATATACCTAGGAGATTTTTTTTTAACAGAACAAAGGACAATAAATTATTGTTTGACTAAAAGATTCAGTAATAGATATAGATACTCTAATACCTTCTTCTGTGATTTGATAATTTATATTCTAGTTGCACATTTTATGAAGCCGGTCTCGTTTCATAATTCAAAGTCTTTAACTATAATTTCAGGCAAGTTATTTCCCTTGACAAAGACTATTACCCATGTAAAGTAACAGTGAAAAATAAGTTGAAAATTATTGAAAGATTGTTTTAAATTTTTGAACATGTTACAAAAATTAAAATATCTTTACAACATGGATTGAGGCAGTTTACAAATAAACAGGGAATAGAAGCAGATTATCATTGACTCTTTGTTGTCGTGAACCAGTACATATGTAGTTCTGTGGAAAGGAGATAAATCATTTGTGATGGTAGTTTTAAATTAGATTTTCAGAAAACAGAAATCAGTGCTTTATCAATTTAAATACAATAATTGAAAATTTTTTGCCTTTTAAGTTCCAGGTATAATGGGAGTGAATTTAGGTAAAAATAAAACCTCATCGTATCCAGTAGATGATTATGTACAAGGTGTAAAAAAGTTTGGCAAAGTTGCTGATTATCTAGTCATTAACATATCTAGTCCTAATACACCAGGTCTTCGTGCTATGCAGGGTAAAGAGAATCTAGACAGACTGCTGGAACAGGTAAATTATATTGTATTCACTACACCCACTTATATTGCAGCTTACAAGTGAAAATTGATAATATTTGAAGATAGATGAGATAATGAATATGTTGAATTTTAGTCTGTAATTTACGTGCTTTAAATTTTTGTTTTCTGTGTTTTTAAAGGATAATCCAGAAGTTTGCATGACATGATAAGTTTGAGGTAAAGCATTCTGATAGCAGAATTGTTGTGACATTCATCAGAGCTGATAACATTTTTCCACTTTTTAAAAAAATTCCATGCATTACCAGTCATGACTTGCCCCACAAATAAAACTGAACATTGGTATATATCTCAATATCACTGGAAATGTCATAAAACAGAAAAAACAAAACTGCAAGTGTCTCACATTCTAATGATATAACAACCACGATAGAAATAATGCCATATCAAATAATGCTTCAAAAGTGTATGTTTTATATAGGTACTGTTAGAAAGAGATCATATTAAAGTGAGAAAACCTCCGTTATTGATAAAAATAGCTCCAGATTTAACAGACCAAGATAAACAAGATATAGCTGAAGTAGTCTTAAAAAGACAAGTAAGTATTATAATAGATTTTAACAATTTTTAGATTTTGATAAATTTTGTTACAAATCATTGGAGTCAATAATTGTTTAATTGAAAAGTGGCCAATTTACTGTTCAATTTCAATTCAAAGAAAAAGTAAGTGGTTTCATTAAGATATTAAGATTTAAAAACAATTACAATAATCTAATAGTTATATGATATGTGATTTCTATGTTATATAACAATATATGTTCCAAGGTGGAAGTCAAAATGAATGACTTAAAAAGGAGTAATCTCCCTTAACCAAGTTACACCTGGGAGCTAAAACAATTGCATTTCTTAAACCCTAAGGTCAATCTAATTAACATTAGAATTAAGATTAAACATTTCTTTAACCCTAAGGTCAATCTAATTAACATTAGATGTTGCATGCAGTGGCTGAAAGGAGCAATTAGTAGATCTAATTTTAATTAGATTGCCCTAAGGTCCAAAATGTTAGTTATATTAGAACTATTAAGTTATTTACACATCTCTTATATTTAATTATTTATTAGGAATCTCTGGATGGTCTAATTATCAGTAATACTACAGTCAGTAGACCAAAATCTTTACACAGCCCTCACAAAACAGAAATAGGAGGACTCAGTGGGGAACCTCTAAAAGATCTGTCTACAAAAACAGTATCAGATATGTATAGATTAACTCAGGGTAGGTAACATAGAGTAATTTTAATTATCCCAGATAATGGCTGACAGATAATTTTCAGTTGGAGTCTGTTCACCTTCAGAAAATATTATTACAGCAAAACATTAATTAATCAGCCACTGCAGATGAAAAACATGGTCAGTTTAGATGATGACCAGAAAACTAGGTTTGCACAATTTATAACTTGTGGATCAAAAGTAGTAGCCAGTATACTGAGGTTGGAAGGTTTTATGTGGGGCAGGTTTAGAAGGGTTTGTGTTGATTTTATTGTTTCCTGAAGTTATGAAATGTGTATTGGCATGTGGCAAACCAACACCCATAATATTTAAAGAGTAAAATAAAGTGTCTAAGAATTGATAATTACAGATATTTCCGTTAAGGAAAGTAAAATGAAAAATTTGAATAATGGTATCTGAAATAAATTTTATGTACACCATTTGTATGTTATTAAGGACTACAATAGTATAAATATTTTGTCTTTGAACCTTTTAATATATATATTTTCAAACAGTATTTCACATATATGTTCAATATTACCAGTACAATTTTAAAACTGAATACAAATTGAGCCCTGAAAAAAAAACTTGACATATTTTGTCAAAAAATGTAGGACTCTTGCAAATTTGTGTTTTATGACCAGAATTTTTTAAGATTTATCTTTAGAGGTTTGTAAATGTTCATTTTTTTCTGTGTCTTTTAATTGTTGATTGGATTTTTCTAATGGAAAAAATTTGGTTATTTGATAGCAAAGTATGGTGTACAGTTTGTGCCAAACAGTAGTGAAGTAAAATATGGTTATCTGTCATACTAATATCTTATTTCTTGTACCCATACTTTGTATTGTGTACCAGTAACTACAGAAAAACCTTAGAAAAATTAAACTGGAAAACCACTAAAATAAAACTACATAATTTCTGTCATTAGTTGCTATAGAGGTCAATTTATAAATTGAGAATAAATCTTGTAAGATTATAGGCTCTTATTTATATTCTTGGGAAAGACCGGGGTGATCTCCCACGAGTGATAGATCACCCAGGCCTACCCCAACAATGCATGTAAGTACCTATTTCTTCCGTAAAACACCAACTTTACAACATGTTTTACTTTTGCCCGTGTCTATAAAGTGAAGGCAAAGAAGCCATTCCTACAATTGTGATGTTTATATTAGTGACGAACTATGACGTCGGACGAACTGTAGCATCTGATTGGATATCACAATGAGTAGAGACGAATGCACATGAACTCTTCTCAACTCTGTCATCTCAACACGGAAAGGCCATTTATGGAAGAATGACCTTTGTATGAAAAAGTGCATTCTTGTCTATTGCATACCCAAGTATGACTGTTCATTAAATTGTCTTTTCAGGAAAAATTTCAATTATTGGTGTTGGCGGTATAAGTAATGGTGAAGATGCCTATAATAAAATCAAAGCTGGAGCTTCATTGATACAGTTATATACAGCATTAATATACCAGGGACCTCCAGTTATAAGTAAAATAAATACAGAACTAGCTGATTTATTAATGTTAGTTTATTATTATACTTAGTTTTGGAGTTTAATTGCATCCCAGACATATTATAGGTTCTTGTAATTTTAATTGTGAGGGATGGGAGGAGGAATCCAGCATACCCTGAAAAGAACTTAAGTAGTAACATCTCCATAGAAGCTATATATAAACTCACAAACACAGTATTGTTTCAGTTGTGGATATATGCAGTTTAATCTGAATTACCTGAGTAACCCTGAGTACCTCAAACTAGTTTGTAAGTTTTTTTCTTCCCAAATTTGTATTGCTCAGACATTTTTAGTTTGACTCAACGAAGTTGAGGGGGACTATTATAGTCACCCTGGCATCCACATCCACGTCCACAGCCAGTTCTCAGTTACTAGTTGACATAGGGTCATATATTTTTTTTGTGCAGGTGCATGATGAAGAGATTGACCATGTGACATAAGATGAAGGTCACATGACCCTTATTACACGGTTGACTGGTTTTTCTGCAGCGCTGCTGGAGCAAAGATAAGCTTAAGCTTATCGAGCTGACGCTGCGCGTAAGATTGTTAGCACGCTGTCAATAACTTTGTACTGAGCCATCTAACCTCTTTCTATGAATGCTTCCGCATTTTTTACTGTTTGTGTATTGATACAAAGTTTGAAAGTAGTGCAGTCTCCATTATCAGAGCCCCGTTCAATCGAACCAGTCTCAGTTGTAGACTTGTGCATTACCTGGGGACATTTTGATCTCTTTCTTTTTAAATAGATTTAATTACATAATTCTTGTACTCGTTATAAGCCTTTAATTTCGATGTTTATACAATCCAGAAAGTGTGTATCAAAGATAGGTCAAGTCCCTCACCTAATCTATTAATACGATTTGATGCTACGTCACATCGACCGGTTGAAAATTTAAACAAGTTCATGGTCAATATCGGTCGTCACATATATGAATTCCCATGCTCAGGTGTGCTGTTGCGAGTTATTGATACCGTAATATTTTCATGAATATTTTTGCGTATGACGAAAAAATAAATAATTGTTTGTTTCCCTAAACCGGGCGGTATCAATTATCAGGTTCGTACACATCTTTCTACACTATTTAGTGTTTTTCGGAGAGGGCTTATATAGGTTTAGCCTGTTGACCAATCTTATTCATGATAACTTTTATGAATAAAATATTGTTTATATTAAATTATTATAAACAAATTCGCCTTTAAGACGGATTTTGCAGGCGTGCATTTTAATCAGATCGCGGACAATTCATCGCGCATGCTCAGAAATAGTAAGTACACAGGAATTCACGGAGAATGTCTAAATATAAATCCTCATTATATGAAGGAAAAAAATATGCAAAGTGTGCAGTACATTCTTATTTTAGAAAGGTACACTGTTTTATACGGAATGGAATAAAAGAAACAATTAAGGTTAAGGAGAGAACACGAGGATTATTAATAAAACACATGTATTGTTTTTATAATTATTAATTGACCCAATTTATTTTTGTCGATTCCATACTGGATTCATCTAATTTGACCCTCACGAAGATCGTTCGACTATTTTCGACAATTAGTAGAGCATATAAATTATCTGAACAGTGTTTGGTCGTAATATCGACAATCTGGCAACACAGGAAATTCCTATGGAGCGACCATTTGAGTCGATGGGGTGGTTTTGGATGAGGATATATATATCCAAGAACAAGACTTATCAATCGTTTTTGAAATTATTATTTGTTTTTGAACGATTTTGGAATGACGTTACATCAGAGACATATAAAACACGTCTCTGGTTACATTTATCAAATTTCGTTCTCACTTATCCTCGCCAAAAACAAAATAGGCTATATCGTCAATTTTCCCCGTCCCGTCCCAAATACGGGGATATTTATCCCCCCGCTTAGCGAAAGCGGGGGGATCATGTAATACAGTCCGTCCGTACGTACGTACGTACGTACGTCTGTAGTGGCAAGGCATATCTCTGAAACGGTAAAAGATAGAAACTTGAAATTTGGCATCATGGAAGAGTATATGACCCACTAGGGAATAGACCCCTTAAAATTGGAATTCGACCCCTTGGGGCCAAATTATGAGCGAAAAACGAATTTCGCGATATCCAATAAATGGAGATATCTCCAAAAGTGTTAAAGCTAGGATATTGGAACTTATGTCACTACTTATATTGCCTTTCCCAAGTTGAAAGAGGGTATCAAAATTTTGGTCCCGCCCCTAGGGGCAATGCCCTAAGGAGTTAAAAAATGTCTAAAAACGATTGTCCAAGAACTCCTCCTACACCGTAGAAGATAGAAACATGAAATTAGGTACACTAGTAACACTTGAAGAGTTGTCTGTGCCAAAGGTTTCGGAATTTTAATTTTTGCCCGGGGGGTGGGGCTACACCCTAATATGTAAAATCTCAAAATATGGTAAGATCAGTTCATATCCCCACCCCTTAACCATATATATTTTTATTCCACATTTAAAGACGAGTTACATGGTCACCCCCGGGGGTCAGCCCCACCCCCCTCATTTGGAAAATTACAAGATATCTCAAAAACAGTTAAGATCCCCACCCCTAAACCATATATATTCTTAGTGGGCATGACAAGACAAGTTTAATGGTCATCCCCGGGGGTCGGCCCCACCCCCCTAATTTAGAAAATTACAAGTTATCTCTAAAACAGTTGAGATCCCCACCCCTAAACCATATATATTCTTAGTGGGCATGACAAGACCAGTTGAATGGTCATCCCCGGGGGGTCGGCCCCACCCCCCTCATTTACAAAATTACAAGTTATCTCAAAAACAGTTGAGATCCCCACCCCTAAACCATATATATTCTTAGTGGGCATGACAAGACCAGTTGAATGGTCATCCCCGGTGGTCGGCCCCACCCCCCTCATTTACAAAATTACAAGTTATCTCAAAAACAGTTGAGATCCCCACCCCTAAACCATATATATTCTTAGTGGGCATGACAAGACCAGTTGAATGGTCATCCCCGGGGGTCGGCCCCACCCCCCTCATTTACAAAATTACAAGTTATCTCAAAAACAGTTGAGATCCCCACCCCTAAACAATATATATATTTAATGGACATGACAAGTTAAGACTTACATTCATTTGATGTAGGCCATTTCAATTTTATCCATCTTAAAACTTTTGCATTCGACTTTGTCCGAGCAGTAGAAGTCCAATTTCATATTTCTGTGTTGTTTCTTGATATCCAAAGATCAGTGTCAAACTTTTTCTCTATTTATGCAATTTGAAATTATGAGGGGTTCAGACTTTGTGCATTCCGACTTTGCTGGGAGCGGGGGGATGTGCAATCTCCGATTGCTGTGTTTCATTTTAAAAATGCATTCGCGATCTTTATAAATCTGAAACTGTCTTATATACTGTTCCTCAAATATTCCTGTGTATCTCTGAAACACTGTCTTATATATACTGTTCCTCAAATTTCCCCGTTTAACTCTTTAACGCAGTCTGTCTATCTTCTTTTTTCGTTATTTTCTTCAAATTGGATTACAAATTATTACCAAATAAATGTCATCAATTGATATGTTTTTTTTTGTTTAGTCTGTAGTACTTTTTTCTTAATGCATATAGTCAAATTGCACGTATTTGGTTATTAAAAATGTTATCTTTTGAAAAAATGTAATGATAACAGCATTTTATATGCTTCCTATACTAATACATTTTGTACATAACGGAATAAATGTCATTGATTAATCTTTATTTCGTTCTAAGATGAAATCAAATTTCGCTGCTGTTTACAAAATGTAATGTTCCCTGTGTTGGGAATTTTCCTCAAGTACAAATACAACAATTAAAAAAACTATTGACAATCTATCTATTATCCATTTCATTCGTTCTTGGTCGGTCTGCAATAGGTCATATCAAATTTCCCCGTTGACAATATAACCAAATTTAATATTTGTCCCGAACTTCCTTTAGTCTACCTTTTTATGGCATACATTAGTTATTTTTCCAAATTGTATTGATTGAAGATTTTATCTTACTGTGGTATATATTCCCGCCAGTTTTTGCACGAGATTTTTGTGATCTTGTCAAAGATACATGTACATACTTTGACACCGTCAATTCATGTTACACAACCAAGTTCATAATACCCTGACCCGTTACTTCAAACGATATACCGCGGTCAAGATTATTGTCAATCATTCTCTCAGCTACAGGTGACCCATTTATTTATGCTGACACTGATGTTGGACAAATCAGTTATTACAAACGTAAAAAAAACTCCCGACTGTTATGAATAAAACGTATCACAAAATACCAAAATAAATTTGATGCACTGTATGGCCATTTCGTTGACTGACAACTCAACAGCAGTGCTCGAGATCAAAATATTGGAAAAACGGTTAAAGATATAATGATGAATTTATAAGCACAAACCATCAAAAATCAAAACAATTAAAACAAACAGGTATCCAAACTCAGCTACGAGTTACCTCTGCATCAAAAGGAAGAATTGTAAAATTATGAAAAGCATTGGAATAAAGTTAATAAGAAACCATAACATTAATTTTTAACCGTTTTGTTATATCGATCTGCTGACAATCCACCGTGTTTATCCACAGTCAAAATGAAGTTTCACCAGAAAAAAGATGCCCACATTCAACGAAGTCAATAACAATCCGACATGGATAGGATAGTTGGTGGGCAATTCTCAAAAAACTTTGGCATTGCGCGGTCCGTTATACTTATTTCGATTGCTCCTATGGGATATTTCATACAAAAATCTTCATCTAGAGAACCACTGAATGGATTGAAATGAAACATAGCATGAATGTTCCTTATGACGTTCTGGCCAAGTGTTGTTACTTTGGTGCCAATCTGTCATCCATGATGACCTTCTGCGGAAGACTTAGTTTAACATAGGACCTTATGAAAATACATACAGACGGCTTCTTCTTGAAAATATCTGAATGGATTAAAACCAAACATGGCATGGATGTTAATCTCAAGGTCTCTTATCGATGAACAAATGGAAATATCAGGTGAGCGATACAGGCTCCTTGGAGCCTCTGGTTTATTTACTTGCACATGTGATGTTTTGGATGCCACTTTCTGCTACTATCTTTAACTTTAGTTTTGTAAACATAGAACAAATATACAACTGTAATTTGTTTTTTGAATCAATTAAATTATCTATGTTAATTCTTTGTTTTACATGAACTCTTTTCATTATAGTATCTCCCTTGTGCAGTGATCTGACCTTTGATGGTTTTGGCATAACCCTTTTTGGTCATTTTGGTGATTTTGAATTGCTCTTCAACCTTTTGAAATGTGCTCATCTTGTGCATCAAAATTGGTATCAAAGAATGATATTTTTACCACTGGAGTCGAAATGCCACTGCTGGTGGACTCGCAAGTTCCCGAGGATATCCCCAGCTCAGTTGCTAGTATTTTGATACTAACCCAAAAACTGATACTTAGAATATACTTTTGCGTGCTATGTCATTAAAACGTTTTGGCATAACCCCTTTTGTTAATTTTGGAAATTTTGAATTGCTCTTCAATCTTTTGGATTATTGTTTTGGATTTCAACATTTTAGGCCTTGAGCACAACTGATGAGTCGTAAATCACATCTTGTGCATCAAAATTGGTATCAAAGAATTGTATCTCTGATGATTCATAATTCAGAAAGTGACTATTTACTCTTACACTGAAGAATATGTTATGCTGTACGATAGTTTAAATGTTGTTAGCCTTTTGTTATACCCCCCGCAAACGTAGTTTGGGGGTATATAGGAATCAGCCTGTCTGTCCAGAATTTTTTGTACCCGCAGTTTCTCAAACATGCCTTATCAGAGGTTAATGAAAATTTGCATACTGTTAGATCCTAGAACATAGAAGTGCGCATGCGAAGTATGTCCTTGTCCAATACTTTTTTCCATAATTTTATACCCTTTTGGACTTAGAAATTCAGTCTATCCCCCAATTTTTTTTGTACCCGCTGTTTCTCAAACATGCCTTATCAGAGGTTAATGAAAGTTTGCATACTGTTAGATCCTAGTACGTAGATGTGCTCATGCGAATTATGTCCTGGTCCAATACTTTTCCCATAACTTTATACCCTTTTGTTTCCTCAGTTATTCCCAGTTGGACTTAGAAATTGTGAGACAATTCACCATGATAAGGATGCCCTGGTCCATTAAATTAACAGCAGCGGGGGGTATAGTTAGTGAGGTCCCCTCACAGTTCTAGTTTTACCTGTTTTTGAACAAAATATTGAACTTTATTACTTGTTCTAACTTCACAGTTACATGAGTTATTTAAGTGAATTACTGAATAAGTGAAAATGGTCAGAATGTAGCATTTATTATACCCCCTGCAAACACAGTATTTGGTTTTTTTTTTAGGGAGGGGGGGTATATAGGAATTGTCCGTCCGTCTGTCTGTCTCTGTCCATGTACATTGTAAGCGCAACTCCTTCTAAACAGTTCAATGGATTTTGATGAGACTTTAGCAAGGTTGGAATTCATATGTAGATGTGCATGAAGCAATATAATTATCACCGGGTGCTTGCAAAGGGAGATAATTTATCTTAAGGGTTTTACATGTTTAAAGCTTATAAGCGCAACTCCTAAACCATTCAATTGATTTTGATGAATTTTTATATGGGTATCATATGTAGATGTTTATGATGCAAGATAATTATCGCTAGATGCTGGCTAAGGGATATAATCAAACTTAAGAGTTTTACAAATTTAAATCTTGTCAGCTTAACTCCTTAACCGTTCAATGCATTTTGATGAAACGTTATATGAAGGTTTGGCAGCATATGTAGATATACATGAAAGAAGGCAATTATCGCCGGATGCTTGCAAAGGGAGATAATCCAACTTATGGGTTTAAAGTTTCTAAGCGTAACTCCTAGTATTGCAAACGGGGTATCACTCAGTGAGGTCACTCACAGTTCTAGTTATTCATGGATTGTGATGGTCTTTAATCAACCATTCAGCTTATCCATTAGTTGAATTTCTTGTTAAAGATATCTGTTCTAAATGGAATAGTATAAATGTCTCCAAATTTGTTCAATTATCAATTATTCTATTCCACAATGATAGATTTGAAGTAAATTTATTTTATGTTAGTGCAGTATCAGAAACCCTGTTAAGACTCAAAAGAACAATAAGGCATAGGAAAATGAGGTTAGGGCGAAAAATTTAGCAGCAGCACTGCAGATCAGCACTTCAGTGCTATGTTTAAAAGTTTTATGTCAAAAATCAGTTTTAATATACATGTACAAAGTGACCTACAATCATATTACTTGGTGTGAGGGTGCATCTCAGGTAATAACACAGCTTCCTACCAAAATTAGGTCACTCTGACCTTCTTATCATGCTTCATTGACTTAGGTTAATTTTACGTCGGAGTTCAGTTCTCCAATACCAAGGGACCTATAGTCATATTACTTGGTGTGAGGATGCATCTCGGGGAGTAAAACAGCCTTCCACCAATCTTAGGTCACTCTGACCTTCTTATTGCACTTCATTGACTTAGGTTATGATTGTTCATCCCTGTTCAGTTCTCCAATACCAAGGGACCTACAATCATATTACTTGAGGTCAGGGTGGATTTCGGGGAGTAACACAGTCTCCGACCAAAATTAGGTCACTCTGACCTACTTACTGCACTTCATTGACTTAGGTTATGTTTTGCATCTGAGTTCAGTTCTCCGATACCAAGCGACGTACAATCATTAATTGCTGTAGGGGTGCAACTCAGGGAGCTACACAGCCACATACCAAAATTAGTGGGGGAACCAGGCGAACTTTGTAATCATAGATTTCTGGTATTGATTGACACACACTATGATATGGACTGTCTGTGTTAGAAAACTAAAGTACTGCACCAGTCTCCCCATTATCAGACACTTCCCTGAAAGGTCAGTACTCTTGTCAGAACAGGTCTCTCACTTATATGTGCTCACATGTAAGTATACATGTTTTGTGATTGAAATTAAATGTTGTTTAAGCTTTTCTAGACATAAAGCAGCAAGATCAAGTTAGTTATAAGTAATAATATTAATCCTATGATACCAAAATATTAACTAGATTTATAAGGTTCTAGCACACAGCAGTAATTTATGGTACTGTATCATGATTTTGAGTCAATAGGTTTTTGATTTAGTATCTTAAGTATATCCAGCTTGAAATTAAAGTTTTGTTTGACTTGGACTTCTTCTTGATTTTCATATAATGGAGATCCTTTGCTTATAATTAACGTTTAAGCAAATCATTAAAAATTTAACACTATGTTAGGAAAAGTAATTTCAATTGTTTGAAGGAAATGAATTAGATTGAAATTATTTTCTTCAAGTTGTCTGTCCATAGATAGTTAATTAGTTGTCTTCCTGCACTTCAACCTTCCAAAGCATTAAGCACGACAGGACCTTCTTGTATAAACATCTTTTTAAGCACATGTCACTGTCATATGATTATCCAGTTTGATATTTTAGTTTTTGTTAGCCTATTGGTATGAGTGGAGGTTGATTGTCTATGGATGCTTTGTAATTGTAAAAATTAACATGGGTTGAGGTAGATTTTACAATTCCTGAGTTTCACCCCTTGTTAATCCAAGTGGACACTTAATTTGAGGTTTCCCCAAATTTTTGATATCTGCAGGTGTAAGGCATATAGTTACAGTATCGGATTGTTCTGTCACAATGCACTCTTTCTCCATTTTTTCATGCTTTGCAAAACGACTTTTTCGAGATCGATCGCTCTTAGGTCACTCTTGACAGAGGTAAAGAATGATGTATCATGTGATGTTTTGTTAGGCATAGAAACAATAACAATATAGCAGCCCCACTAAATTTTGCTACACAAACTGTACCAGAGTTTCGACAATTTCTGTCCTGGAAGGTATATCATGCCATGAATACAGAAAGCTAAAACTTGCCAGAATTGCATTATCCTTCAAATTTCCCTTCACTCTCATAACGTGCAAAGCGCCATTCTCATGCCTAACAAAACACTAAAGTCACGTGTTTAGAATAATAATTTCTGCCCCGTAATTCCGGACTAAGTCAAGTATTTAAGTATATCTTCCTGATCTGTGAAAAATATACCAATAATGCTGACAATTTAAAAAAGAAAATATACAAGTACAATGTATAAGGAAATATGTATAAGTTGAACTATAAAAGCTTTTAGTAGCCTCTGGTTTATATTTTTCAGATCAGATGGATATAAAAGTATTACAGAAGCAGTTGGTGCCAATCACAGAACAAAGTCATGACCAATGTAGAACTTAGGATGTTTTATATTATATTGCAGGACAATATTGAAATGGCCTTTTTTTTTAAAACAGCTTTGATGATGTTTATCTCACAGACTAAAATTTGATTTTTAGTTTAAAAGATTATTTGTGTAAAACTGAGAAATATACCAGTAGTAGATAAACAATACATAATTTTACTCCCAGGGGTCTAATAATGTTTAATCAGATTTTGTAATAGAAAAAATCCAGTTGATTGTTTGGCAATGTCCAGTGGGCAGCCAGGAGGTCAGCTCCAAACAGTGACGAAAATCTTGTTTGCTGTCAGTTTGACCTCCCATTTCTTGTTTTAGTATTCTATCATGGAGAAATGTATTTAAACATTGTATTTGCTGTTATGTAATAAGTTGTTGGAATTCACATGGCATTTAATTCGTTGGAATTCACATCGCATTTAATTCATTCATAAGGTTATGTCTATGTAAATCATGTTTTAATAAAAGTATGTTTGTAAAAATTTTGTAAGCTCTTTTTTTGGCCAATTTTATTTTTCAATCATTTAACTTGAAAAGTGTATTGATTTGTTAAATTTTCCACCTCTTTAACACAAGTAATTATGATTTGTGTTAAAATATTTGCATAATGCATACTTTAATATATACTTATTATATACAAAAGTTTTGTTTAGTATTTAAAAATAAGATTCTGATATGGGCATATTTATAGATTTTTAAATAAAAGTATACAATACTGGTATATTATTTTAAAAAATCTAGATGCCATTTATACAGTTTTGTATAATGTCATATACCTCATTAAGATTGCATATTGACAGGCCTCATGTATAAATTTGGTAAATATTTGTGAAATTTGATATTAAAATAAGTTATTTATATACAGGAGGAAATTCAGTACATCTGTAATGAATCATTCCTTTAAAGTACATGGACATCTGTTACATTCCTAAATCAATTTGGATTACAACTCTTAACAATTTTATTTTTATTCAGTTAATGATAGTAGGAAATTTATTATACTATACTTTATTCAAATATTAAAACCTTTTACCAGGAATTATTCTATTTTTGAGTCATCTGTATCTTTTCCAGTCGGGATACACTCTTGCTATGATTATGGCCGATTTTATTTTGTTTTTTTTCAGTCAATTTCCACTTTTTGAAGTCCAGCCATAATGTTTTTTTAATTATACAGTAGTAATTTGCTTCTGCTATTTCAGCCTTTTTATCCAGGTTATAAAAATCATCATTCAAATTGCACTGAAAGTATTTGTTCAAATATACCGAGAAATTCAACTTGATATAAGCACGTTCTTGGAATCAAATGTTACATTTTTTTTTTGTACATGTTTATCCTGAATGTTTCTGTATAAATGATTTGAAGATATTAGAAAACAATCACTCTGTTAGTTTTTGGACATACTATGTAATTTGCAGATGTGTTTCTTATATTTATACCTTAAGGTCAATAACTGAGCTCCAGCTGGTGGTTTGCACCCAAATTTAAAATAATCATTTTTCTTTGTTAATGCTTTTGTTCTAGTTTCATTGACATTACATGATCTAATTTTTTCAGTTCCTGATATCCTATGGTAAAATATACTCAGTTTTCAAAATACTTAAGAAAATCAGTTCTATGTAATTTTACATTAACATGTAATGCTAATTAATCTATTCTTGCCAAATATCAGTTCAAACTACCGTGTACTATTAAAAACAATATCGATACAGATCTTGCCACCATACCTATATTGTATTATTTAAAAGACACCTTAAAATAGTCATATGGTAGAGGCAAGTGTGTACATATTTTGTACCAAAGATTATTATCAGCTCACTTGTTTTCTGGCATAATAGATGTGTCAGCAAGAACTATCTATTGAGAGTATAGATATAAAAACATAATAATAACATACCAATGATTAAGTGTGACAGATGTAGGATTTTATTCTTTCTAAACCAGAATTTTCAATGGAAGAAATCTGATTAGTGGTTTTGTGATGCATGTTGAAAAGATGGGAGGACAGCTCGAAACAGTGATGAAGGATGTCACTCAGACAGCTTCTTGGCATATAAAGTATCTCTCTAAATGTAAATATTGAGAACTTTGTAGGGTGTGCTATCATCAGTAACAAGCGAATAGTTTTATCATCTGATCATTTATAGATAATCTATAGACCCATGTTAGTTGAAACAACTGTTGTCGGCTTGTTCCCTTCATCTTTTTGTTAATACAATTGAATCTCATTATCTTGAAATCACTTAAGTCGAAATTTTGGTTATGTCAAACTTTTTTTATGGTCCCGACCAGCCAACAGTATAATTTATGTATTTTAATTTCTTTTATCTCGAAAGTCGATGAGTCAAAATTTCGGTTGTGTTGAAGTGATATTAAGTACAAAGCAAATATCATTAGTGCAAAAATAAACTCGTTACGTCAAATTTATTGATCATCTGTACAGGTGAACCAAATTGTTACACCTGTCAAACAGTATGTAGGAAATCGATAGCAGAAATGTCATATCATGTTAATTATGTTTTGATAACAATCTTGTTCAGACTTAAATGTTTTATTATTTTTTTTAAATTAAACAAAATATCGGATTTTGTGATAAAAATAAATTTAACATCAATAAATCGAAGTCTTCTTACAGTATGTGATCGTCCTACTGATAACAATTACAAATAAACAATAAATCAACAAAAAAGTAAAAACAATCAGTGACCGCATGGAAAGGAATATGGAAGTCATTTAAGGTTTATCTCCCTTGTCCAAAACTCAAGAATTTCCAACTCCTTTTTAGTTGAACTTCAGCTATCTTGAACCCATTTTGATAGTCCCTTGCACTTTGAGATAACAAGATTCAACTGTTGTAATATTTTAAGATAAATTTTATATCCAATTCATTGTGTGTACTTGCAAAAATGACTACAGTTAATAGTACTGTCTTAGGTAAAATAGGTATTGAAATTTATCAGAATTGGTGACTGGAAGTACTTCTGTAAAACAACCCATATGGGCATATTGTTACCATATTTTTATTTTTATCACAAGTGACTGATTTGTGCTGTAGATAAAACCACATCAAACAACTTAAATAAGCTTTATATCAGTAGATTGTCAAAAGATTAGTAACTTAACAATTGTAAATTCTGATCAAGAAATTATTGATTGACAATAAGTTAGCATTTTAAATGTCTGCTGTGTATAAAAATGATTAAGAAAATTTTTTGGCATCTTCTGGGATTTGAAATTCCTCAGGTATATCAACTGCTTCAATTTGTTCAAATTCTTCATCTGTATCAGAATTACTAGAATCATGACCATCCAATGGTTTTGAAAGTTTCTGAAGTTCAGTTGGAGAAATTTTTGTGGTCTTGTATTTTCCAGAAATAGAATCTATGATATTTGGATGAGGTTTATGTTTAGTTTCACTATGTCCATTTGATAAATGGACATCGACATAATTCTTAACATACAATGGACAACCTCTTGGGTCGTGAACAACTTCCTTTGGTGGCTTATTCCAAAATTCTTTCTGTGTGATTGGCAAAGGATGCATCTTATTTAGATGAATTTCTTCTAGCAACCAATCAGCAAGCTCTGTTGGAAATAGGTTATGAAATTCTTGTTTTACTTTGGATTTTGACTTAATGAGTTTTACTTTAGATGATGTGTTTGGATGAATGAATTTTTTCATGGCTTTCCAGATTCCATGGAAGATAGGATTATGATTTACACAGATAACTAGACCAAGTCGTTCTGGATAATGGTTGGACATTACTTGTGTCACTCCATAACCTAATCTGGGATTACATGCATGAATTGTCATCCCTGAAATCAAAAAGTGCAAATTTATAAACTTTAATTTTTATTTTTGTATGATAAGATAGTTTTATATAAATGTCATAATTTAATAACATTCAGTTGTGAGTATTGAGCTGTATAATTACTTTTTAGCATTTAATTTGTTCATTCGTACTGCTTTGTGTTTTGGCTAAAATCTGACGAATTCAATGAAGTTGGCATCATTGAAACAGCAAATACATTATATTTTTGCACATAGATATCATGAAAACATACAAAACTGTACTATTTTGTTAAAATGCATATTCCTACTTAAAGGATGGTAGGCAAGTTCTATGGTTATTATTAGAAGACTATTTTTTGCTATTGGCGTCATAAATACTATGGTAATCATTGAATTGTTCGAAAGAACAATTTAAGACAAAAAAGTCACAATAGTGTCATGGGTTTATGTGATTTAATTGTACAGATTTATACAGGGTTTGTATTGACCCTTGAAATCATTGATACTTCTTGGAAATGAAAGCCAGAAATTCAAGGCCTGGTTAATACTTAAATTTTTCAAGGGTAAATTAAATTTCCTTGAAAATTTTACTGTCATAGTTTGTGAACCACGAAAGATTAAAGAGCTCAAATGAATGCATAAAAAAGTCATTGAAAACTGAAATTTTGGACCTTGAAAATAATGGAAAAGTATATTACTTTAACACCAAAAATATGTACAAACCCTGTTCAGCCAGAAATATACCAACATTGACAAATTTTGTTTTATAGTCCATACAGAATAAATAAGGGATCCATATTGACATACCAGGTTTCAAAGCCCCAGCACTACATGGTACCAAACCAAAAATATATGTGTGTAGTATTCTCTAATAACATACTGGTAAATGAACACCTTCTCTTGACGCAGTTACAAAGACCTGTATAAACAAATCTAACTTACCCGTACAATCAATAACAAAGACCCATGTTGATACACCAGCTTCCATGGTTCTTTTAGCATTCTCAATAAGATATGTGCAATGACAAACCGAATCCTCTACCGTATTATGACGCAAAGTAGCTTGAGCAAAATTGGAATATATAACAGGTCGTCCTCCTTCATCAAAACCAACTTGTCTCTGAAGAATAAAAAATGTTTACTGTCGTTTTGTATTTGTCTTTTTATGTAAGTTGTATCATAAACCCACTGCAAAAAAAAAAAAAAAAAAATACTGAGGGCAAACGATTCATAAAAGGTTTTATTTTTCTCAATAGGCACAATTTTTTATTCTGCCAACAAAAAATAAATGCTGGTTAATTACGTGAACTTTTTGTTGAAACTGTTGCTTATTGTATGCATTGTCACTTTTGAATTTAAAATTACCATGGAATGGCACCCTGTCTGGTCATGGCACCATTTACAGTCTAAGTTCAGAGGACGAATTTTCCTTCTGTACTCTATTGATTCAGTTATCATTTTTTCAGCATCGTTGATATTCCAGTCTCTCGACTTCAAGTATCTAGCAAGACTGAAAACGGTAAATTGAATATCACTTAATATTTGCTTTTATGAACATCACTCTATACATTATCGTCTGGAAACCACGATCGGTCGCGCTCACGCAACGTAAAAGTGTAGCATAGTGTAAACGTGACTGGCCGTGGGTTTCCGACCGCGATGTATATACACAAACTGAATTTTTATTTTTGGATCCACAGAGTAAGCAATGATTCCAAACAAGCGGAGTGTTTATACGCATAAAATACAATACCTATTATAATTTTTCAAAATGCCAGTACGCACAGGATTGAATCCACTATTATATACCCGGGGTTACACAAATGTCTGCTGCCCGTACTACAGAGTTAAATTTAATTACTGTACATTTATGGCAAAACATCCTGATGTTCTCGGCCTTGAGCACCAGCGACGGACCAAACAGTCATTTTCGATTCGTCAAAATCGATAGCATATGGAATTTTCATTTTCGCACTTTCTCTTGCAATTACAGTGAATATATTCCCCAAGGGTGTTTACGACTAAGGAAATCCGAGGAGAATACGCCGTATTGTCACATACCTAACAATTTTAAAATGGTGTTTTTTAGCTAATTTATCGAAATAACAGCAGTGTAGCTGGTCTGACTTTCTGGGACAGTCGACCAGCTGGGGTATCCGCTCAGCAGTAACCATAACGTTAGCATACTGTTCTAATACTACAGAACGACATATCGCCATTTTTCAGTTTTTGACGCGCAACGAAGCAAATAAAGCGCTTGTTTGTGTGTAAACTGTCCATCTAAACTGTAAGGATTACTTATGATATACTTACAGTATACTTACGTTTCATCTGAAGTTAAGAATTCCGGCTCATCCTCTAACAATGGTATTCCTGACAAACGGGATTTTAAGTCGAGTATCTTTTCACTATGTTCCATTACTACAAGTCTGATGACATTCAGTCAGAACACCATTTACATCTAAATAGAATGTGATATATAAATGTGGTAAATAACGTTTTCAAGAACAATCTGAATGTACATATAGAATATGTGTACATTATCTCGGAATATAAAATTTATTCGGACAAGGCTTAGAAACAGGTAGAAATGCCAGGCTTGCTGAGCATTTCTCACCTGTTTCGTGCCGCGGCGTTCGAATAAATTTTATATAGAGAAAATGTACACATATTCTGTTTATCCTGCAACATAAATTCTGTCAAAAAAACAACTGGAAAATAGCAACGTAAAAAGACCGCAAAACCGTCGCATTTCATTGACTCCAAGGTAATGTATTATGACGTTACAGTACTGAAAAGTTACGCAGTCAATGCACACAGGATAGCTGCAAGATAAAATGCAAATATTTTAAAAATCAATATCAACAGATCAATGATTCCATGAAATTTATTAGGCCTATTGGTATCCAGTGATTCGGAAAGACATTTAATTACTGAAGTCAAGTTTTATGAATACATTTGTGTACTAACATATAACTATCATGTTTATTTACACGTGTGTCGAAATCATCATGTAGACAATATTCGTGTAACGTCAGGGTACCCAAATGGCCCAGTGTACCCAGATCGCCCACCACCTTTTATTTTGTCACTGTAAACACTGACGGAAAATTTTCTTGTGCCGATGAAAGAAAAGTTTTGTAGCTTTAACAGGCAGTAACAAGTTTTGTGCAGAAGTCTCGTTGGATTTATTCACTACCTGGGCGATTTGGGTTCCCCTCCAAAATCACGGAACCACATTTGAGCCGCTGCTGGCAGAAAATCAATAAGTGTATACACGCCAAATGTATGTGTGGAAAACACTGGTGTAGTCTACTTGTCCAAAAATAAAAATCAACAATGTTTTTATAACAGTTTCTCCGCAATGGTCGGAAACCACCCTCCGAACTGGGCGAATTGGGTACCCCGACGTTAATATCAACTTTAGAATATTAGATAGAAACGACATTTAATGTGGCTTATCGTATATCTTGGCTTTTCGGCGATGTTGCTTTATCCAGCAACTAGACTATCTAGTAGAAAGATACATGAAATAGAGGGTGTCGATTTTTTTTTTTTTTTTTTTTTTTTTTTTTCTTTAGATATTCGTCTGGTAGGCGTATATCATCTCCTGGTACTTTATCTTCGTTTGTATTAAATGAAAGTTTGTATTGTGTTCTTGTTCACTGTGTTTTAACGTCATGTTATCCTTGATGATGCACCAGAAATATAGGCTAGAAAAATATGATGCGTTTTCATGATTTTTCTTGACAAAAGAGAAGTTATAATTGAAGGATAACAACAATTCATGTATATTGTCGGAAAATATACAATTTATACCTCTGGCTAGGCGTTTAAACATTTTCATAAATTAGTACACTATAAAATTAATTAAACTATAATGGAATTGTCCTTGCGTGCATTCCCTTTCAGTCAAATACGATCCAATCGACCAACCATGGTGAAGAGCACAGGTGAACATAGGTATGTAAACTTCGTATTCGTAACCGTGTCAGTTTGTTTGGACTTCAACAGTAGGCCTAGTTTGTTGTATATCCAAAAAAGTTTTTCGTAAACCCGCAATTTTATGAAAAGGTGAAAAGATCCAATTGTAAACTTAAAAGATCTGCAACAGGAGTTGAGCGAACACAACATTAACCAAACAGGCATAATTTCACAAAAACTGAATCAGAACATCACCTCGAAACTAATAACAATTTTGATGCACAAGATGTGAACACTTCGTCGATTTACGACTCATCAGTTGTGCTCAATGCCTAAAATGTTGAAAACCAAAGTAGCAATCCCAAAGGTTGAACAGCAAATTCAAAATACCAAAATGACCAAGAGGGGTAAAGCCAAAATCATCTATGGACAGACCTATGCACGAGGTAGATACTCATTATTTTTCACAAATTTTACAATTTTGTAGTATTAAATTTTAGTATCAATTTCGGGCTAGTGTCGAAATACTAGCAACTACTAAAAATTAACAAAATCACAAATCTGATTATAGTAAACCTTTTGGTACATATAAAAAATTAATTTCGGATATAATTCGAGAATTTGACATCCAACCAGCGTCAGGAGCAACAACACTAGATCATTCTGTTCTAACATGTGAACTATCAATATCTGATTACACTAGCTTTACCCAAGAGAACCAGTTAAAACAAAACATACTAAACGATAATAGAAAAAGATATAATGTTAAATCTTTCCCAAACGACATATTCTCGAACGATAGATCTAGGCGTTCACTACTTAGTGTGATTGAAAGGATTGAAATTGACGTTCTGCATAGAGAAATGAACGACAGTGTTCCGTATAAGGACATTTACAGTGGGTCGACCAATAAACGGGAAAGGTATATTGAAAAAAAGTACTGGAACGATGAACTTCAAGAACTACTCAATAAAACGAGAAAAATACCATTTGAGATACAGGGGAAACAAAAGTACACAGACGAATTAAAACTCATATTCGTTCTTAACAGGAAAAATTTCGACAAACGAATAAGACAACTGGAAAGACTGTATCATGCTTCGTTACGAATTAGGATTAAAACACTTAACACTGAAACCGTCTTGGTCCGAAAACGAGGAAACAAAACATTGATAGTGTTATTCTGGGAGATGGAACTATCTCACACGACACGAATAAAATCTTATAATTGACATTTTCAATATACGTGCGCAAAACTTTATCAAATAGAAACTGATTGCTAAAGTCTTTTATTGCACATAATATAGTTTTACTATTACTGATTATGGATTTAATAGGCATAAATTGAAAAGTGGATCATAAGCCTATGGAGACTAGCTGACTTTATCATATAAATATATTGTACAAAATTGTTTATCAGGTTGCACTATAATATATATATATAAGAGCTGAATTGATAAACCTTTTATGCGTATACATATGTATGGTAATGCCCCTAATTTTAGTCTCGGTCATAATAAGGCAACTCCCGCGATTTAACTCCGAATCTAAGTAAATGAATGTCCTATTATCAAAATTTCTTGGATTCTCTTAATAACTGACCAACACGGCTAATAAGAAAAAAAATTACTTCTAAATTCGAATTATATATCTGTTTAAATCAACCCGTTTATTGAAATGTTCATTGGTTGGCTTTTTCAAAAGTTGTAAGCCGCCAAGTAAGTGTGACAGATGTCATAATGCGCACAAGAATGGTTCATAAAGACACTCAAGGCATACAAATTTGGGAGAATCTTCCTTAGTAATAAATAGTCTATCAAGCCTATCCCGAAAACACCTTCACATAAGCCAGGTGAATGAACTGATGCTCTTGACGTTCTACACTTTATCTTCAGATACATCATTTGTACATGGACACTGTATACAAACTTTTAACTGTTACAGTAGACCATGTCTATGACAGACAGTTCTTATACATGCTCCATGGGCATTATATAACAACTTGAACTTACTTTGTGTCTGCGAAACCATAAACACCAAAACAGGTTTGTATACAATCCTAACTGAATACCATATGTTGTTTTCTCTCACGTGATGATAAATTGTGTTATTGATCTTTAGAATTTCATACTTTTCCGACGTGTCAGTTAGTGGAGGAGTTGTAGCTCTTGGGCCGTAAAGACGTTCTTGAATAAAAAAAATGTTACCTACCAGCTCCTGATCTTTACAGAGAAATGCAATAAAATATTAATCAAAAGCTTTCGTTTATCGGGTCAAAATAAAATCACAGTGACAAAAAGATGGCATGTATTTATAAAATACAGATAACAAATGATAAAATATTAACTACGAACCTCATCTAGTCGAGGCTAAAGTTCCTACGCACTTAAACTGATACGTATTACATAATAAAACAATTTTATAAAATTTGAAAACGTTTGAAAATTAATTAATTCCTACTCTGTCCTTAGTTTACCTAGTTGGAATTTTTTACAACACTTCCAGATTCTGGCCTTCGGGCACCCCAGATAGAACAAATTTATAAATTATAAGCCTGATATTGGGGAACGTCCAAATTTGTGATTTCGAGAATGTGGTGGGGGTACGCCCGATTATCACGTTTTCAAACAACTTTTAGCCATTTAGAAACAATAATGTTTATGCCCCGCCTGAAAGGTAGGCCGGGCATATAGTTCTTCGGTCTGTGCGCCCGTTCTTCCGTCTGCACTATGCTAAGGTTCAAGTTTAAGGTAGTTTTTTATGGATATTATGGAAATATGCACAAATGTGTGCGATGCCATCCAGGGATCATATAATACTTCATATAGAGTTCCTGTGCCATCTGAAGATTTTCAACAAATAACCGTTTTGATTTGTACCTTATAATAAAATACAATATTCTTTTATTGCTAAAAGAAAGGCGCCTTTACGGGCAGAGTTTACAAATAATACAAAGACACAATGACAATTTTTTTCACATCAGTTTAACACAGACAAATTCAAAAACAGAATATTCTCACAAGGGAGACAAGTGAACTATATAAAAAAAAAATCTAGTAATTGTTGGAAAGTGGCGATACCTCACACCAGAGACATGTTTTATATGTCTCTGTTCACACCAAACCTCTTCTGTAGTGTAAACAACACAATTACTAATTATAACAATAATATAAAGTTACCTTACAAATTATTCAATATTTTTTTCTCTTTCTGACATTAAAGAGTCAATACATATTTGTTCAATATATCAAAATCCTCTCAGTTGAAAAGCCATAACCTACACGAAATCTACTGAGAGTATTACGAGTTTTTAAAAGGAAATTTTCTAAATTAAGATAGTTATCAAAACAAAAGTTATTCTTGAATAAACAATAAGTTCGAAGTTTGTTCTTCTGGTTTTTTTTATCTTTTTTAATATCATTAAACAAATTGTCTTCCCAACATTTTTTATATTTAATTGTTAGTCTTGAAAGTAAGATTTTTTAAGGTTGACCTGCTTGTGAAGAATATCATTAGATTAAATATTGAAAAAAATTAAAGATACTATGTACACAACTGATCCAAGAATTTTATTTGTAATTATGCATCTCCTGTGATAGAATATTTTCAGTAGACATTAGCCTATTCCAGTATTTAATAATATTCACTATAACTGCTATAACAATTGGAAATGTCCCGAGTTCTCCCAAAACTGCAGCATTTGTACATCTCCTACCTACACATAAAATAAATTTACAAGCCTTGAAATTTAGTTTTTCCATAAAGAAATCATTACACAAAATTTGTAAAAAGATTCATCACGTTTCAATTTGTTGGGGTTAAAAAATCCCCATATCTCTGAACCATATAAAGTATTGGTTTCACAGTATGATCAAAAACATGAGTAAAAGTATTTACTTTAGGTTTATGATCACCTAAAGATTTACACATTTTAAAATAAGCTATAAGGCCTTTGTCATATAAGACATTCTTGGCCTCTATAAATGATCCTGATGAAGAAAAAAATAACTCCTAAGTAGTTAAATTTATGATTTTCAAGCTGATTGTCATCATAATAATAAAAAAAAAATTCTGAGTGATACGCCCTCCACTATTTAAAGCTATACGTTTAGTTTTCTTGGGTACATGGCCTTAGCTCCTTTTCCGGTATGGTAATCGTAAAATAAACATATGGCCAAACGTGTGTTTACCACTAGTAAATCCAATTTGTTCATCACCAATAATACTTCTTTGTAATAAAAAATGTTCAAGCCTAGTTGTGAATAGTTTTCCCGACACAGCTGCATTTTTATTGTGATTCCACGGTAGTTTAATGGATTCATCCCTATTGCCACTCTTATAAATGGGACTGACAAACCCTTGACTGAAGGGTATTCTCCAAATGAAAAAATTATATTGTGTGGGAAGATCCTAGAAATTATATTTATGGGGTGTTCCTGTTTTGTATAATCAACTCTTACCCGACCTCTTATCCAGCTTTTTGGAAAGTTCACAGATCACCTGAAAAATTTATTGGATTTTCGTGTTCTTATTTTTAACAATAAACGTACTAAATTTCATAAGATCTGGGGACTATTATTACAACAGTAGTCCAGATAAGATTACGTTTGTTAAAATTTACTTATATAATCCAAATTATGCAGTATTCCGAGTTAAGTGTTTTAACACATACGGCACATATAGTTGAATGATCTTACAGGCAAACTGGTATTGCATGCAAAAACTGTAGCTCATTTTGGTACATCCTATGGCCACGGTCTATGGCACAGGTATAATTAATTATTCGAGTACTCCTTTCAGTAAATGATGTAGTTAATTTCCCTCCCCTATCCTACAGTAATCCGTAAATACTTCAATCAATAGATAGATTTCACCAAATCAAGGTGCATGTTTTACAATAGACAATTACATAAACAAAGTGATTATTACACATGAAATTACAAGTAATTATGAAGTATAATATGAAATTATTCTTTGTACCAAATGGACAAGTTTAAAATATTCAACTGTAAAAGCCAAAGGCACCAAGGAATGATGCATAAGAACACGAAAGTTCTACTTGTGCCCAATGCAGTGAAATGATTTTAAGCACCGCAAATCATGAGTCGCAAAGTGAACTCAAATATCTGGAACATCATAGATTTGCTTAACCGGTAGTTAACCATTTCTATTTCATGTTTTTTAATGTATTCTGATAAATTAAAATTTCAAAATTTTTAGTGATCATTAACCATATAATCTTATCTTTATTTTCCAATGAAGCAAAATTTTTACAAGTCCTAATAATATTCAGAATATGTACTTTGGGGTACATATATATCTGGGTGATTGAAAAGTTTTTAAGTAATATGCCACTGTAATTTAAATTCTATTTGATTAGAATTTCATATTAAGAAAAGAATGACAACTGTTTTATCCACAATTAAGTGTATAAAAGTGATTTTTGGAAATTCTCATTTTCAGTTAAAAAGGACAGATCTGCATAAAAGTTGCTACAACTTTTCAAATACAACACTATAGTTAAAACATGTATGAAGTATGATAATTTCATGGACATGTGGTGCATGGTGTCTTCGTTATGTGATACAAATATTGTATTTTGGAAATAGTTGAAGAATTTTTCATCAAGTTTGACCCTTTTAAAAATTTAACTCCCTTGAGAGGGATATATCTTCAGATAAGGGGTTTAAAACATATCTATCCATTTTTTCATTGAAATTTGAAGCTCAAAGTTTTCTGAAAATTTAAACAATGTTTCCTTGTATGAAACTTGTGGTCAAAATAAAAACATTTGTTTGTCCTAACTTACTGTAAAGCTCTGTAATATTGTATACAAAATAGTCAAGGATGTTTCTCAGTTAATGATGTGAATTTGAAAATTTATACATAGTATAGATGTTCAAGTATTTTAGGGTTCAGAGTTCATTCACTTAAAAACAGTTTTTGAGAGGATGAAAAAAGGAAAGCTTTCCTGTAGATAAAGATGTTGTGTGAAACAAATTAAAAACCCTTGAAATTCCATGATACAAAAAATATGTTAAGATCAAATTTGGTAAAATGATTGCTTTTAAACCTTGTTTAGAAAAAGAATACTACTGAGAGGTTTTAAAATCATGCTCTTTTCTTGCTCCCAAGCTGTAACTACAATGGACAATATATTTTCAGAAATAGTCTTTAAGTCCTTCTTACTGCATTATAGGTCCCCAATGTTTTGTCAGAAATATTTGGATATTCTGACTGTTAAGAGGCAAATGTTTGTTGTAAACCATTTTCTTATGTTTATCATTGCAGATGATATTAAAATTTACTTTTTGTAAATGTTTTAATGACAGCTAGGTTAATTATTATGCTACTAAACCATTGAGTAAATGCAGTGAAAATTGAAACATAATAGCAGAGAAGTAAACCATCATAGCCCTGTGTAAAGAATTATTAAAAGCAAAAGTACAGCATAGCAAAAAATATTTAATTTTGTGAATTAGAAATTTCAAAATGTATCTATGACACGTAGGTGCTAAAGATACATTTTGAAATTTATAATGTACAAAATTGGAAAATATAACAGTAATATCAATCAGTCTTATCCTTGTTTTGGATTAGAATATTGTAATTAACTGTTTTCTTTTTCATGCTGAATGCATAATTTGCAGTAAATAAAAACATTTTTGGTATCTGCAAACAAATTTTGAGATTTTTGCCACATGGGCATTCACCCCACACCCTTTTTTTTCTATGTAAATTTTTGCCAAAGGTTTGGTTTGGAGTGTTCATTTTATTATTGCATTGATCTACAATTATGGTGGCACACTAAGTATAATCCAAAATTTGTTTGTAACATTTCATAAAGAATGTATTTACCAGAAAACCTAGATTTGTTGAAGATGTTAAGACTATTACTAGGCAGATTATTGTTATTTGTGATGCTATATAGTTATTGTTGGATAAAGTGAAGAACATGAACTAAAATACTGGTACATGTACCACCAATATTATACAATACGGGTATATAAAATTTGTTCTAGTATTGTAACCAGAATCTTCCCGAATTGCAGATACTGGATGATACCCCTAAATATGGGGGTGCCTATATTGGACTCAAATATAGAATTGTTATTGTGATTTTCCAGTATTTTGCAGAATTCAGATTCTGGAAGTTACTGGAAAATTCTGGAAAGCAAGAATTTTAATTGTCTTAATGTATTTAAAATCTTTCAAGATTATGGGAAAACCAGAATTGCAGATACAGGAAAATACTGGAAGATTCTGGTTCTGATTATTGCAAACTGTAAACAAAAAGTTTATTTTTTTGCTTAATTAATATAATTAATATAAAGTCAATGGTGCAGTTAGGGAAAAAAATCTTCAAATTCTATTTTGATAAAAACTAAAAGGGCATTGCTGCAAAATAGAATTTTGAAAGGGGACCCCAAAGTACCTTTTAGGCCAATTTTAATTCCAATTGGCCTGTATTTTCAGAGTAGATTTTTATGATTTTTGCTTATTTATGCTTAATTTGCATAATCTGCAAAATTGGCAAAAGTATAAAAAAAAAATAAACCAAATAAAGAACTCATAATCAAGCATCCACGTTTTGAATTGGCACCAAATGCAACTTGAAATAAAGCGGTAACAGGATATTGAATAAATTTCTATTTATAGTAATGCTGGCACTCTTGGATGATGGGCAAGGTTGTTGCATATAAATTTGAAAGAAGACCACACGAGAACAATGAATTATTTTGTAAATTTACAATACTAGTAATTATAGTATTGTAGTGTCCACAATTCTGGATCTTCCCAGTATTGTAAATTTACAATAATAGTAATTCCAGTATTGTAGTGTCCACAATTCTGGATTTTTCCAGTTTTGGGTAAATTTACAATACTATCAATCCCAGAATTGTAGGATTTACAGTATTGTAAATATCCAATACTAGTGACTCCAGTATTGTTGAGATGTGCAATTCTGGAGATCCAGTATTGTTCTAAAATTATTGTACATTGTCTGGCAGTTTTCCTGAATACTGGTAACAGTTATTGTCCCAGTAGTTTATACAATAGCATGAATAATTCTGGAAATCCCAGAATTGATATTTAACAATACTGGTATTTCCAGAATTGTAGGTGACCAATACTAGTAAACCAGAATTGTGAGGTTTTCAACCAGAATTGTTGACAATGCTGGTTTTTCAGAATTGTAGATTCAATACTGGAACAAATTTTATATACCAGTATTGTATAATTGTATAATACTGGTTGTACCAGTATATAGTTCATGTTCTGCTCTTTATCCGTTCATTAAACTTTGTAGAGTCAATTAAAATACTCTGATGGTTTTCGATTTTATTTTTGGAAGCTGCAAAATCAAAATGGATGTAATTTGAAAAGCCTTATAATATCACTTTGTTTACCTAATTTCCCTATTTTGAATTTTAGAATCGAAGTAATTCAATGAATTAAGCTGTACGTTTGTATTAGATTTTAGCATTGGTAACATTATTTGCTTAAATTTTACCCTTTGCTTAAGCTTGGGATAAAAAATTGCTAAATTAATATTTTTTAAAAATACCCATGTTAAAATTTATGACAAATGTATAGTAACTATAAACGTTTTTCTAAATTCTAGCACTTTTTGTGAAAGAATTACTCATCATAAGTTGTTGAGGCCAAGATGTGGAAATCTAAATTGTAATAAACAAAAAGTTTATATAGAGCATATTCATACATAGATATGACTAAGAATTAGGTAAAGTCAAAAGAATTATCGAATGACAGGGTTTTCATTAGGGAAATAACTACTTGGTTTGCAAAAATTCCTCAAAATGATGCCATTTTTATATACCGGTACTATATATGGGATTTTATGATACTGTAATTTAAAGCCTATGTTATGTTAAAACAGACAGTCATTATATAGTGAACAGGCCTGGGCGCCATAAAGAACTATTTTTGCTGAGTAAAGAAAATTTTACTCAAATTCCCATTCTCAGCCAATCACATTCGAGTATTCCGGTATTTAAGAATATTCTCAGACTGAAGAATATTCTCAACTTTTATGGTGCCAGGGCCTGGATGTTGAATGGGATATGAATAATCTTTATCAGCAAATTAACATTGGAAAAAAATATTGATATCTGTTAATGGTATTATATTGAATATCTTGGTCTTTTTGTATTAAAGGCTATTTATTATTTATTTGCAAGACACCAAACAGAAATTGATTAATTGGGAAAAAAACATTGATAAGCTAAATACATTTCTTGAATTGAGCAATATCTCTTTCGGCATTATTGATCTGGACATGCTGGTAACGGTATATTAGTGAAACTGTTACAAGTGACGAAGCAAATAGCCTTTATTTTGTACCAATGGTCTATGAAAGAGGTTTATAAAGTGCAGGGATAACTTTGATTATTTTTCATGCACTGGTCAATATTTTATTGATTTGAATTAACATAGGAATTTGAGAGCTGGTTTGGTGATGAGGCAATGTTTTAACGATTTTTGAAGTAAGCAGTTAAAGTTTGGATGTAATTTGATTGCTTTGTATTAGCTATCCATGGAAGCAAGATACACAATCCTTTGTGTGGGGGAGATTTTTGTCTGAGAATTTAATTGCCTTTATTTCTCGATGACAACATCTATCACAGATTCATATTGTATAGATTTATGCTTGGATGAAAAGGATTTAGTTTACTAAAAGGTTTGTTGAAAATTTTTGCATCAATAAGTGCTTATTTTAAATTTATTTAAAAACATTTTAGGCCTTTATAATGATAGTAGATTAAGTTACCTTTGTTAAGGAATTTTTCATAATAAAGTTTGCCATAGTTGTATTCAACAGCAAGTTTATTTGATGATTAGCCTTTATATGGTTACATCGTAGAAGTTCATCTATATACAATTTAAAGTTTTTTCAGTCAACAATAATATTACAATTTTAAACATCTCAGAATCTATATAAAATTATCCAATATAAACAATGCAGGCTCTTTCAGAAAGCCTTTTGATGAAATGATTGAGTAAAATAATGTTGTACAATTTAAATTAATATTTTGATTCAACAAACAGAAATTTATTCTTACTTCTAACCTTTTTGAATGTAGACTGTAGTAATATAAAATTGTATGTATTTGATCTTCCAACAATGTATCAGTTTCATTTGCTTATTATTGAGGGAAAATTGCCTGTTGATTTATAATTTATTAACAATTTTAAGTTAGCCCTATGAGGTAGAGAAGAAATATTCTCTCTGTGGTATCCATGTCTCATCTCGGTAATAACACCTCCAAGTTCTTTGATGATTTCTCTAGTGCTGTTTAAAGGTAACTACTATTTATTAGCTTTCCACGAAATTTCAAGACATAAATTTTTGTTATGCCCTGTCTATGAATGTGGAACTGGCATATAGATATAATCTTGTCTGTCCGTCCGGTTTGTGTTTAGGTCCATTACCCAGAAACCCATGGAGATATATCAATGGTATTCTACCTCTACAATCCACTTATGACACTGAACACATATCAACAACATTTGGGCCACTTTGACTTTAATATCATATCCTAGGAATCCATGGTGTAATATCAGTGATACTTCACTATAATCCTCTTATATTATATAATGCATTTCTTCTACAGTCGGATCATTATGACCCACATTTCATGTATGAGTGACTTAGTTAAGTTTTTGCGTTTAGGTCCATTTCTCAGAAACCTGTTGAGATATATCAATTATAATGTACCTGTTCATTCATCCTAAATAGTACAACAAAAGTCAGCAACATTTGAGTCACCATGACCTATATTTTATGTTTGAGTGACTTTGGTAAAATGTTTGCATTAGATTTATTTTTAAAGAACCAAGGTAGTATATTGATGATATTTCACAACTACAATCATCTTTTCTAGTACAACACAACTCAACTACATTTGAGTCACTATGACATACTTTTTATGGCAGAGTGAACTACCAGATTAAATGTTTGCATTTTAGTTTATTTAAAAAAAAAACCTGTGTTGATATATCAGTGATATTTTACAACTTCGGTCATCTTCAGAGATCACCGACATATAAATCAACCTGACGTACATTTCAATCTAAAAATTCCTCTTTCTCCCATTGACTTGAAGATTTTTAATTTATACTCACCTTTCACGAATACTGCTGATTTCTATTGAATTGTATGACGAGATAGCATCAAACCCGTTACGGGAGTGTTATTTTTTACTTTTTCGTTTAATAGAGCGACAGTATCAGACCAGCAGCTATGAGAGCCTTAGCTAGTTTTACTGTTAAAATGAGCACATTCTGACCCTGCTATCAAAATTATGTAATGTCTAACCAAATTTTGCAGTTCTAGCAAACGGTCACCTTGTTGGTGATCATACTGTATTGGATTTTATAGTATGTTTTATAGAGAAGAGTGTCAGGTTAGACAAGTAGGAGGTTGGGTACCCATAAAACCGATTTAACCCCTCCACTGTTAAGTGTCTGTACCAACGAAGTCAGAATATCTCTTGTGTTTATGCTCTTTTGTGGTTTTTTTTTGTCCAGAGTTCTGTCTGTTGGGGGAGTGATTGGTTTATCATTGTTGACCTTTCCTGTTAATGTTTATCCATTATGTTTTAGTGTTTGGGTCTTGTGTCAGAAACAAAATTTAGTACCGTGGATTCATTATTTTTAATGGATAAAAGTAAACTTAAGCAGGATATTTTATGAAACTTTAATATATATTAAAAATAACCCTCAAAAAGATTTCCTGTCACAAATAATAGATGGGAATTCTATGTGCAGCAGGACAATCTCTAGTTGATACTGAATTTTAACTTTTTTAAAATCAGATTTCTTTAAATGTTTTTATTTATGAAAGAAAAATTATAAATTTTAGATAAATTAAAGAAGAATATTTTTGTTTTAGGTTTAATGTTGCTAGAAAACAGCAGATAGAACAGAATTTTTGTTTTAAGGTAAGCAGTTTCCTTAACTATCACATTGTTTGATGTGATTTCCGGGATGTTTTATTAAATCAGCATACCAGTTTTGAATATGATAAATTACTCTTTTACTGTTTCAGGTTTTCATATTGTCATATGTTATTGTACAATTCCATATTGTCATCTTTCCAGATTTTATGTGAATGAAAAAGCCTCGAACGAAACAGTTTAGATGTTTTCAGGTACTACAAGACTTACAGTCTTGTAACTTGTACAGAGATGCATCCAGGATAGTCTGACTGCATCCCATCAGAAGTAGGTCACTTTGACCTACACTTAATGCCTCATTGACTGTGGATGAGTGTTATGTTAAAATGTAGTATGCAGATGTATCTGAGTGAGAAGACAAATGTTTTACATTTCACTGAACACATTATTTATGGGGGATGAGGCATACTACAGTAGATATGATTGTTGGTTAGTCATGTTCTTGATATTTTGCCAAATCATGTCATTCACTTCCTATAACACTTGCTAATGTTTCATATCAAGGGAAAAGACAATGATATTTTTTGTTTAGAAAGATCAACAGGACAATTTTACAAAACTTTGATGAACTGAAATAAAACATCAAACAAGTGAACACCATTGATTATATTGCTGTTAATATCATTACAAGCCAAAAAGCTCACATGTTACACCAAGATCAAGATGGTCCCTAGTAGTCACAAAATTGGCAGTACTTGCTGTTAATTGAAAATTACTGCATTGTTTTTTTCATCATAGATAAGATTACAGGTAATTTGTTCCTGTCCAAAAGAAATAAATAAATCTACGGTTTGACAAAAATAGGATTCGACCAACAGACGTTATCAAGATAATTACAGGGACTCTTTACAATAGGGATTGTAGATGTTACTATAATGTATTTTTTATTTTAACCATATAATTATATCTTATATTTCCCAGTTTACAAAATATTGGACTTCAGTGATCCTAGTATTCTATTGAAACATTGGAGTATGTGAATTAATGCTAATCATATTTTGTGTTATTATATATAGTAATAAAAAAAATCCTTGAATAGTGACATATTGCTACTAATATTTTTATGACATTGATTATTCTAATCCAATAATCTTTGTTATTAATCAAGACAAACGATTTTGTTAGAAACTTCCATTTATATTTCACATATATGTTATGACATTTTGGATTAGCTCATTGTTAAATAACAGTATACATACATGGCCAAAAATCATCAAAACCTTAGGAACATTTGTTCATGGTAAATGCAAAATACTTTTGATATTTTTGGCAGTGTATCTTACATGGATATGGTATTTATTCTGCATACGTGTAATATAAATTCTGAAAAAGTCTGAAATAACATTGATTAAACACTCTTCTTTGATTCCACAATAGGTTTTGATGCACTGGAATTTTCTTAAATGTTACAATCCCATAAACGGGACAACAAAGAAGTGAACATGGTGATATTTAAAAAGCAGTCTCAGATTGCTTATATATATTTCTCCAATGGTATCAGTAGTAATACAGGATAAGAATAAATAGAATATTACATTGCTTTTTTGGTATCACACCCCATATGAACCTGAGATGCCCATATCAGCCTGATATGGGTTGAGGGTTGATATGGGGTGTGATATGAAAAAAAAATGTATCATATTCTTTTTATCATGTATTTAAATCTAAGACGAATGGACATGAAAATAGTTTCTTATATGAAGTTGTTTTCGTATCCAGTAAAACATACTTGTGTATTTGAGATAAAGCAGATTTTCATGTTTTCACCTCTTAAACAAAATATTCCACCATATGGCCATATAAAATTAATTCTTAGGTTTAATTTGCTATGGACGCATCTTCATCTGCCTTCCTGTCTGTTGTGTCTGGTGATGTGATTTTTCAATCACAGGATTTTGTAGTGGTGCAAGACGTGATTTTTGTGGAGGTATGACATGGTATCTAGCCTTGATGATATGGACTATGTGGCATGTGCTTGAATCAATATCATATATTCAGAAAACCCATGTTTAGTACTAAATATATGATGAAAGTTCATATAATATACATTTATAACAGTTGACCATAAATTGTTGTACTAGGATTCAAGGCAATTGGTGCCAGAAAAAAAGCATTCAAGTTTTTTATTGTAAGATTTGATATACAGTACAACTTAGTTCCCTTTATATGATACTTTGAGAAGGAAAGGTTGTAATAATTCCACTCATGACAAATAGAATATGATTTTTCATTTTGGAAAGTGTAGGAAAGCTCTAGATGAAAAGACAAATAATAAAAGTCAGAAAAAGATGACACACTTATATCAGCTTCCACTTAAATTACTTTGTTGAAAATAATGTCCCCCCTTTATTAATCGCTATAACCCTTTGTAGAATGATTACATTTTACACTACGGATAGTTAGTTGCATTGATTGCTGTTTCCAAAGCTCTATTATTTGTCTACTGCAGTTAGAGTTATCATTAAGTGCAATAACATGAAATATAATATTAAGTAGATTTCTTATTGATTTTAATTCTCCAAAGCAAATATACATAGACAACATTACATTGATCATTATGGCATTCAGTCTGTAGAGTCTAAATTAAGCTTTTACATATAATCTACTGCTGGCTTAAAACATAGTAAAATCAATTCCAAATCCCACACTTGAAGAGTTTTATGTCCATTTCTTTATTTTTATCGATATTTTAAGCAGTTTATGGACCCATGTAGTAAAGATAAACTAACCTAGCCCACGGTAAAGTTTCATTGATCACTATGTATAGAAATTTGAAAGAGATTGTATTGAGTTATCCCATTGATAAATGATTCAACCAATAGTCCAAGACTAAAACAATAATTTTTTGCTCTGCGGAGGTAAAACTATAAATGAATTTGACGTAATAATGCCTACAGAAATAGAACTAGAAATATTTCACCACAAATAGTCAAGTAAACATGGCAGAGATTGCAAAAAAAATATAAAAAGCTGGATTTAGAGGTTATAGTTGTCACAAAAATAGGATACATTGTACAATCTTAAAAAAAAATTTAAACTGTAAGATATCTTTAGAGTAATGTCCTCTTATCATTTTAAAATTTTGCATTCAGATTACAAATACAGCCAATTTCTATGAAAACAAGAGGCAGAATTTCTGATGAAGATTATTACACTGCTTTTTTAGATTGCTCCTTAGGTATATGTGTCCTCTTTCAACTTATGAAAGAAAAGTCAAAATGTTTAGTACTGTTAGTCAAAAAACCTGAATTCTGTGAAGTCAATTTAGTTTACAAAAGCTGAATTCCTTCAGAATAGAAGGCTTAATCAAAATAGTCCTAACCTTCACAAATATAATGAGATGGATAAAATAGAATATTATTAGACTGTCCTTGCATGCTTTGTGATATCAATGTAATTTTTAAAATAGTAATTAGTCCCCTGCCAAGAAAACATGTGAGAGAAAAATATTTTTTCTTTTACAAAATAAATAGGATTAATAAGTTAACAATTAACTTGTTTAATCGAACATTTAAATTAAATTAATGTAATTAAAACAGGTTTATTTACATTAGGCATTTTAATTAGAAGAAAAGAACTGTTAAGTTTTTTTTATTTTAGATAATATATTTTATTACTGTGTTTTATTTTTGAAAAGAATAAGGAATGTTGAAAGGTCTGGTGAATATTCATTCAGATCATTCATTAAGGCCTTGAACTTCTTTCCATATATAGATTTTCCCGATATAGTGTAAACCATTTCTATGTGTAGGGAAAACAACAATTTACAGCCAAATTATTTCATCTGTCATTTTCTCATCAAACTGAAATTAACAGCTTTAAATAATAATATATTTAAGTCATCACCAAAGTGCTAATTGGCAATATGATAATAAGTGTTATGGTCAATAAAAATAAATTCATATACCCATAAGGTACATCATTACCTGTATAAAGTTGCTGTTAATTTTCAATAATAAACTGTTTTATGAATATGATACTTGATCAGTGGTTCACTGACAGTATTTTAACAAATGCAAGGTAAGCTTTTATTTATGTTATATGTGTATTGATTTTAGGGATGTAAACAGATTTACCGGCTTTTAGGACAAGACTTGACTGTGTATGTATGTAATGTTGTCTTCTTATCTTTTAAGATTAGAAGAATTAGACTTGGCTAGCATTGACAATTTGATTACTAGGTAAGGAATATTATTATATGTATGTCTCTGGTTCATGTCAGATGTAGTAAAAATTGAAACATGTCTTATTCCTAAAACATCAGTCATTGTGTGTCCAGAATACTTCTGCAATTAATTTCTTGATGAAAAGGTCCGAGCTGAGCATTTCTAATAAGTCTGATATAATGTAAAAGATTTGAACATACTCCAACAATGCCACATATGTATGATCTAGTACTCCGCATTTCAAGAAAAATTATGAAGTTGGTTCTTGTAATAGAAGCTGAGCCCCATTAGTTTTAATCAGTTCTTTTCTCATTTACCCTTCCCAGACAGTCAAATATTTATATTATACTGAGAATTCTTTGCCTTGTGTTAAGGTGTAAATGTAAACTTAACAACTTCAAATGTCTTGTAACATCTCCTGATACTTGGAAGTAGTGAGAAGGGCCATCAACAAATAAACTACAATATATGCACATTGTCAGAAAATAGAAATGGATAGAAATGTGAGATTTACTGAGCAATTCTCACCTCTATTGCTGCAAGTACAAATAAACTTTATATTTTCTGACAATGTACTTATATTGTGTTTATCTCGCAATGATAATTAGTAGTCTGTTTTAGAGAAAAGACATCAAAATGGGACATTTTTTCCCAATTGGAATTAGGGGTGTTTTTGGCACGTAATCTAGGGAGACATGACATCGTAAACTCTGGCAACCAGAACACAATACAAACTATATAGCTGAATGTGAGAACTATGGTACCAGGAGACCATATTATGCTACTAAGCCAATATCGAAACCAAAATATTAGGCAGGCTATATTCGTCAGCTAAAGACGTTGTTGCAAGAGAAATGGTTTAACATGGACTGCTAATAAAGAAACAACAATTTTATGCATTGACCTATTATGAACTTTTGTTTCTTTCACAAATTTCAACATCTATGACATTGCAGTATGAAGATGACATAACATTATTATTGGCAGATACAAAATTATTTATATATTAAACAGAAAACATAAAAAGGAAAAGATCCCTTCTATTTCTCTTCCAAGGTCATCTATATTACTGCGTAAACTTTTGACCTTTTATGAAGTGTTGTTCATATTTTATAACTTTGGGCATATTACAAATCATATTTGTATAATAATAAAATAATGTATTCATACCTGAATTAATTTAGTAGAAATGTTTAAATCATTTCTATTTTTATCTCATTGTTTCAAACTTTTCAATAATATTTAATACAATGTAAATATTTATTGATTGTTAGAATTGTAAAATTTAAATGTTATTTTTATATTTTTGATTCATCGTATCAAAGTTTTATTAAAATTTGAACTCCACACAATCGTTCTGGTGAGATATATTTTGCAAACAGCACAGACACGATTTCCATTAATAAAGGAAGTGCATTGACACCCCGAGTCCCAATATACATGCATGTGAATCTGAACGTATAAATCTTTTAATATTTATAGGGTCCTGGTGAAAAATTCAAATCTCCTGACAAAAGATTGAAAAATAAACAAGATTTCTTCTGAAAAAGTGCAAAATGACTACATTTTCCTGATATGAAGCAAAAAGCCCCTGATGAAAATTCACAAACCTCTTGATTTAGGGTTTGTTTATCATATATGTATGAAAATGTTAAATCAAAGAAAAACAAGGATAGAAGGTCCTAATGTTTTTCATGGATTGTTATTGAAATATGTTAAGTACAACAAAAAATGCATATCTTGTCTTAAGGGCATTAGGTCATTATGGCTACCTTGAGTTGCCCCTTGTTTTTTCATACATGCTAAATTTTTATACAATACTGTTGGCATATTACCATAAGCTCCATTTTATGATTTATTGATATAAAATTCTTTAATGTGTAAAAAAATAAGACACTTGTAGCAGTTATTGTTTAATTGCAAGTAGTTCCATTCAAGTTGTTTCTAAGGCATTGATATGGCAAGCCATTTTACTATTTATTTTTAACTTTAAGATATCTCATTTAATATTTATTTAATATTTAAGATATCTCATATAATATATAAGATATCTTATATACTTTATAAGATATCTCATATAGTTTATAAGATATCTCATGTAATTTATAAGATATCTTATAAAGAAAATTATATGAGATATCTTATAAATTATATGAGATATCTTATAAATTATATGAGATATCTTATTAACTAAATGAGATATTTTATAAACTATATGAGATATCTTATAAAGTTTATTAGATATCTTGAAGTTAGAATAAATAGTAAAACAGCTTGCCATACATTGATCTTGTAAATCTTAGGTTAATAACTTTTGGTGATGAAGACCTTATAGCAGCTTTCTAGATAAAGTTGCTCACGAATTTTAAATAATTATACATGACTCTTGCAGTAAAACATAATGATGTGTTAGATCAGAGCATGCATTTAAATTTCATTTAACTCTGAGTGCCATCACTTGCAATATACTTGGTTGTTATAGCTGACAGAGCTTTGACAAGATTTTGTTAAACTATGAGACGTTTTTGTGACTTGTCAGATTTTATCTAATTTGTCAAAAGTGGAAGTTATTGTATTTTCTATTTAACTCAATTTCCTCTGTGTAACATTTATCTAAGAAGATTTAAATAGAATTACCCTCTATTTGATGACAGCTACACCAGTCTCTGTTAAATGTTTTACTTTCCTAATAATAATAATTAGAGCCAAAGAATTATGTAGACAGTGACAAATTAAAAATGACAGAAGAATTTTCTTCCAGTAGCTTTAAAAATGAAGATACCAAATTTACCCAAGACTAACATGGTTTAATAGTGATTACAGACTCATTGCAGTAAAATATTTGAGCTTTAGAATTGTTTTGATGACATTTTTAAGGAGAAAACTTGGAAGAGAAATATTTTCAAACAAAAATTGTTATTTTATCTATAAGAGTATTATTTTCACATAATAATAAGGCAGATTCAGTTGCAGGTCATTCCATCTGAAGGAGATAAATTTACAAGTATGACCCTGAATATCAACCAAAAAGGCCTTCACAGCCGAACTTAATTAGTTTAATATAGGACCCTATGGGAAAATAATACAAAATCTTCTTATCTGAAATCATTGAGCCAATTGGAACCAAACTTGGCAGAAATGGTACTTTGGTGTTCCTCTTTCAGAATTGTGTCAAATGAGCCAGACTGTCACAGCCGAAGATGGCTGCCACAACCGAACTTCGTTTAACATAGAACCCTATAGGAATATTCTTTTAAAAAATCTTCTTGTCTGAAAGCACTTTGCCAATTGGAACCAGACTTTGCAGCCATGGTAATTAGTTTGTCCTTTTTCAGAATTATGTAAAATAATACAGAATTTTATTTCTTAGGTGCTTTTATGGCTGTTGATTTGCAAATTGAATCGAGGTGAAGATACAGGCTTTGATAGTACCCTTTGGTTGACTTTATATTTGTCTTATGATAAATGTTTTTTGTTTGGCAAACAGATGAAAGATTTTGCAGGAACAATAAAATGACTGTTTCTCTTACATGGGTTAGTTTCTCATGTATCTAATTTTTTTTGGTACCTTAATTAATGTTATACATAGTTGTTTTTTTTTTTTAAGTAACATAATGTTCTACTCGAAATCATAGTGATACACATTAAACATTGAAATCAAAACGACACATCTCCCATTTTAGGATAGTCTATACTTTAAAGAAGTATAAAAGCTCATACAGTCAAATTATTTATTTTCACTAAACATTTTTACCAGAAATTAATCTTTTAAAATTCTTTCCTCTGAATCTATCTGTCCAGTTTTGACTATTCTTACATGAATACATGTAATAGTTCATGGTTTATATTATATCCAAGGGTAAAGAACAGGGAACATTATGGCACCTTTACATGAACTAAAAAATACAAACTTAAAGGCTAATTGACAACTTGTGACCAACAGTGGGTGTTCCCCATTCAAAATTATGTTGATTGTTCCTGACTTCACACCAGTAATGTTCTTTCTGTCACTAAAGGTATAAAATTTATCCAATAAGTATTTTACCAAGAAATGGAGAAAAAAGAATATTTCTTATTTAAAATGTGATTGAAATCTGTCCTTTGATTGATATCTTAAAATTATCAACAACAAAAAAATAATGAAAATATTGGAATTTGAAATCCTGTATTGGTCCTTTATAAATGCCTTGTTTTCAGTCACTTCTGGTTGTAAGAAATAGATATTTTCTATTGTATATTTAAGTCAATGGGTAATAACAATTGTGTATATGTATTTCCTGACATAACAAATAGCAGTCTAGAACACTACTATCCAAAAGCTTTTTTATGTATATAAAACTGAATTGATTTTACGATGTTGGATGTACAAATGGTTTTTGACAGGATATGATTGAAAGGAAGTGAAATGGTATTGATCTTACTGAAGTCGGACCAAATGAGATTTTAGCACACCCATATCATAGGTCAATCTAATAGATAGTTATTGATCTGATACATTAATATAAGATTTTATGTTTCTGTAGAGATGATAAGAGAAATCCAGATAACAGCATGTGATTGTTCTCTGCCCACAACTTCATTTGCATTTTGAACAATCTTTGATTAGAAGCTTTTTGGTCCAGAACAAGATGGCTTTTCCAGTTAAGGATTTTGATTGACATATCATATATTATGCTGAAATTTTTTTCACGGTTTACGTCAGAATTACACAAGACTTTGTTTTGATTAAATTAAACTTAGTTTATTTTAAAACTTTTATGAATCATATTGACTTTTATCCATGTTACAGGTCTAATTTAAAATTGAATTTTTAGCTCCCCTGGACCAAAGTACCATATATGATCTATTGCCATAATTTTGTGTCCATCATGATCCATAAATTTTACATTTTAATCTAGCTTCTCTGAAACCATGGGGGTGGTTACAAAAATAGAAAAATCGGCAAAAAACATATTTAAAAATCTTCTCTGAAACTACTGGGGCAATTGAGTATATTTAGTCCTCTTTTAAAATTGTGGTTGGGGGCTTTGAATCTCTGACCAATATGCCTGCAATTTATAAAAATAGAAAGGTCAGTGAAAAACATTTAAAAACTATTGGAATGATTCTGAGATTGTCTCCTTTCAAAACTGGGTCTGGACCTCTGATTATTAAGTTTTGTTGAAAATTTGTCTTGGCCTTTTATTGTTAAACACAACACCCAAAACCAAGAAAGTCAACTTTTTCATTGAATTATATTGATCTACCATTAGTAAATGTCTTGTCAGTTAAGAATATATACAATGCATATGTACATTGTCAGTAAATACCCGGTTTCTCTGTACAAGCTTTAGAAACGGGATGAAATGCAAGGTTTACCAAATATTTCTCACTTGTTTATAGCGAGTACAAATAAACTGTATATTTTTCAACCGTGTGTATATATTGTTTTTATCCTGCAATAATAAATTGTTATCTGTTACCAGAAAAGCATTGAAAATAGGACATTCCAAGCCTATTTGAAGAAGAAATTTAAAAAAGAACATGACATCATAAACACTGTGTACAAACTGTCATTGTAAGTAAAGACAAGGGTACCAGATTATTGTGCTACTATTAGAATATAATTTTTTTTATTTGGCTTGGAAATAGGCTTGTTTCAGGTTAAAAAAATGGAAGTGTAAGTGGTACCTACTTAACATGGCTCAACCTGGAGGGCAATTTGGATGAAGAAGTCGCCTTGTAGTGTTTCACTTCGTCCCAACTCTTGTTGAAAGCGAAGTTTGAGTTGACTATAAATTTAATTACCTGCCTTATACATTTCAGTGGTATTATTATTATAAAGTCTAATGAACAACATCCTGCTAGATTAGATGTGGGAAATGTGGATAGCATTAGTAACAATTTAAATGTTTGTTAAAAAAAAACTTAGTACTTTAGAATTGAATTATCAGCTTTAATGTATGTTCATTATAGGAATCCCATTGCTTTTTTTCTTTAGATTATTATTATTTGGTAAAAGGGTAAAATAATTGAACAGATTAATGACTGTCTGGGGCAATTATATGAAAAAAACTATAGTAAACAAAATTTAACAAAGTATGATGTACGACACCGTTTTAAATGTTGAATAGTAATGTAAGTAAAATATACGAAGAATGTTTGGTCCGCTAGAGATTGTCATATTGCTAAAACATAATCCCATATCCTTTTATATTTCATATAGAATATGTTAATATTATGAGAAAATATAAAGTTCATTTGTACAAATATAAGAAACTGGTAGATATTCAGTAAGTCTACCATTGTCTGTTTTATTGTAAGTACAATGGACTATTAACCATAGAAAGCAAGTAAGCAATGGTACTGGTAAGTTAATCTTGTCATTTCACATTTCAGGAAGCACCTGTTTTTCTTAGGAAAAAGACATATTTTGATCTATATTTTCTCTTTTAATACAAATACATTGAATGAATTAGTACTTACTATTCGATCGGATTATATCAAGTTTTTAGTATAATTTGTACAGGAGATTTTCCATAATTATGATTTATATGAATAGTCCTATTGGAACTTCAGGATATAGAATCATTATCTTTATTGTAGAAGATATCAATATCAATGTAAGTGACATACTGCGAAATTTATATCTGTTCGTAATATTTGTGTTGTATCGTGCAAGAGTGACATCATTGATTTTTGTTTTCTATATTCCCTCTTTAAGTTGACAGTGCAATAAAAAGGAATAATTAGTTATCAGTTTAATTGATTTACTACTTAATTCTATTTTCATAATTATTTTCAGAGTGATAGTGTGTCGATCATCAGTATATTTGTCATTCAAGAAAAAGCTTGAAGGAATGGACAAGAATTGACAATGGATTTTGTTCGTAGAAGATTATCACAGGGTGGTAGTGATGATGAAAGGTCGCTGTCGTCTAGTTTATCCGAGGGAACAAGTCGATTTTTCAGTTCGATGGTTGCAAAGAAAAATGGCTTAATTAACAATTTGTCAAACAAACTTGAAAATGTAATGAAGACTAGTAGTAGTAGTGAAAGCTTTAGCAGTGAAGAACCACTCCCGGCAAACACAACAAGATTTTCTAGTGCAGATGCTTATAATTACGGTACAAATGTTTTGTATGACTCTGACACAGAAGCACAACCACCAGAGTTGGGACGTGGTTTGTCAGGAAATTCTGATAATGTCAGAGAGAATGAAATATATCCACGACCAATCAATATGAGTTTTGAGGAACCGTTATATTCCCCCACATTAAAAAATGACAAATTTAAAAGTTTTAATTCAGTAGAAACAAAGAAAACTGTAAATCATGTTGTACAGCCAAGTGCTACAAATCATGAAATCAAAGCAGATGTTCATGCTACTAATACACAGTGCATTGGAATAAAAAAGGTGAACAATGCTGACGTTGATCCCACAAGAAAACAGAATGGTACAGTAAATGGAATTTCAGACAATGAAAAATCAAATGAACAAAATGATATTAAAAAACCTCCAAAACTGAAACGAAGATCCAGTACAGTCGACGAAATGTTGTTCGATGATTATGTAGCCCCACCTGAAGAAGAAGAAAAAGAAGAAAATGTTGATGAATCTCAAGATACTGTTGGAGAGGATCTTGTACCCAAGACAAAAAGAACAATAGCTGTAATGGGTGATCTAATATCATTTGATGAACCGGAGCCTGATGAAAACGAAAATATTTCTCCAAGAAAAAGGTCTTTGTATTCGAGTGTAAGTAGCCCCAACAGTTCAGATATAAACTACTTTCCAGGAAGTAATGACTCTTCAGATACGGAATACGGAGATTATCAAATTCAACGATCAGAATCCATGGGTTCAGAAAACTCTTGGACATCTTCATACAGTGTGGATAGTCAGCCAGATGAAATTACACTTGAATGCATGGAGTTTATGAAACACTTTGTGGATATGATTTTTGATTCCAGGTAAGTAAATAAGGGAGAAACCATTTTATTTTAAATGGAAATTCTTTGCGTGCATCCATTTTTTGGCTTCAGCCCCTTGCACACAAAAATTTGGAATAAAAATTATAACTATATGATTCCAGAGAACACTTGGTTTTATTTTCACCTTTAAAGTCTGGAATTTTTATTCATCAAAGCTGAATTATCTTTCCCTCCTCCTATCTCATGTGGCCTCAGTGGTGACCAAAAGTTAGCACCCAACATTACAAGGTAAGCACTAAACTAAAAAATAATTCTGAATTATACAGTGCTTTTTGAAGTCATGGACTACTAGAAGTACATGGTGTTTTTGTACAGCTTGCATTTTAGGGTGTATGTCTCGTTACCATAACAGTATATACGTCTAAAAAGTTGCAAAACAACATAAAAATAAAACAAATAAAATTTTGAACTATAAACAATAATTCAAACTAAGCAAAATTTTCAGATCACTGTGACTGAGATCCTTCATCATTGATGTCGCGTTGCGAAATGACTAATTACATGTCAAAAACAATATGGCTAATCATGATCTTGATCTTCCTCATGTGTAGCAACACATGGAAACAAAAATTAAAATAATACAGATTAATAATCCTTTAACATAAGGAAGAGATTATAACATCATAACAAATGAAAAAGTACACGAACAAAATAAATAAAGCACTTAAAAATAATAATAAAAAATGAATATTCAATCTCTGTATCAATTGACAAATACATTTATTTCTTTTTATTTATTCCCCTTGGATATAAGGTGCATAGTTCTTTTATCCAGAAGCTTGTTATATCACTTCTATGGCCGTTCATTCTTTTATTGAAAGCTTGCTACTTTCTCCAATGTAAAGTAAGATTACAAATCCCACACTCCAACATGTAGATCGCGTTGCTTGATTTGCAGTTCACAGTGCTAAATATTTTGGCTGTTGTGTGACATTTAAAGCTCTGTGTACATATTATCTTGCAGCAAGTCTTACATCTTTTGTCTGAACAAGCCTGACATTACCCAGTTGATGAAAACATCTTGCTAGTGATATCGGCTCGTACAAGAGGCTTTTCGGTCATCGGAAAAGTTTTCTGTTGAAATATCTCAGATTATACTTGCAACTACCTCAATTTTTGGTCATTTTGAAGGAAAATATTCTCTTACTGAATATTGTTGACCTATGAATTGTGATTAGTCTTTTTAGAGTTATGGTCCTTGATTTACATTAATTATGATAAAAGTGTGCCAATGAATATCTCTAATGCTCCACTGGTTAAAGATTTTTCAGGAAAATTAAAATGACTCTGAGTGGATTCATTTCATTGAAAACCAGTTTTATATTATTTCTTAAATTGGTAGTTCTGGAACCATAAATTATATATATATATATATCAAGTATTGTAACCTATAAACAATAAACCTGAACTGATATCCTAAAAATGGCTAAAATGAATCCACAGTACAGTAAAGGTCTTTGTAGCATAAGTGCTGCATATCCATCATCTAAAACAATCCTCAGATTTCAGACCTGGAATTTTCATTCAGATGTCATATTTATTAATGACTTTCATGTGTTTTATTTTCCTTGTAAGAGGATATTAGTTTTCTTAGAAATAAAAGATTAATATAGTTTTCTCTAAAACATCAAAGACTTCATTGTGACAAAATATTGTTGAAAGTATATTGTTTATATTACCTAATATCAGGATGTTATTGACATGAAAGGTTACAAACAAAATGTCAATAAGTATAATAACAAATAATGCCTGAAGGGTTTGAAAATTTAAACATTATCAAATAATATGGTGCTAAATGTAAAAGTTTATGCCTAGAACAGAATTGAACTGTATCTGATATGGTTTCAGTACAGACTTTTACTAATCATGCATAGGTTATAGCACAGATATCATGTATTTCATGAATTGAAGCTAATGAAGCCAATGTGTCTCTAGTTACTGTCAGATTAATTTTCCATTTTAGTTAACCAGTCGTTCCTGTGGCAAGGAAAGGTTAATTAGCAGTTTAAGCATATTACTTATTTTTAATGTCATTGATTAAAACTAGTCCATACTCTTAAAAAAAAACAGAAAATGCTGTTAAAAGATATAATCAGCATCAATAGATGTTCTAGCTTTTTCTTTGCAATGAGTTGTGTCAGAAATTAATAATGGTTTTAGCATACTGAAATGGTTTTTTTTTCCATTTCTTAGAATTTTATTGGTAATCAAATAATTTATTAGTTCTTACATGAGTCCATATGAAATATCTGGAATAAATTCCACCAGTGTGGGAAATGACATCCTGTTTTTTAGCTCACCTGGCCCAAAAAGCCATGTGAGCTTTTGTCATCACTTGGCCTCTGTCATCCTATTTTCTCATTAGTCAAATTAAAAAAAATCTTCCCCTCTGAAATGTACTGAAACTTTGTATGAAGCATCTATGGAAGGACCTTTATAAAGTCTGCATATTTTTTCTCCATCAGACAACAAACATGGTCACCATGAACAAATCCAATTTCTTATTTGGTCAAATTAAAAAATTTTTCTCTTCTGAAACCGTATAGCAAAATGAACTGAAACTTGGTTTGAAGCATCCATGGAAGGAGTTTTATAAAGTTTGTATCTTTTGGTGCGATTTGGACCCTTCCCCAGACCTCCCTACAACCCAGTCCCTACCTATTTCCCATATTTTATTTTTTTGTACTCAGTTTTTAGACAAAAATGTTCATTTTCACCATAGAAAAAGGCATCGCTGGAAACCTACGCTTACATTTTGCTTCCACTTACCCCTAACCCTAACCCTAAGCGAGACCAACCGTGCGTTCCTGATGATGAGAAAAAGGCAGCAAAAGTATAAAATCAAAATTTATGCAAGTAGAAATCAGAGAAGTTTATTTTATCTTGACTTACTGGTACTTGGTAGCTAACAATTAGAATTAGAATGAAGTGACAAAAATAAAACTGATCTGAAATATCACGTTCATTAACACTGTCACAATGGGGTTATTATTCTTTCAAGTACAAGATTAATCAGTTTGATTATATCAAACGCCGACATCCGTCTACAGGGATTTTTAAAAACCTATTTCTTAGATTAAATCAATCCATACAGATGACAAAATGTATTTCCGGCAGTATTATATGAACAAATTGAAGTATATAAAAGGCCTAGCTAGCTGACAGACTGCAGTAAAATATTTCTACTTTGGTTAATTTGTTTAATTGATGCAATTGACCCTGGTTATCTCAGAGTTTAAAGCCTTGCTAAAAATGTTGATATAATAAGAATTTTTAATTATCATTAGAAGATATAGTACAGAGTACTATCTTTTGACTGAAAAAATATTTTTCATTATAAGAAATAAAAGATGAGATAAAAGAGTCTGAGATATTTAGATTCCACTGTATACTTCATTCATACTGGATAAGATATAAAGAGATGTGTCTCTCCTTTATTGTACTTTTCTCAAAATCCTAAAAGACATTGCTCATTAGTCCCCTACCGGTGAAGCCGAAGGAGACTTTAGGTTTCCACTTCGTCCATCTGTCTGACCGGACTGACCTAACATCCGTCAGTCCGGCAAATCAGTTTTCTGCACTTTTTTCAGTTGTGCTTGAAGATATTGATTTGATATTTATATATATAGCTTTATCATGCCCCATTACAGATCAAGTTCGAATTTTGTTCCATTCTGATGATTTATTGCAGAGTTATGGTCCTTATCAGTTTTCCGCATTTTTTTTTTACCAAGTGATCTTATTTGGGGTGTGTGAGCTTATAATGATGAGTTACAGATCAAATTTGAGTTTCACACTGATCGGATAATTATTGTGAGAGATATTGCCCTTGGAAATAGGAAATATTGCCAAAATAATAGTTTTTCAGACTTTTTTCATAAACTGTTTAACAAACTGAAATTATTTTTGGTATGTGCGCTTATCATGTTGAGTTACAGATCAAGTTTGAGTTTCACACTGATCCGATTTTCATTGTGAGTTTCATGCTGAATGGATAATTATTGTGAGAGTTATTGCTCTTGGAAATAGGAATTATTGCCAAAATATTAGTTTTCCGGACCTTTTTAGCAAACACTTTACCAATAATCTTATTTTTCTATGTGATCTTATAATGATGAGCTACAGAGCAAGCTGGTCGGGCAATTATTGTGTACCCCTTGCAAACAGTTTCAGGATTTTTAGGAGTCACTCTGTCCATACGCCTTCGTCTGATTCACATACTCAAGGACATTTTGTGTGTTTTCATTCTCACAACTCAGCCAGTAGAGGACATTGTATTGCCCAGCAATACTTTTAGAATGTTTGTTAATTATTAATTCAAACCAATAAATCAGTTGCACCAATAACAGTATCATGGTATACATCAGATATATCCCTATTGGGCAAATGTATATCTATTACAAATAATTTGAAACATGGCAAATTCTGTCTCTAGAATAAATGAATAGTAAGATAATGAATTTGGGATTCAAATATGTTATTATAGTTTTGTGATTTCAAAATGTGTTGTAAATGCTCTAGATACATACTGCATTTTGTAAATTTGAAAAAATAACAAGGAATTGTCAATTACTTCATGATGATGTTAGGCCTCAACTGTACACTGATATACAACTTTAATACTGAAGTGAATATCAAAAACAAATTTACTGGTTGTCTATAAAGAGTAGAAATTTCTGTGGAGGAACAAAAAAATGGTTGTTTAAAATGTCGATAACATTTAAATTAAAATCAGAAACAATTTGATTTCTTGGAATGCTTAAATGTGTGGATTTTCTTGACCTTCGAAACCAACAGAATATAATGACTCAATCTTGTTGCGGTTGATAGTGAGTTGAGTATGGCGTTTACATTCCAGAAGACACCTGTATTTTATGAAAGAGAAATTCATGACAGAAGGATTAGATAATTTTATAAAGTTCTGGTTTATTTTGAAAATCAACTTAAATTTCAAGTATTTACCGGTATTGAGTAAAGACATAAAATTCCCCATAAATTTTGTCCATTATCGCCACTGAGTGAGATGATCTTTAAAGCAGTCCACCTACTGATATCAGATTTATTTGTCAATATTGTCACGATTATGTTAACTTTCACATTAAATTTTGAACAGTAATGACTTAATGGACTTTTAATACTTTTAACAAAGGATTCCAAACTCATCAAATGTTAAAGTATAGATAATCAAAGAAAGTGTTAAATTTCCTGGGAATTTTTAAAAATAGTAAAGGATGACTTAATATTCATTGGTTTTCCTGTCAATAAATTAATGTTTGAGAAAACATGTCATTTTTAGATGCATTGGTCTATATTTGGATCCATTAAGACAAAATTTAATTATTTAAGTTCATGATTTTATTTTTGTCTGAATCGATAATTATAACCTAATACAACCATCATCTTGTAAGCAATTTAATCTTTGTTACAAAAATTTAATGTCAATATAATTGAATTTTTGGTACTTCTCTTACATTAATAGACTGAGGAATTTTACACTAACAATATATAGATATAGAAGGTAGTTAGTAAAATCTCTTCAAAGACTAAAATTAACAGATTTCTTTCGTTTTCTATATTTAGTCTTGTTTTTTTTTTTTTTTATCTGCACTCAATAAACCAAATGATAAAGGTTTGAATGATATTGTTATTCTCAAAAAGGTCTAATTGAATTTGTGAAATGATGCATTACATTGAAATTGGTGTATCAGGTAATATCTTTTTTGCTGCATTAATAAATCTTGACTACAGTTAACTTGGGGAATATCTGTACTGTCAGTATAAGAAAAGTTAAGACAATAATGTATGATGTATTTTACATTATCTCCAGTATTTTGGATTTGAAACCTCTGTAGAATTGTCTTTTCATTGGAATTTCCTATATGCTATTTGTTATATGCTGTTTAAAAAGCAGAGCATGTTTTCACTTCTCTAGCACTACCTCTTCATTGATTTTTATGTTGCCATATTCTATTTTTCTTGTATATGCTATCTTTATGAGATATAATCTGTTTTCAGTCATTTCTAAATTCTAGTCTTCTGGGTTGCTTCAATATTCCGTTGCCTGTAGTTGAAATAACAGAACATGTTGAATTAAAAATAAAATACATTTTGTGAAAGTTACAATTGATTGATGAGCCTGATCTGTCTCCAAGTCGTGTAGATACATTATTGAATTTACTTATATCATATACTGTGTCTGTCGGCACTGAATTTATTAGGTTGAAATTTGAGGTGTGTTAGACTTCTAATTTAATGGACAAATATTACCAGTTATCCTGCCAAAGGTCTGTGGTTTTTTACAAAAAGGGAGTATTTGTTTTATAGATGGTATATAAAATCATGATGTTATAATTTTTAAGTTATTACCGGTAAGTATTTCAGAAACTAAACGAAGGTTACCTTAAATGCCTTTAGTTAGGACAAAACTCAAAATCATATCTTACAAAAAGTATCATTAATTTAGTAAAATTATCTGATCATTGTGACAATCATCCAAATGGCTTTCTGTAATTGTATGTATGGTTGACTTCTGTATGAACTTAAATATAATTGGATAGGCAGAACTGTAATGATTATCACAAAATATTTTCAGGAAAATGAAGAAATTTCACAGTGTAAGAAAATGTATTTGTAATACTAAATATTGGTCTGGTTTATGAGGGTTTTATACCAGTTTAGGCACTATCATGGTGGAGGAAACTTGAGTACCTGGAGAGATCCACAAACCTTTGTCCAAAATAATGACAGTCATTGTCAGTTTATATCAGTCAGACACACCCCAGCTGGATTTGAAGTCACAATATATGGCTGCAAAGGGTCATCCTGATCTTGCTGTTCACTGTCAGGCTAGCTTTTGGTTCTTTCAAAATGAAGAAATACAATTAAAATGTTTTGGCTTTTTCTTTGCTATTAAATGATGAATATTGTGTTGCAGTTTTCCTTATACTGTTTTAATCAGTGAGATTTTTAAATAAATTTTTATCTAAACAAAAACAGGAAACCTCCATGACTTTGTTTTTGTCTAATGAAACAAACAAATAAGCCAGTTTCAGGATATTCAGTAAAATGTGTTAAAGTATAAAATTGTTTTTTGTAGTAGCATTAGATTGTATTGATTGAATAAAATGTCTGCTAATTCAGCAAATAAAATAAATAAGTGAATATTGCATGTTGTCATGTAATCCCCCTGGAGAGATTCTGTAAATTCTAAAACGTTACCGAGGTTTTAAGTTGTCGTGTTTCCTTTTTCTGTGATCAATATAAAAAGGAAGAAAGGTTCTGTGCTGTCAGATTTTTAATTTTTAGTTAGGAATTGACATAATACAATTTCTTGGTTACTTGGATGAAATTAATCAGAAGTCTAATATATAGGTCTGAAATCAATCTGTCCTGATGATTAAAGATTAAGTCAACAATAAATAAGATATTTTGTAAGAAAGTCATAACCTAACAAGAGTATTGTGGTTACAGACTTGAAAGTGCTAATTTTCATCGATGATAATGAAACAACCATTATATTTTTAGGGGGCAAGGAAAAAAATTCAGGCTTTAAAATTTGGTGAAAAATAAAGGCAGGCCCAAAATTTTGGTGATAAAATGCAGTATTTAATATCATTTGGAATCAAATAAATGTTGTAGTAAATCCTGTTCCATGAATATTGAATGTAGTATATCTAGTGTCTGATATGGAATACATTGACTTCTAAAGCATTGGCCATACTTATAAATATATATTATTACCTGTACAGAAAGAGCTGAAAATGAGGAAGCAAAATTTTACAAATTTCTCCCTTTATGATGAATTATTTTTCTTTTTCCAGTAGAGAAATTACACGGACAGAAAAGGCAAAGTTTGGAGAATTATGTCAGGTAAAGAATACAAACAGTCAATTTTCATTTTGAAAAAAAAATAATACAAATATATCATCAGACATTTTATTGCCTTGTCTGAAATTTTACACATGAATGACTTTCTTTAAGTTTTTGGGATTGAGAATTGTTTTAAAGAATTTTGTCCAGAATTCTAAACAAAACAAATCATAGAGGAAAGATTTTTTGTCCATGCAAACATCTTTGAATGAAGGTCCATGAAGAAATTAAGTACCCGGTAATCTTGGCTTTTTCATTTTATGCATATTTAATGGCATGCATCTTTGAAAAGTTGAAAATAATCATCAGGTCCATCCTAATCTCTAACAGTCATGAGTAAAAATTATTCAACTTCACTTCATTTAGTATACTATGCTATGTCATAAAATTATAGTGAAGTTCTTTAAATTACATCTTTTTAATACATAGATGCAGACCTCTTTTTGCTTCATTTATGTTTCTGATTTGGGCATTTCATAAAAAGTATTTTGAATGGTAGGAAATTTTTCTTGTGAAATATTTGAAATATTGCCTACTACATGAATTTATCATTGTTAGAGTCGCTTTCATAGTCACTGGTTTGCATATAATATTTATGAATGTGAATTTCATCCAAAATGATAGCCAAAGAAAAAATATTGAATTTGAATTTTATTCTTCTGTAATATTAATTTGATGTCACAGATTTTAATATACTTTTTTGTCATTTCAGTATGTTCCAGGAAGGTTATGGTTTGCAAGATATGTGAATTCACAGGTAAAATGCTATCTAAAATCATGTATTGCGAGATATTTACTAATAAACCTTTATTACTCTTGCCCATAGGGGTAGTGATATATTGTGATCTTTTAACTCTTGCTGCTTAAATGAATTCCTTGATGCCAATTTTGATGAATAAAATATGCACATTTCTTCTTATTACTTGTGCTCAAGGCCTAAAATGTTGAAAACCAAAACAATAATCTGAATGTCGACTTCAATTGAGGGCCATAATTGTATATTGTTGACCAGCTGTCAGCAAAAAAACTGCAGGAGCAGATTTTAGTTTACTGATATTATAAAACAGTATATGCATACGACAAAAAGTCAGTAGCCTGTCTTATTCATAAAAAGAAATTTGATGGTCCACAGAAAAAAAAATAGCCTCAGGGGGCAGGCTAGTGGTATTTTAAAACTCTGTAAAACCATGGGAAACAAGAATTTTTCCAGACGATTAAAAGACACTTGACCAAATATTTTAAAATTGTAATAATGTCATGGGCCAGTCAGGTTGATTTACTATTTAACATTCAAGAACTATGTAAAATCTTTTTGTCTTTTTTTTGGTTGGGGGGGGGGGGTTGGATTTGTAGGTCTCCAGATGCTAACCAAAGCTTTGATTGAATGAAAATTAAAGACTATTGTAGACCGACCACATAGTTTAATTTTGGTGGGAATGACATTTCACTGTTGTTATAATCAGAAAAATTTGTGTATTTTTGGTCGGTTGCAAATAATAAAATTTGAACAAATCTTTTGAATTTTTTATACATTGTCATGGTCTATGAAATAGAATTGGAGTTCAGTGCTGGCTGATTTAATAAAAGAGTTATGCCTCCTTAATACTTTAAATTTTGCTAATACAGTTATAAGGCATACTTAAACCGTAGCTGCTGGCAATGGCATCAGTGATTGTTATATCACCTTATTCTTGTTGATATGGCAAAGATAAAATATGTCTTTCTTACTCTCTTATTATTTGGACAGATGTATTCCATAATTGGAATTAATGCCAAAATACATCAATATGAGTAATATTATTTGTATTCTAATGAAGATTAAAGACTTTCCTTATGGAAAATTACCGAAGGCTTAGTATCCATCCGTTTTCACTATTAAGCCTGAACAATTGCTATATAACATGATACAAAAATTTATTTGATAAGAAGTTTACCAAGTATGAATAGAAGTCCTATCTAGTACCAATTTAATCAGTAATTAGCTCATTCAGTTATATTCTTTTTTTTAACTAATCTCTCCTGGTATTTGTTTTATCATTGATACAGTGAATTCAGAAATTATTTTAAACATGTTTTGCAAAAAATATGAAAATAAAAACTGAATTTTTACATTTTGCTAGTAATATTCTTTAAGAATATGTATTGTAGTCATTAATTAATTTTGATTGCATGATTGTTGTTTACCCAAGATTTCCAATAAGTTGTTAAAAAATATGATGTAATTTACACCATTAACGTACAACAAACCTTTTAGAAAGTTGTAATTTTTAATCCCTGCCACTGAGTTATATCAGAGACATATATAACAAAAAAATATGTCTCTGGTTATATGCAAACGGTTTATATCTATATCCGAGACTCTAAAATTATCAGTATTTCTAAAAGTTTAAATATTAAACTGATATTTACTTGGGCTAGTTTCAAATAAGTTTTCAAGTTTCAAGCTTTTGGTACTGTGATATTAAAATACATCTATAGATTTAAAACAACAAGTATTTGTAAACAACAAATTTATTTAAAATTCTGAAGAAAATTATAAAATATGATCATATTTACATGTATAATATTTTTCAGAGAGTACATAGTAAGATGGTATCCGAACAGATATTTTTCCGTTTAGTACAGTATTTTGCTGTGGTGCTATTTGAGTGTAATGAAGCAGAAGATTTCTCTCCAGCTAAATCACTTATGAATATGTGCTTCACATTCTATTACCAAGGTAATAATAGAATTTTTATCTTTGCTTGTGGTCTTATTTTTTCTGTATAGTGTAATTTTTTAGATTAATGAATTCATGTACGTATTGATTTCTACTCTTTGATTTTAAAATTTGATTTTTTGGTAAATTGCATGTTTTGAAAAGGAAAGATAATTTAATGAGATTCGTGTCCAGGTTGCATAATGTGTTTTTTAGCTCACCTGGCCCAAATGGCCATGTGAGCTATTGTCATCACTTGGCCTCCATCGTCCGTCGTCGTCATAAACATTCCTTTAAAGATCTTCTCCTCTGAACCCACTGAGCCAATTGGAACACAACTTGGCAGCAGTGGTCCTAAGGTGGTCCCCTTTCAGATTTACATCCAAAGACCTCGCCCATCATCCAAGATTGGCATCAGAGTCGAACATAATTTAATATAGGATCATAGGGGAAATATACTTAAAGATCTTCTTGTCTGAAACCACTTTGCCATTTGGAAAAAACTAGGCAGTAATGGTCCTTAGATGATCCTCTTTCAGAATTGAATCGATGAACCGGCCTGTGATCCAAGATGGCCACCAGTGCCGAACATAGCTTAACATAGAACCTATGGGAAATTTACTAAAAGATCTTCTTGTCTGGCACTAATTGACTAATTGGAACAAAACTTGGCAGCAATGGTCCTTACGTGGTTCTCTTTTAGAATTGTATTCGATGACCCTGCCCATCATCCAAAATGGCCACCATAGTTTAACATAGGACCTAATGGGAAATTTACTTAAAGATCTTCTTGACTGAAACTACTTGGCCAATTAGAACAAAACTTGACAGCAATGGGGGCAATATCTGATGACCCCACCCTGATCCAAGATGGCCACCAAAGCCGATCATAGCTTAACATAGGACCTAATGCGAAAAATCACTGAAAGATCTTTTTGTTTGAAAGCAGTAAGCCAGTTGGCTTGACAGCAATGTTCCAGGCTGCCAGAAAATGAGTCAAGATGAACATAGTCCAGGTGAGTGATACAGTCTCCTGGGAACCTGTAGTTTTTCTTAAGGGACAGACTTTGATTATTAAGATATGTCTTCCATGCTTTTACATAAATAAAAACAGTGCATTAAATTAATGTCATTTTACACTACCCAACAACCATTTTTTTCCTTTAGTGTTGTTGTTCAGTCCAAATCAATCCATTGTGGAGAAAACTTTCATCTGTAGAATACTTACAATGAAGAAAGAATAACAAAAGTTTGATATTTTTAGTAAATATGAAATGAGCTTTTATTCCTGACAACTATAATGAATTATATCCATTTTTTCTAGTTCCATGTGGCAAAACAGCTCAAAAGAACTTTTTATACAGTTTTTTATGTGATCAGCCTATATGGCAGTCATTAAGGTTCTGGAATGCAGCCTATTTTGATGCAGTACAGTGTGAACGGGCCAGGAGACCTGTCACTACAAGGTATTTATTTTCAGATTCCTCCATATCCTCCACCTAACCTTTTATAACTGAGTTGGGTTTAATATGTTATGGCAACATACATTTCTATGGATTCTTAACAGGCTTAGAAATTGGAAGTGCGCAAGTTGGACAGTGCCAATAAATACAGTCTTAAAAGCATCAAAGGACTATGTCTGTTAAGTTTGACAATTTAAAATGAAAGGTAGATATTGTTTTACTGTTTTACAAAAGCGGAGGCAGCCATATGATGTCAGTCATCATATTAAATAGAAAAACAACTATTATTGTGAATTGATCTATTCAGGTATTTAATTGGACCTAAGAAATTATTTATGTGATTCATTCCACTTTGAATGTCATTAAATCTTATTTTATACGAGTCTAATAAATATTTACTGAAAACTGTAGAATAGTGTTACAATAGTTGACATTTTTATGGCCCTTAATATAATTCCAAGAATAACACAGTTCATATATGTTTGAATAATCACAAAAAGTACACAAGGGATAGCCAAGTATGATTATCACAATCAAACATTTCAATCAATTGGAAATTGATTTCAACTACAGTAAACAATAAAGGATAGCTGGTTATAAATTATATATTTATGCTTCAGATAAATCTGGATTTATACAATCCCTAGCTGTAAAACAGCTGAATAAAAATATTGGTCACCAAGAATAATGTTTTTATCTCACCCTGGCCCAAAGGGCCAAGTGAGCTTATGCCATCACTTGGCCTCCGTTGTCGTCCGTCGTCGTAAACTATTTCAAGGATCTTCTACTCATAAATACTGGGCCAAATACTTCAAAACTTTAAATGAATGTTCCTTAGGGTATCTAGTTTATAAATTGAGGTTTTGATCCTTAAACATGGCCACCATGGCTAAAAATAGAACATAGGGGTATCAAAAACTAAAGCATTTAGAGGAAATCTTCAAGTTATCAGTAGTTCTAGTTACTGAAGTTTGATCAAATACGGCAAATATTCAGTGCCATAATGTTTAGGAGTTGGTATAGCTGATCATTACCTTGAAATACCGTTAAACAGGTTTACCACTTATTGATAGTAGAGCTACCAAAATCAACTGTAGGATATAACACATGTTAAATTGTATACACCTATAGTATGTTGGAAGGAAAACATCTTCGGTACTTTTAAAATTAATATAGTTAGTTTTTTAATTGGGGTGTGATTGCAACACCCCCTGCCCCCTTCTTGGTTACTTGAGTAATCTACCAGAGTATTGTAACACTTTGTTATGAGATATACTTTTGTGGTCCCACAGAACGTCAGAATAGAAATATTCCACTGAATCTTTTCAATTTAAGGAATGATGCTACAGATGATCAAACAGATGACAGAAGATTTCAAGAAAACATAACGTTTGGACAGTTGGGGTAATTTTATAGCTGATCCACGTTTTATATGTATTGGTTCATTTTAAGCATCCTTTTATTTTTCAGCAGCTAATAAACAGAAAGTCAATAAAAATTTCCACCAACACATTGAATAAAACATATTCATCAAAGTGACATTTCAAACACAGTTTCATGAATTTTATTGATAATTTTGTGTTTAAATATCAACAGAATTATCACCTACATCTATTAAATATGCATCATAGAGAAAGGAAAATAATTTACATCACAAAGTAAAGTAGATTGCAGAACTGTAATTAATCATTTTTATGGCAAATAATTATCCAAGCTTATTAATGTCTGTCACAGACAGAGAAAACAAATTAGTTTGAAGTTCTGTATTGTTTGTTCTGACTGAAGTATAAAAAATGTCAATTCCAGATTATGTATATTTATTGATGATAGATGTTAATATGTTTTAGAAGTAAGTTTTTTTATAAAGGCACAATTTTTTATTTTATGACAGTACTTGATTATGAATAGTTCACTTTTGTCTTCCTCCTTTTTAGCTCACCTGACCCAAAGGGTCAAGTGAGCTTTTCTCATCACTTGGCGTCCGTCGTCCGTCGTCCGTCGTCGTCGTCTGTTAACTTTTAGAAAAATCTTCTCCTCTGAAACTGCTGGGCCAAATTGGACCAAACTTGGCCACAAGCATCATTAGGGTATCTAGTTTAAAAAATGTGTCCGATGACCCCACCTGCCAACCAACATGGCCGACATGGCTAAAAATAGAACATAGGGGTAAACTGCAGTTTTTGTCTTGTATCTCAAAAACTAAAGCAACTAGAGCAAAACTGACATGGGGTAAAAATGTTCATCAGGTCAAGATTTACCTGTCATGAAATTTTCAGACGAATCGGTCAACCCTTTGTTGGGTTATTGCCCCTGAATTGTTAATTTTAAGGAAATTTTGCAGTTTTAGGTTATTATCTTGAATATTATTATAGATAAAGACAAATTGTAAACAACAAAAATGTTCAAAAAAGTAAGATCTACAAATAAGTCAACATGACCAAAATCGTTGATTGACCCCTTATAGGAGTTTTTGCCCTTTAAATACGGCATCCAGCGTAAACTATCCTTTAAAGATCTTTTCCTCTCAAACCACTGGGCCAAATGAGACCAAACTTTGGTGGAATGGTCCTTGGGTGGCCCCCTTCCAAAATTATTTCTGGCATGCCGGACTTCCAACCGAGATGGCTGCTGTTACTAAAAATAGAAAAAAAGGGGGGTTGATTTTCAAAAATCTTCTTATATGAAACTACAAGTCCTGTTGCAACCAAAGTTGGCAGTAATAGTTCTTAGGAGGTTCTCTTTCAGAAATATGTCCAATGACCCGGACTGTTAACCAAGATGGCCGCCACAGCCGAACTTAGTTTGACATAGGGCCCTATGGGAAAATTCATTGAAAAATCTTCTCGTCTTAAACCACTTGACCAATTGGAACCAGATTTGGCAGCAATGGTCCTTAGATAGTCCTCTTACAGAGGTGTGTCCAATGACCCGGACTGTCAACCAAGATGGCCGCCACAACCGAATTTAGTTTAACATAGGGCCCTATAGGAAAATTCATTGAAAATCTTTTTGTCTGAAACCACTTGACATATTGGAGCCAGACTTGGTGGCATTGGTCCTTAGGAGGTCTTTTTTCAGAAATGTGTCTGATTTCGTGGACTATGAACCAAGATGGCCGCCACAGCAGAACTTAGTTTAACATAGGACCCTATGGGAAAATCACTCAAAAATCTTCTCGTCTGAAACCACTGAGCCAATTAGAATTAGACTTGGTAGCAATGGTCCTTAGATGGTCCTCTTTCAGAAATTTGTGCGATGACCCGGACTGTCAACCAAGATGGCCGCACAACCGAACTTAGTTTAACATAGGGCCCTATGGAAAATTCATTGAAAAATCTTCTTGTCTGAAACCACTTGACATATTGGAGCAGGACTTCGTGGCATTGGTCCTAAGGAGGTCACTTTTTTAGAAATGTGTCTGATTTCGTGGACTGTGAACCAAGATTGCCGCCACAGCAGAACTTAGTTTAACATAGGGCCCTATGGAAAATTTCATTGAAAAATCTTTTTGTCTGAAACCACTTGACATATTGGAGCCAGACTTGGCAGCATTGGTCCTTAGGAGGTCCTCTTTCAGAAATATGTCCGTTCACCAAGATTGCTGCCACACCGACCTTTGTTTAATATCTTTTAGTCTGAAACTGCTTAGCCAGTTGGAACAAGACTTAGCAGAAATGGTCCTTAGATGGTTCTCTTTTAGAAACTGGACTGTCAACCAAGATGACTGCCACAGCTGAAATTAGTTTAACATAGAATCCTATAGAAAAATCAGCCAAATTGACTGCAACACTTAAATTTTTAGGTCTGCTCAAGATGAAAAGTTAAATCCAGGTGAGCGATACAGGCTCTTGAGAGCCTCTAGTTAGCTCACCTGACCCAAAGGTCAAGTAAGCTATTCTCTTCACTTGGTGTATGGCATCTGGCGACTCTTAACATTTACAAAAAATGTCTCCTCTGAAACTACTGGGCCAAATGGAGCCAAACATGACCACAAGCATCATAAAGGTCTCTAGTGTAAATGTTGTTTCCGATGACTACTCCTGCTGACCAACATGGCTGACATGGCTAAAAATAGGGGTAAACTGCAGTTTTTGTCTTTTATCTCAAAAAAGCATTTAGAGCAAAACTGACATGGGGTAAAAATGTTCATCAGGTCAATTTCTACCTGCCATGAAATTTTCAGACGAATCTGTCAACCCTTTGTTTGGTTATTGCCCCTGAATTGATAATTTTAAGGAAATTTTACAGTTTTAGGTTATTATCTTGAATATTATTATAGATAAAGACAAACTGTAAAGAGCAAAACTGTTTAACAAAGTAAGATCTACGAATAAGTCAACATGACCAAAATCATTGATTGATCCCCTATAGGAGTTATTGCCCTTTAAAGACAGTGTCTGGTGTAAACTTTCCTTTAAAGATCTTTGAAACCAATGGGCCAATTGGGACTTTGGGTGGCCACCCTCCAAAATTATGTCTGGCATCTCGGACTTTCAACCGACATGCTGCTGTTACTAAAAAAAGAAAAAAAGGGGGATGAATTTCAAAATTCTTCTTCTATGAAACCCAATTGGAACCAGACAAGGCAGTAGGAGGTTCTTCTTCAGAATTATTTCTGATGACATGGGCTGTTAATCAAGATGGCCACCACAGCCGAACTTAGTTTAACATTGGGCCCAATGGGAAAATTCATTGAAAAATCATCTTGTCTGAAACCACTTGACCGATTGGAACCAGACTTGGCAGCAATGGTCCTTAGGATGTCCTCTTTCAGAAATATGTCCGATTTCATGGACTGTGAACCAAGATGGCTGCCACAGCCGAACATAGTTTAACATAGAACCCTATGGGAAATTCTCTAAAAAATCTTCCTTGTCTGAAACCACTAACCCAATTAGAACTAGACTTAATAGCAATGGTCTTTAGATGGTCATCTTTGAGAATTGTGTCTGATGACCTGGACTGTTAACCAAGATGGCTGCCACAGCCGAACTTGTACATATTATCAGGTTTTCTGCAAATGTATATCGTAAAATATCAGCCGCGAGACACAAAGTGAAGCTTCTTCGGCGAGTGAGCGTAGCGAACGAGCCAAAAAAGCTTCATATTGTGTTGAGCGGCTTATATTTTACAATATTTGTTTGAAGAAAACTTGATGATAAATTTATCGTATTGTTAACTAGCAATCTTAATGGAATTTCTTACTTTTCAATGGCCATCCGCCTATAACCGGATGTTTTCCTGATATATTCGGGTCAACGTTGGGTCAAACATTATGATGTCGCTGATATATTTGGGTCAGCTTATATTAGGGTCGGGTCAACTCTTTACGACGTCACAGTGCCGAAATACGGGAAATTCTGAAGGCCTCAGCAGGTCGATATAGCCATAGGGAAATACGATAAAGTTTAATATAAGGCCCTATGGGAAAATTCATTGAAAAATCTTCTTGTCTGAAACCACTTGACCAATTGGAACCAGACTTGGCAGCAATGGTCCTTAGGAGGTCGTCTTTCAGAAATGTGTTAGATTCGCAGACTGTGAACCAAGCTGGCCGCCACAGCCGAACTTAGTTTAACAAAGGACGCTGTGTGAAATTCACTAAAAAATTTCCTTGTCTGAAACCACTAAGCCAATTAGAACTAAACCTGATAGCAACGGTCCTTAGATGGTCCTCTTTCAGAACTGTGTCCGATGACCCGTATTGTCAACCAAGATGGCCATCACAGCCGAACTTAGTTTAACATAGGGCCTTATGGGAAAATTCATTGAAAAATCTTCTTGTCTGAAACCACTTGACCAATAGGAAGGTCCTCTTTCATATATGTGTCCGATTTCGTGGACTTTGAACCAAGATGGTCGCCACAGCCGAAATTAGTTTAACATTGGACCCTATGGGAAATTCACTAAAAAATCTTGTTGTCTGAAACTTCTGAGCCAATTGGAACTAAAGTTGGCAGCATTGGTCCTTAGATGGCCCTCTTTCAGAAGTGTGTACAATCACTCGGATTGTCAACCAAGATGGCCACCACAGGCAAACTTAGTTTAATCTAGGACCCTATGGGAAAATTCATTTAAAAATCTTGTCTGAAACCACTTAGCCAGTTGGAACAAGAATTAGCAGTAATGGTCCTTAGATGGTTCTATTTTAGAAATGTGTCCATTGACCTGGACTGCCAACCAAGATAGCTGCCCCAGCCAAACTTAGTTTAACATAGAACCCTATAGAAAAACCATCCAAATTGACTACAACACTTAAATTTTTAGTCCTGCTCAAGGTGAAAAGTTAAATCCAAGTGAGCGATACAGGCTCTTGAGAGCCTCTAGTTGGTATGTGAGCTTATTGTGATGAGCTACAGATCAAATTTGACTTTCACGCTGATCAGATAATTATTGTGAGAGTTATTGCCCTTGGAGATAGGAAGTATTGTTAACATATTAGTTTTCCAGACTGTTTTTGCAAACCTTTTTACCAACTGATCTTATATTTGGTATGTGAGCATATAATGGCGAGTTACAGATTAAGTTTGAGTTTCAAACTGATCGGATAATTATTGTGAGAGTTATAGCCCTTGGAAATAGAAATTATTGCCTAAATAATAGTTTTCCAGACTTTTTTCGCAAACCCATCTATCAAATAATCGTATTTTTGTTATTTGTGCTTATAATGACCTACAGATCAAGTTTGACTTTCATGCTGATCATATAATTATTGTGGGAGTTATTGCCCTTGGAGATGGGAATTATTGTTAAAATATTAGTTTTCCATACTGTTTTGGCAAACCTTTTTACCAACTGATCTGTTTAGTATGTGAGCTTTTAATGGTGAGCTGCAGATCAAGGTTGAGTTTCAAGCTGATCGGATAATTATTGTGAGAGTTATAGCCCTTGGAAAAAGACCTTTTTTTAGGAATTATTGTTAAAATATTAGTTTTCCAGGCTGTTTTGGCAAACCTTTTTACCAACTGATCTTCTGTTTAGAATGTGAGCTTATAATGGTGAGCTGCAGATCAAGGTTGAGTTTGAAGCTGATCGGATAATTATTGTGAGAGTTATAGCCCTTGGAAAAAGACTTTTTTTAGCTAGCAAACCCATCTATTTAATAATCTTATTTTTGCTATTTGTGCTTATAATGATGACCTACAGATCAAGTTTGACTTTCACACTGATCATATAATTATTGTGAGAATTATTGCCCTTAGAAATAGGAATTATTATCAAAATATCAGATTTCCAGACTTTCTTTGCAAACCCTTTTACCAAGTGATCTTTTTTAGTGTTTATAATGATGAGATACAGATCAGAATGCTTGTTTTTTAAATATCTCCAGCAAAATCCAGGCATTATAAATTGATTTTTTTAATCTGTACAGAATATATTTTTAGGAAATCTTTGCCTAAGTCAAAACATAAGGAATTTGAAAGATAATGTTTGTCATAATGATGATCTTGATAAAAACAAACATTAATTGGATTATCTCCCTGTACAAACTCACCATATATTCATTGAACAATTATTGTTTTATTGTATATGACATGCGTGATTGTATTCGTATTCAAATGAGATACAGTTTGTCCTTTTACCATATATGGTATAACTTACAGGTAGATCACACTGAAAATTTCTTCATTGAAAATATATCTTATTGTCCCCCGCCGCAACGCGATGCGGGGGATATGGTAATGCCGGGCGTCCGTCCGTCCGTCCGTGCTTCCGTCCGTCGCGCCGTGTTTCCGTCCGTCCGTCTGTGCTTCCGTCCGTCCGTCCGTCCACCTTGTAAGCGCTCTAGCAAATTTATTACTTGACCGATTTGGATAATATTTATACAGTAGCTTTAACTCAATGATACCTCAAGGGAGTTCGAAGATGAGTCATGTCGAAATATTTTTGTAGGAGTTATGCCCCTTAATAACTTAGAAAATTGACAAAATTTTCATGTAAGCGCTCTAGCAAATTTATTTCTTGACCGATTTGGATAATATTTATACAGTAGCTTTAACTCAATGATACCTCAAGGGATTTCAAAGATGAGTCATGTCGAAATATTTTTGTAGGAGTTATGCCCCTTAATAACTTAGAAAATTGACAAAATTTTCATGTAAGCGCTCTAGCAAATTTATTTCTTGACCGATTTGGATAATATTTATACAGTAGCTTTAACTCAATGATACCTCAAGGGAGTTCGAAGATGAGTCATGTCGAAAAATTTTTATAGGAGTTATGCCCCTTATTAACTTAGAAAATTGACAAAATTTTCATGTAAGCGCTCTAGCAAATTTATTTCTTGACCGATTTGGATAATATTTATACAGTAGCTTTAACTCAATGATACCTCAAGGGAGTTCGAAGATGAGTCATGTCGAAATATTTTTGTAGGAGTTATACCCCTTAATAACTTAGAAAATTGACAAAATTTTCATGTAAGCGCTCTAGCAAATTTATTTCTTGACTGATTTGGATAATATTTATACAGTAGCTTTAACTCAATGATACCTCAAGAGAGTTCGAAGATGAGTCATGTCGAAATATTTTTGTAGGAGTTATGCCCCTTTGAAAATTGACAAAATGTTCATCTAAGTGTTCTAGAAAATTTATATTCTCCTTGCATTGGAATAATATTTATACACGTGGACCTAAAGGCAGGTTTTATACATAAACTCCTATCGAAACTTATAAAATTGAAAAATACTGTCTTTAAGAGTTTGTTAGGCGGAATACTTTTGATCAAAGCATTTCTGTTTATTGAAAAGAAGTAAATGTACATTTGTATAAATTCTCAATACACATGGTAAAATAAGATTTCAACACTATACCCATATTGTATAAATGTCTTCATACCACTCATTAACTTGTAAAAAACTTTAGCAATAACCACAAATTGTTTGTCCTTCTATTCTCTCTCTTTGAGAAAATTTTGTTATGTTTCACTTGTCCAAGGGTTTCTGATGCTCTAGCGGCGGGGGACTTCGGAACGCTGTTCGATTTATTTACTATGTAATGCAGTTTAACCTTAGTAACCACACACCTTATTTCACAAGGAATATAAGCTACTATATTTCTTTTCAAGATTTTTACTTTTTATTTTTATTTTTTTTTTTTAAATTTGTATGCTATCACAAGATCCATTAATACAAGACTGTCACATTTCAGAACATTTACATCCAACATGAGGTCCTTTGGATTAGGAAAAGATTTATGTTTAGAGTTTCTGAGGAAACAATCTACCATAGGGAATCTTAAACCTGGTAAGTACATGTATTAGACTGATCATGAAGTGGTTTGTTTGAAATAGTTATAGCATTTCCTCCATTGTACAAGGGAGACAATCAGTTGTTTTGTCCTGTTGGTCTCTAGACAAGAAATATTTCACCTACAGATCTATACAAAGGTAATTTTCAGAATATATTTAGATCAGTGCTCATTGCCATTGGTCTAGTTAATTGAGATGAAGCAATTTGATGATTTTCAGATTGCTGTGCCCAATTCCTCAGAGTAAGAGAAAAGTAGAAGCATGTTCAAAACAACTATCTCGTGTGGTAAAATAAAGAAGAAAGTCATAAACAAAAACTTACTGGGTAGTTTATCAACATAGATATATTTGAAAGTAAAACGTTTTTACTGTTACTAGGATTTAAGTTCCATTAATAACAAGTATTCCTTTGAAATGAAATTTCTTTTTATCAGTTTATATTGTAATTTTGAAGTATTAGGGTATGGCAAATTTCTACGGATATATGTTAAGGCTTTTTTTATGTGTATCTATTTCAGAACAAATAAAGATGCTAAAGGATAATATAGAGAAGTCATGACAGTTTAAAGAATCATAAACTTTCCCTGGAGTTGGATTCGTCAGCCAGATAATAACATGCTGCCATGTGTACTTCCATGTCACTGTTTGATGATTGTTTAAAAAAATAAAACATATTGTTCCCAACAAGTTCAAAATATGTGTGAAAAACATTGTGTATATTATTGAATGTGATGTCCTCCACATTTTGTTTCATTCTTTGGTACAGTTGAAATATTTCTATTAATGTTGTCTTGCAAACTTTATTTTGGTACATCTGCATGGGAAAATTTCCATTCTAAGATTAAAAACTAATATTACAGTATAATTATGTATTTACTTTGGATTTGTAATAAATCTATAATGTGTGATGGTTTGGTGAAAAATGATTGAAACTGACAATGAAATACATATCTATGATTATCTATAGAATAGAGAATGGAAATGGGGAATGTGTTAAAGAGACAACAAACCGACCGAATAGCAGAAAACAGCTCAATGCTGCTCAATGCTATCTCTACCAAGCTGCCATATATGGAAAAGTATAGATATTTCTTGTTTTGCATATAAATGAATATATTTATATGCAAATTTAAGAAGTATCTACCTTATAAGCTAACATGTAATATGGTATAATATTTGAAGGACACATAAACCAAATCGAGGTTGATATATTGCCTGTCATATTAATGGCTTATAGGTAAGCTACAAACATATCAATGACATCAGAGTTGTAAAACCTCAAGATGAAATAGTTTGATGTTTTACACCACATTTAGTGCAATTATAGTTATATTGTGACAGCCAGTAATATATGGATTCATAATAAAATGCATCTAAATAACTGTGATGAAGTTAACATAGCAGTATTGGTTTAGTAGTGAACTGTCAAACTCGGGGTTGGTTAACCTTTTTTTTTAAATTCTTTCTGTGATTGAGTAATCAATAACACTTGATCATGTGACTTTATATCACCATGGAAGTATACTGTCAGCAAAGTACGCACTAATTTGTCAGATGTAATTTCTATCCAAAGGTTGTTTTTAACAATTAAATAGTTAAGAGAAGGCTGAAAGACAATATTTCCTACTTTCTGTGAAGGGGTTGTTCACAGTAAATTAGGGCAAATGACCTGAAAGTAATTTTCATTCTAAATTTGCAACTGGAGGGACTTGTATGTGATCAACATATGTAAACATCAAAAATTATTGAGAACATACATTTATCCCAAAATAAATTTATGAAATTTTAAAAAATTAGCATTACCAAGTATTGTATGTACATCAAATGCATTCCCTGAAAATTTCCTATCCAGTATAATAGTATTTTTTTTATGCTTCCCAAAGTAATTTACATGTATATCATTGAAATTTTTTAAAAAAAATAATGTAAAATTTTCAACTGGATTTTCCAAGAGATAGAAGGACCTAGTTAGCAAAATCATCCTGGAAATACAGAAACCTGGGAATTAATTATTTACAAAAAATGGCCAATTTATTTTTGTTTTGTAATTCCTGCCATCTGTCAAAACACAAAAAGCATATTCCTATCACATTGACATATATCAGGTTGCAAAATTGTTATATTGGAGATAATTGTGGCCATTGCAATCTTGCTGGTATATCTTGACTTGCATTTTAGTTTCAAGTTGTGCAATAAAATATGTTAGAAAATATCATGTTTTATTTAAATTTGATTGTAGAGAGATGTTTTGTTATATTCATTATTTTTTTTAACTGTTAGACCTTACTTTATGTATTTGTATTTTATGGTGCCCAATATATAGAATAATTTTATATCAAACTTGTTTGTATACAATTGTTAATTTATTTCTGTTTTTATATTGTTTTTCATTCTATTTTTTCAATGTAAGAACATTATCATTATTAAATATCACCATCTAGATTTACAGAATCTTAAAGTGTTTGATTTTCAAAAGGAAACTTACGAGACTGACTTACTGTGTTTCAGTTCATAAATTTATTGTAATGGGTACAAGTTTTGATGCTTCAGAGAAATAATCATGGTTTCTACGATAATGAAATTTATAGCTGATTTCATTTATCGAATATATAGAATTTTGGGTTTTTGTCGAGCCTGCGACTTTAGTCGCAGAAAGCTCGACATAGGGATGGTGATCCGGCGGCGGCGTTAACTCGCTTATTAAAAGCTTTATATTTTAGAAGGTGGAAGACCTGGATGCTTTATACTTTGTGTATAGATGCCTTATAATACAAAGTTTCCGTCTGTCATGTGTACATTGTCCTTGACCTCATTTTCATTGTTCAGTGACTACTTAAAAAAAGATTATTTGTAATGTTAATTTCTCTCTTATTATGAGTAATAGGATAACTATATTTGGTATGTGTGTACCTTACAAGGTCCTCATCCCCGTCAGACAGTTTTCAATTGACCTTGACCCAATTTCAAGGATCAGTAAACAAGGTTAAGTTTTGGTGGTCAAGTCCATATCTCAGATACTATAAGCAATAGGTCTAGTATATTTGGTGTATGGAAGGATTGTAAGGTGTACATGTCCAACTGGCAGGTGTCATCTGACCTTGACCTCATTTTAATGGTTCAGTGGTTATAGTTCAGTTTTTGTGTTTTGGCCTGTTTTTCGAATACTGTATACAATAGGTCTACTATATTTGGTGTATGGAAGGATTGTAAGGTGTACATGTCCAACTGGCAGGTGTCATCTGACCTTGACCTCATTTTAATGGTTCAGTGGTTATAGTTCAGTTTTTGTGTTTTGGCCTGTTTTTTCAAATACTGTATGCAATAGGTCTACTATATTTGGTGTATGGAAGGATTGTAAGGTGTACATGTCCAACTGGCAGGTGTCATCTGACCTTGACCTTATTTTCATGGTTCAGTGGTTATAGTTAAGTTTTTGTATTTTGGCCTGTTTTTCGAATACTGTATGCAATATGTCTGACAGCATTTATTTTCATTAGAAATACACAACAGGCGAGACATTTTTGTGTGTCAACTCTTGTATTGATCATGAAAAATACTTTGCGACTGAAATGAAAATGACAAGGAATAGTTTTCTGACCAACTATTCTAAATTGTAAACAAATATAAAAAAAATTTTAATACTGAAATTTATTGATAGCACAATTTTGCAAATGCCGTAAGAATTTTTTGTCTATCCTGCTACATAGTTGCCGCCTTAACCTCATTTTCATGGTCCAGTTCTAGTGTTGTTGAGTCAGTTAACTATTATTAGAGTTTATATATATATATATTCATTTAATTGTTGTAAAGACCTCATTTAAAGGATAATGTGAGGCATACATTTGTATGTGTCAATACTTGTGAAGTCTGAGTGATTATTATCTGTGATTTCTGAGTTAAACCACAAATAGGATTTGTGGAGTATATATAAATATTATGAGTCTCTTTGTACATGCATGTTTGTGACAATGTCTCATGTTTTTGTACATAAATAATGTGTTTTACATAACTGTGTGATTTTCTATTTAGAATGAGAAATATGTAATAAAGTTGATACTCTTAGAATAGTTTGAGAAAAAAGTTCAAAGAACTTTCTGTAAATAAATTGATTTGTGTGTCAGAGACAAGTAAGTAATCACAATTATTATGTAGAATTTTCACAGGTAGTAAATAACATGTAACATTCACTTGACAGAAATGTGTGCTATAATTTTATGTAAATTGTGCAATATAATCTAAACTAGTCATATAACATTCCTGTAGGTCATAATATCACTTAATACTTGTTGAGAATAAACCTGAAGTACAGCATAAACATTTTTTTTTTAATTCATGCCTCGAGAGACAGTAGTTAAATAGCTGAAGGAATAATGTTTTTATTGTTGTTCTTCATTGTAAAGTCACAGTAAGGCCTCAAGTACAGATAAAAACTTCACATCACTTTTGCAAATTCTTTCCTTGCTTTAGTGGAATTTTCTGGTTCCCATCTTAAAGAAAAAACAAGAGGCTCCCAGGAGCCTGTTGCTCACCTGGATTCAATTTGCCAATCAACAGCCATAAAAGCACCTAAGAAATAAATGTCTGTATTATTGGACATAATTCTGAAAGAAGACAATCTAATACCATGGCTGCCAAGTCTGGTTCCTATTAGCTGTGTGCTTTCAAACAAGAAGTTTTTTGAAATGAATTTTCCCATAGGGTCCTATGTTAAACTAAGTTTGGCTGTGGTGGCCATCTTGGCTGACTTTCTAGGTAATCGGACAGTTTTGAAAGAGGACAATTTAAAGTCCATTTCTGCCAAGTCTGGTTCCAACTGACTCTGTAGTTTCAGACAAGAAGATTTTTTAATAAATTTTCCCATAGGGTCCTGTGTCTAACTATGTTAGGCTTGTTTACTAATAATATTACTTCTGATGCCATGTTTGCAGCACTGCTGGACGTGTCTTTGTCCAAAATCTACACACTTTTCTATGCTTTTACATTGTTGAAGAACTTAAATTTATATCATCAAAGATGGTTTTGGGCATTACATTACACCATATTTGAAATGCAAAGCTGCTGAAGAGGTTGAAATAAACAATTTTACACAAATTTCTACTGCTTATCACATTGGTTTGCTATTTAAAGCTGTACTTAATATTTGATGACTAAGTTTAAATTATTCTAAACTGGAAAATCTGAATATCTCCAAAAGGGAAAATTCTTCTGTCAGTCCTTATGTTGTGTAAATAGTTTGGGAAAACTTTTGAAGGAAAACTTGAGGTGTCGTTTGAAGTGTGGATGGAAAGGAGTATACCATAATACATCAAAGTTGGGGACATATAAATTTTTGGCAGTCAAAACAAACAATGTCTTTATTCAAGTCTTCACTGTGACTTTACAATAAAATCACTGTTCCTATGCTTGAATTTCTTTCATATCTACATAGGGATTTTGTATCAAGAAGTTATGTACTACTTTTCTTATTAAGACAACTCATGTGTACCGGTACATCATTTTGCTTTTTTTGGCAAAAATGTTTATCTGTTATTTCAAAAAAGCATATATCAGCAGTTCATTTGTATTAGAACCACGGTCTATTTGCAAACCAGCTACTGCTCTACCAACTGAGGTTAAAGAGTACAGTTAATGAGGTGTGGTTAAAAACATGTAACAATTCTTAGTTTGTGTTTTTATTTTCTTGTCCGTCAAGAAACATGGCCGCCATGGCTGAAAATAGAACATACTGGTAAACTGCAGTTTTTGGCTTATATCTCAAAAACGAAAGCATTTGGAGCAAAACTGACGGGGTAAAAATGTTTATCAGGTCAAGATCTACCTGCTATGAAATTTTCAGATGAATCGGTCAACCCTTTGTTGGGTTATTGCCCCATAATTGTTAATTTTAAGGAAATTTTGCAGTTTTTTGTTGTTATCTTGAATATTATTATAGATAAAGAAGAACTGTAAACACCAAAAATGTTTAGCAAAGTATGATCCACAAATAAGTCAATATCACCAAAATCGTCAGTTGAACCCTTATAGGAGTTTTTGCCCTTTAAAGACAATTGTTCACATTTTTTTCATCATCTTTGTAAACTGGATGCCCAGTGATGGCAATAACTCATATGAACTTTTTCCATGCTTTGAAATGGAGACCCCAAAAATAAATCTGATGAAATAGTAAATTAGGAAGAGCATAATGGCATTAGTGAGCTAAGATTCCCCCAGTCAAAATAAAATCTCCCACATGCGACATGAAAACAAGGAGCAAGTGCACAGTTTAACTTTGAATTAGATTGAGATTGACCAAACATTTCACGGAAATCCATTCACAGATTTATCAGGACTTCCAGACAGAGAAATTACGATGATGATGCAAGACAACACAAAGTGATCCTTATTTGGCACCAATGCTACGCAGGTTACACAAAAAACCTTCCTTTTCATTTTGCCTCAAAACAAAACATATAATTTTAAAGTTTCTGTTACAACATAACATCAATTAAATTATTTTTATATAAATCATCAAGTAGTAAAGTAAAGTTTAGTATTTTTTTTGTTCTATCAAAATTTGACATCTATTTAATTATTTCCAATACAAAATTGTGACAACCAATCAGATCTTCATGAAATATTCTTAAATACAGACTCATAGTACTAGTATTTTCTTTGAATTGACTAATGGGTGATAGTGCTGTGAGGAATATAGGGTAATCAAAACTTAAAACCTAAAAATAAATAGAATTTTTATTTCATCTTTATAAATTTTCATGTTATAAATGAATACATGTATATAGTCATAAACCAAACAATCATTATCTATTCATTTTTTACTTATGTCCTTTGTGAATAAAAATTGACACTTTTTGCACTGAAATCTGTTTTAAATAACCTTCTATACAAACATTTCTATGTTAAATGATAATTTCACCAAGTGATTATTTCTACAACATTAATATGCTAATTACCTTCAAAAGTGAAAACAAAAAAGCACTTTTGAAATTAAAAGCATGACATGTACATTTCTAATTACACAAAGGACATGTTTAAGCACATGGTAATTTCCCAGGGGGGGGCCAGTTTTTATTGGTGGAGGAAGCCACAGTACCCGGAGAGACCCAATGACCTTCGGTAAGAAAATTGGCAATCCTTGTCAATTAAAATTGCCAAAATAACACCTTAACTTGCTTCTTCTGAAAGGAAATAAACTAAAAACTCTGGATGCAAAAATTTATCGCTGCTTTGAAGACCCATTGGTAGCCTTGGGCTGTTTTCTGTTCTTTGGTAGGGTTGTTGTCTCTTTGACGCATTCTTGTTTCCCTACTTACCTTGCTATTTCTTAAAAATGAATTGTCTGAGAACCAGAGAACTTATTTTAGATGGCCTAAGACGGAGTATTCAAAATTGAACTAATCGAAAAAGAAACTTGTCTAGTCATACATTTAAACTGATTGAGCCTGCAGTCTGTGGAGATATGATCAGGAAAACTGATTACTGGATACTGGTACCTGTACAAAATTCTTTAAAGAGCCTTCTTCACTTTAGAAAATATAGAATAAATGTATTATTTTTGAGTTACAAAATAATAATGTATATTTCTTTGATTTTAAATGAACTCTTTTTTTTTATTTAGACATTATTACTAGGACAATAAATTGCTTCGCTGAGCGCAGCTGGATACGACCGCAGAGGTCCAACCCTGAACAGTTGGGGCAAAAATGGAACAATATTCGCGCTTGATACAGGTCTGAATTTGGATTGTAATTAAATATCTGACACATAATAGGTTTCTGACACAGAATAACTGTAGTCAAAGAACTTAGAATTGGTCATATGATTTGAATATATATTCAATTTTTTGCTTTTTGTGCAATACAATATGCTGTTGCGTATTGAACATCCCCTCCAAAAAACAAAAACAAAAAAATTATAAAAAAATCCTTTTACAACCCCCCCCCCCCCCTCCCCCGCCCTTTTTTTGCAAAAAAAAAGGAGAAATATTTGAAGAAAATTTTCTTTTTAATTTCTGATATCTGAAATGTGAAAAAATTGTCACCCCCACAATTTCTTATATCCCTCCCCCTCCCTAAATTTTTTCTCACCTCCCCCTTTTCCCTTTTTCCAAAAAAAAATTCTTTCCCTCAAGATATGGTCATAATCCCTATTTAATTTTCTCATGGAGTTTGCAAACATAATTACCCATTTAAATACATCATAAAAGTCTTAAAATAGAAAATGACATATGGCTAAAATTAATATTAATTAATAGTAACTTCAAAAAATAAATTGTCAGCTATAAATCACCCCAAGACAATCCACATTTCTTTATACAAAATTTCCAAGGAGTGTAAGGGAGGTAATCGAATCATACACAACATTTTACTTTAAATGTGTTTGGATTACCTCCCTTACACCATAATAATAATAATAATAAATGCTTATTGGGCCCTTTTTTGGAACCTAATTCTTAAACTGTTGGGACCAAAACTCCCAAATTAATCCCAACCTTCCTTTTGTGGTCATAAACCTTGTGTTTAAATTTCATAGATTTCTATTAACTTATACCAAAGTTATAGTGTGACACCGACGCCAAGGTCATACCAATATATGACCGCAAAAATTTTGCGGTCGTATAAAAACCACAAAATCCATGTAGTATTGGAACCATATCTACCATCCACTGTAACTATAATTAAACCAATAGGTATAAGTAAATTTGTTGCAATATTTTCACAAAAAAGTGTGTCTAATTATTTTTTTTCATGCACTTGAATTTTTTCATTATTTAAGTAATTAACTTCTGATGTACATTTTTCATCACCAATCACACGAGCAACATATTTTCTCTCTTTGTTATTTTATCAATCTGTCATACATGTAACTGATCACAGAATAATCTGATATCAAATTCATTTCATTCTAATATCATAAATACTAATATTAAATATAAACTGTTGGCACACTTTATAATTTTTTTCATTAATACGTAAGAATACGAAATGTGAGAAAACAATATCTAATATAACAAGTCATCAAAACCATCCATATTGTTTACTCTTTTCTTCCTCCTCTTTATAATGCTCCTCTGTTTCTAAGAAATAGTCTCTATCATACCCTTCTATTAAATCTTCATCCATTCTATCCACTCTTGTCTGTGGTGAAAGAGGAAGATGTAGCATGGCTTTCTCTAATGGCATCACATTCAGTTTGCCATCTGACACACTAAGTAATCCAAAGTCCTTTAAGAAGCTAATGGCCTCTGTTGAATCAAATTCCGCACTAACACCTGTTTTCTTTTGGATCCATTCTTCTACCTTCTTTTCTAACTGTAATTCTGTTATGTTACCTATAATTGATAACAAAAATTATATTCATTAATTATCTTCAAAGTAACCAGTAAATAGAACAACAATTTTACACAGTTTGATTAAAGTCAGCTGTTCATTTCAGCTGTGATTACTACACAGTTGATTTTAATCAAACTGAAATTTTCCACAGCTTCAATTTATTTAACTGTTAATGGCCATTTTTTATAATTTTCTTTTTCTTTGAACAATTAAGCCTCAAGACTGTAAGCATAAAAATATATACAGGTAAATAATCATTTTTAAAATGTTTTTCCTTGTCCCCTAACAGTTAAAAATATTTGAGTGATGAACAAAGTTTACAATCTTTCTTGGAATGCTGCAGATAAATTACAACACAATGCTAAATGTATTCTTTTGTAAATTTTATCCATGCCTTGCATAAAATCTGGATGAAAAAATGCGACTTTTTTATTTCTTTTTTTTTTAAATGTTCATTTTATTATTAATTCATTTACTTATTTTCTTTTTTGCGGATTGTTAATGTGTCCCAAATTCCAGACCAACAAGACTGACTATGATTTTTGTCAAAATTAAGACTTCTGCACGAAATTCAATATTACATGTGTTTTTTTTTTAACATTGATTATGTTAAGTAAGATATTTTTATAATTAAGAATATCAACCAGAAATCTACGATTACAAAGTTCGCCTATTTTCCCCACTAATTTTGGTGTGTGACTTTGTAGCTCGCTGAGATGCACTCTTACAGCACATAATATGATTGTAGGTCGCTTGGTATCAGAGAAATGAACTGGGACGAAAACTTAACCTAAGTAAATGAAGCTCGATAAGTAGGTCAAAGTGACCTAATTTTGGTGGGAGGCTGTGTTACTCCCCGAGATGCACCCTCACACCAATTAATATGATTGTAGGTTACAAAGAACTGTAATGTTTGTCATGTGACCTCCATCTTATGTCTCATGGTTAGGCTCTTCAACGTGCACCTGCACACAAAAATATATGACCCTATGTCAACTAGTAATTGAGTACTGGCTGACGCAGACGTGGATGCCAGGGGTACTCCATTAGTCCCCCTCAACTTTGTTCAGGCGAACTAAAAATGTACAGTGGCTTTGATTATTTTTCTCTTTCAGCAAGACATGTAAATATACATACATAAGTCTTGTATTGAATAATGATGACTTTAGGTAAAAATCTTTATATAAACTGCTAAAATAGTACAAAATCACCCATGGTACCACATTGTTTAATGATATTTTATGCCATACCTAAATCAGCTGGCACATTATGATGTGCTAGTCTTCTGGCTTCTGGTGTTCGATTTGTTAATAAAAATGTGTAGGTGAGTAGAGCTTCTTTAAAGCTTTCATCTTCAGCACGATCTACTAACAAAGCCAGTAAACCTCGGTTATTTGCTACATTTTTCCAGTACAATAATCTATTTAAATCTGCAAGGTATCTGTTTTTACGATTATTGTATACAGTCAATGCACGAATACCAACAAATCCAGCAACGACTGTGATTGTTAAGATCCAATCTACATGTAATTGAGCTAGGACTGTCACTCCCTTTGCTAAAATTGTTGATAGTGCTAAAAATGCTCCAACTGCCACCCAGCCTTTATCTGTTTTACTGATCATAACTTTACCATCGGGTATTAACATTTCAAGGCTGCTTGTTGGCACTTCCTTGAATGCTTTTAATACAAGTTTCTGGTCTTTTTTCAACCTAATAGCAATCACAACACGTTTATAATATGAAGATCCTTTCTCCTTTGGTGGAGGTGCTGGTTTCCAAAACATTATTTTTTTATACCATGGAGTATCAACTTCCATTTGCTCTTTTCCCAAAGCCCAGATACGAAGAACATCAAATTTGTCTCTGTCAATGCTAACCTAAATAAAAGTTAAGGTTTCTACAATACAAGAAATTTTTAAGCATATTTACTGTAAATTCGGAAATTTTTGTGTGCACTTATTATTGCTATTTCCAACGCAAAATTGTGAGGTTGAATTATTGAGATCGCCGCCCGTGTAAAAAAAAAGTTTTATTATTGAGATCGATTAAAAATTGAAAATTGAAGTTTTTAGTAAAGTAATCGTTTTAATTAATGGGATTAAAAATATTAGAATTCAAAATGTTATTATATATATATATAATAGCTCTAAAAACAATACCTATACAACAAAGCGTCTACCAATTAACCTGTCTTCGGATGTCGGCAATCAATGACTAGAAACTTACCTGAGTAAATGAAAACAAAGGGGCAAAAATCTAGAATAAATCGGACATGAAAATATGCATTAATAACCTGTTATCACAGAGATATGTCTCGCCTTTTTGTAATTTTGATTATGCAAATGTTGAAATCATAATAGCAATACCTTAACATCTTACACAAGTTATGCAAATATTCAAAGTCAATGAACCATGACTGAGTTACATGGTTAAACAATCTCCATTTAAATGAGATGTGTGACTCATAATATATGTAAAATAAGCAAACCATTCAAAGTCAATAGACCATGACTGAGGGGGTGGAGCCAAATAATCTCCATGGCAATGAGATGTGGCAATGATAATACATCTGCATACCAATTATCATTGACCTACCACTAGTGGATCCCCATAAACTGACCTAATCACAAACTAATACATGTAAAGTAAGCAAACCATTCAAAGTCAATAGACTATGACTGAGGGGGTGGAGCCAAATAATCTCCATGGCAATGAGATGTAGCAATGGTAATACATCTGCATACCAATTATCATTGACCTACCACTAGTGGATCCCCATAAACTGACCTAATCACAAACTAATACATGTAAAGTAAGCAAACCATTCAAAGTCAATAGACCATGACTGAGGGGATGGAGCCAAATAATCTCCATGGCAATGAGATGTAGCAATGGTAATAACATCTGCATACCAATTATCATTGACCTACCACTAGTGGATCCCCATAAACTGACCTAATCACAAACTAATACATTTAAAGTAAGCAAACCATTCAAAGTCAATAGACCATGACTGAGGGGGCGGAGCCAAATAATCTCCATGGCAATGAGATGTGGCAATGGTAATACATCTGCATACCAATAATCATTGACCTACCACTAGTGAATCCCCATAAAACTGAGCTAATCACAAACTAATACATTGTTGACTCCATCGCCGCCGCCGCCGCCGGAAACAGCATACCTATGTCTCGCCTTTTGACACCGTCAAGGCGAGACAAAAATGAGAGTTTTTAATATTGTGATGCTAAACCGATCGCAATTTTGCAATAATTTCCATATTTACAGTATATTTTATTAAATTTTCACTGTTCTTATGAAGAACCGTTTTCATAGTCAATAATCCAAATCATGTCAGCTTGGCTTATTTGGACTATTACAAAATAAACTATTTCAAAACCAAAACAACAATACAAAGTAAAAAGACCAAGGTTTCTGATAACTAGCCTTGATGACAAGGTCAAACCAGAGGCTCCCAGGAGCCTTTATCGCTCACCTGAATATTTCCATTTGTTTATCGCTAAAGAACCTTGAGATTAACATCCATGTTTGGTTTCAATCCATTCAGTAATTTTTAAGAATAGGCCATTTGTATGTTTTTCCCATTGGGTCCAATGTTAAACTAAGTCCCCTGCTGGCTGCCAATTTGGATGACAGATCAGCACCAAAGTAACAACACTTGGTAAGCACCTCATAAAGAACATTCATTCTATGTTTGGTTTCAATCCATTCAGTAGTTCTCTAGAAGAAGATTTTTGTACGTATTTCTCATATCGTCCTTTGTTAAACTAAGTTCCATGCTGGCGGCCATCTTGGATGATAGATCAGCATCAAAGTAACAACACATGGTCAGCACATCAAAAGGAACATTGATGCTACGTTTGGTTTCAATCCATTCAGTGGTTCTCTAGAAGAAGATTTTTTGGATGTATTTCCCATAGGGTCCTATGTTAAACTAAGTCCCCTGTTGGCGGCAATCTTGGATAACAGGACCATCATACAATCATTCAGGCATATTATCAATTCAATCTATCAAACGGTTTCAAAGAAGTTGTTTGTACTTATTTCCCATAAGGTCCTATGTTAACTATGTCCCAAGGTGGCGGCCATCTTGGATTTCCAATATGCACCAAAATTATTGCTGCCAAGTTTGGTTCTATTTGGTTCAGTGGTTTTTTAGAAGACTGAAATTTGAAAAGTTAACGGATAGACGGAAGACGGGCGGACGACGGACACAAAGTGATGGCAAAAGCTCAACCTGGCTAAAAGCCAGGTGAGCTAAAAAGAGATGGCAACAGTTCACATGCCGAGAATATGTATTGATGGGATACTGTTTCTTTAATCACACCACATATCCATTTTAAATTTTCAATCATAATACAAACCCGAACACCTTCAGAAACATCATGTTCTTCCATTGTTTTTTTTAATGTACTTTCTGACAATTCATGAAAATTGGCTTTCTCTAAAATATCTTCCAGTCTTTGAAGCAACCAGAATTCATTGTCCAGTTTTTCTTTCCTATTCCATTTTCTTGTCTGAATAGTGTCCTTATCTGGATTAATGGGATCAAACAATGCCTTCAAAGAGAATGAAGATGGTGTAATAAACATATAACAAGAATACAAGAGGTCCACTACATATATTCCATTTTTTTTTGTTGGTTTTTTGAAATTATATTCGTCAGTATTTTAAGGCAGCACATGATTTTAATGAAACTTTAAAAACAGTACTATAGGCCTACCATGGTCAAAATCATGCAGAAATATACGTTAAAAATGTGGCGATGAGTCCTGGGACTCGTCAAAATCAGCTGGGACTCACCATTCTGAAAAATGATGAGTCCCAGGACTCATCATGAAAAATTCTTAGTGAAAACCCTGACTTTGATTCTCCCTAGCGTCATCATCAAATGAACTAAATAGGACAGATCAATTGGATGAAAAAAATTGAAGACAGCCAGCTGATTGGTTAAGTGATAATGTTTTCATGCTGACCCATACATAAGAAAATAACTGAATGTAAACAAGAACAAATGTGGAGATCTAATTTTAATAAATTGACTTACAAAATCATTTTTTTACCTCTGAGATTTTTACTGCACTTAATATATTTTTAGTACCTTAACTTCCTGAAGGACTCCATGATACTTGTTTACTATTGCTGTATCTAATTTTGATGCAAAGTCCTCAAAAAGTTTCTTTTCTCTTGAATTAAGAAAGTCTTTTTCATCTACTAATTGCCTTATAACTGATTTTCTAGTAATAGGTATATATCTTTCCCTGAAAAATACCAGTACTTAAAATTATTGTAATTTCCAGAAGGCTGGGAATGTAAAAATTCAAATTGAGTCCCATTTTTAGGCCAAAACAATTGATGGGTGAATATTGTAACAATTAAATTTGCATTTTAATTTTTGTAATCTCTAGCATGTACAACCACCAAAGTAATTAATCTCACACATAAGTGTCAGTTGCTTTTGATGTATGAATGTCACATTGCATTTTCAGAATTTACAATGCAAAAAAAGTTTTTTTAATGAAAATTCCTGCCAAACCAATGATAAATCAAGAGGTTGGCAAGAATAAAAATATAAAAATTAACTGAGCAGATATTTCACATATTAAGCTGGACCCCTTGCTGTTGTTTCGCTCTTATCTACACAAATGGAGCGTCAATCAGCGGGTGGCCAGTTTATTTCACATATATGGTAAAGTAACTTGAATACTATATGCTTTATATTGTGTTAACATGCAATACAACCACTGGACAAGAAACAACTATGAATTAATCAAAATTTTTATTTAGAGTAAATATATTTTCAATACACTTGGTAATCTTCCTTTTTATTTTCACAAACAATTAGAAACATCAGTTAAGTTTTTTTCAGTAACTCAAGTACAATGTAACACTGGGGAGATAACTGTAACTGTCTCCCCCTACCAATAACTTTTAATATAAACAACTTTTTTTCATTTCCTTTAACTCTAAATGCTTTGTATATTACCCAGTAAATGTAAGTCTACAAAATGGGTATGTTCATATACAGCAGAAAGTCAGAATAGATAATGAGTACTCATAACTCATCCTGTGTTAGTGTCTGTTTCTGTACCTAATCATGTCTTTGTTGCATTGATTTTTGTCTTAATCTTTGCTCTTTTTTGTGTTGAAGTTTTGACATAAAGGATGTTGAAGTTTTATGGCATTTTTCTGTTATTCCTGAATTTTATTATTATGTGCAGCAAAATTAACTTTAAAGGAATAATTCATTGTATTTCATACTTGTATAACTCTTCATCATCCACTTCTTCAAGAACTGGAGCATCAGCTGTCTTCTTGGACTCTGATACAGATACAATGTCTGGTTTCTTTGCCTGTGATACACTTTCATCACCAGATTTATCATTATATAAATATCTTGATACAGAAAAGGATCGCCATTGTTGCTTTGTAAAATTCTTTGAGACATTCAAAGCTAACACTGTATATTCTTTAAATAAACAAATCTGCAAATTGAAGGAAAAAAAATCATTAACAAGTGAAATCAACATAATTTCATTACATTTTGTATATATATGCAGCTTTCAATATTTTAAGAAAACAAAGCACAAAGTGCTTATGTCCAGCACTGATACTAATATCGTACAGTGCAACAGGCATTATTTACCTTTGTAAAAAGGATTTTTTAAAAGGAGGAATAAAATTTTCTTTATCGATTTAAAAAAAATAGATGTAAAAAAATATTACACACAGGGGTTGAAATTTTCAGGACAAGCACATTAGCCCAAGGCTATTCAGTACTGAACAATTACTAGCTTGACAGGTCAAAGTACTAGCCAAGAACTTGTGGGGTGCGAAAATTTACCAGCTTGGGTATATTCAATTGATCAATAGTATTATTCCCATTGAGAATATATCAGCCATCCAATAATAGTGATCTCTTTTCAATTCTGAAATAGTAAGTGATAGGTACGAGATGAAAATCTCATAGCCTGTCCGGCTTTACATAACAAAATATGGTAACCTGTCGATAAAATACACTTTTAAGGCTAGTGATATTTTCAACTCCTGTACACTACATTTTCATTTAGTAGTAATTAATTATTGTAAATAATATTTGTACCTCAACTTTTCAGGGAGTTGATTCATTGTGTGCAATTCATTTATTTTTGTGTAATATATGAAATCACTAAAACAAACAAATGTCATTGCTAAATATGTGCAAGTGTGGGATAGCTACCTATTTGAAAAGTTGAAGGACTTCTCATTTTATCTACATTTGGAAATGGAAGGATGTACCCAACTATAAACAGATAAACAGTGTTCTCCCCAGAAATTTTGGATAGCATCACATTTAACATTTCCTATTAGTAGATACTGCTTCGGACTGTGTCACGATATGTACACGTACAACTGCCTTGCATGTTTATTTGAGAATGATGTATTTATATTATAATATATTAAATGCAATAATTTGTTCTATCTTTTCTTGTTTTTTATTAAATAAAAATAAAGAAATATTTATAGTTCATTGTTTTTCAAAATGTCATAATTTCTGCCCATTATCTACATCTACCAAAATGAAATAGTGACCACCTTCAACTTATTGAAGATTACATGCATGTCACAGGAGCCAGACATAGATTAATAAATTTACAATTTGAAAATATCATCAAAAAGATTTCTAAACAAAAAATATCTACAGAAAAAAAACCAACTCAGAAAGTATTGAATAATATTGATATTTAGATATGGCTGCTTATAATCTACATGTACATGTTATTGGAGTGAAAAGCCTTTGAGTAAATCATATAAATCATACATGTATATCATGAGTGAATCTGCATAATATGTGTTGGCAGCTTGTTTGGAAAGATTCAATTGTCCCAAATCCATTATTTTTCTGCACATCGTCACTCGTTCGCACAGAGATCTCTTCATTCAATAATTGCTCCTGAATTAGTTGGAAAAGTATATTTTGGCAGCCTTTTGGTTTGCATTGGAATAACCAATTTTATTTTTCAAAGTTTCATTCATTATTGGCTAGTCCTGGTTTCGTATTAGACAGTCAGATGTCTTGTTTACGTTTTGCATTTTCCTGGTCGCAATTTTGACCCTTGACATTGAAGTTTTCAATGACATAAGCTAATTATTGTCAGCTTGGGATCGTTAAAATCTTAACAGTTATATAGCTTAAGGGCAATTAACACCTGTTTAATCACCGTTTAATGGCATTGGGGATTAATTACTGGTGTAATCAATCAAGGGAATGATGTATTCTTTTGATTGTAAGTGGCAATTAGGTCGTTCATGAGTTCTGCGAACATGTTAAAAAATATAGCATCTCGGCGACTTGGATAGGATCGCAGCAAATTCAGGGTGTCAAGCCATTTTGGACCAAAACTATATAGGAAAATAGGATTTTTCAAGTTGAAAATATATGGTAAATATAGGACAATTGCTACCAAATTTCACTCTTAATTTATGGCCTCCACCTACCCTACAACCATACCTCACCTCATTTTTACTTAAAATAAAAGTTAATAACACAATTTTTATACAAAAATGTTCTAAACTAAATGTTACAAACTAAATTGTAAATGAAACCACTTTTGCTGAAACTTAAGTCTTCAATTTTAGCATTTTAAACTTTGTTCAATAATTCAAATCAATCTGAAACAATGAAATCAATTATAATATATTGTACCTCCCATCAGTCTTAATGTCAATATTGTTTGACTATTTTTAGTAATTTCAAGGTAAAAAAGGGAAAAAATAAATCTGTGTATAGTTTACTATTCAAGATTTCATTTACATTTTGAGCCTACTTAGAAACAATCTTAAGATTACAATTTGGATGCATGGTTCATGCAAATTTTATCTAACAAATAATCATCAGCAGTGCTCAGTCAGGGTCAGTTGAAGTACAAAACAATATATGTAAAACATTTGTTAAAAAGTTCTGTATTTAAAAACATAATGTAAAAATAGTACAAATGCTCTGCAGTCAAGTAACCTGTGTTCTGTGAGAGATTCATTGAAATGCAAAATATTAATTAATGATGCTTGTGGCCAAGTTTGGTTCCATTTGGCCCAGTAGTTTCAGAGGAGAAGATTTTTGTAAAAGTTAACGTACGACACCAGACGGACACCAAGTGATGAGAATAGCTCACTTGACCCTTTGGTTCAGGTGAGCTAAAAACAAGAAATAATTTTGCTGCATAAGGTTAGCTTGATACTGTGATCAATAAATATAAGCACTATATCAACTACAGCCTACATACATAATATGAATCATTCCACTAATATAACACTGGATAAAGATGAGATAAGTGACATTATTGCTGCTTCATGTTACTCCAGTTGGAGGTTGCCCCAAGGAGGACGGAAAAAAAATTACAGAATAGAATAGAAATGGAAGACTTCAAAATATGTTGTGGAATGCCAGACAACTCGCCCCACCCCAACTTTTCTTCAACTCATCCCATCTTTAAAAACAATAGTTTCTATAGAAACATATTTATATGCGAACAAAGCTCGCTCTTTAAGGTAAAGATGCCAATCAACTTATTCCCACTACTACAATATTGCAGCTAAAAAGTTTCATCAACATGGTGGCATTCATGCAAAATGTCTTTCTGCCATTGCTTCCAATGTGAATAGAGATCATCTTAAACAAAATAAGTTATTTATGGACTTACTTCAACTTTTTTAACATTCAGTATCATGAAATTAAAAATAAATAAGAAAGAATCCATTGACAAGAAAAAAAAGATGCAGACGCAAGTGTCATTTTCCTACCACGGCAACCTGCCCATGTCATCTGAAAACTCGTACCGTGTGAAGTAACAACATTGATAATGATGAATACTTTGAAGTGATCGATTGAGATTGTTATGCCATTACGATATTTTCACTAAAACTGACAAAGCAAACGTAAAAACCTTACATTTCACTCGCTTTCCTGGTCACACCTGTTTCATATTATTTTCCAAGTTGGGACAAGTTGGCGACTATGATTTTCACAGTTGGAGCGGGTTGGTAACTAATATTTTTCCAAGTTTGGATTGGTGCGAGTTGGGGTGGGGAGATTTTGTCCTGCACCCATGTTTTGTAATTAAAGTATTTGTTGTAGGTGTATATTATGATTATTATTTGTTATGAGTTATGTTATTTTTTTATACCTTCGGACGAATGACAATTCGTGTTACAATGCCTGCATTTCGGCATAGGAGGAGGACAGCCATAGCTGTCCAGAAAACATCTGAATCAAACTGATGATTGAAAAGAGAGTGCTTTTATCGGCTGACTTTCAAACATTTTTAGGACAATGATGGTTTTAACCTTGACACCATTTCCCGCGTAAACAATGTTAACAGGCTGAATGGATCCTGCGGAGGTTGAATTTCTTGCTGAAAAAGAACAGATATCTATTGTTCCAAACTTCACCCAAGATAAAATTTATTTGATAGGAGTTAGTTTCGTTTTTCCGTTGAACTGTCATTGCCCTTAAATAATGTGTATTTTGTCATTGTCATTGACATGGATTTGTGTTATTTCTCCCGATCATCTAGCCATTCTAGGGGGCTCTGCCTCAACTTGGCTCAATAATTTGCAAGTGTCTCCTCTTTTGGCTCACCTGGTCAAAGTCCAGTATGCCCTATTACCATCACTTGGCGTCATTTTGTCATTCGTCCAATAATGTATAACAATTTGAGTTTGAAAACCACTGAACAGAATTCGACTAATCTTGGCAGAGATGTTCCTTGTAAGGTCCTTTCCAATTGTTGTTACTTATGGTGCTGATTGGTAAAAAAATCAAGGCTGCCAGAGCCTATTCTAATTTCTGATTTGCTGAAGTTTGAAGAACCATACAGCCGATTGAACCAAAATTTTAAAATGAAACAGGCGTGCCCTGGAAAGCGAGCTAAGCATAAGGTTTTTACGTTTGCTTTGTGGATTTTTAGTGAAAACTTTGTAATGGCGAGAAAATATTTTTTTCTTGTCAAATTTGATCAGGATTCTTTCATATTTATTTTTACTTTCATGACACTGAATGTTATAAAAGTTGAGGTAAGTTCACAACTTATTTTGTTCAAGATAATATTTATTCACATAATCACGTCGGAAGCAAATGGCAGAAAGATATCACACATTGATGATGCCATGTTGCTGAAACTTTTTAGCTGGCATATTGTGGTGGGAATAATTTGATTGACATCTCTACCTTAAGGAGCGAGCTTTGTTAGTGTATAAATAAGTTTCTATAGAAGTCCTGAACAAGTGTTGTTACTTTAGTGCTGATCAGAAATCAATTATTTTAATGACCCTATGGGAAGATTCTTTTTTCTCTCACGAAAGTTGCAGAAGGCGAGACACAGGTTTTGCTTTTCTGCCCACTGTGGCATCAACAATTGTTTTTTTTTTTCTGCTTCAGTCAGTTTGATAGGAACTACTTGTGATAAATCAATGATATTTTCTATAAAGTATGCATTACTATCAGTACATCTCAGTTTGACGGCCATTTCAATGCCCAGTCCCATGGGTCATTGTCCAGCGACTTTTAATTATCAATTTTCAATGTTAAGTTTTCTGCTTAAGTTAGTTTAATGGAAACGACTTGTGATAGATCAATGATATTTTATATAAAAGTGCATTACAATCAGTACATCTCAGTTTGATGACCATTTTGAGGCCCTGCAAGCTAGGTCATGGTTCAATGACTTTCAATTAATATAGTGAAATCCAGTCACAGAACTCTTCAGTGCATTATTTGAAATGATATCTGGCTTAATATAAATTAGAAAATTTACCCATGCAGTACTGGATGCATTTAAATTATAGTGAATACTTTTTACATTTACATGTTCCCACAAGATACTATCGAACAAAAACATTAATTGGGATATAGGCATATCTTAAAATAAGTCAAAAAGTTTTGTTTAATAAATGTTCATTGTTTTATTCATTTACATACCCTACATGTATATACAACAACAATAAATATTTATTTATTAGACCTGTTATTAACATTATTTTTATTGCAGCTATTTGATTTTATAGATATCTGTTCGGCTGTTTGGCACATTTTGTATGCTGGCGTTTAGTTATAAGTCAGTGTCTTGGTGTGTCATAAAACTGGACATGATTTATTCCAGCGGATACAGGTTGTCAGAGATAAAAAGGTAATGGAAGTTTGTGTTGTACGAAATTATGTTGTGTACAATTAACAAAAATAATATGAAACATACTCAGATATGGTAAAAGAATTGTTTTCAATATACTTCACAGGGTGATGTTGGACCATTTAATGCAGGATTACCTGTTCAGATTCCACTTTGGATGGCAATTAATCTGAAACAAGGACAGAAATGTAGAATTATCCCCCCTGATTGGATGGATACAGGTAACTTCAGGGAAATATTTGCCTGAAAGGGGAGTTTTGTTGACCAAATTTAAAAAAGACTGGAACTCGTATATAGATTGATGCAATTTAAACATTTTCAGTAAAAATTTTGAAAGTTTTCCTAAATGCTGGCAACTTTAATAGTATTTAATGTTCTTACATACTGCTAGTTGTTTTTGTGGTTGGTTTTTTAACTACAAAATATACTTGCACTAAAAGTGGCATAAAATCACAGTATATAAAGTCAAAACACTTTAAAAGCCACAATTAAATGTAGTATTTATGTGTTTAGTAACTGGAATTAGGATTTTTTACATCTAGATGTTCTAGATTTAGAAGGCAGATACAGATATCATAAAGGGTTTTATGTATTACTTGGAAGTCCTGATTCATCAATTGTATTTGGAAATATCCGTATTTGATTTTATATTTGTACTTTGTTCAGTAGAAAAAATGTGTTTGGTTATATATTATCCTTTTGATTTTCAGTAATTGTTTGTTATTTACCAATTGTAACACACATTATTTACACATTGATTTTTTTTTAAGATCGACTGCAAGACAAGAAACAAGAAGAAACAGATAATAAATTTTTTACAGAAATGCCAAGTCGTCATTTTATGGAAGTTACACAACTGTTGTTAAAATGGTCAGTATAGCAAGGTCATGTAAAAGTATGTTTAGAAGTACTTAGAAATGAAAGTAGTTTTGTCAGTAGTGTAAATGTTTTTACTATTAACATATTTTAATCAGTTCGTTACCATAAATTACAAGATGAATGCACGTATACAATCAATAATTAAGGAGATTTGTAAATTTTTTGTTGATTTTTGACTGATCAGTTGTGCTTCAGGCCTAAAATGATGAAAACCAGAACAAGTTAATAAACCATTACAATAGAAATGAAAGGAGATATGGGGTAAATTTCAATCAGACAGCTACCATGAAATGGGACTAAATAGTGCATCCTTCAACATGGGGCATCTGTCCAGTGTATAAGGCCACTATTAAAAATATTTATGTTTGCACTAACGCGCCCGACCCGAAAAAAGGGTCAGACTCAAAATTTTTTTTGAGGTTAAAAGCGAAAAGATTTTTTTTCCGGATTTTTTTTGTCTCCCGTCCTACTTTGTTCCATGTGTTACTTTTGCAGCATTTCGAGGTCTTTGGGATTTATCGGAACGCAAGATAAACTTGTCCGGCAAAAATGAAATTATTCCAAGATGTGAAAGACTCTGCCAGAATTGTCACAACAGTAACTGTAGAGGATGAATTGCATTTCCTTCTCAAATGTCCAATATACAACACTAATAAAATTGGTTTTATGGATAAACTTTTTTCAAGATACCCTAACTTAAGGTCATTAGAATTACATGATTTATTTATATGGATAATGGTAAATAATGATATAAATTTTATTTCATCACTATGTGATTATATAGATTTAAACTATGATATATGGAAAAAGCATAATACTGATAAAACAAATTGAGTTATCCCCCTTAGTCCAGCTTCTCTCCCCAACACTTGTTTTGCCATATTATTTAATTCAATTTATATTGTCTAATCATCTCCAATGTTTAATTGTCTTCTTTTTTTTCTCTCTTTATACTGTTTTATTATAATCCAAATGCCCTTTCATTGATTTGGAAATATTTGGAACTGCCGGCATAGAATACGATACGTCCCGAATGAAACCAAAACAGAAAGATGGACAGATTCAAAGATCATTTTCCAGGGCACTTTCTATATACTTCATGATTTACTGTTTTTGAATCGAAAGAATATCTTCAAAATTCACCAAGCACTCTCACTATTTTTGACCATCTGACATTATTCTTAAACTTTCTTGTGCTACAAAAATACAAAGAAATGTAAGACATCATTTAATGGATTTTTGATGGTTGTCAGGACAGGTTGGTACCTAAAATTCAAGATACATTGTATATATATTAAAAGAAAGGATATTGGGAAAGAAACATATAAAACAAATCATACCACATGTAGATCTTCAATACTATGGAGGAATCCAAGTAAGCTCCTTTTAATGGTCCTGATTTTATATGAGGGTTTTAATATCAAAAAAAAAAAAAAAGAAAAAGCCTACCTACCTACCCACTGATGAAAATCAGGGTCGGGTTAGTGCAAATTGAAATGTTTTTAAGTGTGGCCCCATATTTACAAGTTGTGAAGAAAATTAGCTAAAAGTACAAAATATCATAAATAAAAACCATACATACGTAAACAACATGAAGGAACACATAGTCACTTACAATGGTTCTTGACAGGCACATAAAACTGTGGTATGGTCAAACTAGTTTACTGGTAGTCCATTTCCCCTTACCAATATGGGTGACAACACTAGTCAAATAAACTTTATGGAAATATGGACATGCATAAATGTAAATGTTGCAGGAAGAGATACATTGTTTATTTAGTTTCAACATATTCTTTTAAAAAAAAAATTTCAACTTTAACATGAACTCCTAAATACAAAGTGAACTTGATATAACGGGATATATATATTTACGAAAGTTTTTTCATTTAGAAGATATTTAATTTACATGTATTATTTAGTGCTACAGATGATATTCCACATGCAGACGAAATTAGAACTTTAGTTAAAGATATATGGGACTTGCGAATTGCTAAGTTGCGAAGCAGTATAGATACATTTTTGAAGAGTGATGCCACACATGCTAAGGTAATATTTTAAGACCAAGAAAGTGTAATTGATTTGAATGTTAACAGTGATTCCAAAGGTCATTTAAAGAAGCTTTGTGTACCAGATTCTGAAGATTTTCTAGTTTTTAACTGGTCATTTACTGGACCAAACTTTAGGTACTGGACATTGCCCAATGTCCGACAGACCTTTAAAATGACTGTGTTAAGAACTTTGATAATGATGTTTCCATTGTGTCGGAGATTCGTATTTATAAATATGAATGCTGTATTTCTATATAAGTTATTGACACCATATACATAATAAATGTATTTGTCATAGGAAATAGGTTCAAATAACACCTGAAGATATGTCCTAAAAATCCATGAAGTCATTTGAAAACAACAATCAGCTGGTTTGGGTTTTTTTTTTAATCTCTGTGCTGGAAAAAATTATATTATAAATTTTTGGTGTGTAACGATATTTTATTTTAAAGTCTCTTAAATAAATGAAGATAATGGGAAAATTCAACAAGTACTGACAGCACAATTCAGTAAAAGAGTGACCACTAGCTAGAAATGGTCAAAGGTGGATGTTACTTGATTTACAGTACAGGGTCTGAATTTTGCTTGTTTCAAGTGTAAAAGTAAAAATGGCACTCATTGTTCCTTGTTAAATGCTGTTCCCTAGTTTAGTGTAATATGTTTTAAATTTTTTCCATTTCAGTTGAATTATTTAACATTGATGGAACTGAATACTGTCAGACCATTCCTTACAAAAGCACTTGACCAAATGCATTTGTTGAGATCAAATTTAAGTGGAAGAATTCAGTCTACACAGGAATGATGTTTATACCTATATAAAACCTGACTGTTGATAAATAAACTGTAACTACTGGCTGGGTTCATTTTCCTTGATAAAGGAAAACAATATGTACTTGTCAATTGTCATTAATTTATACGGTTATTTATAATTATTTTATTCAGTAAAATATGGTTGAAAAGAGTTATGTATGTCCTATTTTCCAAGGTAAAAATTTTCTGCATATAAGGCCATCTAAAATAAATTGATTGGTTCTCAGACAATTAATTTTACACAAAAATGGTAAGAAAGGTAGGGAATTTATTTTGATTAGTTTACTTCCTGTCAGAGGGGCCTCGGTGGCCGAGTGGTCTAGGTAGTTTTGTCATGACTACTAATGATCACTAGCCTGTCAACACTGAGGTTGCGAGTTCGAATCTCACCTGGTGCGGGGTGTGTTTGACTCTGATCTGAATTGACAAGGATTGCCAATTTTCCTACCGAAGGTTGGTGGTTCTCTCCAGGTACTCCGCTTCCTCCACCAATAAAAACTGGCCACTGCGAAATAGCCAAATGTGCTGAAAACGCCGTAAAAGCCCAAGTAAACAAACAAAACTTCCTGTCAGAAGAGGCAAGGCATTTTCAGTTTAGGTTTTTATTTTGGTGACATACAAATCTAGTTTAAATCTATTCACTTCTATAACATTTGACTACAGATGGGTTATTTGCTTTCAATGCCTCGAATTTCATCCATTTCTCCTGCAAACACTCGTCTGCAGAACTGTTCCATGGTAGTTGTAGGCATTATCGTCCAGGGAATGATTTGTTTGGAGCAAATATTGAGGTCAAAATCACTTTCAGCTGTATTTACTTTCATTTGACTGATCAATGTCGCACAATGCTTGAAAATTGAGTCTGGGTTGGCAGATGCTTTAAGAGTACTTCAAGTTTCAAAGATAATTTTTACGAAAACACTGGGACGGCAGCGATTTTTTTCCGGAGATTAAATAAACTTGTTCCATGGAAATTTTTTTAAGTGGGTTGGTGATGTCATAGAACGAGATATTACAGTTTGCTGATGTATGGCAGGCAGATGATGGGGGCGCCGAACAGTGAAGAAGGAAAATCTGGTTTGCTGTCAGACTGTTTCTTATTTACTTTAAATCTAGTTCGACAGAAAGAGTATCAAGTTTATTTTAATTCATTATATATCATCAGAGACAATTTTTTCATGGCTGCAGTAGAACCATAGATTACAGTAATTCTTCAGAATGCATGTTTAAATATGAAATAAGATATCTTGTAATTGTATGGTACCAATTTAATGCACAAAGTTTAAAAAGAAAATACTGAGTGGATATTTTTCCTTACTAGATTATTAAATGATTTGACCTAACATGTTAAAGTGTATATATTTGTTTTCAATTCAAGAATTCATGGAAATGGTAGTTGTTGAATCAAATATTATACAATTATGGCACTTTACTGAGTGCAATATCATGTTTTATGGACCACTTAACAGCAGTATTGCACAAGGCCAACTATTGATCCAATTGCAACCAAACTGAGCAGCAATGGTCCTTAGATGGTCCTCTTTAAGGATTATGTCCAATGAAAAATTAGGGGGTGCCCAGTTGCACTTAGAAATTGTGAGACAATTCACCATGCATTTCGTCATCGAGACTTCTGAAACATGCTTCATCAGAAGCTCATGTAACTTTTGTATACTGCTAGATCATAATATGTAGATGTGCACATGCGAAGGATGTCCTGGTCTATTTATTTTTCCCTGAGTTATAACCAGTTGGACTTAGAAATTGTGAGGCAATTCACCATGCATTTTATCATCGTGACTTCTCGAACATGCTTCATCAGAAACTCATGAAACGTTGTATACTGCAAGATCATAAAATGTAGATGTGCACATGCGAAGGATGTCCTGGTCCATTAATTAATTTGAGACTTTTCAACTGTTTGTGGAATCCACCATTAGTCAAAAATTTAAATGGTAAAAATGAACATGAATTGACTCCTGTCTTCTGATTTACTTAGATATCGTTAAAAAGTGGGGATTGTTGGGGCGGATTATAAATTAGTGAGTGTGCTCACAGTTCTAGTACAATTTTTGTTACACGACCGCAAATATTTGCCAACGTATTATGGTATGAGCCTGTCGTCTGTAGACAGTTTAAGGTTTCTGGTCACTTACTTTTGTTCTATTGTTAAATATTCTTATAATATCTTACCACAATCATGACAATGGTTCCCCTTGATTTTGGGAAATCTTGCCCTTCTCGTGTTTTTTTAGTGGTCATAAAGGTTTTTTCATAATATTGGTGTAACTTTTTAAAATTTTATCCGATTTTTATGATTTTTTTGTTTTTATCCTCGCGCTTCATCGAGCGAGGATATTGTTCTGCTGTTTGGCGTTATTAGTAATGTCAAGGATAATGTGAGTAACCAGTAGAAAGATGAAACTTGGATCATTGATTGCACTGTGTGAGGGCTGCCAAAAGTTTCGGAATTTAAATAGCGCCCCTGAGGGCCGGGCTACAAAAGAAGCCAAAGGGTACAATATTCCTTCATTACGCAACTCCTGTCAGGTTATTTTGAATACGGAACTGAAAGTTGGCTCAGTAATTGCCCTGGCAATGTAGATTGTGTCAAATGTTCCTGAATTTGAGTAGCGCCCCGGGGGGCCGGGATACGCAGGTAGCCTTAGGATATATTATTCCTTTGTCACTCAACTCCTTTCATGTTACTTGGAATATTGAACTGAAAGTTGGCTCGGTAATTGTTACACTAATGTCGATTTCGGAATTATTTTAAGATGCGGTTCCAACTTTGGTGATTTTCCTGGAAGTCTCAAAGACCATGATTTTTTTATTTTTGACAAGAAACCATGTATTTTCTGAATCACATCAGCAGTAACACATATTGGGATCATATAGATGTCAATAATATGTGATTCCAACTTTGGTAAATTTCCTGAAAGTGTCTAAGACTATCTTTGGAATTTTACTCAGCAATTACAAGATCTTTTTTTTATCATATTAGCTTTAAGACTTATCAGGATCATTTGGATTTCAAACATATGTGATTCCAATTTTGGAAAATTTACTGAAAGACTCAAAGACTACTTTATTTGGATTTCTACTTAGCAACCATATATATTTGGAATCACTATAGCAACAGCACTAGTTTGGATTGTATGGATTTAAAGTTTGTGATTCCGATTTCGGTAAGTTTCCTGAAAGTGTCTAAGATTATTATTTTTGGAATTTTGCTCAGCAAATATAGATGTTTTTGAATCACATTAGCTTTAAGACTTATCAGGATCATTTGGATTTCAAATATATGTGATTCAATTTTGGTAAATTTCCTGAGTGACTCAAAGACCAGTTTATTTGTGATTTCTACTTAGCAACCATATATATTTGGAATCACTATACAAACAGCACTAGTTTGGATTGTACGGATTTCAAAAATATGTGATTCCAATTTCGGTAAATTTCCTGAAAGTATCTAAGGCTATTATTTTTGGTATTTTACTTAGCAACTATACATTTGTTTTGGATCACATTAGCTTTAAGACTCATCTGGATCAGTTGAATTACAAAAATATGTGATTCCAATTCTAGTCAATTTCCTGAAAGACTACTTTATTTGTGATTTCTACTAAGCAACCATTTATATTTGGAATCACTATAACAACAGCACTAGTTTGGATTGTACGGATTTAAAGTATGTGATTCCAAATTTGGTAAGTTTCCTGAAAGTGTCTAAGACTATTATTTTTGGTATTTTACTTAGCAACTATAGATTTTGTTGGATCATATTAGTTTTAAGACTAATTCGGGTTAGTTGAATTTCAAAAAATATGTGATTCCAATTTAGTGAGTTTCCTGAAAGACTTTATTTGTGATTTCTACTTAGACAGCATAAATATTTGGAATCACTATAGCAACAGCACTAGTTTGGATTGTATGGATTTCAAAAACACCAGAGTAGCGCGGGGATATGCAGCTGGGCTGCTTCGACTAGTTAATTAATGTTCTTTGATGAAAATGGAAATACTTATTTAAGATCCGTATTCCACCATCTCTTGTCATTTTAGAGTTAAAGGGGTCGAAAAAGGGACCCATCTTCATTTTCGAAGCTTTATTTCTTATCCGATTTTGATGATTTTTTTAATGGTTCGTAATAAGAAAATATAATAAAATTTACTGTAGTCATTTTCATGTAACTTGCAGAGATAAAATGGTTTAAAGGGCCCAAAATTAGCCACTTTGCAGGACGCCTAAGATTTTTTATTTTCATCCGATTTCAATGGGGATTTTTCTTTAACTTCATCTTGATGAGTGCTTCCACTATAGATTTCTTCTATCTTTTACGGTTTTTGAGATATAAGGGATTAAAGGGACCATAAAAGCAATGTGGCTTGATATGAATTTTTTTATAGTTTTCATCCGATTTCACTGGATTTTTTTCTTTTAATCCATCTTGATAATGACTGCTCTTGGAAGCCTCTAATTTAATATGGTCAAGGAATATAGTTATATCATAAACATAAACTGTTCTTCAACAGAACTAGCACATGTTATAGGGATTTTAGTGCCATGTTTTCTGCAGTTGGGCATGCATTATCAGATTATAGAAATTTGAAATTAATAAGATTAATGGTTTTAATTAGATAATAGAGATGATTTTGATAGTAAAGTAATAATTAATCAACTTTAGCATTATAACAAATTTTTGAAAAGTGGTTTCATATAAAAATATATAGGGTCAAAGCATAAAATACTTTTGTCGCGTCATAGTATACAGGTACAATTGGAGACTTTTCATTTCACTCTGGGAGGGGGGGGGGCACCCAATATGTATTTTGGTAGGGGTGAGCTGCTGGCACACCAGGACCCCCACCCTTATCATATATTAAAAATCTCAAAAAATGTATACCTTATCCCATATTTTTAGCAGAAAAGTATACCTAATCATATATTTATGCCGAAAAGTATACCTTTTCTAATATTTGGATCAAAACGATTATAATGAACAGAAATTCTTTATTTTCAAGAAAAACAATGTTTGATTTATACTGCAATGATTGATTATACATATAAACTGTCAGACTGAATGATATTTTATTTAGATGCAACATACTGACCTTATCACATAATCCCATCAGTAATTCCTATCCTTATCGCATATTTTCATCTCAATTGCACACCTTTATCATATATTACGAAGCGTGAAAAAGGTACCTATTCCAGCGGCTCATCCCTACCTCATCATATATTGGAAGTGACCCCCCCCCCCCACCTGAAGCCCCCAAACATGGGATATGTTAGCACAGAGTCTAATAACTAATGAATGTGAAAAATTAACATATATACATGTACAGAGATCTTAATATAACTAGAGCAATGTAAAATTTGAGATCAAACTATTGTGAGCATGCATACAAAATACCATATATATATAATGGAATGAAGTAATGGGAGTTTCAAGTATAAAAAGTTTTCAACACAATTTTACAGAATTTTGCTATCCAAAGAATTTATAGGCTTCAGAAGTACACATAATTTCTTCAAATGATATAGTATTCGGGTTGATATGTATATGACTATAGGCAAAAATTTGTGTTAAAAAAGTATAATTTTGCGGGAAATGAGTTATTTGCCCTTGGTTATGTTATTCAGACACTTCCGGTGTTTGCCACGCAATTTTCTGTCAAAAATGGAAACATCAGGCTATAAATAAATATTTCACCTGTTATCTGGAATGTTGAATGGAGAATTTTACATAAGATTCTATCGGAGCTATAAAATGGCTGTTTGATCTGTCTAGCTCTTTTTCTTGGGAAATCCTTTACATTTATGATTAAAAACCGCTTGATTACGAGATCGTTTCATGATATGTTCAATCAATCAATAGGCTTTTGTGATATAATATTTTTATGATTGAAGTATGAGGTCGTTTTTGAAATCCGGGTAACCGTAACTTGCACTAAAATGTCTTCGCAAAGATTTACAGTCACAAAAGCTGATGAAGAGGCTCCGATTGGAGAGAAGAAGATAGACAATGGATCATATGGTGCAGTTCCAATCAACAGTGTCCAGCTGAATATTACAGAAGGTATAATTCTGGACTACATATTGCATGTAAATATAGGTCTTACACGGCAACTGGTTTGATAAAGATAAATTGTTTTACAGATTTGTGGAATTTCAAGTTAAAAAATTGGTCTTGTTTCAAAGTTTGTTGGAGATCTTGAAACCCAAGCCAAAATATCCAAGACTGAAATGTTTAGAAATCACATATTCATAAAATTGTAAAGTACATTTTAATGGTGAACTCTTCTCTATAATATCAAAAAAAAAACTTAATTTTTTATGTATATATACAACTAAAAGCAATTTTCCATTAATGTATTTGTGTCTTTTGTGAAGCATCAAGGGTAATCTGTATTATCGGAAAGCTCTATGGCATATCCAAAGTACTGATCTGGGAGTTGCTAATCTCAAAATAAGCACCCATAATAATAGTAAATGTAATAGGAAATGGTATTTGAATAAATCTTGGTTATTCCCAACCAAGCAATATTTACAAATGTACTTATAAATACACATGTACACGAATCACCACAGAAACAAATCAAGGGTGGAGGAAGCCACAATCAGTTTCGAAATTGTGCAGTCAAGGATGGAGGAAACCTAAATCAATTGTGCGGTCACATGCATTACAATGCTTGAAAAAAAGAAAGAAAAATATATATTAGATAATAAATATATCATTACATGTATATGCAAAGATTCAACATGCTTGCTTATATCCCATAAAATCAAAGCAACCTAAGTTTATATTATATAGCAATCAATTGTCTATTTTTAAAGTTACAATTCAACTAAATTAACTGATGCAGGATGTGATGTCCACAGGTTGTATCCGCCATAGGACAACATCGTCCATACTTTGTGAAGACGCAACTTGTCCATGGTTTTTTTTTTCTGAAAATAAATTTTATTAATAAAGTATTGTGATATATACATGTAGATGGTTATTATAACTTGTACATGTATTATGCTGTATTTACATTATTTGTCCTTTTTTTTTATGTTATACACTTGGAATACGCATTATATATACATGTATTGTATATAAATGTGCTTTATCTAATAAAATATTTATATTATTTTCGAAATGGATTTTTAATATCTTGCGTAAAACAAACTGAAAAAATGAAATAAATAAAAAAGAATATCCAAAATGGGAGATTAATTTTTGTCATAGTTAAAACAATAAGTTTAGTTTTGAAATCTAACTAAGTAATCAGATAATGATTAATTCTAAAATTTAAGAAGATTGTTAATTGTAAAGGGAATACAAAAGGAGATCACTATAAAAACAACAGCACCCAAGCTGAGTTCAAGTGGAGACAAACTTGTACATAAAACGTACTACAAAATCATATTTATGTTACAACTATGAAATAATACTTGTTGTATTATTATATTTAATGTTATACAGGGTTCTCGCTAAGGCGCGTACATGCGTCCTGGACGCGCTAAAATTGGACTGGACGCGTCATCCTTCAAACTCATGCGTCCCTGGGACGCATGTAGATCTAATCAGCTGCGTCTGAAGACCGTTATTTTCATTAAAAATCTCGAGCCGCCATTTTTTTGTTTTCTTGGAGATCAAAGGGGGGAAGGGAAAGAAACGACAAAAAGTAAGCAAAAAATGGCGGCAATCGGAATTCTCGTGATTTTTCATTGGCCACAGTGCTTATTACAACCGGTAACAATATGTAGACCTCATTTAAAAATAAATTTAGCGGATTTTGACTTATCTATGCACAAATGAAAATTTTGTCAATATTGATTATTAAGGTGTTCAAACAATGTCAATTGGAGGACTTTAAGAGTATGTTTGAGAAAAAATAATAGTAAAGATTATAGATAAATAAATATTACAAAATAAAATGGCAATAATAAATAAGTTGTGTCAAAAGGTGCAAAGATTTTAGATCATATCTGTAACAGAAATTTTCTTCCAAGTTCGGAGCACCACTGCATAAGTCCAATTATTATTATTTTTTTTTTTTTTTTGGAAATTTCAAATTATATTCATCAGTATGTTAAGGCAGCACATGATTTTAATTAAACTTTAACAATAGTACAATAGGCCTACCATGGTCAAAATCATGCAGGAGTGTACGTTAAAAAAGTGGCGATGAGTCCTGGGACTCATCAAAATCAGCTGGGACTCACCATTCTGAAAAATGATGAGTCCCAGGACTCATCATGAAAAATTCTTAGTGAGAACCCTGTTATAACCACAATGGAATAAATACTTAAAGTATGGACGATATGTCTTTACAAGGTATGGACTACATGTATGTGGCAGTATGACCGACATATCCTATGGATGACGTGGAAGTATGGCCGTCGCGTCTCAAAAGCATTTCTCTACAACATTTATTTTTTAAAATTTTTCCATATAGAAAAAGTTTTGAGGAATCATCAAATTTTGATAATAAGTCAGAAATTGACCACTTCTTAATTAAAAGGTTCTCTTAACGTAAATTAGCCTTGCAGCATTTTGAATGAATAAATATGAATATTTATTGCATTTCAGCAAACACTAACAAAGTTACAAATTTATGTCTATGGGTGTTTAACCATCTCTAAAGCTGTCTTCCTCATCAGTCAAGCCACCATACCCAAGTCTATTCTTCTGTTTTGCTGTCCATGTGGGGCTACTAGCCATCCTTTTACACAAATGTCAGCCTCAATAAACAATCAATGAATTATGGAATGTTATGGACTACTGATATAAATATTTATTGTTATTGTCTCAAAGATTGCTGGTAGGGAACTAAAAAGAATAAGTGCACATTACATGTACATAACTACTTACAGATCCTCACTTTTCTTTTTGTTCAGAAGTTTTTTTTCATGAGATGAAATAAGCAAGAGTTATCTTCCTTTGCATATGTGTTTGTGTACAAAAAACATGTGTATATTACAGACATGAAACAGAAGTTCAATGTAAATGTGAGTTCTATATATCACAAATTTAAATTATTTCCACATGATTCATTTCTACACACGTGTAGTATTCTAGTTTTCCCCTTTGATATTCAGAATATACACTTATCCAAATTTTCCTCTATTCAGTATTCTTACTGAAGTTTGGTGAAACTCTTTTATAGTCCCCTACTGGCAAAGCTGAAGGGGACTATAGGAATGCACTCTGTCCGTCTGTTGGTCCGGAAAATCAGTTTTGCACACTTTTTTTGTCATGCTTGAAGATATTGATTTGATATTTGGTTTATAGTTTTACCATGACAAGTCACAGATCAAGTTTGAATTTTGTTCCGGTCTGATGATTTTTTGCAGAGTTATGGATCTTGGACTTAGAAAATTCACACAAATAATCAGTTTCCGCACTTTTTTGTCATGCTTGAAAATATTGATTTGATATTTGATTTATAGTTTTACAATGACAAGTTACAGATCAAGATCGAATTTTGTTCTGTTTGGATGATTTTTTTGCAGAGTTATGGTACTTTGACTTAGAAAATTTATGCTAATAATTAGTTTTCCGCACTTTTTTGTCATGCTTGAAGATATTGATTTGATATTTGGTACATAGTTTCACCTTGACAAGTTACAGATCAAGTTTGAATTTCGTTCTGTTCGAATGATTGTTTTGCAGAGTTATCGTTCGCAGACTCAGAAAATTCACACAGATAATCAGTTTTCCACACTTTGTCACTACGTCTTTGTCCGGTCCACATACTTAAGGAGATTTTGCATGTTTTTTCATAGCTCAAGCCAGTAGGGGACATTGTATTGCCTAGCAATACTTTCAGAATGCTTGTTATGTGTTTATTTTTGTTTTGTACAATATGTTTTCAGGTCTGCCCATTACCCTGTAGTTAGCTAAAGCACTGATAATGCTGGACTTAATTTTATTGTAATTTTCAAGAAATCAACTCTCTTTGCTGTGATTTCATACAATATATGTACATGTTATAGCAGCCATAAGAATATATTTTGGAAAAAGAATGTCTAGTTTTGTAGAAAATGAAGCCAATTTATTTAAAATATATAGTAGTAATGCAGATTAACTCATTCAATTAGCTGTAAATAATATTGACTGGTTTCAATCAGCCTAAACCAGATTTAATCAGAATTGACCACTGATTGGGTAAATATTGGTATTGACTGGTTTCTGCAAGGCATGTTTAGGTTCTGCCTACATGACATAAAAGCAGTGTTTTCCGAGTCATTTGAGGATTCTTATACAAATTTTCAAATTATAATCATTCTTTTCTTTTCTCCTGTAATACGTCAGACATGAAAGATTCAGTGAATTCACATAATTAATTTATGTGAACAAAAGTAACAAAAATATTTCTAAATATCGATCTGTCTGAACATATACTGGTTTCTTGTTTCAAAAATAAAATGTTTTACAAGCATGTTGTAATATAATTTACTTTTAGCATATTTATATGTATAGTAAAAAAGAGTGAATCAATTAAAGAATTTGAATCAGACATTGTGTTATTTAAAGCTGTATATATATCAGGTATATTAATCTTTTACAGTAAAAAATTATATTGAAATAAAATATTTATGTCTTATTAAATAATATGAGAAATTGGCAGACCTGAACAATTGAAGCAAAAAAAAGCTACACGTATAATAGTGGTAAAAGAAATCTTACATATTTCTACGTATACATGTAAATTGTTTTAACAAAACTTGGTTCTCTACTGTAAAGGGTTAAATCTGTAACATTAATTTTTATCAAACCTGCCTGTTTTGTTGTAGTGATTTTATGCTTTGTTTCTCTTATCTTTTTCATGTTTGTGTCAACTTGATACCTTGGTGTCACCTGTTTTCCAGGAAAATACCAAGTCATTTATGGTAATTGCATGTTTTTTATATTTTATTTGCTAACAATAAAAGGTAGGAGTGAATTTCAAGTATATATGAAAATAAAAAGATAAGGAGTATACATATGTACTTAAAAATGATATTAATATTTTACAATTGTAACAAAATTTTCCCTGTCTTCCGTATCAAAAACATGTTCTTAGTCAACAATTTTTTTTTGGCCCCGCCACGAATGTGGCTGGGGCATATAGATTTACCCTTGTCCGTCCGTATGTACGTCCCAATTTGGGTAAGCTTTGCGTTTAGCTCCATTTCACACCACTACAGTCCTCTTGAATAGTACAACGCAGGTCAGCAACACTTGGGTCGCTTTGACCTTTATTTCATGCTTCAGTGACTTTGGTTAAGTTTTGGATTTAGGTTCATTTCTCAGAAACCTATAGTAATATATCAATGGTATTTCACCACTACAGTCCTCTTGTAAAATACTACGCTATTAAGCAATATTTGGGTCACATTGACCTACATTTCTTGGTCGATTGACTTTGCTTAAGGTTTATGTTTAGGTCTATGTCCTCATATTTCTTACTTTTGAAAAAGGTTTTTTTTTTTAAATCTGCTCATTAGAACATATAGTAAAAGAAATCAAATTCATACTGCCATAGCTCCATATCTTAGAAATCCTGTTGTCAATGATACTTAAACAAAACAATTTTGGTCTTTTATTGTACAATGTACAACAGTTCTGTACCATATATTTGCTTCATTATAAACTTCATTTTTCACTTTCATAACTGGATATTTCTTTCTTATTTAGGTCAATATTACAAAACCTATATTTTTTTTAGGGCGGGGCATCCTTTTCTTGTAGACACATTTTCTAGTTTTGTTCGTGTATAGCATTTCTTTCAAATTGGAAAAAGAATTGTGTTATTTTTCAAAAGACCGTGAACATCTGGAATTTATATGAAATAGGGATAATTTACAAAAATGTATTTACTATAAATAGTGGTGTTTATAAGATACATATATAATACATGCATGTATTGTTATAAATGTGATCCAATATTTTTGGATGCTGACAAGCTTAAGTAAATAAGAAAATCATTCCTACCTTGCTTAAAACCATACCATACTCATTCTCCCAGAAATTGTATTGGTATTTAGATGTTTTGAAATAAATTTTGTTTTGTTTGGGAAATATACCTATGAAAAAGAGAAATGTAGAAAGTATATACAAGAAAATATACATGTATAAAATAAAAGTTTGAAAATCTTATCATACTCTCATTAGATGTAAAAGATGTCAAATTTCATTGTATTCTGAAAATAATATGGTATGGTTTGATATTTTATTTTAGTTAGTGAATTTTTTGTTCAGTTCTATTCTTTTATTGGACCAAATACTTTAAATTCCAAAATTCATGCAATGTTTTATTAGTGCAAAAAATGTTGCCATATGATTGGAATAATTAAAACTTGCATTTTGATTTTGGATAGTTAAATTACATTGATAGTATTATAAGTCTTGCAGTAATCATGGTAATGTCTGTTAAAAAATAAAAGCAAAACTAAATGCATGTAAAATTGTCAGAATCTACAGTAGAAGTAACTTTATTTTATATTGCATGCTGTGAAATGTTAGACCAGTAGTGCATGGTAAGTAGGTTATATATTGGTTTTATAAATATCACAGATGCATTTAGATTTAATAGCACATGATAAATAAGTCTTGGGTGAATCTCATCCAATTATAATTGATCCTATAATTAAATTCCTAGTATTCAAGAAATGTAAAAGAATTTTGTCATTAAACCGTATTGTTTTAAGGACAACTTGCTGTAAAAAAATAATTTGATAGAAGTGATGTAAATGATTAAGGTCCTTCCTATGGTAACCATTCCAGAGTTGTCATCCCAGAAAAAAGGCAGATAGAAATATGATACATGGTTCTTTACCAGAAAGGATGACACTAGCAGGATAGTACTAAACCCACTGATGACACTTGGCATTTTTGATATTGCTGAATATTTCCCCTATATGGTCTTATACATGCTCCTCTGAGCCTCTAGATATGTATGGTACAAATGAACATCATGAGGTAAATTGATGTTACCTTGTTTGTTGGTGTCTGGATTAGCAACTACAGTATTTGAATCTATCAGTTACATATATTGTAATCGTTACCATAACTCATTGGAAAATTCACTGGGTGCAGCCATTTTGTGAGGTCCAGAAGTATATTAGGTTCACTTCGGATTGGTCAATATTAATATTAATAATTAAATGATTTCAAAGAAGTTTTTGTTTAAAAAGTTTCAGATAAACCTCTATAACTTTGATGTTTAATTGTATGTGTGATTTTACGGTATTGAAGTTTATCATATTCTGTTTTGGTGATATATCAACGATATTATATCACTTTAGTCATCTTATATAGAACAATAGTATATACATTTCATGGCTGAAAATTTGGTTAAATTGTTGCATTTTTGTCAATTTTTAAAAAGCGTATTGTAATTTATCAATACCAACCTTATTGAGCCACACAAACTTCTCTTATAAAGTACAAAAATCTGCAACATTAGAGTCACTATGACCTATATTTTATGCTAGAAATACTTTGCTTACATTTTTGAATTTTTGTCTATTTGTCAAAAACCTATGATGATATATCAGGCATATTTCACAACTACATGTACAATCATCTTATACATTTCAACTCAAATCAAAATCAAATATTTGAGTCAACATGACCTACATTTCATGTTTGGGTGACTCCATTTAAATTTTAGCACTCAGGGGAAGTGCAGTGTTTATTTGTGTGGCAGTAAGGAATGTCCAGTAGAATCTATGGCTAAGATAGAAAAATCAAGTTTGAAAGGCTAAATTAAAAAAAATATATAAGAATTCTGTTTTCATTGTTTCATTTGAAGGAATAGAAATTCTTTACAAAAAGTATATCTATATGAAATTGAATAGGTTAATTTCATTACATTTACAGATAATTTAGAATGATAATTATTAAAAAAAAATCTGGTATCTTTTATATTAAATATAAGATTGATACTGTGTGCTGGGAATAGATTTGATTGGCAAACTTTCCACACTCGACCAAGCTTGTTCTCTAATGTACTGTTACAAAGATGCTAGAACTGAAAATTAATTTTACACATGCCAGGAATATAAATTCTGAAGTATTCATTTACTTTGAAAAACCTTTTGAATGATATAATTATATACATGAGAAATTGGTGAAATGTGGGGGTCAAAAGGACATTCATTTTACTATTCTGTAAAACTGCTAAATCTTAATGAAATTTTATTTTGTGTTCAAGCTTTTCATATCAAAATCAATAAAATCTGAAAGCAAATGTATTTACATTGTAAAAAATCAAACAACTTACAACTGATTTCTTTACCTAATATAAATTTATTTCTTGATGCATTTAAAAGCTCAGTGTGTAAATTTTTGCTTGATCATCCTATTCTGTGGAAGTTATATTTAAAAGGGCTACCCTACTCTATAAAATTTATAGTCATAAGCATGTAAGAAAAGAGCTACACACAACCAATTAAATGGGATGTTATATGATTGAGAGCGGATATTGTTTTTCGACTAACTTATTTTGATATTTTTATCATTAGAAAACAATATTTTCTATTTTTAGAACAAGTTTGTCTGTTATCATCTTATATAACCAACTTATTGAACATCAAGTATTAAGATAGATTTATAAATCGGATAGAACAATCATATGTATTTAATTAACTGATGAATTATCCAAATAATTAGTAATTGGAGATTTTGAACCCCTGGAGTTAGATTTCATGGGTGACTTTATACTACATCAAGGATGATTAACAGAAATAAAAGATTTCTACAGATTTGTTGGGAAAACAATTAGAAGGATCATTTGTTATTTATGGATCACTGAAGTTTTCTTCTTTTTTTGCATATTCAGATTTTCTTCCATTAATCAGGACTATTGAAGTGGAGTATTTAAACCTTGAAAGTTTTTATGATTTGAAGTGCTCAGTTTTTGACATTGAATTGTGATTTAAATAGTTTATCTCTTGTATTGAATTACTATGGAAAATTTCTAAGTTATATAATTTTTATAGTTTTGCTGATTGTCATCAGAATGGTAAAGGAAGAGAAAACACAATATCATGATATACCTTTGATTCAGGTAGAGGGGAAAGACATTGATGATTCTCAGAGTAACATTCCGGTAATAAACATAGTCACTACTGACAAAAAAAGTTTTAAAGTGACTCCCGCCACAGTTGATATAGATTTTGATGAAGAGAAGCAGCCATTAAATGAAAATTTGGATTTAAATGTGGATAATAAATCTCATGATCAGAAGGTCAAAAATGGTATGTTTGTCTTTCTCTCTCAAGTAAATATTAGTTGGTGATTTTCCTCATTTGTTTACTTCCTTAATAAAGTATACTTGGAATTCATTTTATTTTGTATATATACTTCCCTAAGCTTATTTTAACATCCTTAAAAATCAAAGGGGAATGAAAGAATGTCATAGATCCTTGCAAAGGATCTCATATTAAAAAGCAGTTATGAAAAAATTTTAGTCGCATTTAAAAAAAATTATTTGTATTGTATCAATCCAAGGTCATATTCACATTTGTTTCAAGACTTATTCTTGAAAAATATTGTCATAAAACAAATACCAGAAAATAAATACAATTTATTTTAAAGAACCATTTTGTGCAATGCATTTACTTGCATTTGATGGGCTTTGGGCCTTTAGGCATTTGTTGTGTTCACAGGATGATACAAATGGTTACCTTATCAAATTCCATGATTTAGTATGGGATGTTTACTCAATGATCTCATTAGGCCACACCCAAATGATCTTTAGTTCTTTGGATTTTGCCACTCAAATTTTTGGACTATGTAATTTTTAAGAAAAAAAATATTTTGCCACCTCATTTTGCAAAAATCCTGAAAATTTGCTCCAAATTCTTCATTTTTCAAAAAATTAAGAATAAAAATTGTTCGCCCCATCCTAAAATTTGTAAAAATTTTGGATTTTTTTTGCAATATTTTATTTTCTAGAAAAAAAAAAAGATTTAAAATTTTGCCTACTCACACCTACTTTTGCCATCCAAAAATCCAATGAACGAAAAATTAATTTGGTATAGCCTTATATATTGTTGGAATATTGTTTTCCTTTTATTTTCGGGAAAATGAAGCCTTAAATTTTTGCATCTAGTTCTATTTTTAAAAACCTATCGAAATGTATCAATTATATTTACAATAACTACAGTCATCTTATATAATACAACCATTAATACCACACAGCTCTGCAACATTTGAGTCACTATTAAATGCTAGAAATTCTTTGCCTAAATTTTTGCATTTTGGTGTATTTGTCAAAAACCTATCAGTAATATTTCACACATCTTATGCATAAATAGAAAACAATTGAGCCAACATGACATACATTTCATGCTAAGTGACTCCGTTAAATTTTGACTTTTAGGTCTATGTCTCAAGTGGAAGGGAAATGGTCATTTTTGTAACTAAATGAGGTTGATAAATCAATATTGGTATTTTAGCCTGGTTAGGTATGTTCAGAGGAATCTATATGATAGAAAAAACAAGTTCAAAAAACCAAACTAGATATGTGAAATGCATTTGGGGTTAAATGGGTCATCTGGATACATAACATATTCTAAATTTACTTTTTTATTATCTTTAAGCAATCTTATTTATGTTTTTAAAGAAAAATAGAAGTTATAAGTGTTTTATTTATACTTGTTTACTGAGTAAATAAAATCATATTAAATCTGTGCCAAAAAGATATAAATTTGATGTTATCATAAATGAGATTGTAAAGATATGAATAAAATCTACTCATAATAATAATTAAAAATGGCTAAATCTATTAACAGGTTTCAGGTCCTACTAGTCAGGGGTAAGCAACTGTCTTTCATGAGAGATTTTAATGTGTTCCTTTATGATTGATATGTAAATTAAGAAATTAATGTGAAAATTAAAAAATAAATCTTTTCATTTATAAATCTGAAAGTGATAGAATTAACACTGCCTTTTTAGCTCACCTAGACCAAAGGGCCATGTGAGCTATTGCCATCACTTGGTGTCCACCGTTGTCGTCGTCATCGTAAACTTTCCATTAAAGATCTACTTCTCTGAAACCACTGGGCCAGTTGGAACAAAACTTGGCAGAAATGGTCCTTAGGTGGTCCTCATTCAGAATTATATCCGATGACCTGGCACGACATAGTTTAACATAGGACCCTATGGAGAATTTAATTTCAGATCTTGTCTGAAACCACTTGGCCAATCTGAACAAGAACTATCAGCAATGGTCCATAGGTGGTCCTCTTTCAGAATTTTATCTGATCACCCCCACCTGTCATCCAAGATGGCCACCAGAGCCGAGCATAGTTTAACATAGGACCTTATCGGAAATTTACTTAAAGATCTTCTTATCTGAAACCACTTGGCTAATTGGAACAAAATTTAGCACAAATGGTCCATTGGCGGTCTTCTTTCAGAATTATATCTTATGACCCCACCTGTCAGCGAAGATGGCAGTAGAGCCAACAGTGTTTAACATAGGAATTAAGTGGAAAAATCACTGAAAGATCTTGTTTGAAACCAGTGAGCCAGTTGGAACTTGACAGGCTGCCAGTCAAGATGGACATAGTCCATGTGAGTGATACAGGCTCCTGGGAGCCTCTAGTTAAGTTTTGCCAGTAGTATAATTATTTTAAAGTATGTACTGGGATCATAACACTTTATCCTACATTACCTTTTTAATTTGCAGTAATGATATAATTCTGGTATACAGCATTATTTGTTTACAAGATTCCTCTTGTATTGATAAATATTTGCCATTTTCTACTGAAAACATTTTTGGAACGTAAGAGTTAATGCCCCATTGACATAAGGAGCAAATGATTTGAGAAAAAATTTAGGGTTTAAATTTTTAGCTCACCTGGCCAAAGGCCATGTGAGCTTTTGCCATCACTTGGTGTCCATCGTCTTTCGTCATCCATCGTAAACTTTTCAAATTTTCATCTTCTCCTCTGAAACCACTGGGTCAAATGGAATTAAACTTGACAGGAAGCATCTATGTAGGTCCTTTATAAAGATTGCTCATTTCGTCCTGATTGGACAACAAACATGGCCGCCATGGGCAATAGTTGTTTCTGATTGGCTGAGTTTTCAAAAATCTTCTCCTCTGAAACTGCTAGGCCAAATGGAACAAAACTTGACAGGAAGCATCTATGGGGGTCCTTTTTAAAGTTTCCTCATTTTGTTCCGATCGGACTACAAATATGGCTGTAATGGGCAGTTCATGTTTCTGATTGGCTGATATAAAAAAATCTTCTCCTCTGAAATTGCTTGGCCAAATGGAACGAAACTTGACAGGAAGCATCTATGAGAGGTTGTTTACAAATTTTCCTCATTTCGTCCTGATCGGGCAACAAACATGGCCACTATGGAAAATTCTTGTTTCTCATTGGTTGATTAAAAAAAAAATTTCTGTGGAACTACTGGGCCAAATGGAACGAAACTTGACAGGAAGCATCTATGGGTGGTTCTTTACAAGGTTTCCTCATTTTGTCCTGATCGGACTGCAAATATGGTCACCATGGATAATTCATGTTTCTGATTGGCTGATATAAAAAACTCAATAAAGGACCCTATGTGGAATTCATTTAAAAATCTTGTCTGAAACAACTGTAACAATTGGAACAAGACTTGGCAGCAATGGTCCTTAGATGGTCCTCTTTCAGAAATATGTCCAATGACCTGGACTGTCAACCAAGGTGGCTGCTTCAGCCATACATAGTTTAACATAGGATCCTATGGGAAAATTTATTAAAAAATCTTCTTGTCTGAAACTACTGAGCCAATTGGAACCAGACTTGGCAGTAATGGTCCTTAGATGGTTCTTGTCAGTATTATGTCGGATGACCCAGAATGTCAACCAAGATGACCGCCACAGCCGAACATAGTTAAACATTGGACCCTATGTGGAATTCATTGAAAAATCTTTTTTTTTAAACTACTGAGCCAATTGGAACCAAAGTTAGCAGCAATGATCTTTAGATGGTCCTTTCAGAATTGGAGCCGCTGACCTGGACTGTCAATGAACATGGCCACCAAAGCTTAACTTAAAGCTGAACTTAGTTTAATATAGGACCCTATGGGAAAATTTAATTTGCAGATCATCATACCTTAAACTTGAACGAGACTACTGGCATCAATTGTCCTCTTTTAGAAATGTGTTTGATAACCTTGAATGTCAACTAAGATGACCACCACACCGTAACTCAATTTTTTGTCACATTCTTGTTACTCCATAAAATGGCTGCTACCTTAACTCCTAATTGTAAAGAAATGTTAAGGTAGTGTAAACTGTTTTCGGTGGCAAAAAAACTTAGATATAAAATATTTATTCAAGGGAAGAAAACAATATCCATTTTTTGGGGTAACCATTATAGAAAATTGGGTTTATTCAAGATTTGTTCCTATCCCAATTAATTTTAGCACCCATGTATCAAATGAAAGTTAATAATTAATTTTTGTTGTTTAGACATTGATACGATGCATACAGACCAGAGAAAACTAATTGTTGTTTTAGATATTGATATTCTTGCATTTAGTCAAGAGAAATTTTTCCATAGACATATGAAATAAATATTTGCCATTAAAGTTTGGGAAATGATATCTTTATTCAGAAATTTCAGATAAATAATGTTCCTAGATATGAGAATTGTCAAAAAAGTTAATAAAAAATGATTAATTGTTGAGTTTTGTCTGTCATACAGGGAATTGAGTACAGAGATTTATTTTTGATTTATGATTGTATGGTTTGGACTTAAAAGTCAAAAGGGAAAGAATAGTCAGATTTATAAATTTGTTTATATCTTAACACTTGTGAAGTAATCTGATATTTTTGTCTCGCCTGTGGCGAATAGTCGCGGAAGCAAGATATAGGTATTACTTTCTGGCGGCGACAGTGGCGGCGATTGCGGCATAAACTTTTTAAAAACTTTAATAACTTTGGACATGTAATACCTACAATTAAGATTTATGGTCCACAAGGTAGCTTATCATATAAGTTTTGCCGTAATATACTTGTCTTGTGACCCTGACCTTATTTTCACGGTTCACTGACTTCATAAACATGAATTTAAAATCTGCGTCCAAGTTTCGTGGTTAAATCCATTTCTCAGCAACTGCAATACCTAGGCCAACCATATTTGGTCTATAGATAGTTCTAAGTGGTACATGCCAGTCTGACACCTAGCTTTGGACCTTGACCTCAATTTCATGCTCGAGTGACCTTGTCACTCTTTTGTGGTTAAGTCCATTTCTCAGAAACTGTAATACTTAGACCCACCGTATGTGGTCAATAGATAGTTCTTTTTGGGTACATGTCGGTCTGACACCTGCCTTTTGACCTTGACCTCAATTTCATGCTTGAGTGACCTGTGTCACATTTTCGTGATTAAGTCCATTACTCAGAAATAAAAATACCTAAACCCACCATATTTGGTCAATAGATAGTTCTTGGTGGGTACATGTCAGTCTGACACCTGGCTTGGGACCTTGACCTCAATTTAATGCTTCAGTGACTTTGTCACTTTTTCGTGATTAAGTCCATTTCTCAGAAACTGTAATACCTAGACCCATCCGTGTTTGGTCAATAGATAGTTCTTGGTGGGTACATATCAGTCTGACACCTGGCTTGACACCTTCACCTCAATTTCATGCTTCAGTGACTTTGTCACTTTTTCGTGGTTAAGTCCATTTCTCAGAAACTGTAATACCTAGACCCATTCTTGTTTGGTCAATAGATAGTTCTTGGTGGGTACATGTCAGTCTGACACATGGTTTGGGACCTGGACCTCAATTTCATGCTTGAGTGACTTTGTCACTTTTTCGTGGTTAAGTCCTTTTTTCAGCAAATGTAATACATAGACCCATCTGTGTTTCGTCTATAGATTGTTCTTAGTGGGTACATGCAAGTCTGACACTTGTCTCTGGACCTTGATCTCCATTTCATGGTTGAGTGACTTTCATCCAGATTTCTTGATTAAGTTCTTTTTTCAGCACTTGTAATACCTAGAACCATCCGTGTTTGGTCTTTAGATAGTTCTAAGTGGGTACATGAAAGTTTGACACCTGTCTCTGGACTTTGATCTAAATTGCATGCTTGAGTGACTTTGTCACATTTTTGAGATTAGGTCCATTTCTCAGCAAATTTAATACCTAGACCCACCATATTTGGTTGATAGATAGTTCTTAGTGGATACATGTCGGTATGACACCTGCCTTTTGGCCTTGACCTTAATTTGTTTTAACAAATTTTCCTTTGACTTGCAAAATGTCGGGTGACAGATAATCATTATTCTGTGTCCATGTGCATACTCAGGCAAGACATATAGTGTGTCCACTCTTGTTTTCAGATTATTGCAGTTTGGTAGTTAAGTCATAGTATAATTACTTTAGTTAAAGGTAAAGAATAAGCTTTAAAACACAAGATAAAAAAGATGACTAAAAACATGCCTAGACAGTGAAAAAATAAATGAGGAAGTCTTTTGTAATCTAAATATAGGGTCCAGCTCTTAATGAGAGACTAATTTGAATATACTTTGAATATATATATATAGATATGTTTCAATAGTTATTTTTAACAATGTGGTTATTACCATCTTTGTCATGAGCAAAACATCACCCGATACACAAAGTATCTTGATACATGTATGATAAAAAATCACTCACAAACTTTACATTTGGATTTAACCTAAGATTTGATATCCCACTCTTGAATGAGTAAATACCCCAATAGGCAGCATATGCACTATAAACTATATACAGAAACATAAATTTATTATTATTTGACTGTGATTATAGTATTATTAAAGTATTATATCATTGTATAAAGAAAGTACTGATTAGCTACTAGTATTTTAAACTTCCAGATTTATTAAGTTTTAACCAATTCAGCATTGTAGTGCTGCTGACCCCTGACTTGTGAGGATATCAGTCACTACAAACCTTAATTGTGTACATATACTTTTGTTTTATTGGCAAAACTTTAAATGAAATCTTGAATGTGAAATATTATTTATTTTGTATTAAACTCCATGTGGAAATGTTTTAAAACAAATTTTATATTAAAGGTTAAATTTAGGATTGATTTCTGCATTATTTATAATTCAATCTTACAAAACACCTATCATGTTTCTGCATTTACAAAATCTTTTGGAATCATCCCAAAGTGAAAGGAGCATAAGAAAATACTAATTACAGAAAAATACATTTAGCAAATATAATGTAAAAAGTTGATTATTATTAAATACTTGCATGTAGAACAACCTTTGTAGCATACAATAGCTGTGTGAAAAGGATTTTTGTATTAGAATTAGAATATCACACTCATTTCCTATATATTAAAAGAAAGTATAGTGACTTGCTAAACAGTTTAAATTTATTGCTCTGTGACTTTCTGAATATAGGACCACCCTAGGATGACTCATTGCTTATGTCAGAGAAGAAATATCAGACTAATATCAAAATATCAATTCAAAATCATCTGTCCTCTTGACAGGGAAATTCCATGCATGTCAAAATAGATGGGACAAATCCTTTGCTTCTTATATATAGAGAAAACTCAACAAAAGTCAAAAAGAGTTGCCTTGGAAACCCCTGTCTTCATGATATAGGGACAATTCATTGCATATGGTTGAAACAGACCAGAAAGTAATGTGAAATTACTAAGGATTAGGGTTTGGGAGGGGTACCTTGCATAAACATGTTAGATAAGTCAGAGACTAATGTCAAAATTGCAATAGTAATGAAATAAAATTGGTTTTGCATGGCATGAAGTTAACAAATGGTCCTTGGATCATGTACTTTTAACCTAGTTTTGCAATTTACAATTGATATACCTTACAATGATGAAGGAAAATAATGTTTGTTCTCAATTTTTCTGTTAAAATTGTGTTCAACATTTCTCACCACAATTAAATCACAAAATTTACTGAAAAAAATAATAATTTTATTTAAAATTTTATCTGGGATCAAAGGTTACATATATATACCAAGATATATAGAATCAATTAATCATAAAATGTGAAATATAAAATTGAGTATTGATTTAACTGGGATAATTTGTACAATTGTTTGCTGTTTTTGAAGACATCTGAAGATAGAAAAGATGATTTTGTAATGATTATATGAAATAGTAACTTTTTACTGTCAGAAAGGGAATATAAATGATCAATGTGTTTGATAAAAATCTCAGTCAGAACTCTACAATTAGGTTTAGGATGAGATTCATGATTGATATAACTTGAGATAGATACACTTGTATTATTTAATTGTACTATAACCTAAATTAATATAACTCAGTTACTGTCTGTTCATTGATACTTGTGGTACTGTGGAATCCACATTTGAACACAGGTAGTTACTAGCAGTTAAGATAAGAAACTGTTACATGGTAATGTAAATGCACATCCAATAAAACTTGTTAACATACCTGTTAAATGCTTCTTTTTTGTTCAATGTAATTTTTGGCCGGGTTGCACAGAGTGCAAATCCGGGTTATAGTATGGTGAATGTCGGGCGGGCGGCGGGCGGCTGCGGCGGGCGGGCGGGAAAAAATGGGTACCTATTTTGTGAAATCAACTCCTTCTACAGTTTTTCACCCACATCCTTGAAACTTCATAGAATGTTTCTATATATATTGAAGATGTGCACCTCACTTTATGGAATTATTTCAGGAATTATTTCCCATTTTTCCAAACTTTGGAACTTAGTCGTTTTTTATTGACATCTTCAATAGAGGGTACCTATTTTGTGAAATCAACTCCTCCTACAGTTTTTCACCCACACCCTTGAAACTTCATAGAATGTTTCTATATATATTGAAGATGTGCACCTCACTTTATGGAGTTATTTCAGGAATTATTTCCCATTTTTCCAAACTTTGGAACTTAGTCGTTTTTTTATTGACATCTTCAATAGAGGGTACCTATTTTGTGAAATCAACTCCTCCTACAGTTTTTCACCCACATCCTTGAAACTTCATAGAATGTTTCTATATATATTGAAGATGTGCACCTGACTTTATGGAATTATTTCAGGAATTATTTCCCATTTTTCCAAACTTTGGAACTTAGTCGTTTTTTTATTGACATCTTCAATAGAGGGTACCTATTTTGTGAAATCAACTCCTCCTACATTTTTTCACCCACATCCTTGAAACTTTATAGAATGTTTCTATATATATTGAAGATGTGCACCTGACTTTATGGAATTATTTCAGGAATTATTTCCCATTTTTCCAAACTTTGGAACTTAGTCGTTTTTTATTGACATCTTCAATAGAGGGTACCTATTTTGTGAAATCAACTCCTCCTACAGTTTTTCACCCACATGCTTGAAACTTCATTGAATGTTTCTATATATATTGAAGATGTGCACCTCACTTTATGGAATTATTTCAAGAATTATTTCCCATTTTTCCAAACTTTGGAACTTAGTCGTTTTTTTTTTTGACATCTTCAATAGAGGGTACCTATTTTGCGAAATCAACTCCTCCTACAGTTTTTTACCCACATCATTGAAACTTCACAGAATCTTTTAATACATATTGAAGATGTGCACCCCACTTTATGGAATTATTTCAGGAATTATTTCCCATTTTTCCAAACAAGTGTTTATCAACATGTAATCAAATCAAATATTGCTTACTTCACCTATTTTTAATTAAATTGATGGCTGCCTTTGTGCTCGTACACCAACATACAATGTGTCTGATTTTGTCTATATAAATATTCATGACTGCCAATGTGCAATATGATCTTGTAATCACCTTTGTCACCACTACAATAAACACCAAGCAACCCGGCCATTTGTGTCTTTGACCCATTTTATTTGAGTATAATATCGTCGACCGAAGCACATTTTGTATGAAGTGCAAAAGTGCTGCATACTAGAAATGTATGCACAGGCATCCTATGAAACTATAAAAGGAAGCAATCATTAATATATAAATTTAATTTGACAGCAATTTTCCCTTACTATTCAGGTATTTAATAGATTATTTTGAAGGGTTTTTTTAGCTCACCTGTCCTAAAAGGACATGTGATCTTTTGCCATCACTTGGCATCCGTTGTCTGTCGTCCGTCGTAAACTTTTTCAAAGAAATTCTCCTCTGAAACCATTGAACCAATTACAGCCATACTTAGTCTGAATGATCTTTTGGGTATCTAGATTAAAGTTTATGTTTTATTTTCTTGTCTGTCGAGAAACATGGCCACCATGGCTAAAAATAGAACATAGGGGTAAAATACAGTTTTTGGTTTATATCTCAAAAACCAAAGCATTTAGAGCAAAACTGACATGGGGTAAAAATGTTCAATAGGTCAAGATCTACCAGCCATGAAATTTTCAGATGAATCGGACAACCCTTTGTTGGGTTATTGCCCCTGAATTGTTAATTTTAAGGAAATTTTGCAGTTTAAGGTTGTTATCTTGAATATTATTATAGATAAAGACAAACTGTAAACAACAGAAATGTTCAGCAAAGTATGATCTACAAATAAGTCAACATAACCATTGACCCCTTATAGGAGTTTTTGCCCTTGAAAGATTATTTACATGTAAACAGAAAATAATGGTCTGACATTGTCACAGATGTTTAGGGCGTTACTTGAAATAAATTTAATGGTAGCTGTACAAGTAAAATGGAGCGTCAAGGGTCAAGGTCATTGAAAAATTCAATAGCAACCAATGAAAAAGTCCCTAGCAACCATATATATTTGGGTTAATACCTTATAATTTACCTGTACAATTCAAAAAGAAAGGTGAAGTGTCAAGGTCATTGAAAAAGTCCATAGCAACTGATGAAAAAGTCCCTAGCAACCATATATATTTGCCTGTTCAAGTCAAAATGGAAGGTCAAGAGTCAATGCCATTGAAAAAGCCCATAGCAACCGACGAAAAGGTCCCTAGCCACCATATCTACAAATGTATTTGGGTTCAGGACCGTACAATTTACCTGTTCAAGTCAAAATGGAAGGTCAAGAGTCAATGCCATTGAAAAAGTCCATAGCAACCAATGAAAAGGTCCCTAGCCACCATATCTACAAATGTATTTGGGTTCAGGATTCTATAGTTTAGCAGGTCAATATTAAGGAGAAAATTGCGATGGTATACATTAAATATCAAAAATAATCATTGATGCAAGATCTACTGGTACACAAAAGATAACAGGTGAGCGATTCAGGCTCTTTGGAACCTCTTATTTGTTATTTTCCTCATTTATAAGTGTTGTCAAGGTGTTTGAGTCATTGAGTTATGAAAGATTTTTTATGTAAACCATTCAATTCTTTTCAGCCAGTCATGTGTCTTAGATATAATGAAATGCAAATCAGCTGTAAATATTAACTGGTACATTTAAATGGACATATTTGATCTGCTTTTATTTAAATTTGTTATTATATAAAACTGCACAATAAGTTTCTCAGTCGTATTCCATATTAAATTATGTCTGTTGAATAGTGTCAGTTTTCTTGGTTTTGTTAAACATGGCAGTCATGAAAAGATTGAATTTTGTGGTTTTAACATATATACCAGTAACAACACAATGGAATAATTATCAAATAATAGCTTCCAATTCATCTAAGAAAACTTGGAAAACTGGTAGCTAACTGAATATAGATTGTCAACATTTAATTCATGTTAAGACTATCAAAAACCAATATTGAAGAAATTTTTTGCATGCATTTATAATTAGTATTGTATATCTCTATTAACGTTCAATTTTCCAAGATTAATTGAAACAACATGTGTTCCTTTTAAAATAAGAATAAAAGAAGCAAAAATCAAAATATTTGGCTGATGATTGCGATCCTCATCCTGTCATATTTTTTACAATACCAGTAATAAAAAATATGTGTTAACTTCTGAATTAACACTGTTATTCATATTGGTACTAATATAAAAGTTCATAGTATACATATATCTTATAATTGAAGTCTTGTTTTTTTGTTATTAGGAGACGATTCAAGTAAAAGCTGTGACAATGAACCCTTGGCTGCAAATATGCATGAAGATGTTGAGAGTCCTTTTGAACATCAGATGGCATTATATGAGGTATACCAGAATAAAGCATGGTTAAAGACATTATGTGAAGTATTTTGTCCTGCAACTGGCTTATTTGCTGGCCCAATTAAAGGAGTTCAATATCTTTTTTAGCTCACCTGGCCTAAAAGGCCATGTGAGCTATTCTCATCACTTTGCGTCCGTCGTCGTCGTCGTCGTCATATGTCGTCGTCGTAAACTTTTCACATTTTTATCAACTCCTCTGAAACCACTGAACCAATTTAAACCAAACTTAAGTGGAATGGTCCTTGGATGGTCCCCTTCAAAAATTGTGTTCGGTTTCCCCGGGCGCCATCCAATATGGCTGCCATGGTTGGACATAGTTTAACCTTAGACCCTATGGGAATTTTAACATTTTCGTTGCCTTCTCTGAGACCATTAGGCCCATTTGAACCAAACTTTGGTGGAATGGTCCTTGGGTGGCCCCTTTTAAAATTTGTGTTCGGTTTCCCCGAACGCCATCCAACATGGCCGCCATGGCTGGACTTAGTTTAACATTGAGCCTATGGGAATTTTACTTTTTCGTCAACTCCTCTGAAACCACTGAACCAATTTAAACCAAACTTAAGTGGAATGGTCCTTGGATGGTCCCCTTCAAAAATTATGTTCGGTTTTCCGGGGCGCCGTCCAATATGGCTGCCATGGTTGGACATAGTTTAACCTTGGACCCTATGGGAATTTTAACATTTTCGTTATCTTCTCTGAGACCATTAGGCCAATTTGAACCAAACTTTGGTGGAATGGTCCTTGGGTGGCCCCTTTTAAAATATGTGTTCGGTTTCCCCGAACGCCATCCAACATGGCCGCCATGGCTGGACTTAGTTTAACATTGAGCCTATGGGAATTTTACTTTTTCGTCAACTAATCTGAAACCACTGAACCAATTTTAACCAAACTTAAGTGGAATGGTCCTTGGATGGTCCGCTTTAAAATTTATGTTTGGTTTTCCAGGGCACCATCCAATATGGCTGCCATGGTTGGACATAGTTTAACCTTGGACCCTATGGGAATTTTACTTTTTCGTCAACTCCCCTGAAACCACGGAGCCAATTTGAACCAAACTTTGGTGTAATGGTCCTTCGGTGGCCCCTTTCCAAACTTATGTCTGGCATCCCCGACTTCCAACCGACATGGCTGCTGTTACTGAAAATAGAAAAAGGGGGGATGAATTTCCAGAATCTTCTTCTATGAAACTACAAGGCCACTTGCAACCAGACTTGGCAGTAGTAGTCCTTAGGAGGTTCTCTTTTAGAAGGATGTCTGATGACCTGGACTGTCAACCGAGATGGCTGCTACAACCGAACTTAGTTTAACATAAGGCCCCATGGGAAAATTCATTGAAAAATCTTCTTGTCTGAAACCACTTGACCAATTGGAACCAGATTTTGCAGCAATGGTCCTTAGGATGTCCTATTTCAGAATTGTCTGATTTCTTGGACTGTGAACCAAGATGGCCGACAGAGCCAAACTTAGTTTAACATAGGACCCTATGGGAAATTCACTCAAAAATCCTCTGGTCTGAAACCACTCAGCCAATTAGAACTAGACCTGGAAGCAATGGTCCTTAGATGGTTCTCTTTTAGAAATGTGTCCATTGACCTAGACTGTCAACCATCTTGGCTGCCACAGCCGAACTTAATTGAACGTAGAACCCTATAGAAAAACCAGCCAAATCTTTAGTCCTGCTCAAGATGAAAAGTTCAATGCAGGTGAGCGATACAAGCTCTTTAGAGCCTCTAGTTTCATTATTGTGCTGGTAGCATAATATCATCTTCTAGTACCCATGTCCTCATGTTTAATGATGATTTTTATTAGCTCCCCAGGGCCATGTGAACAGTTGCCATCACTTGCATCCACCATCATCTGTCGGCGTTGACTTTCCTTTAATGATCTTCGCCTCTGAAACCACTGGTTGACACCCTTCCAGATTTATGTCAGACATCCCCAACTGCTAATTGACATGGGTGCTGTTACTAAAAATAGAAAAAAGAGCATGGGATGAATTTTAGAAATCTTCATTTATGAAACTACATGGCAGTAATGGTCTTTAGTTGGTCCTCTTTCAGAATTGTATCCGATGACTCAGATTGTCAACCAAGATGGCCAACATAGATGAACTAAGTTTAACATAGGACCCTGTGGTAAATTCATTTTAAAATCATCTAGTCTGAAACCACTTGGCCAATTTGAACCACTCTTGGCAGCAATAGACATTAGATGGTGCTCTTTCAGATCTATGTCCAATGGCCTGGACTGACAACCAAGATGGCCGCTAAGTTTAACATAGGACACTGTGGTAAAATCATTTAAAAATCTTGTCTTGTTTTGATTAGTAAAGTGCTGTTAAAAGTTTAAGACGTATTGAGGACCATTAAATTAATTAAGATCTATTGAAACTTTATTGATGTTTTGTGTTTCCAAATTCTAAATGAAGCACCGCCTGACAAAGTCTGAAATTTTTACACAATATCATAAACTATTAAATGTGAATACTTTGTCAGGAGATTTGACATTTGTTGTAGTTGAGTTAATTTCAGACAGTCTGCTGACAAAGTGATCGGCCTTATTTCAATGGTAGATGCATGTTGGTGTATCTGTGGTAAATGAAAATCACCTTTTTAGCTCACCTGGCCAAAGGCCATGTGAGCTTTTGCCATCACTTTTCGTCCGTCGTCCGTCGTAAACTTTTATTAAAAAATCTTCTTCTCTGAAACCGCTGGGCCGATTGGTTTGAAACTTAATAGGAATGATCTATGACATGTCCTCCACAAACGATCCTCATTTTATATTGATCCGATGAAAAACATGGCCACTGTTGCTAAAAATAGAACATAGGGGTAAATTTCTGTTTTTTGCTAATAACTCAAAAACCGTTACAGATATCGAAAATCTGACATGGGGTAAAATTGATCAGCATGACGAGATCTACCTACCCTGAAATTTTGAAGGAAATTCCAAAACCCATTTAGGAGTTATTGCCCTTTTTTGTCAAATTTTCAAAATTTTAACATTCAAAAATCTTCTCCTCTGAAACCGCTGGGCCGATTGGTTTGAAACTTAATAGGAATGATCTATGACATGTCCTCTACAAACGATCCTCAATTTATTTTGATCTGACATAAAACATGGCTGTGGTAGCTAAAAATAGAATATAGGGGTGGATGTGTTGTTTTTGGCTTATTACTTAAAAACCATTACAGATATCGAAAATCTGACATGGGATAAAATTGATCAGCATGACGAGATCTACCTACCCTGAAATTTTGAAGGAAATTCCACCACCCGTTTAGGAGTTATTGCCCTTTTCGTCAAATTTTCAAAATTTTAACATTTTTCGTCATTTATCTCCAAAACTATTTCAGATAGAAGTGAAATGTAAATTTAAAAATGTTTCCCATGTTGAGATCTACCTACCCTGAAATTTTAAAGGAAATCCCAAAACCCATTTAGGAGTTATTGCCCTTTTTTGGTCAAATTTTCAAAATTTTAACATTTTTGCATTTATCTCCAAAACTATTTGAGATAGAAGTGAAATGGAAATTGAAAAATGTTTGCCATGTTGAGATCTACATACTCTGAAATTTTGAAGGGATTCCCAAATTCTATTTAGGAGTTATTGGTTTGTGTAATTTGAGGTCGGGTTCTTTTACATTTATTTAAGGTTCACCCTTATTCCTGGTCAATTTTATCAACTTCCTGCCAGGACTACCACCATCAGGGAATATATTTTAACATTAAACCTTATGAAAAATAAATCTTCAACAAATTTTCCCTGGACAATTGAACCAATTGCAACAAACTTGGTCAAATAGTTGATTAATTGTCCAATGAAAACCAGACTCCAGGTGAGCGATACAGGCTCTGGAGAGCCTCTTGTTCTTATTGTTATCAATTATCAAGAAAAGGTAAGTTCATTATCCAGATAATTCAATTAAAACTGGATATGTTCTATGATCTTAACTTTTCTTGATAATAGATAACCAGAAATTAAGCACCGCAAGATAAAATCAGCATATTATTTGTACTTGCCAAATAGGGAAATGCTTGGTAACCTGTTTCTGAGATATGCACTTGCCAACAATTTACATATATTGTATATATTTTTCTTTTGATCAGTAATCAAACGTCTAAATGCAATGCCATAGCTGAAAAAAAAATTTTCAAACATGCTAGGCATGTTGACCAAATTGGTAGAAGTGATATCTATAGTATCCCCTTTCATCATTTTCTAAGGCATGAAGAATAGTCTTAATTACAGAGCCATAAGCTGAAATGATGTTGTAAATGGCAAGAACCTGAAATAAATTTGGCATAATATCATTAAGTTTGATTTTATGTATATGTCGAAATTGACATATTACATGTATTTCTGATTAGCAGTATATGGTACCAAATCAGTCTGTAAATTAGTTTGGCAGTTCTGGATTGGAAGAGAAAACAGAACAGATAATTGATCTTAGGTTCAGTAGTCGGTTTGTTGTTCTTATTTTCTGTCAGATTTTGACTTGTAATTTGTATCCTTTTCGACAAAGTGAACTGAAGGTGCAAGTTTATTGGAAAAATAAGTTCTGTCCTAATATTATTAGTTATTTAACATTCTAGGCAGTTTGAAGATCTTGATGATAGAAGTTTTCTCCCTTGAGGCTAAAATGTAATAGTTATGAAGAGTTAAAATACCATTACAGTAAATTATTCATAGGGTTTGTTTGTCATGTGGTAATGGAATTAAAAGACCCCATCAGTCAATTAGCTCTGGTTACAAAATGTCCATGTTGATGATTTCTGTAAATCTAAGAGAGACTTTTATATATTTGCTGTTAATATTCCAGTCCTCACAGAAATAAAACATACGACTTTCGTAAGATATTGAGTACTAAACATTAAAGAAGATGTTTGTTTAGTTTGTCTAGTTGGGGTTTTACACCGTTTTGAGCACATTTGGCCCCCTTGAAGAAGATGAGTTTGTAATCTAGTCTCGTTGTACAAACACAAAAAAAAAAAACAATCCTGAACACTGCAATGATTTGTAACTTATAAACCTGACAGCTAAGTGATTGATTAATTCAGTATTGTTTAATGTTTGTCACAAAATATGTTTACTGCCTGTTGGAAATGAGACAAATTTGGTTGCAAAATGGAATCTTGCAACTGCTTACTCATGCAGTTTACTCATCAGTGACATCCCAGTTGGTATAGTTTGTCCAAAATCATTCCCACCCAGAGATAATTTTTAATATAAGGGTACCTTAAGAAAACAATAGTCTTAAATTGGGTACTAGAATTTTTTCACACAAGTTAAAATTTATATACCCTGGTATCCACCTGCTTTTATTTCTAACATTTTTTTGCAGGATGATTTACAAGCCAGGGGAAAAATATCTCAAATCCTTAACAGAATTGCTAACTATCAGGCTGGTATTGAACCTAACATGACCAAGGAATATAGTGATAAAGACAAACAGGTAACGAAATTGTACTTCATGACCAAAAAGATTTGAAACATCTTAGATCCAACTGGGAAAAGACAAAAATTTAATGAAAGACTAAATGAATGTCAAAATATGTCTAGCATAAATGATAACATCTTGATTTTATACACAAATAGTTCTCAACAGATGTTATAATAACGGTGCAACACACAATTCAAGGTTATGCTGCAGATTAGAATTATAAGCAAAAAAATGATTGATCATAAATGCTGAATTAGCTCTGATTAAAAGGATTAAGTACAAAAAGGGATGTAGCATGATTTAAAATATTTATATATGTAGAAACTATAAGCATAATAATTTATTTCATGGCCTAAAACCATAGCATATTAGTTCATTCTTCAGACTTGCTAGCTGAAAGAAAAAGCACAAATTTTTGGTTCTGATTAGCAAAAGGAGATGTTCTAGGAGAAAAGAAATTAAAATATCATAAAAAACATAAATAAACATGCACAAATGAATTTTGTGTGGTCTTAGTGTAGCAAAATGTCATTGTTATGTTGTCCATTGGTCTCTACTACCACAGGGGTCTTCTTTTCAGAATAAAGTAGTACAACTAAGTTCTCTTATTTTTTGTAGGACAAGCATAAGGTACATGGCACATGCTAATTTGAGCATTTTATCTTTTTATCGTTTTATTTGTTTAATTTTGTGTTAGGGAATTTGCCATGCACGATCAACTAGCTAATAGCATGCCTTAAATGGCCTTTTCTGACAAAAAAAAAAGAAGAATGAAACAAATTGTTTTGCTGAAGTCTTTTATTTGACATAATTTGCAAATGAACTATTTCAGAATTTGTACAGTTTGTGAATAGAAATATTTGATTGTGGAAAGATATTACCATGAATCCATTTATATTTTTATGGATAATAAAATTGATATTTTGGAGGATACTGGATTTCATGATTTTGTTATTTTCTGTAAATAAATAACATATCTATGATTTATATATTGAAATTCTTGGTTTAAAATATATCTAAAAAACCTAAAAAAATTGGTATTGAATGACATGTATTGACTCCACAGTATTTTGTATATTTAACATAAATCACATTATTCTGAAGTTAACTTTTGAAAGACTTTCAATAGAAATAAATTCTGAAACAGTTGATTGCATGAATGCTTTGGATTTTGGTAAAATACATATTTTTAAATTGATTTGTTTGCTTAGTTGGGATGTTATGCGTTTTCAGCGCATTTGGCTATTTCGCGGTGGCCACTTTTTATTGGTGGAGGAAGTCAGAGTACCCGGAAAGAACTACCGATAAATAGCAATCCTTGTCAATTAAGATCGGAGTCAAACACACTCCATTACAGGTGAGATTCGAACTCACACCCTCAGTGTTGACAGACTAGTAATCATTAGTAGTCATGATAAACTACCTAGACCACTCGGCCACCAAGGTCCCTATTTTTAAATTGAGGTATAATCTGATTTGAGTGTATTCTGGTTAGGCAAGATAAAAATATTGCTTATTCAAATACAAAAAAAAAACATTTATGCATTGTTACATGTAACACTACATATAAAATTCCAACTTTATCCAATTAATTTTACATATATTCTTTTAAAATATATAAAAATACCACATCTACCATCTTGCTAAGGCCATAAGGACATATATTTCCCAGTAAAGCAGAAGTTTTGACTGGTGACAAGTGGTTTTTGTAAACCAATTCTGTTTTGGATAATTACTTATTTTCCATTGTTTCAAACTACTTCTAGTATTTAGAATTTAGATTTAAAAAAATGTAAAAATAACCATATTCAGAAGAAGAGGTTATTTTTTGTAAGACTATTACTCTGCCATTCCTTTTCTTGCAGATTTGTTGGCCTCTTCAACATTAACATCATTTTTAATAATGACATATATTTAAAAAAAAAATTATCACCTTGAAATTTTACTTGATTCTCCTTTGGTATAATCTAGAACATCCTGGGAAGAGCGGGGTAGAAGACATAAAGAAGATTCTGTTTTGATAATTGAAATATTGCATTATGTCAAAATTGTCAGTGTTTAAATCTCATATGAGATGTTGATCACTGACATACTTTATATCCTTTATATCACCTCAGCAGATAAAATTTTCAGTCATGAGAATTCAGCTTATAGATTGATTAGGTTAGTGCATGCAGAAAGGCAATTAATTCCTTTAAAGGATGAATCTAATGGTATGTTCTGTCTTAATTTTTCAATATATTTCACAAATGTTTCAAACAAAGGCATTTCATGCCTTTTATATAAGAGTTGTGTTCCTTAATGTTAAATTTAGAAAATATTTTCAGGGATTGCCAGGTCTTTGAATATATTAGAATGAGAAAGATGACACACATTTCAATCATTCATAATGTAGTTGTGGCCTTTTATAGAATTATCAAATTAACAATTGTAATTAGAGAAGGAATTATTTCCCATCGTTCTGGAAACCAAAGGGAGACAACAAAAATTTCAAAATTTAATAGTACTTTTTACAGGGATAAAAAATCATAATTTTTTAAGCAGAACATTTAAAAAACAAAAAATTAAACTCACCTTATGTTTTATCTCAAATACTGAAGTGCAATATCTCCGATCTGTACCATAGTTGAAAATTGTTTTGCCAAGGATACCTTTATTTTAGGAACAGCCAGGTTGCAGTTGGAATATTTAGTCATTTTATACAGTATTTAAAAAATATAATCTCAGTTACTATAGTAAAGTATATTAATAAGTTTTTTTGCAGCTTTAGATTACAATTTATTTACTGAGAACCAAGCAAGGTAGTGACTGTTTGTTTCAAATTTTACTAACAAATTTACAGCTTGAGTTTTGCTACATATCTTTTTAAAACACTTATTTTGGTAATTTTTGACAATTGACATTTACATTTGAGTATCTATTTAACTTTCATATTAATGTATCCAAAACTGTGAATGAATTTGATATAAAAGTTGGATGTTTTATAAATTGATATACATATAATGTAAAATAGGAAACAAATCTCTCAAAAAATATAGATTGTATAAAATATACAACATTTTCTAGATTAGAAATTAGAACCTTCTGTATTTCATAAATGAATTGTGGATATTTTATTCAATTGTTAAAACACCAAGTACATAATATTTATGTAAAATGCAAAAAGCACTTTTTAGCTCACCTGACCTGAATAGTCAAGTGAGCTTTTCTCACCACTTGGCGTCCGTCGTTGTCGTCTGTTAACTTTTACAAAAATCTTTTCCTCTGAAACTACTGGGCCAAAGTAACCAAACTTGGCCACAATCATCATTGGGGTGTCTAGTTTAAAAAAAAATTGTCCGACCACCCCGCCTGCCAACCAACATGGCCGACATGGCTAAAAATAGAACATATGGGTAAACTGCAGTTTTTGTCTTATATCTCAAAAACTAAAGCAATTAGTGCAAAAGTGACGGGGTAAAAATGTTCATCAGGTCAAGATCTACTTGCCATTAAATTTTCAGACAAATCGGTCAACCCTTTATTAGGTTATTGCCCCTGATTTGTTAATTTTAAGGAAATTTTGCAGTTTTAGGTTATTTTCTTGAATATTATTATAGATAAAGAAAAACTGTAAAGAGCAAAAATGTTCAACAAAGTAAGATCTACAAATAAGTCAACATGACCAAAATCATTGATTGACCCCTTATAGGAGTTTTTGCCGTTTAAAGATGGCATCCAGCATAAACTTTCCTTTAAAGATCTTTTCCTCTCAAACCACTGGGCCAATTGAGACCAAACTTTGGTGGAATGGTCCTTGGGTGCCCCCATTCCAAAATTATGTCTGGCATCCCCGACTTCCAACTGACATGGCTGCTGTTACTTAAAATTGAAAAAAAGGGAGGGGGGTGAATTTAAAAAATCTTCTTATATGAAACTGCAAGGCCAGTCGGAACCAAAGTTGGCAGTATTGGTTCTTAGGAGATTCTCTTTCAGAAATATGTCCAATGACCTGTACTGTTAACAAAGATGGCCACCACAGCCGAACTTAGTTTAACGTAGGGCCCTATGAGAAAATTCATTGAAAAATCTTCTTGTCTTAAATCTTAAACCACTTGACCAATTGGAACCAGATTTAGCAGCAGTGGTCCTTAGATGGTCCTCTTACAGAGGTGTGTCCGATGACCTGGACTGTCAACTCAAAAATCTTCTCATCTGAAACGACTAAGCCAGTTAGAATTAGACTTGGTAGCAATGGTCCTTAGATGGTCCTCTTTCAGAATTTTGTGCTATGACCCAGACTGTCAACCAAGATGGCCGCCACACCCGAACTTAGTTTAACATAGGGCCCTATGGAAAAATTCATTGAAAAATCTTCTTGTCTGAAACCACTTGACATATTGGAGCCTAATTTGGCAACATTGGCCCTTTGGAGGTCCTCTTTCAGAAATGTGTCTAATCACCCGGATTGTCAACCAAGATGGAACAAGACTTAGCAGAAATGGTCCTTAGATGGTTCTCTTTTAGAAATATATCCGTTGACCTGGACTGTCAACCAAGATGACTTCCACAGCTGATATTAGTTTAACATAGATTCCTTAGTATAGAAAAACCAGCCGAATTGACTGCAATACTTAAATTTTTAGGTCTGCTCAAGGTGAAAAATTAAATCCAGGTGAGCGATACAGGCTCTTGAGAGCCTCTAGTTTAGCAGTTCTTTTGAAAATATTACCCACAATGCATCAGATAATAAAAGAGTGAATTATATTTAGTTTTATTTTGAGAAAACTCAAGTTCATTCATAGTTTATACAGCAGTGGTGTGAATGACAAATGTCACAGATCATGATTGGTTTTGTATTTTAACTTAAACTGTATACATGTGTTTTGCTTTTCAAAAGAATATGAGATTCCTTTTGATTTTTCCTTTCTTTTTCCATATAAATTTCAAGCCATTGATAATTTAAGAAATCTTTTTAATTTTAAAAGAACGGCTTAAGGATATTTCTCTGTAAGAATTGGTTATATCAACAAAAAATTTATCTTCGTCAATCTCTTGTACTTATCAAAATTGATTCCTTGATGAAAAAGCTAAAGTCAGAAACTCTGGAATGCTGTGTACTTAATATAAGAATCTTTTTACTACCTAAAAAGGGTGAGGATAAAGACTTACACTTAAACAATGATGTCACATCTTAAAATTATTGTGAAAGATAGAAAATGTTTAAAAGATGCATTCACATGTCATTGTAAACTTTTCACATCTGATTTCAATTCAATTTTTTATTTACAAAGAACATCTCAAATAAATTATTTGACGTCATAGATCTTTTTGATTATAGTTCACAATTTTATACAAAATCATTGTTGAATATAATGGAAAATCAAATAGAAAATTGTACTGTGTAATGCAGGAAACTTTTAAGTATTTAAATGTTGTTAAGCAATGATCAAGATGATTACAGTGTATAGAATTTACAGATTTGCTGTAAAAATATGTTGCAAAGCAAGAGACATACGCTTGTCACTATTTTGTGGTTGCATATAGATCTATATATAAGTCACTATACGGCAGCAACCATGTTTTATCAACATATCTTCACAGGGTGTACATGTCGATTTGGTACATAACTTTTGATATTGACCTCATTTCTAGACTTCACTGACTTCTTACAAGTTTCTGATTTGCTCTGCCTTTCAATAACTAATCAATTCAGCTCAGAGCAGCTAAAGATATTATTAAGGGCTTTATACTGACAATTTAGTTTTCAGTTTAAGCGAGCCAAGCATTAGTGAAGATTTCACTCTATAAAATTGAAAATTGGAAAACTTTTCCGTATGAAGTTTTTTCAATACATATACATGTACCACTTTAAAAATAATTCAGTTTAAAGTGAAAAATTAAGAATTGAAAAAAAAATTACACAAATTCTCATTACAACTATATATATATTTCAGGCCAAACTTGGAACCTTATTTGGAGTATATTTACCTACCATACAGAATATCTTTGGTGTCCTACTGTTTATACGTTTTACATGGATAGTTGGAATGGCAGGATTGTTTGAGGCCTTGGGTATTGTAGTTGTCTGTTGTTTAACTGTAAGTAAAATTTAAAGTGATATTGTAACTAACATATAAGGTGAAAATCAATAGGATGTTTAGAGACAATAAGAGTTATTTTTGGATAAGTACTTTTGATGCACTTTTCATGTCATATATATAGCATATATAAACTGTTTTTGAAAATGGTTAATTTCAGCCAAGAGTAAAAAAACAATGAAAATTTTAGCTATGATCCATTTTCAGTCACTGTTTTATCCTTTAGAGGAATCTGACTGAATTATTTGCTTAAAGTGCAATGTCTTAAGATAATAATTTGAAGAGAAAATAAATGTTTTTCGTTAATTAAATAGAGCTGGATTGATTACCCTGTTTTGTTCCTAAGTTAAGTTGGAAAAGGAACGTAATTTGTACTTTATGAGATATTTTCTGATGTCAGTATTACACTGATTAAATGTCGTCAACAGCATCAACAAATAGATTAACTCTGATAATTTCTTGTTATTAACAGAAGACCTATTTTCGTTTGTTTGTTTAGTTGGGATTTTATGCCGTTTTCAGCACATTTGGCTATTTCGCGGCGTCCAGTTTTTACTGGTGGAGGAAGCTGGAGTACCCGGAGAGAACCACAGACCTTTGGTAGGAAACTTGGCAATCCTTGTCAATTAAGTTCCGAGTCGAACACATCCCGCCACCTCAGTGTTGACAGGCAAGTGATCATAGGTAGTCATAACGAACTACCTAGACCACTTGGCCACTGAGGCCTGCAAGACCATTTTTATCCCCCCGCTTAGTGAAAGCGGGGGGATCATGTAATACAGTCCGTCCGTACGTACGTATGTACGTACGTCTGTAGTGGCAAGGCATATCTCTGAAACGGTAAAAGATAGAAACTTGAAATTTGGCATCATGGAAGAGTATATGACCCACTAGGGAATAGACCCCTTAAAATTGGAATTCGACCCCTTGGGGCCAAATTATGAGCGAAAAACGAATTTCGCGATATCCAATAAATGGAGATATCTCCAAAAGTGTTAAAGCTAGGATATTGGAACTTATGTCACTACTTATATTGCCTTTCCCAAGTTGAAAGAGGGTATCAAAATTTTGGTCCCGCCCCTAGGGGCAATGCCCTAAGGAGTTAAAAAATGTCTAAAAACGATTGTCCAAGAACTCCTCCTACACCGTAGAAGATAGAAACATGAAAATAGGTACACTAGTAACACTTGAAGAGTTGTCTGTGCCAAAGGTTTCGGAATTTTGATTTTTGCCCGGGGGGTGGGGCTACACCCTAATATGTAAAGTCTCAAAATATGGTAAGATCAGTTCATATCCCCACCCCTTAATCATATATATTTTTATTCCACATTTAAAGACGAGTTACATGGTCACCTCCGGGGGTCAGCCCCACCCCCCTCATTTGGAAAATTACAAGATATCTCAAAAACAGTTAAGATCCCCACCCCTAAACCATATATATTCTTAGTGGGCATGACAAGACAAGTTTAATGGTCATCCCCGGGGGTCGGCCCCACCCCCCTAATTTAGAAAATTACAAGTTATCTCTAAAACAGTTGAGATCCCCACCCCTAAACCATATATATTCTTAGTGGGCATGACAAGACCAGTTGAATGGTCATCCCCGGGGGGTCGGCCCCACCCCCCTCATTTACAAAATTACAAGTTATCTCAAAAACAGTTGAGATCCCCACCCCTAAACCATGTATATTCTTAGTGGGCATGACAAGACCAGTTGAATGGTCATCCCCGGGGGTCGGCCCCACCCCCCTCATTTACAAAATTACAAGTTATCTCAAAAACAGTTGAGATCCCCACCCCTAAACCATATATATTCTTAGTGGGCATGACAAGACCAGTTTAATGGTCATCCCGGGGGTCGGCCCCACCCCACTTATTTAGAAAATTACAAGTTATCTCTAAATGAGATGCCCAACCCTTAACCATAGCTACTTGTATTCGTTATTAAAAGATCAGTTCAGATATTTTAAAATGTTTAATATTGGTGTTGTGTATTTTGTGAAGTTTTAAAGTTTTATAGCTTTCACAATTTATGTATTTAGGCTTAGCTGGAAGCAAGTTTTCTCACAAACATTTTAGATCCCCACCCCTAAACAATATATATATTTAATGGACATGACAAGTTAAGACTTACATTCATTTGATGTAGGCCATTTCAATTTTATCCATCTTAAAACTTTTGCATTCGACTTTGTCCGAGCAGTAGAAGTCCAATTTCATATTTCTGTGTTGTTTCTTGATATCCAAAGATCAGTGTCAAACTTTTTCTCTATTTATGCAATTTGAAATTATGAGGGGTTCAGACTTTGTGCATTCCGACTTTGCTGGGAGCGGGGGGATGTGCAATCTCCGATTGCTGCGTTTCATTTAATGATAATTTTGTAACATGCAAGATTTTTATGTAATAAATGGGAGCAAAGTTAATAATATGGTATATGTTATAAGTAAAAATGTCTTAATCAATCAAAAAATATTTAAGTGTATGTTTTGTTTTCATAGTGGACTATATTTTATTTTATGTGCAAGATGTATTTGAAGTATTCAATATTATCTTACTTACTTAATGTGCAAAATAATTTTCTGTGTGATAATTTTAATTTTATTGGCTTTTAGTTTTTCTAAAGTAATACTGAAAATTCATTTTTTGTATAATTTTCAAAGTGGATAATTATTTCTGGAAAATGGATATTAATTTCTGGTTTTTAGGGGCTACAAAAGAACAGTAGAATATTTGGTATTAATAATTATCTACTGTTATTATTCTCCTACTCAGCTACTGTTTTGATTGGTTTGGTCAAATTTTAGATTTTCAGCTAATGTTGTAGTAAAAGTGTTAAAATAAAAAATATACCTGTAAAGAGTGTGGAAATATCATAACTTACAAGCAAGCAGAAGGACATTTCATTTGTTTTACTCCAGCGACAAACTGTCCTTTTCAAAGCAGTGGGCGTAACACTCTTTTAACTGTTATTTATACAAATTAGATAAAATCATAAATCTGTCATTACCCCCTGATAAATCCATGTGATACAGAACCTGGTATGTTAATAGTTATCTCAGGCACTGAAATACGAGTCATATGTAATGAAAGTAAATAAAAATAAAGTAAATAAAATAAAAAGTTGTGGTTTGCTCTTTGTGTTTATATAATTTGTTCATATGTAAATATAAAATATACTACATTGTTGTGCATCACTTCAGACCTTTATATTTTATATAGTTATACATGTACATTTATGTATAGACTTTGAATGAAAAACATAGATACATGAATTAGTTGATGCATATGTTTAATGACATTATTAATCCTGTGAAATGGAAACGGATGAACCATAAACAAAGAATACCATTCATAAGAACAGGTAAGCTTTTATGATTTTGTATATTTGGCCCTTTTTTGTATAACTTTATACTCGGGCTTTACAACAATAAAATAATTTCTAATTTAAGTTAATATTAAATAAAGTCACAAAATGGATGAATTCAATAGAAATCAGTTTAAAATGTAAAAATCAATGGTCATTTGTGTGTGTCTGTGGTGGGGATTGATCAATAATTACTATCTTTGAAAAAACAAATGCCAGATATTTATTTACGAGAGACTTGCCCATTGCACTTTTGTTGTTATTTATACCATTAACACAAGTTATATTAAAAGGTATAGAAGAGGTGTTTTTGTTACATTTACTTCAATATTCCAAAAATGTATGTCACCATATGCTTTTCATTTTGATGAAATAAAAAAACACAACTTTTCTGTAAAATTATAGCAGTGTTAAAATAAGGATTTTTTTTAAATAACAATTTTTTTTAAATCAAAGGGAAGTAATTTAACATGAACGAATTTCTCTATTCAGATGATATATAGAAAAGGGGGAGAGATATGGTGTGATGGAACAATGTTAAAGATGTCAACATTTTAAACATTATAAAGAGAAGATAATGGTAAGAATCTCTAATTATAGTGGCAATTATCTTCCAAAAATATAATAATTGTGATTTTGAAATGGATTCTTCTTGCAGTAACATTCTGAAAGAGGATACATAAATACATATACAACAGGGTGGGGGGGGGGGGGGGGGGCTCATGGAGCTTGTCAATTATAGATTATTTATACAAGACTTTTTATGCCCACTCTAAATTTCACATTTTTTAAAAGGTGCACCCGCTTTTTTTTCAGTCATTAACATAAAAAAATTATCTCAAGTTCAAGTTAACAACACACAAGAAAAAAAACCCTTTAAATTTGATTTTGCTTTTCAGCAGAACGCCAATCCTCTGCCAGTAGTTAAAGATTTGCCATTTGAGTCTAATGACCACGGGACATTCATAGAACTTGGGAAATTTACCAAATATTTACGAGACCATTCAGACCATTCAGACACATCTGGTATTAGAAAAGGCAATATCCTTCGACAGGTTTCAAAATATAAGGATGGAATATGCGTAATTGAAGGGGTTGAACAGTTGCCCGTTGCATCAGTTTTTAGATACATGTATCAGCATATGGATGACTTTAAGATTTGTCAAAACTTCTGTTCTGCTGTTATTGAATCAGCACTTGGAAAGCAACCCACAAAAATTCCTAGGCATAATCTTTCAATTTATAATGATATAGTAGGCAGCAATTTTAGCAATTTCCTAAATTTAGCAACAGCTGAGATCAACATAAGTAACAGTGACCTAGAGTTCATTGGCGAGGCCTATCAATATAAGTTTTCTTCCAGTCAGTGGAAAAAGATACAACTGTTTGAATGGCATTTCCAAAATTACTGTAAACCTAAGTCTGGATCAAGCTTCGAACATATTTTGCAGCGAAAGGATGATTTCTTTAACTTATGTAAAACATCAAAAGACAGTAGTCAACGAGTCCAACGAATGGTTGAGAAAACAGTTGAGATCAATAGATCTAGAAAGGTATCTACAGAAGCACTTAACGGAATACAGCTTGAGGTGCAGGGCCACAAGCATTTGCCAGACCACCTAGAACGGGATATTATGACCTGTATAAAACCATATATATCAGAACACATAGCCTCTGTACTATGTGTTGACTGTTCAAACACATGTAACCATGTCCATGGAATCCATGTCCTAGTTGATCTGGCACAAAACCTAGAAATTCCCTGTCTGGATAATATTTGTGTCATCATAAGAGCATTGCTGCAACGCACACATTTTTTGAATGCACCAGAAATTGTATTTCTCACCAATTACACATTTCGTTCATTTAAGGATTCCATTCCACCAAGGTTTACAGTACGTGACCAACTGAAAATGGGCGCCTTGAGTGATAACATATATCATGTATCCAGAACACACGATGATGAAGCAATTGAACCTGATGAATTAATACAACCAAACTTATGTTCCTCCTGCTTTAAGGGATATACATACTTAACCGATCCTTTGGATATCAACCATTTTAATGTGTCCAAAGAATGGCTGCTGCATGTACCACTACCAGTACAGATACAACTTGAGAATACCTACATCAGTAAAGATGTGAACAAGGCTGTCAGCATTGAACAAGTCAAGCCAAAGGTTGCAGCTTTGTACTGTCAGTTTGAAGCACATTTAAAGACACTTAACCAATCCTATTGTGGAATAATACAAGACATTTATACAGATGAATTATTAGTGAACTATCACAACATTTCAACTGTATTTTCGCTGACTTCACATGCTGGAATATCACATAGCCAGAAGACAGGAGATAGAAGACTAAGGAAAAATGCAGACCCTGAAATCTGCTATTACCGTACCTTCATGAAAAAATACCAACTTACATACAGAGGGATTGACCAAGATGCTGAATGCCTTCAAGAAGTTTCTATAAAGCAATGTCATCTAGCATTACTAATGGACAACCTGGTTCACCTTACAATGAATGTTGATCCACATCCTGGACAAAGTAGAACCAATCAGCTATGTACACTACCATTAACTGTTAAAGGAATTCCCAAGAATGCACATCTAACATCATGCTGGCACACAAATAGCTGTGACGGGGATCGTTTTTGCAGTTGCATGCACCAAGCAGAACTAGGAAAGGATGATATCAACAAAATTTTTCTAGAACAAACACCGGATGAGGAAAATACCAACAACATTTTCACAGAAAATATGACATGGGGATTTCAAAGCTTGTTTGGAGTACAATGTATAAAAAGTCTCGTTGAAATTCAGAAGTTGGCTCAAAGTGCCATACAGTCCCAGAAGATAGACCATTCTCTTTCAAACAACAGACAGACTGAAATGGAAATAAGTATTGAGGAAATGAACAAGACAATGGAATCAATGAACTTAAGCCTAGACCATCTTGACCTTGACGAAACCATTCCTCTGGAAAAGGATATCGGGACAGTGGAAACAGATATCGGGACAGCATTAGAACCAGAACCTTTTGGTGACATTTCATTTTCAGGATCTATGCAGAGCAGATTTGAGGATTTAGACGAGTCAACGGATATGAATAGCTTTTTGGATGAACAATCCTCATTAGATCTTTCTGAAATTCAAAGTAACATATCTACTTTAAGTCTGGAAAATGCAGAGTTTGAACTTCTCCAGGACGAAGAAGAAGGAAATATTGAGGACCTTATTTACACAATGGTGTCAACTGATAATGACAGTATTACGGTACCTGTTAATGACCAGTCAAGAACAGAGTGTCAACCAGTGCTTCCTGTATCTGCCCCACCACCTTTGCTTTGTAGACACCCTCCACCAGCCTCTGGTAGGGATGACGACATTTTGGTATTAAAGAAGGTACTTGATGACATTCTTATCAAAACAGATGTCAATGTTAAAGAAGATAAAATCATCTTTGCTCCAGATTATAAAATTGCAAAAAACTTACTGAAACTTATTGACAGCACAGAAAAGTACAAAGTTTTCATTCCAGAGTTTCCTATTCTCCATCTCCGTAAATCCAAAATAACCAATCTGATATCCGCATATAAAACAACTGGACTACTTCACATTTTGAGGTACATGAAAGATGAAGAAAACGAAAAGGATTGGACAAAACTACTTACCATCGAGAACATTGAAACGGCCACAAGAAACATTTGGAGGTTATCAGTTGCTCTTCATCTTTCATTCTTTGTGTGTTATGTCTCTACACTCACAGAAGAAGAAGCCAGTAAGGTTATTGAAGTTATGGAAGAGACACCTGACGAACTACAAAATATATTTGGCGACAGCTTTGAAAGATTTTTGCAGAAAGGTCAAAACCGGAATGCAACATTCTGTCTACATTTAGAACTGATGAGACACTGCGATGAAATTGTTGCTATTGCTGTATCCGAGAGGATCGGTGGAGAAAATGGTTATAGCCTGTTGTTGGCAAATGTTAAATCCTCACTTCCATTCTCATTTCTGAATAATGCATCTAGCTATGCTGGATTTTGTATCAGGCTTTTGTTGTCACACTACAGTTGCAGCCCATTTCATCAGAAGTTGAAGCACTCTTTGTACACATCTCCACACAATGACAGCAAGGTTAATTTTGGCTTGGACACCAGCAGGGAAATAGACCATAGAACTGCAAAGAAATGTATAAGACCTACTTCCACCATAAACTCAGTTTTGCCTAAGATGTCTACAGTTGATGAACAACGTCAAATACATATAATGAGAATGTCTCTCCTCACAGAACTTGAAGAAGTTGATGACACATCTGCACAAGACAACAAATCTGCTAAATCATGTGCATCAAAGTTCATCCAAAAACAGTTATCATCTAATGACATGGAACATATTATGCGTACTGCCAAATTGATTATTAAGATGAATGCGCTGTCACAAGTTGAACAGAAAATTCCAAAAAACATCTACCATCCATCTAAACCAGATATTTCAGAAACGTTGTTGGACAAGACAACATATTCCATCGGTAAATATTTGATCAGAAGATACCTCTGCACAAATGGCATATTAGGGTTGAGTCAGGAAGATTTACCACAGATTGCTGATACTGAAGGTCCCAAAGTGTTGATAAACCGAGTAAAAGCTATGAAAAGTGTCACAATCAATAGGGGTAGATGCCAAAAGAAAACAAATATAAAACCAGAACATGTCAAATTAGAAGAGAAAAGGCAACAAAAAGTGAAGAAAATGACAAAGGAAATTGAATGCTTCAGTTCAATTCAAAATACTTGCCAAGCAGTTGTCAAACCTGACTGTTCTAAATCTACCACAAACAAATCACTAGGCGTGAAAAAGGCTTTGAATACAATATTGAAGAAATGCCTGACAGATCTAGCTGTAGAATCATCAAATAAGGACGAAAATTTTCCAACACTTAACAATTTACTATTGTTCAATTTTAAGGATATTCCAAATCATATATCACTTACCGCTTAAATAGTTGTTGTTGAATTTGCAGGAGCAAAGTTCAAAACTTTTGCAACAACAGGAGAAAATTATTTAAAATATGTATCCTGCGGCATCATCAAGAAGCTCCTCAAAGATTTACCAAGCGTGCAAAGAATCATTATTTGCGAGGAAAAATATTCTTTCACCCCTGATATATTTAAGGCTGCAACAAGACAAAAACGCCAATCTAAAGATCCAATTACAATAGCACATTTAAAAGAGAAGGATGAAATTATTAGCAAGGGAAAATTTAGCAAAAAAGCAGCAATATCAACTGGGCTGGGAAAGAAGACAGTCAGCAACTACCTAGGCAAACATTTACATGAATTGGATATCCAAGCAGATGTAACTGTAGATGTAGATAGTGAGGCCGTCTATGGACAGTGTGAATGTGAGGACCCTAACAACTGTAGCTGTTCCTTGTTTACCATACCAGTTCGGACAGTATTTACAAAACATGCTGGGGTATGTGGTATACAAAAGTTGGATCCAATCAGGCAGCGAAAAGGTGAAGCGGAGATGTCACAAGCTGATTGGTTACGTGATGTCCAACATGACCTCCATGATGGTGAATGTGTGGTTAACTATGTTACATCAGCAGACATTGATACCATCATAATACAACTCTTCACTGTAAGCTTATACTGGCCAAGAAATGTAGATAACACGTTTAAATTCCCTGTTTACGTATGGCTACAAAAACAGAAGCCAGAGATCTATGATATAACAGGAATATTGACTGTACTTGAAAAACGATTTGGAAACAAGTATATAGGTGCCACACTTGCAATTTTATTGTCAATGGGAGGCAATGACCATTTGCCAAACTTTCATGGAATTTCACATGAGAAAATATTGACTACTGTGTTGTCAGAACCAGTACTATTGAGTTTACTTCTCAAATTTGAACAAACAACCGACCCAAGAAATGTATATGTTTGCACTTTGGATATGGATCGGTATGTTCAACTGTACACCAAACTTTATTACCCCAAAAACATTGAACATGACAAGTTATCCACTACAGAAGTCCGTCAACTATCAGTTAAACACCCTGGAAAATCAGAGTTCAGACACCCTCAGACATGGATGCCACCAGAAAGCGCCCTTCGACAACTTGGGAAGTTGGTACAATGTCAAATAGATTACCTATTAACAACTTTTAATCACGAAGCAAACCTTCCAAATTTCGTGGGTTCAGGATGTTTGAATTTAAGACAAGATGGAACAACCATATTTAACTTAGGACCTGAATGTCACACCAGTAACAAGAACGACCTGTTGACAGTTCCAGAGGAAGTTATTGGCAAGAAGCTCAAGGAATACGCCATACCATTAAAACGAAAAGCTGTTAAGAGAATCTCTGAAGACACACCACAAAAAGGAAAAAGTGGCAAGAGACAACCTAAGATGTCGACGCCGAGGTAAGTTTATTATAACGTAACCAAACAATGATTCAATATTAATATCAATAAAAAACCTTATGGTTACTGAATTTATAAACATAGCAATCTCCAAAGTACAAATGAAATACATGGTCAGAGATGAACAGGCAACCAGGTTACATATAAAAAACCCAACACAAAGACTATTATGAACAAATAAGGGTAGACAAACGAAGCACAAATAAAGAAGAAAGGGTATCAATGGATTTAAAAAAACCCAGGACAAAAACAACAAAACGGTGAGACGCTAAACACTTCAAAAATAAAGACAAATGAGTAACATTAACGGCTCAAAAATTGGGATGATCTCATCTGCCCCTAAATATATATGAGAGAAATATGATTAAGGTAAATATTCAAAAGAGATATATGCGCATGATTTATCCTTTTTTTTCTTATTTCAGGAAAATCCAAGCCCGAAGAAAGCTTCCTGATTCCTAAACCTTTGTGATATTGATCTGAACTGTCCATTTGTGAACATTATATGAACAGTCTGTGTACATGTGGACAAATTTCAATAACTTTTTAACTATGATACACTTTGCAATAATTCAATGACATTCCGAAACGAGACGATGTCAATACCTATTTGTTTTCTGTATATAATAGAATTTGTCCATTTTTAAAATTAATTATATAAAATGAATGATATTTTTTCAGGTACAAATCACACAAATCAACATACATATAAAATCAAAATAGAGAGGATTGAACGTTTTCATTTGATTAATTCACAGACAGTTTATATCTCCTATGTTTAGTTTAAAATGCTGGACCATATTTTTAAAATATTTTAAAAGGTGAAAACTTCTTCAAAACACTTTACTATACACCAGTAACTATTTTTGAACTTTTAATCTAAATCAATTTATAATAGAAAAAAAATAAAATAGCAATAAAACCAGTATATAAATACTCTGGACATGTTATTTTGCTTGAATATTGAAACCATATGTATCTCAACAGGTTGATGACTTCTAAGCGTGCACACAAATTCCATCCGCAGTTGATGAAGATCAGATTACCTGATATGAACTTTCACTGAGAATTTTGTGGTCAATCAAATTTAATGGTTTGTTATGCTCAATCTGAGTCGTTCAGATATAGTTTGTCGCTGGAGTAGTTTTAAACTTCTGAAATATTATTCTAAATGACAGGTAGCATGTGACAGTTTACTTTGGCTGAAATGGTAAGTAAGCTAAGAATGGTAGCTCCAACGGAGAGGAGGATATACTGTTTTACCCTTGTGGTTCCATCCGTGAGTCAGTGCTTGCGTCTGTCTGTCCGTAAGAAAATTTTTTTGTCACACTTCTCTGTGCAACAACTCATCACAGCCACTTGATATTCATATTTTGGGTTATGTTTTCAGACCAAGGCGACATCAACTTCCTGTTTGACGATGTTTATTTTTTTACCTTATTGAAAAGTTGGGGTATCACTTGTGAGCAATGGCTCACAGTACATCTTGTTATACTTGACATACTCAAGGCTGATGATTTTTATATTACAGACCTTGTTAACTGCCATATCGATGAGTGCTATTGCCACTAATGGAGTGGTGCCTGCAGGAGGCTCATACTTCATGATATCAAGGGCCCTTGGTCCAGAATTTGGTGGAGCTGTAGGGATATTGTTTTACTTAGGAACAACAGTAGCTTCTGCTATGTATATTATTGGATCTGTTGAAATATTATTGGTAGGTAAAAGGCAATTATTGATGTTTGTTGAAATATTATTGGTAGGTAAAAGGCAATGAGTGATGTTTGTTGAAATATTATTGGTAGGTAAAAGGCAATTACTGATGTTTGTTGAAATATTATTGGTAGGTAAAAGGCAATTATTGACTTCAGTTTAAACATTTTTATTGGTAGGTAAAATAAAATATTAATGTGCAGACATTATCACTTTTCAATGCCAGACATTTTATGACGTGCAGTGTAAGTATTTGAAGTATTTAATATTGATGGGAAAAATATATGGCTAATGGTTTAACACCTCGCATATTTACAATGCTGTGAAACTAGCACTGTTTATTTTGATGTTATAATTGCATCTTATTAATGTCTAGATGTAGATAAATGAAAGGTTTGATGATTTTTAATTCCCCATTAATGAAATAATCTCAGTTTTTCTGTATAATTAAAAAGAAACCAAAATAATACAAACAAAATATAACAGGAGGCATTATGGCCAATCCAAATCAATATTTAGCAGTCTATGTTCTGTAAATGAAAGAATATGGGATACACAGTTATTCCCACCTCACTTTATAAAATATTAAATATAATCATGAATAAAGTCTGGTAACTTTGTTTCAAACTTATGCCAAATGAGGTTTTTCAAGTTTCATGAAATATTTGGAAGATTTAAATATTCTTCAGAATAATTTTGACAACTCCATGATAAGAAGTGGGACGGCATATTAATTTAACCCTTTCGATTCAACCTTCCTTTATCTGTTGTCTGTCCAACCATATAGAATTTATATTGGTTCCTGGTAAATTCTCCTAATTAATTCACACAAGAAAGTTTTTTTTTGGAAGATGATTTTACACAGATTGAAGGAGTGTGTATTTTAAAGATTTTTTGTCACTTATTCACAAATTATGGAGGTCATGAAATTAGAATTGAGGGTACATGATTTGTTCGGATAATTCCCCTACAGTTTTCCTGTTAGAAAGATTTTATTTTGCATGATAGTTGTACACATATTGAAGATGTGCATATCATAAGAATTTTGTTATTTTTGTCTTTTTTTTTCACAAAATTATTGATTTATGGAACTTAGTCAATTTTGGATACAAATTTGTGAAGGGATTACATAAGATTTCCAGATAACTCCTATTACAGTTTTTAAGCTAGTAGAGTTTTTATTGGTACTAAATATTTGTACAGATAGTGAAGATTTGCATATTATCGGGCTTTGGTTTCATTTTACTACAAAATAACAGTTTGTTTAATTGTGTTATGGAGTAAATATATTCAACTGTGTACATAATGAGAGCTTATACATGGAATATCTCATGCGGGACCATGTGTCATAAAGAGACAAGATATGTGTGGGTAGAGCATTTTCATAAAATTGTGTTGGAGAGAGATATGTTGATAGCAGGTAAATGCTTCTGTCTAGAAATAAGGTTATGCATTGTACCGGTAGTAAATCTGTATCATCATGTATTCAAATTTTTAAAACACTTTGAGAATTATTTAAGATCTAAGTCGAAGGTGAATATTAATTACATTTAATGTATTGTGAAAGTTTCTTTTTATCAGAATGTCCCCAATTTAATACCAATAAGTTTTCCCAGTGGAGAAATCATTAGTATAATTGACATTTATATGGTGTCTGTGATACTTATCTTCTGTTATTAAAACAAAATCTGTTACAATGGATTGAGAAATAAATACCTCCCCAGACTGTCCCTCTGCAGTTGTAAACTTCTCTATATATCAGTGTTATTTATGTTGTTAGTATGGGGAATGGTCAGTAATTACGTAATTACCCACCTTAGACAAGTCAGAAGGTATTGATTCCTCATCAGTCATGTAAGATTAAAAGATGTAGCAGTGCTATAGAACACACCATGATTTACTGACGTTTGGTTGGAATAGTTTCCATAAAAATAATTTTCCCATTCATTTTATGTAAGATAAGAGTTACAGCATACATATATTTAAATTTTGTACATCTTTTGATAATTATTATAGACTTAAGTTATTTTACCATATCACAGGACCTAACCATTCTTTGGAAATGTTTTGGAAGAGGTTAAATGATTAGTGATCTCTTAACATAATATTCCACGTAATTTGCTGAATAAAATAAAGTAGATTATCTTGCACAAAAAAAAAAAAAAATAAAAAAAGTTGTTTAGATTTGAGCACTATTGAGAAAATGTATATATATATACCAATGATTCCCAATATTTTGTTTGACTCCAGTTGTGATGCAATGAGACCACAAATTTTGCAATGTATAATGCATAGCAAGATTGACAGCAACCCTGCTTTTCCTTCTTCAGTGTTTGGAGCCACCCAATTGCCCCTTTCCCCCTCCCTTTACATTGCATACCACACTAATAAGCTAGAAAATCTTGTTAAAAATGTCCTAACCTTGGATTTGATACCCCAGAAAATTTTCACTTAAAGAGGACAATAAACCTAAGGAGCAAACCAAAGAAATTTAATCCATTAGACAGACAAACCTGGGAAGACAAATGAACAACCACAAGCATAACAAATAAACTCTGAAAACTAAAAAACAAACAACACAAACTACTATAAAAACCATGAGAGAACTCAGGTGCTCCAGAAGGGTAAGCAGCTCCTGTTCTGTATACAGCACCTGTCGTGAAGTTCAACAAAGACAATCCGGTGGTAAAACATAAAAATAGGTATCACAAAGAAAATAAATATCCCATATTTGGAAAATGCTTCAACAATTATTGAACCATGCATTATCATTAATATCTTTATTATGATTTCAGAAATTTATAGCACCACAGATTTCATTGTTTGGTGATGTGACGATAGAAGTGAATGCATTAAATAACTACAGAGTATATGGAACAATAATATTGTTGTTACTGAGTGTCATTGTTTTCATCGGTGTGCGATTTGTCAGTAAATTTGCTGCCCTTTCTCTAGCCTGTGTGATATTATCTATATTCTGTATATACATTGGAATATTTGTGTCTAATTCAGATAACAGTGTGAGGTAGGTATTTAAAGACAGATACCCTGCCATTTTACAATAACAGTATTAATTTTTTGCAAAATTCTAAACTATACTTTTTTAGCTCACCTGGCAAAGCCATGTGAGCTATTGCTATCACTTTGCATCCGTCGTCGTCGTTAACATTTCAGATTTTGATCATCTCCTCTGAACTAATGGGCCAATTGGAACGAAACTTTGCAGGAATGATGTACTAAAGGTCTCATTTCATTTTGATTGGACGAATAACATGGCCGCTATGGGCAATTCTTGTTTCTGATTGGCTGAAATTTGAAAAATCACTCCTCTGAAACTACAAGTACAAATGATTGTAAGTTAATACAAATGATGTTTGTGAGGTCCTGTAAAAAGATTCCTCATTTCGTATCGATCGGGCGAAAACATGGCCACCATGGGCAATTCTTGTTTCTGATTGGCTGAAATTTGAAAATCATCTCCCCTGGAACTACAAGTGCAAATGATTTGTAACTCAATACAATGGATGTTTGTGAGGTCTTCTACAAAGATTCCTCATTTCAACTTGATCTGGCAAAAAATATGGCTGCCATGGACAATTCTTGTTTCTGATTGGCTGAAATTTTAAAAATCATCTCCTCTGAAACTACAAGTGCTGATTTGTAAGTTGATACAAATGATGTTTGTGAGGTCTTCTACAAAGATTCCTCATTTCCACATGATCCAGAAAAAACATGGCTGCCATGAGCAATTCTTGTTTCTGATTGGCTGAAATTTGAAATATCATCTCCTCTGAAACTACAAGTGCAACTGATTTGTAACTTGGTACAAATGATGTTAACGAAGTCCTCTACAAATATTCCTCATTTTATCTTGGTTGGTCGAAAAACATGGTCGCCATGGGCAGTTCTTGTTTCTGATTGGCTGTAATTTAAAAAATCATCTCCTTTGAAACTATAAGTGCAAATGATTTGTAACTTGATACAAGTGATTTTTTTTAGATCTTCTACTAAGATCCCTCTTTTTGACATGATCCGGCAAAAATCATGGCTGCCATGAGCAATTCTTGTTACTGATTAACTGAAACTTTAAAAATCTTCTGTCCTTAAACTATAAGTGCAAATGATATGTAACTTGTTACAAATGATTGTTGTGAAGTCCTCCACAAAATGTCCTCAAATCTTCTTGAAATGACAAAAACATTGCATTGGCAATTTTTGTTTCCAAATTGAACAAATCCAAAGCTTTGTTAATTGGTACAAATGATGTGTTTGAGGTCTTCTAAAAAGATTTATCATTTCATCTTCAAAGGGCAAAATAGACAGGCTAGTCTTTAAATGAGATATTTTGGGCTATTTGTAAACCAGGTGAGCAATACATGCTCCTAGGAGCCTCTGGTTTACTGTTCATTTTGAGAAAGAGGCTTCCCGGTGAAAATAAATACAGTTGTTAAGAACATCTTTAAAATTTCTGGAATGAATTTGCAGGATTTTCTGGAATTTAAAAATTTTGGTTGACTTAAAATATAACTTTGGCAGAGATAAGAATCTAATATTTCTATAATGTGGCTGTTACAGTATGTGTTACTAATGGAGTCTTCTATCCCAAGTATAATGTCACATAAATAATTCTGTTATTTTTTTAATTAGGAGATATACACAAAGAAATATATATAAGTAGCCTTATTTTTGATATTTCTCTGTTTCAGGATATGTTATCTCGGAGATAGATTGTTAACGTCACAAGTATCATATGTGAATGGTTCCATGTACTGCAGTAAGAGTAACAACAGTGGAATATTTGCTAGATATTGTACAGTGGGTTTTAACAACACTGTATGTGATGATTATTTTAACGAACATGAAACAAAAGTAATAGCTGGGATACCTGGTATAGCCAGTGGCGTAATAAAAGGTATAAAAAATATAGAAAACTTGCAATATGTTTTCTGACACTGACCTTGTTATATGACGAGCCGATAAGGAGAGTCAAATCACAAACCTCATAAAGTTGGTATTAGAAAATCCATTTTTATCATCCTTTTATTGGTTATAGTTAATAAATTTGGTAAGGAATGGATTTTATGAAAAATAAAAATAAATATTGTAGATAGTTGTGTTGTCTCATGCTTATTAGCTCACCTGACCCGAAGGGTCATGTGAGCTATTGTCATCACTTGGAGTCCGTCGTCCAAAATCTACATTTTAATCTTTTCCTCAGAAACCACTGCTCCAATTTCGACCAAACTTTGGTGAAATGGTCCAAGGGTGGTCCCTTTCCAAAATTGTGTCCAATGGTCCCATCTGACCAAGATGGCCGCCACAGCAGAACTTAGTTTAACATAGGACCATATGGGAAATTCATTTAAAAAATGTATTTGTCTGAAACTACTGAGCCATTTGCAACCAGACTTAGCAGCAATGGTCCTTAGATGGTCCTCTTTCAGAATTATGTCCGATGAACCTGATGATCTACCAAGATGGCTGCCACAGCTGAACTTAATTTAACATAGGACCCTATGGGAAATTCATTTAAAAGTCTTCTTGTCTGAAACTACTGAGCCAATTGCAACCAAACTTAGCAGCAATGTTCCTTAGATTGTCCTCTTTCAGAATCAACCAAGATGGCCACCACAGCCAAACTTTTAACCCTGTAGGAACTGGTCACTATATGTAATAGGCAATTTACTATCAGGGGAGCGATACAGGCTCCTGGGAGCCTGTGGTTTCATTCATAAATTTGTTTCATGTTCTTTTTTTTTATTTTTTTGCCAGATTTTCAACAGAAATTTTTTGTTAATTAGCTTAGAGATAAATAATAAGATAGTAAAATTAGATAAGATATAGTAAAGTAAAATGTCACTGGAGAAACAAGTTCTCCTTCCATTAGCTTCTAGAATACAATATTTTTACACTCTTGATAGTTAAATTTTCAATTTTAACATGCTTGTTAAAGCATGTAGAAAATCTAAAATTGAATTATGTTGAGTGTAGATATACAAAACAAGGAGAATATGGTTTTAATGTCTTGTAAAGAAGATAATAATTTTTTATTTTAATATGACATTAACTCATGTCATTATGATATATATTTTCAGACAATTTATACAGTAGATATACAAACAAAGATAGAATTATTGGATCAGAAACACATGGAAATAGAGAATATGGAGAAATAATAGCAGACATCACATCTAGTTTGATGGTACTGTTAGCTATTTATTTCCCATCAGTCACAGGTAAGTTGACAATGAATATAGAATAAAGAAAAGTAAAGAATTTTAACTTTTCTCTGCACTAATATAATGAAGTAATGGTCCTTGAGCCCGTAAATTTAAATTTTTATCTCATTTGAGAATAAAAAGATAATGTTACATCCATTAATTTGCAACTGCATTGTTAGAACATAAAATATTAAATTTTTCTTCCAGTGGTTATATACTTTTCATAGTTTCTGTGTAGTTTGACATTTAATTTATCAGAATTTTCAACATTCATCTAGTGTAATTAGTCTTTAAACAATTTAAATTTATTACAGTAATGTGTGCATAATTGAGAAATAATTCACGTTGGCTTCAAAATATCATGATTTTACCACGGGTATGCCCTTTATGCCAAATATTTTGCCACGAGCGATATTCTAACAGGACAGTTTCTACTACATTTTGAAATGCAGCAACATAGGTATTCAGACACGAAGTTGTAATTACACAACACAAGTTATACTATGTTGTTGTTAAAGTTTGTTGGAAACTTTACTATGATGTTGCCAAACAAGCAGTCTGACGTCTGTTACGTTGGAACCAATATATCCATATTTTACCACGGATTGAAAGCGTTTGAAGCAGGTCATATTAGAACTTAAAATAATGCATAAAATCTTAGTTACAGATGATTTTGTTTTTGTTTTGCAGGTATAATGGCTGGATCTAACCGGTCTGGGGATTTAGCTGATGCATCAAAATCTATACCAGTGGGAACTGTATCAGCCATATTGACTACATCATCAGTCTGTATCCTTTTATCTATAAAATATTTTTTAGAATGGCAATTAATTATTTGTTCATTGAAACACATAAAAAAATATGAATTACTACACAGATTAGGTAAAATTTTGCAGGAAGCTGAACCACTGCTATAATCACATTTTAATTAATATGGGTATCATAATTTGTTACTTAATATTTGAATTTAAGATTTAACAGCTAAATAGTTAAAGAAATAAACCTGAATTGATTACCCCCCAGCCCTCCAAAAAATAAAAATGAACCATCCATTCTCATTGGGGAACTTTTTTATAGGTTGAAAGGACTAGAGCAAAGAAATAAGATATTCAGTTTTGGCCACTTTTAAACTAATGATGGCAATCACTCTAATCAAAACTATTGCTTTTTAATTCCCAAGTAAATAAGATTAAATCTTCTGATTTATTTAATGTTAAGACTTGAGTCGTATTCTTCTTACCTTAGCTTATTTTGTTATGTCATCATGGAATAGCAAAAAATTCTATTTCACACAAAGAAATAAAATGAACACTATCAAATAAAAATCTAAATTCCATTGATAGTTTTAAAAGGTAAATGTCCTTAACAATAAACAGATGTTACTTGTGTTATATTCTTTGCTGCTATTATAGAGGGTGACTTAATGAGAGATAAGTAAGTTTATTTAACCTACATTTTCAACTTAAATAGCTAAGCTCACATTCATTTTACATTAGGAAATATTGCACATATATTTTACCCAAACTAATTACATGCTGACCTGAACACTTCAGGAAGACTTTAATTCAAACCATTGACCTGCAGAAAACCAATGAAATAGGAATCCCATGAACTAGTCTCTGTTTTTCTTTCTGCCAAAGCTTAAACACATTGACTACCCATTGAAAAATATAAGGTTTATGATCTTATTCACTTTGATTATAGTTTCCTATTTCTGCTATTAAGAGAAATTTATACCCCCTGCAAACAAAGTTTGGGGGGGATATATAGGTTTCAGTCTGTCCGAAATAACATTGTCCCCAACTCCTCCTACATTTCTCATGAAACTTTCTGGAGTGTTAGATAACTCTATGGAGATGTGCATGTTGTCAGGAATTTCTTTTTGGACAAGAAATATAAAAGATACGGCTGTTTGGACTTAGGAATTTTTTGACAAAACTTCGTTCAATGTGTTGTCCGCAACTCCTCCTCCATTACGCGCATGATTCTCATGAAACTTTGTGGAGTGTTAGATCACATTATGGAGATATGGATATTTTCATGATTTTCTGTTTGGAGCAAGTACTTTGAAAAATATGATGATTTGAACTTTGTGTAGGCTTCAAAACAGACATGCTGCGGGGGGTATTAGTCCCTTTTAGGACAGTTCTAGTTTATTAAGACGTATAAAACTTTTCATATGTATGTCATGTTAGCATAAAATTTCAAAGCACCATTGTAATGATTATGTTAAATGGAAGATTGCTATAAAACTTTAAATAAAACAGTACATGTACATGTATATACCTTTTAATTCTGTTATTAAACTTACTGAGTCGCTATTGTTTATTTCAGATTTGGTGAAAGTATAGATGGTGGTTTAGCTGTAGCAAAATTATCATGGCCGAGTGAATGGGTCATTTTGATTGGCTCTTTTCTGTCAACCTTAGGTGCAGGATTACAGAGTTTGACAGGTATGTGTATTACCATATTATTTTTGTTTTATTGAATTAATTTCTGAATTCCATGCGATTCAGATTTAATTATAGCAAAAGAGGTTAAGTTGATCTTTCAAGTCTAAATTTCACTGAATGAACAAAAATTCAGGTGTACTTTTATTTACTGTCAAATCAGACTAATGAAATATTGGACATATAAACAGTTTTAGTTGTTATGCCACAAATCATTTGTAAAATCGGACATTTGATGAAAGAAATGTTTTTTTGGAAGTTCAATAACACTGTTTTGTGACGTATTTCAAGGGCTTCACTTTCATCCTTTATTTTGTGATGTATTTCAGGAGCTCCACATTCATCCTTTATTTTGTGATGTATTTCAGGGGCTCCACGTTTGCTGCAGGCCATAGCATGTGATGGAGTTATACCATTTCTGAACATATTCAGTGTTACCACCAAGAGAGGGGAACCATTCAGAGCACTAGTGGTGACTGTCCTTATATCAGAAATAGGGATCTGTATAGCTAGTTTGGATTATGTTGCACCTATTATAACAATGTATGTTAACAACTTTTGCACACTTTAGATAATATATTATACATTAAAAATTAATATACTTTTTAGATAAAGAAGAACAATAGAATTTGTAATCCTTTGCTTGAAATTCTGTCTTGTGAAAAGAGGAATTATGTATTACGAATTAAGTCCTGTATCCTTTCTTGCAAGTGTTTTGTTAAAAATTGTCTTATTTCAGAAATTTGTTGTTAAAATGTCTATTGATTAGATGTATAACATCTCTTTATCGCAGGTTTTTCCTGATGTGTTATGGATTCGTTAACATGGCATGTGCCCTTCAGACGTTATTAAGAACTCCAAGCTGGAGACCAAGATTTCAGTTTTATCATTGGTGAGTAAGAAAAAACAAATCAATTTATCAGTTATTTAGCTATAGTCCAACTGTCTCATCACAACAAAGAAAATAAAGGGCAATTTTCATTTCCCTCTGAAGAACAACTGAGGGCAGATAAAATCCTTAGCAAACTTCAGTCATCATTTTTTAAAAATCACAATTGAAATCAAGTTATCAAAGTCTGAAATAACATGCTGTCACTTGGTCTGTAAGTTGCGATGAGGTATGAGTGATGGCTCAAAACAATTTTATACACTGGCAAATGTCTACTTTCATTTTCGGAGTATGATGTCAGATTCACATTTTTCACAATTTCCAAAAACACAAGGCTTGATGAAATTTCTCCATTGCACCAAGTAAAATTTCCCTATTTAAAACTCTCCACCAAGAATAAAAAATCACTGAAAAATATTCATTTAATTGCTTTTTAAGGTCTTTAGCCAGTTTTCAAAGAGGTTGATGTTAAGTTGTCTAGTACTACACGGAAAATAATGACATTGTACAACTACTGTTTGAATATAGAACCAAATTATTAACATGATTGTACTTATCTACTTTCAGGACATTATCCTTACTAGGACTAGCCCTATGTATAACCCTCATGTTTATATCTAGTTGGTATTATGCTCTGACTGCCATTTGTATAGCAGCATTAATTTACAAATATATAGAATACAAGGGGTATGTACTACTTTAGATATTGTATAATTTTTTGGCTTACAAAAATGTTTATGAAAGTTTACCAAAATGAAAAAAAAAAGTTAGTAAGAAAACAAAAGTATTACATTCTTTAATTATTTAAGAAACAAAATTCACTAATTATCTAAGATAACGATAAAGAAGATACCATCATACATCAATCAATGGTTAATGAACTGAAATTGAATGATTTTGAGATGAACTATTGAAACCATACTTATCCCTGATGTAATAATTTGATATTCTTGTATTACTTCAGGATAACAAAAAAAAACAGTGTAAATGCATTTGTTAATGTAGGGACCGTAATTTTATTTCGAGACAACTGAAATTTCAACTTTCTGAATTTTTCCATATCAGGAGTCAAAATTCATGTAATTATATGGAACAAAGTTTGGGACCACAAGAAAATTTCGACTCATATGAGTTCGATACGAGAGTTGACTGTATGTTTTTTTAATGATTTTTCAGAGCTGAGAAGGAATGGGGTGATGGTATCAGAGGTTTAGCTATGTCAGCTGCAAGGTATTCTTTGCTAAGGTTACAGCAGGGACCACCTCACACTAAAAACTGGAGGTAAAGTAGAACTAAAAAAATTTATATGAGAGAAAAAAATGTAATGAGATTGTCTCTCCTAAAATTTAAGGTTTGTTGTTTCATATATGGAATTAACTAACTAAATTGAATTTAAGATCCCTTAACAGAATCATTTCCATTATTTATCATTATATGACTGTCAGTTTAAGCTAGAGCTAAGCTATATTTTTTTTATTTCAATCAAAATCGCATATAAACAATTCCATTATGCCAGTCTTGAGACTAAATTTCCGTTGCCTTATGGCTCAGGGAAATTTTGCCATCTCTCAACTATTTGTTACATATACCCATCCAAGCCCTTATATATCTGTTTAAAATACAATGTCAATGATATTATTTTTTTTTGTTGAAATACAGTATTTACATTGTATTAAATTTTGTATGTTTTTTTCTCAGACCACAGTTATTAGTATTAATGAAAATGGATACAGATTTGTCACCCAAGTACCCTAAAATGGTCACATTTGCTAGTCAGCTTAAAGCAGGTAAAACTGGATTATTGAAACCAGAAATTATTTTTTAAATTAAAAATTTTATATTTTTGCCTTTCCCACAATAAATGAAACTATTTCAAAGTTTTGTGATTATTGGATTGTGTTTAATGCATGTTTCTGTAAGGCGTAGATAGGCTCCAGGCATTGGTTGAAAATGCTTCTATATAATCACATTTTTAACATGGAAGAAATTTTTAAATCAGTGGGAGAGATGCCATTGAATACATGTGTGAGAAGTAAAGCAAAATATTCCAGTTACTTCATAGAAGGATAATTTGATTGGAAGAACATTGTTTTAATTTCAGTATTTTGATGGATTAAAGTTGCCTTGAAAAAATAAAGTCTACATTATGGTGCTGTTTTATATAACACATCCTTGGTAAAGAAGCAAAACGTGTGGAATACATAAATCTTAGTAACCACACATCATAGCACAATATCAAGGGGTCTACATTAGGAATACAGGAAACAGGACAGAACTTCTTAAAAAATCAAATATGATGATTCAGTCAGTGTATTATCAAATCAGATATTGATTAATCAGTAAAAATATTTTAAGAAAAAATTGAGTGATAATTGAAGGTTTTAAAAGATATGTATACATGTACTAGGAATTCAAATATACATGTAATTCAAACACATTGTTCTTTGTCAATCAGTCAGTAATTTTTTAGCCTGTTTATATTTTCTTATTTAGGGAAAGGATTAACACTGATTAATTCAGTTTTGGCTGGTGATTTTAACGACAGATATGCTGATGCACAGGCTGCAAAACAGGTATTACATATTCTTTTGACATTGATATACAATTATTTTTTAGATTATATAAGCAGCTGATAACTTTAAAATTAAATATTTACATTTCTGCAAAAATTTCTATGGATACATGTAGTATAATACGAAGTGTACTTTGTGCATGTATGCTGAACTGAGCAAACTCTGTAATTAGATTATTCCATATTTTATTCTCAGGAAAACTGAGAAATTGAATACCTGAATTATTGTATTTATAATTATATATGAACTCATAATTTTTTATGCCTTAATTTGGTCCAAAAAAAATTGACATTAGTATATTGGTGATTGAATCATACATTAACTGTTTTCATATATTTCAGTCACTAAGCAAACTGATAGAGTCTACGGGAATCAAAGGATTTGCTGATGTTGTTATAGCTAAAGATGTTACTGATGGACTCTGTCATTTGTAAGTATTTTATTATTTTTCATCCATATACAGCTTTCACCAAATTAATTTGACCAATGATTCAAGAAAGAATTAGATTGGATATACATGCATTTATGATATTAGCAACTTCAATAGATTATTGAAAAAAATTAAAAGAATATAGCATACCAAAATTAAATATCATAAGAAATAATCTTTTTACACTTATGTTGGAATAAACTGTTTAACAAAATACTGAGTGGAAACAATTGAAATTTAGAGGCAAATTCAGGTCTTTTCTTTATATTTATCTCATTTCTATTAATAGAATACAGAATGCAGGTTTAGGAGGATTACGTCACAACACTGTTATGATAGGTTGGCCCTATGGTTGGAGACATAGTGGAGATGAGAGAAGTTATAAAGTTTTTGTAGGTCAGTTATTTATTCAAAATAGGAAAAAAGTTTTGATTTTAATCAAAATAGAATATAACCTTCATTACATATAATAAATATTTAAAAATTGATTGCAACATTTGTGCCATATTATTGGGACATAAAGAATTGTATGACGTGCATAAGTACTTTACAAGGTCAACACTTTTACATCCCAATAAGTATGTAAGGGTATGGACTAAGCATGAATGGAATAGGATTGGACACAGGTATTTAAGGATTAAATTTTAGGGTACCAAAAGACAAGAACCAAATGGCCTCGGAATCAAATGTGTCAAAGATTCAACAGAAGTTAATCACCAAAATCACAGTATTCTATGCAATAAACATATGATAGATCTAATTTTAAGACAGTGTTGTGGGTTGGCACAGACACATGTAGGAGTGAACATGTATATGAGCACTGAAAAGACCAGAAAATTCAACAAGAGGATAAGTTTTGGTATTATTATAGGAATTCAATTTTTAATACATAAACACCTCTTCAGTATGGTCTTTACATTCATTAATACAGATTTTTAAATAATTATTTTGACAGATGCTATAAAGAATATAAATGCAGGACAGATGGCACTGTTAGCAGTAAAGGGAATTAATCAGTTTCCAGACTCGTCAGAAAAATTAAGCGGAACAATAGATATTTGGTGGATTGTACATGATGGAGGAATGTTAATGTTATTACCATTTTTACTTAAACAACACAGAACATTCAAAAACTGTAGACTAAGAATATTTACTGTTGCACGTATCCTTTCTTATTCATTAAATGGTAAAATTTTCACACTCGCAGTGATTTTTTTTTAACTGTTGCTCTAAGTATTATACTTCACATATGTATGTGAAAATTATATTCATTATGGATGACTAAGTACAGGTTTTATGGTATGGGCAAAAGGAAAGTATTTATTCTAGATTCCAGACGAAATAAAGCATTTTTTCAACTCTTAATTGAAAATTCTAAATTTAAACTTTTTTTATTGACAGACACTGAACTTGACATTTTAATTTAGAATCCCACTAGATAAAAGTCTAATAAACCTTCCACTTCACTGGTATTTTTTTTAGTCGGTGTTCAATTTTTGAGAAAATTCTTTCTGTATTATAACTTAGCTTTTTGTGTCCTTTATTTTGTATTTAAATTAGCTGAAATTTGTTGGCTGTTTATGTCAGAGTTAATTACCTTAACTAAATATCAGAATTAGAAGACAATACTGTACAAATGAAGAAAGATTTAGAAACATTTATGTACCAGTTAAGGATAAATGCTGAAGTTGAAGTTGTAGAAATGGTATGTCATCATGTAATGTAATATGGTTATATTCTTATCATAATTCACACCATGATAAAAAGTAATGATTTTATTAAAAATATATTACATTTTTTAGATCACCTGACCCAAAGGGTCAAGTGAGCTATTCTCATCACTTGGCATCTGTCGTCGTCCGTTAACTTTTACAAAAATCTTCTTTTTTGAAACTACTGGGCCAAATTGAACCAGACTTGGCCACAAGCATCATTAGGGTATCTGGTATAAAAAATATGTCCGATGACCCCAGCTGCCAACCAACATGGCCAACATGGCTAAAAATAGAACATAGGGGTAAACTGCAGTTTTTGTCTTATATCTCAAAAACTAAAGCAATTAGAGCAAAAAGGACATGGGGTAAAAAGGTCAAGATCTACCTGTCATGAAATTTTCAGACGAATCGGTCAACCCTTTGTTAGGGTATTGCCCCTGAATTGTTCATTTTAAGGAAATTTTGCAGTTTTAGGTCATTATCTTGAATATTATTATAGATAAAGACAAATTGTAAACAACAAAAATATTCAACAAAGTAAGATCTACAAATAAGTCAACATGACCAAAATCATTGATTAACCCCTTATAGGAGTTTTTGCCGTTTAAAGATGGCATCCAGCGTAAACTTTCCTTTAAAGATATTTTCCTCTCAAACAACTGGACCAATTGAGACCAAACTTTGGTGGAATGGTCCTTGGGTGGCCTCCTTCCAAAATTATGTCTGGCATCCCCGACTTCCAACTGACATGGATGCCGTTACTAAAAATAGAAAAAAGGGGGGTGAATTTAAAAAATCTTCTTATATGAAACTACAAGGCCAGTTGGAACCAAAGTTGGCAGTAATGGTTCTTCAGAGGTTCTCTTTCAGAAATATGTCCAATGACCAGGACTGTCAACCAAGATGGCTGCCACACCCAAACTTAGTTTAACATAAGGCCCTATGGAAAAATTCATTGAAAAATCTTCTTGTCTGAAACAACTTGTCATATTGGAGCCAGACTTGGCAGCATTTGTTCTTAGGAGGTCCTCTTTCAGAAATGTGTCCAACCACCCGGATTGTCAACCAAGATGGCTGCCACACCAAACTTTGTTAAATATTGGACCCTATAGGAAAATTCATTTAAAAATCTTCTTGTCTGAAACCGCTTAGCCAGTTGGAACAAGACTTAACAGAAATGGTCCTTAGATGGTTCTCTTTTAGAAATGTATCCGTTGACCTGGACTGTCAACCAAGATGACTGCCACAGCTCAAATTAGTTTAACATAGAATCCTATAGAAAAACCAGCTTAATTGACTGCAACACTTAAATTTTTAGGTCTGCTCAAGGTGAAAAGTCAAATCCAGGTGAGTGATACAGGCTCTTGAGAGCCTCTAGTTATTTTATTTCACATGAATACACCAAATTTTGAAATATGAAACATTTTACAAATTAAAATGAAAAAACATGAGAGCATGCTTTTATAATTTCTTTATTTAGAATGAAAAAAGACAAAAATGTCGAAGTCCACCTTAAAAATCTTTCAATTTAACTTTAGAGCAACAATGATATATCTGCCTACACATACGAGAGAACACTAATGATGGAACAAAGGTCAGAAATGTTAAAGGTCATCAGAAGAGGGTCGAAGTCTGGTTTAGAGGTGAGTAAAGTTAAAGATTAAATATTCAATTAAATCTGTGTTGCTTAGTAATTTTACTAAATGTACACCTCTAAAGGGCACCTCTATAAAGCAAATCACTGTCTATAAAGGACACAGTGAAAAAGTCCCATTCATGAACAAAGTATGTAAAATCAACCTCTCTATTAAGGGCACCTGCTCATAAAGGGTACTTTTTCTGGTCTCTTAGCTGCCCTTTATAGACAGCTTTGACTGTATCTATAATTCATGAAAACAGCAAATGCTGATTAAATTGAATGCAGTAAAAGTTTGATTTTTGTCAGCATACATTTTACGAAATCCACTAAAAAATTATACACAATATTGTCAATATGATTTCATTGTAAATTTTATATAGGAAAATACACAAAATTATTCTGTTGAAACATATTATTTATTTAACAAGTAAACCTTGAGATTTTGCTTAAGAATACCAAAACTCTCAGTGTTTTGCACTGAGCATGGTAGAGTATTCCATAGAAAAGGCCCAGTGTAGCTGAATGACTTCTTAAACAGTTCAGTTTTTGATTTTGCAACATAAAAATTACCATTTACCATTTATGTATGAAATGTCATTGATTACATAAATTTGTGATTCACTCTGTCATTAAAATGTTTAAAATTGTTATCAGACAAAGTGCATTATAAGTCTGAATAAGATTTCTACCATTCTGTCATTGTGTCAGCCGTAGTCACCTGGAGAGTTGCTCGGTATTAAATTATTCTTTAGACTGTATAGTAGGAAACTTGGGCATGCACTTTTTTAAAACAGAAAAATGTGCATGTTATATTTTTTTCAAGGTTCCAGAAGTTGCTTTTTTGCAATAATAACATCTTAACATTGCAATAATGACATCTTTACATTGCAATAACACTTACCTGTCAACACTGAGGTTGTGAGTTCGAATCTCACTTGTGGTGATCTTAAATGACAAGGATTGCCAATTTTCCTATCGAAGGTTGGTGGTTCTCTCTGGGTACTCCGTCTTCCTCCACCAATAGAACTGGCCGCTGTGAAATAGTCAAATGTGCTGAAAACGGTGTAAAACCCCAACTAAACAAACAAAAATTGCAATAATGACATCTGTACATTGCAATTATAACATCTTTACATTGCAATAATAAGATCTTTACCTTGCAATAATGACATCTTTACATCGCAATAATAACATCTTTACATTGCAATAATGACATCTTTACATTGCAATAATAAAATATTTACATTGAAATAATGACAGCTTCACATTTCAATATTACGTATTTACATTGCAATAATGACATCTTAACATTAAATTTTGGAATTTACAGTATATAGATATTGCTTCTATTCTTACTGTCATATGAAACATTTAATCTTTTACAGCCACAGACTATAATAGATTCTTCACATCTTAGAGCTCCAACAAATTTGAAAGTGAAATTGGAAACAGTTCAGGAAGATGGACCATCAGAGAGTTCTACTGATACCTTAGATGTTGATTCGATAGATAAGAACCAGTTTACATTTACACCATCTTCTCAAGCAAACTCAAAAGCAACAACACCAACAAATCCACAAGATTTATTAAATTTGAAACCGTAAGTTTGTTTATTGCTAGTTCAACAGAAAATTGCACAATACAGTACAGTAAATAGCCCAGTATATATAAAATTACATACTTTTAAGCACTACTGTTAATATTTTTTGCTGAAAATACTGCAAATTTGGATATTAATGCAACTTTATTGTGAAAAATTCAACGTTGAGGACATCTCAGTACCATAATTTTCATTGTATAGGTCGGTACTTTTTTCCTCTGAAGTGCTGGGCTCTACCTATTTAAGTTTTTTTTTAATTTCATCAACCCCAACCCACCCCCTATAGTTACTATTAATACATTGATTTAAGAACTGTGCTTTGACCTATACACTGCACCGACCTATAGTCTGAAAACTATGGTAATAAAACGTATCACAAAATACTGAAATAAATTTGATGCATTGTATGGCCATTTCATTGACTGACAACTCATCAGCAGTATTCGAGATCAAAAAATTTGAAAACCGGTTAAAGATAAAATGATGAATTAATAAGCACAACCACCAAAAATCAAAACAATTATTTTCTGTAAAACCTATATGCTGCATCGACCTATGGTCTGAAGATTACGGTAATTAAATCTTGTATTTTAATTTTGGTAGTAATATTCTATTAAAACAAATAGTATTGAATATGTTTGCATTAATGTCAGATTATGAATTTACAGTAATAAATACATGCAATAATATCTGAATTTACAGTAACATTCCTTAAAACTCTATTGTAATTTTAAGTCCAAAACACTAAAGTCATTACTATATAGGATCTATACTTGGCCTGTTATTAACTAAATTACTTTCAAGAGGTTATAAGCTTATTTGCACAATGACTGATTAGCAATAGTAAAGATTCAATACACATCACATTAAAAAACAAGAGGCTCACCAGAGCCTGTATCGCTCACCTGGAGTCTGGTTTTCATTGGACAATTAATCAACTATTTGACCAAGTTTGTTGCAATTGGTTCAATTGTTCAGGGAAAATTTGTTGAAGATTTATTTTTCATAAGGTTTAATGTTAAAATATATTCCCTGATGGTGGTAGTCCTGGCAGGAAGTTGACAAAATTGACCAGGAATAAGGGTGAACCTTAAATAAATGTAACAGAACCCAACCTCAAATTACACAAACCAATAACTCCTAAATAGAATTTGGGATTCCCTTCAAAATTTCAGGGTAGGTAGATCTCAACATGGCAAACATTTTTCAATTTACATTTCACTTCTATCTCAAATAGTTTTGGAGATAAATGCAAAAATGTTAAAATTTTAAAAATTTGACAAAAAAGGGCAATAACTCCTAAATGGGTTTTGGGATTTCCTTTAAAATTTCAGGGTATGTAGATCTCAACATGGCAAACATTTTTCAAATTTACATTTCACTTCTATCTCAAATAGTTTTGGAGATAAATGACAAAAAATGTTAAATTATGAAAATTTGACGAAAAAAGGACAATAACTCCTAAATGGGTTTTGGAATTTCCTTCAAAATTTCAGGGTAGGTAGATCTTGTCATGCTGATCAAATTTATCCCATGTCAGATTTTCGATATCTGTAACGGTTTTTGAGTTATTAGCAAAAAACAGCAATTTACCCCTATGTTCTATTTTTAGTAACAGCGGCCATGTTTTTCGACGAATCAAAAATCCCCACATGAGTTCTATGCAGGGTACCCTAAGCAACAATCTTACCAAGTTTCATATGATTTTGAATAGTAGTTTCAGAGAAGAAGATTTTTGAAATAATAACAAAAAAAAGCCAAAAATGTGAAAAAAGGGCAATAACTCCTAAATGGGTTTTGGAATTTCCTTCAAAATTTCAGGGTAGGTAGATCTTGTCATGCTGATCAATTTTACCCCGTCAGATTTTCGATATCTGTAATGGTTTTTGAGTTATTAGCAAAAAACAGCAATTTACCCCTATGTTCTATTTATAGTAACGACAGCCATGTTTTTCGACATTTCAAAAATTTTAAACGATAGAAATTTTCCAGATGCCCTAAAGAACAATTCTGCAAAGTTAGGTTGAAGTCGGTCCAGTAGTTTAGGACGAGTTAACGTTTGAAAAAGTTTACAGACGACGACGACGGACGCCAAGTGATGGCAATAGCTCACATGGCCTATGGCCAGGTGAGCTAATGACGAGTTGTACATATAATTTATCTGGGTCTTTTTCAGGGATAAAAAGAATGTCAGAAGAATGCACACAGCTGTAAGATTAAATGAAGTTATTATAGAGAAATCTCATGAAGCACAGTTGGTGATATTGAATCTCCCAGCTCCACCTAAATCACGGGCAGGAGAACTAAACTGTATCCTTAATTATATTGCCATTACATTGGGCTGAAAAAGGAAAGCTACTATGAATACTTCAGAGATACAATACAGGCATGTGTTTGTTGGATATTTTACTATGGTCTAAACAGTAACGGGGTTATGGGAGAATACTATCAATAGGAAAATAATTATTTTATAAAATCTAATATTTGATTGAAATAAAACCAAATTTTAAAGAAGAGATGATATGCACTGAGCAGTTGTGCTCTAGATATTTAAGTCTTTGTGAAAGGTACACTTTGTATAGAAAAAACAAACATTCTATCTTTACCCTTAGACTGAAAATATGATTCCTACATTGACTTGGTATCATTTAATTATAATAAAGCAAAGGTTTAGCCATGATATGTTAAACATTGTTCTGATTTTACTAATTTACCTTAACAGACATATAGATATGGAATTTTTAGAAGTGCTTACAGAAGGAATTGACAGAGTGTTGATGGTACGAGGAAGTGGACATGAAGTGATCACTATTTATTCATAGTCATTAGTGCCTGATTTATTTACACATGTGATACAGCTTAGTGGTCGAGCTTATAACCAAAATTAAAGAATCTAAAGATTTATTTTCATATTACCAAATTACTGTGTTCATCTGTGTTACGTATTTCCCATTAATTATGCATTAGTAATTTTTAAAACATCATATCAAAAGCTTTTGTCAAATCCTTGTCATTCCAGTAGAATAGAAAAATATCCAGTAAAATACACAGAAGATAAGAATATTCCTTAAATTCTAATTTGGAATAGTTATACATTTTCACAAGAGGAAAGAGGAAGAAATGTTGCTGAAGTATATTGAGGTAGTTTGAAATATTTAGTGATTTCAGAGATAAAAATTTCACTTCTTTCAGATGATCTTGTTTATTACAGTATTTATCTACCCAAGATTGGCAGTTCTCAAATTTAATATGCAAAAAGCATGAAGATCATCTGAAATTTTAAAAATAGAACTTTCTTTAGTGGATGAATAGGGTAATCAGCCTGATAAAATGGTAAAATATCTTGTTCTAAATATTAGATGGGTAATACATAGAAATAGATATATTTAGTGGGTGGTTACATAAAATGTTACTTTATCCACACATTCTATCTCCAAGCTTTATATATTAGCTAATATTGTCTCATTATAATTAGTATGACATTTTTGACAATAATCCAGGTATTATTTTATTGATATTTTGGTTAGTTGTAGTAGAATTTTTATTTATATTTCATTAAATCATGATTTAAGTTTGATCATTGTACATCTCATATTTAATTTAGTCCCCAAAATATAACATCAACTAGTTTATGAAAAGTGTAAAATTTAGACTTGGAATTTCCTAGTTGTAAATATTCTGTAGTTAATTAAAAACTTATATTTTATATAGAAAATGATACATTTGCAGTTCAATATAATTCATGATTGGGTAAAAAACATATATTTGAACATAAAAACTTTCATTAGTTCTGAAATTGAAAAACGTTAAAAATGGGAGGTAACTCATAAATCTACATAAGAACCTAGGTAGCAGATTTTTGTACAAGACTAAAAATGTATCATCCCATGTTTTTTTTTATTCTACCATGAAACACTATTATAAAGATAAACATTCATGCTAGAAGTACTATCTTATTGTTTAAACTTACATTTACACAATGTTTCTGTGGAAAACAAGATTGTTTCCTTAAGGACTCGGATAAGTGAATCTTAATATTTGGCTAAAATAAGTTTTAACATACATTGTAGTTTAAGGTACTTTAATTTTGAAAGAAAATTATTTTCAGATATTAAAATCACTATTAACACTGCACAATAAAAATGACAATTAAATCATGCACTACATGTATTGAGGAATTAATGTTAGAAGATTGATTACAAATGTAAAATTTTAAAAGTTTGATCATTTTAAAAAAGATTAAAAATTCATGAAAGTAACAAAAATCATATTATATAATGTATACATAAACAAAAACTACAAACAATATAAATATTTCATTGTCACAAAAACATTACATTTTGTAATTGTAATATTTGGAATAAGATAGAAGTGATGTAAAAATTTCAAAAGAAGAAGTGCTAAAATTTATGTGTTTCATACTTTGGCATTTTTATTTATTAATTATATGAATATCTCCAGAATGCATTTCATACTGTTTTTTATTTTTTGTTTTAAATACAGTAAAACCAGTTTTAACCAAACCCCTTAAATACAGAAGGTTTTGCTATGATTACACAGGTGTTTGTATTGCAGTGGTTAAATTTAATAAATAATATGCAGGTTTCACTGTAACAAACTTTTGTTTTTTGTCACAAATTCATAAATAGTATTGGGGCCTCGGTGGCCAAGTGCTCTAGGTAGTTTGTCATGACCACTAATGATCACTAGCCTGTAAACACTGAGGTGAGTTCAAATCTCACCTGTGGCGGGGTGTGTTCGACTCCGATCTAAATTGACAAGGATTGCCAGTTTTCCTACCGCAGGTTGGTGGTTCTCTCCGGGTACTCCGACTTCCACCACCAATAAAAACTGGCTGCCGCGAAATAGCCAAATGTGCAGAAAACGGCATAAAACCCCAACTAAAACAAAAACAAACATATACATGTATAGTATTAAAGTGCCATGATTTTATTTGGTCACAGGGTGATAAATTGTGTGAAATGTGAAATATGTGAAAAATGTAAATTCATTAATGAAGTAATTTGTTAAGAGTATAAACATAAAAAATGTACAGAGGGAAAATAAAATTTGAGGTATGTTTGTATACAAAAGTGTGAAAAAGCCTCTCTGTGTCAGTTTATATTGAAATGATACACAAGCTATAACCTTTTAAGTCTGTGATTTATAATGATGAATCATGTTTGTTTTTAACTATATGTATTTGTATGCCAGAATTTATGTTAAGTTTTGCTTTTATGTCATACTAGGTTTTTATTATGTAAGGTTAAAATTTTATTAGGACCAGAATTTTTAATTATGACAAATATTTAATCTATTACAGAAATTTTTATATTATTAGATGCTAGATATTAGTTGAACATATTAGGGCATAAAAAGTAATTTCAAGATTCTCATTCATTTTCCTCTGTCACATAACTAAAAGAAAATTGATCAGTTGGTGAATGTAGTGACAGACAGTGAATGAGTATCTACGAATCTTTTTTATTTGGCTCTATAGTATTGAATAAACCTACCAATTATCCCACCAAACTAAATCATTTATACTGCTGAAATTTAAAGATATTATTCAAAGTGAAGTCAGTGATATTGTTGACAGATATTTTTTTTAGAAAATAGTATCATATTTAATATCTTACCCATTCTGGTAATATAGTTGACAGATATTTTTTGTAGAAAATCATATTATATTTAATATCTAAACAAATCTCGTACTCTGATGTCATTTATCATCAAATGAATAACGTAACTAATTGATGTCTATATTTTTATAAAACATTAGTCAGCTATACTTCCTAATTGCTTAACTTTAATATCTTTCCTTTAGACTATCCTTTACCCTTTTGTAAATGATTATAGAGGTTTTGTTATAATAGTTAGTTCAGTGGGTCCAATATCTATTGTATTAATTACATGAAGGACCATTGGTTTAACTGATCACTGCCATCAAAATTTTTGTCAAGGATTACTTATAAACAATCTGGAAGAACAATTTTCTTATACTACTAATATCAGATAGCATTGCCATTAACACTGATTAATCATTGAACACTCAGAAAGGTAAGTACCAAAGTTACTCGGTAAGTCATCAGTTAAATGTATGATTTATATCTGCACAAAATTATCTTACTGATTTGGATCTGGTAAAAGATTGTACATGAGACACTTTACAAATATGTCAAAAAGAAGAAAGTTGAATGGAATTGAAATAGTTAACATGACAAAGAATCATAGAATTTTGTGAAGAATTAGTCAATGTGCTTTTTAAATAGAATATTTTTTTAGTAATTTCTGTTAATTGCTAGAACATTAATTTTCCTTATTTGCAGATATGGAGCTCTAAAATCAATATTAAAGTTTGAGGAAAGAGACTTTTTTTCAATTCAGGATCTTTACTCACCCCCCTCCTTTTGGAGGGTTTAATCTTTTAAGATTTATGCATTAATCCTACAATGTCAATTTCACATTGTTAAACCAAAGATCTTGAGTTTATAATGAATGATATAGTTGATGTGTATTTAGCTTGTATTGTGTCAGTAAAATTTAAAGATGAGCTAAATGTCATCTAGAATATGCAAATTTATGTCCATTGAACACATTTTTTGGTGCAGATTGCCAGTTTTAATCACTCTAACATGCTATAAAGTATTTTCTGTTTTTCCAACACAATGTTCATACTTGTACTACTGTTGCCAAAACTGTTGAGTTACAATATTTGTTGTTTTTCAGTGGAAGAATGTAGCCTTTTCTAGATAAAACAATTATGATCTTATCAAATGTCTCTGGCAACATATCAGTTTGTTTGGACCATTATAGTATTTACATTTCACTGCAGAATAAGATGCACAACTAAGAATAGGTTATTCACATATCTTTAGAAAATGTTTGCGAAAACCATATTTTCTACCAAATTCTATATTTTGTTACAAACCTATATACTACTTAAGTCTTCCTCTGTATTTATTTTATAAAGTAAAAGGCAAAAGCAGGTTCTTCAGCTTGGTCTTTTTTTTTTAAATTGCTATTTTTTCATCACTAAATATATCTTAGAAATGGCTTATATTATATTCCCAGGAAGACTGGGAAAAAAATAAACATGTCAGTAGAATGAACTAGTCTTTTTGTACGCATTTTAAAATTATTATAGATGGTTATTGCTCTAGTCTATATTTTTTTAATATAAAGTGTTGTGGAGTTTTGTAGCTATTTATTTTTTGTATGGTGTATATTTTATTGGTTATGTTCAATAAAAATTTAAAATACTTCTTTGTTCTTTGTCAGAAAAAAGTAGAATCAATTGTGGGGTTAATGTATATAATAAAGTATCTCATGACATGATGGAACATTGGAACAATATAGTGAGCAAGTGATCACTACTTGAATGATGTTCTTCACCGTGAATGTCACTCTAATTCTTTACCTTGATGATCCAGTTGTGATGAAGGCATTGTTGTGTGTACAATTCATTTCAGCATGTGAACACAGCAGTTCTAAGTTCCAACCTTTGCTCTTTGTGATGTGTATTTTGACTCCTGAATTGACAAATATTGAATTTTCTGTGTTCTCATTTTGTATTTGGGCCTCATTGGGATTGAACAAGAGCCAGGACTTAAGTTTTTGGCAGGGTAAAGTAAATAAATTTTAAGAAATGAATACCTTTCATTATCTGTCAGCCGTTAGCATTAACCTTCACCAAATTCAACTTCTATAGAACTAGCTTTAATATAATTAAGCTACAGCCTTAAAAACTGGTATTCATATGTCTGAACTTTTGATTTCTGTATTACATGTGCCTAACTGAGTTACTCTGCAGTTCTTTACTGAGTTTTATTGTATTCATTTGAACTTTTGTTTTGTGGTCGTATTATGGTATGAGACTGTTGGCATCATGTTTCGTCGTCTTTGGCTTCAAAGACGTTACGCTTCCATCAATTTACTTTTGTTTTATTGAACATATCCTTATAATATTTAACCACAGTGGTCCACAAGAAATATAGGTTGAGATTGATTTTGGGAAATCTGGCCCCTCCCTATTTTTTCTGGGGGTCATAAAGAGTTTTTTGATAATTTTGGTGCGTCTTGTTAATTTTTTTCGGATTTCTCTTGATTTTTACCTTCATCGCTGAAGGCGGAGCAGGTCTAAGAGTCAGGTCAGTCCGTCTGACTGTCACAGAAAAGGGTACCTACTTCCTGTAATTCATAACTCCCAACACCATAAACAAGGCACTTCTGAAATTTTGCACTTATTCTGAACACATTGGAGATGCACCTCCTCTTTTGGAGTGATTTTAGAAAAAATTGTCAAATTTATCTTGCTGAACTTACTCATGTTTAGGCACATTTGGTGCGAAGGGTATCTACTTTGTGAAATCTGAAACTCCAACACCATAACCCTTGCACTTCTAAGTTCTGAAATATTGCATACTTATTCTGAAAACAATGAAGATGTGCACTCCCCCTTTGGGGTGATTTGAGAAAAAAATGTCAAATTTATCATTTGCTAAACTTAGTCATTTTATGAGGGGTACCTGAAATTCCAACATCTTTCACATTATTTGCATGTGACATAGGTCCAGACATGTAATTGGTCTTGTTGGTTTTTAATGTCTCTTAATGGAAATAGAAAACATTTTTAAAGATATGTTTTTCAGTATCTCTTACTGTTTTATATAAGATAGAAGGGGTGAAAATGGGACACCTTAATTTTCGAAACTTTTATGTTGCTAATTTTGGCCCCTTGCATAGATAAAAGAGATTAAACAAGGGACCAAAATTAGCAATTTTGTAGGAGACCTAAAATTTTTATTTTTAAAATCTTTTATTCTCCATCGAATTTTAATGGTTTTCCATCAAGTAGTTTATCAACATATTTCTTTACATGTCGACATGTTGTGGTTGTATCATGCTGTGCTTAACGAAGCCCTTAGTTTCTGCTTTTGAGTTGCTTCTTATTTACTTTCCACCCATATCATCTTTGTTAAAAATTTACTAAAATATTAAGGATTTACCATCAAACAGGTCCAATAAACTATTGAGTATTCATTAAACAACTTTGTTGTACCTTTGTTTTTCCACTTATTGTACGTTTGTAAATGATTATCAGTTTAAGTTTCCAATACTGTAAGATATGAATAAAAATGCACATGTTGTTGATATAATATACCTCATCAGTCAAAACGTGAACAAAAATGCCTAACAATGATAGTAAATAGGAACAAAAGATGACTGGTTGCATACATATGGTATTCAGACATAAAAATATGAAAAAAGCAATTAACCTATCATCTGTGAAATTAGTATAGTATATGCATGTTCAGGTCATGCCCAACCATGATATAAAATATGAACAAAAGCTGAATGACTAGTTCGGTACACAAGGTATTCAGACAAAAAACATATGAAAAGGGCAATAACTCTTGCAAAAATCCATCAACCATGAAATCTGGTTATGTTCAGGTCACGCCCAACTCTGATTCCAAATATGAACAAAATCGTCTAGTTGCATACACAAGATTTGTGACAGGATGGGCAAACAAGAGTTCCAGTATTCCCATCAAACTATTGTTTTGGCAATATCATTTCTAAGGGCAATAACTCTCACAATAATTATTCGATCATCGTGAACCTCTAACTAGATCTGTAACTATTCCATAATATGTTGATGGTGTGGCCAATGATGCAAGCACATCAATATTATTCCTTTCCAACTCATTTTGACTTTAAAATTATAATTTGATGCAAGTTATTTTCCTTAGTTTACTTACTTTACGGCGAACAAATCTTTTTCTAGCCTTAGTATGTAGCACAATATGGCTGCCCCCATTAAACAAAGACTTTTCTAAATGACCAATATGTAGAAAATACATATGCCCCTATAGCGCTCGCTATAACCTAATACGCCAAAAATAAGATCAGTTGGTTAAACGGTTTCTGAAAAAAATCCGGAAAACTGTAGTGTTACCGACGGGGGGACTGATGGAGTGCAAACCTATAGTCCCTTTTAGGGGTCTAAAAACTATTCTGTATGTGACATGATGTCAAAACATCCCAAGTGATTAGTAATTCATACATGTGAACAGGTAAAGATGTTTATTGTAGCAATAAACAACATGGTTTGGGTTATTGTAACACATTCATAATGCCTAAAACTTGCAGTTAAAGCCTAGTGACAATGATCTCCCCTATACAAATACTGAATTTTTTCATATTTTTCTTTTTCATCCCTTTTATCTGCTAGTAAATATTCTGAAATTACTGATCTCAATCTTTTATATCCATATACATGTGTAAATAAACAACAAAATGGATAATATATCAAGTATTATAATCTTCTGTATTATCTAACTGACAACAGTCTGATGTGACATATTCTAATATCACTGATGAACCACTGAATATTATTTCTTCAGTGACTAACGCATCCAATGATTTATCTACAGGTAAAACTTGTCCATTGTCCTGTGAAAACAATCTTAATTTCTGAAATGGAAAAACAAACACTGGCTACTATGGTGGACTTATTTAAATAAACCAATTAAAAGTTAAGGTATTACTGTGTATGTATTAAGAAATATTCTTTTCCAAGGGTTCACATCTATAATCAATAATAATATCTCCTCCATCAGTATTTTATTTGTCAAGAATGTAATAAAACGTATCACAAAATACCAAAATGAATTTGTAAATCTGTGTTTCATCCGAGGTTAACAGATTCTTTTACAAAGTGTATTCCATAAATGCTTAATTTATGTTTTATACATAGATTTTATAAAATCTTTAAAATTTTAACACTATCACTAGTGAAATCTACTCACCTTTTCACTACCAGTATTGTTTTCATTTTTCATCTTTGCGGAATCAGAACAAAAATCTATGCATCTACCAACACTCCAAGTCTGCAAGTAAAAACCAGTCTAAGTTATCACTAGCTCCATAGTGAAGAAACAAACAAAAACATATTTTCTTCGAAAACTTACCTTTCAAAAAGGTATTCAATTAAAAAAGAAACTATACAAATTTATGTGTCATCTACCTGTCAAGGGAAATAACTAAAGAACAGTCAATTTCAAGTCAGAACCTAAATTATAGTACTTGTATTTTAAAATAGTTAACTGCAAAAATAAAATCCATATGCTGATACATCTTGTAATCACTGGTATTTTTTTCTATTATTTTCTGACCAATTCTGAAATTCTTTGAGCTCAGCTTATGTTAAGCAAAATATATGTGATATTGTTGTAATTGACAAATTACTGATATTAAAGACAAATATATTTACCCATAACTGTCATAACAGTGAAAAGTAAAAAGTTTTCTAATATAGTAGTTGCATACATGTACATGTATGTAAACGAGATTAAATACTATCAAAAATAAACTTAAAAGTACATAAAGAAAACAAAAATTTCAGCATTAATATTTATAAGTTTCTTAACACAAACCTTTGAAAAATACATTGGTTTGGCTGGTAGTGCTAAATGTTTGGGGAGATGAATTAACAGGTAAATTTTCTCAGTTTCTGGTGTGCCCTTTTCTCCGGAAGCTTTCATTTTCATCTTCATTAATGCTACTTTGGCTGCAGTCTTACTCGATTTCTTTTGTTTTTTCATTGGTTTAACGTGTTTGGATTCTATAAATAGAATTCTTTGATACCAATTTTGATGCATAAGATGTGTACATTTCATCCTAAAATGTTGAAAACCAAAAATTTGAAGAACAAATTAAAAAATGCCAAAATGACCAAAAGGGGTAAAGCCAATACCATCTAAGGACAGAGCTATGCACAAGAGAGATACTCCTTAGTTTTCACAAATTTTACAATTTAGTAAATTTTAAGTATCAATTTTGGGCTAGTATGAAAATAATAGCAACTGAGTTAAAAAAAAAAATGTGAGCATTAAAATTTGAGTTTAAGCTTACTACTACATTTCAAGATAATGAATATTCAATGACAGAATTAACTAATAAAAACATTAAACTAGCCAAATTACTTGAAATTAAAATATTCTTCATATACATGAAACGGGTTTAAAATACATCTGTTAATTTTATGTAATAAAAAAGGGAAAATTTTAAAAACATACTGGTACTTTAATTCTAATGACTTTTTTTTAAATAAACAAAAATGTGACAGGACAACCAGTGAATTAAAATGAATGTCGTTTACCAGTACAGAAGACTCCTCCTAATAAATGCATACCCTTTTTGTCATAATAAATTATGCAATTAACAGGCATATGCTAAGAACTGGAATTCTTTATTTTCATGTAAAAACACAATGAGTGTCATTCTTACTGTCATTAATTGTGATAATTACTATATAAACATGTGTATTCTGAACTTTGTAAAAAATGTTTTTTTATTAATTTGGTCTAAAAAGCATTAAAGTATGTTTTATTAATCTTTATATTTTCAGTTAGTGTATCATTACTGTGCATCAAATTTTGCCAAAACATTCATTATTTTGAAATAATCTTATGCAATTAAGAGGAGTTTCTTAACAATTTATTATGCAATTATCAGGAGTATATAGTATATGGTTTGATTTTTCAAAATTTTATGCAAATAAGAGGAATATTCAATTAACATATATCCAATTAAGTGGAGTTGACTGTATTAACATATGCATCATATGGCTGAAGATTTATAATTACTTGCAATAATTTCTTATTTAGTGTATGTATATAATGTAGGGTAGGTGATGCTATCAGTATCTGTACTAAGAATGAGACTAAATCAAAGCAATTTTTTGCATGTGGGGGCAAGCGACAGCATGAAAATTATCAGCTTTACATATGTGCAGTCATAAGCAGAGTTCTGACTTACCAAGAATTTTTTGAACATGTAATGCTGTCTGACATTTGTCTTCTTTCACTTCTAATTTTGTACAATAATGTTCCTGTGGGTGTCTATGACTACAATGAATGAAACATGTTGTATTTTGTGATGGTATGGACAGAGAAAATGTACATGAATTTATTTATTCTAATATTCAATTTAATTCAAAGTTATTAATTTATAGTGGATTTGGAAACAATTTATAGCAGTTAAAGTTGTATTAATTACATTAGTGGTGTGAGGCCAACCCTGAAACACAGTTTTAGCCTACTCTATTAGTAAATTTACAAACATCTTGAAAAGCTAAAGGTGTTTCTATCCCTAAACACAGAATGGGCATTTTTCATCATGGTCCCACAGACTATAATTATTTATCAAGACCATTCCTACAAATGGTATTGAAAAGCAACTTTGATTGCAGTCATTTTCCAACCAGAGAATCTTTGCTTTGCCTCAACAACTACACTATGACACCCTTTTTTCTTGTAACATAGTTCAACTGATATTTCTGCTTTATGTGTTAAACTTAAAACAAGCATTCTGAGAGTACTCCTTAGCAATACAATGTCCACTACTAGCTTGAACTGTGAGAAAACACACCAAATGCTCCTTGACTATGTGAATCGGATGCAGAAGTATGGACAAAGTGATTCCTAAAAATCCCATGTTTGCAAGGAGTATATAATAATTACTCGTTCAGCCTAAAACTCAAACTTGATCTGTAGCTTATCGTTATAACCCTACATACGAAAAATAAGATCATTTGGTATAATGGTTTGCGAAAAAAGTCAGGAAAACTATTATTTTGGCAATAATTCCCTTTTCCAAGGGCAGTAACTCTCACAATAATTATGTGGTCAGCCTGAAACTCAAACTTGATCTGTGACTCATCATTATAAGCTCAAATACCAAAAATACGATCAGTTGGTTAAACAGTTTCTGAAAAAAAGTCCAGAAAACTGACAGAGTTCAAACCTATATGACCCTTTGGCATTACAGGAAGGAGACTAATAATCTACAGACCACTGCTTTACAAAATATATTATAAAAACTTGTACATTTCTAAGATGTAGCTACATTGTCGTGTAATAAAAATTTAACCTATAATGTAACAGTATGGATAAACCATAGTATAAAAACTTTTTTGTGAAAAATGTCAGATTAGGATACCTTCTTGTTTCAAAAATTGGAATTTAATTCTCTTTTTTATAAAGAAATTTGAAGGCATCCCTATTTAAGCAATACAAGTGTAGACCAAATTTTATTGACCTTTTCATATCATAAAATATCACAATTACCTCAGACAAAAATTAAGTTGGCATTTCTCACATATCACAGGCATCAACTCTCTACCATCACAACTATCGACAGCACATTTGTAGCTTTTAACACCGTCATATTTCTTAGTTTTTGTACTAAGAAATTCCTGGAATATATTTCATTACATGTATAAGTTTATTATAAGATTTTATTATACACTAGTAAAACAAGATCAATTTCATTTTCAGGAATTTTAGATATACTTTTCTAAGGTTCAATTGAAGAAATTATGTCATTTTTTTTTGCTTTGTACAATGTACTTATTAATAAGGCCTTACTGTCTGGACACCTCAGTTCGTAAATTGGGTTTTTCAAAATTTTAATACCTTAATCTATGTGAATTGTCTAGTCACTCGGGTGAAAGATGCAATGAGCTAAGTCGTAACTAAAACAATTGAACTTACCTAATTTTATTCAATCATGTCTTCCAGAGAAACAAAAAAAATTCGCCTATGGAATTTTCAATGTAAAAGAGAGATAACTCTTCCTTTGAGATTTTATAAGATTAAGTATTACTACCCTGTTTTACATGAAATCTGCACAAAATGCATAAACAATATTTAAAATAACAGTTTTACAATTTTTAGGATAGGTCTGAGTTGATAAATTCAATTTTTTTATTTTTTCAAGTTTTGAATAATTGAATAATTTTAGTATTGGGAATTCTCCATTCAAAATCATTTGTTATGTATACAAATATAACCTTTATAAATAACTTTACAATTTTTATGTTTTCTTGGATGACTCAATAAGGTTAATTAAACAACAAAACATTGTATACAAATTTTTTAACGTTTAGACTTTCAAAATGCAAAAAATCCATTTTACAAACTGAGGTGTCCAGACAATAATCCTTTCCAGAACCTTTGGGATGCAATTACATTGTGTGTCGTTAAGTAAAGAAGAAATATGGAATGTGAAGTCATGACAAAATTTCTATGTGTACTTTCAATTTGTTCATACTGTTCTTCATCTCCAAGTAAAAAGCTCTGGCCTTACAGAAAGATAGCTTAAAATTACAGATATGAATACTATGATAGAATTATTTTTCAAAAGGTCATGACTAATCTCCAAATAAAAGGAAACAGATTTTGGTGAATCTTCTTTAATCGACATACAAAAATGTAAATATTCATAAACTTGATTCCTGCACATGTGGCAACAGTACATGTATATTACAACGTACCAGCAAAAATTAACATGCAAGACTCCATTATTGTGATCTTTATCCTGTTATAATATTTGCATTAATGAAAACATCACATTAATTTCTATATTTACAGTATTCATGCCAAGATGCTCAACCCATTATATTGTGTATAACATGTCTATCAAATTTATTCTTAGCTTTCTGAGCAAAGTTTTTGATGGAAGAAAGTTTATTAGATAAAATTTTAATTACATATATCTACTTACTTGATTACATTCATGGTTGTCTGGAAATTTGTGATCTAAACTAAATAACAAATAACTTTAGAAAGAGATGAAGGTTCTGTAAATTGAAACTCAGCTATTAATATCTTGTTAATGAACTCAGCATTTATTTATTTAAGTGACCTCTATGTCTACTCCAATTATAGAAACTACTCTATATTAAATATCAAACATTATCATTACCAAACTATTTGTATTCATTAAATTCACAAAAGAATTATACATCATTCAACCATTTTACAATATAATCTGACTTTAAAAATGAAAATAAAATTTACTAATTTTTACTGGAACTTACCAAAATATTTTTCCACAACTGTCACAAACAAAAGGAAGGAAATCTAAGTGAAAAAAAAATTCTATATAAATGTATATAATTTATGATTTATTAGTAATGTGCTAAAGCTATTGAACTATAATTCTTACTCAATATTTTTGCTATGTTTTGGTGTGAATGGTAAAAATGGTAAAATTCAAATTATAACATGCTGTATCTAAGAAAACAACTTTTAGGGAGCTACATTTTGAAATGAAAAGGATGCATGTATAGGCAACATTTTCGACATTCCCCAAAATAAACAAATCAAAGTACTTTTTGTGAAGGTAAACTAAGCCAAAAACCATTCAATGTTTATGCTTTCCACTTTGAAAAATTTAAACACTTGTCTTGATGTATGGTAGTGGAAAACATGCAAAACTTGTTGCAAAATATTTTCAGACAGACTTATATAAGAGAGATGAAAATAAATTGCTTATGATTGCATTTGAATTAAGCTGTCTGTATTGTAAGCATTGTAAACAAATATATTAATCTTTAGTTTACTGTCGCATATTTCGGTTTACATAGATCTGCTATGAATCTATAAGTAATTTGGTGAGATTTCGGCCTTAGGTTATTTTGCCTCATTCACTGAGTCTTAAGAATCATGATCTTACAAGAAATAAAGTAAATTAGTTGCTTGAAGATGAAATGAGGAGTAAATTACAGTACAATGTAATTGCTTCATCATTATCTTTCTTTGATCCCTTTAGGCAACTGTTTTATAATTCATATGTTCAATCAGTTAGGTAACTTTAAAATACACAATCCAGAACTCATTTTTCACAGTGGTGTGTTCCATTTGATTTTGCTGAGTCCCTGTTAACATCACTTAACAGATTTATATTATTTGCAATAAATTGTTATTTTATAATAATATACATGTATTTTAACATTTAATAAAAACCTTCCAAGTAAAAGATGTACAATAAGAAAGCTTCATCATTATTAATTTAATACAAGTTAGCCACATGCCTCAATAAAAAGATTATAACTGTGTTGGAGTGTCAACTTAGTTAATTATCTAATTGGATTATCGTATTGTTAATTATTGATTACAGAGGATAACTACTATAATATTAAGATAAACACTACTTTTATATATAATGAATAATATTTTCTGTTATCATTATTTTTATAGATGTATGTGGACAGTCCGAAGAATTTTTAATTATGTTAATGAAAATACACAAGGTGCCGATTTATCTTTCTCAGGTGCAGATTCGTCTTTCTCCAGTGCCGAATTGTCTTATTTGGTACCGAAATGCCCTGGTGCCGATTTGTCCTGGTGTGCCAAAGTGTCAGGGATTTGTTTAACTACAATCATGTACCACATCCAAATATTGAAAAAATAGGGGCAATTGACACTATTTTCTTCTAATTGCCCCTATGTTTTTAATATTGATAGAATGTTTCATAAAATTAACACAAAACTGATCAGTATAGTCTAGAAATTTGTGTCTTTTTATTTTTTTTAAGTCTAAATACCTAGCTGTTTGCAATGTTCTACTGAACAGTGGTCACCAATATCAGTAAACTCTGCCATACCAGCTGATAAAACGAGACTTAAGGGAAAGGGAACAGTAACTACTAGTAATAACCCTTTAAGTTTTTTAACCTTTAATTCGAATATATTTTTAAAACAAAACACCCTTTTAATTATGTTATTTTTTATGTAAATTTCAATAAATGTATTTTTAAAAACATTAATTAAATAGTAAACCATATGTTAGCAAACTAATACGAAAATATGAATCCGTTGCTCGGACACTTCTGTAAACAACATGGCGGCTTAAATAAAGCAGGTGCCCGTTTAATGGTTGTTTGCCAGGTTAAGATATGGCATTGGTGAAAGTAGAAAAAACTGCTGCTAAACCAGATTGGGTCTCATACTTTGGAAGGAGGCTAGCAGATAGTAAGAATTATGATATATTGAAATTGGTGTGTTTTTGAACACTTAAAAACGTGAAAAAATACTTTCACTCGTCTCGGTTATGTTTAGTCTTTGTTGTTTTCATCACACCAAAAGTTTTATAGTTGTGGCAGATACGAAGTTTCTATCACCGGTATAAGACAAGATATCTTCAGTTAGATTACATGTCCTTCACTGAAATTGAACCCTCATTGGACTGGATACTTCATTGGATTTTACTCACTAGCAATGTGACGTGTCATTAACAGAGCAGGACATGCCTACCCTTCTGGAGCACCTGATGTAACTCCCGGTTTTTTAGTGGGAGTTCACATTGCTAGTGCTTTAGTTTATATGCTGTTTTATTCTATTTCTGTTTAATTCTTCTCTTGTATCTACACACAGTGCTTATATGGGTGGGTCTTTTGGGCCCTTATTTACGTTTTACTCATTATGATTATTTATTAAATTTTACCAGAAAGTGCTATATCCTTGTTCCCTACCCTAAAACTACAATTATTATGGCCATTAATATTATTATTATCAGTATTATAACAGTGTCTGCGGTCTGTAGAGGAAGGCAGGGGGTACAAAGGTACCTCCTGTCTTCACCTACAAGAAACTAAAACGCAGTATAATCTTTCCCTAATCGGGATATAGTATATGTTTAATATAAAAGGGGAAACAACATAAGATGTGTGTAGATACAATATCAAAAAGGGGATACCAACTTTCCATATAATTTGTGATCTTGGATTTTTTTTAATTTGTTAACAATAGCATACATACATGTGCTACCATGAAATATACACAGTTTTAACCTAAAAGGTATTCTTATACAAAACATGAATAAGGGTTGCTAAAAATAAATTGAAAAAAAAAACAACTCACACACATTGGAACAAAACAAACACAATTACATTGTATTTATATTTTAAACGGGTAATTTTTATCTCTTATCCAACTTGAGTTAACAGGGCACAATTACCAAACATTGGTAAGTCGCCCACAAAAATACATAAATCTAATTTCTGTTTAATTAATTAATTTTCTTATTATTACTCTTTTAGTTAAACATGTATCCTTGTGGCATTTGTTTGCTATCTTCCATTGTCATTACTTTGGATTTTGAATTTATGGACTTTTCCACTTTTTTATCTCTTCGATTTTCTTATGCCGATTTTCTATTTGGAAAATTAATGACAAATTAAAACATCAGCTAAGGAAAGTTAAGATTGAATAGTATGATATGGAATTCTATAATAAAAATTATATCTTATAGTACTCATCGACCAATATGTTAAAGTTAGTGAAACGTTTATTTTTGGTAATCATGGTAATAATATCATACATTTGTATCTAAATGTTTAATATATTTTCAGCAAAGAAGAATGATGATATCCCTGCTCCTACAATTGATTATGAAAAGTTGAAATGGTTGTGTGAAATTGATGGGTTAAAAGGAAGGTAAATTAAATTGCAGGAATTCTAAATTCCTTATATACATGTACTACTTTATTTTGTCAAAGTTGGTTTTTTTCATCGGATAAATGTATGGAATAATCTGTTCCTTTTTTTTTTGTAAAAATACAATTTGTTTGGACCTTTTGCTAAATTTAAGTATTGGCAATAATGGTAATAAAATGCTGGAGATTTTTTATGAAAATATAAAAAATACATAATGATTACTAAGGCATTACATCCTACAATGTAGAGAAACAACAGCCAGACTACCCATAGTTTACCCTGTGTGCCGTGAATCTTAATTTCAAATTTTAGTTTAAAATATTACTGGTTTTAAATAGAGATGATGAGAAGAGTACAGATGAAGCACACGAAATGTTTATGACACATTACAAAGAAATTTTTGCTAAACCACCAAGGAAAAGGGTATTTCATGCACAGTCTAAGAAAAGGTAATAAAAAGTAGTTTTTGAATTTATTGAGTCTTCTTAAAATTTTCATAGATGTTTTACAAATAAAACAGAGTAATACTTTAGATAAATTATCAATTTGATTATTTAGAGCAAAGCGAAACATATAATATTCTTACTTCATTCACTAAACCACAATGAAATTCAGAACTAAAAATCTGTTGGAGACCAAATTATGTTACTGTTGCAATTAATTTCAGTGAAAAATTTACTTTATTTGCTAAACTTTATCTAAGCTGACAGTTCTTTCATATTACTTTTCCAGTCTCGACAAGTTTCCTTCACAGATGAGTATTACCCATAATGCAACAGGTATGTAAAAGATCATTTTTAACTTGCAGTAAAGCATCATTATAATTTGTATTGCTTTTTTTTTTGGGGGGGGGGGGAGGGTTATACTGATTTTTGGTGACACGTGATGAAAATCTTTACATCTTAATGTAGCCTAATTATCATAAAGAAAGAATCTTGAAACTACTTTTGTGTTATTATGCTGTTTTGGAAGTAAATGTACGATTATATAATTTTGAACATTTCCAGGAAAGAAAACAGATGAACAAAAAGGTATCAAACAGAAGACATACCCTATTGATGAAGTAACACATGATATTAGAGATTATCTCCCCCTATTGCACAAAGAAAGAAAAAGTGAGCATCCAGAGGCAGTTAGGAGTGAAAATTTAAGTACCCTGAGGAAGTTACTTAGAAAATTGTAAGATTTCAGTCAAAATTCTTCATTTCAATAGAACTGTTCTGTGAAATATAAATAGAAAATATTATATATTCCTGATCAATACAGAAAGTGTAAGATAAAACTGAATAAACCCAAAATTTATGAAATGCTCATGATTGAAGAATTTAAATAAAATACTATTAATAATCATTGTCTTTTGGTTATGGTTTTGTAGGGAATCAACTTCTGTTATTAGAACTTGTTAATAAAGTTTGTATGTGAAAGTTAAGATTTGGTTAATAACATCTTGTGGTCATTCTTATTACATTTGGCATTTTATATATATTTTTCATGTATGTTGTTATAAAAATAAATTATTTCATAATTTCAAATATTAAATTATTTTATACACAAGTCACTTTCTGTCTTGTATTAGATAAAATTCTTTAATCATGATCAGGTTTATTTTTAAGATCTTTTTATATTTTCAGACCTTTTGAGAGAACAGCTTCAGACAATGATAAGATATTCTCCATATTTAAAACATTTGATTATTTCAAAGACAACGTACCAGATAATATATTGAAGGAACTATGTGTTGTAGCTTTATTTGAACAATGGAAAGATACCAATTTTACAGGTTGGTTTATATATTGTTCCTAAAATTTTTACCTTCAAATTGTTTTCCCTATTTTTGGTACATGTGAGTTGTCTCCCATTTGCAGAGTTATCTGCTCTTTGGAGAAGGTGTCTTCCATAGACAGAAATAAAGAAATTGTCATTTTTCTGCAAAATTTTTTTCATTCCTGGCAATATTCTCCACACACGTGAAACACTTTCGGATATATTTCCCCACATTTCCTGTGTCTGGTAAAGACCTTCTCCAAATCAGTATTTTCAGAAAAATTAAAATTAATTTTTGCCCTATGTACACCTTCCGTCAGTAAAGATAACTCAAGCATATGGGAGACAACTCCAATATCTGCAAGAAGGGAATAGTAAGAAACTGCAAGAGGAAAAAAGTAAAGCTGAAATTAAAAAGACATTTGAAATTTACAGTACTCCAAAACACAAGGAATATCTGAAAAGATTGTAACCGAGAAAATGATGAAGAAATACAAACAGGATATCATAATACATGTAAAAAAAGACTGAAAAGAACTATAAAGAAAACTCTGAAACTACATTTAAAATGTCTGTTTTACTCTAATTCATCTTATATATACATTGTACTTGAATTGTATAGTATACAGACTTAAACTGGTATCATTGTATCATATTTGAGATCTGACTTATTTAAGTTAAGGTACTTTGAAATATTGGCAAATGAAAACCGAAGCGACAAAACATGGAAAAAGTCCATAACATCAAAATCCCAAGGCATGACAAACTCATGAGAATGGAACATAACAAAAAATTCCACAAAACTGAAAGAGTTAAAAAATATATAATAAACTAATCAGAATTATAAGAAATCAGCTGAGAAACTAAAGAACTATCAATGTGAACTCCTACTGAAAAATGGAATGATTAAATGACATGTAATTGTTATATTTCTAACTGCATACAGAGGTTTACATGTATGGATAAAATATATTTGTTAAAACATTTTATTCTTCTTTAAGTTTTTGGTAGAAATGGATTATATATGGTCTTGAAAGGGTCTGTTCGACCTTTGACCTACCCTCATCTGAATAGCAAAGATAATGTGATTGATTCAAGAAGTCCAACACCTATGTTAACAGATGAAAATAGTGATATTGTAAGGAGTACAGTATTATTCTGTTATTATTGTCATACATTTTTTTTTATGAATATGGTAAAATCCAATAATGTTATATAAATAATGTTATGAAAGTTCAAGATGCAAATTTATCATGAAATCTAAAATTTTAACTCTTGGTATTGAACATTTGAATGATATATCAACTTTTTTCTTTTAATATAACAGTTGCTAAGATATCTAGAATACCTGTATATATTGGGGACTAGCAAATTATTATGAAATGTCAGGGAGTTTTAAAAAGTTAAGGTAACAAATTCAAAGTCAGATACTTTGGTAGCTTGAACTTGGACAAAAACTTTTGTCCTGATATAAATGATAAAATTGTGTATTTTTCCATGGAAAATTCAAAAGCAATAGTCTAATGGATAAGCATGTTGCCATTAATCAAAGGGCCAATAAAATATATTAGTATGACAGGTAAATGTTTACAGTTTGATGTAAAAAAAGTTGTCATGAGTATTGTTTTAGTGATTAGCTTCTTAATATAAAATATATTTCATGGTAATGATCAGATATACCAACTTGTATACAGTATGGCCCTGACAGTTTGAACAAACATCAGTAGCTCAAACTACATGTACCTATAATAAGAAGAGATTTTGATGTTCTCTTGGAGTTTGAGCCATCAAAATTCTACTTTAGTTCTTACTTTATAATTATGTTATCATACATATAATTATGCTGGAAATTTGTATATAATATAGTTTTACTTAGACTGTTTTTTTAAACTTTGTAAGAAATGTACATATTATTTTTGCATGCCTAGACAAAAAAACAGAGATTTTAAATAACACTAAATATATGTATATAATTGAAATGTTTATCTCTAAACAAGTATTCAAGCTTTTATGTTTAATTCTTTTCCAGTTAAATCCTGGTTATTTCTTTGGAACGTTAGATAAAATAGAGAGAAAACCTGGATCTAGGTTTGTATTAGTAACAGTTATTTCATAACTGCAGAATTTGTGATTGAATAATATAAGGGTTGTTTTAAAAATTACATTCACCTCTCAGGACATTAACTGCACGGGTTCTATTTGATTTCAAGCTTTTGTGGCTTTAAATGAAGACTTCTTGAATTTCCCACTTAATTTGATAGAAATTTGAGTAATTTTTTTTTTTTTTTTGGGGGGGGGGGGGGGGGATTGAGTGTCCAGTTTTACATTCAGGTTTTCCTAAAGTTCTTCAAAATAAAACAGATTTTGACTGAAAATTTGATAATAATTTAGTACAGATATAACATTGAGAAAAGCATTTTGATCTGTATATATATAATCATCTTAACCTAAAACAAAAATCTGCCAGATAAACAAGGGGTCTGTTTTTTTGGGCCGTTGGATTGAAACTGGAGATCTCCACTTGTATTTTTTTGCAAGGTGCGTCTCTTCTGGAGCTCTGATATCTCTCCATTGTCAAAAGGTAGTTTAGTTGGAAGAGATCCGGAAGAGACACGTGGGGTCTGTTTTTTTGGGCTGTTGGATTGAAACTGAAGATCTCCACTTGTATTTTTTTGCAAGGTGCGTCTCTTCTGGAGCTCTGATATGTCAGTAGTATTTTATGTTTACAAGTACCAAACAAAGAGTTATAGTTCTTTATTTTCACACAAATGGTAAACTTGATAAAATAAGAGCGGTGGTATGATTGTCATCATCATCGCTTTCACTTTCTGATGTCGGATCATCTGAAAACTCCTCCAACATAAAGCATTTAACTAATTTAATTTTTTTTTACTAATGTGGTCGCCATATTTGATTCTGCCGTGTATTTTTGCCTCTTCTGAGAATTTCTACCGGAGAGCTCCATTTCCATTTTTGTGGAACGTTCTCCAGTAGAGAACCAGTAGAGATCCGGAGAGACAGCATAAAAACAGCCCCAAGATGTACATTTGCATCAGTTGCAATATCAAACTTGTCAGCTGTTCTGTGCGAATTTCTGTGTAGGTTATCAGTTATACCCCTTTTGGAATAAAATTTGTTTGTGTATTGTAGGATATTCAGTGTGGAGACCTTGGAAGCAAACTGTGAATTTTTAAAAATTTTATCAACAGATTATATTAAAGTTATAACAGTAAGTTCAAACATTAAGAAATTTGTGTGATTAAAAAAATAAAAGAATTTATCAAGTACTGAATCTGTTAAAATGAAAGATAAAAAATATGTACTTCTGTGAAAACATTACAATTACAAGTTATCGTAAACAATTTACATTATGATCATTGAGTGATTTTTACCTGCATCACCAGCGGTGAAATCAGGTCTTGTACCCGCTCGACTCCGTCCGTCCGTCTCGCTTAGGGGTACATACTTTGTGTAATTTGAAACTCGGACTGTATTGAACCAATAGTGTTTATATACATATTGAAGATGTACACCTCCTATTTTGGACAAATTTGACAAATTTTTACTATGAATTTTTGCATGTTGAACTTAGCCATTTTTCAGCAATACATGCTATGAACAGTGCATACTTTGTGTAATCTGTAAATCCGACTGTATTGAACCAATATTTTTCAAACTTTGCATAGTGTTTATATACACGATAGCATTATTTCCTCAAACTTTTCAGTAGTGTTGCGTGATTAAAGTCTTTCAGTATACTAAAGTGTTGAAGTGAAGGGTTATAAGATAAAGAAGGGATATGGTGTATAAATTCATGACACAAAATCTTTATAAGGTCCATATCCTAAAAAATATAAAAACAATCATAACCTGAATAATACTAGGCAAATGGAAGCATCTTTTTATCTAAACTACATACATATTAGAGATTAGAGTAATAATAACTTTTCCCTGACAAACATATGACAGTGACGCAGGTCTAGAAATGTAATCAGTCTTGTTATTGATTATCCTTTAATAGCAGAATACCCATAAAATTATTCATTAATGTGTTTTTTATTACATATTTTTTATATACATTTCTTAACTTTCTTCATGTTTCAAACAAGTTCATAATGTCTATACACAGTATAAAATTTTATTTTCAGAAACTCCCAATATTTTACTAAGTTTGTTATAATTGTAAAGGTAAAGCTTTTATAATTCCTGTTTATTAAAAATTTGATAAAAAGGATGCACAAATTGTATTTTCAGCAAATAGATACCAGAGGTAATGCTGAGAAGAAGAATCTGTTACTGACCTGTGGTAGATTTCAAGGCTGGTCTGATCAGACCATTGTACAAGTTGCCAAATTAATAGAATGGGCCACATTTCCACCTAATACAAGTAAATCTTTTCATTATTATTATTTGGTCGTCCTGATATGCAGCTGGTTGCCACTGGACGTTAAACAATAATCATCCATCCATCCATTATTATTTGGTTGTAAAAAAAGAATCATTTCAGAAACACAAATTTTAAGTTTTATTTGAGAGATGTTGCATGAATGAATAGTTTTTCATAGAGGTCCAGATCTAATTAGTTACAAAGAGAATAATATGCTCTTTGCTAGCCAAAATGATGCATGAAAAAATTAAAGTTACCTTACCTAATATTTTACACAAAAATGAGAGATAATTTTGCATTATGGTCTTCAAACATTTCAATATGTCAAGAGGAGAAGCTTTGCTTCCAATAGTTCCAGATCTTTATTCCTTGATGACTACAATCCATTGTTTCTAAAAGTACATTTGTGTATTGTTCAAATTGAAATTTATGCAAATCTGGAAGCAAAATAATTTGTGATTATTACTTGTATATTTCAGTTTTAGTAAGTGAAGGATATAAAGCACCATATATAGGTTTTATAAAATCAGGGGAATGTCATGTGTTAAGACAGGTGGAAGTTGTGAAAACTAAAAATGCACAAAAGGTAATACTACAGTAAATGAAATTAATGATATATATCATCTTGTGTTTTTTTATTTCAAAATACTTAATATTATTTTCTTTCAATAATTTGTAAAAGGACCTCTTTCTTAGTTTCATTAAATATGAACCTTGCACTGTCCATGTAAAGATGATTTTTACAGAAAATAGTAAAACACTTATTGTTTACTTAATTCATAGTAGAGAAAATACACATGTGTATCAATTTAAACAAAATTATCATTGAGTCTTCACAATGTACACAGATTGGTAAAATTTTGCAGTAAATGTTACAAAAAGATGAAATTTAAGGACACAACACCATGTGTCTATGGATCCAATACCTATTGAATTGTTCTTATTAATCAAAAGATTCAGTAAGTAATGCTTTATTGTTCTTTAACAGAAGAAAATGAAGCATGTTGTTATGGGAAGGTTGACAGTATCCCAATCCTTTGGGGAAATCAGTGTTTTGAAAGATGAACCAATCACATGTTCTATAGTCACAGCTACAAATGTATCATTAGGAATAATAAAACCAGACAGACTTAAAGGTAATATGGAAATAATTCTAAACAATATTGTATTATTGGATTAAATATTGCCAAAACTGTGAATCACCAAAAGCCTCATAATAACCAGTTACTGAGATTGGTGTTTTCTAGAAATTTATTGGTCAATTTTGGATTGGATATTTAAAGTCTTCCTTTTCTTTTTTGCAGAAAAGAAACTTTTAATTTCAGTTCTAATAGGCCATCAGTTACAGAATACTTATTAGATCTCTAAAAATTGTCAGAAATGGATAAGACCACATATATAATGATAAAATATGTGTTTATTTTTCAGAATTAGATGATATTACCATACAACTATTTACACAGTCTAACGAACCTACATTTAATAACTTCTCTAAAGTAAGTATTACAGAAAAGAATATATATGGGTTGAGGTTGCTATACAGTCTTCAATAAAGTAGGAAAGAAAACCCTAAATAGCCCCAACAAAAGTGGATAAATCGTACATATCATCCAGTACTCTGATTCACTAGTCACCTCTACAAAAAATAAAGGCAAACTGAACTTGCATGCCTTCTGAGTCACTCTCAACAAACCTATCATTCAAAATGTGTACATTATAGTCAACATAAAAACTTTTGAAGTTCATAAAATTTAATCATTACTTCATTTACATTCTCACTATGATCCTAACAGCTTAACTGATTCTTATCACGGCTCGAATTGCCATGGTCCAGGTTGTAGGTGGGTCAAGTTGACCATATATTCTTCCTAGTCGGATTACTTCTTTGTTATTGATAAAAAAAACATGGCAGCTTGGGTTTATTTTCATTAGACGAGTCAAGAGTTTCCTCAAAAACCACTATCAATAATCGCTATTTTGATCAGTGATATATATCAGGCGATTGTTTGAATTTATAGGCAACAGAAACTTTGCTTTTGACACAAGGCGACTGACCAATTTGCAGGGTGACTAAAACTTCACTTTCGATGAGAGATAAGGCAAAGTCAAACACTACAAGGCAACTTCTTTGCCTGAATTGTCCTCTTGCACCCACCCTGATCATCAATATAACACCATGGATTCCTAGGATATGAAATTAAATGCACAACTCTATCAGAATCACTCATGCATTAAATATATGTCAAAATGGTCCACATTTGCTGGTCTTGTTAAGAGGATTGTAGTGGTATGTCATTGATGTATCTCAATGGGTTTCTGGAAAATGGACCTAAATGCAAACTTAAACAAACCATACTAGATTAAAGAATTTTTTTGGTTAATTAAGCTATCAAAAATTACAACAATTTCATTGTTTAAACTTCTTTAATTCTGACACTGTATGATGAAAGATCTTTCTTAAATTGGGGTAAAATTCTGAATGTTGTGATCCATTTTCCAGTGTAAGTATGGAATTTAGCTAATAACTAGAAAGTTGATCACGCATCTTCTTTATGCCTTGAATTTGTAACTGGGAATTCTTATCTTTTAATAGTTCTTTGCTGTATTCAATACATTACTACAGCATAAATATACTATATTGAAATTCTATCAAATGAAGTTTACCAAACTTTTATTTTAGGATGAAATCCAAGAAGAGTATATGAACCAGGAACTAAAACAACAATGGAATGAATTTAAACACAGTGTTGTGGTAGATGTTATAAATACTAAAGGAATCAGACCAGGATATGGAAAATGGTCTAAATATTGAAATGATGGCAATCAGTTCAGGATATGGAATTGTGACATGTTTTAGTTCGTATACCTGGTAGTTGTATTGACACCAACAACTCTCAACTGACCAAATACACCAAAGTTTTGGCATGTCGGGGCTTTTTCTACCTCTTTTAAAATGAGGCCAATTTTCGGCCCTTAATTGCTGTAGAAAAAGCACTGTATGAAATAATTAAACAGTATTTTGACTGTTATTTGACCATAAACTGTGATGTAGTGACTTGTGAATGTGATATTTGCATTGAATGAGTGGTAATTTAAGCAAGAAAACTTTTATATGTTGCAAGATTAACATTTTATAATATTACATTATTTTTTAGTTTTCAGAGGAACATATTTTTACATGAATATACTTTAACAATTTAAAGTTGATATTTTGTACAAATATATATATTTAATATTTTGTTTCCTTGAATAATAATGTAGAAAAAGTTCCTCAGATTTTTCTATTCAAATACTACCACAGAGCAATGCTTTGCTTATGGCCCACTTACCATTCTTACCACATGACCCTTTCCTTTATTTGTCAAGGTAAGTGAAAACCTTTTTTCAAAACTGAAGAGAATCTGACAAAAATGAATGCATTATCCAAGCAACAACAAAGTCATGACAGACTGACACGTCTAAAAACCATGATAACCTTGACAACTTTATTGGGTATTATAACTACATGTCATGTAATATGTTTTTTTTATTTATTTTTATAATAGTTTATGGCAGTTTTAAGAAGATCTGAAGAAAATGTCAATGACAAAAGTCTCTTTCCAATTTCTGTCTTGGGCTTGATCTCTGATAAAAATTTATCCACCTGAAATAAAAAAAAAAATTAAATGACCTTCTGTACATTCATATTCTATCTTGGGCCAATTAAATTTAATAAGTACATTTTCATCCTCCCCTGACCAAGGAATATGAGGCAGAAGGGAGAATTTTATATCTCAAGTTAAAAAAAGTTTGTAAATACAATCTGTGGGTTTCTGAATAAAATCTCAGCGTGTAATGATTAGCTCAACTATTCATATTTGTAAATGATTTCTTCTCTATAAATTAGAACAAACAACAATAATAAATTAGTGATTTGTTGGCATTACCTTGTTAACTTTTGTGGGAGTTTGTTGGCAACCTTTGTATTTCTGGTTGCTTGATTTCACAGCAGAATCGTCACATTTTGATGTGGTAGGAATCTGAACATCTGAATGCATCCTTGTTCCTGAAAATGTTAGATCATTTTTGAATAAAGAAGTAAGCTACTAAGAATACACAATGACCTATCCCAAAAAATATTCTGTTACCCATTCGTCAAGTAAATTTTTCTGTCTATGAACTGCTTAATATGAAAACCATATGCATGCAAACTGTGAGGATATGTATTTGAACTTTAAATTTGTTTGACTCTAATCTAAATGGAAAAGAATTGGAAGTTTTCCTGTTCATTCTATAGGATATTCAGACTTCCTCCAATAATAAAGACTGTGCACAACAATACATACAAAATGTCTCTGAATGTTGAAAAATGCTATTTGCTGATGTTGTCTCATCAATCTATACCCCATATCCTTTTATTTAATCAACACTTCTTTCTATCACTAGTTAATAATAGTTTATATTTCTTTCTATTCTATTTTTGTGAAAATTTTAAATTTTCAGATGTATGTACAGCAATGAAAAACAAATAAACCAAAACAAAACAAACACAAAACCAGAGGCTCACAGGAGCCTATATCGCTCACCTGATATTTTCATTTGTTCATTACTAAAGGACCTTGAGATTAACATACATGCCATGTTTGGCTTCAATAAATTTTAACAAGATGCCGTTTGTATGTAATTCCAATAGGATCCATCCTATGTTACACTAAGTCCCCCGCTGGCGGCCATCTTGGATGATGGATCCGCATCAAAGTATCAACATTTGGTCAGTACCTCATAAGGAACATTCATGCCATGTTTCATTTCAGTCCATTCAGCAGTACTCTATAAGAAGTTTTTAGTATTTCCCATAGGGTTCTATGATGAACTAAGTCCCCCGCTGGTGGCCATCTTTGATGACAGATCGGCAACAAAGTAACAACACTTGGTCAGCACCTCATAAGGAACATTCATACCATGTTTGGTTTCAATCCATTTAGGGGTTCTCTAGAAGAAGATTTTTGTATGCATTTCCCATAGGATCATATGTTACATTAAGTTCCCCGCTGGCAGTGATGGTAATAGCTCATATGACCATTCGGGTCTGGTGAGCTAAAAAGAAAATGTAATGGTTGATGATAGATGGACAATTATTTCTCTAATGTTTTCTTACTCAAAAATAAAAATTTTATCTACAATTTATTCTCATCAAATCTTTTCTGCAACTTTCAAGATGAAATCAATACAAGTACTATCAACTGGGTCGGTGTTATTTTCCAGTCCAATAATGGATATATAATGAACATTAACTCCACAAGTCTTTCCAAATATTATAAGACATGCTCACAGAAAAGCAGATTTCTAAATCTGAATAAAAGTCATATCAAGATATTTTTAGGTAGATATCTTTTGAAATTTAGAAAATTTACACAGAATTTTGATACACAAGAGCATTAAATACTAGAGGGTCTCAAGAGCCAGTAACGCTCACCTGGATTTAACTTTTCACCTTGAGCAGACCTAAAAATTTAAGTGTTGCAGTCAATTTGGCGGTTTTTCTATAGGATTCTGTGTTAAACTAATTTCAGCTGTGGCAGTCATCTTGGTTTAGTCCAGGTCAACGGATACATTTCTAAAAGAGAACCATCTAAGGACCATTTCTGCTAAGTCTTGTTCCAACTAGCTAAGCGGTTTCAGACAAGAAGATTTTTAACTGAATTTTCCTATAGGGTCCAATATTTAACAAAGTTCGGTGTGGCAGCCATCTTGGTTGACAATCCACGTGATCGGACATATTTCTGAAAGAGGATCTCCTAAGGACCAATGCTGCCAAGTCTGGCTCCAATATGTCAAGTGGTTTCAGACAAGAAGATTTTTCAATGAATTTTTCCATAGGGCCCTATGTTAAACTAAGTTCTGCTGTGGCGGCCATCTTGGTTGACAGTCTGGGTCGTCGCACAAAAATTCTGAAAGAGGACCAGCTAAGGACCATTGCTACCAAGTCTAATTCTAATTGGCTTAGTGGTTTCGACGAGAAGATTTTTGAGTGAATTACCCATAGGGTCCTATGTTAAACTAAGTTCTGCTGTGGCGGCCATCTTGGTTCACAGTCCACGAAATTTGTCACATTTCTGAAAAAGGACCTCTTAAGGAACAATGCCGCCAAGTCCTGCTCCAATATGTCAAGTGGTTTCAGACAACACGATTTTTCAATGAATTTTCCTATAGGGCCTATGTTAAACTAAGTTCAGCTGTGGCGGCCATCTTGGTTCACAGTCCGGGTCATCAGACACACCTCTCTAAGAGGACCATCTAAGGACCATTGCTGCCAAGTCTGGTTCCAATTGGTCAAGTGGTTTAAGGCAAGAATATTTTTCAATGAATTTTCCCACAGGGCCCTATGTTAAAGTAAGTTCGGCTGTGTCGGCCATCTTGGTTAACAGTCCGGGTCATTGGACATACTTCTGAAAGAGAACCTCCTAAGAACCATTACTGCCAACTTTGGTTCCAACTGGCCTTGTAGTTTCATATAAGAAGATTTTTGAAATTCACCCCCCTTTTTTCTATTTTTAGTAACAGCAGCCATGGAAGTCGGGGATGCCAGACATAAGTTTGGGAAGGGGGCCACCCAATGACCATTCCACCAAAGTCTGGTCTCAATTGGCTCAGTGGTTTGAGAGGAAAAGATCTTTAAAGCAAAGTTTACGCTGAATGCCGTCTTTAAAGGACAAAAACTCCTATAAGGGGTCAATTAACGATTTTGGTCATGTTGACTTATTTGTAGATCTTACTTTGTTGAACATTTTTGCTGTTTACAATTTGTCTTTATCTATAATAATATTCAAGATAATAACCTGAAACTGCAAAATTTCCTTAAAATTAACAATTCAGGGGCAATAACCCAACAAAGGGTTGACCGTTTCGTCTGAAAATTTCATGACAGTTAGATCTTGACCTGATGAACATTTTTACCCCATGTCAGTTTTGCTCTAATTGCTTTAGTTTTTGAGATATAAGACAAAAACTGCAGTTTACCCCTATGTTCTATTTTTAGCCATGTCCGCCATGTTGGTTGACAGGCGGGGTCATCGGACATATTTTTTAAACTAGATACCCTAATGATGCTTGTGGCCAAGTTTGGTTCAATTTGGCCCAGTAGTTTCAGAGGAGAAGATTTTTGTAAAAGTTAACGGACGACGACGGACGACGACGGACGACGGATACCAAGTGATGAGAAAAGCTCACTTGACCCTTTGGGTCAGGTGAGCTAACAAGGAGATTCCTACCAATAGTTGAAGCTTCACATCAGTATTTCTATTGAACAATTTAACTGGAAATGCAAAAAAGACTCACCGAAACACAATTTCTTAAAACAGCATTCAAATATGCAGAAATTCCCAAATACCTGACTAAAACTCCAACACTTCCATTATTATAAACTACCATGATATGTTTAATGTTCACAAATGAAAATGGGCAATAACAATATAAGAGGCAAGTTCAATTCTAAATGAAACCAGAGGCTCCCAGGAGGCTGTATTGTTCACCTGATAGTGCATTGCCTATTACATGTAGAGACCTATTCCAACAGGATTAAAAGTTCACCTGTGGTGGCCATCTTGGTTGATAGTTTGGGTCAAGGACACAATTCTGAAAGAGGTAACCATCTAAGGACCATTGAAGCTAAGTTTGGTTCCAAACTCTCGGTAGTTTCAGACGAAGATTTTTTAATGAATTTTCCATATTTTAAACTATGTTTGGCTGTGGCGGCCATATTTATTGACATTCCGGGTCAACGGACACATTTCTGAAAGAGGACCACCTATGAACCATTTCTGTAAAGTTTGGTTCCAATTGGCCAAGTGGTTTCAGACAAGGAGATTTTTTAAAATTAATTTTCCCACAGGGTCACATGTAAAACTAAGTTTGGCTGTGGTGGCCATCTTGTTTTACATTCTAGGTCATTGGACATATTTCTGACAGAGGACCGCACGCTTCATCGGACATAATTCTGAAAGAGGACGATCTAAGGACCATTGCTGCTAAGTTTGGTTGCAACTGGCTCAGTAGTTTCAGACAAGAATATTTTTAAATGAATTTCCCATAGGGTCCTATGTTAAACTAAGTTCCACTTTTGGGACCATTGGACACAATATTGGAAGGGGACTACCCCAGGATCATTTCAGCAAAGTTTGGCTGAGATTGGCATAAAAGCTTCAGAGGAGATTTTTAAAATTTTGACCCCCATTTTTTCTATTTTTAGCTTGGCCACCATCTTGGTTGAAGGTAGGGAACCCCGGACATAATGTTGGAAGGGGACCAACCAAGGACTATTCCACCAAAATTTGGTCCCAATTGGCACATTGGTTTCCGAGGAGAAGATTAAAATGTGTATTGTGGATGATGGACAAAGGATGACAAGTAATGACAATAGCTCATATGACCCTTTGGGTCAGGTGAGCTATAAACTCAATTAAAACTGAAGGTGGTTTGGAAGTTTCCAGTTCTGAAATATGAAAGCTAAACGAACCAAGACAATAATGCCTAAAATACTCAACACAAACAAAGCTTATCTGCAAATGGATAAAAACATATACATACTATTATCTCTTGGACTGAGTGTTTCCTCTGATTCTGTCAACAGTCTGTTCTCAGAAAATTCCATATTTCTTTTATTTTCTTTAACTTTCTTGGTCTCATCATTTTCTGTGACCGTAGCTGAAAAAATAAAACCACATAGTACTTGCACATTACCTACATGTTGTACATATGGAGCATACTGAAAGTAATTATCTGTATATAGTATCTTTAAATTACTAACATTTCTTGCATATCTTCGCAATTTTAATGGACTTCCCCTGGATATGCACGATTTTCTGATCAACTGGGGTATATGCACAAACAAATGTACCCTTTTTACCCTAGATATACAACTTTTATCCCCACAAACCGAAGGGTGTCAAGATTTCAACAATTGAACAAAATAAAATTTCAGGTGTTGTAGACACAGAAGGCTTCCTGCAAAGATTTGGTACAGAAGTGTTTTTTTTTTATTTCATCCATTGAATCAACATCACATGCAAGTATTTCCATTCAAATCTTCTGGATATTCACTGTAATTAAACAAATATATAATGGCTGGAAGGGGTATATGCAAACAAGAGGCTCAGTGGGCTGAGCCTGTATCGCTCACCTTGCAGTCACAAACTTTTGATTTGATTTGACAGACTAGATTGATTTCTGGAAATGCGTCATACCAAGTATAAGTTCATTGGCCAAACGGTTTCAGAGGAGAAGTTTTAGATTTCGACCAATCAGAACATATAAAGGTTTCTGGTGGCCATTTTGTTTCACGGACTAGAAAGATTTATGCATAGTTTGTAAAGGACCTTCCATAGATGCTCCATACCAAAAATCAGTTCATGTGGCTTTACGGTTTCAGAGGAGAAGAAGTTTTAAATTTTGACCAATCAGAACATGTAAATGCTCATGGCAGCCACTTTGTTTCATGGACCAGGATGAGTTATGCAAACTTTGTAAAGGACCTTCCATAGATGTTCCATATCAAAAATCAGTTCATTTGGCTTTACGGTTTCAGAGGAGAAGTTTTAAATTTCAACCAATCAGAACATGTAAATGCTCATGGCGGCCATTTTGTTTCATGGACCAAGATGATTTATGCAAACTTTGTAAAGGACCTTCCATTGATGCTCCATACCAAAAATCAGTTTATTTGGCTTTACTGTTTCAGAGAAGAAGAATTTTAAATTTCGACAAATCAGGACATGTAAATGTTCATGACGGCCATTTTGTTTCACGGACCACGTTGATTTATGCAAACTTTGTAAAGGACCTTCCATAGATGCTCCATACCAAAAATCTGTTCATTTGACTTTACGGTTTCAGAAAAGAAGAAGTTTTAAATTTCGACCAATAAGAACAAGTAAATGCTCATAGCGGCCATTTTGTTTCACGGACCGGGATGATTTATGCAAACTGTGTAAAGGACCTTCCATAGAAGCTACAGGCCAAGTTTCAGTTTAATAGGTCCAGGGGTTTAAGAGGAGAAGATGGAAATGTAAATGTTTACAGACGGACGGACGACGGACAGACGACGGATGCCAAGTGATGACAAAAGCTCACATTTCCTTTCGCAAGGTGAGCTAAAAACGCCAGTCCTGAGCTCAGGAAATTTTGCCCTCTCTCAACAGGTATTTTTTGCATATATATCCATGACTCATCATTACTTTTTAGAACATTGATACCTGCATGATTTTGACTATACCCTGGTGAAACTATTGTACTTTTGTTAAAGTTTAACTTAAATCATGTCATGCCTCTAAATACTACCGGGAATAAAATCAATAAAGGTGGTGCTCCAAACCTGGAAGAATATTTCTGTTACAGATATGACCAAAAAATTGAAAAACTTTGCACTTTGCTGTGATTATTTTTATTTTATTTCTTATCATTACTGTATTTATCTTTATTATTATTTTTTCTTAAAAATTTCTTCAAATTGAACTTCTTTTATACAATTTTTAATCAATATTAACAAAATTTCCATTGGTGCATGTGACAAAAAAAAATCATTTAAAAGTCGAAGTCTGTTATATCTATTTATAAAAGGTCAGTAAAACCTCAGAAACCAACTGAAAAAGCATGATTTTGATTGCTAAAATTTTCTAGCTTACTATTTTTTCGTTTCCTTCTCCTTCCCCCCAAAATAAAGACAACCAGAAAGCTTTTCATGAAAATTAAGTCTTGGGACACAGCTGGCTAAATATACACGTGTCCCAGGGATGCATGGGTTTGAAAGACGATGCGTCCAGTCCGATTTTTGTGCATCCAGGATGCATGTACGTGCCTTTAAGAGAACCCTGCTATATCTGTTCAAAATAAATGGGTTTTTTTTTATTACTGAAAATTTATCATACAGACAAATACTGCAATTTGGACTTCCTTTTCTCTTCATTTTTTGTGGATTTCAAACAAAAAATATATCATACATGTACATTTTACAATGAAATAGAATAATTTGTCATTAAATTGTGCACTGTAACTGTATTACTTTTAAAATGTAATTTTTTATCTTAATTATTAGTATTTGTAATACTTTTTTCTATATTCCCTTTGGTATTCCTATGATGTTTATGATAGAGGTTCACAACTGTAAGATGATCCAATCAATGAAAAATCCCTAGAATCTTATGTACGCTAAAGGGTACAAGTAGTACATCAAATAAAATAAATCTGCTGTATTACTAAGTATGCTTTAACTAAAACCGAGTGTTTCCATATTGAATAATATGACTGAATCCGCAATTTGACTTAATAATATGACAATTTCTAGATCCATGATCCTAACACATACCTGAATCACAACTTGATATTATAATGATATCATCCTCTGAATGTCTTTTTGAAGGTGATCTTGATGTATTCAGCAGTGATATACTTTGATTCAACAGATTCTGAGAATCTTCATTTTCCTCAATATCCTTTCCTTCTGAAACTGATTTTGTGTAGCTCTCATTAGAATGTCTGTAATTTTTCTTACCACTAACTTTCTGCCATGATTTTTTGTTTGATGCTGTGTCCTCATACCTGACAACTCCTGAGCGTAAATTTCTAGTAGTATTTTGCTGTTTAGTTTTATAATTTCTTATAATTTCATTACTTTTACATTTAGATTCCAATACAGTTTTAGTCAGACTTTTAATATTTGTCTCTTTATTCAGACTAGTGTCATGATGATTGAATCTACTGCTAGTTTTACGCTGTTTTCCAACAGGCTCCTCTTCGCCATAAAGCTCACATCTCCCTCGTTTAAGTGATACACAACAGTCTAAATTACTATCATCTTTGTTAGAGTTAAAATCATCTACTTTGACTTCTGCACTATGAACTCCTTTTTGATTGGCTAGATCAGAAATTGTTTTTTTCAATACAGACTGACTGCCAGTTAGGTTCACAATATCCATATCTTCACTAAGATGTTTTTGTGTATTATTATCTTTTTCTATCGTATTATTTATAATTTCATTATTGTCATTGATTTTACTTAATGTTTTCCCTGAATCAATGTGTTTATTCTTAGAAGTGGTTTCAAATTCTCTGGATGAAATTCCTAATAATGTTTGATCAGTAATAGACTGAGGCAAATCTGACATTTCATTATCAGATGCATTCATGGGTTGACCTGAATGAAATTTTAGTCCATCATCATTAGCAGAAGGTTCATCCTCATTAGCAGAAGAAGAGTGTTTATTTAATAATTGTAATAAATCTTCTGGGGAGACCATATCATCTGAATCTATACTTAATTTTTTTAGTCTCATTTCTTCTTCTCTTTCAATATGTTCAATGTTCCGTGTTTGACCCATTGAATCTAACCTCTGTTTTTCATGTACATCTCTCTGTTCTACTGCTCTGTCTTGGGCAATTTTCTGTTCCTCGGAATATGTTCCTGATTTAAACCTTTTATTTGAATGCACAATCTGAAAACTTTTATCCAACTTCAGTTTTTGCTCCTCTGGCCTTAGATCAATAGATGATTGGTCACTATTTGTACCATCTCCATGTCTATCATGTGATTGACAGTTACTTTCCTTACTTTTATTTTCATATTCAGTAGAATTATTAAATATAAATCCATCATATTCCATGGGTGAAAATCCTTGTGTAGATGAAAGAGTTGGTGAAAATGGTTGAGTTTCAAATCCTGTGACAGTGCTAGTAACACATTCATCACCTAAAGCAAAATTTTCAAATTGTTTCTGAAAATTTTCGTTGTCTCCCTTTTCATCATGAGATGACTGCACCTGTTTTTGGACTTCAAAGGTAATAGTACTTGATTTGCTTTTCTCTTGGAAATCCTTTTCTAACTCTCCTGATGAACTACTGACTTTAGTATTGTCAAGATTTACATGTGTAAGGTCCTCTTTATGTTTAGGTATATCATCATCAGAAGAGCAACTGAGTTTAATGGACTCCCCAGAATTAACAATCTCACCATAATGGCCTATTACAGGTACCTAAAATTATCACATGGATTCTTTATAGAAATTACTAAGTTACAAAAAGGAATGTGAACATACTAAATACTATCAAGGCCTTTTTCCCCAATTTACTTGTGATATCAATTATTTTGGAACAATAAATTTTACTAAACTGCTAAACTTAGCTAAATGCCCCAAACTGCAGAACTGATATAACTTTTGCAAAAAAACAAACTAAAACAACAATTATCAACATGATATGCAAATCTAACATTAATTTCTTTCACCATATATCACTGATCTACCACGAAAAGCTGATAAAAAAAAAAAAAACTAATGTGAACTGATGATGAACATCAGGTCACGGTCATATGACATTTTTCAGACAGACTATTACCCCTGACAATGATTCTATACACAAAATATCATTGATTTACAATGTATAGCTAATGAGAAAAACTTGACCCAGGTCAGTCAAGCATGAAAATGAAGTCAAGGTCAGCTGACATATACATCTAACAATGATTCTATGCACCAAATATTACTGCATGCACTGAAGAAACTGGACAAATTACAAAAACTGGCAGAAAATTATTGTCTTAGTCAATGAACCACGAAAATGATGTCATTGTCATTGTAATGTTGGACTGACAAAAGCTATAGTGTGACCAATTTTGGTAATCCTAGGTCAGAAAGTGATAAATTAATATAGTTTTCATCAATGTTGAAGCCATTATCAGAAAAGTAACACCTTTTTCTTACCCCATGGACATAGCAGTCTGCCATTTTCGGACAGCAAGATTTTTCTGTCTTGTAAAGTTGGGTTTAAAACAAGCTCCACAATCTATTTCCGACTAAAAAAATTTATTGCTTTTATAAGTGGATTCATCTTTACTTAAATGTTACCATGGTGATTAAAAACAATGAAAAGCCTAATCATTTCATCGAAAATAATATTTTAACAAATAACACAAATCACAATAAAAGATGCTATGAAATCACTATCCCGAAAAATTAAATGCACTCAGATGCACATTGTTCATTATGTTGTTATAAAAAGAAATATAACTTGCCAAAATAAATTTAGAATCATGATTCTTGACTAAAAATTTGTTTGTTTGTATTTCAAAGCTTTGGGGGTGAGAAAAAGAATCAAAACATCAATGAAAGTGATGAAAAAAATCTCAAAGCCCTTGGGTAAGATATAAATTGTCTCTGACTTGGAAAGCTTCATCAGAGAATGATAGAAATCTTATCCTTGGGTGTCTGAGATTCTCCTTGCACTTTGACCACTGATATATGTCTGGCCTTCAGAAACTTCAACTTCTGTCCAGAATTGCCACTTATCAGTGTTTTACAACTAAAACGTTTATTTTATACAGCAAATACATTACATATTTCAATTCTTCAAAAAACTCTGGTGTTTTGTCTCAACTAGAAATTTAGAATCCATACCTTGAAAATTGATTACCCTCGAATATAAATGAATTTCTAGTATTTTACTTCAAACAATTCTTTGAAAATACCGTCAAAGTACTTACCTGTTGTGAATTATGTTGTTTACCAGATTCAATACTTCTAACCTGCTTTCTAGATTGATCAACCTCCTGACCTTTTAATAAAGAAGTGCTTATAAATATACATGCTTTGGAGGCCAAAATACATCTATAAAATATCTTTATTACATAAAACTTTTACTTTACTTCCTTCAGTTCGAATAAATATTTGCCTTTCCAACAGTTGCTTTGCCTAAAATAATCAATGAGAGCAGAATTTCCTTTTTCTGAGATTCACTGACCTTTTTTTGTCAAATTTAATGTCAAAACAACATTTAATATGTAATTTTGTATTTACATCTGTAAATTGCCAGTAATTACAATGTAACCTTCACAAAAGAAAGCATTGTTATATTAATCATTCTTTTTATTAAAATCTTATATTTAAATATTATAATGCACATACTTTTGTAAGAACTTCCTCTAGACTGTTTAGGTGACAACTGTGAGTTATCTGGTAATGATGGAACAAAATCAGCCTTCCATTCTAGAATAAGAAAATGTATAAATGAAATAATTGCAATTTGTTTTCTTAAACTGAATTGATCAGGTTTTTTATTGGACAAGCTAGTAGGGTAACAAATTGCCATTATTCCTTATTTTGGTAATATTTAACAAAATTGTTCAAAACTAAAATTTTAACGGAAAAAAAAGTAACCTTTTCAGCAGACAATGTTTTAGTGAGCTGTGCAGTTTCATGAATGACGTTATGATCCTTTCATTCATTAAATTGACACAGATAAACACAAAAAAACATACATAGTGTGATGCATAGTCACCCTTGATACTGACATCATTTTATTCTCAGTGCCTATCCATGATACTGACATTTATCAGTCTGTTGGGATCAAATGAAATGCATAAAAATTAACTATAGATGTACATATTAAACAATTAAAGAACCTTTGTGAGCACGCTCACATACCCCACGTCTTCATATTGTCACTGGAGAAACAAAATCTCACTTCACAAGTAAAATGAACACAATCAAATGCTTACCTTCACATATTTATCCTAATTTGAATGGCAGCATATTGGGAAATTTAAATTCCAAGCGAGAGTAGTCAACAGTAATAGTATAGTGAGGCAAATAAGTTCAAAGGGGTGTAACTCCTAGAAAAAAAATTGAATCGTAATTTCCTGTCGATATGCACATCTACGTAGTATGTCCTTATTATCTGAAAAGGTTTCATGAAATTCTGTTGTGTGGTTTGAGAGGAGTTGCGATGACAAACTGTTGCAGTAGTACATTAAAGTAAATTAGTTCAAAGGGGCGTAACTCCTAGAAAAAAAATTGAATCGTAATTTCCTGTCGATATGCACATCTACATAGTATGTCCTTATTATCTGAAAAGGTTTCATGAAATTCTGTTGTGTGGTTTGAGAGGAGTTGCGATGACAAACTGTTGCAGTAGTACATTAAAGTAAATTAGTTCAAAGGGGCGTAACTCCTAGAAAAAAAATTGAATCGTAATTTCCTGTCGATATGCACATCTACGTAGTATGTCCTTATTATCTGAAAAGGTTTCATGAAATTCTGTTGTGTGGTTTGAGAGGAGTTGCGATGACAAACTGTCGCAGTAGTACATTAAAGTAAATTAGTTCAAAGGGGCGTAACTCCTAGAAAAAAAATTGAATCGTAATTTCCTGTCGATATGCACATCTACGTAGTATGTCCTTATTATCTGAAAAGGTTTCATGAATTTCTGTTGTGTGGTTTGAGAGGAGTTGCGATGACAAACTGTTGCAGTAGTACATTAAAGTAAATAAGTTCAAAGGGGCGTAACTCCTAGAAAAAAAATTGAATCGAAATTTCCTGTCGATATGCACATCTACGTAGTATGTCCTTATTATCTAAAAAGGTTTCATGAAATTCTGTTGTGTGGTTTGAGAGGAGTTGCAGTGACAAGATGATACTTTGGTATTTTAACTGAAAATAGTCTAAGTCCCACAACTCCCACAAAAATTATCCAATCAATATGGTGGTATAGTATGCACATATACACATCATAACCAACAATCCTACTAAATATGAAAGCAATCCGTCAAGCGGTTACAGAGGAGTTGCAGTGACAAGAACAGGACTGACGGACGGACTGACGGACGGACGGACGGACGGGTCAAAAACATTATACCCTCCGCAACTTCGTTGCGTGGGGTATAATTACCCACGATTACATAAACCAATTTCCATATTTAAACTTAAAACTTCAATGTAACTTCTGTTATAGTTTTGGGTTATCTTCAGCATAAATATTTTGATTCATTACTTTTTTTTTTTTGCTACAAATAACTCCATCATAAATATCAACCTTTTTTGGAAAAACTCTTAAAATTCTAACTTCTATTTGTGAATTATACTGAGAGTTCAATAGATAGTGCAATGAATTACTTTTAATAAAGAAATAATGCTATGTTTTCACTATTTCAAAAATTGCTACAGGAAAGAGATCAGTAGAAATGAAACTGGAACTTGATTTTTAATTGTATTGCTTACCAAAAAATGTCAATCATATTGATAAATCTTGTAAAATATATGCAGGCAAACATTTCTGAATAAATAGTATCCTGCCATTTAATGGGGAAAAAAAGGAAATATATAAACTTTATCATACATACTGTACTTACTCTATTTATTTGACGCTAAAATACACCTATTTTTTTAGGAAAATTGGAAAATTGTCGAAAAAATAGAGTTTTCGTATTTCCGTCCACATCGTTGTCATTTTTTGAATCCATATGATCGACCTGGCCAATGTACTTAAGATTAGGCAATCGAAATAATGGGTCATAACTGCAGTATTGATATTTCATTTTGCTTTCATCAATTTATCTTTTGGACCTTTAAATTAAAAGTTGTTTTAATGTTGAAGACGAAAACAGTAGCAAACTTCAAACAAACCGCCATGTTGTTGACTAATATGCAACACGTGAACATCTCACAAATCATTTTTACAATCTGGATTTGGAGCATCTCACAAATTATTTTACAAAAAATGTTTAACGTTTGTAGTCTCGTCGTCTTTTGGGAACATATTATAACTATAACATTTAAATGTCTAATAAACAATAATAAGAGGATTTGTTTTGTAAAAACATTATTCATTTCATGTTAAAATTTATTTCTCTGAGAAACGTGAATACGCAATTCCGTTCCAAACTCGTTTCAGATTTCTTTTCAAAAGTACACTTCCAGGTAGGAAAAATTCAATAAAATTTACTTAAAAATCGATCTTGATTCAATCAAATTTATTAAGATAGATAGTTTAAATGGTTTGGAAAGACGAAATAAACACTCGATAAGGACTGAATTAATTAACTTACCTAACAAGTTAATATTACTGACTGTCACCACCTGAGAACAACGATCGTAACTTTGACAATTTTGAAAAAATAGAGTTATAAAAAAATTCACTTTTCCTTGAATTTTCAAAAGTGTTGAATAATTAGGCTGTCCAATAATTAGGGTTATTATGGTACCTTCAATACTGTCTAAAATTTTCATCTGTTCTATTGGTATAATTAATTCTGTATTGTCCACTTCACCTGTCTCTAAAACGGTGTCTAAAAAAGAATAGTATGGTTTAATGATGTTTTTACGTAATCATATACAATATATTACAATAATAACATGTTTTAACATCATTTGGATGTTGATTTCTTTTCAATTTTATTCTCTAGAATAACAGTGTTATTGACCTATTAGGTAGTCTAGACACACACATTTTTAAAATCCATGTGTAGAATAACGACTTAGTGACCAATCGTCAAGATACAATTACAATCAACAGAAAAGAAAATTATTTCTGATGGCTTCGAATCTTTTGAATTTGACTAAGAAAATGTAATATTCTGTACAACTTAGTTTTGCTGAACTTAAAATCATTATAACTAGAATATCTAATCAAATTCTAAAATAATTGTACATCACTGAGAGTGTAAACAATTTGAAACTAATGTAAAATTGAAGTACATGTAGGTTTTCCAAATGGGTTTATAAAGTATCAAAACAGAAGGTTAGTGACAATATATAAAATGTAAACAATAATAAACAGTGAATAGATTATCTCCATTTAACAAGTTACAGGTGGTACTGGATTTTCGCTTCTGGACACTCTGAACAGTAATCGGGTGACTCAGAACTCAGAACAGCTGTTCAGAACATCTACCATATATTCCGACAGAATATGTGATGCATTGTGACATAATCAAGGTGGAAGCCAAAAAACTCTACTTGGAATCTTTAAGGTCCAAATTATAATACCAGACACAATTACATAGATGACTGATTTATTTTGTAAACTAAATAAAATAAAATACCTCATTATGGACATAGACCTTTGAAATCAAGAGAAAGTTGGCCAATTTCTAGAAAAAGTCAAAACAAAAATAAAGGAACTTAGAACTGTGTCCTGTGATATTCTTTTCTCAAAAAGGACATTTAATATACATAATTACACATCACTGCATAACTTGGAATATAATAGAAATTCGAGTTCAAAAATGTTACTTTACTAGTTTTATGGAAGTGTAAAAGCCCTGACATTTTGAATTAACTTTGTACTTTGTACTTAAAATGTTGGCACAGTCTGGGCTTTTACAACTCCTTAAAACTACTAAAATGATGCATTCAATTCTTAAAAGTAAATTTTACAAGTATAAAATATAACTGCAATTTTTAAATATTTTCCATACTGTCTTGAAATATTACTCCACTGCACTGCAATGAAAACTTCATTGTCATGTTATAGAGCATTTGATAACTTGGTATGGTTCAATAACTTCAGAAAAGTTTCTCGTATATAATTTACCTGTAATGTCCTCGCTGATTGAAGTTTCCAAATGTGACATGTTGTCCAACAACTGTGTTAATGGAATGCTACAATCCATTGATTCATTTCTTAAAAAAGGACAAAAATATGTTTTTAAATTATAGAAGGAAAAAAATTGTATGAAGACTAGAAATTCAGAAAAATCATTCATATGAGAATTCAAATTTGTTGATGGAAATTTGATAATCAGATATATTTCTAATATTACATATATTTCAAAATGTTGTGTTTTAAAAATTGGTTTTTAATATCATAATGTTTTGTTCATGTTTATAAGCAAACTATTCTGTACCTGTGTTGAGATTTCTGATAGTTTTTGTATACATCATTGGCTAAAGCTCTAACATCAGGGTTGTCCATGCTATAATATATCCATAAAAATATACACATTTTATGTTCCATTTACATATACATAATTATAGTGAGCGCACTATAGGAACATATAAATTTTCTACATATGGGTCATTTAGAAAAGTCTTTGTTTAATGGGGGCAGCCATTATGCAATCCAAAGTGAATTTATTTGTGCTACATACTAAGGCAAGAAAAAGTTTCGTTCGCCGGAAATGAAATTAGGGGAAATAACTTTCTTCAATAGATAATTTTAGAGTCAGAATCGTGTTACCGGAAAAGAGTTTCTGGAATGGGCTATTGCTGTGCTCGCATCATTGGCCACGCCAACAGCATATTACTAAAAAAGTTAAACTTAAGACTAATGTCCCAATGATGTGCGTACAGCAATAGCGACTTTCCAGAAACTCATTTCTAGTATCACGATTCTGGCTCTAAAATTATATTTACTTCCGTTTCCAGCCAACGAAACTTTTTCTAGTCTTAGTATGTAACACAATATGGCTGCCCCCATTAAACAAAGACTTTTCTAAATGACCCATATGTAGAAAATGCATATGCTCCCATAGCGCTCGCTGCACTCGCTATTAACTCTTGACACCCAAATAAGACTGTCTTCAAAATTCAATGGGAATATATATATATATATATAATTATGCTAAATATATATAAAATTAATCTGAATATATCTAAACTTTTGTGGACATATTTCTATAGAATGATAAAATTTTGATGAGTAATTTCCCCCTGATTTTGATATTCATACAGAATTTTTTAGAATGGATGAATTATTGTTTAACGTCCAGTGGCAGTTATTAAATGCATATCAGGACAAGAATTTTATAGAAAAATTATAACAAATCTGTATTTCACTATTATAACAAATCTAATTATGTGAATACAAACCAATCTGTTACTCTGTATTTTAGATAATATCCTTGTTGTAAATCCCATATTGATGCAGATGTAATATTTAATACAACTTCACTTTCCTCCTGCAAAAATACAATAGATTTTGTTTATTTATCTGACAAAAATTATTCAGCTCTTCTTTGTAAAAACTACAGTTTATCCTCCTGTTATTAGAAGTCAACCATCATAAATTTAGAAACCAGACTTTGTCACTGTAATCTAAATTAGTCTCCCTTAAGTGAAAAAAATTACAATACAGACAGGCAATGTATATTTTTTGAAGAAAAAAAAATCAATAAAACAATCATCTATCAGAAACAACATTTTCATGTTTATGCATATTTTATCTAGTTGTTTTTGATATCATTTTTTCCTCATCATATAACAAGCAAACAATAAATTTGTGTGCTTGAGATTTTCAACAAACTGTTGAACTTCTGACATCAGTATTTATAGACTGTTGCAGATTTTTGAGGAGAAAAATGAATACTACATGTATATGTTATCAATCATTGCTACATGTAACATATAGTATGATCTCATTGATTGATGTACAACCCAAATTATTTCATTTTCATCATATTCCCCCTTTTATCAGTAACAAGTATGACTATAAATATCAACTGTAACCTCAGCCATATATTTCATTAATCTCACAGAAATGTTTTAGATCAATGAAACAACTGTTCATCTGAATAAAAATTATTTACAAAATTTCTCAGTAATAGAGCATCTATCAATATATTTGTAGCAAATATTTTTTTCTAATTCAATTTAATACCAGCAAATATTATAGTAACTAGAGGCTCTCAAGAGCCTGTGTCGCTCACCTGTATCTACTGTGGTTTTTGAAATCATGTAAAATAAGGTAAAAATGATAATGAATAGCATTAATAAATTGCTTCGCTGAGCGCAGCTGGATACAACCGCAGAGGTCCAAACCTGAACAGTTTGGTCAAAAATGGACACAATATTCACGCTTGATACAAGTCAGAATTTGGATTGTAATTAAATATTTGACACATGATAGGTTTGTGACACAGAATAACTGTAGTCAAAGAACTTAGAATTGGTCATATGATTTGAATTTATATTCAATTTTTTGCTTTTCGTGCAATACAATATGCTGTTGGGAATTGAATCCCCCCCCACCCCAAAAAAATAAAATAAAATTTTACCCTTTTTTTGCTTTTGTGCAATACACTATGCTGTTGCATATTGACCCCCCCCCTCCCCCCAGAAAAATAGTTCTTTTACCAACCCCCCCCCCCCCCCCATCCTTTTTTTGAAAAAAATAATAATATTTGAAGAAATTTTCTTTTTAATTTCTGAAATCTGAAATATGAGAAAAAATTCCCCCCCCCCCACAATTTCTTATTTACCCCCCTAAATTTTTTCATCTCCCCCCCCCCTTTGCCTTTTTTCAAAAAAAAAAATCTTTCCCTCAAGATATGGTCATAATCCCTATTCAAATTTCTCATGGAGTTTGCAAACATAATTAAAGAACCTTTGTGAGCACGCTCACATACCCCACGTCTTCATATTGTCACTGGAGAAACAAAATCTCACTTCACAAGTAAAATGAACACAATCAAATGCTGACCTTCACATATTTATCCTAATTTGAATGGCAGCATATTGGGAAATTTAAATTCCAAGCGAGAGTAGTCAACAGTAATAGTATAGTGAGGCAAATAAGTTCAAAGGGGTGTAACTCCTAGAAAAAAAATTGAATCGTAATTTCCTGTCGATATGCACATCTACGTAGTATGTCCTTATTATCTGAAAAGGTTTCATGAAATTCTGTTGTGTGGTTTGAGAGGAGTTGCGATGACAAACTGTTGCAGTAGTACATTAAAGTAAATTAGTTCAAAGGGGCGTAACTCCTAGAAAAAAAATTGAATCGTAATTTCCTGTCGATATGCACATCTACGTAGTATGTCCTTATTATCTGAAAAGGTTTCATGAAATTCTGTTGTGTGGTTTGAGAGGAGTTGCGATGACAAACTGTTGCAGTAGTACATTAAAGTAAATTAGTTCAAAGGGGCGTAACTCCTAGAAAAAAAATTGAATCGTAATTTCCTGTCGATATGCACATCTACGTAGTATGTCCTTATTATCTGAAAAGGTTTCATGAAATTCTGTTGTGTGGTTTGAGAGGAGTTGCGATGACAAACTGTTGCAGTAGTACATTAAAGTAAATTAGTTCAAAGGGGCGTAACTCCTAGAAAAAAAATTGAATCGTAATTTCCTGTCGATATGCACATCTACGTAGTATGTCCTTATTATCTGAAAAGGTTTCATGAATTTCTGTTGTGTGGTTTGAGAGGAGTTGCGATGACAAACTGTTGCAGTAGTACATTAAAGTAAATAAGTTCAAAGGGGCGTAACTCCTAGAAAAAACATAGGTAATCTATCGATTACAAAGCTCACCTCGTAACGCATTATTATCACTAAGCCGTAATTGACTTGAACTTTTCAAAATTTTAAGTGCTCATCCATGCAGAAAAAGAAGGTCACAGCCAGCATCTGAACCATGCATCTTACAAAGCATCTCTGGATGCTTTGGTTGATGTGGTACTTGCCTGTTAGCAGGAATGCACTTTAACCATTCTTCTGTAAGTGGTCATCCATGCAAAAAATATAGGACACAGCCAGCATCCAAAGCATGCATTGTGCTAAGCATCACTAGGTGCACTTACCATACCAATATGGTTGATGTGGCACTTGTCAGTAAGCGGGAATGGACTTAAACCATTCTTCTGTAAGTGGTCATCCATCCGGAAAAAGTAGGTCACAGCCAGCATCCAAGCATGCATCGTGCATAGCATCTGTAGGTGCACCAACCATGGCAATATGATTGATGTGGCATGTGTCAGTAACCAGGAATGGACTTTAACCATTCTTCTGTAAGTGGTCATCCATTGGGAAAAAGTAGGTCACAGCCAGCATCCGAAGCATGCATCGTGCTTAGCATCTGTAGGTGCACCAACCACGGCAATAAGATTGATGTGGCATGTGTCAGTAACCAGGAATGGGCTTTAACCATTCTTCTGTAAGTGGTCATCCATCCGGAAAAAGTAGGTCACAGCCAGCATCCGAAGCATGCATCGTGCTTAGCATCCGTAGGTGCACCAACCATGGCAATATGATTGATGTGGCATGTGTCAGTAACCAGGAATGGACTTTAACCATTCTTGTGTAAGTGGTCATCCATCCGGAAAAAGTAGGTCACAGCCAGCATCCGAAGCATGCATCGTGCTTAGCATACGTAGGTGCACCAACCATGGCAATATGATTGATGTGGCATGTGTCAGTAACCAGGAATGGACTTTAACCATTCTTCTGTAAGTGGTCATTCATGCGGAAAATATAGGTCAGAGCCAGCATCCAAAGCATGCATTGTGCTTAGCATCACTAGGTGCACCTACCACACCAATATGATTGATGTAGCACTTGTCAGTAAGTGTGTATGGATCTTAACCATTCTTCTGTAGGTGTTCATTCATGCGGAAAATATAGGTCAGAGCCAGCATCCGAAGCATGCATTGTGCTTAGCATCATTAGGTGCACCTACCATACCAATATGATTGATGTGGCATTTGTCAAGAAGCGTGTATGGATCTTAACCATTCTTCTGTAAGTGGGTGCGGACGCCGACACCGACGCCGACGCCGACACCGACGCCGACGCCGATGCCGACGCCGGGGGTATCACATAAGCCCCCCTCACTTTCGTGAGGTGAGCTAAAAATTGAATCGAAATTTCCTGTCGATATGCACATCTACGTAGTATGTCCTTATTATCTAATAAAATGCTCCGCTGGGCGCAGCTAGATACGACCGCAGATGTCGAACCCTGAATAGTTGGGGCAATTATGAACACAACATTCAAGCTTGATACAATACTGAATTTGGATTGTGAATAAATATTTGACACAGTATAGGTTTCTGACACAGAATGAATGTTGTCTAAGAACTTAAAAATTTTTAATTTACCTATTCAAACCATATCAGTATTTTTTGTTTTTATATATAAATCAGAAATAACCAATTTAAAATTGGGCACACATATCAATTTCTTGCTATTGCGCAATACTGTGCAATTGAAAATTTCTTCAAATATTTGACACATAATAGGTTTCTGACACAGAATAACTGAAACCAAAGAACTTAGAATTGGTCATATGATTTCAATTTATATTGAATTTTTTGCTTCTTGTGCAATACAATATGCTGTGGAGAATTGCCCCCCCCCCCCCAAAAAAAAAAAAAAAATTAACCCCTTTTTTAGCTTTTGTGCAATACACTATGAAGTTGCACATTGACTCCCCCTCCCCAAAAAAAAAACAAGAAAAAACAATAAAATTTATTGTAACCCCCCCTTTTTTGCTAAAAAAAATTTGAAATTTCCTTTTTAATTTATGAATTATGAAATGAGAAAAAAATTGCCCCCTCCCCAATTTCTCATTCCCCCCCCTAAATTTTGTTTTCACCCCCCCCCCCCCCATTTCTCTTGATACTTTGCAACCATAACAGCCCATTTAAATACACCATAACGTATTAAAATAGAAAATGACATCATAGTCATGGATGGCAAATTTTAAATATGCATAATTTAAAAGCAGTTTAGATGAGATAAACAAAAAAGCTTCATCAGCACATATTCAAAATTTGAGATAAAAAAAGAGTTATCCCTCTTTGTACATATTTTTATAATCATGTTGTCATATTTGCTCTAAGTCATATTTAATTGTTAGCAGTAGTATGTATGTTAGTATCATATAATTTTAAAATTTCTGATTTGTAAGTTTATTCAATATATATGTTTGGATTGAAGTCATTGTTGGGTGTTACTGAAGTTATCCTTTAATTGTAATGTAAATAATGTAAATTGGTTTAAATTATACTGATTCTTGCTATTGCACAATACTGTGTAATTGAAAATTTCTTGAAATATTTGACACATAATAGGTTTCTAAAACAGAATAACTGAAATAAAGAACTTAGAATTGGTCATATGATTTGAATTTATATTCAATTTTTGAATTCTTGTGCGATACAATATGCTGTGGAGAATTGCCCCCACCCCCCAAAAAAAATAATTTACCCCTTTTTTAGCTTTAATTTTGGGCCCCGATTTGGACCAACTTGAAAACTGGGCCCATAATAAAAAAAACTAAGTACATGTTTAGATTCAGCATATCAAAGAACCCCAAGAATTCAATTTTTGTTAAAATCAAACTAAGTTTAATTTTGGACCCTTTGGACCTTAATGTAGACCAATTTGAAAACGGGACCAAAAATTAAGAATCTAAATGCACGGTTAGATTCGGCATATCAAAGAACCCCAATAGTTCAATTTTCGATGAAATCAAACAAAGTTTAATTTTGGACCCCGATTTGGACCAACTTGAAAACTGGGCCCATAATAAAAAAAACTAAGTACATGTTTAGATTCAGCATATCAAAGAACCCCAAGAATTCAATTTTTGTTAAAATCAAACTAAGTTTAATTTTGGACCCTTTGGACCTTAATGTAGACCAATTTGAAAACGGGACCAAAAATTAAGAATCTAAATGCACGGTTAGATTCGGCATATCAAAGAACCCCAATAGTTCAATTTTCGATGAAATCAAACAAAGTTTAATTTTGGACCCTTTTGGCCCCTAATTCCTAAACTGTTGGGACCAAAACTCCAAAAATCAATCCCAACCTTCCTTTTGTGGTCATAAACCTTGTGTTTAAATTTCATAGATTTCTATTTACTTATACTAAAGTTATTGTGCAAAAACCAAGACAAATGCTTATTTGGGCCTTTTTTAGCCCCTAATTCCTAAACTGTTGGGACCAAAACTCCCAAAAACAATCCCAACCTTCCTTTTGTGGTCATAAACCTTGTGTTAAAATTTCATAGATTTCTATTTACTTATACTAGAGTTATTGTGCGAAAACCAAGAAAAATGCTTATTGGGCCCTTTTTTGGCCCCTGATTCTTAAACTGTTGGGACCAAAACTCCCAAAATCAATCCCAACCTTCCTTTTGTGGTCATAAACCTTGTGTTTAAATTTCATAGATTTCTATTAACTTATACTAAAGTTATAGTGCGAAAACCAAATGTCTACAGACTCCGACAGACGACGGACGACGACGACGACGACGACGACGCCAACGTCATACCAATATACGACCGCAAAAATTTTGCGGTCGTATAAAAAGGTTTCATGAAATTCTGTTGTGTGGTTTGAGAGGAGTTGCAGTGACAAGATGATACTTTGGTATTTTAACTGAAAATAGTCTAAGTCCCACAACTCCCACAAAAATTATCCAATCAATATGGTGGTATAGTATGCACATATACACATCATAACCAACAATCCTACTAAATATGAAAGCAATCCGTCAAGCGGTTACAGAGGAGTTGCAGTGACAAGAACAGGACTGACGGACGGACTGACGGACGGACGGACTGACGGACGGACGGACTGACGGACAGACGGACGGACGGGTCAAAAACATTATACCCTCCGCAACTTCGTTGCGTGGGGTATAATTACCTATTTAAATACATCATAAAAGTCTTTAAATAGAAAAAGGCTAAAATTAATATTAATTAATAGTAACTTCTAAAAATAAATTGACAGCTATAAATCACCCCAAGACAATCTACATTTCTTTATACATAATTTACAAGCAGTGTAAGGGAGGTAATTGAATCATACACGACATTTACTTTAAATGTGTTTGTATCACCTCCCTTACACCAAGATAATAACCAAAAACTGCAAAATTTACTAAAATTTACCAATTCAGGGACAGCAACCCAACAACGGGTTGTCTGATTCGTCTGAAATTTTCAGGGCAGATAGATCTTAACCTGATGAACATTTTTACCCCTGTCAAATTTATTCTAAATACTTTAATTTCAGAGATACAAGCCAAAAACTGCATTTACCCCCTATGTTCTATTTTTAGCCATGGCGGCCATGTTGATTGGCAGGCGGGGTGGTCGGACACATTTTTAAACTAGATACCCCAATGATGATTGTGGCCAAGTTTGGTTACATTTGGCCCAGTAGTTTCAGAGGAGAAGATTTTTGTAAAAGTTAACAGACGACGACAACGGACGACGACGGATGCCAAGTGATGAGAAAAGCTCACTTGACCTTTCAGGTCAGGTGAGCTAATAAATGTTATTTTTAACAAGTTTGTTTACATGCATGTGCAAACTTGGTTGACTCACTCAAAAACTAAATAAATCCAAAAGCTTACACATCAATCAACTCCCTAAAAATAAATATTTCTTTTATTCCACTAAAATGCAATTAAAATAATGTCCATGTTAAATATGTCACCTGCACTCCAAGAAATAATTCTCATTTGATGTCAAAAATTGAGTTTATATATGTATAAACTGTGTTATTACTGTAATATGTAAACCAATGAAATTCAATGTAACAAACAATATTGGAATTATAACATTTTAAGCACATTATATCTACCATAGTTGTGAATTACATGAACACAAAGCCTTTTCTCTTTTTAGTGAAGTAACACAGCACAATTTATACCTACCAAACTATTTCTATGATCAAAGTCAACGGTGTATTTCTTCAATACCAATAAAGCACTATACCACTCTGGTTGTGTAGACTCTTCTTCACTGTAAAAAAGTTCTTCCAATTATTCCTTATTAACTGTTTTCTTATCTTGAAATTTTCATATCTCTATTGTCTGTACACCTTGGTTCAGATAAAAATAACTTTTCTAAATTTAAGTACCCTAATCAAATTAAATTATTGTACCAGTTGACTGTGAAAAGGAATGAGCCCTGTTATACCTGTAAAGTTCTGAAAGGATGTCTTCCCAGACTTTGTTCAATCAAAGCAAAATAAGTATTTTGCACATGCAAGTTTTAAGAAGTAAAATGGAAATATCTCTTCTTATGAGTTGTTTTTAAATTGTTGTTGCATCCCTAGTAGAATCAAATATGTAAAAATAAATGCACAATTTTTATAAGAATAATGGTTTTCCAAATGTAAATGGGCTTGTATTGGTAATTTTGTTTTACAATTATTTTTGGTGGGTTTTTCATTGCATTTATTTTTCTGTTGGGAATTTCCCATTAATAAGATTCATAATTTAAGAATCATGGATCACCACTTCATTTCTGATATGTAGTGCACTGCAGAGAATTCAACATGACAAATATATAAAAATAAGGCATTATTCGTGGATGAAATACAATTTGTCCATAATAGTAACAATTTTTTCATATAAATTCAGATATTCATTTCAGATCCTATCCCCATTTTGAAACGTTCTTCCTATTGATCCAAATGGATCTTTCTGGAATAATTTATGAAAAAGGGAAAAATATGCATGTGACTGATTTAATTGATCTCTATAAACTATACTACCAATATTATAGCTTACAGATCATGTATGATATTTTTAAATTTCATTCCCCTTTCCTTATCAAACAAATATAATGTGTCAAGAATGAAGCATAGTGCCAGAAATATAAGGATGGCACTGAAAATTTTAAGAGTGCTGACAAATAAAGTAAAATTTTCAATGTTTTTGGGACAACTAAACAAGGTTAATTAATGAACATAAAATTGTCTTACTACTGAAGTGAGTCTTCCAGACGATACATGTACATTGTATTTCTATTCAGTGTTTGTTGATGTATTTATAATGTAATGAATACTTCACTTAGATTAATTCATGCAAATGAACTGACAGAAGCTTCAGTTATATGAGGAGAAAAATTGGCTTTAAGGGTTAATAAATAGACCTTTCTTTCCAGTCAGTCTGCTTCTTTCCACACCTAGTTCTTGTCCTGTAACGTGGGCTGCTATATGAAAATAACAGAAATAGGGGGGGGGGGGGGTAGGTGTGCAAAAATATCATTTTCTGACAGCTTGTGCTCAGTTTGACAACTTTTCAAATAAATTTTGCAATACCAAATAACTGACTAAAATCATCCCTGATGTTACTAAAAACCACATAATGAGCCTTAAATATTATTGAATGATGTATGATTGAATCAAACTCCACATTCATTGTCTAATGACTGATTTTGAGGTGCAACAAATATTGTATCTTATAAGCTACATATGTATCAGTATAATTTGTTTTATTATCTGTATGAATATATCACTACTTACAAACCTTTGCCAGACTTCCAAGTACATTAGTTTGACATTTTAGTTAACCTGGGACTCACTAATATTTTCAAATCTACATCAGAATGTATTGTTACAACAATAATATAACTGCATTAAAAAACAATCATCTAATTATTGCATTTTTTTTAAATCTTACTGTACCTAAACATTTCATCGACTGCTTCCTTAGAAAAGATGGCTTTGATAAAAACAGTCCCATCAGTTACCTCTCTTACTATGGAGCCATCAGCTCTAGGTCCTTCTAAATGCTGTACAAAAAAAAAGAAATGGATCAGTCACAAATGACAGCTTAGCTCAAGGTATATCAGAGATTAACAGATTTGGATAAAAGTCGTTCATGCATAAAATGTAGGTTAAGGTAGGACAACCTTGATGGATTTAATGGTTTATATTTTTTTAAGTCCATAGCTCATCCATTTTCTAGCTATATTCTTAAAATGACGCTGTCATCCTTCAGTATCTTTTTAAAATAAACTAAAGATTGTGTTTATGAGACCTTCTGAAAATAGAATTCCAAATTATTATTAATGATTGGAAATCATTTTGAGAAATATTTTATATTTAGATATATGAAAGTTTCACAATATGTCCTGCTTACATTAACTGGTATCCCATGAAAAATAATGAATGGACAGTTACTGCTCAGAGGCTTAAATTCAATATAGTCACTCAAGCACGAAATATAGGTCATGTTGTCTCATATTTTGCTGATCTCTGTTGAATTAAAAGAGACTACTGTAATTATGAAATATCACTGACTTATTGTCATCGGATTTTAAGAAATGCACTAAAATGCAATAAATTAACCAAGGTCACTCAAACATAAAATGTAGGTTATGGTGACGCAAATGTTTCTAAGTTATGTTGTACTTTATAAGATGACTGAAGTTGTGAAATATCATTAATATATCAACACAAGTTCTTCACTAATACACCTAAATGCAAACAAAGTCACTCAAGCATAAAATGTTTGTCATAATGACTCAAAACTTGCTAAGTTGTTCTGTACAATGTAATTTGATTGTAGCTGTTAAATAACATTAATGTATTAGGATAGGCTCTTTAAAAACACACCTAAAAGCAAAAATTTAACCAAAGTCGTCCAAGCATAAATTGTAGGACATGGTAACTCAAATGTTGCTGATTTTTGTTGTACTATATAGGATGGATGAAGTGGTGTAAAATCATTGATATATATCATTATTGTTTAGGAGCCAGCTGAAGCCTGCATCCGGGTGTGGGGTTTTCTCGCTACGTTGAAGACCCATTGGTGGCCTTGGGCTGTTTTCTACTCTTTGGTCGGATTGTTGTCTCATTGATACATTCCCCATTTCCATTCTCTATTCTATCAATAGATTTATGAGAAACAGACCTAAATGCAAAAACTTAACCAAGTCACTCAAGCATAAAAATGGCCTTATTGTTGGAGAAATCCATTACATGTATATAATGTAAGAGGATTATATTGATCAAATATAATTGATATAACACCATGTATTCCTAGGATATGTGTGAGACTAAATGCAAAACTTTATAAGTTTCACTTATACATGAAATATAGGTCAAATTGACCCAAATGTTACTGAACTATTCAGTGTTAGAAGAGGATTGTAGTGATATTATATAAATGTTATTGATGTATCTCAATGGATTTCTGAGAAATGGAACTAAATGCAAAAACTTAACCAAACCAGACAGAAGGACAAGAGCAAATCTATATGTTCCTAACATATTTGTGGATGGCGTATAAAAAGGGAAAGTAAAATGTTTATGAACAGGATAGAAAGTGGTTAAAATTATTTTCTATTAAGAATCTATGCATATAGATGATTAAATATTGCAAGTACCCTCACATTCTCCCAGTTTAGGAAAACATACAAATTTGTAAACTGTTTGCAAATTAGTAAACTGTTTGCAAATTAGTAAACAGAAACTACATTCAGAGTTGTCAAATTCGTAAACATAGCAAGCTTTTAAAACAGCAATCGGCATTCCCCAAAATTGTTATTTGTGCTTGTTATTATCATTTCAGCACAACTTTCACCTTGTCTATGAATTAAAAAGTTTCCCTTTCACCCCTGTGTAAAATTTGTTGAAATCAAGGAAAAAAATTTCGAAAACATTTTACAACTTTGTAAACATTTACAGAGCTGGAAACTCATTTTTATAAACTGGTGGCCTAAAGTGGAAAATTTGGGTCACCAAAATATTCCAAATCTTAAAATTTGGTAGCCCAAATAGAATTTTCACTGGCCCAAACAAAAATGAGCTCTGTAGAAATCAATAGCTAGCATTAGCAAATGTTTAAGATTAATCCCTTTTGGGATTCTGTGTCCGGAGTTATTTTTCTGACTTGGCCGCCCCAGAAAAATAGCTCCGGACACAGAATCCCAAAAGGGATTAGCTTAAGATAAGCGGGAAAATTTCGTTAAGATGGACAGGGGAGGATAGGAGTTTCATTACAGGCCATCGTTTTTGTGCTATCTGAATGTTTAATCTTCAGATGTATGTGAAATCTAATAAGTTCATATTTTCATTATTTGTCTGTAGTCTTGAATCGTAAGGAAAAGGATAACCTTTAGAACTTTGACAGTGTTTGCTGTAGTCTTTTTTGTGTTTGCCAGAATGGTTTCTACCATCCACGGTTTAAGATATGTGCATTTTCTTGGCATCTTCGGGTATCTTTTGCAAATCTTTACATCGGGGAGATTATAAAAAGTTGATGATGTCGGGCTGACAAATTTTCCGGGTTACACAGTAACGCTCATGCGGGCGCTACGGCCTTACAAAAAGTTACTGTAAGTCACCCAGTCACCTAGAAACGATAATTTTGTTGAAATTACCCCTTAATGAAATCGTGAATATAGAATATTCTATAATAAACGTGAAAAAAATTAAACGAGGGGAATAGTTCAACCTTATTGCAAAGTGAACAATTTTCTTCCGATATCTTACGAATTAACCTACCATGCTTAGTTCCTATGGCACGCCGTTGTTATATTTATTCAATTTCGAGATATCTTATTTAGTTAAATAAGATATCTTATAATCTAATTGAGATATCTTAATGATAAAATGAGATATCTTATATATTAAATAAGATATCTTATTAAAATGTTTATAAAGATATCTTATATATTAAATAAGATATCTGATTTATTAAATAAGATATCTTATATATTAAATAAGATATCTTATTAAAATGTTTATAAAGATATCTTATTAAATATATAAGATATCTTATTTAAAATATAAGATATCTCTATTAATTTATAAGATATCTTATTAACTATATAAGATATCTTTTATATAGTTAATAATAGAGATATCTCTAAAAGTTAATAAGATATCTCTATTAGTTTTTAAGATATCTTATAAACTTTATAAGATATCCAATAAAGTATGTGTTTAAAAGATATCTTTATAAAGAAGTAAGATATCTTATATACTTTATAAGATATCTTATTAACTAATAGAGATATCTTATTAACTTATAGAGATATCTTATTAACTTATAGAGATATCTTAATTACTTTCAAATTAAATAAGATATCTTATAAAAATTAAAGTTCTTGTTAAATAAATAAGATATCTTGGAATTTGAATAAATATAAAAACGGCGCGCCATAAGTTCCTGTCTATGTTGTTTTTTTTTCGCTTAAAGGTTTTAAAATTCTGTTTGTAACATTGATACATGTACCTCTTTAGTTCATGGACAAACATTCACTGTTTATCTAACAGACGTAATAAAGCCTGAAGACCCCCAGTACTGAACAGAAAGTGCCATTATATTGCACCTTTTTACTTTTTGACTTTTCTAATTAATGTTGCCTATACATTTACCTATTCCTCTAATTTATCCTAAAATCAGGGATAACAACTGAAAATTTGGGGAATAAATACCCCACAACTGAAAAGCTATGCGTGTGTCTGGTCATTTTCAAGTTGAAAGTTCAAGGAAGACATACAAGAATTAAAAGAGAAGATAGGTTATGTAAACTTAAATTTAAATGTAGTTGAAGATGAATATAATTTTTTCTTTATATGTCCAAAGTGCATACTTTGCGATGTAAACTAAATGAAAACATAGCAAGTGTCTGTTCTGAATTTGATGAATATGATGAAAGTATAACAGATTAAAATTAATTCTGTCATAACCACAAATTTTGCAGTATACAGTTCCATTCATTAAAAAGTCTATAGAACTGAGGAGGGTGGACCCTACACCTATGGCACGCCGTTTTTATATTTATTTAACAAGATATCTTATTAAGTATTAAGATATCTCTTTAAGTTAATAAAATATCTCTATAGTTAATAAGATATCTCTATTAGTTAATAAGATATCTTATAAAGTATATAAGATATCTTACTTCTTTATAAAGATATCTTTTAAACACATACTTTATTAGATATCTTATAAAGTTTATAAGATATCTTATAAACTTATAGAGATATCTTATTAACTTATAGAGATATCTTATTTAACTGGTTATAAAGATATCTTATTAAATATTTCTTACTTCTTTATAAAGATATCTTTTAAACACATACTTTATTAGATATCTTATAAACTTACAGAGATATCTTATTAACTTATAGAGATATCTTATTTTATTAAATATATCTTACTTCTTTATAAAGATATCTTTTAAACACATACTTTATTAGATATCTTATAAACTAATAGAGATATCTTATTAACTTATAGAGATATCTTATTAACTTATAGAGATATCTTATATATTTAATCAGATATCTTTATAACCAGTTAAATAAGATATCTCTATAAGTTAATAAGATATCTCTATAAGTTTATAAGATATCTCTATTAGTTAATAAGATATCTCATTTAGTTTATAAGATATCTTATTAAGTAAATAAGATATCTCTATTATATATTTAATAAGATATCTTTATAAACATTTTAATAAGATATCTTATTTAATATATAAGATATCTTATCTAATAAATCAGATATCTTATTTAATATATAAGATATCTCATTTTATTATTAAGATATCTCAATTAGTTTATAAGATATCTTATTTAACTAAATAAGATATCTCGAAATTAAAACACCTGTATGGCAAGCCGTTTTATATTTATTCCACTTTCAAGATGTCTTATAAAGTTTAATAAGATATCTTATAAACTCAACGAGATATCTTATAAACTAATTGTGATATCTTGATAATTAAATAAGATATCTTATTAAACTGGTTATAAAGATATCTTATAAACTATATAAGATATCTTTTATATAGTTTATTATAAAGATATCTTATAACTTAAAAAGATATCTTAAAAACCTAATAAGATATCTAATGAACTAAATAAGATATCTTATTAAAGTATATGAGGCATCTTATTAAATTCAAATTAAATAAGATATCTTATTAACATTACAAGATATCTTATATACTTTATAAAGTTTAATAAGATATCTTATAAACCAATTGAGATATCTTAATAAACTAATTAATCAATCATATAAGATACCTTATATAGCGTATAAGATATCTCATATAGTTAATAAGATATCTTGTAAAGTATATAAGATATCTTATATACTTTTAAAGATATCTTATAAACTATACAAGATATCTTATGAAATATTTGTTTACAAGATATCTTGTAAAGTTAATAAGATATCTTATAAACATTACACGATATCTTATATACTTTATAAGATATCTTATTAACTTTTTGAAATTTAATAAATACAAAAACGGCTTGCCATACACCTGCATAGTTGTAGTTAAATTACTGTCTATTGTGTTTATTTTATTGTTTGTGTTTGTTGTCTATATGCCTTCAACCCCTCGGGGTATAAGTGCATTTGATTAATAAAGAATATATCTCAGTGATAAATAGAAATATTATTATGACATTGCTATGGATGCAAACTTTCAACTATTATTTACTTTGCTTCTCTTAATGAATCTAAATGTTCAGGATTTAATTTAATGTCATGAATTTCAAATAAAGGACATGAAATATCGACCCCCCCCCCCCCCCCAAGACACAACACCGTTAGCGCAAAATGTTGTAAAGGTTTTCACTTTTAGAGGAGAAAAAGTTGTTCTCGAGACCCTTTTGCGTGTACGAAAATCGTTTAGAATTCCGAAAATTAGACAAAAATTTCAAAACTTAAAAACCATGCAACTTAGACAAAGTGATGAAGTGTTTTTCAAAACGAAAGCTTTTCATCAAACGTGTTTATGACTAGAACTAAGAAAGAGCGTTTATCAGCGTGTTCCGTTGTTTATTTACATTGTCAGATAAAACCAGTTTCCTCGATGATATACTTACTTTTCTTCTGCTACTGGCCGCAAAAATCGCCGTTTACGGACCCCCTCCCCCACGCGGTTCACATATTTGCCACCCCATAATGTTTGCCTATACACGGTGTGATACGAAACTTTGAATATTATGACAATTTATGTCGGTAGATTTCTTCATGAGGCCCCCTCCCCCACGGCCCCCACAATATTGCATTTGTCTTCAGACTTTCCAAAAAGAATACATGTTCCTAAACAATAATTACCCCCCACCCTTTAACCAAAACAAAAATTACCGCAAAGAGCTCATGTTTTTGTGTTTAAAAATATAGTATAATAGTATGGTAAAAATACTTAATATTAGATAAATGACACCGAAAATAGCTGGAGTCTACGTATTGGGTAATCTGTATCGTGGCGTTGTTTGCGTAGAATTTATGAAAGTTATGTTAGAAATTTCCCCTATTTCATGTATCAATGAAAATTATTTGCGGCTTTTTCTGTGAACTTTTGTGAGGAGGGTGTGCTTAAAACCTTTAAACCTTTAAAATGTAGGTGTTTGGTGTAAAACGTGCAGGTTACGTGTGATTAGTAAACAATTAATGTCTTCATTGAAGGATTATTACACATTTTACAATTATAAATAATTACAAAAAAAATCCAAAATGTTCGCTTAAAATTTTCCTTCTTGACTAAATTAATACTTTGTTGGTAGATTTCTTTTCAAATCAATAAATGAAAAGTAAACTTCAGTCTGGGATTTTTTATAAATATTAGATTCAAGGTTTAATGTTTCACATCCTATACATGTTTGATCATTTAAAAAAAATATCAAACATTGAGAATCTTCGTTCAAATGTGATATTTATTAAGAGGGCTTGCATGGCCCGGGCTCCCAGGAATACCTTTAGCTCTCTTATTCTTATTCTCTCCTCTTACCCTTCCGGAGCACCTGATATCACTCCCGATTTTTAGCGATAGTTCAAACTGCTAGTGCTTTATTTTCTATGTCGTGTTGTTATATTTTTGTCTAGTTTATTATATATGGTTTTTATTATTGTAGTTACTGGTACACTTATCCGTGTTTGTTGTGTTCCATTCTCATTACTTTGTCAATTTTACCTTGGACTATTATTAGTATAATAGTCCCAGATTTTACAGACTTTTCCCACTGTTCTGTCACTTCGATATTCTTTTGAAGATATCATAGACAACGAACATTACGCCAATGTTATTGAAATTACTTTTTTATTTCAATAGTACCTTCACCCTTAGCAATGATTATATATGGAGTAATAATAGATGATTTATATATGGAATAATAATAGATGATTTACCATATAAAACATTTCTCCCGGTACGACACGAACCCTGTCCCTCATTAAAGTTCTTATAATTCATGTATTAATGCAAATAAACCATGTAAATATTAGGACAATGATTTCAAGTAAATAATACGATTTAAATCCTTGGTTAGGCACAAACAACTTGAAAATACAACTATTACAAGAACAATGGGATGTACTTACATAACATACATTTTAAGAAATCTTATTTACTTACTTACTTGTAGGGTCTTCCTTCCTCAGTTCTAACATTTTGGCTGTTTTATGAAGACACTTACTTGAAATCAGTGTGTGTTACAGGGTTAAGAAGTTTCTTATTAACCAAAGTATCAGAGAATATATTGTTTACATCTTTTAGTTAATCAAGAAGAAATCATCTCAAATATTCAATTTATATTACATGTGAGAAAAACGTGATTTTCATTGTCCAATATCTTACAGACTGGACACTTCCTATTATGATTAAATGAAATTTGGAATTTACCGCCATTGAAACTTTAATATATATTTTTTAAAAAGTGTTCTGGGTTGTTTTTTTTCAGTACAAAGCAAAAGACTATGTGTATAAATAACGAAAACTTTCTATGATACCTCCTAACAAAGAAAGTGCACAATATCAACGCACCTGCTCATTTGGAGATTATAAACAACAAACCATGACGTCATATTTTGATGTTCATTCATAAACAACACAACACCAACGGTGTGGAAAAAGAAAATAAAAGGATCTGACTAGCCCTTTTGGGCTGTCGTTTAACCATGTCGCGAATATCAAAATCTTCATTGCATCTAGATAACCCTTTGATAGAAGTTAAAAGCAAGGTAATTATTAATTTTTGTCTAAAATAAAACCGACTAGGTCACACCTGTCCGAACCAATCCAGGTAACATTTTATTACCTTGACAAGAAGTAGGGTGGAAAGTAGTTTTTATATGACCAAGTGTTTTTATAAGGTATAAACAGATACCAGTTTACTCTTAACTTGAAGTTTAACAGTTGGCATTCTAAAAATAAGGGGTGTGTAATATTGATGGGTCACAGACACAGTATACAAATTTGCATGCTTGAATACACATGTCACACAAGTGAGTCATGAATACATGATTTACGTTGTCCATTCTAAAAGATTTGATACTTCCATTAAATTGCATTAAAACTTTCTATGGCAGACAAAGCTTTCACCATTTTTACTACGTTATGTAGTAATTTATAAAAAAGCTTACCTAGACTTGCTACAAGTTTCTCAATTATATTATAAATCTATGCCATATTTTTATATAGAAATTGCATCTTAATATCAAACACCTGATCACTATCCATCTGCATACAGAAAACCTGTTCACTGTTCATCGGTGTCCATGCAATATCTATACAAAAATACTGCATATAGATTATTAATATATAAGATAGACTAGTAGCAAGTCTAAGGTCACCCACGATAAAACCTATTGTAATATATCAAAATTATTTCAAAACTACGGTCATGTTATATAATACCAACACAACTCTGCATGGACTGGTCATACGCACCAGCTGTATGGACTGTTTAGATTATTTAATAAAAGTGTTACAAACTTGCTGATTCTGTATTGGCCCTGTATTGATTTCAGTCAGCTGTATTGGCCCTCAGTCCGAACAGCCTTGGGATCAATACAGCTAACCTTGAATCAATACAAGGGACAATACAGAATCAGCAAGTTAGTAACACTATAATAATAATAATAATAATATAATAATAATCATTTATTTCAGACATAAATAGTCCATAGTTATATACAAATATAATGAAAATTTTAAATATACAAGATGAAAAATGAAGAATTAAAATACCAATAAATATAATTAGAAATTCAAATTTAATAACATGTCAGTCAAAGTTCACATAAATTTCAGTATACCATTTTCTAAGTAAAGACGAACTATACCATAAATCACTACCAAGAATAGTAAGAACAAGCTGATTATCAGACTGTTGCAAACGTTTATACAAACTATAGATAGTTTTACGTCTCATTTCCTGAAAACATCTTACATCATTCCTGACAAACATACCACTACATCGTGAACTGAAACCCATCAATATTCTGAAAGCATTATTATACATTATTTTCATTTTGGTAAGAGACGATATTCCACAGTTGGACCATAATGACACACAATAAATATTCATACAATAAGACTGAAAGAGCTGTATTTTAACATCAAATGAACACTTATTAAATTTACGTTTCAGCATATTAACCTTTCTACATATGCTTCGATATTGTCTTTTGATATCGCAATCATCATTCAAATCATTACATATCATATGACCTAAATACTTAAATTCATCAACAAATTCCATCACACTTCCATTTAAATAAAACTTGGGAATGTTATAAATCTTCAAAAATTTTGTCTTAAAAATCATACAAACAGATTTTTTGGTATTAAATAATATATCGTGTTCATTAGCAAAGTTTTCACATATGGATAAAAGTTTTCTCAAACCTGCAACTGATGGACTAATAATACCCATATCATCACCATAACAAAAATTATTTAGCGGCACTCCATTTAAAAAACAACCAACATTGGCTCCAGATAACGCTTTGTTCAAATCATTAATATAAAAATTGAACAGATAGGGTGACTAGATACCCCCTTGTCTTACACCATTACGTACATTAAATTCATTAGATGTGAATTCACCCCACTGAATACAATAAATCTGAATATCAAACCATGACATCAGAAAACGAACAATAAAAACTGAGATGTCTGTCTGTAGTAATTTGTGCAATAAAGTCCAATGATTAACTCTATCAAACGCCTTGCGTATATCTAAGAAACAGGCAAACACAGGACTGCCATGCTTTACATAGAAAGAAACAATTTCTTTAAAAACGAATAAACACAAGTCAGTAGAATGGCCATCCTTAAAACCAAACTGATGGTCACTTATTAAAAGTTTATCTTGCATTAAATTCAATAAGTACTTTTCAATCACTTTAGATAATATAGAGGTCAATGCAATCGGCCTATAGTTATCCTTGTCTGTGAGATCACCAGATTTAGATTTCGGAATTGGTACCAGCATCACTCGAGTGAAGTCCTTCGGAATAACACAGTGAATTAACATAGAAGACAATAGCAGCGATAACAACACAAATAAAATATGAGGGGCATTTTTCAAGTGTTCTGCAGCAAGTCCATCACTGTCAGCTGCTTTTCCGGAATGTAGAGTATTTACAATGGACTGAATTTCTTCTACAGTTGTAATAGCATTATCAGAAATAGGGCACACCTTTACGCTTTCTTTTACAGAATTCTCGTATTTGTTATTGTTCACAGAGTTCAATAGGCCATTAAAGTGATCTCGCCACATTTGTGCAATTTCATACGAACCAGTTGCTCCGTCCACTGATTGCGATAAAGGGGTATTCTTATTATTCTCTTTATTAATTCCATTCCAGAATCCACGCATGTCCTTATTTTTCAATTTATCAGCCAAAGCATCAGCTTTGTGTTGATCACTGTCAATTTTACACTTTCGTAAAGCATACTTGAACGACAATCTAGTTGTATTCATCAGACGAAAAACAGGTCCATATCTCGGCTTTCCAAATGACTGCCACATCAAAAAAGCTTCTCGAGCCATATCATGGGATTCTTTGACATGTTCATTCCATCCAGGTATGATATTGAAATAACCAACTTTATCTCTGCTCAATGAATCACTTGCCTTCTTAATTGATTCAATAATGTCTCTGTAAAAATTTTCTATAGAGGTACGATGAGATATATTAGTACAGTTCATATCTCGACACTGAAAACAATCCGCCAGTAAATGAAGATCATAAAGGAGCGCCGATAGATTATTCCGATATAAATTGATGTCCATGTCGGAGCACTTGCACCAGTTGATGATTTTTGGTCGTTGCATTCCTTTTCTACTGATCAAGCTAGTATCGCATCTATGTAATTTCAAAATGTTAGTTGAAAAAGACATTGGAAAGTGGTCGGAGCTTACAAAGTTAGTATGCACTTTTGTATCACTGATCGATCTGTGACTAGATGTTGTGCTTACAATATGATCAATCCATGAAACAGTTCCATGCGCTTCACTAAAATGCGTAAAAATATTAGAATTTTCCCCTAACAAACGAATATCACTGACAATATAATCTTGTTCGTCTGTAAAGTTTCTCAATTCACTGCCAAATAAAGTTTCACTTGACCCAGCATTCCAATCCCCTACAACAATTACATTGGGTGTCTCAGCTTCTTCTATAATACTATGAATTTTACCCAAATATTGAATAAATTCTAAGTAATTGTCAGCACAGTCGAAAGGTAAATAGACATTAATAATAAGTAATTTAAACTGGTCAGCCTGTATCAAAACACCCATAATTCTTGTATCTCCATATTCTATAATTTTACATTTACAACATAAATTTTTACGCCATAAAATAGCTAACCCACCATATGGTCTACCACAATAAATTAAATTAGAATTCATAGATGAAATACCTTTTCCCCAAAAATCCGGATGTAAATTATTTAATTTAGGTAATTCAAAATCATATAGCCAATGTTCTTGCAACAAACAAATATCGTGATCACCTAACAACTCAATCACAGAATTAACATTTAGATTCAAAGATCTACAGTTATAAGACACGACGTTTAATAATTTGTCTTCTGTGTCCATTATTTTTATTTTCGAAAAACTTACGCACTAGAACACATTCAGGCCAATTAGATGGATTCAAGAGTGTATCAAAAAATCTTATATCTGACAATAACTTAAACGAAGCATATGTATCATACTTTGTTACCAGTTTCTGACATTCCACTGTTATGTTGAAATTTTCTTTCACAAAAGCTTCAATATCCCTGCTCGAAGTTGAAGGACTAAGACGAGAAATAAACAAAGAAGATTTTGCACGGACTCCTTTCAGAACTGAACTTCTTTTAGTACCAATGACCACGGCCTTCGAATCATGTGAAAAACCGACTCTCGAACGATTATCTAATTTATCCAACCTAGGCGAAGTTATGGTCGATTTACTTGGATTTTTTTTTCGCATTTTTACGATGGTAAAATCCTGATCAGATGTTGGAGAATTTGAACTCTGTCGAAGAACATCGGCATAAGTAGATTCGGGCTTCAAAGAATTTGTGATTCCAGACGACGTTATGAAACTGTCATCAGCCACTACAGTTTTCAACTCTGTCAAACTAGCATCCAATTCAGTTGATGAAGCGTCTTCCTCATTGACCTCAATATGACACGCATTATTATTTTTGGTTTGTGTTTGTAAAACTGAATGTTCATCCCTATTACCTTGTCCTTGGCTATCCCTCATTTGCCGAATCAATTCCAAAGAACATTTCTGACTCTCGGACAGAACTGACATGTTAGACTTTAAAAATTCAATCTCTTTCATCAAACTTGAAACATCAACATGATCAAAGCTTACAGACGGAAGTTTCGATATATCACGGGCTACAAAACATGGAACATCGTCAGGGTCTGTATTGTGTATAACAGTCAGAATATCCTGTAAATTAGATTCATTTTATAACACAACTCTGCAATATTTGAGTCACAATGACCTATATTTCCTGCTTGTATGACTCCATTTGTTTTAGCACTAAGGTCAAAATCTCAGAAACTGAATTTAGTACTGTGGATTCATTATTAAATTATTTTTTTGTTGGTACAATGTAGTAAAAAACTAAAAATTAAGTACTCAACGATTAACAATTATTTAGTAAATTTAAATTAAATATCTTCAAATATAAACATGTTCCGAATCCTAGAGACGTAATGATTCACTGTAGAGTTCTGAATCGTGAGATGTTCAGTCACGATTCGATACATGGTACACAGGGGCTGATTATGATACAAACAATACAATCCTATGAAGTAATTATTAAAATGTGTGATTATAATTTCAAAATTATAGAATTATTTTTCATGTAAAATTAATAAATTATGTAGTTACTGATGGAAAGATTGTGTCAGCACATTCTACTCTCCAAATATTTTGTAAAAGCCTTGAGTATCTACGTAAACAAATTTTCAAGTAAGTATGGAACCTTCATAAAACATGTAAATTGAACTGGAGGGACCGCTTTTTCTACAATTACTATCCCAATACGTATTCTTTATCTTACCAAATATCGTTTTCTTTGATGCATAATTGTTACACCTCTAACCAATTCACAATGATTAGTATGCACAAAAATATATACAATACATGTATCAATAATACTATACCACAGAATGAGCAGCATATAATTTCTCACTTTCATATATTTAGTATATCTGAAATAATTCTGAAAATGATTACCTATTATAGATAATAGAATGGTATTTTTTTGTACATTTTGATAGGGAAGACTTTAGTTTACATCGATAAAACTATCATTTGCTATATTGGACAAAAGTAATTAGGAGAGTTTTTATTTCTATCAAAAGTTATTTTTTATACATGTTTGATTTATTTATCTATTTTTATTTATTTTTTGTTTGTTTGTGAATGCTGTATTGAAAACACAAAAGGAAATGAAATCAATTAAATTCTGAAAACAAAAAATGTAAATTTACATGACCATAACCAGGGAATGCACCAGATACAGAACACATTTAAGAAGAAACTTACATTTGGAAGTACTCAGGGTATCTATTTCCAGTATACGTACTAGCAGATTTGAATTTAAGTTTTTTACTATTTTAAATTGATAGAGTATCCAAAGTTTAGATGATATTTCCCCTGGATGCATTTGGGACCTTAAATATCCATCATTGTACTCAGATCCCCATTTTAAGAACTTGGTTGTGGTGTCCTGATGAGTACATATATTGCAAATCTCACAGTTTTTAATAGGGTATAAATCAACTTGTTGCGTCCCTTTAATATAAACAATGTTAATGAGCCAAATATATATAAATTTATTACCTGTTTTTCTTTTAATTACCTTGTGACAGCTCATCCATTTTCATTGTGATTTGTTATGTTAGTTTAATGAACTGTTTTACAACATTTTTGCTATTGCCATCACTTGGCGTCCGCCGTCATCATCGTCGTAAACTTTCCTTTAAAGATCTTAAAGATTCTTCTTGGCAGCAATGGTCCTTAGGTGGTCCTGTTTAAGAAATGTATCTGATGACCCGGCCCGTCATCCAAGATCGCCGCCAGAGCTGAACATAGTTTAACATATGACTTTATGGGAAATTATCTTAAAGATCTTCTTGTCTGAAACCACTAGGCCAATTGAAACAAAACTTGGCAGCAATGCTCCTAAGTTGGTCCTCTTTCAGAAATTTACTTGGATAGGACCCTATGGGGAATTTACTGAAAGATCTGTCTGAAACTGCTTGTGCAATTGGAACAAAACCTGACAGCAATGATCCTTAAGTGGCTCTCTTTCAAAATTGTTTCTGATGATCCCGCCCACCATCCAAAATGGCCACCAGAGCCGAACATTGTTAAACATAGTACCCTATGGGAAATTTAGTTAAAGATCTTCTTTTTTAAAACCATTGGGCCATTTGGAACAAATGTTAGCAGCAATGGTCCTTAGTTGGTCCTCTTTCAGACCCAACCCATCATCCAAGATGGCCGCCAAAGCCGAACATAGTTTAACATAGGACCTAATGGAAAAATCAGTGAAAGATCTTCTTGTTTGAAACCAGTGAGCCAGTTGCCTTGTCAGCAATGTTTCAGGCTGTCAGTCAAGGTGGACATAATCCAGGTGAGCTATACAGGCTCCTGGGAGTCTCTAGTTATTTTATACTTTCACCATTCCATTGTTAAACATATAGTAAACATTCAGTTTTATTTTTTATTCCCCTTCAGTAGGGTCATTTAGATTTACCCTTGTCCCGTTCGGTTAAGTTTTTGAATTTACCAGTAGGTCCACTTTAGAAACCCATGAAGATATATCAATGATATTATACCACTACAATCCTCTTATAACAGCACAGAAATCAACAACATTTGGGTCATTCTGACCTACATTTAATGCATGAGTGACTCTAAAGTTTTGCCTTTAATTTCATATCCTAGGAATCCATGGTTCCATATCAATGATACCGTACTTTCTCTATTTGTTTGACACTAAAATACACGTATTTTTTAGGAAAATTGGAAAATCGTCAAAAAAATCGAGTGTTCATATTTTCGTCCACATCGACCTGGTCAATGTACTTTAAGAATAGGCAATCGAAATAATGGGTCATACTTACGGTATTGATACTTCATTTTCCTTTCATAAATTTATCTTTTGGACTATCAAATTAATAGTTGTTTTAATGTTGAAGACGAAAACAGTAGCAAACTTCAAACGACCCTCCATGTTGTTGACTAATATATGCAACACATTTTTGTACTTTGGATGCATTATTTTTAATGGCATAGAAGGTAATGTAAGCAGGATATATTTGAAACTTTCATATATCTACATTGTAAAATAATTTGCATAAAGATTTCCTGTCATAAATAATAGATGAAGATTTTGTGTTCAGGAGGACAGGGCATCTGTGTCTTACAGACACACAATCTCTAGTTTTTATTGATTCTTTTTCAGCTTGATGCAGAATTTAGAAGATTTTCTGTTGATAAGTCAAACCAACGCAAGTTTGAAGACCTCTACACCCAAGTAGAAAAGCTGCATCGCTTGAGAAATGAGCCATTTGTAATAACTTATTCAGACAAAGATGGTGATCTTTTACCCATTAACAATGATGACAATTATAATCTTGCCCTTCAAACAGCCAAACACATTCTGCGAATTATGGTTCAGCGAAAAGGTATGTTTATTTGGAAAACATTTGGTTTATACATACATATATTTATATATGATATTCATACATATAGGACAGGACATGCCATTAAATTCAAGTTATAGAAGTCCTGAAATAACATGCTGTTACTTGGTCTATAAATTTCATTGAGGTCTACGTTCATTTTCGGGGTATGATGTCAGATTTATTTTTTCACAATTTCTGAAATTTGCACCAAGTAAAATGTCCCTGTTTAAAACTCCACGAAGAATAAAAATCACTGGATAATATTCATTTAATCATTAATAGTTATTCAGTTTAAGTTATCATGATCTGTTTTGTGACAAAGTTCATTCACACACTTCTTTTGTATCCTTCAGGTCAAAGTTTACTGCAGGTCTTGAGCCATATATTAATATATAATGTTTTCAGAGTCTGATAATGTCTTTCACCTGTTAAGGAATTGAACTATTTAATCACACAAATTAAATACATTGTATAAATAGAAAATTATTACTTTGTTTCAAATGCTCATTATCATTGCTATAAATCAGTGGTCATTCTAGCCTGAGATTCATTTGGCATCAGACTGACTTTACCAGAATTGACTAAGGCTGTGGGACATCATGGTTGCACTCCATATATAAAACTTTGAACATGTAATAATGTAATACCTACAAATATGATTTATGGTCCACAAGGTAGCTTATCGTATAGGTTTGCCACAGTATACTTGTCTTGTGACCCTGACCTCATTTTCATGGTTCACTGACTTCATAAACATGAATTTAAAATCTGCATCCAAGTTTCGCGGTTAAATCCATTTCTCAGCAACTGTAATACCTAGGCCAACCATATTTGGTCTATAGATAGTTCTTAGTGGTACATGCCAGTCTGACACCTTTCTTGGGACCTTGACCTCAATTTCATGCTCGAGTGACTTTGTCACTTTTTCGTGGTTAAGTCCGTTTCTCAGAAACTGTAATACCTAGACCCATCATATTTGGTCAATAGATAGTTCTTAGTGGGTAAATGTCAGTCTGACACCTGCCTTTTTACCTTGACCTCAATTTCATGCTTGAGTGACTTTGTCACTTTTTCGTGGTTACATGTGTATGTCCATTTCTCAGAAACTGTAATACCTAGGCCAACCATATTTGGTCTATAGATAGTTCTTGGTGGGTACATGCCAGTCTGACACCTGGCTGGGGACCTTGACCTCAATTTTATCTTTGAGTGACTTTGTCACTTTTTCATGGTTAAGTCCATTTCTCAGAAACTGTAATACCTAGACCCAATGTATTTGGTCTATTGATAGTTCTTGGTGGGTATATGCCAGTCTGACACTTGTCTCTGGACCTTGACCTCAATTTCATGGTGGAATGACTTTAATCAAAGTTTCTTGATTAAGTCCATTTTTCAACAACTGTAATACCTAGATATACATGTACTGTATTTTGTCTATTAACAGTTCTTGGTGGGAACATGCCAGTCTGACACTTCTCTCTGGACCCTGAACTCAATTTCATGGTTGAGTGACTTTCATCCAAATTTCTTAAGTCCTTTTTTTCAGCAAATGTAATACCTAGACCCATCTGTGTTTGGTCTATAGATAGTTCTTAGTGGCTACATGCAAGTCTGACACCAGTCTCTGGCCTTTGGACCTCAATTGCATGCTTGAGTGACTTTATCACATTTTCGAGATTACATTGTAGGTCCATTTCTCAGCAACTCTAATACCTAGACCCACCATATTTGGTCAAAAGATAGTTCTTAGTAGATACATGTTGGTATGACAACTGCCTTTTGACCTTGACCATAATTTCTTTTGCAAAATGTCGGTTATCAGATAATCATTATTCTGTGTCCATATGCATACTCAGGTGAGACATGTAGTGTGTCCACTCTTGTTTAAACAAGAGTAACTCGTTTAACAAACAGATTATCTATGTACTGTAATCAGCTGATTTATGGATAATCTTTTAATTAATTGATCACAGGAATTAGATGGGTATAATAAACAGAGTAACTGCTTTATTTCTTAGTCTGCACCCACAATCCTTTAATAATTGTCATTAGCAACTCATGATCAATGCAATAGTCAATTAATTTTGATTATTGTATGTATCCTCAATTTTTTCTACCTATGAAGTTTCCAGCTGTGACTAAACATCGAGTAAGAGTTAAAGTTTGAGTTACAGTTCTAGTTCGAGTTAGCATTCGGGTTATCATTCAAGTTCAAGTTAATCTTTGAGTTAAGTCGAGATATTTATTTCTAATATCATTTATCGAGTTGCATATTGAGTTAAAATTCGAGCCACAGATTAAGTCTAGGGGGAGGGAGGTAAAAAATTACCTGTACATAGGTTCGTCAAAAAACACCTAGATTTGTTGACACCCCTATAAAGATATCTCTACTTTTTTCAGGTCCCAAAAAAACTTTCATTTTACCCCATAAAAAAGGTTAAAAATTTCTATTTTTATTCATCTATTTGAACGCACCCTAAAAAATACCTGCAATTTTTGGGACCCCAAAAAAATATAACAAAATCGAGAAATTTGACCCCCAAAAATAGGACTATCCTACAAATTTTGGAGAGTACTCCATACCACCACCACCCCTTTTTTATCTGGCGTGTTCGTTCATCATCTTGACATACACAATGTAATTAAACTTAGGACCCTATAGGGAATACAATTTGAAGATTTACTTTGAAACTGCTGGGCCAATTGGAACCAAATGTTGGTGAAATAGTCCTTGGGTGGTCCCCTTCTAAAATTGTGTCTGTTGTCCCCAACCTTCAACCAAGATAGTTGCCGGAGCTAATTAAAGAAAAGGGGGGAAGGAAATTTTTAAAATCTTTACCTCTGAAACTACAAAGTCAATATCAACCAAACTTTACTTTGATCTTGAGATGTCTCCTTACAAAACGGTATTCTGTAGTTCAGACCTTTGCAACCATGATGGCCACCACCACCGAACTAGACCCTATGTGAATGCACTTTTAACATCTCCTCTAAATCCACTGGAAAATTTGGCCTAAATCATCAGTAGGGGTGTCTAGTTTCAAAATTGTGTCAAAGGATGCACAGAACCAATAATGTTTACAGGTAAGCTTATATATGTGGGTCTTTATTCACTTGGATGCCCTTTTGCACTACTGGATAAATAAAACAATGTAAAACAAAGCTTATCAATAGGATCTTTAAAAAAAGGTGTGCTTTATTGATGTTTAAGGTTGTGGAAATAAAATAAATAATTATGTGTCCAAATGACAAACATTATGGCCAAAATGTGGTAAAATGTAATATAAATCTGTATTGTTTAAAGATAGAAACGGGACAAAGCAATTAGTGCATTCTTCTGGGGTGATAAAAAAAGAACCAATGAAGATAACTTCATTCTTTCAACTGTACAATGTTGAAATAAGATCAAATAGTAGTTTTTCAGTCAATTTAATGAGCTATAGATCGGTTTTATTGACAAAATTTAATCATTTGCAAACAAATGTTGTACGTAACATTTAATGTCCAAAATGATATCTGACAAAAGGAAGATATAAATAGAAATAATCATCATCAATACCCATAATGTTGTGTTTATGAGTGTCATATATTCTGAGGTTTACAAATAATTCTTTTATTTAGAGGAAATTATAGACTGGTTACTACAATTTTAATTTTTTCTCGACTTACTCCCAAGCCGTCCACTTGTTACGTACAACATCTGGAACCGCAACAGCAACCTAGCACGTACCGAATTCGGTTTGCATACAATCAACTTTTGTGCATGTACAATACGGTTTAATTGACATCATTTCCGCCCGTTTGCAGACACTAGTTTTTCAACTCGACTGAAGTTTCCTCAACTGTCCACGTTTCATGGGTAAGTTACGAACAACATTGGTGTTACGAACAACATGAAAAAAGAAATATTGTGGTCCAACGCCCCAGAACATATAATAAGGACCAAAATCATTGTGTAGCACATAAAACATGCGATCGCTACAACGAAAAATGAGCCCACTGAAATGAATGTTACGCTAATATGAGAAAGAAATTGAGCAATTAGGACATTTATATTTATACAACAACTCTGAAAAGAAACCTCAAAAAGTCCGTTTTAGAATTATGCAAATGGTTTAAATAAGATTCCCCATAATAATGCATCTGTATTAAAAATTAACCTTTGGTAGATGCATGCAAAAGAGAATATATTATTTAGCTGTCTCTTTTTCATACAACAATCTTTGGGTTGTCTGGTGTTTGTACAACATTAATTAGAGGTTGTCTTTTGTTCATACAACATTCATCACAGGTTGTCTTTTGTTAATACAACATTTTTGAAGGTAAATGTTTTTACCATATTGCTGCTGATGTCCAGATAAACTGACTTTAAAAGGTTTAAGGACTTTAATATGATTTTAATGTGTCTACTTCAAGCAAAAACTTCATGATGTAATGTGTCATAGCGAAGTAATTCACTCTTAGTCATGTCTCTGTTCATACAACATATATTCAAAAATATCTTCATGTCGTCTAAACAAAAACTCAAATGAAGAATCTGAAAAAAAATTTTGCAAGCGAAATCAAATCTTTTTCTTAATTGACAAAAATAAACCCTTTACATACATTCAAGGTAAAGTTATCACCAATCTTGTGTGTCCTTGTTTGTACAACATTTTGCAATTAGGGCTGACTTTAAAAGTAAAAAATGAAAAAAAAGATCATCTATTTATCTAAAATGAGTGAAAATAAAACAATTTAGATATTCAAGAATATAAAAATGCAACAAAAACAGTATTTAAATGAACTACTTTTTTCAATGACATTGTCCTGACTACTGTGGCACCCAAGTGAATAAGGACCCATATGCTCCTTGCAGCCTCTAGTTTGTTTGAAAAATTGTTTGTAATATAGAGTACTTGTAGGCTTGATATGTCATGTTCACATTTTTCTAAATTGGGGCAAATATAGTGTGTATATACCTACGTCCACATGTTGAAGATCGTATGGTAGAGTATGGTTGACTTGTTTTGCTATGATTGATGGTCTACACCTGGAATAAAAGAACGCTTATATTCTCATTGACATTTATTAAAAAATTAGTAATATTAAATTATTAGCAGATAAAGCACTCTAAAGACCCACGTAGCAGGATTTTATTATGTGAACTGTGAATAAAAAGTCTGTTGGACAACAATTCCAATTTGTCACTGATTGTATGAATATACCATCGCTATTTGTACAAATAGTTTTTACCAGGAACAAGTGCCTTTATCTTAACTCAAACTCTAAGTCGATAAATGACATTAGAAATAAATCTCTTAAGTTCACACGAACTTTAACTCAAACTCGATGTTTAGTCACACCCGAAGTTTCCTTACTGTTAATGCTTGTTGTTTATATATCAGACAAGGTTTTACGTAAAATTATATGTACAAATAAATCTTGGAATTCATATTTTTACAAAAGAAACATATTATTTTCTTCTTAATATTTATTTTTACCTGTTAGGCAACAATTAAATATCAATTTGATATTTGCTCTGTCAAGAAAAAGTATTGAATTAAAAAAAAAAAAATTTTTATCAAAGACCACCAACCCTGAAATTTTTTCTGTAACAACAAACAGTCGAGTTGATTCCATTTTAGTTTTAGATTTCACCCCTACATGGCCATATGATATACAATTAAATCATACATTATGTTATTGACTTTTTAAGGCTTGCTTAGTTGGCTGTAAACTTTAACTTAATACACAAAACTTATTTTATCTCATTTGATAGGATATATACTGTATTGTAAATTTATGTACGTACATAAGGTGGAGGATACTAGTGACCACTAGCCTGTCAACGCTGAGGTTGTGAGTTCGAATCTCACCTGTGGCGGGGTGTGTTTGACTCGGATCTAAATTGACTAAGATTGCCAATTTTCCTACCGAAGGTCGGTGGTTCTCTCCGGGTACTCCAGCTTCCTCCACCAATAAAAACTGGCTGCCGCGAAATAGCCAAATGTGCTGAAAACGGCGTAAAACCCCAACTAAACAAACAAACAAACATAAGGAGGAGGTTATAACTGTACAGTCATTTATTAACGCAATCGATATAATCTTATAAAGATTGTAGGTACATATGACAAACTTTTAATTTTTACCTCGATAACTTTTAAAATAATAAAAGTCTATACCCCAACCTGATAATGTTACTAATGTTTTTAAACTTTTAACTTTAACTGTGCGCTTTTAAAACACATAAAACTGGAAATGCCTATATTTTTCAATTTAATGAAAGACATACCAGCCCTATTTATTTGTAGGGCAGTAAGGCACATTTCTGGGAATATAAAGGATGTACATGTACTGTGCTTCAAATTGGATTTCTTCTGAGCGATCACCTTTTTGGGAATCATACTGTTTTGGCTTTTATAGTGTATTTTATACGTCAGAGGATCAAAATAAAGATAAGGGGATGATTTTCATAGCCATAAAATTGGTCTAACCTGCTACCCTTAAGTGACTGTGCCAAGTCAAAGTATCCTGTCTCTCTGTCTTCTTTCTGAAGGTCTTTTGATATGATTGTTGACCTTTTTCTGTTACCTGTTTTATTATTTATATGTAAAAAAATTCATAGAATCTCCTTTTTTTTTCACAGAAGAGTGTGTGTTTGAAGTAAATGGTTATGGTACAATAACAAAGAAGAAAAGTGCAATAAGTAAACTTATAAGTAATGAGCCACCACCCAAGCCTCGTATTAAAATTAGTATGCCAGAAGATTTTAGACGCGTTTCTGCAATAATTGATGTTGATGTGGTTCCAGAAACACATCGTAGGGTCAAACTAATGAAGAATGGTTCAGATAAACCATTAGGGTTTTATATTAGAGATGGAACAAGTGTAAGAGTTACACCTCAAGGTTTAGAAAAAGTGCCTGCTATTTTTATTTCAAGACTAGTGCCAGGAGGCTTAGCAGAAAGTACAGGGCTATTAGCTGTAAATGACGAGGTATTGGAAGTGAATGGAATCGATGTTGCTGGAAAAACATTAGATCAGGTTACAGACATGATGGTAGCAAATAGTTCAAATCTTATAATAACTGTCAAACCTGTCAACCAAAGACTAACTCTTGCCCCTGCCCATCGTGGCGGTGTTGGACGACATTCCCAGATGTCTAATATATCCCAGAGTTCCCAGCAGTCTTCCACAAAGTCTTTTGATAGTGACATTATTAATGAACATGAAGAGGATGATGATGAAGTTAAAGATCTGTTACCAAAGGAAGAAAAGTCAGAAAAGGATAAAGATAGTGCTGTTGTGACGTTATAGTGTTGTGACATCCTACTGATGTGTCTTTACAAAGTGCATTTTATTTCGATATATGATAATATTTGTTATACAAATTGATATTTTGTAGCATTATTTTTGTGGTTTATCATATATGCAGTATATGGTATAATTACTTATTTTGACAAGTCTTTTTATAAAATCTTTAAGATAGAATATATTTACAATTTAGGGAACAAATAATATTCATCCATGAATTGCGCTAGAGATATCTTAGATATTATTCATAGTACGTTGGTATTGAATTGTGTGAAATAAAAAAAAAGAGCCAAGGAAGCCCAGCTAATTTGGGCATATTTTTTAAGTGATAGATATTGTAATTTACCAAAACATGTCTTAAAAAATAATGCATGTTACTTTCAGTCAAAGAAAATTTAATTTTATAAGTGTTTCATTTGTTAATTTTTTTCCGAACAATAAAAATTGTGAATTAGGCATATTACATGAGAACTTCCATAATTATGGGTGAACTTAGGTTAGAGCAAATTTTTAAAATTAATGTCGTAGTCATCTGAAATAGTTTTACAGGGCCTGAAATGATTCAGCAGTTGTTCCACAATTGTTAATTTTCTTTAAAAGCCACCATAGCTGTTTGTGGCATATCTTATACATATGGAGCAGTTAACATTTATGCACAAGTTACATGCATGTTTCAATTACATGTACTGTTATTATTTTATTAAAGTATCTAAATGTTCTATCTTGCACAAGGGTTTCATTTAATTTTTGAACATGTATAGTAAAGTAATTCCACATAAGTCTAGGTTAAACAATTATTTTTTTTTCAACAGAATTGAAATCAGTAATTTGTTTTTTTAAATGACCCTGCTTGTATTTTATAGACCAGTAATTGTATAATCACACAGGTGTATCTTAAATTGTCTGTTAACCTTATTTTCGTACTTGTGTGTAATCATTAAATAAGCACATAATTTACATGTATAATCATGGACTCGATATTTGGTACGTAAACACTGAAATTTCCATTTGTTCATTAATTAAAACCCTCTTATTATGTTTAAACTCATAGAGACTTCAGATATCTACATTAATTTGATTCGAGGTTGTGTATTTGCAAATTGTGTGTACATCATTTTGAATTTTAAGAAATAATACTGAACTTTAGTGTAGATAATATTTTGTATATATATTAACTGCTGAGTGGTTGTGATTTTTTAAATTTTTGAATTATTTTACAATTTGAAAAGCCAATTTATGACTTTAAGCAGTTTATACAAAAGAATTGTGCTAATTTTTTTATTGCAATTTGTTGTGTGTGAAACCTTTTAATTGTTGGAATGGGACAATCTCACCTGTATTTAACATTCAGTTGTCACATTATTTACAAACCTTGGAGATTGGAATACAAAAAAAATAGAACATGCAAATATAATGCAGTATTTCATAGTATTTCATACTTCAAATGTGGTCATTGATAGTTTTTTATTACCATATTCAGTCGTATATTATACACACAATTTTACTCTTAGGATACCCAAAAATAAATTCTTTGGTTCTCAGATAATTGATTTTTCAAAAATGGCAAGGTAGGTAGGGAATTTATTTTTTACTTTATTTCCTTTTGAAAAGAGGCAAGGGATTTTCATTTTAGGCTTATTTTTTTGAGACATGCAAATCTAGTTTGAATCCATTCACTTCTATGATGTTTTGATTATACAAATGGGTTATCTGCTTTAAATATCGCAAATTTTCTCCATTTCTCCTGCATAAAATCACTATTTTCGTCACTTCCCTTTCACTTTGAACAGTTTGTCACATTACTGTGTTATTTCATTTGTTTGTAGTAAATTTATGCATATGACCCCGGTAACCCGCATGTATTTTTTTTATAAAGTCCTTTATATATAGTCATAGCCAACTTAAATGCATAAATTACCTCCCGTGATTCCAAGTTTTGTAAAGAAATAACGCATGATCACAATATCTTATTCAAAGTGAAAGTGAAATGAAGAAAATGATGGGTTGAAGGGAATAAAGCTTTCGTTTGTGGTACAGGCAGATTGTTGGTGAATAAAATGTACATATTCTTAGAGAAAAATGAATAAGGAATCGATTGATGTATGATTTATCTACATATAATTGGATATATTACGATTTCGAGTCTAAAAACTGCTGCCCCAAGTCTGGGTCAGCAATTTCCATGTTTTCTATATGTAGTGCGCTCTGACGTCCCACGGCCCCAGCATATCACAAAAAAGGCTGTCAAACGTCAGAGCAATCTCGGCCTACTTCTGATTATGGTAATAAATAAAATAAATACTTGTTGCATGAACTGGAATGTATTTATTATAAACTATTGTATTGAAATTATTCCATCGTCCAAGAACTTCTACTGCTATGCACAAAGTTTTGTTTTATTTCATATTGTATATATTGTTATGCATGTTTTAAGCATTTTATATTTATATCAAGTGTTTTATCCTTCTTCTGAACTTGCCATTCATACTCTGTACATTCAATATTAATGTTATACTGCAATATTTTAAAGTTATATATTTGTACATATAATTGATGAATGAATTTTCTATTTCTGTTTATAAATGAATTTTTCACGACAACCTGAAGTCTGATTTTGCATACCAGAATATGCACATTGGCCTGTTTCATATTAGATCTGAACTAATCGGAATTTTGTTTGTTTTTTGGTTTAATTCAGTAAATTTGATTTTGGTGATTTGTACACAATATTTTTGCTTTAAAAAAATTGAAATGAAACAAACCTTAAAAAAACACAAGAGTATATGTTATGCATGGCAAATTTCCAATTGAAAGTTTATTAATATCTGTATTTGTTTTCAGCTTTGTTCTTCCAGGATGTGATACTTTAATACATGTATGTTGAAAAATGTTATAAAAATAAAATTGGATAACAATATTATCAACAAAGTTTGCTATAGCCCTCTTGAGAAACTCATTTCTGGTTTGACATAATTATTGTAAGAGAGTTAATGTTACTTACAGCAATGAAAAATGTACTAGTTAATGGCAGTCAAACAAGTAACCATTGCAATAATTAGAGAAAAAGATTCTTAAGATTGTAGTAAGAATTCAGAAATGTGTTTCCAAGAAAGTACAGATGTGTAAATGCTGTAATTTTTAATGTATAATTCTGTGACTTCTATGATTTTATAGCAACTTGTCAGAAAACTAGTCGCTTTGGCAAATAATCAGAATTAATGTGGAGAGAGGTACACAACGATGTTTGTACAAAAAATAAAAACTGATAGTTAAAATTATGTAAAAACTTCAGAATAAGATAAATTCCTTAGAGCTGTTCCATATACATTAAATTTTCCTGTGTGTTGAAGGCTTCACTATGACTGAAAGATGAAAAACAGCAATTCATTTTCTTAGATTTTTAACATACCGGTACATGCAGGGATCTGTGTCTAATAAAGCACATGTATCTCATCTTACAATTTATAGTCAAAGTAGAATAGATCCTCAGAAATAGTAATTTCTTCTGATGGAACAACTCTAAGGTTAAATAAAGAATAATTTTTCTAGTCATTATAGATGGTAGATTAGAAACATTTTTACTTTTAATTTTACTATTTTAGAAGTAGTTTAACATGTAAAAAAACTTTTTAACATATAGAAGGTTGTGAAGATCTGTTTTCAAGTTTTGGATGCAGCTTTCAGTTGTGAAAAAAAAAGTTGTGAGGAAATTTAAATATAGAATTACAAAACTATAATATAACAGCAGGATATCAGTCAAATATTTCTTTTTATTTAATAATTGTATAGCAAAAAGAACTTTTCTCACTAGATTTTATGTTTTACTTATTTTAATAAATTTAACTGTCTTTTTAAAATTTTTATAGTCATTTCAGAAGAAACATACCGGGTACAAATTATGAAAATTTTTATCATCCTATGTAAATTTGAATTGGAAAAAACAGATGAAAATCTTTTGTATTATATGTACTGCAGGTCTTTTTTTTAAAATGTGTAATCTTTTGTGCATATTTGAATAATAATTTTACAATGTCTGTCTTTTCTATAATTTCTATAATTATTTTTCTGTGGTTAACATTCCGACTTTATGTCAAGATATTCATGATAAGTGTGGTATTCAAAGGAAAAACATTGACTGTATATACAGATAAGTAGAAATCAGGTCCTGTCTATGTTCAGGTAATAAATACCTATTATTTATTGTGTGTCTCTGATGACACTGTACTTATCAATTTCAATCAAGGCTATCAGGGTAGTTGGATTGCTACTTTTCGTATCAGTTTTCTGCAGCACTTCCACCACTTTTATTTTCTTGTGGATATGACTCTTTCTATTAAGATTGAGCTGCAACCTAAAGATATTTCATTTTGACAAAAAAAAAACATCTGGATATCAACATACTTAGTTTTTATGCTGTATTCATTCAAAAATGGATGAGATCATAGTATAATATTTAATTGAAAGATCGTTTATATATAAAAATTTCTTGTCACTTTTTTTACCAGATAGTGAATTTATTCATAAAAATTTTTCCGTGTGTTTTTTAACTGGTATACAATATAGCTAATATTAGGCATGTATCAGATTTTGATATAATAGAACAATTATATTTTATTATTAATTTATCATTCCTAATATTAGTGGCAGCAATTTTCTATCATGTATGTAAAGAAAATTTTGGCATAAGATGTAAATTTTTATGTTGTTTTTCTCCTAAGCATTTCCCATGTTAGCCAATATTCTATGTTACTACTGGTATATAGAGGGTAATTCATGAAATTCAGATAGTGATACAGGATGTCATTAAGACTTTTCAACAAATAATTTGTAGAGGAACACTATCCAGAAAGAAGCTAAAGAATTTCAAATAGTTGCCTAAAACAGTTTAATTTGCCATATATACTTCAAATGTTATTTTCACCAACAACAAAAAAATGATTGCTTCATTTTCTAAATAAAAAGATGCAGATATGATTGTGAATATAATTTAAATGCAGGAGGAACTAAAGTTATATATCTGACAGTATTTCCTGTTCGTGTTATTGAACAGGATATTGAACAAAACTAGTTGGCTTCTTTGATTTTCTAGTATGATGTTATAATTTTATTTTTATAATTGTGATGTCAACATATTTGGATGTCCCATGTGTAAATGATATAAATCAAGAGGTTGAATATTTTACAAATGTTACTAGTGTATCCAATATGATTTTTTTTTAGTTATAAAAGAAATTTAAGGCTTTATTTATTGAGTGAAAATTGTAGTATTCTTTTTCATTTAAAAAAGAAGAAATAAATAAATTTTCTCTACAGAATCAAAAGAAAATTATGATAAAGGGCTAGAATATCCTCAATAATATTTTTTCTGAATTTAGTTGAAATGATGCTAGATTTGAATGAAATTTAAATTCAGTAGTTTTTTTCTGAAAAAAAAATGAGGCTCAATAAGCTGAACAAAAAATTCCAAAGGCATTTTGACAAAGACAGTTCTATATTTCTAGAATCCGATCAAATATGTAAGGGATAAGCAATTTTGAACGCTGATATAAATAAATTATTTTCCAAGACTAATTTCTCAATTAGAATGAGAAATGCACCATTTTGCAGTTAGATGCCCTTTTCAATAATACCTTAATGTTAGTTCACATGTTCTTATGTTGGTATGAATTTTCTTTTGTGCCTAAGAAATTAGTATGGCTATACATATCCTTAAAAGGAACACTTTTACCCTTAATATAAATCTAAATATTAAAAAATGAAGTTTTCCTCTCAGATTATTGTTAATAATAAGATACACTAAGATTTTTATTGAACAGCAAGACTGTTGATTTTAATCCATTGTTTTTATTATATATACTGTTGTTAATTGGAGACATGATTTGTAAACTATATTTTAATAATAATATTCTTGTAATATTAAACCGTAAATCACACTTGATATTTTTTTTTTTTGCCCAAACATTCAGATTTAATTAACTGACAGTATACGACCAGCAGCTGTAAGAGCCTTAGCTAGTTTTACAGCACATTCTGACCCTGCTATCTAAATTTTGTACTGTCCAAACAATTTTCGCAGTTCCAGCAAGCATTCAGCTAATTGGTAATCATACTATTTTTGGATTATACACCAGAGTTTCAGATAGATAAGGGGGAGGTTTAACCCGACCACTTGTACTAAGTCAGACTATCCTGACTCTCTGTTGTGTTTATGTTTCTGTTTTGTGCTTTTTTTTGTAAGGGGGTCTATCTGTTGGGTTGCATAGATTGATAGGTATGTCATTGTCGAGCTTTCCTGTTATACATTTTGTTGTTCCCTTATTGAATTAAGGATCTAGTGAGATAATAAATCACTAAATGGACTTTAACATGAATTCAGGCTTGATTCATATAAATTTTTAATAGCAGCAATTATGAACTGCAGTCATCATTTTACAAATTCAATTCAAATTCCTTATTTGCATATTTCACCCATAACGGTCGAGCAAACACAATGCAGATGATAAAATAAACAACAACATACAGCATATGACATTAATATTAATTCAGTAAACTCTTGACCGATACGTACCTCATTTTCGCAATTTTAGTGATTCCTTTATAAAGTTGCCTACTTCAGACAAAAATTCATTATTATACCTCCCGCAAACATAGTTTTGGGGGGGTATATAGGAATCAGCCTGTCCAGATTTTTTTTGTATCGCAGTTTCTCAAACATAACTTATCAGAGCTTAATGAAACTTAGATATTCTGTCTATCCCCCAATTTTTCTTTTGTACCTGCAGTTTCTCAAACATGCCTTATCAGATCCTAGTATGTAGATGTGCACATGCGAAGTACCGGTATGTCCTGGTCCAATACTTTTTCCCATAATTTTATACCGTTTTGTTCCCTCAAAATCATTGGTTGACCCAGTTGGACTTTGTGAGACAATTCACCATGATAAGGATGCCCTAGTCCATTAAATTAACACCAACAGGGGGTGTAGTTAGTGAGGTCCCCTCATAGTTCTAGTTTGGATTTAGCATAATTTTTAACTGATTGAGTGGTTGTTAAAATTCAAACATAGGATAGATTTTACGATTTTTAGCTCACTGACCCAAAGGGTCAAGTGAGCTATTCTCATCACTAGGCATCCGTCGTCGTCCGCTGTATATTATTATAGATAAAGTCAAACTGTAAAAGCAAAAATGTTCAACAAAGTAAGATCTACAAATAAGTCAACATGACCAAAATCATTGGTTGACCCCTAATAGGAGTTTTTGCCCTTTAAAGATGGTGTCCAGTGTAAACTTCCCTTTAAAGATCTTCTCCTCTGAAACCACTGGGCCAATTGGGACCAAACTTTGGTGGAATAGCCGTTGGGTGGCCCCCTTGCAAATTTATGTCCGGCATCCCGACTTCCAACCAACGTTATTGTTTTCTTGAGAGTTGTGATGCTGTTGGTTGACTGTTATTTGACACGTTTCCTGTTATCAATTGAGATGAAACATGCAACCCAAAACCACCATAGGTATTCAGATGAATAAAGCAAAACAACTTCCCTTTCTCTTTAGAATTAATGGCTTTATTTAACATAAAGGACCTTTGACATTTAAATCAATTGTATAGTTGTTTATGGATTGATATGCAATTAAATTTGTTATCGAGTTGTAATGGTTGTTGGATATTGTATATGTGTGCACAATTACGCTGTCCGAATTTGATTTTGCCTTGGGGGTGGGGGGGGGGGGGAACTTTGTTTCATTTTCTGATATCAAGAATTAGAATTTCTGATATCAAGAATTAGAATTTCTGATATCAAAAAATGAATATTTGATATCAGAAAATGTATTTCTTGATATCAGAAAATCCTCAGTATTTTTTTGTATCAGAAAATTGATTATTTGATATCAGAAAATAGATTTCTTGATATCAGAAAATGATTTTCTGATATCAATAAATGGAATTTCTGATATAAAAAAATCGAATTTTTGATATCAGAAAATTGATTCCTTCATATCAAAAAATCGATTTCTTGATATCAAAAAATAAGAAAATTATTTCTTCATATCAAAAAATCGATTTTTTGATATCAGAAAATATTTTTTGATATCAAAAATTAATTATTGATATCAAGAAATTTTTTTTTTATATAAAAAAATTAGGAATAAATAGTAAAACGGCGCCTCATATTCGTATGAGGCACCGTTTTACTATTTATTCCTTACTTTTTAGCTCACCTGGCTATTGCCAGGGTGAGCTTTTGCCATCACTTGGCGTCCGTCGTCTGTCCGTCATCCATCCATTGTTAGCTTTTCATTCAAACATCTTCTCCTCAGAAACCATTTGACCAAACCTTGCATGAGTGGTGTATGGAAGGTCCTCAACAAAGTTTCCTCATTTAGTTCTGATTGGTCAAGAAACATGGCCACCAGAGGCAATTCTTGTTTTTGATTGGCTGATTTTCAAAAATCTTCTCCTCTGAAACGGCTGGGCAGATTGGATTGAGGCTTCATAGGAATGATATATGACATGTCCTCCACAAACGATCTTCATTTTATATTGATCCGATGAAAAACATGGCCACTGTTGCTAAAATTAGAACATAGGGGTAAATTGCTGTTTTTTGCTAATAACTCAAAAACTGTTACAGACTGACATGGGGTAAAATTGATCAGCATGACAAGATCTACCTACCCTGAAATTTTGAAGGAAATTCCAAAACCCATTTAGGGGTTATTGCCCTTTTTTTGTCAAATTTTCAAAATTTTAACATTTTTTGTCATTTATCTCCAAAACTATTTGAGATAGAAGTAAAATGTAAATTTGAAAAATGTTTGCTATGTTGAGATCTACCTACCATGAAATTTTAAAGGAAATCCCAAAACCCGTTTAGGAGTTGTTGCCCTTTTTTTGTCAAATTTTCTAAATTTTTTCATTCAAAAATCTTCTCCTCTGAAACCGCTGCGCCGATTGGTTTGAAACTTAATAGGAATGATCTATGACATGTCCTCTACAAACGATCCTCAATTTATTTTGATCTGACATAAAACATGGCTGTCGTAGCTAAAAATAGAATATAGGGGTTTTTGGCTTATAACTTAAAAACCGTTACAGATATCAAAAATCTGACATGGGGTAAAATTGATCAGCATGACAAGATCTACCTAACCTGAAATTTTGAAAGAAATCCTAAAACCCATTTAGGAGTTATTGCCCTTTTTTCGTCAAATTTTCAAAATTTAACATTTTTCGTCATTTATCCCCAAAACTATTTGAGATAGAAGTGATATGTAAATTTGAAAAATGTTTGCCATGTTGAGATCTACATATCCTGAAATTTTAAAGGAAATCCCAAAACCCATTTAGGAGTTATTGCCCTTTTTTTGTCAAATTTTCAAAATTTTAACAATTTTTGCATTTATCTCCAAAACTATTTGAGATAGAAGTGAAATGTAAATTGAAAAATGTTTGCCATGTTGAGATCTACCTACCCTGAAATTCTATTTAGGAGTTATTGGTTTGTGTAATTTGAGGTTAGGTTCTGTTACATTTATTTAAGGTTCACCCTTATTCCTGGTCAATTTTATCAACTTCCTGCCAGGACTACCACCATCAGGGAACATATTTTAACATTAAACCTTATGAAAAATAAATCTTCAACAAATTTTCCCTGAACAATTGAACCAATTGCAACAAACTAGGTCAAATAGTTGATTAATTGTCCAATGAAAACTAGACTCCAGGTGAGCGATACAGGCTCTGGTGAGCCTCTTGTTTATATCAAAAATTCTAATTTTTGATATCAAAAAACAGAATTCCTGATATCAAAAATTCTATTTTTTGATATCAAAACATGAAGACTATTTTCTGATATCAAAAATTCAATTTTCTGATATCAAAAATTCGATTTTTTGATATCAAGAATTTGAATTTTTGATATCAGGAATTCTATTTTTTGATATCAGAAAATATTAAATTTTTTTCATATCCAGCAGTATTTTAAGTGCGGCCTGGGCGATTTGGGTTCCCCGACGTTACACATTGATAAATTCCTTCAAAATAACCTTTATTACTATAGTATAGAAAAATAAATTGAAAGACCTTTTTAGCCACAAACATTGATATTCCACCCTTGTGTGCCTTTTTTCAAAATCATACATGGATTAACGTAAATGATGATTGGCAACGACGACGGACGCCTACTGGATTTGCAATATCTCGCGCGAAGATAAAAGAATAAACTCCAACAAATATAAGGCTACCGCCTTTTAGAGTCAAACTGAAACAAGGATTGTGTGATAAAATAATATGTAATGACTAACATGGGCTTTATATATACAGATAAAATGACTAGTCATAATAAGATGTAATAGGATATAACAGTTTGTAATAAATATCTTATTTCATGTCTCGTGACATACATGTACTCACGTGAATGTTTACTTTTGGAAGTATAAATAACGTATAGTTACGTCTAACCAGAGACATATATAATATATGTCTCTGGTCTAACGAATTTAACTTTTAAAATATGCCTGAAAAAATCAAATCAGTTACTGTATATACAGAATCAGATGTATACCGACCTGGCGACGAAATAAAAGGGCACTGGGTGTTGACTTCCGAAAAGGAATTTAATGCCAAAGGAATAACATCAACATTTCAGGGAGTAGCTTTTGTTAAATGGACAGAAACTAGTTTTTCTAAAAAGTTTGAAGACGACGAATATGTATCTTATGAAGTGTATACAAAACAGACAAAGCAAGTTCACGGGACTGGAGGTAAGTTTTGTAGCTGTTATATAATTTTAAAATAACAATCCAGAGTGTATGGCAAGCCAAAGTGGACAAAAAGATCTATTTTTTAATATTAAAAAATCATTTTCTAATTTAAAAAATTCCATATTTTTTAATATAAGAAAATCATTTTTAATAGAAAATCACTTCTTAATATTAAAAATTGATTTCTTAATATTAAAAAAATCATTTTTTAATATTAAAAAATAGCTCATTTTATCATAACATGTTTCTTTAAAATTCATAGACATATTGCAACATTGTCCTATGAAGATTATTTTAGCCTAGTAATACAATAAAAGTCAGTTAATGAAAAAGTTAAGAATAGATACGATCTACTTAACCTGATAAGTAACCATGCCCAGTTTCATCCATTTCCAAACTTAAGCATGCATGAGAAGGAGTGATAAAAATTTTTAACTAGCCAGCGGTATTGGCTGACAAATAGTTCTTAGTAACTGTTTCGGGCATATTTTGGCTGTTGTTAACGTTTCTATTGCATTTAATTTTTACTGTAACTGTTTTTTACTAAGTGAATTTAGCTGTTAACCTAAATTTCTTGTTTCTATTAACTGTTTTCTGTAAATTAAGTTTGTTGTTAACGGACCCCTATTCTCCCTATTGCCCTCCCTCTTTAATATTTTGCATGTGTATGCCAATGATTTTGTTAACTTGAAATCTCAAATCAGACAGTGGAAGTAGATTTGATTTTGAAAAAAAATTTGACGTTGTATGAAAACAAAATTATTTAAGGAAGGCAAATTCGGTATATCTTTTATAAGACTGCACATATTCCATACCTGTCTTGGGTCTATCGGCTTTGCAGCCAGAATTTACAGAAACATTCCTCAAGTCTTTGACAAGTCTTGACATAGGTGCGAGTGACGATTCAAGCTGCTCAACAGTTTCCTCATCTAATTCTCCTCTCCGATTTTCCAGTTTAGTTGAGGCATCTCTAACTAGGATTTCAACTTCTTCGAAATCATTTGATAAAGCTGCCCCATCAATCCTTAGCAAAATCTGATTGAGTTCATTCTGTCTTTCGGCCATATTTTTTTATTCTTTGAAAACAGGTAGGAGTTATTGAAAAGAAATAAACAAGTCAAAACTCTTTAGAGATGAAGATTTTAATTTGTAACTCTCAAAGTTGATTTTTAATATTAGTATGATTTCTTAATATTAAAAAATGAATTTCTAATATTAAAAAATCATTTATTAATATTAGAAAATGAATTTCGAATATAAGAAAATACTTTAGAATTTCTAATATTAAAAAATGAATTTCTAATATTAATTAATAAATTTGAGATTCTTTACCTTGACATGTTGAAAAATTTAATAAATGGTCAACTAATGAATTACGAAATCTCTGTTGTAGCTTGATAATAGATATGAAAACATCTTTAGAGTTGTTTGTTATACTCTAAAGATGGCTAAAATATCAAGAATCAATACATGCTGCTGAATAGAAGCGGTAAAGGTATAATTTTGTATCAATTTTTATTGATATTTCTGCCTTTTTTGCAGAGTTATCTCCCATTTTCAATGCAAATCTCCATAGGAATTTTAAAATCGTGATTTTTTAGTCTTCCTCAAGTTAAATTTTGTTTGACTTTTTTCTATGTATATTTGGGGTATAATGCTAAAGATTAAAACTTAAAAATCTTCTTTTGCAATTACTTTAAGGTTAGGGACAAATTTATGCTAGATTGACTGGACTATACTTTTATTGTTTTAAAAAGAAATGTCGCCCCAGTATATAGCATAAAGCGTCTATCTAATCATCAAAATAATACGTGTGTATTGTCTAACAAGCATTGTTATCAATGTGTTATATTTCTACAGACACAAAAGAAGTTATACAGCCCGGAGTATACAAGTTTCCATTCAGTTACCGATTACCTGACAGACCATTACCATCTTCATACGAAGGATCTAAAGGAGCTGTAAGATACTACCTAGCCCTTCTAATCCGTAGGCCGATACCATTTCCTGATGTAACACGATATAAAAGCATTACTGTGCTAGAGAAAATTGATGTCAACAGTGAAGAATTCAAAGTAAGATCATTTATGTTTGTACATTTGTAGTTGCATGTAAATAAATAAATAATCTTTGTTTAACAGGATTGCCTCATTAGCCTAAAACAATCTTCCTGAGGGTCTTCGAAATGAATTTGTGAAGTGTAAATCTTTTAAAATTTATTGTTACAAAAAACTAAGGCATATTTCCCTTGTGCATATTTCTGTCCTTGGATGGTTTTGGTTTCACCATTTTGGTCATTTTGGTATTTCTGAATTTACTTTTTGGATTATTATTTTGGTTTTCAGAATTTTAGACTTAAGTACAACTGATGAGTCTTGAAGTTACGAAATGTGTGCATATTTGCATCAAAATTGGTATCAATGAATTTATTTCAAAATATTAGACTGACCTTTCCGCCAGGATGCTTAATTAATTCCAGTACTGCATTCTCATATACTTTGGCTCCACATCCATCAGTCTTTATATTATTAGTTGCTTTTTTGAAAACTTCAAGCTATCAAAAGTATCCATGAGCTTTTGGGAACATATAAATTATCATGGTGAGTTATTTTGTTATATTCTTTCCAGAGCCCATTGGCTTACAAAAAGAACTGTCAGATACCAAAAGCTCTTGGTTTTGGGAATGCCGGAACAGTTGAATTGTGGGGTAGAATTGACCGACGTGCTTATTGTCCTGGAGAGAAGATTGCCCTTTCAGGTAAGACTATATAAGTTTCCGAGTAAGTACTTATTTAAAGGTGTTTTTTTCACAAACCGTATAACTTTAAGCACATAGGATTTTTCGATACTAATATCGTCCCAGTTACTCGATGAAATATCAGCTCACTGCATACTGTCGAATATACCGTTATTAAAAAAAAAAGAAAGTTGATGACCTTTTTATTAATCTTTTAAAACTTGAATACGAGTGTATTGTAAATACTTCAAAAGAAAGTTTAATAAGACAATTACACAATATTTTAACTTAGATTAATCAATTTAGTGTTAAGAAGAAACTGTACATAGGCACTTTATCAAATGAAAACAATTAACTAATCTCCACATGTATATATATTTCATATTATTATCTTCTTTCCAGTAATTGCCAAGAACAATTCTAGCCAGAAATTAGGTAAAATAAAAGCACAACTAATGCAGTTTGTTACATTTACTGGGAATGCTAAAGAAAACTTTTCCAGCAGTACATTAAAGGTGGTCCAGTCTTCCATTGAATTGGAAGAGGTAAGACAATATATAGAAAGTGCCACAAATGTCCGATTGTAGTTGCTGTATCCAACTCATTTCTTATGATGAACATTAAACAATATTACATTACAAATAGGGAAGATTAGTGAAAGAGTCAAAGCCAAAAATATGAGAACCGTAACAGAAAAAAAATCATGCCACAATTGAAAGGCAATAACTTTGAACAAAGAAATCAAATCGTGATGACAATCTTGGAATATCTGGAGTGATGATTTTGACAAAGCCTCAATGCCATAACATTTGCCGACAAGTGTATGTTGCAATAAAATGGAGATATGAGTTATCTATAGTAATAAGTTATAATTTCCTTTTTGGTTTGGTTAGCAAGGATATTTTATAAATAACATCATTATTTCATTGCACTCACAAAAAACATAAAAATACCTAATAAAATATGTGAATCCACACTATGTAGAATTGGTAAGAAAATTTCAAAAAGAAGTTTTGTACTATTTGAAGTGAACAAAATCAACTGATCTGTATTAATATACAATGTCAGAACTAAGACGGAATTCTATATATTCATTACATGGTTGTGGGGGAATATAAAGATTTATTCAAACAAGAAATAAGATATTTTTGTATGAATAAATCTTCATATTTCCCCCCTACTACCATTCCAACATTTTTTTATACCGAATCCACCCAACTGTTTCTGCTCTCACTGCATACTTCAAATGTTTTATTATGACTGGTGATACAAACATATTGTATTTTCAATACAATAAATACAGTATTTGTCAGAGCATGTTTTTTTTTACTTTTACTCAGTTGTCCTTGACATTTGCTTTGTATTGATACCAATACTGGAAAAGTACCGACATTTCCAAAGGTGTTGAATATGATCATTTGTTTGTTTTCACATAATCGCAATAACCAATCAAAATATTCCAAGGTATAATAATATAAAATACCACATTTTTGTAAACCAATGAAAATGCATTAAAAGTAGAGAAATTTACATAAAGTATAATAAAAATAAGTATATTTTATAAAGTTCTCTCAATTATATGAATATCTCAGACTTACAGTGAAATGTTATTAAGCTCATATAATAAAAATATTGTTGTTCTGTCCATGTCACTTGCATTATGTGATATTTCAGTAGTGGCTAGTTTCTAATATGCCTCGCGTCTTTTGTTTTCATTTAAATGAATTATTAAATTGTATGCTCAATGTTATAAAGGGCAAGGTATTCAAATGGACCAACACACTGATAGAGATAGATGGGATACCACCGACCATAAATAGGCCCACCTGCCAAAGTATACAGGTCCATTATTCCTTGCAGGTTAGTGGTCGTATGTTATATTTCAAAGCTGAAATGATTCCTTTTTGTCATAAAAGTAAAAAGTTTATATCAGAGTTTCAAAATGGATAAGCTGGTTAGACAAATACTTTTATATTATGCCCCCACAACTAAAAGTTGGGGGGTATATTTTTTTACCCCTGTCCGTCCTTCTGTCTGTCCACCTGTCCGTCAGTCCGTCCGTCCCATTATGGGTATATAGTTATTCCGCATAACTCCTCCTGCAGTTTGAATCCTAGGAATTTTTCACTTTGCTGTCTGTTTGTACATATATTGAAGGTGTGCATGTGGTCATGGTTTGTTTTTTATTAATATTTGCTCTTTTGGGAGATAGTTGAACTTAGTCATTTTTTGGAGTATTTACTTGCATAAGAGGGGCATTTCCGGATAACTCCTCCTACAGTTTGAATGCTAGGAAGTTTTCACTTTGCTGGCTGTTTGTACATATATTGAAGGTGTGCATGTGGTCAGAGTTTTGATTTTTATTAATATTTGCTCTTTTGGGAGATAGTTGAACTTTGTCATTTTTGGGGTATAAGCGGTGAATAATGTTATAGTTATTCTGCCATAACTCCTCCTAGTTAGAATGCTAGGAATTTTCACTCGCTGTCTATTTGTACATTAGATTGAAGGTGTGCATAATGTCTGTGATTAGATTTTTATCAATATTTGCTGTTTTGAAGATAATTGATCTTCGTCATTTTGGGAGAATATACCTGATCATAAAATTGTTAGCATTGTCAAATATTAAACCTTGTGAGTAAAAGTTAGTTTTAAATTTATCTTAAAAATATATGTCATACAATGCTGATTAAGAAGCTAGCATTTGATCTGAACCTTTGACCTATGTGCTCCCATGCTCAACTTTTTTAAAATAACACTTTGCATCTGTGGGGGCATCAATTGTGTCTCCCAAACACAATAATATCTCAAAGAAAGTCCTACATTGACTTTGTTATAATACAGTTACTTCAGAGTGGAGTGCAGGGGCATCACTTTGTCTAGTTAAACCTTAAATTGGTGCTGCTGAGTGTATATACCATATCAGACTACCCTGACTTCCTGATTTATTATGTTTGTGTTTTCTTTCCTTATGTTGGTAGAAGGTGACTGGTATGTAGTTGTTGACAATTTTTGTTCCCACATTTCAAGGTACTCTAGCAAAAACTTATGTAAAGACATTTCATAGTCTTATTATTTTGTCAAAATTGTGACAGTGTAATCTTCATAAAGGAAAAAAAATGAAATGAATGATTGATATTGTTGCTTATCTCCAAATAGACCAAATATCAGCAACATAAAAGAAAAAATAAATATATGTGTCATAACTAAGATGATTTTAGTTTTTGTTGTCATTTCAAGAAGTTAGTAGTTCCAGTAAGATTTGGGTATTGACACCCCCCTTATGAGCAAAATAGGTGATTTATCCCCCCGTTACTTATTTTACCAGGGAAGATAATGAAATAACCTTCCTTTAGCCCTTAGGTATCTTATACCCTATGATGTCATTAATATATTCCTGCAAATTTTGGCCAAATTTCAAACTGTCAGCCTGAACATATAGGTGTAAAGTTCTGAATGAGACATACCTCATTGCAAAGCAGAAGAATAAGAGATTTTAAAACGCCTACAAATATGGTACGATCATCGTTTACTTTTTTCGCAAAATGAATCAAGGCAAAATTTCTCTAATCACCATGTGTTTAATTGTAGACAAACTGAGAAAAAGGGTGGACATTAGTCATGTTATTACTTCCTGTACCATAAATTCCTACTCATGGGTAGAAAGTGGTAGTTATTTCTTTAAAACAAGATCAGTTTTCATTTAAGCCCTTAAATGTTACTTTTACCATAATGGTATTGTATTAATTTACTCAAACAAATTTATTTCAAAGTTCAACTTTTTAAAGAACTATGGTGCTCAGTGGCCACTTGATTTGGATTCTGTATAATGAGACCTTAGGACCAAAGGGAGATAACCGACTAATGTTTTTCATTATGTGTTACAATCCTAGAGGATAGTAACTGTTTACAAGTTTGATCCAACTTGTTGTATCCACAGTCTTTAGAGAATAAATTACCCATCACTAGATCAGAGGTGAAAATAGCTGTAAATTTATAACTAGGTCACACAAAATAGAATTACTATAATACCACACCGCATACTATTTAAAACTTGTTTTCAAATATTATGATCAGTTATCGATGACGGCTATAGAACAAAAAATGTATTAAATACATTTAATGGAAATGCCTTGGAAATTTTCAGGTTATTGTTCCAGTACCGTTCTTTAAAGGAAGTGATCTGAAATTAGTCTTTCCAATAACAATCGGAACAGTTCCATATGGAAAGTCCCTAACAGTTAGTCCAGCAACTCAGTCATCACCTGATATTCGAGGTAAATCATCTTTATAAAAGCATAAACTGTTTTTTCTTATATGGCATCCGAGTAATTGTAATGAAAGTTTAATTAAGTAATGGTAAATACTACGACTATTGATGTTAAGTTCCAAAATCCAAAACTAATAAACAAGTTTGAACAAAAGTTACAAAAGGGCATTGTGCCATTAGTACGAGGGCATCACAGAAAAACCCCAATTAAATTTTGATTCTGAACGTTAGAGCCTTACTTATAGTATAATTGCAAAATGTATGAAAACAGAAAATATTCCAATAACACATACATCTTAAAATCAGGTCAGCATCGAAAAAGTGACTACATAATTAATTTTTACATTACAGTGTATGATGCATCGCAAGCCATCACATATACCACATGCAATAAAGGATGGTCGTACTTTTCTGAGTCGTCGTCATCCAGAAATTTTCCATTAATGTCATATACCCCAATGTGTGCTTATGTGGTGAAATATGAATTTAAAGCTCAAAGTAGGCCAGTAGAAAGTCAAGCAAGGAAGTCTACACCAAGACAATCAACAGTGGGAAAAACAACCAATACTAAAGCATCTGTAGTTCAGAATGTAACACCACCAACAACTGTGGTGGTCCCATCAGCACCACCCCTACAAACACACGAATTAACGAATGGGGCACAAGGAAATACTGTTGCATCGGCTACCTCCCAAGGAGTTGTTAATAAAATTGCAGAGGCACCTCAAGAAGAAAGTGATATGCCACCATCATATGAAGAGGCAATAGGAATTCAGGATTCAGATGCAGTCAGTATAATATACACATACAAAACAATATGGTTACTTTAGTTGAAGTTTTGACTTTGGCTGTTTAGTTCTTGTCTTCTAGTTCTTGCTGGTGCTTGTCGAAAGCCATACGATGAATCCTTTGTTTACGTTAACATGCTAAAAATTATATTTAGTACGTAGGCTTTTCTACATAGTATATATTTGATACTGGGTCCACCTACTAATTGTAAAATAATCAATTTTTAGTGTATGGACATAAAATAAGGGTTGGTCGATTGACCGGATGTTTTAAAAAAATCCCCCTCCCCCCTCTTTATCCATTCATTTGAATGGGAAAATAATAAATAGAAATTTAAAAAAACCTTTCAAATATTTCTTGAATTTGATTTTTAGAATGAAAACTTTGACGAAGAAGAAGAATCTGAGGTATGGTATGTTGTGATACGATTTCCAAAGACATGTATGGAAGATTTCTGTGCGTTTATCAAGAATAACAAAAAGCTGTTGGATGTACACAATGGTCGATTTATTTTTAAAAGCCTGAAGGTATATTACAATAAATAAAGGCCTTTTGTACGTATAATCAGGAAAGGTCAACAATGACATACAATTCAATGAACGCCACCCAACAAACAGAACCCCGGATATCAAAATAACAAGAGAGCACAATAAAATACAACAGAGAGTCGGGATAGTCAGACTTGGTACAAACACTGAACAGTAGTGGGTTTAAACCCAATCCACCCCACGCCTTAATCTATATCAAGTCAGAAGTAACATTCAATAAAGGGTTTAATACTAATTTGTCATAGAGTTCAATAGAAATCGGTAGTTTTCGTGAGAGGCCAATATAAATTTAAAGTCTTCAAGTCATTGTGAGAGAAAGCAATTTTACAGAATTACACAAAATATTATATTTGTAGCTCTTACTCTGAAAAGGCCTTTAGTAACTTCCAAGTTTGTGTGAGTTACTCAGGCGACACTTTTGCATTTATTCACGATATTACAATTAAAAAATAGGATGGGAAAACCAATTCATGATAAGCGCTTTTCTCGAAAACGAGTATTTATCTGAAAGATTTTTAAAGCTGTTATCAAAAATTTTAAGCATTAAGCAGTTTGTGAAATCTTTTTAAGTAATCACATGGTTGTGCTCGTTAAAAGTTCTAATCTTGGGCAAATGCGTGCAAGATGGCTATTTGCTATATAGATTTTAACGTTCTAGTTTCATAGTTTGGTTTTCCACATTTTTTAACCTGAGCACTACCAATGAAACATTATTGTCAAAATATTCACACACAGTATATCCAAATATCATAATTTTTACAACATAAGATAGTCTTTAGACCACTCATTATGTTAAGTTCTAATCATAAATGGCTTATAACGAAAGTATAAAAGTACTCTAAACAATATGAAATTATCTTGCATACAGCGTATTTAAATGAAATATCAGAAACACGAATATTTAAATTTATATATAATAGACCTATAATCCGAAAGGAAATTGGCCAAAACTACAAAGTATTATTATGCTGGGGTTTCCTTCCAAGAAACAAGCTTCTGACTGGTATTCAACGATAAGCTCTCAATCCATGGAATTCAAATGGATAATGAACTCTGACATTATCTTAACTGGTGCCAAAGAACAATACCATACAGGTATGTTTGTTAAATCTACATGTATTTAGATACTAAAACATCTGCCAGTTCAGCATCTACAATATATTTTTTATGTAATAAGCAGATATATCTACGGTACAAATGAAATGTAAATGATGACAGATGACTGGATATTACATATTCTATTATATATTTAGCTAATATGGAAGCTGGAAAGGAAGAAATCCAAGCAGCTGCGTTTTATTTTATATCTAAATGTAACAGTGGTTTGATTCCGCCAGTGTACTTTATCCGGCGGATGAAAACCCCTAGTGTTTTTTATCCACCAACAAAATATCCCTAGGTTTTTTTCTCCGGATCCAGTGTAAAATATCCATCACACATCCTAACATTCTAAAGAGGGTTTTTTTGAAGGGGAACTATATAAAAAATGGGGCTTGGTATTTTTGGGGGGTATTTGAATATACTGAAACTTGCATAAATGATTTATGTGATAAATGGACTAAATAAACTAGTGTTTTTTATCCAGGAATGATTACACTAGTGCTTTTGTACCCGAAATGATTACACTAGTGATTTGGAACCAGGAATGATTACACTAGTGATTTGTAACCAGGAATGATTGCACTAGTGCTTTAGATCCAGACAATGATGAAGTGTTTAAGTACTCATTTTAAATAAGTGAGGGGTGAGGTTTTTTAGAAAGAATATCCTGACCCTGATTTTGGTCCAAAAAAAATAATTCTGGTCTGCACTTGTATTGAAAAAAATAATCTGTCTCGCATTTGACAATTTAAAAAAAATTCTACATTGAACGTATAGGGAACATAAGAAAGACTGGTATTCTCTCCACCGCAACATCTCCGGATTTAATTGTTATAACTTTATCAGGTGAAATAAAAAATAAGGTATTTCAAATATATTGAACAATGGAATATTCATAAATAGTGAATGCATATAAAAATTTAAATATTTTAACACTTAGATAATCGAAGCTTCTTAATATTTTAGTTTGTTTTAAGCCAAATCAAACTTATAAATAACATCTTATTAAGAAAAATGAATCCAAACCTATTAAAGGGAGATAATGCTAATCCACACAAATCACATTTATAAAATACACAACGACATGTAAATAACCACCCCATAGTTCAAAATGCGACAGGAATATACTTGGTAATTTCATACTATTTACAATAAAGTATCTATGTATTAAAACAATACATTTACTATTCAGTAGCGAATTCAATTTAAATTCTAATATGTTTCCCATGTGAATTTAAAGAAAAGATATTAAAAAATAAAATAAATTACAAATTTTAATAACATACTGAACGCATTTTAAAATAAAAAAAGGTTTACAGTTAGATAACTAATGCTCATTTATATTTTTATTTGTATTAAAGGTTTCAACTTATTTTAAACATCTTATTCAGAAAAAAAATTATCAAGACCGAATAAAGGGAGACTATTCAAATCAGCTAAAATCACAATACATACATGTATTGTTTGTAACTAACAAAAGAGAGTCCTTACTCAGTCCAATATACAATAGAGAGTTTTATCCTATGTACAAAAAGTACCAAAACATTAAATTCATTAAAATATATATTGCGAGGTCAATGAAGTATGAAAAGAAAGTAAACAACAAACCGGTCTAATGTAAACAAAACAACGAAATCAATATCGACGTTTTCACACTATTTACATCCAATATTCCCTAGTGAAAAACAGTTACCCGGAATAAATACATGGCGGAATGAAATTACGCTTACATAAACATGAATATAAGAATTGTTATTTAAGAACAGTTGATTGGTTTCATAAAGTCGGATTTAATTATTAATTCTGTATTTTATATGGCATGATACATATAACAAACAGCTTATAAAACCTCGGTCTAAAAAGACAAGTGTTTTCACAGTTTGTATTGTCATTGTTATTTTTAAGATTTCAAACGCACCTGGAAATGTGGGCTTTTTGTTACCCCTTAGAATCCATCTGTTAACTTTTTGTGTTGCCTGCGGAACGCATGGTCGACACATAGGGATCACTATCTGTCGTCTTGTGTCTTGTGTCATCACACTTTTCTTCTATCCTCAACTACTCGTAAAGGAATTTGATGAAACTTTCTCTGTGCATTAACCTTAATGCACAGGTGTGCATATATATTTCATTTTTAGAAAATTTTAATATCTTTTGTAAAAATTGACATCCGCAGGCGACACATGTCATCCAAGGAAGACTCACACATTTTTAAATTTCAATATTTCCCTATATAAGCCAAAAGCAAAACGAATTTAAACTTTTTATGAAGCATCAAGACATTTGTATATTAGCTTGCATATTGTGTTTTGGCCATACATACCGTTTGCCTGGCAACTATGGGAAATCCATTCTTTCCGAATGGTCCAATTAAAAAATTCTTAAACCATTTCAAAACTGGTATGAAGTAATTCCCGGTTTGAGAGTCTTGATTACATTTACATATTTCATGTCGGTCTGAGAGCTTACATGGCCGTGAAGCACATTCCTACTTTTTGATTGGTCATTTAAAAAAAAAACTTTTCTTATAACTTTCTATAAGTTTGGAAATCGGTTCTCCATATATATTAACGTCGAACCCGTTCTTATATATTTGTTTAAAATATCAGATTGAACTTACATTTTAAGCAAAATACATTAAATGTTTTATATTTTTAGGTAAAAATTTTTTAACAGTTTTTGAAGTATCAACTATAAAGGAAGAAGCCGAGGCTTTAACACGATATAGGAACCTGATAGATAATATTCTACGACCATTAAGGTAACAGTCTAACTGCAACCAGTTAGCTCAGTAATCAGACAACTCGATTTTTAATAATATGCAATGAATTATCTGATTAAAGTGATTACCTGATCAATATGGACAAAATCGATTCCATGACCCCAAATATTTGGAATCCTCAAGAAATATGGCATGGTATTTGGTAGTCCGAGATTGCTCTGAAGTCTAACAGCCTTTTTTGTGATATGCTGGGGGCGTGGGATGTCAGAGCGCACTCCGTATAGAAAACATAGAAATTGCTGACCCCGACTTGGGGCGGCAGTTTTTAGACTCGAAATCGTAATATATCCAATTATAAGTAGATAAATCATACATCAATAGATTCCTTATCATTTTATTCACCAACAATCTCCCTGTACCACAAATGAAAGCTTTATTCCCTTCAACCCACCATTTTCATCATTTCACTTTCACTTTGAACAAGATATTGTGATCACGCGTTATTTCTTTACAAAACTTGGAATCACAGGAGCTAATTTATGCATGTAGGTTGGCCCGCATCAACCTCATTTACATACCACTGAAAACATGACTATATATAAAGGACTTCCGGTTAGAAAATATATGCGAGTTACCCGGGTCATATGCATAAATATACTACACAAAAATATGAAATAATGCAGTCATGTGACAAATTGTTCAAAGTGAAAGTGAAAGTGAAAGGACAAAAATGGTGGGTTTAAGGGAATAAAGCTTTCGTTTGTGGTACAGGCAGATTGTTGGTGAATAAAACGTATATATTCTTAGAGAAAATTGAATTAGGAAACATTTGATGTATGATTTATCTACTTATAATTGGATATATTACAATTTCTAGTTTAAATGTTTTCTGTACGGAGTGCGTTCTGACGTCCAGCGGCCCCAGCATATCACAAAAAAAAAAGGCCGTCACACAGAGCAATCTCGGACTAGGTATTTGAGTGAATAAAATTTCATACATATATTTCGCTCACTACCATGCAGTTAGTGTAATCAGTCCTTATCCCGACTCTGTTAAAAATAATGTCTTTCCATTGGCTACAAAGTGTCCTGATCAATTATTGTATCCCCTTCCTTGAAATCAAATGATTCGCTACATGCCCCGAATATTTTCTGTATCCTGTCTCCGTGATCTGTATCGCCCTTCTTGAGATCACGTGATTTGCTTTCACTATTCTCTGTTAACAAATTGTTTTAAACTTTATAATATTAGTTTTGCTTTTTTTCCATCCCACAAAAATTAAAAGAAAAAAGACATACTAAAGGCCATAATATAAAAAAATCCTGTCATAAAACAAGATTCAAACACAGATCAAGAATAAAAAATAACAAACAAACAAAACAGGCTTCTTTCAAACTACAACACAAAAGAGGGCAAAATAGAAAAGTTTGTATATTCTCACTTGGTACAGTTGTTAAAACCAGTTTGTTTTGGGGTACCCAAATCTTCCCCTTATCTATCTTAACTCTCTGTTATAGATACCTTTAGTTGATCACACATAAAGAAAACTTGTTTTAAACTTCTTTTTTTTTCAAGAACTTTAGTGAATTACACTGTTAACTATATATAAATATAGCTAACAATACAGACCACTGTATTTGACTTTCAGACTAGTGCATGGAGGTCAACAGTTCATAGATTCTCCAAGTTTTAAAGTTTTAAGGGGTACATGGAGGAGTAGCGACAAATCAAAATTCAGCATTATGGCTTGGCCTGATCACGAAGTAGTAAAAAAATACAAAAATAGTGTCGCAGGTAATCTTATTTAATTTTTATCTTAAATATAATGTATATCATTTTAGTATCAGAGATTTTTTATTAGTCATGATTAGCCATTTAATTTTTGTCCCCCGCCGCAACGCGATGCGGGGGATATGGTAATGCCGGGCGTCTGTCCGTCCGTCCGTCCGTCCGTCCACCTTGTAAGCGCTCTAGCAAATTTATTTCTTGACCGATTTGGATAATATTTATACAGTAGCTTTAACTCAATGATACCTCAAGGGAGTTCGAAGATGAGTCATGTCGAAATATTTTTGTAGGATTTATGCCCCTTAATAACTTAGAAAATTGACAAAATTTTCATGTAAGCGCTCTAGCAAATTTATTTCTTGACCGATTTGGATAATATTGATACAGTAGCTTTAACTCAATGATACCTCCAGGGAGTTCGAAGATGAGTCATGTCGAAATATTTTTGTAGGAGTTATGCCCCTTAATAACTTAGAAAATTGACAAAATTTTCATGTAAGCGCTCTAGCAAATTTATTTCATGACCGATTTGGATAATATTTATACAGTAGCTTTAACTCAATGATACCTCAAGGGAGTTCGAAGATGAGTCATGTCGAAATATTTTTGTAGGAGATATGCCCCTTAATAACTTAGAAAATTGACAAAATTTTCATGTAAGCGCTCTGGCAAATTTATTTCTTGACCGATTTGGATAATATTTATACAGTAGCTTTAATTCAATGATACCTCAAGGGAGTTCGAAGATGAGTCATGTCAAAATATTTTTGTAGGAGTTATGCCCCTTAATAACTTATAAAATTGACGAAATTTTCATGTAAGCGCTCTAGCAAATTTATTTCTTGACCGATTTGGATAATATTTATACAGTAGCTTTAACTCAATGATACCTCCAGGGAGTTCGAAGATGAGTCATGTTGAAATATTTTTGTAGGAGTTATGCCCCTTAATAACTTTGACAATTGACAAAATGTTCATCTAAGTGTTCTAGAAAATTTATATTCTCCTTGCAATGGAATAATATTTATACACTTGGACCTAAAGGGAGGTTTTATACATAAACTCGTATCGAAACTTATAAAATTGAAAAATACTGTCTTTAAGAGTTTGTTAGGCGGAATACTTTTGATCAAAGCATTTCTGTTTATTGAAAAGGAGTAAATGTACATTTGTATAAATTCTCAATACACATGGTAAAATAAGATTTCAACACTATACCCATATTGTCTAAATGTCTTCATACCACTCATTAACTTGTAAAAAACTTTAGCAATAACCACAAATTGTTTGTCCTTCTATTCTCTCTCTTTGAGAAAATTTTGTTATGTTTCACTTGTCCAAGGGTTTCTGATGCTCCAGCGGCGGGGGACTTCGGAACACTGTTCGATTATCATTAAATGATCACCTCAACTTTTGTTGTTGGGGTCGGGTAGTGAGGATGCAAGGGTAAATGTGTTCTGTTTAGTGATAAAATACTTTATGTACTATGATGTGATTTTATCTATTTATTTTCATGTACCCATATATAGTACATGTAATCTCATTTTATTTGGATCAGTAAAGAGTCTAAGTCTTGAACAGAATTCTGATATCTTTAAAAAGGTTCAGACATTTATTTAAAAAGGAAAAATTTGCCAAACACTCAGTTGTTTTTCTTTTGCATTTAAATCCAATATAATTCATTCTATCAACAACAAAAAATTATATTTTAAAGTTTTTTCATTAAAATTTGTTGTGTGTTAAGTTGCTTGGTTATCAATGGTTTTACAACACTATTGATACAGTTTCATTTGATATCGGTGTGATTAAAATCAGATTTTCATTGCTTCAATGACATTGTTGTGTCGTAGATGATGGCTGCAATAGATAAATGTTATCGGAGCAATGAAGATCTGATTTTAATCTGAATGATTTGAAATTCGAAACTAATCTATCTTTTTCTTTCTTTCCAGAATTACAAAAGACAATCGATGAGCTTAAGGAAAAATGTTTGATCATTCATAATTCGGCATTATTTGAAGTTCAGGATATGAGTGTAACTGAAGAGACATCGGAAGATGAAAATTTAACTGAAACATAGAACTTGGGCAGTGTAACTGAAGAGACATCGGAAGATGAAAATTTAACTGAAACATAGAACTCGGGCAGTGTAACTGAAGAGATATCGGAAGATGAAAATTTAACTGAAAAAAGAACTCGGAATGCTCGTTTTTATATTGCTACCTCATTGGAAAAATTATCATTTAATGATTAAATAAACGTATTTAGTTTGCGTTTCATCATTTACTTAAAACATAATCTGTTATTAAATCTTTTTCAAGTAATTATAGATCATTGATTTGAAAATTGATGCATAATTTCATTAGATAACATAGAAATATTATCAATTTAGAATGAACATTCCTCCTGTAGACCATTCATGTCATTATTAGCCAGGCATAGTATTTTACCACAAATTTAAAAAAACTTAAGATAGCAGGGGTAAAACCTGCTCTTTTTGAGAATAAGAATCTCATATGCTATGAACCAAATCTGTAAAAAGCCAAAAATGTCCAAACATTGTGAGTAATAAAAACAAGCCCAAATGGGATGGCCTAGCTCCAGATAAGACCAGTTGTGCTCACAGTGGTTGAAACCTTATTTTCAACATAATTTCAAATTTTATCAGCAAACTTAATTTCGCTTTCATACTGGTAGTGCTCCTAAGGTTTAATAATGCCTGTAATTTACCTTTAAGGATGTTCGCTTGTGACATTTCTGACTTTTGGTAAAAATATTGGAATTTTTTGCCCAGTAACCCCTATATTTATTTTCATTTTCTCAAAGGACTTCTTTCAAATGTTCAGTTTGTAAAATATTTCAAAAGTGTAGTTATTCCTTCCATACGCTTTAAACATCTTTCAATATTATTTTCCCAATGTATTTCTTATGAAAAATCCCGAGAAAAATTTTCCCACAAAAAATTCTAACCTTCAATTGATAATATCTCAAAAACAAGTACACGAACATATACTTTTTATAAACACACCCATCAAAATTTTGAAGTGACGTATTATGGTATACAAATGTCCGGCATCCGTCTGTCGTGCCGTCTGTCCGTCGTAAACATGTCGCACCGTAACTTGAGAACAACTTATCCAAATTTCATGAAACTTAACATAGTTGTTTCTTATGATGGTCAAATGATCTGTATACTTTTTGGTGAAAATAAGATTAAAACATTTTGAGTTATGAGACTTTGTAACTAAAACAGGGGTGTGTTTTTTTTCACATGTCGTGCCGTATCTCAAAAACGATTTATGATTATTGCTTAAAACTTTACACACTGCTTAGTTATAATAATCTAAAGATCTGTATTTTTTGGTGATGATTCAAAATTTTATTTTAGAGTTATTGAGTTTTTTGTAAAGAAAAAAGGGGGGGGGGGGTTTCACATGTCGCGCTGTATCTCTAAAACTATTTATGATTATTGCATAAAACTTTACACACTTTTTAGTTATATTAATCTAAAGATCTGTATACTTTTTGGTGATGATTCAAAATTTTATTTTAGAGTTATTGAGTTTTTTTGTAAACTAGAGGCTCTCAAGAGCGGTATCGCTCACCTGATTTAACTATTCACCTTGAGCAGACCTAAAAATTTAAGTGTTGCAGTCAATTTGGCTGGTTTTTCTATAGGATTCTATGTTAAACTAATTCCAGCTGTGGCAGTCATCTTGGTTGACAGTCCAGGTCAACGGATACATTTCTAAAAGAGAACCATCTAAGGACCATTTCTGCTAAGTCTTGTTCCAACTGGCTAAGCGGTTTCAGACAAAAAGATTTTTAAATGAATTTTCCTATAGGGTCCAATATTTAAAAAAGTTCGGTGTGGCAGCCATCTTGGTTGACAATACGGGTGATCGGACACATTTCTGAAAGAGGACCTCCTAGGACCAATGCTGCCAAGTCTGGCTCCAATATGTTATGTGGTTTCAGACAAGAAGATTTTTCAATGAATTTTTCCATAGGGCCCTATGTTAAACTAATTTCGGGTCTGGCGGCCATCTTGATTGGGTCATCGCACAAAATTCTGAAAGAGGACCATCTAAGGACCATTGCTACCAAGTCTAATTCTAATTGGCTTAGTGGTTTCAGACGAGAAGATTTTTGAGTGAATTTCCCATAGGGCCCTATGTTAAACTAAGTTCTGCTGTGGCGGCCATCTTGGTTAACAGTCCGGGTCATTAAACATATTCCTGAAAGAGAACCTCCTAAGAACCATTACTGCCAACTTTGGTTCCAACTGGCCTTGTAGTTTCATATAAGGAGATTTTTGAAACCCCCCCTTTTTTTTTATTTTTACTAACAGCAGCCATGTCGGTTGGAAATCGGGGATGCCAGACATAATTTTGGAAGGGGGCCACACAAGGACCAATCCACCAAAGTTTGGTCTCAATTGGCCTAGTGGTTTGAGAGGAAAAGATCTTTAAAGGAAAGTTTAAGCTGGATGCCGTCTTTAAAGGGCAAAAACTCATATAAGGGGTTAATCAATGATTTTGGTCATGTTGACTTATTTGTAGATCTAACTTTGTTGAACATTTTTGCTGTTTACAATTTGTCTTTATCTATAATAATATTCAAGATAATAACCTAAAACTGCAAAATTTCCTTAAAATTAACAATTCAGGGGCAATAACCCAAGAAAGGGTTGACCGATTCGTCTGAAAATTTCATGACAGGTAGATCTTGACCTGATGAACATTTTTACCCCATGTCAATTTTGCTCTAATTGCTTTAGTTTTTGAGATATAAGACAAAAACTGCAGTTTACCCCTATATTCTATTTTTAGCCATGTCGGCCATGTTGGTTGGCAGGCGGGATCATCGGACATTTTTTTAAACTAGATACCCTAATGATGCTTGTGGCCAAGTTTGGTTCAATTTGGCCCAGTAGTTTCAGAGGAGAAGATTTTTGTAAAAGTTAACGGACGACGGACGCCAAGTGATGAGAAAAGCTCACTTGAATCTTTGGGTCAGGTGAGCTAAAAAAAGGGAGGGGGGTTCACATGTCGCGCCGTATCTCGGAATCTATTTATGATTATTGCATGAAACTTCACACACTTGTTAGTTATATTAACCTGAAGATCTGTATACTTTTTCGTGATGATTCTTTATTTTATTTTTGAGATATTGAATTTTTATTGAGCTTTTTGGTGAAAAAGGTAGTCTTTTTTTGGTCACATTTCGCGCCGTATCTCTATTGCTTAATGGGTATACACGCTTATGTTTTGCCGGGTTTCCATATACATCCCACCAGCAGCTCCACTAAATAAAGGGGGATTTCAAAAACATTTATTATGTTTTTTTCACAAGACGACGGGCGTATCATGCGCTCGTGGCGCAGCTGTTTGTTTGTTAATAATTTTAAAGCATTTCACATTCACTTGTAAAAAATGTATAATTTAGGAAAACGGTGTTATTTTGAACTTTAGGAGCGAACATCCTTAATTTCATAATGGTGGTAGTGATTGTTTAAATCCTAAACACTGGTATAAATGCTCCTATAGTATCATCATGCTGGTATTGTACCTTTATTTCCACAATGCCATTACCGTTAATGTAGTTATTATTCCTGTAGTTCCTTCGTGCTGGTAGTACTGTAGTTCCGTCATGTAGTTAATGGTCATATAGTTTACTACATGCTGGTAGTATAGATGTACATTCATATTGCTAGTAATGTTCCAGTAAAATAAAAGGTCCCTGTAGTTCCATCAATGGAGTTTATATATACATGTAATCCATTCATTGGGTTTGCTTATATATATAGTCCGAAATTCCTCCTTATATTGGCTTCGGCATAGTGACATCAGGACATAAAGTTGGTACAACTAAAATATTTATTTTCAACCAAGAAAACCTATGGATTCAGTTCTAATTGGAAAGAGGTTAACCGATAACAAGAATACTGCAATAAGGAGTAAAGATATTGGAAGAGAGCAATACAAGTGCACGATACTCTCAAGATTACAAAACATTATACTAGTAATTGAGGATAACAATGTTAATATTAATGTCTACATTTTGGTGCATTTTGAAAATTTTACTGGTAGAATAACATATACAAAATAGTTAATACAAGAGGGCCTTTGATAAAAGATTATGTTGAGTTAGTGTTCGCCGCTTCACGTGCATTAGCCACATGCTCAGTTAGAAACTCGTATTTTTTTGGTACTACAATACCATATTTGCTTACTAAGCAGAAATATTTCCTTTTGTTATATTGCAAAATGAAAGCTTTGGTATGACGATATCTGTTGCAACAATTACAAATCTTCTTTCGTATGATAGAAAATTGAAAAATTATTCCACCTTGCAATATTTTGGAATCATTAACGGTTGCGATTTTATAAAAAGGACAAATATACCTAAGGAGCAATAAAAAAACGTAATCCATTGGACAGACAAACCCGGAAAGAGAAATGAACAACCACAAGCACAACAAATAACACAGAAAACTAAAAAAAAAAACAATAAACAACACGAACTCCTATAAAAACCAGAAGTGAATCCAGGTGCTCCGGAAGGGTAAGCAGTTCCTGCTCCGTATACTCGTCGTGAAGTTCAACAAAGTTAAAATGAGCTGACACTAAGCACATGAAGCGATTAAAAATAGAACACATCTGCAAAGGTAAGCACATCTCAGGTCAGGGTTTTGTATCCTTGTTCGTTCCTACAAACCCCTGACATCACATTCATATTTTGCGGCCGTCGGAAGTGAACGATTTTCATTGGTTCTTCTCAAGGCCGAAAGAGAATCCATTTGCGTCGTAGCTAGAATTTATTAGGTCACACAACAGGCGGCGATGTGTTCGAAATATGAATGTGTGATGTCAGGGGTTTGTAGGAACCAACGTGGATACAAACCCCCGACTTGGGAGGATGAGGTAAGCACAAATCCAGAATATCTTTATCCAACCATCCCATCAAAATTCAAATTCAAATTAAAAAAACATATTAAAAAATTGTCAAAAGATATCATTTTACTAATAAAAGTTAACACCATTCGTTGTATCAAAAGAATATGTGTGTGTGTGTGCATTTATGTGATTTTTCAGTTACTGGAATTCCAGGTGACAAGAACTTCAGAATGGTGATATTTTTCTTTCAAATGATTTATTTTATAAAACATTCTTCTGGTTATGACGAAAAGAACTATATCTCACAAAATCAAACTTAAACAAATATAATTGTCAAATTCGAGCGTCTGTTTTGAAAGAAAGTCGGAACTGATGATTGGAAAACAATTAAGTGTTAATATAACCAAAAAGAATTAAGAAATGAACAGACTTAAAAGTTTGTATAAAAATTGTTGCTTTAATGTGAAACAAAAACGTTTAAGGTGCTTATTAGTTATTTTAGATATGATAACATATTGTTTCTCAAAATTAAAATTAAACTAGAAACAATCCGTTGCACTGGAAATCAAACTGCTTTAGGGGAGGATGGGGTAACTCGCCACTTTATGCGTTAATGTTATCTGCGAATTCTATATTTTTTTTTCTATTACAGCCATTCTTGCTTGATATATTTGACGAAAGAAAAAGGTACTAACGTCTTTTTTTTTGAAAAGCCAATTATCTTTTAGGTGCAAATTGATAACTGCCTGATAATGGTATCAGCTTTTCCCAGTGATATGGTACTACTTGTAAAATATTGCAAGTATTCAAACAAAATTGTATAAAAACAAGAAGCTGTCTAAGCGACGAAAACCATCACTTTTGGGGCTGACCGCTTGTCGCCGCACTACCGTTGGAGAATCTGGTTAAAGATTAATCTAAATTTTGACGTATATATATATATATATATATATATATGACCCATGTAGATATATTTAACATGTTTTCTACATGTACGCTGGTGTTTTTTGTGTGATTGAATTTAATAAATAAAATATCTAGCTTTGATGCTTCCTCGAAATTATACCTTTACAGCAAGTTAAAGTCTGATGTTAATATTTCAGACTACTTAAATCTTCAAAACTTTAATAGTAGAAAAATACTTACCAAACTACGTATTAGTGACCATAATCTAGAGATTGAACTTGGTAGATACAAGAATATACCAAGAGAACAAAGACTTTGTAAATCATGCAAAATAATTGATGATGAAGCGCATTTCTTCTTTCATTGTAAAATTAATAATAATATAAGAAGAACATTTATTGACTTAATACAAACAAAATATGCTAATTTTAACCAGCTTGACGCCATTGATAAATTAATTTTTGTACTTAACCCAAATATGGATGTTTTGCCCACGGTTGTTGATTTTGTAAAGCAATCATTTGAGTTGCGACAATGAGATCCACATTGGTCAAATTCATACATATTTGTAAATACTTTAATATCTTTGGTTGTATCCATTTGTATGTAGTTACATGTTCATTGTTTTTGTATGTTTGTGTTTGCTTAACCTCTTGAGGTTTTTATTATGCAATAAAGTTGATAATTTTCCAAGGTGATCAATTATTTACTTTTAATTCAACTCTTACAGACACAATACCACAATTAAGAATCATTGTCTGTAACGGTATTTACCTTGCTATTTGGAAAACCTCGGAAGTGAACCCTGTAATCGCATTGTGACGTACCCAATTGTCGATAGTTGCTCTTAGCGACGTCAGTAGGGGTGAACTATCTGTACGGTAAGAGGACGGGATATTTAATTTTACTTCTAAACAAGGAATAGTTAACAATTTTTTTAATTACAGTAATTACTTATAAGAAACGAAAATGACAACTGTAGGAGTTCAGCCAACACCAACAGAAAGAATTAACCCGGTTAAAATACCCAGTTATTCGTATCAATACCCGTCACATAGAAGAGTACAATTAGCGTCCGTAAAATCTGGAATTTTTCACCCGAAATTACCAAGTTTCAGAAGAATGGATATGGACACAGCTGGCCACAAACTCCCGGATGAACACTGCCGGACAACAACAACTGTCGGACCAGGTAAGTTTTCATTGTCGTTTATTATAAAGTAATATTTCATTTTTTTTTATTAATATGATAAAAAATATACTTTCTTTATCATTAATTTTCAACTACAAGCAACAAAAATATAATTTTGAGTCGGTATAATAGAAATTATAGTGAAAATGGCAAATATATAATGCTAAAAAGCACAAAGTTTTTAATGAATTTAATACTTTTATTGTGTAAAGTTGTACATATATTGAATTCCTATTGTGTAAAGCATGTCAAACTATTGATAAATTTTTAATATAACAAATAAGTAAATCAATATTCCTACAAGTTGTAGTAGTAGACATAATTTATAACCGGTTTCTAATTTATTGATAAATCAAACGGCCTTATTTAAAAAACGTAATCCGACCAAATGATATTAAATATTTAAATCTCCTATTGTGTAACTTTATACTGATCAATACTGTCATTAGATATTTTAACATAATTAAATATGTATATATATTTATCAGTTTAATACAATTTATGAGATTATCTACAGTAAAATAAAGATTTTTATTTCAAAGCGTGATTAGAATTGTTCATTTGTTACTATGATGTGTTTGTGTTACTTGCAAAAGATTAGTATTAAGACCGCAGTTTGATTCAAATTTTAAATAAATCTGTGACATCACTACAGTATGTCAAAAACATGACATGCAATGTATATAAATTTCTCGATAACTTTCATATCTTTATCAAATTGTGTTCTTGAGCAGCGGTAATGTTATTTAGAATAATTTAAATGCTTTGTCAATACGATTAAAAGGACATTTAATGTTTTATTGACTTTGCTCAAATTCATATTTATTGAACTCAGGTGGGTATAGATATGTGAATGCCATCGCATTTTAAACCTTTTATTTTCTTCTTTGATATGCAAGCCTTACAAAATCTATTCAGATATAATAGATTTATTCAATTTGAAAGAAACTGAATGCCTTTTACATGGGAAACAGCATGCCTGTTTGCAGTTTCGCAGTTTGAACATTCGTACTTTTAATTACCCATTAGTGAAAGTCTCTCGGAGGTGTATACAAAGTTTTGTTAGATTATTATCAGTTTTTGAATAAGAGACGTAATGATTGTTTTTTCATTTCACTTCTTAAGACAGTAGTGCTTTTATAATAAAAGTGTTATTGACTTTAGAAGAGAAAACCTACGGAAAAGACCAACTTTTATAATGAAACGACAAAAATGTCACTTAAAATACATGATTTTGAATTGACAGTTTATTTTCAATAAACTAGTAGGAAATTTAGGCATGAATTTCACATTCCAAAGAGTATCGAAAGAACAGTCGTTTTTTTTCACGGTTCACGCATTTTGTGATTGTTTCATAAATATACAGTAAAAAACAAGCTTTTTTCACATTTACATACAAAAAAGCTTTCAGTCAAAAAATTAAAAACAGATTCCCACAAGGTTTTTGGTAATGATTGTTTCTAACTGCAGACTTTTTGTAACCCAAATTTATGAAAAAATAATGAACAAAATCCTTGAAAGACATTATACCGACAAAGAAATACCGAGACCATAAGTAAAGGATACACTCCATAAGAAGGCGAATTCAGATATCAAGAACGTGCAGAGCAGTTTAGCTCCAAAAGAGTAAAACCGAAAAGGAGAATTAGAACAGGACAGCACAAATCCTACAACAGTAGCAATATTTGATCCCAAACAAACATTAATACTAAACAGTTGCCATTTTTTAAACGGATTTTCCGACGAAAAAAATCCGGATGTATGGCGATTCACTCAAAACAAAAAAAGATGAAGAAAAATCAGATTTGCTCTCAATCAGACAGCAAATTGTTTAATCTGTATTGCTTTAAAAAAGAAAAAAAGGATAAGTAAAGTCTACTTACAAGGATAACTGTACTGAAGCTAGCTTTTATGTTTATGAGTATGTCAACCTGTTTATTAATAGAGGATATTTTCCATAATACTGATAGCTGATGCACGACGTTAGTTTAGCGAGACTATTCAAAAAAACATATCTGCATCTTTCTTTACAGAGGATTTCAGAAGATCTACGTCTACGTTATTTGAGCCACCAAGTAAAGCAATGTCAAGCTTAGTAAGTATTAGATTAATTAATTCTGCTAAAGATAATGTTGTTTTTCAATTAATTTGGAAAAATATAACGGAGCATCATTTACAACGAGGGGCAACCAGTAGATTCAGGTTTTTGTTTAGCGTTATGGCAAGGTTCCGGTTATTGTGTTTTTTAACAAGTATACAGCATGCGTTTAGAGTTTAAAATTTTGTCGCCTTTCTAAATGTAGTCAACAGTATATCCAAAATAGTTAAAGTCAGAAAATTTAAGGTTTTAAAAGGCCGCCCTTATCATACCCCTCCTTGTAATACTATTACGTAATTTTTTTTCTAAAAGCTGGATTAAAAAAATGTAAAAATATTTCTTTTAGGGAATAACAGAAACGGGCAGACAGTTACACAGGCATTACACCACACCTGATGAGTTGAAGTAAGTTAACTTATTATAAGTCAAAAGTCAATGCTAAAAATAGAAAGACCGACAGTAGGAGGAGAAAGGGTCTTTTTGTTATAATATCGAATTGTTAGATTTATTCAATATTAATTGGGCATTTGTTAACTGTTTGACATTATTGTTTAACGTAAAACGTGTTTACACATTGATAAATTTCGTAAAAATAACCTTATTTATAATTCCAAACTAATGCAGAAAAATGACGTTTTCCATTTAAAATTAACATTTTCCTCCCGACTATATTGCATGCGTACGTATTCATACGACGTCATGAAAGGAATTTATCAAGTTATAAACTTTTTACCGGAAGTGCTGTTAGCCAATGAAATTGCTGCTTTTGATGTTTTGAAAACAACATTGGGATTATACTAAAAACACTTTTTCTATGGATCATAGTTGTGAGACCATATTCTTCATTAAACGACAGTTGACGAGGGAGATAATACAACCCTTTTGGATGATTTTATAATCTACTTTAAAAAAAATCTTACAAGGACGTACTAGCATGAGTATTGAATATTTTGATGATAATTTTGTTTGAATAAACAAGTCAAATTACAAGTAAGGGTCTATACTGTTTGAATGAGCCGGAAAGTCAAAGTCATTGTTGAAAATTTCTGTTTTTAGTGTTACGATGTACAGATATATAAGAAATTTCTATTTTATAGGAGGACAAGGGATGAATGGTCAGACTTTTTGAATAGATCACCTGAAAGATATAGTATAAAATTACCAGAACTCCCTGAATCAAAAGGTAAATAGAAAAGCCTGTAAAGGGTGCGTTTGATTAAAACCACTGACATAAGATAATTAGACTTTCTAATACCAGAATATTGGAAGGTTAATGAAAGTTTTTAGAGTCATAGTGGTTTTTTAGTATACCGTTATTTATACTTGCTTCATTTTTGTCCATTTACTGTATATCACAACATACCTAATTTATACCAGAAACATTAATGTAAATTAGGCAAACTGTCATAAACAAGTTTAATTTAGCTCTGTGTTAAAAGAAATAATATACACGTATTAGCAAGCTTTTTTTTATATTGGCCTTCGTTACAGTTAATAGAAATTTATAATTTTGGACAATTGATACAAATTATTATAAAATTTGTATTGGATACCGTTTTAAATTTCCCCAATTCCTATATATAATTGATGTCTCCTAACTGAATAAACCTTTCTCTGTACAAAAAATGGTCAATATAGAACAGTTTGTTTGAATCATATGAATGAATTTTTTCACTTTTTCTTAACTGTTTTTGGCTTTTGCTTTACAACATGGGTTTATTTTTTTTCAATTTGTTGCAGATCAACGTTTTGTGGGTTATTCTGTCAGATATCTCAGACCAGATATCACAAAATCATGGAGGGTAAGTGTTCAATGATATTTCTTTATCTAATGTGCGTTTTTTGTTATCAATATTAGTCAAACCATAAGTAAGTGATTCACATATATGTTGTCTCCTATATCCTCTTAAATTTCTTTTCCCCTATTATCAATAAAAAAATATTTGATATATAAATGAAAATTTGTCAATATAATTGGGATTGCTTTGTCAAGACATTGTTGTCTAAGTCAGCTAATGTTAAGACCAGAATATAAAGCTGAACATACATAAAATACTGGATATCTAAAGGACTCAGATGATGGAGAAAGAAATTATGGATATCACTTTAGTATCTCGGGTGATGATATGATGATTTTTTTTTTAATTATGCAAATATGCTTTTATTAAGTTTTTTTTAGAAGTAACCTCATTAAGTTATATCCTGTTTTATCTTTCAGTACACACTTCGTCAAGAACCAACATTAGATCAGTACGGACAAAAACCTATCCCAGCTAATATATAGTAAGTATTAATAAAAACGTAACGCGGTGGGGAATTTAGCGTAGACAAAATACTTGCACTTGTAGGAATTTCTTGTCATGGTAAACAAATTATTGTTTGTTGAAAGGATTTTGAAGGAAATAGAGGGCAGGTATTAGATAAATTGCCATATTGGGGTATTTTTAATTTATTTTTAATCTCGATGGCGGTAGACAATCCAAGATGGTGACTTGGATCCCTTTGGGATTTTTCACTGAGACATGGATAATATATATAGGACATCGGTAGTAAATGCATGGAAAAAAATCGATATCCAGTAGCGGTGCTCCTATTTTCGAAAAAGGCAGTTTAAAAAAAGACAGAGGAATATTCATTATTGCCTTCACAGTACCACCCATGTTGTATACTTACGATGTTTTATTTTTTCAGTGCGAGATACAGAGATACCTATCCACAATTCAGCAGAAGCATCTCTTCAGAAGCTTGGAGATAAAGATATTATGAATAGAACAATAGAAACATTATTGAATCCATTATTTTTTTCTGTTGTTTGGTCCTATTTGATTCATTCACATTTTCGAGATGAATGAGTCAGTTTTTGGGGACTGAAGACATTTTCTATGTAAAAAATCTCATAAAGGATTTATTTCCTAAGTTATTGCTCACATTGGAGGAAGTAACAGTATTCAAAGTTTACATTTTAAAAAAAAATGTACAGTATAGCATAGTTTTTGCTCAAGTTATTCAGTATTATTGCTTATTGAAATTTTATCATTATATTGTACAAATTGTTCTCTATACATCAGTATTACCTGTGATTTATTGTTTTTTAAACTTATTATGCACTTTGTTTTTTTTGTAAATAAACATTTTAATTATACTTAATTCAATCTTTTTATTAATTAATATATGCATCTTTTTTATACATGTGTTTTGATAAGACAATATGCGATAACGTACATGAGAAAATAACCCATGAGATAATGTACATGACAAAATAACGCATGAATAATGGAACAAAATAACCAGCGTTTTTATGACTTTTCTCCACTTTAAAAGATTTTATTTTATGACATATTTAATAATTCACTAGCTGGGCACCAATAAAGACGTTTGTATATTTTTGACAAAGTGTACTTTATTTTTCCTTAAGTTTGCGCAGATCATGATCGTCATATATTATGTTCTTATATCTACCAGTAATCACTTGAGAATAGGTTGAAAGGTTAAAGTTTGAATCATGAGATTAGTCTCCTCTTTTAAAACTGATGCCGCTATCGAGATGAAGGTTTTGTGAATCATTCGAATTTGTTCAGTTATACCACAACATTCCCTATACATAGGCTTCCCTTATTTCGTTTTGGGTTCTCAGTTACTACTATTTTGTTTATTTTTATTCTAAGAGTAACATTGAGACGAAACGTCCAGAATGTGCATGACATATAATGCTTTAGGAGAACACCCTAATATACAAAATGTTTAAGAAATTGTAAATCATTTTCCGAAAAATCCTCTTAATTCTCTTAGTAAGAATCATTAATTGGTTATCCTTGACAAAGTTACCCAGTAACCTCCCTTTACCTATAGGGAATAAGTTTAGTGGGATATCGAAGTGTTTCTCTCTGAGGCAAATTGCTTTTCAACAGAAATGAAAGGAGGTAAATGTGTTGAGACAAATAATTCACAGCCTTCAAACGACATGTAGAAACTACAAGTGACAACGTTATTCGATCGTATTGAAAATTTGAATAAAGAAAATTAAAACAGCTTGAAAAAACTTTTTTATATAAATTAAAAGAGAAATAGTTTGTAACAGTTACAAGTAACATTAAGTACAAGACAACTGAGTGATAAGTCACTACACTGCATGTAAACGTAGATATGTCTTATTTTAAGTAAAATATTGAATTTAAGTAACGGCCTACTATAACATTATTGGCAAAGGGGTATTCCGAGAAATTCCTCTGGTAAATGCTTTCCAAGAGTTATAAGTACTACAATCTACCACAATTATTTGATTAGAATTTTTGGCTGAAAAAACCCTGCAAACTTGTACTATTGAAATGTTCTCTCTAACGCTACATGAACTATGAAATATTGTCTTATAGTTCCTCATGACGATGAATTTTTTCATGGACATGCTTGTGTGGTCGCGGCTCTTTGGCTATAACTATTGGTGATTGTTTAGAATTACGCTTTAAAAGCTTAGAGCCGAGAATGTCAATGAAACTTCTTATTACGTTTTGCTTTTTAAGCAGCAATTCCTTCTTCTTTGGTCCGTTGTCTGAAAAAAAAATATAAAAAATAATAATAAGTTTTTAGACTTTGCTACAGGGTATCAAAATTTCTTCAGGATTATGCAAAGTTTACTTATTGGGATCATTTAACAAGTATTTATCTACTAGTTATGTGCCTTAACCAACTTCATAACCGATTAAAATCAGCTGTTAATTAACACTTTGAAAAGGTAAATTTATTTTGGAACCATGGTGTAATATTTACTGATGAATATTATAAATGTGTGTGCATATCAAAACCTTATTGCTCATTTTATGTGAACTACATTTCTATGGGAATATACCATTTGTGTTCTTTGTACCGCTTAAAAACAACTGACTACTTTCTACAATTTATGCCATAATTGTACAGGGTGATATGATTTATATTTGACATACCTTTAGCTAGTTCCCGGATAAGGTAATATCGTTCGTCATCAATAATGGACGTTTCCTCATGCCATTCGATTTCTTCCAACAAATATATATAATACTCAGCAACTCTATAAAAGTACACACATCAAATAAGACCAGGTTTACGAAAAATTGAGATTTTCCTTTAACAGCAGAACTTTTGCTCACATATCAAATTCAGGGTTATCTGACGAGTCAATTGAGGAAATTCTTGGAGAATAAGAGCCATCTTCACCTGCATTTATTTCACTTCTACGGCCCATTACAAAAAGTCGCCTAATGCCTTTCAAAATATTTCGAGGTATAGCCTCGTATGTGTTCTCTCATAATTTGTTCATGATAACCAAACAAAACCAGAACCGCGTCACAGCAAAACAGGATGTGGCTGCACGAAGGATCCAAAAATTGCTTACACGTTACAACTCAACATTATCAAGCTGCAGACAAAATATAAAATCATTCCCTTATGTAGAAGCCAAGAAAACTTTCACGAAATGTTTTTTTAGAGTTTAGAGTATTGTTGAATGTTTAACAGTCGTCAGACAGGAAGTGGCTGCATGACAGATCTAAAAATTGCTATACGCTACAACTCAACATTATCAAGCTGCAGACAAAATATAAAATCATTCCCTTATATAGAAGCCAAGAAAACTTTGACGAAAGTTTCCTACCCAGTGTTTTTCGGACGGACTGACTCTTTTATCTGAAATGCATCCCAGTGTAAACTTTTTTCCCGACCCAATGTTTTTTTCCTCGAAATAATACTTACTCTTTGTCGTCGTAGTGTTCTGCATATTCTCTGGCTTTCTGTATTACGTGTTTCTGAAATAATGACAGACATTCTAATTTATCACAAATTTATCATACTATCTTGGAATTAAAAAAAGAAGAAATTTATTTAATATATGTAACTGGTATTTGCATGAATTCCAACTACTACCAATGAGGTAGTCTCTATGTACTCTGTAGTCATAGCTTCAGTTTCATTTTGATATCTGATCCTTGTAATTGAAATCCGTTGTTCATGAATTTTACAATTTTATAAAAGGTTAGATTATATCAATTCTGTTATTTAATGCTCTTAGTGCTTAGACAATTTTCAACTCTCCAAACTTCTTGTCGTGAATGTACAAAATGATAGTTAATGCAGAAATGCCTTTGTATGCACAAAGGATTTTTCTCAGGCAGTACCCCCCTCCTTTTTGGGTGGTAAAAATTATTTAGGAAAAGATATGACAGAAGACTCACTGAATTGCCACTAATGAGGTGATACCATTCCTTGTGGACTGTAAGTCTACGAGAGTATTTTGTGCTTGCTGGTATTTGATTATTTACTTTTAAGATACTTGCATGTGACCGAAAATTGTTGTTCATAAATAAATCAATTTTATTCGAAGTTAGTTTTCAATTTCACTAAGCATACATGACTTAAGTCTGGACTTCGGTTTATTAAAGCTGAAACAATAATCCATTATGTTATTTAAAAAATGGCTAGGTCACCAGAAAAGGTGAAGCCGAAAACAAACAACCAAAGAACAGAGCAACCTTGAATGAGGAATATAGGCATTTATACAAAAATAAACTTTTAAAACAGTATTTGTTCAAAAGAGTAAGTAATTTTGGATATAGAAATCTTACCATGTTTTTACCACTACCAACTGTATTCTTGTATGTCTTCACCAATTCATCCATGTCCTTCAGAATGCCAGCCTATAAGTAGGTTAAATATAAAATTAAATGACTACCAGAAAAGTGGGAAGTCAAGGCAGCTACTCACAAGCGTTACTACTGGTCATATATGAGGGCCTGGATTGGGGCGACTCGAATTCTGTATTTCAGTATTCAGTTAAAAAAATGCAAGACTGTGCTATATCAATAGTTTGTCAAGGATGTATAAGGTGCAAATGCCTTTCGAAAATAAAATTCTTTGATAGCAATTTTGATGCACAAGATGTGCACATTTCGTCGATTTACGACTCATCAGTTGTGCTCAAGACCTAAAATGTTGAAAACCAAAAACAACAATCCAAAATTAACGTTGAAGAGCAAATTCAAAAAAGACAAAATGACGAAAAGGGGTAAAACTAAAACCATCTAAGGACAGAGCTAAGCACGAGGGATATATTCCCTAGTTTTCACAAATTTTACAATTTTATAACAGTAAATTTTGAGTATACAATTAAGCAATATATATGAAATAATAGACTTTTAGAGCAATTTTCTTTATTCTGCACAGTTGTTATTTTCTGTAATCATTAATTTTTCCTCGAATTCTTTATATATTTTAAATCATTTTTCATATTTTAGTACATCATTATTCTTTATTTTTTTTATTTTTCTATGTCATTAATCTCTATTCATTACTCTTTTCGGCCATTATACTGTAATCTATAAACCTCTTCTACACTGTCATATCTACTGTTTTTAGTAGATCTGTTATCAATATAAACAATACATAAGACAAAAAAAAGCAAGTAGATTACAGGGCACTAACAACATACATGTAAATGCAGGAACACTTGACAAATGGAATTTGTGTGCAATGGCATTCACAGCTTACACACATTGCCAAAATCACGATTAAAGGACAATATCATGAGATTCTAATGTGTGCAAGAACTCGACGGCTATAGAATTGGGAGTTTTCACTTCGAAAAAAAAAGGTTTGGGACATGTTGCTAATTCTACCCTGTCAAGATCGAATGAACTTGTCTTTCAAAATTCTCAGCTATTTTATCTATTCAATCCTGAAGCAGAGGACACTGTAAAGTATTACCATTACCATATTTATTTTTAATTTTTACTTACATTTTCCGGAAGTGATCCATCTGGAAGTCTAAGAACTCCTGTATGGTCAGCAATAAATGCCATCATTTCTGTTTTGTCGAAACGCCCACCGTACATATTTTTCTGTGGAATCTCATCGTCGGTAAACCAGTACAAGGCTGGAAATTTCTTAGCTTTGAATCTGTCAAATATTTCGTGATAATATGAACATCAATTTTCTCTATTCTTTATTTTTATACCATTATTCTCTGTTCATTACTTACAGCCTATTTTTCTCTTTTCTTAACACCCCATCAAATCCTTGCCTACATGCCCACAAAAATTTCAAAAGTACTATGTTAGTTTATAACCGAGAAGCATTGAGAGTGCTGGATTCCTTTTAAAACAATCTTTACATTGAGGACAGGGAACTAATTCATTCTGTACTATGTTTCTTGTTGTATGTTAAAAGTATGTTAAAAGTATTTTGCATTTTTGTTGTCTATGTAATTATTGGTCCTTAGGAACGTATGACTAAAGACTTATTAATTCTTACAAATTTAACAAACAAAATGTTTTTAAAGTTTACTATTGTTGGCTAACTGATATAAGATTATTTAAAACGAAAAAAGTGTCTGTTCATATATATATATATATATATATATATATTGAAAATCATATTACCTTCCTCTTAGGTTTCCTTCAAAATTGATGTTTAAACGACAGAAAACAATCTAAAATGGAAAGGATTCTTAGTATAATCTGTCAATTTACAACTTATCTACATGTAATGTATGCTTTCTGAAATCATCACCCGGTTTTAGAGTTTTGTATGTAAGCTTCTTCACCCCTGGTTGTCAGCACAGTAGGTGATTTTAGGTAGTAAACATTTATATGTCTCTACTGGCAAATGCAAGTACCTAAGGGTATCAGTGGCCCCTGGTGTCAGTTTGTATAAGCCGTTTATATCATAAAATGTTCTCTATAGCCTTGGAAGAATCAGATGGTAAATTTTAAAACAAAACAAAATTGATGGACAGTGTAACTGTATCTTTCGGTGGCTTTTGCTCTACTCCTTTGATTATTTTGGTATTTAGCTCGTTATATATCATTATCGTTTTAGCTTCAGAAATACTTTGGTCTCTAGCACCAATGGGGAGACATAAATTGCTCCTAGCTCATCTCTTAATAACTTCCGATTACTGTTCGAGTTTCAGTACTATTTTGTTCTAGGGAATCGCGCAGTAGACGTAAATCGTCGAAATGCAGAAACAGCATCAAAACTGATATGATCGAATGTTTATTGTTGTTTCTCTTTACCTTATCATCGTTCTTGAATAACTCTGCAATATCATCGAACCACTCTACTTTGTCTTTATTTTCTGCAAGTTATAAGAGCGTTTTATAAAAAAAAAAAAAAAAAACAAATCAATTTCCTTTTTATTATAAACAATTATTATTATTTGTGTAATATAATTATCTTGTGCAAATATTATTAAAAAAAATGTTCTAAAAGCAAGAATTACATGGAAAGTTAGTGTTGTGCAATATCAGTCCTAGTGTTTCATTATCACTTTTCTCTTTAATCGGCTTCATTCAATCAATGAAAAAATGTAAAATTAACCAATCTCAAACAGCGATCATCCAAGATAGGTGTATAAGATTCTTGGGTTCATTCAGAGTGCTCGAAAAGCAAACTGTAAGATACAAAGAAATGGTTACCGGAATAAGGTCTTGTACTCTATCCGCTAGAGAAAAATAAACTGGATAATTATTAAAATCTGTTAGTGTAAATATTTTATTACTGAAAGATTTCAATGACTAACAGAGTATAAACATGAATAGGATTGGAAAACAAGCGACATAGTGCTTATGTTAATATTCCTCTCCCGATATTGATATAAATAATAATAAATCAAAAGTAAGACAAGGAGATATATCTTTAAGATTAAACCATAACTTTATCAAAAATTGACGGAGTGGGATAGTTACCATACAAGCACTAAATGAGTATGATATCTGGAGGCTATAATATTAACAGAGTCATATAAAACGTTTATTTTTTATAATATATTCCTGAATAATAAAAAAATATTAATATTATCATCATCTATAGTATTATTTCCAAATAAAAGAGTTTCGACGGTTACGATAACAATAAGTTTAATAAAAAGAGACTCGAGTAACCTTTGATAAATTGGACAAAGTAATAAAAAATGTTCGTTGTTTTCTACTGATCGGTTGTTACAGATACAATATGGATTATTTTCAATGTTTTTTACTGAATAAATGTTGTTTCAGCTTGCTGCATTCTGTATATTAAAATCTGTTGTTGTAATATGAAAATGTTATATTGTTTAAAAAAGAAAGTTTTGAACATTTTCAATCAGAACACAAAACAGAACAAAGACTCATATTTTCAGTACAACGTCCAGAAATATATCTGTTTTTACAGTTGCACATCAGATTACCTACCATTAGAATATAGTAACAAAAGTTTGAATTGACGAGGTGTTTGAGTTATTTCATCAAAGTTAGCTTGAGTAAGTTCTACAGTAAAATGTTTGTCCATATAGATAAAGTCCTTCTTGGTAACATCACTTATAAACTGTATAATACTCTCTACTGTCATATCGATTCTTGCCCTGAAAATTCAATGTATAGTACTATATAAAACCAACATATCAGGCATATTTATTAGGCAACAGCACAACTCCATTTTTGATTGTAAAATATTATTTAGAAAAAGATATGACCGAAGAGTATTTCTGTAATGTATCTCAAAAACGTCTTATACAAAATGAATATTTGAATTTTAGGGCCTATTTCACAGGAATTGACCGTTTGGTCACAACAACCATTCAGAAATAATGAAAACTACATCTATTGGTTAAATGACTTGTAGCAATGCCATAAGTTAGTGTCATCTTTAAAATTAAATTAAATATACTTGTTGATGTTCTACACCATATGTAAACCGAGCCGAGATTAATGAAAATTGTAAGGAAATCATTAAATGAGATATGAAAAAAACTTTCCGAGTTATCTTTCTTAGAATAATTACCGGTTCGATTTCTTTGAATTTGCCTTGAAATAAATTAAAGACGGAAATGTTTCTACTTCTAAATTAGACGCCAATCCGACGTGCTGGATCCTACCAAACATTACATCTACTGATGATTCAAATGGTTGTGATGCTGCTACAAATTTTGAGTAAGCTAAGCGGCATTCGAGACAGTCTGAAAAGAAATAATACAATGTACCGACTCTATTAATAACAACATGTACAGACCCACCGAAAAAGAGTTTAAAGTTTTGAAAGTTATTTAAACAGTTCGAAATATTCTGCAACATAAACGTTAACATATAGTTCCAATATCAATTATTTGTTTGTTCATTGCTTACAGGTACACATCAAGAAGTTTTTGAATAGGAATATATAATTTGTCAGTTGAATTGGTCTGCTCTATTACACATAACTAATTCAATAATCATACATTACCACGTTTTGTGACGAAGATCATCATAAATTTTCCCTCATTCTGAAGCTGTAAAGAAAATGCATAGAAAATTTGATTATGGTTATTATACAGACAACAAAAAGAGAATGTATCAAATACAAAGAAATGATATCTAATTCTGAAGCTATAAAGAATAAGAAAATATGAAAATATTTTTGACTGGAGATATTTTTCATACCAGTCTATCATGTGTTAGTGATAAGAGAAACTAGGCAAAATCTTCAGTCTTAATATCTTTTATTTTTTATTGTTGTTTTGAATTTTGGTCATTGTTATATCTGGTCTATTTACCTTTAGCCCATCACTGGCCTTTTATCATTTGAGTATTTTGCAACATTATTGTTTATCATTTTTATAATATTAAGAATTCTTTTAGAATACCGAAAAAACTACATTTGTGCACGCAACAAAAGTAATATGACTTTTCAGATGGACATATAATAAAAAGTTCAACTGACGCTATGAACAGGATGCAAGATTTTTAGTCTCATCGTTATTTCTTTTTCATATGAATGTGTCAAGATATACTTGCCTATTATATTTAAAAATCCCTTTTCAAGGCAGTCATTATAGTTTCGATTTTTGCCCTGTGACCTTAAAGACGGTTGACCACTGTTCAAATGTGCTTTTTTTTAATATTCGAACAAACAGGCCTTTGGTAATATGTGCTATTTTTAAAAGTGGTAAAAGTAAGATTCTTATATAACTAAAATCTGACTGTATATTACTTTAATGCCAACTATTTGTCATGTGAAATATAAAGTTAATCCTATCCGGATTTCGCGGGGTTTATACGAAAACACAAAATTAACCAGGAGATGGACATCGAAAATTGCGTCGGATATATTTAGAACAAGATAGAACTTGTTTTGTGTTATTGACACACACACACACACACACACACACACACACACACACACACACACACACAAAAAAACCAGATTACAGTCTATTTTACTACAGTACTAAAGTATTCTTAGTCATAGTTTTCTTTTGTTGCAGTATCATTATTGTAATCTTTTTTGACAAACAATACTTAAGATCTAGCAGGATTATTATTTTGTTAATAACCATTTTTTGAAACTTTGTTTCAACATTGATATATAACTCCAATTATAATAAGTTATGTTTATGTTAAAGTATTAAAGTGCCTACCTTTTGAATGTTTGATCCAGTAATTTCATATATTTTTGACTCCACAAATTGTAAAATGACAAATAAAAGTACATATGAATACAACAAAAAATTCATTTTGATTGAGAAATTTTTGAGAAAATGTGAAGATGGAAAAAAAAATCTGTCCACGTGTTTATTGATTTAGTGAGACATTTTAGGACATCTGCTGCATCTATTGTGTATCCACGTGTAAGCCTGTAGTGATTTCTACACATATATCGACAGAAGATTAATTCGATTTCTGATTTTCTATAATATATTATAATTTTTTATTAAAAGACAGAAAGTCGTTAATACACATCATGCAATCAAGGTACACTGCGTGTGAATAAAGGAAACTCATAGTGATAAAATCATTCTTTCAACAGAGAATTATCTGTTGGTGACAGAAAAATATTTTTTCCTTACTCATTTTTGATATATTTTACCTACAACACATTCTGGTAAATAGGTGCAACTGTTTCAAAAAGTATTTTCTTTAAAATTAAAATTAAAATTGCATGATCACGTTGGGCTTTTCTAGACAAATTTTAAGAAAATATATGTACGATTCTTCAAAGTAGAATTATCGACATACAGTTTGAAGTGTGTTCAGTTGCAGTTGTGGGCTTTTCATATGGTTAATAAAAATAATTACACGAAATAAAATGTTTTCCAGCTAGAGACTGTAAATAATAAAATCTTTGATATGAGTTTCAATCCACAAGATGTGCACATTTTGTCTACTTACGACTCATCAGTTGTGCTCAAGGTCTAAAATGTTGAAGACCAAAACAACAATAATCCAAAAAAGATGAAGAACAATTAAAAAATTCAAAAATACCCGAAGACTAAAGCTAAAATCATCTATAAGGACAGTGATAAAAAACAAATTTGATTACAAAACTTAAAATGAAATTTTTCATAATTATAAAAAGATTCTCCATAATGCAAATGTTGCTTACTTTTGTTATATTCAGCAAAACAAAAACAAAAACAATACTTATAAATTTTCTTAATTGTGTCAGAATGTTCCGAATGGTGAAAAATATTGGTTCTTCAATACTCTATGCAATAGTTTTGTCTTGTTCTTTAATGTTTTTAGACGATAATGGTTGGGAATTACGGATAATGCAAATTAAAAAGGTCACGGCTTCTCTGGCTTCATCTTTATTTTAAAAATAAAGCGACTGCATTCATCTTTCTATGACATTTCATTCAAAGAGAACATTAAATATTTTTTATTGTTGAAATTTTAAAGAAACTTTTGAGTGAGTCTCGAAAAAATAATTGCAGTTTTGACTAGTGTATATATATTATTTAATATTTACGTTTCTACCATTTCCAGTCACGTTTTTTGTGTTCAAATGCAAAAATGTTCAAACAAATTGATTATATCAGGAGAAAGCAGAAAGTTTGACCGATCTTACTAGAGATCAGGACAAAAAAACATGAGTGTAATTGACATCAGAACGATGTAAATGCCTTTTAAATATTTTTATTTAGCACATTCCGTCAGACATGATGTATTACCAAATACCAGTATTTCAGCGCATTATGTTTTTTAGTTTTCAACAACATGTAACACAAAGCCAGAAAGCCAAATCATTTCTATCACATTTCACGAAGAACATAGGACAAGACGTGTGCATGATGTAACTGGGTAATCTTTTAACAATATTGTCAACGCTTTGGTTTCTGAAATTTTGATCGTAACTTATGTTTATTTAGAAAAAATATTATTTAATGTACAGCTTCTTGAAATTTTCATTAAACATTGGGTTTTTCGTGTACCTAAAATTGCAGCTCAATTGGAACCCAAGTATCTTCATCGGAGAAAATTTACTACGACTTTAATAAATAGGTTCTGCTATTCTGGTGGTGGCTTTTTACTTAAATTAACTGATATATGAAATCGTGGAATTTTCACAAACCAAGTATAGTATCTCAAAAACTGTCATTTATTCGCTTTTATTTGCTTTGCACTTTTTATAGTATTGATTATGCCATCGAACAGTCTTTGTTATTGTTTTAGCTATCTTGTATCTTCATCTTTTGCCCTGAGAACTACTGTTAAGATAGAAGTCTCAATGTATACACCCAGTGCATCACAATTGGTCACACTTTAATCAACTGAAAATATGAACGGGGCAGTGCATGCTTACTCTCCTGAACAGTTGATGTCACTTCCGTTTTTTTAAAATTATTTTTGTTGCGGGGTTCGCAAATTTCTATAGTGCTTCATTATATGTCTTGTTCTAATTTTCTTTTGTTTGCCACGTGTTTTTTTTACCCTTTTGGTTAAAATCTTTATAGTATTTGCTAGGACTATTTGTGTCTGTTCTCACGAATTCGCCCTAACTGTAGATTTTGATTTAATAGACTTTTCCTCTCTTATGGAATTTGACCACAGTATTCTTTTGCCTTAATATTTAAATTAAAATGTAATCGTACAACAACAAAAAACTCAGCAATCCACTAAATCATACATGTAATGTTAATAACAACGTATTTGTTTTAGCATTTTCTATATGCATACTGAAACGTTGTAGGAAAACATTTCACGTAGAAATGAATATCATTTGGAAGAAAGAGAGCGAAGTAGTCTAAGGGACTTATCATTTTATATTTTTTATCGGAGGGAAGGGGGGTGTCTGGTCATTTTGAAAGTGATTCCTGCATCAATTTTGGTTCCCCAGTTGATATTTATGCTAAATTTTTTATCCTCCCTACTCACTCAGAAAAAAATTCTAACCCCCCTTTTTATGGGAGGTAATTAGTCGTATGAATGAATACATATTTCTCACCAAACTGGAGGCGATCGATTTTCTATAACAAGAAGAATGTGAAACTGTATATTGTTTATATGAATATGTTAGCACAGATTATATTATCAACCATTGGATGTTTGATAAGTGTAGGTACTTCGAAAATTTTAAAATATGTCCACCATTTACTGGAAATCAATCAAAGGTTTGACATTTCGCTGCCTTCCTCCTAAACTTTGAGACACAAAGAGTGCTGTTTGTAGGGATGGTGGTTTGTGAGTATCTTTTTACTTTGGGTAAGATAATTTGATTGTCACTATCATCACTTTTTGAAGTATCTGTCCCACCAAGATCTGAATTTTGAATCAAGGTCGAAGAATTGTTATCAAATGGGATTGAATCAATCCGACCAAGATAGGAATTGGCAGCTATTAAACAGCTTTATGCTTCGGATTTTTTTTTAAAAGGACGCTTCTGATATGGTGAATAACGTTGATGATAAATTGTTAAAATATTCCATGCCAAAATCTGATGAAAATCAAACAGAATCGGAATAGATGAGGAAATGGACCTATTATTCCTGGGGGATATATTGATGTGTGATCTGTGAACTTGATTTTATCAGTTACATATATGTACAACATTGTACATATATGTTAATCAAATAAATTCGTTCAATGAAATAATGAAATAGTAAAATATCCCTAGATTTGAATGTCGTAATGTATTCTTCCACTAAATGGTAAAATATCCCTAGATTTGACTGTTGTAATGTATTCTTCCACTAAATGGTAAAATATCCCTAGACTTGACTTTTGTAATGCATTCTTCCACTAAAAATATGTGATCCCCTCTTCAGGTACATAAACTTAATCTATTTTTTTCCATGTGCCAAAAAACTGATCCTCCCTCTTTTACTTCACAAAAAAGTTTGAACCCCCTTTTCCATTTACAGAAAAAAAAACCTTGATCCCGTCCCCCCCTTCCCAGTTCCCAGATAAAAAAAAGATAAGTCCCTAACTGTACACATCACGAAGATGACCATTACCAGCTGTACCACCGTCAAAACAACTTGAAAGTGCGACGTACGTGTTGGGGTTACCCTTATTCCTTATTATAACAACACATGCTATAATTAACTTAGTAAAGTTATATACAGCTTAAATGACTGCTTAATGTTTTTATTTTGCAATATTGGAATTAAACTGTGAAAAGAAGAAGGTTTGCGATCTGCTGTTATTTTTCTTTCGTTCAGAGAAAACAACATATAGAGATTATGTTATGAGATGCACATGCCAACAATTTTTATATTATTTTCAGTATAAACATTTTCAGCATAGCCCCATTCGTATTATTTTCACGCCAGTATTCTTACCATTTCATTTATTCAAGTCGACAAATTATTTAATTAAATACCAGATTAACTTCTCTGTACAGGTGTTCCTCTGTTGAATGTGAAGTTGGTAAGTATCTTCATTGATTGGACTGAAACTTTTCCCCAACTTTTGGTAAGAATTCGTTCACTAGTGTGTTGAATTTGTCCACTCTTTTTTTGTTTCATATCTATAAGAGAGCAGTCGTTTTAGTGTGTATGTGTATGTGTGTGTGTGTGGAGGTTGGGGGGGGGGGGGGTAGGATAAAATTTGAAACTAGAGATATGCATAGATCTGTCCTTCTATGAGATTCCTGCTGACATCAGTTACAGTCTGCATGTAAATTCATGAGCAAGTGACGAAAAATTCATTTCTCATATGGGTTCCATGGAAACTTTGAACATCCGCAACTGTCGGGTGTGAGGATGAATCTCAACCAAAGGTATTGCTATCATCAATCCTGAAAAGTTTCAAAACATTTCATAATGTAGTTTCAAAGGAGAAGATTTTTTAAAATTGGCGAATCAACATCAAAGATGGCCACTGGCGGCAATGTTGTCCATCCAATGGTGCATAGTTTGTAGAGGTCTTTCCATATATCATTCCTGCCAACTTTGGTTACAATCTGGCCATTAGTTTCTGAGGAAAGGGCAAAAAAGTCATTTCCCATATAGTTTCCATGGAAACTTTGAATATCCACAGCCGTCGGCTGAGCAAATGAATCTTACTGTCGTCAATCCTGCAAAGTTTCAAAACATATCATAATGTAGTTTCAGAGAATATTTTTGAAAATTAACATCAAAGATGGCCTCTGGCGGCCATATTATTCATCCAACCGGAAAGAAAGTAAAACCACTTGTAGAGATCCTTCAATGCATCATTCCTGCAAACTTTGGTTGAAATGTGCCCATTAGTCCTGAGCAAATGACAAAAAACTAATTCCCCATATGGTTTCCATGGAAAGTATGAGCTACAAAAGTGATCGTTTGTAGAGGGGTATTGCTGTCATCAATCTTGCAAAGTTCCAAAACATTGCAGTTTTACAGGAGAAGATTTTTGAAAATTGGCCAATAAAATCGGCTTTTGGCGCCCATGTTGTTCATCCAACAGGAACAAAAGGTGGGTCGTTTGTAGAGATCCTTCCATACATCATTCCTATCAAGTGTGATTACAATCTGCCAAGTAGTTTCAGAAGAATATATCAAAATGTGAAAAGTTTACGGACGACGGACGCAAAGTGATGAAATAAGCTCACCATAAAAAGACAGGACCAGGATTTTGGCAAAATATAAAGCCAGGATCACTTTAGGTGTGAACAAAAAATGCAGACCTATGTCAAGGAAAAAAATAGGCAGGATCGAACATTTAATCCTAGCCCCCCCCCTAAAATCAAATGGTTGCGTCCGAACATGAAAATTCAGACAAACCAGTGCATCGAGGGAACAAACATTGATTTTAATGGTACAAGGAAGGAATTTGTAAAAAGGACAGGATCATTGATGCTGCAAAAAATTTCGACACGCCTTAAAGAATCGGCATGTACTAAAAGGTGGAGTGGAGTGGAGTGGAGTGGAGTGGAGTGGTGGAGTGTTGGAGTGTTGGAGTGGAGTCATGGAGTGAAATACTTAACATATCCAACAATCAATATTTGATTTCACATTCTCAGTTGATCACATTTTAAAGATTTATTGTGACACATTTAACCTCTGCCTTGTTTCAAAATATTTTTAATTGTTTTCTGGCATTGCTTGTGATAAAAAGTTTACTGATAAAATACAATTTTATGACCTTTTCCACGTATATTCAATGTCAGTCAACAAATTGTCAGTACAGTTCTAATTTTTAGAGGTGACCTAAAAGTTTAAAAGATTTTCCCATGGAGCTGATGTGAAGACCAAAATTTTATTGGACAGGTTAAATATTGAAATGTACAAAAAATCATTAATTGATCATTGAATAAAACTATATATTTTATGTCAAACAGACAAAGTTTTGATTCTTGATTTAATAAAAGAACAGAGTTTCAATGTCACCTGGGTTGCACATATTTTATATTTCCAAAGAGCATAAATCTTTTAAAAAGTAGAACTTGTCCAAGATGTTACAGATATTAACCTATAGTATATATAAGTTTAATAAAAATCTGGCAAGAATTGCACCCGTGACAGCGCTAACAAGACTGGACTGACACAGAGACAGACAGAAACTTGGATGCCCGGTATTTCCATGCCCCTCGCAATGTGTTCAGTGGGGGGCAAAATAACTTAAATGAACGATACGTGTATATTGGCATGCCATAGATACATAGATCTTTTACCAAATAAGCAAATTCATATCTTTTTCAGTTGAAACAGACAGAAGCCAAGTGTCGTTTTTCTTGCAAATGACTGTTCTGTTGATGCTGGTTTTTTTTTAATATACTAGTAGTTTATAATTTTAACTTTGCTTTGAATGTAAAATTAATTACACCAGAATGTTGTTAACTAAGGTAAAATTGCTGAAACACCCCCTCCTAAATTATAGAAATCTATCATTTAACATTAATCATGTTTTTTTTAATATTGTTTGGAAATATAACCTTAAAAAATGCCCATGACACATCCAAGGTGCATTTTATTGGTATAATGTTCATGTATGCAGTTGGACGCTGTTGAAACATTTATTCTATGATTTTTATAGTACACATGTATACAAAAATATCTTATAAATTGGTTTAATTTCAAAACTATTGAACCCACAACTCCACTACACTCTATTTCCTAATTCCATGTTTTCACTCTGTGACTCCAGCACTCCAACACTCCACCACTCCACTCCACCACTCCAACACTCCACCACTCCACTCCACCACTCCACTCCACTCCACTCCACCTTTTAGTACATGCCGAATCGGATCAAACCATTGCTCTACTGTTGCATACCTGAGCAGAGATCTAATCTTGGATCCGGATTTTAACGGGCCTTCCTGTTATATTAGAAATAAAGCTAGGGCAATGAAAAATATTTCACCAGGGGACCAGGTTAAGCAGAAATCAATAGAAAAAATCTTCGTGGCAGACATCACTACCTTTATGCTGAGTTTGCGATTTCCAGATCCAATTTTTAATCCTATGGTGTAATGATTTAATTAACTATGATTCAATTATGATATCAAACATTTTTTGTGATGTCTTTAGTAAATTTAAAATTGAATTGAAATCGGATTATTCTATTGCTCAAAACGTTTTGATCATTATCTTTAGCTAAACAAAGTTGTTAACACACGTTTCCAATGAAGTATGAGGAAAGTTAGCTGTTAAGAAAAATTTACTCTGGGTTTCAAAGAGTAACATCTTTTATTTTTTTCCTACTCGTGACCAAGGCCATATTGTCCGAAACGTTGGGCAATTTTAACTTTTAACTTTTCTTTGTTTTATCATTATTTTGCATTTGGTTTTTTCGACTCGTGTCTTTTGTACGTGTTGTCGCTGTATGCCCCTTTTAACAGCTCACCGTTTCGATTTAATTTCCTCGTATTCCATTATACCCAGTATTTACTGTTATAAAATCTATGAAATGCACATGTATATATGAACTAACTATAGCATCTCTCTCAAGCATAGCTATATTCTTAACAGAGTTTTGGTTCTAATTATTGGTAAATTTTGGTTATACTATTAACTATTGTTTAATCTATGTATACATGATTTGTTGAAATATTAATAGAAAGCAAATAAAAGATAGTATCTTGGAAAATTTATTCTTATTTTATTTTTGTTTGTTTGGTCAGTAACTTTAATATATAAACAACAGTTTAAAAATTATGCATTGTTTTAAACACCATTTTTACATGTTCTGAACATGCACGGTATTTGTTTTCAATTGTGAAGAAAAACCTGTATTCTGCATTTTGTTTTTAAATCATCCTTTAGGGATGGATGTAAAAGTTTGAAAATTTAAAACATCAGTGTAAAATGAAATACTATATATATATAGTACACCAGAATAAAGAATATGTAATTTCTCCTTGACAAGGAGTTGAAAACATACGGTTCTACACGAGTGATACAGACCAGATTCTCTGGCTTCATATTTTGATAATCTGTGATTATCACCTTTATATCAGGGTGGTCTATTATAATTACTTTGGTTTGTACAAAGTAATGGTTTGATGGAAACTTTATAAATCAGTTCAAGTGCCTTTTTAATTTCCCATATATTTGATTGAATAACACATCATTATAGATAAGGCCTTGATATACAATATATACTTGAATTTATTAGCTTTTCATTAAAAATCGTAATCTGTCTTATTCATATTTTAAAGATTGCTGAAAATTCTGATTTACCGACTGAGTCTCACTTTGAGAAAGTTCATTTTTGTTACTAGTACTTTTAACAATAAATATTCTTATAAAACAATTAGGTTCTTTGCATATTTCGTCAAATAATGACTTGTCCTTTATGTTAAAGGGCTAAAATGTTGCAGTCGAAACAACACAAAATGTTATAATATTTTTTTTCTTAAAATCATTTTTGAATTTCGGCTGTCTTGGTTTAATTTTTGGAAATCGTGGATTCTGATTATAGCGGAAGGTCCACCGACGATAGCCAATTTGTCTATTTAAATTCCCAATTCTAATGTGCTTTCAGTCTACATCCGTTGTAAAATATGGATATTTTGATTACAGACGTCAGACTGCTTGTTTGGCAACGTCATAGTAAAGTGTTGTATAAACTGTCCTATTAGAATATCGCTCGTGGCAAAATATTTGGCATAAAGGGCCTACTCGTGGTATAATCAGGATATTTTGAAGCCACCGTGAATTATTTCTCAAACGTTGTTAGCAGCTACTTCAAAACAGGTCTCACCAAAAAGCCAAAGTATACAGGTCAACGTTTATATCAAATTACATTATCAACAGGACAATTTTTTTCAGAGCTTGGATAGCTGCTTTATACCAATTTAGTCGCAAATTTCCTTATGTAAATAATCAAATGTGAAAGAACGTCAATTTTATTAAAAAGTTAGGTCAAATCTCAAGACAGATGTTCTTATATATAAGGAATCCTGATGCCATACTTTAATGTTTAAGGTTCATATGCAACCAATCAAATGTTACGTGGCGCCATAAACCACTTGTTTATATTCGTTCATGTGATCTGGGCAATCAAACGGCGTCCAATTTGCAACTCTGACGTAACTTGCATGAATGTGCATGTATAAAATCAATTAATTTGAAAAAATAAGCCGCTTACCATAATTTATATTAAGTAAGTGAACTGAGACACAGATAAATTAGTATAATATATGGCCTTTCTATCCATATCGTGACATTTCGATCCATGTTTAAACAGTATATGTCTCGCTGAGGTATGTATCCCAGTCAGCATCAGTAACTCCTTTATTTTTGAAGAGAAAGCTTTCGGGGAAGGGATTTTTTATTTTGCCCCATAATGGTTTGAAATGACATTATCTCAGAATTTAATATATTTTTATTTACTGCTATATAAACTATATTTTTTTTATATAAATTACTGTACATGGCAATAATATAAAGTACAAAAACAACAGCTTAGTACAACAAATAACTTGTTATGTACATTTTTGTAGTTTCGTTGAGATTCACACAAACTTTGAATTGCAAACAAAATAGCTTGCACTGTGTCTTGTGTTAGGTGATGTAACTATTCTGATGTCCAGATACAATGATACAATTCTTTATACACTGGAAGTACTGTTCTTACATTGAGCACTTTTCGTAATATGCAGGATGCAAGGAGGAGGACATTCCAGCTGTTCCGTAGTACATATACGACTTCCGGTCACATGTGTTGCTTTGGTTGTATACTGGATTTTGCAGTCTCATGCCTGAAATCGAAAGAAATAAAACTACATGGAACGGAAGCAAAAACGAACTTGGAATTCAAAATATTAGAAAAGAATATTCTATGAAAACACAAACCTTAGCACATTATAAAATCCACTGTATGTACACATATGATGCTTATTTTGCATCTGCAATTCATGAAGTTATAAAACAGAACAACCTTCAAACTGAATGAATCTCAGACTCTTCCAAGATGTTATACGTATGGATACCTTTCATTTTATTATTACCCAGACAAATTGGAAAGGAGACAAAATTCAAAAAATTAAAATACAATTCGCGTAAATAAAGTCATAAACACAAAAAAAAAATGTTATAACAAAAGAAAAGGAAAAACTATAATGTCAAACCAAGAGTTCAATCTAGCAAATACCACTAAAAAATTAAGTTATTGAGAAAAAAAGAAATAAAAAAAATGCAAATTATCACGCTTCACATCTACAACTCATTTATTATTATACCGGAATCTTTCAGACATTTTGTTTGGAAAATGGACCTTTGTTCATCACCGCCATGCAAACCATGGCATAAAACATTTTTTAGGGAAAGCTTATCATAAAGAACTTTTAAAGAGACATTATGGATAGTGTGATGAATAACTAGTACATTTTGTTTATCTCTATAGAAAGCCATGTGGTACGGATCGAGTGTGACGATAAAGTACAGCTCACTTCCATTCCAACACTCCTTTGACCAAAAGTATTGATCTGTTATTGTTTTTTTTTCTTCAAAACAATGAATTGATGTACCCATTGGCACTTATAAATACAAGTATGTTCCATTAAAGTATATTACAACAAAATCACAATAAAGTTCAATGTGGGTAATCAAGTGCATAATAATTGCTTCTGTGGGTGATAAGATAAGCTGTGAATAATATATGTCAAAATCGTAAGTAAAATTAAATAAAAAATAGTCTGAACGTGAATATTAAAGATAGAGAACTGTTCTGGCTTTTGTTTATTATCTTATCTAAAGAGTTTCATATTTTTTTTAATTTGTCATTCCCTTTTACGTCGGAGAGACAAATTTGTAGTATATCTGAATTATAGTCGTAAATCATGGCAATGCCACTTCAATATTTACTGCCCTGACTGATGTCATAGGATAATTTACTTGTTGTTTTAACACCAGAAGGGTCGTATTATTGAATGAGATGCTGATCTCTTGCTGGTGGTCCTTAAGCTGTTGCGGATCTCCCGTCACTATTCGTGGGGCGTTTTGCCTCTAATATGTTTTCTTCGTCAAAGAACCTAAAATTATATTGCTGGTTCTGCAAGTGCATAACGGCTCTAAATGTCAAAAATATAGATAGGAAATCAGATTCTAAAAGGGTTAAAAGCTATGAAACAGAAGCTTATTACGTGTATTCTTTTATTTTACAATTTTCATTAGAATCTGTCTCGGTGGTCCTTGTTATGATATATAAATTAATTTCCAATAATTTTCAGTTGAAAGCAAAATAGTATAACCACAAAAAATTTTTTTTTCTTCATACGAGAAAGCTTGAAAGTTGACGTTGAAGGCATGTGGTATTCTGGTTTATTTGCTTTGTTATTAATTTTTTTTCTCAATTCTTTGCTTTCTAACTTTACTGGCCGATCTGGCTGATTTGGAACTCAACTTAAGTTTTAACATGAAAAAAAAATAAAAAACCCAAATAAATAAAATTGAAAAAAAATAAATAGAGAGAAAAAAAAGAGAAAATTAATTCTTAGATCGCAATCCCAATAAAAATGGTAACACCCAACATAGTTCAGCTGGGTAGTACAGTATGAAGAATGAGAAATACTGGATACTTAATTCCTTAGAGATCTTCTAAGAAAGTAAAATAATGATTTACTAATTAGAGGAATGATGTATGTTTGATGGTCGATACCCCCGACCATCTGCAATACATGTCAGATTCATTATCCTCTGTCATTTTACATCATGGTCAGCGTGAAATAGAAACTTTATCGCATACTAATGGCCAAAAATTAGAACCCCATTATCCTTATCACTTACTGATATATGTCTGATTGATAAATTTCAACTGTTCCAACATGACTAAAATGCTGAAAGAATTTTATTACATATATTATAGAAATATGAACCGTTCAAGTATACATGGAATTTTAATTTATTCTTAATATATATTTTATTTTATAGAAGAAGAATTACGTAAATTCCTAATACTTTTCAATAACATGACCCGGTATTTACTTCCTGTTTCAAAGTTAAATATAAAAATTTTCATTTGCTTTTTTCTTGTCTAGATACGTAAAGATTCATCATTGATATTCCATAAAATAAAATAATGAAAAAACTATATAGTCTTGTGATTTAACTTTATTTTATTACCTTGAAGCTATTTTCTGTCTTGGGTGTATTTCAAGTAAATAAAAATTAAGATAAATTCAAATAAAAACTAACCTATCTTAAACTTGAAATCCGTCGTTAAATAAGAATTAAGATAAATACAAATAAAAACCAAGTTATAAGAAAAAGGAAAAAACCTGTCATTAAAAGATAAAAAATTTCGAATTGAATTAATAAAACACAGAAGACGTATGTATTGATCAGATATAATTATTGATAAATAAAACTGTTCAGAAAAATAAATCTATTTTCGCGCGACATGCAAACCTCAAAAACGAGAACAATGGTATAAGATCAAAGAACATCAATATTCAAACATGATAAATTTATTTATTTATCTTATATACGATACCGCAGAACATGACCTGAGCCTAACAAGATTGTAATACGCGGAGGGAAATTTCCTCACAACATGTCGGGTGTACAAAGGATTCACAAAATTTTCTATACAAACAAACAACCTCCTAGAATCTTGTCGGGTGATAATAGAATCTGGCAAAGATAAATGGGAGGATAATAATTTTAAAATAAAGTAAAGATGGATGAGATAATTTATTTCTACAGGGAAATGGATAAAAGAGATTTCTTACACGAGTATTTGCTATTTACTAATCTCATTAAAATTCAATAAAAAATAATTGTTTTATTATAATGCTTTATTTACACAGATAATATGGTACTATATTGAAATAATATATAATTTCAGAGATCATTGTATAAATTTCAGAAAAAAAACTTTTGTCGGAATATATTTTGATAGAAAATTCTTATCCCAATCTGTTAAAAAAAGAACGATTAATGAAATTAAGTAACTATTTGGGAAGACATTTATTATTAAGTGAAAATAATTCATAATTACAAATATTCAAGTACAACGATTTTCGATTTCAAAGAAATATTTTTATAATTAATAACTGGAATCTATCCATATTCCTATTTATTCAGAATTATGTACATGTATTAATCTTTTCTTCTGAATTTTTCCTGTTTCTAATATTCTATAAATTTTACTACTGTTTTTTTGGAAAATATTTCATTATTTTTTATTAAGGAATCATTATATTTATACAATGTATAAATTTCAAATCTATCTATATATTTTAAAGATGAATTTTAAAAAATGTTCTATCAATTTCAGTTATACATTACTATTTCGTTTAGGAGACTATGTAACAAAAAGAGATTGGCATTAAAATATTTTTGTCAAAATATATAGTAATTTCACTTATACCAACAATAATAAATTAGTTCATATGTATTGTGCCTTAAAAATTTGATAAAGTTCACGTATCGGTTAGGTTTAGAAAATGTAGTATGTTGAAAAGTAAGCGTGTTTTGATTTAGAAATTTACACCTGAATACAATAATAATAATAATAATAATAATAATAATAATAATAATAATTATTATTATTATTATAATCATAATAATAATTTACAAAATTTGCAATCCTTTCACGAAAAATAAAAAGACTTAATTTTTACAGCAATTGTAATAAACATATTCAATTGTTGGTCCAGTGGCTCCAGGAAATTTTCCCATAACTCTGTAGTAAAGGAAACAAACTAAAGAAAATTTAGGCTAAAAACAGAAAAAGGAATCAAAATTCAAGAAATTTTAGATTAAATTAACATAGTTTTGGAAATATTTTGAGTGGAATCAATGTTTTTGTATAATTTTCTGAATTTCACGGTAAATGTAAAACATCAGCGTAACTTTTCTATATTTTTTTAGAACACGTACAGCTTTGTATTCAAATTATTTTTTTACCGGCGACAGTTCGTGCTTGGAATTTGGTACATGATCGTATAAAAATGAGTACGACTGTAGCATCTTTCAAAACCCATATTAAAAAAAAATTGTATTAAAAAACCCTTATAAAAAAAGTATTACGTAGAAAAAAGGCTAGGTAAAATACTCCATTCCAGACTTCGTATGAACTGCAGTTCACGAAACCAACAGTTATTCTTGAAACATATTGTTGACGCACCACATTGTCAGTGCGGCTGTATTGAAACTACTGGTCATTATTTATTGCAATGTCATCGTTATGATGTTCAAATACAGCTTCATCTTGAACATCTTATTAACAATCCATTGGTAACAAATGAAAGTCTACTGTTTGGATCCCCTGAACTTAGTACCGAACAAAATATGGAAATCTTCTTGGCAGTGCAGTCTTTTATAATATCTGGCAAGCGGTTTGAGAAATTAGTTTAACCTGGACCGTTTAACCTATGTTCACCATACATTCTTTTCCCCTTTCTTCTAAGAACCAATCAGTGCATACATACATTGAATTATTAATATATCTACCCCTATTTAACTTTTCTTGTTACATCAGTGTTTAAAAATGTTTTTTTTCTCAATCTAAATTTTATTCACTGCTTACTCATGTTACTATTATGTAACGTATATTATTTAGATTACATTAGTGGAAATATTGTTTACAAATAGTCAAGTTTTTTTTCACCTTTGAGCAAATATAACTAAGAAAATTTCAGAATATTAGGAGACGGATTAATAGAAGTCTTTTTATCTTGTTTCCGAATCCTGTTAGTAATTCATGCGTTTGTAATGTATTGTTATCATCGTATTGTATGTTAACCTAATGAATTAATAATAAAATATGTTTACAGTAACTTTTCTATTTTTTCCTAGTATATTTCATACGTTTCCGATTTATTTTTTTACCAAGTAATAGATAATTAATAAATACATAAACAGTTTCTAAATGTTAAAATTATATCATGATTAAAAGTAAAATAAAATTTCATAATATAAATAATCAATAGTATCTGAACTTTATTCTAAGTTCTGATTTTATTCTCTGTGGGATTAACAAATTTTCGTTAAAATCATCAGAACCTGCTGTGAACGATAATACAACACCGGTGTTAAGATGGTAAAATTCTCGTGGCACGTCCCGATCCCGCAGCGAAGAACATATTAGAAATCCCACCAACATTTTAAGTGATTTTGACAAATTTTCAGCAAATCGGTTGTTTTCTATATAAATAAAGTTACAGATGTTACATTTTAAGAGCAACTTCCTCGAGTGTATTAATTAAAATCCATAGCACGTACAATATCAAAAAAAAAAAAAAAAAAAGAGAGAGAGAGAGAGAGAGAAAAAATATATACCACACTGCTAACATGGTTAATCATTTCTAAATTTGAGATTTAAGTTTGAAGACCGCACGCACACGAAATTTTATGTTTTATCTAAATATCGATGTGCTCTAAAAAATTCATGGGAATACCACAGTAAGTCGATTTTTCAAAATCTTATCTCAACGTACCAAAGAGTTTAGAAATTTGTCAACTTGTCTTGTTATCAAACTTTTGGTTTTTCTAAGACGTGGAATGATACTATCATGACGTAAGTGATTAATGCAAAAAGTATCAAAAAAAAGTATCAAATCTTTTCGTTTTTAAATGTTTGATTAATATGATAAAACTGCCTAAGACTAAGTTTATTTTCATGCATAATTTGAAACTAATTTATAACGCCACAACCCATGCATAAACAAAATACGTTTCACAACCAAGAGTTGTCCGTAAATTTATTTTACATATACATGTAGGGATTTTGTATAAAGAACTAATTCTCCACACCTTTTTATTTTTATTTTTTACATGCTCGTGATCAAGACCATATTGGTAGAAACTTTGGGTATTTTTAACTTTTTAGTTTGATTGTTTTTTTTACGATATTATATTTGGTTTTGTTCGACTTGTGTATTTTATACATTTAAGTCGTTTTATGACCCTTTTGACAGCTCACCGTTTCCATTTATCTTCCTTGTTTTCTATTGTCGTATGAGCTGTTTCGCAACATACTTAGTTTTTTTTAATTCTCTATATCACTTCCTTCATATTTTATACCAATTATTATTTTAGATTGTTATTAATATATTTTATTAACATATTTTACATTTTTATTTGTTCCTTTTATCATATGATAATAGTAACAGATAACAAAAACCAATAATTTAAAAATAAATAATTAAAAAAATATATAAATAATTTAAAAAAAAATGAAAAAAATATCATTATCATACTAAAAATAATATTACCTGCTAATGCTAGATCCATTGCTTCTGTACTACTTGGTTGATTTGATCCGTACGGGGAATGGTCGCCGGAACTAGAAGGTGACATGCTTTGGATGGAACCAGTGCTGCCCGACGGACTCATTTGCTGTTGTTTTAAATATGCTCGCTGTGCGTTCCATGAATTTGAAATGTTCTGCATTGAACTGTGGTCTCTGTCGTATAAAGACGGTGTCAGATTATTAGAATTTGTCATGTATTCATTTTCTAAAACTGGCACCGTGCAGCCGGAAGGTGCATAGCGGCCATTTACTGTCATGTTAAAACTGCAATTTACATTTACATTTGGGCTCTGTTGTGGCATGGGTGGAAAACTACAGTGAGGTAGTGAAGTAGTCGATTGCATGACATGACTGTTTGTGTCATAATTTTGCGGCACACTGCCTCCACATTGCATATTCATGGCGGCCATATTTGAATTTTGGTGAAACAAATCATAATGTTGTCCCATCATATTTGGTGCTCCATTCATACCTAACATCCCAAATGGTTTTAATGCCTGACATTTCCTTCTGAAACCTCTTGGTCTTCTCCTGAAGGAACCCTCCTCGAACATGAACTCTGCTCCTGGATCTACAGTCCAGTAATGTCCTTTGCCTGGTCTTCCCAATCCTTTCGGAAGTTTTATGAAACATTCGTTAAGCGAGAGATTATGTCGTACGGAATTTTTCCAGCCTTGGTATGCTCCCCTGAAAAACGGAAATCTCTGTTGTAGAAACTGATAAATTTCACTTAATGTACATCTTTTATTTGGCGATGCTTGAATTGCCATCACTATCAAGGCAATGTAGGAATATGGTGGCTTTTCCTGTCTACGGACTCCGACACCAGATTTTTTACTGCCTTTCTGTTCTACATTTCCAGCGTCCGGACTAAGTGAACAATTTGTCGTGGTTGAAATTTCTTCAGAACTAACTTCGGAATCATTCTCATCTTCTGATATTTCTGGTTCTAACTTCGGAACAAACTTGCTGTCTGTCGGTGGTAGAAGTTGCATTTGACGAAGTTCTGTGATCTCGTTAGCACAAGATACTGCCATTGTTTATTATTATTCTTGCACAATTTGTAAACAGTTATAAACAGTCGTTGTATAAACATAGGCTAATCTGTTTCTTGAAAAGTGTATTTCCGTATCAATTGTATCCAAGAAAATTTCAAACAATTCTGAATCAATCAAAACGCAAAAAGAGAAAATGAAATATCAATGTTTTCCGAAATCGAACATTCTTATCAAGAAGATGATGAGTTGTTAGACACGGTTTTCTTAGATTAAGATAATTCTGACATAGATCTCAGTTTTATGCATAATTTGGCATAGAAATTAACATCGTAAGTGATTCTGATGTAGCACCCTGCCTGCATTCTGATTGGTCAGTCAACATGATGCTGGGAGGATTCTACTTATCATGTTGATAATGAGCTAACATCGGTAGTAAACAATTTCAATACACATTTACATAAATGAAAAATAAAGTTTATACCTTTATTTGAAATGTTACAAATATTTTGACTTGATCGTCAAGTAACAAAAATAAGTAAGAAATTGTTCTGACAAAATAAACTATTTAATTCTACTATAAATAACACAGAAAAGAAATATAAACTGTATGAAAAACAATTTAATTTTTCAACAAAGAAATAGATATAACTGAACTTATTAAATTTTATTACGCGTGCATTATGTCATCGCCCGCGACCGAAACTATAGAAATATTTTTGATGCATATTAACCCGTTACTATAGCAGTCCAACATGCTTTTAATAACACATCAACAAAATTTTACAAATTTAGGAAGTTCTTCAGTTTTTTCTAATAGAACATGGAATGCTAATGAGGCAACCCTCTTTAATCAACGACTATTCATTTTATTTATTTTAAGAAAGGAATCATTAAGAATTTTCCTAAAACTTTGAAAAAAAATGAAATGCAAATATAATAAAATATGAATGAATCATGAAGGAGAATATTTAAGGGAAATTAGTATGAACTGAAAAATTAGCTTCGAATTATCCTTTATCTGAGGGAAATAAAAATACAAAATTATGACAACAGATTATGATTAAGATTCATTGGACAAGATGGCGGTTAGATATGACCAGATTTTAGATGCTACGTCATGTCAAAATTATCATGTCCATCTTAAGCAGACAATACGGAACGTAACACGCTAGTTTCTCCCTGATTATCATAGGAAATGATTTTCGACAAATTGGTCACACCTATCTCATAAGTTTTCTAATCAACCAATCAAATTATAATATGACGGTCTAAGGTTATCTGGTTTCCTCAGCGTGATATCGTCAAAAACTTATTAAGTGCTATGGAAAATGACACATATGAAATACAGACTGAAGCTACTTAGTGGTACCACACACGCCGATATATTCTTCTATTTCGTGATGACGTATCTTTTTTTGATGGAGCTTTGATTTAAAATTAAAAGTTTTTGCCTTAATTTTACAAGGGTTATCAGCATGAAAAACTCACACAAATGTCAAATATAATCTCCTTAATACATATTTTGAGTAATTAAATTTGAAATAAAGAATATGTCTGTTTTTGAAGTAAGAAATATGGATTTTAGTTTTTAGTATACCTTCCGAATTATGATTAAATGAATTAACACATCTCCTTTGCAGTTTTATTTACATTGTAATTCTCGTATAGATAATTTTAACATAAAAAAAGACATCATCTTTTGGTCTAATCTAAAAAATCTAATATCAAATACAGAATTTTCGAATGATTCAAATTGTTTGTATTTTAAACATCTAATCAAATTTATAAACTACTTCCAGGAAACCTAAAATACAATACAATGCTAATTTCATTATTTACTTCTGATCGAGAATGCAGTATGGCCGAATGCTGCGATCTCGGGTCTATATAAATTTGTGTTGACATTTACCACTAACGACATATTTTTTTTGTTAGTTCACTTCGGTGTTAAGATGTTGTCTCTTTAACATTTATCCGGCGTGTCCGTTCTTTTTCACCCAATATACTGAGTTTAGAAATTTAATTCCTTTTCAAGGATTCTGGAAGCCAGATATTGGAAATGAAAAATAATTACTAGACAGTGAAGACCAATAATTACCTGTGCGGCAACAAAATGGGTTATGGTTTTAGTATTGAAATACACATGTTAGCACTTACCGCCTGCCTCTCATAATGATGCGATATATGGCTGTTTCGATTTAATTGAGAGACTGCTAAGAGCCCCCAGAGGGAGTTTTTATACTGGAATGAAGCTGATACTTCAAAATGTAGATCTATAAAGATTGTTAAAATTTTGAAAACTGAATGTGTCTTCTTGATGCATATCTCTGTCCGCGTAAATGGTTTTTGCCTTTCGCTATAGATAGTTTTGGCTTGTTAATCTACTCTATATGCTTTGACAAGTTTTTCTGTAACATTTTCGTCCTTAAGCACAACTTATGAAATATATAATTATGCTTTATCGTATTTCGTGCATCAAAACAGGTGTCGTTAAAGGTATAATTATTCACGAAGATCGTATACCGTCAATAAAGATGGCAAAATATGCTCAATATGAAAATCGTCATTAGAAAGATCTTAAGCATCCTTCTGGGATTTGGGGGGGGGGGGTCTGGATCCTTAATTGCTTACACCAAGGATACAAGGATAAATTCATGTACTTCCTGGCCATTGAACACCTAAGTATAAACGATTTTAGTTATTTTATATTATATTTTATCTAATAACTATATACGATTTTTATCATATTTTATAAACTTTGACTCCTTCCTCTCCTCTGCATTTCAAATTCCTTCCCAAAAATGGATATGACGCCACTGATTGTAATACCTAACATCTAATTACATTAAATACAGGAACGGGCAGATTAGGGCCGTATCTTTTATCAGAATGTTTTTATCCCAACTTTCTTCCCTTTCATCCATTAATTAATTGTCCAACAACAGTCGTAACTTTAAAAACGTTTTAAAATGTTCTCTATTTTTAGGTCTTCGTCCCTCGAAATCAAATTAAAATACTATTTGCGCATATATAGAAAAAAATCAACAATCCAAAGTAAATTTAATTTAAAACATTTGGTACTTTATATTTAAAAATTGAGAAAGATGATCAGACTATTCTTGAACTTTAGAATTTGCAAGAAATAGTCCATATTTCTATACTAAAGATGATAGTGTAAATAAGTTAATTTACCTACCAATGTTAGTTTAAGGATGCTCTCTGGTCATGTTTTGGTCTTTTTGTCATATTTTCGGAATCGTCGGGTTTTATCCATTTCTTAAACATGAATTTTTTTGCCCATGAACCCCCACTTTTTCTTTTATAATTCAATCATATATACCTTAAAATGGTATTTGACAAAATTTTATGAAATCCTTTTTACTTTTTCATACATCTTTGAGAGACTGAAGTTGTCAATGCAAAGACAATGAAAAATCCAGAGAAAACTCTTTTTTCAAGGCCTTATAGCTCTAAAATGAGCACATGAACCTATACTTTTTTCTTGCTTATTTGTTTACTATTCATATGTTCTCTCAAATTAAAACACATATTTCAATCCTATTTATTTCCTGTTAGACCAGCGGTCACCCTTAACTTGAACACGATTCATTATCTTATTGACGCAGAATATTCTTTCAATTTCAGACTGTTCAACTGAATATTACACAAGTAAAGTTTTTCAAAGACTGATTTTTTTACTGTAATTACTATTTTTTTTATAATCGAGTGATCCAAAACAGCTCCAAGAATTTCTTTAGATCTACAAGAAAACAATTCGACAATACAGATCCAGAAAATGTAAGAGATTTTTTTGATAATCGCCGTACTAATAAGAGAGCAGAGATTTATGAATGCCAGAACAAGTTGAAAAGCATTTAATTACCACGTGGAAATATAAGTAATTGCTTTTAACTTTGAAATTACACATTAGTCGCCTACTTCTTGTACTACCACATGTTCTCAGTACTTAGTGGAACACACCAGGGATATGTTAAGTTTCTCTTGACATGATAATTATCTGGATATACGATGGAAATTAACGAGAATGTTCATTTCAAAGCAGGAAAGGGAATCTGATAAATTGCATAGTCCACTTGACACTTATGAAATAATTTGTTTTAATTATACCGTATAATGATTTTAATTGTAATAAGGTTTGTAGTTAATTTATCTCAATGGTATGATTTAAATTGAATACCAGTAACAAAAATTAACAGAGATCCGTTGAAATGAAATGATATACTCATTGTATGAGAACGAGACCAATTGACCTCAAAAGTGAATTTTTTAATTTCATTCCGAAATTTTTAAAGTACACGTATGAGTGACTGTATATATAATAACAGCTTATGTCTTTGTATATGCGTATTTACTTCATTTCTTAACAAATACTGATGATTTTCCAATAGTTTGATCTTGAGCACTGCTGATGAGTTGTCAGTCAACTAAATGGCTATACAGTGCATCAAATTTATTTCGGTATTTTGTGATACGTTTTATTATAGATCAATGAACCCCTAACAACATAAAAATGATACGTTTTTTTCCCTCCAGTGCAAACAACTACTTTATGCTAGGCTGGATTGCGTGTAATAATACATCGTTAACTAATTCCAAACAATAGAAAAATCTAACCTTCGTTTGATATTTAAAGATTTTCCTTTTATTGAAACCATCAAATTTTCTGAGACTAAGTCGCTACATTTAAATCTTGGTCTCTAAGTTTTATTTCATTAATTCATTCCAGTTGATAGGTAATATTCAATCCTGCACGGTTCTTTCAAAAGGTGTTGAGCTTGTCTTTTTTTAACCAAATTTTGGAGCCTGATTTGGTACTTTACCGGATTTTCACCTGCAAAGTGACGGGTGCTGTTAAAGGAGAAGGGCGTTAACATTTAACATTTTAATCATCTTCTCCTCTGGAACTGCTCAGCGAATTCCAACCAAACTTTTCAAGAATAGTGTATGGAAGGTCCTCTACAAAATAGCCTCATTTGATGCTGATTGGTAAACTAAAATGGCTGCAAGAGGTAATTCTTGTTTCTCAATGGCCAATTTTTAAAATCTTCTCTGAAACGAAACTACAAAGCCAAAAGTCTTGATACTTTATAGGAATGACGAAGGAAGGTTCACTATAAAGATTCCTCTTTCGTATTAATTGGCTAAGACGGCGGCAACAGTGAAGCATAGTTTTAAATTGAATTCTTATGGAAATTTGAACCATCTTCTCTGAAACAGTTCAGCCAATAGCCATTGCCAACCAAACTTTCCATGAATGATGCATGGTAGGTCTTCTACAAAATATCCTGACTTCGTGCCGATTGGTCAGCTAACTTGACGGCCAGAGGCAATTCTTGTTTCTGATGGGCCAATATTAAAAATCTCCTCCTCTGAAAGGACCAGGCCAAATATTTTGAAAATTAATAGGAATGATGATTGGAAGGTCCCCTACAATGCTCAATAATGTGGCAATGTACTGAGTGGCACTTACTTAGTTTTACATTGAAATCTTAAGGAAACTTCATTTCACCCTTTTTACTGAAACTGCTAAAGCAATTCCAACCAAACTTTGTATGAATAATGTATACAACAACATTTTGTCATTTCTCGTGGTTGGTCAACTAACATGACTATACATGTATACACAAGAGCATTTTTTGTATATGATTGGCCAATTTACAAATATCTCTGGTGAAACTAATAGGCCAAATTTTTTGAAAGTTAAAAGGAATGGTGAATTGATAGTACTCTGCAGGCATACTTGATGAAAAAGTTGAAACCATTTTTTGACCAATTTTGTCCAAGAGGTGATTTTGTATGTTGAAACATGTACTTTTGCGTCAGATGCAAAATTTTATAAAAAATTTTTACAGGTTATAACTTTTACAAAATTGCAACTTGCCTATTCACTAATATATTGACCACTGACGAATCGTATATTGAAAAGGTGCTTTAATAGATGCTTGGTTTCAGTTTGGCGGGCACAGAGGTTTCATAAAAAGAGATTAAAATGTGAAAATCAACTGACATGACAACAAATACTCTTCAATTTTTGCCAGTTGTGTGTAAAATGACTATTACTGCAATATCCACCCGATGTATTTTATACTTTAATCAATAAATAATACTAGACATTGAACCCGCGCGAGCGCGGGAAAAAATAAGCATTTTTGTGGTGGCCAGCTGTTGCGGCCATGTCATTCATGGAATAGGGACTCAATATGGATGTTGTGGCAGGCTTCCCATAAACTTTCCTGTTAATTATGTGGTATTAACTGGTAGTTTCATGTCTATATATGCTGTAGTATTCCAGAAATGGATGTTAATACAAACTTTAAACAAAGCCAATGAAGCGAGAAATGTAAGTCAACGTGACCCAATTTTCATATGGCTGTTCGTTACTACCGAAGATGTATCTACTGATGACGTAGACTGTATGCCACGTCAGGGATCATATAATACTTCATATACAGTTCCTGGCCACGTAGAATTACCAAAATGGATCTTAAGGTTCCATCAAAGTTAAAATCTATGACGAAAACACAACCACATAAATTGTCAATATTTTTATTGTTACATTTAATTCTGAACTGGAACTTGATGAAAAGCTTTCATTAAATACACATTTCATAATGCATTACTTCTTTCCTTCAGAATAAATATGAAAATGAAATTGTAGATGTAAACATTTCCTTAGTGACGGATGAATTTTTCAAAAGATGCCGTGCGTTAGGTAGAGCATATTTTTGGAAAATAATTGTTCCAATTGTTCCATTGTCATCATGGGCAGGGCAAGCGAGGCTTAATATCACAAATATATCCGATAATCAGACGATAAAAGCATTTTTAGTGTGTGGCTGCGTGTGCTGTCCACGTTTATATATATTTATCAAAGATGTCCGAGATAAATTTCGTCATTAATGGTAAAGATGACCATTTGTTAAAAATATTTTTATCTAGGGCTTACAGGGAATTGTATGGTAGAGATATATTTAGACAGGTCACATGACAAATAATGTAAAAATAGATAATGGTTGGTTTATCACTTTGTGCAAGACAAACATCCGAGAAATAAAAAAAAACAACTAAGTTAGGAATTCCTCTGAACTTTACCTTACTTCTTCGTAATCTTCAAAGTTCATAACCCTTACAGTTAGGAGAAATTGCGTTATTGTAAAAAAAAAAATAATCCTGAATACATGAAGCGGAAACATCCCACTCGAAGGAGAATGTTTTTAATGTGTTTTATTCTTCTTCCGTAATTTCAAACAGAAACACATTTAAAATATGTGCATACTTATTTATTTAAATCAATGTGTTAAAATGATGCATTCGAGAACCTTCTAAGGGATATGTTGGGAGAATTCATATCGGGAAAGTGCATACAAATTCCATTTGCACATAAACAAAACTGCAGTTTAAATTTATAAATGCAGATTGTCAAATCCGATAATAACCTTTATAATCTGAACTATACATCGTTTATTTTGAACCACGCGTTTTGCCGCCTATTCGGCTAATTCGTAAATTTAGTATTATAGATGGCAATAAAAACAAATGGAACTGATTGAGGTAAATTCAATTTTTACCCGAGAGACTTGAAAGCTTATTTTCAAACGAATTTGTTTTGACTTTATATTTTAATGTTGTGGAATTTTCCTACTATCTTTTTGGTTCTGTATTCTATTTTCCGATATAATTTAACATGATTCTGTCTCTTACTAGGCAGCTTTAGCTTTTGTCATCACTTGGCGCCCGTCGTCCGTCCGTCCGTTCGTCCGCCGCCCGTCGTCCGTTAACTTTTCACCTTTTAATCTTCTTTTCTGAAACCACTGGGCCAAATAGAATTAAATTTGGCAAAAAAAAAAACATCTATATAAGGTTCTTTATAAAGTTTGCTCATTTCATCCTCTGAAATCACTTTGCCAAATGGATCGAAACTTGACATGAAGCATCTATGGGAGGTTCTTTACAACATTTCCTCATTTCGTCCAGATCGGGCAACAAACATGGCCGTCATGGGCAATTCAGTGGTTGATTAAATTTTTTTTCTTCTGTGGAACTGCTTGCCCAAATGGAAGGATACTTGACAGGAAGCATCTATTGGAGGTTCTTTACAAATTTTTCCCATTTCTTCCCGATTGGACTACAAATATGGCCGCCATGGTAAGTTCTTGTTTCTAATTGGATGATATATAAAAAAAAATTCTCCTCTGAAATCGCCTGGCCAAATGGAACAAAACTTGACAGGAAGCATAAATGGAAGGTCCTTTATACAGTTTCCTCATTTCGTCCCGATCGGACTACAAATATAGCTGCCATGGGCAGTTCTTTTTTCTGAATGGATGATATAAAACAATATTCTCATGTGAAGTCACTTGGCCAAATGGAACGAAAATTTACACGAAGCATCTATTGGAGGTTCTTTACAAAGTGTCCTCGTTTCGTCCCGATCGGGCAACAAACATGACAATCATGGGAAATTCTTGTTTCTCATTGGTTGATTATTTTTGTTTCTTCTTTGGAGCTGCTTGGCCAAAACTGTCAGCCAAACTTGACAGGAAAAATCTATGGAACGTCTTTTGTGAACTGAATTTTTTCATCATGATTGAACGACAATGATTGCGGTCAATTCTTGTTTCTGATTGGCTGATATAAAGAAAAATGCTCCTCTGAAACCGCTTGGCCAAATGGAAGGTTTCTTGTTTCTGATTGGTTGATTTAAAAGATTTTTCTCTCTGAAACTGCTACGCTAAATGGAGCGAAACTTGACAGAAAGTGTCTATGTCTTATAAAAAAATCTACAGAACCGCAGAATTGCTTGAAACCAAACATGGCCTGAATGTTCCTCATAAGGTGCCAATCTCTCATTCAAAATGACCACCAGCAGAGGATTAGGTCAACATATGAACCTTTGGGAAATGCATGCATAAATCTTCTGGAAAATTTGCTGACCTGTAAGTAGAAGGACCTTGATGCAGAAAAATTTGGTCCCTACAAGGCTTACCACACTTCCTAAAGTTAGTAAGAAGTGACTTCAGTCTTTGAGGTACATCAATAAAAACGGTTTTCATTCCAGGTGACCGATACAGGCTCAGCCCTCTGAGCCTTTAGTTTTCTTTCAGTTCTATATAGAAAAAAAATTATTTAATATGGTCATTTTAATGCTGGTTTTTGTTCATTGTGTGGAAAGTTCTGTCTGGTAAAGTTTCCGATTTTTGCTCCTTTTTTTTGTATTTTGGTGTAATTTTCAATTCTTATTAACACTCCATTCTCTCTAACGTAAATAAGATTGTATTTTTTACTTTTGGAAATTGTTGAAAAAAATAAACTTAAAATCGATATCGTCATCCTATGAAGTATATATAAAACATCTTCAATGCGTTTTATGTTAGGCACCTTCCTGATACAAGATGACCAGTAATTTGTCAGATTTCTAATCTGATTTGATGAAAAACGAAAGATAATTTTCATCTTTCAACAATATTACAAGAAATATAGCCATTTGCATTACTGTGCCAGCTGGCTTTTATACCAAAAATTCTTAATGGAATTTCTCTGAAAGTTCTAAAGACCACCTGCACATCAACCCATTTTACAAAATTAATTCAAAAGAAATAATGCGACGAATATTGTAAAGAATTTTTCGGTTATTTTACAAACACATCTTTAGATAATTTGGCGGATGTCCTGCAGGAAGCAGAGACTGCTTACCCTTCCAGAGCACCTGAGTCTATCCCCGGTTTTTTTGTGGGGTCCATGTTATTCAGTTTTTAGTTTTTAATTGTAGTGCATGTATTGTTTTGGTCTGGTCTTCGTTGTTCTCCGGAGTTTGTCAGTTGTTACGATTTTTCTCTCCTTCGAATATCACTTTGGTATTTCTTGACTTTACTTATACTTAAATCAAATTCAGAAATAAAACGACGTTATTAGAATTTAATTACGTAGAAGCAGTTCGAAAATTGTAGCGGACATACATTTTGGAAAATTGCACAAAACACTCAAGCAGAAATGAAAGAAAAAAGGACTACAGGATTAAATATATTTTAAAAAAACCTTTCCAGCTTCCCATTTTTCACAAAAATCTGGACAAACCATCTGATGAAAAATCAATACAAATTTCTCAGAATTCCTAGGATCTCACAAAAGTAATTTTAAAAATGCGTAAATTTATATTATAAACAAATTAAAGGTACCGGTATAGTGTTAACATCAGAATTTTGACTCAGAAAATAAAACCAAATTAAAAAAAGCGTGTATTACAAATATAAATGATATACATGTTACATTTGTCATAAAAAAAAATCAGAAATTTTGTTGATTCTGTGACTAAATTAACCAATTCAAAATGCAGAACAAATAAATATGCTATTAATCATTGTCAAAACTGATATTTTTCCAACATGTCTAACGACAGAGATAAGATTAATTAATCTATATTAACATTCAATTATAATTCTATCGTATATATTTGTGAAAGATAATAAGTTTTCCACAATTAAGACGTAGTTACTCTGACACCGATCTAATCAGTTCTAGCAAACTGATGGTCGATGCCACATACGTTTCTGAAGACAATATAGTAAATTTTATTGTTTGTTCCATCTTAATAGAACTTATTCGGTCAAAGATTAAGATTCAGATATCTTTACCTTATTTTTTCAGCAATATTAACATCCTATAGTATACATGTTCTCAATGAACAATGTATACCCAGGCGTCTTTTCACCCTTTTTTTTTTGTTATTGTTTCAAGCACTATTCACAAGGCATTGCCGAGGAGTGTAGGGTATAGTACAAACGAATGTATATGTATCAATATATATCTAATACCAATTTTTTATGCATATTTTGTGGAATTAATACTTGTGGTTTGTTGTCATGGCCGAAAAATTTAGTTAACGCGAAAAAAATAATGTTAAAGAAAGCTAATGTTTTTAAGTGTAGACTCAAGGGTTAAACTTTTTCAAAAGTTAAAAGAAAAAAGACAAATTAAAGGACAGATCTATATACAAGAGAGTTACTCTTTATCTTCAATGTCCACAAAATTAACAAATAAGCAGTGATTTATTGCGTTGTACACACCCGTCTTACATTTTCTATATTACCGAACAGCCTATAAGTTATTCAACGGACTTCATGTGTTGAACAGGAATTGTTATACCGTTTTGAAACACCAACGGTTCACATGGTTCTGTTAGTCCTTTAGTTATAGTTCAATTTTTATCCTTTTGAAAATTGAATATGGCAAACATACATTGAGGAAATAAAGTTTTGTAATTTTGGTTCATCGTTTTGAATTCAAACTTAAGGTAGGAGGTACCTAATTGGGCTATATATCAGATTTTTATAAAATTTGGCATGCAAATAGAGTACGCTGGATTGCATCTGAATATCAAAAAAAAAAATAATGCAGGTCCTTTTAATACTTCCCAAAATATGGTGTTTCAAGTTTTGGCAAACAGATGGGTAAATACATAGAATGCTTGCAGTTATCGCTCCAAAAAGTCAAGTATTTAGACTTTAAATTATGATTTCTAAAAATCCAGTCCCCAGAATTAAAAAAAAAGATATATTATTGCCATTGAAATTCTCTTTTATTGATATAAAATTTGATGGGGGTCACCAGATTCGTTTTTGTAGGTAAATTGAATTGATTACTGTATGAAGAGTGAAAATAAGCGTAAAAAAAACCCAAAATAAGCGTAACGTTGTCACGACGTCGCGATAAAAAACGTAGATTTTTAGTGTTTTTACAGACAGGACCTATAGTTGAATGATTTCCACATCAAAAACGAAGCTGGATACTATATGTTTATTTATTTTCATTGAAACGAAAAAGTTGAAAGCAATAACATATCGTTTTTTATAGAAAAATTTTAGGGATTAGTTTTTGAGAAATGACGATTTAAAGTGAAATTATTATTTTTTTTCGGCAGAGTTTATATGGAATCTACAGTAAAAGTCCTTTATTTCGATGAATTTAAATCAGCCTTATTGAAGAAATATAAAAGCTAAATATATTTTTTTCGACATTTAGGTGCAGTTTCGAATGTTCTAGCTGCATGTAAAATTTCATGAAAATCCGTAATTTAGCGGATTTAGTTACCTCCTACCTTATATATATATAGTTCACTGAATCAATTATTAGCTGTAATTTGGCTTCCTATTTCGGTGTTTTTGGTTATGATTACTTCTTGTTTAAAAGAAGTTTGGTTTTTGGTCTTCCAAATGTTTCGGTTTTAATGCTGCTGATGAGAGGTAACTCCTTGAAATGCGTCGTATACAGCATAGTATAAATTTACTATATCTAATATTAGTATCTTTGGATTGTTATTTTGAAACTCTTGGGACGATGCCTCTGCATGGTGGATCCTAGGTCCCCGAGGGTATTCGCCAACCTAGTCGTCAGACTTGTCTGACATGATAATTCATTGATTTGTTACAGAAATTACCAGTATTTAGCAAAATTCAAAAATAATAGAAATACTAAGGGTTCATTCCTTGTATTGCACATGGTAAATCTCCTTAGCTGAAATTTGGTTTCCTATTTCGGTATTTTTGGTCATGAGTACTTCTTGTTTAAAATAAGTTTGGTTTTTGGTCTTCCAAATGTTTCGGTTTTAATGCTGCTGATGAGAGGTAACTCCTTGAAATGCGTCGTATACAGCATAGTATAAATTAACTATATCTAATATTAGTATCTTTGGATTGTTTTTTTTTTTTATTAAACCGTCCACTTAATTATGACAAATAGAAGTTACCGAACATTGTGTTGTAGCACATGTATTAATAGATCATATACAGTTTAGACCCGTTTGATAACGAATTATGACCATAATCAGCTTGGAAAATACACCTTTATTGTTCAAGAGAGAGCATGGGAGATAGTGTAAGTTCTGTAGATGTTCCAAAAAGCAAAAGTTCGAATTTCAATAAGAGGGATCGAAACAATTGTCTCTACTGAAATGAAATCGTTTCACTTTGCTACGTCCAATACAAGGGAGTGGTAGTATAAAATAGTCTCGGATTTAATTTTTGCGTACAATGTATATTTTACATGCAAGACAATAATTCAAAATGTCATCGATTCTGACATACTTTTGTACTCGCATTTAACACATTGAAAAACTTGTTTCAGGAGTAAAAGTACGAAAAATAATCAGCGACCACCCAAATTCCATATACTTGTAGAAACAAAATGATTTTTCAATTATCTACATTCTTTAATTGCTTAAATCAATACACAAATTGAAGTGCATTATTGGTTCGCGTGGCACATGTTCTTTATGATAGAAGGGTTCAGCAATGACACGTGTTTTCTGTTTTCTGTCATATCGGAAACACTCGGACATTTTCTTTCTGACGTCATTAAATTGTGGGCAGGCGGAAGAGAATATTCAATGAAAATATAAATATTTAGATTAACTCTCGTGCCACTCACCTTTATTCTGACCCTAACATTTTTCATATGGAAACTTGTTAAAGAAATCAACAATCTGTGCAGTCTGCCATTGATTGCCAAAAGACTTTCTGGTACCACACCACTTTTTGAAATTTTAAGTAGCTTCAAAATACGATGTTTCTTGGCATTTATTACCCGTTTAGAGTTCCTGAAAGAATTGTTCAAACAGAACTATTTGTGCTCTTAAATCGGGCGAATATACTGCTTTATTATAATTTCATGATCTCTCAACGAGCCTCGGATCTGATACTAAATTTCAACCTCCATTTATTTCTGTTGAGAACTACCTGGTACTTGAAGAAATATTCATATAAGTATATATAACATTTTTTTCTGGAAAAAAATAAAATTTGATCCATGTAAATTGTGTAAGTGGTGACATAACACAAAATATTGCAGGTGTCACTCAGATTGCAATAACTATTGGTTTATAATGGCTTAATGATATGTATTGGTAGTTGTTATTAAAAATTATTACATTCTAGATCTGGAGATATTTTTTTCATAAACCTGGAACGTAGTACAACAGGATATTTTTGGTTGAATATGAATATTTTTATTTTATTCTTGGGGCACCATTAGTGTGTCACTTAAATGATATCTTTAACAGATTGTATAATTAACGGGACAGAAAAGTATTAAATTTGACAGTACAATTGTATTTCTCGAATTCTTTGGTTGAAAGGAATACGTGAAGTAAAGAAATATACAAAATTCCCTTCTGCAATATCAATGTTAATATTGGGTAAACTATATACAAAATAATTAAAGCTTAAAAAAAGCGTGTGATAGTAGAAACTGAGATATGTTTCACCAAGTGAATATTTCTACAATCGAAATACTATTGTAAAAGTATTTTGTTTAACAAATCTTCATATTCTATCTATAGTGCTACGACCATGCTGTTAATTTTGAATCACCAAGTGATAGACATCAAACTGTGAAAAAACATGAGGAGCAAACATTTAAATCGTCAACATTGTGACACAAGGAAACGTGAGAAGACAATCTTGGAGGCTTCATCATCTTGACATAAGGACATTTTTTTCAACAGAATATCAAACTTTGGATGAAGATGACAGAAGAGTAAAGGATTATTCGTAGATTTGAATTCTTATAATAGTTCAGTTGCCAGAGTTTCTATGCTGAAACTGATAATTAAAATGCAGTGTTATCAAAATCTTAAAGTTTCTTGAAGAATGAATCACCCCCTATGCATTACTATTTTCCTTTTAAAAAAGAGCACCACCTATTACATAGGACATTTTCTGCATGCGACTTATTAAAGAACTGTTACACGCATTCTGTTCTAAAAGTTTTATAATATTTATGGTAATTTTGCCTTGGGACCATGTTAAAGATGGTGTCCTAAAATTGTCCTTATTAACATATTTATATAATCAATTTAAAGACATTTTCATTAACCTAACTTAGGAGAAAGATAACTTTTAAGACCACTTCTTCATAAGATATCCTCATAAGACCTGGACCCTGCTTTTAACATTTCAGGTCAGATTATTGCTTCGGCATTCCGCATACTTTGTGTTCAATTCTCTGGCATGTCTTTGTCTTTTACTTGGATTTCGAATTTATGTTTTTCCAATTGTTTTGTCGCTTCGGTATTCTTTTGTAGATACTTAATTGGACATGTGTATACTGCTAGTGAGATGTAATTTGTAAAAAATACACACTTTTATATATAGCTATACAAATAAGTAGACACCTCTGCTGGAGTCACGAGCTTTAGACTTTACAGTTGCATTAAATAGATCTTAAAATGTAAACTTTAATCTTTCACGAGTGCAAGAAAAGTATGCTTTAGATGTTAATCATTTTGGCCTATAGCTTAATTTTGAGTTACTGTACTTCGACATTCCACATTTTCAAGAAATAATTTGCCGAAATTTGGACAGTCATGCATCGCATCAAAATATTTTATCGTAGAATGTTCTTAAAAGAAGGATAATATAATTATATAATTTATGTTCCAGAATGTTCTTAAAAGAAGGATAATATAATTATATAATTTATGTTCCAGAGAGGATCATGTATAATATATCATCATATTGATAAAATGTCTAAGGGAGTAGCGGTATACTAGTCTGAAATAAAAAGCTCAGTACCTAGTCAAAAGCCAGTAATACCCAAGATGCATAAAAAATCTGTCAGTAACAGATAGATATATACTTGGAGGGACTTATTAATATTAAGAAAATTATAAGCTGAAGCTGAACAAAGTATAGCAAGTTTTACAAAATATTGTAAGTAAGCAGCAAATGACAAACATTGACATATAAATAGCAGTGGAACACCGAATAATTGCAAACCTATCGTCTATTCAAAATAAATGTGCTTGTTCTCTAACTGTCTCGAAGATATCATATTAAATTTCTAATAACATCAAACTTTTTAACCTGTAGTAGTGTATTCAATTTGTTAACATTTGGTCAAGAATTATATATAATATATATATTGAAAATATTTAATTCTAAATCGTCTATATGCTGGACACACCAAAATAAAATGATATTCATTTTTATCGCTATTCATATTATACAACACAAACAAACCCTGTTATTATTAGATTGGACCAAGTATCGACCAGTCTCTATATTACGTTTAAGTACTCGTAATCTTATTACAGACAATACATGTACATCAAACAGAAAATTTGAATATACATGTAGTTGATGTTTTTACATTTCTGACATAATTTAAAAAAAAATTGTTTTAGTACTGTTTTAAAATTTTCACCAGTTTTCACACTTGTAGAACCGATAAGGGACGAGGGTATGCTTACTTTTCCATAGTCTCTTATGTAACTCCCCTTTTTATGAGTTCACACTGCAAGTGTGGTATTTTCTAGTTCATAGTTTTCCTGCATTGTTTAACTTCTGTAATATTTGTTCGCAGTGTATCTTGTATTTGTTCTCACATACATGCGTAGGTCTGTTTACTTCCCCTTTAAATTTTTGCTTTGGTATTCATACTTGTCCCTTTAAAGTCCTTTTAAATAAAATAAATTTTCTTTTATTCCGTTTTGATGCGTCAAATGCTCATTTTGATCGGTGATACGTATTACAAACTAAAAATGTTAATCAGAAGAACTATTAGCTCAAATTAATAAATATTGATAAAGAGATAATAAAATAAATAAGTTAACACAAATTAATAAAATTTCTTTTTCCATAATTTTGAAAGTCATTTTCAATAAACGACTCCCTTTTTGCAAAGTTTCCAACATCTTTTTTCAAATTTAGAATTTTACTTATTTTTGTATTAATGTTTAAAGAAAGATGTAATACTGGGAATGCTCCACAGACAGAGAATTCATTAGAGGTGCAGCTACAACTATTCTTGAAATTGATTTAAATGATCGAGTTAAGACTTTGTATCACATTGCATGTTAAAATATCTGCGGCAAAAATAGTCCATTCTTTTGGTATTGCACTGTACGCACAGCTGTTAAAATGAAACTTTGGTTATTTGGATACTTAAAACCGGTAGTGAAAGTTAAGAAAACATATGTTTGAGGTGACGGATATTCGTAGCACTGTACTACATGCATTTTCATTGCATAAATTCAAACTTTTACTTTACACTTCAGTATATGGACAAGGTACACTGAAGCTGGTGTTCGTTATTACTAAAAATAATTTGCCGATTTATATTATTTATTTTCGCTTAAGGTATCCGAAACCATTATAGATGATTGCCGTAAATTCCATTTCTTTTTGACGGAAAATAAATTAACCATTATGTTTAGTGCAGAAAATGCGTATATATATCCTTATCAAAGTTGAGGTATGAAAAGAAGTTACATATGGTATTTACGAAGTTTGCCGAAAATTACTTCGCACGGAACACCCGGGGTATTTAGAATAATCATGTGGTAAATTACGACATTAGCCCTGTAAACTAGACCACTGGCTGGTATATAGCACCCAAAGGACCGACAAAAGTAGTTAAATTTGTATAGCCCCACCCAAAATCTAAGAAAATATCTTTGGCCCAACAAAATAACCATAACCAACCAGGAATTATACAAACTGACATCACAAAGAGACATTAGAGAGTAAATAAAAATTAGAAGATGGAAATGGATTGGCCACGTTTTTAGGAAGAAACAATCAAACATCACTAAAGTGTCACTAAAATGGACCCCGACTGGCAAGAGGAAAACGGGAAGACCGAAGGAAACATGGGGAAGAACAGATGAAGGAGATCGAGATGTCATGCCGAGAAGCAGAGATGAAAGCACAAGATAGAGTGTTATGGAGAGAGCTAGTGCTGGCCTTATGTGCATCAATGCACCAATGCATGAAGAGGATCAAGTAAGTAAGCCCATCCCAAAATCTAACAAAAATATCCAGATAATTTGGAAAAAATAATTCTACACTCATTCTATCCCAAGTAAAGAAAAAAAATAATATTAAATTAATTTTGACGTCAGACGAGGTGGAATAACGATTGACGTGAGGTAGTATATTTATATCAAATTAGATGAAAATTCTAAAAAAAAGTGTTTGTATACATCTGATATATTAATGATGATAGTTCTCTAACCTTTAACATCCAAATGATAGACTACATCTCATCTGTTGTCAAATGTCATGGCTTCAGTATTCATATATACAGATGTAACAACTCCAGAATGTTCTATAAAATGCTTTTTGGTTTTTTGGAATTACCGCAGCGGAAACCGGCTTTCATTCTTTGTGTTTAGTTTACTCAGTATATTAGTACTGCGGTCGATGTAGAAAAAAAGCTTAATTAAGAAGCTTAATGTAACGGTATAACATACGGATAAAAACGTGTCTGTATGAAAGAACAATATTTAGATTGTCGTATAAGAATTCGTAAGGTCACGTTTTTGTAAATGTATAAAATAAGCATATGTCAAGTTTGAAACTTGTATTTGTACTTTAACGAACACGTTTGATGTAAAAAAAATCACTTTTGTCTTATATCGCACACTCTGATATTTACTGTTAAAAATCAGTCACTCTGTCATTTCACCTATTATTTGATATATAAAGATTCCTTTTTGGTCATTTTGGTATTTTGGTTGAATTTGATTTTAATCCTTTTGGGTTGCTATTTTGGTTTTCAACATTTTAGGCCTTGAGCACAACTGATGAGTCGTAAATCGACGAAATGTGCACATTTTCTGCATCATAACTGGTATCAAAGAATTGTATTCTATAAATGCAACAGGGTTACAAAAATAAAAATATGTAAATTAAGCCTTTCAAAATGCATAACATTTTAATTTAGACGAGGTTAAACAGTAAAGTGTGTTTTTTAAGAGAAATTTCACTATTTTCTTTACATGTATACTTTTATATTAATACTTAATATTTTTTAATTTCAATTATCGTCGCAAATAAATAATAGAAAACTTTGGATGTTTTCCGGAATTAACACGTATTTGCCAATTTTTTCTCAGTGTTATAAAACTAGGACGATTTTCATGCAATTTTAACTTTCAATTACGGCTTGTCTGTTTGAAGGATTAGTAACTAGAACTCGGTATTTATACCCCCGCCCGTCTGTCCGTCTGTCTGTCTATCCATATGTCTTGTAAGCGCAACTTATTCAATGGATCTTGATGAAACTTTATATGAAGGTTGGGCATCATATGTAGATGTGCATGAAGTAAGATTATTATCGCCGGATGCTTGCAAAGGGAGATAATCTACATTAAGAGTTTTACATGATTTAAGCTTGTAAGGGAGCAACCATTTGAAAAACTGGGTGGAGGTATGGATTTTTAAAAAAAATAGTTTGCTTCCAAAATAATTAAAAAAATAATATGTTTGCAAAAATGTTAGAAAAAAATAAAATGTTTTACATCAGTTAAAAAAAATAGTTTGTTCTTTTAAAAAACCAGAAAAAAAAGAAAAGAAAAGAAGAGAAACTAGAGCATTAATAACCGGTTCACCTGGTTGTTTGGTTCCCGTGGGATTTAAAAAGTATAAAGTTAAATTCTGTTCAGTGGTTCTCGAGAAGATGAAAATGATGTTTTAGAAAGGGGTTTTAATGCAAGCTTTGACCCCGCGGACGGCCATTTTCAACTTCATGTCGCCACAAAAAGTAACGACACTTGTTAAAGTTTCAATTCAATCCTTTCAGCGGTTCTTGAGAAGAAAATTCTTGAAAATCAACCAATCAAAATGTTCAAAGTCACCTGGCGGCCATGTTTTTTACGAATCGGCACCAAAGTAACAACACATGTGAATGCCTCTGCAAAGTGTGGTTAAATTCTGTTCGGTGTTTCTCAAGAGGAAGATAAAAGTGTTGTTCCCATAGGATTTTAATGCAAACTTTGACCTCTTCTGGTGGCGATTTCCGATCGGCTTAAAAAGTAATAACACTTGTTATGGACCTTGATAGGAAAAATACACCAAGTTTCAATTCAATACCCTAAGCAGTTCTTGAGAAGAAGATTCTTGAAAACCGACCAATTTTTGGAATTTCCAAGTTCCCCTGGCGGCCATGTTTTTTTACGAATCCGCACGAAAGTAACAACTCTTATGAAGGACCTGATAGTGAACACCACTGCTAAGTTTGGTTAAATTCTGTTCAGTGATTCTCTAGAAGAATATAAACATGATGTTTCCCATAGAATTTCAATGCAAACTTTGACCTCTGCTGGCGGCCATTTTGTACACCCGATCGGCACAAAAGTACAGGATGTCAAGTATATATTCCTATATTTTTCCTATATTTCCAGGAAATTCCTATATCTCATATATTTCACTGATAATTCCTATATTTTCACCCTTTTCCCTATATTTTGAAAAAAAAGTTGGACAAAAATATATTACAAGAAAAAGTATTAATAGTGGAATGACTCACATTATATTTGTGGAATGATTCACATTATGTATGTAGGCTGTATTTGGTTTTAGTGCTTATACTTATTGATCATAGTATTAAGCTAACCTTATGCAGCAAAATATTTGTTGTTTTTATTCATGTAGGATTTTTTATGTAATTAATTGATATTCTCTCACAGAACACAGGTTACTTGACTGCAGAGCATTTGTACTATCTTTACATTATGTTTTTAAATACAGAACTTTGTAATAACATTATTAAAAGTTTTCCAATTATTGTTTTGTATTTCAACTGACCCAGACTGAACACTGCTGATGATTATTTGTTAGATGAAATATGCATGAACCATGCATCCAAATTGTAATCTTAAGATTTTTTCTAAGTAGGCTCAAAATGTAAATGAAATCTTAATTAGTAAACTATACACAGATTTATTTTTTCCCTTTTTTACCTTGAAATTACTAAAAATAGTCAAACAATATTGGCACGAGTGCTCTGCAGTTGAGACTGATGGGATGTATAATATATTGTAATTGAATTCATTGTTTCAGATTGATTTGAATTATTGAACAAGTTTAAAATGCCAAAATCGAAGACTTAAGTTTCAGCAAAAGTAGTTTCATTTACAATTTAGTTTGAAACATTTAGTTTAGAACATTTTTTTTTTTCAAAATTGTGTTATTAACTTTTATTTTAAATAAAAAGGAGGTGAGGTATGGCTGTAGGGGAGGTAGATCCCATAAATTAAGAGTGAAATTTGGTAGCAATTGTCCTATATTTACCTTATATTTTCAACTTGAAAAATCCCATTTTCCTATATAGTTTTGGTCCAAAATGGTTTGACACCCTGAAAGTAACAAAACTTACCAAGTATCAGTTCAATCCCTGCAGTTCTGGAGAAGAAGATTTTTGAAAATCAACCAATCAGAATTTTGAAAGTCCCCTGGCGGCCATGTTTTTTTTTATACTTTTTTTTAAAGAATTGGCAACAAAAGTAACAACACTTGTATAGGTCCTCATAGTGAACACCTCTGCTAAGTTTGGTTAATTCTGTTCAGTGGTTTTCAAGAAAAAGATCAAAATGTAAAATGTTAACAGACGACAGACGCAATGTGATGGCAAAAGCTCACCCTGTATGGCAATTATATGATTGTCTGAGAGAACCATTCTGCAGGAAGTGGGTTGAGGAAGCAGTCAAAGCAAATCCCACCCCATCATACCAAAAAAGCCATGCTTTTGTGTGAAAGATCAGTGACTGTAACAAAAAAAATATTTTTACTAAATGTTAAACAAAAAAAATTGTTTTCAACTTGTCATGAAAAAAAGAATTTGCTTTTTGTCCAAGGTGAAAAAAAATTTACTTGGGGGTAAAATCCATGCCCCCAGTTTTTTAAATGGTTGCTCACTAAGCGCAACTCCACCTAAACAGTTCAGTGGATTTTGATGAAACTCTATAGCGAGCGCTATAGGAGCATATGCATTTTCTACATATGGGTCATTTAGAAAAGTCTTTGTTTAATGGGGGCAGCCATTATGCAATCCGAATTGTGATTTATTTGTTAAAGCGAATATGGCCATATTGTGCTACATACTAAGGCTAGAAACCGTTCAATGGATTTTGATGAAACCTTATATGAAGGTTGGGCATCATATGTAGATGTGCATGAAGCAAGATAATTATCGCCGGATGCTTGCAAAGGGAGGTAATCCAACTTAAGAGTTTTACATGTTTAAAGCTTGTAAGCGCAACTCCTAGTATTGCAAGCGGGGGGGGGGGGGGGGGGGTTATCACTCAGTGAGGTCACTCACAGTTGTAGTTTAGTATTATTTTACAACATACGGTTTTCCTGATGTTACAGTAAATAACCTTTGTAGCGACACCGGCGGACACGTAGAGGATCCGAGATATGTGTTTGTTTTGTAGCCTCAAAATATTAAATTCATATCTTAAAATTTACCCAAAAATGTTTTATGTTCTTATCCGAATTCCGTTAAGTTGATAATTTGATTCAAATTTTAATATTCATTCAACGCAGGATTGCTTAACAAAATTCTGTTAACCTAGGAAAAGTTGTCCAGGACTTCTCGACAATACACCTGGCAGTTTCAGATGTTCACCCAACAACCTATCGCCTCTACCAATTTCGGAAAATGATAAACTATATGTCGCTGGAGTATTTTGTGACCCACTAGTTGTAAAAACAATTATTCCAGGGGGGTAACTGATTGTCCAGATCTTTACAGTTCATATAAAGAAGCCGAAACTCGAATGGTTCTCCATACAAGATATGCCGATTGAGAGTTTTGAACTAAACCAAATTAAGGGTCGTATTACCATTAGGATTCCAAATACATTGTTGCTCTCTTTGTACATTTTTTTCCAACCCTACAACACACACAGGAGGTTTGGTTTCAGACATGATATGTCACAAATATAAAGGACGGTCGCAGGTTCATCCGTATATATTCATGAAATATGCAATACCTTAAATCTTGTACTTCGCAAAATCTTACCCGCTGCACATACACAAACGAAATGTGATACCATGTCTGCTGTGTTTGGGTAGGAACAATCCGAACTTGATTGTAATATAGATAAATTGGTGGCGATTAGAAGAAAATTAGTAGCAAGGCTGTATGATCAAATAGGAATGATTCAATCCGACCATTCTGATCTTAACAAAATGCCAGTAAGACTTGTGTAGGGTTGGGTACCCATAAAGCTGGTTTAACCCACCAGTGTTCAGTGTCTGTACCAGTCTGTCCGATGTGCAGTCCGTTGTTTGATTGATATGTCATTGTTGAGATTTCATGTTATCCATTTTGTTGCTTATTGAAACTTTGAAAAACATGTTCTTAGGGCCTCTTTGCAGATCAGTATCTAGATGTCCTCCAAAATAGCACAACCCCTTTCGAAACTCTAATGATGTTTGAGTTGTAAGATAATGACAGCTTGATTCCGGTTTTCCTTGTAGGACAAATGTATTTAGACATCTTACATGATCTTGTATGTACTTGAAAAAACACAAGAACTGTTTGTTATTTGAACAGAACCTTTCTTGTACCGACCTTTGCCGTTGTCAAGGAAACGATATGTGTAAAAATATTTATACAACATCGTACGGTCTCAGGATATCGATATACAACGCCAGTAAAGATATTTTTACGAGTAGTGTTATCTGCTTGCAGATATCACTTTGACTACACTGAAACATAAGCGCAGTACGTTACCATCAAATCTGCCCTTTAAATAAATTGGTTTTTTTGGGCTGTTTTCTGCTCTTTGGTCGGGTTGTTGTCTCTTTGACACTTTTCCCGTTTCCATTTTCTATTCTATATTATAGTACCGAAGCTATTGAGTTAAATACTTTAACTGATTATTTTGTGTAGCCTATAACCCAGGATTATTGTATTTATTCGAGAATTGTAGTTACCGTTGTTAAATCTTTGACACCAGTGATTAATAGACCATTTTATGCTATTCTTCTAGTGTTGCCTATATCAACATCGTTTGTGATATAAGTATATATATTGTAACGACCAAGCAATTCGTAATTGGGCTGTAGAAAGGTGCCAACACTTAATTCCAGTTAAAAGCTTGGCTGATGAGCATGTATATATGAAATTAAAATCATCCTTCTAGAAGTCAAGGGTACCTTGCATGCACATGACATGAGTATCGGATTAGCTAAGATATGAGGACAGATGTACACAAGAAGAGGCTATATGCGACTCAAGACTTCTTGTTATCTTGATTTTGTTTGAAATTTAAATAATTATAAAAACCAAGACTGTCAAGATTAGAAAGAAAGAAATAGCCAATTTATGGAACGTCATAGCTGTCTTATGTGGCAAATGCTATTATATGCTGTGGATATTTCATTATATGATGGTGCTTTTTTATTATATGACGGTGCTTTTTTATTATGTGATGTTGATTTTTTTTATTATGTGATGGTGCTTTTTTATTATGTGGTGGTGTTTTTTTATTATGTGATGGTGCTTTTTATTATGTGGTGGTGCTTATTTATTATATGATGGCGGTTCCGGTGATCAACCGGAACCGTGGCGTAACCTCGTATTACACTTAGTTAAAACAGGGACGGGCCAAGTTTTAAAAATTTTTCGTGATTTTACAGGTTATAATTATATTAAATGTCTGTAGTTTATTATTTTTTAACGACTCTTGTTTTGAACAATAAGGGTGTGGTTTAGTAAGTGCTAATTCGGAATTCGAAGACAGTTTTAAGTCTTACCGAACCAACATGGCGGCTATGGCGGTGAATACTAAAATTTTATACGTTTTACAGAAATTAAAGCTGCAGCACGAATTTCCAAACTTTGAGAGAGAGAGAAAATCACCCCAGACATTGTATGTAGGCTATCAACACATGAACTGGAAATATTAGGTGTATCTAGTAGGGCAGATATGATGAAGTTAAGAACTGAATGTGTAAAATATGGAACGTCTGCTCCTAATAAAATAAACTCTGAATGCGGCCCTCCGAAATTTTATATTCCAAAGTCTGTTCTAAAAAATGTTCTGGAAAATGGATTTAAAATATCCGACATTTCTAAATTGTTGTCCGTGTCTGGATTGAGCAAAAGAAACTTTACCCAAATTGATGACAATGATTTAGACTTAACACTTGGATAAATGATGCAAGAGTTTCCATTGTGCGGCGAATCTCTATTGCAAAAGATGCTTCTATTAAAAGGTATAAGAGTACAGAGATGGAAACTGAGGGAGTGTATTCATCTTCATCATAAACTTGTCCGCTGGAGATTTGTTATTTTAGGTGGCATTGACGGGTTAAGTCGATTGATAACAATTTTAAAATGTACCGACAACAGTTTTGGATTGTTTCTTCTCCGGTGTTGCAAAGTATGGGATACCCAATAAAGTTAGGTCTGAGAAAAGATTGGAAAATGTTTCTGTGGCAAACTACATGTTGATTCAAAAAGACCCAAACAGTATGGTAACGGGAAAAAGCACTCATAATCAACGTATGGAGAGATGTGTATGAAGGCATTCTTAGTTACTTTTACAATTTATTTTATTTTATGGAAGATCAAGGTTATCTAGACCCACTAAATCTGACAAACTTAGCTGCTCTCCACTTTGTTTTCTTGGCCGAATTAAACAGGAAGTTGCAATTTTGGGCAGAGGCGTGGACTGGTCATAGACTATGCACTGTTAATTCATCTCCATTGAGCTTGTGGACTTT